>CM061061.1:17128263-19813123 GCA_030762865.1 Paraleonurus japonicus | reverse complement strand
AGCGACCATTTCGCGATGTTTGATTCATTTGAATCCTCGGTACTCCCCCTCGGGTGAGCACCGGAAGCAGGCTTGACCGCTTGTTTCTTTCTCTGGACTAACTTCCCTCATTTCTTCTTGAAGATTGAGAATCAAATACTTTAATCGGCTTTGAGCGACACCATCATCATGTTTCGCTTTTTCCTTTTTGAGTAATCCACCCTTTTGCCCATGGTTCGGTAAGAACGCCTTTTCGACCGCGCGTCCCTGAGCTTGTTGCCTTTTGTCGAACGGTTTCAAAGCGGCGGTGAGTTCACCGGTGTCGGTCGAGTGGTCAGTCGACGGGTCTTCTCTTTGGAGCATCTTGCGGTGATTGTGGCGGTGTAAATACTAAGTGTTTGTCTTTGCGGGAAATCAACCTCCACGTCGCCTACCTTGACAACGGGGTAAATCGATGCGCTTAGTGAGGGTTTTGAACGCATAGATGATCGATCAGAGGTGGCTCCTTCAGCTAGTTCAACCGTCATTGGGTAAGTCTCGAGAACGGGGGCTTCGCTAGCTTCGCCGCTAACCTCGATTTTGTGGCGTTCCGCCCAAAATCGAATTTCGATGGTTGTTCGACGGGAATCTCGGCATGTGTTGGCGATATTGGCACATCCAACGATCCAACCCTAATTGATGTGGGTGATGTTGGGCCAGTGCGCCAACACTGTCGGAGATATTTTACGAGGCCATTGTTGCAAGAAGTCGAAGGTTTCGAGAAGAAGATGAAGTTCTTTGGAGAGTTTGAGTGTTGTGAAGGTGAAGAGCCATTTCCATCAGCCATGATAATTAATACTCTGCAAACACTATTCAAATTATATTAATTAAATAATCAATTTGAATATTAATAGGCTGAATAATACTAAGTAATGTAATCAATAATACCTTTGAACTCTTGTGCTTAAAATTCGAAACTTAGATATAATGTATAGAGCACACTAAGTATTACGGTCCTTAAATAGGGAATAGAAAGATTGCAAAAGTTGTGAACACATCGAAGTTAAAAGATAAGATTTAATCACATCCCTAAAAATTAGGGCATTATCAAATGTTGAAAGTTTATTTCAATGACATGCTAAAAACACTGAAAATAACTGCACAATTAATTAAATTAGACTATATAATATTCTTTAAGGAACAATTTAAAATAAATAGATCTTCATAAAATAATATTCGAAAATTTTTAAACTCATAGAGGTAAATATACATACGAGAACCGGTAATGTTATTCAGAATGTCGGCACACACACTTCTCAACACGCTTTTACATGAAATAAATTCATTTGTGTTGCACTATATTTTACTTTACACACTTATTCACATTGATCCATTTTTCCGAGAAGAGATCATCGTAGTTGTCGACTCCAGTGTCCCATAATTACTCAATGGATTGTGAATATATTGATGCATTCAAGTCACCTTTTGAAAAGAGAAAATCGTAGTAGTCAACTCCGTGTCCCATAGTTACTCAATGACATAACATCTAATTGTGAGTTTATTTAATTGCATTTGAGAGAAGTGTGTCCAGACAATTTATATTTATCACGAGGTTCTAATACTATTTACACAAGAGAGTTCAAAAACACTAAATATTACAATACTTAGAAAAATTTAAATAAATTGTTCTAGTGTTGTTACAAATGTTGGCACATTTGTCACAACACACAACAAATATTGGTCTAATTAGTGCATAAACCTAGAGATTTTCTAAGAGAAGAAAACCTCTCATTATCAAGGGCTTTAGTAAAAATGTCGCAATCTGTTTTCGGTAGAAATGTATTCGAACTTTACAACTTCTTTTCTACAAGGTCCCTAATAAAGTGGTGTCTAATACTTATATGCTTAGTTAACGAATGTTGCACGGGGTTCTTAGATATATTAATTGCACTTGTATTATCACAATAAACGGTAGAGTATTGCTCTCCAAACCGTAGTCATCGAACATCTTCTTAAGCCAAAGCGGTTGAGTACAACAATTCCCGTGGCTATGTATTGATTCAGCCGTAGATAGGGAAACACAATTTTGTTTTCTATGCCAAGAAACAAGATTGTTACCCATGTAGAAACATCCACCACTTGTACTCTTCCTATCATCACTATCACCTCGCCTAATTCATACGATCACTATAGCCAATCAAAGAACAATTAGTGTCTTTGCTATACCATATTCCATAATTACATGTGCACGCCACATATCGAATTATTCTCTTAACCGAATTCATATGAGATTCTTTAGGATCAGCTTGATAACGTGCACATAAACAAACACTAAACATGATGTCCGGCCTACTAGAAGTCAGATACAAAAGACTACCAATCATCGACGTATACAATGTTGGGTCAACATTTGTGCCAACCTTTGTCTTTACACAATTTTTGTGTCGATCCCATAGGTGTCTTCATGTGTTTAGCATTGTCTAAACCAAACCTTTTCACAAGATTTTTGGCATATTTGCTTTGACAAAAGAAAATACCATCCTTGCATTGTTTAATTTGAAGACCTAAAAGTAATTCAAGTCTCCAACCATCGACATTTCAAAGGTAGTGGTCATTTCATGTACAAATAATTCAAGCATTTTCTCACATGTAGAACCAAACACTATGTAATCAACATATATTTGAGCAATCATAATATCATATCCAGAATGTTTAATAAACAAGGTCCAATCGAAACTTCCACCTCTATAAAAACCGAATTCAACTAGAAAATCGGTTAATCTACCATACCATGCCCTAGGTGCTTGCTTTAAACCATATAAAGCTTTCTTAAGTTTATAAACATGATCAGAAATTCATGATTCTCAAACCCCTTAGGTTGTTCTACATATGCTTCTTCCATAAGAATTCCATTTAGAAATGAGGCTTTAACATCCATTTGATGCGGTTTTATATCAATGTAGCATGCAATAGCAAGTAATGTGATCTTATGGACTCAATTCTAGCAACAGGAGCAAAAGTCTCATCAAAATCAATTCCTTCTACTTGTGTATAGCCTTGAGCTACTAATCTAGCTTTGTTTCTTACAACATTACCGATTCATCGGTTTTGTTTTGAAAATCAATTTTGTACCAATTACATTCACATTATCGAGCCTAGGCACAAGTATCCACACATCATTCCTTTCAAATTGATTTAACTCCTCGTGCATTGCATTAATCCGAGTTTTCATCTTTCATAGCTTCATCAACATTTTTAGGTTCATTGAAGGAATGAAAACATTCAAAGTTCACCTTGTTACACATAGATGTCATACAAATCGATCTTACCACATGTCTTGCATCAAAACTCAATTTTCTCCTCGTTTGTACACCTGATTGTGGTTTACCTATGATCTGTTGTTGTGGATGATTTTTGAGAATCCTGGAAGATGGTCTTGTAGCGAGGATAAGGCATAATTCTATTAATTTTACGGATGTTGAGGTGATGTTGCTTGATGTGGGCACATTTGTAGCAACATTCTCAATTGATTGAAATTCGAACTTTGCATCTGCTCAATAAGACCCGATTACATCTTTTTCAATGGCATTATCTCGCAAGACTTGCATTATCATCAAAAACAACATTCATAGATTCTTGAAACGATGATCGATCCTAAGATTATAAATCCTAAAAGCTCTCTTGTTTCTAGCATAACCAAGAAAGAAACCCTTATCACTTTTTGAATCAAATTTATGAAGTTGGTCTCTATCATTCAGAATGTAACAAACACATCCAAAGACATGAAAATATTTCAGATTAGGCTTTTTGTCATTCAAAAATTCATAAGGTGTCTTTGTGGAATTAGGTCTAAGATAAACTCTATTTGAAATATGGCGAGGCGGTATTCAAAGCTTGCCCAAAACCTTTTTGAAAGTTTCTTGGATAAAAGCATTACTCTAGCCATCTCTTGTAGAGTTCTATTTTTCCTTTCGGCTACACCATTTTGTTGAGGTGTTTTAGGAGAAGAGAATTCTTGTATTATGTCTTTATCTTCACAAAATTTAGTGAATAAACTGTTCTCAAACTCCCTACCATGATCGGACCTTATTCTTTTTATCTTAGTGTTATACACATTCTTAATCCTTTTATAAAGAATTTTGAATACATCAAAAGCATCGATTTCTCTTTAAGAAACTCAATCCATGTAAACCTTGAATAATCATCTACTATGACAAAAGAATATCTCTTTCCACCAATGCTTTCAGTCTCCATTGGTCCCATTAAATCCATATGCAAAAGTTCAAAGCAATGTTTCGTAGTACATTGTGTCAACATTTCATGTGACATTTTGACTTGTTTACCACTTTGGCAAGATCCACACACATTTGACATACGTATTTGTAACTTAGGTAGACCTTTAACGCATCAAATTTCAATAATTTGACAATATTCCTATAATGAGCATGTCCAAGTTTTTGATGCCAAAGCATACTCTCATTAGTTTGAACATTAAAACATGCTTGATTCGAATCAATTAGATAACAATTATCAACGAGATCTATTACCAACCATGGGACAATTATCATCACTGTTTAGCACATAGCATGAACTTTTGTCAAATTTCACATGCAAGTCATCATCACATAATTGACTAATACTAATCAAATTTGCAAGTAAACCTTTAACATGTAAGACTTTTTGTCAAGTTAGGAAAACCAGAACATTCAATGTACCTATACCAATAACTTTACCTTTTGAACCTCCTCCATATGTAACATTTCTACCATCATATGCCTTATAATCGGTAAGATAACTTTCCTCACCGGTCATGTGTCTAGAACACCCACTATCAAAATACCATAGTCCACGAACACATGCTTTTAAAGATGTATAGACAACATTACATACGGTATGTGACTTTTTCACCCAAGCGATTTTTGAACGAGGTTTTGAAAAGATTTTTGAACAGTTTGTTTCGAATGTTGAGCGAGAATGTGGCAACATTTTCAAAGATATTTTAGAAAACTTTTTATCCCGCCTCATTCTAAAAGCTTGATTTGGTCGTTTGTGACCCTCGGTAAAACAATAATGACAAACATCCTTCTTTTGAGAATCATTTTTCAACTTTTCGGTTTCAACGAAGGTTTTGTAAACACAACAGGTTTGTTATTGTTTAAAAACTGAGTGATATTACCATTATAACCCGGACCATGTCTACTTGTACTTCCAATTGTCGATTGCCTCATCAAGTTTGGCTGAACTTTCTGAATATCTTTTGAAATTCGGTGTTGTTCCTTTAATTGTTCTTTGAGGTTGCATAACTCCAGATCTTTCCTTGTTAGTATGACCTCAAGCTTTATCACCAAATCCTTTTGATATGACTCTTCAATAGTCATGTCCCTTAAGGCTTTACGAGTGGATTCCAACTCCTTTTCAAGCTTTAGATAACTGGACTTACAATCTTTGCAAACATTGTTAGAAGTACCTGCTTTATCTGCACATGAACTTGAGAAACAATTAAATTCTGGAACCTCCAATGTTTCCTCAAATGTTGGCACATTTGACTCAACATCGAGAATCATCCAATAGATCATCAAGCGTATCATCATATATAATCCTTGCAGAAAAAACAAACTCCTCATTTTTATCGAATCTTCTTCACAATCGGACTCATCACTTAAGGTAGCATTAAAATTTACCCTTTTTCTCAAAAGAGTGTTGGCACATTCATTAGCATAATGACCAAAGCCGAACATGCATCACATTTAACATTTTTCCTATATTCTGGATCATATTTGATCTTGTTACCTCTATCAAATTGCCTAGGTTGATTAACATTTCCTATTTTTATCGTGCAATTAGCGTGAACTACCAATCGATCTCTATCTTGATTCTT
Source organism: Paraleonurus japonicus (assembly GCA_030762865.1). Classification (NCBI taxonomy): domain Eukaryota; kingdom Viridiplantae; phylum Streptophyta; class Magnoliopsida; order Lamiales; family Lamiaceae; genus Paraleonurus; species Paraleonurus japonicus. The sequence continues at coordinate 19,807,287 of CM061061.1, read as the reverse complement.
AATTTGCAAATTATTTCTAAGTCTATTTGCTCTCTTTTTCAAAAATGCATTAAAGCTGCTTAGTTAAGAAAGCAATGTTTTCGGCATTGTCGGCACAATCGTCACCAACATCTTCATCTGAATCTATTTCAGAACAAACGGTTGTTTATCAACACATGAAGAAGTCTCTCCTTTGAAAACGAAATTTTCCTTTCGGATTTCTCACTATCTCTTTGGGAAAAATTCATTTCATACATTTTCAAAATACTAATCAATTCATTTTGAGTTATAGCATCAGTATTCTTGGCTTCCTCAATAGCACATATCTTAGCATCAAAACGTTTAGGAACAGGTTCTTAAAATTTTATGTACTAACCTTGTATTGGATATGGCTTCACCAAGTGCTTGAGATTCATTGGAAATCTCGAGTAATCCTCTCATTGTAAGATGATATGGTCTCATCTTCCTTCATCATTAGATTTTCAAACTTGGTTCCAAGCATCCTCAACTTCGTCCTTCTTACACTCTCGAGATCCTTCACAATGTTCTTGTAATCTCTCCCATGCATCTTTTGCGGATACACAATTAGAAATTATTTTGAACATGGATACATCCGTAGAGGTAAATAAGGCATTGAGTGCCTTCGAATTGAAGCTAGCCGTTGTCACCTCATCATTTGTCCATTCTAACTCCTTTTTGATTTGAGCTTCAGTATTGTCATCACTGGAACAATCGGTGGAGTCCATCCAGTCAATATACTCCTCCATGCACGTTCATCAATGGACTTGATGTACATACGCATCTTAGGCTTCCAAATTGCATAATTTGTACCATATAGAACGGGTGGCCTAATTGGAGCTGTCATAGGATAATCCATTGCAATAAATCACACCAAACACAGGATCTAAACTTCGGGATAACTTGAGTTTTATGGCTCACAGTGCCAATTGAAGGTGTGCGTACGTGTTTTGCGAAATGTTGTCACGAATGTTGGCACATTCGAAGAGCAACAAAGACAAATAAATAATCGAAATGTACAGCGAAGTCTTAAACACGTTGCAAGATGGATATCATTATTTTGTATAGACTATAAATAAGTCTATACTGCCAAATGGTGTATTATCACTAGTAATTGTTAAGTGATACAATCGGTGAAAACATAAGCTACACCGTGAATGGATCAACGTATATAGTGACTAGATAATATTCAATCTAACCTATCACTAATACAAATAAAGACCCAATGTTGAGTGAAATGTTGGAACATTCACCAACGGAAGTATCAGTATGAAACGAATAATAAACTCTATAATCTATGCCAATAGACTATGCTAGATTGTGTTTCTCTCAACTTCGAGTTTTAATCTTCATAAAGCGGCATGTATTTATAGAATTCTGGACACTCTTAGTGCTTGAAGATAACTTCCACATCTCCCTTGAAAATAGGTAACTTCTATGTAACTTCCCCATGATCTTTATAACTTCTCTTGCTTGCCTCTTTCAACCGCATGACTTCGGTAATCGCCGTAAGTCTTTAATCCTGAAAAGAACAAGTCAATGAACAAGACAAAACGTGGGTTAAGGGTTAGTGAAAGTGGAAGGACGAATTCGATGTTGTGACCGGAATGTTGGCACATTACGAGTAACACTCGTCATAACATCAACAATATATATATAACATATACTTACTTGTAAACTTAAACATACTTCAAAGAAAAATTCTATTTACAGACTAGTTAAGTACCCATAGAAAGAAATTATAAAATTTCTTCATATATGTAAAAGAATTTATAAAAACGTTATAATATGCTCACAACAAAACCAATTTATTCATTATGGAGTACCTCTACTTTCAATCTCTTAGGTGACTAAAGAAAATAATTTACAAACTCACCTTTTATGTAAAATTTCTTAAAAGACATTTCGTAGAAGATAATTTATACTCCCTCTGTCCCAGATCGATTTTCACACTTTTCTTTTCGTCTCGTCCCATATCGGTTTTCACACCCAAAAATGAAAGTTTTTCATAACCCTTACCCTCAAAAGATCCACTTATTTACACAATGCCATTACTTTTTCTTACACATTTAACTCACATCACACTAATTAATTATCTAATCAATCAAAATTAATTAACTTACACCTAACTAAATAAACCCAACCCGTATAAATACGTAGACCGTATAAAATACACCGAAATCGTATTTTATACGTATTTCATAAAAAAAGAGTTAATATTTTTTAGCCCATTTAGTTTCCTACAATTTGATCTTGACCGCTTCCTACGTTGACAGTTTGAATTATGTCCAATTGGTTGAAAAATATTTTGAAATTAACCCAATTCTGGCATTAACCGAAACCAAACCGGTAACATGCCACCTGTAATTAATTTTATTTTTAAAAAATATTATGCGTCCACCTGTTAAAACAAACCTCCACGGCTTTTTGTTTAATTATTTGGCTTGGTTTTTTCCGGGTTGGGTACACTAAAGCCCATTTAATACCTAGCCACCATTTTCACGCAATATCTTTGAGGAATAAACCAGAGGCTCACGAAGAAGAAGGCGAGAGAAAAAAACGCAGGAGAAGAAGAAGCGCACGAGAAGAAGAAGACGCACGAGGAAGGAGCAGCCTTGCATAGAGAAGGCGAGCGACGGAGAAGAAATGTCGTCCTCCACCTCATCGTTCTCGACCGCATCTCAACCGCATCGGCCATGGCGTCGCTATTGATGTCGTCGGTGACGGCAGAAGAATCTGAGGAGTTAGGGATGTCGTCGATCGAAACGCCGGCGTTCGAGTGAAAGCGGCAAACACTTGAATCTCTTCTCTTCTATTTTACCTTAAAAATTGAACATATAAACTAACAAAAATAAATTCAGTCCTACTCATTTTCATTAGCCTAAATTCGCCCAAACCCACGAACCCTAGCCCCAACAAATCCAAATTCAAAACAAACACACATTATCCAAATTCTAAATCCAATTGCAGAAATTCGTGATTTACGGTGGTGGGGAGTGAGACCGTCGGCGTGTCTGGTGGCGTTTATGACCGTCGTTCGCCGCAGAACCACCGTCTTCGACGGGACAACATTCAAGTCGATATTCAATAAAGCCCTCTTCTCAACGCTTCTACCGTAAAAATTTTCACCGTCGTTTTGATGCCAAGGCCGACGACGGAAGCTCGGGACGGAGAATTGGGTGAGGCGCTGGAGAAGATGATAATGACCGAGATGCCGATTTTTATTTGCGAGGTAGAGATAGAGAGCAGATGTTGTTGAGGTAGAGAGAAGATGATTTAATTGATTGCTTTCATTTTTAATTCATTTCTTTTAATGGGGATATGGGATTAGTTTTGGAATGAATTTAAATTTTGAATTGATTTTTTCTCTTTTTAATTTCTCAACTGATTTCTTTTTATTTGTTAATTTCTTGTTTAAAATAATTATAGTTAATATTTCCAATTTGTTATATTGTTATATTCAAAAATTTAATTAATAATTTACTAACTGTCATATTTAATTCTTATGTTTTGGTATTTGTAGATATATTAAGAAAATTAAAATGAATTACAATTTTTTTTTTTGTATTTGTGTGTAAAAGTAATTTGAAAATCTTTAAAATAATTATATTACCATTTTTATAATTTTAATATTTTTATGAATTTAATAAATTATTAAAATACATAATGCCAAATAGTAGTTGAAACTCCATCAAGACTTTGCCAGTTGTAGAAGAAAAGTCAAACAAATTGACACATAAGCACTAGCCGGTTTGGTTCTTGGTTAATACCATTAATTGGGTTAATTCCAAAATATTTTTCAACCAATTGGACATAATTCAAATCACAACATAGAAAGGGTCAAGGTCAAATTGTAGGAAACTAAATGGGTTAAAAAAATATTAACTCTAAAAAAAAATACATTCAGCCCCCAAAATAATACACTCGGCCCAAATACAAGACACAACCCATATGTATTTTATTCAAAAGTAAAAAAACTTCCAGCCCAATACAATACACCCAAATACAATACACAGCCCAAATACAATACACACCCATAAAATACAGTATAAATACAACCCTAACCCTACACAACCCTAACCACTAATCAGTTACTCCCTCCTCTTATCCGCCTCCCTCTCTCTCTCTTGTCTGCCTCCCTTCTCTCTAGAAACTTCCATCGCCCTCTCTTGATCGCCACCTTCCGCCACCCTCCGATCAACACCCTCCACCGATCTTCCTCGGATCGCCACCGTTTGTTCTCCCTCGGATCGCCACCCCTACTCCGATCTCCCTCGAGATCGCCACCCTACTCCGATCTCCCTCGGATCGCCACCCTCCGTCTCCCTCGGATCGCCACCCTCCTCCGATCTCCCTCGGATTGCCACCCTCCGATCGCCACCCTCCGTCTCCCTCGGATCGCCAAATACAATACACGGCCCGATGGATTTCAAATCGTGGTATTATCAGTGCAGTGCTAACTTATGCTATTCGATCAGTAATTTTTCGGTATACTCCCTTGATGATTTACTCCCTCCGATCTAATGGTTGATATTTACTTCCTTTTTGGAGGATTCTCCGATTTCGATCTCAACGGGGCCGTTGTCCCCGATTCGGAGGATGACGATCTCAACGGGGCTGTTGTCCCCAATTCGGAGGATGACGATGACTCCTTCGTAGAAGAGACGGAGATGGAGGCGACGGCTCAACTGGAGGCGGCGGCGACCGGAGGCTGCAAAGCTGGAGGCGGCGGCGATGGAGGCGGCGGAGATGGATGCTTGGTTTCTTAAAACAGTATCTATTTGGGTTCCACTTGCCCGCAGGTTTCTCTAATATCTACATTGCGATTTTATGTGTTTGAGTAGATTTTGTTTCGATTACGATGCTTTATTCATTTTTTAAAAAAAAAAATTTTTTTGAGGCATGCAATGCTTGGGTATACTCTGTTTACATTACTATGTGTTTTTTACGGTATTCATTTTTTTAAAAAAATAATTTACGAGGCATGCAATTCTTGGGTATACTCTGATTCGATAGTTTACATTTACGGTGTTATTCATTTAAAAAAATGATTTACGAGGCATGCAATTCTTGGGTATACTCTGATTCGATAGTTTGTTCTGGTGTTATTCATTTAAAAAAAAAAAAAAAAAAGATTTACGAGGCATGCAATTCTTGGGTATACTCTGTTTCTGTTATTATGTGTTTACGATGGTATTCATTTTTTAAAAAAAAGATTTGAGAGGCATGCAATGCTTAGGTATATTACATTTCTGTTGGATATTGGTGGGTGTAAACATTGGGTGAAATGATGACATTGTTCTCATATGATCTCGTTGTGCATGTATAATTAATGCAACCATAGAAGTAAATAAAGAGCATTTGCTTTATTTTGGATGCTTGATTTGTAATCAATCCAAAGCGATTGTATATCTATGCAACCATAGAAGTAAATTAAGAATATTTGCTTTATTTTGGATGCTTGATATGTGTGTTCCTATGATGATATTACTCGAGGGAACTGTTTTTGCCACCATAGAAGTGAATTCTGTAAATTTGCTTTATTTTGGAGGCTTATTGTGTTCTTATGAGAAATTCATTGCTTATTGTATCAATGCCACCACATTTGTAGGAGACTTGATTAAAAATGTTTGTATGGGTTGAATGTATTTATATGGGGTATTAAAATCAATGCAACCATAGAAGTAAATTAAGAATATTTGCTTTATTTTGGATGCTTGATATGTGTGTCCCAATGATGACATTGCTGCGAGGGAAATCGACTCTTTCATTTCATGCAAAAAGTGAATGATGAGTCATTACATGCAAAATATTCCATGTTTACGGCCCTAAGCACTACTAGCTTTCCTTATGTTTATGTTGTAAACATGCTTCAAAAAGTGACAAAAGGTATTGTATGCCTAAACCCTAATCATACCCTAACATAAACATTTGATCAACTTGTTGTGAACTTGTTGCCCCTTCAATTTGTCCAAATTTTCTTCTAAAAGCTGTATGCAGTCCCTTACAACTTCATCTTCAACTTCTAATTTTTCTGGTAGTATTCCTTGTCTTAGTAGACGTGCTTTGCTCATATGTGGCAACTTGTAGTTGTTGTGTCCCTTCACCTTGAGTATTTCAATTAAACATGCTTGTAGACTTAGGAACACATTGTTTAGTGTGGTGTGTGTGAGATTTTCATATGAATACAACACATTTTTACTAAATCATCCACATTGTATGATGTCGTGTCAACTTGTAAAGATTGAATAGCTCTAAACCACCCCAAGTCATTCACATTTGTGTGCGGGAGTTTGGTGGCTGGCAAATCAATTCCATATTGAACCCATCTGAATTAGCGGCAGCTCTAAATTCGGTGTTGGTCCCGGACGAGATGTGCAAGGAGGTGGAAAGTCTAGAAGGGGGTTGAATAGACTTTACCACACTCAAAACTTTTTACAACTTTTCGTGAAGTGAGTGTGAGGTTAGAAGACTTTGAAGTCTTCTGCGGCAAGGTACTCGAGTGTGCTAAGTGAGATCAAGACTTCGGGAAACTTCGAAGTCTTACGATGGTGCGGAAGCTAATCTCGTGTGTATTTGAAAAACCCTTTTAAAGAAAACCTTCTTGAGGTTAGAAGACTTTGAAGTCTTCTACAGCAAGGTTGATGCGGAGTTTATTAAAGCGATGAATGAGCGGTTATAAGTATGAATGCGAGAAAGCTTGTAAAGACACATAGATTTTATAGTGGTTCGGATATAACGATCCTACGTCCACTCTCCCCGATCCCACGAGGTGTCTTACTAACGAAAGCGATCTTTTGTCCTCGTTCTCCTTGAGGATTTGACCACGGGAGGTTTTACAAGTTCCTGCCCTTGTTTGGTCTTCAATCCTCGTTCTCCTTGAGGATTCAACCACGGGAAGTTTTACAAGTTCCTGCCCTTGGTACAAAATGGTGACCTTCGAGTGTTAACTCTAAGATCTTAGAAATAATCAACCTTTTCTCGTACGGAGATAATGAAAGGTGATTTTACAATTCCAACTAAGAAATAATCCTAATCTATTAGTTGCTCTAAGATAGCAATGGATTATTTCTCTAAGCTTGTGTTAATGCGTTTAAAGCTCTTGGAATTGTGACCGTTCTTGTTCGTTAGCTCGTCGTATTTTTGTGTCTCTTTTGAATATCGTGTATTCCATGCGCGAGCTTGTAGTGATCACCAATATTCATAGAGATTGAAAAACTAGCCGTTGGAAAAGCTAGCAATCAGATTCTCTATACGTTTGGAAAGTATAAATTGTTGACTTGCTTGATTGTCTTGATTGATTCCCATCAATTGATTGACTTGCTTGATTGACTTGATTGATTCCCATCAATCAAGTCTTGAATGATTTAATACTGATTGATTCCCTTGATTGATATTTGATTGGTCTTCCATATCTTCCTTGATTGCAATCTAATCTTTATGATTGAATCTTGATTTAATCATTGATTGTCAATCATGTCTTCCTTGAATCTTGGAATCGGATATCGGTCGACTCTTGAACTCGGCTTGTCTCAACTTTGCTAATCGACTTTCCATAATTCAACCTTGCCGACATCAAGTCTTCTTGTGCATCGGCGAGTCTTCTACCTCAAGTCTGCTTTGTCCAAGTCTTCTAGCGAACCCTTCTACTCGAGGTCAAGTCTTCTAGGCGAACCGCTTCTACTCCGAGGTCAAGTCTTCTAGACGAACCCTTCTACTCCGGGCCTTCTATCTTCTTGGCACGAAGTCTTCTATCTCAATTTGGTCTTCAAGTCTTCTTGTCTAGTCTAGAAAGGTTTCCCCTTAACAAAAGACTATCTAACTTGAACTAGATCATCAAGCGACTAACAGGTTCAGGTCCTACTACACTAAGGTTTTAAACACATCATCAAAACTATATAAATATATATCCTAACAATTTCCCCCTTTTTGATGATGTTAAAACCTTCTAAGAATTGAAATAAAAAGGATAAGCAATACGGTAAAGGACCGAGGAGATCTTTAAATAGATCTCAATAGAAATCATTTGTCATCTAGAAGTTATCTCGGAGAGGATTGCAATTCTTAGCTTCCTTCCCCCTTTTTGACATCATCAAGGAGAAGGATCACTTGGCTTCCATCTTTAGAGCCTTCTTGAAAATGTAACTATGTGTGATGATCAACTCTCCATATTTTTAAGTCATTTGGTATTCCCCCTTAACAACCGAACTCTTCTTATCATGTAAGCTCTTATATTTGTAATCAATAAAATATCATGAGATTCTTCTTTTGATTGTCTCAAGCTGTTCCACCTTGAACTCTTCTTCTCTTAAGCAACTGAACTCTTCTTGTTAACTAAGTCGACTTGGCTTGTAGTCTTCTACTCTGTCGTGAGTCTTCTACCTCAAGTCTGCTTTGTCCAAGTCTTCTAGGCAGAACCGCTTCTACTCCGGGTCAAGTCTTCTAGACGAACCCTTCTACTCCGAGGTCAAGTCTTCTAGACGAACCCTTCTACTCCAGGCCTTCTATCTTCTTGGCACGAAGTCTTCTATCTCACTGGTCTTCAAGTCTTCTTGTCTAGTCTAGAAAGGTTTCCCCCAAACAAAAGACTATCTAACTTGAACTAGATCATCAAGTGACTAACGAGTTCAGCTGGTCCTACTACACTAAGGTTTTAAACACATCATCAAAACTATATAAATATATATCCTAACAATTTCCCCCTTTTTGATGATGTTAAAACCTTCTAAGAATTGAAAATAAAAGGATAAGCAATACGGTAAAGGACCAGAGATCTTTAAATAGATCTCAATAGAAATCATTTGTCATCTAGAAGTTATCTCGGAGAGGATTGCAATTCTTAGCTTCCTTCCCCCTTTTTGACATCATCAAGGAGAAGGATCACTTGGCTTCCATCTTTAGAGCCTTCTTGAAAATGTCACTATGTGTGATGATCAACTCTCCATATTTTTAAGTCAGTGGTATTCCCCCTTAACAAGCTGAACTCTTACTGTTGGGTCCCTTTAGAAACGAGTTTAAACACAAAAACAAGATACCCTCTAGTGATAATCTAGAAGGGGGATGAATAGATTATCAAAACCTTTTGCAAGCTTAGATGATCTATTAACTCCTAACTCAGATTTACAATGAAACAAATTTTGTTTAAACTCAATTCAATTAGAATCTAAAAGCCTTTTCGGATATCAAATTTGTTGTCAAGAAATAATCAATGAAAACAAGTAAATAAGCGGTAAGAAGAAATAACACCGGTTATAGTGGTTGGATCAAAGCGATCCTACGTCCACTCTCCTTCTTCGAATCTTGAAGAAGGGCCTTCACTTACTTACTTCCTTCTTTCTTGCTATCTTACTTACAATGATGAATCTTCAGCCTTACAATGAATCTTCCTAACTTCTGAATATCTATGGCTTGAAGATCTAATGAAAAAGTGTTCTATAAACACTAAGAACTGAAAACGTATAAAACGTTCTTGAATGTGTAATTCTTTGTTGCTTGTGTATACAAAGTATGATGAAGAGTGCTAAGTGTCAAAGTTAATTCTAAATAGATTTCTATTCCTATTTATAGAGAACTCCTCTTGGCGGTTGTAACTTCCTTGAATTCAGTTTGTTGATAGTTGTAACTGATTAACTAATTCTTGAAACTGCTTCTTATTTGGTCGTAAATGCTTGATTCTTGAATTTAACTAACTCTTCTAGCTTGTCTGATTCTTCACCTGTCTTGAATCTTCACCTTGGACTGTTTTTCTACTCTGTCTTGAATCTCCACCTTGTTGTTTTTCTACTCTGTCTTGAATCTCCACCTTAGTTGTTTTCTACTCTGTCTTATTCTCTATCGATCTTCTACCTTATGCGGTTCCATCATCGTCACATTTTCTGTTCTTGTCTCTATCTGACTTCTTTCAAATCAACCCTATCTTATCTCTATACTTAGTCTATATAAAGTTTTTATTACATCATTTGACTATACATTGTCTTGGTGGTCATCTTACTTACACTTTTAACACATCAAAACTAAATACAAATTTCTTTTTCCTAACAATTTCCCCCTTTTTGATGATGTTAAAACTCAGCTCAAGAAAAGAAATGTTAGTAATCTTAAAAATGTAAAATAAGCAATTAAATCACATAATCGAGATAACTAGAACAATTATTGTTATTAACAGATGATCGAGAAAATCATGAATCGAGATAATCGAGAACAATTTGATTACATAATCGATATTTAAGAGTTAGAAGTTTTTAGAAAAACAACAAAGATTGAGAGTAGATCAAAAGATTTATTCAAGATTTGCATGTCATCATGTATGTCACACAAAAGCAGTATAAGATAAGATAAGATAAGTAGAGGACTAGTCATACCACCTATTTTCTTACGGAACATTGAGCGATCAAAGACTCGCTTCTTAAGTGAAATAGTTTCACCTCCCTCTGCAAGATCAGTGGCTTCTGCTTTGATTATCACCGCTTAATCTTCTCAAGATCCAGGATGACCATCACATTAGAGGGGGTTCCATCCGAGAATAAGGCTGGTGCGACTACGTCTCGAGTTGAATTCATCATTTGCAAGGTTGATAAGATATTGATACATCTGGGGTCCTTCTCTTCCAGCCAATTATGGAAAGCTTCGTCTTCATCGAGTCCCCACTTAATCATTTTGCAGGACATGAAACTGGAAAATCCAGTCCACTTCGAATGGCCTCCACCTTGCACGATCTGCCATTAATAACACTTCTTTGGGAACTACCTCGCTTCGATGATATGGCCTAAGGACTTCTTCCCCTTGCTCATCTGTTATCTTGAACCCATCGTCTAAGAGATCGATCATAGTATTTTCTGCTGCCTTCTCTGCTCTCTTCTCCTCTTAGCCTCCCTTCTCTTATACTTCTCCTTCTCATCTCTTTTCCTTTTTCTGATTTTTTTCTTCGCATCTATCTCGGCTTGTGATTTCTTTGGAACTTGAGTATTTCTAGATGATCCGAGAAGAGATGTGATTTGAGCGAGTTTCTTGCACGAGACTTCTTTTGTAGATTCAGTTCTTGTCTTCCCTACAACCTTTTCTCTCTTCTCCTCGATTTCTTCTCTTCTGCTTTTAGCAATTCTTCGCACAACTCTTCCAATTTTCATGCTCAAAGCCATGATCTTATCTTCTTGCTCGTCTACTCTTTTCTTGAGCACACTATCTTCCCCCTTTTTAGCATCGGCAAATCTAGTATTGCGAGATAGTGGCTACTTGCTCAATTTGGCTTACAAGCTCTTCTCGTACATGCCCCGATCTTATGATCAAGCTGGTCATATCTCTTCTTACATCCGACCTCGGCTTTTCTAAACTCATCATCCATGAATTGCTTAATGCTCGTCGTCTGCTATCCTTCTCTAGAAAGCGAATGCATCTTTAGAACTTGATGAAATGATGCCTCTTTGGCTTTCCATGCTTCTCTTACCTGCTCCTCAACTGAATCTTTGATCTCAACAAAAGCGAAGCGAACATCTTGTTTTACCCATTCATCCTGTGAGTTCATCTCCTTAGCAACTGTCGTCTTAAGCTGACCATCATGTTCCTCATGTCTTATTCCAGAGTAGTGTAGATCAATCTTGGTTTTCTCGTGAATTGCGGCTTCTACATTCTCCTTGATTGATGATGAGATGACATTTGGAACTAGTTGAAAAGCATTCAGACAGGCGGTCTTGAATTTTGAACTTGACTTTTAATGCATCCATTTCGGATACGAACCACGAGATGTGGAGGGCATGAGTGCATTCACGAGAAATATTTATTTCTTCAAATTCGGAGTTCGGGTTGCACCTCAACGATCTGCTCTGTTTGTGCCTCCTCGGTATCCATCCCGGTGGCTCATCGGCGGTTCCACCTATCACTTCCTCCACCTTTTCCTCCTCCATATCAACTTCTTCTTTCCTCTGCTTCTTCCTTCTTCTCAGGTGATTGCATCTCCTCTGGAGTCTCATCTCCAAGATATACTCGTTGTAGAATGTAATCAACAAAGGCATTTTCGGTGAGTATATCTTGGAATGATTTCAGCTTTGCTTTCTTGAGAACCTCCTTCTCCCGGATGGCTAAATTGTTTCCTCTGCCTCAGCTATCGGAATATTTGTCTCCTCAAAAGATCCAAGCACGAGTCTTCTTAGAGATGCACATCAATAAGCTCTTTCAACGGCTCGAGGCTCATCTTTGAGAGTGGACTCTTGTGCGAGAAGGAACTTTTTCCCAAGGATTGAGTGAGGTCTCGGTCGGTCCCAATTCTCCGGATGGATTTGGTAGGTTTAGGAAAAGATTTGGTTCGAGATGAGGTTGTGGGTAGGAAAGAGAATGGATCATATGAAGTTTGGGTGGGTGTTGGACTTATGGGAGTGGGCCGTTTTAGAGGCTCGAAGCGGCGGCCTTGTCTCGCTTCTTCATTGCCCAGTTGGGAAGAAATGAATTTAGGAACTTCATCCTCGGATGAGGATGAAGATGATGAGGGTGACTTAATTTCTTCTTCTTTTTCTGAGTCATCTCCAGACGAGACTTCTCTTGTCTCCGTCGGCCTGATATACCAACCTCCTCAATTGGAACACTTCCCCCTTGGGAAGGCTGTCCTTTCCTCCTCTACTTCCTCACTGCAATCTCCTCCTCCTCGAGATGAGGATTCATCGGCTAACACAGTCTCCACTTTCTTCTTTCCTTTGGCTTTAGAAGCCTTCTTCCTCTCTGCTTGGAGATGGGGTGTCTCCTTACGAGTCTGTTGGACCGAAAGGTTTCTCATCCTTGACAAGCAAACCCTTACATTTTGTGAACTTTTTCACCCCGTCTGCCCGGATCAAAGCTTGTCCGTCCCAATCTTGTGTTCAAGTATGATGGTGATTCTTGCCATCATACTTGTTATCTTGGTCGGCGACCATCTTATCGGCTCGGTGATACCTCTGTCTTGACGAACTTCTTTCTTTCCTCCATCGGGCGGGAGTACACTGCAGAGCCCAGTGTAATATCGGCTCCATCTATGATGGTCCTCGATGACATATCCGTGGCTTAGTCAATCCATCATGACTCTGCTGTTCTCCTAGTATACACTTCGTCGAAATAAGCATCGAAGCCTATACTTTCTCCGTAACATTCCACTTCTTCGATTTGCGAGTTATGCTTACGGGTTTTCCTTGCCATCATTTTGTAACTCTCCAAATACTCTTGACCTTGTACAAGAATGGGTTGCCTCCGGTGGTGTTTAAGCCAAAAATCTCGCCGATATCGAGAAATTGAAACATGAATTTTTCTAGACTTTTCAAGAGTCCGAATTCTAGTTTCTAGTCCGATATCTGTTGATTTTGCTCTGGTTAGGAATTCGGCGGCAAGATCATCAAGAGTTTTGGGTTTTGACGGTTTCATCGAGCGGTATTTCTTTAAACCTCTATCTTGTAGAAGTTGAAGGATTTCTCTGGTTTGGATCGGTTGAAATGTCCCATTCCACGTACATTTCGGATTTTGTACGCTCTCGATGGATGCGAGATCATATTCATATTTGATTACGCTCTTTCCGGTGTCCGCCATTGATGAGTGTTTGAAGGTTTTTTTTTTTTTTTTTTTTTTAGGAGGAAAAGAAGTTTTAAGAGAAGAAGAAATATATGTGTGCGTAAATGTAAATAATGCACACGAATGTCTATTTATATGGAAAATATAATAATAAACAATTATTAGAATAATAATTGCCTGTAAAAGTGTAAATATAGCCTTTCGAATCGCCATTAATGCAATTATGGCATTTATTTTGAAAAGTGTACAGAATAATATTTAATATGTCGCGCGTGAGATTGAGACGGTTCATATTTCAAAAACCGCCTCCACTTACGGCGCGTGAAGTATACTCAGTGTGTTTCAAAATTGGATTTGATAAAATTTCGGGTCCATAGTAACTTCTCCCCGACACGATTACTAATTTAAGAAATTACTTTTCGATTAATTGGAGAGATACACTAAAATATTATTATTTTTAGAAAATAAAATTTGAACCACTTATTCTTTAATTTTGTAAAACAAAATATTTTATTTCTTGAGTAACTTCATTTTTAATGATTGATAGAGTGAATTATGATATTAAATTCATATATTAATTATATGAACCCAATATTCATAATTAAAAGTATGTAAAAAAACTTCCTGATTTTTCTCCTTATGCGATTTGATAACATCACTTTATCTGTTCCTTGTATCCTTTGACCAAATTGACCTTGACTTGTATTTTGAATCTTATCAACTTTGTTCTTCTTTGAAATCACAGACACTTAGAAAAATTGTTAGTAACCGAGTAAGTCGGATAAGGTTCAATAGTCATCGATTCTGAAGAAAATTGACTATTACATCCTTATCGATTTACTTATGTCGAATAAGTAATTATCAAGTCGGATATGGTCAATTTGACTAATCCTTGATTCTTGATTCCTATAAAAGGAGATCAATGATATCGGCTACCTGATTGTCCTTTGACACAATCTTATACGATAATTCTTTCTAGACATACTATACTAAAATAAGGAAAACAAGGTTAATTCAAGAATATTTGATCAAGAGATGATTAAAGAACCATCTAATAATCCTAATTAAACTGAAAGTTCCTTAAACCTAGTTTACTGCAAGAGGCTTTGTCAATATGTCTGCTTTTTGAAAATCGGTAAGAATTTTTCTAGCTTTGATATTGCCTTTCTCCACATGATCTCGAATAAAATGATGACGAATGTCAACATGTTTGCATACAGTATGTAAGGTAGGTTACGGGTAATAGCTATGGCACTATTACTATCACAAAAGATTGGTACATCTTTGGTGATAATGTTATAGTCCCTTAGGCATTGGCCCGATCCGTATAAGCTGTGAACAACAACTTCCACCGCCATGTGCTCGGCTTGATGGTAGAAGTAGCTACGAGAGGTTTGTTTCTTAGACAACCATGAAATCGGCTTACTTCCCGAGAAATTGGCAAGTTCCAGGATGTAGATTTCCTATCTATCTTACACCCACCAAAATCTGAATCTGAGTATCCAGACAACTCAAAGTTATCGTCAATTTGGATACCACGAGTCCTACATAGATTGTACCTTTCAAGTATTTTAGAATCTTCTTTGCGGCTTCAAGATGACTCTTCTTAGGCTTAGCTTGAAAACGTGCACATACTCCTACTGCAAAAGAAATGTCGAGGTCTACTAGCGAGTTAAGTATAAAAGAGATCAATTAAACCTCTATCTGCGTCTGATCGGTGTCTTCTCCTTTCTCATCTGGATCCATTGAAAAATTTGTCATCATAGGTATTTTGGCTTCTCATTTGGTACCTATTCCAAATCTTTTCAATAAGATCTTTGGTATATTTTGCTTGATTTATGAAAATTCCTTTCTTTATGCCTTAATTTGAAGTCCAAGAAAATATGTCATCTCTCCCATCATGGACATTTCAAATCATTCTTCATAAGATGACTAAATTCTTCACACAAGAGTAGGTTAGTTGATCCAAAAATGATATCATCAACATATATTTGAACTAACAAAAGACCTTTATCGGATTCTTTCCTAAATAAAGTTCTATCTATTTTACCTTTTACAAAACCATTTTTGAATTAAATACTCGAGATAATGTATCATACCATGCTCTAGGAGCCTGTTTAAGTCCATATAGAGCTTTCCTTAGCCTATAGACCTTGTCTCCTTTGACAAAACACGGAGGTTGTTCTACATAGACTTCTTCGGCTATGACTCCATTTAGAAATGCAGATTTCACATCCATTTGGAACACAGTAAATCTTTTATAAGCGGCATAAGCTAAGAACAATCTTATGGCTTCAAGACGAGCAAGCTGGTGCAAAGGTTTCATCATAATCAATTCCCTCAGATTGTGAATAACCTTGTGCAACCAATCTAGCCTTATTTCTTACCACAATATTGTTCTCATCTTTCTTATTTTTGAAAACCCATTTTGTTCCAATAACTTTTTGATGATGAGGTCTTTCAACAAGCTCCCATACATCTTGTCTTTGGAATTGATTCAACTCATCTTGCATTGCATTTATCCAATTGGAGTCGGTTAGAGCTTCGGTAATAGTTTTAGGTTCAAGTAACGATACATAACAACTAAGCAGACAATCTTGGTTTATCTCGTGTCCTTGTATGCGGACTCCAGAATCTAAACTTCCAATTATCATTCGGTTGGATGATAAGTCGATACTCGTTTACCTTTATCTTTTACTGGATATGAAGTCTTATCTCTGAGATATTTTCATCAATTAGTTACGTATTACCTTGGGAATATCTCCTAGTCCATCGGTAGTGTAGTCGTCGATCAGGATGACGTGGAAGAACTCTCGGCTTCCTTATCTTTATCCTTGTCCGCGTGTCTTCCTCATCGATTCGACTCTGGTAAATAGAACTTGACTGATTTCTTGATGTTTAATCTGTTAAGATCTTGACTATCTTGGTGACATCATCTGTACTTTCGACTTGGAAATTTCATCAAAAACAACATGTGGTGTTTCTTCCACACACAATGTAATCTTGTTAAAAACTCTATATGCTTTAGATACGAGATGAGTATCCTAAGAATATCCCTTGCAATCTTAGCATCAAAAGTTCTTAACTTTGATTTTCCATTATTATGAATAAAACACTTACAACCAAATATATGAAAATATGAAATTTTTGGTATTACGCCTTTCCATATTTCATAAGGAGTTTTGCATTTATCTTTCACAATTAAACACCTATTTTGAACAAAACATGCAGTATTAATGACCTTACGCCCCAAAACATTGTGGCGTGTCATATTCGAATAACATAGTCCTTGCGGCTTCTTTCAAGGTTCTCGTTTCTCCTTTCTACCACTCCATTTTCTTTGGGGAGTTCTTGCAGATGATGTTTCATGTGCTATACCATTCTCGGTACAATAGTTAGTAACAAACGAGTTTAGGAACTCAAGTACCTTTATCACTTCTAATCTTGACAATATTTAGTCCTTTTTCATTTTGAATTCTTTTGAGGAATTCTGAATTTTTGTTACAGTCTCATTCTTTTTGTACAAGAAAATAACCCAAGTAAATCTAGAAAAATCATCTATAATCACTAAAGTATACTTTCTTCCACTAAAACTTAGAGGTGTAATTGGACCAAAAAGATCCATGTGCAAAAGTTCGAGAATCCTTTCGTAAATGCGAGGACCATTTATTGTTTTGAAAGAAGTTTTGGTCTGTTTTCCTTTTGACAAGCATCACAAACATGATTTTTAGAAAATATTTTATCTGGAAGTCCTTTGACTAAAGATTTTCTTGCTATTTTGTTAAGAGTTTTGAAATTTAAATGACTAAGACGTTTATGCCATAGCCAATTTAAATCTTCGAACTCTTAGCAATAAGACAAGTATCCTTAGAGCAACTCTTGAAATTTGCAATATATACATTACCTTGTCGACTCCAGTAAGTAAAATATTTTCATTTAAACCATCCAAAATAAAACATGCATCATGAGTGAATTTTACACAATATCCTTTGTCACAAAATTGAGATACGAGACAGGTAAATTATGTTTCAAACCTTCCACAAAATATACTTCATTAACCTGAATATCTCCAATCATCAAAGTTCCAACTCCTTTGGTTAGACCAAAATTGTTGTCACCGAACATTACTCGAGGTCCATCTATCTTCTCGATAGTTAGAAAAGAAGTCTTTTTCTCATAAGTCATATGCTTAGAACATCCACTGCCTATATACCAAATGACTTCAAGAACATCTTGCTCAACTATCTCCTTATCCTTCTGCAATCACAAATTAATTCTTAGGTACCCTTTGTGTATTGGGTCCTTTTTCGTCAAGTTGATACTTAGGTATCCAAATAAAAACATCCAAATTTTTCAGAACCAATGATTGGATTTTGCAACCATATCTATCCACTAATATTAGGCTATCTAGATCAATTTTGTTTAATTGATCTCTAGTGATTGTCTTATATCTTGGAAAGAATGGATAACACTTGCTTCTTCCATCAAAACCATTATACTTTGGAAACAACTTTGATTTAGTCTTTAGATTTCTCTTGGGTACATTTCTCCTCATCTCTGTATTTTCTCCTTTGATATATCAGATGGGGTGATTTGCTCCTTTGATTTCTTTGGACTAATTTCTGTCTTTTCCATAGTCTTAGTGGCTTTGACAAAAACTCTAGGTTTGATAGGATCATTTTTCGTGTTCCTATCAAAACCCAATCTGTCTTATCACTAGGCTTCGAGAAGTATCAAGATATTATCAATTGTAGATCGAGAGTTATTAAGATGTCCTAACTTGAGATTTAAATCTCTGTTAGTCCTTTTAAAATTCTCATTCTCCATATTGATATTTGAAAATTTAGCTTTTAAAGAACTCAATTCTTTTTCCAACTCATTGATTTTCTCGGATGAGGAACTAGTAGAAGTCTTTGATTGACATTCCCCCTTGAATGTACAATCTATATTCTTCCTTGTCCTCGTCTCGATATTCCTTTGTTAGACTAAGAATTTGATCCTTTAAACTTAAATTTTCAGTCTCTATCTCGTTTATAAGCGTATAAAGCCGTCTTCAGATCTTTTAGAAGTTTGTTAATAAGACATGAATTAGATTCGAGACAAGTTATCATTATCATTGTCTCGAGGATGAGTAGTAGTTTACCTCCTTAGCCATTAGGCAAATGTCATTGTCTCCGATCCGAAATCGATGAGGATGAGGATGATGATGTCTCATGTGTTTCCTCCTTTTCACCAAAAGAGCTCGTTGATCTCGCATACCTCCTATCCCGTTTCTTCCTCTTTTCTTCTCTTTCTCTAGGAGTGAGTTGAGGACAATCATAGCTAAAATGACCAGGTTTATTGCAGGTATAACAGATATCTCCTCTTTCGACTTTGGACTACTCTCACCTCGTCGATTGGTGATTTGAATCTTTTCACCGGATCCTTCTTTTGTCATTGTCTCGAATACTTCTCTTCCTTGTCGATTTATAATTTTGACGATTAAACCTATCTCTCTTATTCCTTTTATACTTCATCTTGAGTCTCTCATATCGTCCGATCAATAAAGCCATTTCCTCCTTTACCGACAAATCGATGCCTTAGAAATCTTGTCAATCTTCTTGATGAAGAAATGCCACAGTCTTTACAAGTAGATGACTCTGCCTCATCTTCTTCATCTTCAATTTGTATATCATATTCCAAGGCTTTCAGATGAGAAAATAGAGTATGATGTGAAATAGATGACAGATTCTCGTGTAGCTTTGAGGATATTTGCTTTTTCTCTCCATCTTTTGCTTAATGATCGAGTACCTTATTATTGATTTCTTTCTCGTAATAGGTTTTACCCAAATCAGCCTTTGTTTACCAAATTGGTCAATCTTACATCCAATTGATCCACAGTTTCTCCTTCTTTCATCTTGAATGTATCAAATGCATGTAAAACTGATTGTAACTTGTTTTCTTTAACTCGCTCTGACCCTTCACAAACATTTGCAAGAGTCTTCCACATATCCTTAGCAGCTTTACATCTCTTTACCTTTTCTATCCAGTCTTTACTCAATGTTTCTATAATTTCTGTCCTTGCTACCTGATCCAAATTGTGAATCTTTCTTTCGCTGCTTGTCAACTCAAAGCACTTTTCTTTTCCCGTTGACTTCTTGTAGTAGAAGATTCAGCTCCAAAGACTAACAATTCCATGGTAGAATTTTATTGGACCTTCCTCAAGAACCTCTTCCATACTTCTGGCCATGAATGGCCTTTAAATGATTCTCCATTCTCAATTTCCGGAATCATATTCTTCGATAGAAAAATCGTAAACTCCTCGGATTTCTTACTTTTAACGAAGACATCGTAATTCAAGATGCTAAAAGACAACTTATCGTAAATGTTAGTGACACAGCAATAAGGAATCAGATTTTAATGAACACTCGATATTTCAAAACTCGATATTTCAAGACCACAAATCTTTATCGTAATGTACCTTAACACCGGCCTCCGATACCACTTGTTGGGTCCCTTTAGAACGAAGTTTAAACACAAAAACAAGATACCCTCTAGTGATAATCTAGAAGGGGGGATGAATAGATTATCAAAAACTTTTGCAAGCTTAGATGATCTATTAACTCCTAACTCGTATTTACAAATGAAACAAATTTTGTTTAAACTCAATTCAATTAGAATCTAAAGCCTTTTCAGATATCAAATTTGTTGTCAAGAAATAATCAATGAAAACAAGTAAATAAGCAGTAAGAAGAAATAACACCAGATTTATAGTGGTTCGGATCAAACGATCCTACGTCCACTCTCCTTCTTCGAATCTTGAAGAAGGGCCTTCACTTACTTACTTCCTTCTTTCTTGCTATCTTACTTACAATGATGAATCTTCAGCCTTACAATGAATCTTCCTAACTTCTGAATATCTATGGCTTGAAGATCTAATGAAAAAGTGTTCTATAAACACTAAGAACCGAAAAAACGTATAAAACGCTTCTTGAATGTGTAATTCTTTGTTGCTTGTGTATACAAAGTATGATGAAGAGTGCTAAGTGTCAAAGTTAATTCTAAATAGATTTCTATTCCTATTTATAGAGAACTCCTCTTGGCGGTTGTAACTTCCTTGAATTCGGTTTGTTGATAGTTGTAACCGATTAACTAATTCTTGAAACCGCTTCTTATTTGGTCAGAATCGATTCTTGAATTTAACTAACTCTTCTAGCTTGTCTCGATTCTTCACCCCGTCTTGAATCTTCACCTTGATCGCTTTTTCTACTCGTCTTGAATCTCCACCTTGATCGCTTTTTCTACTCGTCTTGAATCTCCACCTCGACTGCTTTTTCTACTCTTGTCTTATTCTCTATCCGATCTTCTACCTTGTCTGGTTCCATCATCGTCTGTTTTCTGCTTCTTGTCTCTATCCGACTTCTTTCAAATCAACCCTATCTTATCTCTATACTTAGTCTATATAAAGTTTTTATTACATCACCGACTATACATTGTCTTCACCGGTCATCTTACTTTACACTTTTAACACATCAAAACTAAATACAAATTTCTTTTCCTAACATCTTCTTATCATGTAAGCTCTTATATTTGTAATCAATAAAATATCATGAGATTCTTCTTTTGATTGTCTCAACTGCTCCACCTTGAACTCTTTCTTCTCTTAAGCAATCGAACTCTTCTTGTTAACTAAGTCACTTGGCTTGTAGTCTTCTACTCTAAGTCGCTTCTCTTGGATCTAGCAAACTTAATTCCACCGATAGTTCTCTTCAAAGCAAAGTTGAAAGTTTTCTTCAGAAGCTTTACACTTTCTTCAAAGCAAGTTTTAATACTCTCTTCAAAGGTTTTGTAGCCTTCTCCAAAGAAAGTGTTAACATGATTTTCCCGGATCCAACAAGCTCGATTCCACCGATAGATCTCTAAACTTTGCTTTGAGTATCCCTTTGTCATAGAAATGGGACACAAGCAACATATTATGTTATAGGCCCTCTATGTAGAGAACTTCCTCTACTCGTACATCTCAATGTCTAAGGTTTCAACTCCTCTGGTTATACCATTGTTGTTGTCACCAAAGACTACGCATGGGCCATCTTGAGGCTTGATGGAACTTAAGAAGTGTTTTTCACAAGTTATATGCTTCGAGCACCCACCGCCGATGTACAAGACAGTGTTATCCAAACTTCTTCTTCTATAGGGACCCACGCGACCCTCGCAAAACAATTAAACTTTTGGTACCCTTTGGGTGTTGGGTCCTTGAGGTTTAGCACAACTTTTAGGGATCCACAGGAATAAGGTGTTCTTATCAAGGTTAGAAGACCTCATCCTTCTCCCATACATATCAACATAGACAACTTCATCTTTTGGTGCCTTCTTGGATGCATGTCTATGAGTGTTGGCTGTGTTCCTTCCGTAAGACTTTCGACCCTTCCGAGGTCCTCTGGATGGAGTGATCAGCCGATGTGCAATGGTCCGAGGGTTTTGATGATAAGGGTACGTTCTACTTGAGCCATCAAAAGATTCATATCTCACAGGCACGTAAGGCTTAGTAGATCGCTTAGCAAGCTTTGAAGTTTGCTTAGGTTGTGTAGTCTTTAGCCGAGACTGCCTCCTCGTAGATGGTTTCGGCCGACATCTACTTTTCTCGACCTTGCCGAGGTTTCTTAAGTTGGGATTCCCCTTCTTTTGATACCTCATCGCTGTTTAGGTTGTTGAGTATAATTACTCTTCTTCCCATTCAACCGATTTCTTTGGGTCGGCAACCTTTTACCCTTATCGGTAGGTTTAGGTTTGGAACCCTCTCCTACCAAATTATTACCCTTAACATGTGTACGCTTTCTTAAGTACACTTGTTTGAACCTCGTGAGGATTGGGCAATGGTAAAACCAATTCCCTTCTTTACGTTAGGTGTTTGAGACGAATCAACTATTGTTTGAACCGCATGAGAAGCTTTGTTCGGTTGATCCAACCTCAAACTTAAACGTTCCTCACTTGATTTTACACGCTCATGTTGATGGAAAAGTTCATCGAACTTTGCTTGTAGAATCTTTTAATTGATCTGTCTTCTCAATATTCTCAAGCAAGCAACCTTTCTACCAGCAGACCTTGTTCAGACACTTCACTTAAGAGTGTTTAACTCTTACGAAGTTATACGATTAGAGTCTGCTAGTATTCCGTAAGGCTTGCTAGTAGATTCTTGAGTAAGTAGTTCAATCTCAGCCTTTAAGCTAGTGTTCTCTTTTTCCACACAATTGTAAGCGTGTATAGCAGCTTTGAGATCACCCATTAACTTATCAACAAAGTCATGGTCAAACTCATCTCGCTAGAGAGGTGCGAGAAGAAGAAGAAGAACAAGAGTCAAGATACCTCTTCGTGTTTGTCATTAAACATAGATCATTATCGGGAGAGAAATCTCGATGAGGTTGATGAACTAGATGTAGACTCTTCTTGGCCTGCCATCAAAGCTTTCTTGTCGACAAAACTTCTATCTCTCTCCAATCTCTCTTCTTCTCTTTGAAAATGTGGGGCATCGGGTTCTCTACTAGTAGTCTCTACTTTGGATCCCAATTGAACTTCATTGGTCCATCATCCAAAATATCTAGCATACGGTCATGAAAGGTTACGAGGTGGTTTTTATGCGCAACTTCCAATAATCATAGTCTTCTATAGAGAACTTCGCAGCTTTCTCTCGGACTTACCGCTCTTGAGAAAACTCATGTTAGCAATAAAAACAATTATGCAATGAATGCAATGAGTTTTATGAAAACGGTTTTTCAAAAACGGATGCTCGTATGACCACAACAGTCTTTCCTCAAAGACTATTGGTAACCAAAGCCGGTGGTCGGTTGAACCACCGCTCTGATACCACTTGTTGGTCCCGGACGAGATGTGCAAGGAGGTGGAAAGTCTAGAAGGGGGTTGAATAGACTTTACCACACTCAAAACTTTTTACAACTTTTCGTGAGCTGAGTGTGAGGTTAGAAGACTTTGAAGTCTTCTCGCAGCAAGGTACTCAGAGTGTGCTAAGTGAGATCGGAGACTTCGGAAACTCGAAGTCTTCGATGGTGCGGAAGCTAATCTCGTGTGTATTTGAAAAACCCTTTTAAAGAAAACCTTCTTGAGGTTAGAAGACTTTGAAGTCTTCTACAGCAAGGTTGATGCGGAGTTTATTAAAACGATGAATGAGCAGCTATAAGTATGAATGCAGTAAAGCTTGTAAAGACACATAGATTTTTATAGTGGTTCGGATATAACGATCCTACGTCCACTCTCCCCGATCCCACAGGGTCTTACTAACGAAACGATCTTTTGTCCTCGCTTCTCCTTGAGGATTTGACCACGGGAGGTTTTACAAGTTCCTGCCCTTGTTTGGTCTTCAATCCTCGTTCTCCTTGAGGATTCAACCACGTGAAGTTTTACAAGTTCCCGCCCTTGAGTACAAAATGGTGACCTTCGAGTGTTAACTCTAAGATCTTAGAAATAATCAACCTTTTCTCGTGCAGAGATAATGAAAGGTGATTTTACAATTCCAACTAAGAAATAATCCTAATCTATTAGTTGCTCTAAGATAGCAATGGATTATTTCTCTAGAAGCTTTCGTGTTAATGCGTTTAAAGCTCTTGGAATTGTGACTGTTCTTGTTCGTTAACTCGTCGTATTTTTGTGTCTCTTTTGAATATGCGTGTATTCCATGCGCGAGCTTGTAGTGATCACCAATATTCATAGAGATTGAAAAACTAGCCGTTGGAAAAGCTAGCAATCAGATTCTCTATCGCTTGGAAAGTATAAATTGTTGACTTGCTTGATTGTCTTGATTGATTCCCATCAATTGATTGACTTGCTTGATTGACTTGATTGATTCCCATCAATCAAGTCTTGAATGATTTAATACCTGATTGATTCCCTTGATTGATATTTGATTGGTCTTCCATATCTTCCTTGATTGCAATCTAATCTTTATGATTGAATCTTGATTTAATCATTGATTGTCAATCATGTCTTCCTTGAATCTTGGAATCGGATATCGGTCAACTCTTGAACTCGCCTTGTCTCAACTTTGCTAATCCTGACTTTCCATAATTCAACCTTTGCCGACATCAAGTCTTCTTGTCTCACGCCACAGAGTCTTCTACCTCAAGTCTCGCTTTGTCCAAGTCTTCTAGACGAACCCTTCTACTCCGTGTCAAGTCTTCTAGACGAACCCTTCTACTCCGAGGTCAAGTCTTCTAGACGAACCCTTCTACTCCGTGCCTTCTATCTTCTTGGCACGAAGTCTTCTATCTCAGCTGGTCTTCAAGTCTTCTTGTCTAGTCTAGAAAGGTTTCCCTTTAACAAAAGACTATCTAACTTGAACTAGATCATCAACCGACTAACAAAGTTCAGCTGGTCCTACTACACTAAGGTTTTAAACACATCATCAAAACTATATAAATATATATCCTAACAATTTCCCCCTTTTTGATGATGTTAAAACCTTCTAAGAATTGAAATAAAAAGGATAAGCAATACAAGAGCGACCGTAGATCTTTAAATAGATCTCAATAGAAATCACTGTCATCTAGAAGTTATCTCGGAGAGGATTGCAATTCTTAGCTTCCTTCCCTTTTGACATCATCAAGGAGAAGGATCACTTGGCTTCCATCTTTAGAGCCTTCTTGAAAATGTCACTATGTGTGATGATCAACTCTCCATATTTTTAAGTCACCGGTATTCCCCCTTAACAACCGAACTCTTCTTATCATGTAAGCTCTTATATTTGTAATCAATAAAATATCATGAGATTCTTCTTTTGATTGTCTCAACTGTTCCACCTTGAACTCTTCTTCTCTTAAGCAATCAACTCTTCTTGTTAACTAAGTCACTTGGCTTGTAGTCTTCTACTGTCGCCAGAGTCTTCTACCTCAAGTCTGCTTTGTCCAAGTCTTCTAGACGAACCCTTCTACTCCGTGTCAAGTCTTCTAGACGAACCCTTCTACTCCTGTGTCAAGTCTTCTAGACGAACCCTTCTACTCTGTGCCTTCTATCTTCTTGGCACGAAGTCTTCTATCTCACTGGTCTTCAAGTCTTCTTGTCTAGTCTAGAAAGGTTTCCCCCTTAACAAAAAGACTATCTAACTTGAACTAGATCATCAACCGACTAACGAGTTCACTGGTCCTACTACACTAAGGTTTTAAACACATCATCAAAACTATATAAATATATATCCTAACAATTTCCCCTTTTTGATGATGTTAAAACCTTCTAAGAATTGAAATAAAAAGGATAAGCAATACAAGTAAGGACCGAGAGATCTTTAAATAGATCTCAATAGAAATCACTGTCATCTAGAAGTTATCTCGGAGAGGATTGCAATTCTTAGCTTCCTTCCCCTTTTGACATCATCAAGGAGAAGGATCACTTAGCTTCCATCTTTAGAGCCTTCTTGAAAATGTCACTATGTGTGATGATCAACTCTCCATATTTTTAAGTCACCGGTATTCCCTTAACAACCGAACTCTTCTCGTGGGTCCCTTTAGAACGAAGTTTAAACACAAAAACAAGATACCCTCTAGTGATAATCTAGAAGGGGGATGAATAGATTATCAAAAAACTTTTGCAAGCTTAGATGATCTATTAACTCCTAACTCATTTTACAGCGGAAACAAATTTTGTTTAAACTCAATTCAATTAGAATCTAAAGCCTTTTCGTATATCAAATTTGTTGTCAAGAAATAATCAATGAAAACAAGTAAATAAGCAGTAAGAAGAAATAACACCAGATTTATAGTGGTTCGGATCAAACGATCCTACGTCCACTCTCCTTCTTCGAATCTTGAAGAAGGGCCTTCACTTACTTACTTCCTTCTTTCTTGCTATCTTACTTTACAATGATGAATCTTCAGCCTTACAATGAATCTTCCTAACTTCAATATCTATGGCTTGAAGATCTAATGAAAAAGTGTTCTATAAACACTAAGAACTCGAAAACGTATAAAACGTTCTTGAATGTGTAATTCTTTGTTGCTTGTGTATACAAAGTATGATG
Source organism: Paraleonurus japonicus (assembly GCA_030762865.1). Classification (NCBI taxonomy): domain Eukaryota; kingdom Viridiplantae; phylum Streptophyta; class Magnoliopsida; order Lamiales; family Lamiaceae; genus Paraleonurus; species Paraleonurus japonicus. The sequence continues at coordinate 19,780,766 of CM061061.1, read as the reverse complement.
AAGAGTGCTAAGTGTCAAAGTTAATTCTAAATAGATTTCTATTCCTATTTATAGAGAACTCCTCTTGGCGGTTGTAACTTCCTTGAATTCGCTTTGTTGATAGTTGTAATCGATTAACTAATTCTTTGAAATCGCTTCTTATTTGGTCGTGAATCGATTCTTGAATTTAACTAACTTCTTCTAGCTTGTCCGATTCTTCACCCTGTCTTGAATCTTCACCTTGACTGCTTTTCTACTCTGTCTTGAATCTCCACCTTGATCTGTTTTTCTACTCTGTCTTGAATCTCCACCTTGATCGCTTTCTACTCTGTCTTATTCTCTATCGATCTTCTACCTTGTCTGGTTCCATCATCGCCTCGCTTTTCTGTTCTTGTCTCTATCCGACTTCTTTCAAATCAACCCTATCTTATCTCTATACTTAGTCTATATAAAGTTTTTATTACATCACCGACTATACATTGTCTTCACTTGGTCATCTTACTTTACACTTTTAACACATCAAAACTAAATACAAATTTCTTTTCCTAACATCTTCTTATCATGTAAGCTCTTATATTTGTAATCAATAAAATATCATGAGATTCTTCTTTTGATTGTCTCAACTGCTCCACCTTGAACTCTTCTTCTCTTAAGCAATCGAACTCTTCTTGTTAACTAAGTCGGCTTGGCTTGTAGTCTTCTACTCTAAGCCGCTTCTCTTGGATCTAGCAAACTTAATTCCACCGATAGTTCTCTTCAAAGCAAAGTTGAAAGTTTTCTTCAGCAAGCTTTACACTTTCTTCAAAGAAGTTTTAATACTCTCTTCAAGTAGGTTTTGTAGCCTTCTCCCAAAGAAAGTGTTAACATGATTTTCCCGGATCCAACAAGCCTGATTCCACCGATAGATCTCTAAACTTTGCTTTGAGTATCCCTTGTCATAGAAATGGGACACAAGCAACATATTATGTTATAGGCCCTCTATGTAGAGAACTTCCTCTACTCGTACATCTCCAATGTCTAAGGTTTCAACTCCTCTGGTTATACCATTGTTGTTGTCACCAAAGACTACGCATGGGCCATCTTGAGGCTTGATGGAACTTAAGAAGTGTTTTTCACAAGTTATATGCTTCGAGCACCCACCGCCGATGTACAAGACAGTGTTATCCAAACTTCTTCTTCTATAGGGACCCACGCGACCTCGCAAAACAATTAAACTTTTGGTACCCTTTGGGTGTTGGGTCCTTTGAGGTTTAGCACAACTTTTAGGGATCCACAGGAATAAGGTGTTCTTATCAAGGTTAGAAGACCTCATCCTTCTCCCATACATATCAACATAGACAACTTCATCTTTTGGTGCCTTCTTGGATGCATGTCTATGAGTGTTGGCTGTGTTCCTTCCGTAAGACTTCTCACCCTTTCCGAGGTCCTCTCGATGGAGTGATCACCGATGTGCAATGGTCCGAGGGTTTTGATGATAAGGGTACGTTCTACTTGAGCCATCAAAAGATTCATATCTCACAGGCACGAAGGCTTAGTAGATCGCTTAGCAAGCTTTGAAGTTTGCTTAGGTTGTGTAGTCTTTAGCCGAGACTGCCTCCTCGTAGATGGTTTCGGTGACATCTACTTTTCTCGACCTTGCCGAGGTTTCTTAAGTTGGGATTCCCCCTTCTTTTGATACCTCATCAGTTGTTTAGGTTGTTGAGTATAATTACTCTTCTTCCCATTCAACTCGATTTGGCCGGGTCAAGCAACCTTTTTACCCTTATCGGTAGGTTTAGGTTTGGAACCCTCTCCTACCAAATTATTACTCCTGCTTAACATGTGTACGCTTCTTAAGTACACTTGTTTGAACTCTGAGGATTGGGCAATGGTAAAACCAATTCCCTTCTTTACGTTAGGTGTTTGAGACGAATCAACTATTGTTTGAACCGCATGAGAAGCTTTGTTCATTTGATCCAACCTCAAACTTAAACGCTCTCACTTGATTTTACACGCTCATGTTGATGGAAAAGTTCATCGAACTTTGCTTGTAGAATCTTTAATTGATCTGCCTTCTCAATATTCTCAAAGAAGCAACCTTTTCCTACCAAAGAGACCTTGTTCAAACACACTTCTCACCCAAGAGTGTTTAACTCTTCTCAAGTTATCTCGATTAGAGTCTCGCTAGTATTCCGTAAGGCTTGCTAGTAGATTCTTGAGTAAGTAGTTCAATCTCAGCCTTTAAGCTAGTGTTCTCTTTTTCCACACAATTGTAAGCGTGTATAGCAGCTTTGAGATCACCCATTAACTTATCAACAAAGTCATGGTCAAACTCATCTCGCTAGAGAGGTGCGAGAAGAAGAAGAAGAACAAGAGTCGGAAGATACCTCTTCGTGTTTGTCATTAAACATAGATCATTATCGAGAGAAATCAACGAGGTTGATGAACTAGATGTAGACTCTTCTTGGCCTCGCCATCAAAGCTTTCTTGTCAAAGAAACTTCTATCTCTCTCCAATCTCTCTTCTTCTCTTTGAAAATGTGGGGCATCGTGTTCTCTACTAGTAGTCTCTACTGGATCCCAATTGAACTTCATTGGTCCATCATCCAAAATATCTAAAGATACGGTCATGAAAGGTTCTCGAGGTGGTTTTTTACGCGCAACTTCCAATAATCATAGTCTTCTATAGAGAATCTTAAAAAGAAAAGTAAGCAATTAAATCACATAATCGATAACTAGAACAATTATTGTTATTAACAGATGATCGAGTAAAATCATGAATCGGATAATCGTAACAATTTGATTACATAATCGATATTTAAGAGTTAGAAGTTTTTAGAAAAACAACAAAGATTGAGAGTAGATCAAAAGATTTATTCAAGATTTGCATGTCATCATGTATGTCACACAAAAACGTATAAGATAAGATAAGATAAGTAGAGGACTAGTCATACCACCTATTTTCTTCTCGGAACATTGAGCTACCAAAGACTTGCTTCTTAAGTGAAATAGTTTCACCTCCTCTCGCAAGATCACCTGTGGCTTCGCTTTGATTATCACCGCTAATCTTCTCAAGATCCAGATGACCATCACCGTTAGAGGGGGTTCCATCTCGAGAATAAGGCTGGTGCGACTACGCCCGAGTTGAATTCATCATTTGCAAGGTTGATAAGATATTGATACATCTCTGGGGTCCTTCTCTTCCAGCCAATTATGGAAAGCTTCGCCTTCATCGAGTCCCCACTTAATCATTTTGCGTATATGAAACTCGAAAATCTAGCCTCCACTTCGAATGGCCTCCACCTTGCACTGATCTCGCCATTAATAACACTTCTTTGGGAACTACCTCGCTTCGATGATATGGCCTAAGGACTTCTTCCTTGCTCATCTCGTTATCTTCTCGAACCATCGCCTAAGAGATCGATCATAGTATTTTCCCGCCGCTTCTCCTCGCTCTCTTTCTCCTCTTAGCCTCCCTTCTCTTATACTTCTCCTTCTCATCTCTTTTCCTTTTTCTCGATTTTTTCTTCTCGCATCTATCTCAGCTTGTGATTTCTTTGGAACTTGAGCTGTTTCTAGATGATCCGAGAAGGAGATGTGATTTGAGCGGTGTTCTTGCACAGTGGACTTCTTTTGTAGATTCAGCTTCTTGTCTTCCCTACAACCTTTTCTCTCTTCTCCTCAGATTTCTTCTCTTACGCTTTTAGCAATTCTTCGAGACAACTCTTCAATTTTCATGCTCAAAGCCATGATCTTATCTTCTTGCTCGTCTACTCTTTTCTTGAGCACACTATCTTCCCCCTTTTTAGCATCAAAGAAATCTAGTATTGCAGATAGTGGCTACTTGCTCAATTTGGCTTACAAGCTCTTCTCGTACATGCCCCGCCTTATGATCAAGCTGGTCATATCTCTTCTTCTCGTCCGACCTCGCCTTTTCTAAACTCATCATCCATGAATTGCTTAATGCTCGCTGCCTCGCCTATCCTTCTCTAGAGCGAGCCGCATCTTTAGAACTTGATGAAATGATGCCTCTTTGGCTTTCCATGCTTCTCTTACCTGCTCCTCAACTGAATCTTTGATCTCAACAAAAGCAGTAACGAACATACTGTTTTACCCATTCATCCTCGTGAGTTCATCTCCTTAGCAATCGTCGTCTTAATCGCAGCCATCTCTTCCTCATGTCTTATTCCCAGTAGTGTGTAGATCAATTCTGGGTTTTCTCGTGAATTGCAAATTTCTTCTACATTCTCCTTGATTGATGATGAGATGACATTTGGAACTAGTTGAAAAGCATTCAGACAGCAATCTTCGATTTTGAACTTCACTTTTAATGCATCCATTTCGGATACGAACACGTATGTGGAGGGCATGGTGCTCACCGTGAAATATTTATTTCTTCAAATTCAGGTTCGGGTTGCACCTCAACAGTCTGCTCTGTTTGTGCCTCCTCACCGTATCCATCCTACTGCTCATCGGCCTCCACCTATCACTTCCTCCACCTTTTCCTCCTCCATATCAACTTCTTCTTTCCTCTCGCTTCTTCCTTCTTCTCACTGATTGCATCTCCTCTGAGTCTCATCTCCAAGATATACTCGTTGTAGAATGTAATCAACAAAGGCATTTTCGGTGAGTATATCTTGGAATGATTTCACTTTGCTTTCTTGAGAACCTCCTTCTCCCGGATGGCTAAATTGTTTCCTCCGCCTCGCCTATCAGAATAGCTGTCTCCTCAAAAGATCCAAGCCTGAGTCTTCTTAACAGATAGACATCAATAAGCTCTTTTCAACAGCTCAGCTCATCTTTGAGAGTGGACTCTTGTCTGAGAAGGAACTTTTTCCCAAGGATTCTGAGTGAGGTCTCGGTCGGTCCCAATTCTCCGTATGGATTTGGTAGGTTTAGGAAAAGATTTGGTTCAGATGAGGTTGTGGGTAGGAAAGAGAATGGATCATATGAAGTTTGGGTGGGTGTTGGACTTATGGGAGTGGGCCGCTTTTAGAGGCTCGAAGCAGCGGCCTTGTGCCTTCTTCATTGCCAAAGTTGGGAAGAAATGAATTTAGGAACTTCATCCTCGATGAGGATGAAGATGATGAGGGTGACTTAATTTCTTCTTCTTTTTCGAGTCATCTCCAGCACGAGACTTCTACTGTCTCCGTCTCGGCCCGATATACCAACCTCTCACTGAACACTTCCCCCTTGGGAAGCCGCCCTTTCCTCCTCTACTTCCTCACTGCAATCTCCTCCTCCTCGGATGAGGATTCATCGGCTAACACAGTCTCCACTTTCTTCTTTCCTTTGGCTTTAGAAGCCTTCTTCCTCTGCACCGGAGATGGGGTGTCTCCTTCGAGTCTGTTGGACCGAAAGGTTTCTCATCCTCGACAAGCAAACCCTTCTGCTTTTGTGAACTTTTTCACCCCCGTCTGCCGCTCAAGCTTGTCCGTCCCAATCTTGTGTTCAAGTATGATGGTGATTCTTGCCATCATACTTGTTATCTTGGTCGGCCGACCATCTTATCGGCTCGGTGATACCTCTGTCTTGACGAACTTCTTTCTTTCCTCCATCGACGGAGTACACTGCCGAGCCCATTAATATCACCATCTATGATGGCCTCGGATAAAGATATCCGTGGCTTAGTCAATCCATCATGACTCTGCCGTTCTCCTAGTATACACTTCGTCAAAATAAGCATCAAGCCTATACTTTCTCCGTAACATTCCCTCTTCTTCGATTTGCAGAGTTATGCTTCGGGTTTTCCTTGCCATCATTTTGTAACTCTCCAAATACTCTTCAAATTTTGTACAAGAATGGGTTGCCTCCGTGGTGTTTAAGCCAAAATCTCGCCGATATCGTAAATTGAAACATGAATTTTTCTAGACTTTTCAAGAGTCCGAATTCTAGTTTCTAGTCCGTATCTGTTGATTTTGCTCGTTAGGAATTCGCGGCAAGATCATCAAGAGTTTTGGGTTTTGACGGTTTCATCGAGCAAGATTTCTTTAAACCTCTATCTTGTAGAAGTTGAAGGATTTCTCTGGTTTCGATCGGTTGAAATGTCCCATTCCACGTACATTTCGGATTTTGTACGCTCTCGATGGATGCGAGATCATATTCATATTTGATTCTCGCTTCTTTCCGGTGTCCGCCATTGATGAGTGTTTGAAGGTTTTTTTTTTTTTTTTTTTTTTTAGGAGGGAAAAGAAGTTTTAAGAGAAGAAGAAATATATGTGTGCGTAAATGTAAATAATGCACACAAATGTCTATTTATATGGAAAATATAATAATAAACAATTATTAGAATAATAATTGCCTCGTAAAAGTGTAAATATAGCCTTTCGAATCGCCATTAATGCAATTATGGCATTTATTTTGAAAAGTGTACAGTAATAATATTTAATATGTCGCGCGTGAGATTGAGACGGTTCATATTTCAAAAACCGCCTCCACTTCGGCGCGTGAAGTATACTCGGTGTGTTTCAAAATTGGATTTGATAAAATTTCGGGTCCATAGTAACTTCTCCCCGACACGCTTACTAATTTAAGAAATTACTTTTCAGCTTAATTGGAGAGATACACTAAAATATTATTATTTTTAGAAAATAAAATTTGAACTCCTTATTCTTTAATTTTTGTAAAACAAAATATTTTATTTATCGAGTAACTTCATTTTTAATGATTGATAGAGTGAATTATGATATTAAATTCATATATTAATTATATGAACCCAATATTCATAATTAAAAGTATGTAAAAAAACTTCCCCGATTTTTCTCCTTGTCTCGATTTGATAACATCACTGGCTCTGCTCTTGTATCCTTTCACCAAATCGACCTTGACTTGTATTTTGAATCTTATCAACTTTGTTCTTGTGAAATCACGCATACTTAGAAAAATTGTTAGTAACCAGAGTAAGTCGATAAGGTTCAATAGTCATCCGATTCTCAAGAAAATTGACTATTACATCCTTTATCTCGATTTACTTATGTCGATAAGTAATTATCAAGTCGGATATGGTCAATTTGACTAATCCTTGATTCTTGATTCCTATAAAAGGAGATCAATGATATCAGCTACCCGATTGTCCTTTGACACAATCTTATCCGATAATTCTTTCTAGACATACTATACTAAAATAAGGAAAACAAGGTTAATTCAAGAATATTTGATCAAGAGATGATTAAAGAACCATCTAATAATCCTAATTCGACCGAAAGTTCCTTAAACCTAGTTTCTGCAAGAGGCTTTGTCAATATGTCTCGCTTTTGAAAATCAAGAAGAATTTTTCTAGCCTGATATTGCCTTTCTCCACATGATCTCGAATAAAATGATGACGAATGTCAACATGTTTGCATCTCGGTATGTAAAGACTGGTTACGGGTAATAGCTATGGCACTATTACTATCACAAAAGATTGGTACATCTTTGGTGATAATGTTATAGTCCCTTAGTCTGCTGACCGATCGGATAAGCCGTGGAACAACAACTTCCACCGCCATGTACTCAGCTTGAGTAGAAGTAGCTACGCAGGTTTGTTTCTTAGACAACCATGAAATCACCCTTTACTTCCCAGAAATTGGCAAGTTCCAGATGTAGATTTCCTATCTATCTTACACCCACCAAAATCTGAATCGAGTATCCGCATAACTCAAAGTTATCGTCACTGATACCACAGTCCTACATAGATTGTACCTTTCAAGTATTTTAGAATCTTCTTTGCAGCCTTCAAGATGACTCTTCTTAGGCTTAGCTTGAAAACGTGCACATACTCCTACCGCAAAAGAAATGTCAAGTCTACTAGCGCTTAAGTATAAAAGAGATCCAATTAAAACCTCTATACTGCGTCGATCGGTGTCTTCTCCTTTCTCATTCTGGATCCATTGAAAAATTTGTCATCATAGGTATTTTCGCTTCTACTGGTACCTATTCCAAATCTTTCAATAAGATTCTTTGGTATATTTTGCTTGATTTATGAAAATTCCTTTCTTTGTCTCGCTTAATTTGAAGTCCAAGAAAATATGTCATCTCTCCCATCATGGACATTTCAAATCGTTCTTCATAAGATGACTAAATTCTTCACACAAGAGTAAGGTTAGTTGATCCAAAAATGATATCATCAACATATATTTGAACTAACAAAAGACCTTTATCGGATTCTTTCCTAAATAAAGTTCTATCTATTTTACCTTTTACAAAACCATTTTGAATTAAATACTCGTATAATGTATCATACCATGCTCTAGGAGCCTGTTTAAGTCCATATAGAGCTTTCCTTAGCCTATAGACCTTGTCTCCTTTGACAAAACCTCGGAGGTTGTTCTACATAGACTTCTTCGGCTATGACTCCATTTAGAAATGCAGATTTCACATCCATTTGGAACACAAGAAATCTTTTATAAGCGCATAAGCTAAGAACAATCTTATGGCTTCAAGACGAGCAAATCGTGCAAAGGTTTCATCATAATCAATTCCCTCAGATTGTGAATAACCTTGTGCAACCAATCTAGCCTTATTTCTTACCACAATATTGTTCTCATCTTTCTTATTTTTGAAAACCCATTTTGTTCCAATAACTTTTGATGATGAGGTCTTTCAACAAGCTCCCATACATCTTGTCTTTGGAATTGATTCAACTTCATCTTGCATTGCATTTATCCAATTGGAGTCAGTTAGAGCTTCAGAATAGTTTTAGGTTCAAGTAACGATACATAACAACTAAAGCAGAGACAATCTTGGTTTATCTCGTGTCCTTGTCTGACTCTGAATCTAAACTTCCAATTATGCTCAGTTGGATGATAAGTCGATACTCGCTTACCTTTATCTTTTACTGATATGAAGTCTTATCTCTGAGATATTTTCATCAATTAGTTCTCATTACCTTCGTGAATATCTCCTAGTCCATCTCGTAGTGTAGTCGTCGATCGATGACGTGGAAGAACTCTCAGCTTCCTTATCTTTATCCTTGTCCGCGTGTCTTCCTCATCCGATTCTCCGACTCGTAAATAGAACTTGACTGATTTCTTGATGTTTAATCTGCTAAGATCTTCACTATCTTGGTGACATCATCCGTACTTTCTTGCACTCTGGAAATTTCATCAAAAACAACATGTGGTGTTTCTTCCACACACAATGTAATCTTGTTAAAAACTCTATATGCTTTAGATACAGATGAGTATCCTAAGAATATCCCTTCGCAATCTTAGCATCAAAAGTTCTTAACTTTGATTTTCCATTATTATGAATAAAACACTTACAACCAAATATATGAAAATATGAAATTTTTTTGGTATTCTCGCCTTTCCATATTTCATAAGGAGTTTTTGCATTTATCTTTCACAATTAAACACCTATTTTGAACAAAACATGCAAGATTAATGGCTTCTCGCCCAAAACCCGTGTGGCGTGTCATATTCGGGGATAACATAGTCCTTGCAGCCTTCTTTCAAGGTTCTGCTTTCTCCTTTCTACCACTCCATTTTTCTGGGAGTTCTTTGCAGATGATGTTTCATGTGCTATACCATTCTCAGTACAATAGTTAGTAACAAACGAGTTTAGGAACTCAAGACTTTATCACTTCTAATCTTGACAATATTTAGTCCTTTTTCATTTTGAATTCTTTTGAGGAATTCTCGAATTTTTGTTACAAGCCTTCATTCTTTTTGTACAAGAAAATAACCCAAGTAAATCTAGAAAAATCATCTATAATCACTAAAGTATACTTTCTTCCACTAAAACTTAGAGGTGTAATTGGACCAAAAAGATCCATGTGCAAAAGTTCCGTAATCCTTTCGTAAACAGGACCATTTATTGTTTTGAAAGAAGTTTTGGTCTGCTTTTCCTTTTTGACAAGCATCACAAACATGATTTTTAGAAAATATTTTATCTGGAAGTCCTTTGACTAAAGATTTTCTTGCTATTTTGTTAAGAGTTTTGAAATTTAAATGACTAAGACGTTTATGCCATAGCCAATTTAAATCTTCTCGAACTCTTAGCAATAAGACAAGTATCCTTAGAGCAACTCTTGAAATTTGCAATATATACATTACCTTGTCGACTCCAGTAAGTAAAATATTTTCATTTAAACCATCCAAAATAAAACATGCATCATGAAAGTGAATTTTACACAATATCCTTTGTCACAAAATTGAGATACGTATAAGAAATTATGTTTCAAACCTTCCACAAAATATACTTCATTAACTCAATATCTCCAATCATCAAAGTTCCAACTCCTTTGGTTAGACCAAAATTGTTGTCACCGAACATTACTCGAGGTCCATCTATCTTCTCGATAGTTAGAAAGAAGTCTTTTCTCATAAGTCATATGCTTAGAACATCCACCGTCTATATACCAAATGACTTCAAGAACATCTTGCTCAACTATCTCCTTATCCTTCGCAATCACAAATTAATTCTTAGGTACCCTTTGTGTATTGGGTCCTTTTTCGTCAAGTTGATACTTAGGTATCCAAATAAAAACATCCAAATTTTTCGTAACCAATGATTGGATTTTGCAACCATATCTATCCACTAATATTAGGCTATCTAGATCAATTTTGTTTAATTGATCTCTAGTGATTGTCTTATATCTTGGAAAGAATGGATAACACTTGCTTCTTCCATCAAAACCATTATACTTTGGAAACAACTTTGATTTAGTCTTTAGATTTCTCTTGGGTACATTTCTCCTCATCTGTATTTTCTCCTTTGATATATCGATGGGGTGATTTGCTCCTTTGATTTCTTTGGACTAATTTCTGTCTTTTCCATAGTCTTAGTGGCTTTGACAAAAACTCTAGGTTTGAGTAGGATCATTTTTCGTGTTCCTATCAAAACCCAACTCCTCGCCTTATCACTAGGCTTCGAGAAGTACTCAAGATATTATCAATTGTAGACTCGAGAGTTATTAAGATGTCCTAACTTGAGATTTAAATCTCTGTTAGTCCTTTTAAAATTCTCATTCTCCATATTGATATTTGAAAATTTAGCTTTTAAAGAACTCAATTCTTTTTCCAACTCATTGATTTTCTCAGATGAGGAACTAGTAGAAGTCTTTGATTGACATTCCCCCTTGAATGTACAATCTATATTCTTCCTTGTCCCTCGTCTCGATATTCCTTTGTTAGACTAAGAATTTGATCCTTTAAACTTAAATTTTCGGCCTCTATCTCGTTTATAAGCAGATAAAGTCCGTCTTCGATCTTTTAGAAGTTTGTTAATAAGACATGAATTAGATTCGAACAAGTTATCATTATCATTGTCTGAGGATGAGTAGTAGTTTACCTCCTTAGCCATTAGGCAAATGTCATTGTCTGATCCGAAACTGGATGAGGATGAGGATGATGATGTCTCATGTGTTTCCTCCTTTTCAAATTTCCAAAAGAGCTTCGTTGATCTGCATACCTCCTATCCCGCTTTCTTCCTCTTTTCTTCTCTTTCTCTAGGAGTGAGTTGAGGACAATCATAGCTAAAATGACCAGTGTTTATTGCAGTATAACAGATATCTCCTCTTTCGACTTTGGACTACTCTCACCTCGCCTCCGATTGGTGATTTGAATCTTTTCACCGGATCCTTCTTTTTGTCATTGTCTCAATACTTCTCTTCCTTGTCTCGATTTATAATTTTGACGATTAAACCTATCTCTCTTATTCCTTTTATACTTCATCTTGAGTCTCTCATATCGTCGATCAATAAAGCCATTTCTCCTTTACCGACAAATCGATGCCTTAGAAATCTTGTCGAATCTTCTTGATGAAGAAATGCCACAGTCTTTACAAGTAGATGACTCGCCTCATCTTCTTCATCTTCAATTTGTATATCATATTCCAAGGCTTTGATGAGAAAATAGAGTATGATGTGAAATAGATGACAGATTCTCGTGGTAGCTTTGAGGATATTTGCTTTTTCTCTCCATCTTTTGCTTAATGATCCGAGTACCTTATTATTGATTTCTTTCTCGTAATAGGTTTTACCTAAATCAGCAGCTTTGTTTACCAAATTGGTCAATCTTACATCCAATTGATCCACGCTCCTTCTTTCATCTTGAATGTATCAAATGCATGTAAAACTGATTGTAACTTGTTTTCTTTAACTCGCTCTCCGACCCTTCACAAACATTTGCAAGAGTCTTCCACATATCCTTAGCAGCTTTACATCTCTTTACCTTTTCTATCCAGTCTTTACTCAATGTTTCTATAATTTCTGTCCTTGCTACTCTGATCCAAATTGTGAATCTTTCTTTCGCTGCTTCATTAACTCAAGACTTTTCTTTTCCCCGTTGACTTCTTGTGCAGTAGAAGATTCACTCTCCAAGACTAACAATTCCATGGTAGAATTTTTATTGACCTTCCTCAAGAACCTCTTCCATACTTGGCCATGAATGGCCTTTAAATGATTCTCCATTCTCAATTTCCAAAGAATCATATTCTTCGATAGAAAAATCAAACTCCTCGGATTTCTTACTTTTAATGTAAGACATCGTAATTCAAGATGCTAAAAGACAACTTATCGTAAATGTTAGTGACACAAAGAATAAGGAATCGATTTTAATGAACACTCGTATATTTCAAAAACTCGTATATTTCAAGACCACAAATCTTTATCGTAAATGCCTTAACACCGCTCCGATACCACTTGTTGGGTCCCTTTAGAACGAGTTTAAACACAAAAACAAGATACCCTCTAGTGATAATCTAGAAGGGGGATGAATAGATTATCAAAAACTTTTGCAAGCTTAGATGATCTATTAACTCCTAACTCGTATTTACAATGGAAACAAATTTTGTTTAAACTCAATTCAATTAGAATCTAAAGCCTTTTCAGATATCAAATTTGTTGTCAAGAAATAATCAATGAAAACAAGTAAATAAGCAAAGTAAGAAGAAATAACACCAGATTTATAGTGGTTCGGATCAAACGATCCTACGCTCCACTCTCCTTCTTCGAATCTTGAAGAAGGGCCTTCACTTACTTACTTCCTTCTTTCTTGCTAACTTACTTACAATGATGAATCTTCAGCCTTACAATGAATCTTCCTAACTTCTCAATATCTATGGCTTGAAGATCTAATGAAAAAGTGTTCTATAAACACTAAGAACTGAAAACGTATAAAACGCTCTCTTCTTGAATGTGTGTAATTCTTTGTTGCTTGTGTATACAAAGTATGATGAAGAGTGCTAAGTGTCAAAGTTAATTCTAAATAGATTTCTATTCCTATTTATAGAGAACTCCTCTTGGCGGTTGTAACTTCCTTGAATCTCAGGCTTTGTTGATAGTTGTAATCGATTAACTAATTCTTGAAACTGCTTCTTATTTGGTCGTGAATCGATTCTTGAATTTAACTAACTCTTCTAGCTTGTCTCGATTCTTCACCCTGTCTTTGAATCTTCACCTTGATCTGCTTTTTCTACTCGTCTTGAATCTCCACCTTGACTGCTTTTCTACTCGTCTCAATCTCCACTCTCGACTGCTTTTTCTACTCTGTCTTATTCTCTATCTCGATCTTCTACCTTGTCCGGTTCCATCATCGTCTGCTTTCTGCTTCTTGTCTCTATCTGACTTCTTTCAAATCAACCCTATCTTATCTCTATACTTAGTCTATATAAAGTTTTTATTACATCACCGACTATACATTGTCTTCAAATTTGGTCATCTTACTTTACACTTTTAACACATCAAAACTAAATACAAATTTCTTTTCCTAACATCTTCTTATCATGTAAGCTCTTATATTTGTAATCAATAAAATATCATGAGATTCTTCTTTTGATTCAAGGCCTCAACCTGCTCCACCTTTGAACTCTTTCTTCTCTTAAGCAATCGAACTCTTCTTGTTAACTAAGTCACCGCTTGTAGTCTTCTACTCTAAGCCGCTTCTCTTGGATCTAGCAAACTTAATTCCACCGATAGTTCTCTTCAAAGAAAGTTGAAAGTTTTCTTCAAAGAAGCTTTACACTTTCTTCAAGAAGTTTTAATACTCTCTTCAAAGAAGTTTTGTAGCCTTCTCCAAAGAAAGTGTTAACATGATTTTCCCTGATCCAACAAGCCTCGATTCCACCGATAGATCTCTAAACTTTGCTTTGAGTATCCCTTGTCATAGAAATGGGACACAAGCAACATATTATGTTATAGGCCCTCTATGTAGAGAACTTCCTCTACTCGTACATCTCCAATGTCTAAGGTTTCAACTCCTCTGGTTATACCATTGTTGTTGTCACCAAAGACTACGCATGGGCCATCTTGAGGCTTGATGGAACTTAAGAAGTGTTTTTCACAAGTTATATGCTTCGAGCACCCACCGCCGATGTACAAGACAGTTGTTATCCAAACTTCTTCTTCTATAGGGACCCACGCGACCCGCAAAACAATTAAACTTTTGGTACCCTTTGGGTGTTGGGTCCTTGAGGTTTAGCACAACTTTTAGGGATCCACAGGAATAAGGTGTTCTTATCAAGGTTAGAAGACCTCATCCTTCTCCCATACATATCAACATAGACAACTTCATCTTTGGTGCCTTCGATGCATGTCTATGAGTGTTGGCTCTGTTCCTTCCGTAAGACTTCGACCCTTCCGAGGTCCTCTGGATGGAGTGATCAGCCGATGTGCAATGGTCCGAGGGTTTTGATGATAAGGGTACGTTCTACTTGAGCCATCAAAAGATTCATATCTCACAGTACGTAAGGCTTAGTAGATCGTTTAGCAAGCTTTGAAGTTTGCTTAGGTTGTGTAGTCTTTAGCCGAGACTGCCTCCTCGTAGATGGTTTCGCCGACATCTACTTTTCTCGACCTTGCCGAGGTTTCTTAAGTTGGGATTCCCCCTTCTTTTGATACCTCATCAGTTGTTTAGGTTGTTGAGTATAATTACTCTTCTTCCCATTCAACCGATTTCATTGCCGGGTCGCAACCTTTACCCTTTATCAGTAGGTTTAGGTTTGGAACCCTCTCCTACCAAATTATTACCCTTAACATGTGTACGTTTCTTAAGTACACTTGTTTGAACTCGTGAGGATTGGGCAATGGTAAAACCAATTCCCTTCTTTACGTTAGGTGTTTGAGACGAATCAACTATTGTTTGAACCGCATGAGAAGCTTTGTTCAGTTGATCCAACCTCAAACTTAAACGTTCCTCACTTGATTTTACACGCTCATGTTGATGGAAAAGTTCATCGAACTTTGCTTGTAGAATCTTTAATTGATCTGCCTTCTCAATATTCTCAAGAAGCAACCTTTCTACCGCCAGTATCTTTGTTCAAGACACTTCACCTTAAGAGTGTTTAACTCTTCTCAAGTTATCTCGATTAGAGTCTCGCTAGTATTCCGTATAGGCTTGCTAGTAGATTCTTGAGTAAGTAGTTCAATCTCAGCCTTTAAGCTAGTGTTCTCTTTTCCACACAATTGTAAGCGTGTATAGCAGCTTTGAGATCACCCATTAACTTATCAACAAAGTCATGGTCAAACTCATCCGCTAGAGAGGTGCGAGAAGAAGAAGAAGAACAAGAGTCAAGATACCTCTTCTCGTGTTTGTCATTAAACATAGATCATTATCAGAGAGAAATCGATGAGGTTGATGAACTAGATGTAGACTCTTCTTGCCTCGCCATCAAAGCTTTCTTGTCAAAGAAACTTCTATCTCTCTCCAATCTCTCTTCTTCTCTTTGAAAATGTGGGGCATCGTGTTCTCTACTAGTAGTCTCTACTGGATCCCAATTGAACTTCATTGGTCCATCATCCAAAATATCTAGCATACGGTCATGAAAGGTTCGAGGTGGTTTTTATGCGCAACTTCCAATAATCATAGTCTTCTATAGAGAACTTCGTAGCTTCTGGACTTACCGCTTCTTGAGAAAACTCATGTTAGCAATAAAAACAATTATGCAATGAATGCAATGAGTTTTATGAAAATGGTTTTTCAAAAACGGATCTGTTCGTATGACCACAACAGTCTTTCCTCAAAGACTATTGGTAACCAAAGCCGGTGGTCGGTTGAACCACTTTGCTCCGATACCACTTGTTGGTCCCTGACGAGATGTGCAAGGAGGTGGAAAGTCTAGAAGGGGGTTGAATAGACTTTACCACACTCAAAACTTTTACAACTTTTCGTGAGCCGAGTGTGAGGTTAGAAGACTTTGAAGTCTTCTCGCAGCAAGGTACTCGAGTGTGCTAAGTGAGATCGCAGACTTCGAAACTCAAGTCTTCGATGGTGCGGAAGCTAATCTCGTGTGTATTTGAAAAACCCTTTTAAAGAAAACCTTCTTGAGGTTAGAAGACTTTGAAGTCTTCTACTGACCAAGGTTGATGCAGTTTATTAAAACGATGAATGAGCAAAGCTTATAAGTATGAATGCAGTAAAGCTTGTAAAGACACATAGATTTTTATAGTGGTTCGGATATAACGATCCTACGTCCACTCTCCCCGATCCCACAGTGGGTCTTACTAACGAAACGATCTTTTGTCCTCGTTCTCCTTGAGGATTTGACCACGTGGAGGTTTTACAAGTTCCTGCCCTTGTTTGGTCTTCAATCCTCGTTCTCCTTGAGGATTCAACCACAGAAGTTTTACAAGTTCCTGCCCTTGAGTACAAAATGGTGACCTTCGAGTGTTAACTCTAAGATCTTAGAAATAATCAACCTTTTCTCGCATGCAGATAATGAAAGGTGATTTTACAATTCCAACTAAGAAATAATCCTAATCTATTAGTTGCTCTAAGATAGCAATGGATTATTTCTCTAAGCTTGTGTTAATGCGTTTAAAGCTCTTGGAATTGTGACCGTTCTTGTTCGTTAACTCGTCGTATTTTTGTGTCTCTTTTGAATATGCGTGTATTCCATGCGCGAGCTTGTAGTGATCACCAATATTCATAGAGATTGAAAAACTAGCCGTTGGAAAAGCTAGCAATCAGATTCTCTATCGTTTGGAAAGTATAAATTGTTGACTTGCTTGATTGTCTTGATTGATTCCCATCAATTGATTGACTTGCTTGATTGACTTGATTGATTCCCATCAATCAAGTCTTGAATGATTTAATACCGATTGATTCCCTTGATTGATATTTGATTGGTCTTCCATATCTTCCTTGATTGCAATCTAATCTTTATGATTGAATCTTGATTTAATCATTGATTGTCAATCATGTCTTCCTTGAATCTTGGAATCGAGATATCTGGTCAACTCTTGAACTCGGCTTGTCTCAACTTTGCTAATCCGACTTTCCATAATTCAACCTTGCCGACATCAAGTCTTCTTGTCTGTCAGCGAGTCTTCTACCTCAAGTCTCGCTTTGTCCAAGTCTTCTAGACGAACCCTTCTACTCCGTGTCAAGTCTTCTAGACGAACCCTTCTACTCCAGGTCAAGTCTTCTAGACGAACCCTTCTACTCCGAGGCCTTCTATCTTCTTGGCACGAAGTCTTCTATCTCACTTGGTCTTCAAGTCTTCTTGTCTAGTCTAGAAAGGTTTCCCTTAACAAAAGACTATCTAACTTGAACTAGATCATCAACTCGACTAACAGGTTCACTTTGGTCCTACTACACTAAGGTTTTAAACACATCATCAAAACTATATAAATATATATCCTAACATTCGGGGTCCATGTTGTTTATATGTGGTTTAGCATTGTCTTCTTTGAATGAAAATGTGTTTACTTGCATTTGCAGGCCATTTTGCCTTTATTGCTTTGGTATAATGCGAAAAAAAAACATTTGTAATGTCATCAACTTGGATTTCCAGTTTTGGATACTTACATGGAATAACTAGATGATGTATTTAATTCTGATAGTTGGTATACTTGCCTATATTTTGTAATGTAACCAACTTGGAAATTCCAGTTTGGAGAATTACATGTGTATATGTTGTGATAGACTTACATGCTTGCAAAGTAATGTCACCAACTTGGAAATTTAAACTAAATGATGAATTAGTTCTGATAGTTGCATGTTATTTGCATAAATTTCAAGTTTAGGAGACTTACTTGGTAAAGTAGGCAGCCCTTGATCACCTCTTTAGTGATTGAGTCTATTGGCTTTGTCTCCATTGTACCCCTTAAACTGTTTTTGAGTTTCTTTGGGCTGGTTCTTTCTTTGTGAATGGAAAAATACCAATCTTACCATCAAATATAACTGTTCCATCACATGAGTACTGTGGTCTTGAAAGCGCACACATGAACATGACTTTTGGTATGAACCTTTTACTTTTGCATGATCTATATGGTTCTGTTTCTCTGGGCAACATGTAGTATCTCTCACTTGCTTTTGTCATGTAAAACCACTTCTCATCGATATGGATTACATTATGCATGCCCTTGAAACTGATTTTGTTGTTGTGGCTTTCATTTTCCAAGCTGCAAATCAGTATTTGATCCTTTGAAATTTGTTTGCTCTTTGTGAGATCTCGGCTTTATAGCATTAGTATGAGGTCTGATTGCTCCATTTTTCACCCACCTACCAACCGTGCTTTTACTTATATGCATCTCTCTAGCTAGCCTTCTAATGGTTGATCTCTTTTGAAATGGTATTGCCTTCATAGCATCCACATCAATCTGCACTTTGCTTGTTAAATTGTGATTCCCTCCTTCTTTTTGATTTGTGAACGAAATGAGACCCCCCTTCTAAGCTGCTGCTTTTTTGCAGACCCCAAATATATGTATCGTCCTTTTATGGACCCCAAATAACTCGTAAAGTTCATCATGTTTACCTCTATGAATAACTCCATTGGTGTTGTTTGCAATGAGGATTTGAGCAATTTGATTCTTCTCTTGTGGAGTTAAATCTGTGTTCCTTCTAGCTTTCCTCATTGAATGTGTTTTGTTGTAATGAATGCCGCTTGTATTTAAGACCGAAATGGAGTATTTATTGATGTAGTAATGCTTGTAATATTAT
Organism: Paraleonurus japonicus; assembly: GCA_030762865.1. NCBI lineage: Eukaryota > Viridiplantae > Streptophyta > Magnoliopsida > Lamiales > Lamiaceae > Paraleonurus > Paraleonurus japonicus. Next base: position 19,761,949 of record CM061061.1, on the reverse strand, counting down.
GTGTGATTAGACACTTGTACTATTTAGATTTTTTTGGGTTTTTATTTTGGAGGAAATCTAATATGGAAAATTTGGTGGGAAATTTTTTTACCCTCATGTATTTTCACTTTTAATTCTGCGACATTTAAGGTTGAGTTCACATGTATTTTTGTTTTAATTTTGGCTCCAAAATTCGACCGGAAAAAAGGGGAAGTCTACTTTATGCTAATTACAATTAGTATAAAGTAGATTTGTCCATTGTGCCCCTCAGTTTTTTCCTCCTCTTGCCCAAAAAGGTGTTTTCCTTAAAAGCGTGCCCGTGATCGGGCCTCAAAACCGATCTGGATGAGAGAGGGAGTAATCAAATATAAACACGTCATAAAATTATTAAATTTATACAGTAGATTCACAATACATATAGCTACATACCATAAAAATTTCACATGAAAATAATCTCAATTTTGTTACTTATGAATTTTCCAAGTTAGATAAAAACAATTTCCTAAATGAGGTTATGCACCATCTTTTTATAAAATTTTGTAACACATGAATATGAATTAAATAAAATCAAGTAAAAATATATATAATATCCTAAGTATCAGTAGTGTCACTACTAAAAAGATCACATTTTAAAACTTCACATTTCCTAGTTGATCATGCATCGTTCTAGAGCTCTAAAACTGCCTGTTTTTACTAGAAAGACACTGTTTGCTAGAAAAATTATTAAAAATTGATTATAACTTTAAATGTATCAAGGTAAAATTCTTATGAAAGCTAAGACATACTAGAATAACATAATCGAAATTTACTTTCAAATATTAATTTTTCTGCTCACAGTAAATTTTGCAATAATCACCAAAAACAGTGGCGTTTTTCTTCAGTACAACACTTTGGTAGAAAAATCATATTAAATCGAAAATAGCTTCAAAAATCTAAATTTTTACTACTTATTCTAGACTTTCAGAACTTCAGTTTGGTAAAGGGGTTTGAGAAAATTTGATCAGAAAAGGTCAGAACACTTTTTGAAAGTAACATGCAATTACATAATAAATTTCAGTAACAAAATCTATACATACAAAGCATAGTTGGGGCACCCAACTTGATTTAATCACCAAAGAATCACCAAATAAGTTCTTACACCAAAGAAATAGAGACATGCAGTAGGAAAAATAACTTAAAAGTCACATGCAATAACATATAACAAATGCAATCCATGAATCAACACCAAGGAGTCATATAGTTAGTAAATCCAATGAGATAAGCCAAGGTTTCTAGCTAAAAATGTAAAATCACAAACCCTAAATTATTTTGGGTTTCAAAAGCAACATTTTGGAGCACCATATTACCAAGAATTTCAGAGAAATAAAAGGAAGGAGAAAACAAATCCAACGTAAAAAGCGAAATATTGTTTTCCCCTTTTTCTTTAAAGAACACTTATTTGGGACAAAGGCGTGAAAGTTTTCTTACCTCTAAAAAATTTGCACCTTTACCGGAGATGAGGTAATAGCAGGTTATTGAAAGATTTTGAGAGAGAGAGAGAGAGAGAGAGAGAGAGAGAGAGAGAGAGAGAGAGAGAGAGAGAGAGAGAGAGAGAAGGCAGAGAAAAGAGAGAGAAGACGCCGTGAAGAAGAAGAAATGAGAAATGAAACGTCACTGCGTATTCTTTATGCATTTAAAAAAATATACATATTTTATTTTATTATTTAAATTCTTGAAAAGAAAAGACTAATTCAAAATAAATTTTGAATCTATCTTAAATTTTTAAATCTAAATCCTTATTTCTTTATTTGACTTAGTCTTTGATAAATTTTAAATTTTAGATTTCTTTTGTAATCTTACTATCACTTTTTTTTTTAAACAAAATAATTAGCGAAAATCTTAAATCTCTAATCACAAGCGCTATTCCTATATTTTTTTCTTTTTCTCTTCTCTTTTTTTTTTTTTTAAAGTTATAAATATGTAAATATATAATTATCTTATTATAAATAATTTTTCATTATACTTCATTTCAATTTAACTTATCTATTTTCCTTATTTACTTGTGTCGAGTGAGTCACGATTGAGCTCGATTTCCTCAAGAGGGCTACCCTGCAAAACTCTTTAAAACTTTATTGAAAATATTAGTTCTTAAATTTTATAAATCATAAATTTTTAAGAGCTAGAATTAAATTTACAAATTTAATAATAAATAAAGTAATTAAATCGCTTAAAATATGAAATGCAAATTTTCTAAAAATGGGGTGTTACAGTTATAATAAATTGTTAGAAAGTATACATTGTTTAGTGCAAGCAGATATGCACGAATGAGCTATCGGGTTTTAGTTCTTAGTGAATCCAGGGCCACTACATCATTAAGTGAAAGTGAAATACGTATAATGATGTTGCACGATTTTTGAATAAGTTCAAGGATGAAGATCTAATAGTGTATGTGTCACGTAAAAAAATTAATGGTGACCATTACTCTACATACGAGGGAATGACACAAGTTTTGAGCGTCACCCCCTCAAAGTACTCGTGTACCTTCATAGTACTCGTATACGTGTAGGTGATGATAGTCCTAGTACGCTGCCTCACACGTGAGCTCCAAGTTAGCCCAATTTTTTGATGATCATCCTCGTTGGTTTAGATGATGAAGCCGAATTCGGGTCTAATTTTAGAGATTTGTGTAATAGCCCTAGTTCGGATGAGGAAGATGAACCATTAGATGAAGAGGAACCATTGCATAAGCGAGGCATATAGGGCATATATGTTTCATGAACAATCGACAAGAGAAAATGCATGGCACAATCCGTAGGTTCCGTGTGAAAGTCCTCGATCGTCTGTAACATCTTCCTTCATACTCTTTAGTTGAGCTATTACAACCGAACAACTCATTTTCGAGTAAAAGCGAAATAGTGGAAGTTGTTTCGCAATACCATTTGGTAAATAAGGTAGAGTTTCGGTCGAACGTTCGGATAAGGGAAGGTGGTACTTGAATTGCAAGCGCTCGGGATGCAATTTCATTTTTTCATGCAACAGCTAAGCATGATGTGTGGCGAGTCGTGAAATTAATCATCCCACATACATGTGTCCTTGATCCGTGATAAGAGCAAACTAACACTCACCTCCCAAGTGTAGGAGGATCGTGTAGCGATCAAGTACCGAGTTAAATTATCGAATCTGTGGGAATCAAGTGGGAGATAGCCCTAAATCTACTAATCTAATCATAATTGTAGTACCAGCCATTCAACAATATTTAGGTAATTCAAGAAAATAAGCAACAATGGCAAACACTAAATAAAACTAGCAACTAGGTTCAAACAATAACAAAGAGGTGCTCGGGTGCTTATCAACAAATGGAGATCAAATATGCAACGAATTCAAAATGAGTTTTCTCATACTAATTAATCAATAAGAGCAATCTTTTAAGCAAATATAATCTCGTACTTGGGAAGCCTAGGAATTACGCTACCAATTAAGCACTAAAGATTGATAGGACGAAGTACCCTTTCCTCCCGGTGATAACACGAGTCAATAGGTTTCCTAAGCGTGCCCCCTTCGCTACTAAGTTTTCTTGCCTTTTGTCTCTTCACTAATTACACGATTATTCGTCTAAGCAACTAGTGTGGAAATGATGTATTTCTAATGGTATTAATCAAGTCTCCTTGCATTAAACCAATATGAACTCTAATTACTTAATTAAACCCTCACCCAAATGAGTTATCTAACTACCCAAGTCTCCTTGTGATAATTAAACAACTAAGCATGAAATTAGAGCATGATTAAACAAATTGATCATTCAAATCTCATCAATCTAATCAATTAATTAACAATCAAAATTACCCATAAGAATTCAACATAATACTCAATCACCCATAAACATCAAAACACCCAAACACACAAAATTTAGCCTAACATTACCAAGGTGTGCGTAAGTGTTTTTAGAATGTTGTCTCGAATGTTGGCACAATCGAGAACAACACAAACGAAAATAAAAGAACAAAATACACAATGGAAGTCTTAAACACTTTGCAAGATGGATATCAAAATTTTCGTGATAGATTATAAATAAGTCTATACTACCAATCAGCGTATTATCACTAGTAATTGTTAAGTGATACAATCGGTGAAAACATAAGCCACACCGTGAATGGATCAACGTATATAGTGACTAGATAATATTCAATCTAACCTATCACTAATACAAATAAAGACCCAATGTTGAGTGAAATGTTGTAACATTCACCAACGGAAGTATCGAGATAGAAACATACAATAAACTCAATAATCTATGCCAATAGACTATGCTAGATTGTGTTTCTCTCAACTTCAAGTTTTAATCTTCATGGCAGCCGTGTATATATAGATAATCTGGACTCTTAATGCTTGAAGATAACTTCCACATCTCCCTTGAAAATAGGTAACTTCCATGTAACTTCCCCATGATCTTTATAACTTCTCTTTGCTTGCCTTTTCAAACGCATGACTTGAATCGCCGTAAGTCTTCATTACGAAAGAAAATAAGACATTGACCAAGACAAAACGTGGGTTAAGGGTTAGTGAAAGTGAAATGACGAATTCGATGTTGTGATCGGAATGTTGGCACATTCCGAGTAACACTCGTCACTAACATCAACAATCTCCCCACCCGGCCTTTCTACTTGGAACACACCCGATGTTGTACCATTTTACGAGAATGTGTACACAATAGAGATAAGTAAATAAACATCAAGTAAATGACATCTCATTACTTAGCCAAAAACGAATAACACTTAAACATAAAACATCACTAAACATAAATTACGAACATAACAAAGACTTAACACTTAATAAAATCAAAATCGTAGCTAACACAAAACAATAACACTTAAACAAACTAACATAAATCGTAGCTTGAAAAATATATAAAAAAACTAACATAAACAAAAATCGAGCAATAAAATATAATAGCCTAACATAATAAAACATAGCTTAATAAAATAAAAACATAACAAATACTAGACATAAAAAAAATCAGAGCATAGTATCACGAACTTAACTAAATACCAAAACACTATTAAGTTCATCAATATACCTAACACATAATATAAGTTCGAAAAACCATAAACATAAAAACAGAAAAATAAATTGAGTCTTTACAAAAATAGATAAAGCTTATACATGAAGGTTTAGGAGAGGATTGGGCTGTAAAGAATAACAAGCGCATCTTCATAAGTCTCGCACGAACTCCCCTATCTTCAAGCTTCTCTATCTTCGAAAGCTCCCCTTGCTGAATGTCCCCAATCATCCAAGTCATCATACAAAGACAATGAGATCTTCATCATCCCAATCATCGCATCTATCTTCTCAGCATCTACGTCCATGTTCGAGCTGCTTTGGGTCCATCATTGTAGTTTGGATTTGTGGGCACATTCTCGGTGCATTACGGGTTTTTGTTTCGAGTCTCGGTACACCTAGAGCCGCACTTGTTCCAGCTCCGGATATATTAGCATCTGGTCCTCCTTCGGTTCCATCAACATTACCATTTCCACCTTCAGCCTGCTCGAAGAATATCAAGAACATTCGCACTGAGCATCAACTTGAGCAAAGAACATCAGTCCTACTCCCCCTGTGACGGTAGAAAGTAGTGCTTCCTGCACCCTTTTGTGCATTTCAAGGTTGCTCAAATACACATGGCATTAGTGATTGAATTTTCAGTCATAGCAATCGATCTCGGATGAATTGCGGCTGTAATTGCGGAGTGTTGGCAGCGTGTGTGCCAACATTTCTCGGCACATCGGCTGGTTGATCGGTAGGAACTTCGTGTTCGTGTGCATTAGGATCTTTGTAGAGGCGGATCAATCACTCTTGGTCCAGTCCTTAGAACATGAGATATTGCAGGACTTAGTGCAAACGAGCCGATAATCTCATTATTCTCTCTTTGAAATCCTTGAGTCGAAATCAACATGTGAATTAAACTAGGATAAGGCAAGAGTCCTTTACTTGAAATTCTCCCGAGTATGTCATCATATTGTCAAAGATAGTCTTCCCAAGATTAAACCTCCTAAGATGACCAATCTTATACATTAAGACAAATTGCTCCGAGGTCGAGTGGTTGTGTTCGATGAAGGCAGCCAATTGTACACAATTAGCTTGTGCAAGACACTATAAACTTGTCAAAACCGAGGAATTCATCCTATATCTCCAAGCAAGAATCCTTCCTCCAAAGTGATAACATTGATCACTTCATCTAAATTATCCACCTGTGGATCCTCATCATCACTAGTTCTTAAGACAATTTATTATAAATGAGTTACCTTTATAACCTTGCCTCTAAATTTCACTTTCCCATAGTGCCTCGAATTCAATTCGTAAACTCTTACTTTCATTAGCATAGAATTCATATATCCAATCAACTAAGTAAGGTGTAGCAAACCGAAAGGGATGCAACAAAGATCTTTCACCAAATATCCAACAAGATTCATAGAGACAAAATCATCCATCTTAATTATTCTTTCCCCAACTATCACTCGAGTTCGCAAAGTCCTAAATTTATCACTATCCACACCATTATAACTATCATCGAATCGGATGAAGTCATATTCGAGAGAGGAATCAGTATGTACCTCATCGATTTAGCCTTACTTGCTTCGGATGAAGAGGACTCAGAGTCGAGGACGATGTGTCCATTGGTGTGCCAACATCTTCTCGGCATATCCTGCCGGATCATTTTGCTTTTTGCTTCTCTTCTCTAAACGAGCAGCCATTTCAGCCAATATTTGATTCATTTCTGAATCCTCGCACTCCCCTGGGCCGAGCAAGACAGAGGCTTGACCGCTTGTTTCTTTCTCTGGGCTTGCTTCTCGCATTTCCTCTTCGTAAGAGTCGAGTCGAACACTTGAATCGACTTTGAAGCAACACCATCATCATGCTTCGCTTCTTTCCTTTTTCGCAGTAATCCACCCTTTTGCCCATGGTTCGTAAGAACGCCTTTTCGACCGCGTCCCTCGGAGCTTGTTGCCTTTTGTCGAACGTTTTCAAAGCGAGCGGTGAGTTCATCGGTGTCGGTTGAGTCGAGTCGACGGGTCTTCTACTGGAGCATCTTGCGGTGATTGTGGCGGTGTAAACACTAAGTGTTTGTACCGGGAAATCAACCTCCACGTCGCCTACCTTAACAACAGGATAAATCGTCGCCTTAGTGAGGGTTTTGAACGCATAGACGATTTGATCAGCGGTGGCTCCTTCAGCTAGCTCCATCGTCATTGGATATGTTTCGAGAATCGGGCCTTCGCTAGCTTCGCCGCTAACCGGATTTTGTGGCGTTCCGCCCAAAATCGGAATTTTCGATGGTTGTTCGACGGGAATCTCAGCATGTGTTGGCGATATTGGCACATCCAACGATTCAACCCTAATTGATGTGGGTGATGTTGGGACTGGTGCGCCAACACTGTCGGAGACATTTTCTCGAGGCCATTGTTGCAAGAAGTCGAAGGTTTCGAGAAGAAGATGAAGTTGCAGGAGAGGTTGAGTGTTTTGAAGGTGAAGAGCCCTTTCCATCAGCCATGATAATTAATACTGCAAACACTATTCAAATTATATTAATTAAATAATCAATTTGAATATTAATAGACTGAATAATATTAAGTAATATAATCAATAATACCTTTGAATTCTTGTGCTTAAAATTCGAAACTTAGATATAATGTATAGAGCACACCGAGTATTACGGACCTTAAATAGGGAATAGAAAGATTGCGAAGTTGTGACCACAACGAAGTTAAACAATAAGATTTAATCACATCCCTAAAAATTAGGCATTATCAAATGTTGGAAGTTTATTTCAATGACATGCTAAAAACCGCCTGATTCTAGATAAAATAACTGCACAATTAATTAAATTAGATTGTATACTATCGCTGGAAACAATTTAAAATAAATAGATCTTCATAAAATAATATTCGAAATTTTCAAACTCATAGAGGTAAATATACATATGAGAACCAGAATGTTATTCACCGAATGTCGGCACACACACTTCTCAACACAGCTTTTACATGAAATAAATTCATTTGTGTTGCACTATATTTTGCTTTACCCACTTATTCACATTGATCCATTTTTCCGTAAGAGATCATCGTAGTTGTCAGCTCCGTGTCCCATAATTACTCAACGGATTGTGAATATATTGATGCATTCAAGTCACCTTTTGAAAAGAGAACATCGTAGTAGTCAACTCCGTGTCCCATAGTTACTCAATGACATAGCATCTAATCGTGAGTTTATTCAATTGCATTTGAGAGAAGTGTGTCCAGGACAATTTATATTTATCACGAGTTCTAATACTATTTACACAAGAGAGTTCAAAAACACTAAATATTACAATACTTAGAAAAATTTAAGTAAATTGTTCTAGTGTTGCTACAAATGTTGGCACATTTGTCACAATACACAAAAAATATAGGTCTAATTAGTGCATAAACCTAGAAATTTTCTAAGAGAAGAAAACCTTTCATTATCAAGGGCTTTAGTAAAAATGTCTCGCAATTTGTTTTTCAAGAGAAATGTATTCCAACTTTACAACTTCTTTTCTACAAGGTCCCTAATAAAGTGGTGTCTAATACTTATATGCTTAGTTAACGAATGTTGCACAGGTTCTTAGATATATTAATTGCACTTGTATTATCACAATAAACAAGAAGAGTATTGCTCTCCAAACCGTAATCATCGAACATCTTCTTAAGCCAAAGAAGTTGAGTACAACAATTCCTCGTGGCTATGTATTCGGATTCAGCCGTAGATAGGGAAACACAATTTTGTTTTCGGCCATGCCAAGAAACAAGATTGTTACCCATATAGAAACATCCACCACTTGTACTCTTCCTATCATCACTATCACCCGCCCAATCTGCATCACTATAGCCAATCAAAGAACAATTAGTGTCTTTGCTATACCATATTCCATAATCGCATGTGCTCGCAACATATCTAATTATTCTCTTAACCGAATTCATGTGAGATTCTTTAGGATCGGCTTGATAACGAGCACATAAACAAACACTAAACATGATGTCCGGCCTACTAGAAGTCAGGATACAAAAGACTACCAATCATCGACCTATACAATGTTGGGTCAACATTTGTGCCAACACTGCCTTTACACAATTTTTGTGTCGATCCCATAAGTGTCTTCATGTGTTTAGCATTGTCTAAACCAAACCTTTTCACAAGATTTTTGGCATATTTGCTTTGACAAAAGAAAATACCATCCTTGCATTGTTTAATTTGAAGACCTAAAAGTAATTCAAGTCTCCAACCATCGACATTTCAAAGGTAGTGGTCATTTCATATACTAATTCAAGCATTTTCTCACATGTAGAACCAAACACAATGTCATCAACATATATTTGAGCAATCATAATATCATATCCGAATGTTTAATAAACAAGGTCCTATCAGCTTCACCTCTATAAAAACCGAATTCAACTAGAAAATCGGTTAATCTACCATACCATGCCCTAGGTGCTTGCTTCAAACCGTATAAAGCTTTCTTATGTTTATAAACATGATCAGGAAATTCATGATTCTCAAACCCCTTAGGTTGTTCTACATACGCTTCTTCCATAAGAATTCCATTAAGAAATGCGGCTTTAACATCCATTTGATGCATTTTTATATTAATGTAGCATGCAATAGCAAGTAAATGTGATCTTATGGATTCAATTCTAGCAACAGAGCAAAAGTCTCATCAAAATAAATTCCTTCTACTTGTGTATAGCCTTGAGCAACTAATCTAGCTTTGTTTCTTACAACATTACCGTATTCATCGCTTTTGTTTTTGAAAATCCATTTTGTACCAATTACATTCACATTATCGTGCCTAGGCACAAGTATCCAAACATCATTTCTTTCAAATTGATTTAACTCCTCATGCGTTTCATTAATCCAGTTTTCATCTTTCATAGCTTCATCAACATTTTTAGGTTCATTGAAAGAATGAAAACATTTAAAGTTCACCTTGTTACACGTAGATGTCATACAAATCGATCTTACCACATGTCTTGCATCAAAACTCAATTTTCTCCTTGTTTGCACACACGATTGTGGTTTACCTATGATCCGTTGTTGTGGATGATTTTTGAGAATCCTGGAAGATGGTATCAGAGCAGATATGGCATAGTTCTGTTAAATTCTGGATTTTGAGGTGATGTTGCTTGAGATGTGGGCACATTTGTAACAACATTCTCAATCAATTCGAAATTCGAGTAACTTTGCATCCGCTCAATAAGATCGATTACATCTTCTTCAATGACATTATCTCGCAAGACTTGCATTATCATCAAAAACAACATTCATAGACTCTTGAACAGTATCAATCCTAAGATTATATATCCTAAAAGCTCTCTGCTTCTAGCATAACCAAGAAAGAAATCCTTATCACTTTTTGAATCAAATTTGTGTAGCTGGTCTCTATCATTCGTAATGTAGCAACACAACCAAAGACATGAAAGTATTTCAGATTAGGCTTTTTGTTATTCAAAAACTCATAAGGTGTTTTAGTGGAATTAGGTCTTAAATAAACTCTATTGGATATATGACAAGCAAGATTCAAAGCTTCACCCAAAACCTTTTTGAAAGTTTCTTGGATAAAAGCATTACTCTAGCCATCTCTTGCAGAGTTCTATTTTTCCTTTCGGCTACACCATTTTGTTGAGGTGTTTTAGGAGAAGAAAACTCTTGAATTATACCTTTGTCTTCACAAAAATTAGTGAATAAGCTGTTCTCAAACTCCCTACCATGATCGACCTTATTCTTTTAACCTTAGTGTCAAAAACATTTTTAAAACGTTTGTAAAGAATTTTGAAAACTTCAAAAGCATCTGATTTTTCCTTAAAAATTCGATCCATGTAAACCTTGAATAATCATCTACTATGGCAAAAGAATATCTCTTACCACCAATGCTTTCGGTCTCCATTGGTCCCATTAAATCCATATGCAAAAGTTCAAAGCAATATTTTGTAGTACAATGTGTCAACATTTCATGTGACATTTTGACTTGTTTACCACTTTGGCAAGATCCACACACATTTGACATACGTATTTGTAACTTAGGTAGACCTTTAACATCAAATTTCAATAATTTGACAATATTCCTATAATGAGCATGTCCAAGATTTTGATGCCAAAGTATACTCTCATCAGTTTGAACATTAAAGCATGCTTGATTCGAATCAATTAGATAACAATTATCAACGGATCTATTACCAACCATGAGACAATTATCATCATTATTTAACACACAAAGATGAACTTTTATCAAACTTTACATGCAAGTCATCATCACATAATTGACTAATACTAATCAAATTTGCAAGTAAACCTTTAACATGTAAGACTTTTGTCAAGTTTGGAAAACCAGAACATTCAATGTACCCTATACCAATAATTTTACCTTTTGAACCTCCTCCATATGTAACATTTCCACCATCATATGCCTTATAATCGGTGAGATAACTTTCCTCACCGGTCATGTGTCTAGAACACCCACTATCAAAATTCCATAGTCCCGGAACACATGCTTTTAAAGAAGTATAGACAACATTACATACAGATTTGACTTTTTCACCCAAGTAGACTTTTGAACGAGGTTTTGAAAAGATTTACATGTTTGTTTTGAATGTTGAGCGAGAATGCGGCAACATTTTCAAAGACATTTTAGAAAACTTTTTATCCCGCCTCATTCTAAAACAGCTTTGGTCGTTTGTGACCCTCGGTGAAACAATAATGACAAACATCCTTCTTTTCCGAATCATTTTTCAACTTTTCGTGTTCAACGAGAAGATTTAGTAAACACAATAGGTTTGTTATTGTTTAAAAACTGAGTGATATTACCATTATAACCAAGACCATGTCTACTTGTACTTCCAATTGTTAGCGCCTCATCAAGTTTGGTGAACTTTACGAATATCTTTTGAAATTCGGTGTTGTGCCTTTGAGCCGCTCTTTGAGGTTGCATGACTCCAGGTCTTTCCTTATTAGTATGACCTCAAGCTTTATCACCAAATCCTTTTGATATGACTCTTCAATAGTCATGTCCCTTAAGGCTTTACGAGTGGATTCCAACTCCTTTTCAAGCTTTTTATAACTAGACTTACAATCTTCGCAAACATTGTTAGGAGTATCGCTTTATCTACACATGAACTTGTGAAACAATTAAATTCTGGAATCTCCAATGTTTCCTCGAATGTTGGCACATTTGACTCGACATCGGAATCATCCAAGAAATCATCAAGAGTATCATCATATACAATCCTTGCGGAAAAAACATATTCTTCATTCTTATCAATCATCTTCACAATCGGACTCATCACTTAAGGTAGCATTAAAATTTACCCTTTTTCTCAAAAGAGTGTTGGCACATTCATTAGCATAATGACCAAAATCAGAACATGCATCACATTTAACATTTTTCCTATATTACGGATCATATTTGATCTTGTTACCTCTATCAAATTTCCTAGGTTGATTAACATTCCTATTTTTATCGTGCAATTGATGTGAACTACCAATCTGATCTCTATCTTGATTCTTAATTTGCAAATTATTTCTACTCATATTTGCTCTCTTTTTCAAAAAAGCATTAAACCGCTTAGTTAAGAAAGCAATGTTATCGGCATTGTCGGCACAATCATCAATAACATCTTCATCAATCTATTTCAAGAACAAATGGTTGTTTATCAAGACTAGAAGATGTTTCTCCTTTGAAAACAAAAATTTTCTTTTGATTTCTCATTATCTCTTTGAGAAAAATTCATTTCATATGTTTTCAAAATACTCACCAACCCATTTTGAGTAATAGCATCATTATCTTTAGCTTCCTCAATAGCACATATCTTAGCATCAAAACGTTTAGGAACTGTTCTTAAGATTTTATGTACTAACCTCGTATTGGATATAGCTTCACCAAGTGCTTGAGATTCATTGGAAATCTCATGATTCTTTCATTGTAGGAGGATATGGTCTCATCTTCCTTCATCCTTAAATTTTCGAACTTGGTTCCAAGCATCCGCAACTTTGTTCTTCTCACACTCTCAGATCCTTCACAATGTTCTAGTAATCTCTCCCATGCATCTTTTGCGAGATACACGATTAGAAATTATTTTGAACATGGAAACATCCATAGAAGTGAATAAGGCATTGAGTGCCTTCGAATTGAAGCCGGCCGTGGTCACCTCATTATTTGTCCATTCTAACTCCCTCTTGATTTGAGCTTGATTGTCGGTGGCCGGAACTGTTGGTGGAGTCCAACCGGTTAAAATACTTCACCATGAACGTTCATCAATGGACTTGATGTACATGCGCATCTTAGGCTTCCAAATTGCATAATTTGTACCATCGAGAACTGGTGGCCTAATTGGAGCTGTCATAGGATAATCCATCGTAATAAATCACACCAAACACATGATCTAAACTCGGGATAAAGAGTTCAACGGCTCTGGTGCCAATTGAAGGTGTGCGTAAGTGTTTTGCGAGAATGTTGTCTCGAATGTTGGCACAATCGAGAACAACATGCATTTAAAATAAAAGAACGAGTAAATACACAATGAAGTCTTAAACACTTTGCAAGATGGATATCAAAATTTTCGTATAGACTATAAATAAGTCTATACTTTGGCCCAATCGGCGTATTATCACTAGTAATTGTTAAGTGATATAATCGGTGAAAACATAAGCCACACCGTGAATGGATCAACGTATATAGTGACTAGATAATATTCAATCTAACATATCACTAATACAAATAAAGACCCAATGTTGAGTGAAATGTTGGAACATTCACCAACGGAAGTATCGAGATAGAAACATACAATAAACTCAATAATATATGCCCAATAGACTATGCTAGATTGTGGTTCTCTCAACTTCAAGTTTTAATCTTCATGGCAGCTGTGTATATATAGATAATCTAGACTCTTAATGCTTGAAGATAACTTCCACATCTCCCTTGAAAATAGGTAACTTCCATGTAACTTCCCCATGATCTTTATAACTTCTCTTTGCTTGCCTTTTCAAACGTATGACTTCGGTAATCGCCGTAAGTCTTCATTCTGAAAGAAAACAAGACATTGACCAAGACAAAACGTGGGTTAAGGGTTAGTGAAAGTGGAAGGACGAATTACGATGTTGTGACCAGAATGTTGGCACATTCTCGAGTAACACTCGTCACTAACATCAACAATTACAAAATGAAACAAACCCATGAGAATTAAAGAAATTAAAGAAGAAAGAGACATGTTAATTAATAAATAAACCACTAGAATGAGATAATAATAATGGATATCACCTTGTATGTGTTGATTCACTTGATTGAATGAAAAACTATTACTAATGTGCAAGAAATTGAAGAATACCTAATACTATGTGTGTGAGAAATGGAGAAAAAGCCCTAAAATTCTAACTCACAAACTTGCCGCTATTCCTCTATTCACGCCTACCGCTCCTTCTTTCTCTACCGATGCTTCTTTTTTCTTCAATGTTGCCCTCCTAATTGCTGCTCACGGCACTTTTCTTTTTTTTTTTTTTCCTTTTACTCGCCGCTTTTTTTTTTTCCTCACGCTTTTTCTACTTTTTTTTAAAGTCGCTAAGCGTGGCCTTTTTCTTTCCAATTAACTAAAAAGAATGGCATTTGTCATCTTTGTGGCATACCACTGTCTATTTCTCTCATCAAATTCCAAATTGATGAATTAATTGTTTCAAGGAAGACTTGGGTCTCTATTTTCTAATTGGGCCGCCCATTTCTTCACATTTTTCAGTTATTCGCCATCAATTAATTCTTCTCGTATTTTTACTCGATTTTGAGTTCTTCTTCAAGTGACTTCATAAAATAATAGGCATGTATTTTTGCTCCAAATATGCTCAAATTACCTACAAAAATAGCAAAACAATACCCTTGTCATTTCAAGTGCAATTAATCAATTTAGTGTAAATAATGCAAGAAATCCTATTAAATTAAGCAAATAAATCACATGAATTTCAAGCAATTTTCACACTAATTAAATTCCCCTAAACTTAAAATGTTGCTCGTGTTGGAACCACCGGATCACCGACTCTATGTGAATATCGATTCGGGATCACATGTATGAAACACACATGCGGAAAAGGAATCATACCTATTCACCTTAATAGGTGAAGACGAACCAGTTCTAAGGTCAGAATTGACGATCAAGGATGAACCACAAACCTCACGATCTTCTCGCCGTATTCCTATCCCTTTCCCTTGGACGTCGTGTGGGCGACGATCTTCCAAGGGAGTCGAATCTGCCTCCTCTTTTCTTACATTTTTTTCACACGTCGGGAGGGTCTGAAGTAGGGTTTATTTATAGGCTACAACAGAACCCTAAGGAGGAATTAGGGTTGGGCCTCTGATGGGCCTAGGCGTCTTGTGTTCAGTCCGAACACTCCACTTAAGCCCATCAATTATAACTCGGTCCACTAAAGAGTTATAATTGACCTACAATCCTAATCCCATTTTACAATATGGGCTCCTTTATTATGTGTACGTTTATTTCCCGTGTTTAAGATATCGAATGTTCATAAATTAAATAAGTTCTTGACAACTTAATTAATTTACATCTAATTCCAAGAGTAGTACCACTCATCTTTATTATCATGTCGATTAAATCCACTGCCCAGAGTTTACATGATAATCTCTATGAGCTTCTCAAGGGGACATCATCATCCTATATAATTAGGACACGGATTCCTTCTATAATCAACAAAGACACCATATAAACAATGCTATCTCCCAATTTACCGAGCCTATTGATTTAATAAATCTCACCATTGGTAAATTAAAGAAACAAACACCGAGTACACGTGCCCATTATTATATAGGGATTAAGAAGACGTACATTCATAATAACAGAGGTCTTGTTCTTTTATATAGTCAATACAAATTGAACAACCTCATATGGTCTTGCTCAATACATACAAAATGTACTAGTGTAACTTTATAGTCAAGATAGACTAATACCAAATTACACCACAACCGTTCCAATGGTTTATCCAAATCCATCTTGGTTGTGAGCTATTATTTATAATCTATAATGAACTAATAGCATGATCTTACGTGTGACACCACACACCATATTATCTACAGTATAGACTAATCTGGACAAAAATAATAATATATGTAACAATCATAAAAAACAAGTAATTTGATCATAATGAATCTCATATAAAAAGATGTTCATACAAAAAGCTAGGCTTATAGTATACATACTAACGGCTCGTCCCCGAGCAACGAATCATATAAGCACATTAGGGTGAAATTGATTGGAATTATGTCTCATGGCAAAAGATGAATTTAG
Organism: Paraleonurus japonicus; assembly: GCA_030762865.1. Lineage (NCBI taxonomy): Eukaryota > Viridiplantae > Streptophyta > Magnoliopsida > Lamiales > Lamiaceae > Paraleonurus > Paraleonurus japonicus. Next base: position 19,745,645 of record CM061061.1, on the reverse strand, counting down.
GACAATCGAACTCATTAATGAACATAAGTTTTCAATGCCACTTTCAACTAACACTCAATAATGCCAAGCTTTGACAAGATGCAAATTCAAATGCCTTCTCAATGCTCCTTCCAAGGAGTGTATCTCTCAACTCTCAAGTATATGTGGACAATTAGGCACTCAATCATCAAATCACAACCATACACACCATATGCTTGCCACAAGACTCAATCTCAATCATTCATTTTGTGCATCAACTACAAATCAAAGAGGTCTTTTCAAGAGGTGGTAATGAAGGCTCTTTGGATGAGGTGGATGAATTTGAGAAGTAGTGACTCAATGTTAGTAGAGCAATGAATGTTGATTAAACAATTCAATCAAATTTTCACTTCAATTCAACAAATACCACTCTTTCATTCATTTTCATTCTTTTCACATAACATTCACCACCAACACCTTTTGAGACTTTCTTTTGCATTCAAGCTCAAATTGAATTTTCTTCTCATCATTTCTTTCACTTCTTTTCTCAATTCAATTTTTCTTCCTTCCTCTTTTCTTTTCTTTCTTCTTTTCATCTCATCACACTTATCCAATTCATACCACCACACTTTCTCAATTTCACTTCACCATTCTTTTGCTAACAAAACATATGGAAACAAAGGCTCATAAGGATAGGCAAAATGGTTTAATTTCACAAGCTTGCCAAAGAATAAGACTTTAAGGCACAAATTGGCTTACTAGGGAAATCAATGACATTGGTGGGGTAAAATTTGACTAAGTAGCTTAACAAATCAAACATGGCCTCAAATCATCTTCATAGATCCACACAAAACTCAACTTCAACAAGTCTATAGGCAAGTTCTAGCATGCAAAATCGTAAATGATGCACTCAACAAAGAATCAACTGTTTTCATGCACGATTCAAGAGGCTCAAAAGCTCACGGGCTTAAAAATTAGTAAAGAGAATAAACATTCTACATCACACTCATCATCACAAGACAAACTTTGTGCTAGAATCAAACAACAAATCAACTCATCCCACATCACAAATTCACCATGTCCATCACTCTAAACAAATATGCCATGTACATACCTCCAAGCATAACACCTCATCAAATTCACATCAAATAAACTCAAAGATAAGAGTGAAATCCACACTTAAGCTCAATATTCACAAAAATTTTCTCACAATTTTTAATTACCAATGAGAGGCAAGTTGGTGCAACAAGCATTGTTAACTAACATATCCCCCAAACTTTTTCATTGCAAAGCAATTAAAAGTTTGGCAAATATAGTTAGCTAGGTGAAGGTGCACACAACTACCCACTATGAAATCCAAAACTATACCAACAAAGATGCATATTCACAAGTAAGCTCATCACAAAATTCATTTATAAGTAAGATATATCAAGGAAGCCCCAAACGTGAGGTGCACCGGTGCAAATGGAAAAAGGGTGAAAAGAGGCACACCTCCCCAAACTTAGACGGATCTAAGTCTAGAGAAGGTGTGGTACCATAAGGTCTTCAACTTCCTCTCAACTTCAAGCTTGTAACTCACCAAGCCTCACTTGCACACCTCGACCTCTACAAGGGTCACAAAAGATCACACACTTATTGAAAGCAATAAACAAAGCAAAAAGAAACGAAAGCAAGAAAAATGATGGGTTGTCTCCCATCTAGTGCTAGTTTTAACGTCCTATGTCGGACGAAACTTGAGACGCTCAACTCTCCTCAAGCTTCAAGTCATCAAGAACACAAATTTGGGAGGGAAACAAGTAATGCATGACCTGATGCCCATTAGCAATGAATTGATCTCCAACTTTGTTTTTCAACTCCAAGTAATCACTTGGAAACACCTTCACCACCTCAAATGGTCCACTCCATCGGGATTTGAGCTTCCCGAAACAACTTCAACCTTGAATTGAATAAAAGCACTCTATCTCCTTCCTTGAAATCCTTCTTTTTAAACTTTTGATCATGCCACTTCTTGGTCTTCTCTTTGAAAATCCTTGAGCTTTCATATGCACTCTCATGAAATTCATCCAACTCATGAAGTTGGAGAATTCGCTTCTCCCTTGCGGTATCCTCATCAAGATTCAACTTGCGAATAGCCCAATATGCCTTGTGCTCGAGCTCTACTGGCAAGTGACAAGCCTTTCCAAAAATGAGTTGATATGGGGACATGTTCAATGGAGTCTTGAAAGCGGTTCGGTAGGCCCATAAAGAATCATCCAATTGAGTAGCCCAATCCTTTCGATTTATCTTGACCATCTTCTCCAATATTTGCTTCACTTGTCTATTCGACACCTCCACCAAGCCATTTGTTTGAGGATGGTAGGCGGTTGACACCTTGTGCTTCACTCCATATCTCTCCAGTAGCTTCTTCATCCATTTGTTCACAAAGTGTGAACCACCATCACTTATCAAGGCTCTAGGCACACCAAAATGGGAAAATATATTCTTCTTGAGAAATTGCATGACTACCTTCGAGTCATTGGTCTTTGTTGGGATAGCTTCCACCCAGGTTTGAAACGTAGTCCACCCCCACCAAGATGTAAAGGTATCCAAAAATTATGGAAACGGCCCCATGAAGTCCAATCCCCAAACATCAAATAGCTCAACCTCAATGAAAATAGTCATAGGCATCTCGTCCCTCTTCGTGATAGACCCCATCCTCTCGACAACGGTCACATCTTGGCATAAAAGCCTTGCTATCTTTGAAGATTATTGGCCAATAAAACCCCGATAGGAGCACCTTCATCCCCGACTTCGATCCACCAAAATGGCCTCCACTTGGCACTAAGTGACAATGCCTTAAGATCTCCTCTACCTCCCATTCGGGTACACATCTTCTAATGATCGAATCCAACCCCCTTTTGAAAAGGAATAGATCCTCCCATATGAAGCTTCTCACATCCTTCAAGAACTTCTTCTTGGCATAAGAAGGCATCTCACTAGGGAATCTCCCACAAGCTAGGTAGTTGGTAAAATCCGCATACCATGGAATATACCCCTTTGCTCCCTTCATTGGATCATGCTCCACCACACTCAACTCTTCAATCATGAATAGTTTTTCATCCAAGAATTCTTCCTTCACCTCACCATCTTCTTCTATAGCCTCTTTCTCCCTCTCAAGTCTCGACAAGTGGTCGGCTATGACATTCTCACTACCCTTCTTATCACGAATCTCTATGTCGAACTCTTGTAACAATAACACCCACCGAATTAAGCGTGGTTTGGCATCCTTCTTGGTCATGAGGTAGCGAATAGCCGCGTGATCCTTCTCGGTGGTAGTGTAGTTGGCTTGTGCGGAATTGAAGATTTTGGTGGCGTAGTAGATGGCTAAGAACACTCTCTCTCTCACTTGGCCTAATACTACTCCCATAGCAAAATTGCTCGCGTCACATATGAGGACGAACGACTTTTTCCAATCCGAGCTCACCACAATAGGAGATGATATCAAAGCTTCCTTAAGAGACCTAAAAGACAACAAACACTCTTCATTAAAATTAAAGGGAACATCCTTTTCAAGCAATTTAGAAAGAGGTTTAGAAAGTTTAGAAAAGTCTTTGATGAAACGGCGGTAGAATCCCGCGTGGCCTAGGAAAGACCGAATTCCTTTCTCACTTGAAGGTGGTAGGAGTCTTTCAATAGCCACCACTTTGGCTTTGTCCACTTGGAGTCCTTTTGATGAGATGTGATGCCCTAAAACGATCCCTTCATTCACCATAAAATGACATTTCTCCTAATTTAAGACAAGGTTAGTTTTCTCACATCATTGTAAAACAATATCAAGATTATGCAAGCATGCAATGAAAGAATCACCAAACACGGAAAAATCGTCCATGAAGACTTCCTTTATGTTCTTAATCAAACCATGGAAGATGGACATCATGCAACGTTGAAAAGTTGTCGGGGCATTACAAAGCTCAAATGGCATCCTTCTCCATGCAAATATACCATATGATGATGTGAGTGATGTCTTCTCTTGGTCCTCCGATGCAATCATGATCTGATTGTAACCGGAATATCCATCCAAGAAGCAATAGTGTGAGAAACCACTAAGTCTATCAAGCATTTGATCCATAAATGGTAAAGGGAAGTGATCCTTACAAGTGGCCTTGTTCAACTCCCTATAATCGATGCATACTCTCCACTAGGCTTGGCAACGGGCGGGGCGGGGCCGGGGGACATTCCCCATCCTCGTCCTCGCGAAATCGGGATTCCCCGTCCCCGCGAACTAAACGGGAAAAATTTTTCCCCATTCCTCGCCCCGCCGAGGATTCCCCATTCCCCACTTTATATTTTTTTATAATTTTTTAAAATTATAATAATTAAAACAAACAATATAAAAATACATAGAAATATAAAAATTATTTCTAGACCAACATAACAAAACAATAAAATCAATTTAAATTCAATATAATTTTCATCTAATTTTTTTAATATAGTCGATACAATTCATTTACACCTCTAACTCCAATTTTTTATTTTTTTAAGGTTAATGGTAAAAGAATCCAAATATTGACAACAAATACTCACCACAAAAATTATCCACCGATATTCAAAATAATATAAAGCAATCTCCTCAACACAAAAAATAAAAAAATCATATAAAATATTATATATAATAAAATAATATATGTATATATATATATATATATATATATATATATATATATATATATATATATATATTAAATACTATCGGGGCCTCATGGGATCGGGCGGGAATACTGTCCCGTCCCCGCCTAGTGGGAGTGTTTTTTCCCGGCCCCGCCCCGTGGGGAATTTAAATGGGGATTCCTCGCCTGCTCGGGCGGATCCCAGCGGGAACGGGATTTTCCGCCCCACCGCCAAGCCTACTCTCCACCCAAAGTGGCAAGTTTAGTAGCTACTAGTTCGTCATTCTAACTCTTTACTACAGTCATTCCCCTCTTTTTGGACACTACATGTAATGGTGACACCTACTCACTATCCGAAATAGGAAAAATCATCCCAACATCTAAGAATTTTATAATTTCTTTCCTAATGACTTCTTGAATCACGGGATTCACACGACGTTGGGGTTGCACTATAGGCTTCCTATCCTTCTCAAGGCGAATGCGATGCATGCAAATAGATGGATTAATGCCCTTAATATCATGAATAGACCAACCTAAGACACTCTTATGCTTCCTAAGGACCTCTAGCAATCCACATAATTCAACATCATTTAAAGAAGAAGCAACTATAACCGGATACTTGTTACCTTCCTCAAGATAAACATACTTCAAGTGCTCCAGGAGTGGCTTAAGACCTTCTTTCTTTTTCTCGGGCACAACTACTTGCATGGGCTCACGGAGTGGTAGAATTTGGGCTTTCCTTTCCCATAGATACTTTGCCTCTTCCTCTCTTGTGGAATTCCTATCATCAAAACAAGAAACATCATCATCAATAACATATAAATTAAATAGAGGATTATAAAAGACACTAGAAAAGTAAGGGTCAAGAGATTTTCTCAATATTTTCGTTGACACACTCATCCACAATGTCAATGCTCTTGCACTCCCCTTCTTCCTTGGGATGTTTCATGGCCTCATATATGTCAAATGTGAGCTCCTCCTTATCCATCTTCAAAGTGATCTTCCCCGAGAACATGTCCACTACCGCCCTTCCGATTGCTAGGAATGGTCTCCCTAGAATCAACGACACCTTATTATCCTCCTCCATGTCCAACACAACAAAATCGGCCGGGAAGACAAATTTGTCTATCTTTACTAGCGCATCTTCCACAATCCCACTTGGATAAGTATAGGATTTGTCCGCGAGTTGAAGTGTCATGGAAGTGTGCTTCATCTCTCCAATATCTAACCGGTTGAAAATAGACAAAGGCATGAGGTTGATGCTTGCACCCAAGTCACATAATACCTTCCTCTTTTCTTTGTTGCTCAACTCACACATGAGAGTAAAACTCCCCGGGTCTTTCTTCTTTTGAGGTAGCTTCCTTTGCAAAAGTGCACTACACTCCATTGATAGGCTCACCATCTCCACTTCATCAACTTTTCTTCTCTTTGAGACTAAGTCCTTCAAAACTTTGCATATGTAGGCATCTCTTCAAGTGCCTCCAACAAAGACACATTAATGGTCACCTTCTTGAAAATCTCAAGGAACTTAGAGAACTTTTCATCAAACTTTTGCTTCATAAATCGTTGAGGAAATGGTGGAGGGACATAGATTTTGGGAACCCCCATCCATCATACTTAACATTTGCTCCTTCTAGCTCTTTTTGTTCCTTCTCTTTCCTTAGCTCTCTAGCCTTCTTCCACTTGGGCGCCCTTTCTTCATTCTTTTCTCCTTTTTCTTTTCCTCCACTTTTTCCTCCTTAGCATCAACTTGCTCTTCTAGAGTATCTTGAGTATCCATCATCTCAAACTCATCTCTCTCTTTTGGTTTCACCCCCATCATCTTTCTCATCCTCCTCAATCGGCATTGGTGGCCCTTCATATTTTATTCCACTTCGAAGTTGAATTGCCTTGCAATGTTCTTTCGGATTTACTTCCGCTTTGGAGGAGAACTTTCCTCTTTGATTTCCTCCACTTGAGGATGCTACTTGCCCAATTTGGTACTCTAGGCTCTTCACTTGGTTGGACAAAGAGCTCACAATATTCTCCATCTTCTACATCTTTTGATTTAGATTCCCCATGAAACTTGTGAGTAAATCCTCAAGGCTTGGCTTTCCCTCATTGTTAGGTGCACGGGCACTTGGATCGAATTCGGAGGAAATATAATGGTGAATTTTGGGTTTGAGTAGGAGAAGTTCTCATGCTTCTTGAAGTTGGGGTTATATGGAGGATTATTGGCTTGGCGGGGAGGATGTGTAGATTGGCTTTGATAGGGGGTTGGGAAGTGTTTTGGTAAGAGTTTTGGTAAGGAGCTTGGTTTTGAAATTGATTACCATGGAAGTTTTGTTGGAAAGGTGGTCTTCCCATATAATTTGTTTCCTCCACTTGCTCAACCATTTGTGGAGTTTCCATGCCACCTCCTATTCCACATATCATGCCTCCAACTATCCCATCCACTTTTGTAGACAACTTTTGTACCACATCGGCTAGCACCTTCAATGTATCATTCTCTCCTACTTGGGAAATTTTAAAGTGACCTCTCATTTCGGTTGGCCAACTCGCCGTATTACAAGTTATGTTCTCGATCAACTCTTTAGCTTCTCTTCTAGATTTGTCAAAGAGTGATCCACCCGCACTGAGTCAAGTATTCTCCGAGATGGAGGATCAAACTCATATTAGAAGAAACTCACGATTTGCTCATCTACAAAACCGTATTGAGGGCACTTCCGAAGTAAGCTATTAAATCTCTCCCACGCTTCATGCATATTCTCATCTTCCAATTGACGGAATTGGGCAATTAACGTCTTGCATTGTAGAGTCATTGATGGAGGGAAGAATTTCAATAGGATTCTCTTGCTCAATGCGTCCCAAGACTCTAGGCCATCACGGGGTAGAGAGGTTATCCAATCCTTGGCTCGGTCTCTAAGAGTAAATGTGAAGAGACGAGCTCTCCATGCATCTTCGGTCACTCCATTCATCTTCACCATGTCAGCATACTCAAGTAATTGAGCAATGTGACGATTCGGGTCCTTCTTTGGGTCTCCTCAATTGCTTACTTTGGACAAATGAAGTAAGACATGCTTGATCTCAAAGTTGTTTGCCGCCAATGGTGGACGTGCAATCCCATCGTAATGGAGTTGGACGGACGCTCAAAATACTCACTAATAGGCCTTTCTCTTTGATTCTCTTGCTCAAGCTTGAGCCCTTCGATGATTTCTCTCCCGGTTTCTCCATCTAGCAGTTGCTTCGATCTCCAAGTCAATAGATATTGATTCAACACCCCTTTGTCTTGTGTTCATGCACACCTAGAACAAACACCTAGAATCAAAATCCTCTCAAGACAAGCTAAAACAAGATAAAATAAACAACAAAATAAAAAAGCACTATCAATTACTTTCAACTTTCAATTTAAGTTATCTCAAACACCGATTCCCCTAAGAATCGCGCCAAAAACTTGATAAGAGCAAACTAACACTCACCTCCCAAGTGTAGGAGGATTATGTAGCGAGCAAGTACCGGGTTAAATTATCGAATCCGTGGGAATCAAGTGAGGAATAACCCTAAATCTACTAATCTAATCATAATTGTAGTACAAGCCATTCAACAATATGTACGTAATTCAAGCAAATAAGCAACAATGAGAAACACTAAATAAAACTAGCAACTAGGTTCAAACAATAACAAAGAGGTGCTCGGGTGCTTATCAACAAATGGAGATCAAATATGCAACGAAGTCAAATGAGCTTTTTCATGCTAATTAATCAATAAGAGCAATCTTTTAAGCAAACATAGTCCCGTCCTTGGTAATCCTAGGAATTACGCTACAAATTAAGCACAAAAGATTGATAGGACGAAGTACCCTTTCCTCCCGGGCGATAACACGAGTCAATAGGTTTCCCTAGCGTGCCCCCCCTTCGCTACTAAGGTTTCTTGCCTTTTGTCTCTTCACTAATTATCCGATTATTCGTCTAAGCAACTAGTGTGGAAATGATGTATTTCTAATGGTATTAATCAAGTCTCCTAGCATTAAACCAATATGAACTCTAATTACTTAATTAATCCCTCACCCAAATGAGTTATCTAACTACCCAAGTCTCCTTGTGATAATTAAACAACTAAGCATGGAATTAGAGCATGATTAAACAAATAGATCATTCAAACCTCATTAATCCAATCAATTAATTAACAATCAAAATTACCCATTAGAATTCAACACAATACTCAATCACCCATAAGCATCAAAACACCCAAACACACAAAATTTAGCCTAACATTATAAAATGAAACAAACCCATGAGAATTAAAGAAATTAAAGAAGAAAGAGACATGTTAATTAATAAATAAACCACTAGAATGAGATAATAATAATGGATATCACCTTGTATGTGTTGATTCACTTGATTGAATGAAAAACTATCACTAATGTGCAAGAAATTGAAGAATACATAATACTATGTGTGTAAGAAATAGAGAAAAAGCCCTAAAATTCTAACTCAAAAACTCGCCGCTATTCCTCATTTCACGCCTACTACTCCTTCTTTCCCCTACCGATGCTTCTTTTTTCTTCAATGTTGCCCTCCTAATTGCTGCTCACGACACTTTTCCTTTTTTTTTTTTCTTTTACTCGTTGCTTTTTTTTTCACGCTTTTTCTACTGCTTTTTTAAAGTCGCTAAGCGTGGCCTTTTTCTTTCCAATTAACTAAAAAGAATGGTGGCGGTCATGCTATGGCATACCACTGTCTATTTCTCTCATCAAATTCCAAATTGATGGGTTAATTGTTTCAAGGAAGACTTGGGCCTCTATTTTCTAATTGGGCCGCCCATTTCTTCACATTTTTCAATTATTCTTGCCATCAATTAATTCTTCTCGTATTTTTACTCGATTTTTGAGTTCTTCTTCGAGTGACTTTACAAAATAATAGGCACATATTTTTGCTCCACATATGCTCAAATTACCTACAAAAATAGCAAAACAATACCCTTCTCATCTCAAGTGCAATTAGTCAATTTAGTGTAAATAATGTAAGAAATCCTATTAAATTAAGCTAATAAATCACATGAATTTCAAGCAATTTTCACACTAATCAATCGACAAGTCCATGAAGTAAAAATTTCTTGGGAAATTATTTCCGAAGAAATATGCGGGTACACCTTTGTAGATAACCCCCGCACCGATACGTAATGAAAGGGTTTAAAGATCATGGACTCACATTGAATTACAATCATGTATGACTCACGAAAATGCATGTTTTTTCTATCCTATATAGATCAGTGCATCAACATTCAAGAAGTTGCCCGGATATCTCTACCACTTGAAGCTCGCCAATTTCGAGTCTCATACAACTTTACTCGTGGATGATAATAGCACATTTAAATATGCATTTTTGCATTGAAGACATTTATTTCTGGGTTTATTAGATACGGAAGACCAGTTATCGTTATTGATGGGACCTACTTGAAGTGCAAATATTGTGGGATTATTTATGTTGTTGTTACTTAGGATAACAATTGAAATATCTTCTCTTCGCCACCGGTGTTGGTGATGTTGAGTGCCTTGAATCGTGGACATGATTTTTTTGCCGCTTACGAGAAGCTTATGGTTGTCGAGAGGATTTATTGTTTATTTCGATCAACACCAGAGTATTCTTCGTCTTGTTTTGCGATGTTTATCCCTAGGCCAAACACAGATTATGTTACCATCATCTACAATAGAAGTTAGTTGGCTTCGGACAAGTTGTAGTTAAAAAGTTTTATGATGCTTTGTATTCTCATATCGGATGTCGAATTTCTCGGGTATATCTTTGTAGTTACTCGTTCTCATAATTAATAAAATATTTGTTTGTAATTCAAAATAATTTTCTTTGTAGTTGCGAGTCGTTACAACATATGGATGAGACTGGATGGTTGATGCGAAGCTTAATACTTTGGATCCGAGATAGTGGGCCCGAGTGCATTTGTAAGGTTGGACGTTATGAGTTCATGACGTCTAATGCCGTTGAGAGCTGAAACAAAAAGCTACTTTGGTCTCAAAAGCTCCCAATCGTTACTATGTTGGAATCCATTAGATTGGTTCTCGAAGAATGGTTCACTATGAGACATAATGCAGCGGCTCAAAAGCATTCTGTGTGTGAAAGTAGTGAAAAAATTGGTTGAAATAAGAAGTCGACAAACAACTAGGTTGTAACGTCTTTAAGTGGATACAAATTCAAGGTTGTTGTCATTTCACGGTTTTTTATTGTGGATCTAAGGCTTAGAACTTTTGATTGTGACGAATTTTGCCTCTTGCGGATGTCATGTATTCATGCTAATGTGGCTATTAGATATGTTATTCTACTTGTGTTAATAGTGTATTTTTCATATAAGTTTAACAATTTTGTATAATATATTTTTTTCTCCGTGTTTTCGAATTACAACCTCGGTGAATTTGTGAGCCCCTATTATAGCTCGTAGTTTATTACAAATATATGGGCAGTACTATTGAGTCGATACCTTATCCGCACCACTTTGTAGTTCCGCACTGGCCAACTTGAGTAGTCATTACCCCCTATGCAGCCTAGGCAAACCCAGTCGGCCACATCAAAGCGCATTTATAATCCGAATTAGAATCATCAAGGTCTACTTGTCAACCCATGGTCGTTCCTTTCTCCAACCAACACCGAGCATTGGTGATGAGTGTCTCTATTTCTTCTGCAGTGTATGTCTCCAATTTGCTCCCATCATAGTACAGATCGTGGTCATCATTGGCATGATGGAGCATCAACATGTTGTGATACTCTTGCTATTGAAATAAAAACAAAAAACAAGAAAATACACACAATATGTCAAATTTTGAACAGAGAATGTTAATTGACACCGAATTGCATACTTACGGTTATTATTGGTCTAGACATAATTGTTGTTTTCTCAGATTGTGAAGTCTCCTTTTTATCACAAAACCGAGATCCTCATGTAGAATGCAAGTATATGTCAATGTGTTAAATATAAAATACATAAAGAACGTTATTTATTAATAAATATATAACAAAAAAATATTATTTATTAATAAATACATATCACCGACTCTAAATCCGTACTCGAGTCATCACCTCTTTGAACCATTCGGGGCCCATAGTCTTGACGTCGTTTATGAACGACCTATATATTATTTCATGAAAATTATACGTATGTAAGACACATAAATATACTAATTGATACAAAATTAAATATTTAAATAAAAACTTTAAATCACATACCTTTTGTCCTTTGAGTTGAGAAATTTTTAAAATTCCATAGTTACCCTAGGATCCGCCACCGTATAGGAAGAATTCATAAAACGGGAGGTCTTCTCAAGTCTATCCTCGGGAAGCACGGTAGATTCACCAACACGCCATAGACGAAGATGGTAGAGGAGTATGATGTGGGTTCGGTGATCGTGGTCTCGCCCTACGAAAAGGGAATGGTGGAGGTGCAGCTTGTGAACTTCCGGACTGATGTAATTTCGCGTAGAAGACAACTCGGAGTGTGCGTATAGAGCCAACCATGCATGTTGTACATGGTTTGCATGTTCCTTCGATCCCTCTCTATTAAGAAACCCATTAGCTCATTTTTGGCAGCATGCACCTCATTACGCACCTCATTGTGCACCACGTCTATAATCCTCTGCTCCATTTCTATGGCTTCCCTTCGGGTAATATATTCGAAGATGGACTTCTAGGAACTTGCTCGAAGCGGTGGGCTCCTCGAGGGTCGTCGTGGAGAACATTCTCGTGCTTCATCGGCAACATAATTATCACCCTCGAGTTCATCAACAACCGGACTCCTCGATATCTGGACTCAACATCTTAGGTATTGGAATATTTAACCAATATGACGGTTAAGCTCAAACTCGGTGGGTGGCAAATACACCCGACATTTGAGTTAACGCTGCAATACAAATAAACAAAAAATATTAAATTTAAAGAATAATAATTTATTTTAATTAAAATATTATCGAACAAAGAGTTTAAGGCATACCCGATGGCAACCGAACAATTTATCGACAATCATTGAATCATCCTTTATATTCTTCTTAAAACCCCAACGACATACTCTTTGGATAAGCATATCTGGATTATCCTTGATTTTTATCCCAAATAGCTTTCCCATTCGGGAATAGCCTCGAAGCTCCAAAGTTGTGTTATGCAATAAAATTTTAGATAATGACAATTTAAATAAAATATATTAATATATAATTAATGAATTAGTTACTCTTAGATACAATATTTCTCTATATATTATTCTTAGATACAACTAAAAAAGAATACTACTAGATACAATTTACTATTATCAAATACCTTTTTTACCCTTAAATTACACCCAAAACCCTAGCACCTCTCATTCAGTCTCTCACTCTCCTCGCCCTCTTTCTCTCTCATCACAAACGGCGAACCTCTCTCAAACGCCTCGCCCCAACGCTGCCCTCCCGCTCGACGGCCATCCGTGCTAATGCGACGCCACCACCGCAATCGGTCATCTCTCGATGGTGTTTTCGAGAGTGTGGTGGCTTCTTACAAGCGACTACGCCCGAGCCCTAGCACCTCTGCCACCATCGTTATTGCCATGAGAATGGCAGATTGACAAAGATCTCTTGATCCGCCACGCCACCGCCACCGTCACCAAACCCGTTGCCGCTGCCACTAAACTCCGCTGTCGTGGAGGTTGTGGTGGTAAGAGCGACTTCAAATCTCCCGGATCTTCGAGCCACTCCTTCACAAGTCCATCCTCTAAGCAAATCAGAAAGAAGAAAATAAGATTTCGGATTTAATGTGGTTTGATTTTTAATTTAATTTCATTTTTTTATTCTTGTTTCGGTGCAATTGGGTTTCTTTATTGATTTTTGTAATAATGTGCAGATTTTTACTTTTGCACATGTGCATCAAATATTTTCTATCACAACTGCAAAATTTTCCTTAGTTTTTGGGTTTGATGTGGTTTGATTTTTAATTTAGTTTTTCTTAGTTTTCTTGCAAATCATGAAGAAAATGAAGAAAACAAGATTTCTGGGTTTGATGTGGTTTGATTTTTAATTTAATTTTTCTTAATTTAGTTTCTTTCTTGATTCTTGTATTGCATTGGGTTTCTTTCTTGATTTTTTTTTAATAATGTACTGATTTTTTACTTACGCACATGTGCAAAGAAAATTTTTAGCGGAATAGTTTAGTTTACTTAAAGTTGAATCTACGAATTTCAATGTTGAATCTACTTTGCGTTGAGTAATGTTGAATCTACTTTGTGTCAAACTAATGTGTTGAATCTACGACAATAATATTCAATTTTTTTAATTCTTAATGTTGTATCTCTCAATTACAACTACATTTTTTTGAATTGATAATTTAAAAATATGAAGGAAATTTAAAAGAAAAAGAAAAAAGGCAAGCAAAAACAATGAAATTGGGAGAGTACAACTACAATAAGTAAGAAAGGGCATAATTGGAAAGTCAAAGGCAAAAATTGTATCTCCTAGCAATTAAAAAAAGTTGTATCTATTAGTCATAGGAGTTTTAAAATTGTACCTAATAGTTACTCACCCATAATTAATTATACGTACCACTAGTGCTAACGAGCATCCATGAAGGTGATACCGTGTCACTAGTAATGGTGGTAAAATGATAAGACATCTTAGATATTGCATTCAACAACAACGAGTAATCAGAAGACCCCATGGGAATACCTCCCAACACTCAAAATCGTCGATTAAGTGTAACACCAAAAAAGGGATAGGACTGTTAGATCGAAGATAGTTTTGATGAGTTAAGATGTATAGATTAGTTGAGCTCATGTAAAGTAGGATGACCAAATTGATATTATATAGAACAATCAAGTAGTAAGTTCACTAGTTAGAATTTTAGACTAGGTGAGCTAGGCTAGTCACTGGGGTCATTCATGAAAAGGTCATCTAAGACATCTTGAAGAAGTCATCGATAAAGAGAATATTGAAGAGCTCGAGACGAGGTGAAAATCACGAGTAGAATAAGAAAGACATATTTCGACTAAGTCGGTCAGACGACTAACTTAAGAAGGCCACTGAGGCTAAGTCAGTCTTCTAGAAAGTTTGTTAAGCGGTTAGAGTTTGTTCTAACAAACTAACCGTCTTATAGGTTTATAAATAGGCCTAAGCATAGTCCTTAGAGGGACTTTTTGCATATTCTAAGATTCACACTTTCGAGAGCACTCATAGCTAGTTACACTTTTGATATTAGATATTTTCTAAGTGTTTGAAGAACATTTTACGTAATTCCTTCTAGAATCATCTACATTGTAATTTCTAGATTAGAAGATAGATTTGTAGATTGAAGGAGATCTGAAGATGTGAATCGTCATTGTTGTAATCTGTAATCAAGAAGAAAGTGAGTAAGAACGTAAGAAAAGACCCTTCTTCGAGTTGGAGAAGGAAAGTGAACGTAGGATTTTTCAATCCGAACCACTATAAATCTTATGTTCTTTACTTTCTGTTCTTATTTTCAGTTGATTATTTTTGTGATTTCAATTCAATCAAGAAGCTTTTAGATCTATTCATAAAGGATTGAGTATAATTAGTTTTCGCTAGGTACTCGCAATAATTTGGAAGATTAATTTGTGTAGTTTGTTTGAATTTCGTGAGAAATTTGGATAATCTATTCAACCCCCCTCTCAAATCCTCGGGACCAACAAGTGGTATCGGAGCAAAGTGTTAAAGCTGTTCTGATATATCTTTTGGTCGAAACTGATTGTTCATTCAATTTCTCGATCTAGATCTTTTTCTTGATAAAATTCTCGTTTGATATATTGTTGTCTGCTACTAACCTTGTCTCCCAATGTTGATAGAAAGGTTAAGAGTCTTCCGCATTTCGAGATTGAAGACTATGATTATTGAAAATTCGAATGGAAAATCATCTCAAGTCTATTCATCCTCGAATGGAAGACGTACTCTCTAAAGGACCTATCTAGTTTTATCATGGAGGAGTGAGTGATGGAGCAAGCAGCTCGTAATCTCGTGCTCGAGTGGAAAATAAAGTATCTGAATTATCTAATGATGAAAGAAAAGTATACAATCTGGATCGTAGCAAGAAACAAGATTATTGTAACTCTCGGCCGCGAATGGTATGAGAAGATCAAGAAATGCAAAGCGCCAGCGGATGTGGGACACCACTAGCCGATATGTGCGAAGGCACGAGACCAGTGAAAGAGAACAAGGCTGCAGGTTGTTCTCCATTTATTTGATACGTTTAAAATGAAAGAGGGTGAATCTATTGATCAATTAGACATGAAAATGGCCAATTTGATTAATAGAGCCAGCTGAATCTAAGCAAGAATTATACCTTGAAAAGAGATTATAATAAAATTCTTAGATCTTTAATAGAACGTTGGAGAGAAAAGGGTAATCGATTAAAGCTACCAAGGATTTATAATCTATGGATCATATACTCTATTTTCTCACTTGAAAGGGTATGAGTGATATCTAGGTCGAGGACGAGGAGGAGGAAGCCGAGTCCAATACCTCTACGAAAACAAGAGTATTTGTCAACATGGAAGAAAAGCCTATTATAGAGTCAAAGGGAGCTGATCTCTCTTTGAAAGAACAGATGGCTTTCTTGTGACAAGAAGTATGATCGTCTTAAAATGAAATACGCACGTAATAAATCTAGATTTGCGGGGAGGGATAGATCAAGGTCGAGATCTCGAAGGAAAGATGATGTGGAGACAACAAATGATGACAAAAGAAAAGGTCGGATGAGGAGATACAAGTCTCCCCGTGAAGAAGAATTATGGTAGCCCCGGATCTCGAACGTGGTGATACTTGTTACACATATAATAAGCCAGACATTATAGTTATGGATCTGTCCCACCGACTCCCAAGGAAAGCGAGGAAAAGGGAAAAAGAGGGACGGACGCTTCAGAGACCAGAGAGCTTTCTTCTTGAAGAGAAAGAGTTAAGAAAGTCGTCTTCATCATCCTCATCATCTCGAATTCGGATTAGACGATGAAATCTATCTAATAGAAAAGGAGGTAAGCTATTACTCATCTTCCGAGAATGAATCTTATAAGTTAGTTTGACATAAATGACCAAACCGTGATCAAAAGTCTTTAAAGGATTTGAAAACATATCTAAATGCTTACAAGCAATTAGAGTCTGAAAATTTGACTTTGAAAAAACAAGTTCAAACTCTAGTTAAAGGAAAAGCAGTTATGAACTATCCTAAAATCAAGATACATTCAAGGGGAATGTATACCCCAGCCGAGGCTAGTACATCATCTAGTCTTCCTGAAAGATTAGAGGAAGAACCGAAAACTTTGAAAGACAAATTTACGAGAGGTTTGTAAAGAGAATGAGTCTATTAAGAATACCAATGAGAAGCTTGTCTTCAAATTGAATCAGCTTAATAACTCACAATCTGTTATAGATCATCTTTTCAAAACCTCACAAAAGTCTCATAATAAAACAGTCTTGGCTATAATGAAGTAATGAATCGTAATCCTTGAAATCAAGGAAATTTGTTAAAGCTGGAGAATCCTCAAAATTTGGACTTTGGAAACCTCGTGAGTCGATTATGACTATCTCTTCGATCGATAAAAAAGAATCGATGAGGAAACCTAATCAAGAAAGGATTCAAAATCCAAATTTAAAAGGATACCTAGATACAACTCTTTTGATGGAAGAAGCAAATACTTTCCTCTGTTTCAAAAGTTCAAGAAGTTGACCAAATCAATTCAACAAACTTGCATATAAGACCTGGAATTTATGCCGATAGATTTGGAAGACAACTTGATTCTCGATCTACCGCTTAGCAATGATGTGTTTATCTGGATACCTAAAGTGATTATTGACACGAAAGGACCCAAGATCACTAGGGTACCTCTTACTTAATTTTATTTTATAGGAACATCGTGACCATCTACCAAAGAAGAAATTCTTGCAACAATCTGTATATTGATAGTGGTTATTCTCAACACATGACCTGTGAGAAGAGGCGCTTTCAAATTTTCGGAGTATTGATGGTGCTCTTTGGTGACAACAACTATGGCCAGACCGTAGGTGTTGGAACCTTAATTATTGGAGATGTTCGGGTTTCGGAGGTATATTTTGTTGAAGGTTTGAAGCACAACTTATTATCTATAACTCAATTATGTGACAGAGGGTTCATTGTTAGATTTTCTAAAGATAAGTGTGACATTTTAGACAGTATTTCGTATAAGCTTTTACTAACCGGCTTCACATGGTAATGTTTATGTGGCCAACTTTAATAGTTGCCCTAAAGATACATGTCTGGTTGCTAAGAGTGGAGATGATCTTAGTTGGTTATGGCACAAGAGGCTTAGTCATCTAAACTTCAAGACCCTTAACAAGATTGCCAGGAAAAATATTGTCAAAGGATTGCACGAGAAGTTGTTTTCTAATGATCTAAAATATGATGCATGTCAAGGAAAACAACCTAGAAATTCTTTTAAGAGTATTAACACAATCTCATCTGAAAGAGTGTTAGAGCTTCTTCATTTGGATTTGTTTGGACTGTTTCACCACTCGCTTTTAGTGGAAGGAAATATACTCTAGTAGTTGTGGATGATTACTCCGGATATACTTGGGTAATATTTCTTTTCAAGAAAATGAGACTTTGGACAAGATTCCATAATTATCCAAATAAATTCAAAATGAGAAGGGTGCTAATATAATAAAGATTAGGAATGACAAAGGTACGAGTTTGTCAATTCTTGTCTATCTAACTATTTCATTGAGAATGATATCTCCGATACGTAAAAATTGTACCTCTATTTTTCCACCTGAAAAAGCAGCGGGTAATTTGAATAACACTGAATCCACCTTCCTTTTGAGTGAAAGTGTTAGGATATATATTCGTATAGTTTTGATGATGTGTTTAAAACCTTAGTGTAATAGGACCAGCTAAACTCTGTTAGTCGGTGATGATCTAGTTCAAGTTAGATAGTCTTTTGTTAAGGGGGAAACCTTTCGAGACTAGACAAGAAGACTTGAAGACCAGCTGAGATAGAAGACTTCGTGCCAAGAAGACTTGGCCTCAAGTAGAAGGGTTCGTCTAGAAGACTTAGCACAGAGTAGAAGGGTTCGTCTAGAAGACTTGGCCTCGGAGTAGAAGGGTTCGTCTAGAAGACTTGGACAAAGCAGACTTGAGGTAGAAGACTCTGGCCGACAGACAAGAAGACTTGACGTCGGCAAGGTTGAATTATGTAAAGCCCAATCAGCAAAGTTGAGACAAGCCGAAGTTCAAGAGTTGACCGATATCTCGATTCCAAGATCCAAGGAAGAGATGATTGAAAATCAATGATTAAATCAAGATTCAATCATAAAGATTAGATTGCAATCAAGGAAGATATGGAAGACCAATCAAATACCAATCAAGGGAATCAATCGTAGTAAATCAATCAAGACTTGATTGATGGGAATCAATCAAGCCAATCAAGCAAGTCAATCAATTGATGGGAATCGATCAAGGCAATCAAGCAAGTCAACAATTGATACTTTCCAAACGATAGAGAATCTGATTGCTAGCTTTTCCAACGGCTAGTTTTTCAATCTCTATCAATATTGGTGATCACTACAAGCTCGCATATGGAACACACGCATATTCAAAAGAGACACAAAAACACGACAAGCTAACGAACAAGCAAGGTCACCATTCCAAGAGCTTTAAACGCATTAACACAAGCTTAGAGAAATAATCCATTGCTATCTTAGAGCAATTAATAGATTAGGATTATTTCTTAGTTGGAATTGAAAAATCACCTTTCATTATCTTTGTATGAGAAAAGGTTGATTATTTCGAATCTAAGAGTTAACACTTGAAGATCACATCTTTTATATCAAGGGCAGAACTTGTAAAACTTCCGTGGTCAAATCCTCAAGGAGATTAGAGGAGACAAGACCAGTTTGGTGTATAGTAAGGCACTGTGGAATCAGGGGAGAGTGGATGTAGGATCGTTATATCCGAACCACTATAAAACTCGTCTTTTACAAGCTTTACGCATACATATTCATATCTGCTCATTCATCATTGTTTTAATAAACTCCGCACCGAAACTTGCTAAGTATCTTTCAAGAAGGTTTTCATTAAAAGGGTTTTTCAAATACACTCACAAGATTAGCTTCCGCACCATCAAGACTTTGAGTTTTCGAAGTTTGCCGATCACACATACCACACTCGAGTACCTTGTTGTAGAAGACTTCAAAGTCTTCTAACCTCACACTCAGCTCACGAAAAGTTGAAAATAGTTTTGAGTGTGGAAAGTCTATTCAACCCCCTTCTAGACTTTCTACCTCCCCGCATATCTCGTCCGGGACCAACAAGTGGTATCGGAAGCGGTGGTTCAACCAACCACCGGCTTTGGTTACCAATAGTCTTTGAGGAAAGACTGTTGTGGTCACTCGAACAGATCTATTTTGTTTTTGAAAAATCTTTTCATAAAACTCATTGCATTTATTGGATAACTGTTTTTATTACTGATAATGAGTTCTCATAAGAGCAATAAAGCTAGAAAGCTACCAAAGTTCTCTATAGAAGACTGTGACTACTGGAAGTTTCGCATAAAAAAGCACCTTAGAGACTTTCATGACCGTATACTAGATTTTTTTGGAGGGTGGACCAATGAAGTTCAATTGGGATCCAGTAGAGACCACTAGAAGAGAACCTTATGCCCCACTTCCTCAAAGAGAAGAAGAGAGATTGAAGAGAGATAGAAGATTTGCTTTGACAAGAAAGCTTTGATGAAGGCAAAGAAGAGTCTACATCTAGTTCATCATCCTCATCGATTTCTCCCCGATAATGATCTATGTTTAATGGCAAACACGTAAGAGGTATCTTCTAACTCTTGTTCTTCCTCTGTCTCTCGCACTTCTCTAGCGAGATGAGTTTGACCATGACTTTGTTGATAAGTTAATGGGTGATCTCAAAAGCGCTATACACGCTTACAATTATGTGGAAAAAGAGAACACTAGCTTAAAGGCCGAGATTGAACTACTTACTCAAAAATCTACTAGCAAGCCTTCTAGAATACTAGAAGACTCTAATCAGCACAACTTCGTAAGAGTTAAACACTCTTAAGCTAAAGTGTGCCGAACAAGGTCTGCTGGTAGAAAGGTTGCTTCGAGAATATTGAGAAGACATATCAATTAAAGATTCTACAAGCAAAGTTCGATGAACTTTTCCATCAACATGAACGTGTAAAATCAAGTGAGGAACGTTTAAGTTTGAGGTTGGATCAACTGAATAAAGCTTCTCATGCGGTTCAAACAATAGTTGATTCGTCTCAAACACCTAACGTAAAGAAAGGAATTGGTTTTACCATTGCCCAATCCTCACAGGTTCAAACAAGTGTACTTAAGAAGAGTACACATGTTAAGGGTAATGATTTGGTAGGAGAGGGTTTCAAACCTAAACCTCTTGGTAAGGGTAAAAAGGTTATTGACCCAAAGAAATCGGTTGAATGGGAAGAAGAGTAGTTATACTCAATAACCTAAACAACCGATGAGGTATCAAAAGAAGGGGGAATCCCAACTTAAGAAACCTCGGCAAGGTCGAGAAAAGTAGACATCACCGAAACCATCTCTCGTGGAGACAGTCTCACTGAAGACTACACAACCTAAGCAAACTTCAAAGATTGCTAAACGGTCTACTAAGTCTTCGTGCCTGTAAGATATGAATCTTTTGATGGCTCAAGTAGAACATATCCTTATCATCAAAACCCTCAAACCATTGTACAACGGCGGATCACTCCATCTAGAAGACCTCGGAAGGGTCGGAAGTCTTCTCGAAGGAACACAACCAACACTCATAGACTTGCATCCAAGAAGGCACCAAAAGATGAAATTGTCTATGTTGATATGTATGGGAGAAGGATGAGGTCTTCTAACCTTGATAAGAACACCTTATTCCCGTGGATCCCTAAAAGTTGTGCTAACCCTCAAGGACCCAACACCCAAAGGGTACCAAAAGTTTAATTGTTTTGCAGGTCGCGTGGGTCCCTATAGAAGAAGAAGTTTTGATAACGATGTCTTGTACATCGGCAAAGGATGCTCGAAGCATATAACTTGTAACAAACACTTCTTAAGTTCCTTCAAGCCACAAGATGGCCCACGCATAGTCTTTGGTGACAACAACTATGGTATAACCAGAGGAGTTGAAATCTTAGACATTGGAGATGTACGAGTAGAGGAAGTTCTCTACATAGAAGGCCTATAACATAATATGTTGTTTGTGTCCCATTTCTACGATAAGGGATACTCAAAGCAAAGTTTAGAGAACTATCGGTGGAATTAAGTTTGCTAGACCCGAAGAGAAGCGACTTATGGTAGAAGATTACAAACCAAGTCGACTTAGTTAACAAGAAGAGTTCATGGTGGATCAGTTGAGATAATTAAAAGAAGAATCTCATGACATTTTATTGATTACAAATATAAGAGCTTACACGATAAAAAGAGTTCGGTTGTTAAGGGAGAATACTAGTTGACTTACAAAATATGGAGAGTGGATCATTACACACACATAGTGACATCTTCAAGAAGACACTAAAGATGGAAGCCAAGTGGACCCTTATCCTTGATGATGTCAAAAAGGGGGAAAGTAAGCTAAGAATTGCAATCATCTCCGAGATAACTTCTAGTTGACCTAATTTCTATTGAGATCTATTTTTGGATATTTGGTCCTTTACCGTATTACTTTTCTTTTTATTTCAATTCTTAGAAGGTTTTAACATCATCAAAAAGGGGGAAATTGTTAGGATATATATTTGTATAGTTTTGATGATGTGTTTAAAACCTTAGTGTAATAGGATCACCGAACTCGTTAGTCACCGATAATCTAGTTCAAGTTAGATAGTCTTTTGTTAAGGTGGAAACCTTTCTAGACTAGACAAGAAGACTTGAAGACCAGTGAGATAGAAGACTTCGTGCCAAGAAGACTTGGCCTCGGAGTAGAAGGGTTCGTCTAGAAGACTTGACACAGGTAGAAGGGTTCGTCTTGAAGACTTGGCCAAAGCAGACTTGAGGTAGAAGACTCTGGCGACAGACAAGAAGACTTGACGTCGGCAAGGTTGAATTATGGAAAGTCCGATCAAGAAAGTTGAGACAAGCCGAGTTCAAGAGTTGACCGATATCTAATTCCAAGATCCAAGGAAGAGATGATTGTCAATCAATGATTAAATCAAGATTCAATCATAAAGATTAGATTACAATCAAGGAAGATATGGAAGACCAATCAAATACCAATCAAGGGAATCAATCGTAGTAAATCAATCAAGACTTGATTGATGGGAATCATTCAAGTCAATCAAGCAAGTCAATCAATTGATGGGAATCAATCAAGACAATCAAGCAAGTCAACAATTGATACTTTCAAAACGATAGAGAACCTGATTGCTAGCTTTTCCAACGGCTAGTTTTTCAATCTCTATCAATATTGGTGATCACTACAAGCTCGCACATGGAACACACGCATATTCAAAAGAGACACAAAAACACAACGAGCTAACGAACAAGCAAGGTCACCATTCCAAGAGCTTTAAACGCATTAACACAAGCTTAGAGAAATAATCCATTGCTATCTTAGAGCAATTAATAGATTAGGATTATTTCTTAGTTGGAATTGAAAAATAACCTTTCATTATCTCCGTACGAGAAAAGGTTGATTATTTCGGATCTAAGAGTTAACACTCGAAGATCACATCTTTTGTATCAAGGGCGAGAACTTGTAAAACTTCTTGTGGTCAAATCCTCAAGGAGATTAGAGGAGACAAGACCAGTTTGGTGGATAGTAAGGCCCCTGTGGAATCGGGGAGAGTGGATGTAGGATCGTTATATCCGAACCACTATAAAACTATGTGTCTTTTACAAGCTTTACGCATATATATTCATATCTGCTCATTCATCATTGTTTTAATAAACCCGCACCGAAACTTGCTAAGTATCTTTCCGTAAGGTTTTCATTAAAAGGGTTTTTCAAATACACTCACGAGATTAGCTTCCGCAACATCAAGATTTTGAGTTTTGAAGTCTCTTGATCACACATAACACACTCGAGTAACTTGTTGTAGAAGACTTTTGAAGTCTTCTAACCTCACACTCACTCACGAAAAGTTGAAAATAGTTTTGAGTGTGGAAAGTCTATTCAACCCCCTTCTAGACTTTCTACCTCCCCTGCATATCTCGTCCGGGACCAACGTAAAGAAACCCGCAAAACACGCCGGAGGGTTCTCCGGCGTAGGCACTCCGGCGCTCAAGTCAAATACCGAGAAAACCCAAGAACATTATATTCGGATGAATACGTAAGTTAAGTGTGTAGTGATTGTGTACCTTAAATTTGTTTAAGAAGTCTTATTTATGCCGATACTTACGGTCATTCTTCTTTCTCCTCAAGTCAAGACGTTCTCCACGTCGTGCATCCTTCCTCCCGCGATTTTTCCTCCTTCGCGAAAGTGGCCGCATGGGGAGGAGTCAATGACTTCTCCCCAATTCTCTGTTTCGGTTAAACCTCCAGAATAAAGAATATTCCCGAATCTCTCGTCAGTGGGCTTCGTATACGTAGGCCCATTATGTACTCGGGACTTTATTTCTTGGGCCTACTCTCCTTGAATTTGTGTAACTACATCTTCAAATCTACATGGGCCGCTAATTAGCATAATCCTAGGCCTTGCTTCGATGGAAGCCCAAAGCAAGGTATCTTAATCGAATGTACTTATGACTCTAGGATGGAGGTTGGAGCCTGCTATGGGGCTGCATCTTTATTGGGGCTGCTACGAAATGCCGTATCAACCACTCCCCCTACTTCTAGCAAGTAGCCTCCCAACCGGCAGAGTAGAAGATGGAGAAAGTGCCCGCCTGTCTCTAGTCGGGCCGGGCGATGTTTCCTTCTTACGATGGCACTTATCTCTTCGGCTCTCTATTTGAATTCCCGAGAACCCAAGCGACTCCTTGTTTCCCGCACTGTCAAGTCAAAAACCCCTTTCGATTTTTTATTAACTCCCTTGGGTGCATATCTCTATCTCTCTCACTTCGCCTCCCCGAATTTTCTTCGAGGAAATCCTTAGAATTCCTTTCGCGGCGTCTTCTTCCTCGTAATAGTCCTCCTTAGATTTTCGCTCCGCTCACTTGATCTCTTTCACAATCTCAGGTAAATATCCTCTCTTTTCTCGTTCTTTTCTCTTTTGCGGTCTAATTAGGGTATCTTCTTATCATGTCTTCCACCGATCTCTCAATGACCCCTTCCAATGCCCCGAACTCACCTCAAAGCTCTTATCACTTGGTTACCGATCATTCCTCCACTCCTTCTCGCTCCTTCCCAAGAAAAATCCTTCATTGGGACACTTTCTATGGCCTCTACAAAACTCCTCCCGTAAAACTTGAAAGTTTATCACGAGGATGAATTAATCCCTCCGTCCTACCATATTTCGCTCCCCAAACCTACCGATCGCCCTACCTTGACTCCTCATTCGCAACTCACCTTTTGGCATGCACAATTTGAGGCCGGCCTCAGTTACCCATCCCCAAATTCCTCTATCGGATTTCCAATCTCTATAAAGTTCCCATCAATCAATTCGCTCCAAATGCCATACGCATGATGATTTCCTTTTACGCTTTAATCAAAGGGAATGGGGAAACCCACCGCTGATTTGTTCTTTTCTTAGTTTACATGTAAGTCCTCCGGTCCTTTCTTTTATGTTCGTAGTCGTATAAAAGGTCGGTGCACCTTTCTTGGTAGTGTCGGTAATATTAACAAGGAATGGCCCAACAACTACTTCTTTGTCTCTTCACCACATCTCGTGGCCTTTTGAAAACTGCAAATGGGTTTACAAGGACCCTTTGCCCCCGCTCCTCACCACGTATTCATTCTTCTATAAATCGCAAGTGATACAAAAACTGAATTCTCATGTTAAGGCCTTTGGACACTTCTATCTCCCCGACCTCCTGCTCCAATCCCCGTCTTTTATCTTTTTCAAATTCAGCCCCAAGAAAATCCCTTTGGAACCCGGTGATGGTAACTACCTTTCTATCTTTGTATGATATTTGATTTTATCTTGGTAGTTTCCACATCCTAATTTTTGTATGTCCTATATTTGAGTACGTAAATGTCTTGGTTGACAAAAAGTTATGGCAAACCCGACTCGAATCTACCAACTCGTTCCCAGCCTCCTATTGAGAAGCTCGCAGATGCCGCTCCTTTATCCTCTACTCCTCCCGATGATGTTGAGAAAGACACGCCCCGCCTCTCTCTCTAAGAGAACCCGGCCGCCAAGGGCAAGAGCCAAGCTAGTCGTAACTCGGCACCCCCGATGAAACAATCCGTCGCAAGTATCCCACTCGCCGAGGTCGGGTGTCCCTTCTCAGCCCATTGACGTGGACGCTCCATCTCCCCAACCTTCTACTTCCAGTGTTTTTCAATAATTTATCACATCTCAGAATGTGATCAATCACAGCAGCTCCCTCCGTATCAACAAAAACATCAAGCGGCAAGCCACTTCGCTCGGGTATTTTTACGGTCTCACTTTTCATTATATAGACTTTCTCATCTTCGGCTTTATTTCAAGATTAATGGAATAATCTGCTCAACTCCACCTTACAGCCTAGGCATGTTACTCTCGGGTTTATGGAATTCCTCTCACCTCGCTCCTCCTCCGAGGTTCAAGAGCCGGGAAGATTCCCCACCGCCGAGAGAAAGAGGAATGCCTTGGTCTCGGGTCTCGGGTTAAGCGGTTGGAATCTGAATTGGACGCTTTGAGGAAGGAGATTATCTCTCGAGAATTCGCTCGCTTTTAGCCGAGAAGGAAATGAATGACTTGTCTCGTGCACTACTCGCTTCAAGAGTCCAGAATTCATAAGGAAGCCCTATGCCTTGACAATTTGTTCGCCTCGGAGATTGGGCGCCCTTCCCGCACTCCCTCCGTCTCTCTCGCACTGAGACTTATCTCCAACACTCTAGTTTTTTAGGCGATATGGGCCCTCACATCCGTCATTTTTACGATTATGGCTTTGACTCCGCCATCCAAAGAACAATCCGACCCAGCCTTTCTCGGGGTTTATGACAAGGAGAGCCCTATTGCCGCCCTTCCTCCTCCTCCAGATTTTCGCGGGGATCCTACAAGGCCAATCGAGGAGGCTTGGTGGCTCTCTGCCTTTAAGCAAGCTATCTCTTCCCTCGCCAAGTCGATCTAACCCCGCCCTCACTTGATCCAATGAGAGACCCTTATATCCCGACCTTGTTGATCTCCCTTTCCCGGGAGGAGGCCTCGCCTTGCTCGAGCTTTATGAGAGGGCGCCGCCGAGGATGGAGTGGCAGATGCTCCTCCCGCTTAATTTCGATGTATTTCTCGTTTTTACGGAACAATATTTTATTTCCTCACACTAAACAATTTCTATTTCGCTTTTTGTGCAAGTGTGGTGCACTAAACTTCTTCCCCACTTCGTTGGGGAGCCTTTTGATGGTGGATATTTCCTTTTGCCGCTCATATTTCCTTATTTTATATGCTTGTCTATGCTTGCTTGTTGAGTGCTTTCTGATTTCTTATTTCCCTTGCCGAATTTGTGTGATGCATATTCGAGGATCTTTAAATACTCTTCTAGCTGCTACTATCATATGTGTTCCTTGATTTCTCAAGGTTTTTTCTCAGAAATCGACTTGTGATCGTCTGCTGTGTATATCCCTTGCAGGGAATTTATCTCGTGCATGTTCTAGGATCTCATCGTGTCCTTTAATTTCGCAAGTTTTTCCTTTTCCACATGTTTAGCCATGTCTCCGGAATTTCAACTTTGTGGCTATGAGAAACACCCTTTCTCGGGCCTCCAATCGGGCTTGTACTGCTTTGGTTTACATGTCTCTATTTCTTGAACCGATTGAGTAGACTTAAGACTCTATTTCTCGCTAGACAAAACTTCTTGATTTTACCTTGAACCCTCCCCGGGTAGTTAGTCGACTAGTCGAATTTATCTTAGTATGTTTCTTGAAGTTATTTTTTAACTTCGCTCTTCGAAAAGCCCTCTCTCAAGTTAGTCACCAAACTGATTTGAGTTTAACTTAGTGTGTTTGAAGTTATTTCTTAACTTCACTTCTCGATCGACCCTCTCTAGGCAAATGGCTAAACCGATTTGAGTTTAACTTAGTGAATTTTTTCGAAGTTATTTCTTAACTTCATTTCTCGAATCAGCCCTCTTCGGGTAGTCAGCTAAACTAATCGAGTTTAACTTTGTGAGTTTTTCAAGTTATTTCTTAACTTCATTTCTCGAATCAGCCCTCTCAAGGGCAGCTAAACTAATCGAGTTTAACTTAGTGATTTTTTCGAAGTTATTTCTTAACTTCATTTCTCGAATCACCTTCTCTGGGCAGTTAAACTAATCGAGTTTAACTTAGTGAAGTTTTCAAGTTATTTCTTAACTTTATTTCTCGAATTAGCCCTCTTCGGGTGGTCAGCTTAAACTAATCAAGTTTAACTTAGTGAATTTTTCAAGTTATTTCTTAACTTCATTTCTCGAATCAGCCCTCTTCTCAAGTCGCTAAACTAATCGAGTTTAACTTAGTGAATTTTTCAAGTTATTTCTTAACTTCATTTCTCGAATCAGCCCTCTTCAAGGGCGGCTAAACTAATCGAGTTTAACTTAGTGAATTTTTCGAAGTTATTTCTTAACTTCATTTCTCGAATCACCTCTCAAGGGCGGTCAGTTAAACTAATCGAGTTTAACTTAGTGAATTTTTGAAGTTATTTCTTAACTTCATTTCTCGAATCAGCCCTATCTGGGCGATCAGCTAAACTAATTGAGTTTAACTTAGTGAATTTTTCAAGTTATTTCTTAACTTCATTTCTTGAATCAGCCCTTCTCGGGCAAAAGCTTAAATTAATCGAGTTTAACTTAGTGATTTTTTCAAGTTATTTCTTAACTTCATTTCTCGAATCGTGCCTCTTCAAGGGCGCTTAAACTAATCGAAGTTTAACTTAGTGAATTTTTTGAAGTTATTTCTTAACTTCATTTCTCGAATCAGCCCTCTTCAGGCAGTCGGTTAAACTAATCGAGTTTAACTTAGTGAATTTTTCAAGTTATTTCTTAACTCCATTTCTCGAATCAGCCCTCTCTGGGTAGTCAGCTTAAACTAATCGAGTTTAACTTAGTGAATTTTTTTCAAGTTATTTCTTAACTTCGCTTTCTCGAATTAGCCCTCTCTCGCCGCCGCTTAAACTAATCGAGTTTAATTGGTGAATTTTTCAAGTTATTTCTTAACTTCATTTCTCAAATTAGCCCTCTCTCAAGTCAATTAAACTAATTGAGTTTAACTTAGTGAATTTTTCAAGTTATTTCTTAACTTCATTATTATTTTTCAAATTGAATTAGATCAATTTATCACAAGATATTCCGTGTGTTAACAATAAGGGCGATTCTTTGAAAAATAATGAAAAACTCTTTTCATTAAATGCTAAATAACGGGTGTCCTATTGATCATAATCAATCAACGTAAGTCACATCTAACTTACGCCGGCCTCTTTAAAAAACCTCCCTACGGTAAAACCCGGGGGAAACCCGTAGGCGTGAGAAAAAGAGTACCGTAGGACCAAATTACATCATGGTATGAAAAATAAAAGACATAATCAGAAATAAAAACAAAGGGGAAAACCCGCCTACTTGCAGAGAGAGGTGGGATATTCCCTCAAACATAAAATTTCTTCAAGCGGCACACATTCCAAGGTTGTGCCACCTGATTCCCTTCCATGTCCAGGAGCTCATATGCCCCTCCTCCCAAGACTCTAGCTATCTTGTACGGTCCTTCCCATTTCGGTCCAGCTTTCCCACATTCTTCAAGGCACCCGCCCGGTGGAGTACGAGATCTCCCGCTCGAACCTTCTCGCTAATCACCTTCTTATCATAGGATGCCTTTATCCTGCTTCTTGTATTTTTCAGCCTTTCAGATATGCAATTTCTCGCTCCTCTTCCAAAGATGTCTAAGTTCTCTCGCATCAAGTCCTCGCTCCGATCCTCCCGAAATGAGCCGCTTGGTGGGTCTCCATCCCTATCTCACTGGGATAACCGCCGTTGCTCCGTATACCAAATGAAACGGGGACTCCTCCGTAGTTTCTCTAGGCATTGTCCGGTAGGCCTATAAGACGGACTACAGCCTCCTCCACCCACCTTTTCCCCAGCCCGGTCCAGCCGGGCACGTATTCTATTCACGATCGCTCTATTCGTCACCTCCACCTGCCATTCGCCCGGGGTGAGCCACCGAAACAAATCTTTGGGTGATCTTCATGTTGTCGCACCATGCAGATTGAGGCTCCCATGAATTGAGTCCCATTATCCGACACCAAAACTCGAGGTATCCCGAACTCCGCAACATATGTTTTTCCATAAAAATCGATAATGTTACCTTCATCGATTTTAGCTAGTGGTGTAGCTTCACCAACTTGCTGAAATAGTCCACAGCAACCACCAAAACTTCCTTTGTCCTGTTGCTATTGGGAAGGGTCCCACCAAGTCAATGCCCCACTTTGCAAATGGGCAAGGCGAATACATGGCTCCCATCTCCTCGGCAGGAGGTGGATCAACGACCCATGCTTCTCGGCATTTTTCACACTTTTTACCCATTCTTTAGCATCCCCGCTCATTGTAGGCCGTAAATAGTCGGCTCTCAAAGCTTTCCGAACGATTGCCCGGAAACCTCGCATGGCCGCCGCAACATCCTTCATAAATCTCTTTAAGAACATACCGCCTTCCTTGTTAGACGGGCATCTCGGTGTAGGGCTGCGTGAAGGCTCGCTTGTACAGCCTATCTCAAACCATCGTGAACTCGAGCTCTCCATCTTCGTGTCCGAAGTGGATGCGGGAGTGATCCCCACCTGGCCTACCTCCTTCTCGGCCGCCTTCCGCTTTGTTTCCTCTATCTCTCTCTTCAAGGTCCTTTCTTCGCTTTCGAGCTCGAAATGAGTCTCCCTCGGCCGGTCCTCCTACTATCATCTGGATCAGCCCCCTTCTCTCGAGGGTTGGTCTTCTTGCCTGTTCTCGTGTGCCTTTCCTTTATCCTCCGCCTTTGTCTCCAAGTCTTTCCTCTTTTTGCCCTCTGGAGCCACTAGGTCGGTCACGGTAGATAAATTCTTTCAAATGACTCGCTTGAATCATTCGCTCGATTTCGTCCCTCAAATGGAAATAATTGTTAGTATCATGGCCATATTCATTATGAAATCCACAAAACTTATCTCGATTTTGGCTTCATAGGACCTCTACTTCATGACCATGGAAATTTCATGTCGATGATCCGCTACTACTTCCAACAATTCTCGGCTTTAATTTGAGAGGGGTATACTTCTCGAACCTTGGTCTAGGTCCCGCCCGGCCGGTCTTTACGCTTCGCCGCTATATCCTTCCCGGTTGGCTCCTTTTTCTTTTCTCGACCCGGACGGTTTCACCTCCACCCTCTTAGCCTTTCTCGATCTCCTCCGGTGTTACATATTTCCTCGCTCGGTGGAGTAGTTCGTCGAAGGTCCTCACCGGCTTTTTAGCCAGGAGGAAAAAGATCCCCGTCTCGAAGATTGCGGGTGAATGCATTAATTTTGACCTCGGGGTTGCAATAGGTACCTCCAAAGCCGCCTGGTTAAACCTTTTCATAAAGGCTCGTAGACTCTCACCTTCTCCTTGCTTCATGTTGAAGAGGGTCAATGTGGCCTCTACTGTCATCTAGCGCTAGCAACCGGGTGGAGAAAGAGCTCACTAAACTCCCCAAAGGATCTCGATCGACTGGACTCGAGCCGGGCCGAACCACTGCTGGGCGGCCTTTGACGAGGTGGTCAAGAAAACCCTCGCACTTCACACCCTCCCATATCGATGGAGGAGGCGTAATTCTCAAATCTAACTAAATGATCATATGGGTCAATGGTGCCATCATACTCATAATTTAACGGCTTAAAGTTAGTAGGTAACTCATCCTCGTAAAATATTTTTAGAAAATCGACAACCTGTTACCGGGCCGGAATGTATTAGCCCGGTTGTTCATTTGTTGTTTCATCGAATCCATCCGCCTCCCGAGAGACTTCATTTGCTTGTTCATGTCTTCGTAATGGGTATCCCCTGCTCCTTCTTCGACGTCCTCGACTTTGCTTCCTTCTCGCTGTTGGCGGGCGGGCTCTCCTCTCCCGCCTCGGTCTTTCTTCATCTACAGTCTTACTCTCGACGCCTCTATCCTCCTTTCACGTCCATCCGGTCCAGAACATCTTCCCGGTTCCCTGGATTTGTATTCTCGTCTCCTCTCATCATGATGTTCCTCATGTTTGCTCCACTTTGGTTGGGATTGGAGTGCGTACGATTCGCCTCGTCAGCTTCCCTTGTAGGCGGGACATTCTCTCCGCCATGGCTCTCTCCACGGCTCGCCACTATCTCATCCAATTATTCCCTGGTTAGAGCAATGGTAGCAGCGGGTGTTGGTGCTATATTACTAAAACCAAATGGGTGGGATGCAAAGATACGGTCTCTCGCCCAACATTCCTAGCCGCTTAAGTCAACGGGATTCCATCAAGAATCCGAGGAAGAGGTGGTAGTGAGTCGTGCCCCCTCCTTGGGTAGGAGTGCCTGTTCCAGCGTTGGGCCCCTCGGGAGCGATTCTCATTCCCACCTCGAGGTAATGGGGACAGTGTCTCAAGACTTGGTGGGACCGAGGAGGGTGCAAGAATGGGAGCTACTTCCTCTCGCCGTGGAGCCGGGAAGCAGACCTTCCTTGCACAGGCACTAGGGCGATTGGTCTCATCGGCATTTGTTCACCTCCCATGGTGATCACGTTTCCGTAAATCGAAAAGAAGCGTAAACTCACGCCTCAACTCTACTTTTCCCACAGACGGCGCCAAATGATACGTAAAAATTGTACCTCTATTTTCCCGCCCGAAAATGACGTGGGTAATTTGAATAACACAGCTTGAATCCGCCTTCCTTTTGAAAGTGAAAGAAACCCGCAAAACAAGCCGGAGGGTTTTCCGCATAGGCACTCCGACGCTCAAGTCGATACCGAGAAAACCCAAGAATATTATATTTGGATGAATACGTAAGTTAAGTGTGGTGATTGTGTACCTTAAATTTGTTTAAGAAGTCTTATTTATGCTGATACTTTACGGCCATTCTTCTTTCTCCTCAAGTTAGCACGTTCTCCACGTCGTGCATCCTTCCTCCCGCGATTTTTTCCTCCTTCTTCGCGAAGTGGCCGCATGGGGAGGGAGTCAATGACTTCTCCCCAATTCTCTCTCAAGCTTCGGTTAAACCTCCAGGAATAAAGAATATTCCCGAATCTCTCGTTAGGTGGGCTTCGTATACGTAGACCCATTATGTACTCGGGACGTTATTTCTTGGGCCCACTCTCCTTGAATTCGTGTAACTAATCACGGGCCTTGCTTCGATGGAAGCCCAACAAGGTATCTTAATCCAACCGACTTATGACTCTAGGATGGAGGTTGGGCCTCGCTATGGGGCCACATCTTTATTGGGCCTGCTACGAAATGTCGTATCAGTATCATTCATGAGACATCATCTGCGAGAACACCACTACAAAATGGTATTGTGGAGAGAAAAAAATAGAACATCAAGAGGCAAATAGAAGCATGTTAGCCGAGTTTGGAACTCCACAGAGGTTATGGGCCGAGGCAATTATTACACTTGCTACACCCAAAATAGGTGTCTCTGCATGAAAGACAAGGGTAAAACTCCTTATGAGTTATGGAAGGGTAAGATTCCTAGAATTTCTTATTTTCATGCTTTTGGTTGTAAGTGTTTCATCCATAACAATGGTAGATCTAAATTAAAGACATTTGATGCTAAAGTGACTGATGGTATATTTTTGGGATATTCCAGACATCTAAAGCTTTCGTAGTCTTTAATAAGACTACACTTTGTGTGGAGGAAACACCTCATGTAGTGTTTGATGAAATTCACACTCATCGAGATAAGGTAAATCGGATAATGTATAATCCGAGTAGACTTGAACTTAATAACTCTAAACAGAGAGAAACCTATCTTCCTAATTTTGATTCGTATCTCGATGAGGAAGAACTCTCATCCGATGCTCGAAAGAAACTCCTCTACCTATTCCATTCGAGGAGACACCTCTAACATCATCCGATCGAGACAAGGTCGGTAGGTGAAGGGGGAATGTTTACTCAGCCGAACAAGGAGACTTACATTCTCGTACAAGATGATAAGAGAACTTCAACTCAAATAGGCAAGAGGAAGAGAAGTTATCATCCATCTAAATAAATCATTGGCGACCCTTCCAAAGGGTTTCTAGACAAGGACCATGTTAGATCCCCGCAGCATGTTCACCGTTATGTATCACTTCTCGAACCTAAGTCTATTGATGAGGCTCTATCCGACCCAAGCCGGGTAATTGCCATGCAGAAGAGTTACATCAATTTGAAAGGCAAAATATTTGGGAGCTAGTGGATAGACCTATTCATAGAAACATTGTAGGCACTAAATGGGTGTTTAAAAATAATACAGATAGGAACAATATTATTGTTCGCAATAAGGCTAGACTGGTAGCATAAGGATATTCACAGTTTGAAGGAATAGACTATGATAAAACTTATGCTTCAAGAGCCAAATTGAAAGCAATAAGATTGTTCTTAGCTTTTGCCGCCTATAAGAGTTTCAAAGTCTTTCGATGGATGTTAAATCTGCTTTCTTGAATGACATATTGCTTGAGGAAGTATATGTAGAGCAACCACCGGGTTTAGAACTAATAAAAAGTTTATAAACTCAATAAGGCTCTATATGGACTTAAGCAAGCACCACATGCTTGGTACGATACCCTATCTCAATTTTTGGTTTCTAGTGATTTCACTAAAAGGAAGATAGATAGAACTTTATTTAGAAAAGAAGTAGATAGAGACATCTTACTTGTTCAAATTGATGTGGATGACATTATCTTTGGTTCACCTAATCGATGTTGTATGAACAATTTAGTGATCTCATGAAGAACAGGGTTTGAAATGTCTATGATGGGAGAATTAACATACTTTCTAGGTCTGCAGTAAAATGCATTTAGTAGAGGGATATTCATTCATTAGGCTAAATATGCAAAGGACACGATAGATAAGTTTGGGATGAATACTAGTAGGGAAGTTAAAATACCTATGGCAACTAACTTCTCTATGGATTCAGATTAGAACGATTCCCACAGATGCAACTAAGTATTGTGGTCTCGATTGGTTCTTTGTTATATCTCATTGCAAGTAAACCAGATATAGCTTTTGCGGTAGAGGTATGTGCAAGGTTTCAATCTAATCCTAAGAAGTTTCATCTGAAGACAACTAAAAAAATCCTAAAATATCTTAAAGGAACTTTGAATGTTGGGTTATGGTACCCGTCTCGATGATAACTTTGAGCTTTGATTATTCAGACTCGGACTTTGGTGGATATAAAATTGATAGGAAATCCACATCCTGAACTTGTCAATTTTGGGTAATAAGCTGATTTCTTGGTTATCCTAGAAACAGACTTCATTGCCACTTCAACTACCGAGGTCAATACATGGCACTGGAAGTTGTTGCTCTCACTCCTCTGGATTAGTTAGCGACTTAGAGATTACAACATTCTCACATCATCCTGCTCCCATTTTCTCGTGATAGTAATAGTGCAATTGCTTTGACTCATAATCTGTGATGCATACTAAGTGTAAACATGTTGATGTTAGACATCACTTTATAAGAGATCATGTAGAAAAGAATAATATTAAACTAGAAAAGATTTCAACCGAACTTCAAAGGGCAAATATCTTAACTAAACCATTAGCTTAAATTAGGTTTAAAGAATTGTCGGTAGAGTTAGGATTACTTGATGCATCTTTAGTTACTCTGTGATTTACATATGTTTGTATTAAGTATCTTGTTCTTTCAATTTCTTTATCAAGTCAAGAAAGAAATATCGACTTGAGAAGTGTCACATGAACAACCACAGAGTGATATCATTGATCTCTATTTTAAGAAATCAAGAATCAAGGATTAGTCAATTGGTCTTTCCTAACTTGGTACTTTCTTATCGACATTAAGTAAATCAGACAAGACGTGTTAGTCATCTGATTTTTATAAAGTCGGATAAGTACATATATCTTGTCCGACTTACCTTAAAGTTACTAATAGTTTCACAAGTGTTGTTGTCCACAGGAACTACTTGATCTACATTATTAGATCGGTGTGTATATTGCCTTGAATCTTTTCATCCGAATACTGCATATCCGAATAAAACCAAAACTTTGTTTTTCAAAGATGTTTTCCAAAGATATTCTTACAACATATCAATTTAAAAAAATTTCAGATAAGTTGTTCTTTGAAAACTTCAATTTGAGTTAAAATGTCTTTCTCGTACTAGCTATATGAAGATATGAAATTCAGTTTATTTATTAATGACTTAATTACCATGGAATTAAAAATGATTTTGTTTTTAAAAGTAATCGACTAGTAGAGTTTTTCAAATTTCTAAGACAAGGACATTTTAGACTAAGTCTCATAAAACCTAGTATGATAAAGAAAACCTTTATGCTAAGCAAGTGGTATATATGCCTATGTTAGGTATACTTACTTTACTGCATAAAGTGCCCCCTAAAACCATCTAATCATAACGTGGCGGTTACTTTTTATATTTTCAAAGCTGAAGTTAATGCCACGTGCCGAAGTCGAAACGTCTATGTAGATTAGCCGTCGATAAACTTCACGCGCAACATTCAATCAAGGGCCAAAATTTCAATAGCCTTGCCACGTGTTCTCTAAAACCATTTTCATCTCTCTCTCTCTCCCCATTTAAATAGTTATCTTTGTTAGGATGTATACTATAAGCCTAGCTTTTGTATGAACATCTTTTTGAGTATGTATATCCTTTTGATATGAGATTCATTATGATCAAAATACTTGTTTTTTTATAATTGTTATATATATCATTATTTTATCCAGATTAATCTATACCGTAGATAACATGGTGTGTGGTGTCACACGAAGATCATGCTATCAATTTCTTACAGGTTATAAATAAGAGCTCACAACCAAGATGAATTTGGACAAACCATTGGAACGGTTGTGGTGTAATTTGGTATTAGTCTATCTTGACTATAAAATTACACTAGTACGTTTTGTATGTATTGAGCAGACCATATGAGGTTGTTCAATTTGTACCGACTATATAAAAGAATAAGACCTCTGTTATTATGGATGTACTTTTTCTTAATCCCTATATAATAACGGGCACGTGTACTCGGTGTATGTTTCTTTGATTTGTCAATTGGTGAGATTTATTAAATCAATAGGCTCGGTGAATTGGGAGATAGCACTGTTTATATGGTGTCCGTTGATTATAGAAGGAATCCGTGTCCTAATTATTTAGGATGATGATGTCCCCTTGAGGAGCTCATAAAGATTATCATGTAAACCCCGCAGTGGATTTAATCCGACATGATAATAAAGATGAGTGGTACTACTCTTGGAATTAGATGTAAATTAATTAAGTTGTCAAGAACTTATTTAATTTATGGACATTCGATATCTTAAACACGGGAAATAAACGTACACATAACAAAGGAGCCCATATTATAATATGGGATTAGGACGGAAATTCAATTATAATTCTTTAGTGGACCGAGTTATAATTGATGAGCTTAAGTAGAGTGTTCGATTGAACACAGGACATTTAGGCCCATCGGGAGGCCCAACCCTAATTCCTCCTTAGGGTCCCTGTTGTAGCCTATAAATAAACCCTATATCGCAGCCTCCAGACGGGTGAAAAAAGCGTTAGATCGAGAGAGAGGCAGATTCTAATTCCTTGGAGGATCGTCGACCACTCGACGCCCAAGGGAAAGGGATAGGGATACGGCGAGAAGATCGTGAGGTTCGTGGCTCATCCTTGATCCGCAATTCTCGACCTTAGAACTGCCCGATTTCACCGATTAAGGTGAATAGGTATGTTTTATTTTTCCGCTATGTTTTTATGCATGTGATCCCGAATTAGATAATCACATAGAGTCGGTGATCCGGTGGTTCCAACAATCTTCTTTGTCATTAAGAGAGGTTGAGAGAGGTTCCAACAATCTTCTTAGATAATCGAAATGTACGTCGATTTTGATACAACCACATATAGAGAATTGAGAGAGGTTCTTCGATTGCTTGAGGCTTCTAAACTAAAGGTGTTCTGTTTCAAGAAATCAACTCGTAACAAGACCTTGGATGCGTTGAAGGTTGAGTTTTTGGTGAATGGGAAGTATTCTGAAGAGTCCATTGAGATAGAGGTTGGTGGAACCCAACTCTCTATTCCGAAAGCAACTCTAGCTCGAATGTTTGGCACATCCTTTGAAGGAGTCAATCCACTTTTATACAAAGAAGATGCCTGGGTAGAATCGTTTGAATTGATTGCAAGGCCTTCCCGCAGAGGAGTGAGGAAGGATTTGAAGAAAAACTTGTTGAGGAGGAAGTATAGGTTGCTTATGATCAGTGTCTTTGTGAAATCAATCCTAGGAGAGCAAAACTCCTATGATGGATTAACTAGGCCAAGACTAAATTATTTGAGGGCTATTATTGATGGAGTACAAGTAGACTGGATTGGATTTTTGATTACAAGGCTGAAGGAAGAGAAACTTAGGTTCACTTACAATCCAAAGATACTGGAGAATGGTCATCTCTCACGGTGGCGCTTTATTCAATAAAATTACCGTGATGGCCGCTTTATGCAATGTAAGGGGAAGTTGCAGGTCAGAACAGCCTCAGAAGCTCCCGAAGAGAGGATGTCCTCTCCATCCGGTTCTTCTCAAAGAAGGACGAGGACGAAGGCAAAGGCACCCAAAAGGCAAAGGTCCAAAACATCTGGATCGTACGATGAGGGGTCTTCAAAGGCCGAGGAGTCGGAGTCCACCCCAACCGAGGATCCAATGAAGTTAGCTACTCTACCGACCGAGGAAGTGTTGTCCTCAAAATTACAGCCGAGGTCTTAGAAGCGGCCGAGAAGGAGATCTCTCGGGGAAGGAGTCATTTCTTACCCCCATTCGGGAGGAAGGTACATCTTCTTCCTTAACTCTCTCTCTCTGAAGTCTAAGTCCGCGATGATGAGGTATACTGGCCGGGTACCTCGGAGCCTTTGAAACAACCACAGGTTGTCCCATACTTAATCTCCCGAAAAGTCCAAACCATGTCTAAACCCACTCCCACCCGCATCCCCACTCAACCTACAAAAGCATCAATCCCATTTGAACCATCTCCATCCATACCTCAACCCATTCCGACCATATCTACCTCATCTGTCCCTATAGTCCGACTGCTCAAATTCCAACTCCATCTTATTATTTTCTAGAAAATATCCAAATCCAATCCTCATCTCCTCAAACCCCTCCTAAAGAAACTTCCATTCCATCCGATTCTTCTTTTGAGGAAGAAGATAGTGATATCACCACCTCCGCCTTTTTCTTGATCTTCAAGAAGCTGGAGGACAAGATAAAAACCAAATTTGACAAACAACTGAAGAAGAAGATGAAGGAAATCATTGAAGCCGTGACCGACACAATGATCACCAATATGAAATAAGCGAGGTAAATATTGTCAATAATATTTCATCTCCGACTAACTCTTCGTTGGATGAGAAGCTTAGGCTCTGGAGGAGGAGGTGAAGAAGGCGAAGGAAGACATTGCAAAGGATAATGAAATAGTCTTAAACGAAATAACATTTGACAAAAGACACTATAGAGCCCAATGCAATGATCTGGAGGCAAGATCAAGGAGCTGATGATGAAGTTAAAAAAGGGGAAGAGGACCGGGAAAAAATGAAGGTAAAACTCTCAGGTGACCTTTAAGCAACAAAGACTCAAGTGGCTATAAAGGCAGACGAGCTAGCAGCTCTACAGTGAGGGTGACCCAAATAGAAGATGCTTGAAGGAGGATGAGGAGAGAAAGAAAAAGGAGGAGGAAGAGAAGACGAAAAACTTCTCGCGATTGAAGGAGTCTCGAGAAAGAAGCAATGAGGCCAAGGGAAGAGGAAAGGCTAAGGTAATTGAGGAACTTCCTTCATCCGAGGTTGTTTCGAAGGCTGCCAAAGGCAAAGGAAAAAGGGGGCAGACTACTCTAACCTCTCCGAGAGCTAGATCAAGAGGATCAAGCAAGAAAAGCAGATGTATGGCGAAAGGGAGAGGGATAGGATGAGGAAGCTGAATAAGGATCTGAACTTCACGTGGAGCAAATTCCAGCACAAATGGGTGATGGAAACCAAGGATGCGAAGGAAACGTGAACTTGGACCCTTTCATAGGTCGATCGCCCGCCGAAGATGGTCGCGGAAAACTTTCAAGAGAGTACAAGGAGAAGAACTTAAACACTAAGTGGATGTACTATTGGTACATCTTGAAAGCTCCCGTGCCACTTGAGACGACCCCGATCTAGCTTGGCACGAGTGGATTGAGAAGGGGGATGCAAGCTTGTACCATCGGTTGGTCAACGAAGCCGATGAGGAGTTCAAAGTCGACTTGATTGCACCTCGCCTTCGAATACACCGTACAAAATGCGAGATGATTCCATTGACCTAAACCGGGTCAAGGGAATCATCTAAGGAGTTGAGCTAGAATAAGGAATTAAAGATCCTAAAGAATTAAAGCGAGATGAAGACAAAGGTCTTTGATTGGCTGACCGTACTGAAGAAGATAGATGGGTAAACTAGATAAGATCTTTCATTTCTTTATCTTTTATATCTTATCTGCTCAATCTATAAATGTAATTTTTGCCATGAATGAATGAAGTCTGTGAATTGAACTTATCTCGATTTATTATGCTTTATTTTGTTTTGCTAAGTACAAATTACTTTCATTCATAATTTTGTATAAGGTTTTAAAAGAAATTTTCTAAAGTAATTCTTAATCCGAAAAATTTTGATGTCTTAAAATATTTTCTTAAAAAGACTTAGAGTATAAATTTTAGATCTATTCATAAAGGATTGAGTATAATTAGTTTTCGCTGGTACTCACAATAATTTGGAAGATTAGTTTGTGTAGTTCATCCGAATTTCGTGAGAAATTTGGATAATCTATTCAACCCCCTTCTAGGTTATTTCTAGTCGTTTTAACTCAATCCCGAGACCAACAAGGACACTTCAGGTGATCTCTCCGGTGAGAATAAAAGAGGTGAACAACACATTTGTGATACCGACCGCATCGAAAGGATCTCCCGCAAACTCGTTCGAGGTCAATCATTTGCATAGAGCTTGCGGACGATTCCGTTCTTCAAGTCACCGAAATGGCGCATGTATAGCCCTTCCGAGCTAAGAGACGAGTATCCGATGTTCTCATCATAAGACATATCTTCGAAATTAAGGCCCATGACGAGAGCAAACTCGTATTGTGAGAATCGGATGAAGCGATCCCCAATCTTAAACCATAAATTATTATGATCTAGGTAGGGATGATCACTTGGTATGCAAACAGACCGTGAGTGCAACCATTGACCGAGTAATTGCGCATGTCCATTGATAAAAATCTCCCAAAATGTACCTAATGCAAATATGTCGTAGCAATCCTAGTTAATGTGCGGTAGCACTTTCTTGATATCATCCAATATGGTGAGTGCACATATTGGTGATTAAAATCCGATGTCTTTGAAATGCGGGTCTAATCCAACTCCAATCAACAACCTTTGTGTATATAAAGAAAAAAACCTTGAACAAACTAAAACCGTTTATTTTTATAATTTATTATTATTGTATTTCATTATTATTATTTAAAAATAATAATTAAAAATAAATTAATGTTAGATCGAGGTTTAGTTTTGATGAGTTAAAGTGTATAGACTAGAGTCGTCACTCATGTAAATAAGATGACCAGTGAGTATGTATAGAGCAGTGAAGTAATAAACATTAGTACTAAATGATCAGACTAGGTAAAGCTAGTGTAGTCACCGAGGCAAAGAAAGAGAAGGTCGTCGAAGACGATCTTAAAGAAGTCATCTGTTGGAGCGAATGAGGAAGAGCTCAAGACGAGGTCGAGACCAAATGAGTAGAATAAGAAAGATAAGTCTTCACCAAGTCGAATGAGAGGACTAGCTTAAGATCACCAAGTCAAGAAGGTTTTCAAGATAAGTTTGTTAAACGGTTTCTAGTTTGTTACAAAGAAACTAACCGTCTCACAAAGCTTATAAATAGGAGTAAGCACGATTACGAAAAGAACTCTTAGCACTCACAATTACGATACTCACGATTTTCAAAGCACTCACAAGATTCTAAAAAGTTTTCATAAGTTTCTAAGTGTTTATAGAACACTTCTTTGTATATCTTCAAACATCCCGCACCGTATCTTACTAATTTCTAGATAGTTTGATAGATTGAAGATAGGTTGAAGAAGAAGATCTTTGAGTCATTGTAATTGTAATCTCGGTAAGTAAGTAAGTAAGCAAGTAAGTAGTCGAGGCCCTTCTTTGAGTTGAAGGAGGAGAGTGGATGTAGGTAGGATTATTTTGATCGAACCACTATAAATTCTTGTGTCTTTACTTTACGAATTTACTTTTCTCGTTGATAATCAATTGCTCAAAAAATTAATTTCATTGCTTTTGATCCGTTTCCAAAAGATTGAGTCTAAAATCATTTCCATTGTTCTACTTTGAAATCTTGAATTGATAATCAATTTTTGTAAAAAATTTAGATATTCTATTCAACCCCCTTCTAGATTATCTCTAGGAGGTGTACTTAGTCTGTTTTTAATCACTCAATCTAGACCAACAATTAAAAAATCTGGACACCCCTTTAATAAGAGGGTGTCCAACATTTTTTAATAGTTTATTATTATTATTATTATTATTTTAAAATAATAAATTAAAAAATTTGGACACCCTCTTGTTCAAGGGATGTCCAACATTTTTTAATAGTTTTGCTATTATTATTATTAATATTATTATTATTTTTATTTTTATTTAAAATAAATAACTAAAAAGAAATTAAAAATTTGGAAACCCTCTCGTTCAAGAGGTGTCCAATATTTTTAAATAGTTATTATTATTATTTAAAATAAATAACTAAAAATAAATAAAAAAGTCTGGTCACCCTCTCGTTCAAGGGGTGTCCAATATTTTTTAATATTTTTTATTATTATCATTTTTATTTAAAATAAATAATTAAAAATAAATTAAAAAATCTGGACACCCTCTCGTTTAAGGGTGTCCAGAATTTTTAATAGTGATTATTATTATTATTATTTAAATAAATAACTAAAAATAAATTAAAAAATCTAGACACCCTCTCGTTAAAGGGGTGTCCAATATTTTAATATTTAATTATTATTATTATTATATTTTTATTTAAGAATAATAATTAAAAATAAATTAAAAAATTTGGACACCCTTAATTAATGGATATTATTAATAAAAAGAAATAGAAAAACCTAGAGCCATATGATCACATGTCGATCAAGAGGCGGACCCTCATTAAAAAATCTTTGATGGCAAAACCCTCCTTAGGAAAAAATCCATTAAAGGGAAAAAAGAGACAGTCCTCTAAAAGAAATACATCAAGAAAGTCCAAGAGAACATCAATGAGAAATGACCAAAACAAAGGCCAAAAATACAAAAGCCAAACAGACGGCCCATCAAACAAAAACAAGCTGAAATCGCAAAATAAAGAGCCGAAACGGTGGCTAAAAAAACTAACCAAATCTAACATAAGTCTTGAATAAATCATCCTTCAATTGGTCCTTCAAGAAATTTGGTTCATCATTCCACCAAGCAAAGTCCTCATAAGCCATGTACTTAGAGAGAATGTCGGCTACCATATTCCTCTCACG
The DNA here is from genome assembly GCA_030762865.1 of Paraleonurus japonicus. Classification (NCBI taxonomy): domain Eukaryota; kingdom Viridiplantae; phylum Streptophyta; class Magnoliopsida; order Lamiales; family Lamiaceae; genus Paraleonurus; species Paraleonurus japonicus. The sequence continues at coordinate 19,702,317 of CM061061.1, read as the reverse complement.
TAAGACTTGTCCAAATCTTTCATTAATAGCAATAAGAAGAACTTTTGCCATAAGCCACGCATTATGCCATCTCCAAGGAACTCGAGCATCTTTAGAATTATAAGCATAAAGGGCGTTGGTCGAGTCAGTCTAAAACATAACATTCCTCTAACCATGAGCCGTGGCAACTTCAATGGCTCGAATAGATGTTCCAAGCTCTACATCAAAAGCAAAACCGGGACCATGAGAAACCACAAAAGTACTAATAAAAAGGCCAGTCGAATCCCTAAAGATACCCACTCCACGAATAAAATCGAGAGCCCCTAAAGTACTACCATCTATATTACACTTTAAATATCCTCTCCCGAAGGGATCCATCTAACAAATCTAGTATCAACGGGTTTGGGATCAATCCCGAAATATTAAAACCACTAAGTATATCCCTCTCCGTAGGTGGATCAACCATAAACAGCGGCAAAAAAAAGGCAGTCCCTTCATAAAAAGAATCTCATTCCTAATTTTCCATATCAACCAAATCCAAGTGATAATAATATATTTTCAAACGAAATCCACTTGCGATCCGAATTGAACTTGATAACCTCGCAAAAATGAACTCATCAAAAGTAGCATATGGCTATAGACTCCTATTAAAAATACATATAAATTCACCAAACAACCCGAAAGAATAAGGACAAGTGTATAAAAAGATGATCCAATGTTTCCTCATTTGAGAAGCACAAAGAACAAAACCGAAGGACCATAAAAATCCCTACTTTGCAATAAATCCCATGTAACTAGCCTCTTATGGATAGCTTTCCAAACAACAATATAACGGCAAGGAGTAATATTGGCATCCTAAATCCAGCCCCCAAACAGGCTTCGGATAATGAGGGTGAACATAATAATATGCAAACTTGGACGACAAATCTCCATGAAGAGAAGTGGCCCAAACCCTCTTATCAACCGCCCGACTAGACCAAGTAGAACTCAAAATGTCATCAATAATATCAACATAAGCATCAAAAAGCGTTTCCTCAATATGCCATAAACCATTTATAAAATAACAAGAGATAGATTGATTTAATTGATTCCATAGGGATTTAGGAACACCAATTCTCTCCACAATTTTATAATCAAGCCGATTATCGGTCTAAAAGTGGATAGAGGAAACATATCCCCTAATCCATTGAGAACTTGCATTAATAAACCCAAAGAACTTACGAATACCGGTTAAGGAAATAGGAATATGCCTAACTCGTAAAGACCTGTTATCCTTCCAATGCCTTTCCCGAATGAAACGTAAACCTGAACTTTCGTGAGGTTAAAACCGTCCACACAAAGTGTTTAAGACAAAGGCAGCATTAGAGTGAATAAGAGAACGAACACCAAGGCCCCCTTCTCTATAAGGAGCACACACTTTCTCCCAAGCCACATGAGCAAAATCTTTACAATGAATATTACGAGACCAAATAAAATTCCTAATTGCACGCTCAATCTTCTTTAAACAAGAAATAGGCCAACAATAGATCTTTAAAACATGAACCAAAGAAGGCACAATAATGGAATTAACCAAGTTAACTCTACCGGTCATAGATAAAGAAGATCCCTTCCTTCGATTAAACCGACTAATAATTCTATTAACAATCTTCTAGAAATCTAAAACCCTAGGACGTCCCGGAAAATGGGAACTCCTAGATAATCAAAAGGCTCACAGCCATCAACAAAACCAAGAAGTGAATGAAGATAATATTTAAATGATCTATGAACATGTCTACCATAATACATATGAGTCTTGTTAGAACTAACATCTTTTGCCCAAAACTTTTTCATAAATGTTTAAAATTTCTTTCAAGCTATGATCATTCGACTTAGTAGCATTATGAAAAGCATAACATCATCGACATAAAGAACATATAAAGGAGCAAATAGATTAGACCTAGCACGAATCTTTTCTATTTTTTTAAGCATATGAAATCATCCATGATTACCAAGATATCCTCGGCCAAACAGAACAAAAGAGGGGACAAAGGGTCCCTTTGGCCGAACACCACGGCCACATTTAAACCAACCATTAGGATTCCCATTAATTATAATCGACAAATAGGCGTAATTCAAAATCCCACTAATACATCTTATAAACCAAACATCAAACTTCATTAAAACCATAACTTTTATAAGAAAATCTCAGCTAGTAGTATCAAAAGCTTTCCTAATGTCCACTTTATAGCAATGTCCCTAACATTCAAATTAAGATCAATGCAATTAAAACAATCAAGAAAGAGCAATACTCTCACAAATATCCTTTCCAGGATAAAACCAAATTGCATAGGAGAAAGAGTCATAGCCAAAATAGGACCTAACCGAGAAGCAATGATATTAGTTAAAATTTTAAACAAAAAGTTTCCCACCGCTATAGGCCTATAATCACCAACCGAACGAGCAGCTTTACTCTTAGGAATAAGAGTCGGAAAAATAGAGTTCAAACCAATGGGAATAAAAAGATACATAAAGAAATAAAGAACCATTTAAAAAATAACATCACAAATAATATCTAAGCGGTTTGATAAAACAAACCCCCAATTCCATCCGGACTCGGAGTACTATCCTTAGGAAGCGAGAAAACAACACTCTTAACTTCACAAAAATCAGGCCTCCTAGTTAAAACACTATTTTGATCAAAGCATAAATGCAAGGTAAATCCAAGCCACTAATGAAATCATCATAAGAAGATAAAGAACTGTCTTTTGCAAACAAATTCACAAAGTAGTCTAAAACATGGTTAGAGATTACTCCCGATTAGTAACCACTCCCCATCAATCTCAATCTGATCCAAAGGAGGCTGACTTAGACGAAGCTTGTTGGCAATATGAAAAAATCGAGTATTTCTATCTCCATCACGTAGCTAATTTGCCTTATTCTTTTGAGCAAGAAAATATTTTGTGTATCCAAACTCTTGTGCAAGCGATCATGAGCATTAATTTCATCCTCAAATAAATCCAAACCGTCATCCTCACATCGTCTAGTCTCGAATATTTTTAAGATCGGCTAAAGCCCTTTCCGAAGCAAAGCAAAGACATTCCCAAAAGACGTCTTATTCCAAAGCTTCAAACGCAACTTAAGCCTCTTAAGCTTGCGAATGAACCTCTGAATAGGATCTTTGGAATCCAAATTCTCAGCCCAAGAAGTACGAATAACCTCGCAAGCAATCGATATTAGTAAACCAAACACTTTAAAATTTAAAAGGAAAAGAACGCCTAGAGACAGGTCTAACACATTAAAGAAAAAGAGGATGATGATCCGAACAATGTCTAGGCAAAACATCCGAATAAACTATATTCCATAAATCAAGAAAACCCGAATTTAGAAAAACTCTATCCAATCTAGACACATATAACCTAGAATCTCTAGCACGAGAAGTCCAAGTAAAGAAAGGACCCTTAGACTCGGCCTCGAAACTAAGATCATCATTGAAAGCCCTAAACTCTCTAACAGAGCAGCCGTTAAGGCTAATACGTTCATGCCAACCAAGAACCGAATTAAAATCCCCAATTAAATACAAAGGCAAACCAGCAGACATATAATATCATTCTAAAGCACACGTCTATTCATATAAGCAGATCCGCATGAACAAAACCCAACAGAAAGCATATGAAGGAGAAGACACCCGAATAACCACAATTTGAGAAGTAACAAGAACAACACTAACCTAACAACTAACAAAGTAGAGCCAAAGACCCAAATATTAGGCAACATATTATTTCTAACATTTTTACAAATTAACTTCATACCAAGAGAATTTCAAAAGCGAATAGGAATAGAATCAAAATCAACTTTTGGTTCAGCTAAAGCAAGCCACATAGGTTTATATTTCGCAATTAAAGTAGACAAAACTGATTTAGTAGGATCACATTTGATCCCTGCACATTCCAAAATAGAACATTTATTTAGAACTCGAGAAAGAGCCTTGCTCAAAGCGGCTGTAAAGGCAATGCACTCCGAGGCCCTTTTGATTGGAGTGAATTGATACATGTTTTTAGGGCCTATTTTAGTGCAAAAAGTGAGCTAAAGTGTTAGTTTTTGTGCCTAAATGTGAAAAGTATCACTCTTTTACCTAAAAAGTATTATTTGTGATATTTTGATATTTTTCGTCCATTTTGCGGAGTAATTCGGTTGAATTTTGCCAAACCGAGAGTACCATTAGGCTTAGAATGAAGAGACGATCATACGGGACGAAACGGGTCGGGGCCGAAGCCCCGCGCAAGAAAAGTGCTCTGGACTTGAGCTCGATCGAGGGACATGAGCCTCGAGTCGAGGGCTATGCGTAAAAGGATCAAATTCGAAAAAGGCATGACCCTCGAGTCGAGGGAGGTGAAAAAGGCGGCAGCCTCGAGTCGAGGCCTCGACCCTCGACTCGAGGGGAGGATTTTCTAAAATTCGTATTTAAATGAGCCGAGCTGAGCATTTCAGGGAGAATTTAGTTAATAGCAGTTAGTAGCGGTTTTGGGGCGATTTCTCGTGCCCCAAGCCAATTTCTTCCTTAGGTAGAGTAGATTGGTAGAATTAACCTTAGATTTCATTTGTTGTTGCTAGATTAGCCATAGATTAGCATTTGATCCTTGTAATTCTTTCAATTCAAGCTTGTAATGCATTTGGAGATTGTTGTTGAAGACTCGAAGCATTCCTCTTTTTGTTAATTGAAGATCATTGGTGATGTTTTTCCTCTTTTGTCTCTTTAATTTCTTAATTGTTGTGATTTGCTTAGTGTTTGATCAATTCTATCTTCTTCCCATGGGTATTGTTTGTGGTACCATGGGCTAACTCTTTTGTGCTTGGGTTAATTGAAATTGGTGATGATTTGATTGACTATGCTATAATTGTTGATGATTGGAGATTAATTGAGTAGATTGCTTACTAATTGTGATTCTCATTTGTGCTTCATGCATAATTATCTCTTTAGATTAGTGTTTGATCACCCTAGCTATAGACGAGAATTGCGCTAACGTGATCCGGGATTAATCGGGTGATAATTATGTATGAATGTGTGGATTGGGTGCTTCGAACCGAGAGATTAGTTGCACTAAGGATACTCACATTAGTTTTCTACCTAATTGTGATTCTTCATTGTGCTTTGTGTAAAATTGTCTCTTTTGATTATTGGTTGATCACCCTAGCAATAGGCGAGAGTTGAGCTAACGTGATTAGGTGTTAATCGGGTTTCAATTTTGCATGATTGTATGAATTAGGAACTTCTACATTGAGAGATGGGAAGGACTAAGGATACTCACATTAGGCATTGTGATTTTAATGGAGTGATTAATTTCATGATGGTTTATGCTTTCTATCTTAGTTGATTTGCAATTTGATTCAATTGTAGCTTGTTGATTGATGATTCATTGATGGATGTTAATCCTAGCACCTCTATCCCACCATTTATTGTTGTTGTTGTTTTTGCATTCTAAGTGTTCGATCATTTGCTTGCTCCTTGTTGTTTTGTATTTTTGCTTGTGTTTTGTTGTTTTTGTTCCAAACCATTGTTGCAACTCTAGTCACTAAGAACTCGTATTTCTAGGGCCTCATGTGCATACTTTTTCCCTTGGGTTCGATATTTTGCGATTGGTCTTAAAAGCTCTTGCCCTATACACTTCAATCAAATGGCGCCGTTGCCGGGAATTAGTTTTTGCGCCTTAAGTGAGACTTAGGAATTGTTTGAAGTGGCTATTTGTTGCCTTTGTGTTTGTGTTTGTTTGGTTATTTTTGTTGGAATTTGATACTTTGATATCTTGTCTAGATGGAAGGATACAACTCATACATGTGGAATCAAGAGTATTATCAAGATGGTAGGGTGTATTCTCCACATTTTGAAGATTTTGGATGCAATAATTGGAGGAACTATGAAGATATTTTTCATTTGCAACAAGTTCCTTCCAATTATGAAGATTGGAGATGTGATGAAATTTCTCCCCCACCTCAAGAGATGTTTCCATACTAAGAGCCTTATGATCAAATATTCGATCCATGTTGTGGATACGAATTTCAAGGAACATCGGGAGGTGATTACTATGATGATAGGAGAAGCCATGAGTTTGATCATTCATTGCCACAAGCTTCTCCTCAATTTGAAGAATAGGGACTCCATGATATGAGAACCATATTGCAAGAGATGCTTGGATTTTTGTTGGAAAAATTTGAGGAAGATGATGATAGATGTGATCAAATGCTTCCCTTGTATGAAGAAATGTATGAGACCAAAGAAAAGGTCAATTCATGGATAGAGGGGAACATGGAGATCACCGGAGTGCATTTCATGTTTATCAAGAGTCAACTCAAAGATTTCCCTACGCCAAGTAAAAAACATGACTATCATGGAGAGTCAAGAAGAAGAAGGGGAGGAAGAAAGTGAAAGAGATGATTTAGAAAAGGGTCCAAGCCATGAGGTAAAAGTAGAAGGCTTCCTTGTCAAAAAGGAGGAAGAGGAGTGTCCATTGATGGACATGAGCTTTAATGAGGAAGAAAATCAAAGAGCATCGAATGAAGCTTTGAAGATCGAAATGAGCATTTCTATACCCTCTAACTCTTCAATTTGTGATTTGATTGAAAATGATGCTTCTAATGATTTAATTTTGCCTCTTGTGAATTTTGACTATAGGAAAGAGTTGAAGAAACGCTTGGGCATCCTTGAAAGGAAGGAAGAATTGAGAATGATGGCAAGAGAGATAAGGGGACAACCATGGACACTTTACATATCTATAGGTGGTTGTCCTATCTATTCGGTGAACCTCCTTGATTTCGAAGCTCAAAGATTGAGATATAATGGGAAGGAGGATCGCTATCCTTGGCCATTCCGATGAAGGAAGATAGAAGTGAAAGAATAAGTCCGGCAAAGGACAATAAAAATAGCGCTCGATCCCATCCTTTTTATTTCTTTGCTTTTGTGTGCTTTTTCGTAGATTAGTATTTTTGTTTTGTTTTTGGGAGATTTGGTTTGCTACTTAATTGCTCATGCTTAAGAAAGTGTGCTCTATGCTTTGGGATTCATATAGTGTTGAGCTTACTTATTGATATCATTAGGAGTTGCATATTTTTTTATCACTCTCATTCCAAACTTTGAATTCATGCTATCATTCAAGTTTGGGGGTGTTGGTCGTTATTTGGTTCTTGCATCTTTTAGTGGTAATTATTTGAAGATTCTTATGCCCGATTGTAGGTACACTTGCTAGATGAATGGGAAAGCGAATGGAATTGCAAGGAAATGCAAGATCAAGAAGGAAAGCGCATAAAAGCATGATGAGCCCTACATGATTGAAGAAAGATGGAGTTTAAAGGCTTATTGGTACAACACTTCCTTTCAAACTTAGACTTGTCTAAGTTTGGGGGAGGTGTTTTTCTTTCTTTTGCCTATCTTTTGTGTTCTTATATGATTTAGGGGTTTGTTGAGCTTATTGCTTAGTGTTGATGATGCTATAATTGGTATCTTGGATTTCTTGCATACATATTTTTGGGGCTAGATGTATTTTGAGCTTCATTGTGGATTTATTGACATATCTTTGAGCATCATTCTTTATGTGGTAGTGAGTATGCTTGGACTTATGTACATGAGCACTTGTGTTTGATTTGCAAGAGTTATTGGATTTTGATTTGATCATGAGTAGATTTGTAGCTTGAAGCTAGCATTCTTGATTTATTGTGTGAAGATGAATGTGATTGATGATGCTTAATTCATTGCTCAAGTGAAGCCCGTGAGCTTTTGTGCCTTAATAATCGTACATCTTATACGGTTGATTGATTTCTTTGTGAGTGCATCATTCATGATTTGTATGCTAGAACTTGCCACTAGACTTGTTGATATTGATCTTTGTTTGATGTCTTGAAAGTGATAAGAGACCATATTTGGAATGATGAGTCACTTTGCCAAATATTTTTCCTACCAAATACATTTGATTTCCTTAGTAAGCCATGTTGAGCCTTATGATCCTTATTCTTTGGCAAGCCAAGTGAAATTGAAACCATTTTAGCCTATTTTTATGAGCCTTTCTTATCCTATATTTAGTTGAGCTTGAATGTTGGCTAATGATGGTGATTTGATTGCTAAGTGTGGGAAGATGATGAGCTAAGTGATGAATGAAGCATAAAAGATGAAAGAAAGGTTGTGAAAAGATTGAATTGTGAAAAATGTGTGAATTCATTGAAGTGAAGAAAAATTCAATTTGTGAGCTTAAAAAAGAAAGCTCAAGTGAATGGTGGATTGAATTGAAGTTCAAAAGAAAGAGTGCTACTTGATGAAAAGTGAAGAGATTGTGTATTGAATTGATTAGCTTACATTCAAGTCTCTACTACTTAGTCACTCTTATCCAAATTTATCCCACCTTTCCAAAGAGCCTTCATTACAACCTAAGAGAAAGACCTCTTTGATTCTTGATTGATCACAAGTGATTTGGATTGAGATTAAGTCTTTTGGCAAGCATATGGTGTGCAAGTTCATGAATTTGATGTTTGAGTGCCTTATACCTTGATACACTTGAGTGAAGAGTGAAACACTCCATGGAAGGAGAAATGTGTTGAGTATTTGATTGAGCATTTGTTTGAGCATGATTCATCTTGATGGCTAGTGAATAGTTGCATTGATACTTATGTTCATTGATGAGTTCGATTGTCTTATTTTTCGTCTATGGTGCCATGTGACATAATTGCAATCAATTCACTCCTTTGATTCTTAGTTTCTACGTTGCTCGGGGATGAGCAACAATTCAAGTTTGGGGGTATGATTGGAGTGAATTGATACATGTTTTTAGGGCCTATTTTAGTGCAAAAAGTGAGCTAAAGTGTTAGTGTTTGTGCCTAAATGTGAAAAGTATCACTCTTTTGCCTAAAAAGTATTATTTGTGAGATTTTGATGTTTTTCGTCCACTTTGCAGGTAATTCGGTGGAATTTTGTCAAACCGAGAGTACCATTAGGCTTAGAATGAAGAGACGATCATACGGGACGAAAATCGGGGTCGGGCCGAAGCCCCGCGCGAGAAAAGTGCCCTGGACTCGAGCTCGATCGAGGGACATGAGCCTCGAGTCGAGGGCTATGCGTAAAAGGATCAAATTCGGAAAAGGCGGGAGCCTCGACTGAGGCATGACCCTCGAGTCGAGGGAGGTGAAAAAGTGGCAGCCTCGAGTCGAGGCCTCGGCCTCGACTCGAGGGGGAGGATTTTCTAAAATTCGTATTTAAAGGAGCTGAGCCGAGCATTTCAGGGAGAATTTAGTTAATAGCGGTTAGTAGCGGTTTTGGGGCGATTTCTCAGGCCCCAGGCCAATTTCTTCCTTAGGTAGAGTAGATTGGTAGAATTAACCTTAGATTTCATTTGTTGTTGCTAGATTAGCCATAGATTAGCATTTGATCCTTGTAATTCTTTCAATTCAAGCTTGTAATGCATTTGGAGATTGTTGTTGAAGACTCAAGCATTCCTCTTTTTGTTAATTAAAGATCATTGGTGATGTTTTTCCTCTTTTGTCTCTTTAATTTCTTAATTGTTGTGATTTGCTTTGTGGTACCATGGGCTAACTCTTTGGTGCTTGGGTTAATTGAAATTGGTGATGATTTGATTGACTATGCTATAATTGTTGATGATTGGAGATCAATTGAGTAGATTGCTTACTAATTGTGATTCTCATTTGTGCTTCATGCATAATTATCTCTTTAGATTAGTGTTTGATCACCCTAGCTATAGACGAGAGTTGCACTAACATGATCCGTGATTAATCGGGTGATAATAGTGTATGAATGTGTGGATTGGGTGCTTCGAATCGAGAGATTAGTTGCACTAAGGATACTCACATTAGTTTTCAACCTAATTGTGATTCTTCATTGTGCTTTGTGTAAAATTGTCTCTTTTGATTAATGGTTGATCACCCTAGCAATAGGCGAGAGTTGAGCTAACGTGATTAGGTGTTAATCGGGTTTCAATTTTGCATGATTGTATGAATTGGAAACTTCTACATTGAGAGATGGGAAGGACTAAGGATACTCACTTTAGGCATTGTGATTTTAATGGAGTGATTAATTTAATGATGGTTTATGCTTTCTATCTTAGTTGATTTGCAATTTGATTCAATTTTAGCTTGTTGATTGATGATTCATTGATGGATGTTAATCCTAGCACCTCTATCCCACCATTTATTGTTGTTGTTGTTGTTATCGCATTCTAAGCGTTCGATCATTTGCTTGCTCCTTGTTGTTTTGTATTTTTGCTTGTGTTTTGTTGTTTTTGTTCCAAACCATTGTTGCAACTCTAGTCACTAAGAACTCGTATTTCTAGGGCCTCATGTGCATACTTTTTCCCTTGGGTTCGATATTTTGCGATTGGTCTTAAAAAGCTCTTGCCCTATACACTCCAATCACCTTTCCAGAGGTAACGGAAGTATAGAGCCCCCACTATCCCAGCCTTAGTTCCGCAACCTTTTCATCAAAAGAAAATCAAGATTTTCGTGAGGCAAATACAACCACTACATTATTAGATTTAGAACGATTAGACTTCTTAAGAATTGACTTAATGCTACCCCCTTTATCATTAAGGTACCTCCACCTCCTAAACCGAGGACAAAGCACCTCTCGAAATCTTCTTTCTTTTTATCTTTGGACATCAACCATGGATAAAGAACCAAGGTCGGAGCAACTTCATCCAGAGCAGCACGATCTTTATTTTGAACATAATCTACAATCATATCATCATTATCATCTATACCAGGCTCTTCTTGATCCCGAGAACCAAAAGAATCAAACATGTCAGGATTGAAAATGACCCAAACCATCATCCTTTACCTAATTGGATTTCTCCAAACCCAACTTGGAAGGCGCGTGATCATTAACCCAACCGTAGCTTTCAGAGAAACCACCGAATTTCTCCCATCATCCCTATTAACAGTTCTACAATTTTCCAAAGCATGACCAATGATACCACAATGCGAACAAAAGGGAGGTATATTTTCATATTTTATTGAAACAAAAGCACTATAACCATCCTTTTCTATCATAATTTGTTCTTGATAAGGGTTAGAAAAATCAATTTCGACAACAAAATGACCCAAAACTTTCTTAAAGAACGATCATCAATTTTTATAGGTGTTCCTATGTCAAGCAATTCCTAAAATAATCGAAGGATGCCGGTATTCAAGGGGTAATTCAAGAATACGAATTCATACCTAGGCAATGAAGCACTCACCTTGTAGGGATTAAAATTCCTCACCCATCGACTCAACCCGATCGTACCTAGAGACAAGCTTGTTGGTTCTTGGTTTTGTAGGTTTTGATGATGTTTCTAAAACCCATATGTAATAGGACCAGCTGAACTCATTAGTCGGTGATGATCTAGATAGGTTAGTATTTGTGCTAAGGTTACCTTGCTAAGACCTATCCAGATGGCTTGTAGATGTATGAGAACCGAAGACGAAGACTTGAAGGCAAAAGACTTGATCGTAAAACCGACAACCAGAGAACTACAAAGGTTGCTATCAAGAAGATCTAGAAAGTTTCTTATATCCAGAGAGGTTGTCACTAAAAGGCTAGAAGACTTATAACGTGCTCTAAAAGTAGAAATGGACACAACTTATGAAGGTCAAGTAGTCAAGAAGACTTGGACAAGAAGATAGCAAAGTTGAGAAGCTTGCTAGGATAAAGATAGAAGACTTGATTGGTCCAAGATGAATCAATATATCAATTAGGATAATCCGTATCAATCAGATTTCGATTGGAAGATCAAAATCGCAAAAGTCAATCTATCAAGAGATAATTGATTGGATTCGCACAATCAATTATCTAAGTTAAACGGATCTTCCCAAATGGCTACTTACCATTTCGATGAAGACCGATTATCAATCGACCTAACGGCTAGTTGATTTCGTAAATTTATAAATCGAATGAAGGGTTTCGTAAAATATACGGAACTACGCTACGAGAAATTTTAAGAAATCCTACCATTCATAGCAATGCAAGCATACTCATTCAAACCACGAATCGGAACACACGTTGAATCAAAAGTTTGATTCTCGTTTAAGAATTGTAGATCACCTTTCTATATCTCGAGTACGAGAGAAGGTTGATCATTTGTTAGATCTAAGAGTTAGAACAAACTCAAGGATCATCATTTGTAAACAAGGGCAGGAACTTGTAAAACCTCCTATGGTCATAACCTCAAGTGATAGAGGAAACAAGACCGGAAGATTTGGTGGATAGTAAGACCCTGCGAAGTCGGGAGAGTGGGCGTAGGATCGTTATATCCGAATCACTATAAAAAAATTTGTGTCTTTACAAGCTTTCGCATACATATTCATATCTGCTCATTCTTCATCGTTTTAATAAACTCGCACTAAAACTTGCTAAATATTCATCTATAAGGTTTTCATTAAAAGGGTTTTTCAATTACACACACGAGATCGCCTTCCGCACCATCGAAGACTTTGACTTTCCAAAGTCTGCCGATCTCACATAGCACACTTTGAGTACTTATTGTAGAAGACTTGCAAAGTCTTCTAACCTCACACTCACTCACGAAAAGTTGTAAAAGTTTTGAGTGTGGTAAAGTCTATTCAACCCCCTTCTAGACTTTCCACCTCCTTGCACATCTCGCCCTGGGACCAACAAAGATCCAAGTCATTTTGTTAAAAACTCGATTCCTATCAAAGCAATGTTTGTAAACAAAATGTTGTAATACCCTTTACCTGTGGGGTATCATCTTCCAAGAAACATCAAGAACCTTTCAAATCGCACACAACTTCGACTTTAATGCCTCCGTTGAAAGAGGCTTTTCATTTTAACCAAAATTACATTACCAATAATCGAACTCGATGTTCACAACACCTTTCTTATAGATTTATTCATCTACAACTATGGAATAGAAAGCACCCTTATTAATCGGCTTGCAAATTGTTTGTTGAAGCTCCGAAAGCATCAAGAACCCTCGCAAAAGACATGGGTAAACGATTTCCAGAATCGGGCGTCTGCTTTTCCCGCATGCAATACTCCATTCGCAGCCGGAGACGCTTGAGAAGATGATTGTGGAAGTAATGGAAAGTCAGATTTTATGATTTTTTGAGAAGCGTAGATTGAAGATTTTGAGAATCCAATACTTGAATCGGTTTTCCCATGAGAAATTATCTCACAATGGAAAACATCATAGAGAGTGGTGGCTAGATTTTTTATGAGATCGGAATCAAGATTCGATGGAAGAGAATCCATCGGAATCAAATGTAAGATGTAAAGAAACATCACCGTAAAGAAAGAGGAGAGAGAAGAGAGTGTTTCATTTGAGAAGTTCTAATGGATCTCAAATTAGTCTAACAAACATCCTCTCATTCAAGGGTGTCCAATATTTTTAATAGTTTTTTTATTATTATTGTTATTTAAAAACAATAATTAAAAATAAATAAAAACAAATAAAAAAATAACTTGGACAACAATAAAATTGTGTAAAAATATTTTTAAAAATTTATAACACTCATCTACTAATACCATAACGCTCATTTACTAATACCAAAGCATCAAAATAAATACTAACAATAACAAATTCAAACTCATATATTTCGAATTTCTAATACTAGCATCTACTAATACCAACATCAAAATAAATACAACAACAAATACTAACAATATATTAACAATAACAAATTCAAACTCATATATTTTGAATTTCTAATACTAACATTAAACTAAAATTCAATACTAACATGAGTATACTAAAATTCAAATTAAACTCGCAATATACTAACAATATTTCAGTTCAAAATCAACTAACAATGAATATTAAAATTATAAATAACATTAAATAAATACTAACAATAAATATTATGTGTACATATATGAAATTTAAAATTCAAAATTATTTAAAATATTTTGTAACATTCAAAAAAATTTAAAAATTTTGTCGAAAAAGTTATGCCGGCGGGAGCTTCGTCTACATCCGGAAATTATATTACTCTATAATTTGGCGACTCATTTTCTACGAAAAAAACTTGTCGGGGAGAGGGAGAGAGGGAATCGGTGGGGAGAGGGAGAGAGAGGGATAGCCGATGGGGGAGAGGGAGAGAGAGGGAGGAGTAAAAATCAAAATAAAAGATGAAATGAAAATTTCTTATTGGGACAAACTAAAAAATCAATAAATTTTTATTGGGATAGAGAAAAAATACTTAATTAATTTGTACCCGAGTTAAAAAGATGCATTAATTGTTTTTTTCTTAAAAAGAATTATCATATTAAGCATTTCTTCGGTCTCATTTCAATTTTCATACTCATCCGAGTACATAAATTAAGAAAAAGTAAATCCATGCTTTATCTTTATATATTGTATAAAGATAGATTTTTGGGAATTTATGTGGTTGCATCACATTTTTTCTATGTTAGATATACTCCATCATATTATTCCTGGATTAAAGATTTATATACCCAAGAACTTGGCACTAGTTTGATTTTTGGTCCCGATCATTAGGTCATTTAAATTTTGGTCCTGTATTTTTGAATTCTTTTAAATAAGGACAATAACCTCGTTATTCCGGTAAACTAACCGGTCACCTCCACGTGTGATATTAATTTCATTTTTCTTTAATTTTACGGTCCACGTGTATCGCTTTATTGGTTAATTGATGACTAGATCTAATTATATTGCATGAGTTTTGGGTGTTATTTAAACCGGATCAAGTCAAATTTTATGGATCGGGCATAAAAGGGCGAAGTTTCTAATATATTTGCCCTTACCCGCTTTCGTCATCATTTGCAAATAAGACATTAAAATCGCAAGAAATCGCGTAAGGAAAAAGAGCGAAAAGGCTAAAATATCATTGTCAACATCGTTCTCATCTCAAGGAGGTAGGTTTATACTGTTCTTGTGGTAATAATGCTCGCATACGCACCTCTTGGATTGAAGAAAATCCAAGTCGAAGGTTTTATGGTTGTACATATTGAAAGATCAGTTTTTATATATTGTATCCCGTTAACTCAAATTTGTATATTTACCCCAAATATCTTTTTTTTTTAATTTTAGAGAGGTGGGGGTGGATGCAATTTTTTTAATGGTTAGATCCTCATATTTCTCCAAGAGCTAAGTATGTAATTCAAAATTTGTTGAAGGAGAAACATGTATGTGCAAGTCGGGCGTTAAATTTCATAACACAAGGCATGTGTGATGAAGTATGCATTAATTGGATCGTGGGTGTTTTTCCTTTTGATTTGGATGATGTAGGTATTATTATGTAATAGAGATATGCAATAGACGTATTGCCTGTAATTCCATTATGTTGTTGTATGGAATTTGAGAAGTAATATGTAGGGCATTTTGTGGTTTTATGGAATATTGGACAAGTAATATGTTTGGATGTAATATTATTGCCTGCTTTTGTACTTATAAGAAAATCCCATGTTTTCTTAAGTTTAAAGGCAATACTTGGATTAATCGAGTGTAAATAATCCTCTGAATTATATGATTATATGATTAAGTGAGTCTCAATAATCCTCGACTTATAACGAAATTCCTTGTTTTATGATTATATGTGTATTAGTAAGCTGGTTTGAATTGCATCATTCAGCTTATAATGAGTATCTCAAGTGTGCTTAAGTGTGTACTAGCAATCAAATATAACCAATTGGAGTTGCTAGTACAAAAGCATAAAAAGAACGAAATGACGTATATAAAATAGAATGAACAATCGAACAATTATAATATCAAAATATAACCTTATAATATATCATCTTGATCATCAATAAACACCGAAAAGATCATCAATCAGTTACACTTTCAAATAGGTAAAACAATCACATCATCATCTACTCAAAAGAAGAGCTTCATCACAAAGCTCAAGTTTTCAATATTCTAAATTCACAAAAAAAAAAAAAAAAAATCAAATGATGACATGATTGCACAAAATGCACAAAAAGACAAAGCATGTCGATTTTTCTAACAAATGTTATTGGTCCCGAGATTGAGTCTTCTAGAGATAATCTAGGGGAGTTGAATAGATTATCTAAAATTCTTCGAATTTCGCATTAACTATTCAAAGTAGTCTTCTAAATTATTTAGAGTACGCAACGGAAATCTTTTATACTCAACCTTTCTGGAAATAGATCTTTAATTCTTGATATGATTATGAATAATAAGAATAGATTGATAGATGGAAATTAAAAGTGCAGAAAGTAAGAACACAGATTTACAGTGGTTCGGATTTGAACAATCCTACATCCACTCTTCTTTCACAAACTTGTGAAAGGGACTATACTAGCTTACTCACTTATTGACTTTCTTACGATTTACAATTACAAGCTTTGAAGATTCGATCTTCAATCTTTCTTCTTTCTTCTAGGCTATCTTCTAACTAAGAATACAAAGTGCCGTAGAAGATAAAGATACAAGAAGTGTTCTATAAACACTTAGAAAATTTTCTAACTATTCGTTGTGATTGCTAAGTATGCTTCTTTGAAACGTGAATCAAGTGTGCATCTAAAAGTCTTTTTCATGCCTAGTCCTATTTATAAGAAAAGAAAGACAGTTAGTTAGTTAGAACTAACTCTAACCATCTAAAAATTCTTGAAAACCGCTCGACTTCAATTGATCTTCTTTAAGTTGTCATCGATTGACTTAGTTGAAGTCTGTCTTTCTTATTCTACTCGGTTGATCTTCACTTCGTCTTGAGCTCTTCATTATTGTCTCCTGATCGATGACTTCTTCAAGATGATCTTCGGATAACTTTGAGTCTTGAGAACCTAAGCTAATTTTCTAGTCTAATCTAGTCTCGAAATTTTACAACTTTACATACTATTTTACTTCAAATTGCTCTATACAACTCACCGGTCATCCTACTTCATAAAGACTATCTAACTTATACATTTTAACACATCAAAACATATTCCTGATCTAACAAATGTTCCCAACTTCTAATGTCAAAAGGTGAATTTCTTCATAAGCGGTGATCACTTTTTCTTTTCTTGAGCAAAAGATCCCAAATTTTTCATAGTGGCAAATCTCTTTCCCTCCTTCATGATAAGATCCCTTGTTTCTTCATTCTCGCAAACAGCCATGAAATTGACCATCCATGGAGGGAGGCTCTTTGAAAGGTACAGAGCCGGATTTTCTAGCACATCTCGGTTTTCTATAAAAGAAAAATAAAAGCACATGAGGTTATAAAATCCTACAACAGCTAAAGTTAAGTGGGATTGAATTGTTTACTTGCCGTCATTCTACTTGATTTCTTGAAAATTGTAGACACATTTATAAAATTTATTGATGACAAATTGGCTTCTTGAGATGACATATCATCAAGAACTTGACCGTAGAAATCCCAAAAATCATTATGACCTAGGACAACATACAACATTCAATTAAATAAAAATCATCACATCAAGTCAAATAAATGAAAATAAATATGTTGGTCCCGGAAAGTTGAGTTGATTAAAACTTTGAGAATGCTTTCTAGAACAAAATCTAGAAAGGGGGTTTGAATAGATTTTGTAGATTTTTCAAATCTTCCAAAACTAATTCAAAATATCGATTGAGCACAATGGATTAAGAATAAAAACTCAACTTCTTATAAGATCAAAAGCAAGGTTGAAATATTGATTTTAGTTAAGATTCTGAATTTAACTCTTGATGTAACACAATTGTAAAATAAATAAAATTAAAGAAAGCAAGAAATAACACTGTGATTTATAGTGGTTCGGATTTTAAAATCCTACATCCACTCTCCTTCTTCAATTTGAAGAAGGGACTCTGCTCGCTTACTTTCTCACTTCCACTTACAACTTACAACTTGTACAAATCTTCAAGTCTTCAATCTCCTAGACTCTTCTTCTAGAAATCTAACTATTACAAAGTGTGTATTGAATTTTGAAGATTATGGAAAAGTGTTCTAAAAACACTTAGAACTCTTTGAAACTCTCTAGAAATTCTTGTGAAAAGATTGTGAAATCGAGTAGTGACTTGTGTAAATCAAATATGCATAAGTGTTCTATATACTCAAAAATGAAAACCTAGATCTATATATAAGTCTGAAAGTCGCTTAGTTTGTTAGTTAGTTCTAACAAACTTGAAACCGCTTAACAAACTTAATCTTGAAAACCGCTTAACACCTCGGTGATTCTTCCTACTGCCTCACCGACTTGGTGAAGATTAGCCTTTCTTATTCTACTCATATCTTGACCTCGTCCCGAGCTCTTCATATTTGTCTCCCGCAGATGACTAGACTTGAGCTTGTCTCCGGATGACTTGTCATTCCTAGTCTCCACCGACTTAAACTAATCTTGACCTAGTCTGATCGGCTTCGAACTAGAACTCGGCCTTCGGTTCCACATCATAGATACCTTATACGGAACATGCTTTTAACTCATCAAAACAATCTTGGTCTAACAATTTCCCTTTGATGAAGTTAAAACCTACAAGAAAGAGACACACTCACAGTGAAGTTAGTTTAGAGTTTATCAAGATCAATAGATAGGTATCAAAGCACATTTTTCACATTACAACATTTATTCACATATAAAAACTTTAGATCTTTTAGACTTCCAAAAACTTAGAAAACCAAATGAGTCTTCAAGACTTAGTTAAAATTTTGAAAACATTTTTTAAGTCGAGAGATAAAATTCTCGATGACTTTTACTTAAGAAAATTTTAAGTCTTTCTTAAAAACAAAAATAAAACTTTAAGAAATTAATACACATATAATGAATCAAACAAAGTATATTCACATTGAATTTACAAAGATTACAGATGAAAAGATAATAGAAAAGTAGAAATAAGGAAAAGAAAAATCCTCGTTTCTATTAGTCTTCCCACCGATCTTCATCCGTATCATCACCAATCAATACCCGACTCCTAAGCCGCTTTATATCCTCCTCTTGAGTGAGTCCAGATTCAGCCTCCGCCTTCTTCAAAATACCCTTTACCTGGGCCTAGGTCCAGTGGATCCATCTCGATTTCCCGGCAGTGGATGGCATACTCAAAAGCCGGAGAGATCAGTTGACGTTGAACTCTACATCGGCTTCTTCCAGCAGACGATGATAGAACTCAAGATCTACCTTCTCCATCCACTCATGCCAAGCTAAGTCTGGATCTTGAAGTTGCTCCGGCCCTTTGAGAATATACCAGTATATCCACATACCCTCCAGTATTCTTTTCTTTGTACTCACCGCATATTTCCCACAAGCCGCCAGAGGGGCAGATGTGTTGTGGAATGGCCTCGAACTTTCCACCGCCTTGGTCTTTGATTAACCATTTTCGCCGGAAGTTGCTCCAAAAGACATTGGAGTCTTTCTTCTTCCTCTCGCTTCTTCTTTTCTTGCCAAAATATTCCATCTCTCTCTTAATCCTTTTGATCTCGCTTCTTCCGAGAGATTGGAATAATCACCTTCCTCTTACCTTTCCCTTTAGCAAGCCTCTGGGATGATTTCACCGATCCGGGCTCAGCGATCGCTACTTCCTTTCCTTTACCCTTGGCTCCTTCGCAGTTCGGATCCTTTAAATCGAGCCAAGAGCTTCTCCGACCTTTCCTCCTCTTCTTTCCTCCTCTTCTCCTCATCCTCTTTCAACGCTTCCTCCAGTTGACTCACCCTCACCGAGAGCAACCAGCTCATCGATTTGATCCGAGCTTCCTCCCCGGCTGCCTCCGGATCAGCTGTGTTGGCCTTCATGCCCACTTCTTTCTCGGTCTCCTCGACTACACTGTGAGGGCTTGTCTCTTCTCTTCTTCAGCCTTTTTCCCCTTTTAACTTCAAACCAATTCGAAAGTTTTGCATCTAGAGTGTTGCACTTGACCCTCGAAGTCTCGAGTGGTCTACACCCAACTCATTCACCACTAGCTGATTGTATCCCATAACCTCCTCCTTCAACGTCCTCGGCTCCTCCTCCATTGATTTCACTTTACCACCAAAGACAGAGTTAGTGACATTTATGATTTTATCGTATAATGTTACCTCAACTTCCTTCATGTCAAGCAAGATAGTGTCGCCATACTTTGACCATCCTCCTTGTCTTTCTTTCCATTTTCCTTCTAATGTAGCATTGACTTTCTTTTCGACAAGGGACAATATAGATGAGAAGGCAGTGGTTGGGCTTAGGTCGTTGTCTTCATCCTCGGTTGAGGAGTCGACGAGGAGATTATTTGTTCCGTGAAGAAGATGGGAGAGGAATAGATTGTGTTTGAATAGTTGGAAGAGAGGAGTAAGATATTATCTGGATTGGAGAGGTTTGGACTGTGGGGAGAGGTATTTGTTCGGATGAAGGTGGGGGTGGGATTACAGGTGGTGGTGATGATGGTAGAGGTGGGATATCGGTTTGGACTGCTGGGATTTGGATTGTAGGGATTTGGATCAGAAGGTCGTTGGAGAGGCTCGGGATACCACTGGGGATACCCCTTCATCGCCTATTTGACCGGGTGGGAGATCGTGCCGAGGCAAAGGCTCGTAAATGCCACTCGAGGCATTTCTTCATTGCTGGAATGGAAGATAAGGAAGGAGATGTGGAAAGACTTGTACTGCCTCAGAATTGGGAAAGAATGCCTTCATCGGTTGGGGAGAGAGGAGCCTCCCGTTGACCAACCTCGGCTGCTATTCGAAGGACCGGAACCTCCTCTCGTAGCAGGGTAGATGGATCTATCCGATGTTCGGAGCTACCAGACTTGGTGGATCCTTCAGCTCGGGGCCGCTTGCCTTGGTCTCCTCACCAAGGGAATTTCTCGCTTCCTCTTCTTCCTCTTCATCTCAAGCATCCTTGGCAGAGCAGCAGATGAGCTTTCCCCTTCTTCTTTCCGAGGCTTTCACCAGCCTCCTCTTCCTCCTCTCGAAACATCCTCGGGACCACAAGCACTGCTTTCAAAGGTTGGACTTGAGGTGCGACCTCACCGCTGCTGTTCCATGTCCCTCTGCTTCGACCTCCACCGGGCCACCTCAACTTGTTCGGCCGCTGACTCCCGACCCTCTGCAGCTGCAGCTCGCCAGCCTCTCGAGCTCAGCCGCATCGACTCATCATCCGAGTCTGGAACACCTTCCTACCTGTCATCCTTTGTGAGGATGCCCTTCGCTTTGAATACTTTTTAGTGCCTATTCTCCAGCTCAGCCTTTCCCTATTCAGCCCTTCAATTAAAACCGTGATTTTATTGAAGAGACTGACTGTCGAAGTAGGAACTCAGCCTCTCGCATTTGACTTGAAAGTCGGGCCGCTTCTTCTCCTCCCCGAGCTTGAACAAGGCAGATCTACCTACCAACTTGGACCCCATCCGTAATGGCTCGCATTACACACAATCTGGGTTTGGTTAACCCATCATGTGAGCTTTGCTCACCCAAGACTCGCTACCACCGTCATCAGCCTCATATTTTCTTCTTAACAGTGTTCTTCTTCGCATCCTCGCGAGTTCCCTCAGAATTAACCTCGCCATCATATCAAAGGATTCCTCCCAACTATCCTCCTTATACGCCAATGGATTTACTCCTCCATCGACGTGTCAATATCCTAGCAATGTTTTGCCGAATAACTCGTCGCCCCATCCACAGATGTATCAAACCCATCCTCGGTATCCTCCATTCTAGCCAAAAACTCGCACCCAATAAATCCTGAGCTTCGCTTGAGGAGACTTCATTGAAAGAAAACCTCCGAGTTGTGAGGCTTCAAGAAGGCGAAGAATCTCTGCAGATTCTCGATCATTGGTGGTTTCAAAATCAACATACATTTCCGCTTTCAAGCGGTTTTGAAATATTCCTCATTCATTTTGAAGTGAGAAATATTTGTGGAAATGTATGTGGGTTTATAAGATTTGGTAGTTTTTGAAGAAGATGCCATTGGAAGTTTTATGAATTTGAAAAAGGGTTTGACGTAATATGCGGGTTTTCTCGAGAATGGAAAGAAAAAGTTTTAGGGAAGAAGAAGATGTATTTATAGGGGAAGATTGGAAAGAGAAACCGCCATTTTTGAAAATATGATTTAATCTCAGCCATTTATTCAAAAAGTTTTTACCGAGTATTAATCAACGGTTAAAAACAAAGATAAACGATTAGGATCCAGCGTGAAATGCAATTGCCTTTGGAATGCGTAAATAGTTACTTTATAGATCGTTGATTTGACCGATATAGGTTACTTTATTCGAGAAGTAAGTATGTGTGACGTCACCACGTGATATCTTACTTCAACTAAAGGTTTCTTAAACAGATGGGTTTGAAAAACGGATCACTTAAAAGCAGATAAGTTTTAGAAAGTCATCTCGATAGAGTAACCCGTCTCGATCCTGAAAACCAACAATTTATATGTAACTTTTTAGCATTTTTCAAACCAGTTTAAACAAAACACATTCAATTACTTTTCTAAAACAAAATTTTTTTTTTTTTTTAAAAAACAGATCGTGATTCGTGTTAAGAATAAAGAAGTTTGAATAAAAGAATGAATCGTAGTTATTTATCACCTGTTCTCGCAAAGACATAAACTCAAAAGAAACCATCAACGCTAAAGATAAATCGTATAGGATGTAAATAGTCATCCGTTGTCTTCAGACGCTCACCAATATTATGTCCTTGTTCCGATTTACTCAATGTCGATAAGTAATTATCAATTCGTATAAGGTCAATATGACTAATCCTTGATTCTTGATTCTTAAAAGGAGATCAATGATATCACCTACTGATTGTCCTTTGACACATATCTAGTCCGATAATTCTTTCTAGACATTAATTTAAAGAAAGGAAAAGAAATAAGGAAACAAATGCACACAATTAGAAATCAGCTAAAGATGCATCAAGTAATCCTAATTCTAAACACATTTCTTTGAACCTAGTCTCATTAATGGTTTTGTAAGAATGTCACTCTTTGTGATTCAAAGTGGCAATTTTCTCAATCCTAATGTCATTCTTTTCAACATGATCTCTAATGAAATGATGCCTAATATCTATATGCTTGCATCTAGAATGTAAAACAGGTTGTAAGTCATTGCTATTGCACTATTACTATCACAAGAAATAGGAATAAATTGATGTTTGAATATTGTAGTCTCTAAGCCGCTGACTAATCCAGAGGAGTTGAGAGCAACAACTTCCATACATATACTCACTTCAGCCAGGAGGTGGCAACAGATGTCTGCTTCTTAGATAACCAAGAAATTAATTTGTTGCCTAAGAATTGACAAGTTCCGTAAGTGGATTTCCTATCAATCTTACATCCTCCAAAGTCTGAATCAATATCCCGTTAGCTCAAAGTTGTCATCACCGGGTACCATAACCCTACTTGCAAAGTTCCTTTGAGATATCTAAGAATTTTCTTAGCAGAGTCTCCAGGATGAGTTTTCTTGGGATTAGATCAAATCTTGCACATACCCCAACCGCAAAGGCTATGTCCGGCCTACTTGCAGTGAGATAAAGAAGAGATCCAATCACCCACGATACTCCGTTGCATCAAATGGGTATCCCCTGCTCATCTCAATCCATTGAGAAGTTAGTTGCCATAGGTATTTTTACTTCTCTCGCTAGTAATCATTCCAAATTTCTCAATCGATCCTTAGCATACTTAGATCGATGTATAAATATACCCTTACTCATCTGTTTAATTTGTAAGCCTAGAAAATATGTCAATTCTCCCATCATTGACATTTCAAACCTGTTCTTCATGAGAATGCTAAACTCTTCACATAATTTCGATTAGGTGAACCAAAAATTATGTCATCTACATAAACTTGAACTAGTAAGATGTTGCCATCTACTTCCTTTCTAAACAAAGTTCTATCAATCTTACCTTTGGAAAAACCATTTGATGTCAAGAAATCGGATAGAGTATCATACCAAGCTCGGGAGCTTGTTTTAGTCCATATAGAGCTTTGTTGAGTTTATAGACCTTGTTATTGATCTTAAACCTGTGAGGCCGCTCTACATAGACCTCTTCAAGTAACACACCATTAAGAAAAAGCAGACTTAACATCCATTTGAAAAACTTTGAAAGACTTATATGCAGCAAATGCCAAGAACAATCTTATTGCCTCTAATCTCGCAATCGGAGCATAGGTTTCATCATAGTCTATTCCCTCGACCGTGAATAACCTTGTGCAACCGCCTTGCCTTATTTCGAACAATAATATTGTTCTCATCTCTGCTTTATTTTTAAACACCCATTTGGTGCCTATAATCTTTCTCGTAAAGGTCTTTCCACTAGATCCCATACATGTTGTCTTTCAAACCGATGCAGCTTCTTCCCGCATGGCCGTTATCCGCTTTGATCTCGATAATGCTTCTTCAATAGACTTGGGTTCAAGAAGCGATACATAACAACCGAAAAGACTTTCGTGAGTCTAACATCATTCGTGTCCGCACACTACTAGATGGGTCTCCTATAATCGATCGGATGGATGATAGCTTCTCATCCTTTTGCCTATATGAGGAGAAGTATCCTCATCTTGAGTCTCGCCGGCAACTCATCCGACTCAACCTCACTGACGTTTTCTCTTCATCACCGACTCGTACGATCACCGATGTCAAAGGTGTCTGATTCAAGGAGTCTGATCGAAGTTGTCTTCGATTATCGGATGGGAATTCTTCTTCATCCGATTCTCGAGTCAAGAGTAGGTAGATAAATAGTTCTATGTTTAGTCTTGGATAATTCAATTTTATCTAGATTTTCGTAAATTTGATTCACTTTATCTGAGAAGGAATACAACTCATCAAAAACAACATGAGGAGTTTCCTCCACACAAAGGGTTGTCTTGTTAAAAACTCTAAATGCCTTTGAAGTATTAGAATATCCCAAGAATATTCCATCACCGCTTTAGCATCAAAAGTTCTTAACTTAGATTTCCCATTGTTATGAATGAAACACTTACAACCAAAAGCTTTGAAGTATGAGATCCTTGGAATCTTATCCTTCCAAATCTCATAAGGAGTCTTACCCTTATCTTTGACAATTAAGCACTGTTTCGAGTATAGCAAGTCGTGTTGATAGCTTCAAATTTCGTAACCTATGAGGGGTATTATACTCACCAACATGCTTCCGGCCGCTTCCTTCAAAGTTCTATTCCTTCTTTCAACCACTCCATTTTGTTGAGGAGTTCTTGCTGAAGATGTCTCATGAATAATTCCAAACTCATTGAAGAAATTAGATAAACAAGAATTCAAAAATTCTCGCACTTTATCACTCCCGATTTTAATAATATTAACTCCCTTCTCATTCGAATTTGTCTCGAACAAATCAGAATCTTGTTTATAGTCTCATTTTTCTTGAAAAGAAATATAACCCAAGTGTATCTAGAGAAGTCATCTACTACAACAAGAGTATATTTCCTTCCACTGAAGCCGAGAGGAGTAACGAGGTCCAAACAAATCCAGGATGAAGGAGTTGTAATACTCTTTCGTATGAGGAGGAGTTAATACTCTTAAATGAGTGTCTAGGCTGTTTGCCTTTTTGACAAGCATCACATTTAAGATCGCTGATAAAAGTTTTTCGTAATCCCTTAACAAGGTTCTTCTTAGCGACTTACTAAGGGTCTTGAAATTCGATGACTAAGCCTTTTATGCCATAGCCACCGACATTTTCTCCACCCTTAGCCATCGACAAGTATCTTGAGAACAACTATTAAAGTTGGCCACATAGACATTACCCTCGTCTCAAGCCGCTAATAGTACCTTATCTCGAGGAATTATCCAAAATATCACATTTATCCCTTGAAAATTTTACAAGAAAACCTTTATCACAAAGCCGAGAAATGTATAACAAATTATGTTTCAAACCTTCAACAAAATATACCTCGGTATACTAATATCCTTGATAATCAAAGTACCTATACCTTTAGTCTCGACCACAATTATTATCACCAAATACAACTCTTGGACCATCAATACTTTGAAAATTTGATAACAAACTTCTTGTTATGGGTCATATGTTGTGAACACCACCGTCAATGTACCATATTGAAGCTAAGATCTCTTCCTTAAGTGATGATCCCTGTGAATCCTCGTGAAACAGATTAGTTTTGAGGTACCCTAGTGATCTTGGGTCCTTTTGGGTCAAGAATCACTTTAGGAATCCAAACAAACATCTCATCCGCAGACAACAAGTCGACTCGTATTTTCTACCAAATCATGCCTACAATAATATCATTTTTAAATGACAACTTGTTGTATTCAGATTGAGTAATTATCCTAAACTTAGGAAATGTAGGATAAAGCATTTGCTCCTTCCATCAAAAGAATTATAATAAGAAAATCTTCTTATTTTGATTCTTGGATTCCTTCTAGTCGATAGGAATTCTTTGGTTTGAATTCTTGGTTTGATCGAAGTTGTAGTCCTTATCTCGACTAGTTGGTTTCCATGGACCAATTTTAATATCCTTTGATTGAGCAGATGCTTTCCACAAATTTCCTAGGTTTTGAACATCTGATTTATTGTTCCTATCATAACCAAGTCCTGTCTTATCATGAGATTTCTCGGGAAGTATTAAAAATATGATCTATTATCGATTGTGAATTATTAAGTCGACTAATTTTGAAGACAAGCTTCTCATTGTCTTTCTTAATTAATTCATTTTCAAGACAGACTACTTCAAATTTATCTTTTAAAGTTTTCAGTTCATTTTCTAACCTTTCGTAAGCTGGTTGATGTACTAGCTTGACCGATGAAAACATTCCCCCTTGAATGTTTCCTCGCCTCCGAGCATTTATCACCTTCTTGCCTTTATTTAGAATTTGAATCGATCCTTTAAAATTAAATTCTCTGCCTCCACTGTTTATAAGCGGCTAAAGATGTTTTTAAATCTCTCAATAATTCATGTATAACAGCTTTGGTCATGATCGATGCAGATCGACAAGAATCATTATCTCGAAGATGAATAGTAGATTACCTCATTAGCCATGAGACAGATCTCATCATCTCGATCCAAAATCAGATGAGGATGATGAAGATGATGATGATTTCTTTGGCTCTTTTTCTTCAGCCAACAAAGCTCTTTGATCTCGCAAATCTCTCGTCTCTTTTCTTCCTCTTCTCTTCTCTTTCTTTAGGAGTTAGTTGAGGACAATCATACCGAAATGTCCCGGCTTGTTGCAAGTATAGCAAATGTCACTCCTATCTCGATCTCGGGACTAGAAGTATTTCTTCCGACAGTGATCTGTATCTTCTTGTCTCGACTCTTGTTTTTGTCATCATCTCAAGATTTGTCTACCTTCCTATCTCGATCCGGATCTTTGTCTATCTCTACCCGCAAATCTCAATTTATTTCTCTTATATTTCATTCTCAATTTATCATACCTTTTTGTAAGTAAAGCCATCTGCTCTTTCAAGGATAGATCAGCTCCTACCCTCTGTTGACACCTTGTCTTCTTTATCGACAAAGGCAATGATTTGGATGAGGTGCTTGACTCCATCTCATCTTCCTCATCTTCTATCTGGATGTCATATTCTAAAGCTTTAAGATGAGAAAATAAAGTATGGTGAGTAATAGAGGATAAATCTTGAGTTGCTTTAAGAATATTGGATTTTTCCTCCATCTCTTGGTTAATGATCTCAAAATCTTGTTGTTAATCTCCTTTTCTGAATAATTCTTTCCAAGATCACCGCTTTGTTAAGAAGATTGGTCAACCTCATATCAAACCGATCCACGTACTCATTTTCTTTCATCTTGAATGTTTCAAATGTATGCAATACCGATCGTAGCTTGTTCTCCTTCACTTGGTCGTAACCTTCACAAACATTAGCTAAAGTTTGCCACATTTCTTTGGCTGTTTTACATCTCTTAACCTTCTCTATCCAATCTTTACTCGTAGTCTCTATGATTTCTGCTCTAGCTACTTGGTCAAGATTGTGGACCTTCCTTTCATCATTAGTCAATTGTAACTCTTCTTTTCTTGCCTAGTTCTTGATTGAATTTGCCTCTGCTCCGATCTTTGGTGCCTCCATGGAAAAACTTTATAGGACCTTCCTCAAGAACCTCTTCCATTCTATCATGAATGGCCTTAAGATGATTTTCCATCCTAAATTTCCAATAATCATACTCTTCAATTGAAAATTCGCAGATTCCTGGACTTATTACTTTTACCTGAAGACATGATGAAACAAAGACAAAATACTCCACAAAAGCTTATTAGTAGCACTGTTAGAAATGAAAGAAAATGAAGAAAATCAAGATTATTTCGAATCTTGTTCAAGACCTAAAATCAATATCGTAATGACTTAACACCGCTCCGATACCACTTGTTGGTCCCGAAAGTTGAGTTGATTAAAACTTTGAGAATGCTTTCTAGAACAAAATCTAGAAAGGGGGTTTGAATAGATTTTGTAGATTTTTCAAATCTTCCAAAACTAATTCAAAATATCGATTGAGCACAATGGATTAAGAATAAAAACTCAACTTCTTATAAGATCAAAAGCAAGGTTGAAATATTGATTTTAGTTAAGATTCTGAATTTAACTCTTGATGTAACACAATTGTAAAATAAACAGAAAATTAAAGAAAGCAAGAAATAACACTGTGATTTATAGTGGTTCTGATTTTAAAATCCTACATCCACTCTCCTTCTTCAATTTGAAGAAGGGACTCACTATCGCTTACTTTCTCACTTCCACTTACAACTTACAACTTGTACAAATCTTCAAGTCTTCAATCTCCTAGACTCTTCTTCTAGAAATCTAACTATTACTGTATTGAATTTTGAAGATTCTTTGGAAAAGTGTTCTAAAAACACTTAGAACTCTTTGAAACTCTCTAGAAATTCTTGTGAAAAGATTGTGAAATCGAGTAGTGACTTGTGTAAATCAAATATGCATAAGTGTTCTATATACTCAAAATGAAAAACCTAGATCTATATATAAGTCTCGAAAAGTCAGTTAGTTTGTTAGTTAGTTCTAACAAACTTGAAACTTAACAAACTTAATCTTGAAAACCGCTTAACACCTCGGCTGATTCTTCCTACTGCTCATAAATGACTTGGTGAAGATTAGCCTTTCTTATTCTACTCATTATCTTGACCTCGTCTCGAGCTCTTCATATTTGTCTCCTGCAGATGACTAGACTTGAGCTTGTCTCCGCATGACTTGTCATTCCTAGTCTCCAGTGACTTAAACTAATCTTGACCTAGTCCGATCGGCAACTAGAACTCGGTCTTCGGTTCCACATCATAGTCTCGCTTATCTCGGAACAGTCTTTTAACTCATCAAAACAATCTTGGTCTAACAAAATACAAATACATTCAACATATATAATACCTTTGATTAACTTCCTCTTGATTGTTGTCATTCTCATTTTGTTCTCTTCCACATGAACACCCTCGGTGTCATCCTGGATACATGAATTCTTCTCGATGAGACACCAAGTAGTCTTCAAATTGACTATTAAAGTCAAGAAACTTAGAGCCATCAACCCTCACTTGTTCTACTTCATCTAGGTGCACTTCTGCTCCACCACTACTTTGTCCATCATTAACCTAATAATTGAAGTACATTTACAAAAATCCAGCCTCACAAAAACAAGGAACAAATGCAAAAAATTTCAAGTACTTACCCCTTCATCTTGTTGCACTTTTGCACCACTAAGTTTTCCCTCATTCACCCCTTCATTCACTGAATTATGTCTTACCCTTTTGGTCTTTGCTTTTGTCTACTAGTTTATCCCCCATTCCCATAAGAATTGAATAAAACTATTAGGATTTAAGAGTTAAAAATCATTAATAAATGAAAAATCATACAACTTAACTACCTCATTCGGTCTTCCCTTCTTTTACCACCACTTTGTCCAAAAAATTTGTGTGTCTTACATCCTCTTTTATTGTGGCCAAGTTATAAGCACAAGCTGCATTTGAGAGTTGATTGTGTTCTCATCAACACATTAGGATTGGTTGGTCTTCCCTGCTTCTCTTCCTTTTCTTATCAACAATCTTATCAGCTCCCTTATTCTTGCCTTTGATGGTCTTCTTGCTTGCCTACCAATATTTGGGTGAAGTGGAGGTATGATACCCGTAGAAGATTAGATAAAAAAATATGGTCAAGACAACATTCAAAGTTAATTGAAGACTTATTTAAAAATGTCAAAGAGTATACCTCGTTAGTTCTCATTCATCTCTACCATTAATAGGCGAGATAGAGTGGTCATACACCATGTTGTATGTGTTCACTCTATACCGGCTATGTGTGAAGTCTTCAGCTTCAATCTTTGACATAAATGACTCTTATGGCATGTATGCAAGGTACTTGTTAGGTCCCACTTCCTACACCCACACATGTGTTTTTCAAGGTCTACTAAGTATTGGGTGTCACCAATCATTCTAATCGATAATGTGTGTTCATTGGAATACAACCGCCTATTTTCTTCACATTCACATGAATTATGTTCTGGATCTTTGGACATAATAAACCCTTCCATTTTTTCCCTTTATAGCCCTATCTCTATTTTTCTGCAGCCTCTCCCTCAACCAATCCATAATCCATCCTAACATACTCAAAATAGACAATTCTCTAGCCGGTAGAATGACAAAGATTGAATGAATCACATATGTTATTCATCACCATATCACACACAGGAGTACAGCTTAAAGTGAGATTTACTCCTATGCTCGAGGTTTGTCACTTAACCACCGAACAAGCATAGGACACAACTCTTTAATGTCATTCATTCTCCTATTGAACTCATTCTTAGTATTGGCTTTTGATGCTTTATACAAAGCATTCTTGGAAAGCCTCCGACCTCTCAACCCAAAGATTTCTCAAGGTACCATGGAGGTGCCTAACACAAAACCTATGAATTGCATTAGGAAAAATGTTATGCACAACTTGAACTAAGCCCTTTTGCTTGTAAAAAAATAATAGTCCACTCACTATCACTCTCAATCTCCAAATCTTTTTCCGAACTTGCAAAAACCAATCCCAAGTATCCCAATTATCTTTTTCTATAACCTGCTCCACTGTTCATCTATCACCTCAAGAGTGTTGGTAGTATTAAAGTCGACTCTAGTGGTGTCTTATTGAGTAGAAATAATCGAACTATAGGTCTTCTTCTAGGTAGTGAGTTTTGAGACGATATTTGGATTCGCATGTAAGTCATTGCTCGGGAACACCTTTTTAATTGCCTCTTCGAGCTTAATCAAATAACTGCGTGCAAAACCGTTGTCGCTCTTCCAACCGTTGCTAACCAAGTCCTTCAATGCTCGATCAATATTTGTTCTTCAATGTTAGTCCATACTCGTTGCGTGTGTCCAACAACTTTTTGTTCATTGCTCGACCGAAGATTAATTGGCGGCTCCATATGTCTTAACTACGTAAGAATACGCACAATACAAGGTCCTTATACATCATAGCATCATACCGCAAATTTCAATCGCAATTCATTATTGCACAAATCAAGGCATAAATTATCAATGGATATAAGAAATACACAATTATCAACACTTAGGAAAAAAACACTCAAAAAACTATGCATTACACAACTAAAAATCATTTAAAGATCCAACAACTAAAAACAAATATGCCATCAATAATGGTCCCTAATTGAGTCAAATAGCACCGAACTAAAGCCAATAATTACTACCAAAAATAATTTTAAAAACTTCATAAACAACATAAAAATAACTCAAACATGTAATCTAACTAAGAGCCATTGATATATTCAGCCCACACGGCGTGTTGTTGGATTACTAGAAACCCAAGGTTGATTTCCCGTGGATTAACCTAGAACAACTACTGTGAATAGCCGTGAACTCAAAAGTATATTTACTGCGTACCTCAATTATGATTACAAGAAGGTATTTAAGCTACCGGGCTTCTAATCTAATTAAGGAAATAATCGTATCAAATCATAAATCAAATAACAATCAGGAATAAAATCCTCCAATCTCATAAAATCCTCCAATCTCTTTTTATTGTGCAACTTCCCTTCTTTTCTTCCTCTTGTACACATGTATGATGGGTTGTCGAATCCCATCATCACCCCCGCTTCAAAAAGAACCTTGTCCTCAAGGTTAAAATCAGGGAAATGTGCTCGAATTTCTTCAACAGACTCCCATGTCGCATCTTCACGGGCGAGGTTCGGCCCATTTGACTAAGGCTTCACGTATCACCCTCCATGTGAATGAGACCAACGATACTAAATCACCTCCTCTCGAAAAATATCCGGAATCCCATCAGATGTGTAAGGTGGTAAGCCGAGCAAACCGGGATCGCATCTCCCAAACGACGGCGTAACGAGGGAAACGTGAAAACCGGTGTATGCGTGAATCGCTAGGCGCTCAATCGATATACGATCGCCCAATTCGCTCAATGATTTTAAACGCCCAAAATACTTGCTCGCGAGTTTCGAAAACTCTCTTCATTACCGTTTGTTGACGATAGGGATGGAGTTTCAAGTAAACCCATTCACCTTCATGAAATTCTTCCGGGCGACGCTTGTTATCGGCGTATTGCTTCGTCCGCAAAGATTATTCTCGCGCCCGGGACGATAGCGAATCTCGTAGTCGAACCCGACTAGTTTGGCAATCCATTTCGTTGTTCGGGAGTGGTGATTCGTTGCTCTAACAAGAATTTGAGACTTTTTTATCGGTGATGATAGTGAATTTTCGCCCCAATAAATATGTACGCCAACAACGAATGGCTTCTAGTATTGCCAACATCTCTTTTTCGTATTGACCGACCACCTATTTTTGACGCTGCAATGCTCTTGCTCATATATGCAATTGGTCGATTGTCTGAGTCAAAACAGCTCCAATCCCATGGCCCGAGGCATCGGTTTCAATGGTGAATTCCCGAGTAAAATCGGGCAGCGCTAGGATCGAGTAGAACTCAATTCCACCTTCAAGGTCAGAAGGCCATCTCGGCTTCTTCACCCATGCGAGTTATTTTTCTTAGTTAAGTTATGCAGGGGCCTTGCCTTCTCCCGAACTTTGGGCAAAATTTCCTATAATAACTGCCAAACCCAAAATCCCCTCAACTCGCGTGACGTTACGAGGTGTGGGCCATTGTTGGACAGCCTTCAATCTTTCGTGGATCAACTCGCACTCCCTCGTTTGAAATGTAATGGCCCAAATACTCCACCTCCATCACCCCAAAGAAACACTTAGTGGGCTTAATCACGAACTTGTTGTCATATAATATAGTTAATACAACTCTTAAATGCCCCAAATGGTCCTCCCATGTTTTCTTTGAAAACCGGTATGTCGCCGAAAAATACCAACACAAATTTCCGCAAGTGAGGCCGAAAATGTGATTCATGATAGCTTGGAAAGTAGATGGAGCGTTGCTCAAGCCGAAAGGCATGATGAGATACTCGTAGTGCCCGCTGTGCGTGCGGAAGGCGATTTTATGAATGTCATCCGGATGCATCCTGATTTGATGGTATCCACGCCCTTAAATCGAGCTTTGAGAAGTACATGACTCCATGTAACTCATCTAGCATATCATCGATTGTAGGTATGGGGAAACGATCTTTCACGGTGGCTGCATTCAATGCCCGTGTCGGTACAAAATCTCCAGTGTCGTCCTTCTTTTCACTAGCAACACCGGTGAGGAGAAAGGACTTGTCTTTGTTTCTAATTAGACTGTTCCTAGCATTTCATATACTTGCCTTTCGATTTCTTCCTTTTGGAAATGGGCATAACGGTAGGGTGCCACATTCACGGGTTTAGACTCATCGATGAGATGAATACGGTGATCAAATTCGCGTTGAGGCGACAATGAATTGGGTGCCACCGTGATCGCTTCAAATTCACCCAATAGTTGCTCGATTTCTGCCTTATTTGCTGCACCACGATCACCATCTTTGGGGGTTATTTCGAGATGAGGTCAGCATATAATACTTATCACCTTCTCGCCTGTGTTCGGTGTAAGTAATTTATGCGGCTCGCAGGTAGTGGTGAGTATCCCACACCTCAATTCCTTCATCTCGTCTTCACAATAGACCCCTATTGTTAACTCTTTGCAATCTACCACTAACGAGGCTCATCGATTCCAACCAAGGCATGCCAAATATTATGTCTTCTCCAGCATATTTAAAGAATGCATAGTAACATTAAAACATATACCTTGAATCACCACCGGTATGTTCTCGTGGATCACGTTGCTCTCTAGGACATGCCTGCTCCCCGTCTGAATTTTGCGGGTTGTTGGCCCACGTGTGATGGGCAATCGTAGATATTCTGCGACTGTGTTGATATGAAATTGAGGCTCGCTCCGCTGTCTATTAGAACATTGAAAGCACGGTTGTTGATCGTGCCCTTAAATTGTAAGGCGCGATCTCTCTTATGCATCATCACCGGTGATCGGTGGTTTCTGAGCCGTGTCGTCGATTCGCTCAACAACTTCACTGTACCCTTTCAAGTTCGATTTTAGCTCCTTCCGCTCTTCGTCGAACTTCGGTCCTTCATTATCTCCTTCCTCATCCGACGTCTCCTCAACTAGCCTCATCGCCTTAGCATTTGGACACACGTGATTCCACGTGTATTTCTCATTGCACGTGAAACATAGACCCGCTAGTCTGCGGCGAGCAACCTCTTCACTTGACAATTGCAATCTATTTTTTCCTCCTACAGTATATGTTTGGAATGATTTTGGCGTCAAATTGGAAGGCCCAATCGTATTCGATGCTCCTGGCCTCGTAATGGGATTTCGCCAAATGTTGCCGACTGTTTGAAATTGGTATGACCCTCCTCTTGTGACTCGTGAATCGCTGTTCATCCTTACGGTTGCTTGACTCGACACTCGTTTAGGCTTTTGGGCCGCCACATCTTCAATTCCGTATAAATTTCGGGTTTAAGGCCCGCCATAAAGGTCCCCATGAGTGCATTTTGTGGCCAATTAGAGGCCATGTTCATTAGCTTTTCGAATTCTTTGAGGTAATCACGAAAAGTTCCGGTTTGGCGCAATTTGCTTAGTGCTTCACTCGCGTCCTCGGTGCAGGCGGTGCCAAATCTCATAAGCAGCCCTTTTTGAATGCTTTCCACGAGATGTCATCTTCGTCATTGTTCTTCTCAAACCAACGCCACCATTGGCGTGCCTCACCATGTAAGTAGTACGTGGCAATCTGCACAACGTCTCTCTTTCGTATTTCCTTTAGTTCGAAGTCTTGCTCCATTGTATCGAGCCAATCAATTGGATCCTCCCGTAAATTTTGGAAAATCCATACGTACTCCTCGTGGACGATGGTCGCGTGGCTTTTCTCGTCCTTCGGCTGATCGCCGATGACTCGAACTCATTCTCGATTCGCTTGTGGGTTCGGATTCGCCTTCTTCATTTTGTTCGAGATGCATCCCCATCGGGACGGAATGGAGTCGGGATGCATGTTGAGCAGTGGGTTCTCCGTGTCCGATACCCACTCCTATTTTCCTTCCCTACGCCGATCCGTCTTACTCGATGAGCCTTCACCTTTCCAGATTTCATGGTCACGGTCGCTGCGTGTTCGGTCATTGAAACGCCCACCACGCCCATAGAACCGTGGTCTCCGCGCTTTGCCAAAAGCGTTCATTTCCGTCATCGCCTGCGTCTGTCCCGACGCCCCCATCTCGTGGATTCGCTTGATAGCGACCCCGATTTGAAGCGACATAGTTTTTATCGCCTCGCTCATCTTACGCATCGAAGTTTCCAACGTCGAAAGTCTTTGGCGGTTGGACGACATGTCGTGTGAATAGTGATGATCGAACTTAGCTCGATACCAATTGTTGGATTACTAGAAACCCAAGGTTGATTTCTGTGGATTAACCTAGAACAACTGTAATAGTGTGAACTCAAAAGTATATTTCTGCGTACCTCAATTATGATTACAAGAAGGTATTTAAGCTCTTGGGCTTCTAATCTAATTAAGGAAATAAGCTGTATCAAATCATAAATCAAATAACAATCAGAATAAAATCCTCCAATCTCATAAAATCCTCCAATCTCTTTTATTGTGCAACTTCCCTTCTTTTCTTCCTCTTGTACACATGTATGATGGGTTGTCGAATCCCATCACGTGTGCAAGAACCTCACCATGTGTTGTCCATGCCGAGTAGCTTCTACGGTTGAAATAAATTCCTTTGGATTGTCGGGAGTTTACTGCGATGCGAAAATCGCATTTCTCGATCACACCACAGTCAACATATTTGTGGATATCGACCTTTTCTCGGTCCAATAACATCTCTATCATCTTCTGGTATGATTAATGTACGTGCCGTCTAATGCCCCTAAACAACCCTGCAAGTAACACAAAAATCATACAAAATCATTGAACCGCAACTCATCAAGTAAAATTTAAAAAAGAAATCATAAATTTGTAATTTTGTGTACCTTAAACCATTTCCAATGAGAGTTAGTACGTCATTAGGAATGGACACTAGCTTTACCAATAAGATTTTGTGAAGTTGCAAAACGATGCTAAGTACTACATGGGTAAGAAAAACTTTGACCGGATCTACGAAACTTAATTTTGACCACTCTAATTTTTTGTTATGTGCTAAATTAACAAAAATATAGCAACTTGCTCCTCAATCTACACAAATTTATCCCTAGATAAACCACCCACATTCTTTAATAATAAACAAAGCCTACCAAATGTGTGAATCCATTCAAAGGTTCTCAAACAATCGAGTTAAAACGTCCTACCAATCTTTCTATTTCCATAACCTGGTATGAGATACGTTCAATCATGCTCCATCTAGTCCAACATTATTGTTTTCTCTGTTCTTCCTTAGACATGTGTTCAAGAACCAAGGAAATTACAACGATAGTATGATGCATAATTTCTTCAAACAACAAATGTAAAAATCTCATTCTACTTTCTCATTGAACTCAACTTATGCGATCCTTCAAAAATAGAAGGGGACAACGTGAACAATGTTAATATCAAATAATCAGGTCACACCTTGTAATGAATATAACAAGAATGAAAAAAACTAGAAATACCATGTCCCGCAAAATGCAACAAACAATATTCCAAAATAATAACCATTAAAATAAACACCATAATTCGAAATAAATTTAACGAGCAACTCTCACATAAAAATTAAAATAAACATAAATTTTTTATAAAGCACAAGCGGTTCCATGACCAATAATATACAACAAATGATCATCAATTCAACTATATATTGAGTATTCTACGAAAATATAAAAAACATGATATCGTAACAAAATATGAAATTTATTACATTTTGCATTTCCAAAACACCACCATTCTCATAGATTACAGTTCCAAATCAAATATGTGATAGTCAAATACAAAGTGTTATGTTCGTATTGTAGTAATATCATTTGAGTATTAGTTAAGCTCCATTGTTGTGAACCGATCTAGCACTCTTGTGAACCGAGTGTCATCGCAAAGCAAATCGGGTTATACGAAATAAACCGAAGTAGTTCAAATCTTCTTTTGTCGTTGTGAATAATTGTTTATCACTTGAGAGACAAAGGTATTTTTGGCTCCAAATTGGATTCAATTAATCAATGGGCTTTGTTCAATATGAAGGTGCTAATGTATAGTCGGTATCCTCTGGTTGTAATTTTTATAGAAAATAGTGTATTTTGGGAATTATGGTTCATCACAAAATAGTGAAAATTTGATAATTCCAGATCAAAATTGATCACTGCAGTTACGTAATGTCGATCTCAATATCATAGTGAAAACAAGTGTTGATCCCCATGGATGTAGATCATTTATTGGGTGGAACCACATAAATCCTCTATTTTTATTATATTTTATTTCATTCTTTGCAAAGTAATTGTTGATCGTGATATTTCTAGGTTCAAGTATAAGAGTTGTTTGCTCTTGGTATTGCTTGAACAATAACAATCGGCGCCGTCTATGGAAAGTAACGATCAAGAAACAATGGCGTTAATGAAGTTCAATGTTGAGAAATTCAATGGAAATAATGATTTTGGGTTATGGAGGATCAAAATGAAGCCACAATATGATTTGGATTCAGCTCTTAAACCTGAAGTTATAGATTCGTCATCCGGACTCGAGTTAAATGATAAAAAATCATGGAAAAAATGCACGGTGCAATAATTTTGTGCCTAGGAGATAAGGTGTTGAGGGAAATCTCAAAAGAGAAATTTACCTTAAATGTTTGGAACAAACTTGAAGCTCTCTATCTAACAAAGTTTGTTTCAAGCCTCCTCTACATGAAACAAAAACTCATGTCATTTAAGATGATAGAGGACAAAAACATATCCGATCAGTTGATGAGATCAATGAAGCGATTGATAACTTGGAGAATCTTGAAGTGGAGCTTGGAGATGAGGATAAAGCTCTCATACTTTTAAATGCATTACCAAAATCTTATGAATCATTTAAGGACACACTTCGCTTGAAACACAATCTGGAATCACACTTGAACAAGTTCAAATAGTTCTAAAAACCATAAGTCTTAATAGTACGATCACTAAAAATGAATCAAGGGGTTCTCATAAGATCAAAAGAATGCTGTTGATTTTGCGGAGAAGAGGAAATGTTTTTCATGCCACAAGGTTGGTCACTTGAAGAATAATTGTCTGAAAAGGAGAAGAAAAATCAAGAAAACAATAATGCGGATGCAACAATAGTTAAACAAGGTTATGAAAGTGATAAAGTGCTAAGCTAAGTGACAACAAAATTTATCATAAATGAGTTCTAGACTCAGATTTCTCTTTCCATATGTGTCCAATGGAAAGTTGGTTTCATGATCTAAGAAGATTTGATGGAGGTTCCGTTCTTTAAGGAAATGATGAGAGTTGGTTTCATTTCATCTTTTCATTGAATACTCTGAATGAATTAAAGGCTACAAACTTTGGTGTCATAAACATGGGAATCGAAATGCATTATAAGTCGAGACATTGTCTTGGCGAGGATCAAATAGGGTATAAACATGATGGTGACACCCAAGATATTGATGGCCACATCTCTAGAGAAAATATTCTAGTTGAGGTGGAGATTCCGGATCAAAATACTCGATTCAACTAAAATGGAACACAAGAACCTCAATTTGAGGAAGAACAAGTGGAGATAGAGCAACAAGATGAAATTGACACCCTAAGAGACTACACCGGAAGAAATATTCACCCTCCGGTTAGATTTGGATAAGTTGGTCTTGTTTCTTATGCTCTAATTACAACGAAACTCTAGAGTATCGGGAACCAAGTGATATCACATTTATTTTTCGCAAATGGAAACTCTTGTTTGAACAGTGATTAGTGGCGGGCCTACCCATTTGTCTTGGACCGAACAAATACAAAACAAACAAGTCCAATGGGTCGATTAGCCTCTTCTCGTAGGCTCATCGGCCATACCAAACAGGGCCTAATGATTTAAAATTAATGACACTGGTAGCACTAATCATCGAATTAATCATTATTTTGTATCACACTAACTATTATTTTGTGTCGCCTATAACACTTTTAAAGTAAATTTAATAATTAAAAAAACCAAATTAGTAATTTATGAATTTATACTTATTTAGTTTTAACATGTAAATCTTCTTAATTTTTGGAATCATGTTTTTTAATATCTCAATTATCTCCCTTGTTATTGCTTAAAAAATTCTCTCCATTATCATTCTTAATAAAAAAATTCCATTATCAAGTATCAAACTTTCTTCATTATCATTTTCCAAACAAATTTCTCCATTATCAATAATTAGAGAGATTTCTCCATTAGCAATTTGACGTTCTCTCTTCTTTCCAAAATGCATCTACACAAATACATGAATCAACAATTAATATTATACATGAATCACCAAATGACATTCATGTGTACATCAAAAGTCATTCAACATACCTCCAAATTCATGGAGATTTTTATTGATCATATATAATGATTTTTAAAACCAACTCGACATATATACGGTGATTTTCAAAATGTTTGTAAAATTGTGGTGAGGCAACCTCTGGATAGGCGCCCCATAATAAGGAATAGTAGGGGCACCTTTTGCTGTGGCACTCCACCAACTCATAAAATAAAGTTTACTATATTTTAAAGGGGCCCCTGACAAGATGACACCCCTTTCATTCTTCCTACAATCACCAGCCACACTTTTCGTGAATTTTTTTAAGGGCGCCGAGCGAGATAGACACCCCTTAAATACGCCGACAACACCTCGCAACACCATTAAAAATAAAATAAAAAAGGGCTCCCAGCCAAGTGGCACCCCTTTAGGTCAATGGATTGTGTTGCAGACAGATTGACATGGGCTGAAAATTTGTCCTCCAAGGGTTTTCTATGTAATTGGCGCCCCATGCCCTAATCGGTGTCGTTTTACTTATGAGAGCCAACTAGAATTACCATGTCGGACTCGGGCACAACGAGAGCTGCCCGAAAGTCTAATTTGCCAAAATATTCAAAGTTTATGATTCAATTGTAATATTTCAAATGTCTAAACTCAACTCAAAATATTTGTACAGGTATTCTTGAATATTTTTTTATCATCATCGATCTGTAATCTCTTCTATTTGTCTCAACTCAATATTTTACTACTGTTTTTTTTTTTTTCTTTACAGGTTTCAAATAAACAAATTAATGCATATGCAAGAGGATTGATTTAACAATGTATGAGGCAATGAATTCTTCAGAAAAATACGATCCAGATTTAGTTTAAATCCAATCGATATTTCCTTTATATCATTAGATGTTCAATTTTTTTATTTGTTATATGATTCATGTTTGTATAGATATTCTGCTTTGTTATATTTGACTTATTGTTTCTAATTATTTTTCTTATAAATTGTGTAAGCATAAATATGAAAAATATGAAGAATTGTGTATGTTGGTGTCATCATCCAATCCACCAAGTTAATTGTACTTAATACTTTTGTTTTGAATTTTTCTTAATTTAGTTATATCGTAAATCACAAAAATGTATATAAATAAATTCTAGTTATAAATGATTTCATATAAATAATATTTAAATTTGTATTTAGATTTTAATTTGAGTTTTTAAATTAATATGAAAAACTTTATGTTATCATACTTAATTATATTTACTAATTACTATGATGATTAATTCTCATTATTAAGTTAATTGTGTTGACTTTAATTCATTGTGTTACGTACATATTTATTATATTCCATATTAATTTTATAATATATGTTGGATGATTACTATGATTTATATATTTTAAATTGATTTAACTTACCAAAAAAAAATTATAATGAATTCGCAAATTTTTAGTATATAAAATTATTAGAGGACTGAATCAATGAGATATAGTTTTATATATTTACAATTTTTTTAATTATATACATTGGAAATATAATTCAAATACTTTGATTGATATTTTTTTAAATTTAAATTGAATTAATATTCCAAATAGTCTTATACATATATTTTATTGATGTGCAGTATACACATAATACAAAGAACAATTTTAAGTATACCGTGTATTATAAATAGTTTTGTTTATAAAAATATTTAAACAAAAAAATAATCTATTTTTTAATTATATATATAATTTTTCTTTTCCGCATATTTCGAGTGATCTAAATAATATTTTAGGTTAATATTTTAGCTATCTAATGCACACGGATCTCCTGTTACATAATGGTATTATATGTTCTATTACATTAATTAGATTTGTGCCACGTGTACATACGATTATATTGGGATGTTATTCTCTTATTTGTATATTTTGATGTATATACACATGGCGCAAATCTAATTAATATAACATGAGATGTAACATCATTATCTAACAGAAATCCGGACCGAACTAATTGTGACCATGATCTTTATTATTAAGTTAAGATCTTCTTTCCTAATTTTTTGGCTATATGCCCCTGTTTCTCAAGGGGTCGGATCCACAAAATTTGACGTAGAATAATTGACACAGTTCATTAAAAAGGCCATTAAATTATTAATTTTTATTTTGAAAAGTTCTTGAATTAATTTTTATTTTCAAAAGTTCTTAAACAATATAATTCTTCAAAAGTTCTTAAACAATATAATTCTTGTTTCACGAGATTCCTCGTATGTGAAACTCAAAAATTTTGATTAGTTAGTTTAATGTTTCCATTAAAATATGACGAATCGACCTATTTCAATGCAATTAATATCAAATTTCATCAAGAAAATTGCCTTTAATGAACTATCAAAATAGGACCTTATGAAACGATAATTATAATATATTTTAAGGACTTTTTAAATCAAAAATATAGTTCAGAGACCTTATAAAATAAGAATGATGTAGTTTAAAGGCTTTTTAAAATTAAAATTAGTTCAGGGGTCTTTTCAAATAAAATTTGATAGTTTAAGGGTCTTTAAATATATTATGCCAAAATAATTTAAGGTGATGTTCTTTTCGGGTTTTAAGTCAAGACTTTAAAATCAATTTTTAAAATTTAGGAAATTTTGAAATCCTTATAAAAATAATGTGTGTGTTTGTTTTGAGTTTTTGAGTAGAGTATGATTTAACTTTACATTAAATTAATGTGTAAGAGTGAATGAAGTTATATTACTATATTATTGTTGAAAAAAAAACACGAAATCTTTTATCAAAATTGAATTAATATAATCCTTTCTTCTGCTTCAAATTTCACAAAGTATCACCTCTTTTATCGAAATTGAATTAAAATAATCCTTTCTACTTCCACTTTTGAATAATTCAAACTTTCAAAATATTTGTTTTCTAATTTGTAATGCACCAGAAAAGAAAAGAAATAAATTTATTATTAGGGTGGTGTACAAGCAAATCTACATGACATGTTTGCATGAATGTCATTTAGTTCAAAGATAATTAATATTGAAAACAATAAATTAAAGAGAAAATTACAACCTAGTACAAGGCCCAAGTGTTTATTACAACCAAGTGCAAACACCTTTTTGTAATTACAAGGAGGTACAATTGGATAAGTGAGTTTTCCCATTATACCCTTATTCTTCCCCAATACACGGTACATCACATTTTCAAATCCAACTCATTATTATATCTAATTTCATTATCTCTATTTTTCAAAAACTCACACTCTCTCTCACAATTTCAAAATTACTCTCTCTCTCTCTCTCATCTCCCCGTCTGTGTTCCGCCCTAGGGTTACGCCCATGGATCCGCCGTCTGTGTCCAAATCCGGCGCCTCTGCCCGATTCCGATTAGATGGACGTGGCGTCGCGGCGACGTTACATATCATACACTCGATTTTACTCTCCTTCCTTTCTCCATTCATTCTTGCTTCGGATCGCTTTCTTGAACATTTCCTCTCTCTGTTCCTAATCCTTCTTACGTACACGCGATGATTCTGTAGGTACCGAGGTGGGCTATCCTCTTCGCGAGTTCCTCTGCAGTTCTGGAATTACAGCACCGGGTAATCTCGCACTCCTAAAATTGTCGAAATTCCCTGTGTATTTATTAATTTGTTAAATTTTCGATTTTGACGTATTCACCGTTTACACTCGAGCATGACGTATTCCCCCGTGGAAGAGGAAGAAGAAGAGGTAAAATATAGTTCACATTATTTATGACTAATTACATTCAGTAGTAAAAGTTTAGGGTGTTTGTAACTATGTCTCAATATTTCAAATTAAAATGATGTTTGTTCTGTTTAAGATTGAGTTTGTTTCGATTCGATTTTTTCCTTTTTGTGCATAATTTTTGTTTTGTGCATTGTTTATTGTTTCGGGTATGGGGTTTTACGGGAACTTGCCCGTAAAGATGAAAACATTTGAAATGAGAGCTGTTGATGTGGTTTTTTGTTTGATTTGAATTTGACATATTGGTTTATGATTTCTTTGGGTTTCATTTCGTGGTTTGCGGGTGCAATTTTGATGAAGTTATTATGTGTGTGGTGAAATGTGGTTTTAATTTACTTAGCAAAATTGATCTTTTTCGTTTCTTTGAATTGATACTTCGTTGTCATTTATACATGTGTATATATTTTCCTTTTTGGTGCTTGATTTCTGAAAGAAGTTCTTGGTGGCTGTGGTTTTATTTTTCTTGCATTCTTGTTCCTATTGTAGATTTCATCTAAGCATTGTGTATTATCATCACTAAGGGCAATTTTTCATGTTGTGAATTCAATAATTTATAATTTGTAGCTAATTGTATGTTGTAATCGGGATCATTCTCTTTGCCTCAACATTTTTAATTTGCCTAGTGTTAGTGGCCTTGCAAGGAAGCGTCATGATGTTGTAATTGGCGCCCGTAAAACGCCCTCAATGTGTTCATATATTGTTGGACAATGGAGCCCTTGTTTGTGCTTCAACTGGTGGATATAGGTATTCTTTCATTCAAATCAATTTATTATCTCCCTTGATGTTTATGAAATTCATTTTTATTGATGTTTTGCTCCCGGCTTTCTGGAGGTCTCGTAACCTAAGTG
The DNA here is from genome assembly GCA_030762865.1 of Paraleonurus japonicus. Lineage (NCBI taxonomy): Eukaryota > Viridiplantae > Streptophyta > Magnoliopsida > Lamiales > Lamiaceae > Paraleonurus > Paraleonurus japonicus. The sequence continues at coordinate 19,658,139 of CM061061.1, read as the reverse complement.
AGGGCGATGGCGGCTTCAAGAGCTTATCAACGGTAGGCTCATTTGGAAAGATGAGTCGAGGCTCGGGCAATAGCTGCTCGTAATGAGCTCTTTGATAAGCCCTTGACCCTTGATACATAAAACGAGCACATTTGGTTTTCAAAAACGAGCATCCGATTCGTGGGGTACATATACTATACGTAGTTACGCATCTGCTTTAGCTTCAAGAAATAAGTAAATGCGTATTTGGAAAGTCCAGTTTGTGAGTATATTGATAGTTTGGTGTTCGTTACACTAGTCGTATCGTGCATTTGCTTCCGACTTGAATCGTAGGAAGATATTCTTTACAATCTTGATGAATCGAAAGCTGTTCATTTCATGCTTCCTTTCACCGTAAAATTCATTGTAATAGATGCAAGATTTCAGGCTAAGTAATGCAGTGTATTTGTTTCAACATTTTGTTGTATGTAATTTGATTTTTTTTTTTTTCGAATTGTACTTGTTTCGTTTTGTATTTCAAAATCATAGTTTATGGTCCTCCGAATATAATTTTCTCTATGATTGTAATTTTAATGAACTGATAGTTCGATCAATTTAGAAAAATATATATATAGTTCGATTAATCAAATTGCAAATACTTTCATATGATTGTAATTTTTGTTTCATATTGCATTATTTATCAAACTATTGCAATTTGATTTATACGATTGCAACATTTATTAAAAGAATTGCAATATTTATCAAAAGAATTGTAAAATATTCCTTTTAATTGCAAAATATTCAACTAAATTGCAATTGCAAAATATTCAACTAAATTGCAATATCCAACCAAATGCAAATTTGAATATAATATCCAACCAAATTGCAATACTTATTAACTAACGATTGTAATTGTTGGATAAATGATGCAATAATGAATATAAATTTGAAATATATTGATATTTTACATTCAACTAAGATTGCAAATTATTCAACAAAATTGCAAATTATTCAACATAATTGCAAAATATCCCCTTTAATTGCAAAATGTTCAACTAAATTACAAATACACAATTGTAAAATATTCAACTCAAATGCAAAATTTGCAACTAAATTGCAAAATATTCAACTTAATTGAAAAAAATATTACAATTTGATTTATACGATTGCAACATTTATTAAAAGAATTGCAATATTTATCAAAAGAATTGTAAAATATTCCTTTTAATTGCAAAATATTCAACTAAATTGCAATTGCAAAATATTCAACTAAATTGCAATATCCAACCAAATGCAAATTTGAATATAATATCCAACCAAATTGCAATACTTATTAACTAACACGATTGTAATTGTTGGATAAATAATGCAATAATGAATATAAATTTAAAATATATTGATATTTTACATTCAACTAAGATTGCAAATTATTCAACAAAATTGCAAATTATTCAACATAATTGCAAAATATCCCCTTTAATTGCAAAATGTTCAACTAAATTGCAAAATATCCAACTTAATTGAAAAAAAAAAATTGCATCCCTGATACACCCATCAGATTAGGCAGTGTACCCACCAACTACACCCACCATTCGGATTAGTACACCCATCGTCATTTTCATCAAATCGACGCAGAAACTAACGCCATGGCTACCACCCATCTTCCTTCCACATACTCATGGCCTTCACAGCCTCAACCACCTTACCATTAACCGTCGTGCGATGCTCATCACCGATTCGCCGCCGTCACGGCGCGACACCCGAGCATGCTGTTGCCATTCTCGAATCCGTAGCCCAGCCACCGCCGATTCGTCACCATTTCTCCGCCACAGTTTCATCTGTCGCCGTGAAGCCCTAAGCGTCGCCGGCGACGCGACTCCAAGACTGCCGTTCAGACTGCATCCGCGCCGTAGCAAGCGCGGCCACGCCCAAATCGCCGTCCATCACTCACCAATTTCAAGTCGCCGTCCATCACCGCCATGAGCAGCCCTCACCAATGAAGGTCTGGGCTTTGCCGGAAATAGTGTTTTCGGTGCCGGAAGCTCCGTGTCCGTCGGCGATGAAGATCGAATTTTGAATTCATTTTCGCTTGAAGCGTCAAGGTTTTCGGGCGTGACGGTGCTATCGAGTGGAATCCGTGTTCTCGTAGCCGGAAATGCAGAGGTTTTCGTCGTTGATGAAGATTTTTTCAAATGTATTATGCGTTTGAAGAGAAGAATTTTGTTTGTCGATATTTTTACAACTATCCTCAAATCAATCAAAAAAAAGGGGCATTGGGAAGTGTTGATGAATAGTGCCTCATTAATTGACTTTCAATCACCCACTTATTCCCACATGTGATTGGGAAGGTTAAAATTGGATTTACTTGAGGTTTTTGTACCCCCTTGTAATAAGGAAAAAGGCTTGCACCTAATTGTAATAAAGTGTTAGCCCACAATCTTGTGCCAACCCTTCAATCAATCACATTTGCAATTTCTCGATCTGGCCAGCCCTCATCTGCATAGAGCCCAACACTGTAGCCCATGTTTCAGCCAATTTAGCGGGCACAGTAAGATAGGCCCATGCCAAAGAACATCGGTGTCTCCATTTATTACAAATTCATCTGTGTGCTTTTAAGTTTTTATATTTTTCAAGTAAAGTAAAGTATTTTTGTGTTATTTAACTAGCTTTAATTAAGGTCATCACGAGGGCAGCTATAATTTTTTTCATAAGCGGAAACATCCAAAAGCGCAAAACCAAATTAAATTATATTAGAAATACTTAAGTTCACTTGATTTTTATATCCCATATAACGGTGACAAAATGACACTAAAAAACACGGCAATTTGCGATGAATTTTTTCAAGGCTCAAAATTCATTGCAAAGTGAGACGATGTTGTGGCGTTTTGATACGAATGAAGGTCGTGGGCTGAAGAATGCCTATAATCGGGCCCGACGAGCTAAAATCAAGAAGGCCGCAGCTGGGAATGTGGACCCACCAAGAGTAGACGGCCCAATTGCTTAATTTGCCAAAATAATTCGGGGCCCATGTGTTTTAATAATTTTGGGCCATATTAATAAGATAGCCCGATAGATTAGTTAGTTTATGAATTGTAACTTCTTTATACTCTTGTAATTCGCATTTGGAAAGGCATTCGAAATAAGAAAATACTATTACTCTTAAAAGTCTCTCTTCTTCGACGAATTTGTCGACTGAGTGGAAGTCCGGTGATCGGAATTGATTTGATCCTAACAAATTGGTGCTTTCATTGAGAGCTGACCACACGGCTCTCATTGCATTTGATCGAAATGGCGGGTTCTCATAAGGAACGAATTGAATCATTGGAGTCGAAATTTGAAGCCCTTGAAACAGGGGTGGCTAAAATCGCGCAAATTGAGCGGAAATTGGAGAGGGTTTTGCGTCGGAGATCCAAGAAATCAAACTCTTCATCTTCGTCGAGCGAACCCAGCGCTTTGGATTCCCGGTCGATGACATCCAATTAGTCCGAGGGGGCGACGAAGGGGAGCGATATTTCAAGAACGATCAACGGCGTGGGCGACCCAAACTTACGTGTCCTACTTTCAATGGCGCTGACCCCATTTCGTGGTTGAGCGGGGTGGAGCAATATTTCAAATTATATTAAATCGATAAGCCCGATAGAGTCGGGTATGCCGCTTACTATCTTGAAGGGGAAGCTAACATCGGTGGCGGTGGCTAAGCCGTGTGTATCGTAAAAAGAACGATTAATTCGGTGGAAGGATTTTAAAAGGGAATTATTGGCAAGATTTGGGCCCTCGACTATTGGATTATGATGAGGCGTTAACTCACATCAAACACACGGGGTCCTTGCGAGATTATCAAAAAGAGTTCGAACGACTTGCTAGTAGAGTGATTGGTGGCCGGAGAAGGCTCTGGTCGGAGCTTTTATGGGAGGGCTTAAGCCTGATTTAGCGGCGGAGGTTAGAGTGCATCGTCCACGAAGGTACGGTGATGCAATCGAGTTGGCACGAGTGAGTGATGATCATTTGAGTACAAAAGGAGTAATCGCTATGACTATAGGCGATTGGGACTACGATTAGTGACATTAAGGGAAGCGGAGTAGGCAATGAAGGTGGAATATCAAAGTCTGTGGCAAAAGTAATTCCACTAGGGGTTAAACGCTTGCCATGGGACGAACTACAAAAACGCGAGAGAGAAGGGCCTATGTTTTAATTGTGACGAGAAGTTCACTCTAGGACATCGATGCAAAGTAAAACAAGCATTCTTGATTGAGCCGGTGGAGTCAAGCGAAGAAGAAGACCTAGTAGAATATGAATTTCAAGAAACTCCTGAAATATCGGTTCATGCTCTTCTTTGGAGTTAGAGGGTCGAGAACCATGAGATTCGAATCATGGATCTATGGGCGACGGGCTATCGTATTGATCGATAGTGGATCCACGCATAATTTCATAAGCCAAGAAGTAGCTAAGAAACTGAATCTTGATTCCACAATCATCGAACCTTTTTCGGTTAGAGTTGCAAATAGAGATCAAATATCGTGCAAAGAAGTTTATAAAAAAATACCTATTCAAATTCGGGAGTGACATTAATGGCGATTTATTCTCATTACCATTAGGAGGAGTAGATGTTGTGTTAGGAATTCGGTGGCTTGAAAGCCTTGAGTCGGGTTATCACGGATTATGGAGCGGGGACCATGGAGTTTTCTTGGGGAGAAGGGCGAGTGGTATTAAAGGCGGCGGCCTCCGAATTAATTCGTGAAGTCAACATAGATACGGTGGAAAGAATTGTACGACAAGGCGGATCTTGCTATGCGGTGAAAATTGAAAAAGCAGTGGGAGTAGAAGGAGAAATGGACAAGTATCATCCATATATAAAACAAGTACTAATACGTTTCCTTAATGTTTTGCGGGAACCACGTGGCCTTCCTCCCGAAAGAGAGTTTGATCATAACATACCACCGAAGGATGAAAACTAGGTTGTTAATGTGCATCCTTATCGGTATGCATACTTCCAAAAAGAGGAGATCGAGCGCCAAGTCCAGAAATGTTAGCCAATGGCCTTATCCGACCAAGTTCGAGCCCATTTTCGTCACTCGTATTACTTGTAAAAAAAAGATGGCACATGGAGATTCTCGCACAGTTATAGAGCACTTAATACAACAACAATAAAGGATCGTTTTCCAATACCCACAATAGATGACATGCTCGGACGAATTAAAGGGAGCACGATTCTTTACCAAACTAGACCTTAGAGCAGATACCATCAAATCCGGGTGGCCAATAAAGATATAATCAAGACCGCATTTCGCACTCACCATGGGCATTTCAAATATCTTGTGATGCTCTTTGGCCTATGCAACGCTCCAACAACATTTCAACGAGCAATGAACACTATCTTCCGACCTTATCTTCGTAAGTTTGTTTTGGTATTCTTTGACGTTATACTAATCTATTCTCAATCTTGGGCAGAACATATCAAACACACGAAAGCATTGATGAATATCTTAGCGACTCACAGACTTCCATATTAAAGCGAGTAAATGTTCCTTTGGGGTTGCTCGAGTGGAATATCTAGGCCATGTTATCACAGTGATGGCGTTCAAGTAGATCAAGCAAAAATTGCAGCAATGCAACAAAGTGGCCATTACCTAAGAACATTCTTGAATTAAGAGGCTTTCTCGGCCTAATTTGGATATTATAGGAAATTCGTGAAAAATTATGGCCTTATAAGCGAAGCCGTTGACACTGATTACCAAAAGGGGAATTCAAATGGACAACGAAGGTGAAAATGCATTTATTAAATTAAAGGAGGCCATGGCAACAACCCGGTTTTAGCGATGCAGATTTGGCAAACCTTTTAAAGTACACACGGACGCTTGTGATCAAGGAATTGGAGCAGATCTTAGTACAAGATGGACAGCCTATTGCATATTTGAGTAAGACCTTGGGTGTTAATAAGCTAGGTTGGTCAATTTACGTCAAAGAAATGCTTGCAATGGTAGAAGCGGTGCGTGTATGGAGACCGTATCTCATAGGACAACGATTTCGGATAGTGACCGATCAATGACCACTCAAACATATGATGGAGCAAAGGATTAAAAGTCCGGAACAACAAAGATTTGTTGCCAAACTCATGGGGTTCGAGTTTGATATAGTCCACCGGACGACAAAACATTGTGGATGATGCCCTTTCACGAAGAGGCAAGGAGCCGGAGCTCACTACATCACGGGACCAGGTTTGGCAAATTTGGGAAGATATCCGGAAAGCTTCAGCCACCGATCAAGAAATCATCGAAAAGCAAGCAAGCGATTGAAGAGCAAAATCGATGATCTTGAAGATTATGAATGGCGCGACGGTATTTTATTTTTTCAAGGTAAGGTGCATGTTCCAAAAATTGAAACATTAAGGCTTGAACTAATACATCACTTTCATGATTCCAGGATGGGGGACACTCTGGAATTTACAAAACATGGAGCGAGAATATCCAAAGACGCTTACGTGGCTGGAATGAAACAAGGCGTGCACCGCTACGTCAAAGGTCTGACGTCTGTCAACGTGTCAAAATGGATGCAAGAAAGCCGGCCGGGCTGCTTCAACCTTTGCCAATCCCGTAGCACATTTGGGAAGACGTGGCGATGGATTTCATCGAAGGTTTACCGTTATCAAACGGATACAATGGAATACTAGTGGTGGTTGATCAACTTTCGAAGTACGCCCATTTTGTGCTGCTAACTTACCCCTATACTTGCAAAGTCGGTAGCTCGACTCTTTGTGGAGTACGTGATCAAACTACATGGGGTTCCAAGATCTATAATCACCGATAGAGATCGTATCTTCATAAGCCACTTTTGGAGGAGTTTTTCAGAATGCAAGGCACGAAGTTGGCAATGAGCTCGGCCTATCATCCGCATGAACCGACGGACAAAGCGAGGTAACAAATCGAACCCTTGAACAATATTTGTGATGTTTCGTACATCAAAACCCACAAAAATGGGAAGAGTTCATCCCTTGGGCGGAGTATTGGTACAATACAACATATCATGCCTCGACAAAATGTACACCCTTTGAGTTAGTTTATGGTCGTCCACCACCGCACTTGGTTAGCTATCCATCGGGGAATCACCGAATGTGGAAGTAGACAAGGAGGTGTGTGAACGCAACTTACGGTTACGTGAATTAAAAGAAATCTTGGGAACTTCAATCAATAACATGAATAACTACTATGACCGTGGCGAAGGGAGGAGCGGTTCAATATTGGTGATTGGGTGTATTTGAAATTACGGCCTTACAGACAACATTCTATATCCCAAAAGGCGCTATACAAACTTGGAAGCAGATTTTACGGGCCCTTTCGAGATAATAGAACGGATTGGGGAAGTTGCCTATGATTGGGTTCATTCTTGCATGATATTTGATGATCATTTTTTGTCGTATCTGGTGTATTTCATTGCAAATCTTAAGTTAATGGGCTTAATTTTGTGGAACTAATACTTTAATGCAAGTGTTGACTCATTTCTAGGAAAAGGGTGAAAAACGAGCAAAGAATCGAGCTTGACAACAATTTGGTGAGCAAGATCCATTCTAGGAGGAGAGGTAGCTTAGAAGTGATCAAAAGTTCGATGCACAAGTTTTGATGAGGTGAAAAATCTTGGAGAAGGGTCAAAAGTCGAGAACGAGAGGAATTGAAGTCACTTGGCCGAGTGGGATGTCACTTGGCCGAGTGATATGAAGATGCCCGTGTCAAGTTGTTACCGAAGATGCCCACTCGACCACACCTATACGACTCGGCCGAGTGAAGGCATATATGCCCGAGTTGGCAAGTAGTAAGAATTCCCACTCGACTGTAAGCAAGGCCACTCGGCCGAGTGAGAACACTAGTGGCCGAGTCATCTCATTCCAGGTCAATTCTCACTCGACCATTGCAAGGGTGACTCGGCCGAGTGAAGACAAGTGTTGCCGAGTCATCCCAATCCGTAAGAAATTCCACTCGGCCATGAGCATGGTGACTCGGCCGAGTGGGATATGTATTGCCCGAGTCGCATCCAGCCCAGATTAAATCTCACTCGACCAGCACCATAGCCACTCGGCCGAGTGGAACTTATATTGGCCAAGTGGGACCACTGCCGCGCGATTTTGAGTAGAATTTTGTCATTTTCGAGGCCCTTAATTGCAAAATGGAATTTGTAACTTTGCCCCCACTATAAATACTCCCCAATTCAACCGATTGAAGAAGTTTTTCCACACTTAGCACATTTCATAGGGATTTAGTTTAGAATTACTCTCTGCACACATTTACACATAGTGATAGGTGTTCTTAGCATTTGGAAGGATTTGAATTACCCAAGAGTTATAGTGATAGAATTGAGCATACAAGTTGTATTAGACTCCATCAAGGTGACTTCTACCATTTATTTTCAGTTTTGTTAATTAATTCCAGCTTATTCATGTTTTCTATTTACTTATTGTTCATGGGTTTCTTTCAATTAGCCATGATTGTCTAAATTTCTTAGGTGCTTGGGTGTAATGACCCTAGATAAGTTGATTTTGGTGAATTGGTGATTGGGTGTTCATTTGTTGAGGTGATTACTTGTTTTAATGATGCTTTGTATGATTTGATTGCTTAAGTTTGCCTTCATCTTGTGTTTATTGGTTTAATTAATTCAAGGATACTTGGTTTATTAAATTGATGCATAGGTGTTAGGTTTACTTGGGTGATTGAAGTGGATATTTGGTTAACACAAGGATACTTGGTTGATTAATTAGAACCTCATTAAGGCACATTGATTACTTGTAGTTTACTTGTAATTAGTGAGGGGGTGAGAGTGCCGTCTCTTGCATTCCTACGTATTTCATCGATCATTTAGAACCTAGGCTTATCAAGTACGGTTTTATTTGAATTATTTGTTGGTTATCCCTATGATCCCTATTGAATGAGCTTGATTGATTATTGATGATCCGAAATTGATGAGTCTTTGGTGATTTGCACCCGAAAGCACTACTATCTCATCCTTGGTGCTTTTTGCTTTGTGTTCGTTTATTTCTTGTTGGAATTTTGTTGTTATTTGGTCTCTTAATTTTGCAATCTTGACTAGTCGCTATAATACTTAAAAACGTGCAATTTCATGGCTTCACTTCATTCCTAGTCTTTTGGGTTCGATATATTTGGTCGTAAATTTCTTATCACTAAAATACGACGATCAGCCTACAAACTCGACTTGCCGCGTAAGCACACATCCATCCTATCATTCATGTTTCCCAATTAAAAGAAGATTGGGCGGTGGGGAGTCACCTATTGTTCGTCTACCACGGTAGATTTAGAAGGCAAGATTGTCTTATAGGCAAAGAAAGGTTGTTGAATATAGGCAAATAAAAAGAAACGGCAGTTTTGCTGGGAAATTTTAGTAGAATGGGAGAATTTACCAACGTCGGAAGCCACGTGGGAAGAATGGGATGTAATGAAGGAACGGTTTCGATTTCATCCTTGAGGACAAGGACGTTCTCGAAGGGGAAAGGAATGATAATACGAATGAAGGTCGTGGGCTGAAGATAGCCTATAATCGGGCCCGATGAGCTAAAATCAAGAAGGTCGCAATGGGAATGTGGACCCACTAAGAGTAGACGGCCCAATTGCTTAATTTGCCAAAATAATTCGGGGCCCATATGTTTTAATAATTTTTGGGCCATATTAATAAGGTAGCCCAATAGATTAGTTAGTTTCTGAATTGTAACTTCTTTATACTCTGTAATTCGCATTTGGAAAGGCATTCGAAATAAGAAAATACTATTACTCTTAAAAATCTCTCTTCTTCGACGAATTTGCCGACTGAGTCGGAAGTCCGCGATCGGAATTGATTTGATCCTAACACGTTGATTATTTGGTCAAAACTTACAACATTTGTGAGAAAGTAAAATTTAGTGTGAAACAGCTTTCATAGTATAATATTAATACCATTAGAATCATTTATTAATATTATAATATTTATTTAATAATATCATTACACTTATAAAATGATATCACAAAGATAAAATGGTTATGGTATATATATCAGCTTAATTATTTTAATGGTTTTAGTAAGTCATTAAATAATTATTAAGTTATAAAATAATATTAATGAAATTAATGTGTAGAGGACTGTCAACCAGAGACTAGATGAAGATGAGAAAGATAAGGATTTCTTTTTTTTTTTTTTTTTTTTGACAGAAAAGAGATAAGGATTTCTTAAATGACGATGAGTGATTTATGTCACCTTACTTTATTTGCATTCGAACAATTTTATTATTTTGATTACGTTATTTGTATTCAAACAACTGTATTTGATTATATATATATATATATATATATATATATATATATATATATATATATATCTTTTTATTATGTTTTTCAATAAATGCAATTAAAAATTAGAAAATGAAAAAAATTGAGTTACACATTTAAATTAGAAAGAAAATTAGAATTTATAAAGTAAAAATACAATTATAATTTTGAAAGGAGTATAATATAATTTAATTAGATATAATATATATATATATATATACATATTCAATATATGCAATTATAATTTATAAAGTAAAACACAAAAGTTATATTTTCAATTTTTAAAAGTTATAATTTAATCAAATTAGAAATATAAAATAAATTAATTACATGAAACTTTAAAAAAACGTGTAATATGTACCCATATAATTTATGTCGCAAAATAAACAAAAGAAGTTCAAGGTCATTGATTCGATTCTCATTGAAAGCAAAATTCACTCATTTAATTCTATAAAAGACAAAATAATGCCCCTTATATATTCAAGGTGTTGTGGGTTAATAAATGATGTGGCTTGTATGGTACAAATTCGAAAATTTGTGACAGTTATATCGTTGCAAATTGCGAAGGAATGCGAAATTTTTTTGTTGCATAATAATGAAATATTAATTAAATAAAAAAGATTTGAGATGATAATATGTCTAATTTATGACCACAACTCGCCATCATAAATAAAGACAAATATCACGATAAAAATATGGCTTGATTTGTCGTGGGGTCATGACGATTTTAATTATAATGAAATTAACTGTCAAAAAGCAAGACAAACTCAATACGTTATAAATTGTGATATTTCTAAAATAATTCGTTTTCATTTTTACACCTCCGATAATTTTTGTAAATCACAATTTTTAAATTTTTTTTTCAAAATCGCCGATAGATATTGCATTTTTTTGTGTGATTAGTTGCATTGTTATCTTGTGATCTTAATGCACAAGAACTCTAATTAAATAAAAAGATTTGAGATGATAATAATTGTCTAATTTATGATCACAACTCGCCATCACAAATGAAGGCAAATATTATGATAAAAATATGACTTGATTCGTCGTGGGGTCATGACGATTTTAATTATGATGAAATTAATCAAAAAGTAAGACAAACTCAATATGTTATAAATTGCGATATTTCTAAAATAATTCGTTCTTATTTTTACTACCTCCGATAATTTTTTAAATCATGATTTTTGAAGTTCTTTTTTTTTCCGAAACCGTCGATAGATATTGCGTTTTTGTGTGATTACTTGCATTGTTACCTCGTGATCTTAATGCACAAGAACTCGATTAAATAAAAAGATTTGAGATGATAATAACTGTCTAATTTGTGACCACAACTCGCCGTCACAAATGAAGACAAATATTACGACAAAAATATGACTTGGCTCGTTGTGGGGTCATGACGACTTTAATTATGATGAAATTAACCGTAAAAAAGTAAGACAAACTCAATCCGTTATAAATTGCAATATTTCTAAAATAATTCGTTCTCATTTTTACAACCTCCAATAATTTTTCGTAAATCACGATTTTCGAATTTTTTTTTCAAAACGGTCGATAGGTATTGCATTTTTTTGTGTGACTACTTGCATTATTATCTGGTGATCTTAATGCACAAGAACTCTAATTTAAGAAATTTAATGTCTTTTTTTATGCCGTGGCGGAGGGAGGGGGTACAAGGGAGTACAACTGCATTCCCTAAATCTATAATATATTAAAAAGTGACTTAGAGTTGTAAATCGTTTTTGGACATTTTTTATCCCTTTAATATTTTATTTGGTATATTTTGTCCCTATAATTTTGTTTTACATTCCATTTGTTTAGTTATCACTCCACAAATGAAAATCATTGTTTTCTCTCCCTTCGCCACTCCTTCGCACTCGGTCCTCGGGCGTCTCGAAGTCGATGTGATGTCTTCACCTCACACCGACCTAAAAGCAACAGGACTACTCCAAATGATCGATCTCTCAATCGCCGTCTCTTCATCCCCTGCCGCTGCCTCTTCGCACTCCGTCTTCGGCCTCTGCACCATCTATTTCTTGCTCCTTGCGTATCTCGTATAGGTATCAACGAGATCTGAAATTTTGGCGCAAAGTATGCGTAAGTTGATGCAACACACTCTCATAATTAAACAAGAAGAATTCATGTTTCACGTATTTTAAAAATTTAGACCAAGAATTGACCCGAGGCTTATCATAGCAATAGCGAGCCACTTTCGGCTAGGGGTGTAAATGAGTCAAGTCGAGCCGAGTTGTCTTGAGCTCGAATTCGACTCGATTGCAATACTCGAAGCTCGAGCTCAACTTCGGTAAGAAGCTCGATAAACTAAGCTCAACTCAATAACTTTTTTGTTATTTTTAATTTACATATTTATATATTAATAATATAAATATATTTAATTAATAAAATAAATGACAAAATTGTAAATATAGTACAAGCTCGATAAAGCTCGCGAGCCTTCGAGCTGAGTATTTGTGAGCTCGAGCTCGATAGCTACTCGAGTAGTTCGAAACTCGACTCTCGATTTCGATCTTTTTTAATCGAGCACGAGTAGCTCGTGGTGGCTCGACTCACTTACACCCCTACTTTCTGTTAGGATGTATACTATAAGCCTAGCTTTTGTATGAACATTTTTTGAGTATGAACATCCTTTTAATATGAGATTCATTATGATCAAAATACTTATTGTTTATGATTGTTATATAAATCATTATTTTGTCCAGATTAATCTATACCGTAGATAACATGGTGTGTGGTGTCACACGAGAAGATCATGCTATCAGTTCCTTATAGATTATAAATAATAGCTCACAACCAAGATGGATTTGGACAAACCATTCGAACGGTTGTAGTGTAATTTGGTATTAGTCTATCTTGACTATAAAGTTACACTAGTACATTTTGTATGTATTGAGCGAGACCATATGAGGTTGTTCAATTTGTCGACTATATAAAAGAACAAGACCTCTGTTGTTATGGATGTACGTCTTCTTAATCCCTATATAATAATGGGCACGTGTACTCGGTGTATGTTTCTTTGATTTGCCAATGGGTGAGATTTATTAAATCAATAGGCTCGGTGAATTGGGAGATAGCATTGTTTATATGGTGTGTTGTTGATTATAGAAGAAATCCGTGTCCTAATTATTTAGGATGATGATGTACCCTTGAGGAGCTCATAAAGATTATTATGTAAACCCTGCAGTGGATTTAATCCGACATAATAATAAAGATGAGTGGTACTACTCTTGGAATTAGATATAAATTAATTAAGTTGTCATTAATTTAATTAATTTATGGACATTCGATATCTTAAACACGGGAAAATAAACGTACACATAATAAAGGAGCCCATATTATAATATGGGATTAGGACGGTAATTAAATTGTAACTCTTTAGTGGACTGAGTTATAATTGATGGGCTTAAGTAAAGTGTTCGGACCGAACACGGGATATTTAGGCCCATTAGGAGGCCCAACCCTAATTTCTCCTTAGGGTCCTTGTTGTAGCCTATAAATAAACCCTATCATCGAGCCTCCATACGTGTGAAAAAAATGTGAGATCGAGAGAGGCGGATTCTGATTCCTTGGAGGATCGTCAACCACTCGGCGTCCAAGGGAAAGGGATAGGAATACGGCGTAAGACCGTGAGGTTCGAGGCTCATCCTTCGATCGCAGCTTTGACCTTAGAAATGGTTCGTCTTCACCTATTACGGTGAATAAAGGTACAATTCTATCCGCTGCGTTTATGTGTTTGCGATCCCGAATCGATAATTTCATAGAGTCGGCGATCGGTGGTTCCAACACTTTCGGCCGTTGCCACCAAGACAAGGCCTGCCCGTGAAGGCGAGTCGCCACCAAAGGGATGCGGCGATAATGGGACACTTTTCGTTATGGGGCCACAACTTAAAAAAATAAAAAATGTTAAATATTTCATTTTAAATGTGGTGCCACAACTTTAAAAGTTAAATGAAATGCTAAGCTTTAAAGGGACGCTTGAAATAACAAATACTCTGTAGTGAAACAATTAAAACTATTTACCCAAACAACTAATACTCTTTACTTTTTTTGCTTTCACCACCCTTCGTAGTACAACACCTAAATATGCGATTTTGATAAAAATATATTATCTATCACCGCTATAATGAAAATAACGTGCAATGCACGTGCTAAAATCTAGTATGTATAAAAGGAGGATTCACTTCTCATGCTTCCAAGTGGCATCCTCCTTCTTTTGCCACATATTATTATTTGTGAAGACCATTGAAATTCTCACACTACAATATATGTATTGAAAGCACTTTTTCTTAACTTTTGACTCACCCACCTCTCTCTTTAAACGCCGAAAAAAAAATTGTGTCGAGTCGATTTCGTGTTTATTGTTGCTCAACTTGATGAAGTGTGTTATTGGAGATGCGTACTTTGTTATCTATTGTATATACTGAGTTTTGAATTGATAACGAAAATAATAAAATTTATTTTCTTCTTTTTATTGAGTAAACATTATTGATTTATTTTATGAATTAAATGGATTATTGGTAAAATTATAAAACAAATACGTAGTATACGCTAGATGCAATTTTATTGTTCTAAAAATTAAAAGTTGAAACTAAATGCGTAGTGTTAGAAATACTATTTAAACAATATTATGTCTTTTCAAATTGTATCATACATCTACAATTAGTTTAATATTTTATGTGATTCACAATTAATTAAGAAAAAAATTCAAGTGAATATCTATAATAGGCCCATGTATTACACGGGCGAAAAACTAGTTAAAAAAATTCCCTTGAGTTATACCCCAAATAAAAAATACCCTATTTTATACTTTGTATGTAAATATATGTATATAAAATTATATATTTATACTCTATTTCATATGTCCTATTTTTATTGCTCAAACTAAATTGACACAAATTTTAATAAGAAAATTGTTAATTAGTATTAGAAGATGTAAAGTTGAAGGTAAATAAATTATTTCAACTTTATTTTAGGAAGTTGCTTTAGTTTGATAGGATAGAGTGAGTAATTGAGTAGTATGAGATATAAATAAAAGATGTTTTGAAGAGTTTAGGTTGAGAGGGTATAGTTATTTTTTTACTATTTTGTGTATGAAAAATAAAAAATAAGATATCTATTTTTAATTTTGAGCAATTTAAAATGGGACGGAGGGAGTATTATTTATATAGATTTAACTATTATGATAATGTCATTGTTGCTTCCAAAACTGAAAATTTTGTCGGACTTAATTATAATTGTAACATGATTTGAATATACATTTTTTCATTTGCATTGAGTTATATGACACTTTAAATATAAAATAATATTTCAATAAAAAGAATTATCATTTTTAAGGTAAAAGTATCACTTTATCTAAAAAAATATGGAAGATTATCATTTTTAATTAAAATTTTGAAAAATTAATACTCCTTCCGTCTCGAAAAAGTTGTCATATGTAGGAGGACACACACTTTAAAAAAGAAGAGTAATAATTGAGGTTTTGAGGGGTAATTTTGTAAACTTTTATATATAAAGTAAAAAAATTTATTAGGTTATGTGCATGTGTGAGTAAAAGTAATAACATTTTGTGTAAATTAGTGAAAATTGTGAGGATGAAGTTTATTAAGTGTTTTCATTTTAAAGGTGCAAAACTTAATAGTGGGATGGACGAAAAAAAAAAGGGGAAAAATTCATTTTTGGTACCCAAAGTTTATCTTTTTTAGATTTGGTACCTCACCTTTAGGCACTCTTAAAATTGGTCACCAAAGTTCATTTTTGTCTCAAAATTGGTCCTGCCGTCGAGTTGACCGTTATTGACTAACGGAAGCGCTGTTTAGGCGCGAATTCATCTAGGGTTATAAGTATTGCCCCAAATTCGACACCACTTCCCCTTCTATCGTAACCCTAATTTTTTTCAATTTTTGGCCCTTGCATAACTTAATATTTTTTATTACCGATAAAAAAAAATATATATATATATATATATATATATATTTCATTAAATGTAATATATTTTATTATGTGAAATGTATGTGAAATTAATCTACAATGTCTTTTTAATGAATTTAGATATTTCACGAAACAAAGTGAACATTAAATTTGTGTATACAAATAAACAGAGAGTCATTTCTATCCTACACAAGAATAGGATGGGGGACTAATAATAATATTTATTTGTATTTAATGTTCATTTTATTTCGTGAAATATTTAAATTCATTAAAAAGACATTGTAGATTAATTCCACATACATTTCACAAAAATAAAATACATTATATTTAATAAAAATATATATATATATATATATATATATATATATATATATATATATATTTTATCGGTAATGAAAAATCTTAAGCTACGCTGTCGAATTTGGGGACAATACTTATAACCCTAGATGAATTCGTACCTAAAACAGTGCTTCCTTAGTCAATGACGGTCAATTGATTGACGGCAGGATCAATTTTGAGACAAAAAAAATTGGTGAACAATTTTGAGAGTGCCGAAAGGTGGGGTACCAAATACAAAAAGGTAAACTTTGGGTACTAAATATGAATTTTTCCCAAAAAAAAAAGTGTGAAAGGTTTATGGGATGGAGAGAATTTTTTTCTATAAAAATTATACGATGAACTGATTTCACATAAATTTTAATCTTTTATCCATTATTTTTTTACCCCAAATTTTATTTTCTCGCATCTGCCATTGTTTTTATCAAGGATGAAAATATCGCTATCGCAACAAATATCGCAACTTTAATTTTACGAATATATTGATGGATATATCGATATCGCATATCGATATCGCAAAAATTGAAAAAATGACGGAAACTTTATTAAAATCTTGGAAATTTAACAAGATATTTGTGGATTATTATAACATATTATTATACACATATTCTATTCAAAATTACACTAAAATTATATGTTTAAAGCAATCATATGATTAATAGATTATATAAATATTGTCCGACACAAAATAATTGACAACATAATATATAATACAATACAAAATGATTAAATATACATAATAAAATACAATTAATATCAAAATGAAGACGTATGAGGTTCAAATATAGTAGTAGAAATTTTATTTTTGTCCAAACAATATTGGTGTCACCTCTTCAAAATACCATTTGAATAATTAAAATAATTAGTAACACAAGTAGTTTCTCTCCAATACAATTGAAATAATCTTAATTTAAAATGAAAATAATTAAAATTAATATGATTAGAGTGTGTCTCATTCGAACCAAATTTCACTATGAAACTTGATCCATATTGAAAAACATATCAATTTACCTTTCGATTATCCTAACTAATACTATTTAGTAATATATGTAACATTCTTCGATTATCATGACTAATAGCATTTAGTAATATAGGTAATACCCTTCATTTATCACTACTGATACTCTTTAGTAATATAGGACATACTCTTCATTATAATGATTGATACCCTTTAGTAATATAGGTAATACTCTTTAGTTATTACAAGAGACATTTTTAAAATTGATCAAGTTTCACCATAAACCCTTATTCATAGTAGAATTTGCCATATAATTAAAGATGTGAAGAGATTCTCAATTTCATACCTTGAATATGTATTTATACTATTTTATAGATCAATGTATCATATAAAAAAATTAAAGAAGAAATTCAAATGAAATAATAATTGAAAATTAAAATTATTAAATTAAAATTGATTGATATGACAATAAGAATATATATTTTATGTATAAAAATAATAAAATATCCAAAAATAATTTTTTAAAAAAATTGCGATTTTTAAGGATATTGCGATATTGTGCGATGCTTCGCGATATTTCCACGATATCCGGGAAAAATTATACTACGCCGATCGATATGGATATCGATATCGATATTTTGCGATATTTCCACGATATTTCCGCAATATCCGGAAGAAATACATTTCCCCTAATATCCGTATCCCAACTTCATTTTTGCGATATATCCGCGATATATCGCGATATTTGCATCCTTGGTTTTTATGAATTTTGAGTGATAATATAGATTTTAGGTGTCGGCCAAACCCGTACACTCCAGAGGAGTGGAAGTAGATGGTAGGTATCAATCAATGAGGCCTATTAATTAAGGGGGATTACATAAGCACGTTTTAGCATGTGCATGAAGGATATATATATACTCAAGTTTGTTGGGATGTGTGAAATCGATCGATTTATATTAATTTTCTAACAACCTCTCATTTATAAGTTGAATAATCGACTTTACTCTTTTTTATATGGCTTATCGAGTGAACAATATAATATGAATAATTTATTTTTCCAAAGTGGAATTTGAATTCGTAACATGAACCTAATCAAAAACTCCCGACACAATAATTTTTTAGCTCATTTATAAACTCAAACTTGGGAAAGATATATAATTCATTCAATTATATTATTTTCATATATATATATATATATATATATATATATATATATATATATATATACACTAGTATATGTGAATCAATCCTCATCCCTTCAAAATTTTCTCTGTTTTGAAATAAAATGATTCTATACATTTGACTATATATGAAATTATGCATTTATGATTTTATATATATATGTTTTATCATATACTATTATTAATAAAATATTATTTCAAAAATGTTAATTTTGAACTTGATATTTAAAATTTAAATATTATTATAATACTCTACTTTTTTATATTAAATATAAATAATTTGAATAGTAAAAATATTAATTTATTGTTGATACTCTGAAAAATAATATGATATCACTTATCATAATTTTTTATGTTTACTGATGAGTTTCTTAACACTTTTGATCAAATATTAGATACTTTAAATTTTTAAAAAGTAATAATACGGTAACCATATCATGTATACGAAATTTATAAGACCGACTCAAAATTAATTTTTTTAAACCGCACTCGTAATTCACGGGATTTTGCATATATATATATATATATATATATATTAGTGTATGATCAGCCCCCACTTGAAGAAAGATGTAATGACAAATTGAGAAATAAACAAGTATAATTATTCAAGGAAGTGAAGAAAATGAACCCTTTTTTAATGCCCAAAGAGAATATTCAGAATATAATGTTGATGAGGAGTGCCTGGTTGTTGCTTACAAGGAGGACATAGGCTACATTTAGGGTACTCCACTTTGCAACAACTGGTCCTTGGTTGGCTCTTCTTTTGCAATATGTATAAATAACTATGCATGTATATATATTTCCACTATTCCAATTATATAACTAGATTGAGTTTTGCACAAAAATTAAAAATTTTTATTGAAAAGATAAATTACACAAATAAAATTTCTATTATAAGTGTTATAATTAATGCATATGATTATGTTAGTAAATTAACCAAGAATATATATTTTTTTATATCGGGTAAATGGTGACTCGAATCCATGACCTTTAAGTCATAGATAGTGAATCTCTAACCATTTGAACTATACCACTTCATCAACTAGAAAAAATATAAATACTTTATATGGAAACAAACCTATATATTTGAGACATTATAAAGGACCTATATAATTGGGATGAAGAAAGTATTATACACATGTTTTTGGAAAGAAATGAAGTGGTATATTTCAAGTGATTAGAACCATATTATTCATGTTGTAAAGTTATGAGTTCGAGTTATTATTTACTCGATAAAAATGGTTGTGTGGGAAGGGAAAGAAAGAGACACGAACATAGACAGGAAGAATGAAATGATGATGGTCTTGTTGGGCGGGTTGTGGCACTCATTTCATTTGGGGTCAAGTTGATTTAACATTTAATACGTAAAATATAGACTTTTGTATAATTTAAAATGAAGTGCGAATTAATTGGCAAAAACTAGTATGCACCTGGTTCATCCTATGAACCCGGGTTGCCCTACCCATAACCCGACCCGCTTATACTAAATGGGTCATATTTAAAAAATACAATACAAACTCTTTCGTATTCCGTGGGTATTTTTTCTACCGCATTTTTTTCATTGATATCTGCCGTCGCCTCCGCGTCGTGAATCGCAGCTCGCCGCCATTGATGTCGCTGCCGCCTCTAATCGCAGCCATCGCGTCGCCGCTAGTCATCAAGTTGCCATCGGTGAGTTCATTTTTTCTCTTTTTAGTCATTTATGCACTCTGCTACATTTTTTGTTCGATCGGGTGGGATTCAACCTTTTCGTAGAAACATATTTTCAATCCTACGGTAGAAATTAGTTGGGAAAGAGAAAAAGGAAAAGCAAACAAGTTAGAATACCAAGACCTCGATACGTGCAATTTCGGATCTTTGAAGCCGCATCTAGTCGTTACTATTTTTCATTTACTTTGAATATTTAAATTTATTATCGATTAGGTGCTTGTTTTATTTATTGAGAAATTAGTTAATATAAGATTAATTTTAAAAACAAGTTGTTTGAATTTCAAAATATGTGGATAATTAGTGATTAAGACATTCAATGTTTCAAAATGTTTCCACAACTAAGAGGAAATTGAGTGATCGGGATGATGCAAATGTATCTCCTATACGAAAGAAAAACTTCGAAAGGAAAGTTAGACACGACTACGGTGTTGTTGAAGGAAAAAATCAAGAAAAAGATATTATTCACAGTGATTATAGGAAAAGAAAATTGTAGAAAATACCGATAAAAGGTACACATTATTTATTTATGCATGACGGTGATAACATTTCTTCATGATAGTGATAACGTATATACATGGCATGATTGTAGTTGTCCATGATAGTGATAGTATTGCTACATGACAAGTGTTAACATTTATACATGATAGTGATTGTAGTTGTGCATGATAGTGATAGTATTGCTACATGACAAGTAATAATATTTCCTTCATTATAGTGATAACATATATGCATGGTAGTGATAATATTTAACATATTGATGATAGTTGTTTCTAAAATATATAAGTAACTAACTATATATTTTGTCACCGATATACTTGTATTTTTATACTTTTTGGAAGCTTACCATTTTTCTCCATTAATGGTTTTAATTTTCTTCACTAAATTTAATATCACCAATACGTTTTTGTTTATCTATTTTTCTTTTTCTTTTTTTTTTGTTCAGTGATTTTATATGAACAAACTAGCTTTGATCGAGTGTATTGCTAAAGAGAACAAAGATGAAGTCTTGAAGGTGTTGGAAGAGAAGAAAAATGTTGCTGTTGAGAGAAGGAAAACGAGAACAAACAATTAGGCAGCTTATATAGTCTACATTGTCTATAGTCTTTTGAACAATGTTAGTTTCTATTCGTGATGTGTACGTAAAAGTAATTCAACTAATTCTAATCGTACTTGACTTTTAAATTTTTGTGTAGTCTATATTTTCAAGAAAAGTGTTTGTGCTTCTATACAAGTCAAAATAAACAAGTCCACATAGTTGATGACAATTATAATATGTACTATATGACAGTGATAATATTGCTACATGATAGTGATAATATTCATATATGACGGTTGATAACATTTAACATGATATTGATGTTATATTGTTGTTTCTAAAATCGTATCAATGACGGTGATAACATATATACATGACATGATTGTAGTTGTGCATGATAGGGATAGTATTGTTACATGACGGTGACAACATATACATAACAATGATTGTAATTGTCCATGATAGTGATAGTATTGCTACATGACAGTAATAACATATATACATGACGGTGATTGTAGTTGTGCATGATAGTGATGATATTGCTACATGACGGTGATAACATTTCTTCATAATAGTGATAAGCTCATCACTCTCCACCCCCAATCCAACATCATCATCACCACTTCCATTGTCTTTGAGATTTGTGCTTGAAATAAACATGCAATTTCCACACTAATCTTACAAATAGTGGATAATTGTGGACAGTGATAACCTTTTTACATAACAATGATAGTCTAACAAATGAAATAGTTCTATTGCATAACAAATGAAATATAAATTTGATTGATTACAATATGATAAAATCTAAAATAAATGAGGATTTGGAGATTTTGAACCAAATTCCTTTTGTAGAACTCGAAGTCGATCCACATTTTTCCTCTTATTTTTCTCAAAGTGTCCTTTTTACCCTCTTACGTTCAATTTATGTATCTCATCAACTGTCCCTTTCGGTCATACCAACTAGAGAACCATTTGTATCATCAAGATCAACGTTGTATTCTCGCATTTGAAGGAAATACCTTACATAAATATATTGATAAATATTTATAAATAACATAAATATTTTTATTTATTTTTTAGAATTCTTGTACCTTGATTTACTATCAAAGCATCTTGTTCAATATTATGTCCATCTGTTGAAGTGCAATCATTGATCTTACCTTCTTCTAGTTGATCTTCAAGGGATTCAAATTGTATTATATCTAATAACTCCTCTGTAAATGAAATAAAAAAATCAATACAAGTATATAATATAAAAATGTATAAACAACATATTCCATGAAAAAGACTATCACTATCATGTAGAAAGATTATCACTATTATGCAAAACTAGTGTCACTATCATGAATAATTATTATCACCGGTCATATTCAAATTTATTATTATTATCATTTAAAAAGGTTATCATACAACTATCACTGTCATTAACAACTTCTATCACTATCATCCACAACTTTTATCACTATCATGCACAACTCCTATCACTATCATATTCAACTATTATTACTATCACGTACTAAAGTTATCATAACACTATCACTATCATACACAATTTACTATCATTGTCTTGTACAACTTATATCACCTGTCTTGTATAATATAAAGATGTATAAACAACATATTCCATGAAAAAGACTATCACTATCATGTAGAAAGATTATCACTATTATGCTAAACTAGTGTCACTATCATGAATAATTATTATCACCGTCATATTCAACTATTATTATTATCATTTAAAAAGGTTATCATACAACTATCACCGCCATTAACAACTTCTATCACCATCATCCACAACTTTTATCACTATCATGCACAACTACTATCACTATCATATTCAACTATTATTACTATCATGTACTAAAGTTATCATAACACTATCACTATCATACACAATTTACTATCATTGTCTTGTACAACTTCTATCACTGTCTTGTATAATATAAAGATGTATAAACAACATATTCCATGAAAAAGACTATCACTATCATGTAGAAAGATTATCACCATTATGTTAAACTAGTGTCACTATCATGAATAATTATTATCACCGTTATATTCACTATTATTATTATCATTTAAAAAGGTTATCATACAACTATCACCGTCATTAACAACTTCTATCACTATCATCCACAACTTTTATTACTATCATGCACAACTACTATCACTCTCATATTCAACTATTATTACTATCATGTACTAAAGTTATCATAACACTATCACTATCATACACAATTTACTATCATTGTCTTGTACAACTTCTATCACCTGTCTTGTATAATATAAAGATGTATAAACAACATATTCCATGAAAAAGACTATTACTATCATGTAGAATGATTATCACTATTATGCAAAACTAGTGTCACTATCATGAATAATTATTATCACCGTCATATTTAACTATTATTATTATCATTTATAAAGGTTATCATACAACTATCACTCACAAGCAAAACTCCTATCACTATCATGTACAACTTTTATCACTATCATGCACAACTACTATCACCTGCCGTAGAAAGGTTATCACTACTATCTACAACTATTATTACTTTTATACACTATCACCGTCATGCACAACTTGTATCACTATTATGCAAAATGACTAGCACTATCACGTATAAAGATTATCACTATCATTCATTAAATTACATGTATTTCTAATCCTTAATTTCACTGTAACACTACTCGATATCATCAATTGTTATCTCCAAAATCTCTTGTGAACAACTCCGTATTTGTGTTGAACGACTCAAATGTTGCGTTGGATTCCTCATTTTCTTCAAGATTATTCATCATTCTCGGAGGCGACACCCGCAACAATTTAGCAAATTAATTGGATTATTACGACGAAATTCTCACCCGCATAATTACAAGCCGATTAGTAATGACGGAAATGAACAATACAGATTGGATCACATCATTGGAGAAGCAAATCTCTTCAAGAGAAACAATCACATAATTGGTGACGTAAACTGCTTATTCGAAAGAAATGAGAGAGGAGACCGAGGCGGGATTACGGGATTCAGAGAAACACATGCATTCTCGTCATGTAAAAATATCACTTATATATTTCAGTCAATGGATCGGATCAAAATAGAGTTCACGTGAACTCTAAAATGGGTAGAGTTCACCTAAATCTTACTCGAATTAATTAGTTAGTTTACACATATCCACATAAAAATTACTTCTATCCACAAAAAGTATGTTCACACTATTTTTTTAACAAGTTATTTTACTTCATTATTCAACCATCGCTTAATTTTTTTATATGTTATTGACTTTATACTAATAAATAACCACTTAACTCATAAATGGACCATACAATACCCTAAAATACCCTTATTTTATTTATTTACTTTGTATTTTCTTAAAATCTGTCAAAATTAAACGAGCGTATTTTTAGTGGATGAAGGGAATACGTTTTTAGTTATAAAATTTTATTGGAGAACTGAGATAACTAAAAAATTACCATCAAATTTCAAGACATGACTACTAACTCATTACAATAATATAAAAAGGAAGACCACGACTATCAAATCATTAAAAATATAAAAGGAATTTACAATTAAAGAATTTTTTTACTATCAAATTCGTATAAATAATTAGAAATTATTATTACTAAACTGTTATGCTTGAGAGAAAATAAGTCAATGGAAGATTACTATTATTGAAAAGAACCATGGGAAAATAAATTAGGGTGCGACTAAGTTGAAGAGAAAAAGAGCAATTTCAGATAAAATAAATAGTTTAAAAAAAATAATTTATTTACCAGTGTATGATTAGCCTTCTTAAAAAAAAAAATTCAAAAACTATAAAGATCGAGTGGAGATATGCAGAGATAGTCTTTTTATGTTGCTGATAATAATCAATTTGCTATATTAAATTTGTGAAGTTTGTCTTGATCATGAATTAATGATTCATTAAAACAAAAAATATATCGATAATAAATGGTAAAATAAATTGAATAATAGTCTCCCAAAAAAACTTTGAAAAATTATTGCTTAATAAATTAATAATATACTTTACAAAAATGTATAGTAAAAATAATATAAAGGGAATGTAGTCAAAATAACAAACAATTGATATTAATTTGATTTTAGTTAAGTTTTTTTATTTTATTTTTGATATTAAAGACGTACTCATATATTTCTTAAATCAATAGTCAAGAACAAATTCTTATATGAAATATTTTATGTATTTAAGATCCGTGAAATAACTCATATAATAAAATTTGCGGATCTTAGACGAGTTGGGTCCATATGATATTTTAAAAAAAAAAAAAAAAATTCGGGCAAACAAAGTAAAAATTTCGTTCCCATGAGTGTTACTATTAGGTTAAACATATGTTATTGTAACAATATATGGAAGCAATTTTTTTGACCCATTTTGAATATTGACCTGCAAAGTTTTTGAATTTTCTGTTTTTAGCACATATTTTATGGTGAGATATTTTATAAAAGACTTCCTCATAGTTAAATAACACATTAAAATTTTAAAAATCATATCAACCAAATCACGACATATCATCAAACTTTAACCACATTATGACACCTCAAACTTAACCACATGACATATGACAAAACTTAGTTTTCTATATATTTTATTAATATATAGGGTTGATTTGCGCGCACGCAACACACATATATAACCCCGGAGTCTAAAAAAGGGGTAAATAAACTTTTCAGTTTTTAAACCGAATTCAATCGACTTGCATGGTCAACTTCAAATAAGAGCAAAGAGAGGGCATTGTGCAGTAAGTTTAGGTGGTTTTTTTTTTTTTTGGTTTTAGTTGACTTTTGAAATTTAGGAGTTTCATAAATCTAGATATTTTTAAAGTCTATGTTTATTTTGAGTAGAGTAGAATTTAACTTTATAATGTAAGTTAATAATTTTATATTATTATATTATTGAGTGTGGTTGTAATGATTAGATAATTGAGATATAGGATAGAGAAATTTTTTATAGGTGTGAGTTTTATAGGTTATTCACATGTGTGTAGTATTAGATTTTTAAAAATCAAATGTTAAAACTCAAACTAAAATAGGTTTTAGATTTTAAAATCCAAATCCAAGTTTTTAAACCTTAAAAAAAAAAAAAAAAAAACCATACTCTTAGGTATAATAAAAATCCTACTGACTTAATATAACGACTATTGTTGATCTTAGTTTGTGTGGAAGAGTATGCCTCTAAATTATACTCCCTCCGTCCCGAAATAAATGTTCCAACACTTTTGAACACAAATATTAAGAAATATTGTATAATAATAATATAGTATATGTAATGTGATAGATAGAGAGATGAAAGATAATATAATAATAATATGGTATAAGTGATGTGATGGAGAAAGATAAAAAATGTATTTAAATATATTAAATGAGCGGCATATTGTGTAAATATATATGTAGTATAAGGATAATTATAAAAGTATGGTATTGAATAAAAATAGGAATGAGACACTTAAGTAGAGACGAACGAAAATAATAAAATGAGACAATTAGACCGGGACGGAGGGAGTACTTGTTTTATCTTTGAAAACCTTTCTCTCAACATTTTTATTTGAATATATATAATGAATTTGAATATTACCGTTGCAAAGTATATTTAATCGTATTAGTTAAGTAGTGAATCATCCTCATATATATATATTTTTGATCGCATCCTCATATATTTTTAGGATAAGCGACTAACCATACTTAGTTGAGTCACTGTTTAGAAAAATAAAACCGGAAAATATCCTTTGCATTATATTAGTATTAACTTCGGTTGGATGTACTCATTTGAAATCAAAGGATTTGAAGATAATATATCATATATTTTTATAAATCAAAATGAAAAAAATAAATGAATGGATTTGGTCACACAAATATTACTTATAAGTGAGAGGATTTCAAATACCCAACAAAATCTAGTCATTTGAAATTCTCTCACTTCTCCCACTCGTGCTTAATATTTGAGTGAATCAAATTCATTCATTTAGTTTTTCTCCATTTTAGTTTGTGTGAATGCATGTTATATTATTCTCAAATCCCTCGATTTTAAATCCACTCCATCCAAATGGAGCCTAAATTATTTTCGACTTCTCATTTGTCACGTTTTTCAATAAATCTATTCAATTGTCTCCGAGTCTCAACCTAACTAATGTTTTGCAATTGAAATTTCTTTCTTCTTTGATCCTAAGCTTTTGATTGTAATTAGGGATGGCGATGTGGCGAGGTTCAAATCCGACCCGTATTGAACCCGTCCCATCCAGGTGGGTTTGGACCCGGTCAAATGGGTATCGGACAGGTCGTGATTTTTGTAAAATCCACCATGTCAACTCATATGTGGACCCGCCACACATAAATATATTAATATTTTTATGTATATATGTATAATTATGTAATTTATATTGATATTTTTGTGTATATATTTGTGAAAATATATTATTTATGTTATTTTTATGTATAAGATGAATATTATGTGCTATTTTAAGTAATTATAGATTTTAATTTGAATTATTTATAGTCAAAATAAAAATATTGAATATATTAAAATTAATTTTAAATTATTAAAATATTAAATGGGTAGGGTGGGTTGGACTCGACGGGTCTTCACAAAGGACGGGACGGATCCCAGGTCTTGATATTTTCTAGTGGAGTGGGTCATGAAACAAAGTAAACTCATCTCATACCGCGTTGTCATCCCTGAGTAATTAACTATTTGGATCTTTCTTTCATGATGAATTGATGTAAATATTTGACGGAGCCAGAGGATTGTGACCCTTGGAATTTTACAAATTTCTCTTATTTATATTTTAGTCCATTTTAATTGCATAATTTTATCTAGCCTAAGTGGCTCATACTCTTGAGCGAGGTGCTTTCTCACCCAAATAAGTGCGCGCCCATTTGTTCGATTCCCCAAGCCAATTCTATTTTTTATTTTTACTTGTTTTTAAGGGTTAATTATAATTTACAATCTCTACTATATCAGGTTTTGCAATTTGTAACTTATATTATATTTTATAACAAATTGCAATTT
Organism: Paraleonurus japonicus; assembly: GCA_030762865.1. Classification (NCBI taxonomy): domain Eukaryota; kingdom Viridiplantae; phylum Streptophyta; class Magnoliopsida; order Lamiales; family Lamiaceae; genus Paraleonurus; species Paraleonurus japonicus. The sequence continues at coordinate 19,629,693 of CM061061.1, read as the reverse complement.
GTACTATGTAAAATTGACATATTGGTACCTTAACTCAAATTGTATTCTTTTTCCCGACCAAATTACATTTGAACAAGGTTATAATTGTCCTTTTAGATTTATTAATTATTTTTTTTTACCAAATGTTTAATTTTTAACAAAGAATCGATCCTGAATATGGTCGGAGAAAAGAATAAAATTTGAGTTGAAGTACCAATATGTCAATTTTACATAGTACGAGTTGCAATTTGTTATAAAATATAGTATATGTTGCAAATTGTAAAATGCATAATACGACAGGTTGTAAATTGTAATTAACTATTTTTAATAATATTTTATGTGTGTGTAAAATTTGAGTTGAGGTACCAATATGTCAATTTTACATAAGACGAAATGAAATTTGTTATAAAATATAGTATATGTTACAAATTGTAAAATGCATAATACGACAGGTTGCAAATTGTAATTAATCATTTTTTTAGGGTTAGTAACAAGCAGGTACAAAAAAATTAGGGTATTTACGCACAAATATATGTACAGTAAAACCTTACACGAAGGTGCAAAAATTAGGCCCCAAGAGAGAAAAATACCCTTACTACAAAGATTTAAATAAAATATGAATTTCGTCTCTCACCTCCAACAAAACAACCGATATTCACTCTCTCAGATAATTGACCCGTCACATCAACGTACGATTTGCAGCAATTTTGAGTCAACAAAACTGAGATTTCGGTGCTAAATTCAAATTTATTATTCAAATTCAAATTTGAGAACCTACGTTAAGCGTCCAGTTTCTGCAACAAAATTCAATTTTTCTGGGAAACAATTGCTACTGAAAATCGTCGTTGAGATTCTCCAGGTAATTGAAGAACATAAATTTTCCAGTTTTCTGAATCAAAACAGTTTTCTGATTTTCAACTCCTCCAAAATTACCTCATTTTCGTCGATTAAATAGGTAACGAAAACATGTAAATTTCAAATTCGAATTTGAAAGTTCTTGTGATTTTGCAATTTCTTTGATTTGTGACGGTTTTGAGAATGGATTCTTTCAAATTGGGTATGTATTTGACAGGGTAAAGAGTCGATATTCTCGCCTGGATTCCGACGAGGAATAGCCGCTCGATGGTTTTTTGTATCAATAGATTTCTTGATTCTAAACTTTGTGGTTACAACAGACGCTAGACGATTATCTCTCTGTAGAGCGGTTTTGAACAACGGCGTGAGTTTCGACAGAGGAAAATATTTCACGGAACATCGGCGTCGTTAAATAAAAATAACACCTCTCAGGTTCTGTTTCTTAATCTGGTTCTGTTAGAATGGGCAGTTTGGTAGTTGAAATTTCACGATTTTGTTGTTCTGGGTTTTGATATGTCTGGTTGTTTCAATTCTTACTGCTAGGTTTAGCTGCTCACATTCTGTTCGATGAATTGTCTCAGTGAAATCTTACTATTGTCTATTACACGCAAACTTTTTTCCTTGAATTGTTTCGAATCTTGCCGGTTCTACTTTATTAATATACTAATGAAGGATTACCATCCTCCTTTATTTGTCCGTGTGTACACCTCTTTCAGTTTCATTTTTTCAAAATTAATTTCATGTTTTCATCATCTTCAATGTTGAAACAATTTCACTAGGATTTATGTAAAAATATTGGTTATATGTATTAGTAGGTTTTGAATAAGTTAAAAAGTAAATGAGAATATATGTAATACCAGGATGTTGAAAGTGTTGTTTTGAAGGCCATCTTAAGTTTTCCTTGTAATGAAAAGGATAAAATAATTGTTATTGTGGACTTCTAAAGAGGATGGGAGTCCATGAATTACTATGACAGATGAGAACATACCATTTGAATCATGAATAAAAGTGGACCTCATTAACTGTATTCTTTACAAAAATTGACAGTTGGCTGATGGATGAGAGTGCTTATTTTACTTGAACTTCTTGTAATGAAATTCTCTTCGAAATGGGTTTTGAAGATCAAAATATGTTTATTTGTGATGAGAATGGTATAACAACTGCTATTTATTTGTGAAGATCGAAGACAGTTTTGCTGAATTTAATATTTTAGTATCAAGACTCCTTCAATTACTGAAATATGCTTGATTGCATGCTTCATACCTTAAAAGTTTTAGACTAGGAGTGAACCTGCTTATCATCAGGTACATTTTCTGTATTTGTGAATTGTGATCGAACTAATATAACATAACATGTATTTGACATTTGGGGTGTTTTCTATTCCCATGACTTCTTAAGCTTTAAGTTTGTGTTTGTCTCAGAGAAATGAGATATTTTTAATCCTTGCTCTCTGCCTTTTCTGCAATTACTGATTGGAAGTGTATCTGCTACATTGGGAAAATATTTCTATTTGTGTGTTAAAATATTTCTGCTAGTGTGCAAATTAAAAATGAATTTTGTAAAGTTTTTGGTTGTGTGGAAATATTTCTACTTGTATTTTCGTTTGTGTGCAAATATTTTTACTAATAGAATATTTTAAATTGTGTTTAGTAATTTATTTCAAATTGAAAATGAAGCGTGTGTTGTTTGTTCACAAATTTTATCAGTTGTATTCCTGCAAATCTGAATGTTGACGAAATTTCTTGCAGGAACGTCCTATGGAAGTTTAGAGAACACGAGACTAACTTTTAGCAAAGGAGTGAAATTGAAAGTATTGATAGGTTGTGCATATGTAATTTTGCAAATATAAGTAAAAATATTGATAGATTGTGCTAATGATTTTAAGTACCGTGCAAATATGTTGTTAGGTTGTGCAAGTAATTTACTTGAATGTGCAAAATAAAATAAGCATTGTGCAAGTGATTTACTTGAATGTGCAAAATAAAGTAAGCATTATGCAAATTTTATGTGCAAGTGGTAAAGTAAGTTTTTTTTTCGTATTTTGAACCACAAATAGAAATATTCGCACATGATTATAATTTTGTACAATAACAATGGTTAATATCAGTGCAAAAATCATATTAAAAAAAAAGGGTCTATAGAGATATTCACAATATGAGTAACAATATTGATAGGTTGTGCAAATAGATTTTAAATATTGTGCAAATATGTTATTAGGTTGTACTAAGTAATTTAATTGAATGTGCAAAATAAAATAAGCATTGTGCAAGTAATTTAATTGAATGTGCAAAATAAAATAGGCATTGTGTAAGTAATTTATTTGAATGTGCAAAATAAAATAAAAATTGTGCAAGTAATTTACTTGAATGTGCAAAATAAAATAGACATTGTGCAAGTAAATTTTGCGGAAAATTCACCTTAATTTCAGTAAAAAAATTCGAAAATCAAGTTGTTTCTAATTTCGGCAAAAATTCCTACGATGAATTTTCTGAAAAAAAAAACTGAAATATTTATACTTTTTGTACAAAAATTTTGCCAAAATCATGAAGGAAAGTGGGCATTCACATTTTGTGATACTCGTGTTTGATTTTTTTTTAAATAATGATAAAAAAATATTTGCACAATAATAACTGAATTTTTTTGCACAATACCAAAAAATATTTGCAAAATAATTGAATTTATTTGCATAATACCAAAAATATATGCACAATAATGAATTTTTTTGCACAATACCAAAAATATTTGGGATTTCTAGGATAAATATTTGTCATATCTTCAACACCGTGGAAAAATAAAAGTGGTCAAATTGTTTGATCAAGAGTTCAAATTCAAAAGTCCAACTCCAAGAAACAAATTAACCAAAAAGTGGTCAAATTAGTGTGAAATTTGCATGAAAGATAAATATTTGTCATTTTAAGTGAAATATTTCCACAAGATTTGTTAAATATGAAAAAACTCACTTAATTAAATGACATTTACATATAAAGTTTTGAAATTCTAAAATATATTTACATACTACGCCTGCATAATAGTGAAGAAATGTTTGAACGGTAATAGAAAAATTCTTGCACAATGATAGAAAAATATTTGCATAATACCAGAAAATAGGCTATAGAATTTAACTTAATTGATAGAAAGATCTGAGAGTAAAAAGATTTAGATTTGTGGATCCAACAAATCAAATAGGTATAAAAAAACAAATCAAATAGGTATAAAAATGAATTAACTCTCTTTGAAACATTTTATCAAACACGTGGTGAGCATTTAATCTACACTTCTCCATAATTTTATCATAAGCAAATCCTACTGCATAATCAAATTAAAGGAACTTCTAATCATAGATAAACAAAATGCATAATCAAATTCATTCCTATTGCATAATCAAGAGAAAGACAGAAAGACAGCATCTTTCCACACAAATAAGGCATAGTTTCAACATAAAAACAAATTAAACTTGAAGCAAATCACCAAGAATCAAAGTAAACCCAAAAGATCTAAACAAAGATCGAACCTTCCATAAACATCCAAAGATTCTATCCCAATCCAAATCTAAAATGCAGTTCGTAAAATAAAAAAATCTAGTAAACCGGAAAACGACGTTGTAGAATTTCCAATTTCATTGGTAGTGTGAGGCGGAGAGTCGAGATGGAGATGGATAAAGCCGATTTCGGTGGCCACGCACAATAGCTCTCCCCCGTTAATCCATCCAAATTGTCGGATTCTGATGACGAGCTTGACGACGACGTCGTTAAAGTCATTTCCCTTTCCTCGAGAAACAACTTTCTTAACAGAAGCCGTATCATCGGAGAGACCAAATTCCGGACACCATTTTCCTCTTCATTTCCGAGCAACAAATCTCAATTAAAAATTGGGTAAACGGGTCTCGTCGGCTGAAGTCGGCAATGGTATTTCTGAATCTGCCGTCATGAACGAGAACTCAAATTCTTCATCGGACACTCCTCGTTTACCGGAAAAGTCATGTAAATACTGCAACTTTTTTACGGGTAGGGCGATGCATACACCTTCTCAATAAATTCCAGAATTTTTGATCGAAAATGTAGTCTTTGGTAAGCAGATCTATGCATAACAATAAAAGATCTTTAATCTGAAATTTGAATTTTAGTGAGAAAATTGTAGATGCAGACAAATAGAAATGAGAGAGAAAGAGCCGGCCAAAAGAGAGGAGAGAGAATAGTTAGGGAGAGAAGATATTGAATTAGTCAAAAAGAGGAGAGAGAAACAAGAGAGAGAAAAAGAGAAACGGATAAAGAGGAGAGAGGAGAGAGACACTGCGAAAAGAGAAAAAATCGGATGCATGAGGAGAGAGAAACTTAAAATGAGGTATGAGATATTAAGGGTATAATAGTCAACTCACCTAACACCCAAAAAGAGCTTGTACCTCAGCGTAAATAGGGGCTGGATTGTGCACCTCCTTGTAATTCATCCTTTTTTTAATAATATTTTATGTGTATTTTTGTTATAACATTTTTACTTTTTTAAGCACAGTTAATTACACTTCTAATTTGTTTTTTTCATGAAATTTAAATTAACAAAATTTTGACTAAATATATTATTTTTTTATGTAAGATTAACTTATTTTTTTATAATACTTGTTTATTTAGTGTTTTTGTACTTATTATTATTATTGTGTAATAAGTTTATATAAGTTGTTTACTTTATAATTATTGAACATAATATTTGTTTTACTTTATTAATATTGCAGAGTTAATATAAAAATTGTACACTTCTAATTAATAATCGAACGATTTTTCTAGCTACGTCATATATAAATCATGCATTAATAGAGCATGGAGGAAACATTTAACAAATTAGAATCAAACGGTCGACCAAGTATGTGCATGCGCATGTTGTATTTAAAATCATGTAGGGGCAACTATATTGTCATACACTAACTTTGAGGGGAACTAATATTGACTTCTTGCATAAAATGACAATCACTTTGCAGACCAAAATGTTCATTATTGATATGCTATAAATGATGGTCGTATCGTATATAACTGAATTTGGTTTCATTATAGGATACAGAAATAATATTAAATAATGTACTATATATATCCACCCTATAATTTTTTTGTCGGTGGTTAGAAAATAGTTTGTTCGTAGGAAATCAGCTGTGTCTCCCACTTAAGTGAGGAGCCGTGGCCAGTGAAATTTAGCCTTTGGTTTATATCCATCCATCCTATAATAATTTTCATAATTTTCTTTATATATTATCCGTCCAACAATAATTTTCACACCTCTAAAATAAAAAAATTTCTATAAACTCCATTCTTATACTACTACATTCCGTAATAATCTGCACTCTCCTTATTTGGACGTTCCAACATAATCTGCACTCCTAAATAAGGAAAGTCCAATAAATAATATATAACATCCTCGTAATGTCATTTTATTTTAAAAATGTCACTCGTTTTAATGATAAAGTTATTCTCCTTTACTTTATCTAACTCAACTACCCAAAATATCCTTACATTTTATTCTCTCTCTGCTCTATTAACTCCAAAAATTTTTTTATTTATCTACGTGTCCAAAGAAAGGGTGCACATTATCCCTGAACGGAGGGAGTAATATTTTGACCCTACATATACACACGATTCAACTCATTTTATTAATTTATTCATAAAAAATTACAAAATTACCCTTAAAAGCTCTTTCATTACTCCACTTTTCTAAAATTGTGTGCCCACACAAATGTGAGAGTTTTTATGGGATAGAGGGAGTACAATGAATTAAAATATTAATATAAGAGAATGTCTTGTGTGAACAAATTTCACTATAAAACTAGTTTGAAGTATTAATTGTTTCATTAAAAATAGTATTTGTTATTTATACTATAAGGTATTAGTTTGGATGATATTACTCCCTTTGTCCCACATTAGTTTTCACATTTTCCTTTTAGTTTGTCGCATATTAGTTTTCACACTCTCAAAAAAGAAATCTCTTCCGAAACTCCACCCTCACAATATTCGGATATTTACACAAAATGTCATCATTATTACATCCAATCAACCATTTTTTAATTTAACAATAATATTTATTAAATTATCCTTCAATACTCCACTCTTCACATTTTTTTCTTAAGTGTGGTTGTGTGCCCAAATTAGTACGAAAATTAATTTTGGGACGGAGAAAGTATACATAGTTATTTTATTAAAGGACATTAATTGTTTTATATAAATTATTAGTTGTAAATTATTTTTACAAAGGAAACCGATTCACACATTACTAATTCTTAAAATATACTCTCCCTCCCAAGATTTCTTTCATAGGGAGGAGGACACACTTATTAAAAACTCAAATTAGTGTAAGAGAGATAATAAAATGTAAGGGTATTCGCATGGTTGAATGAGATAACGTGTGAAGAGAGAATAAAGTAAAATAAAATAAAAGTTATGAAATTTAAATGATATTGTGAGAGTATAGTTTATGGAGGGAATTCCATTTTAAGAGTGTAAAAGTAATTATGAAACATGCGAAAAAATGTGAAAGTAACTGTCGGAGAAAGGGAATATATTATTTGGTTGAAGTTACGAAATTATGGTGAATTATTATTTTACGTACAACTAAAATTGCTAATACACCCATCATTTAGTTAAATTTGATCAAATTGGTTAGAACTTAGAAAATATAAAATAATCTCTCTCAAAGTTTATATGCTAATTAACCAAGGGGCTTAGCCCACTTGACCACCGGACTCCTCACTTAAGTCAAGTGGGAGACTTGGGTTAAAATTTGCTAATACACCCATCATTTAGTTAAATTTGATCAAATTGGTTAGAACTTAGAAATATAAAATAATCTCTCTCAAAAATTTATATGCTAATTGACCAAGGGGTTTAGCCTACTTGGCCACCGGACTTCTCACTTAAGTGGGACACTTGGGTTTGATTTTCTTTGGGAACAAATTGGAGTAGGAGGTATAAGGAGGTTTGGAGATTTTGAAATTATAAGGAGACTTGATGAACTAATTTCTAACCACTAACAACTAACATTTACCGATAAAAAAAAAGGTTTATATGCTAATTTACTCTACAGAAACTCGAATATTTAAATAATCCAACGCATAAAAAAATTTGCAGGTTGGATTGAATTATAAAGACAACCTTACATGCTTACATTAATAATAATTACATATTTATTAATATATACATTAAATAAATTAAATAATATACCATATGAACTAGTAAATAAGTTTTTATTAAAAAAAAGAAAAAGAAAAAATCTAAAGCTATAAAACTACAACACAATTCAGAGGCAGTAGTCTCTTGTTAAAGTAAAATATTGGTGAAAGATCCGAGACGACGAGGAATTTTCTCCAGAATTGCTCTCCAAACAAGGATATAACGATTCATTGGGATATGAGTTTCCCAAAACCAATTTCCCCAACTCACTGAAGGAAAATGGTGTAACATATGGACAATTAATATTATAATAATGTACTTCTTATATTGTATTACTAATTACTAATTAATGTAATACTATACAAGTAAATACTTAATATTGTGATGTAAATGAGTAATACTTTCTCCATGATCTGATCCACTTAATTTTGAACCGCAATTTTTTTAATTGTAAAACATTTATTTTATATACTGTATGGTGCAATATAACAAATAAGTTCTTGTGCCTAATTAAAGAATTGCCATATGCTTTTCAAAGGATCCACCTCACATTATTCCATTATAACTATCTTAGGAAGGAGATTTTTTTTTTTTTCAAAATAATTCTTATTTTGCAATTATCTAAAAGAATTCAATCATTATATTCTAATTTTATCCTTCTATTATATACATTAACTAATAAGCTATTCCACTTTTCAAAATTGTATTAATGTCAATAAAAAGGTGATAAGTTGACCTAATGGTGTAGGATTGGAATTTAGGAGTATGCTCATCTCTAGGTCTTAGGTTCGAAATGTGCTATCAATACATGTGTTGGTTAGTCCATACCGAGATTTCGCTATGGCTTCAATTAGGTCCCACTAGTGGACGGTGGGATTGCTCAATCGGATTAGTCAATCTTTGGACAAGATACCGAGTCATCAACAAAATTACATATACGCACACACGTGTTAGGCGCAATAAGACCGATGATTATCCCTATATACAAAGACAAATCTTTATTCAAGTGTTTTGCCCTCACTCACACGGTCTCTGAGAACTTCCCAAAGGGTCGTCCTTCCTTAAAATACTTCAAGTCAAACACACTTAACTTTAGAGATGGAGACAAAAAAAGAATGATCACCTTCTTGGCATGTGCAATGTTTGTTATATGATTATAGCCCGGGCAATATGTAACAAATTCAGGGTTATTCTAGCCAAAATCATTGATCCTACACAAAGTGCATTTGTACCAGGGCGGCTCATTACAAACAATGATTTAATTGGATATGAATGTATGCACTGATTGTGCTACACTCGATCAAAAATAAGTTATGAAGCATTAAAATTGAACATAAGTAAAGCATACGATCATGTTGAATGGGAATACATACGGAGTCTCATGCTCAGGTTGGGATTTGCTAATAGATGGGTGGATCTTATAATGAAATGTGTTAAATAGGTTTCTTACTTCTTCAAAATGAATTCCTTTTTATTTGGAAGTGTGGTACCATCGATGAATTTTCATCAAGGCAACTCATTGTCCCTGTATCTCTCTGTGCTATGTGCTGAAGGTCTTTCTATGTTGATCCATGGTTGGGTGAGGGATACCTTGATTCAGGGAATTCAAGTTGCACGGGACAGCCCTATGATTTTTCACCTCTTCTTCGTCTATGATAGTCGTGCGTTATTTAAGGCGATAATGGAGGATTGTTCCTCTCTACTCCTCTGCCTAAAGGAATATGAAGCGGTCTCGGGGCAACTTGTGAATTGCGACAAATCAACTATTTTGTTCAGCTTGGGCACTCCACGTCCGTCCCAGGAGGGAATTAAAGCCGCTCTAAATATTAAGGGGCAATAGTCATGAACTCTATGTGGGGTTACCCACCTTTTCTTTGAAGAGCAAGAGGATACAATTTGGGTATTTGAGTGAGAGGGTGGCCAAGCCTGTAAATGGATGGGTTTTGTAATAGTTTTTCGATGGTGACAGAGAGGTTCTTATTAAAGCTGTGTTGCAGGCGATCCTTTCATACGTTATGTCTTGTTTCCGCATTTCATAAACTCTGTGTGGAGATATAGAGCGGATTTGAGCGAACTTTTGGTGCGCGAAAAAGAGGAGGGAAACCGTATGCATTGGCTCACATGGGATCATCTATGTAAGGGAAAGAATCAATGAGGGATGTAATTACGACAGTAGATTTCAACAAGACCCTTCTGGCCAAATAGGTTTGGAGGATATTTACGTTAACATAGGGCCTACTTTGCTAGTGGCCCACTTGTTCAAAGCCCGATATATTAAACATGTCGATATCTTGGAAGCGGGTGTAGTTAAAGCTTAAACCTAAATGTGTACATTTTTAAATTTTATTTCGTACATACATTTAATTATTCTATGAATCATCAACAATTTATGCATTGAGCATTTTTAAGAAGAGATAACCAGGAGGGATTGAGCTTCGGCAAAGCCTAGCAAAGAAGTGAGCGTAAAAGAAATAAAGAATAAATAAAAAGTTGATTAATTTATGGGAAATAATTTGATTAATTGGGATTTTCTTGCTTAATTTACTTGAAATATTTCAAAGAATTCTTTGAAAAGCCAACTCGAATTTTTAATTAAAAGAGTCTATTTCTCGAACTTTACCTATGAGGGTTTTACTTAATTATTAATGTGATATTTGCATAATATGTGTACGAGAATTTATGAAATGAAATTTGCTACTTTTATATAACTGTTCGAAACACATGCATGCATATATATAACTTCAATAATTTATTTAAAAGTTAGTAACATATAGGTGCAATTTGTACGCGGTAATTACAAAGAATATATATATATATATATATATATATATATATATATATATATATATAAAAGGAAAATAAGACATATAAATTTATTCTACCCTTAATTACATAGTTGTTTGAACCATATATATAATTGAGATTTCTATGATTTATTTAACTGTCACATAATTATATTTGATGCTTTATTACTTAGTTAATTAAATTAGAATTTTAATCCCTAACATGTATTAGAGAAATTTAAACGTCACATGTCCAATATTTAAATTGTCCCATGACCTCGTAATAGTATTTAAATAAATTAATTTAATACATAATTGAATAGCTTAAGTGGTTAGAGTCAAGGATTCGAGTTACCATTTATCCGATAAAAAAATTTTAAAACATTATTGGAATAAAATATAAGAGGGTATCATTGGACCACGAATTTTTATGTTGATCCCATAGAACCAAGTTTACAAAATAGGCGAAATCTAGAAGGGGATTGAATAGATTTCATTGTCTACTCAAATTTTTCTTTCTAACTTGACAAAATTATCTAATCTTAAATTAGATTGTGCAATGGAATAGTTTTTAGACTTGATTCCTTGATAACTCTTATTTAAATGTCTTGATTACACAAATTGATAATGAACAAGTATGAATATAAATTGAAAGTAAAGAACACGAAGATTTATAGTGGTTCGGACTACGAAAATCCTACGTCCACTCTTCTTTCCAATCTTGTGAAAGGGACTCCACTACTTTCTTACTCACGTACTTACAAATTACAATTCAGTTCTTGACCTTTACAACGATCTTCCTAATTTACGGAAATGTTGGTTTGAAGATATTTGAAGAGTGTTCTATAAATACTCGAAAACTATAAACGCTTTTAAGAACGCGTTTTGTGCTTAGAAGAATGCTTTGAATGCGTGTGAATGTGTTACAGTGTTATGGGAATCAAAAGTTAATTCTAATTGTACTTTATGATCTATTATAAGAGATTAAGTAGTTGTAATCGTCTTCTTTGATTCTTTGATGTTTGTTGTAACTCTCCAAGCGATTCTTCGATGTTTGTTGTATGCTTGTCCAACCGATTCTTGTTGTTTGTAATCGCTTCTTGGATGGTTATAACCGTTCTTGTTATTTGTTATAACTTCTTGAACTTTTTAACACTTCTAGTCGTCTGCTTCTTTTGATTCCAGACAACCTTGACCTCGTCTGATCATCTCATGCCTTAGCATGTCTTGATCTTGAACATGTAGTAAATGCCTTTCACGTTGTCTTCGTCGGCTTGTCTTTATCTGTCTCTCTTTCTATCTTGCTCTCATCTGGTCTTAGTACTTAGTCTATTATAAGATTGTATCCACTACCTCACCGGCTATACAATCATTCAGGTTGTCATCTTATTTTACATACTCATCTTAACTTCATCAAAACTATAATATTTTTATCCTAACAATTTCCCCCTTTTTGATGATGTTAAAACTACTCAAGAAAAAAATGAGTTAGTAAAATAAGAATATTAAGAAAAAAAATGACAGTTAAGACACTTAGTCGTAGACGAGATAAGCTAGTCAATTAGACAATTAAGTTAATCAAGCTTTCTTGATGAATTAGTGTTATAGTTTTAATCAAGTTATACTACTTTAGTTAATCAGTTATAAGATTAAGTCAATCAAGTTAGTTAACATCAGACGACTTCATATGATAGAATCGAGTGTATTCACATTTAGCATTCAAAAATACATTTTTATCGAGATAAGGATCGGGTAAAAGATAATAACTTAGTCGGACCACCGTTCTTCTTACGGAATGCTCATCCAAATCGAAGACTCTCTTCTTTAGGCTCATTGTCTCCCCTCCTTGACCGGATCGGCTATGGTTTCAGCCGGATCATCATCTGCTTGATCTTCTCTCGATCCAGGATGACCATCTTGAAGTTAGAGGAGGAGACATGCATGCATATTCCGGTGCGACTATGTCCATGTTGAACTCTTCATCAAGAAAGTCGATTAAATCTTGGTAGAAGTGCTGGGTCTTTCGCCTCAAGCCATTCGTGGAATGCAATGTTCTCATCGTATCTAAGGAGACCTTCTTGCAGGACATGGAGCGAGAAAAATCCATTACGCCTCCAAAGGTGATCTCCATTTCTCTTGTTCATTCATCAAGAGAATCTCCTTAGGCACTCCTCTATGCGATGGAATGAACGAAAGATCACTTCTCCTTGATCATTCTTCGACCTCTGTACTCACCTCCTCGTCTTTCTATCATATGTCTTGCATTGCCTTCTCCCGCTCCCTCATTTTCTTTGCATCTCTTCTTTTTTATTTCGCCACTTCTTCTTCTTCTTCTTCTTCTTCTTCTCGCTTCTTCTTCTCCTTCTCCTTCTCCTTCTCCTTCTCCTTCTCCTTCTTCTTCTTCTTCTTCTTCTCCTCCTCCTCCTTGTCTTAGCTTTCCCGGTGATTTGGCGTAAGAGGGTTGAATGGTCTGAATTGAGCGAGTGGTCTTGTACTTGCAATTCTTTGATTTTTTTCTCTGGAGGGTTCAGCTTCCTCAACCTCGGCTGACTCTGATCCTCTCTTTAATCTTCTTAAGACACGCCGAGACTTCTCCTCAAGCTGTCTTCTTTCTTTGCTTCCTCGGCTTGAAGCAACTCCTCGGCTAGCTCTTCCATTTTCGTATTGAGCCGAGGATCTTGTCGTCTTGAGTGTCGATTCTTTTCTTGAGGCTACTTTCCCCCTTTTTATCATCAACAAAACGAGTGTTGTAGATGGTTGCAACTTTCTCTATTTGGCCGATGACCTCATTTCGACAATCCTGTCTTCCTCCGATGGTTCAAATCTCTTTTTCTAAGCGGCTTCAATACCTCTAAGCTCATTATGCACCAATTGCTTAATTTGATTTGTGAGAGATGCATTTTCCATAGCTAAGGTCATTCTCATAATCTCCGGGAAAGAGGCTTCCTTTGCGGCTCAAGTTCTATTCATTTGCTCATTAATCGAGTCTCGATTTCTGATCACCGCACTAACATGACTCTTTATCCATTCTTCTTGCTTCGTCTCTTCTTCAACAATTTTTAGATTAACTTGACTTTGATTTCGTTGTGCCTTAGTCCGAGAAATACAGATCTATATTTTGTCTTCTCTTTAATAGCGAGACTCTATATTCTCCTTGATAGATGTGGTGACAACAGATGGAAGCATCCGAAATGCAGATACACGAGTTCTCGGACTTGCCACCTCGGCCCTAAGGACTTCAAGCTCGGTACGAGCGGATGCGACGAAGGTTGAGCTTCTTCCATGTCGGATGGAGAAGACTTGGTTATCTATCTCTCAATTTCTTTCTGCTAGCTCACCTCGGTGGTGGGGAATCGCCCAATGTGACGTCTCGCCTGGCAACCGATTCTACCACAACCGGTATCGGCTCCTCTACTTGCTCTGTCTGGACTTTCTCTGTAATTTCCATCTCCTTTGCGATTCAGCTCCTTTTCAACAAATGCATACCTTCCTCATCTCCTTTGTCTACCTCCATCTCCTTCTCATCTTCCACTTCTTTTCAGCCTCTGCCTCCCGCTCAACCTTAGCTTCTTTTTCTTTCTCAACCTCCTCTTCCTCCGAGTTACTTCTCGATTGGTTCGTTGTGAGGAAGCCGGATAAACTCTTTTTCTAGATAAGAAATAAACTGGTCTTTTGAAAATATATCCTCGAAGGATTTTAGACCCCTGTTCTTAAGACCGTCTTCTCCCGGATGGAGAGATTGTTTCCTCCTGCCTCACCAATGAGGATAGCTGTCTCCTCAAAGAATCCTGTCCTCAATCTCCTTAGCAGCCATACATCAATCATTTCCTTGAGTAGCTCTCGGCTCATCTACTAAGGCTGATTCTTTTTGAGGATGGATCTCCTTCCTAGGATCCGAAGGGAAGATGTAGTTGAGCCCATTACCCTAGATGGGTTGGGTAGGTTAAGATATAGAGTTGGTTCGGATGTGGTTGGGGTAGAAAGAAAAAGAATGGATCGGATGGTATTTGAGTGGGTGGGGGTGTTGGGATTTACGGAGTGAGTCGTTTAAGCGGCGACCTTGCACCTTCATCATTGCCGAGTTGGGATGTGAGAGGCTCATTGTCCGATTCTTCCTCGGATGAGGAAAATGAAGATGATGCGGCTTTTTGATTCCTCCCTTGAGGAAATTTCCACTCTTTCTTCAACAAATTTGGGGCCTCCTCCGCCCCGAGGGTTCAGCTGACCTCAACTGAGACACTTCTCCCTTGAGAAGTTGTCCTTTCCATCTCAACTTCCTCTCTATCCGACTCCTCCTCCTCGACGGTTCATCAACTAGGAGGGTATCTCGCCTTCTTAGACTTGGCTTTTGAGGGCCTTTGAGCAGGTGCACTGGGGCAACATCACCTATCTCGAGTCGGAAGGGCCAAAAATCTTCTCATTCTTTGTCGTGAGACCCTTTGCTTTGTATACTTTTTCATCCCAACTCCCAATTGATTATCGAGACCCTACCTTCGCCTCTAGGATCAAAGTGATCCTGTTCATCATACTTGCCATAGTCTTCAAAGTCCATCTGTATTTATTTTCGAGAGATCGGCTCATTCTGGAATCTCTTATTCTCCTCGAATAGCCTTATGAACAACAACCTTGCCCGGTTTACTTGGACTCCATCGATAATTGCCCTCAAACAACATATTGGGCCTGGTCAATCCACCGTGACTCTACTGTTCTCCTAGTATACAATTGGTCAAAATCAACATCAACAACCTATATTTCCTTTTTAACATTGGTCTCTTTAGATTTGTTGAAGTATTTTGATTTGAAACTCTAGCCATCATCTTAAAGATTTCCAAATATTCATCACTCTTATAATGAAAAGGATCTATACCCTCGGTGCTTAATCCAAAAATCTCTCCCAATTCCTCCACAAGAACCACTATACTTGCCCTCTTTCCATCGGTTCGTACCTTAGATTCAATGGAATTCTTTTTGAACGTTGCTCTGGTAAAAACTCCACCGCCGAGATCATCCAAAGTCTTGCTCTTGGCCAGTTTCATCGTGCAATATTGCTTAAGACCTCTGGTAACTAACAAGCTGAAGAATTTCTAATGATTACGGATCACTTGTGGTTTCCCAATCGACATACGTCATTTTTCGACTTCGTCTTTTCACAAAGTGTTTGTAAATCATATACAAACTTGACCTTTGGTTTCGATTGATCCGCCATTATTGAGGGTTTAAATAATATAAAAGCTAATTATTGAGTGAAAAGTTTTGAAAATGGGTTTACGTGCCTATTAAAAGTAATCATGTCTATATTTTACGAAAAGTGTGTCAATTAATTATAGTCAAGTATTAATATGTCGCGCGTGTAATATTAACGTTTCAAATTACCAAACCGCCTCCAAAATGTGCGCGTGAATAACACTCGAGTTTTTCAAAATTAAATTTAATGAAAATTTTGGGTCCAAAGTTACTTTTCCGACACGGTAGTAACTTTTTAGAAATTTTGAAAAATAAAAACCTTTTTAAAAATAATAATATAAAAGAGTTCACAAAATTTATGAAAATCAATTTATATATATATATATATATATATATATATATACATAAATAAAAACTACTAAGTGAATTCATTTTTGAATAAAAATATCAATTATGATATCATATTCACACATTAATTATATGAACTAATATTCATAATTTTTGTTAACAAGAAATAAAAGAAATGCAAGAGGCGTAAACACTTCCCGTTTTTATTTCTTAATCTGGATGGGTTTGTGTAATTATTTGTCTTTGGAAAAATCGGATGAGTGTTACTTGTCTGCTAGATAAAATAAAGAAATATCAACTAGACCGTTGTTCCCCGAAAACAAAGACACTTAGAGAAACCATTAGTAATATTTTAAGTAAATCGGACAAGGTACACATACTACTTTGCTTTTAACAAACAGATGATTAATGTATATTTGTCTGAATTACTTGATGTTAGACAAGAAATTATCAAGTTAGTTAAGATCAATAGACTAATCCTTGATTCTTGATTTCTTTAAGGGGATCAATGATATCAGCTCTATGATTGTCCGTATGACCCTTTACAAGTCGATATTTCTTTCTAGACATGATAAAAGAAGCAAGAGAGAAAATTTGAAGTGCATAGATAATAGATCATAGACTAGATGCATCAAGTAATCCTAATTCTACGAGATAATTCCTTAAACCTAGTCTCTGCTAATGGTTTTGTCAAAATATCAGCTCTTTGAAAATCACCAATATCTTTTCTAGTCGATATTACCTTTTTCAACATGATCACGTATAAAATGATGTCTTATATCCACATGTTTACAAGCGAGTATGTAAGACTGGGTTTTGGGAAATAGCTATAACACTATTATTATCACGTAAGATTGATAAATTTCTATTTTGTAGACCCTTAGCTATTGACCAATCCAGTTAGTTGAGATCAACAACTTCTAGCTGCCATATACTCGGCTTCGGTAGTAGAAGTAGCTACGAGAGGTTTGTTTCTTAGACAACCATGAAATCGAAGCTTACTTCCCGAGAAATTGGCAAGTTGTAGAAGTAGATTTCCTATCTATCTTACACCCACCAAAATCAATCGAGTATCCAAACAACTTGAAATTATCAACGGTTGGGTACCACAATCCTATATTAATTGTACCTTTCAAGAATTTAAGAATCTTCTTGGCCGCTTCAAGATGACTCTTCTTTGGGTTAACTGAAATGTGCACAAGCACCTACGTAAATGAAATGTCAGGTCTCTTGTGATTAAGTATATAGAGAACCTATTAAGCCCATGTATTCGGTTGGATCGGTGTCTTCCTCCTTCTCATCTGGATCCATGGAGAAGTTTGTCTTTTAGGTATTTTAGCTTCTCGGTGATACCTATTCCAAACTTTTCTATAAGATCCTGGTATAATTTGCTTGATTGATGAATATCCCCTTCTTTGTCTGTTTGACTTGTAAGCCAAGAAGTATGTCATATCACCCATTATGGACATTTTGAACTGCACTTCATAAGATGACTAAACTCTTCACACAAAGATTGGTTAGTAGAACAAAAAATGATATCATCTACACATATTTGAACTAATAAAAGATCATCATCATATTCTTTTCGAAAAAGAGTTCTATCAATTTTACCCTTAACAAAACCAAGATAATCGGATAAGGTATCATACCAAGCTCTTGGAGCTTGTTTGAGTCCATATAAAGCCTTTTCATTTATAGACTTGTCTCCTTTAACAAAGTCTGGAGGTTGCTCTACATAGACCTCTTGACTAAGATTACATTCAGAAATTTGATTTTACCTCCATCCGAAAAACTGTGAATCTTTTAAAAGTAGCATAGGCCAAGAACAATCTAATGGCTTCCGGATGAGCTACAGTGCAAAGGTTTCACCGTAATCAATTCCTTCGATTGCGAGTAACCTTGGGCAACTAGTCTCGCTTTATTTCGAACCATTATATTGTTCTCATCCTTTTTGTTTTTAAAGACCCACTTTGTTCCAATGACTTTTTGATGAAGAGGTCTTTCAACAAACTCCTATACATCTTGTCTTTGAAACTGATTTAGTTCTTCTTGCATAGCATTGATCCAATTGGAATCGGTAAGAGCTTGATAACTAACTTTGGTTCAAGTAATGACACATAACAACTAAACATACAATCTAGATTTAGCCGTGTCCTAGTCTGGACTCCAGAGTCTAAATCTCCTATTATTTGTTCAAATTTGGATGATAGTTCATTATCTTTTTACCCTTGTCTTTTACCAAAGATGAGGTCTTGTCTCAAGTATCCTTTTCAATTGGTTCAATGTTACCTTTACTATATTTCTTCTGATTATGCGGAAGGGTAGTTGTCTCGATCGGTGATTTGGAAAGACTTTCAAAATCTGTATCTTTGTTTAAGATAGGTTCTTCTTCATCATCGATTCGGACTGCGGTACATAGAACTTCATATTTGATCTTTTAAAAGTCATCTTTTGTAGATCATTTGTAATCTTTGTGATGCCACCTGTTCCCTTAGACTCAAAAGTAGATTCATCAAATACAATGAGTGATGTTTCTTCCACACACCGGGTTGTCTTGTTGAAAGCTCTATATGCTTTAGATATAGTGGAATATCCTAAGAATATCACATCGCTATCTTAGCATCAAAGGTTTTCAGTGAGACTTTCCATTGTTGTGAATAAAACACTTACAACAAAAATATGAAAATATGAGATTTTAGGTGATCTTCCTTTCCATATTTCACGGGGTTTTATACTTATCTTTAACAATTAAACATCTATTACGAATAAAGCGGCTGTATTAATGGCTTACGCCCAAAACGTATGGAGTGTTGAATTCGAGATAACATTCTCCTCGCAGCCTTCTTTCAGGGTTCTGTTTCTTCTTTCAACAACTCCATTCTGTGAGATGTCCTTGCTTTGCAAGTCTCGTGAGCTATACTATTCTCGGTACAATAGTTATCAACAAGTGAATTAAGAAACTTCGATTGCCTTTATCACTTCTTATTTTGACAATGCTTAACCCTTTTTCATTCGAATTCTTTTAAGGAACTCAGGTATTTTGATCATCATCTCATTTTTCTAATATAAGAAAATAACCTGTAAATCTAGAATAATCATCTACAATTACCAAAGTATATTTTCTTCCTCTAAAAGCGAGAGGAGTAAGCTGGACTAAATAAATCCATATGAAGAAGTTCCGAATTCGTTTTGAATAAGGACTATTTATTGTCTTAAAAGAAGCTTTGATGCATTTTCCTTTCTAACATGTATTGTAAACGTGACTTTTTGAAAATACTTTATCTGGGAGTCCTTTTACTAAAGATTTTCTTGCTAATTTGTTAAGAGTTTTGAAGTTTAAGTGACCAAGATGTTTATGCCATAGCCAACTTAAGTCATCCGAACTCTTAGCAACTAGACAAGTGTCTCTAGGACAACTTTTGAAATTAGCAATGTAGATATTATGCATCGACTCTTGATAATAAAATATTTTCATTAAGTCAACTTGAAACATAACAAGCATTACAAGTAAACTTTACACAATAACTTGTTAGGATGTATACTATAAGCCTAGCTTTTTGTATGAACATCTTTTTGATATGAGATTCTTTATGATCAAAATACTTAATTTTTATGATTGTTACATATATCATTGATTTTTTCCAGATCAATCTATACCTGTAGATAACATGGTGTGTGGTGTCACACGAGAAGATCATGCTATCGGTTCCTTATAGATTAAGAATAAGAGCTCACAACCAAGATGAATTTGGACAAACCATTGGAATGGTTGTGGTGTAATTTGGTATTAGTCTATCTTGACTATAAAATTGCACTAGTACATTTTGTATGTATTGAGCGAGGACCATATGAGGTTGTTCAATTTGTCGACTATATAAAAGAACAAGACCTCTCGTTATTATGGATATATGTCTTCTTAATCCTTATATAATAACGGGCACGTGTACTCGGTGTATGTTTCTTTGATTTACCAATGAGTGAGATTTATTAAATCAATAGACTTGGTGAATTGAGAGATAACACTTGTTTATATGGTGTCTTTGTTGATTATAGAAGGAATCCGTGTCCTAATTATTTAGGTTGATGATGTCCCCTTGAGGAGCTCATAAAGATTATCATGTAAACCCTGCAGGTGGATTTAATCCGACATGATAATAAAGATGAGTGGTACTACTCTTGGAATTAGATGTAAATTAATTAAGTTATCATTAACTTATTTAATTTATGGACATTCGATATCTTAAACACGGGAAAATAAACGTACACATAATAAAGGAGCCCATATTATAATATGGGATTAGAATGATAATTAAATTATAACTCTTTAGTGGACCGAGTTATAATTGATGGGCTTAAGTAGAGTGTTCGAGATAGAACACATGACATTTAGGCCCATCGGGAGGCCCAACCCTAATTCCTCCTTAGGGTCCCTATTGTAGCCTATAAATAAACCCTATATCAGAGCCTCCAGGACGTGTGAAAAAAATGTGAGATCGAGAGAGGCGGATTCTGATTCCTTGGAGGATCGTCGACCACTCGGCGTCAAGGGAAAGGGATAGGAATACGACGAGAAGATCGTGAGGTTCGTGGCTCATCCTAGACCCAGATTCGACCTTAGAAGCTGGTTCGACTTCACCTATTAAGGTGAAGAGGTATGATTTATTTCCGGTGCGTTTTATGCATGTGATCCCGAATTAGATAATCACATAGAGTCGGTGATCCGGTGGTTCCAACATAACTTTTCACGAATTGAGAAAGCAGATAAAAGATTATGTTTTAACCCTTCAACGTAATAAACCTCATGAACTTGAACATCTCTAATCATCAAGGTTCCAACTCCTTTGGTTTGACCAAAATTGTTGTCTCCAAACATGACTCGTCGTCCATCAATCGTCGATAGTTTGAGAGTAGGCGTTTCTTATAGGTCATATGTTTTGAACATCCACTATCAATATACCCGAGATGACCTCGAGCACGTCTGCCCTTTTAAGCTGGACTTGAGTCATCCTGCAATCAAAGTTTAGTTCTTAGGTACCCTTTGGAAATTGGGTCCTTCAAGGTTAATTTGACTCTTTGGTATCCAGAGAAATACATCCAAGTTCCTTAAAACAAGAGATTGTAGTTTTCTTCCATATTTATCCTCCAAAGTAAGACTATCAAGATCTACTTTATTCAACTGATCTTTAATCATAGTTTTATACTTGGGTAAAAATGGATATGACTTACTCCTACCATCAAAACTATTATACCTAAGATAAGTTTTGGATTTGGTCTTTGGTTTAATCTTGGAAACAACTTTCATCGTCTGTTTTTCCTTGTCGAATTATCGGATGAGCTCATTTGTTCCTTTGATTTCCAAGGACCAATTTTAACCTTATCTTGTGTACTTGTAGCTTTGACAAATACTCTTGGTTTTATAGGATCATTCTTCTTATTTCTATTTAAACTTAAACCAGTCTTATCACTTGCCTTTTGAGAAGAATTGAAAATTTTATCTATAGTAGATTGAGAGTTATTAAGATGTCCAAACTGAAGACTTAACTCTCGTGGTTTTCTTAATGCTTTCATTCTCATTATAGATGTTTGATAACTTAAGTTTTAAAGTATCTACTCCCTCCGTCCCAATTTCTTTCATAATTGACTTTTTGACCGTTTTTGCGTGAGAGTTATATCATAGTATTATGTGTACAAAAGTTGTTTTATATGAATAACATGTTAGTTCATAAGGTTAACTAGCATATCATTCATATAAAATAATTTTTGTACACATAATACTATGATATAACTCTCACACAAAAATGGTTGAAAAATCAACTGTGAAAGAAATCTTGGGAACAGAGGAGTAATTCTTTTCTAAATCATTGTACTTTTCAGATGAGGAGTTAGTAGAAATCTCTGGCTTGCATTCCCCCTTGAATGAGCCTTCAGGTTTCTCACTAATCCTAGTCCGACTTTCTTTGGTTAGTTTTAGAATTCGATCCCTTAATTTAAGTTCTCAATCTCTATCTGTTTATAAGAAGATAAAGCTATATTCAAGTCTTTCATAAGTTTTGAAATAAGATTACGATCTGGTTCGAGATAGATTTTCATAGTCATTCTCGGATGAAGAGTAATAGTTTACCTCTTGTGCAATGGGACATATTTCATCATCAAATCCGAACCCAGGACGAGGATGAGGATGATGAGGTTTCACGAACTTCTTCTTTCTCAATTTGGAAGAGCCCTCGATCTGCATATCTTCTATCTCTCTTTTCCTCTTTTCCTCACGTTCCTGGGGGTTAGCGAGGACAATCATAACTTGTAATGCCATGGTTTTATTACAAGTGTAGAAGATATCTCCTCGATCATATCTCGGAATACTATCCCCTCGTCATTGGTGACTTGACCTCCTAATCGATCCTTTTTCTTTTCTCCATCGTAACTCTTATCTTCTCTTTTAGATTTGTAGCTTTTACAACTTTGATCTGTCCCTCTTATTTCTTTTGTACATCATCTTAAGTCTCTCATATCTCTTAATCAATAATGTCATTTCTTCCTTCTGAGATAAGTCTGAAGCCTTAGAGATTTTTTAAGTTCCTCTTGATGTAAGAAAACAACTATTTTCCCCAAGGTAGATGATTCTACCTCATCTTCCTCATCTTCAATTTGAATATCGTACTCTAGTGCCTTTAGGTGAGAAAACTATGTATGACGTAAAATTGAAGATAGATTTTGAGTAGTTTTGAGAATATTTACTTTCTCCCTCCATCTTTTGTTCTTGGCTATAAGGATCTTATTATTAATTTCCTTTTCGTATAGGACTTTGCCAAATCTGAAGCCTTATTGAGAAGATTTGTCATCCGATGTCCATTTGGTCTATTGTTTCTCCATCCTTCATTTTGAAAGTGTCAAAAGCATGTAACACAGTTGCAACTTGGTTTCCTTGACTTGATCAACCTTCACACATATTAGCTAGTGTATCCCACATTTCTTTTGCGGTTTACAACGTTTAACCTTTTCTACCCAGTCCTTGCTCAAAGTTTCAATCATTTCAGTTCTTGCTACTTGATCCAAATTATGAATTTTTCTCTCATCATTTGTCGAGATCTGCACCTTTCTTTTCATGCCTAACTCTTGCCTCGGAAGATTCGGCTCCATCACCGACTACATCATGATAGAACTTAATAGGACCTACCTCCGGGATTTCTTCCATACGATCATGAATAGCTTTGAGATGATTTTTCATTCTAAATTTCCAATAATCATAATCTTCAATAGAGAAATCACGTACTCCTACTCTTCTTACTCTTGATTATAGACATGATAATTAAATATACTCAACAAAAACCTTGTTAGCAAGATTTAGAGATAGAAATTGAGATAATCACAAGAACACGGAAAACAAGAATTATCAAGACCTAAAATATATCGAAGCAGTTGAACACCGCTCTGATACCACTTGTTTGTTCCAGAATCAAGTTTACAAAATAGGTAAAATCTAGAGGGGGGTTTGAATAGATTTCACTATCTACTCAAATTTTTCTTTCTAACTTGACAAGATTATCTAATCTTAAATCAGATTGTGCAGCGAAATAGTTTTTATACTTGATTCCTTGATAACTCTTATTTAAATGTCTTGATTACACAAATTGATAATGAACAAGTAAGTAATTTGAATATAAACTGAAAGTAAAGAACACGAAGATTTATAGTGGTTCGAATTATGAAAATCCTACGTCAAGCCACTCTCCTTTCACAATCATGTGAAAGGGACTCCACTACTTTCTTACTTACTCACTCACGTACTTACATATTACAATTCAGTTCTTTAGCCTTTACAACGATCTTCCTAATTTACGGAAATGTTGGCTTGAAGATATTTGAAGAGTGTTCTATAAACACTCGAAAACTATAAATATTTTTAAGAACGTTTTGTGCTTAGATTAATGCTTTGAATGCGTGTGAATGTGTTATAGGTGTTATGAGAATCAAAAGTTAATTCTAATTCTACGCTATGATCTATTTATAAGAGATCTTGGTAGTTGTAAATGTCTTGCTTTGATTCTTCGATGTTTGTTGTATGCTTGTCCAACCGATTCTTCGATGTTTATTGTAATTGTCCAACTAATTCTTGTTGTTTGTAATCGCTTTTGGATGGTTATAACCGTTCTTGTTATTTGTTATAACTTTTTAAACTTTTTAACACTTCGATCGTCTGCTTTTTTATTCCAGGACAATCTTGACCCCGTCTGATCATCTCATGCTTTCGCATTTCTTGATCTTGAACATGTAGTTATGCGCTACCTTATCTTCGTCGGCTTGTCTTTATCTGTCTTTCTTTCTATCTTGCTCTCATCTGGTCTTATTACTTGATACATTTACAAGATTGTATCCACTACCTCGGTGACTATACAATCATTCGGTTGGTTATCTTATTTTATATACCCATCTTAACTTCATCAAAACTATAATATTTTTATCCTAATATTTTATATTTTTGCTTGTAAAAACAACAAGAGCATACACTTAGAGTAGTCTTTCACCAATAAATAATTAAAGCACAATTTCCCCTCCCTCAAACATCACAAGAAATCGGTTTATCACTAGAGCGAAAAATCGGTCATCACTAGTATTCCATTTGTCCCGGTATAAGTTATTCATTTTTTCTATTTTGGTCTGACCCACTATAAGTTACTAATTCTATTTTTTGCAACTAAATTTATATTCCTACACTTTTCTATTATTTATACATATGTCACTCGTTTACCCTTACTTATATCTAAATCTCTCACTTTTCTTCTATCTCCATCACATCATTTGTACTATATCTACATTATATTACCTTACATTGTGAAAAAAATGGGCCGGGTAATTTATAACAAAGGCCAGAGGGCATAATTTTCTTGGAAGGAGTTCTTAAAGAAGAAAATATGTAGGAGGAAGGCATGGTGGGAAGAAGTGTAGCTTTGACTATTATCCACCTTAGTCTAGAATCTCTTCTTCATTTACATAGCTTCTTTCCTACTTTTATTAAATTGTATGTTCTTATGTAGTTTCTTGCTAGAATTCTCTTCTTCTACTTCTTATGTTCTTATGTATATTCCCTACCTACTTCCCACTATGCTTCGAAAATACTGGACACACGAGCTTGGTATCTAATTATAAAATGAATTATAGTTTTGGACACCAATATTACTGTTTTTGTTAGTAGTTCAATTTCATTTTTGAAGTTTAACCTAATTATTTTCAAAATATATTATACGAGACAACTATGTAATACACTTTGCTCATAATATATTATTAGTTGAATTATATTAGTTGATGCTTGAATTATATTAGTTGATGTTATTTAAATACTAGTTGATAATAATACATTTTTGCCATCTAAATTTGATGCTTTAATTATATTAGTGTCCAAAACTATTATAATTATTGTTTAAATTCTGAACACCATTATAAATGTTTATAGTTCAATTAAATTCTTGAAATTCAACCTAATTACTTGCAAAATATAGTATACGAGATAATTTTTGTCATCTAAATGTGATTTTTAATTAAAGTAGTTATTCAACTACTATAATAAACGTTCAAATGATGACTCATTCATTCAACATATGTTCATCTCTATTAATGAAAGTTGTTCAACTAACATTTAAGAATATGATAAAAACATTTGTGGTTTAAGTTGAAATAATAAATTTTATTTCCCAAGTAATGTTGCACTACATATATTATTCGTGCAGAAAATTTATACATATATTATGAACAAAGTGTATACAACATAGTTGTCTCGTATACTATATTTTGCAAATAATTAGGGTGAACTTTTTAAATGTTAGTCGAACTATACTTTCATTTACAGAGATGGACATATGTTGAATGAAGGAGTCATCATTTGAATGTTTATTATAGGAGTTGAATAACTACTCTAATTAAAAAATCACATTTAGATGACAAAAATTGTCTCGTATACTATATTTTGCAAGTAATTAGGTTGAACTTCAAAAATTTAATTGAACTATTAACATTTACAATGGTGTTCAGAATTTAAATAATAATTATAATAGTTAAGGACACTATAATATAATTAAAGCATCAAATTTATATGGCAAAAATGTATTATTATCAACTACTATTTAAACAACATCAACTAATATAATTCAACTAATAATATATTATGTGCAAAGTGTATTACGTAGTTGTCTCGTATAATATATTTTGAAAATAATTAGATTGAACTTAAAAAATGAAATTGAACTACTAACAAAAACAGTAATGTTTGTATGTTGAACAAATGGTTCAACATTAGAACAATAACTATAATTCATTTTATAATTAGAACTCAAAACAAATATAATAGTTCAACAACTAAAATGAAGGGTTCAGCATTTGAACAATAATTATAATAGTTGCACAACTAATGTAATTAAAGTAATATAATTCAAGCATCAAGTAATGTAATTAAAGTAATATAATTGAATAATTTTGGTATTATATTTAGGAAATTGAAATATTTAGCATGTTGTATACTTCTTTTTCTTTGGAAATTCTCCAAACGACTTGTTTCTTTTCTTCTTTGGACGTTCGGGAGTCCGTTTAAGAAAATGAGGTAGAATCTTATGTATGTCAACTAAAGATTGATATTCAAATCTTTCAATTTCTGGAATGAGATGTATTTCATACATATAGCATTGACGGTAAGTTTCGATAAGAAACATCTATCAACATACTCAAAGAAATCAAGACCTTGTTTCAAAATTACAGCAACAACATGACAACATGGAAAGCCCGTAATTTGCCACCGAAAACAAGAACATATCTTTTATCGAGACAAAGCAGCGATGGGCAACATCCAACTTCAAATTCAATAAGACCGTATTGAGTAACTTTCCATGAATGACATACATCGATTATCATAGCAATATTGTCCATCTTTGACGGGGCACAAAATGTTGTCCCAACCTTTGCTTTGAGACCTCCTCTCATAGTGTAGACGACTCGATTACGAAGTGCATATAAGTGTAATTAATATACATCTCATTACATAGACAAACACCAAAAATAAACTTAAACATTATAGTTACACTGATCGAATTAAATCAATCATATGTGTGATGGGAAGACCCATACCATCTTTAATCAATTTGTTAAATGATTCAAAGCGGCATTCGAAGTCATTTCCCCATAACGTAGAATATTTCATGAGAAAGAAAGTGTCCATTTCTCAAATGACAAATCAACAAGAAATTCACTGTTTTTCTACCACCAACATCTTTAAATAAAGATATCTTTTCTTCAAAAATACGAGAGTTAGGAGCACATGCGCAACCTCTAAATAGATCAATAATTTTTACCGCTTAACATTTAAGCTGCCACTAGAAAATCATCCCCTAAGATTGAGCAACAAATGGAACATGCAGAAAAAATGACGAGGACTATCGTATACAATCGGAAACATGAGGCATTAGTCCACAATTCTTGTCACATAAGAATATAAATCTTCATTGTGCTTGCACTCATCACAAATTTTAGTAAAAAACCACACCTAATTACTATGGGAAAAAGACTTAGAAATGTACACAATTTTTGTTGGTAATCATTAAAAATATAACAACAATTAATCAAAATGATTAGACAATAATATTTTTAATTAGCGGTAATATGTTTGTAATCATATGATATTGTTACCATTATTTTCGTCGCTGCGGTGGCGGTAAGAAGTGTACCCTTAGCTCGACCAGTCATAAACGTTCCATCTAAGTACATCATTGGACGAGAATCTAAAACCATCTAAACATGCTTTGAATGCAACAAATACTCGTTTGAACCGATGATATTATTTGTTGACATCAAGGTGAACAATGCTACCTAACGAGTATACAAATAAAAAATAAAAATTGTGCTTAGATAACCTAAGAAACTGATTGTATAGAGATGATTAAAATAAAAATCTAGATTTGTATGTTGAATAACAACACCATACCATTTTAGTTGGTCATACGAACCTTCATAAGCACCAAATATATGTTCCTTTGCAAGTTCTGTAGTACGCTAACTTTTGTAATATGGTATAACTAAACCATAATGGATACACATCATGTGTTCAACAATTTGTTTTCCACCAATACTCGTATTTGACTTAACTTCTTGCTCCACCAAAGTACCAATTACATCGGGGCCAAGACGTTTATTTTTATTGCATGGTAACCTACCAACACACTTATGAATAAAGTTTGCTTTATATATCTCAAATGTTTTTGAAACAGGTTTGCACTTTGCTTTAACGAACCAAGGACAACAAAAGCTGGAAGCTTCCTTATGCAGATTGCATGTATATAGTTAGAATCATTACAAACATATTTGAAGTTAAACTTTTGATGAATAGAAAATTTAATAAGCTATTTTTACGAAATGATCTGCTCCACCCAAAAAAGCAGAACCAACGCCACCACCGAATATGTTCGAGCTTGTTCACCCATGAACTCGATAGCAATGATTATTTTTTCACAACAAGTCAAATATCATATACCGACCTTTGTGATTTAACATGCATGTCCAACAAAACTAATATTTGATGAGACAACATTACATTGATCTTCACGGGTAATATCATTTTGGCAATTGGGCATGGTACTAAAATTTTCAAGTTTAGATACAACAATGAGAAATAAATTTTTGAGATAGTATAGAACAGAGTTTGAACAAATTTATCAAATCGATGTCGAGATGGCAAAATACAATTAGATACACAACCAATCGAATAATGAAAAGATGCTTGATCAAAGGGCAAAAAGGCAACATATCGAATATATTTTTCAAGAAATCAGAATATTTTGAACTAACGTCAACAACTATTATTTTACACTCCCCATTGAATTGAGCATTAAAAATTATGTCAACGGTCAAAACAGAATCAACGAGAATAGGGAAGGAAGTGAAAATTTTAGGTTTCTTTGTCGATTAGGGTGAGTTATTGCATGATAATTGTGTGCTTAATTGTCTCAAATTGATATAATTTTTATTTAATTTACAATTAATTGGTCCAATTGCATTTCATTGTTTGAATTGATATTTGGAACTTTAATGTGTAGGTTTGATACTATTTTTGAGGGCAAATTGAGGATATTTATTTTATTCAAAGAAAAAGAGCTATTGCATGGTTAGAAAGATAGTCGTGATACGATCGTAATGCAAAAGAATCAAGTCATTCGGAGTTCGTATGAAGGAGATACAATCGAACGAAGTTATGGTAGGCGAATCAAGCTGATACACCCATCAAATTAGGCAGTACACCCACTTCGTCTCTTTTACGGATCATTTGCAGATCACGACATCCCAAAATTCCAAATCAGCAGTTTCCACCACCACAATCAACCAACTATCCTCCGCTGCCAAAACCCGGCCGTCGTCATCGCCACTCCACTCACCACCGCAACCGTCTTGCCCCAAAGAACGACGCCATTTTGATCGCGTGTATTTTAGCAACAAGTATATTTACGACCAAACAAAATATCGAACCCTAGAGACTAGGAAGACGGTGGAGCCTAAAAACGAGCGTTGTCATAGTATTATAGCGGCTAATTAAGGTGCAAAAACTTAAATAAACAAATAACCAAACACGAGCAAGCAACAAATAACAAAACAAAGCAATAAAAACTCTAGGCGAGTGAAAGTGATGAGAAGTGATTGCTCGGGTGTTCTCCTTACACAATCATTTGGCAAAATCACGAATCAATCACAATCAAGGCATGAACCGGGATAAGGCTAAGAGCAATCACGGAAAATTTAACAAGTAGGCTCCTAAGATCGTGAATACATAAACACTTTCAACACGGTTACTAATGCCTACGTTTCATCTCCTTACCACACACCTAAACGACATCTAGGCATGCAATGTCTATTGCTCGGAGATCTAGCAACTAATCCCCTCTCGGGTTAATCAATCACTCTTTGACTCTTAAGCAATCAATTGAAACATTCACATAATCACCAAATAAGCACATCCAACTCTCGTTACAACACATGAATCCAACAATTGAGCTACTAGCAACAATCAATCACAAGATATATGAAAAGCCCACAAAAATGGTGGCGAAGTCAAGTCGAGGTCGTGGAGTTGGATTAGAGCAAAATCTCCTATTCTGGACCGAGTGTCATATAAAGACTGGGAGCCGAATCCGAGATTGATTTTTCAAGAATATTCTAGTGATGGGGTACATTCTTTGTTAGATGGGTGTTGTAGTTCTTCTTTTCTGCTCGTGTTCTATGTTGCCGCTAAGTAGTAGTTGATTTTACAATCTGATATTTGAGTTGTAGGCATGCCTTATGCCAATGGTTTGTTTCTTTTTGTTTTAATAAATAATCTCTTTTATTTGTTCAAAAAAAAATCACCGAATACATGCCCATCAAGTGATCAATTCATGATTAACACCAAATTCATGTGCAATTCAAACACCTAAGCAATCTAAGAGGTTAGCCCATGACTAATTTGAACAATAAAATAGAAATGAGAGAATAGAGATCAAAAGCTGTTAGACCAAGATTGTTTTGATGAGTTAAAAGACTATTTCGGATGAGCGAGACTATGATAAAGAATCGGAGACTAAGTTCTAGTACGAAGTGATCAGACTAGGTCAAGATTAGTTCAAGTCGGTGAAGACAAGGAATGACAAGTCATCCTGGAGACAACCTCAATCCTAATCATCTGCAGGAGACAAGTATAAAGAGCTCGAGACAAGGTCAAGATAAGCCGAGTAGAATAAGAAAGGCCGGTCTTCATCAAGTCATTTGAGTAGGAAGAATCACCGAGGTCTTAAGCGGTTTTCAAGATTAAGTTTGTTAAGCGGTTTCAAGTTTGTTAGAACTAACTAACAAACTAACTGTCTTCTCGAGACTTATATATAGGTCTAGGTTTTTCATTTTTATATAATAACACTCGATGCGATTAGTTTTTTTTTCCACTCTATTCACTACTTAGATTTCAATCACAATCTTTTCACAAGTATTTTTAGAGAGGTCTCAAAAAGTTCTAAGTGTTTTTAGAACATTTTTTTAATCTTCAAATTTCAATACACACCGTAATAGTTAGATTTCTAGAAGAAGAGTTTAGGAGATTGAAGATTTGAAGAATTGTACAAGTTGTAAGTTGTAAAATTTGGAAGTGAGAAAGTAAGCGATAGCGAGTCCCTTCTTCAAATTGAAAAAGGAGAGTGGATGTAGGATTATTAAAATCCGAACCACTATAAATCCCGTGTTATTTCTTGCTTTCTTTAGTTTCGTTGATTTACAATTGTGTTACATCAAGAGTTAAATTCAAAATCTTAACTAAAATCGAATATCAACCTTGCTTTTGATCTTATAAGAAGTTGAGAATTCATTCATAATCCGCCGTGCTCAATCTGATATTTTGAGTGATATTTTGAACTCGATTTTGAAAGATTTGAAAAATCTACAAAATCTATTCAAACCCCCTTTCTAGATTTTGTTCTAGAGAGCTTACTCAAGGTTTTAATCAACTCAACTTTCCGGGACCAACAAAAACCCATGACAAAATAGATAGAAGCAATTAAATGGAGAAGTATCACCTTGATTGAATTGAAATAACTTTGAAATGATCCTTACAATTGCTTGATCCTTGCTTGAAAGTAAAGATTACACCAATTTAAACTATGGGCTAACTTAATCTATGAGGAATTTTAAGCAATCTATTTATGAAATTGAAATACAATAGAAATGAGAAGAGAAACTAGAGAAGGAAACTAAGGAAATTTAATCTAAGTGTGTAAAAAGTGTTCCCAAGGTGTGAATTAATGTATTCTATTCAGATTTGGAGGTATATATAGCGAGGATTTCGAGTGCAAAAATCATATTTGCAAAAGAGTCTTTTGAAAATTGAAGTTACGCAAAAACAGCTTATCTTGGGTCGAGACACTTTTATGACTCGAGTCGAGACATAACATTTCCACAAGTCGAGGGCTCACATATCCGTCTCGAGCTACTCGAGGCATCTTGACTCGTGCCGAGCCCACGCCTTCGTATGAGTCGAGGCATTGAACCCCAGATTGCCGTAGAACACACAAGTTATCTCGGAGCTCGTCTCGACCTCGCCATTCTCCCTCGATGCCGAGATGTCTCGGCAGGCGCATACATGTTTTTTCAAGTGATTTTCTTTTCCTTTCTTCACCAATCGGGCGTGCCACGTTAGGAAATACACTCCTGCCTTAAAACTCAATTTTTCGTAGAGAATTAAAGAGGGAATTAGCAAAAAATTCGTAAGGTTTTTTTTTGGGAGAGAAATAGATAGAAAAAGGGGATTAACCCCATTCACACCTTGAATTCACACACCATTAGATAGGAAATTTACTTAGTTTAATTTTCAATTTCTACACCTTTATTTTCTCCTTTTCTCAAGCAATTTGCATTTAATAGATAGTTTTCTTTCAATTCAAGCAAGGAACAAGTTATTATAAGGATCATTTACAAGTTAATTCAATTCAATCAAGGTGATATTCATCCATTTATTGTTTTCATCTATTTTTTCATGGGTTGTGCTTCATTTGCTCTAATTTCTATTGATTTGTTCAAATTAGTCATGGGCTAATCTTGTTATTGCTTGGGTATTTGATCTATGTATGAATTTGGTGAAATTATGAATTGATGACTTTAATTTGCATGCTATTGGGTGTATTTGTTTCTATTGTTGGGCCTTCCATATATCTTGTAATTGATTTGTTTCTATTGTTGGGTGTAATAAATGGTTGAATATGAGCGAATTTGCATGAACAGAGTATACATAATTTGAATTGAGAAATTGCAGATAAGTAAATAGTACCCGCAAAATTTAAATTTCAAAATTTGAATTTTGAATTGCCATGAACAGTGAAGAGAAGAGTACTATTGCACCATTGACGCGACATTAACACGGAACCAAAGTAAAAATGCATCTCTTCTAGTCCATATCTGAACGAGGGCTTCTTTAGTCATTTACTAGAAAAATTTTGTATCTATTTGTAAGTGAAAAAGTAGATTGTATTAGGTTGTAATTGGGTCTTGGAAAATGTGTTCGGATGTAATAAACCCTTTACCTTTTAATAACACATGCATGCCCTTATGGTAACCAAGGATGAAAATATCGGTATCGCTACAAATATCACACCTTTAATTTTACGGATATATCAATGATTATATCGATATCGCATATCGATATCACAAAAAAATTAAAAAAATGACGGAAACTTTATTAAAATCTTGGAAATTTAACAAGATATTTCGTAGATTATTATAACATATTATTTATGCACATATTCCAATAAAAATTACAATAAAATTGTATTTTTAAAGCAAATATATGGATAATAGATTATATAAATACTGTCTCTGACGCAAAATAAGTGATAATATAATACATAATACAATACAAAGTGACTAAATATACATGATACAATATAATTAATACCAAAATAAAGACCTACGAGGTTCAAATGTAGTAGGTGGAATGTCATCTTTGTCCAAACAATATTAGTACCAACTCATCACATTAAAATAATTTTGGACATAGTTATGCACATGTGCTTCATATGTTTCTCGATATCTTCCAACCGCTTCACCATGGATTGGACAATAATGTCCACCGATCAAATCATTTTATTGATACACATTATGACCTCCATACATATTTTGAGTAATCCAATCAAATTGAAAACACTCATATGTGTAAGGAGCATATGAATCTTGAGACATATCACTATGATTAGTGTCACCCATATCCTTATGTATTCCTTTCCGATTGCACCTATCTTTGGACCTTCTCGCTCCGCTTCCATGGTCCATATCTTATGTTGCATGAGTGCAATCGGTCTCATTAGTGAACCGACTTAATAACACTTGATTTGAAAAATAATCATCTTGATTATTTCCACCATCACCGTCATTTCCACCATTTCCCCATCAATGCTTTCTTCATCCCTCGGTTGAGCTATGTTTGAAATATTCTATTCCCGTAGGAAATAAACAAAATAAAAAAAAATTATAAATTATATAAAATATAAAATATAAAAATCGCAATTTTTAAAAATTTTGCGATATTGTGCATTATTTCCACGATATCCAGGAAAAAATACACTACGTCCGACCGATATTGATATTTTGCGATATTTCCGCGATATCCGGAAAAAATATATTACCCCCTAATATCCGTATCCCAACCTCAATTTTGCGATATATCCGCGATATATCGCGATATTTCAATACTTGGTAACACACATGCGAGCGAATTTTAGGTTTATTCCTGGCATAAATTTTCTCAAAAAATCTGTTTGACCCAGTTTGACCTGCTTAGAACCAGTGAATTTTTGCTCCATCCTTAAATGTACTATAATTTCACGTGAATTTTTTTACCAGATCTAGTGGTTCTCATAAACTTTTGTATCACACTTTCTAATCCTTCTAATTTTCTCCTACACTCCATCCAGGGACGAACACAAGTATCACGTGGAGAGGGCACATGCCCCCATAATATTTTTTACATTATATATTTTTATAGTATTTCATTTAAGATATATTATTATAGTATTTTTTTAAAGGGATATTATTATAGTTTTGATAATGAATCAATCATACAAATATTTTTGTCTATGAAAATTTGTAGATTTCAATTGTACTCACTCCTTTTCATAATTATTTACACACTTGCCCCATTTGTACATGTCTACACATACACCTTATTCAATCAATTTATTTACTCTCCCCGTCCGGTGAAAATTTTTCTCATTACTTTTTGACACAATATTTAAAGAATTGTGGTAGAATAATAATATAGTAAAAGTTATGTGATAGAGAGAGATAAAAAGTGTGATGAAAAGATGCAATGAAAAGGTGTAAAAGTGTATTAAATATATAGTTGGAGAATACTAAAAAATAATGAGAAACTTTGGTTGAAATGGACCAAAATGGAAAAATTGAAAACTTTCATTGGGATGGAGGGAGTGCTATATAAAATTTTTACGATCTAACACTCTATTCATTATTTTTTTCTTAATTTAAAATAATGTCAATTATATATGGAGTGCAAAAATAGTTGGACGGAGGAAGTAATAGACTTTACTTGTTATGTAGAAATAACTTCTTAATGTATTACTTCTTTCGCTCCATTGAAAGTTTCTCATTTTTCCTGGTCCATCTCAATCAAAGTTTTTCATTCCTTTTTTAAGTATACCCAAACAATATAGTATACCTTTTCGTCACACCTTTTTATCTCTCTTTACTATGAGTCACTATATCTTATGAAACTTGTTCATAACATGAACCCGATACCATAACATTTTATATTGTGATATTAGTTTATAAATGCAATTGCATCATCACAAAATGATGTTATGGTATCGATATAATTAATGTAATGTTATTAATTTTATACTATTAAACTGCTTTCACACTAAATTTTGTGCTCTACTATACTATTATTTTACAACAATTCCTTAAATACTACGCCAAAAAGCAATTAAAAACGTTCACCTGTACAGAGAGAATATATATTTATATATTTTTTTGTTTAAAAAATTTCTGGATCACTCCATCCATCCTTGAACGTTAAAGAAATCGTACGTAAAATTATTAAAAAGTGTTGAAAAGGAAAGCATAGAATAGTAATAGCTTATGGGTAAGATGGGAATAGTAGAATTTGTGGGAAACAAAATTAGGTTGTGTCTGCAATTTGATTGGCAGAGGTATCTCTTTTTAAGTAATACCCCACTTAGTTTGTAGTTTTGCTTACTCTACGAAAATTTCAGAAATAAGTAGCAGTTCCAATACCTGTAAATAAAGGTCTTGCCCTTCTATTGTTAGACACGTTGTAATTGTAATAGTAATAGGGCAGGATAGAAGCACAGAAAGTGGGTCTCAAATTGGAGTACAATAAAATCGATCTCTTATTGTTTTGTTCTTGACTTTTTCCATAATTTATACTCCATTAGTTTCATTTTTATTGGTGTGTGACACGAGTTTTAATAAAAATTACGGAGTATTTATTAGTATTAAAAAGTTAAAGTTAAGGGTAAATAGGTCGTTTCAATTTCATTGGAGGGAGATTGCTTTAATTTGAGAGGGTGTAGTGGGTAATCGAATGACATGAGTTGTAAAAAATAGATGTTTGAAAGGGTGAAATTATTTTTTTGGGCATGTAAAAACAAAAATAAGATATCCATTTTCGAATTTTGAGCAATATATCTAAATGGGGCGGAGGGAGTAATTAACTTATACTTCCTCCGTCTCGTTGAGATCAAAGACAAAATTAAAATTGAGTATATTATTGATCTAAGTTTCGTCCTCCTTATTGAGGTGAATTTATACACCGAGTGTTTTAGAGAATCGCTTAGTTTGTTACGTAAACGTAATCGACTTGCTTTTTAAATACGGAACCTAACTAATCTGGATTAGTAAAAGAACACTAAACAACAACATTAAGAAACCCTACATACATGTGCATGACTCAACTCTAATACACCCCGGAAGAAAGTGGACTCCCTAATGATCCCAATCCAAGATGTGAGCGAAGACCGCAGAACCGAGTAGAGCTTAATGGCTTAGTGAGGATGTTAGCAGTTGGCACTCCGTAGGCACGTATCGAACATCGAATACCTTTAATCAAGCTTTTCTCGCAAGAAATGTACATCAACTTCGATATATTTTATTCGAGTGAAATGATGGACTGAATGCCAACGTGATAGCACTCGATTGTCACACCAGAGCAAAGAAGGTTGGAGCGGCGGAATGTTAAGTTCTCGTGAGCAACGTTTTGAGCCAAATTATGTCTATGGTGGCAAGAGCTAACGAGCGATACTCGGCTTCCGTACTACTTTGGGCAACGACGCTTTGTTTTCTCGGAACACCAGAGATGATATTTGGACCAATCTTGATACAAGATGCGAAGTGCTTCTTCTCATCTAAGTTTGCGGCATAATCGCATCGAAAAACCTTCAACCCCGAAATCGGTTATAGGAGTAAATGATTGGAGTGAATTGATGTATGATTTTAGTGGGTATTTTAGTGCAAAAAGTGATCAAAAGTGTTAGATTTTGTGCCTAAATGTGTAGAGTATCACTACTTTGCCTAAAAAGTATTACTTGAGAGATTTTTGATATTTTTGTCCCGTTTTAAGGTAAATCGGTGGAATTTGGCCAAACCGAGAGTACCCGCATTCATAGGGTGAAGAGATGATCGAGACGGACGAAAACGGGGTCGAGGCGGAGTTCGGGTCGAGAAAATTCCTGGACTCGACCCGAGGGTGCCGCCAGATGGAGAAATTCGAATTTTTAGAGCAAGCTCGACCCGAGGCTCGGCCTTCTGCCGAGGATCGGGACAAAGGAGGTAAGCTCGAGTCGAGGGCTGGAGCTCGACTCGAGGCTGGAGTAAAATTTGAAAAGCGCATTCACGACTTCACAAGCCTCGACTCGAGGGCCCTAACCTCGAGTCAAGGGTGCGTAAATTTCAAAATTCGAGATTTAAGCCCTTTTGAGTGGAAAACAGAGCATAATCTCCATAACCTTCATTAGAGTAGTTATTTTACAATTTTTAGGCGAATTTCCAAGTTCATAGCTTAATTCTCATTGTAGTTTGTTTAGATTGTTAGATTTAGATAGATTTTAATCATTTGTACCCTAGATTAGCATTTGATCCTTTAGTTTTTTTCAATTTCAAGTCGTAATTCAATTGGAGAGGAGATTACTATTGAAGCTACATTGAAGATTCAAGCATTCTTATTAGAGTTCATTTTGATCTAATTGGTGATGTTCTTCCACTTTACTCCTTTAATTTCATTAATTATTGTAATTAGTTTTGTGATTGTCCAATTAGATTTTCTACCCATGGAGTTTGCTCTTTGCACCATGGGCTAATACTCTTGTGCTTGGGATAATTGAAATTGGGGATGATTTGATTGTCTTATGCTATGATTGTTGATCAATTGAGATAGTTTGTTCCCTAATTGTGATTCTAATTGTGCTGCATGCATTTTTATCTCTTTAGATTAATGTTTGATCACCCTAGCAATAGGCGAGAGTTGAGCTAACGTGATCCGGGGATTAATCGGGTTATAATTGTGTATGATTGTCATCTAGAGTTGAGCTAACAATAGTCATCTAGAACTTGTATTCCTAGGGCCTCATTGCATACTTTTTCCCTTGGGTTCGATATACTTGGTTGTCTTAAAATCGCTTGCCCGATACTCGCAATCAAAATGGTGCCGTTGCCGGGAATTAGTTTTTGCGCCTTAAGTGAGACTTAGGAATTGTTTGAAGTGGCTACTTGTTGTGTTGTTTTTGTATTTTTGTTTTGTTATTTGTTTTCATTGGATTTTGATACTTGGATTGGTGGTGTAGGTGCATGATTACAAGATCTAGTGGTATTCCACCCTTGCCACTCAATCCGAAATTGAAGCTACAATTCGAAGAAATCGTGGGAGAAGGAGAAGAGAAGTGATGAAAGGTGAAGAGTTGATGCATGAAGAGAGAGTTATTGATGAATCTCATGTTGAGGAGGTTAATGGAAATGGAGAGGGGAGAATGCAAGAGAATGGAGGAGGTAATGGGCACAATTTGCCTTTTAATGCTCAATTTGGCCCTTTCCCTCAAGGGATGCCACCACATCAATTTTCCTACCAAAATCCATACCCCTACCCTTCACAAGCTCACCAATATCCATATTATCCACTTCATCCACAACAATTCCCGCCATACTATCCTCATATGCCATATAACCATGAGCCACGATATCA
Organism: Paraleonurus japonicus; assembly: GCA_030762865.1. Classification (NCBI taxonomy): domain Eukaryota; kingdom Viridiplantae; phylum Streptophyta; class Magnoliopsida; order Lamiales; family Lamiaceae; genus Paraleonurus; species Paraleonurus japonicus. The sequence goes on along the minus strand of CM061061.1, from coordinate 19,590,655 downwards.
AGAGCCACCTCATATTCCACAAGCCCAACCACAACCGATGCAAGAGCCTCCACCTCAAGGTAGGCCATTAAGGGAATTCTTTGAGCCTCAACTTCGTGAGCATTATGATGGTATTGCAAGGCCGAGAATTGAAGCAAATAATTTTGAGATAAGTCCCGCTCTTGTGAGGATGTTGAGAGAAAAGCAATTTGAAGAGAAAGATGAAGAAGAGTGTCCTCATCAACACATGACACAATTTTTAGAGATTTTCGACATCACGAAGTATAATGGAGTGTCCGAGGATGCTAAGAAGCTAAGGCTATTTGCCTTTACTCTTAAGGGGAGAGCCAAAGCATGGCTAAATTCGATCCCTCCCGGAACCGCTCGTACGTGGGAGGACCTAAGCAAAAGATTCTTGATGAAGTTTTATCCGCCATCCAAGACGGTGCAAGCCAAGGAGGCGATTTCACATTTCCGTCAAAAGAATGGAGAGACTATATCGGAAGCTTGGGAGAGGTACAACATGTTGCTTATTAATTGTCCCCAACATGGCTTTCCGGAGGAGCAAACAATTATGTATTTTTGCAATGGCTTGACGGATGGGGATCGCTCCTTTTTAAATGCATGTGCTAATGGTTCTATTTGGTCAAAGATGGTGAGGCAAATGAATGAGATTATGGAGAATATTGCCCAAGATTCTTTCCAAATGTCGGTTAATCGTGGAGCTCATCATAGAGTGTCCATGTGGAGGAGATAGAGTCTATGAAGACTATGATGATGACGATGATAAACCGTTTGGGAGCTCTTACTACTTCCCAAAATCAACAAAATGTGAGTCCATCCATCCCTCAAGTTGATTTGTGTCCAAGTCCATTGCCGATTGAAGAGTGAACTATATGGGAAGGCCTCCATATCAAGGAGGATATCAAGGCAATTATCAAGACAATTTCCAAGGTGTAAGGCCATATCAAGTGCCTTATCAAAATAGGCCTCAAGGGAATTTTCAACCTCAACCTCAAGCTCCATTTAATGCCAACAATTGGAGGAGACACGAAAATTTTTCCTATGCCAATCCAAGAGCCGCCGTCCAATTTCCTCCCGGATTTGATCCGGATGCCAAAACACCTAATAATGAGGGAAGGCTACTACGGAGGAGCTCCTTGAGATGATAGTGAAGAGGTTAGAGGCTAGTGATTCAAGGTTGGACGACATTGGAAAGCAAATGGACACAAGGTTCAAGACTATTGAGCATCAAGTGGGACAATTGGCCACAACGGTTGGGAAGCTTTCGTCAACGGTGGATCATTTGCAAAATAAGGGAAAGTATCCATCTACCACCGAGCCTAGCCCGAGAGAGCATTGTCAAGCCATTAAGCTAAGGAGTGGTGCTAGATACGAAGGACCACAAATGCCTTCTAATGATGAGAAAGAAGAGGAAGAGAAAAAGGATGATGAGGGTTGTGATGAAGAGAAGCAAGGGGCCATGGAAGAGGAAGAGAAGAAGAGGTCTAAGTGGTTGAGAGCAAGGGAAGAAAGGGAGAAGTCTAAGCTTGTTGAGAAAGATGCTACGAGGGTCCCAAAGATGGTTGTTCCCATACCTTATCCCCAAAGGTATATGAAGAAAGCATTGGATGAGAAGTTTGCTAGGTTCCTTGAAGTGTTCAAAACCTTGTATATCAACATTCCTTTTCGGAGGCCCTAGAGCAAATGCCAAACTATGCTAAGTTCCTCAAGGGTTTGCTAGCCAAAAGGAGGAGAATTGAAGAGCCGGAGTTAGTGAAATTGACTACGGAGTGTAGTGCCATGCTTCAACAAAATCTCCCACAAAAGTTGAAGGATCCGGAAACTTTACTCTTTTGTGTGACCTAGGGAATGGATTGGAGAAGCATGCTTTGTGTGACTTGGGGTCAAGCATCAATTTGATGCCCATGTCCATGTTCAAAAGGCTCGATCAAGGAAAGTTAAGGGCTACCGCCGTTACTCTTCAACTCGCCGATGGGTCAACTACCATTCCAAGAGGTATTGTGGAGGACGTCTTGGTAAAAGTAGAGAATTTTGTGTTCCCGGCGGACTTCATAGTGCTAGAGATGGAGGAAGATAAGGATGTACCTTTGATTCTTGGGAGGCCCTTTTTAGTTACCGCAAGAGAGGTGTTTCATGTGAACGAGGGAAAGCTAACTTTGAAGCTTGATGATGAAGAGCTTAGTTTCTCAATGAAAGACGCAATGAAGCACCCGATGGAGAAGGAGGAATGTCATGTGGTGGATGTGATTGATTCATGCCTTCAAGAGGCTTGGGAAAACTCTTCTTACACCCTTCTTTCTAATGATTATGTTATTCTTTCTTATGATAATGTGCCTAATGAATATTGTAATTCTCATGTTCTTGAGTAGGGATGCATTGGAGGTGGAGGAAGTGAAGGAGATAAATTTTGAAGGATTTCCAAACCAACCTTGGAAGATCAATGAGGAAGGGAAGCTACTTGAAGAGAAGGTGAAAGGAGCACTCAAGCCACTCCCGAGCACCTTAAATATGCTTACTTGGAGGAGAATGAAGGGAGCCTGGTAATCGTGCCATCATATCTTACATCAAATGAGGTAACAAAATTGCTTGATGTGCTACGTAAGCACAAATTGGCCATAGGTTGGTCTATTGAAGATTTGAAAGGTATAAATCCCTCAATTTGTATGCATAGGATTAGGCTTGAGAAGGACCATAAACCCGTAGTGCAACCACAAAGGAGAGTTAACCCTAACATACAAGAAGTAATTAGGAAGGAAATGGTTAAATTGTTAGATGCTAATATGATCTTTCCTATTTCCGATAGTCCATGGGTCTCTCCATTGCATGTTGTAGCTAAGAAAGGGGGATAACGATAATTAAGGGTGAAAATGATGAATCTATTGCAACTAGGTTAGCTACGGGTGGCGAGTTTGTGTATACTATAGAGAGCTCAATAAGGCCACGTGCAAGGACCACTTTTCTTTACCTTTCCTAGATCAAATGCTTGATAGGTTAAGTGGATTTGAGTACTATTGCTTTTTTGATGGTTATTCTGGTTACAATCAGATTATGATTGCTCCTAAGACCAAGAGAAGACTACTTTTACTTGCACGTATGGTCCGCTTGCTTGGAAAAGAATGCCATTTGGTCTTTGCAATGCTCCCGCAACTTTTCAAAGGTGTATGATGTCAATTTTTCATGGCTTAATTGAGAAGATTATGGAAGTGTTCATGGATGACTTCTCCGTTTTTGGAAAGTTATTTGATACTTGTCTAACAAATCTTGACATTGTTTTGCATAGGTGTGAAGACACAAATTTGGTGCTAAATTGGGAGAAGTGTCATTTCATGGTAAAGGAAGGCATTGTTTTGGGACATCATGTGTCCGCAAGGGGCTTGCAAGTGGATAAGGCCAAGATTGTGGCTATTGAGAAGTTGCTCCCTCCTAAGGATGAGAAGGGAATTCGATCTTTCCTTGGTCATGCCGGATTCTACCGGCGATTCATTAAGAATTTCTCTCAAATCTCTAAACCTTTATCTCATCTCTTAGAAAAAGATGTTCCATTTGATTTTAATGATGAGTGTTTGATTGCTTTGGCCTTGAAGGAAGCTTTGACTAGTGCTCCCATTCTCATCACCCCGGATTGGACAAAGCCGTTCATTTTAATGTGTGATGCTAGTGATTTTGCCATGGGGGTAGTTTTGGGGCAATTGAGAGAGAAAAGGTTCCATGCCATCTACTATGCTTCCAAGACTTTCAACCCGGCACAAGTAAATTACACCACGACCGAAAAGAGATGCTCGCGGTCGTGTATGCTTTTGATAAGTTTCGACCATATCTTGTGGGGTCGAAAACTATTGTGTACTTTGACCATGCGGCTATTCAATACCTTATGTCAAAGAAAGATGCCAAGCCTCGGTTGATTAGGTGGATTTTACTCTTGCAAGAATTTGACATGGAGATAGTTGACAAGAAAGGGAGTGAGAATGTTATTGCGGACCACCTTTCGAGGCTTGAAGGAGTGGAAGATATGAAGAGAGATGTAGAAGAGGTTGAAGAGTCCTTTCCCGATGAAGGGTTTTTAGCATTGAAGAGGTGATGTGTGTAGTGAAAGAAGGAGAAACTCCATGGTTTGCGGATTATGCAAATTTTTGGCAAGTGGAGAGCTACCACGTGAGATGAATCCATATGAAAGTAAAGTTTTCTACAAACGTGTCAAGCACTTCATATGGGATGATCCGTATCTCTTTAAAATTGGGGTTGACGGGATTTTAAGGAGATGCGTGACTAGCAAAGAAGGAGTGGAGATCATGAGGCATTGCCACACTTTGCCTTGCGGAGGACACCATAGCACCTCCAAAACCGTAAGGAAAATCTTGTTATCGGGGTTCTATTGGCCGACCTTATTCAAAGATTGTGAGAAGTTCATCAAGGAGTGTGATAAGTGCCAAAGGGTAGGAAACCTCACAAATAAGGATGAAATACCTTTGAATAATATTCTTGAGGTGGAGATTTTTTATGTTTGGGGAATCGATTTTATGGGACCATTTCCACCATCATTGGGGTACCAATACATCCTTGTTGGGGTTGACTACGTGTCAAAAAGGATAGAGGCTATTCCTACTAAGAGCAATGATGCCAAGGTGGTCATAGAGTTCTTGAGAAGAATTTTTACATGGTTTGGAGTTCCTAGAATCTTGATAAGCGATGGTGGAAGTCACTTCGTCAACAAAGCCATGGAAAAGCTCTTGCTAAGATACGATGTCAAACACAAAGTGGCTACTCCTTACCATCCTCAAACAAATGGCTTGGCGAAGTTTCTAATCGTTTGATTAATGGAATCTTAGAGAAGACGGTGAGAACAAATCGAAAAGATTGGGCAAACAAGCTTGAGGATGCATTATGGGCATATAGGACCGCTTACAAGACCCCTCTTGATATGTCCCCATACCAATTGGTTTATGGTAAGGCTTGCCATCTCCCGGTTGAGCTTGAACACAAGGCTTTTGGGCTATTAAAAGGTTGAACCTTGATGAAGAGCTAGTGGGGGAGAAGAGAGTCCTTCAATTGCATGAGTTGGAAGAGTTTAGGATGCATGCTTATGAGAGTTCGAAGATCTTCAAAGAAAAGACAAAGAATTAGCACGATTTGAAGCTTAGAAGGAAAGAATTCAAGGAAGATGATCAAGTGCTCTTATTCAATTCTAGGTTGAAGCTCTTCCTGGGAAAGCTTAAGTCATGATAGAGTGGACCATTTCGAGTTGCAAATGCATTTCCAAACGGGTACTTTGAGGTGGCAAATGAGAAAGATGAAAGATTTATTGTGAATTGTCATAGGTTGAAGCATTATCACATGCCATCACAAAAGGAAGTGTTAGATGCTCTTGATCTTAAGGATGTGCCTAGCCTCAACATTGAAAGGGAAGAGTGAACTCCTTGAGTTCCATCCGACAAAGGATGTTAAAAATAGCGCTTGATGGGAGGCAATCCATCCTTTCTTGCTTTCTTGTGGTTGTTTTGTTTTGTTGCTTTGAATAATTGGGTCTTGTGATCCTTTTAGGTTGTGAGAATTTCTTGGAACTTGAGGAGCCCTATACATGCTTGATGGAAGATGGAGTTTAAAGGCTTTATGGTACACCACTTCCTTTCAAACTTAGACTTGTCTAAGTTTGGGGAGGTGTTCTTCTTCCCTTGCCTATTTTTGTGCTCCTATATGATTTGGTATTGATTTGTATTGAGCTTTAATGTGGATTTATTGCATATCTTTGAGTTATCGTTGTTGACATAGTGAGTGTGCTTGAGATTATGCACATGTGCACTTGTGCTTGATTTGCAAGATTAATTGAATTTTGATTTGATCATGAGTGGATATGTGGCTTGAAGCTAGCATGATTGATGCTTGTGTGAAGATGAATGTGATTGAAAATGCTTGATTCATTGCTCAATTTTAGCCCATGAGCTTTTGTGCCTTTATAATCGTAAATTTTATATGGTTGATTTAATTTCTTGTGAGTGCATCATTCATGGATTTGTATGCTAGAACTTTCCTTTGGACTTGTTGAAATTGATCTTTGTGTGATGTAATGAAAATGATAAGAGGCCATGTTTGATATGATAAGTCACCAAGCCAAATTTTTCCCCACCAAAACATTTGATTTCCTTAGTGAGCCATGTTGAACCTAGTATCCATATTCTTTGGCAAGCCAAGTGAAATTGAAACCATTTGCCTATTTTTATGAGTCTTATTGTCCTATGTTTAGTAGAGCTTGATTGTTGGCTAGAAGATGGTGCATTGCTTGTAAAAGTGTGGTGGAAAGATGATGTGCTAAGTTGATTGAGATGAAAAGAAAGAGGTTGAGATGAAAAAATTGAATTGTGGAAAAAAGAATGTGAAATGAAAAAAGAAAAATTCACTTATGAGCTTAAAAGAAAGGAAGCTCAAAAGAAGGGTGATGATTGAACTTTGAAAGGCATGAGAAAGATTGATTGAAAAGAAGTGAAAGAGAAGTGAATTAAAGTGTTAGCTATCATTCAAGTTCTCTACTATTTGAGTCACTCTTACCTAAATTTATCCACCCATTCCAAAGAGCCTACATTACAACCTTGATGAAAGACCTCTTTGATTCTTGATTAAACACAAAAGATCGTGATTGATATTGAGTCCTTTGGCAAGCTTATGGAATACATATTTGTGAATTTGATGATTGAGTGCATTTAACCTTGATACACTTGAGTGATGAGAGAAACACTCTATGGAAGGAGCAATGTTTTGAGTATTTGATGTTGCAATTGTTTGAGCATGATTCATCTTGATTGCTAGTTGAGAGTTTACATGGATACTTGAGTTCATTGATGAGTTCGATAGTTTTATTTTTCTTCTATGGTGCCATGAGACATAATTGCAATCAATTCACTCTTTTGTGCTTATTTGCTACATTGCTCGAGGACGAGCAACACTTCAAGTTTGGGGTATTATGATTGGAGTGAATTGATGCATGATTTTAGGGGGTATTTTAGTGCAAAAAGTGATTAAAAGTGTTAGATTTTGTGCCTAAATATGTAGAGTATCACTACTTTGCCTAAAAAGTATTACTTGAGAGATTTTTATATTTTTCATCCCGTTTTCAGGTAAATCGGTGGAATTTGGCCAAACCGAAAGTACCGACATTCATAGGGTGAAGAGACGATCGAGACGGGCGAAAATGTGGGTTAGAGGCAGAGTTCGGGACGAGAAAATTCCTGGACTCGACCTCTGGTCGAGGGTCAGGGGCCTTGACCCGAGGGTGCCGGCTAGATGGAGAAATTCAAATTTTTGGAGCAAGCTTGACCCGAGGCTCCGCCCTCGAGTCGAGGATCGGGGCAAAGGAGGCAAGCTCGAGTCGAGGGCTGGAGTAAAATTTGAAAAGCACATTCGTGACTTCACAAGCCTCGACTCAAGGGCCCCAACCTCGAGTTCGTGGTGCGTAAATTTCAAAATTCGAGATTTAAGCCCCTTTGAGCGGAAAACAGAGCATAATCTCCATAACCTTCATTAGAGCAGATATTTTACAGCTTTTAGGGCGAATTTCCAAGTTCATAGCTTAATTCTCATTGTAGTTTGATTAGATTGTTAGATTTAGATAGATTTTAATCATTTGTACCCTAGATTAGCATTTGATCCTTTAGTTTTTTTCAATTTCAAGTTGTAATTCAATTGGAGAGGAGATTACTATTGAAGCTACATTGAAGATTCAAGCATTCTTATTAGAGTTCATCTTGATCCAATTGGTGATGTTCTTCCACTTTACTCCTTTAATTTCATTAACTGTTGTAATTAGTTTTGTGATTGTCCAATTAGATTTTCTACCCATGGATTTTGCTCTTTGCATCATGGGCTAATACTCTTGTGCTTGGGATAATTGAAATTGTGGTGATTTAATTACCTTATGCTATCATTGTTGATGATTGTTGATCAATTGAGATAGTTTGTTCCCTAATTGTGATTCTAATTGTGCTTCATGCATTTTTATCTCTTTAGATTAATGTTTGATCACCCTAGCAATAGGCGAGAGTTGAACTAACGTGATCCGGGATTAATCGGGTTATAATTGTGTATGATTGTATGAATTGGGTGCTTCTTAATTGAGAGATTAGTTGCACTAAGGATACTCACATTAGGCATTGTGTGATTAATGGAGACTAATTGCATGATGGTTTTATGCTTTCTATCTTAGTTGATTAGCAATTTGATTCAATCATAGCTTGTTGATCATTGATTCCTTGATGGATATTATCCCTAGCACCCCAATCCCCCATTGATCTTAGTTACTTGTTCTAGCATTCAAGGTGTTTGATAAATTGCTTGCTAGTTGTTTGTTTTTAATTCTAGCGTATTGCAACAATAGTCATCTAGAACTTGTATTCCTAGGGCCTCATTGCATACTTTTTCCCTTGGGTTAGATATACTTGGTTGTCTTAAAATCGCTTGCCCGATACTCGTAATCGCAAACAATAAACCAATGGTCAAAGATCCCTTTAGGTACCGCAAGATTCGTTTACAAGCCTTCCAATGATTTTGTGTAGGTGCATTTAGAAATTGAGAAAGCCTGTTAACAAAGCATATGAAATATCGTGCCTTGTAATAGTAAGATATTGAAGTGTACCAATTATGCTTCGTATAGAGTAGCCGATGAAAAGGTTCACTATCACAAAGTGAAAGATTAAGACCAAGACAAGGAGTACACTCTGCATAGCAATTTTATGCAACAAATCTTTTATGTATTTTGACCGAGTAAGAGTAATGGAAGAAGGAGTGACTAAGGCTTCTATCCCTAGAAAGTAGTTAACCACACCAATATGTTTAAGAGAGAACCTCGATTTAGATCGGTGATAAGCAATTGAACCCGAGTAGGATCATCACCTGTAATTAGGATATCATCAACATACACCAACAATAGAAGAGTATTACCATTTTTCTTTCCATGAAACATATAATGATCAGCGGTGGAGTGTTGAAGACCATACCGAATTAGAAATATTTTGAGCTGATCATACCACGCCTTAGGGGCCTGTTTTAACCCGCATAATGCTTTCTTCAACTTGCACACATGTTGAGGGAAAGCTGAATTCTAAAACCCTCCGGTTGAGGTATATAGATCAAGCTTCCTTTAACTCTCCATGCAAGAAAGCATTTTTTATATCGACTTGCTGAATAGTCCAACCCTTAGACACCGCCAATGTGAACATAATACGAAGTGTAGCAGCTTTATTACTCGGGCTGAATGTGTGGAAATAGTCCACTCCCTGTCACCGAAAACCCCGAGCAACAAGGCGTGCCTTGTATTTCTCCACTGTTCCATCTTTATTATACTTTACCTGAAAAGCCACTTGGTGCCGATCAAATTCATATTATCGGATTTGGGAACCAGAGTCCAGTGTAATTTCTAATCAAAGCATCATATTCTAACCGCATGGCATTTTTCCATTCTCGAACCAAGAAAGCCCGAGACACGTAATCCGCCTGGAATTGGATGAGTCAAGGTAGTGGAGTAAAGTTTGGGCTTGAACACTCCAGCCTTTGTTTGAGTAACCATGCTATGAATATTTGATGGACTGGAACAACACTTTGTGAGACGAACTATAGGAGTCGATGTGTTGTGGAGTGGGCTTGGAGCAGATTGTGAGGTGTAATCAGATGTGTCTAATGGAGAGTATGTAGTAGGAAAATGAGTTTGTAAGGACTACGAAGTATCATTTATGGGTGTAGTAGATTGATGTGAATTTGAATTTAATTGACTGATGTAGCAGGAGTGACAGAGGGTGGAATATATGTTGGGGATGCAATAATACCAGAGGATTGAGATGGTACGGTTGTGTTAGAAGAGAATGTTAGGAAGAAACTTGTATTTAGTTTTGATGAGTTAAAATGTGAAATAGGATGACCAAATTGAGAATCTTGTATAAGTCACCGATGTAGTAAAGATATGTAAATAGACTAAGTACAAAAGTTAGATAAGGATACACAAGAGGTCGATGAAGACGAGAAGTCGATGATGACAAAGAGTCGACAAGGACAGAAGCCGCATGAAGACAAGCATAAGAAGACAGACAAGGTCAAAGACAACGAATGACACTACCAAGATCAAGACTAAGACACGCATAAAGTGGACCATGTCTCGAAGACAAAATGATGAAGTGTTAGGAAATTCAAGGAATTTCAAGAAGCAATTACAACTAACCAAGAAGAAGTTACAAGATTCAGTTAGTTTGTTATAACTAACTAGAGAAGAATCAACAAGGAAGTTACAATCGCCAACAAAGATCTCTATAAGTAGATCTAGAAATTAGAATAGATTAGCTTTTTGCTATCTCACAAATTCACAAGTATTCTCAAAACACAATTAGCATTCACAAGTATTGTAATCACATTCACGAACGTTCTTCACGTTCACGCTTCTTAGTGTTTGTAGAACACTTCTCACGAATATCTTCAAGCCATTAGAATCCAAAAATTAGAAAGGAATATTGTAAGGTCAAGATCTCGCACCGTAAGTAAGTAAGAAAGGAAGAAGAAAGTAAGTAAGTTGAGACCCTTCTTCAAGTTGAAGGAGGAGAGTGGACGTAGGATCGCTTGATCCGAACCACTATAAATTCGGTGTTATTTCTTTTAAGTTCTTGTATTCTTACCGTTATTTACATTTTAATCACATACAAATTTCGTAAAGCTTAAGATCCATATTGATTGAATATAAAAATTGTTTCCGCTGTAAAACTTTGATTTAGAAGTTGATAGATAATCTAAACTCGAAAAAGTTTCGATAATCTATTCATCCCCCTTCTAGATTATCGCTAGAGGGACATTTAATTTCTTAATTCAACTCAATCAAAGGGACCAACAAGTGGTATCAGAAGCAGTGTTAAGTCAAGTTTCGATATATATTTGTGGTCTTGAAAATTTCTGAAATTGTGTTCTAGATCATCTTCTCTATTTTCGATTCACTAATCTTGATAACAAGTTTTTGTTGAGATTTCTTGATTCATTATGTCAACCGTCAAGAATAAGAAAACCAGGAGCCTACCGGAGTTTTCTATTGAAGAATACGATTATTGAAAATTTAGAATGGAAAATCATCTCAAGGCAATCCATGATTGTATGGAGGAAGTTCTCGAAGAAGGTCCGATAAAATTCTATCATGGAGGAACAAATGATGGAACAGAACTAGAAACAAGGGTTAGGCAAGAAAAGAAAAGTGCAAAATTGATAAATGACGAAAGGAAGATCCACAATCTAGACCAAGTGGCAAGGACTGAGATTATCGAGACACCGAGTAAAGATTGGATTGAGAAAGTTAAAAGATGCAAAACTGCTAAGGAAATGTGGGAAACACTTGCTAATGTGTGCGAGGATCCGATCAAGTAAAGGAGAATAAGTTACTGATCAATATTACATGCATTTGATACATTCAAGATGAAAGAAGGTGAAAGCTGTTGACCAATTCGATGTCGATTGACAAATCTTCTTAACAAAGTGTAGATTTGGGAAAGACGTATACAGAGAAAGAAATCAATAACAAGATACTCGAGATCTTTGAGTAAAAGATGGAGAGAAAAGCCAATGTTCTCAAAGCACGCATAATTTGTCCTCAATCTCTCATCATACTTTGTTTTCACATCTCAAAGCATTAGAATATGATATCCAGATTGAAGATGAAGAAGATGAAGCCGAGTCATCAACTTTACGGAAAGACAGTTGCATTTCTTCATCAAGAGGAATCAGAAAATTTCTAAGGCATCAGATCTATCAATTAAAGAAGAAATGGTACTCTTAATGAAACGGTATGAGAGGCTAAAGATGAAGTACAAAAGGAACAAAAGGGATTGATCAAGCTGGAGGAATTATAAATAAGATAGAGAAGAGAAGAATTCAGACAATGATAAAAAGAAGGATCAACCTAGAAGGTACAAGTCACCAAGAAGAAGAGGAGATAATAGTCCAAAAACAGATAGAGGAGATATATGTTACACTTGCAACAAACCTAGTCATTACAAAATGCATGATTGTCCTCAACTTACTCCTAGAGAGAGAGAAGAAAAGAGAAAGAAACGGATAGAAGATATGCACTGACAGAGCACTTCTAGCTGAAAAGGAAGAAGCTCAAGAAACATCATCATCCTCATCTTCATCTGGTTTTGGATTAGACGATGACATATGTCCGATGGCAAAGGAGGTAAACTATTATTCTTCTTCTTCAGATAATAATTGTGAGAACTTATCCGAATCGATCCGAGTCTTATAAACAAGATTCTAAAGGATCTCGAAACCGCTTTATCTGCATATAAACAGATAGAGACTGAAAATTTTAGTTTAAAGGATCAAATTCTTAATCTAACCAAAGTCAATCAAATAAGGGATTGTGAAGTATTAGACCTGCTCATTCAATGGGGAATGTCAGGCTAAGACTATCACTAGGACCTCGTCTAATAAGACAGATAAGTTGGAAAAAGAATTGAATACTTTAAAAATAAAATTCTCAAGTATTTGTTCTGAGAATGAGAGTTATAAAAGAACTAACAGAGAGTTAAATCTCAAGTTAGGACTTCTAAATAACACTCACCCACAATAGATAAAATTTTTAGCACTTCACGTAAGTCTAATGATAAGACGAGTTTAGGTTTTTATAGGAATAAAAAGGATGATCCCATAAAACCAAGAGTTTTTGTCAAAGCCACTAAACCAAAGGAAGAGACTAGATTTGGTCCTTGGAAACCTAAGGAACAAATCACCTCACCGACATTTACAGTAAAGAAAACACAGATAAGGAGAGATGCTCCAAAGGCAAAGCCAAAGACTAAGTCAAAGTCTTATCCTAGGTATAATAGTTTTGATGGAAGAAGTAAGTCATATCCATTCTTACCACAATACAAGACAATCAAAAGAGATCACTAAACAAGATTGATCTTGAAAGTCTTATATTGGTAGATAGATATGGTTGTTGTTAGGTAACGAAAAGATTGTATTTAGTTTTGATGTGTTAAAAGTGTAAAATAGGATGACCAGTGAGTATCTTGTATAGGACAAATGAAGTATACATTTATAAATAAAACTAAGTATAAGTAGTCGACAAGGTCAAGATATCGACAAGGACAAACCTTAGATGTGGATAGAAAATCGACGAGGTCAAGATATCATACAAGTACAACGCATAGAAGACAGTTGACATGCAATACTACAAACAAACACCCAGACAAGGAATGAAGATGAGGACAAGGTGGAGTAAGTATCGAGACGATGAAGTGTTAGAGAAATTTTATACATGTTTCAAGAAGCGCTTCAACTAACCAAGAGGAAGTTACAAGATTCAGCTTTTATTGTTATAACTAATCAAAACAAAATTCAAGAAAGTTATAACTACCAAGTGAAGATCTCTATAAATAGGGATAGAAATTAGTATAGAATTACTTTTGATACTTTGCACTCATCAATATACACAATTTGTATTCACGAGCCACAAATATTGTACACATTCACAAACGTTTTATACGTTTTCCGGTTTTAGTGTTTGTAGAACACTTTTCACACAAGATCTTCAAGCCATAGATATCTCGAAATTAGGAAGAATTCATTGTAAGGCTCAAGATTCACGATTGTAAGTAAGTCGGCAAGAAGGAAGAAAGTAAGTAAGTGAAGGCCCTTCTTCAAGGTCGAAGAAGGAGAGTGGATGTAGGATTGTTATAATCCGAACCACTATAAATCCTGTGTTCTTTATTTCTTTGATTTACTTATTTGTTTCTTTTCAATTCTTAGTTCATCATTTACGACTAATTTCAGGATTAAAGTTAAACCTATAATATCGATTGCTTTTGATCTTGTTGAAGTTGAGGTTAATCATCATTTTCCGCCGTGTACATCTGGTACCTTGAATAGATTGTTGAGAGATTTGAAAAATCTACAAAATCTATTCATCCCCCTTCTAGATTTTGTTCTAGAAGGTTAATTCAAGTTTAATCAACTCAACCAATCGGGACCAACAAGTGGTATCGAGACGGTGTTAAGTCATTACGATATTAATTTTAGGTCTTAACTAAGATCCCGAATTTTGTTCTTGATAATCAGAGTTTCTTTGTTTCACTAACAGCTTCTACTAACAAGATCTTGTGAGTTTTGTGGTTTTTCTGTTTCACCATGTCTTCTGAAAAACAAGAAATCCGAGAAGTTTGCCTGATTTTTCTATAGAAGAATATGATTCTTGGAAGTTTAGAATGGAGAACCATCTTAAAGCAATTCATGACAGAATGGAGGAGGTTCTTGAGGAAGGACCTATCAAGTTTTATCATGGTGGCACAAGTGATGGTACTACAGAAATTAAACAAGAGTTAGACAAGAAAAGAAAAGCTCGGAACTCACTAGTGATGAAAGGAAGATTCACAATTTGGATCAAGTTGCAAGAACTGAAATTATTGAAACATTGAGCAAGGATTGGATAGAAAAGGTTAAGAGATGCAAGACTGCCAAGAAAATGTGGGAGACTCTTGCGGAATCTGTGAAGGATCCGAACAGTCAAAGAAAACAAGTTGCGATCGATTCTACACGCTTTTGACACTTTCAAAATGAAAGAAGGAGGGTCTGTTGATCAATTGGATGTCGGTGACCAATCTACCGAACAAGGCGGTGACTTGGGAAAAACGCATTACGTAAAAGAAATCAACAATAAAGTGCTGAGGTCATTGAGCGAAAGATGGAGAGAAAAAGCTAACATTCAAGGCTACTCAAAATCTATCCTCAATTCCTCACCACACTTTGTTTTCTCATCTAAAGGCGTTAGAATATGACATTCAAATTGAAGATGAAGAAGATGAAGCTAATCTTCAACATCCGGAAAGAATGTAGCTTTTGTTCATCAAGATGAATCAAAAGATCTCTAAAGCATCTCGATTTGTCCGTAAAAGAAGAAATGGCTCTTCTCGTTAAAAAGGTATGAAAGATTGAAGATGAAGTACAAAAGAAACAAGAGAGACGAGGTTAGGTCGAAGGAATTATAGATCGAGACGGGGATGAAAAGAGTTCGAGATAATGATAGAAAGAAGGATCGGTGAAGGACTCATAAGTCACCTATCGACGAGGAGATAGTAGTCCAAAAGCAGTGAGGTGATATATGTTATACATGCAACAAGCCTGGTCACTACAGCTATGATTGTCCTCAACTCACTCCCAGAGAGAGAGAAGAAAAGAGGAAGAAAAGAGATAGAAGGTATGCCGACTCAGAGAGCTCTCCTAGCCGAGAAAGAAGAAGTTCATGAGACATCTTCATCCTCATCCTCATCTGATTTTGGATCGATGATGACATCCGTCGATGGCAAAAGAGATACATTACTATACATCCTCGATTAATGATTGTGATAACTTATCGTAAACCGATCCCTCTTTTGATAAACTTTTGAAAGACTTGGAAACAGCCCTATCTCGCTTATAAACAGATAGAAGCTGAAAATTTTAATTTAAAGAATCAAATTACTGATCTAACTAAGGTCAATCAAACTAAGGAAAGTGAGAAACCAGACCGTACATTCAAGGGGAATGTCGGTGAGATGATCACCAAGACCTTGTCCTGATAAGACAGAAAAGTTAGAACAAGAATTGAGTTCTTTAAAAATAAAATTTTCAAATATCTATTCTGAGAATGAGAATTATAAGAAAACTAACAGAGAATTAAATCTCAAGTTAGGACTTCGAATAACTCTCAAACCACAATAGACAAAAATTTTAATTCTTCACAAAAGTCTAGTGATAAAACTGGATTAGGCTTTGATAGGAGCAAGAAAAATGATCCAATAAAACCTAGAGTCTTTGTCAAAGCAACTAAACCAAAGATAGAAACTAGATTTAGTCCATGGAAACACAAGGAATTAATTACCTCATCCGATAATTACGAAAAGAAGAAGCAGAGACAAGGAAAGAAACTCCAAAGGTTAAAACCAAGACTAAATCAAAGTCTTATCCTAGGTATAATGGTTTTGATGGAAGAAGCAAGACATATCCATTCTTACCAAGATTCAAGACAATTTCAAAAGATCGCTTAAATAAGATTGATCTTGAAAGTCTTATCTTAGTAGATAGATATGGACGTAAACTTCAATCTATGGTTTTAAGGAACATTGATATCTTTGTCTGGATTCCTAAAAAATCAACTTAACATGAAAGGACACAAAGTACAAAGGGTAC
Source organism: Paraleonurus japonicus (assembly GCA_030762865.1). Lineage (NCBI taxonomy): Eukaryota > Viridiplantae > Streptophyta > Magnoliopsida > Lamiales > Lamiaceae > Paraleonurus > Paraleonurus japonicus. The sequence goes on along the minus strand of CM061061.1, from coordinate 19,574,476 downwards.
CTAAGCAATAAACTTGTGATTGCAGGAAGATAAGAAGATAGTTGATAGAGGAGATATTCTCAAGGTCATCTGGTACATTGTGACAGTGGTTGTTCCAAGCACATGACCTATGAAAGACGACTTCTCTCTAACTATCAAACCATTGATGGACCAAGAGTGATGTTTGGAGATAACAACTATGGACTTACTAAAGGTGTAGGAACACTAATGATTGGAGATGTTCAAGTTCATGAAGTTTACTACGTGGAAGGATTGAAACACAACCTACTATCTGTTTCACAATTTTGTGATAAAGGGTTTTGTGTCAAATTTACTCATAATGCATGCTACGTTCTAGATGGTATCAATGAAAATATTCTATTAGCCGGAGTAAGACAAGGTAACATTTATGTTGCCAATTTCCAAAGTTGTCCTAAAGATACTTGTCTTGTTGCTAAGAGTTCGGATGATTTAAGTTGGGTACATGCACGACGACTTAGTCACTTAAACTTCAAAACTCTTAACAAAATAACAAGGAAATCTTTAGTTAAAGGACTTCCTGATAAAATATTTTCAAAGAACCATGTGTGTGATGCTTGTCAAAAAGGAAAAGCAGACCAAAGCTTCTTTTAAAACAATAAATAATCCTTCTTGAGAAAGAATTCTCGAACTTCTTCATATGGATCTTTTGGTCCAAGTAACTCCTCTCGGTTTAGTGGAAGAAAATACACCTTAGTAATTATTGATGATTTTTCAAGATTTACTTGGGTTATTTTCTTGTACAAAAAGAATGAGACTATGACTAAGATTCCGTAATTTCTTAAAAAGATTCAAAATGAAAAAGGATTAAATGTTGTTAAAATTAGAAGTGATAAATGTACTGAATTCCTAAATAAATTGATTTCTAACTACTACATTAAGAATGGCATAGCTCAGAAACCTCTCATGGCAAGGACTCCACAAAGAAATGGAGTGGTCGAAAGGAGAAACGAGAACCTTGAAAGAGGCGGCTAGATCTATGTTATCCGAATATAACACTCCACACAGATTTTGGGCGAAGCTGTTAATACAACATGTTATGTTCAAAATAGAAGCTTGATTGTTAAGGATAAGTGTAAAACTCCCTATGAAATTTGGAAGGGAAGATCCCCCAAAATTTCATACTTTCATATATTTGGTTGTAAATATTTCATACATAACAATGGAAAATATCAATTAAAAACCTTTGATGCCAAGATAGCAGATGGGATATTCTTGGGATACTCATCCGTATCAAAGGCATATAGAGTTTTTAATAGAACAATCTTGTGTGTAGAAGAAACACCTCATGTGATATTTGATGAATCTTCTTTTGAGTTTGATAAGACATGGAACATCACAAAGACATCGAGACGATGCAGCAGCAGATGACTATCAAAGAATCAACCATAAAATTCTACAATCAAGAATCGATTCGGATGAAGAGGAAGAATTGGATAAAGGAAAAGAACACGAAAATTTTCCTCACCAGATGATTTGCCTACTAATCGAGACAACTAGCACATCCGATGTTCGGGGATCGAAGGTAACATAGAATCATCTCAAATAAATAGTTCGAGACAAGACATCATCCACCTGTAAAAGATAAAGGTAAGAGAGTAATGTCATATCACCCAGTGAGCGAGATAATTGGAGATTTAGATTAAGGGGTCCAGACAAGGACTCAACTAAATCAAGATTGTATGTTCGATTGCTATGTGTCATTACTTGAACAAAAATCAATTACGTAAGCTCTAATCGATTCTAGCCGATTAATGCCATGCAAGAAGAACTAAATCGATTTCAAAGACAAGATGTGTGGGAGCTTGTTGAAAGGCCTCATCATCAAAAGTCATTGGAACTAAATGGGTCTTTAAAAACAAAAGAGATGAAAACAATATTGTGGTTAGAAATAAGGCCGGACTAGTTGCTCAAGGTTATTCACAATCGGAGGGTATTGATTATGATGAAACCTTTGCACCAAGTAGCTTCGTTTGGAAGCCATAAGATTGTTTTTAGCCTATGATGCTTTTAAAAGATCCATAGTTTTTCAAATGGATGTTAAGCCAACATTTTTAAATGGAATCCTAGCTGAGGAAGTTTATGTAGAGCAACCGCCTGGTTTTGTTAAAGGAGACAAGGTTTATAAACTAAGGAAAGCTCTATATGGACTTAAACAAGCACCAAGAGCTTGGTATGACACCTTGTCTGAATATTTAATTCAAAATGGTTTTGTTAAAGGTAAAATTGATAGAACTCTTTTTAGAAAAGAATTTGGTTGTGATCTTTTGTTAGTTCAAATTTATGTTGATGATATAATATTCGGATCAACTAACATATCTTTGTGTGAAGATTTTAGTTCTCTTATGAAAAATAGATTTGAAATGTCCATGATGGGTGAGATGACTTATTTTCTTGGACTTCAAGTCAAACAGACAAAGAAGGGAATATTCATCAACCAAGCCAAATATACAAAAGATCTTAATGAAAAATTTGGAATAGGTACGACAGAGAAACTAAGATACCTATGATGACAAATTTTTCGATGGATCCAGATGAGAAGGGAGAAGACAACGATCAAACCGAGTATAGAGGTCTTATTGGTTCTTTATTATATTTAATCGCTAGTAGACCTGATATTTCTTTTGCGGTTGGAGTATGTGCTCGTTTTCAAGCTAATCCTAAGAAAAGCCATCTTGAAGCGGAAAGAAAATTCTCAAGTATCGAAAGGAACTATAAATATTGGACTATGGTATCCACTGATGATAACTTTGAGTCATCTGGATACTCGATTCAGATTTTGGTGGGTGTAAGATAGATAGAAAATCTACATCTGGTACTTGCCAATTTCTTGGTAGTAAGCCGATTTCATGGTTGTCTAAGAAACAAACCTCTGTAGCTACTTCCACAATCGAAGCCGAGTATATGGCACTGGAAGTTGTTGTTCACAAATGATCTGGATAAGTCAACAGCTAAGGGACTATAACATTATCACCAAAGAAGTACCTATCTTTTGTGATAGTAATAGTGTCATAGCTATTACTCAAAACCCAGTCCTACATACAAGATGCAAGCATGTAGATATAAGACACCACTTCATTCGAGACCATGTTGAAAAAGGAGATATTAGACTAGAAAAAGATTCTTCTTGATTTTCAAAGAGCGAGATATCTTAACAAAGCCACTTGCAGAGACAAGGTTTAAAGAACTATCTGTAGAATTAGGATTATTAGATGCTTCTTTAGTTAATCTATAATCTAATTCTTGTTTTTACTTCTAGTCTCTCTCAATTGGTTTATTATGTCTAGAAAGAATTATCGAGACTAGATAAGAGTCAAAGGACAATCGGGTAATTGATATCATTGATCTCCTATCATTGGAATCAAGAATCAAGGATTAGTCATATTGACCATATCAGATTTGATAGTTACTTGTTCGACATAGGTAAATCAAATAAGGACGTAATAGTCAACCGACTTCTACGTAATCGATGACTATTGAACCTTATCCGACTTACTCTTGTTACTAACAATTTATCTAAGTGTATGTGGTTTCAAAGAAGAATAAAGTCTAATACACATCTATAAATACAAGACAAGGTCTATTTGTCCAAGTATTCAGAAAATAAAGGATGCTATCAATCCGCATTTGAGGTGAAAGTCCGTGAAGTTTCTCCTAAATACTCTTAATTATGAATATTGAGTTCATATAATTAATATATGAATTTAATATCATAATTCTCTTTATCATTTATTTAAAAATGAAGTTACTCGATTGTAATAAAATATTTTGTTTTACAAAATAAAAGGATAAGGGTTCAAATTTGTTTTCTAAAAACAATAATATTTTATTTTATCTCTCCAATTAATCGAAAAGTAATTTCTTAAATAAGTAATCGTGTCGAGAGAAGTTACTACGGACTCAAAATTTTATCAAATTAACTTTTGAAATACGCCGAGTATGCTTCACGCGCCGTAAATTTTATCAATCTCACGCGCGACATATTGAATAATATTCTCTGCACTTTTCAAAATAAATGTCATAATTGCATTAATGGCGATTCGAAAGCCTACATTTACACTTTTGCAGGCAATTATTAATCTTATAATTGTTTATTATTATATTTACCATATAAATAGACATTCGTGTGCATAATTTCATTTACGCACACATAAAACTCTTCATATTTTCTCAAAACCTCTCTTTTCCCTCCTAAAACCTTCTACATTCATCAATGGCGGATTCTAAAAAGAAAATCAAGTTTGAATATGATCCGACTTCCATTCAGGATAGAACAAAGTCAGAGATGTATGTTGATTGGGATGTTGCGACCGATTCGAAACCAGAGAAATACCGAATCTACTAGAATCAAGAGGTCCTGCGATACTGCATTTATGAAACCTTTGAAGAATTTAACGGTGGATGATCTCGTGCCGAAGTTTTTACCGTGGCAAAAGCAACAGATACAGATTAGAATCGCAAATTAGAACGAAAGAAAAGAAAAGAAGGATAGTTTTATCAATTTCGAGATTGGTGCAATTTTCTATTTAAGCACCACCGGGCGATAACCCGTTCACCTATAAATCATCCGAATATTAGGAGAGTTTCCGAATGATGGCGAGGAGAACATATCAAAATACGACGGCGAATCAAAAGGCCGATGTTGAAAAAAAAGTACAGTATTGTTGATGCCGATTCTAACCAAGTGCATCTTGGGGAGAAACAAAGCCACGATGGGCTAACCAAGCCGAGGATATCTTTGTCCGAGAGCTATCATAGACGGGCTGAAATCAATCGGGCAAGGCCGGTTTACTCCAGGATAATGGAGGAGAAAAAGTTCACAAAAACCCCTATATCGATTTAGCCGATGAGATGATCTTTGACCAAACCGCGAGTATGATGGCCAGATCACTATCATACTTGAGCACAAAGTGGGGACAGACAACCTCGATTGGAGTGTTGGTGTGAAAAAGTATACAAGGACAGAAAGGACTACGATCAAAGATGAGAAGATATATGGTCCTAAGGAGTCGAGGGAGATGGAGATGCCCCGGCTCCACCTCCACTCCAAAGAAAAGGGCTTTGAAAGCCAAGACAAGGGAGGTTAAGATAGTCTTGGCAGATGAATCCTCGTCTGCCGAGACCGAGGAAGCAGAGGAAGAAGAGGAGAAGACAGCCTTCCTAGGGGAAGTGTCGCACCTGAGACGGAAAAGTATCGGGGGCAGACGGAGACGGTGGATGTCTCGTCTCGCAAGAAACGAGAAGGAGAGGATGCCGCTCACCATCATCATCTTCATCCTCATCCGAGGATGGAGGACCTAAACCCTCCACTTCCCAACCTCGGCGATGAAGGGGCAGATGAGACCGCCGCCTCACGAGCCTCTAAAACGGTCCACTCCGATAAGTCCAACACAAACCCAACCATCATTTGATCCATTCTCTTTCCTACCCTCAACCTCATCCGAACCTGAACTTTACCTAAATCTACCCAACCCATCCGGGAAATGGGTCCAACCGAAACCTCACCGCGGATTCTTGGGAAGAAATTCATCTTGAGACAAGAATCCACTCTCAAGGACGAGCCTGAGTTATTGAAAGAGCTGATTGATGTCTATTTGTTGAGAAGACTCAGCTGGGTTCTTTTGAAGAGACAACTATTTTGATAAAGCGTAAGCGGGGGCAACAATCTAGCCATCCGGGAGAAAGAAGTTCTCAAGAAGGCAAAGCTTAAATCATTCAGGATATCCTAACCTGAAAACACCTTTGTTGATTATATATTGCAAAGGGTATACCTTGGAGATGAGACCCCTAAGAGGTAGAGAAAGCGAGAGAAGGAAGAGGAGCAGTAAAAGGATGAATTGGCCGAGAGAGTTGTTGAGGAAGAAAGGATGGAGGAAGGAATAATCGGTGGAGTCGCCGATGAGCCAGTGAGATGGATACAATGAGGAGGCACAAACAGAGCAGATGGCGGAGCAAGAAACAGCTGAGGTGGAAACAGATATGCCAACTACATCAACTCATCTCGGCATTCCCTCCAACTATTGTGCAAACCGAAAGTGAAATCGAGGAAATAGATCTAACTCTATTTCCTCCCTCTCAAGAACAGAACTTGCCCAGACATCTGCCTCGTATCCGAATTGGAAGCGCTGAAGGCTGAAGTAGAAAATCGAAGAATGCCTCGTCTCAATGCCTTCCACTGGTCCCAAATGTTATAACTTCGCAATAAAGGAGAATATAAAAGCATTTGCTCATGAAAAGACCAAGATTGATCTATATTTCTCCGTAATCGACATGAGGAGAATATGGCCAAATTAAAGCGAGAATGTGGCCGAGGAGATGAACTCTCAAGACGCCCGGGTCAAACAAGATGTGAGAGATGCATTTCGTCAAATCGATGTGATGTTGAGGACCAGTGAGAGAGTCTTGGAGAGCAAAGAAAGCTTCATTTCTTCAAATCCTATCTATGCAGCTAGCCATGGAGAAAGACAGACAAAACACTACTCAAAGCAGTTCATGGAAGATGAGTTCAGATTTAACTAAGACAACCCATAAGAAGTGCCTTGAACAATTGATCGAGAAAATAGGATTTGTAAGAGAAGAACTCATAGGGCGGTATAAATCAAGTAGCCACTATTCGTAACACCCGCTTTGCCGATGCTAAAAAGGGGGAAGATAGTGAGCTCAAGAAAAGAGTTGAGTTGCGGGATGATCACCGATGGCTCGAATCTAAGAATAGATGAGTTGTCGGAGGAGCCGTTAAAAGCCGAAGAAGAGAAGAAGAAGGCAATGAGGAGAAGTCTCAAAGAGCACTAAGGAGACTAAAAAGAACTACAAATGAGGCTACCGAGTCCGATCCCGAACCCGATCTTCCACCCACCGCCGATCCTGCTCCCTTAACAATCAAATTCCCCTCATCCTCATCTAAAGCACTCGAAAGCCAAGGCTTCGAGCCAAGTTCGAGAAAACCCGGATGCAAAACGAGAAGAAGAAGCAAGGGTGCTAAAGAGGAGAAGGGAGGAGAAGGAGAAGTATAAGAGAAGGGATGCCAAGAAAAGAAGAGAACAGGAGAAAGCAAAGAGGAGATTTTATGATAGATCATTAAGGAGATGGGTTCGAAAGAACAAGATGAGCAAGGCAGGATGTATTCAAAGCCAAGCATAGAGGTGAGGTCATTCCCAAGGAAATCCTACTCATGGCGCACTGTGAAGTGGAGACCATTTGAAGTAGATTGGGTCTTCCAGTTTCACGTATGCAAAAATATCAAATGGGGTTTGGATGAGAACACCGCATTTCATAATCTGGTTGGAAGAAAGGGATCCTCGGATGTATCAAGACGTAATAGATCTTGCTCATGAGGAGTTTAATGCAGACGTTGTTGCACCTTCCTACTCTCGAGATGGAACCTCCACTAACAAAGGATGGCCGACTAGATCGTGAGAAGATTAAGCGGTGATAATCAAGGCCGAGTCTATAGCCGATCTTGCGTAAGGTGGAGAGACCATATCTTTAAAGAATAGAGTCTTTGACTGATCAAGATACCCGAGGAGGATAGGTGGTATGACTAGTTCTGATTCTCACTTTTTGTGATCCTTATCCGATCTACATGGGATATGTGCTAATCTGTGAATATATCTCGAATATTGAATTGGACTTCTCTCATAAACTTTGGTGTTCTAACCGACTTGATTCTTTTTAGTAACTTGTTCACAATTTCATAACACTAACTTATCCGAAATCTTCAAATCTTGTCTATGTTGTCTTCAAAGTTTTTGACTTTAAGCTGTGATGCTCTAATAATATGTTTATTGAGTATATTGTTCGATTATCCGACTATGTGATTTAGTTGTATACTTTGTAGTTTTTTCTAAAAAGTTCTAATGTTTTCTTTTCTTGAGTTGTGTTTTAACATCATCAAAAAGGGAAATTGTTAGGTAAAGAAAAGATTGTATTTAGTTTTGATGTGTTAAAAGTGTAAAATAGGATGACCAAATTGAGTATCTTGTATAGACAATTAAGTATACATTTGTAAATAAAACTAAGTATAAGTAGTCGACAAGGTCAAGATATCGACAAGGACAAACCTTAGATGTGGATAAAAATCGACGAGGTCAAGATATCGACAAGTACAACACATAGAAGACAGTTGACATGCAATACTACAAACAAACACCCAGACAAGGAATGAAGATGAGGACAAGGTGGAGTAAGTATCGACGATGAAGTGTTAGAGAAATTTTATACATGTTTCAAGAAGCAGCTTCAACTAACCAAGAGGAAGTTACAAGATTCAGATTTTATTGTTATAACTAATCAAAACGAGAATTCAAGGAAGTTATAACTACCAAGTGAAGATCTCTATAAATAGGGATAGAAATTAGTATATAATTACTTTTGATACTTTGCACTCATCAATATACACAATTTGTATTCACGAGCCACAAATATTGTACACATTCACAAACATTTTATACGTTTTCCAGCTTTAGTGTTTGTAGAACACTTTTCACACAAGATCTTCAAGCCATAGATATCTCGAAATTAGGAAGAATTCATTGTAAGGTGAAGATTCACGATTGTAAGTAAGTCAACAAGATGGAAGAAAGTAAGTAAGTGAAGACCCTTCTTCAAGGTTGAAGAAGGAGAGTGGATGTAGGATTGTTATAATCCGAACCACTATAAATCCTGTGTTCTTTATTTCTTTGATTTACTTATTTGTTTCTTTTCAATTCTTAGTTCATCATTTACGTACTAATTTCGTGATTAAAGTTAAACCTATAATATCGATTGCTTTTGATCTTGTTGAAGTTGAGGTTAATCATCATTTTCCGCTGTGTACATTCTGGTACCTTGAATAGATTGTTGAGAGATTTGAAAAATCTACAAAATCTATTCAACCCCCTTCTAGATTTTGTTCTAGAAGGTTAATTCAAGTTTAATCAACTCAACCAATCGGGACCAACAGCTTGTAAACTTCAATCTATGGTTTTAAGGAATATTGATATTTTTGTCCTGGATTCCCAAATATCAACTTAACAAGAAAGGACCCAAGTTACAAAAGGTACCTAAGATCTAAATTTGTGATTGCATGAAGATAGAAAAATAGTAGAAAGGGAAGATATTCTTGAGGTCATTTGGTACATTGATAGTGGTGTTCAAAGCATATGACCTATGAGAGACGTCTTCTTTCTAACTATCAATCTATAGATGGTCCAAGAGTCATGTTCGGAGACAACAATTTTGGGCTTACCAAAGGAGTTGGAATATTGATGATTGAAGATGTACAAGTCAATGAGGTCAATTTTGTAGAAGGATTGAAGCATAACTTGTTGTCGAGTTTCACAATTTTGTGATAAGGGGTTAAGTGTTAAATTCACTCATAATGCATGCTATGTGCTAGATGGTATCAATGAAAATATACTATTAATGGAGTCGACAAGGTAACATTTATGCCGCTAACTTTAAAAGTTATCCTAAAGATACTTGTCTTGTTGCAAAGAGTTCGGATGACTTAAGCCGGCTATGGCATAAATGTCTTGGTCACTTAAACTTCAAAACTCTTAACAAAATTGCAAGGAAATCTTTAGTGAAAGGACTCCCGATAGAATATTCTCAAAAAACCATGTTTGTGATTCTTGTCAAAAAGGAAAAGCAGACCAAAACTTCCTTTAAAACAATAAATAGTCCTTCTTCTGAAAGGATTCTCGAACTTCTTCATATGGATCTTTTGGTTCAGTCACACCTCTAAGTTTTCAGTGATCTAAAATATACCTTGGTAATTATTGATGATTTCTCAAGATTTACCTGTTATTTTCTTATACAAGAAGAATGAGACCATGATAAAAATTCGAGAATTCCTTAAAAGAGTTCAAAATGAAAAAGGACTATGTATTGTTAAAATTAGAAGTGATAAAGGTACCGAATTCCTTAATAGGCTTGTTACTAACTATTGTACAGAGAATGACATAGCTCATGAGACATCACCGCACGGACACCACAAAGAAATGGAGTTGTTGAAAGGAGATACGTAACCACGAAAAGAAGCTGCTAGGACAATGTTATCTCGAGTATAACACTCCTCACGAGTTTTAGGCGTGGAAAAGGCATTAATCTTGCTTGTTTTGTCCAAAATAGAAGTTTGATTGTTAAAGATAAATGTAAAACCCCTATGAAATTTAGAAGGGAGATCTCCCAAAATTTCATATTTTCATATATTTGGTTGCAAATTTTTCATTCACAACAATGAAATCTCGATTAAAAACTTTTGATGCTAAGATTTCAGATGGAATATTTTTAGGATACTCATTTGTATCTAAAGCATACAAAGTTTTTAATAAAACAACCTTGTGTGTGGAAGAAATACCGCATGTTGTATTTGATGAATCTACTTTTGAGTCTAGTAATACAGATGACATCACAAAGATATCGAAGATCTGAACAAGATGACCATCAAAAGATCGGTTGTAAAATTCTATGACGAAGAGGAAGTACGAGATTCAAGCAAAGAAAAAGAACCTGTAAGTTCTTCTTCACCACCGATCGACAACCAATGCCACAGATAATCAAGAAGACGCATCTCGAAGGTAATACGTAATCATTTAAAATAGATACTTTCACAAATCTTCATCCATCGTAAAAGACAAGGGTAAGAAAGTAATGTCTTATCATCCACCTGAACAAATAATTAGAAATTTAGACTGGAGTCCAGACAAGGACAAAACTAAATCAAGATTGTATGTTCGGTTGTTATGTGTCATTACTTGAACCTAAGACTATTAATGAGGCTTTAACCGATTCCAACCGGATTAACGCCATGAGAGAAAAACTAAATCAGTTTCAAAGACAAGATGTGTGGGAACTTGTTGAAAGGCCTCATCATCAAAAAGTCATTGGAACTAAATGGGTCTTTAAAAACAAAAGAGATGAGAACAATATTGTGGTGAGAAACAAAGTCGACTAGTTGCTCAAGGTTATTCACAATCGAAGGGATTGATTATGATGAAACTTTTGCACCAAGTAGCTCGTCCCGAAGCCATAAGATTGTTCTTAACTTATGTTGCTTTTAAGCGATTCATAGTTTTTCAAATGGATGTTAAGTCGGCAATCTTAAATGGAATCTTAGTGAAGAAGTTTATGTAGAGCAACCTCCGAGGCTTTGTCAAAGGAGACAAGGTCTATAGATTAAGGAAAGTTCTATATGGACTTAAAACAAGCACCTAGAGCATGGTATGATACTTTGTCGATTATTTAATTCAAAATGGTTTTGTAAAATGTAAAATTGATAGAACCTTGTTCGAGAAAAGAGTTTGGTAGTGATATTTTATTAGTTGATTTATGTTGATGATATCATTTTGGATCAACTAACACATCTCTATGTGAAGAATTTAGTCATCTTATGAAGAACAGGTTTGAAATGTCCATAATGTGAGAGATGACTTACTTCCTTGGACTTCAAGTCAAGCGGACTAAAAAGGGAATATTCATAAATCAAGCCAAATACACAAAAGATCTTATTGAAAAATTTGGAATAGGTACCGGCCGAGAAGCTAAGATACCTATGATGACAAACTTTTCAATGGATCCAGAATGATAAAGGGGAAGACACGAGATCAAACAGAATATCGAGGTTTAATAGGTTCGTTATTATATTTAAGCTGCTAGAAGACCTGATATTTCTTTTGCGGTAGAAGTCCATGCACGTTTTCAAGCTAAACCAAAGAAGAGTCATCTTGAGGCGGCTAAGAAGATTCTTAAATTCATAAAAGGTACATATAATGTTGGGTGTGGTATCCAACCGATGACAATTTCGAGTTGTCGGGATACTCGATTCAGATTTTGGTGGGTGTAAGATAGATAGGAAATCTACATCTGGAACTTGCCAATTTACGTGAAGTAAGCCGATTTCATGGTTGTCTAAGAAACAAACCTCTGTAGCTACTTCTACTACCTGAAGCCGAGTATATGGCGGTTGGGAGTTGTTGTTCACAAACTCATCCGGATTAGTCAACATCTAAGGGACTATAACATTATCACTAGAGATGTGCCAATCTTTTGTGATAGTAATAGTGTCATAGCTATTACCCAGAACCCGATCTTACATACCAGTGCAAGCATGTTGACATAAGACATCACTTCATACGAGATTATGTTGAGAAAGGTGACATCGAGACTTGAAAAGATTTTGGTGATTTTCAAAGAGTTGATATCTTGACAAAACCTTTAGCGAGACAAGGTTCAAGGAATTATCCATTGAGTTAGAATTATTAGATGCTTCTTTAGTTAATCTATAATCTCATATTATATTTTTCATTCTTTGTCTCTCTCAATTATTTTACTATGTCTAGAAAGAAGTATCGGGCGAGTAGAAGATCATATGGATAATCACAGAGTGATATCATTGATCTCCATAAAAGGAATCAAGAATCAAGGATTAATCTATTGATCTTAGACCAACTTGATACTTACTTATACGACATGAAGTAATTCGAGACAAATACATTATAATTATGCATTCTACAAACAAACATATAAGTATATGTACCTTATGCGAGTTACTCACAAAGGTTACTTATGAGTTGTTTCAGTGTCTTTGTGTTCAGAGAAATTAAGTCTGTAAACACTTTTCATCATATGACAAGAGCTTCTTATCTGAATATTCATAGAGCAGACAATGTTACAATCAATCCAGGACTAGGTGAAAATATCGGGAAGTATTTTCTACCTTTTACTTCTTTTTATAATGAAAATTATGCATATTAGTTCATATAATCAATATGTGAATTTAATATCATAATTGTATTACTTATTCAAAAATGAATTTACTCGCTTAATTCTTTAAAAGCTTTTGTCAAAATAAAAGATAAAGGTTCCGATTTTGTTTTTATTAAAATATGTACACTTTTCATTGTATCTTTCCAATTAAGCTGAAAAGTAAAGAAAAATAAGTAACTCTATGTCGAAGAAGTTACTACGGACCCAAAAATTTTATCAAATTGAATTTTGAAATACGCTGGTAACATTCACGCGTCAAAATTGGAGGCGGTTTCAAATATAAGCGAAATCGACAATTCCACTTGTAGCGACATATTTAATATTATTCTCTTCACTTTTCAAAATAAATTGTCATAATTGCATTTATGGTGGCACGAAAGTCTAAATTTACACTTTTTCAGTCAATTATGAGTTTTATAATTGTTTATTATATCTCTTTCCATATAAATAGGAGAACATGTGCATAATTTTATTTACGCACATACTAAACCTATTCATATTTCTCTCAAATTTTCATTTCCCTCTCAAAAACCTTTACATTCTCTTCAATGGCGGATACTAAGAAACCCAAGATCAAATTCGAGTATGATCTAAGCTCGATCGAGACAAGACGAAATCGAAATGTACGTAGAATGGGAAGTATCCACCGATCCTGAAACCGAGAGATCCTTGATTACTAGATTTAAGGGGATTAAAACAAGATCGCACAATGAAGCCTTCAAGAAATAAAACTCTTGATGACCTTTCCGCCGAATTCTGACAAGGGCGAAGACAACGAAAACCGGTTTAGAATCGAGGGTTTGAACGAATGGAAAGAAGGAGAAGGTGGTGGTCACTATAGAGGACCTGGGTGAAATTTTTGGATTAAGTACGGTGGGTGAAAACCCATTCACATACAAGGCAAATGAGTATTTGGAGAGTTTCCGATTGATGGCGAGAGGTCGCATCAAAATACGGACGATGAATTTGAAAAGGCCGATGCTAAAAGCGGAAATACAGGTTGTTAATGCTAATTTTAACAAAATGTATTCTGGTGACCAACAAAGCCAAGGCTATCTTTGTCGAGGGCTATATTTGATGGAGCCGAAATCAATTGAGCTAGGGTTGTGTTTTCTAGGCTGATGGAGGAGAGGAAGAGGTTCATAAAAACCCCAATTTCAAAGGAGTGATGAGATGGTCCCGAAAAATATAACAAGTATGATGGCGGAATCACCATCATCCTTGAGAGCAAGTAGGAAGCAGTAACCTCGGTGGGAGGATGGTGTTAAGAAATTCACCAAATAAAGGGCTTGCTCATCAAGGATGAGAAGATATTTGGACCCTCGACTCGAGAGGAGACGAGGATGCCCCAGCTCTACCACCGGCACCAAGAAGAAGGGTTGTGAAAGCCAAGGAAAAGAAAGTGGAGGCAGTCTTTGGAGGATGAGTCCTCATCTGCAAGCAGAGGAGGATGCAGAGGTAGAGGTGGAGAAGACAGCTTCCCAAGGGAAGTGTCTCGGCAGAGGTAGCTGATGTAGAGAGAATGGTTATCTCATCTGGAGATGAACCGAGAGGAAGCTGCTCAAACATCATCTTCTTCCTCATCCGAGGATGCGTAACCCCAACCCTCCATATCCCAACTTGGCGATGAAGAGGCGACAAGACCGCTGCCTTAGAGCCTCTAAAACGGTCTACTCCCAAAGTCCAACCCAACCCTAACTCACAGATGACCCATTTTCCTTCCTATCCTCATCTCAAACAGAACCCAACCTATACCTACACCTACCTAATCCCTCCGGAGAGATGGGAGCGGCGAGCTCTCACTCGAGAATCCTTGGAAAGAAATTCTTGCCGAAGAAGGAATCGGCTCTAATAGATGAACCTTATCTATTCGGAGAACTCATTGATGTCCTGGTTGCTGCGAAGGTTGAGGACAAGATCATTTGAAGAGACAGTATTCTTATAGCGGAGGCGGGAGGAAATAATCTATCCATCTAGAAGAAAGAAGTCCTCAAGAAAGCTGGTCTTAAATCCTTCTTGGATATCCTATACTGAAGATAAATTCTACGATTACATCTTACAAAGAGTATACCTTGGAGATCCGCTACCAGAGGAGGTAAAGGAAAAGGAGGTGAGGAAGAAAAGGTGGGTGAGGAGGAGGAAAGAAAAAGATGAGGAGGCGAGAGAAAGAGAAGGATGAAGAGGAGACGAGAAGAGAGATGGAGATGGAGGAAGCGAAAAAGGTTATTGGTGGAGCTGCCGATGAGCCAGTGAGATGGAATCTGGTGGGGAGGCACAAGCGAGGTGGTAGGCGAGGAGTCTGCCGTGGTTGAGTCGGAGATGCCAACTCAAAAGCACATTGGGCGAGATTCACCACCAGCGGCAATTGAGGCCATAATTCCGATTGAGGAGATAGATCTTACACTATCTTCTCCGGAAGAAATTGCTCAACCCTTAACCTCTGCGTCTGCATCCGAAGTGGAAGCACTTGAAGGAGGAAGTTTCAAACTTAAAGATGGCTTGCTTAAGTGCTCTTCATCTGGTTCCGGCGTTATCTCATCATCTATCAAGGAGAACATAGAATTTGTAGTACATGAGAAAACAAAGATAGACCTCTATTTCTCAAATATCGGACATGAGGAGCGAGATGGCTAAGGTTAAGCGGCAAGTAGTCAAGAAGAAAGAGCTCAAGAGGCACAGGTCAAACAAAGATGCGTACTCAATGCATATCTTTGAAATTAGAATCTTGTGGAAGACCGAGGTCAAGGAGTCTTGGAGAGAGAAAAGGAGGTTTCTTTTCGCAAGTTTTGAGGATGATCTTGGGAATTGAGAAGGACAGACAAACAAACATCCTCAAACAATATTTGGAAGGCGAATTCGGACATCTTGAGGCGGCTCGAGAAGAAGAGGTATGATCGGTGGATCGAAAAGCTGGATTAGTCGACATGAACTCATGGGCCAAATCGAACAAGTAGCCACTATCTGCAATACCCGCTTTCTTCTTTGTTAAAAAGGGGAAGATAGTGAGCTCAAGAAAAGAGTTGATGTTCAAGATGACAAAATCCTTGCCTTGAACTGAAGATAGAAGAAGCGTCGAAGAGCTATTGAAAGTTAAGGAAGCAAGGAAGAAAGCGGCGGATGAGAAGTCACATAGAGTCTTAAGAAGGATCGACAAAGGACGCAGCATCTGAATCCACCGAATCTGAACATGAAGCCGAGAAAGAGCTACTCGCTCAAGACCACTGTCCCCATCCTATCAATCAAATCTCCCTCATCTTCAACTATGCCACTGGGAAAGCCAAAGCCGCAAGTAAACCAAAACCCAGCCGAGATAGATGAATAGGAAAAGATAAAGAAAAGAAAGAGGGAAGAGAAGGAGTAGTACAAGAGAAGGGATGCGAAGAAAATGAGGAACAAGAGAAAGGCTGCAGGGAAGTTCTATGATCGGAAGCTAAGAAAGTGGGTGCGAAGGGCCAAGATGAGCAAGGGACGAAGTACTCCGACCATATCATAGAAGTGATGTAGTACCCAAAGAAATCTTGTTGATGGGGGATCGGGAGAAGTGGAGATCCTATGAAGGCCGAGTGGATCGTCGCTTTCCACGTCTGCAAGAAGATTAAGTGGGGTCTAGAAGAGAACATCGCTTTCCATGTCTGGTTGGAGGAAAGGAATCCAAAGTTTTATCAATATCGATCGACCTTGCTCATGAGGAGTTCAATGCGGATGTAGTCGCACCCGGCTTACTCGCCGATGTCTCCTCCAACAACGAAAGATGGTCGTCTGGACCATGAAAAGGTCAAGCAACTCCTAATCAAAGCTGAAGTCAAGCCGACTTTGCGAAGGAGGAGAGACGGTGTCCACGAAGAATAGGGTCTTCGGCGGCTAAGTGTGCTGGAAGAAGAAAGATGGTATGACAAAATCTTATCTGTTCATAGTCCATATCCGATCATCCGAGAATGTGCTAAATCATGTCATATCTGAAATCCTTGTGAATATACTTTTGACCTATTCTCATGAAACTGTTGTTAAACTAACTTGCTCGATTTAATCTTCTAATCAATTCTTGGTATAACTATATGAAATAAACACGATTATCGACTAAGTGACTTAAGTGCATACTTTGTGGAATACTTGTCTTCTAAGTTTACTAACAATTTTCTTTTCTTGAGCTATGTTTTAACATCATCAAAAAGGGAGAAATTGTTAGGAAGAAAGTTGTATTTAGTTTTGATGAGTTAAAATGTAAAATAGGTTGACCAAATTTGAGAATCTTGTATAAGTTAGGCGATGTAGTAAAGATATGTAAATAGACTAAGTACAAAAGTTAGATAAGGATACACAAGAGGTCGGATGAAGACGAGAAGTCGATGATGACAAAGAGTCGACAAGGACATGAAGCGAGATAAAGACAAGCATAAGAAGACAGAGACAAGGTCAAAGACAACGAATGACAGTCACCAAGATCAAGACTAAGACACGATACAAGGTGGACCATGTCTAAATACAAGATGATGAAGTGTTAGGAAAATTCAAGGAATTTCAAAGCGATTTACAACTAACCAAGAAGAAGTTACAAGATTCGCTTAGTTTGTTATAACTAACTAGAGAAAAATTAGCAAGGAAGTTACAAGCCAACAAAGATCTCTATAAGTAGATCTAGAAATTAGAATAGATTAGCTTTTACGCTATCTCACAAATTCACAAGTATTCTCAAAACACAATTAGCATTCACAAGTATTGTAATCACATTCACGAACGTTCTTCACGTTCACAATTCTTAGTGTTTGTAGAACACTTCTCACGAATATTTTCAAGCCATTAGAATCCGAGAAATTAGAAAGGAATATTGTAAGACTGAATATTTGCACTATAAGTAAGTAAGAAAGGAAGAAGAAAGTAAGTAAGTCGAGACCCTTCTTCAAGTTGAAGGAGGAGAGTGGACGTAGGATCGTTTAATCCGAACCACTATAAATTCGGTGTTATTTCTTTTAAGTTCTTTTATTCTTCTTGTTATTTACATTTCAATCACATACAAATTTCAGAAAGCTTAAGATCCATATTGATTGAATATAAAAATTATTTCCGCTGTAAAACTTTGATTTAGAAGTTGATAGATAATCTAAACTCGAAAAAGTTTCGATAATCTATTCATCCCCCTCCCTTCTAGATTATCGCTAGAGGGACATTTAATTTCTTAATTCAACTCAATCAAAGGGACCAACGAGAGAATATTGAGTGAAAAGGGAACTCTCTTTCATGAAAATCCACAGTGTTTGAGATGTATGTCTTTCCAGAAGGATGTAAGCAAATATATCCCTTGTGTGATGTACTATATCCCAAGAACACACACTTTGTAGAGCGAAACTGTAGTTTTAAGTTATTATAAGGTCTTAAAAATGGAAAACAAGCACAACCGAACACTCGAAGGTGGGAATAGCATGGAGCTTTACGGTATAAGGCCTGATATTGAGATATTTTGTGGAGTATGGGTGTGGGAATGATATTAAACAGCAGTGTCACACGCATTCCACCAAAAAGTCATAGGCATGATACTCTTAGCAAGCATGGGACAGTCCCAGCTCAATGACATTTTGGTGTTTCCTTTCTACCAACCCATTACTCGTTGATGTGTGTAAGGACATGAATATTTGTGAACAATACCAAGACTCCTGAATAGAGAACCAAGCACCACAAATTTACTCCCATATCACTCTGAAATGACTTAATCTTTTTAAAAATTGCCTCTCAACTAATTTTATAAATTGAGGAACTATAGCAGCAACATCGATTTCAATTTCAAAGGATAAATCCATGTATAACGTGTAAAATCATCAACAATCGATAAGTAATACCTGTAACCTTCAAAAGATAACACCGAGGCTGGTCCCCAAACATCACAATGTAGCAATTCTAGAGCAGATTTAGTATGATGTGTAATAGAAGTAAATGATTTCTCGATGCATTTTGCCCAATTTTCAATCATCACAAAAAGTATCAAAAGAAGTTTTTATTCCAACATTCAACTGATTGCAAACACTCTTTAGGGTTGCATCACGGGGATGCCCACCTATAATGCCACAACATTGTATTATTATCACTATTTCTAATAACAACATTACAATCATATGAAGATGACTTCCTAGATACCGCATGATTAGGTCCTTTATTCGACGAATTAAATCTACTCCCAAACCTCCTAGATCCAGTTGGTAGAGGCCATTACCGAGCACTCCTCTCAAGGCCAGTTTCTGGTTTTCACATCCTTGATAAAACATGCATCAACATGAAACTTCAATGATAGCATTATTATCCTTTAGAAATTGTGAAATGCTCGAGAAGATTTTTTGTTATATCAGGTTCATGTAGAACCTTATTCAGCTTTACATACGTAGAACATGCAAAATAGGTAAAGACATAGATCCAACATGCTTGATGGGAACACAAGAACCATTACCAACTACAAGATGAGAGTTACCTTGATATGGTGAGTTTATGTGGAGATTTCCAAGTTGAGAGGTGATGTGGTGTGTAGTACCGCTATCGACAATCCATCCGAGATCCATTGTGTTGTTGAGGAGAGATATCTGAATGCCCTGTGTGCTGATAATTTGTAGAAGATGGATCCGCGAGGAACAAAGAAGGATCGCGGAGACGGCTGTCCATGCATAGCAATATGTGCACGATAATTTAGATCTGTGGATGAGTTAGGTGAGATGCCTGTGAATTGTGCTCAAGTCCGAGAAAAGTCTTATCAAACCGCTTGTAGCACTTCGAAACCACATGCTTATTTTTTCCACAAAGTTGACACACAACCTTCGGCTTCCCAAACTTAGATTTGCCTTTAAACTTCCCTCCATTCTGATTTTTCCCATCCTTAGTGGCAACATTAGCTTGAATCCACGAGTTATCAATTGAGGTATTCGATTCGATGCTAATTGAAGAAGGCACATTTCATGAATGTGTAGAATTGGTGAATCTCGGGCGAGTTGGAATTTCACTTCGAGTAGTTAGATTCACAACAACCGCATCATACTCACTCCCTAATCCACCAAGGATGTGTAAGACTAAGTCATCATCACCGATCGATGACCAGCAGCAAGTAATCCGTCACAATAGTTTGCATTTGTAGCATATATTCGTCAATGGACAAAGATCCTTTTTTCAGTGTCTGTAGCTAAAATCGAAGATTATCGCACGCGCTTTGGATTGAGACACGAGCAGTTTCTCAAAAACTTGCCGAGACTTCACATGCATGAGTGCAGCAACTAGCATAGCCAAGCATGTTATCCGAGATCAAACTAAGCATCCAGCTCGTTGATGCTACTTCACCGAGTCCTCACTCGAGGCATCAAGTGACGGAACATTCTCCGAATTACACATGAGAACATCCTCATATCCATGTGCATTCACCAAGGCTAAGATCTGAGTTCTCCAATGTACATAATTGGTGCGATCTAACCTAATAGTAAGGGTGATGAATGGTGGGAGTTTGGATTTCAGAGAATTCATGGTAATAGTCGCAGAGAAAACAAAAAAACACAGCAGATAAAAGAAGGATCGAAAGAGACGAAGAAACAAAAAAAAGAGAGAGAGAGAGAGAAAGCAAAGAACAACAGATTACGGAACAAGAAAAAAGGAAAGAGATCACCTAAATCACTTCACAAAATCAAGAAGAAGAACCTCTAACCGTTGGCCGGTGATACCATGTTGAGATCAAAGACAAAATTAAAATTGAGTATATTATTGATCTAAGTTTCGTCCTCCTTAGTGAGGTGAATTTATACACCGAGAGTTTCAGAGAATCGGTTAGTTTGTTATAGAAACGTAATCGACTTGCTTTTTAAATACGGAACCTAACTAATCAGATTAGTAAAAGAACACTAAACAACAGCATTAAGAAACCCTACATACACGTGCATGACTCAACTTTAATAGTTCCCCTTAAGCTTTATGTTAGGAAAGACAGTTTTAATGTATATATTATTTCAGGTAAAGTTGATCTAAGTTGAGTATATTATTGATCTAAGTTTCGTCCTCCTTAGTGAGGTGAATTTATACACCGAGTTTCGAGAGAATCAGTTAGTTTGTTATAGAAACGTAATCGACTTGCTTTTTAAATACGGAACCTAACTAATCGGGATTAGTAAAAGAACACTAAACAACAAAGCATTAAGAAACCCTACATACACGTGCATGACTCAACTTTAATAGTTCCCCTTAAGCTTTATGTTAGGAAAGGACGGTTTTAATGTATATATTATTTCAGGTAAAGTTGTTAATGAAAAGAGTAAGAAAGATAATATTGTAGAGAAAGAAAGTGTAAAAGTGAGTGTCAATTAGTGTAATTTTGTTTAAAAGTTGAAATAATTATTAAGACATATAGGATCACGACTTTCCAAATAAATAATGTAATATTTTTAAGAGGACTCCTAAAATGGCAAAACGTAAAGATTAAAGAAGAATCGATGGAGTATATGTCATATGGATTTTGGAGATCTAGGAGGGCTTAAAGATAAATAATTGGATATAATGGAATGAAAGCAGGTGGTTTGATTGTTGAAAAATGATATCATAAATTATGATTTTTGTTGGAATGCTTTGAACCCTAATTGTAAGTTGATCAGGGTCTCATTGCCCGGTCTCTTTGAAAGTGGGAAATTGTAATTTTTGGTCCCATGAAAATTTTTCAATGATGATGTTAATTTCACGTTCTTTTTTTGTCCTTTTTTCGCAAAAATAGTCTCGATCATTATTTTTAGGACCAAAACTGCAATTTTATCCCATTCTTTCGGGACCAAAACTGTAATTTTCTTGGGACTAAAAATGTCGAAACAAATTACGGGACCAAAAGTGTAAAAAAGGACCATTTTGCAGACCACTCATTCTCTTGGGACCAAAAATGTAATTTAACCGTTTGGAAGCATGTTGTTTTTGGGCTCAATTTTATACTGTGGACATATTTTATAGGTACAGTTTGTTTCGATGTATAAATATCTCTAATCTTAACTTATGTTTAATTCGTATCATTGTAGTCGTTTTTCAACATAATAAATATATCATCTCTTCTGCCTGTGGACATAGCTCACACAACCGAACAACATAATTTTTGTGTTCTTATTTATTGATATATTTAATTATTTATATTTCTTACATCCTTATTTTATATCGTAAAGATGTAATTAAAATTATTGACTCATTCCTCACCTTAGAATAAATTCCACACTAAAACTTCAAATACTAATTTTTCTTAAACATTCCAAACTAGTATTTATTAATATTAGTTAGAGCTCCACTACCTCGACTCAAAGGTCATGAATTGAGTCACCCTTTGCCCGATTAAAAAAAAAAAAAAGAAGTATTTATTAATAATAGTATATTATTACTAAGCATTATTGGTTTATAAATATATTTATATTTACAAAAATTAATGATAATTCATATACATTTTAAGAAAAAAGTGTAATGAGTGGAGTATTGAAGAGTAATTTTGTAAACTTTTATTATTAAAGTAAGGGAGGTGGTTGGATTGAGTGTAAAAGTAATGACATTTTGTGTAAATATATGAATATTGTGAGGGTGGAGTTTAAGGAGGAGTTTCCTTTTTAAAAATGTGAAATTTAATGTGGGACAAACCAAAAAGGAAAATGTGAAAACCGATAAGGACAGAGGGAGTATTACATTTTAATTAAACCAATCACCACTATTTATACTAACGGTAGTTATTCGTATTCATCAACCATATAATTCAATAGTAATGAGCATATATATAACTTATGATCATCATTCTTCACTAATATTTTTCTTATTTTCGTTCCAGTTTATTTCATCAAACCAAGTAACCCTAATTATTAAACATGAGGAATCATTTTGTTGTGTATTGACCACTTAATTAATAATTGTCTCCATTGTATTTTCTTGGAGTAGCCTGAGATTTCAAAGAGGATAGATATGTGAATAACACTAGTTTTTGTTCATTAGCAAGGGAAAAATGAATTAATGATTGTTGTTATTAGTTGGGGAGTCTATTTATATTACGAATTAATTTCACTGCGGTAAAATTTGTTTATATTTTTAATAATATTAATTTTCTTATTAAAATATATTAATTTAATAATAATATTATATAATAAAAATAATTAGTATCATTTTAAATTACACGAATAAATTAGTTTAAAAATTTATTTAATTTATGGGATGTCTCCTCGATCTTAATCTATCAACCTTTTACGTCCTGTATTATATGTTGCAAGGAGATGCATGGGGTCATGTTTATCGGATCAGAGGGAGTGGGGTCATGTTTTTTTATTTTTTCAAATAAAAGTGTTTTTATGTTTTTTTAATTGATTAAATAAATATTTTTAATTTAGATATGAGAAAGCTACATACAAACTTAAAAATATTTTAAATTATTGAAAGAAAAACATATTAGTATAATTTTATTAAAAGTAATTAATGGAAGGTAATTTAGATATATGTCCTCATATTCCATGTATTCGCAAACCCTAGTAACATATATAAAATGATCTATTACTCCTCTGTTCCATATTTAAAGTGATATTTACTTTGTTCGACATAGGTTTTAATGTGTGATGGGTTAAATCGATCCGGATCTCCTGTTACATAATGATGTTACATCTCATGTTACATTAATTAGATATGTGTCACGTGTACATACATCAAAATTTACAAATAAGATAATAACACCCTAATATAATCATATGTTCTATTAATTAGGAAATTATGTTAATTTAAAAGAAACAGTTTCCTTTCAAAATTTCATCCCAAAATCATGTTAAAATGAAACAAATCAAAAAGGAGATTGAACAAAAAATAGGAAAGAATAATTGACTCTATTTAAAAAAATAAAATCATGTAATTTTAATTATATAACTTTTACATTTTTTTATGTGAATTGCAAGAGTTTTCTTGTAATATTTTAATACAAATTTATTATTTTGTTAATATTTGTAATTTATAAATTTTATAATATATTATTAATTCTACTTTTAATTATGTATAATTTATATATATATTTTTTTGATCGGTAAATGTTAGTTGTTAGTGGTTAGAAATTAGTTCGTCAAGTCTCCTTACAAATCCAAATTCTCCAAGTCTCCTTATATCTCCCATTCCAATTCGTTCCCGAAGGGAATCGAACCCAGTCTCCCACTTAAGTGAGGAGCCGGTGGCCAAGTGGGCTATGCCCCTTGGTTATGTATAATTTATATTAACCATGTACAATTTATGTATAATGCAAGAGTTTAATTGTAAAAAGATGACGTCATAAAAACACGAGTATTTTTTTCTTCTTTTTAAAAAATAAATCAAATTATTTAAGTGCCTAACCGTGCTTGTGCCTAACTCGTGTCTTACCTACATTTCTAAGTCAAACACTTACTTAATTAGACATTTGCAAAAATAGATCATCAAGCGTGTAATAAAAGTCATAACTAGCTTAACATAACAAAATATAATAGACATGCGCTAGTCATGCATGCATAATATTTTGAAATACGAACATAACTTCTTAGTAGTTTGAAAGGGACTCGACCCGGAACCAAGTAATCCATACGTAAATTTGAAAGCTTAAAACATAACATAAGTCCTGCTGGTACTAACTTCATTTCTTACAGGAACTTAGTTTGTAGTAAATTTATTTAGAGGAGTCTACATAGCCGATCACACGTCCGCCCCGTCGTCAACGGGACCTGAAAAATTTAAAGTAGCATCATGAGTCTTCCCCGGAGGAGAAACCCAATGGGATAATATTTAATATACAATTGCATTAAAAAGACAAATAAGCATGTCAACCGAGTACACGCCAAGCCCGTAGACCCAACTCATTTCACACGTATTTAGTCCGTAGACTGTCTTGATTCACACAGAGCATAGTCCGTCGACTAGCTTTATCACACAGAGCATAGTCCGTCGACTAGCTAAAATTCACACAGAGCATAATCCGAAGATATGTCTGCTCGTACACACACAAATTACTCTAAATAATGCAAAAAGTATTTAAAGGTTACCCAGTTTCTTGGTATTTGAATGTTTCAAAATAGCTTCCGGAAATTAATTGCTTTGACCACTCGACACATTCATCGTCTTTTAGTCTTATAAGCATTAAGTTATAATCGTACACTTAAAGTGCTTTTACTAACGTTAATTAGTATCTAATACATATGAATATATGTATATATAATATATACCTACTTGTAAACTTAAACATATTTCAAAGAAAAAAATTCTATTTACTAAGACTATTCAAGTTCACATAAAAAGAAATAATAAAATTTCTTCATATGTGTAAAAGAAATTGTAAAAAGCGTTATAACATGCTCACAACAAAACCAATTTATTCATTAAGGAATACCTCTACTTTCAATTACTTAGGTGACTAAAGAAAAATAATTTACAAACTCACCTTTTATGTAAAACTTCTTAAAAGACAGCTCGTAGAAGATAATTTATAATCAAATATAAACACGTCATAAAATTAATAAATTTATACAGTAGTTTTACAACTCATATAGCTACATACCATAAAAATATCACATAAAAATAATCTCAATTTTGTTACTTTTGAATTCTTCAAGTTAGATAAAAACAATCTCCTATATGAGGTTATGTTCCATCTTTTTATAAAATTTTGTAACACATGAATATGAATTAAATAAAATCAAGTAAAAATTTATATAATATCCTAAGTACCAGTAGTATAACTTGTAAAAAGATCACATTTTAAATCTTCACATTTCCTACTTGATCATGCATCGTTCTAGAGCTCCAAAACTATTTGTTTTTATAAGAAAGACAATGTTTGTTAGAAAATTCATTAAAAATTGAATATAACTCCAAATATATCAAGGTAAAATTCTTATGAAATCTAAGACATAGTAGAATAACATAGTCCAAAATCACTTTCAAAAATTAATTTATCTGTTCACAATAAATTCTGCAATAATCGCCAAAAACAGGGGCATTTTTTTCTATACAGCACTTTTGTAGAAAAATCATATTAAATCAAAAATAGCTTCAGAAAATCTGAAATTTTTAACTCATATTCTAGACTTCCAGAATCACATTGTGGCAAAAGGGTTTATGAAAATTCATTCAAAAGAAGGTCAGATCACTACTCGAAATTAACATGCAATTACATAGCAATTTCCAACAATAAATTTTATACATTTTGAAGCATAGTTGGGGCACCCAACTCATTTTAAATATCAAAAGACCATCAACAACCCTTATGGTAAACCCTAATAATTTATTATTAGTTAAAAATGCATCAAAACCCACATGCAACCATATAATCAACATGCAATCCACTAAATAACATCAAATAATCATATAGTTTACATATTCATAAGCTAAACATATATAATCAAACATATCATTCAACCAAATGCCAAAGAATATCTTTGGGCTTCTAACATATGTATCTAATCACATATACCCACTAAATCATTGTAGGAAATAAGGGAGAAGAAGATAAAAATTATTTCAAAAACATGACCAATATATATGCATATATTTGAAAACTCATTTAAGCAAAAGAGTGGAAAAAAGTTGCATTTCTTCTTACCTTAGAAGATTCTTGAATCTTCAATCTTGGTAGAGTATTCGGAGAGAGGAATGTACGGTCAGTTGATATTCTTCACTCATATA
The DNA here is from genome assembly GCA_030762865.1 of Paraleonurus japonicus. Lineage (NCBI taxonomy): Eukaryota > Viridiplantae > Streptophyta > Magnoliopsida > Lamiales > Lamiaceae > Paraleonurus > Paraleonurus japonicus. The sequence continues at coordinate 19,548,067 of CM061061.1, read as the reverse complement.
TATAATAATCTCAAAAATCAAAATAAAATCTAATAAATTGCCACACCTAGGAATTAAACCTTGGACCTCATAAACTCAATAAAACTTATACATTTATCTATTACCACTTGATTTATATAATATGATTGTTAGTAAAGTATTTTATAAACTATTTTATATCTAACTTATCCCTTTATTTAATTATTATTATTATTATTATTATTATTATTATTATTATTATTTATTATTATTATTATTTTGCTTACTCGTGTCGAGTAAGTCACGATTGAGCTCGATTTCTTCGAGTAGGCTACCCTACAAAACTCTTTAAAACTTCATTGAAAATATTAGTTCTTAAATTTTATAAATCATGAATTTTCAAGAGCTAGAATTAAATTTACAAATTTAATAATAAATAAAGTAATTAAATCGCTTAAAATATGAAATGCAAGTTTTCTAAAAATGGGGTGTTACTACTCTCCTCACCTCTTAAAAATTTCGTCCCCGAAATTTGCATTTAATTGGTGAATAGCTCAGGGTATTTACTTAGTATTTCTCCCTCGCGCTCCCATGTCGCCTCTGTTTCTCCATGTCTATTCCACTGTACTAGGACTAATGGTATGTCTCTATTCCTCAAGGTCTTTGTTTTTCTTCCAAGAATTCTTAGGGGCCGCTCTTCGTAGGTCGATCCTTGTTAACTTCTAAATCTTCAAGTTTGATGTGGTGACTAGGGTGGGGACGTATCTCGAAGCAACGATATGTGAAAGACATCGTGAATTGCAGACAATTGCAGGTTAAGGCGAGCCTATATGCCACATCTCCAACTCATTCTAAGATTTAGAACGGTCCCACAAACACAGGCCTTAACTTTCCCCTTTTCCCAAATCGGACTATTCCTTTAATAGGTGAAACCTTTAGGAATACTTTCTCACCCTTTTCAAATTGTAGGTCCTTTCTTCGTAAGTTTGCATAAGACTTTTGTCGATCCTGTGTGATCTTGATTCTTTCTCGGATTTTCTTGATTACTTCCCACAGATTTTTCTACTAGTTCTCGACCCAATATTTTTCTCACTCCGACCTCATCCCGGTGGATTGGTGTCCTGCATCTCCGTCCATAAAGCGCTTCGTATGGTGCCATCCCGATGGTAGGTCGATAACTATTATTATAAGAAAATTCTGCTAAGGACAAGTAATCTTCCTAGCTTCCTCCAAAGTCCATAACACATGTCCTTAATAAATCTTCTAAAATTCAATTCGTTCTCTAAGATTGTCCATCGGTTTGCGGATGGTATGCAGTACTAAAATTCAATTTTGTGCCCATAGCCAACCGCAAACTCCTCCAAATTTTGAAGTGAACCGCGGTTCACGGTCGAGACAATCGACACCGGTACTCCATGCAATCGTACTACCTCATTGATGTACAATTTTGCCAATCGATCCATTGGATAGATCATTTTGACTATGAATCGTGCTACTTTTGTTAGTCTATCGTCTACGACCCACACAGCTTCATGTTGTTTTGGACTTCTCGGTAATTTCGTCACAAAATCCATTGTCACATGTTCCCATTTCCACTCTGGAATTTTCAACGGTTTTAATAATCCGGCTGGCCGCTGATGTTCGAGACTTGGTCATTTGGCAAGTGAGACACTTCTTAACGAATTGCGCAATGGATCATTTCATGCCCCTCCACCGTAAACTACTCTTGAGGTCTCTGTACATCTTTGTCTCTGTACATCTTTGTTTCACCAGATGTGCGGTATACGGTGTGTTATGAGCTTCTCTCATTATATCATCCCTCGGCTCTTCCCCCTTAGGCACCCAAATTATATCTTTGAACATTAATGCCCCATCTAGGGTTGTGGCAAAGTCCTTAGTTAGATTCTCTTTCTCCTTATTGCTCATTAACTGGAGAAATTGATCGCTTTTCGAGCTTTAATTATTCGTTCTCTCAAAGTTGGGTGAACTATCATTGTAGCTAATATTGAGGTTGAATTTCCTGTGGTGACGATTGTCAATCTCATCTTATCAAATTCCTCAATCAAATGTTCTTGTTGAGTGGGCAAAGAAAGCTAATTGACCTTCTTCTTTCCTACTAAGTGCATCCGCCACCACATTCGCTTTACCTGGGTGGTAAAGAATAGTGCAATCATAATCCTTTACCAATTCCAACCATCTTCTTTGACGCATGTTCAGCTCTTTTTGTGTGAAAAATACTTGAGACTTTTATGGTCTGTGTAAATTTCACACTTCCCGCCATACTAATAATGTCTCCATATTTTCGGTGCATGTATGACAATGACTAACTCCAAGTCATGCGTCGGATAATTCTGCTTGTGCACCTTCAATTGACGTGATGCATAAGCTACAACCTTCCCGTGTTGCATCAAAACACATCCCAATCCCGACTTAGAGGCATCTGTAGATCACAAACCCTTCCGATCCTTCGGGCACCGGAACTGGAGCGGTTGTTAGCTTCTTCTTTAATTCCTGAAACCGGCTTTGCACTTGGGTGTCCACTCAAATTTCTCACTCTTCTTTGTAAGGTGCATGAGAGGTTTTGCAATACGAGAAAAGTTTTGAATGAATCTTCGATAGTACTGCTAAACCAAGGAAACTACGAATTCCATTCACATTGGTTGGTACTTTCAAATTTAATACAACCTCGACCTTAGCAGATCAACTTCTATCCCTTGTGTCGTGATCACATGCCCTTGAAAGGCCACTCTATTGAGCCAAAACTCACACTTGCTGAACTTAGCATACAACTTCTCCCGTCGCAATACTTCTAGAACCGCTCTGAGGTGTGCCTCGTGCTGCTCATCATTCTTTGAGTAAATCAAAATATCATCAATGAACACGATGACAAATTTGTCCAGGTACTCATGGAACACACAGTTCATCAAATCCATGAATATTGCGGGTGCATTTGTGACACCGAATGGCATTACAGGTGAACTCATAACGACCATATCGGGTCCTAAATGCGGTCTTAGGGATATCACTTTCCCGACATTGAGTTGGTGATACCTGCACTGAGGTCGATCTTGGAATATACACCCGCATTCTTGATTGATCAAAAAGATCTTCAATCCTTGACAACGGGTATTTATTTTTAATTGTCAACCGATTGAGTTCTCGGTAATCAATGCACATTCTCATTGACTCCATCTTTCTTCTTCACAAATAAAGCGCCGCTCCCAAGGAGAGGCACTGGGTCGGATAAACTTCTTATTCAACAACTCCTCTAATTGTTCCTTTAACTCTTGTAGTTCTTTTGGTGCCATTCGATATGGGGCCTTTGACACTGTGCAGCTCCGAGGGATAAGGTCGATAGTAAATTCTATGGATCGATCTGGTGAAATTCGGAAAGATCCTTTGGAAAGACATTGGGGTAGTCCTTCACTATCGATACATCAGAGGCGTCAATTTTTCTTTCTCCACCTTTACAATATTCACCAAGTACGCCCGACACTTTCCTTTCTTCAATAGCTTAACCGCATTCATAGCAGTACATGATAGGTACACACCCTTGTTTATTAGTTCCATAGAAAGTGATATGTTGACCATCCGATGTTTCTAAGTCTACTTCCTGCTCCACATTACTAATTACTGACTTTGTGCTTATTCAACCAGTCCATTCTCAAAATGATGTCAAAACCCTTCATCCCTATCACATGCAAATCGGCCAAGAGGTCTTTCCCATCGATAATTAACCTAACACCCCGGCTAAGCTCTTAATTCTAATATTTTCTCCGAAGGCACTCTAACTTCTAGGTTCACATTCTTAACGCAATCTAACCTAAGTTTATTTTTAAAAGTATCAGTACGAAAGAGTGCGAAATAAGACATATGCAGCATATTTGAGACAGATATCGTACTCGCCACGGTTTCATTTGCCCCGTCACCTTCCTTAAATTGCTCTTCCTCTAGGTAATCTTCTTCCTCAGTGAATTCAACATTTGGCATCGCATTCAACTTGGCCTTACCCTTCTGGTTTGCTCCTCGAGGATTTGATACCTTTGCAGTCTTGGTCCAAAGATTTCTCCCATTCCCAAATCAAGTTACTCATTGCCTTAGGGCACGCGTTGGCTGTGATCTCGGTTCCCGCATAAATAAGCAGGTTCGTATCCCTAGAAAGCACTCTTCACGGTGATTTTTGTTGCAAGTTGGGCATGGTGGAATCATCCTTTGGGGTATGACCACGTAAGGTGAACATTCTTGACGATAGTATTTCCTCTCGAAATTAGGTTGTGGTGCACCTTTTCTCTTAAACCGATTCGGCACAAGTTGTTGTTCATTCTCTAAGCCCAAACTCGTTGACACTATCCTTGCCCTTTCGAAGACATCCCTAAAGTGTGGTAGTCTCAACCTTGATACTATGCCTCCCACTTTCGGACGCAGTCCCCTTTCAAACCTTCGTGCCTTATGATTGTTTGTGTCCGCCGATGTGGAGCATATCGGGAGGGTGAATTGAACTCGCGCTCATATTCTCGTGATGCAAGATTGGTCCCTTGTCGGAGATTCATAAATTATATCTCCTTTTGGTCTCTTAGTGCTTGTGGAAAGTAGCGATTGAGGACAATCTCTTTGAATTCCTCCCATCCAAGGACACGTCTTGCCTCTGTTGTCATGGTCCTTTCGTGAGATTTCCACCACCGTCCCGCATCCTCGAGATAGTTGGAACCTTGCATACGAAACTTTCTCGTGCATCGATCGGTTCCATATGTTCGAATATCCTTTCGAGGTCGGCAATCCACTCTTCGATTAGCCGGCCCTTCCCTTCCATTAAATCTGGGTGGTTGGAATCATCTGAATTGTTCTACCACTGGTTTTGTCCTCAAATTTTGTTCTTGGTTGTACAGAGCTGATGCAGCTGTTGTGCTACATGAAATATCACATCTGCGCGAAAAAAAAGTCTCTTGCGAAATCAGCACTGCATTACGCCCGACGGGTTGTTCCTCTTGGTCTACGTCTCATGTCGGTGAGGCCATAGTACTTGCTCTACAAGGGTAAAAGTAAAGTCTCTTATTCATTAAGGTCAATTTGTTAGATCGTAATTAGTTTTGATGAGTTAAAGTGTATAGATTAGAATGAGCTTATGTAAATAAGATGACCAGCTAAGTATGTATAGGGCAAACTTAGGTAATAACCATTAGCCTAGTTAAAGCTAATGAAGTCAGCTAAGGTCAAGAAAGAGAAGGTCATCCGAAGACGAACTTGAAGAAGTCATCCGTTGGAGAGAATAATGAAGAGCTCAAGACGAGGTAGAGACCAAATGAGTTGAATAAGAAAGGCGAGTCTTCACCAAGTTAGCAAAGCAGACAACTAGCTCAAGATCACCAAGTCAAGATGGATTTCAAGATAAGTTTGTTAAACGGTTTCTAGTTTGTTACAACAAACTAACCGTCTCATAGACTTATAAATAGGAGTAAGCACGATTCGGAAAAGGACTTCTAGCACTCATTTTAATACTCACGATTTTCAAAGCACACACAAGTTTTCAAAAAAGCTTTTCATAGATTTCTAAGTGTTTATAGAATACTTCCTTGTATATCTTCAAACATTCTCGCACCGTATATTTCAATTCTAGATAGATTGTTAGTTTGAAGATAAGTCAAGAGGAAGATCTTCAAGTCATTGTAATTGTAAATCTCGTAAGTAAGCAAGCGAGTAAGTAGTCGAGACCCTTCTTTAAGTTGAAGGAGGAGAGTGGATGTAGGATCTTTTGATCCGAACCACTATAAATCGTGTGTCATTTACTTTCGCATTGATCTTTCGTTGATAATCAATTGTTCAATCAAATTAATTTCAAATTAATTTCAGATTGCTTTTTGATCTATTTCCAAAAGATTGAGTCTAAAATTGTTTCCATTGTTCTACTTTGATATCTTGAATTGATAATCTGAATTTTTGTAAAAAGATCTAGATAATCTATTCAACCCCTCCCCTTATATATTATCTCTGGAAGGTGTACTTAGCTGCTACTAAATACTCAATCTCGGGACCAACAAGTGGTATCGGAGCAGAGTTAAAGGCTGTTCTAAACATTTCTTTCGGTCTAAGTGATCTTTGGTTTTCTAAAAATCTTGAAATAAATTTGTTCTTGAATAATCTCATGATTTTCTTGTTAACTACTTACCATGTCTCGAGTAATGATAGAAAGGTTAAGAACCTTTCGGACTTTGATATTGAGGACTATGACAACTGGAAGTTCCGTATGGAGAATCATCTTAAATCGATTCATCCTCGAATGGAAGACATCCTATCGATGGGCAAATCAAATTCTACCATGGTGGTGTAAGTGACGGAGCGAGCAACTCGTAATCACGGACTCACGGTGAAAAAGGTGTCCGAATTAACCAATGATGAGAGGAAAGTGTATAACTGGATCGGGTGGCCGAAATGAAATTATTATCACTCTCGGTGAGAGTGGTACGAGAAGATCAAGAAGTATAAAACAGCCAAAGAGATGTGGGACACCCTAGCTAATATGTGCGAAGGCACAGATCAAGTGAAGGAGAACAAGCTTCAAGTTGTTCTCCATTTATTTGATATTTTTAAGATGAAAGAGGGTGAATCTATTGATCACCGGATATGAGAATGACCAATCGATCAATAGAGCCAATGACTTAGGAAAGGTTTACACTGAAAAAGAAATTAATAATAAAATCCTTAGATCTCTAACCAAGCGTTGGAGGGAAAAAGGAAACTACGATTAAAGCCACAAAGGATCTTTCCACTATGAGCCATTACACTTTGTTTTCTCACTTGAAAGGTTATGAGTTTGATATCCAGTAGAAGATGAAGAAGATGAGATGGAGTCAAGTACCTCATCTAAGACATACAAATTTTGTCAACAAAGAAGACAAACCTATAACCGAGTCTAAAGGAGTTGAACTATCCTTGAAAGAATAGATGGCATTGTTAACCAAGAGGTGTGATCGTTTAAGAATGAAATATAAGCGTAACAAGTTAAAATTTGCAGAGAAGGAGATCAAGATCCAAAAGGAAGGATGATGGTGAATCAACAGATGATTATAGAAGAAGAAATCGACAAGAAGGTATAAATCACTGTAAAGAACCCTATCACCCTAAATCGACCGGGAGACACTTGTTACACTGTAACAAGCTAGGACATTTTAGCTATGATTGTCCCAGATGACTCCTAAAGAAAGAGAGGAGAAAAGGAAGAAGAGAGATAGCCGCTTTGCAAATCGAGGGCCCTTCTTTGAGGAAAAAGAATCAAGAAAATCATCATCATCGTCATCATCGATTTTGGATCACATGATGAAGTATGTCCGATGGCAAAAGAGGTAGATTACTGTTCCTCAACCGATAATGAGTCCTATAAACCGTCTCGAGATAATGATCAAATTGTAATCAAGGGTCTTTTGAAAGATCTAAAAATGTCTCTAAGTGTTTACAAACAATTGGAGACTGAAAATTTAACTTTGAAAGATCAAGTTCAAACTCTAATCAAAGGCAAACAAGTTGTAACCTACTCGAGTCCGAGGAAACATTCAAGGGGGAATGTTTATCCCAGCCGAGGCTAGTACTTCAAATTAGTCTCGCTGAAAGATTAGAAGATGAATTGAAGTCTTTAAAAGCTAAATTTGAAATGGTTTGTAATGAGAATGAGTTAATAAAGAAGACTAATGAGAAGTTTGTCTTTAAAATAAGTCAACTTAATAACTCACAATCAGCTATAGACCACATTTTTAGAACTTCACAAAAATCCCATGATAAAACGAGGTTTTGGTTATGATAGGAATAATAAATCGAAACTTTGAAACCAAGGAAATTTGTGAAGGCTATTGCAACATCAAAAGGAATCAAAATTGGATCTTGAAAACCACAGTAGTCGAGATAAGGATCGCATCTCCTAATCTGATAATTAAAAATCAAATGAGGAGTTCTAATCTAATAAAGAGGATCCCAAGAACCAAGTCTAAGAGAAACTTTTACTATTGTTCTTTTGATGGAAGAAGCAGATGTTATCCTTTATTCCCAAAGTACAAGAAAATCACCAAATCGACTTCAATAAATTCTTATATAAGATTGATATATTTGTTGACAAATTTGGTAGACAACTTCAATCTGATTTGTTATTGAATAATGAGATGTTTGTTTGGATACCCAAAGTGATTGTTGACCTTAAAGGACCCAAGATCACTACGGTGCCTCATATCTAACTGCTTTACAAGAATCCCTGTGACTATCATTAAAAGAGGAAATTCTAGCTTCCATTTTATATATAGACAAGTGGTTGTTCTCGCACATGACTTGTGAGAAGAAGCTATTATCAAATTTCCAGAATATTGATGGTCCTAAAGTCTTGTTTGGTGACAATAACTGGCAGCAGACCAAGGGAGTTGGCACCTTAATTATAGGTGATGTCCTGTATCTCGAGGTTTACTATGTAGAAGGTTTGAAACATAATTTGTTGCTGTTTCCCAACTCGTGATAAAGGTTTTCATGTTAGATTTTCTAAAGATAAGTGTGATATCCTAGATAGTTCCTCGAGACAAGGTACTCTTAATCGGCTTCGAGACATGGTAATGTCTATGTGGCTAATTTTAATAGTTGCCCAGAGACACATGTCTTGTAGCTAAAGGTGGAGATGACCTCGATTGGCTATGGCATAAAAGGCTTAGTCATCTGAATTTCAAAACCCTTAGCAAAATAGCTAAGAGGTATCTTGTCAAGGGATCGCCTGAGAAACTTTGTTCAACTAATCTGTTAGGATGAAAAAGATGTACTTAGTTTTGATGAGTTAAAAGTATAAGACTAGGATGACCACTGGAGACAATGTATAGCCAGTGATGTAATGTAATCTTTATAAATAGACTAAGTATAGGATAGTAAGATAAGGTTACTCAAAGAAAGTCGATGGAGACAAGAACAGAAAATCGATTTACGACAGAGACAAACGAGGAGGAAGATCAAGACACTCACCAAGACAAAGAATCGACAGGTGAAGAATCGACAGGGTAAGAAATCGACAAGCTAAAAGAGTTAGTCAAATTCAAGAGTCGAGTTACAACCAAACAAGAAGTGGTTTCAAGAATTAGTTAATCGATTACAACCATCTACAAACAAGAACAAGGAAGTTATAACCGTCATCAATTAAGATCTATAAATAGGTTCGTAGATTCAGAATTTCATATACAAGAAAAACTTCACAATCTAGCAATTTAGCACTTGAGAAATCTGAGAATTCAAAGCTCTCTCCACAATTACCTCGTATACACATCATTCACGAACACACTTAGTGTTCATCCATTTTCTCGGTGTTTATAGAACACCATTTTCTTTGTAAATCTTCAAAAGCCAAATAGAGATAGCATCATAATTGTAAGGTCAAGATACACGTTGTAAGTGAAGAAAGTAAGAAAGAAGAAAGACAAGAAGTAGAGTCCCTTCTTCAAGTTGAAGAAGGAGAGTGGACGTAGGATCATTTGATCCGAACCACTATAAATCCTGTGTTGTTTCTTCTTATTGTTTTTACTTGTTTACATTGATTATTTCTTGATCACAAATTAAATATCCGATAAAGCTTTAGATCCTATTTGAATTGAGTTTAATCAAAAATGTTACCGCTGTTAAAAATCGATTTTGGAGTTGATAGATCATCTAAGCTCGAAAAAGTTTTTGATAATCTATTCATCCCCCTTCTAGATTATCACTAGAAGGCATCTCGTTTTCTTGATACTCCTTCTAAAGGGACCCAACAAGTGGTATCAAAGCGTTGTTAAGTCGTTACGATAAAAGATTTGTGGTCTTGAAATTTCGAGTTCTTGTTGAAATCTGATTTCTTATTATTTGATTCACTAACATTTCGATAAGTTGTCTTTTAGTATCTTGAATTACGATGTCTTCTCGTTAAAAGTAAGAAAACCAGGAGTTTGCCGAGTTCTCTATCGAAGAATATGATTATTGGAAGTTTAGAATGGAGAATCATTTGAAGGCCATTCATGACCGCATGGAAGAGGTTCTTGAGGAAGGTCCAATAAAATTCTATCATGGAGTTGTTAAGACTGAGCTGAATCTTCCATTACAAGAAGTCAACAAGAAAAGAAGAGTCTTGAATTGACAAATGATGAAAGGAAGATTCACAATTTAGATCAAGTTGCAAGAACTGAAATCATTGAAACTTTAAGCAAGGATTGGATATAAAAGGTTAAAAGATGTAAAACTGCTAAGGATATGTGGGAGACTCTTGCAAAGTGTCTGTGAAGGGTCGAGATCGAGTTAAAGAAAATAAACTACATCCGTCTTACATGCATTTGACACGTTCAAAATGAAGGATGGAGAAACTGTGGATCAATTGGACGTGAGACTCGACTAATCTTGTGAACAAAGTCTGCTGATTTAGGTAAGACCTATACCGAGAAAGAAATTAACAACAAGGTACTCGAGATCATTGAGCAAAAGATGGAGGGAGAAAGCAAATATTCTCAAAGCAACACAGAACTGTCATCTATATCACATCACACTTTATTTTCTCATCTTAAAGCACCGGAATATGATATACACATTGAAGATGAAGAAGATGAGGCGTAGTCATCTACATCCGGAAAAGCGTGGCATTTCTTCATCAAGAAGATTCTCGACAAGATTTCTAAGGCATCGATTTGTCAAGAAAGGAGGAAATGACACTATTAATCGACGATATGAGAGACTCAAGATGAAGTATAAAAGGAACAAGAGAGACAGGTTTAATCGTCGAAATTTTAAATCGCATAAGGAAGAGAAGTATTCGAGATAATGACAAAAAGAAGGATTCGGTGAAAAGGTATAAATCACCAATCGACGAGGTGAAAATAGTCCAAAATCAGATAGAGGAGATATCTCATATACCCGCAATAAACCCGGTCACTTTAGCTATGATTGTCCTCAACTCACTCCTAGAGAGAGAGAAGAAAAAAGGAAGAAAAGGGATAGGAGGTATGCGAGATCAACGAGCTCTTTTAGCGAGAAAAGGAGGAAACACATGAGACATCATCATCCTCATCCTCATCTAGTTTCGGGTCGACAATGACATTTGCCTAATGGCTAAAGAGGTAAACTATTACTCATCCTCGCACAATGATAATGATAACTTGTGCGAGATCTGATCCATGTCTTATTAATAAGCTTCTAAAAAGATCTCAAGACAACTTTATCTCGCCTATAAACAGATAGAGACTGAAAATTTAAGTTTAAAGGATCAAATTCTTAATCTAACAAAGGAACATCGACAGGACAAGAAAAATCTGGATTGTACATTCAAGGGGAATGTCAATCTAAGACTACTACTAGTTCCTCATCCGAAGAAACCAAGAAGTTGGAAAAAGAATTGAGTGCTTTAAAAATTAAATTTTCAGATATTAATATGGAGAATGAGAATTTTAAAAAGACTTACAGAGAATTGAATCTCAAGTTAGGATATCTTAATAATTCTCGGTCTACAATTGATAACATCTTCAAGTATTTCTCAAAAGCCTATTGATAAAAGCTGGTTGGGTTTTGATAGGAACAAGAAGAATGATCCTATCAAACCAAGAGTTTTTGTCAAAGCCACAAAGACTACGGAAAAGACAGAACTTAGTCCAAAGAAATCTAAGGAGCAAATCACCTCATCCGATATTTCTAAGGAGAAAACACAGACTAGGAGAAATGTTCCCAAAAGAAATCTAAAGACTAAATCAAAGCCTTTTCCAAAGTATAATGGTTTTGATGGAAGAAGCAAGTCATATCCATTCTTTCCAAAATATAAGACAATCACTAGAGATCAATTAAATAAAATTGATCTAGGCATAATATTAGTAGACAATATGGTTGCAAAATTCAATCATTGGTTTTGAAAAACTTGGATGTATTTATCTGGATACCTAAGTATCAACTTGACGAGAAAGGACCCAATACACAAAGGGTACCTAAGAATTAATTTGTGATTGCAGGAAATAAGGAGATAGTTGAACGAGAAGATGTTCTTGAAGTCATCCGGTATATAGACAGGTGGATGTTCTAAGCATATGACTTATGAGAAAAGACTTCTTTCTAACTATCGACGATAGATGGACCTCTGGTAATGTTCGGTGACAACAATTTTGGTCTAACCAAAGGAGTTGGAACTCTAATGATTGGAGATGTCCAGGTTAATGAAGTTTATTTTGTGGAAGGATTGAAACATAATCTATTATCTCTCTCACTTTGTGACAAAGGATATTGTGTAAAATTTACTCATGATGCATGTTATATTTTGGATGGTTTGAACGAAAATATTTTACTTAGAGTCGACAAGGTAATATCTACGTTGCAAATTTTAAGAGTTGCCCTAAAGATACTTGCCTTATTGCTAAGAGTTCAAGATTTAAGTTGGCTATGGCATAAACGTCTTAGTCATTTAAATTTCAAAACTCTTAACAAAATAGCAAGAAAATCTTTAGTCAAAGGACTTCCAGATAAAATATTTTCGAAAAATCATATTTGTGATGTTTGTCAAAAAGGAAACAGACCAAAACTTCTTTCAAAACAATAAATGGTCCTCGTCGTAAAGGATTTTGGAACTTTTACACATGGATCTTTTTGGTCCCGTTACACCTCCGAGTTTTAGTGGAAGAAAGTATACTTTAGTGATTGTAGATGATTTTTCTAGATTCACTTGGGTTATTTTCTTGTACAAAAAGAATGAGACTAGAATAAAATTCCAATTCCTCAAAAGAATTCAAAATGAAAAAGGACTAAATATTATCAAAATTAGAAGTGATAAAGGTACTGAGTTTCTAAATTCGTTTGTTACTAACTATTGTACTGAGAATGGTATAGCACATGAAACATCATCTGCAAGAACACCCCAACAAAATGGAGTTGTAGAAAGGAGAAACAGAACATTGAAGGAAGTCTGCAAGGACAATGTTATCTCGAGTATAATACTCCACACGAGGTTTTGGGCGAGAGGCCATTAATACTGCGTGTTTTGTTCAAAATAGGTGTTTAATTGTGAAAGATAAATGTAAAACTCCTTATGAAATATGGAAGGGTAGAATACCAAAAATTCATATTTCCATATATTTGGTTGTAAGTGTTTCATCCATAATAATGGAAAATCTAAATTAAGAACTTTTGATGCTAAGATTGCGAAGGGATATTTTTAGGATACTCATCTGTATCCAAAGTATATAAAGTTTTTAATAAGATTACATTGTGTGTGGAAGAAACACCACATGTTGTTTTTGATTTAAACTTCTTTCAAGTCCGAAAGCACGGATGATGTCACCAAGATGGTCAAGACCTCAACGAATAAATATCAAGAAATCAGTCAAGTTCTACTTACAGTCGAATCGGATGAGGAGGACACATCGGACTCAAATAAAGATAAGGAGGCCGAGAGTTCTTCCATGTCATCCGATCGACAACTACACTACCAGTTGGACTAGATGATATTCCCCGAAGGTAATACGTAACTAATTGATGAAAATATTTCGTATAAGACTTCATACTCAAGAAAAGATAAAGGTAAACGAGTATTGACTTATCATCCAAATAAACAGATAATCGGAAGTTTAGATTCTGGAGTCCGACAAGGACACGAGATAAACCAAGACTGCCCTGCTTAGTTGTTATGTATCATTGCTCGAACCTAAAACTATTACTGAAGCTTTAACCGACTCCAATTGGATAAATGCAATGCAAGAAGAATTAAATCAATTTCAAAGACAAGATGTATGGGAGCTTGTTGAAAGACCTCATCATCAAAAAGTTATTGGAACAAAATGGGTTTTTAAGAACAAAAGAGATGAGAACAACATTGTGGTAAGAAATAAGGCTAGATTGGTCGCACAAGGTTATTCACAATCGCAGGGAATTGATTATGATGAAACCTTTGCACCGGTTGCTCGTCTTGAAGCCATAAGATTGTTCTTAGCTTATGTTGCCTATAAAAGACTCACCGTGTTCCAAATGGATGTGAAATCTGCTTTTCTAAATGGAGTCATTGTGAGGAAGTCTATGTAGAGCAACCCCGGCTTTGTCAACGGAGACAAGGTTTATAAACTAAGGAAAGCTCTATATGGACATAAACAAGCACCTAGAGCTTGGTATGATACCTTATCTGAATATTTAATTCAAAATGGTTTTGTAAAAGGTAAGATAGATAGAACTTTATTTAGGAAAGAATCTAATAAAGGTCTCTTATTAGTTCAAATCTATGTTGATGATATTATTTTTGGATCAACTAATCTAATCTTGTGTGAAGAATTTAGTCATCTTATGAAGAATGATTTGAGATGTCCATGATGGGAGAAATGACATACTTTCTCGGACTTCAAGTTAAACAGACAAAGAAACGAATTTTCATAAGTCAAGCAAAATACACCAAAGATCTTATTGAAAAATTCGGAATAGGTACCACGAGAAGCCAAAATACCTATGATGACAAATTTTTCAATGGATCCAGATGAGAAAGGGGAAGACACCGATCGCATACAATATAGAGGTTTAATTGGTTCTCTTTTATACTTAAGCGCTAGTAGACCTGACATTTCTTTTGTAGTGGGTGTATGTGCACGTTTTCAAGCTAAACCTAAGAAGAGTCATCTTGAAGCTGCAAAGAAGATTCTAAAGTATTTGAAAAGTACAATTTATGTAGAGTGTGGTATCCAAATTGACGATAACTTTGAGTTGTCGAGGATACTCAGATTCAGATTTTGGTGGGTGTAAGATAGATAGGAAATCTACATCCGGAACTTGCCAATTTCGGGAAGTAAGTTGATTTCATGGTTGTCTAAGAAACAAACCTCTCAGTAACTACTTCTACTATCAAGCCGAGTACATGGCGGTGGGAGTTGTTGCTCACAGCTAATCTGATCGATCAATGCTAAGGGACTATAACATTATCACCAAAGATGTACCAATCTTTTGTGATAGTAATAGTGCCATAGCTATTACCTGCAACCGATCTTACATACCAGTGCAAACATGTTGATATTCGTCATCACTTCATTCGAGATCATGTAGAAAAAGGTAATATCGTACTAGAGAAGATTCTCGGCCAGTTATCAAAGAGCAGACATCCTAACAAAACCACTAGCGGAGACAAGGTTCAAAGATCTTTCATTAGAATTAGGATTATTAGATGCTACCTTAGGTGATCTATAATCTTTTCATTATTGATTGTCTCTTTGTCTCACATTTATAACATTATGTTTAGAAAGTAATATCGCACTTGTTAAAAATTACATGGATAATCATAGAGCCGATATCATTGATCTCCTTTAAGGAATCAAGAATCAAGGATTCATCTATTGATTTTAAAACTAACTTGATATTTACTTGTCTAGACTGAAGTAATACAAACAAATACATAATAATCGGTGATTGATTAAAAGACAGATGATTATATGTACCTTGTCCGAATTACTTACAAAATATACTAATAAGTTTGCTCAAGTGTTTTTGTTTTCAGAAAACTTAAAGTCGATTCTAAAATCTTTAGTTAAAGTGAATAAGGCACATCCGATCCGATCGATACACGAAAAGGGCATGCATAATGTTCAATTCAGACACGGTTAAAATCACATGGAGTTTTTCTAACTTTTTGTATTTAAAAATTATGTTTATTAAATCACATAATTAATATGTGAATTTAATTTCATAATTAGTTAATTATTCAAAAATTGAATTCACTCGGTAGTTCTTCTTGAAGTTTGTTTTAAAATTTTATAAAGGATTTGTTTTTAAAAGATATACTTTTGAAAATAAAAGAGATAATATTTCAGTTTATCTCTCCAATTAATCGAAAAGATTTTACAAATCAAGTTACTTCTTGTCGAGAGAAGTTACTATCGGACTCGAAATTTTATCAAATAAAACTTTGAAACACGCCGAGTGACATTCACGCGCATAAATTGGAGGCGATTTCTGAAATATGAATCGTCAATAGCCACGCGCGACATATTTAATATTATTCGTGCACTTTTTAAAATTAATCTGCATAATCGCATTTAATGCCGGCACGAAAGTCAAAATCTATACTTTTGCAGTCATTATTAGTTTTTGATTAGTTTATTATTAAATTTTTCCATATAAATAGGAAAACGTGTGCATAATAACTTACGCACATAATTACATATTCATATTCTCTCAAAAATCCTTTTCCCTCTCAAAACCTTCCGAAATCAAGCTTTCAATGGCGGACACTGGAAAACCAGAATCAAGTATGAATACAATCTCAAATCCATCGTAGATCGCACCAAATCCGAGATGTACGTAGAATGGGATATTTCCACCGATCCTAAACGAGGGAAATTTTAGAATTGTTGGAGTCAGAGGATTGAAGCAAGATTGTACGATGAAGCCCTCGAAATCAAATACCTTGGATGATCTCGCTGCAGAGTTCATGACTCGTGCTAAAGCAACCGATAATCTTGGGTTAGAAACTAGTATTCGAACTTTGGGAAGAGCAGGAAAATTCATGTATCTATCGGCTGACATCGGAGAAATTTCCACTGAGCACCACCGGCGGCAACCCATTTATATATAAGGCAGAGGAGTATTTGGATAGTTACCAATTGATGGCAAGGAAGTCGCGAAACACAAATCTGCCAACCTAAAGAAGGGGATGTTGAGAAGGAAGTATCGTCTCCTTATGCTCATTCTCGACCAAGTGTATACTGAGAGCAACAAAGCCACGACGGCCGACAAAACCGAGGATTTGGGTCTCGAGAGCAATTATAGGCAGGGCGAGAGATAAATTGGGCTCGAGATGGTGTACTCCCGAGAATAATG
Source organism: Paraleonurus japonicus (assembly GCA_030762865.1). NCBI lineage: Eukaryota > Viridiplantae > Streptophyta > Magnoliopsida > Lamiales > Lamiaceae > Paraleonurus > Paraleonurus japonicus. The sequence goes on along the minus strand of CM061061.1, from coordinate 19,531,315 downwards.
GAAGAAAAGAAAAAGTTTGTGAAGACAGAGGTGTCGAAGGAGGCGATCGGATGGTCGCCGACCAAGATAACAAGTATGATGGCAAGGATCACCATCATACTTGAACACAAACTTGGAACAGACAAGCTTGATTGGGAGACGGGGTGAAAAAGTTCACAAAGCAGAAGGGTCCGCTCATCAAGGATGAGAAACCCTTCGGGCTACCGACTCGAAGGAGACACCCCACCTCCATCGCCTAAGAAAAGGGGTTCTAAGGCCAAGGGTAAGAAAGTGGAGACAAGTGTTAGCCGATGAACCCTCATCGAGGAGGAGGAAACCGAGGTTGAGGTCGAGGAGGAAGAGGAGGAAGAGATAAGGACAGCTTCCCAAGGGGGAAGTGTCGCGGCCGAGGAGACCGGTGTGTCTCGGGCAGAGGAACCGGTAGACATCTCATCCGGAGATGTTCCCGAACCATCGACGAAGCCCAACCCTCCATTTCATCTTCTTCCTCATCCGAGGTCAAGAAACCCAACCTTCATCATCTCACCCAGCGATGAAGAGAGGCGAGACAAGGCCGCTGCCTCCGAGCCTCTAAAACGGTCTACTCCCAAAAGTCCGTAACAAACACAACTCTCATCCGACTCCATTTTCTTTCCTATCCACCTCACAAACAGAACCTCATCTATTTTCCCTTCTTCCTAACCCTACCTGGAGTCATGGGACCAACGGAGGAATCTCTTCGAGTGGTTGGGAAGAAATTTCTCTGAGAAAAGAACACAATCTGATTAATGAACCGGAGCTGTTGGAAGAATTGGTAGATGTGTGGGCATTGTGGAGGATAAGGACGAGGAGCTTTGAGGAGACAGCTATCCTCATAGGCGAGGTTGGAGGAAACAACCTGTCCTTATGGGAGAAGGAGGTCAAGAAGGCCAAGCTCAAATCCTTCATGGATATCCTATCCGAGAGCATGTTCTTCGATTATATCCTTCACAGGTATATTTCGTAGACATGCAACAAACCGAGGAAATCCAGCAGAAGACGTAAGAGGAAAGAATGGAGGAAGAGCCGGAGATGGCATAGGTGGAGCTGCCAATGAGCCACCGAGATGGATACACTGGGAGGCACCAACAGAGCGATCAACGAAGGTACGAGATGGAGGAGCCAACTACAATCGCACACTTTGGGCTGATTCTCCTCCGGTAGGGTTGTAGAAGAAGAAATTCCAGTAGAGACGATTGACCTAACTCAATCCTCTCCATCTCAAGATTTGGTAGGACCTTCAATGATCGTATGCGTATCCGAATTCAACACGCCAAGGAGGAGGTGTTGAACCTCAAAAGAGCTAGTCTGAATGCTCTACACTGGTTCTGAGTCATTACATCATGTATCAAAGAAAACATAGAAATTTGTCATCCAAGAAAAGACAAAAATTGACCTCTATTTTTCTAAGATCGACATGAGGAACAGATGGCTGCAGTAAAAGCGGCATTGCTAAGGAGATGAACTCTCGGGATGAATGGGTCAAACAAGACGTTCGCTTCCGCCTATACCAAAATCGGTGATTCGGTTGAATGGGACAAATTGAACAAGTAGCCACTATTCGCAATACCCATTTTGCCGATGCTAAAAAGGGGGAAGATAGTGTGCTCAAGAAAAGAGTAGACGAGCATGATGATAAGATCATTGCCACGAATATGAAAATAGAAGAGCTGCTCAAGAGTCAGCCGAGAGCCGAGGAGGAGAAGAGGAAAGTTAAGGACAAGTCGAAAAGATAAGACAAAGAATCGAACCCAAGTATTAAAGAAGCTCTGTGCAAGATCCTGCTCCAATCACATCTCCTTCTCGGATCATCTAGAACAGCTCAAACAGCTCAAATTCCAAGGAAAACTCAAGCCGAGATAGATGAGGAAGAGAAGATCAAGAAAAGGAAGAGAGAGGAGAAGGAGAAGTACAAACGAAGGGATGCAAAGAAGAGGAGAGAACAGGAGAAAGCGGCAGGAAAATTCTATGACCGTTCACTAAGGAGATGGGTTCGTAAAGTGAGAGACGAGCAAGGGGAAGAAGTTCTTAGGCCTTATCATCGAAGTGAGGTAGTCCCCAAGGAAGTGCTGTTAATGGCGCATCGTGCAAGGTGGAGGCCTTTTGAAGTGGACTGGTCTTCCAGCCACGTCTCGCAAAATCATCGAGATGGGGACTAGATGAAAATGAAGCTTTTCATAAGCGGGCCGGGAACAGAAGGACCCTCGGATGTATCGATATCTTGTCAACATTGCAAATGATGAATTTCACGCAGATGTAGTCGCACCAGCCTACTCCTGCATGGATCCTCTCGACAAACGACGGTCATCCGGACTCGAAAAGATCAAGCAGCTCATCATCAAAGCCGAATCCTTAGCCGATCTTGCAGAGGAGGAGAAACCATATCGTTGAAAAAGCGAGTCTTCGGCTTAAGATTCCAGAGGAAAATAGGTGGTATGACTAGATTTCTTTTCTCTCATCTTATCTCGATATCTATCCGACTTGCATGAATGTTGAAGCTATGAACTGTGTGAATAAGAACTTCCGACTTACTCTCGAGAATCATTGATTAACCTTAAACTTCTTGAAACTAATCGATTAACTATTTGGTTCCTGAAACATAACTTGATTTAGACTTAATAGAATTAAGTAAGCTATTTGTCTTATACTAATTTTCTAACTCATAATCATCTGATTGATTGATCTAAATTGCTCTGATTATCGATTCATGATTCTCTCGATCATCTGTTGATAACACCGATTGTTCTAATTATCCGTCTACGTGACTTAATTGATTATTCTTACTTTCCAAGATTACTAACATTCCTTTTCTTGAGCTGTGTTTTAACATCATCAAAAAGGGGGAAATTGTTAGGATGAAAAAGATGTACTTAGTTTTGATGAGTTAAAAGTATAAGACTAGGATGACCACTGAGACAATGTATAGCATTGATGTAATGTAATCTTTGTAAATAGACTAAGTATAGGATAGTAAGATAAGGTTACTCAAAGAAAGTCGATGTAGACAAGAATGTAAAATCGCATTTACGATGCAGAGACAAATGAGGAGGAAGATCAAGACACTCACCAAGACAAAGAATCGAGACGGGGTGAAGAATCGACAGGTAAGAAATCGCACAAGCTAAAAGAGTTAGTCAAATTCAAGAGTCGATAACTCAAGAATTAGTTAATCGCTTACAACCATCTACAAACAAGAACAAGGAAGTTATAACCGTCATCAATGTAAGATCTATAAATAGGTTCGTAGATTCAGAATTTCATATACAAGAAAAACTTCGCAATCTAGCAATTTAGCACTTGAGAAATCTGAGAATTCAAAGCTCTCTCCACAATTACCTGTATACACATCATTCACGAACACACTTAGTGTTCATCCATTTTCTCGGTGTTTATAGAACACCATTTTCTTTGTAAATCTTCAAAAGCCAAATAGAGATAGCATCATAATTGTAAGGCTGAAGATACACGTTGTAAGTGAAGAAAGTAAGAAAGAAGAAAGACAAGAAGTAGAGTCTCTTCTTCAAGTTGAAGAAGGAGAGTGGACATAGGATCATTTGATCCGAACCACTATAAATCCCGTGTTGTTTCTTCTTATTGTTTTTACTTGTTTACATTGATTATTTCTTGATCACAAATTAAATATACGATAAAGCTTTAGATCCTATTTGAATTGAGTTTAATCAAAAACTGTTTCTTCGTTAAAAATCGATTTTGGAGTTGATAGATCATCTAAGCTCGAAAAAGTTTTTGATAATCTATTCATCCCCCTTCTAGATTATCACTAGAAGGCATCTCTTTTCTTGATTAACTCTTTCTAAAGGGACCCAACAATCAAATGTGATGCATGTCAAAAAGGTAAATGTACCCAGAACTCTTTTAAAAGTATTAACACATCCTCATCTCGAAAGAGTTTTACAACTCCTTCATCTTGATTTGTTTGGACCCGGTTTCACCACTCACTTTAGTGGAAGGAAAAATATACCCTAGTAGTTGTTGATGATTTTTCAAGATATACTTGGGTAATATTTCTTTTCAAGAAAAATGAGGCTGTGAACAAGATCCCAGATCTGTTTAAACAAATTCAAAATGAAAAGTGGTGTTAATATTATTAAAATAAGGAGTGACAAGGGAACCGAGTTCTTGAATTCTTGTTTATCTAACTATCTGAATGAGAATGGAATAGTGCATGAGACTTCTTCAGCTAGAACACCACAACAAAATGGAGTAGTGGAAAGAAGGAATAGAACACTCAAAGAAGCAAAAGCATGTTAGCCGAATATGGAACACCTCATAGGTTACTGGCCGAGGCTATCAACACACACCGCTACACTCGTAATGTATGCTTACAAGTTAAGGGTAAGACACCTTATGAGCTTTGGAAAGGTAAGGTTCCAAGAATCTCATATTTTCGTGCTTCCAGGTGTAAATGCTTCATCCATAACAATGGGAAGTCTAAGTTGAGGACATTTGATGCTAAGGCGGTGATGGGATATTTTTAGGATATTCCAACACTTCCAAAGCTTTCGAGTCTTCAATAAGACAACTTTTTGTGTGGAAGAAACTCCACATGTAGTGTTTGATGAACTTTATTCTGTTTATAAGGTAAATCAAATTACCAATGATCTAGATAAAATTGAACTAGATAAAACTAAACAGAGGAAAACTTATCTCCTAGTTTTGATTTAAGATTCGCATGATGAAGAATCCCCATCTCGAGAATCGAAGGCAACTCCTCTTCGGGTTTCATCCGAGGAGACTCCTCCGACATCATCCGATCGGCCAGTCGGTAGATGAAGGGGGAACGTCTGCTCGGGAAGAACAAGTTGAGTTACCTACCGAGTCTACATGAGGGTGCTTTAACTCAAATAGGCAAAAGGATGAGGAGTTATCATCCATTGATCGATTATCGGGGATCCATCTAGTAGTGTTCGACACGAACAATGTTAGATTCTCGCAGTATGTTCACCGCTATGTTTCACTCCTCGAGCCTAAGTCTATTGAGGAGGCTCTATCCGACCCAAGTCGTAAATGACCATGCAGAAGAATCGCATCAATTTGAAAGACAAAATATTTGGGAACTAGTGGATGCAGACCCTTACATAGAAAGATTATAGGCACCAAATGGGTGTTTAAAAATAAAACAGATGAAAATAATGTTATTGTTCGTAATAAGGCAGACTAGTAGCACAGGTTATTCACGATACCGAGATAGACTATGATGAAACCTACGCTCCCGATGCATTAGAAGCAATAAGGCCGTGTTTAGCATTTGCTACCTATAAATGTTTCAAAGTCTTTTAGATGGATGTCAAGTATGCCTTCCCGAATGGAGTGTTACTTGAAGAAGTCTATGTAGAATAGCTTCTAGGGTTTAGGACTAATAATAAGGTCTATAAACTCCACAAGGCATTATATGGACTAAAGCAAGCACCCCGAGCTTGGTACGATACCTGTCTGAATTCTTGATATCAAGTGGATTTTTAAAAGGTAAGATAGATAGAACTTTGTTTAGGAAAGAGGTAGATGGTAACATCTTATTAGTTGAAATTTATGTAGATGATATTATATTTGGTTCACCTAATCGACCTTGTGTGAAGAGTTTAGTGTTCTCATGAAAAACAAGTTTGAGATGTCTATGATGGGAGAATTAACATACTTTCTAGGCTTGCAGATTAAATGCAGACAAGTAGAGGTATCTTTATACATCGACTAAGTATGCAAAGGACCTTATAGATAAATTTGGGATGACTACTAGTAGGGAAGTTAAAATATCTATGGCAACTAACTTCTCTATGGATTCGAGATGGGAAGGGGATACCCACGGATGCAATGAATTATTGTGGATTGATTGGATCCTTGTTATACCTTACCGTAAGTAGGCCGATGTAACCTTTGCAGTAGGAGTATGTGCAAGATTCCAATCAAATTTCAAGAAAACTCATCCTGAGACGGTTAAGAAAATCCTTAAATATCTTAAAGGTACTTTGCAGGTTGCATTGTGGTACCCATCCGATGACAACTTCGAGCTTTCAGGTTATTCAGACTCAGATTTTGGAGGCCGTAAAATTGATAGGAAGTCCACGTCTGAACTTGTCAATTTTTAGGCAACAAACTAATTTCTTGGTTATCTAAGAAACAAACTTTTGTTGCAACCTCCACAATCGAAGCCGAATACATAGCGGTGGTAGTTGTTGCTCTCGGCTCTCTGGATTAGTCGGCGACTTAGGGATTATAATATTCGACGTCGTCTGCGTGCCTATTTTACGTGATAGTGATAGTGCAATAGCCATGACATACAATCTGTTTTGCATTCTAGATGTAAGCATATAGACATAAGTCATCATTTTATTAGAGATCATGCTGAGAGGAATGACATTAGGATAGAAAAGATAGTAATTGAGTCTCGGAGAGCGAGATATACTTACAAAACCCTTAGCCGAGTCTAGATTTAAGGAATTGTGTTTAGAATTAGGATTACTTGATATATCCTTAGCTGATTTATAATTTCTATTGTATGTATCTTGTGTTTTCTTTCTTTTTCCTTTCTTTAAATCTTGTTAAGAAAGAATTGTCAAACTTGATATGTGTCGAAGGACAATCACAAAGTGATATCATTGATCTCCTTTTAGGAATCAAGAATCAAGGATTAGTCATATTGACCTTATCTAACTTGACAATTTCTTAATCGACAACAAGTAAAACAGACAAAGAACATGATCACCGATCTCTTTAAGAATCGGATGATCTCATGAAACTTGTCTGAATTACTCGACTACTAATGGTTCCTTGAGTTTGTGTATCTGCAAGGGAATAGGTCATAAGTTAGCATTGTTAGATCAATTTGAACATTCTCATCCGATAAACCTCCTTATCCGAACAAAACCTTTCTCTTAAAACTAGTTTTCAAAATTACTCTCACACTCATCTATCTCAAAATCTTTCGGATGAGTTGTTCTTTTGAAAACCCAAATTGAGTCTAATATTCTTATATACTAGTTATATTTGGATGTAAGACTTAGTTTATTTAAAACAATGGCATAAAGTTAACTCATCTTAAAAATTCTTTGTTCTCAAATAATCGAGACTTGGAGAAATTTTCAAAATCTAAGACAAGGTCATTTTTTACCAAGTCTGTTAAAATCCACGAAATAGGAAACCTTTATGCAAAGAAAGGTATATTTCGGCTTACGTCGAGTATACTTATTATCTCTGCATAAAGCAACCCTATTAGCCGTCTAATCCGTAGCACAGGCGGTTACTTTTTACAATTTCAAGATGAGTTAATGCCATGCGCCGGAGGTGAAGCGGCTATTTTATATAGCCGTTGATATACTCCACGTGCCACGCTTAATCAACGGTTAAAATTTAATCCCGATCCCGCCACGTATCCATCTTCTCCGATTTTCCCTCTCTCTCTCTCTCTCTTCATTTAAAAACTTACCCCTTCGTTTTAAATTCACTTTTACTAATATCCTCACCCAAATTATCGCAAAATTCTCTCAAAGTTTTACCGCAACTTTGCAAAAATGGCTTCAACTTCCTCTAAAACTATAAAACGTTTTCAACCCACCTACATATCCACATCGAATCAAAGTTCAAAATGAATGTTGGCGTATTCAAAGGCAAATTGAAAGCAGAAATGTACGTCGACTTCGAGACGACGAAAGACAGAGAATCTGCTGAGATTCTCCGATTACTAGAAGGATCACAACCGAGGGATTCTATTCAATGAAGTCGCGCGCAGAATAAAACTCTGGATTTGCTAGGAGCCGAGTTTAAGTAAATATGGAAGATTCTAATGAAGGGTTCGACACGAAGGTAGATGGTACCCAAATGTCATACACCAGCCAAGCCATCACAAATATCTTCAACACATCAATGAAAGGAGGGAATCCATTGACCTATAAGGAAGATGATCTGGGAGGAATCGTTTGACTTGGTATCTAGGGTCACATACGGGGAACCCGAAAGGATTGAAGAAGAACTGTTGAAAAGGAAATACGAGGCTCTCGATGACAATCATGACTAAATCTGTTTTGGGAGAACAGAGTTCACATGATGGGTTGTCAAAACCCAGATTGTGCTGTATGCGAGCAATAATTGACGGAGTTCAAGTCAATTGGGTAGACTGTTGATCGAAGGTTGAAAGAAGAGAAAGGATGGTTGACCTACAATCCTGTCACGGTGAATGGACTTCTCTCACTACGGTAAGTCTATTCAATAAGATTATTGTATTGATTGAAGGCCCGACCATGACGGTGATTAGAGAGTGGGGGCAAAGAAATTCTCCAAATAAAAGGGAATTTTATCCAAGGATGAGAAGATCGGGGAATGCCAAATTCGGGACGAGTCGATGAGGCAAGGGATCGAGAGGATCGTTGCGCAGAGGAGGTGGTTCTGCTCCCGCAGTGAGGAGGCTGTTGCGGTTGAAAGACCTCCTCAAAGGAGAACCAGAGGAATGCCGGTTAAAGCCTCGAAAAAGAAATCAGCCGAAAGATCGTTTGTTGCTCCTTCATCTGTGTCCTTCAAAGGACGAATCGAAGATGAGGAGGAAGAAGCTGAAGTTCCTCTTCAAAGAAGACCAAGAAAGAGGTCTCGAGATCACGAAACTTCGTTGAAGGATCTTCAAAAATCAAGGATCGGAGCAGAGATCAAGACGGCAACGTTGTTACAGAGGAGGTGCCCGTTCTTGAGATAGCAACCGAGGTTGGTCGTATCGAAGTGCCACCTTCTCCAACCAAGAAGCTGCTCTCACCTATTCGGGAAGAAGGTACAAATTCTCCCTTATCTATTTCTTCATTATCCCCACCTGGCAATGAAGAGGTGTGCCGGCTGGCACTCGAAGCCTCTAAAACAGCCACGGTTGCTCCAAACAGTCCAAACCGTCACCACATCCGAACAAATCCCAACCTCCACCCCGAACACTGAACAAACTCCAACCCCTACCGATCAAACCACACCTACCACCCTACCCACGGATCAACTCATACCTCCTCCCACTCAACAACCTTCATCTCCACCTACTCAAACCACATCTCCCATTCCTATCCCTCGAAACCCAATCTACCCCTCTCCCTCAAATGAACCAACCTCAATCCTACAAGTCCAAACAGTACCTCTCCCAACTCTCTCTTACTTCCTACTCCCAAACATCCAAATTCGCTCTCCTACTCCTCCACCACCTACTCAAGAATCTATCTCCTCCCCTCGTCCAAATCCTCATCCGAGGATGAAGACGATGATCTGAGCCAAAGAACCGCCATCTCTTCAATCTTTTCCAAGATGGAGAAAAAGATGAAATCAGCTTTCAAAAAGAAGATGAAGAAGAGGACGAAGAAGATGGTGGAAGGCTATTCTGAAACGCACGATAGCTAGTATGAAGGAAGTCGAGGTAACCCTTCTTGAAAAAATCTCATCCTTGACTAACTCTATCTTAGGCGAGAAGGTGCAAGCCTTAGAGGAGGAGATGAAGGAGTTGAAAGGCAAAGTGCAAGAATATAATGAGGTGGTGGTGAATGAGCTGGCCCTGGACAAGTCGACTTCAGGTAAAGTGCAATGATCTGACCAAGAAAGCCCAGCAGACTTGTCCATTGAAGTTAAAAAAAGGGGAAAGAGCGGCTAAAGAAAGAAGTCAAGCCCTCACAGTGCCGTAGAAAAGACAAGGAAAGATCTGGGCATGAAGGCCAACACAGTGATCTGGAGGCAGCCAAGGAGGACATCGAGACTTAAGTCGATGAGTTGGCTGCTCTCCGGTGAGGGTGAGTCAACCTGGAGGAAGCGTTGAAGGAGGATGAGGAGAGGAGGAAGAAAGAAGAGGAGGAGAGGTCGAAAAGTTCTTGGTTGGGCTAACGGAAGTGAGCAAGCGAAGCCAAGGACAAAGGGAAAAAGGTAGCGGTGATGAGCCCAAATCAGGTGACATCATTTTTAGAGCTGCTACCAAAGGCAAAGGGAAGCGGGAAGCTGACTTTTCAAACCTTTCCGAAGAACGAGATCAAGAGGATCGACGTGAGAAGGAGATCTTCGGGAAGAAGGAGAAAAGAAGGTGAAGAAGGCTGGAGAAAGACTCCAACGTCACCTGGAGCGGGCGAAAGAAAATGGCTGGTGAAAGGCCAAGGTGGCGAAAGCTTGAGACCACTTACCACACCATATCTGCCCCTCCGAAGATGGTCTCGGATAGTACGAGAAAGAATACCGAGAGAAGAACCTAGATGCGATGTGAATGTATTTACGGTACATCCTCAAAGCTCCGTGAACAACTCAGCAAGATTTGGACCTCGCTTTGGCATGAGTGGATTGAGAAGGTGGACGAGGACTTCTACCGTCATTTGCTTGTCGAAGGCGATGTGGAGTTCAATGTCAACTCCGATCGCCCCAGCCTTCGAGTACGCAGTCCCTGCAAAGAAAGCCGATGGAACCACTGGATCTAGGCTGGTCGGGGTATTGTTCAAAGAGCAGAGGTGAGTCCGAACTAGCTCGGGAGGAGGACTTGAAGCGGCTTCGGAGGAGGGTGTTTAAGCGGGCGATGGTGCCTGAAGGCTGAGTCGATGGGGTGTCTAGATAAGATCGAGTCTCTTTTCTTATTTCTTTATTTTATACCGCACCAAAGTGTAAATCTATAATTTACGTGAATATGAATGAACTTATCCGAACTACCTTGTCTTATGTTTTATGTTTCTTTCTTGCTTTCTAAGAAAACTTAAAAATTTTCTTAGTGTTAATCGTGTGAGAAAATTCCTATCTCGAGATCAAAATCTTCTTTAGAAATTTTCTAAGTCCTAAAACTTAAAACCTTTTGAGAAACTTTTCTAAGTGCTTGATAATCCTGATAAAATCTTTAAGACTTAAATTTTTCTTAAAATTCTTTTGAAATTTTTCTAAGTGTGGAAAATGTTTTTGTATTTAAATTTACGAAGTATGAGTTAGTGCTCTTATGTGAACTTATACGAAATAGAATGCTTATGTGCTTATCTCGATTATCTTGAATAATCTTGACTAACACCACTGTGATCTTGTTTCTTTCTTATAGTTTTAACTTCATCAAAAAGGGAGAAATTGTTAGATCGGAATTAGTTTTGATGAGTTAAAGTGTATAGATTAGAATGAGCTTATGTAAATAAGATGACCAGCTAAGTATGTATAGGACAGTGAGGTAATAACCATTAGTACTAGGTAAAGCTAATGAAGTCAGCTAAGGTCAAGAAAGAGAAGGTCATCGAAGATGATCATGAAAAAGTCATCTGTTGGAGAGAATAATGAAGAACTTAAGGCGAGGTAGAGACCACTTTGAGTAGAATAAGAAAGGCGAGTCTTCACCAAGTTAGCGGCAGAGACGACTAGGTCAAGATCATTTGAAGTCAAGACGATTTTCAAGATAAGTTTGTTAAACGGTTTCTAGTTTGTTACAACAAAACAACCGTCTCACGAGCTTATAAATAGGAGTAAGCACGATTACGAAAAGGACTTCTAGCGCTCATTCTAATACTCACGATTTTCAAAGCACTTTCAAGTTTTCCAAAAAGCTTTTCATAGATTTCTAAGTGTTTATAGAACACTTCCTTGTATATCTTCAAACATTCTGCACCGTATATTTCTAAATTCTAGATAGATTGTTAGTTTGAAGATAAGTGAAGAGGAAGATCTTCAAGTCATTGTAATTGTAAATCTCGGTAAGTAAGCAAGCGAGTAAGTAGTTGAGGCCCTTTTTCAAGTTGAAGGAGGAGAGTGGATGTAGGATCTTTTGATCTGAACCACTATAAATTGTGTGCCATTTACTTTACGCATTGATCTTTGTGTTGATAATCAATTGTTCAATCAAATTAATTTCGATTGCTTTTTGATCCGTTTTCAAAAGATTGAGTCTAAAATTGTTTTCACTGTTCTACTTTGATATCTTGAATTGATAATCTGAATTTTTGTAAAAAGATTTAGATAATCTATTCAACCCCCTTCTAGATTATCTCTGGAAGGTGTATTTAGCTGCTACTAAATACTCAATCTTGTGACCAACACAATTATACGTAGGTGAGGATAAATAAACAATCAAATAAAGTACTTTCCAACGAAACGTCGAATGCACACACGAGATAGTATACACTAGATTCACCAAAATAATCCTTCATTTCATTTAATAACATCCACATATCTTGTGAAGTCCGAGACAATTTCACAAGCGAGAAGCAAAAGCATGTTAGGGCGGTGGTCGGTGCTACACCTACCGTTATATACAACAAAAGAGGGTAGCATATAGTCCCTACCTAACCGGGAGGTCCATCATGCCTCTCAACCGGTATATTGAATACGTCCAAAAAGTTTACAAAAGGAGTAAGTACACAGCTTCTACAATCGATCTGCGAGGCTACTATGCCTTTCTACCGGTATACAAATAAAACATCCACAAGGTAATTCTCAACTCTCATCACGACCCTCATCAAAACGCCCATAGCGTGGGCGTTTGCGGCATGTCCAATATCATCGCGAGGTGGCTCACTCGGCCCTGCCTCATCAAGTCCTGCTCCATCTCCGCTCTGGGCTAGCATCCGGCCAATCTGCAAATAGGGGCTCGAGTATGCTCAGCGACGCGGCCACAACAGAGTGCCCGCCGACTAAATCATCGAATCGGTCTCCATCCGGAGGATGTCCCGATGGCCTCGGCTCGCCGGTATGCCTCCCGAGCATGAGCACCGTAAACCTCCCGAGTAACACGCTCCTCCACAATGCGTTCCTCCGGCCTCACGGAGGCGGATCGCCGATCGCCGAACGCACCATATAGCGGTGCGCATCAACTCAGAACTGATATCTCCCGAATCCTCGCATCATACCTGTCATGCATCCCGTAACTCCAACTTATAAGTGTCAAGGTTCATCTAAGGCCCCTCCGCGCAATCATATATAGTCAAGTAAAAGAAGGTCCTCCTTGCTATCGCTCGATAGAACAGATAAACCCTATCCCGCATATGCTTAGCTGCCGCGTAGTCCGTGTCGACCATGCCAAAAGCTCGTGCTCTCCTATGTGCTTCGCTAATCCGGACCACGAACTCTCCCATAGTCTCCCATCCCCTCTCGCGATACTCTATCTCATATCGCTCTCTGCGGCTGCATCACGATCCATCCTAAACAACTAGTTCTAGGTTAGGACTTGGTCGCACAATCTCGAGGGGTTTATTTAAAATAATGCATGCAATATCAATGAACAATGTTTTGCAAATTAGGGTAGTAAATAAATATTTTTAAATGATAAAAAGGAAAAAAATAATTTTCAGTTTATCATATAGACATTTGCATTCCCTTTCCCATTTTCATACTCATTTTTCATATTTCATAGACGTTTCTCAACATCAATAAGCAAAATCATAAATCTCATAGACATAATATTTTAAATATAAATGTCTTTTTAATATAACTTTTCATAAAATCTTAAAAATTACATATGGTTACTGAAAATGATTTGGATGTGTGTTGATTGTGGGCTCCCTTTTATTAACCTTTATTTTTTTAATCAACATATGAAAACATCTAAGTATCATTTCCATGCATGTCGATATTTTTTTAAACGTTTGACCTAGAGTCCGAGGAGAAAAACCCTAACCTCGACTTTGATACCACGTTGCCGGCGCACCGGAGGCGCCCCGAGAATAAAGTGCATTTTAGGCACGAAGAATCAAAATATGAAAAGTTAAAAAGATAAAGCGGAAGATGACATCATAAAAACACGAGTATTTTTTTCCTCTTTTTTTTTTAAAACAAATCAAATTATTTAAGTGTCTAACCGTGCTTGTGCCTAACTCGTGTCTTACCCATATTTCTAAGTCAAACATTTAATTAATTAGATATTTGCAAAAATAGATCATCAAGCGTGTAATAAAAGTCATAACTAGCTTAACATAACAAAATATAATAGACATGCGCTAGTCATGCATGAATAACATTTTGAAATACGAACATAATTTCGATGTTGGATCAAGAGGTTTTGATGAGTTAAAGAGTAGCTCACTGATCACCCAACCTGAAGAACAACAGAGGATAAGTTTATAAGATAAGCCGATCGGATGGGGTCAAGCACCAACCTAGTCACCGAGGTCCGATATCATGCTAGTCATCTCAAGACGAGCTTGAACCTAGTCATCTGCAGGAGACAAACATGAAGAGCTCGAGACGAGGTCAAGATAAGCCGAGTAGAATAAGAAAGGCGAGTTTTCACCAAGTCACCGGCAGATGGGTATGAAGAATCAGTGAGGTCTCAAGCGCTTTACAAGATTAAGTTTGTTAAGTTTTCAAGTTTGTTAGAACTAACTAACAAACTAACCTGTCTTCTCGCACTTATAAATAGGACTAGATTTTATTCTTCAAGACACTTATGCATATTTGATTTTTCACACTATTCACTACTCGATTTCAATCACAATCTTTTCACAAAGTATTTCAAGAGAGTTCTCAAAAAGTTCTAAGTGTTTTTAGAACACTTTTCTTGTAATCTTCAAAATCCAATACACACTTTGTAATAGTTAGATTTTAGAGAAGGATTTAGGAGATTGAAGATTTGAAGATTTGTACAAGTTGTAAGTTGTAAGTGAAAGTGAGAAAGTAAGTAGTAAGCGAGTCCCTTCTTGATTGGAGAAGGAGAGTAGATGTAGGATTATTAAAATCCAAACCACTATAAATCCTGGTGTTATTTCTTGCTTTCTTTAATTTCGTTCAAATTACAATATTGTTAATTCAAGATTAAAGTTCGAATCTTAACTAAAATCAGATATCAACCTTGCTTTTGATCTTGTTAAAAGTTGGGTTTTCAATTATATTCCGCTGTGTTTAATCGATATTTTGAATTGATTTTGAAAGATTTGAAAAATCTACAAAATCTATTCAAACCCCCTTTCTAGATTTTGTTCTAGGAAGCTAACTCAAGGTTATTAATCAACTCAACTTTCCGGGACCAACAAGTGGTATCGAGCGGTGTTAAGTCAGTTACGATATTGATTTTAGGTCTTGAAAAAGATTCTGAAATTATCTTGATTTTCTTCATTTTCTTCTTTTACTAACAGTGCTACTAATAAGTTTTTGTGGAGTATTTTGTTCTTTGTTTCATCATGTCATCGGGGAAAAATAAAAAGTCTAGGAATCTTCCTGAATTTTCCATTGAAGATTATGATTATTGGAAATTTAGGATGGAAAATCATCTCAAGGCCATTCATGATAGAATGGAAGAGGTTCTTGAGGAAGGTCCTATAAAGTTTTATCATGGAGGCACCAAAGATCGGAGAAGAGTCAATTTGAATCAAGAACTAGACAAGAAAAGAAGAGTTACTGAATTGACGAATGATGAAAGAAAGGTCCACAATCTTGATCAAGTAGCTCGAATCTGAAATCATCGAGACTCTTAGTAAAGATTGGATAGAAAAGGTTAAGAGATGCAAAACAGCCTAAAGAGATGTGACAAACTTTAGCCAATGTTTGTGAAGGATCTGATCAAGTCAAGGAAAACAAGCTACGATCGATCTTGCATACATTTGAAACATTCAAAATGAAAGAAAATGAGTCTGTGGATCGGTTTGATGTAAGGTTGACCAATCTTCTCAACAAAGCAAATGACCTTGGAAAGAATTATTCAGAGAAAGAGATTAATAACAAGATTCTCGAGATCATTAACCAAGAGATGGAGGAAAAATCCAATATCCTTAAAAGCAACTCAAGATTTATCCTCTATTACTCACCATACTTTATTTTCTCATCTTAAAGCTTTAGAGTATGATATCCGGATAAAAGATGAGGAAGATGAGATGGAATCAAGTACCTCATCCAAGTCTGTTGCTTTTGTCGCCAAAGAAGACAAGGTGTCAACAGTCGTAGGAGCCGATCTATCTCCGAAAGAGCAGATGGCTTTACTTACAAAAAGGTATGATAAATTGAGAATGAAGTATAAGAGAAATAAATTGAGATTTGCAGTAAGGATAGACAAAGATCCGGATCGAGATAGGAAGGTGGATAAATCTTCGGATGATGACAAAAACAAGAGTCGAGACAAGAAGATACGAGATCACCTGTCGGAAGAAATACTTCCAGTCCCAGATCGAACAGAGTGACATTTGCTATACATGCAACAAGCCGAGGACATTTCATTTATGGCTGTCCTCAAATGACTCCTAAAGAAAGGGAAGAAAAGAGGAAGAAAAGAGACAGAGATTTGCGAGATCAAAGAGCTTTATTGGCTGAAGAAAAAGAGCCAAAGAAATCATCATCATCATCATTATCCTCATCCGATTTCGGATCGGATGATGAGATCTGTCTCATGGCTAATGAGGTAATCTACTATTCATCGTCGAGATAATGATTTTTGTCGATCTGCATCGATCATGACCAAACTGTTATTCATGAGTTATTGAGAGATTTAAAGACATCTTTAGTTGCTTATAAACAGCTAGAGACAGAGAATTTATTTTTAAAGGATCGATTCAAATTCTAAATAAAGGCAAACAAGTGATGAAGCTGCTCGTAGACCGAGGAAATATTCAAGGGGGAATGTTTTCTTGATCAAGCTAGTACATCACCACCTTACTCGAAAGGTTAGAAAATGAATTGAAAACTTTAAAAGACAAATTTGAAGTAGTATGCTGAAAATGAATTAATTAAGAAAGACAATGAGAAGCTTGTCTTCAAAATTAGTCGACTTAATAATTCACAATCGATAATAGATCATATTTTTAATACTTCTCAAAATCTCATGATAAGACAGTCTTGGTTATGATAGGAACAATAAATCAGATGTTCAAAAACCTAGAAAATTTGTGAAAGCATCTGCTCAATCAAAGGATATTAAAATTGGTCCATGGAAACCAACTAGTCGAGATAAGGACTACATCTTCCATCTGAAACCAAGAATTCAAATTTGAAAACTCCCTATCGAGACTAGAAGGAATCCAAGAACCAAAATAAGAAGATATTCTTATTATAATTCTTTTGATGGAAAGAGCAAATGCTATCCTACATTTCCTAAGTTTAGGAAAATTACTCAATCTGAATACAACAAGTTATCATTCAAAAATGATATAATTGTAGATGATTTGGTAGAAAACTTGAGTCCGATTTGTTGTCTAAAGATGAGATGTTTATTTGGATATCTAAAGTGATTCTTGACCCAAAAGGACCCAAGATCACTAGGGTACCTCAAAACTAATCTGCTTTCACAGATTCACAGGATCATCACTCAAGGAAGAGATCTTAGCTTCAATACGGTACATTGATAGTGGTCATTCACAACATATGACCCATAACAAGAAGTCAGTTATCAAATTTTCAAAGCATTGATGGTCCAAGAGTTTTATTTGGTGATAATAATTGTGGTCGGACTAAAGGTGTAGGTACTGCTGATTATCAAGGATATTCGGGTATCCGAGGTATATTTTGTTGAAGGTTTGAAACATAATCTGCTGTCTGTTTCCCGACTTTGTGATAAAGGTTTTCTTGTCAAATTCTCAAGGGATAAATGTGATATTTTAGATAATTCCTCGGATAAGGTATTGTTAACGGGCTTGAGACATGGTAATGTCTATGTGGCCAACTTTAATAGTTGTCCCAAAGATACCTGTCTGATAGCTAAGGGTGGAGAAGATCTCATTTGGTTATGGCACAAAAGGCTTAGTCATCATCCGAATTTCAAGACCCTTAGTAAGTGGCTAAGAAAAATCATGTCAAAGGATTACTGAAAAACTTTTATCCACTGATCTTAAATGTGATGCTTGTCAAAAAGGTAAACAGCCTAGACACTCATTTAAGAGTATTAACTCCTCTTCATCCGAAAGAGTGTTGCAACTTCTTCATCCTGGATCTGTTTGGGCCTGTTTCACCTCTTAGTTTCAGTGGAAGGAAATATACTCTTGTTGTAGTATATGACTTTTCTAGATACACTTGGGTTATATTTCTTTTCAAGAAAAATGAGACTATGAACAAGATTCTTGATCTATTCGGAATGATTCGAGAATGAAAAGGGTGTTAATATTATTAAAATAAGGAGTGATAAGGGCACATAATTTTTGAATTCTTGTTTATCTAATTTTTCAATGAGTGTGGAATTATTCATGAGACATCTTCAGCAAGAACTCCTCAACAAAATGGAGTGGTTGAAAGAAGGAATAGAACTTTGAAGGAAGCGGCCGAGGAGCATGTTAGCTGAGTATAATACCCCTCATAGGTTACGGGCTGAAGCCATCAACACAGCTTGCTATACCCGAGGCAGTGCTTAGTTGTCAAAGACAAGGGTAAGACTCTTATGAGATTTGGAAGGGTAAGATTCCAAGGATCTCATACTTCAAAGCTTTTTGGTTGTAAGTGTTTCATCCATAACAATGGGAAATCTAAGTTAAGAACTTTTGATGCTAAAGCGGTGATGGAATATTCTTGGGATATTCTAATACTTCAAAGGCATTTAGAGTTTTTAACAAGACAACCCTTTGTGTGGAGGAAACCCTCATGTTGTTTTTGATGAGTTGTATTCTGTTCGGATAAAGTGAATCAAATTTACGAAAGTCTAGATAAAATTGAACTGTCCAAGACTAAACATAGAAGCTGTCTATCTACCTAGTCTTGAGTCGAATCGATGAAGAAGAATCCTCATCGATAATCGAAGACAACCTGCTCGGACTCCTTGAGATCGGACACCCTTGACATCGGTGATCAGGGTCGGTGATGAAGAAGGAACGTCACCGAGGTAGAGTTAGAGGAGTTGCCTCTCGAAACTCAAGATGAGGATCCTTCTCCTCACATAGGCAAAAGGATGAGAAGCTATCATCCATCCGATCGGATTATAGGAGATCCATCTAGTAGTGTGCAGACACGAATGATGCTAGACTCGAAAGTCTTTTCAGGTTGTTATGTTTCGCTTCTTGAACCCAAGTCTATTGAGGAAGCCCTATCGACCCAAATCGATAATGACCATGCAGAAGAACTGCATCGGTTTGAAAGACAAAATGTATGGGATCTAGTTGAAAGACCTTTACACAGAAAGATTATAGGCACCAAATGGGTGTTTAAAAATAAAACAGATGAGAACAATATTATAGTTCGAAATAAGGCAAGACTGGTTGCACAAGGTTATTCACACCGAGGGAATAGACTATGATGAAACCTATGCTCCAAATTGCGATTAGAGGCAATAAGGTTGTTCTTGGCATTTCTTTGCATATAAATCTTTCAAAGTCTTTCAAATGGATGTTAAGTCTGCTTTTCTTAATGGTGTGTTACTTGAGGAGGTTTATGTAGAGCACCCTCCGGGTTTAAGATCAATAACAAGGTCTATAAACTCAACAAAGCTCTATATGGATCAAACAAGCTCCCGAGCACAGTATGATACCTTATCTCGATTTCTTGACATCAAATGGTTTTTCTAAAGGCAAGATTGATAGAACTTTGTTTAGAAAGGAAGTAGATGGCAACATCTTACTAGTTCAAATTTATGTAGATGACATAATTTTTGGTTCACCTAATCGAAATTATGTGAAGAGTTTAGCATTCTCATGAAAAACGGTTTGAAATGTCAATGATGGGAGAATTAACATACTTTCTAGGCTTACAGTTAAACGGATGAGTAAGGGTATATTTATACATCAGATCTAAATATGCTAAGGATCTGATTGAGAAATTTGGAATGACAACTAGCGAGAGAAGTTAAAATACCTATGGCAACTAACTTCTCAATGGATTCGATGAGCAGGGATACCCACCGATGCAACGGAGTATCGTGGGTGATTGGATCTCTTCTCTATCTCACCGCAAGTAGACCAGACATAGCTTTTGCGGTTGGGGTATGTGCAAGATTCCGCCTAATCCTAAGAAAACTCATCCGGAGACGGCTAAGAAAATTCTTAGATATCTCAAAGGAACCTTGCAAGTAGGGTTATGGTACCCACTGATGACAACTTTGGTGACGAGGTTATTGATTCGACTTTGGAAGATGTAAGATTGATAGAAAATCCACTTACGGAACTTGTCAATTCTTAGGCAACAAATTAATTTCTTGGTTATCTAAGAATGACATCTGTTGCCACCTCCACAATCAAGCCGAATACATGGCACTGGAAGTTGTTGCTCTCAACTCCTCCGGATTAGTCAATGCCTTAGAGATTATAATATTCAAACATCGGTTGTTCCTATTTACCGTGATAGTAATAGTGCAATAGCAATGACTTACAATCCCGTACTACATTCTAGATGTAAGCATATAGATATTAGACATCATTTCATTAGGGATCATGTTGAGAAGAATGACATTAGGATTGAGAAAATTGCCACTGAATCACAAAGAGTGACATTCTTACAAAACCATTAGTGAATCTAGGTTTAAAGAAATGTGCTTAGAATTAGGATTACTTGATGCATCTTTAGCTGGTTTCTAATTTGTGTGCATCTGTTTCCTTATTTCTTATCTTATCTTTTCTTTAAAATGTCTAGAAAGAATTATCGGACTAGATATGTGTCAAAGGACAATCGGGTAGTGATATCATTGATCTCCTTTTAGGAATCAAGAATCAAGGATTAGTCATATTGACCTTATCCGAATTGATAATTACTTGTTCGACATTGAGTAAATCGACATAAGGACACAATAGTCACCGATCTCCTAAAGAAAACAGATGACTATTTACATCCTATCTGATTTACCTTAAGCTTCGATGGTTTCTTTTGAGTATATGTTTGTGCGAGAACAGTCACGAGATCGACTGTTTCATCTCTTCTTATTCAAACCTTTTTATTCTATTATTTTTATTCGTAAATATTCTTAATTTTTTTCAAAATTGTTGAACAACCATGTTTTAGAAAAGTAAATGCAGTCCTGCTTTTGTTTAAACTCGTTTTAAATTTGCTAAAAAGTTACATCTAAGGCTGATTTTCGAATCGACAGTTACTATATCGAATGTCTTTCCAAACCCATCTGCTTTTAAAACTAGTCTGATTTTCAAACTCATCTGATTTCCAAACCCTTAGCCGAAGTAAGGTAACCCTAGGCCGACGTCGGTATACTTACTTCTCTGCATAAAGTAACCTACATCTCACAAATCAACGATCTATAAAGTAACTATTTACGCATTCCAAAGGCGATTAACATCCACGCACCGAATCCTAATCGCTTATCTTAGTTTTTAACCGTTGATTAACACTCATTAAAAACTTTTTGAATAAATGGCTAAGATTAATTCAAGTTTTCAAAAATGGCGGTTTCTCTTTCCAATCTATTCCCTATAAATACATCTTCTTCTCCAAAATCATTCTTTTCACTTTCGTAAAATCTCAAAACTCTCTCGCAAATTTTCCTAAATCCTTTCTAAATCATATATGAGCATTTACGTAAGAGGAGTAACATCAACAATGGTGGATGTACATAATGAAACCTACGCTAAGAAGGTGAAGTCTCGAGATGTATGTCGACTTGACACCACCACCGACGAAGAATCCAGGAGATATTGTCCTTATTGGAAAGGGCTGGATTGAGGACTTTTGCTCCAAGAAATCCCCTTCCAATAAGACATTGGATATGAGAGGTTTGGAGTTCTATGTCAATGGGACATATGAACATGGAGTTTTCCGAACCGGGGTATATGGAGAAGTTTTGACTGCTTTCCTACAGAGGTGGCCAGAATTTTTATACGAGCGGTGGGAGTGAACCCCTCATCTACAAATCGATGAATGGGTAGAATCATTTGAGATGATTGCCCGAAATTCTATGAAGGATCGCCGATCGGAGTTAAAGAAGAAGATGCTCCGACGACGATATCGCCTTCCGATGACCATTGTCACGAAGGTGATCTGGGAGAACAGAGCTCTCATGATGGGCTGACCAGGACCCGGACTCTGCGTGATGAGAACAATTTTGGATGGTGTACAAAGCCAACTGGCCGGGTCTCACATTCTGAGAAGCTGGAGACGGAAAGAAAGCGTCGGAGGTGGTGAATGGGAAATGGCGGCGAAGTCGATCACCAGCCTTTTTAACAAAGTGACTGTGATCATGGAGGACTTGTCGTCAGCCGAGATCAATTGGTCAAACGGGTCCGAGCTTACACGAGCGTAAGGGGATTCTCGACCAAAGATGAGCCACTCGGGCTCCAGTGATTCTCGATGAGGGTGGAGCCGAGGTTGGAGCTCAAGCTCCACCAGAAGAAGCCGAGGAGGAGGAGGAGGAAGATGTGGAGGCGGAATCGCTAATGTGAGTTCACCGAGGCCGAATGTGACCCGATGAAGTCAAGGAGAAGGCACCAAGGAGACGAAGGTTGGTGAAAACCTCACGAGTTGGGAGGATCATCTGCAGATCAGCCAACTCTTCTTCCCGAGGAAGTATCCACGCCGCAAATTGCAGCTCGGGTGGTCCAGTGGAGGAGGTCCAGAAATCGATTAAGGGACCCTCCCCAGCCGAGGTCGTACATTTCTCCCTCCCCATCACCAACCCAAACCGGCAATGAAGAGGTGTCCCAGCCGGCACCTCGAGCCTCAAACAGCCTACTCCCGAAATTGTCCAAAGTCCAACCTCATCTTCTCTCCCCCAAATCCAAACTTCATCTCCTCCACCATCCCCATCTAATATACCGTCCTTCCTCTCTCGGACCAAGATTCTCCCCAACCCCATCTCCATATCTCCACCAGCCTTACCCACAACTTCTCAACCCCAACTCATCTTACTCCAATCACTCCAATCTCCTCCACCTACCACTTCGCAAATCCCACCGTTACCATTATCTCCCCACCATCGGACACCCCCACCTCATCTACTCCACCGAACCTCATGTGGATACCTCAAATATCTTTGGGGATATTCCCATGAGCTCCCCTAGTCCAACTTCTCCCACCACCTCTTCCTCATCCGAATCGGAGGAAGAGGATAGACCAATTCTTGCCATCTCCTCTGCGTTTGAACAACTTCACAAAGCAAAATCATTTCCCAAGTTCAGAGGATGATGGAGAAGAAAACACGAAAGGTGATTCGAAAGCACACAGATACTATGCTCGCCAACATGCAGATTCGAGGTCAACATGACCGTAAATTTATCGGCCAATCTCAAAGCTTCTTTTGGATCCGAGCTAAGTGCGCTTGAGGAGGAGGTCAAGGCACCGAAAGAGAAAGCAGTGCCGACAACGAAATCGTGGTCTCAACACTCACATCTCGATCGAATGATTTGCACGACGTTGTGCGGCCGATAGAGGCCCACTTGATCTCTCAAAGATGAAGTTAAAAGGGGAAGGTGCCGAGAGCAGATTGGAAACCCTCACACTGGTGTCATGTCAATAACTCGATAGGCTTGATACAAAGGCAGACACCAGTGAGTTGGAGGCATCCAAGGTGGAAATTAAAATCAAATCGGATGAGTTGGTCGCCTTGCAACCGAGGGTAACCCAGATTGAAGAGGCCATCCGAGAGGATGAGGAAAAGAGAAAGAAGGAGGAAGAAGAGAAAACGAGAGAAGGCTGTTGGCTCGCATGGAAGAATCGAGGAACCGGAGCCCAAGGGCAAAGGTAAAGGGAAAGCAGCGGCAGCTGAGAAGTCTCCATCAGCCGAGCAGATGATCAGCCCCAGATCAGCCGAGCGCAAGAGAAAGGAACCAGACTTCTCCAACTTATCACCGAGCAGATCAAGAATCAGTCTTGAAAAGGAGATGTTTGAAAAGAGAGAGAAGAAAAGGTGAAGAAGATGGGGAAGGCCGAGTGAAGTGGGACAGGGATACTCGGAAGTGGGTATCCAAAGCTGCAAATGAAGCGGACTTCCGCCCGTCCATCGCACTACCTCCTCCAAAGATGGTATCGTGGAAATACACCGGTGAATATAAAAAGCAAGCCCTGGATGCTAAATGGATGTATTCTCGGTACATCTTGAAGGCATCACCATCTGGAGCAGCCAATGAAGACATCACCGGCATGAATGGATGGAGAAGGAGGGCCTTGAGATCTTTATGGGAAGCCGCTCGATGAGGCACATAATGTGTTCAACTGCGCGATCTGATCGCACCAGCCTATGGCAGTCACCCCCAAGTCGAAAGAAGATGGTTCTCCTGATCTAGAATGGGTCGTAATGCTGTTGCCAAAGCGTAAAGGGAATCCGAGCTCACAGATGAGAATGATCTCAAACAGCCTTAGAGCAAGGATTTTCACCGGCTAAACATTCCGTAGGTCGACCGATGGGGAATCGATAGAACAGGATTTTTCTTTCCTTATCTTTTATTTTCTATCAGTTCTCTTATTTTGTAATCATAAATTTCGTGAATGAATATATTCGGACTTATGTGAATTATGTGTTTCTTTTAAATTTTTTTAAGAATAAATCATCCGAGAAATTTTATATCTCGAGTTAAAAATTTTTGTAAAATTTTTCTAAGTATAAATCATTTGAGAAATCTTATATCTCAGTGTTAAAATTTTTGTAAAAATTTTTTTTTCTAAGTACTTCTAAAAGAGTCTAAAAGACTTAAATTTTTATGTCTTGAATGTAAATGAATCATTGAAGTGTGAAAATGTGCTTTATCTATCTCGATTGATTTAACTAAATCTAGTACTAACTTCGATTGTGAGTATGTTTCTTTATTATAGGTTTTAACTTCATCAAAAAGGGGGAAATTGTTGGATCAAGAGGTTTTGATGAGTTAAAGAGTAGCTCAGATCGATCACCCAACCCGAAGAACAACGGAGGATAAGTTTATAAGATAAGCCGATCGGATGGGGTCAAGCACCAACCTAGTCACCGAGGTCCGATATCATGCTAGTCATCGAAGACGAGCTTGAACCTAGTCATCTGCGAGTGAGACAAACATGAAGAGCTCGACGAGGTCAAGATAAGCCGAGTAGAATAAGAAAGGCGAGTTTTCACCAAGTCACCGCAGATGAGTATGAAGAATCACCGAGGTCTCAAGCGATTTACAAGATTAAGTTTGTTAAGCGGTTTCAAGTTTGTTAGAACTAACTAACAAACTAACTATCTTCTCGGACTTATAAATAAGACTAGATTTTATTCTTCAAGTACACTTATGCATATTTGATTTTTCACACTATTCACTACTCGTATTTCAATCACAATCTTTTCACAAAGTATTTCAAGAGAGTTCTCAAAAGTTCTAAGTGTTTTTAGAACACTTTTCTTGTAATCTTCAAAATCCAATACACGTTGTAGTAGTTAGATTTTAGAGAAGGATTTAGGAGATTGAAGATTTGAAGATTTGTACAAGTTGTAAGTTGTAAGTCGAAAGTGAGAAAGTAAGTAGTAAGCGAGTCCCTTCTTCAGATTGGAGAAGGAGAGTGGATGTAGGATTATTAAAATCCGAACCACTATAAATCCTGGTGTTATTTCTTGCTTTCTTTAATTTCGCTCAAATTACAATATTGTTAATTCAAGATTAAAGTTCGTAATCTTAACTAAAATCAGATATCAACCTTGATTTTGATCTTGTTAAAAGTTGGGTTTTCAATTATATTCCGCTGTGTTTAATCGATATTTTGAATTGATTTTGAAAGATTTGAAAAATCTACAAAATCTATTCAAACCCCCTTTCTAGATTTTGTTCTAGGAAGCTAACTCAAGGTTATTAATCAACTCAACTTTCCGGGACCAACATCCGAATATTTTGAAAGGGACTCGACCACGGAATCAAGTAATCCATACATATATTTGAAAGCTTAAAACATAACATAAGTACCAATGGTACTAGCTTCATTTCTTACAGAACTTAGTTTGTAGTAAATTTATTTAGAGGAGTCTACACACAATCACACGTCCGCCTCGTCGTCAACAGGACTCGAAAAATTTGAAGTAGCATCATGAGTCTTCCCGGAGGAGAAGCCCAGTGGGATAACATTTAATATACAATTGCATTAAAAAGACTAATATGCATGTCAACCGAGTACACGCCAGGCCCGTAGACCCAACTCATTTCACACGTATTTAGTCCGTAGACTGTCTTGATTCACACAGAGCATAGTCCGCCGACTAGCTTTATCACACAGAGCATAGTCCGTCGACTAGCTAAAATTCACACGTAGCATAATCCGAAGATCTGCTGCTCGTACACACACCTCTAAATAATGCAAAAGATATTTAAAGGTTACCCACTTTCTTGGTATTTAAATGTTTCAAAATAGCTTCCCGAAAATCCACTGCCTCGAACTACACTCGACACATTCAAATAGCCTTTTAGTCTTATAAGCATTAAGTTATAATCGTGCACTTAAATTGCTTTTACTAACTTTAATTAGTATCTATTACATATAAATATATGTATATATAACATATACCTACTTGTAAACTTAAACATATTTAAAAGAAAAAAGTTATATTTACTAAGACTAGTCAAGTACACATAAAAAGAAATTATAAAATTTCTTCATATGTGTAAAAGAAATTGTAAAAAGCTTTATAACATGCTCTCAACAAAACCAATTTATTCATTAATGAACACCTCTACTTTGAATTACTTAGGTGACCAAAGAAAAATAATTTACAAACTCACTTTTTATGTAAAACTTCTTAAAAGACAGCTCGTAGAAGATAATTTATAATTAAATATAAACACGTCATAAAATTATTAAATTTATACAGTAGTTTTACAACTCATATAGCTAAATACCATAAAAATTTCACATGAAAATAATCTCATTTTGTTACTTATGTATTTTTCAAGTTAGATAAAAACAATCTCCTAAATGAGGTTATGTTCCATCTTTTTATAAAATTTTGTAACACACGACTATGAATTAAATAAAATCAAGTAAAAATTTATATAATATCCTAAGTACCAGTAGTATCACTTGTAAAAAGATCACATTTTAAATCTTCACATTTTCTACTTGATCATGCATCGTTCTAGAGCTTTAAAACTGTCTATTTTTATTAAAAAGACATTGTTTGTTAGAAAATTTATTAAATATTGAATATAACTCCAAATGTATCAAGGTAAAATTCTTATGAAAGCTAAGATATAGTTGAATAACATAGTCTAAATTCACTTTCAAAAATTAATTTTTCTGTTCACAATAAATTCTGCAATAATCGCCAAAAACAGGGGTGTTTTTCTTCTATACAACACTTTTGTAGAAAAATCATATTAAATCGAAAATAGCTTCAAAAAATCTGAAATTTTTACCTCATATTCTAGACTTCCAGAATCACATTGTGGCAAAAGGGTTTATGAATATTCATTCAAAAGAAGGTCAGATCACTACTCGAAATTAATATGCAATTACATAGCAATTTCCAACAACAAATTTTATACATTTTGAAGCAAAGTTGGGGCACCCAACTCATTTTAAATATCAAAAGACCATCAACAACTCTTATGGTAAACCCTAATAATTTATCATTAGTTAAAAATGCATCAAAAGCCACATGCAACCATATAATCAACATACAATCCACTAAATAACATCAAATAATCATATAGTTTACATATTCATAAGCTAAACATTTATAATCAAACATATCATTCAACCAAATGCCAAAGAACATCTTTGGGCTTCTAACATGTGTATCTAATCACATATACCCACTAAATCATTGTAGGAAATAAGGGAGAAGAAGATAAAAATTAGGGCAAATGACTACTAGGTACTACTAAATACAAAAATTACTACTAGATACAATGTTTTTAAAAAACACAACCCACTACAATCTATACCCATTTTACCCCTAATTTGATAAAACTCACCCAAGCGTCACATTCACGCATCACAATTCACATTCTGCTCTCTCTCTTCCCTCCTCTCTCTCTCTCCACCGCCCCACCCCAAGCGACGGCGGCCACCCCAAGCGACGGCAGCCCACCACCCACCGTCCCACCGCCCACCTCCCCGCGGCCCACCACCCGACGACGGCCGCTGCCGTGAAGTTGTCGGCGCGATGAGTCGAAGGCCACAGCGCCACCACCCCGCCATTAACGACGGCCACAAGCGCCACCACCCCGATATCAATGACGGCCAAGACGAAGACAAAGACGCGGCAGCGAAGACGACGACGCCGCCGCTCACCAGAGCCGCCGTGAATCGCTCGCGACTCTTCGACGTCGCCGTCGCTCACCCCCACCGAACCAGACTCCGGACCACCGACGGCGGATCTGCGTGCTCCACCGCGATGCAGTCTGTGGGAGATGGCGGTGATGCGGCGACAGCGTCGGATCTGTGGGAGACGGCGGTGACGGCAATGATGCGGCGACGACGCGGCGGATCTATTGAATCTGGGTTTGTTGTTTATAGTTTTGTGTTGTATTTTTTTAATTTTTTTCCGGGAATTCGATCTGGGATTTTTTTATTTTCTCGTTCTTGAGTTTTTGTTATCGTATTTATTTTGTTGTATACAATGACTTTGATTTGGGATTTTTTTATTTTCTGGGTTCTGAGTTTTTTGTTATGTATTTCCTTGTATACAAGGACTGATAATGTGCAGATTTCGATCTTGGAATTTTTGTTTTCTTGTTCTTGAGTTTTTGTTACTCTATCTTTATTGTATAGAACGATTGATAATGTGCATTTTCTCGCACATGTGCGTAATTTTCTGGTTCTTGTGGGTTTTTTTTGGATATTATTGTGATACAACGTTGATAATGTGTGCATTTTCTCGCACATGTGCAGAGTTTTGTTTTTTTTTCTCGCACATGTGCGAGTTTTGTTTTTTTTTCTCGCACATGTGCGTAATTTTTTATTTTTTTGGCATAATTCTGGAATTATTTTTTTATTGTTGTGTGATGATTTTTGCACGAATAATTTTTTTTTTTATGCGTTTTTTAATTGTCTTCATATGTAGCCTCATATAGTATACAATTTTTTGGATTAGAGAAGAAAACCATTTTTATTTTCTCTAGATTTAATTTTGATATTTTGTTACCGTAAGTTCGATGTGAAAGTTTTTATTACTGTTGTTTGTGTTTTACGCACATGTGCGGATGTTACGCACATGTGCGAGATTTTCTTCTGCACATGTGCGGATGTTAACATGTGCAATTGTAAAAGTGAGTATTGTAAAATTTAAGGCTGTGAATTTTTGTGGGAATAATTCGCAATTGTGAATTTTTGTGGGAATGATTGTGGGAATTTTTTTGCGTTTCTTTGAATTTTTAATATTACTGAAAAAAAAAAACGGTGACAAATTGAGATCGAAACAAACCGAAAATGGAAGAAAGGAAAAAAATGGCTTGAATCGTGAATCAAATTAAAATAAGTAACACACTATTCAATTAACACAAAAAGGTAACTTAATAGTTAGAAAGAGTTGTTAAGGAAAGGAAAAGGAAAAAGGAAAAAGACACTCGAAATTGTAAAAGGAAAAAGATAAACGTGTTTCATAGAAATGTCACATCAATTTCCTTAAGTTGCAGCTCTTGTTGGTGAGGGTTAATTTTGGAAAATATCACACTTTTTTCTATCGGTAGTCATTTATCAAAAAGTTGTATCTAGTTGTAAATAAGCTCTTAGGATTGTACCTGGTTGTAACTCTCCCTAAAAATTATTTCAAAAATATGACCAATATATATACATATATTTGAAAACCCATTTAAGCAAAAGGGTGGGAAAAGTTGCATTTCTCTTACCTTAGAAGACTCTTGAATCTTCAATCTTGGTAGAGTATTCAGAGAGAGGATATATAATCCCTATATTACTAATAGGAGTTTGTTTTACTTAGGTGTCGTCATGAGGTTAATTTGAATGAGGTGTCATATTCTTATTAAATGCATATATATGTTAATAATCTATATGTCATTTTCCTATTGATTTATAATTAATATATGACATCTATGTGGCATTTTAATATAGGAATTAATTAAAAAATATATTTCTATGGAGGTTTGAACCTTAGACCTCGTGCACAATATGTATATTTTTAATAGCTAAGTTAATATATAAATCTTTAAATATTTTAAATATCTATTTTATATCTAAAAAGTGTTATCATATGACAATTTGTAAACATAAAATTATATTTAACTTAAGCCTATAAATGTATGTAAGAAAAATTGTGGTTTTATCAACTTTTATAAAAATATATGATATTTATTGTAAATATACGATATATATATATATATATATATATATATATATATATATATATATATATATATATATATTATTCGGAGTAATTTTACGCATCAATTATATAAAAGTTCTATTAATCGTCTCCTTTTTTATTAATTGTAAAATAAATTTGAAACAAATCTTGTAGTAAATTCTTTCACATAATTATAATAATTTTAATCCCTGACATGAATTGTCATACAATTAATATTACCATTATTTAAATTTAATATTATAATTACAATTTTTTTATACATATACATTATTTTAATATATATATTATTATTTAAAATATTATAAATATATATATATATATATATATAATATATTATATTGTAAAGTTTATTTAATGAAAATACGCGTAATACGCGGGAGCTCATCTAGTAATCTCAAAAATCAAAATAAAATCTAATAAATTGCCACACCTAGGAATTGAACCTTGGACCTCATAAACTAAATAAAACTTATACATTTATGTATTACCACTTGATCTATATATAATGATTGTTAGTAAAGTATTTTATAAATTATTTCATATCTAACTCATCCCTTTATTTAATTATTATTATTATTATTATTTTTATTTATTTATTTATTTTTTTTTGCTTACTCGTGTCGAGTGAGTCACGATTGAGCTCGATTTCCTCGGTAGGCTACCCTGCAAAACTCTTTAAAACTTCATTGAAAATATTAGTTCTTAAATTTTATAAATCATAAATTTTCAAGAGCTAGAATTAAATTTACAAATTTAATAATAAATAAAGTAATTAAATCGCTTAAAATATGAAATACAAGTTTTCTAAAAATGGGGTGTTACTGAAATGTTTCTTTTAAATTAATATAATTTCCTAATTAATAGAACATATGATTATGTTAGGGTGTTCTTCTCTTATTTGTAAATTTTGATGTATGTACACGTGACGCAAATCTAATTAATGTAACGGAGATGTAACACCATTATGTAACGAGGAGATCCCATGTGGGGATAAAGTAAGTCTTTTCAACTTTAATAAAAGAGTTATTTAATAGTACCCCCTCCGTTCCATACTCGTTGTGACATTTGCCAAAAAGGTCTGTCCCGTATTCTTTGTATCATTTTCTTAAATGCACTACAACATAACTTAGATTATGAAACACCCCGTGTAGCCTAAAGTCTAAGGTAACATTTTTTATAATTTATGTATCGCTTTAAAAAAGTATTACATTATATTGTAACATCTATAAAATGTTACATATAACTTTAGGTAACACTTATAAAATGCCACATAAAAAAAAGAGGAAAAATATGTAATTCCTAAGGGTTGAACCTTGTACCTATGAGTTTACAAATGTAACATTGACCATCTAGGCTACTCTATATCATCTTAAATATTTTGTATGTATTTTTTATTTAAATCATTCCATTTTATTTTATTAATTTTTTTTTAACTTTTCCTTTTCCGAATAGAACATGCGTTCACATCAAGTCATTTATAATTAGCATTGACTCTTAATGTACCAAATAATTTTCTACATATTTATTTGGAAGAAAAAAATCCATAAATGATATTCTTTTGTATTATGTATTATAATTTTAAATAAAAAAATATTTTTGTGGGTATAATAAATATATATTTTTATTATATAATAAATAAATTTAAATGGTAAATACACTTTATGTATATGATTTTTTTAATTATGGAGTTTATGTTATATATAAAAATAATTCAAATATTATTTAAAAATACTTGCTAAATAATATAAATGTAGTTCATAACTAATAACTAATATATTTATTTTATATATGTATAAATGTATTAGAAATAAAGAATGATTATATATACATACATATATATATATATATATATATATATTAAAATAATTATTATGAAGTGTTACCATAATATATGTTACGTATGTAAATGTGTTACCTAAAAGGTGTTACTTATGTTAAAGTGTTACTTAAAAATGTTATCTTTTGTAAAAGTGTTACCTAGAAGTGTTACTTATGTAAAAGTGTTACATAAGTAGTGTTGCCTATGTAAAAGTGTTACCTAATAAGTGTTACTTATTTAAAAGAGTTACATGTAAGTGTTACATAATAAAAAAGTGTTACATAAAATGTTACATAATATATAAATTACAAAAGTGTTACCTTAATGCGTTACATATACTAAAAGTGTTACAACATGGTGTTATATAAAGTCATTTATGTTGTAGTGATGGTAATCACTTTTATTTATCCCCTCAAGACAAACAATACAATATTGCACCATATATCACTATTTTCCCCACACTAACTCAATTTAATACTATTAAACAACTCTCTTATTAAAGTTGAAAAGACTATCCTACCTCCATCAAAACATAACTTATATTATTAAACAACTCTTATATTAAAACTTAAATAATAAATATCATAACTAGTATGGGACAAAGGGAGTATTAATTAAATTGAGTTATTGTAAGAAAAATAATAATATTACGTGTAATAATATTGGAGGGTGTGCGGGAGATAGGTTAAAAGGCAAAATTTATTTTATTGTTATTTAAGAAAATAATGCATCTAGTACAAGACGAAGTTTTTTTGTGGAACAGCGGAAGTATAAAATAATAATATAAATTCTTCACATCTATTTTTTTACGTGTTAACTTTTGAGTAACATTCGTGTAAAGCTGCATGCATACGGACGAATTCTATTTTTACTATCACCAATTATGCACATTCACTATTCTTTGTTATGCATCTACACTATTATAAATAAATATAACAGTGATAGTGATCGAATATACATAATAATAATAATAATAATAATAATAATAATAATAATAATAATAATAATAGATATAACAATAATAATTATAATAATAGAGTTTATCATATGCATGCTTCGATTCACACAAGTTAATTCGTTTACCTTTTTACGTGTTGTATTATTATGTTGCAAGAAGATGGGGTCATGTATTTATTGGTTCGTAGTTCATCATGAATTAATCACAGAGTCGGTGGATGGGTGTTTGCAAACTCTATTGAAAAATAAATAAATAAATAAATAAATAAAATAATAATTACTTTTAATTTTTCTACATAAAACACAGTTACTTGCAAACACTCCTTTGCACCAATACGATTTTGGACTCTTAATGTACCACTGTTGTCCGTAAAGAATAAATTGCATTTTTAAGTATTAAGAGGATGAGTAGTCTATGAAGTAGAATTTTTTTCAACATTTTTATCCTGTAATTTTTCTTGATATTTTTATCCCAAGAGAATTGCGGTTTTGATCTCAAGTAAATGATAAATTATAGTTTTAATCTCAAATGAATGTGGTAAAACTGCAGTTTTGGTAATGAAAAATAATTGTTGAGACCGATTTTACAAAAAATAAAAATAAATAAAGAACAAAAAAATATGTGATCAAAATTATCATTAAAATATTCTGGTATCAAACCCGCGACTGGCCGCGAGGGGCTGAGCAGCGTGTGGCTCAAGAGAGAGCCTAGTCGCTTTACCGCTTGGGCAAAGCTAATCATTCGATATGATTTTGCTTTTAAATATATTAATATCATATTATGTTATATATTTTATATATTTTAGATATTTTATTTATAATTGTATACTATATATATATATATATGTAATTAAATTGTATACTATATATTATATAAACTCTATATATATTATTATTTTATAATTGTTATTATTATATAACATATATAATAAATTAAATTGTACACTATATATATTATTATTTTTTAATTTTTATTATTTTCACATTCAATTATATATTTACTAACATATTATCATTATATAGTTTTGTGTATTATTATCATCATTCAATTAAATTGTATATTATCATTTTATCATTTTTCAATTAAATTTTATATTATATATTCACTATATATATATTATCATTTCTTAATTTTTATTATTATCATATATATATATTCAATTAAATTGTATTATATATTCACTATATATATATTCATTTATAATTGTTATTATTATCATCACACACACACACACACACACACATATATATATATATATATATATATATATATATATATATATATATATATTCAATTAAATTATACACTATATATTTTAATATTTTTAAATTTTTATTATTATCACATATATATTCAATTATATATTTACTAATAATATATTATCATTTATATTTGTTATTATTATCATCACATATATATTCAATTAAGTTGTCAACTATATTATCATGTGTATAAATATGTACTCTTAAACAATTAAAATTAATACTTTAAACAATTAAGATTCATCATCTTAATCAATTAAAATCCATACTCTTAAACATTTAAAATTCATAAATTGTTAATCAAAGCATTCGAAAATTCATAGTTTTAAACATAAATAATAAACTCGGCGCCTAGAACCCGAGACCTATGGGATGAGTGATCGAACCACTCGGACCGGTAGGGGAATACCACCACCGAGATGCGGAACCACAGAACCCCTGCATCCACTCCTGGAATTGACGCTGCATCTCCTCTCTCAAAGTTGCTGCAGTTCGCTCTACCTCCGCCCGCACCTCTTATATCATTTCTGCGATACATCACGCTCCTCTTGGAGCGGGCGGTCGACATCGGCAGGCTGTAGGTGCCAACAGGAGTACTCGATGAGCTACACTGGAGGATCCGTCTAGACTTACCCGATTGACCAAGACCCCGAACACGTCCGTGTTGTTTTCCAACGGAACTAACGTACAATTGAGATAAGTTTGTGTTTGGTTCGGAGCTCGACCCGACCCCTCGAGGGCCGAGGCATCTGGGAGGTCATTGCCTTCGCGGGTAAAACCATTACCGTCTCGTGTTTAAATGACTTTTGTTTTGTGCCATCTCGGGACAGCCCGTTCATCTTCTGAGTACTTCATACTGTCATTTAATTTTATATTTTGTCCGTGTGTTTCCAAGCCAGCGAATTTGCGGGGTGACGCATAACACCGAGACTCATCATTATAACAACTAGCATGCCATATCATATCCTTAGCGGTGGTATTGGACGATACTGATCTTTGCAATCGAGGAATGATAGGAAAATAGAACATCTCTTTGAAAGGACATTCTTTTTTCATCGACCATCCACACCACGTCTAGCGAGGTTTGAATCGTGACCGACCACAAACCTTACGAGAATCAAGTTCCTGTCTCGCACCCCAATATATCATACAATTATTTGCACAACAATCAATCCTCTCTACGGGAAGACCCATCCCACCCATCAACTGTTTAGTATTAGAAAATTTCTTGGGCAAAAGATGTTCTAGAGGGCAAATCTCACTAATCAATTCAACCATTTGATTATAACCCCTTTCAGACATTACATTCTCGGTTTTAATGTTTAAAAGACGGGCATTGAATGACAACCGAGAATGAGACTCGCAACCAGGATACAGATCCCGATCCGCCGCACGAAGCATGTCAAAAAAATGTGCGGCATGCTTTGATTAGGAGGTTCCTCACTAAGAGACTCTTCTTCCACATTTTGGAAACTAATATTAGGACCAGAAGTTAAGTCCATCATCATATTGGGTACGAGCTAGATCTTTGCAGTGTCGTCTACTCTATATGAAGTCGACGCGGTGATCATAGTTTCGGTATGGTATAGGATTCTATTTTTGCTCACCGTGTAAAATCCAATTGTGATAATTAGACATAAACCCATGCCTAAACAAATGTGATTTCACGTCAATGGGTTCTCTAAAACTCTGGTTCCTACATTTGAATTTCGAACAAGGACACCTAATCTTTCCTCCACTCATCCAATCCGGAGTTACTAGTAGCGAATTCTATAAACGATTCGATTCCACTAAGAAATTAGGGAGATATCATGCCATTAATCGTTCTTGGACCATACATCCAACTACGCCTTGAATAATTCATATCAATGCTTTGATTAATGAAGATTTAAAATTTTATTAAATCATAATTAATTCTTCCAGATTAATATATTTTTTCCTAATATTTATAAATTTAATTTAAAATTTAATTTCATGCCATTAATCCTAATATTTTCTAAAAATTTCGGCGAGTTTTGTCTTATTTTATCGTATTCCCCGGATAATATATCAAGTTCCTAGTACATCCATTTCCGACTTAATTAAAATTAATCAAGTCGGGCACATTCTAAAGCAAACAATACCAAACAATTCATCAACCCTCAACTCCAACATCAACTTGAATCGAACATCGATTCAATTTTCAAAATTAATATATAATTGAACTAGCATGCAATATATGATCGAACATCGATCATCATATATATAAATTATTATATCATGCATGCAAAATTATTTTAAATCAAATAATTATTATAATTAAATTAAAAGCTTCTTTAAATAATTAATTAAAAAAGAATACTTACGGTGATAGTGGTTGCGTGTATATAGTTGCAATTTGCGTACCTACAAATATATAAATTATAACAATTAAATTAAAATTATAATAATATTAAAAATAAATTTATATAATTGCATACATACTAATCACTCTAAATAAAATTAATAATTTTATACTACTAATTATATATATTGCATACATACTAACTCTAAATAATTAATAATATTATACTACTAATTATTTCTAAATAATTACTAATAATTAAAATACACATAACAATTACAAAAATTAACACTAAATAACTAATAAATCAATATCTATACAAGCATATGTATAATAACAACAAAATTAACAATAAAATTACACAAATATATGCATATGAAAAAATACAAAATTTGTAAAATAACAACAAAATTAACCGATTAAATCATAAAAACTCACCGTAGAAATGTTCCTAGGAGCGAGTACAACAAAGCCCAACTAGTGGGTGGGCCAATTTCGGAGTGGCGGCGGCGTGGCTACGTGGGAAGGGAAAAACGCGTGTGGGCTGAAGGGTCAGTCTTTGTGTATTTATTTGAAAATTAACGAGGGGCCCAGCGAGGGCCCAAGCCCTCGTTAATATTGGGGTGGCGAGGGGCACTCGCCTCGTTAAGTTTGGGCTTGGCGAGGGCCTCGCCCTCGTTAACATATATGTTTATATTACTCCCTCCATCCCAAAGATATTTGCATAATTTTTTTGGCACAAAAATTAAGAAAGTTTACTTTTTGGAGTAAAAGTGTAGGAGAGAGAATAAAGTGTAAGGGTATTTTTTTTTTTTTTTTTTGACGAAGTGTAAGGGTATTTTGAGTGGTGAAATGAGATAAAGTGTAAGAAAGAGAATAAAGTAGGGTAAAAAATGAGTGACATTTTTTAAATAAAATGATGTTGTGAGGTTATATTAATCTTGTGTGATATTTTCTTATTTAGAGTGTGCAAATTAGTGTGGGACGGACGAAAAATGAATGTATGCAAATGAGTGTGGGACGAAGGGAGTAATAAATAAATTTAAAAAATTACTTAATATAAAAATAAATTTATATAACTGAAACATCTAAAAAAAAAAAAAAGAGTAGCTAATAAATTAAATTAGTTGACATGAAATCAGCAATGGGTTCACAAAACAAATTAAATTTTTGTGCGATGCCCTCAACCCGTTTAATGGAAGTTTGCACTTCTTTGTGTAAAATCAGAAAATTGAATAAAATTACATGGATAAAGTTATTATTATATGTAGAAATTCAGATGTACATAGAAGTTACTCGCTCCAACCCAATCATTTGATTTTTTAGAAAGAAATTTGTTCTAAATATTTATTATTTACATTTCAATTTTATCCTTCTAATTAAATTTTGCATGAAAAAATATCTCACTTTGAATATTTTAATATATTTCAGAGGGTAAAAATATTAAATTACTCATTTACTTATTGGCATTATTATTTAATACTCTCTTCGTTCGTGATAATCTGCACACTTTCTTTATTCGGATGTCCCAACATAATGCACCCCTATATAAGGAAAGTCCACTAAATACTAAGACTCTCATAACATCACTATAATTTCAAAAATATCACTCAATTTTTAATGCTACGGTTATTCTCTTCTACTTTATCTAATTTAACCACTCAAAATACTCTTACATTTTATTCTCTCTCCTACTTTATTAACTCCAAAAAGTAATTTTCCTTAATCTACGTGTTCAACAAAGGGTGCACATTATCCCGGACGGAGATAGTATTTTTTTTTTTAAAAAAAAAGTTGTGTAATAAAAAATAAATTGAGATGAAGAGAATATTATTATTTTAAGTATTATTATAAAAAGGGAAGCATCTTGAACTTTTTGTAAGTTGTGTTTTGTTTTGGGGTAGACTGCTTTTTTTTTTCGTATCTAATAGTGAGTCACATGCACTTTCAAATTCTTTAGTCTATCGATTGTTATGGTTTTCAAGAAGAGAAGGACACGTTAACTATGGTGAAAAACACCATAGTGTGGGGTGTTTTTCGCTTATTGGACTTTAATGTCTACTCACGCGTTGCTCTTGTGCAAACTCTTATCTCCTTACGATTGTATTTGAGCAGTTTTTCTCTTTGTTTGAAGACATTATCTTCAAGATGGATTAGTGATCTTATCGTATTTTTATGATTTTTAATAGGCTTAGTTGTTAAAAAAATAGAACAAATTAATCTATATTTAATTTATTTATTATAATGGGCTAGCATGAAAGAATCCAATTGAAATAATTTTAGGAGACGCTTGTTACAAGATTACATATATGGCTAGAGAGAGAAAAAGTGTGAGAGAGAGGGTGAGAGCGAGAGAGGGTGAGGTGCCGAGTAGCAATTCGGAAACCTTTTCCGAGAGACCTCCGGTGAGGCATAAATCGTACCCGTGAATCCTAAACCCAACAATTTTCATCGGATGACGGGTAGTAGGCGGTTTGAGGTAGATCAGTAACCGCGTTAGCCGCTTTTTGAGATAAGTGTCAACGGGGAGAAAAGATGGAAACAATATCATTCTTCTTAAAAAAATTTCCGATTAATTGTAGTGTTGAGGTGTTTAGGAAGAAGTTCAGTCAACTTGGGCGGAGTTGTGGATATCTTTTGTCTAGGAAAATTGGATAAAGAAGGGAAGCCTTTTGGATTTGTCGATTTCTGTCAAATATGATGAACTTAAATTCTTGGATGATTTGAATAATGTGTGGGTAGATAGTTACAAAGCGAGGGCCTTCTTCCCGAAAATCCAAAGGAAGGAGCGGGATTCGACACGAGAAGATTGAGTTAACTAACAAAGAACAAAAAGACAGGGAGGTCGGGTATCATTCTTTTAAAGTAGGAAGTGGTATTCGAGACCCTTACAAATCATATTTGGGTACATTAGTGGGGAAGAAAGAGGAGTTGGACATGCATATCAACGTGGCCAGATTCAATATCCCCGAGAATATGTCAAAAATGGAGGAGGCCGAGTGGCTAAAGGAGAGCTACACATGCTTACTTAAAGTTCAATTTCCTTGGGAGGACGTCAAAGAAGAATTAAAAGTGAATGCGATATTGCCATTGGGTTGACTTATATGGGTGATGATGTGGTGTTGGTCTAGAATAAATCAAATAAGCTAATAAAGGATATGATTAGGGATATGGACGAATGGTTCAAGCAATGGTTTGAATGGTTTCGTCCATGGAAGCATGTGGATGTATGTCATAAAAGACTAGTATGGACGAGATGGATCGGCATTCCCTTGCATACATGGAATCGAGTTTCTTTGAATTAATGAGCTCGAAAGTGGGTAGATTTGTTAGATTGAATCTGCAACTAAGGTGTGATTATGCAAGGGTACTCATGTTAGTTACTTTTTTAGAGATATTAATTAGGTGATTCGGGTGTACGTCGATGAAGTTTTATTCTCAATTAAAATTATTGAAGAAGGTAGCGATCAAAAGTAGAAGATAAAAGATAATGCAAGGAAGATGTTGAAGA
Organism: Paraleonurus japonicus; assembly: GCA_030762865.1. Taxonomy (NCBI): domain Eukaryota; kingdom Viridiplantae; phylum Streptophyta; class Magnoliopsida; order Lamiales; family Lamiaceae; genus Paraleonurus; species Paraleonurus japonicus. The sequence goes on along the minus strand of CM061061.1, from coordinate 19,491,414 downwards.
TGAGGATTGAGACGGATCGAGAGAAGGATGTCGGGTCTCATCTTTTCGGTGCAGCATGGGCGCAGATCCACAATGACGGTGAAAGTCCGATGGGAAGTCCAACGGTCGATATGCTAAATCTTGGGGAGAGGACAAAGCAATTAATTATTTTGGGGAAAGTGAAGTTAATAATGAGAGGGAAGAATTTCAAGAAACAAAGGAGAAATCGAGGGAAGAAGTTAATGTAAAGATTATTGGAAAAGGGTCGAACATGGATCATGGGAGGATTCGGGTGGATGGAAGAGACATGTGGCGTCGGAGAAATAGGCGGATCAAATGGGAGTCGTGAACTATCCGAGGAGAATAACGGATCTAGTGAACTAGGCTAGGAGATAAATTATTCTAATAATGGGCTTGTGGACCCGAGATAATGGAGGAGATATTAATAATCGGGATATTGGAAAGGAAGGTGAATCTAATGGGCATCGGGAATTAACTTAGAAAATGGGTTCTCTAATTTAATTGATCAAATTGAAAGCCCTATTTTAAGTAGGCTGTGAACTTTGATAAAGGCACGAAGAGTCAACTTAATCCGGATTCAAGATTTGACTCAACACATGTAGGATGCGACCAAAGCAATAAGGGCGTGAACCGGGGAGCGCAAACCGAGATAAAACTCAATCTGAAATGGGAAATACTAGATCAACATAGAGTAGCAAATGAGACCCGAAAGAAATTATTGGTGAGAGATAAAAAAATACGGTGATGGCTTCAAGAAATTGGAAAAGCTTTGTTAGAGATATGACAACAAAAGAGGAAAGGGAAGAAGGCTGAGAAAAATGAGAATTCTTGCGAGAAAATCGGGTAAATTAAATAAAGCAAGGCAGATCGTGGAGGCTTTTGAAACTTGGGCTCTAGGGAAAAATTGGGAATTGTACCGAGAGGAAATGAAGAGGAAATTGTGAAGAGACTTCAAGAAATGGAGCGAGAAAGAGAGTCTGGATGGTAAGAAAAGGGAGTCGATTCATCGTGATCATCAATGAAGATACTCTCATATAATGTGAGAGGCACAGGGAGTTCGAAAGAAAAATGAGTTGAAAGATCTTATCAATAAACATAAGATTGAATTATGTTGTGTGCAAGAGACCAGACTTAAATTAATTTCTAATGTGGATTGTAAACTAATATGGGGCATGTAACGCTCGAATTTAATAAAAACATATAATATTTTCAATAGAAAACTTACCTATTAAGTTTTGAATTGGCGGTGGAGGTGATTATCATATATATATATATATATATATATATGCCACACGCACACTTATTGGAAAGAAAACGAAGAAAGAAAGAAAAAAAGAGAAGGAGAAAAGAGAGGGAAGAGAGAGAGGGGGAGGGAGAGAAAGGAGAGAGAGAAAGTAAAGGATTGGGGTCCGAAGCCGTTCGTAAGCTTGAATGTGTGGCTATTTCATCTGGATTTTAAAACTTTCATCTCACACAAATGGCAAGAATATAGTGTATTTGGGTGGGGTGCTTTTGTTTGAAAGAAAAATTTACGATGTTAAAGAGGATTTAAAGGTATGAAATAGACAAGTGTTTGGATTTCTAGACTCCAAGATTGAGAATCATAAATCAATGATGATCGGCTTGATGTCTTAGATGATGTATTCGGTTTGGATGAGGAGGAGTGCACAAGAAGACGAGGAAGCTATGGCCACCTTATGCAGGGGACCTCAAATGGAAAAACATTTTGTTGGCACAAAAATCTTGGGATAAATGGATTAAAGAGGGTGATTGTAATTTGAGTTATTTTCACAATTTGCATCAATAGACGGAGGAAGACAAATGAATTAGTTGGGGTTTCCATCGATGGACAATGGTTAGAGGAAGTAGATGAGGTTAAAAATGGTATTTTGGAATTTTTTTCATAAGCATTTTCAGCGGGAGCGATTTCTAAGATCGACTTTAGCATTTGATTTCACCGAAAAAACTGTTTATTTGTGGATAATGAGTTCTTCATTGCGCCATTTCTTTGAAGAGGAAATTAAGGAGGCGATTTGGTCATGTGATGGATCGAAAAGTCCTGGCCCGTTGGCATTAACTTCTCAATCCTAAAAGAATTATGGAGCTCCTTTAAATCGGATGTGATGAGGATGATGATTGAATTTCATGAACACGGGAGGCTAGTTAGCGGAATCAACCCTTCTTTCATTGTTCTTATCCCTAAGAAAGAGGAAGTCGTTGAAATGAAAAATTTTAGACCAATCTCTCGATTGGTGGGATTTACAAGATTATTTCAAAAGTTTTGGCGAAGAGACTAAGCTGTGTTTTGGACTCGATTATCTCGAGAAAATCAGAGTGCATTTGTTGGAGGGAGACAAATACTTGATTGTATTTCAATTCTCAACGAGGCGGTGGATGAGGCGAAAAGAGAAAGTTGGAAAGAATATTTTTTAAGATCGACTTTGCTAAGGCATATGATACTGTTGATTGGGGTTTCATTGATATCATCATGGAGCGGTTTAGATTTCATTCCAAATGGCGAAAGTGGATTATGGAGTGAGTGAGGGACGGTCCGGCTTCGGCTTGTTTTGGTGAATGGCAGCCCGTCGGGTGAGTTTCAACTTCAACGGGGCTTGAGACAAGGGGATCCTCTTTCCCCTTTAATTTTTCTCTTGGCCGCTGAAGGATTGAGTTTGCTAATGAAGAAGGCATCCAATGGGGGTTTCTTCAAACCAGCAGAATCGGTAGGAGAAGATTCGGGTTTTCCACTTGCAATTTGCGGATGACACGATATTCTTGGAAGCTGCGAACTCTGAAAATGTAAGGGTGATCAAGAGAATACCGAAAAATATGGAGCTCATTTCTAGATTGAAAGTAAACTACGAGAAGTGTTGGCTATATGGGAGAATGTTAATGATCAACAACTTAATGAGATGGCCAATATTACGGATTGCAATACGAGCGATCTGCCTACTTCTTCTTTAGGAATCAAGGTTGGTATTAATCAATGCAAAGCAGTGTAGTGGAAGGGTGTACTAAACAAAATAAAAGGAAGATTACGTAGGTGGGAGGAATAAATTCTCATTTGACGATAGAATCACTTTGCTTAATTCGGTGCTATCTGTCTTGCCTTCTTAGTACTGTCGTTCTACAAAATACCAAAAAAACCTTGAGAGAAATTGTGAGTTTGCAAAGAAGCTTTTGTGGAGAGGGGGATGTGAGAATTCCAATAAAATTAATTGGGTCAAATGGAATGAGGTGTGTAAGGAAAAAAAAGTAAGGGTGGGCTTGGGGTGTCTTAATGAAAAAGGTAGTCTATGGGTTAAAGTAATAGTGTCTAGATATGGGAGTCTTGGCATAGGGGTTTGATAGGGGTGTCGAGGGGGTTGAATGGGAAAGTCTCGAGTTGGTGGAGAGATATTGTCAATATTTCGGCAAAAGAAAATGGGGGCTGGTGGGGGTGAGCATTATTCAGCTTTTAACCGAAAATCGAACCGAATCAAATTTTAATTCGGTTGAGTTATTTTGATATTCGGTTCGGTATTCGGTTTTATAATTTAAAAATTTCGGTATTCGGTTTCGATATCGATTTTATGAACAAAATTTCGGTATAACCGAAAATCAAACCGAACCGAAATTTAATATATATTAATATAATATATATATATATATATATATTAAAATATTAAATAATATAATATAGGAAAGATTACAAATAATATATAATATAATATATGATGGAGTATAATATATATATATATATATATATATATATATATATATATGTATGTATAATTTTACGAATTTGTATTAAATTTATATTTGATATTTTATGTTGATGTTTTGATAATTTGGATTTGGATTTTATGTTGGAAGTTGGAACTTGAGAACTTGGAACTTAGAGTATAAATGATTTATGTTTGTTTGTATTTTACTTGTTTTGGTTGAGAAATTTAAAAAAAAAAAAATCCAAAAGAAAAATCTCAAAATTTATTTTTTAAAAAAATTAAAAATCGATATTTGGCATTATACCGAAACCGAGCAGAAAATTTTAGTTTTGGTATTGATTGATTTTTATATATTTCGGTTCGATTTTAATTTCATATAGTGTTAATTCGGTATTTGTTTGGTTTTTACTATTCGATTTCGGTTCGATTACCGAATACCGAATGCACAACCCTAGGGGCTGGTTACAATCAAAGTTAGTAAGGGTTCTTGGGGATGGGAGGAATACGGTCTTTTGGGAGGATGTTTGGGTGGGGAGATGGCATTGAAAGTTTCTTTCCCAAGATAATATAATCTAAGTTTAGATAAGGAGTCTAGAGTGGGATCAATGGATGCTTGGGAAGGGAATGAGTGAAGGTGGAATTGGAGATGGAGACGTCGATTTTTTGATTTTGAACTAAATTCTTTCAAGAGTCTGTTGGCTTTGGTGGATGATTGGAGGATAAAAGTAGGCCTTAATGATTCTTGGAAGTGGAGTGCTTTTCCCAAAGTGGAACATATAATACAAAGGAGGTGTACCGGCTAATCACTTCTAGCCAAGCTCAGGACCGAGATCCATGAAGACTTATTGATTGAAGTATAATCGTGCAAGTGCTTTTACGACCCAACCAACCCAAGAGATATGATATGCAATGAGGCCCTAGGACACAAGTCTTCGATGGCTATTGATGCAATCAATGTTTATCTAACAATCTATCAACAATGATGAAATACCAAAAGCAATCAAGCGACCAATGAACTAAACTATGAATTAATAGCAAACTAAACAAACTTCCAACCGGATATGAGTGGGAGTGGGTGCTAGGGATAATCTCCACCAAGGAATCAATGATCACAACTATGATTGCATCAAATCACCACTCAATCAAGATAGAAAGTATGAACATCATACAATAATGTCTCAATTCATCACACAATGTCTAATTGTGAGGTTCTACATGCAAGAATTTTCTCAATTGCAATGCAATCAAACAAATACAATCATATACAATTATTACCCGATTAATCCCTAATCACATTAGCTCAACTCTCGTTTGTTGCTAGGGTGATCAAACACTAATCAAAAGAGATAAAAAATGTATGAAGCACAATAAGCATCAACAATTAAAAAACTATCTATCTCAATTAAACAACAATCATCAACAATTATAGCAAGAGCAATCAAATCATCCTCAATTTCAATTATCCCAAGCACGGGAGAATTAACCCATGGAGCAAAGTGCGAAATCCATGGGTGAAAAATCAAATAGCATGATCAATATAGCAATCAAAATAATAAAGCAATAGAAATAGAAATCAAGAGATAGAATGAACATCACCAATTTGGTAAGGAGCATTTGCCTATTTATATAACAGATCGTATGGTAGGTCACAAATTGGGAGAATTTGTACCTACTTTAAATTTCCAAGGACACGCAAAAGCGATAATCGATCCCGCCGTTAATCTTATCTTAAAAAACATATAGATAGATACTTATGATTCATTAGTAGGAGAGAAACCTTATGCTAAAGAAGAACCCATCGAGTAGTTCCCGTAGTATAATAACCCATATGTTGGAGGAAGTGTTGTCCCAGAGACAGATAGAAACCTATAAGGCCCTCACCGCTTATGCCTTTATGAAGAGAGGCCCGAGGGAGGTTCTGCCGTGGAAGAAGAAGTTTCACTCATCGGGGCAGCGAGATAATAATCTAGTTAGCCCAGAAACCCGGCTTCAATCTCCTTTGAAAAGTCTGCGCAAAGGCGGGAGCGGAAGAGAGAGAGAGCGGAGATCTACTTTGAAGCTAAGATCTTCGAGAGAATGCCCTATTGCGAGAATCTAATAGAATCGTGTGCGACTCATGAGTGAGGAGACACATCACATCCGAGGGGCGAGACAACGCCTTCTAGAGCTTCCGGAGGTCGGACTCAAGTTACATCTTATGAAAGCGGGTGATTCAACCGGCACTCGTACACAAGGCCTTACTAAGATAGGCACGTCCCTTTCCCCTTATTGATAGTAGCGTAATCCATCCCCTAGCACACCTCGGCATAAGGCTGGTCGAGTTATCGGTTAAAGGATCGAGAGATCTTGCTTGAGTGGTGAACATAATTACAAACTACACGATGGGGCTCCCCTCCCTTACTAACGGGGAGGAAGTGACATCAAGGCCTGCTCGGGCGGGTGATTCATCGCCTCTAGACTAATCTTAGGAAGACAAGGTCCGGCTCACGAATACACCACAAAATCGAACCGCACTCATGCCTCCACCGCATCAAGTGGACCGCCCTCCCTCATTAGTGATTCAGACTTTGGAGGATGTAAGATTGATAGGAAATCCACTTCAGGAACTTGTCGATTTTTAGGCAACAAATTAATTTCTTGGTTATCCAAGAAACAGACATCTGTTGCCACCTCCACAACCGAAGTGAATACATGGCGGTGGAAGTTGTTGCTCACAACTCCTCTAGATTAGTCAACAACTTAGAGATTATAATATTCAAACATCGGTTGTTCCTATTTCTTGTGATAGTAATAGTGCAATAGCAATGACTTACAATCACATTGCGCATTCTAGATGTAAGCATATAGACATTAGGCATCATTTCATTAGAGATCATGTTGAGAAGAATGACATTAGGATTGAGAAAATAGCCACTAAGTCACAAAGAGCAGACATTCTTACAAAACCATTAGGTGAGTCTAGGTTTAAAGAATTATGCTTAGAATTAGGATTACTTGATGCTTCTTTAGCTGATTTTTAAATTGTTTGCATCGATTATGGTATTCCTTATTTACGGTTATTTCTTTTCTTTAAATCAATGTCTAGAAAGAATTATCGACTAGATATGTGTTAAAGGACAATCGGGTAGCCGATATCATTGATCTCCTTCTTAGGAATCAAGAATCAAGGATTAGTCATATTGACCTTATCGACATGATTATTACTTATCGACATTAGGTAAATCGGGACGAGGGTACAATAGTCACCGATTTTCTGAGAATCGAGACGACTATCTACACCCTATCGATCTACCTCAAGTTACTAATGGTTTTCCTTGAGTCTGTGTCTTTGCGGGAATAGGTCACAGATTATCTTGTTTCACCTCATCTGTTCTCAAATCTTTTATTCGACACCTTTATTCCTAAATAAACTCCATATTTTTCTTTATAAAAATATTTTTGGATTAGTTGGATGGAAAACCTAACTTTAGAAAATTAAATCGAGCCTGTTTATTTAAATCTTTAAACTTACTAAAAAGTTAAAACTAAAATGTTTTTAAAATCGACGAGGTTACTTTATCAAATTTGAAATTGTTACGTGGTGCTGCTAAGGGGAAAGGAAAAAGGGAAGGCCGATTATTCCAATCTCTCGGAGGAACGAGATCAAAAGAATCAAGAGAGAGATGGAATACTTTGGCAAGAAGGAAAAGAAGAGACGGAAGAAGAAGAAGGAAGGGCAAAATGTCTTCTAGAGTCTTCTTGGCGAAAATGGATGATCGGAGATCAAGGCGGTGGGAAATTCGGACCATTTCACAACACGTCTCGCCCTCCTAAGCCGGCCTCGCGGAAAATATGCAGCCGAGTACAGAGAAAAATCTGGAGGGTGGTATATTCTCAAGGGCCGGAGCATCTCGGCAAGATCCAGTATTTGGCTTGGCATGAATGGATTGAAAAGGTGGATAAGAAATTCTATCATCGAGCCGGAAGAAGCGGATGTGGAGTTCAATATCAACCTAATCTCTCCACCTATGAGTATGCCATCCCCGCTAAGAAACCGGATGGATCCTGGACCTAGACTGGGTCAAGGGAATTTTGAAGAAGGCAGAGGCTGAATCTGGACTTGCCCAAGGAGAAGATCTCAAGCGGCTTAGGAGGCGTGTATTCAATTGGGTGATGATCCCGAGATGAAGATCGGTGGGAAGATTAATAGAAACAGGACTTTACTTTTCCTTATCTTTCTTTTCTATTATCTTTCCTTTGTAAATCATTGTAAATCCAATATGAAATATACTTTGTTTGATTCGTCTTACTTGTCTTATTTTCTTAAAGTTTTTTTGCTTTAAGAAAAACTTAAAATTTTTCTAAGTATAAATCATCTCTGAGAATTCTTATCTCTTAGACTTAAAAACTTTTTCCTAAATTTTCTTTAAGTCTTAAGACTCAAAGTTTTTAAGTATTTCTAAAAGAGTCTAAAAGAGTTAATTTTTTTCTTAAGTGCTTTAATGTGAATGAATCTGTTGTAATGTGAAGAATGTGCTCTGATATACCTATCTAATAATCTTGATTAACTCTAAACTAACTTCATTTGTGAGTGTGTCTCTTTCTTGTAGGTTTTAACTTCATCAAAAAGGGGAAAATTGTTAGATCAAGATTGTTTTGATGAGTTAAAAGATTAATTCAGACGAGCGGATAACGGTGCGTAACAATGGAGATCGAGTTCTAGTCCTAAGCCGATCGAGACTAGGTCAAGGATAGTTCAAGTCGGCTAAAGACTAGGAATCACAAGTCATCCTGAGACAAGCTCGAGTCTAGTCGGGCAGGAGACAAGTATGAAGAGCTCGAGACGAGGTCAAGAAAAGGCTTCGAGTAGAATAAGAAAGGCGAGTCGTCACCAAGTCACCTGCAGATGAGTAGATTAAAATCACGAGGAACAAGCGGTTTTCAAGATTAAGTTTGTTAAAGCGGTTTTCGGTTTGTTAGAACTAACTAACAAACTAACTGTCTTCGAGACTTATAAATAGGTCTAGGCACCTCTTTTCACATACTTTCACCGAACATTTTTCACATCGAATTTACAAGTTTTCAATTTATCGATTTCTTCATAGAATTTTCTAAGTGTTTATAGAACACTTCACTTCACATCTTCAAAATACACTTCTTATTCCTAGAGTTAGATTTCGTAAGTTTGATTAGCATTTTTGAAGAGTTGAAGATCTAGTTATAAGTTGTAAAGATTGTAAAGTAAGTAAGTAAGAAGCTAGTGGAGACCCTTCTTCAAAGTTTGGAGAAGGAGAGTGGATGTAGGATTGTTATAATCCGAACCACACTACTACATTTTGCTAATAGATAACCAAGCATAGATAACGGATATTTTTAAATCCGTTATCTATGGTTTGTAAATCCGTTACTAATCTGTATCCGTTATCTCCGTTCTTGAAAAAAATTAGAATACGCTCATAGATAACGGATATTTTTATGTGGTTATCTATGCTTCATTATCTAAGCAATTTAATTTATTTTTGAATTAAATTTTGAATCATAGATAACGGATATTGTATTTTTATATATCCGTTATCTGTGTTTTGTTATCTAATTATTATAATTTATTTTTAAATCAAAATTTAATAATTATTTTTAATCATAGTTAACTGAAATTGTATACCCGTTATCCCGTATTAGTTATCTATGCAAAATAATATCACAAAATTGAAGTTTGAATTTTTCAGCAATCGAACTAAGCCCTAATCGCCGTTCTCCCACCATTCCCAAATCGCCGTTCTCCCACCATTCCCAAATCGCCGTCCACACAAAGTCGTCGCCCCTCTGCCAGTCTACGGCCAAATGACCTTGCCGCCGACCGCCGACCTCTCAACCAATTGATCGGCGGCGTTGGTGTACTGCTGCGCAAACCGGTCCTCTTTTCGCCTGGTAATCGTCGCCCCTCTCAGTCTAACTGCTGCTCTACCGCCGCCCTACCGCCACCTCTCTCAACTCTCTAACGCTGTCGATGCTGTCTCAGCATATTAACGGGTATCATTTTTCTTCCTTTCTGTAAAAGTGTTGAAATTTACTGCGTGTTTGTTCGAATTCGTGCCTGGATGATTCTTTATGAGTAATTGCTTTATCTTCACCTTATTTCCATTTTTTTAATAATTATGCGGACAATTTTCTTCAGAATGTGTATTTTTGTTGAATTATCGGGATTGAGAGAGAGAGGAAATACATTAAACTTTGGACTTTTTATTGCTTATGTAGTGCTTAATTTGTAAGGACATTTTCTCATTGTTGCTCTGTAATTTTGGTGTTGATAGACCTGATAGACCTCTTCTCTGTTTTTCTTATTCAATTAGTTAGTGCTCTGTGTTTTCATTCGTTATTCAATTTTCTTATTCCTAGTATTGTTTTCCAGAATTTTGTTATCATGTAGAAACTTCTTCTTTCATGAAGTTAACAGCTGCTTTTCCATTTTATTGATGGAAAAACAGAAAATTTCATTTTACAAAATAAAATATGTTAATTTTGATTCATGCCATATGTTCTCATTAACAATATATTAACATTGTTCAAACATTGTAGCAATGTTCCTGTAAAAAATACTAGAGATAAGTACTGCTTATCTTCAAGTGAGCAGCTAAATTTGTTCAAAGCGAATGCTTCCTACAATGCTGACCTTTAGCTGAGCTTTGGAGCCTCTAAACTGTGGTTTACTGGTTTTGAACTCGAAAGAATTATACCCAGATTGTGGGTCTATAGATTGTCAAAGGGCACTGATTATAACAGCTCTCTTTATGGGTCACATGCAACCCTTCACAGATTAAACTTTAATTATGAATATATCTGTTTTTCATAATTTAAGCTCAGATGTAATTTGTTAGTGACAGAGAATAGCTGGTCTTTATGGAAATTAATACCAGTGTGCTTTGGAAGCTATGCATTTTTCCTTTTCTTCTCATACATCATATTGGTTGGTTGTGTGTGTAGTGGTATAAGAAAAGATTGACTGTTCCTCATGTTTATATGAAATAAGATTCATCCTACTGATTAGCTGTCTTTATAGGAAGACGTTGTTCTAAGGCATAAAAATCCACCTGGTTTAAGTTCTCAATTGCTTTAAAATCAGAAAAACTGAATTATCATTAAGAGACATCGTAAATGAGGGAGAATTATGTTTTAGAAAACTTTTATTGTGAGGAAGTGTTCTTTTGACAATGTACTTCAAAACAAACATATTAACTAGAATTCAAAGTTTTAGGTATATATATTTTCACGTGAGTAGGAAATGCTTTGTCTTAAGCCACCAACATTCATCTCAAATATGAGACATAACTTCTTTTGCAGTTGGTTTTGCTATTGTGGAGTTACTTTTCGGTTGTCTTTACTGACCCAGGTGGTGTACCTCTGAATTGGCGGCCAGCAGTTGATGAAGAAAGGGGAGATAATGACCCATTGACTGCTTCAGAGTTTCCACCAGACTCAGAGAATGGTAGGATACGTTTTTGTAGAAAGTGCAACTAGTTGAAACCACCTCGTTGTCATCACTGCTCTGTCTGTAAGTTTCTTCTTGTACAAGTTCTCTTTGATTGCTGGCTTGCATTTTTTTCTTTTTTTTTTCTTTTTTCTGTGAGTGATGTGTTATTGGGTTACCTTGTTAGGTGGAAGGTGTGTCCTGAAGATGGACCATCATTGTGTTTGGGTTGTCAATTGTGTCGGGGCATTGAACTACAAAAATTTCCTCCTCTTCCTGGTATGGTTTGTAACTTACTAAGCGTCATATTGGCCGTACTACTCATTATGTCAAAATTTGTGCCTTCAATTGGCACAATATGGTTGTCCATGTTGTTTTTATAACCATCATAGTTAGTGTTGCTACCTGGATATTTTCATAGTTGTGTAAAGTAATGATCATGCTTTGAACTTTTCTTTTTTATTTGAAGGCTTCATATGAATAAATTATTGATTAGAGTACGATCTTGCTTATTGTGCTTTCTTTTTGTGATGCAGTTCTACACGTTTCTTGAAACTAGTCTCGTGACTTTATCTTTACTGCAGCACTTCATTGCATTCTTTAGCGACGGAGAGATCCCTGGGACTCCAGGAACTCTAGTAACCACTTTTCTTGCCTTTGGTACAGTTACTGTTTCCCTTTCTATTCTTTCCCTACTTATTTCTGCTCATTGCTGATGATATATCTATTACCTGCAGTATTGAATTTAGCATTTGCGTTGAGTGTAATGGGATTCCTTATTATGCATATATCACTGGTAGCTGCCAATACCACAACCATTGAGGTATATCAAGGTTTTTGCACGCATAATTTGGTATTGAGAATAATGGACTCATTATCCTGATCATCTCAAATTTTGATGCAACTCGTAGAATATGTTGAATGGTTGATTGTCTTTGAAAAGTTTAATGCGGGATCTGCATTGGGTGCTAGTTGCTTATACTTTCTTCCTACCATTTTCATTTTTAGTTTTTCGTGGTTTTATTTCCTGTAGCATGCTTTTAATTCTTGGTATCCTAGTTGATTTTCAAATGCTTCTAGACTTATTGGACAAATTTTCTGTTATTTACTTGAGTCGATCATGGTTACTGAGCCTACGGTTGATCTTTATATTGGATTTGTATCTTAGGCTTATGAGAAGAAGACCAGTCCAAAATGGCGTTATGATCTTGGACGAAAAAGGAACTTTGAGCAGGTAAGAGTTATTTTAGGCTTCAACTAGAGTGTCTTCATTTAGGGAGAATTATCCCAACTGTGTTTTAACGTCTTTTTGGACTACAATTAAATGACTATTAAAAATAGTTTAATTTGTAATAACTCCCTTTTCCTATTTCAATTTTTTAAATGCTTAACTCTTAACTCATGGAAAGTGTGTGAATTACTTGATACTTGATCATAAAAAGAACATAGGAATATCAAGACATGAAGGAATGAAGCTAAACTAGTGTAAATAGAGATTGACAGGAATAGATTTCAAAAAGAAAAAAAGAAAAGAGATTGATAGAAATATAGTTATTCTTCATCTTTCCAAAATCCTGAATATTTACCCCGCTCTTTATTAGACAGAAAAAAATACAGCTTTGTTCTAAGCTGTGTGCAATAGAATCTCCAATTTATATACAAAGTTGCTTCCCGGTGCATTGCTATTTGCTATTTGCTATGGCTAGTGGAAAATTATGTGTGCGAAGGTGCGAAAGATGTGAATTTTGATATATTTGAGTAGATAATTGAATACGCTATGCATTTGAATAAATAATTGAATTATCTAATGTATGTGTACAAATGGTTGGAATGATGAATTTGTTAATTTGTTCATAAATTAGGCTCCAAAACAACCAGATGCGATGCAATGTGGTTTCTACGTACTTCGATACATGATACAAATAACGAGATTTGATAGACCTTTGGATGTGGCTTCACCGCAGTCTTTGGTAATGTTATTGTGCTTTGACAAAAATGTATTTTTTCGTAATATAAATTTAAATCTTGCGTGGTTTGTTAGTATTAATATGTATGTCTTATTTTATAGTTCATGGAGAAAACATACACCAACGCTGAAATTGATGAAGTGCGGTCGGAGTGGGCCCGATTTCTTCAATTATATGTTATCGAATAGTAATAGTTATTGGATATTTTGTTGAATTATTGTATGAATATTTTATTTTGACAGGAATTATTGTATGAATATTTTATTTTGACAGAATTATTCAATTATATGTTATCGAATAGTAATTGTTATTGGATATTTTGTTGAATTATTGTATGAATATTTTATTTTGACAGAATTATTGTATGAATATTTTATTTTGACAGAATTATTGTATGAATATTGACTTTTGATTTGATGATGAAATTCATGCATTACGTTATATTTTCTTTTATTTAGTAAATTTAATTGTTTTATATTAAATAAAAATATATAAAATAAAATAGATAACGGATATAATAGATAACGGATATATTCTGTTATCTTTGCTAAAATAGATAACGGATATATTTATTAATAGATAACAGATTTTTACTAGAATAGATAACGGATTTATATATGAACAGATAACAAAAAATGCGTTATCTTTTTAAGGAATAGATAACGGATATAAATAATAATAAATAACAGATATATTACGTTATCTTTGTAATGAATAGATAACAGATATGCTTAATAATACATAACGGATATCTTTGGTTATCTATTCAAGGAATAGATAACGGACATAACAAGTATAGATAACGGATATATTTGGTTATCTATTTAAGGAATAGATAACGGATATAACAAGTATAGATAACAGATAATATCCGTTATCTATGAGCATCTTTTTACCAGCAGTGCGCACATAGATAACGGATATTTTTTTATTTTTATCCGTTATCTATGAGCGCCCCACATAGATAACCCCTGCCTAGATAACCATTGATTTTACGCATAGATAACGGATAATATCCGTTATCTATGCCAAAAATGTAGTAGTGCCACTATAAAATGCGGTGTTCTTTATCGCTTTCATTTACCTTTTTGTTCAATTTACAATTTATTATTCAAAGTCTAATTTCATAATCATAACTAAAATCGAATATCGGTGTTGCTTTTGATCTTGTTAAAAGTTGAGTTTAAATTGTATTCCGTTGTGTTAATCTGGTACTTTGAATATATTTTGAAAGATTTGAAAAAGTCTGAAAAATCTATTCAACCCCCTTCTAGATTTTTTCTAGAAGGTGATACTCGTCTTACCTAATCTACTCAACTAATCGGGACCAACGAGAACTTGAATTTATGAATCTAGGAAGTGGAAATTCACTAAAAGCTGTAAAATCGCCTAAGAACCGAATGGTAATCGCTCTTATCTAACCAATGCTCTGTTTTTCGTTAAAGTGTGTTTAAATTGTGATATTTCTGAAAATATGGTGCCTCGAGTCGTGCCACAATGCCTCGACTCAAGCCCGGTGTTTGAAAATGCAATTTTTGCTAAGCGACTTATGCCTCGAGTCGAGCCCTTCTAGCTCGAGTTGAGCTGTGTGTTTTTCAAAGACTTCTTCCTTTGTTACATACGGCTCGAGTCGAGCTCCCTATGGCTTGACCTTAGGTCGAGTCCGAGGATTTTTCGGCTTCCGACCTTTGTTTTCGTCCCAAGTGTTCGTCTCGTTGCTATATGAATCTCGGTACTCTTGGTTCGGTCTAATTCCTTCAAAACCACGAAAATGAGACGAAACACTTTGAAAAACCATTAATTCTCACATAGTAATACCTTTTGATTAGGGTGAATTTGTGCATGTTTTTCTTGTGGATTAATTGTTTATTCTTATATATTTTACGAGCATTTTCTCCTTATTCGTACACTTGTGAAGCTTTACGGTGGTGGAAGGTTTTTGTCGGTTTTGTAGGTATTGATCATTCATTTGATGCGATTCAACCTTCCATCAAACCTCTTCCATGTTCATATTCTCGGCAAAAGTGAGGTATCGAGTGGAAATCGGAAGGGCACGAAGGCGAGGGTCGAAACGCAAGTGGAATCGTCAAAATTGGAGGTCGTTTTCACGAGTCTCGAGCCTGTCTCAGTCGAGATCTCGAGTTGTGGTTCGAGTCGAGACAGGCTGTGGTTCGAGTCGTTACGAAATGGATTTACGTGAGCAAGCTTCCACGTCTCCTCGTCTCGACCACTGTCTCGAGTGATGTCTCGAGTCGAGACAGTGGGTGACTCGAGTCGAGGACGGCTAGGGTAGCTCGAGATAAGCGTAGCGAGGCTACGACTTTGTGAGACCAAGTGTCTCGACTCGAGTCGAGGCATATGTCTCGAGTCGAGACAGGCTTCTCGGAGCTATTTCGCAAAATTTAATTTTCGAAGGACTCCATTGCAATTTCAGCTTTTTCATTCGAGCCCTTGCTATAAAAGCCCATTTTTCTGAATTGAAGGCATCATCTCTCATTGGGAACACATTCCACCTCTCATTGGGGAACACATTCCACACTTAGGATTATTTTAGCTTTGATTAGAACATTAGAATTTCATTCCCTTTCTCTTGTATTTCAAATTCCTAGATAGATTGTCTTTAATTTCCATAGATTGAGCGAGCCCATAGATTTAATTGGTGTAATCTTCTACTTTCAAGCAAGGATCAAGCATTTGTTGGGATTAATTCATAGTTTCTTCAATTCAATTAAGGTGATATTCTTCCTTTTAATTGCTTTCATTAATTTTGCAATGGGTATTGATCTCTTCTCCCTCATTTCTATTTCATTGATCAAATTAGCCATGGGCTAACCCTCTTGATTGCTTGGGTGTTGGATTTACACATGAATTTGGTGTTGATCATGAATTGATCACTTTGATTGGCATGTGAATGTGGTTTTTATGCTTCTACTATTGGGCTTTGTATTGATCTCATAATTGATTGTCTTCATTAGCTTGATTCGTTGAATTGGTATGTTGCAACGAGAGTTGGATATGCTTAGGAGAGGATTAAGTGAACTATTCAATTGATTGTGATGAATTTGATCGTAATTGATTGCACCGAGAGGTGAATTAGTTGTTAGATTCCCATTTCGTAGATATTGCATGTTTAGGCATATAGTGAAGAGACGACCCTTAGTACCCGATTGTGAACGTGTCTAGGTGATCAACGGTCCTAGGAGCTAGCTTGCTAGAATTTACGTGATTGCTCTTAGTTTTGCCCATTCCATGCCTTGATTCGTGATTGATTTGTGTGATGTCCAAAGGATTGTGTAAGGAAGAAACACGAGCGATCGTTTCACACACCACTTGCACTCGTTAGAATTTTATTCGCTTTCGTAGTTTTTATTTGTTTGCTCTTGTTTGTTTTGTTGTTGATTTAAGTGTTAGCACCCGATTAACCACTATAATTCTATGGAAACACATATTTTCGAGGCTTCGTCGTTCTCCTAGTCCCTTGGGTTCGATAATTTGTTTGGTAGAATACTTAGTGTTAAAATACAAGCGATCACCTTTTATGCAAAAGAGTGATACTATACACCTTAAAACACAAATACTAATACTTTTCATCACTTTTGCAAAGATTTATCTCAAAAATCATGCAATCATTCACTCTCATCAAACACCCAAAATCTTAAGATGTTGCTCGTCTTTGAGCAACAAAACAATTATGCACAAAAGAGTGAATTGATTGTAATTATGTCTCATGGCACCATAAAAGTGGATAGGACAATCAAACTCATCAATAAACTTAAGTATCAATGCAAACTCTCCACTAGCAATCACAATGAATCATGCTCAAATAAATGCAAAATCCAATGCTCATATCATTGCTCCTTCCATGGAGTGTTTATCTTAACTCTCAAGTTTATAAGGGCAAAATGACACTCAATCATCAATTCAAGAACATGCATCCTATAAGCTTGCCAAATGACTCAATCTCCATTATTTACTTTTGTGTTTCAATCATGAATCAAAGAGGTCTTTCATCAAGGTTGTAATGTAGTGTCTTTGGAATGTGTGGGTGAATTTAGGTAAGAGTGACTCATATTAGTAGAGAACTTGAAATTTGACTAAGCACTTCAATACCTCTTCCAATTCTTTAACAATCAACTGTCTTTCTTCTTCATGCTTTTGAAGTTCATACACCACCATTCTTTTGAGCTTTCTTTCAATTAAGCTCTCAAATTGAATTTTTTTCTTCTTTTCACTTTCACAATTTCTCCTCAATTCAATTTTTTTCATCTTTTAACCTTCCTTTCATCTTTTCTCAATAATCAACTTAGCACATCATCATTCCACCACACTTTTCATATAAAGCACCATCTTCTAACCAACAATCAAGCTCTACTAAATATAGGACAATAAGGCTCATACGTACAAATAGGCAAAATGACTTCAATTTCACTTGGCTTGCCAAAGAATAAGGACACTAGGCTCAAAATGGCTTACTAAGGAAATCAAATGTTTTTGTGGGGAAAAATTTAGCTAAGTGACTACTCAATTCAAACATGGCCTCTTATCATATTTATGAAATCACATAAAGATCAATTTCAATAAGTCCAAAGGCAAGTTCTAGCATACAAATCTATGAATGATGCACTCACAAAGAAATTCAACCGTATAGGATGCACGATTCTTAAGGCACAAAAGCTCATGGGCTTCAATTGAGCAATGAATCAAGCATTTTCAATCACATTCATCATCACATAATTATCAATCATGCTAGCTTCAAGCCACATATCAACTCATGATCATTTCAAAATTCAATTCATCCACCAATCAAGCACAAGTGCACATGTACATAATCTCAAGCACAATCACTTCACCATCTTCTCAACAAATATAACTCAAAGATATGCAAGAAATCCACAATTAAAGCTTAAAATTCATTACACCAAAAATCATACATAAGAGCACAAAAGATAGGCAAGGAAAGAGGAACACCTCCCCCAAACTTAGATAAGTCTAGGTTTGAGAAAAAGTTTTGTACCATAAAGTCTTCAAAATCAATCTTTCCTTTAAGCATGTAGAGCTCCTCAAGCCTCCTAGCATTTCCACTTCCTACAAAGATCACAAGCTACAATTATTCAAAGCAACAAAATAAAACAAACAAAAGAAAACAAGAAAAGGATGGGTTACCTCCCATCTAGCGCTAAGTTTAACGTCATTTGCCGGACGGAACGGAAGGAGTTCATAATCACCTTTTCTCAAGAATGTTAGACACTTCTTTTGGAATAGGAGAGTCTTTGTGCCTAACCAAGGTCTCCTTTGTAAATAAGCAACATCCCCACTTGTCTTCTAGTAAGAGCTTCCCTCCATCTTTGACCTCTTTCACCAACGAAATCTCTTTGAGTCTCTCCACTCCTAGTAATCTACTCCAATTGGACTCACTCCACACCACTTCATCACCTACTCCAATTGGACTCACTCCACACCACTTCATCACCAACCACAAAGCTTTCCTCTTTCTTCTTCTCAAGTGGCACCTTTCTTTCTTCCAACAT
Organism: Paraleonurus japonicus; assembly: GCA_030762865.1. Lineage (NCBI taxonomy): Eukaryota > Viridiplantae > Streptophyta > Magnoliopsida > Lamiales > Lamiaceae > Paraleonurus > Paraleonurus japonicus. The sequence continues at coordinate 19,472,768 of CM061061.1, read as the reverse complement.
CCCCAAACTTGAGACTTGCTCACGTTTGGTCAACTTCTTCACTTCTTCTTCATTCTTCCTCCCTTTATCTCCCGGATCAAGCAAGAGTGCTTTTAGAGTCTTCTCCTCCCTAAGATCAATAAGAGAAACACAAGACTTATTAGCAATTGATTCACAAGAGGAAATAAAATAATTATTAATTAAAGAATTAGAAGAGTTAGAATCATCTCTATCCTCTTGAGTGCACAAGTCAATGATCTCTATAAAGTCACATTTCTTCTTCTCCAAAGCACTTGGAGCATCTTCCACCAACGAAGCTCTAAAAATGTAAGCTCTTCTCCATTAAAACTTAATTTGAGTTCGCCCTTCTCCACATTGATCATAGTTCTCCCAGTTGCAAGGAAAGGTCTACCAAGAATGATAGGTGTCTCAAGTTCTTCCTTCATATCAAGAACAATAAAATCCACCGGAAAGATAAACTTGCTAACCCCCACTAACACATCTTCAATTATCCCATGATGATAAGCATATGATTGATCCGCCAATTGAAGATTTATAGTAGTGAGAATCACCTCTCCAAGCTCCAACCTTTTAAAAATGGATAAAGGCATAACATTGATACTAGCTCCCAAATCACATAAGTCTTGCACTTTTCCATTCTCACCAATCTCACAAGGTATTATAAAACTCCCGGATCTTTAAGCTTTTGAGGAAGATGTCTCTCAAGAATTTCCTTGCACTCTTTCACCAACTTGATTGTTCTCTTATCATCCCATCTCTTCTTCTTAGACATGATATCCTTCAAAACTTTTTATAATGGGGCATTTGCTCAAGGGCATCTAGAAGTGGAATATCAACATGCAAGTTCTTACACTTCCATAAACATACCGAATTCCTCCTCTAACTTCTTCTTCATGAATGTTTTAGGATAGGGAACTGGAATAGGAGTCATTGGCACTCCCCATACTTCCTTCGAACACCCTTCTTTCTTTTTTCTCTTCCTTTGCTTTGATCTCTTCACCCTTTTCTTTGTCAACCACACTCTCTTTAATCACCTCTTCTTTCTCAACCTCTTTCTCAAATCCTTGGGTTTTCTTTGGCATTTGAGGGCCTTCATATCTAGCAACACTCTTCAATTGTATGGCACTACAAAACTCTCTTGGATTAGGCTCGGTGGTAGATGGATATTTCCTTTTATTTTGCAAGTGATCCACCATGATTGAGAGTTTTCCAACCGTTGTAGTCAATTGCCCCACTTGATGCTCAGTCGTCTTGAATCTAGAGTCCATTTGCTTCCCAATATCATCCAATCTAGAATCATTGGACTCTAGCCTCTTCACAATCATACTAAGTAGCTCCTCCGTGGTTGCTTTTCCTTCATTATTTGGAGCTTTTGCACCCGGATCAAACCCCGGTGGAAAAAGAACGATGGCTCTAGGATTAGCATATAAGAAATTTTCATGACTCCTCCAAGTATTAGGAGCTTACCCTCCTTGATTAAGAACATAAGGTGTTTGAGATTGAGAGACATATGGAGCTTGAGATTGAGAAGACAAATTACCTTGAGTCCTATTTTGATAAGGCATTTGATAAGGTCTTGCATTTTGGTAATTGCTTTGATATCGTCCTTGGTATGGAGGCCTCCCATGTAATTCACTTCTTCCATAGGCACTTAGCTTTGACACATATCAACTTGAGCCATTGAAGGAACTCCACCTTGTTGACCTTGAGAAGCCGTAAGGGCCCCAAATCTATCCATCATCGTCATCATCATGGCTTTCATAGACTCAATCTCCTCCACATGGAACACCCTATGATGAGCTCCCCTATTCACCGTCACTTGGAAAGAGTCTTGGGAAATATTCTTCATGATCTCATTCATTTTCCCTACCGTCTTTGCCGAATCGACCCATTAGCACAAGCATTGAGAAAGGATCTATCACCATCCGTGAGGCCATTACAAAAGTACATGATAGTTTGCTCCTCAGAAAGTCATGTTGTGGGCAAGCAATGAGCAACGCCTCATATTGCTCCCAAGCCTCCGGTATCGTCTCCCCCATTCTTTTGACGGAAATGAGAGATGACCTCCTTTGCTTGAACCGTCTTAGATGGTGGATAGAATTTCATAAGGAATCTCTTGCTAATGTCCTCCCAAGTGCGAATCGGTTCGGGGAGGGATAGAATTGAGCCAAGTCTTGACTCTTCTGTAATACCCCGAACTAAAATACCCAAGTTTATTATATGATTAAACGAATTCTTTCCTAATGAGCTATATGTGTTTTCAAAATGTGATTTTCGGGTAGACGGACGAGCATATGAGCCGAAGCACTCCTAGCACTTTAAAGAATAATTGGGATAAGGTTTGATTTATGGTGAATAAAATATAAGACTTAATTGCTATTCAAAGTAAAATCATCAAAAATCCTTATCGAATTCGTATTTTATCGAACAAAGAATAATACTAAATAAATAATAAAAATTTAACGATGACAATCCTATTGCGTCTAAATAATATGAATTACTATAATAATAAATTTATCAATGCATGAAAAATTATTTGATATAAATATACAAAATTAAGTAATTTATTCGTCTTAATTTTACGGCTAGTAATTCATGAAATAATGTGGGATGAATTAATATGTTTTCAGAATATTTATTTGACGACTCGTTTAGTGACTAAATGATACTAATTAATAGAATATAATCGTAGCAAATACCCAAGTAAAAATATCTAGATATTAACTTTCAACTTTGCAATTAAGTCCCCCATCTTCCTCTTCATTTGATCAGCACCCCTCCTCTCCTTTTCCATCTATAAATTGCCTTGGATCCCTCTCCAAGAACACACACAAATCTGCATCCCTCTTCACTCTTCAAACACCCAGCTACTACCCATTCTTCTTCATCTTTGTTCTACCATTGAAGCTCAAGGAAAAGCTTCAAGCTTTATCACCACCACTTTCCCTCCAAGTCAAAGTCCTTAATCATTAAGCTCCATCAAAGAAAAAGTGATCAGAGGATGTTTCATCTACAACCCAAGTCCATTCCTTGAGGTAAACAACTCCTACAAACCATTTTAATTCATGAAAAGTTGAGGTTGTGATGAATATTCCCGTTTTTGACAGCTTTTGTGCTTATTTTGATGAATTTCATTGGATGTGTTCTAATTGCCTAAAAATCATGAAAAAATTACGAGACATACTAGTAAAGGTGTACAACAACACTCTAAAAATTTAGAGTCATCGGACCAGTGGATATGGAGAAATAATTATTCAAAATTGACATCTTGAAACTGGACAGAAACTGGACGAATTGTGAGCAACAACTTGATGAACTTGGTTTTCTTGTTTGCAAGCGCCTAAAAATCTTGAAAAATCATGAAGTATCTTCTTACAATCTAGTATAACGTAGGAAAATTTCATAATCATCAGATTTGTCATCTAGGAGAAATAAATCTTTGAAATAGGTGTGATATAAATCGGTTGAAAACGTAATCGTGATTTATAATCAAAACTAGTACCATTTGGATAATGCAAAAATTATGAAATTTTAGAGGCATGTTCTATGATAAGTCTAGTACAACATATTTATATTTCATACGTTTTGGCCTAGCCAAAATAGAGATATGAAGTTTTTGCTACCTGTCCGGAGCGAGGATCGGTGGGTTCATCGACATTTCTTGCTAAACCGGTATTAATCGGTAGTAATTAGGCTCAGGTCCCTTAATGAAAATTTCTCTATGATAAGTCCAGTATAACATATTTAGATTTGGTGAATTTTGGATGATTACAATAAAAGTTAAGAATTTTTATTGAAACCTGTCCGTAAAGACAATCAGCAAAGTGTATCGATTTCTCATGGAAAAGCTGTTATGATCCAAAAGCGAATTAGGCTTAAGACCCTTGATAAATTTTGTTTTATGATTAGTCATGTGTAACATAATATAATTTCATAAATTTTGGACTTGTCTATGTTGGTCCCAGAAAGTTGAGTTGATTAAAACTTTGAGTTAACCGTCTAGAACAAAATCTAGAAAGGGGGTTTGAATAGATTTTTAGATTTTTCAAATCTCTCAAAATCAATTCAAAATATCAGATTAAACACAGCGGAAAATAATTTTATACTCAACTATCAAAATGATCAAAAGCAATCGACACGATAGGTTTAAACTTAAATCCACGAGATTAAACGGTAGGAAATAAAGCGGGAATTGAAAAGAAACAAACAAGTAAATCAATGCGATGAAGAACACGGGATTTATAGTGGTTCGGATTATAATAATCCTACATCCACTCTCCTTCTTCAAACTTGAAGAAGGGCCTTCACTTACTTACTTTCTTCTTCTTGTGACTTACTTACAATGATGAATCTTGACCTTACAATGAATTCTTCCTAATTTACGGATATCTATGGCTTGAAGATCTTGTGTGAAAAGTTTTCTATAAACACTAAGAACCGAAAACGTATAAAACGTTCGTGAATGTGCATGATTTCTGTAGTTTGTGAATACAAAGTATAATGAAGAGTGCAAAGTATCAAAAGGTTTTTTTTTTTTAAACTAATTTCTATCCCTATTTATAGAGATCTTCACTTGGTAGTTGTAACTTCCTTGAATTCGGTTTTGATCGGTTATAACAATATAATCAAATCAGAACTTCCTCTTGAGTAGTTGAAACTGCTTCTTGAATCTTTGTATAATATTTCTCTAACACCTCATCGTCGATGTTTACTTCACCTCGTCCTCATCTTCTTTCTTGTCTAGGTGTTTAGTATTGTATCTCAACCGTCTTCTCTGTGTTGTCCTTGTCGATATCTTGACCTCGTACGATATTCTCTCCTCATCTCGAGATTTGTCCTTGTCGATGTCTTGACCTAGTCGACTATCTATACTTAGTTTTATTTACAAAGAAATACTTCACTGTCTATACAAGATGCTCGATTGGTCATCCTATTTTATACTTTTAACACATCAAAACTAAATACAATTTTTCTTTTCCTAACAATTTCCCCCTTTTTGATGATGTTAAAACTCAGCTCAAGAAAAGAAAAAAATTGTTAGTACTAAAAAAATGAAACAAGGTAAACAACTAAGTCACGTAGTCGGATAATCGAGCAATAGTTCAATAGTCAAGATCGAGTAATGTAGTTAATAAACGGATAATCAAAGTTAAGATTAAATACTTTGAAGACAACATATAGACTAAGTTTTGAAGATTTCAAATGATGTAGTGTTATAAGTTTATAAAAGCAGTTACTTAGATCAAGAGTTAGTTAATAACCAATTATGAAACAAGTTAGTTAAACACTTCGATTTCGTGAAAGTAATTCAAAAGATGTATTTCACAACTATTCACAGGATTTGCACATTTTTATAACTTCATCTTTCAAAGCAAACATTCAGAGGAGTAAGAAGTAAGACTTAATCGTACCACCTATCTTCTTTTGGAATTGTCATCCAAATCGAAGACACGATTCTTCAAGCTCAATGTCTCCCCACCTTCGCCTAGATCACCACGGTCTCGGCTTGGATCGATTCTGCTTCACCTTTTCTCTCGTCTAGCTGGCCATCTTGCTTTAGTGGAGCAGACATGGTTGCATAAGGTGGTGCGACTATGTCCACATTAAATTCTGCGTCTCCAAGGTCGATTAAATACCGATAGAAGTTTGGGTCTTTCGCCTCCAGCCATTCATGAAAAGCAATGTTCTCGTCGTGCCCCCAAGAGATCTTCTTGCGGACATGAAGCAGGAAGATCCATTCCCCTTCATAAGCTCTCCATTTAGCTTGTTGATCCATGGGAAGGATTTCTTTGGGCACAGCTTACATTTCTGTGGAATGGGCGGAAGACTTCTTCTCCTTCTCGTATTCTTTGATCTCTGCACCCACTTCCTCGTCTTCCTATCATACGTCTTCCCACCGCCTTTTCTTGCTCCCTCCTCCTCTTAGCTTCTCTCCTTTTATACTTTTCTTTTTCCTCCCTTCTCCTCTTAAGCACTCTTGCCTCTTCTTCTTCTCCTCGACTGGGTCTTCGAACTTGGCTTGAGGCCTTAGCTTTCCCAGCAGATTTAGATGAGGATGGGGAGATTTGATAGTCGTAATGGAGCAGATCAGCGGTGGAAGGAAGTTACGGTTCGAGCTCGGACTCGGTGGATTCAAATTGTGGTTCTTCTTTTCAACCTTCTCAACGCCCTCCGAGACTTCTCCTCACCGCTTTCTTCTTTTCCTCCTCGGCTTTTAACAACTCTTCGATAGCTCATCTATCCTCGATTAAGCGCCATCAATCGATCATCTTGCAACTCAACTCTTTTCTTGAGCTCACTATCTTCCCCCTTTTTGACATCAAGAAATCGGGTATTGCAGATAGTGGCTACTTGATCTATGTATCCCATGAGTTCTTCTCGTCACGAGCCCTGCCTTCCGATCAAGCCGATCATATCTCTTCTTTTGACCGACCTCGGCTCTGAATTCATCATCCATGAACCGCTTTAAGATAGTTGTCTGTCTATCTTTTCCAAGGCCACCGCATCTTGTAACTTGATGAAATGAGGCTTCTTTCGCTTTCCAGATTCTTTCACTTGATCCTCAACGGAATCTCTTATTTCGATAAGCAGAGCGAACATACCGTTTAACCCACTCATCTTGTGAGTTCATCTCCGAGGCAACTTTCTTTTTCACCTCAACCATCTGTTCCTCATGTCTCATTCCAGAGAAGTATAGATCAATCTTGGTTTCTCTAGAATTGCAGCTTCTACATTCTCCTTGATTGATGATGTGATGACATTGGGAACCAGTTGGAAGGCATTCGACAAGCGGCCTTGAGATTTTGCACTTCACTTTCGTGGCTTCCACTTCGGATACGCATACGGATGTGAGGGGCAAGATCTGCTTCTTCGATGGAGTCGATCTATCTCTTCAATTTACGCTACAGCTTGCACCTCCTCAATCTGCTCCGTTTGTGCCTCCTCGCCGCATCCATCTCACCGCTCATCGGCAGCTCCACCAACTACTTCTTCCACCCTTTCTTCTTTAATAACAGCCTTCTTCATCCTTCTTCGACTCTTCCCTTCTCACCGCTTTCTCCACCTCCTCTGAGTCTCATCTCCAAGATATACTCTTTGTAGAATGTAATCAACAAATGTATTTTCAGTAAGTATATCTTGGAACGACTTCGCTTTTGCCTTCTTGAGAACCTCTTTCTCCCATATGGCAAGGTTGTTGCCTTCCTCGCCTGCCTATCGAATACTGTCTCTTCAAAGGATCCCACTGAGTCTTCTTAATGATAGACATCAATAAGCTCCTTCAATAGCTCGGGCTCGTCCTTAAGAGTGGATTCTTGTCTTAGGAGAAATTTCTTCCCAAGAATCCGCAGAGAGGTCTCGGCCGGCCCCATCTCCCCGGATGGGTTGGGTATGTTTAGGTAAAGATCGAGTTCGAAGTGGTTATGGGTAAGAAAGAGAATGGGTCGAATGAGGGTTGAGTTTGTTTTGGACTTATGGGAGTAGACCGTTTTAGAGGCTCGGAGGCGGCGGTCTTATCTCGCCCTTCATCGCCGAGGTTGGGAAGAAGTGGATTTAGGTACTTCATCCTCGGATGAGGATGAAGATGAGAAAGGTGATTTGATTTCTTCTCCGCTTTTTGATTCATCTTCGCACGAGACTTCCACTGTCTCCGTCTCGACTGATACACCTACTTCCTCGGTAGGACACTTCCCCTTGGGAAGTGTCCTCTCCTCTTCGTCTTTGTCTTCCTCCGTCTCGGCCAGACGAGGATTCATCCACCAATACTGTCTTTGTCTCCTTCTTGGCTTTTGAAGCCTTTTTCTTAGGAGCTGGGGGTGGAGCTGGAGCGTCTCCATCTCCTTCTCGAGTCGATTGGCCCATACAACTTTTCGTCTTTTATTAGCACCCTTCTTCTGGTGTACTTTTTGACTCCAACACTCCAGTCAAGGTTATGCATGCCTACCTTATGTTCAAGTATGATGGTAATCCTTGCCATCATACTTGCAATCTTGGTCGAGACCATCTCATTAACTCGCCTCGTGATCGAGTCTTGGTGAACTTCTTTCTCTCCTCCATTATCCTTGAATATACTGGATCGCCCGATTAATTTCAGCCCCATCTAGGATAGCTCTCGACAAAGCATATCCTTGGCTTCGTTAGCCCATCATGGCTCTGTTGCTCACCCGTAATACACTTAGTCGGAATCATCATAAGTAATCGTATTTTCTCTTCAACATTGGCCTCTTGATTTGCCGCCGTATTCTCGTAAGTTCTTCTCGCCATCAATCGAAAACTCTCCAAATATTCCGATGATTTATAAGTGAATGGGTTGTCGCCGGTGGTGCTCAAGCCAAAAATCGCACCAATCTCGTAAATAGATAAAACTATTCTTCTTTTCTTCTCCATTGTTCTGATTCGAGATTCTAATCCGATTTAATTTGCTTTTGCTCTAGTCGAAATTCAAGACAGAGATCATCCAACGCCAAGTTCTTCGTTGGTTTCATCGCACAAGACCGTTTTAAACCCCTTGATTCCAGCAGGTTTAGAATTTCTCTTGTTTCGACATCGGTGGTAGTATCCCAATCAACATACATTTCGATTTTGTTTTATCTCTCGATGGAAGTCAAATCGTATTCGAACTTAATATTCTTTTTGGATTCCGCCATTGATGAATATTGAAGGTTTTAGGAGGGAAAAGAGAGATTTTGAGAAAAAATATGAAGGGTTTTATGTGTGCGTAAATGGAAATAATGCACACGAATGTCTATTTATATGGAAAAATATAATAATAAACAATTATTAGAATAATAATTGCCGCAAAAGTGTATATATAGGCTTTCGAATCGCCATTAATGCAATTATGACATTTATTTTGAAAAGTGCATAGAATAATATTTAATATGTCGCGCGTGAGATTGAGACGGTTCATATTTAAACCGCCTCCATTTTGTATTTCAAAAATGAATTTGATAAAATTTCGGGTCCGTAGTAACTTCTCTCCGACATAGTTACTTATTTGAGAAAATACTTTTCGATTAATTGGAGAGATAAAATAAAATATTATTGTTTTTAGAAAACAAATTCGAACCCTTATCCTTTTTATTTTGTAAAACAAAATATTTTATTTCACCGAGTAACTTCAATTTTTAAAAGAATACTAAAGAGAATTATGATATTAAATTCATATATTAATTATATGAACTCAATATTCATAATTAAGAGTATTTAAGAAAAACTTCCTGGACTTTCTCCTTGTCCGGATTGATAGCATCACCGCTCTGCTTCCTAATACACTTGGGTAAATTGACCTTGTCTTGTATTTAGAGACGTGTAAACTTTGTACTTGCTGAAATCACGCATACACTTAGACAATTGTTAGTAACAAGAGTAAGTCGGATAAGGTTCAATAGTCATCCGATTCTCGTAGAAGTCGGTTGACTATTACATCCTTATCTGATTTACCTATGTCGAATAAGTAATTATCAAGTCGATATGGTCAATATGACTAATCCTTGATTCTTGATTCCAATAATAGGAGATCAATGATATCACCTACCGATTGTCCTTTGACTCATGTCTTGTCTCGATAATTCTTTCTAGACATAATAAACCAATAGAGAAAGACAAGGTAAATTCAAGAAATTTGATCATAGATAAACTAAAGAAGCATCTAATAATCCTAATTCTACCGAAAGTTCTTTAAACCTTGTCTCTGCAAGAGGCTTTGTCAAGATGTCTGCTCTTTGAAAATCGCAAGAATCTTCTCAAGTCTCGATGTCTCCTTTTTCGACATGATCTCGAATGAAGTGGTGTCTCGATGTCTACATGCTTGCATCTTGTATGTAGAACTGGGTTCTGAGTAATAGCTATGACACTATTACTATCACAAAAGATAGGTACATCTTTGGTGATAATATTATAGTCCATTAGGCTGGTGACTTATCCAGACAGTGTGAACAACTTCCACCGCCATATACTCGGCTTCGATTGTGGAAGTAGCTACGAGAGGTTTGTTTCTTAGACAACCATGAAATCAGCTTACTTCCAAGAAATTGACAAGTACCGGATGTAGATTTTCTATCTATCTTGCACCCACCAAAATCTGAATCGAGTATCCACATACTCAAAGTTCTCATCACCGATACCACAATCCAACATTTATTGTTCCTTTCAAATACTTGAGGATTTTCTTTCTTTGCTTCAAGATGACTTTTCTTAGGATTAGCTTGAAATCTAGCATGACTCCAACCGCAAAAGAAATATCAGGTCTACTAGTAGTTAAATATAATAAAGAACCAATAAGACCTCGATACTCGATCGATCGGTGTCTTCTCCCTTCTCATCTGGATCCATTGAAAAATTTGTCATCATAGGTATCTTAGCTTCTCGCCGGGTACCTATTCCATATTTTTCGATAAGATCTTTTGTATATTTGGCTTGGTTTATGAATATTCCCTTCTTTGTCTACTTGACTTGAAGTCCAAGAAAATATGTCATTTCTCCCATCATGGACATTTCAAATCTGTTTTTCATAAGACTACTAAATTCTTCACATAAAGATATGTTAGTTGATCCAAAAATTATATCATCAACATAAATTTGAACTAATAAAAGATCACAACCAAACTCTTTTCTAAAGAGAGTTCTATCAATTCTACCTTTAACAAAACCATTTTGAATTAAATAATCAGTACAAGGTGTCATACCAAGCTCTTGGTGCTTGTTTAAGTCCATATAGAGCTTTCCTTAATTTATAAACGTTGTCTCCTTTGACAAAGCCAGGGGTTGCTCTACATAAACTTCTTCACTAGGATTCCATTTAAGAATGCTGATTTAACATCCATTTAAAAACTATGAATCTTTTAAAAGCTGCATAGGCTAAAAACAATCTTATGGCTTCCAGACGAGCTCTTTGGTGCAAAGGTTTCATCATAATCAATACCCTCTCGATTGTGAATAACCTTGAGCAACTAGTCTGGTCTTATTTCTAACCACAATATTATTTTCATCCCTTTTGTTTTTAAAGACCCATTTAGTTCCAATGACTTTTTGATGATGAGGCCTTTCAACAAGCTCCCACACATCTTGTCTTTGAAACTGATTTAGTTCTTCTTGCATGGCATTAATCCGGTTGGAATCGATTAAAGCTTCGTAATTGATTTAGATTCAAGAAATGATACATAGCAATCGAACATACAATCTTGATTTAGTTGGGTCCTCGCCCTGACACGAGTCTAAATCTCCAATTATCTCTGCTCACCGGGTGATATGACATTACTTTCTTACCCTTATCTTTTACAAGTGGATGATGTCTTGTCTGAATTATTTATTTCAGATGATTCTATGTTACCTTCCGATAACTCTACCCGATCGGTGATGTGTTGTTGGTCATCCGATCATTTAATAGATCACTATTGAGGAAGTTCTTTCGATTCCTTTCCTTTGTCTGGTTCTTCCTCTTCATCCGAATCTGATTCTTGATTGTAGAATTTTATGGTTGATCTTTTGATAGTCATCGATCAAGATCATCGATATCTTTGTGATGTCCCCTGTCTTATCCAACTCAAAAGAAGATTCATCAAATACCACATGGGGTGTTTCTTCTACACACAAGGTTGTCTTATTAAAAACTCTATATGTCTTTGATATAGATGAGTATCCTAAGAATATCCCATCTGCTATCTTGGCATCAAAAGTTTTTAATTGAGATTTTCCATTATTGTGTATGAAACATTTACAACCAAATATATGAAAATATGAAATTTTGGGAGATCTTCCCTTCCAAATTTCATAGGGAGTTTTACACTTATCCTTGACAATCAGACTTCTATTTTGAACATAGCAGGCTATATTCACCGCTTCGCCCAAAACCTATGAGGAGTGTTGAATTCAGATAGCATTGTTCTAGCCGCCTCTTTCAAGGTCCTGTTTCTTCTTTCAACAACTCCATTTTGTTGTGGAGTCCTTGCTGCAGATGCTTCCTGAGCTATGCCATTCTCAATACAAGAGTTAGAAATCAATTTATTTAGGAATTCAGTACCTTTATCACTTCTAATTTTAACAATATTTAATCCCTTTTCATTTTGAATCTTCTTAAGAAATTCTGGAATCTTAGTCATAGTCTCATTCTTTTTGTACAAGAAAATAACCCAAGTAAATCTTGAAAAATCATCAACAATTACTAAGGTGTATTTTCTTCCACTAAAGCTTCGAGAGGAGTTACTTGGACCAAATGCATCCATATGAAGAAGTTCCAAAATTCTTTCTCAAGAAGGATTACTTATTGTTTTAAAAGAAGCTTTGGTCTGCTTTTCCTTTTTGACAAGAAACACATACATGATTCTTTGAAAATATTTTATCAAGGAGTCCTTTAACTAAAGATTTCCTTGCTATTTTGTTAAGAGTTTTGAAATTTAAGTGACCAAGTCGTCATTGCCACTGCCCAACTTAAGTCATCTGAACTCTTAGCAACAAGACAAGTATCTTTAGGACAACTTTTGAAATTAGCAACATAAATGTTACCTTGTCTTACTCCGCCAATAGAATATTTTCATTTAAACCATCTAAAACATAGCATGCATTATGAGTAAATTTGACACAAAACCCTTTATCACAAAATTGTGAAAGCAGATAATAGGTTGTGCTTTAATCCTTCCATGAAGTAAACTTCTTGAACTTGAACATCTCAATCATTAATGTTCCAACACCTTTAGTCAGTCCAAAGTTGTTATCACCAAACATCACTCTAGGTCCATCAATGGTTTGATAGTTAGAGAGAAGTCGTCTTTCATAGATCATATGCTTGGAACAGCCACTATCAATATACCGGATGACCTCAAGAATGTCTCCTCTATCAACTATCTTTTTGTCTTCCTGCAATCAAGAGTTTATTGCTTAGGTACCCTTTGTATTTTGGGTCCTTTCATGCTAAGATGACTCTTAGGAATCCAGATAAAAATATCAATGTTCCTTAAAACCATAAATTGAAGCTTACATCCATATCTATCTACTAAGATAAGACTTTCAAGATCAATCTGATTTAGTTGATCTTTTGAAATTGTCTTAAATCTTGGTAAGAATGGATAAGATCTGCTTCTTCCATCAAAGCTATTATACCTAGGATAGATCTTTGATTTAGTCTTAGGTTTAGCCTTAGGAGTTACTCTCCTCGTCGATTTTTCTTTTCAAGTATTAGATGAGGTAATTAATTCCTTTGGTTTCCAAGGACCGAATAAAGTTTCTACCTTAGGTTTAGTTGCTTTCACAAAGACTCTAGGTTTTATAGGATCATTTTTCTTATTCCTATCAAAACCTAATCCAGCTTTTATCACTAGACTTTTGAGATGAATTGAAGATTTTATCTATTATAGTTTGAGAATTATTCATAAGTCCTAATTTGAGATTTAATTCTCTGTTAGTCCTTTTATAATTCTCATTCTCAGAATAGATGTTTGAAAATTTTATTTTTAAAGAACTCGGTTCTGTTCTAACTTATCTGTCTTATCGGACAAGGTATCAGTGATCATCTCACCGACATTCCCCTTGAATGTACGGTCGATTTCTCACTTTCCTTAGTCTGATTGACCTTAGTTAGATCAGAAATTTAATTCTTTAAATCAAGATTTTCAGTCTCTATCTCTGTTTATAAGCGAGATAGAGCAGTCTCCAAGTCTTTCAAAAGTTTATCAATAAGATCGAGATCGGGTTTGAGATAAGGTGTCACAGTCATTATCTCGATGATGAATAGTAATGTACCTCTTTAGCCATTAGACATATGTCATCATCTCGACCCAAAATCAGATGAGGATGAGGATGATGATGTCTCATGAGCTTCTTCTTTCTCGGCTAGTAGAGCTCTCTCGGTCAAAGATATCTTCTATCTCTTTTCTTCCTCTTTTCTTCTCTCTCTCGGGAGTGAGTTGAGGACAATCATAGCTATAGTGACCGGGTTTGCGCATGTATAGCATATATCCCCTTTGTCTATTTTTGGACTACTATCTCCTCGTCGATAGGTGACTTATGACTTCTTGGTGATCCTTCTTTCTATCATTATCTCGAACTCTTTTCATCTCTCGTCTCGATCTATAATTCTTCCGACCTAATCTGTCTCTTTTGTTTCTTACGTATTTCATCTTCGCCTTTCATACCTTTTCAATAAAAGAGCCATTTCTTCTTTTACGCACAAATCAGATGCTTTAGAGATCTTTTCGCATTCATCTTTATGAACAAAAGCTACTGCTTTTCCGGATGTAGGTGACTCGCCTCATCTTCTTCATCTTCAATGTGAATGTCATATTCCGGTGCTTTAAGATGAGAAAAGAGAGTGTGATGTGATATTGATGACAAATTTTGTGTTGCCTTGAGAATATTGGCTTTTTCTCTCCATCTTTTGCTCAAAGATCCGAGTATCTTGTTGTTAATTTCTTTTCGGTGTAAGTCTTACCCAAATCGGCCGCTTTGTTCACAAGATTAGTCAATCTCACATCCAGTTGATCTACTGTCTCACCATCCTTCATTTTGAATGTGTCAAAAGCATGTAGAACAGTGAAGCTTGTTTTCTTTGACTTGTTCGTATCCTTCACATATTCCGGCAAGAGTCTCCCACATTTCTTTGGCGCCTTGCATCTTTTAACCTTTTCAATCCAATCCTTGCTCGGTGTTTCAATAATTTCAGCTCTAGCAACTTGATCTAAATTGTGAATCTTCCTTTCATCATTAGTGAGTTCTGAACTCTTCTTTTCTGTCTAACTCTCGCTTCACCAAGTAGTACCATCGCTTGTGCCACCATGATAGAATTTGATGGGTCCTTCCTCAAGAACCTCCTCCATTCTCGTCATGAATCGCTTTAAGATGGTTCTCCATTCTCGAACTTCCAGTAATCATATTCTTCTATAGAAAAATCAGGCAAACTCTGGATTTCTTGCTTTTACCGAAGACATGATAAAACAGAAAAAAACACAATACTTGCGAGAATCTTGTTAGTAGAACTGTTAGTGAAACAAATAAACTACTGATTATCAAGAACAAAAATCGGGATCTTAGTTAAGACCTAGAACTAATATCGTAATGACTTAACACGGCTCCGATACCACTTGTTGGTCCCGAGAAAGTTGAGTTGATTAAAACTTTGAGTTAACCGTCTAGAACAAAATCTAGAAAGTGGGGGTTTGAATAGATTTTGTAGATTTTTCGAATCTCTCAAAATCAATTCAAAATATCGATTAAACACAGCGGAAAATAATTTTATACTCAACTATCAAAATGATCAAAAGCAATCGACACGATAGGTTTAAACTTAAATCCCGAGATTAAACAGAGGGAAATAAACTGGGAATTGAAAAGAAACAAACAAGTAAATCAATGCGATGAAGAACACAGGATTTATAGTGGTTCGGATTATAATAATCCTACATCCACTCTCCTTCTTCAAACTTGAAGAAGGGCCTTCACTTACTTACTTTCTCCTTCTTGCCGACTTACTTACAATGATGAATCTTCAGCCTTACAATGAATTCTTCCTAATTTACGGATATCTATGGCTTGAAGATCTTGTGTGAAAAGTGTTCTATAAACACTAAGAACCGAAAACGTATACAACGTTCGTGAATGTGTATGATTTACGTAGTTTGTGAATACAAAGTATAATGAAGAGTGCAAAGTATCAAAAGGTTTTTTTTTCTAAACTAATTTCTATCCCTATTTATAGAGATCTTCACTTGGTAGTTGTAACTTCCTTGAATTCGGTTTTGATCAGTTATAACAATATAACCAAATCAGAATTTCCTCTTGAGTAGTTGAAACCGCTTCTTGAATCTTTGTATAATATTTCTCTAACACCTCATCGTCGATGTTTACTTCACCTCGTCCTCATCTTCTTTCTTGTCTAGGTGTTTAGTATTGTATCTCAACCGTCTTCTCTGTGTTGTCCTTGTCTCGATATCTTGACCTCGTCGATATTCTCTCCTCATCTCGAGATTTGTCCTTGTCTCGATGTCTTGACCTAGTCCGACTATCTATACTTAGTTTTATTTACAAAGAAATACTTCACTGTCTATACAAGATGTTCATTTGGTCATCCTATTTTACACTTTTAACACATCAAAACTAAATACAATTTTTCTTTTCCTAACAGTCTAAATGTCTTTTCTATAATTTTAAAGATTATGTGACAGTCTTCTATGTTTATTAGAAAATTATGAAGTTATAATGTTATGGTTGAATTATTCTGATAATACATGTTATGATATTACTCTATATATATTAAAGTATCGTATTGTTAAAATTGAGAATTTATGGATGTGTATAAATATTTTATTTGGAATTTCTGAGAAGTAGGACTAGTAATGACATACTTTGAGAAACAACATTTATAATTATTTATTTTGATCAAAATTAATATACTTATGAGTTGTATGTATTATTATATGCCTAGATGCAAATTTTGATGATTTAATTCAAAGTCTAAGTATTTAAATTGATTTTTATAAAGTTGAGAACTGTTTATTTCATCTTTTAGCAAAATAATTATTTTGGTATGTGTTTTCCTTAAATGAGCATGTGGACTTGTTATTTATATAATGGAACATCTTTGTGCCATATTTTATAAATAATAAAATAGTGTAAGTATTTTATTTGATTTTTCGTAACTTATTGGACTATTTCAAAAGTCTAAAGACACGCTTTAAACGCCTCATTAAACTTATGAATGATTTTATGGTATTTCAAATAATCATTCAATATTGTAACGTGTTTAAAAAAATTTAGAAAGTTATAAAATTATTTATGAAAGTATTTCGAACATGAATCGGACCCAAAACTAAGAGAAAATCCTAATCGGATTAATCAAACGAAATAAAGTTCTTTTTAGAATTTATTAATAATCATACGAATGAATGATCACTAAGATTTTGAGAAAACTCGTGCTAGGTGAAGTGCGGCATAAGTCGAGCTCGGACGTCCCTATTATTCCTAAATTTGAGAACTCTTCATTACGGTTCTAACTTATCTATAAAGTTAAAAGGTGGGTGACACTATCTCGTATTAGCCGTTAATGTTATATTGATCGTTGGTGTATTCTCAAGCAAAGTAATTAACCACCTTAAAAGCTTTAACGACTTAGTTAATTATTAATTATGTTTATGGAAAGCAAGACCGCATTCGGTGATCGTACCCCAAATGTACATCCGATGTGAGTTCTATTAATCTCGTATATGGAAAGCAAGATCGCATTCGGTGAGCATACCCCAAGTGTACGTCGATGTGAGTTCAACGAGCAGGATTTAATATGTATACAAGATCGAACCTTAAATTAAATAAATGACAAGTAAAAGATTTAATCATGGGTAAGAAAAAATATCTATTTTCGGCGTACTACCAATCAGTATAACAAGATACAAGTTATCCACCGAGATTTTTATCTCACACCCTAAACTCAATATTTCCAGTTATGCTCAAGAGGGGCCAAAGTCTGCGGTGACACGGAGTTTCCCTAAACATGATGCTAATATATTTATATTACATAATAAAATGCAATCGCTTAGAATTACATTTTTAAATTCTTATGCCGAGTGAACACCCTTTATGGATCACTCGATGTTTCACTTTGTACGCAGCTATATATCTTTCGAATATTATTATAAATGCAACTTTAGAATTATGTTTGAAAATATTTCAAGTCTTCCTGTCAAACTCTTACAATTATGTTGTCTTTATTATTTTAAAAAGAATTTTTTAAAGCTTAGTTTTTCAGTTACTAAGTGACAACCCGAGTTTAGAGTGTTTAAGCCACGAGGGCCTCGCATTCTAAATTATTGGGTGTTACACTTCCCTTGAGAGTGAAGGCAAAGAGCCTTAGCTTTTTAGCATCCTCGGACACTCCGTTGTACTTGGTTGTGTCGAAAATCTCTAGAAATTGAGCCATGTGTTGATGAGGGCACTCTTCTTCATCCTTCCCCTCAAATTGCTTCTCCCTCAACATCCTCCCGGACTTATCTCAAAATTGTTAGCCTCGATCCTTGACCTTGCAATGTCATCATAATACTCACGGAAGTTGAGGCTCAAAGAATTCCCTTAGTGGTCTACCTTGAGGTGGAGGATCTTATATAGGAGGTTGAGCTTGAGGTATATGTGGTGACTCTTGATATCTAGGCTCTTGTGGGTATGAAATTTGTGGGTAATATGGTGGGAGTTGTTGTAGATGAGGTGGATAGTATGGATATTGGTGAGCTTGTGGATGGTATGGGTATGGGTTTTGGTATGGGAATTGATGTGGTGGCATCCCTTGAGAGAAAGGGTCAACTTGAGCATTGTAAGGTGGATTGTGTCCATTGCCTCCTCTATTCTCTTGCATTCCTCCATCACCATTATCATTTCCATGAAGATTAACCTCCTCCACATGTGGTTCGCCAATTCTCTCTACATTCACTATAGCTTCCTCTTCCATTATTTTTCTTCTCCTTCACCCATGGTTCCTTTGAATGGTAGCTTCAATTTCTAGATTGAGTGGCTCGGTTGGAATCCCACGAGATCTCGTGACCATGCACCTACACCACCAATCAAAGTATCAATCCCAACAAAAATGAACAAAACAAACAAAAAGCAACAACTAGTCACGTCCAACTAATCCTAAGTCTCACTTAAGCGCATAAACATATCCCGGCAACGGCGCCATTTTGATTGAAGTATAATCGTGCAAGTGCTTTTACGGCCCAACCAAGTATCGAGCCCAAAAGATATGATATGCAATGAGGCCCTAGGACGCAAGTCTTCGATGACTATTGATGCAAGCAAGGTTTATCTAACAATCTACCAACAATAATTAAATACCAAAAGCAATCAAGCGAGCTATGAACTAAACTATGAATTAATAGCAAACTAAGGAAACTTTCAACTAGATATGAGTGGGAGTGGGTGCTAGGGATGATCTCCACCAAGGAATCAATGATCACAACTATAATTGCATCAAATCACCATTCAATCAAAATAGAAAGTATGAACATCATGCAATAATGTCTTCATTTATCACACAATGCCTAATTGTGAGGTTCTACATGCAAGAAATTTCTCAATTGCAATGCAATCAAATAAATACAATCATACACAATTATTACCCGATTAAACCCTAATCACGTTAGCTCAACTCTCATTTGTTGCTAGGGTGATCAAACACTAATCAAAAGAGATAAAAATATATAAAGCACAATAAGCATCAACAATCGTAAAACTATCTATCTCAATTAAACAACAATCATCAACAATTATAGCAAGAGCAATCAAATCATCCTCAATTTCAATTATCCCAAGCACAAGAGAATTAACCCATGGAGAAAAGTGCAAAATCCATGGGTGAAAATTCAAATAGCATGATCAATATAGCAATCAAAATAATAAAGCAATAGAAATAGAAATCAAGAGATAGAATGAACATCATCAATTTGGCCAATTGAAATAGAATTGAAATGCTTGCTCTCCACAAATGTAAACTTCTCTTCAATGGAATTACAACTTCAAATGACTAATCTAATGGATAAAATGCTAATCTAATCAATAACTAATGGAAATCTAACTATGAACTTGAATCTATGAATCTAGGAAGTGAAAATTCACTAAAAACTATAAAAATCGCCTAAGAACTGAATGTTAAGCTGCTCCTATCTAACCAATGCTCTGTTTTTCGTCAAAGTGTGTTTAAATGGTGATATTTCTGAAAATAGGGTGCCTCGAGTCGTGCCACAATGCCTCGACTCGAGCCCGGTGCTTGAAAATGCGATTTTTTCCCAATCGACTTGTGGCTCGAGTCGAGCCGTGTATTTTTCAACACTTCTTCCTTCATTGCATACGGCTCGAGTCGAGCTCCTGTGGCTCAACCTTAGGTCGAGTCTAGGGATTTTGGCTCCCAGCTTTCGCTTTCGACTCTCATTTTCGTTCCACATGTTCGTCTCATTGCCATATAAATTTTGGTACTCTTGATTCAATCTAATTCCTCCGAAAACTCTGAAAGTGAGACGAAACACTTTGAAAAACCATTAATTCTCACATAGTAATACCTTTCATGCAAAAGAGTGATACTCTACACCTTAAAGCACAAATACTAACACTTTTCATCACTTTTTACAAAGAATTATCTCAAAATCATGCAATCATTCACTCTCCTCACTTATCGAGAGGTTTCCGCCTTGTGTGGAACAAGTTAGTGCCGTCTAAGGTTGTTGGCCACGCTTGGCACCTCTTTGCATAATCGTCTGCCGACAAAATAGAATTTTAAGAGGCACGAAATTCCATTGGATGAAGTAGCAATGAGGTGTGTTCTATGTGGAAACTTTGAAGAATCATGCAATCACATATTTTTCTAGCGCAGTTTCTCACATAAGGTTTGGATGGAGATTTATCGTTGGCTTAATACTCATTTCATTATGCATTCTTCTGCTCTACAATACATACTTGCTCACAACCAAATTGTTAGAAGAAAAGAGGTAAAAGCATTGGCATGTGCATATGGCTTGTGGTGGTTTGGTTAATTTGGAAAGAGCGTAATGGGGTGATTTTAAGGGATGGCGTTTGTAGTGTGGAAAAAATAGTTGAGGAGATTAAAATTAGATCTTGGAGTTGGTTGAATGTCAAAGATCCAACTTCTTCTTCTTTCTCTTTCTTAGATTGGAAAAATAATCCTGGAATGGTGATGAGTGGATAAATTGTACGGACATTGTATCGGGTATACCTTGTACCCTCTTTTTCTTTCTTATAAAATTCTTTTTACCGATAAAAATAGAAGGAGACGCTTGTTACAAGTTCTTCAATGAGAATGAGAATAAATTATGTTTTCCTCTGTGCCCCGGATATATTGGAGGAAGAAATATCTCCATAGTGATTACGTCATTAGTATTGTGCTCCAATTTTGGATGATACAAACGAAGCTTGTTGGTGGTGATGGAGGAAACTAAAATATAAAATTACCATAAATAGTTTACATTATAATATAATACAGATTTATATTACCATGATTCGTGATAATGCTTATTAGAAAAATCTAGTGTGAAGCGGATTTTATAGTATAAAATTTATATGATTACATTTATTCATTGATATCATAATATTTATTTAGTGATATCATTAAACTTATAAAGCGATATTACGGTATAAAATGATTATGATATCGGTGAATGAATGTAATGGTATCGATGAAATGATTGTAATGGTATCATTTCATATTCGAACAAGGACGGTGACTCTGCTTATCATGATCATTGTTCGAAAAAAATTTAAAGTTCTAAGTATTTGATACAGTATAAAAAATTAGGGTATTATTTGTTTAAAATATAAAAATGAAACTAAAGTACTAAGAAATTGATCATAAATATTATAAATCGGATAGTAATATACTCTATCATAAACAATATTCATATAAACCCTGCACTTATAATATATGTTGGAACCACAAAATCACCACAAAATTTCTACTAAAATCGTTGACTTGAAAAAAAATGTTTTTTATGAAGCCAAAATATCATACGAATTGTGATTAGTCCAAAATGTAATTATTTCTATCCTTTTAGTTTAAGATTGTTTGTTAGTCAAGTGATATTCAACAATGACACTTCATGATAATATATATTCTTCTATCAAACATCGCAGAGTTATCTAAATTTTTATAGTTTAAATTAACCATCTTATAATGTGCTAAAAACAATTTTATTATTAGTATTATTAGTGGTTAATACTAATAATAATTAGTTTCAAATTGGACAATGATCTTTATAGGAAAGAAATTTAAAACAAGTAATTGTTGAATCGGCTTTTAATCGTCGGTTTAATTAATTAGATTATCGAGATACTATTTTAGTTTCCGAGTCTCGCTACGCTCCTGGACAATGCCTCCACGACGTCGTTGCCCGTGGTTGGCCCAAGTTGTCGTAGATGAATTGTGGTGCCGGATCGATGATCTCACGGTGGCGATTGAGGCTTTACGCTCCCAACAAGCCTCTTTGGCGATAAACGCAGGCCTTTTCCTAAATTTGCGGGTTCCTCCAATCTGGATTTCTGTTGTGATTGGATGATGAGAACCGCAAATTAGGCTCGATGAATTCGACGCCCCAACTCAGGTTGGCAAGCAACGAACCCCTCAATCCCACGTAATTTCGATGCCCCAACTCAGTTGGCAAGCAACGAAACCCGATTGAAGCTCTGGCTCGGGCTAGCAAGCTTTCGAATCAATTCACAAAGCAAGAAGTTGCTTCAAGAACTATTTTGCTATCTTTTTCCTATATCAAATGAGCTTATACAACTAGTTATATAGACTTCAATTCTACCTAACCAACTAACTAACTCCTAACAACTTCAACTAACCACTCATAAGAAAATACAACTCTTGCAAATTAACCCCTAATAGACAATAGAAAAAGTTAAGAGATTCAATGCAAAATTCGTGGCAATTCAATTGCTATGTTCTCATCATTCCCGGCCCCATAAAGAACATCCTTGTCCTCAAGGATAAGCTCGGACCGGTCTTCTTATTTCTTGGAACGTCAAGAGAAGAAACCATGATTTTTTCTCTATCGAAAAGCGAAAAATCGGCCATCCAAAGTTGAGCGAAATCGTGCAAACATTTCCACTTCAATCATCACAATTTTTTTCTTCATATTTCCATTCTTGACAACATATTTCTTCCTATCTTTATATTGTTGCCAATCACCACTTCTGTAGACTTTGCGGTATGCGCAACTCCGGAGAAACCATTGGCACATTCAATTTGTTAATCACCAAAGATGCAACATATTTCATTCCAATATAGCCACCTCCGATAACAACAATATTTCCACCACTACGAGATTGCATTGCATTTACAAGTCTTTCCGCATCAGCCAAGTCTCGTGGATAACATACATTGGCTGCATCTAAAGCATTTACTCCAAACTCTTCAAGCTTTAAAGCCCGAGCACCTTCGTTTACTGCATCTTTCTCACTTGATTTCTTCAATTTCCAACGTTTCTTGCGCCTAAGCATGCGATCAAATTTCTTTTCCAATCGATCCACGACTTTCCCCATTGAATCGACTCTTCCTTTTAATCTAGTAACGACCATTTCCATCCGATCTAGCCTAGTTTCCAAAAGCTCAAGACGCACACCATCTTCCATGTTCTTGAACTCTCGTTTTTGGTTCAATGGTAGGCTAGCTGATCGTATGTATTTTAGTGATAAGAAATTTGCGACCAAATATATCGAACCCTAGGGACTAGGAATGAGATGAAGCCATGAACAACACAAATTCAACAAGAAATTAAACTAAGCAATCAACAAAGGAATACCAAGGATGAGATAGTAGTGCTCGGTGCAAATCACCAAAGACTTCGTCAATTTCGGATCATCAACAATCAAGTGTTCATTCTAAGAGGGATCATACGGATAACCAACAAATAATTCAAATAAAACCGTCTTGGATAAGCCTAGGTTCTAAATGATCGATTAAACTCGTAGGAATGTAAGAGACGGCACTCTCACCCCCTCACTAATTACAAGCAAACAACAAGTAATCAATGTGCCTTAATGAGGTTCTAATTAATCAACCAAGTATCCTTGTGTTAACCAAATATCCACTTCAATCACCCAAGTAAACCTAACACCTATGCATCAATTCAATAAACCAAGTATCCTTGCGTTAATTAAATCAATAAACACAAGATCAAGGCAAACTTAAGCAATCAAATCATACAAAGCATCATTAAGACAAGTAATCACCTCAACAAATGAACACCCAATCACTAATTCACCAAAATCAACTCATCAAGGGGTCATTACACCCAAGCACATAAGAAATTTAGCCAATCATGGCTAATTGAAGGAAACCCATGAACATTAAGCAAATAGAAAACATGAACAAACTGAAATTAATAAGCAAAACTTGGTATAAATGGTAGAAGTCACCTTGATGGAGTTTAATACACCTTGTATGCTCAATTCTAGGGGTGAGCATTATTCGGTTTTAACCAAAAGCCGAACCAAATCGAACCGAAATTTTAATTCGGTTCGATTATTTTGGTATTCGGTTCGGTATTCGGTTTTAAAATTTGAAAATTTTGGTATTCGGTTTCGGTATCGGTTTTATGAATAAAATTTTGGTATAAACTAAAACCTAACCGAAATTTAATATATATTAATATATATTAAAATATATATAATATAATATATATTAAAATATAAAATAATATAATATAAGAAAAATTACAAATAATATAATATATAATGGAGTATGATATATATATATATATATATATATATATATATATAATTTTACAAATTTGTATTAAATTTTGTATTTTATATTTTATATTGATGTTTTGATATTTTGGATTTGGATTTTATGTTGGAAGTTGGAACTTGAGAACTTGGAACTTAGTATATAAATGATTTATATTTTGCTTGTATTTTACTTTTTTGGTTGAGAAATTATTTTTAAAAAAAAGTCTAAAAGAAAAGTCTCAAAATTTATTTTAAAAAAAAAAAAATTCGGTATTTGGTATTATACCAAAACCGAACCGAAAATTTGGTTTTGGTATTGATCGGTTTTTACATATTTCGGTTCGGTTTGAGTTTTTATAGTACTAATTCGGTATTTGTTCGGTTTTTACTATTTGGTTTCGGTTCGGGTAGAATACCGAATGCACACCCCTACTCAATTCTATCGGCTATTACACTTGGGTAATTAAAATCTATCAAAATTGGAAGAACACCTATCACTATGTGTTTGTGTGTGTAAAGGGAAGCTGAAAATGGAACCTATGAATTTCTCTAAGTGTAGAATGTGCTCTAAGTGTGGAATCCTCTCTCAATCATTTGAAAAGGGAAGTATTTATAGTGAGGGCAAAGTTAAAATAACGAAAATTGCACCTAGGTCCCTCAAAATTAGATAACTCGGCAAAAATCGCGCAGACCACTGTATAAACTCGGCCATAGTTGAACCAACTCGGCTCGAGTTGGTCAACTCGGCTCGAGTTGAATGAAACGGTCAAGTTGAGTGCTGAATTTTGGGCGAGATAACACTCTGGAGCCTCCAACTCGGCTCGAGTTGAACCAACTCGACTCGAGTTGTCTGATTAGTCGAGTTGAGTCTGGTCTTTGGCCATAATGCATTCTGGAACATTTTTCTTCCTCTAACTCGGCTCGAGTTGAGTCAACTCGGCTCGAGTTGGTGCCATTCCCGCTCACACGTTCGTAACTTGAACTCCCGAGCTCCGATTCGGTTGATTTTCGTTGCGTTTCGACCCTCACTTCTTTGCCTTTCCAATTCTTCACATTATCCATACAAAATCCTGCAACAAATGCAACACTACCTTTCTCGACTATTAGACTCACAATTATATCAATCATGATGAATAATGCAATGAAATTAACACAAATATATATCTAAACACACATCAAATCATGCACTATATCACCCTAATCAACTCCCCCAAACTAAAAGATTTGCTTGTCCCCAAGCAAAGAAATAAATGATCAAGGGAAAAATTTGCATAGGTTCACAAATCTGTGGACTAATCAACAAAATCATACAATCAAGTGACTTTCCTCAAATGAATCATCAAGCTAGAGAGTAACCGATCACCTTCACATGCATTTTGCTTCAACAAAGGCAAATTCGAGCATGCAAACTACCAACTCACGGGATGTGTGTTTCACGCTCATTACTCAAAAGTGTATAGGACAGATATGCACTCAAGTAGTCAATCCACATACTCACAATACCATATGTTTGCCAAAAATCTCAATTCTCGACCTTTTACTAGGCCTTATTCATTGAATCAAAGAGGTCTTTTATGGGTTGTAATGTTGGCTCTTTGGACATGGTGGGGAAGTTTGGAAGTAGTGACTCAAGATTAGTAGAGAAATGAGTGTTGATTATACAATTCAAATCAAACTTTCACTTCAATTTCAACGATCATTCTCTTTTGCTTTTTCTTTCTTTCAAAGCACTTCACAACACCACATCTTTCATTCACCATTTGCACTTTCAAGAACATAATTGAATTTTTCTTTTTCACATTTTTCATCATTTCTCACACAATTCAATTTTCTTCTCAACCCCCTTTTTTCTTCTTTTCTTTCTCATCTTTCTTAGCAAATCTCACCACCACACTTAACACTTTCTTTCACCATTTCTTGTTAACAATTCATGCTCTACTAATCATAGGGACAAAAGCTCATTAAGATAGACAAATGATTTGAATTACACATGGCTAGCCAAAGAAAATAGAATTCAAAGCTCGAGTGGGCTAACTACGGAATTCATCAATTGGGTGGGGTTACAATTTGGCTAAGTAACTCAATTTTTACAAAGAAAATGCCTCTTATCACTTTCAACAATTTAGACCTAGACAAGCTTCAAATGAGACAAAGGGCAAGTTCTAGATCATGACCACATGGACGACATCACACAAGAACAAAATCGGGTCACATGTATACCCGTTTACGGCTCAAAACTCCTGGTTTATTATGGTAGACACATGCTCTCATAAACCAAGTTCCCACAAAAGTACATGCTACAATGACTAAATCACACCCTAACTTAATTCAACCTCCAATTCAAATCACAAGATCACCAATTTCACTCATGAAAAGTCCACACTATGATCACCAAATTCACATGCTCAATTCTTCCAAGTAAAATTAATTCCACCAAATTTAACTTAAAGATCAGCAATTAAACCACAATTAAGAACAAGTAATGTTAAACATCAAATCCATACAAACCCACAAATCGAAAATTCAGTCGGAGAAAAGATAATCAAAAGATCTACGGTCAATCAAGTCAAAAGGGAAATATCACGGCCATAGAATTGAAAATCAAAGGAAGTACCACCCAAGGTACTCCGAATTCGCCACGATCAACTTCATTATTGTGGTGGTTGATATGGCGGGAAATGTCCTTGACTCACGTGCCAATTATACATGGCTTCTTGCATCCTTGCTTGTTCCAAAAGCATGGTCTCGATCCTCTCTTGACGCTCTTTGACTCTGGTCATCCTCGATTAAGTCGTTCCACTCCCCTTGTCAAGTTTTGTAGATCAGTCCTCCTTTGATAAGTTTGCACGATTTGTCTTTGGACAGTTCTCTAGCCGGTGGTTCCTCTTGATGTCCCATAGATGGTTCCTCTCCAGCTTCTCTATCCTCTGTATCATTCCTTCTTGATGACTCCGGCACATCTCTTCTTCTCTTTGTCTTTTACGGGGGCATCGTCAAGTGTGCTCATCCAATCTCTATGTGCTTGCGAAGATAGTTGCCGAGTTTCTCAAATCATCACCAAGTACCCCGTGAGCTCCGGCTTTGGAAGTGGAAATGCATTATCATCTTCAAGCTTAAGGCAAAGGACTCCTTTCTTTCTCACAATCATCCTTGATCGCATCAAAGACCCCAAATCTAATCGAAGTCTCGCCCTCAATTGGTGCACCATAATCCACCATACCGAAATGCTTTGAGCAATAGGGGTTAGTAATCCACCTATTTGGATATTCTTGACAGTGCTCTTTGCCGCCAAAACCGATATGTTAGAGACTCCGCAAAATTTGCTTCACACTCACCGGCCATCTTGGACATGACTATTAGCTCATCTTCTCTAACGGCTCCAATTTCATGCCTAGCATACACCGTCTGAGATAGAACCCGTTGCACATAACGAAACACCGGATTCCTAATCAAAGATGCCTTCGAGCGATACGGGTTGTATGCCGGCTGTCATACTCATTAACTCCTGCAATTTTCTTCCAAAATCCCGGCATTTAGATTATCATGTTCGGTCATGTCCGGATCTTCCTCGGTATGAAAAATCCTGTTAAGTTCCCAATGGTACGTAAAACGGTCTTGGTTCCCGAGTCTAAATCGATCCCATTTCGTCTATCATTATCACCAAAAATCACATCTTCTAATGTGCTCAAGAACTCCATGACCAATGGCTCATAAGTCGGCTCTCTAATTGTAAGAAAGTTCTTCCATCCTATCCTTTCAAACAGACCTTCCACTTCCTCTCTTATCCCGAGCGCCTCAAGACACTCCTCATCGTAATACTTTGTTGCTCTAATGGACATTTGGGCAAGCTCGATGAATCTGCCGACATACTTGTATCCGTCTACCCCAAAGTCTATGCCAAATTCGGAGGGAGTCCGTCTACACCCCTTGTAGCAATCATAATCAATGCATTCTCGGACCTCCTCAAGAAATTCCCTATCATCAATGTCTCTTCGTACCCTTTCTCTTCTCCTTGGCGGCATTTCCTATTCAAACAAGGATATTAGGCGAGTCTTAAAATTTTCTCAACATATCAAGCATAATTATGAAATTCTCACAACCTCAACCTATTGCTAGAACTATGCAATTTAAACACATCTTCAAGTTTGCAAATTTAGCAACAAGGCATGTAAGAATCTATCTTCACAACTTCTACCCACGGAAACTTCATGACAAAGAAAAATTCACAATAGGGCATGCAAAAATCTCACAATTAAGCAATTTACCAAACAATTGTTCTAATTATCCCAAGACAATCACAACTTCTCCATTCTCAACAACAATATATCAAATTCCAAGCCTAACCTATGAGATACAAAATTACCCAATTGGATTAAAATTGAAAGCACCCATCATGCATATTCACCAATTAGTAATTCCTCATCACAAACTAAACAAGAATTATCCATCAACTTCAACAAATTCCCTCTATTCCAAATTTAGCAAAAATGAGACCTAAGACTTCAAATAGTATCCAATTCCACAAAAATTTGGCATACCCATATCAAATTGACACAAGAATTGGAAAACCCATCACTCAATAACAACAAATTCATCACAAATAGGTCACATTAAGCATCAATTACCCCACAAATAGAAAGCCCCAAAATTTCAATTCTAGGGTTCTTCCACAAATTTACATAAATAATTCTCCAATCCTAGCCAATGGATGAAATAGAGTAGGAAACATACCTCTTGTTCAATGGGAAGTGAAAAACTAAACTTGATACTCTAAGGAATTAACTCGATCCGAGTTGTTCGGTGAAGAAGAACCGAGTGAAGAGGGGAGGTCCTGCGTGCGTTTTTCTTTCTAGAGGGGAATGGGGAAAATGAGTTTTGAAATAATGAAGAAGTGTGTGAGAATAAGGAGAGAAAAAAATGACTTAAAAAGGTCAAACCCGTTTTTGAAATCCGTCAAGCCCAACTCGGTTCGAGTTGACTTAACTCGGTCGAGTTGGTACATTATCGAATTATCCTTCGCACACCTAAACTCGGGTCGAGTTATTCAACTCGGAGCTCGAGTTAGCACGCTGGTATGTTACGGAAGATTTTTCCCTCCTCAACTCGGTTCGAGTTGGCTATAACTCGGGCCGAGTTGCCTCCTTCATCCACCACGAAATTTTTCCTTCTTTTTACCATTTTCTCCTGCATGAAACACAAACCACACAATATGCAATGCAAATGGAATTGTAAACTGATCATAACCCCCCAAACTTTTTATTGCTCGGCAATTAAAAATTTGGGCAAAAAGTATACAATGAAATTTGCAATTCTAGCATAAAATCCTCAAACAATTACGCAACATCATCATCAATCTCACAAGCCCAATCCTAAGCAACATTAATCATTTCCATACACACGAAAAACCTCAATACCATCGAAAAGAACGGGTAGTGCGCACGTGCAGTGTCATATAAACCCGTGTGCGCCGGTGCAATGTCAAGTGCTCAACAAACCAAATCCCCCAAACTTAGACATTGCAAACACGTCTAAGTTTGAGCCCGAGGTTGCTTACCCAAAACTCACTTATCATGACTCAAAATTTGCACCAACGATACCCCAAACTTCTCAACACACGTTAATTCCTCGAAGCACAATCCATCACCTATCACAAACACAACACACTTATTAAAAGCAAAAACAAACAAAGAAACAAAGAAAGCAAGAAAAAGGGATGGGTTGCCTCCCATCTAGCGCTATTTTTAACGCCCTATGCCGGACGGAGCGTGAGTTGCTCAACTTTTTCTCTAAAATTTGCTCATCCACAAGGCCAATTTGAGAAGGTACAAGGTAGTGTTTGATTCTATGACCGTTGACAACAAACTTATCACCTCTCTCATTTATCAATTCAACGTGGCCATTAGGAAATGCTTGAACAACCACAAACGGACCACTCCATCTGGACTTGAGTTTTTCCGAAAAAGCTTCAATCGGGAGTTGAATAAAAGCACTTTATCTCCTTCCTTAAACTCCTTTCTCTTGATCCTCTGGTCATGCCATTTTTTTGTCATCTCTTTGAGCAATTTAACATTTTCATAAGCATTCTCTCTAAATTCTTGAAGCTCATGGAGTTGCAAAATCCTCTTCTCACCACACAAATCACTATCCAAATTCACCTTTCGAGTAGCCCAATACGCCTTATGCTCCAACTCCACCGGTAAATGACATGCTTTTTCAAACACCAATTTATAAGGAGACATCCCAATAGGAGTTTTAAATGCCGTACGGTAAGCCCACAACGCGTCATTCAACTTCTTAGACCAATCCTTCCTTGAAGTGCTCACTTTGTTCTCTCCAAGAACTTTTAATTTGGCGATTAGACACTTCGGCAAGTCTGTTTGTTTGAGGATGGTAAGGTGTGGAGACCTTGTGTGACACTCCATAACTAGTTAAGACATTAGCCAACAATTTGTTCACGAAGTGGCTACCCCCATCACTCACCAACGCTCTTGGCACTCCAAACCTTGCAAAAATGTTCCCCTTTAGAAACTCGATCACGGTTTTGGCATCATTGTTCCTTGTTGCAACCGCTTCAATCCATTTAGAGACATAATCCACGGCTAGCAAAATGTACTCATTGCCAAAGGAATTCGGAAAAGGTCCCATGAAATCCATGCCCCAAACATCAAATAATTCAGCTTCAAGCATATTGTTCAACGGCATCTCATCCCTCTTCGATATGTTCCCACTTCTTTGGCACTTGTCGCACCTCATCACAAAGTCTTTGCAACTCTTGAACATTTTTGGCCAATAGAAACCTGATTGAAGAATTTTAAAGGTGGTCTTTTCCCCTCCATAATGTCCTCCACAAGGTGATGAATGACAATGAGCCATTATACTTTCCCATTCCTCTTGAGGCACACATCTTCTAATAATTGAATCAACCTCTTTCTTGTACAAGAAGGGGTTATCCTAAAAGTAATCCTTCACATCCTTCAAGAATTTCTTCTTCTCATATTGTTTCAAGTCATAAGGCAACCTTCCTACTACAAGGTAATTAGCATAATCTGCGTACCATGGCCCTTCTTCTCCATCTTCCTTGGTTTTGATAGCAAATAAATGCTCATCCGGGAACTCCTCTTTCACTTCACCCCCTTTCTCATCATACCCTTCATCATGCTCCAACCGTGACAAATGATCGGCGATTACATTTTCACTCCCCTTCTTATCCTTGATGTCCAAGTCAAATTCT
The DNA here is from genome assembly GCA_030762865.1 of Paraleonurus japonicus. Classification (NCBI taxonomy): domain Eukaryota; kingdom Viridiplantae; phylum Streptophyta; class Magnoliopsida; order Lamiales; family Lamiaceae; genus Paraleonurus; species Paraleonurus japonicus. The sequence goes on along the minus strand of CM061061.1, from coordinate 19,441,327 downwards.
TGTAGGAGTAGAATCCACCGGATAAGTCTTGGCTTAGAGTCTTTCTTCGTCATCAAATACCTTATGGCCGCATGGTCGGTATAAACGGTGGTTTTCGCACCTACTAGGTAGGGTCGAAATTTATCCACCGCATACACCACCGCTAAGAGCTCTTTCTCCGTTGTAGTGTAATTGAGTTGGGTAGAGTTGAATGTCTTGGACGCATAGTAAATGGCTCGAAACTTCTTCTCCCTCACTTGTCCCAAGACTACACCCATAGCCCAATCACTAGCATCGCACATCACCACAAAAGGCTCCTCCCAATTTGGTGCCACAAGGATAGGCGTAGAAATCAATGCTTCCTTCAAAGCCATGAAAGCAAACAAGCAATCATCATTAAACTAGAATGGAACATCCTTCTCAAGTAAACGGGAAAGAGGTTTAGAGAGTTTGGAAAAATCCCTTATAAATCTCCTATAAAACCCGGCATGTCCCAGAAAGACCGGATTCCTTTGATGTTTGTGGGTGGAGGGAGCTTCTCAATGGCCACAACCTTGGCCCTATCCACTTGTATTCCTGCATGAGACACATGATGACCAAGAACTATCCCATCCCTTACCATAAAATGACATTTTTCCCAATTTAGGACGAGGTTAGTTTCTTGGCACCTCTTAAGTACACTCTCAAGATTAGCTAAGCACACATCATATGAACTTCTAAAAACTGAAAAATCATCCATAAATACCTCCATCACATTTTCAATCATATCATGAAAGATAGACATCATGCAACGTTGAAGCGTTGCGGTAGCATTACACAATCCAAATGGCATACGCTTCCACGCATACGTTCCATAAGCACATGTAAATTTAGTCTTCTCTTGGTCTTCGGGGCAATCATAATTTGATTGTACCCCGAATAACCATTGAGAAAGCAATAAAATGCATTTCCACTCACACGATCCAACATTTGGTCCATGAAGGGAAGGGAAAATGGTCTTTGCATGTAGCCTTATTCAATTCTCTATAATCTACGCACACTCTCCAACCGGTCGCTACCCGTGTAGCAATGACCTCGTTGGAGTCGGTGGTAATCACCGTCATCCCTCCCTTTTACTCACCACATGTAAAGGAGATACCCACGGGCTATCACTAATAGGAAAAATCATACCGGAATCAAGGAATTTAATTACCTCTTTCTTAATCACCTCTTGAATTAAAGGGTTTACCCGCCTTTGAGGTTGCACTATAGCCTTACTACCCTCTTCTACCCTTATTTTATGCATACAAATAGATGGGTTAATCCCTTTCAAGTCATCAATACACCAACCCAAAGCACCTTTGTTCCTAGCTAGCACATGCAATAATTTCTCAAGTTCATTAGCACTTAAAGTAGAAGAAACAATCACGGGGTACCTCATTTCTTCATCTAGATAAGCATACCGAAGGTGATCGGGTAGAGGCTTGAGCTTGTCTTTTTTTCCTCCAATTTAGGCACCTCTTCTCCTTCTATTTTCAAGGGTAGAAATTTGGGTTCCCTTTCCATTGATCAACTACCTTCATTTCCTCATCAACTTTGCCCCTACAATCATTAGAAATATGCAAAGAAAATTCATTAGACTCACCCAAATGCAATGCATGCAAATTTTTATCTAAGAACGAATATGAATCAAGAGACAAAGAAGAGTTTGAGAAGTCTTCCCATTCATCTTGAATGACCCCGTAATTAAGCTAACAAAGCTAACACTCTCCGCTTGGTCGTTCTTCTCCAACGTCTTGTAAATAGAAAACTTGATCTCCTCATTGTTGAAGCACAATTTAAGCTCTCCATCTTTCACATTGATCATAGCCTCCCCGTTGCAAGAAACGGTCTTCCCAAAATGAGAGGCACATCTTGATCTTCTTCCATGTCCAATATCACAAAGTCCGTCGGGAAGATGAAAGCGATCCACTTTCACAAGCACGTCCTCAACCATTCCTCTAGGCCTCTTAATTGATCGATCGACAAGCCGGAGTGTCATAGAGACCTCATTAATATCACCGAGATCAAGCCTTTTGTAGATAGAGTAAGGCATAAGGTTTATGCTTGCTCCAAGATCATATAACGCCCACATTGTATCACTTCCACCAATTTCACAAGGAATAGTGAAACTCCCCGGATCTTTGAGCTTTTGTGGCACATTCCTATGGAGCAAAGCACTACACTCCTCCGTCAAACTCACCGTTTCATGCTCTTGGAGCCTCTTCTTTTTGGAGATCGCATCTTTGAGGAACTTCATGTAGTGTGACATTTGTTCCAAGGCATTGGCAAAAGGTATGTTGATGTGAATCTTTTGAAGATTTCTAGGAATTTAGCAAATCTTTCCTCCATATTTTGCTTCATAAACCTTTTTGGGAAAGGAGGTGGAATTGGTGTCTTGGGTACTCCCCATCTATCACAAGGCACATGCTCTTCTCTTTCTCTCAACTCCTTGGCCAATTTCCACTTTGGAATTCGAGTTGAACACTCCCCTTTTTCGAGCACCTTTTCCTTCTTCTTTATTCAGGCTTCTTCCTTCTCCTTCATCATCCCTTTTTCCTCCTCATCTTCATCAAATCTTTCAAACTCGTTTTCTTCCTCTTCACCACCCTCTTCTTCAATCTCTTTCTTCTCGTGAGAATTCCCCTTTCGAACTCCCCTTCTCTTGGCATTGATGGTCCATCGTACTTAGTACCACTTCTCAATAGAATTCCCTTGCATTGCTCTTTTGGGTTCACCTCGGTATTTGAAGGAAACTTTCCCTTATTTTGCAAATTCCCCAAGGTGTTAGCCAATTGATCCAATTGGAATTCAAGGGTTTTGAGTTGGTGTCCATGTTGAGTAATTTGGCTCCCAAACAAGCCTCCCATATTATCAAGCCTTGCTTCTAGCTTAGCATCTTTCTCTTCCGTCTTCTTGATCAACAAGGCTAACAACTCATCCGTTGAAGGCTTCCCTTCTCCATTAGGCGGTTTAGCTCCCGGATCAAATCCGGGTGGGAATTGTACGGCGGCCTTAGGATTTGCATATGAAAAGTTTTCATTCTTACGGACATTTGAGTTATAGGAGTTGTTACCTTGAGCGAATTGGCCTCCTTGTTGAAAAGAAGATGGACCTCCTTGTTGATACGGGGTCGAATTGCCCTTGATTGAATTGTTTTCCTTCTTGGTAGCCTTGTTGATATCCTCCTTGAGGTTGCCTTCCCATATAGTTCACATCTTCACATGACCCAACTTGATTAAGAGCTTGCCCTTCTTGCATCATTGGAGGAGGAGTGACATCTCTTTGTTGATTGGTGGTAAGTGAGCTTACCTTATCAATAAGTGTCATCATTATAGACTTCATTAAGTCTCCTTGCTCCACATTGGCTACTCTTTGATTAGGGATTTGATTTGTGTTCCATTGGGAGGCATTGTTGGCTACACCATCTAAAATCTCAATGGCTTCTTGTGAGGTTAAGAATAAGAAGTCCCCCTTGGCACATGCGTTCAAATGTAGTTGAGATGCTTCATCCACTCCACAATAGAAGAAGCATATGATTTGCTCCTCCGGAAGCCGTGTTGGGGACAAGAAATCAACAAGTTGTTGAAACGTTCCCACACATCCTTGATACTCTCCTTTGGCTTTTATTTGAAACCGACAATCTCATTCCTTGCTTGGACGGTTCGCGAAGGAGGATAGAATTTGAGCAAAAATTTTTGACTTATCTCCTCCCACGTGCGCACGCTCCCGGTGGTAAGATTTTGCTAAGCCATTGCTTGGCCTTTCCCGTGAGAGTAAATGCAAACATCCTCAACTTCTTAGCATCTTTAGTGACTCCATTGAACTTCATAGTATCCACTAGCTCCAAGAATCTATCCAAGTGCTTGTGAGGATCATCTATCTCATCTCTTCCCTCAAATTGATTCTCCATGAGAAGCTTGATCATAGCTGGTGTGATCTCAAAATTATTAGCTTGGATATTCGGCCTAGCTAAACCATCATAATATTCCCGTAATTGAGGCTCAAAATAAGCACGAATGGGTCTACCTTCCCTTTGAGGTGGGGGATTTTGTGGATTTTGATTGTTAGGCAAGGGTGGTGGTGGAGGATTGTATGGAGCAATGTAATTTTGGTCTTGATATGGAGGGTATGGTGGATATGGAGGTGGGTATGAATATGGATTTTGGCCTTGAATTGGAGGAGGTGGATATGGATATGGATAAGGGTAAGGGGTAAGGGTAGGGGTTTTGGGGATTTGGTGGATTTTGTTGCACCATCTCATCTCTTTGAGGTTGAGCACCTCTCAATTCTACATGAATGCCTTGAATATTTATCTCCCTTCTCCTTCATTGGCAACCCCCTCTCTATGTGGGGGTGGATCCCCTTCCATTTCTCTATCAAAAGTCCTTCGATTTCTTCTCCGATTCCTTCTTCTTGGTAGAGCTTCGTTATCAATTTTCAAAGTTCGAATAAGTACCTACCAAAAAGAGACCAAGTATCAAATTCTCAAAATAAAAATAACAAAACAACATAAATAAATGCCACTAGTAAATCTATCCAACGAAATCTCAAGTTTCACCTAGACACACTCAACTAGTCCCGGCAACGCCCGTCATTTTGATCGTATGTATTTTAGTGATAATAAATTTGCGACCAAATATATCGAACCCTAGGGACTAGGAATGAGATTAAGCCATGAAATACCACGTTTTAGAGAATTATAGCGGCAAGTCGATTGCAAAATTAAAGCAACAAAAGAACAACACAAATTCAACAAGAAATTAAACTAAGCAATCAACAAAGGAATACCAAGGATGAGATAGTAGTGCTCGGGTGCAAATCACCAAAGACTTCGTCAATTTCGGATCATCAACAATCAAGTGTTCATTCTAAGAGGGATCATAGGGATAACAAACAAATAATTCAAATAAAACCGTCTTTGGATAAGCCTAGGTTCTAAATGATCGATTAAACTCGTAGGAATGTAAGAGACGACACTCACCCCCTCACTAATTACAAGCAAACAACAAGTAATCAATGTGCCTTAATGAGGTTCTAATTAATCAACCAAGTATCCTTGTGTTAACCAAATATCCACTTCAATCACCCAAGTAAACCTAACACCTATGCATCAATTCAATAAACCAAGTATCCTTGCGTTAATTAAATCAATAAACACAAGATCAAGGCAAACTTAAGCAATCCAAATCATACAAAGCATCATTAAGACAAGTAATCACCTCAACAAATGAACACATAATCACTAATTCACCAAAATCAACTCATCAAGGGGTCATTACACCCAAGCACATAAGAAATTTAGCCAATCATGGCTAATTGAAGGAAACCCATGAACATTAAACAAATAGAAAACATGAACAAACTGAAATTAATAAGCAAAACTTGGTATAAATGGTAGAAGTCACCTTGATGGAGTTTAATACACCTTGTATGCTCAATTCTATCAGCTATTACACTTGGGTAATGAAAATCTATCAAAATTGGAAGAACACCTATCACTATGTGTTTGTGTGTGTGAAGGGAAGTTAAAATGGAACCTATGAATTTCTCTAAGTGTAGAATGTGCTCTAAGTGTGGAATCCTCTCTCAATCAGCTGAAAAGGGAAGTATTTATAGTGAGGGCAAAGTTAAAATAACGAAAATTGCACCTAGGTCCCTCAAAATCGATAACTCAAGAAAATCGCGCAGACTCGTATCGGCGAGTTGAACCAACTCGGCTCGAGTTGAATGAAACGGGTCGAGTTGAGTGCTGAGTTTTTGGGCAGAATAACACTCACGGAGCCTCCAACTCGGCTCGAGTTGTCCGATTCGGGTCGAGTTGAGTCTGGTCTTTGGCCACAATGCATTCTCGAATATTTTTCTTCCTCTAACTCGGCTCGAGTTGGTGCCATTCCCGCTCACACGTTCGTAACTTGAACTCCCGAGCTCCGATTCAGTTGATTCTCATTGCGTTTCGACCCTCACTTCTTTGCCTTTCCAATTCTTCACATTATCCATACAAAATCCTGCAACAAATGCAACACTACCTTTCTCGACTATTAGACTCACAATTATATCAATCATGATGAATAATGCAATGAAATTAACACAAATATATATCTAAACACACATCAAATCATGCACTATATCACCCTAATCACTAGCCATTGATCATTTAATATTTGAAGCGCGATTCTCGTCGACGATAACTCTCAATGAAAGCACCAATTGATGAGAACCGCGAATTAGGCTCGATGAATTCGACGCGCCAACTCGGGTTGGCAAGCAACGAACCCCTCAATCCCACGTAATTTTGATGCCCCAACTCAGGTTGGCAAGCAACAAAACCCGATTGAAGCTCTAGCTCGGGCTAACAAGCTTTCGAATCAATTCACAAAGCAAGAAGTTGCTTCAAGAACTATTTTGCTATCTTTTTCCTATATCAAATGAGCTTATACAACTAGTTATATAGACTTCAATTCTACCTAACCAACTAACTAACTCCTAACAACTTCAACTAACTACTCATAAGAAAATACAACTCTTGCAAATTATCCCTAATAGACAATAGAAAATGTTAAGGGATTAAATGCAAAATTCGTGGCAATTTAATTGCTATGTTCTCATCATTGGATTCGCACATGTGAAACACTATTCGATCTCCACTCAATTCCCCCAGTTACCAAGTCAAGTGGGCGGCAAAACTCCTCACCGGCCGCGCCTCAACTTGGTGGCGGCAACTCAAATCCACCCACGTTCGACAAGGCAAACCAAAGATCAATACAGGCCAAATTCGGAAAACATTTTTTCGTGAATTTTTGCCGATCCCATTCCAACCCCGCCCGCGCCAATACACCTAGCAGATCGCCCGCCGTCGCCGGTACAACCACCACTACCGCCGCTCAGCCCCGGCAGACGCGCGCCGCGATCACGCCGCCTTCATCGCGTGCGGCGCTGCCGTTCCAAGGCCTCCACCGCAGACCCTCCACACCGTGCGTCGACCACGGTCGCCCGCCGCTCAGTCCATCGGCTCCGCCTTCCGGTGGTGGACCCTTCGCACCGCCCTCGCTTCCACGACGCAGACAGCGACTCCGCGCCGCAACCCATGTTTGATTCCGCTGAACTCCGGAAGAAGATGAGGGAATGGATGGGCTCACCCTAAATATCCCACATGGGCCTTATCCCTTAAATGAATTGAATGGGCTGAATGATTTTACCGACATTCAAATTTTTGATGGGCTTTCTATTACTGCTGGTCTTAGTGATGATGATGATGATGGGTGTATTTATCAGCCTTGTTATGATGAGCATTATAAGGTTGATGGCCCATTTGTTTTTTATGTGGCTACGAGATATTGAGATAGACTTCAATGAGGATTACGAAGGACCAGCTATTTATGATGAGGAGCCGGCTTTTTTGATTCCATTCTTCCCATGTTTGACATCGACCCGTGGAGGATCTTTGTGATCCTTTTGAAATGGATTACAAGCTGTTGTGAAGCACTTGGTTCCGGATCTTGATGATGCACCTTTTGAGTCGGACCTAGATGGTGATTTCCCCTCACAAAATAATTATTATTATTTAATTGATCATAATAGTTATTTTGTTGGTGATGTTCCAAAAATTATTTATGCCTACGGACTCAAGACCTTAGGCCACATTCGCATTGCGGATATTTTTGAACTCAAGAACCCCGATGCATTACATAATTTTATTTTTACCGGAGATGAATGTGGAGATAGGATTAATGCAGATTCAAGGACGAATCTTTTCGAAAAGGGAGAGAATGATGGAGATAGGATTGCATATATTAGTATTTATATAATTTTAGTGCTTTACTTTAGTATTTAATATTTATATTAGTTTTAGAATATTTTATGTTATTGTTAGTGGGCCGGGCTTACAAGCCTAAAACCCTAGTATATCTATTACATATAGGAATCTTATGAACATTGTAATAGAGCTTGGATGATTTTATGAAAATTATTGGATTATTTCCTTTGTTTGTGTTTTTAATATTATTCTTCCTAGGTTCTCGATGAATCAACGGATTAATCACGTTAATCACGTTTAGTATATTTTTAGATATTCTAAGAATCAACGGATATTATACTTGGTGTCGCGCTTGCGCTACATCAGTAACCCCTAGTCAAAATCACACAAAATAAAATAAAATATGATTTCAATTACAGTTCCAAATTAAAATAGTTTACCGAGTTTTGTTTAGAAATTGTGTCATTCTTATATAGATTGTTCATTCCCATGCATTCTATTTTGATTTACATATTCGAATTTTTATCTAAATATTTATTCATACCTACGCACCTATTTTCATTGGGGCAATCTTCGGTGTGACGGTCTCATACATGAGACGGATTTTACTCCTTCACCCATTTTACATAATTGATATTCATGCACACATATTTGATATTTCTCTGATAATTTTAAATTTTCATAATATTCATCAATATGTATATCTATTTTACACATAAACTACTACTCTCTCCGTCCAATAAAAATTTTCACATTTTCCTTTTTCGTTCATCCCATTATAAGTTTTACACCCTTAAAATGAAAAACCCTTTATAAACTTCACCATCACAATTTTCAATGAATTAATGTCATTACATTTTACTCTCACATACACATAACCCAATAAATTTTTTTACTTTATACATAAGTTTACAAAATTACTCCTTAAAACCTCAAACATTACTCTTTTTTTTTTTTTTTTAAAGTTTGTGTCCTCTACATATGAAAGCTTTTATGAGACGAAGTGAGTATTATTTCTTAAAATTTGTGCAATTTTTGTGAGGAGGAAGTATAAATTTGTGAATATTCTAAAGGGTGTGTTTATTTAAAAAAAAAAATCATTTTAAAAGTGTAAAGATATTATGGAACATATGAAATAAAAAATGTAAAATGTATTTAAGAAGCAAAGTAATTTAACCCCAAACCCACAAATATGTTCATTGAAAACAACTAATATTAACAAAGTGATATAGCTCAAGTGATTTGAGCCCCACTACCTATGTCGTAAAGTCGTAGGTTCGAATCACCATTTATCCGATAAAATAAAGCTAATACTTCTTAACAATATACTTAATTGGACGGTGCATCTAATGAACAAGAGATTTACTCATATATTGTTTTTTCAATTCTATTTTTTTCTATGATAATCTTTTTTAAAAAATAAATTAAACTTGATGACGTTGCAGTCATCAATCAAAGCAATAACGTCCAGACGACCAAAATGATGGAAGGCTAACAAGAATGATCACATTCATGCTGCCCTTATCTTATGCCGTCATCCTAATTTGTAGCCGAACACGGCATGAGATGATATTAATCCACTTTTATATACGTCTTTTAAACACTGTGAAGAATTAAAATCAACACCCTTTCAAAAAAAAAAAAAAAAGGTAAAATCGACACCTACATTCATGCTCAAGTTTTTTAATTTTTACAAAAACATCGAAATAAACCTACATTTGAAGAAATAACAATAGGGTTGTGTGTCAATTTGTCACGATGACGTCACCGTAACGCAAATCAAGGGCTTGCTGTCACTCTCACGAGGCAATGTCGTGTCACCGCATCCGGCGCACGTTAGCAGCTGTGCCCTCATCGCTTGGTATTCCCACTTTGTTGTCCCCACCACATACAGCATCAGCCCAGCGCAGCATACTTGGGCCGTCAGAAGCCCAATCCACAGCCCACAAAAGCCCACCCCCAATAAAAACCCAAGCCCAATAGCCACCGGCATACCCACCAAATAAAACGCCCCGAGGTTCACATTCGCCGCCGTCGACGGCCGCGCCGTACCTCGCACCACCCCACACCCCACTGTCTGAGGGCAGTTCCCGAGCTCGCACAGCCCTAGGATCGGCAGCGCCGCCGATGTCAGCCGTACGATATTGACATCATCGGTGTACATTTGTGCCCAAAGGTTCCTCATCGATGTGGCGAACGTCATAGCGGATAGACCCATCAGACCCGCTAGGAAAATGGATACGATAGCGGATACCCGGGCCTTCTCGGGTCGGTTCGCCCCGAGCTCGTTCCCCACACGGGTCGACACCGCCAACCCGAGAGGAGGGGAACACGTAGATGAGCGACGTCGTTTGGATCAACACACCCATCGATGCCACGGTGGCCTTGGGGTCCACCAGAAGGCCACACAGCACAATCATGATCTCATACCACCACCATTCAAGGCAAACGGAAACGCAAGTCGGAGCGGCTAGCCTAACCAGCGGCGCCCAGCCGGTGAGGCACTTCCGGCTTGGCTTCGTCCACGTCGGCACGTGCAGGCCGCGCGCCCAAATGTAAGCAACCAGCGCCGCCAGCGCGACGGCGTTGGACGCGGCGGAGGCGGCCGCCACGCCAATGACGCCGAGGCGGAGGCGGGAAACGAGGAGGAAGTTGATGGGGAGGTGGAATAGGGTTCCGATGAGGGAAGCTAGGGTTAGAGGGTGGGTGATGCCTTGAGCGCGAAGGTAAATTCTAATGGGTTGGATAAAGGAATTAGTTAAAAGATCAGGGAGCGAGAAAAAAAGATAGGTGCGGGTCAATTGAGTAATACTGGGGTCCTGATGCAAATAGAAAAGAATATGGGAAATATTGAGCCAGAGAAAAGCGATTGGAACAGAGCATAAAAGAAGGAAAACAATAGCCCTGTGGAGAGTCAAGGAAAGCAGCTCGACGCGCTGGGCGCCGAACGCTTGAGAGCAGAGCGGCTCCATTCCTAGAGCCAAGCCGGAAAGCACAGAATAGCCGCTTATATTAGCGAAAGCTATGGCTAACGAGCCAGCCGCAAGCTCGACGTCGCCGAGGTGACCCAAGAAGAGCATGGAAACCATAGAGCGCGAGTATAAAATAAGCGCCGTTAGGGCAATCGGAAAAGCGAGGCTGAGAAGCGCTTTAGTTTCGGAGAAGACGGCGGAGGTGCTGATCTGAGGCGACGGTTTGGTGGTTGATATTAGATCAAGATAGAGGTGGCACGGCGGCGGCGCCGCCTGTTTGTGATCGGGGTTGCACATACTAGGAGATTTCTTTACTTAATTAGTTTGTGTAGAGTATAAACCTCAAGCCATCAGGAGTATATATACCAATGGGAGTATGTATTAATGTCATGTGAGGATTTTCTTCCTTTTCGATTTTGTTTTAAATATATATTTTGTTTTTCCTGCAAATATATTTACAGCCTTTATGTTGGACGATATTTTTGGACTTTATTTTGATAAATTAAATTTCTAATGGGTTTCCCACCGGGGGATCAATGGGATGCTCTTTTAGGTAGGTTTTAATATGGGTTTATTTTAAGATTAAATTTAAATATATGTCAAATCACTGTATGTAATATTTTATTATTATATTATTATTATTGTGAGTGTACTTGTAATTATTAATGATTGTATAATAATTAGAGTGTTTTATATAATGAATATGTGCATTTTGTGTGTATCGCACACCACTAATATTATTGCCTGAAAAAGTAAATGTTAGTATTACTGTAAGAAAAAAATAATATTACTGTCTGTAAATGATTAATAATATTGTTAGGTGGTGTGAGAATGTGGTGTAGAAAATAAGAGTATCACTTTTGTGAACCGCAAGCATATGATTTAACTATATTTTTACTAAAAATCGCATAACAATGATAGTGAATGTACATAACAATGATAGTGAATGTGAATGACAGTGATAATAAAAATAGAGTTCATCATATGCACTGATTCATACAATTTTTTATTAGAAAATAAATGTTATTAATAGGATTTATAGGTATTTGTAAAGTGAATGTAATAGGGTTTTAAAAACTGAATTCTAAAATGTCAAAGTAGAATCGGATTTACATTTCAAAATTCCAAATCCAATTTTTAAATCTCAACCAAATATATATACCGTTTGAATTGAAATGTATTCTCTCTCTCTCTCTTTTTTTTTTTAATTTTTCTTTTTTAGTTTATGAGGATTGAACAGAAGTCAGAAAAATTGGTAGTCCCCATATTAAATCTGTAATTTCCAATAATATTTGGATGCAAGGAAGGGGTATTTTCACGAGAAACTTTAACTGGTGACTGTTGAGGATAGTTTAATTTGATCATTCATGGCCACAACCGCATACAACTAGCTCTACTATATTAAGTGAAAATTCCAGATGCTCATGTTTTTGGTTGGGAAACACATCTAGTTAATCAAATCCCCATACCACAAAAATTAGATCTATAGTCACTTTTATGCAAATTAAGTATGTATTTCGAAACTCATATTAAAAATTAAAAGTGATGGTAAGTGGTTTTTATAGTAAAATAAAAAGTGAAGATTGTTTAGTTCTAACAAGTAAATGTGTCTGCAAAAATGACTTTAATAAAAAAGTTAAATTTTTAATAAGTGTTTAATATAGTAATTGCAAACACTTGAGAAACAATTTTTTTTTTTTTTTAAAGTAATTCAATTTTTAGAGTATATTTTGCAAACATGCATGCACAAAGAAATTTAATATAGCTAAATCATTAAATTTATGCTTTGTTTCCTACCTTGCCTTTAAGTTTACTCGTTTCGCAACATAATTATTAGTATCAAAATATTGATTTCGAAAAATATAAGATAGACCGAATAAGAGCAAAGATAGAAATAAAATTATATAATAATTTAATAAAAATAATCAACCTATTTTTATGAGGCAAATGAAAATAAAAATTAAATTTATTTTTTGTGGGATAAAAGACATAGCAACTAGCCAATCTTTAATTTGAGTTGAGAAATTAAAATTAGTTTGAATTCAATTGGCATAATATCTTTTTAATTCTTGTGGAGACGATGTAATATACGAATAGTACTATATTACTCGTATATATTTGCTACACTGGTTTTTTCATTAGTTTATGAACTAGAAATTATCCGGCCATGCGATGCAAGATAGTTTATTAATAATTATTTATAAGGATGCTATACAATTAATATTCAAATTTAAATTTAATCAAAATGATTAAGTGGAATACTTTAGATAGTTATTATATATCCCACTATTTATGTTGTGAGGTTATGTGTTTGAATTATCATTTAATCGATAAGAAAATATCAATAAAACTTAAAATATTTCAATTGACAATAGATTCATATTTTATATTTGAAAATTTATTTTTATATGCAATGTAATTGTCAAATTAAAGATTGTGTAAAAACTTTAATTTGATATATGACGTTGAAAACAAAGACGAAAAAAGTTATTCCAATTTAACATGGGTCATTTACAATATGTTAAAAAAATAGTACAATTACAAATAAGTTCAAAAATTTGAATAGAAGCACAAAAATATTTAAACAAACGCATAAAAATATTTGAATATATACTTATTTATAATTTTGAATTTTTTTTTATGTACTTGTATTTTTTTTTCATTTAACATTTGGATGAAAAAATATAAGAGTTTTGTTTTTGGATGTAATTGGGGATGGGGGTGTGTGAGTGATAATTGTCTATATTTAGCACACTAGTGTGTTTATACTTTATAATTTTTTTCTGGTAAATATTAATTGTTATTTCAATAAGTTTCTTTAAGAGACCTATAACTTCAAATTCGTTCCCAAAGGAATCGAACCTATAGATTCTTTCCGACCAAAAAAAAAAAAACCTATAGATTCTTTTTTTTTTTTTTTTTTTACAGGGATTTTATATATGTATTTGTTTAAGCGAGAGACAATTGGAAGAAAAATACATTAAGACTCAATCTTTGATTTTGAAATCTGCATCATTATCAACCCTGCAATTTTGCTTAGGATCATTCTTGAATCAACCCTACATCTCTAATCATGTATCTTTAGTCATGTTAAATTCTTAAATAAACCATTACGAAATGAGAGAAGAATATATAAAATTATCTAATTTGGTCATTATCATTAAAATTATATGTTTTCTTTTAATAATGGTTAAATTTATATTTGAGATTTTTAGATAATCACTAAAATATAGAATATACTTATTCATATACATCAATAAAAACTAAATATTAGATGTTTGAAAAATTTGAGAAATTGATACCTAGCTAGCTAACAAAATATCGGAAATTATCACATATATGCTTACCGATGGATAAAAATTTATATACCCACCATTTATATATGTTGTGATGACACATTAAAAGAGGGGTCCATAATTATTTAATTAATTACTTATTGGTATCACATATAGGTGAAACATATCCACATATTGTTCATGTGATATTTTTAATAAAATAGTAACTCAAAAGAGTTGAATTAATGCATGTTGAATCTAAGTTGTTATCATCAAATAAAAAGATGTTATTTGTAACATGTTGAATCTGATTTGTTATCATCGTATAAAGAAGTCTGAAATTAAAAAAAAAAAAATTGAAAATTAAATGGAAAAATACTTAAAATGAAAAATATATAGTACATTTGAAATTATTATCCATCCTTTCCCCTTTATGATCGGAAGAGGCTTCAACCACATGAATCTTCTTCGTTCTAAATTATTTACCTTAAATTGTATTCATTAGAGAAGATTAAATGACTTTTGCATATATAAACTAATGACACAAATGATATTTATCTAACAAGTTGTATGACACACATGAAATTTATCTAATGATAAAAATAAATAAATATTGCATACATAAATACTTCTGTCAAAAAAAAAAAAAAAAAAGAAAGGAAATAAATAAATAAATACATTTATTACCTCAATTTGTATTCATGAGAGAAGATCAAATGACTTTTGCATAATCACATGTATAACCTAATGACACAAAGCAATCAAAAATAATATTTATCTCAAATTCAAGAGAGAGATTAAATGGTTTATTATTATTATTATATATTTTTTTTTGGATTGGTCTTTGCGTGAATCAATTTTAGTATAAATTAGTTTACAATTAATATTTTATAATAAAATAATTAATATATTTCAACCAATACACTTTAATAGAACAACTATTACCATTCAAAATCCCCCTCCGTCCCATTATTACTTGCACACATTTTTATTTGTCCGTCCCAATATTACTAGTACACTCATAAAATGGAAATATCACACGATATTAACACACTTAGAACAACATTTAAATTTAAAAATATCACACATTGTTTTAACACGTATTTTACCCTATATTTTATCTCATTGAATCACCCAAAATATTTCTCCTTTATTTACCCCACAACCTTCAAAAGCCATTTTTCTTAATATGTGTGTGTTCATCTAGGTGTGGAAGTATACCCGTACAGTGAGAGTGTCACTAAAAAAATTAATACCTTTTAATAAAATAATTAATATTATAAAAATCAATTTTGCGGTGAAATTAGTTCACATAAAAATTTTCTTATTTTTCCTTGTCTACGAGTATATCGGAATATCACATGTCCACAGTGGACACCAACTTATATGTCCATCACTTATGACATGATGTCACATAATTAGATGAATTCACAATTATTTAATTAATTATTTATATGACATCAAAATATAAATAATTAATAGATAAATTGATATCCACCTAGTGGACATATGGTATTTTCAATTAGTACGTAAATATGCTTATATATATATTAATTTGAAAAAGTCTGCTTTCTTTTGCAAGTCAATGGCCTCATGGTCGACGATTGGACTCCACAGTTTTACATTTCGATGCAGTGTATGATGATATAAAAAAATTACAAATAGGTTAAAAAAATTAAAATTACAAATAGATTCATGTTCAAATATTTTTGTAAGTCTGTTCAATTTTTTTTTTTTTTTTTTTTTTTTTACCTCTATTAAAATTTTTGAACCTATTATATTAAAAAGTGTGTTCTCATTGGTTTGGTGCTCTTTGACAGGTGCTGGAATATAACTGCAGCAAAATGATCTAAAATTGGTCCTCTAAGTTCCATTTTAGGCGCTGAACTTCTTGCTATATTGGAGGGATTAAGGTGGACCAAATCATTGCAAAGCGAGCCTATGTCCACTCTGATTTTATGGATGCAATTGCTACAATTTACTCCGAGAAGTGTTACTTTGGGCCACAAGGTGCAGCTAGCTCTTGAAGATATCAGATGGGAACGGGACGAGGAGGCCTTAGTGTGGGGTTATTTCCATATTTCGAGACAGCTCAATATAGTGGCTCATAATTTGGCGAAGTTTGTGCAGTTCTCCTGAGGCAGGTATTCCTCGTTGGATTGAAGACTTGACTCGATGGGTTTCCAGCTCTTCTTGAGTCCTCGAGTGTAATTTTCCTTTCCTCTTAAAACATAAATAAATATAATCTTATGCAAGTTGAATATTTATAATATATATATATTTCTCGATAGATCTTATAATTTGTTATTCCTTTTATTTTATATATAATATAATATAAAATGACCCAATAGTCTTCATACATTTAGTCTTATCATTAATATATATCAAAATATTATTGATATATTTTGACCAACTTTTTTGTAAAATATATTATGTACGATAGTAGCATATTTAAGAAAGGGGAAAAAACTCGCATATTCTAATCGGGTCAAATTGGGTTAAATAATTTTTCCAAATAAAACTACGCCAAGACAAAATAGAAAACCTTGCTCCCAGTTATGTTACCGTAAAGACAAGTATGTGTTTTTTAATCTGCTTTTTTATCTCTTTAAATTTAGGCTTTTGTTTCGCGTTTGTATAAGTTTTTTTTTCATGTATATATAATAATTCATATTTCTCCATAAAGTAATTTTTTTTTCATATAACAACATATTAATTAATATCTTACATGTGTTACTATAATAATAAATATTTCTTTTTCTGTAAGGACAAGTATGCATTAATTACTTGCTCTTACAAGAACACATATTTTCTCTTACGATAACACAAATTTGCTTTTATAGTAACACAACATGGGAGCGAGATTTTATGTTTTGTCGCTTGACCTGGTCTAACTCGGTAAGGATCTGCATATATTTTTATTTGGTTATATTTCAAGAATCCTTGATTCGTAAAATATTTTATATAAGTGTTTGATATATCTTTATCATTATAGTTTTATATATCATATCATTAACAAATATCCAAATATTATTTATTATTACTTGTGCCATATCATTAATATATATCAAAATACTCCTCTCATTCCATTTTATTTATCGTTTCAAAATGTTTCACACAAATTAAAAAGTCATTACATAGCAAGTATATGTGTAATGTGATATTTTATCTTTTCATTTACCCATATAATTATTTAATGTATACTATCAAAAAAAGAAAAAAAGAAAAAGGTAATGGGATACACTGGAATATAAAATTTAAGATAAATTAAGTCTACCGTGAACAAGGGTTCTCGGTGAAACTTGATCATTTACTAAGGGGTATCGATTGTACTAATTGAACGGTATTATCTATATTACTAAAAAGTTTCACTCGTGATAACCGAAAAGTATGTCTTATATATCGGTCGTGATAACTCAAGAGTATTACTTATATTATTAAAGAGTATCGGTAATGATAACAAGAGTATTACCTATATTACTAAAAGGTATTAGTTGGGATAATGAAAAATAAATTGATCTATTTTTTCAATATGGATCAAGTTTCACCGTGAAACTTGGTTCACAAGAGACACACTCAAAATTTAACTCTCCTAGATTAGTGCAACATGATAATTATAGGTGGTGTAGGGAATCAATATAAATAATTTAAATCATCAATTCTTTATAAGTTTGAATTTTTAGATGAAACAAATTTTTTTATGATATCGAGCCAAAGGCTCATGCTCATACGGCTTTGGGTTCGATTCCCGCATAAAACAACTCCACTTATTTTAAATTGTTCACTTATTGGGCTTTTGAATCCCGCAAATGAAAGAGGGGAGTGTTAGGCAGAATCAATATAAATAAATTAAATCCTATTCTCTATACAAGTTTGAATTTTTAGACGGATTCTTTCGGGTGTCGTAGTGGGTGATATGATGATAGCAAACTCATAGTTAGATCCCAGAAACTATGCAATTTTTTTAAACAGAATTCTTCCTCTCTTTTTTATTCGAAATGCTTTTCTCAACATGCTCATCACCAGATTATTTTTGTTTACATCAGTGTGAAGGTTAATTCATTTCAAATAAAAAAAAAAAAATATATATATATATATATATATATATTTTATATATATCAGTGAAGTGATATGAAATATCACATATCTGATATCCTGAACTAGCACGTGGAGAACCTTCTAGCAATGAGACATATTAATGGATATGGTACGAATCCAATAAGTGAAGTATGCTCAATTTGGTCAACAGTCAACAGACCTAACTTGATTAAAAGCTTTATAAAAGTTTATTGAAAATTGATAATTTGGAAAAAACAGCAATTTTTCCGTACAAAATTTTATGTATAATATAATTAAAAATTAAAAAAGGGGTAAAAAAACGGGTTACATTGGGTCAAATGGATTCCAAAAATAAAAAAATAAAAATTCATGAAGGACAAACTAGAAAAATTCTCTCTCATATATATTATTATGAGGGCAAACATGTATTACAAACTTTTATAAAAGCAAATATATGTTAGTCATATTTATTTTTATTACCACAAGAACATATATTTATTTTTATAAAGAATATTAAAGTTAAACAACTTTCACATTAAAATCGTGTTAAAAACAAATATTCAATCTAATAAGAAACACAGATAATAATTATTTTCTATCAAACAAATTTAAGAAAAAAATTATAAATTATTATAACTAATCGAATTTTACTGGGTTCGAACTTGAAATCTAGTTAAAAAAATACATTTCCAAGTCCCTCAAACTTAGACCAACTCATGGTTAGAAATAAATTGATGTATTAATTTTCGTGTTTATAGAAATTTACAACCATGTATATTTACATTTGCTTCATGACTTCATTGCTGTGATCATATAAATTAAATAATAAATAAAAGACCCTCATAGATCTCAGATCTTATTAATTTTTGTTCGAACAGAAAGTTGATTCATTAAAATATTACAATTAAGTCGATTCTATCGTGTCTTTTTGAAAATATTCGTTTTGCAAGCAATTCTAATCATATCATCAATTTGTGATAGCTTTTCGTTTTGATATATTCTCTCTTTAATTTTGAGTTATTTAAGGTATTAAATTTATTTTTAAATTGTAAATAATATTTCTAAATTTATTGTATTTCACATAGTATCACTACAATATTCTAATCAAGACGTTGTATAATTAAAAATATATTAATTTAAAAATACATATTAATTTTAATTTAAAGAAATATAATAGGAAAATGCAATATTAAAAAATATAAAATGTAAAACTATAATTGAATAGAAATAGTGAACCAATTTTTTAAATACTTAATTTAAAATTAATAACGTGAATTTTTCAACCACGTAATACATAGGATTTAACTCTAGAGATTACTAAGTCAGTAGACATGTCCAGTTCCAATCTGTTAAACAAATTATAAAAAGACACAATGATAATCCAATAAAATGATAATATATGTTGGTAAATTATAATAATTCAAAAAAACAGTACAAAAATTACTCTATATACATGAGAAAAATGTTTTTAAGTATCATAATTTAAGCCGTAACAATATGAGAACTGTGTAACTTAATTTTCGAGTTTGAAACTAATTAAGAAGAGTGAAACCACTTTTTTATATACATTAAAAAATAATAATATTTATATTTGAAAGTGATAATGATTACACAATGAGACTGTTTTGTGGACACCCCCTAAGTCTGAGCTTTATGGTATTCTTACCAAGTCACATGTTAGATCCAGGGCATCCCAATTGGATTTATTGGGATGACAATTTCTTGTTACGAATTTGTAAAATAATAATTTTGATCAAATCACACATCACAATATATTAGACCTTCTAATTCTTTAAGAGGTTTATCTAAAAGATTTGCAATATAACCAGAGTTGTGCCATTGTTGTCGTTGTCGTTGTTGGTTTGTTTAGGCCACTTTTTGTCTTGCGGCTCGTTGACAACGCTTGTATTATTACTTTTTCTTACCCGAACAAGTTCAAGATTAGAGTCAAACAATTTCGTACTTTAAAATATGATTCGATCGGTTCTCGCCAATTCACACAATTTTTTTATCTGATCTGCATTGTACACCCTTTTATTGCTATTTGTATGACCTTTTTTTTTTTTTTTTTTTTTTAATTCAATTTGATGGTTTTTAATCTTCCTAATATATAATTTTGAATCTCACAAAAGTGGGCTCCATATTTTTTGCAAGTCTTGAAAAGTTTAGACTAGTGCAAAACAAATGGACAAAAGATATGAGATGGTGAAGAACTTTTTGGCAGGAATATATTATATACGTGAAGAATCTCCAATAGATTAACCAGAAACACACATGCATGTTAATTAACTAATACTTCTAAAGAAGAAGTGGTAAAAGAGTAGATCTTTTACTACAAATGGAAATCTCCATGTGTTTCTTTTTTGGAAAATGCAAACAACATGTCAGAATGTACTCCACTTGCACACCACACAACACACCCACTTCACCCTCATATCTCGTTGTTTCTTTATAAATCACACAAAAGTAACTAATTTTCTCTCTTTCAAATACCTTATTTTATATTAAAAAAAAACTTATTTTATCATATCATCAATTCCCTACATATGTATGCATGTGGTGCTTTACAAGTTTTGCTCATTACTGCGCATCGTTTTCATTCTTGATCAAGTAAATCAACTTATAAAAGAGCATAAATAAAACATATATCCATCAGTACATAACAATTTATATTTCCACCATTTATAATGTAATAATCAATTAAATAATAGTGAAATTCTCTTATTATGTGAACATATAAGTTTTTAATGAAATCTGATCATATATATGAGACGATCTCACAAGAAAGTGTCTTGATAAAAAAAAATATCAAGTTCCCCAACGAATAGGTATGGGATCCATTTTGCATTATTAGTTCTGCAGATAAGATATAAAATTTGAGAAACACTAGTTTATAGTTGACTTTCCTCTCTATTTGGTACAAGAAAATGGGTGCTAGTTTAAGAGAGAACATAACTCAAAGATATTGTTTAGAAAGGAGATAGGCAAAAATTCTCGGGAATCGGAGTGCATATGATTAAATTTATTTTTATTATTATTGTCATGTACATTCACTATTACTTGTCATGCACATGTACTATCACTATTATGTATACACTGTTATAGTAAAATGTGAGTATATGTGTATGACAATGATAGTAAAAATAAAATTTATGGTATACACCCGATTTCACAAGTGTTACTCAAATAGAATTTAAGTTCAAAATAATCTCAAGTGGAAAGAGAGGGCCTAAGAAAATATATATAAATATTGGTAGGCATACATGTGAAGTATGGTGGATATCACCTAAATCCAGCTTCTTGCCTTAACACACACAGCTCATTTTTCTTTGCAACATAATACTCTTAACGTTTTTAAAGCTGTTTCAATATATACGACATTTTCACATTCTAAAAATTATATTTATTCATTTAAAAACCATAGTACATTTATATTTACTTCTTGAATTATTTGAAGGTTATACGTAAGACTGTTTCACATATTATATTTCATGAGATATATAAAAAAAAAAACTCTGTTTTTCAAAAAGGAATCTTATAGATTTGACGCCTGGAAGTGTTAATACTAATCATTTAATTAGGTCCTATATATATATATATATATATATATATATATATATATATTTTAATATTGTTTTTAGGACCTAAATATGATAAAACTCTAATTACGGTGCCTAAAAATAAAAACTATCGGTGTAGGATTCAAAATATTAAGATCATGATTGATACTCCCTTTGTCCACTAAATCTATGTCCATTGAAAGCTGGACACAAGTTTTAAGGACAACAAATAAAATAATTATAAATATTCAAAAAATAAGAGAGATGGAGGGGTATTTTCGTACCCTCAACAATCTCTAATTAAGCCGACAAAAAGTCAATTAAAATTAACTATTCTCTCCAATTTAAAAATGGAGGGAATTTCATACATAAACTGTTCAAAATATTTTCAGCCTTAATGACTAATTTAACACAATCGATGGGATTAAAAATTTATCTTTTCCCTCCAACGTTACAAAATTTAACTTTCCCACCTAACTTTCTACCATAAATACAACATTCAAAGCTATTACAGAGTTAATACAAACAACATTAATTATAATGAGAAAAACGAGAAAAAATCTTTCATCGAGTTGAAGACACAAGCGGCTCAACCGCTTCTTGAAAATTTAGTCAATGGGAAGCTCACAAAAGAGAAAATCAAAGAGGTTCTTTGAGAGATTTGACATCTCAAGAAGGTCGGTGACCTCCACTTGGGCTGCAACAAACAAAAAAATTAGTGAAGCTAAGATTGTCATTTTTTAACCAATAAAATGGTAAACACATAGTGATACATCAAAGTGGATACAAAGAAATTAATGAGTTTACCTTTACAAAAAGAGGTGTGCTTTTAAAAGAATAGCTAGAGAGATGAGTGTGAGCAAGAGTGCAGTGTGCAATTGGATAAAAAAATAGTCGATCAAAGCACACACAAATGCCATCAAGCCAAATTTGACCACTCAAAACAAACTTCTAAGATTGAAGTTCGGTTTAAGCCCATTATAGTATGATAGAGCGACCAACTTAGTCAAGTTGAAGGGCATGCACAACATAATCCATATTAATGAAAATGGTTTTACCTCACAAAACAGTGAGAGGTACCACTTGATTCCGTGAAATTAAACCATACGAGATCATGCAAGAGTTAGAGATTCATCACCAAATTAATTTTCATGTGTGCGGTGGTTATGCCACGTTATGCAAGTAATGGAGAGTTGATATTTCATGGGAAAATAAAGATATTTCCATTTACCAAACAAGAGGCAAAGAAAGAGGAACAACAAAAAGCAGTTGAAGGATACATTTGAGATAAAATTAATTGAAGCAATCAACAAGGATGTCATCAAACATTGCTTAATCAATCGGTCATTACTTTTCACTCTAATGAACACTATTAGAAAGACGGTGACATCCTTGATAGTGGCTCGCTCCTCCCTCCCGAGGTGAGAAAGTATCAAAATTTTCATCATATAGTGCATGACAAAGCAAGCATCCTAAACACAAATATTCATATTGGTTACATTGCTTTGTCGATAATACCAAAGAATCAAGGAGAAATGGTCACCTAATGCAACAAGGGATATTTTTATTCAACAAGACAATGTCGGACCTCATATTCAACATAATGACACCGATTTCAAAGCTACTACAAGTACAAATGGATTTAATATCCATCTGGTTTGTCAACCACTAACTCCCCTAATACTACATTAATGATTTAGGGTGGTTTAGAACAATTTAGAATTTGCATGTTGAAACAAAGATCATACAATATTGATGATCTTGTTAAAAATATGTTGCTTTCATATGACAAACTAACCCACATGACATTAAATAATATTTTTCTAACTCTACTGAATTGCATGATTGAGATAATAAAATGTAAATGTCACAATTCATACAAGCTGCCCCACATGAGCAAGGAAAGACTAATGAGAGAAGGAAGACTTCTAGATTGCCTACAAGTTGATCAACTACTACTCAAAGAATGCATTAGATACTTAAGACAGCTTGAAAATCAAATTGTGTGTGCATATGATGTGGATAATCTAATAGAAACTTTGATGTGGTTGATATAAACATGCAAGGTAAAAGTTTTTGGTAAGGATGCAATATAAAACTTTTTGTAATGCTTACGAGCTTAAATATTGAACAATATAATTTCATGTTTAAGTGTAAACACTAGCATAGGATCAATCTTTTTGTGAATGAAGAATGAATCATTTTTCGTGACCGTTGAATTAATGAAAAAGTTTATGTGACCAAGAATGAATGAAACAAATTAGTTTTGAATGAAAATATTTTTTTAATAAGAACCAATGAACCAATCATAATGGTGGCATTAAACATACTCAAGACATAATTTCAGCACAAATCTCGGTATATTCCAGTAATAACAACTTTTAAACCCTCGGAAAATGAATAAAAAAACCATAACGAGGTCAGTTTAAGCCTCCTAACTAGACATACAATCATAGTGGTGGTATTAAACAAATTAAGCATGCTCAACACATAATTTCAGCACAAATCACATAATATTCTCAACATTCCAACATTTAAAGCCTCATAAATTTAATCAAAACCATAACAGGTTAGTTTATGCCTTCTAACTAGACATGTAATCATAGTGGCGGCATTAAGCAGTTAAACAAGCTCAATCATCATTTCGGTACCAAATCTCATAAACATTCCGGCATTTAAACCCTAAGAAAATTAATAATAAAACCTTCACAGGTCGGTTTAAGCCTTCCTAACTAGACATACAATCATAGTGGTGGCATTAAGCAGTTAAGCATGCTCAAGACAATTTCGGCACCAATCTCAATATACTCCAACAATTACAATATTTAAACCCTAAGAAAATGAATTAAAAAATTATCGCATGGTCGGTATAAGCCTCGATCGTTGTGTAGTTCTAATGGATAGAAATTACGACCAAGTTATCGAACCTAAAGGACTAGAGGTGAAATGAAGCCAAGAAATTGTACGTTTTCTAGAATTATAGAGGCTAATCAAGTTTGCAAAATTAATCACCAATAACTACGCAATTTCAACAAGAAATTAACCAAAACAATCAACAACGAAATACCAAGTGGGAGAGAGTAGTTCTCGGGTGCAAATCACCAAAGACTCGTCAATTTTGGATCGAAACAATCAAGTGTTCATTCAAAGAGGGATCATACGGATAACCAACAAATAATTCAAATAAAACCGTACTTGATAAGCCTAGGTTCTAAATGATCAATCAAGCATGTAG
This sequence comes from Paraleonurus japonicus, assembly GCA_030762865.1. Taxonomy (NCBI): domain Eukaryota; kingdom Viridiplantae; phylum Streptophyta; class Magnoliopsida; order Lamiales; family Lamiaceae; genus Paraleonurus; species Paraleonurus japonicus. Next base: position 19,416,473 of record CM061061.1, on the reverse strand, counting down.
GAATGTGAGAGACAACACTCTCACCCCTCACTAATTACAAGCAATTCAACAAATAATCAATGTGCCCTAATGAGGTTCTAATTAATTAACCAAGTATCCTTGAGTTAACCAAATATTGACTTCAATCACGAAAGCAAACCTAACACCTATGCATCAATTCAATAAACCAAGTATCCTTGAGAAAATTAAATCAATAAACACAAGATCAAAGCTCACCCAAGCAATTAAATCATACAAAGCATCATAAAGACAATTAATCAACTCAACAAATGAACACTCAATCATAAAATCACCAAAATTAACTCATCTAAGGGTCAAAACACCCAAGCACCTAAGAGATTTAGCCAATCATGACTAACTGAAACAAACCCATGAAAATTAAGAAAATTAAAGGAGAAGAAAGCATGATAATTAAGAAATAAACCACTAGAATTAAGAGAATAAGGATGGGTATCACCTTAAATGTGTTGATTACACTTGATTGAATTAAATCTAACTCTAATTTGCAAGAAATTAAAAGAAAATGAAGAACACCTACAACTATGTGTGAGTGTGTGTGTTTAATTCTAAAGTGTGTGTATTCTCAGTGTAGTATTGTGTGTTCTATCTATTCTCTTCAATCTAATTTTGTTGATTCATTTCTCTACTATCTATCAAGTTTGAAGATATAAGCCCATTTTTCACATGTCGCGCTCAAAATGGTCAAGAGAAGAGTTGAAAACTTGCTGGGAAAAAGCGTGTTCACGATTTTCTTCTTTGGGTATGCCGCCTCGACTCGAGTCGGTGGTGACGTCTCGAGTCAAAGTGGGAATGGCGCTGGGTCGAGGCGAGCTCGAGACAATTTGAGCGAGCTACGTAAATTGGGTCATTTTCATCTCAACTCGGACGAAGGCGTGGGCTCGAGTCGAGAGAAATGGTGGTGAATCGAGAAATTTGGGGCGGCGACGATGAGAACAAACTGGAATTTCGACGGCGGCGGCGCGCTAGAAGAGTTGCGTCGCTGTGGGACGCATCGCCGATGGGTCGGTGATTATTGGTGGTTGGCGGCGTGGGGTATGTGAGATTGGATGGGTGATGTGATGGTGGACGACGATGGAGGTTTGAAGGGGGTCGCGACTATGGCGGTGAGGGGCGATTGAAATGGGTGGTCGGCGAAGGCGCGACAGCGGCTAGGCATGCCGGATTGAGGCTGTGAAGGCCGTGGTTGATTTGGGGTTGCGGCGGGAGCAGCGAGGTGGGGAAGAAGATGGTGGGTGAACTAATATGATTTGTGGGTGTAGGTTTGTACTCGGCTATGGGTGTATTCCTTGATTTGATGGGTGTATGCTTAAGTTGTGTTTTTCGCCGTCCCAACTTCGTTCGATCATATCTTCTTCATACGAGCTCCGTTTAACCCGATTATTTTTGCATTGCGAAGCTCCCTCGACCCTCTTTCCAACCATACAATTTCTCATTTGATTTGGAAACATTAATTTCCCTGGAATTGTCCTCCAAAATCGCCTCAAACCTACAAATTAAACTCAAAATACCAAACTAAATAATCAAATGCAATTAGCCAATTAAATGTGAATTAACATAAAAATGATATCAAATTGAGGCAATTAAGCACACAATAATCTTGCAATTTTCACACTAATCAACTCCCCTAAACTAAAGGTGTTGCTCGTCCCCGAGCAACGAAATTATAGAACAAGGAGAAAAATTGCCTAGGCTCACTCAATACATGGACTTATCAACACAATCATGCAATCAAGCAATCTTCCTCAAATGAATTATCAAGCCAAAGAGCAACTAATCACCTTCACATGAGTTGTGCTTCAACAATAGCAAATTCAAACAAATTATCTATCAATTCTCACAAGATATGTGTTTCACACTCATCACTCAAAAGTGTATAGGACAAATATATACACTCAAGTAGTCAATCCACATAATCACAATACCATATGCTTGACAAAGATCTCAATTATCTACCTTTTACTAAGCTTTATTTATTGAATCAAAGAGGGCTTTTAAGGGTTGTAGTATAGGTTTCTTGGACATGGTGGGGAAGTTTGGAAGTGGTGACTCAAGATGAGTAGAGCAATAAGTGTTGATCACACAATTCAATTCAAGCTTTCACTTCAATTTCAACAACCATCCTCTTTTGCTTTTTCTTTCTTTCAAAGCACTTCACAACACCACATCTTTTATTCACCATTTGCACTTTCAAGCACATAATTGAATTTTTTTCTTTTTCACGTTTTCATTTTTTCACACTTCAATTTTCTTCTCAACCCCTTTTTTCTTCTTTTCTTTTCTCGTCTTTCTTAGCAAATCTCACCACCACACTTATCACTTTCTTTCACCATTTCTTGTCAACAATTCATGCTCCACTAATCATAGAGACAAAAGCTCATTAAGATAGACAAAATGGTTTGAATTTAGCATGGCTAGCCAAAGAAAATAGGATTCAAAGCTCAAGTGGGCTAACTATGGAATTCATCAATTTGGTGGGGATACAATTTGGCCAAGTAACTCAATTTTTTTTTTTTTACAAAGAAAATGCCTCTTATCACTTTTACCAAATTAGACCTAGACCAGCTTCAAATAAAACCAAGGACAAGTTCTAGATCATGACCACATGGACGACAACACACAAGAATAAAATCGGGTCAAACATACACCCTCTTATGGCTCAAATCTCACCTATTTATTAAGGTAGACAAAATGCTCTCTTAAGCAAAATTTCCACACAAACACACATTACAATGACTAAATCACCATTTAACTCAACTCATCATCCAATTCCAATCTAAGATCACCAATTAAGCATACAACAAGTCCACAATCAAGATCACCACACTCAATTTCCTATCACAAAATACACAACCCAAAAAAAGATAAACTCAAATATACGCAATAAATCCATAAATAAGCTCAAACTTCACAACAAATTTTCTCATGCTAATGAGAGGCAAGTTAGTGCAACGAAAATCACAAACTAACACATCCCCCAAACTTTTTCATTGTCAAGCAATTAAAAGTTTGGCAAGATAGTTAGCTAATTGAGTTGCACACAACTACCTACTAAGAAATAAAAGCTCAACACCAAAAATCATTTACAAGTATAGTAGAACATGTAAGCTCAAAAATGAAGTGCGCCGGTGCAAATGGAAAAGCATGAAAGAGGCACACCTCCCCCAAACTTAGACAAGTCTAAGTCTAGAGAAGGTGTTGTACCTAAAGGTCTTCAAGTACCCTCTCTTCTTCAAGCTTGAAAACCTCACCAAGACTCAAATGCATAACCTCGACTTCCTAACAATAAACACAAACACACTTATTGAAAGCAAAAAAAAAAAAAAAAAAACAAAAGAAACGAAACGAAACGAAACGAAAGCAAGAAAGATGATGGGTTGCCTCCCATCCAGCGCTATTTTTAACGTCCTATGCCGGAGGCGTGAGTTGCTCAACTTTCCTCCAAAATTGCACATCCACAAGGCCGATTTGAGAGGGTACAAGGTAGTGCTTGATTCTATGACCGTTAACAACGAACCTATCACCTCTCTCATTTGTCAATTCAACATGGCCATTCGGAAATGCTTGGACAACCACAAAAGGACCGCTCCATCGAGACTTGAGTTTCCCAGGAAGAGCTTCAATCGAGAATTGAATAAAAGCACTTTATCACATTCCTTGAACTCATTCCTTTTGATCATTTGATCATGCCATTTCTTAGTCATCTCTTTGAAAATTCGTGAACTCTTATAAGCCTTTTCTCCGAACTCATCTAACTCATGCAATTGAAGCATCCTCTTTTCACCCACCATGGTCTCATCCAAGTTCAACTTTGAATTGCCCAATAAGCTCGATGCTCTAGTTCTACCGGTAAATGACACAGCTTGCCAAAGACCAATTGATAGGGAGACATTTGCAATGGAGTCTTGAAGGCGATTACGTAAGCCCGCAGTGCATCATCTAGTTGGATGGCCCAATCCTTTTTGTTGGTCTTCTTGTCTTCTCTAGAATGAGCTTGATTTGGCGGTTTGAGACCTCCGCCAAACCATTCGTCGGGGTAATATGTAGTGGAGACTTTGGGTTTGACACCATACTTTTCAAGCAGTCTCTCCATAAGTTTGTTCACGAAGTGTGAACCCCATCACTAATTAGAGCTCTTGGGTCCCCGAATCGTGAAAAGATGGTCTTCTTGAGAAAATTGAGCACAACTTTAGCATCATTGGTCTTCGTGGATATGGCTTCCACCCACTTAGAGACGTAATCAACTCCCACGAGAATATAGAGGTAACCAAAAAGGGAGGAAATGGACCCATAAAATCTAACCCCCACACATCAAAAAGCTCGACCTCCATGAAAATCGTCAAAGGCATCTCGTCTCTTTTAGCAATTGAACCCATTCTTTGGCATCTATCACATCTTTGCACAAAAGCTTTGCTATCCTTAAATATTATCGGCCAATAGAATCCAGATCAAGCACTTTCATTCCCATCTTTTCTCCTCCAAAATGCCCACCACAAGGCATTGAGTGGCAATGTGCAATGATGTCTTCCACTTCATCTTCTCGGGACACACCTTCGTATGATTGAATCAAGACCTCTCTTGAAAAGATAAGGCTCATCCCAAGTGTAACTCCTCACATCTTTCAAAAACTTTTTCCTAGCATATGAAGGCATCTTATCGGGCATCTTTCCTCCAACCAAATAATTTGCTATATCGGCGAACCATGGCCCTTTCAAATATTTTATGCCATATACTTCCTCAACTCCAAACAGTCTCTCATCCGGAAACGTCTCTTTGACTTCACCATCTTCTTCCATGCTTTCTTTTCCTCTCTCAAGACGAGAGAGATGATCGCCGATCACGTTCTCACCGCCCTTCTTGTCCCTAATTTCCATGTCAAACTCCTGAAGCAAGAGAATCCAACGAATCAATCTCGGTTTCGCATCCTTCTTGGACATGAGAAAGTGAATTGCAGAGTGATCGGTGTACACAATGATTTTCGCCCCTACTAAGTAGGGACGAAACTTATCAAAAGCATACACCACCGGAAGAAACTCTTTCTCGATCACGGTGTAATTCACTTGAGTTTGGTTGAAGGCCTTTGTGGCATAATATATTGCATGGAATCGGTTGTCCCTCGATTGACCAAGAGCCACCCCCATGGCATAGTCACCTGGAATCACACATAAGCACAAAAAGTTGTGTCCAATCTGGGAGATCAAAATCGGGGCACTCACCAAGGCCTCCTTAAGCTTTACGAAAGAATCAAGACAAGCATCATCAAACACAAAAGGAGTATCATTTTCAAGTAAGTGAGTTAAGGGTTTAGCTATTTTAGAGAAGTCTTTGATAAATCTTCTATAGAGCCCCGCATGCCCAAAACGAACGAATTCCCTTCTCATTCGTAGGTGGGGGAAGCTTCTCAATAGCAACCACTTTAGCCCGATCAACCTCGCAAACCACTAGATGAAATATGATGACCAAGGACAATCCCGTCTTGAACCATGAAATAACATTTTTCCTAATTCAAGACAAGATTAGTCTCTTGGCAACTCTTTAGCACCAATTCAAGATTATCCAAACATTGATCAAAAGAGCTACCAAACACAGAAAAATCATCCATGAACACCTCCATCACATGCTCAATCAAATCATGAAAAATAACCATCATACACCTTTGAAATGTAGCCGGTGCATTGCACAACCCAAATGGCATACGTCTCCATGCATATGTACCATAGATGCAAGTAAAAGTTGTCTTTTCTTGGTCTTCGGGGCAATCATAATTTGATTATACCCCGAATACCCGTCTAAGAAACAATAGAACTTATGCCCACACAACCTATCTAGCATTTGATCCATGAAGGGGAGGGAAAGTGATCTTTACACGTGGGCTTGTTTAATTTTCTATAATCCACACAAACACGCCACCCGGTGGCTACCCTTGTAGCAATCACCTCATTTTGATCGGTTGTGATAACCATCATACCCCCTTCTTAGTAACAACGTGCAATGAAGACACCCAAGGACTATCACTAATAGCATAGATCATTCCGTAATCAAGAAATTTTATTACTTGCTTTCTAATGATCTCTTGTATGATAAGGTTCACCCTTCTTTGGGGTTGTACAATGGCTTTGCTACCCTCTTCTATCCTAATTCTATGCATGCATATGAAGGGGTTAATTCCTTTCAAATCATCAATTGGCCATCCTATGGCATTTTATTTCTAGACAACACAATCAACAATTTTTCCAATTCATTATGACTCAATTTAAAAGAGACAATAACCGGATACCTTATTTCCTTATCAAGATAGGCATATTGAAGGTGATCGGGTAATGGCTTCAACTTATCCCTTTTCTCCTCTTGTTTGGACACTCCTTCCACTTGCTCTCCTAAAGGTAAGATTTGGGGCTTTATGTTCCACTTCTCCATAGCATCCACCTTTGTCACCAAATTTCTACAATTAGCATCACAAGAAACAATTTCATTAGAAGCATCAATAGCATTTGAATATAACTCTCTACTAAAAATGAACACGAATCAATAGACAAAGAGAAGTCGAGAAATCTTCCCATTCGTTTTGGATGATGTCTTTGATGCTTCTCACAAAATTACAACTCTCAACTTTATCATGCTTTTTCAATGAGTTGCTCAACGAAAACTTCACCACTTCATTGTTGAAGCTCAAGGTCAACTCCCCTCCTTCACATTTATCATTGCCTTTCCCATTGCCAAAAATGGTCTACCAAGGATCAATGGGACATGTTCATCTTCCTCCATATCCGGAAAAATGAACCTATCCACTTTAACTAGGACGTCATCAACTATCCCTCTTGGCCTAGCAATTGATCTATCGGTAAACCGGAGGGTCATAGAAACTTCATTGATGTCCCCCAACTCTAACCTCTTGTAAATGGAGTATGACATGAGGTTAATGCGAGCCCATAAATCACAAAGAGCTAACATCGTATCACTCCCCCAATCTCACATGGTAGTGTGAAGCTTCCCGGATCTTTAAGTTTTTAGGAACATTCCTTTGGAGAAGTGCGCTACACTCTTCGGTTAAGCTCACGGTTTGATATTCTCCCAATCTCTTCTTGTTGGATATGCATCCTTAAGAAACTTCATGTAATGCGGCATTTGTTCCAAAGCATCGGCACAAGGAATGTTAATGTGGATTTTCTTGAAAATCTTAAGAAACTTGGCAAATTTCTCCTCAAGCCCCTTCTTTATGAACCTTTGTGGATAAGGTAAAGGAATTGGAGTGATAGGCACCCCCACTTGTCACGAGCACCTTCTTCATATCTATTTTCCCTTGACTCCCTAGTAAGCTTCCATTTTGGACTCTTCTTTGAGCTTTCCCCTTCAACTTTCTCGTTTTCCTTGCTTTCCATTGTCACATTATTCTTTGCAACATCCTTTTTCATCCCCTTATCTTCCTCATCTTCTTCAACAATCTCCAACTCTTCCTCATTATCTTCCTCTTTGTCCTCATCCTCTTCATTATGAATGGGCATGGATGGGCCATCATATGAAGTGCCACTCCTTAGTTTAATTCCCTTGCAATGTTCTCTTGGATTAACCTCGGTTGTGGATGAAAACTTTCCTTTTGATTTGATATTTCCCACGGTTGTGGCTAATTGTCCCATTTGGAATTCAAGAGATTTGATTTGGTTCTCAAACTTCTCTTCTATCTTATCAAGTCTTGCTTCAAATTTTGTATCTTTCTCCTCCATCTTCTTCAACAATAAAGCCAATAACTCATCCATCGACGGCTTCCCCTCACCACTAGGGAGCTTGGCACCGGGATCGAAGCTCGGGGATGTTGGACGGCCGCCTTGGGGTTAGCATAGGAGAAATTTCCATTTCTCTTCCACCCTTGATTGTACGCATTTGAATTAGACGAAGGTTGTGAAGAGGATTGGCCTCGAGTATTGAAAGAGTTCCCTCCTTGTTGGTTTTGATAGGGCCCTTAAGTATGATGTGGAGGCCTATATGGGACTTGGCCTTGAGGGATTGGATGTCTTCTTCCTTGAAAATTTTGCTGATACCCTCCATGAAATTGGGGTCTTCCCATATAATTCACATCCTCCACTTGACTTGTTTGACATTCGAATTGCCCTTCTTGCATTAAAGGAGGTGGAGAAGGTTGATTAGATGAAAGAGAGCTTACTTTCTCGATTAATGTCATCATCATCGACTACATCAAATCCCCTTGCTCGACTTGTGCAACTCTTTGGTAAACATTTTGATTTGTATTCCATTGCGATGCATTGGTCGCCACTCCATCTAGGATTTCTATTGCCTCTTGAGAAGTTAGGAATATAAAATCACCTTTGGCACAAACATTGAGATGTAGTTGAGCTGCCTCATCTACCCCACAATAGAAGAAGCAAATTGTTTGCTCTTCCGGAAATCCATGTTGAGGGCATGAGATTAACAAATTATTGAATCTCTCCCAAGCATCTTTAATGCTTTCCTTCGGTTTTTGCTTGAATCCGTGATATCATTCCTAGCTTGAACGGCTCTTAATGGAGGGTAGAACTTGAGCAAAAAATTTTGGGTCACCTCTTCCCAAGTATGGACACTCCTGGTGGAATTATTTTGCTCAACCATTGATTTGCCTTCCCATGAGTGTAAAAGAAAATAGCCTCAACTTTTTGCATCCTCCGACACACCATTATACTTCATGGTGTCCGCCAACTCCAAGAACCTATCCAAGTGCTTGTGGGGATCATCAATCCCGTCTCTACCTTCTAATTGGTTCTCTATCAAGAGCTTAATCATAGATGATGCAATCTCAAAATTGTTGGCTTGAATATTCGGTCTTGCAATTCCATCATAGTATTCTTGTAGTTGGGGTTCAAAATAGGCACGAATTGGCCTTCCTTCTCTAGGAGGTGGAGGATTTTGAGGATTTTGAGGTGGTGGATGGTTAGGTAGTGGAGGATTGTAAGGAGCAACATGATTTTGATCTTGATATGGAGGAGGATATGGCGGATATGGAGGTGGATAAGGGTTTTGTCCTTGAGGAGGTGGAGGGTATGGATATGGATATGTGTAGGGGTAGGGGTAAAGGTAAGGGTTTTGAGGATTGGGTTGGTTTTGAGGAATCAAGCAAAACTAAAAGATTTGCTTGTCCTCAAGCAAAGAAGTAAAAGAACAAGGGGGAAAATGCGTAGGTTCACTCAATACATGGACTTATCAACACTATGATGTAATCAAGCAATCTTCCTCAAATGAATCATCAAGTCAAAGAGCAACTAATCACCTTCACATGAGTTGTGCTTCAACAATAGCAAATTCGAACAAATTGTCTACCATACTCACAAGATATGTGTCTATCACTCATCACTCAAAAGTGTATAGGGCAAATATACTCTCAATCAATCAAATCAAACAAGTACACTACCATAGGCTTGCCACAAGTCTACATTTTCTACCACACAAAAGTGATCCATCAAGGAATCAACAAGGTCTTTATATTTGGTTGTAGTGTAGGCTCTTTGGTAGAGGTGGAAGATTTGGATAAGTGACTCGTAAACTAGTGGAGCGAGAGGTCAAGACGCCTAGGAACATCTCTTACTCTCAAGAGAAAGTGCAATTGTACGGGTTGCACCCACAATACTCAACTCACACAATTTACTCGTTTTCTTTACAAATCATTATTCTCACTCAATGGTCATAGAACCCTTTTTTCTCTTTTTCATTCAATCAACCACAATATGCACAAGAGATTTTTTCTTCTTTTTTCATCATTTCTTTTCTAATCACATCTCTTTTTTTTCAAGTGCACAAATTTTTTTCATCTTTTTCTTTTTCATTTCTCAACTCAAATTTTTCCCACAGTCTTCTTTCAAAGCACAAATTAACCTCTTTAAAAGCATTACGCTCCACTAGTTATTAGGGACAATTGGGCTCATAAAAGATAAAAGGCTAAATTCGTAGGTTTTCCAAAGAAATGAGTCTAAATAAGCTCAAAGTGGCTAACTACGAAATAATATCATTTGGTAGGATAAATTTGGTCAAGTGACTAAATCAATTCAAAGATGACCTTGTATTACATTCCAAGACTTCACACCTAAGTAGCTTCTAATTAAGAAAAGTGGCAAGTTCTAGAGCACACAAGCATGATTGATACACACATCAAGGAAACAAGACTCAAAATTATGCAAGCCAAGGCTCAAATCTCACAAGGTTATCAAGGTAGACAAAATGCTCTCCTAAGCAAAGTTTCCACACAAACACATATTACAATGACTAAATCACCCTCTAACTCAACTCATCATCCAATTCCAATCACAAGATCACCAATTAATCACACAACAAGTCCACAATCAAGATCACCTTACTCAATTTCCATCACAAAATACCCATAAAAGATATAAACTCAAAGATATGCAATAAATCCACAAATAAGCTTCAAAATCACAAAAAATTTCTCATGCTAATGAGAGGCAAGTTAGTGCAACGAAAATCGCTAAACTAACATACCCCCAAACTTTTTCATTGCCAAGCAATTAAAAGTTTGGTAAGATAGTTAGCTAATTGAGTTGCACACAACTACCTACTACTAAGAAATAAAAGCACATCAACAAAACCATTTACAAGTATCGTAAATCATGTAAGCTCAACAACGAAGTGCGCCGGTGCAAATGGAAAAGCATGAAAAGAGGCACACCTCCCCCAAACTTAGACAAGTCTAAGTCTAGAGAAGGTGTTGTACCTAAAAGTCTTCAAGTACCCCCTTTCCTCAAAGCTTGAGAGCATCACCAAACGTCACTCGCACGCCTCGACTTCCTACAAAACAACACAAAACACACTTATTGAAAGCAAAAACAAGCACTGAAAAGAATGAAAGCAAGAAAAAGCGATGGGTTGCCTCCCATCTAGCGCTATTTTTAATGTCCTATGCCGGACGTTATTTATTGACTTCACGCTTCCCTATCGGAATGGCCAAGGATATCGGTCCTCCTTGCCATCATATTTCAACCTTTGAGCTTCCAAAACCATTAGACTCTCATGAAAGTTGGACCAATCACCCGCATCTTTCTTTATTGGACGTTTCCCTTGCTCTTTTATTATCATCTCTTGCCATTCTTTCTCTTTTTATCCAAGGATACCCAAGCACTTCTCAATTTCCTTCTTTTGATCAAATTTATCAAGAGGCAAAACAAAATCAATAGAAGCATCAATGTCAAATAAAGTACAAATTGAAGAGTTCAAAGGTTTAGAAATGCTCATTTCACTCTTCAATGTGTTGTTCGATGCTTCTTGAATTTCTTGCTCATTGAAGCTCGTGTCCATCAAAGGACACTCCTCTCCATCTCTCTTGATTGTAGGATCGATGCCTAAACTCTTCTCCTCACTTGGGTCCTTTTCACCTTTCTCTTCCCCTTCTTCTTCTTCTTCTTCCGCATTTTGTAGCTTTTTCACAACGATGGCCGATTGTCCTAGTTGAATTTCAAGATTTTTGAGTTGATTCCCATGTTGGGCAATTTGACCTCCAAACAAACTTTCCATTTTATCAAGCCTTGCTTCCATCTTATCAAATCTTGCCTCGAGCCTAGCATCATTCTCTTCTGTTTTCCTCAACAATAGGAGTAACAAGTCACGCGTCGTTGAATTTTCCTCATTGTTTTCCCACTCTTGATAATGAGAAGGAGCTTGTTGCGTTTGGTAGTCATAATAAAATCTCCTCCAATTATCGTGGCAATCTCCTTCCAAAGCTTCTTGAAATTCAAATCCATGTGGATCAAATTCTTGACCATAATGCTCATCAATGTAGTTTGGAAACGTCTCTTGAAGAGTGGGTGAGGCTTCCTCATTTCTCCAATCTTGATAATAGGAGGGAACTTGTTGCATTTGATATTCATAATCAAAGTTCCTCCAATTATCGTAACCATTTTCTTCATATTGTGGAGGATAAACCATACTATTTTGATCATAGCAATGATTCCATGGGTATTGGTTATATCCATCCATCTTCTCAATTGAGCTCTTCACTACCCTTGCCTTCTTTCGGTGGCTAAGTTCGAGGTTCGATTTCAATAAAGAAATTTAACCCCCTATAAAAACAAGTGAGTGTCCACCTACAAAAGAAGGCAAATATCAAATTCACACAAATAAAAACAACAAAACAAGAAAACAAGTAAATAAAATGCCACTAGTAAAGCTATCCAACGAAATCTCAAGTTTCACCTAGACACACTCAACTAGTCCCCGGAAACGGCGCCATTTTGATCGTAGTATTTTAGTGATAGGAATTTGCGACCAAAGTTATCGAACCCTAAGGACTAGGAATGAAGTGAAGCCATGAAATTGCACGTTTTCTAGAATTATAGCGGCTAGTCATGATTGCGAGAATTAAAGCAACAAAAGAACAACACAAATACGACAAGAGATTAAACCAAGCAATCAACAAAAGAATAACAAGGATGAGATAGAAGTGCTCGGGTGCAAATCACCAAAGACTCGTCAAATTCGGATCATCAACAATCAAGTGTTCATTCAAAGAGGGATCATAGGGATAACCAACAAATAATTCAAATAAAACCGTCTTGGATAAGCCTAGGTTCTAATGATCGATTAAGCACGTAGGAATGTGAGAGACGGCACTCTCACCCCCTCACTAATTACAAGCAAACAACAAGTAATCAATGTGCCTTAATGAGGTTCTAATTAATCAACCAAGTATCCTTGAGTTAACCAAATATTGACTTCAATCACTTAAGCAAACCTAACACCTATGCATCAATTCAATCAACCAAGTATCCTTGCATTAATTAAATCAATAAACACAAGATCAAAGCTCACCCAAGCAATTAAATCATACAAAGCATCATTAAGACAAGTAATCACCTCAACAAATGAACACCCAATCATAAAATCACCAAAATCAACTCATCTAAGGATCATTACACCCAAGCATATATGAAATTTAGCCAATCATGATCAAAATAACAAAACCCATAGCAATAAATAAAGAAATAATAAAACCCATGAAACTCAAGAAAATAGAAGGAGAATAAAGCATGAGAATAAAGGAATAAACCATTAGAATAAAGAGATTAAGGATGGGTATCACCTTCAATGTGTAGATACACTTGGTGAATTAAATTCTATCTCTAATTTGCAAGAAATTAAAAGGAAATTGAAGAACACCTACAACTATGTGAAACTATGTGTATTTAATCCTATCTAATTCCCTATCTAATTGTGTGTTGTGTATCCCCCTTTAATCAGCTGAAATGGGAAGTATATATAGTGAGGGCAAAGTTACAAACTCCAATTTGCAAAGAAGGGCCTCGAAAATGATGATATTTCACACAAAATCGCGCAGTGTTCCCACTCGGCCACCGGGAGTTCCACTCGGCCGAGTGACCTTGGTTTGGCTTGGCCGAGTGGTTTCTTAGGCAAAATTTGACTCTGGCAAAATTACCTCACTCGGCCGAGTGAGCTTGGTTTGGCCGAGTGGGTGTCTTTCTGGGATGATACGACTCGGGCAGTGCAAACTCCACTCGGCCGAGTCACATGTGCTATGGCCGAGTGACTTCTCTTCCGCAGCAACCTCCGCTTCGATCGGTCATATCTTCTGCATACGAACTCCGATTTGCCCGATTCTTGTTGCTACACGACCCTCTTTCAACCCTCTTTCTAATGGTATAATTCTTCACTTAATCCAATAATATATGAAGGTCTGAAATTTCTCCATAAGTTGATGATTCCTACACATATTAACCAAAACAATACCACACTCTCTATCAAATGCAATTGGTCAAATATGAGTGAAATAAACATGATATTCATATCAAAATGAGAAGATTAAACATTCAATAATCATGTAATTTTCACACTAATCAGGTATGGATATGGATATGTGTAGGGGTAGGGGTAAAGGTAAGGGTTTTGAGGATTGGATTGGTTTTGAGGAATCAACTCTTCTCCTTGTTGAGGATGAACACCTCTCAACTCAACGTGTATCCCTTGGACGTTGACCTCCCTTCATTGGCAAGAGCCTCTCTTTGAGGAGGTGGATCCCCTTCTATTTCTCTAACAATAGCCCTTCGGTTTCTTCCCGATTCCTTCTTCTTGGTGAATTGATGCATGATTTAATGGGTATTTTTTTACAAAAAGTGGTAAAAAATGTTAGTTTTTGGTCTTAAAAGTGTAGAGTATCACTCTTTGGCATGAAAAGTATCACTTGTGTAGATTTTGATGTTTTTTATCTCGTTTTCAGGTAAATCGGTGGAATTTGACCAAACCAAGAGTACCGCATTCATACGGCGAAGAGACGAACGAGACGGGTGAAAATGGGGGTCGGAGGCGGAAGTCGGGTCGAGAAAATTCCTGGACTCGACCTCTGGTCAAGGTCCAGGAGCCTCGACCCGAGGGTGCAGCCAATTGATGAAAATTGCAAAAATTAAATGAACCTCTACTCGAGGGTTGGAAGCTCGAGTCGAGGGTGGACAAATTTGGCAAGCTCGACTCGAGGGCTGGAAGCTCGAGTCGAGGCTGGGCATTTTTAGGAAAAGCGCATCCACGACTTAAGGAAGCTCGACTCGAGGGCCCCAACCTCGAGTCGAGGGTGCATATTTTCAAAAATGTGCCTTTTTAATCCATTTGAGCGTAAAACAGAGCATAACCTTCGCCATAGCTACTTAGAGTTTTTAGGGCGATTTCGAGTTTCTTAGCTTAATTCTCCTTCTAGGTTGATTAGATTGGTAGATTTAGATAGATTTTCATTAATTGTTGATTAGATTGAACTTTGATCCATTAGTTTTCTCAATTCAAGTTGTAATACAATTGAAGTGAAGATTCCAATTCAAGATTTAAGCATTCAATATATTGATCATTTTGGCTTAATTGGTGATGTTCTTCCTCTCTACTCATTTCAATTCCTTAATTGTTGTGATTAGCCATTTGATTATGTAATTAGATTTTGTACCCATGGATTTTGCACTTTGCTCCATGGGCTAATTCACTTGTGCTTGGGATAATTGAAATTGAGGGTGATTTGATTGCTTGTGCTATGATTGTTGATGATTGTTGATCAATTGAGATAGTTAGTGCCCTAATTGTGATTCTAATTGTGTTTCATGCATTTTTATCTCTTTTGATTAATGTTTGATCACCCTAGCAATAGGCGAGTTGAGCTAACGTGATTAGGGATTAATCTGGTTATAATTGTGTATGATTGCATGAATTGGGTGCTTTTTAATTGAGAGATTAGTTGCACTAAGGATACTCACATTAGGCATTATGTGATTAATGGAGACTTAATTGCATGATGGTTTTATGCTTTCTATCTTAGTTGATTAGCAATTTTGATTCAATCATAACTTGTGATCATTGATTCCTTGATTGATATTACCCCTATCCACAATTGATTTTTGCTATTTGTTCTAGCCTACCACTTGTTTGATTAATTGCTTTGTTGTGTTGTTTGATTTTAATTCTAGCATTCGTATTGTGTTTTTGGAGCCAAAACCGTATTTGCAACAATAGTCATTGAAAACCCATATTTCTAGGGACTCATGGCCATACTTTTCCCTTGGGTTCGATGAACTTGGTTGTCTTAATATCGCTTACCCGATTTTACATTGCAATCAAAATGGCGCCGTTGCCGGATTAGTTTTTGCGCCTTAAGTGAGACTTAGGAATTTGTTTGAAGTGGCTACTTGTTGTTTTTATATTTTTGTTTTGTTCTTTATTTTTGTGAGATTTAGATACTTGGATTGGTGGTTTGTAGGTGCATGATTACAAGGTCTAGTGGTATTCCACCTTTGCCACTTAATCCGAAATTGAAGCTACAATTCGTGGAAATCGTGGGAGAAAAAGAAGAGAAATAATGGAAGGTGAAGAGTTGATGAATGAAGAGAGAGTTGGTGAACCTCATGTTGAGGAGGTTAATAGCAATGGAGAAGGGAGAGTGCAAGAGAATGGAGGAGGTAATGGGCACAATTTGCCTTATAATGCTCAAGTTGGCCCTTTCCCTCAAGGGTTGCACCACATCCATTTCCCTACCAAAATCCATATGCCTATCCTCCACAAGCTCACCAATATCCATTTTATCCACCTTATCCACAACAATTCCCACCATATTATCCTCATATGCCATACCCACATGAGCCTAGATATCAAGAGCCACCTCATATTCCACAAGCCTAACCACAACCGATGCAAGAGCCTCCACCTCAAGGTAGGCCATTAAGGGAGTTCTTTGAGCCTCAACTTCGTGAGCATTATGATGGTATTGCAAGGCCTAGGATTGAAGCGAATAATTTTGAGATAAGTCCCGCTTGTGAGGATGTTAAGGGAGAAGCAATTTGAAGGGAAAGATGAAGAAGAGTGCCCTCATCAACACATGTCACAATTTTTAGAGATTTTCGACACCACAAAGTACAATGGAGTGTCCGAGGATGCGAAGAAGCTAAGGCTATTTGTCTTCACTCTTAAGGGGAGAGCCAAAGCTTGGCTCAATTCTATCCCTCCTGGAACCGTTCGTACTTGGGAGGACCTTAGCAAGAGATTTTTATGAAATTCTATTCGCCATCTAAGACGGTGCAAGCCAAAGAAGCTATTTCTCATTTTCGTCAAAAGAATGGAGAGACTATTCCGGAAGCATGGGAGAGATATGAGATGTTGCTCATCAATTGTCCACAACATGGCTTTCCCGAGGAGCAAACGATCATGTATTTTTGTAATGGCTTGACGGATAGTGATAGATCCTTTCTTAATGCATGTGCTAATGGTTCGATTTGGTCAAAGACAAGTGGGGAAAATGAATGAGATTATGGAGAATATTGCCCAAGATTCTTTCCAAGTGTCGGTGAATCGAGGAGCTCATCATACAGTTGTCCCATGTGGAGGAGATTGAGTCTATGAAGACGATGATGATGACTATGATGGACCGTTTAGGAGCCCTTACTACTTCTCAAGCTCAACAAAGTGTGAGTCCATCTATTCCTCAAGTTGATTTGTGTCAAAGCCCAATGCCTAGTGAAGAAGTGAATTACATGGGAAGGCCTCCATACCAAGGAGGATATCAAGGCAATTATCAAGGGAATTTTCAACATCAACCTCAAGCTCCATTTAATGCCAACAATTGGAGGAGACATGAAAATTTCTCATATGCTAATCCAAGAGCCGCCGTTCAATTCCTTCCCGGATTTGATCCGGTGCCAAAGCACCTAATAATGAGGGGAAAGCAACTATGAAGGAGCTACTTGGGATGATTGTGAAGAGGTTAGAGGCTAATGATTCAAGATTGGACGATATTGGGAAGCAAATGGACACAAGATTCAAGACCATTGAGCACCAAGTGAGGCAATTGGCCACGACAGCTTGGAAAACTTTCATCTATGGTGGATCATTTGCAAAATACGGGAAGTATCCATCTACCACCGAGCCTAATCCAAAGGAGTTTTGTAATGCTATACAATTGAGGAGTGGTGCTAGATATGAAGGCCCTCAAATGTCCAAGGAAGTTGAAGTTGAGAAAGAGGTGGAGAAAGAAGAGGTGATTGAAGGAAGTGTGGTTGTTGATAAGGAAAGTGAAGAGATCAAAGCAAAGGAAGAATCAAAGGAAGAAGAGAAGTCCAAAGATGCATGGGGGTTACCATGAAACCCACTCCGGTTCCTTATCCTCAAAGACTTGGGAGGAAGAAGCTTGATGAGGAGTTTGGTAAGTTTTATGAGGTTTTTAAAAGCTTGCATATTGATATTCCACTTTTAGATGCCCTTGAGCAAATTCCTCATTACAAGAAATTTTTAGAGAAATAATGTCAAAGAAGAGAAGATGGGATGAGAAGGGAGTAATCAAATTAGTGGAAGAATGCAAGAAGATTCTTGAGAGACATCTACCTCAAAAGCTTAAGGATCCGGGAGTTTTATTATCCCTTGTGAAATTGGTGAAAATGGGAAAGTTCAAGGCTTATGTGATTTGGGAGCTAGTATCAATGTTATGCCTTTATCCATATTCAAGAAGTTGGAGTTAGGAGAGGTGACTCCTACCAATATTAATCTTCAATTGACGGATCAATCTTATGCTCATCCTTTTGGGATTGTTGAAGATGTATTAGTGGGAGTTGGCAAGTTTATCTTCCCAATGGATTTTATCGTGCTTGACATGAAAGAAGAGCTTGAGGCACCTATCATTCTTGGTAGACATTTCCTTGCTACCGGAAGAGCGATGATTAATGTTGAAAAAGGGGAGCTCAAATTGAGCTTTAATGGAGAAGAGGTGACGTTTTCTAGAGCTCCATTGGAAGAAGATGCTCCAAGTACTTTGGAGAAGAAGACGTGTGGATACATTGAGATCATCGATTTATACCCTTCAATTGATAGGGATGATTCTACCCCTTCTACTTCTTCTAATTCTTTGATTAATGAGCATTTTATTCCTTCTTGTAAAGTGATTGCTAATAAGTCTTGTGTTTCTCTTGATGATCTTAGGAAGGAAAAAACACTTATTGAACCTTTGCTTGATCCGGAGATAGAAAGATCGAAGAAGGAGTGAACGAGTTGACCAAGCTTGAGCAATGCTCAAGTTTGGAGGTGTTAGAAGAGAGAAATATACCACTTGAGAAGAAGGAAGCAAGTATCGTAGTAGGTGATCAAGTGGTGTGGAGCGAATCAAATTGGAGTAGGTTACTAGGAGTGGAAAGACTCAAAGAAATCTTGACGGTGAAACAGATCAAAGGAGGAAAGCTCCTATTAGAAGACAAATGGGGATGTTGCCTTTTTGCAAAGAAAATCTAGTAAGGCACAAGGATGAGCCTCACGTCCTCATTGAAAGGGAAGTATGAACTCCTTGAGTTCCATCCGGCAAAGGACGTTAAAAATAGCGTTAGATGAGAGACAACCCATCCTTTTTTTTGCTTTTGTGTGTTTGTGTATTTTTGTTGCCTTTTGTTTTTGTTTTGTTTTGGAGAATTGGCTTGGAAATTTAATTGATCATGCTATGGAGATTGCCATATTTTACTATGGGATTATTGGAATAATTGAGCTTATTGATACCATGGGGAGTTGCATATATATATTTGTATCACTCTTGTGCCAAACTTTGAAATCATGCTAACATTTAAGTTTGGGGGTGATGATTGTTTTTATGGTTACTTGCATCTCGTCGTGGTAATGATTTAATGCTCGATTGTAGGTACACTTGCTACATCGGATTGGAAAGTGATTGGAATTGCAAGAAAATTCAAGATCAAGGAAGAAGTGCATAAAAGTTGGTGAAAATTGAGCAAAAGGAAGAGACCCGGTTTCCTCGATCGAATGAGCGACCGGGCTTAAATCGAGGGACCAAAAAGGTTAGTATGTGTATATTTGGGTTCGTTAGGGTCGAGAGGGTCGATTTTAGGAGTTTCGGGGTCGGGTCGGGTCCGAAAATTCGTGAAAATTCCCTGGACTTGACTTACGGGTCGAGGTGCACGAGCCCCGGGTCGAGGGATCCACACTTAGAGAAAATTTTGAAAAATCACTTCACCCTCGAGTCGAGGTCTGAGCCTTGAGTCGAGGTCAATTTTTAAATTGAAGGCACGACTGAGGGCAAAGCCTCGAGTCGAGGGGGCCATTTTTCAGATGCCTCGAGTCAAGGGCGTGAAGCACGACTCGAAGCTGGTGCCATTTTTAAATAAAATGCAGCAGCTTTGCATTCATTTCCACGACTCGAGCCCTAACCCCGATCTCTTCGCGATTTTCTTCTTTTTCGATAATTTCACACAAATTCCACCGATCATTTACATATTCCATCACATATCATCCATCCACACAATCAAAATCAAGTCTTTGAAGGGTTTTTGAGATTATTTTGGGGATTTTTAAGAAGAGTGAGTGGGTGTCTTCCAAATCATCACAAGTCCGAATTCATTGACATAAGGTACGTAATTCTCATCTCTTGGCCATTTAGATTTTGTTCTTGAGTAGATTGATGCATGGGTGTGGACGAATTGTGCTAATTTTATACTTTGAATTTGAATTTCATTGAGGCATTTTACGAGCACCTTGTATGCATATGGTTATGGACGGAATTTGAGCTTTGTGTTGATTAGTTTGGATTAATTGGTGGATTAGAAGACATGTTTAGGATTAGTTGAGATATTTTTCTTATGCCTTTGTAATTCCATGCCTTGAATTTGACTTTTACATGATTATTTGGAGGCCATGTTTGATATGATAAGTCACTTAGCCAATTTTTTCCCCATAAAAAACATTTGATTTCCTTAGTGAGCCATGTTGAGCTGGTATCCTTATTATTTGGCAAGCCAAGTGAAATTGAAGTCATTTGCCTATTTTTATGAGCCTTATTGTCCTATGTTTAGTAGAGCTTGATTGTTGGCTAATAGATGGTGATTTGCATGTAAAGTGTGGTGGAAAATTGATGTGCTAAGTTGATGATTGAGAAGAAAGAAAAAGGTTGAGATAAAAAATTGAATTGAGGAGAAAATGTGAAAGTGAAAAGAAGAAAAATCAAATTTGTGAGCTTAGGTGAAAAAAGAAAGCTCAAAAGAATGGTGGTGATTGAACTTTGAAAAGCATGAAGAAGAAAGAGTGTTGGTTGATTGATAAAGAATTGAAAGAGAAGTGTAGTGAAGTGCTTTGTTAACTTTCAAGTTCTCTACTATTTGAGTCACTCTTACCTAAAGTCACCTACCCATTCCAAAGAGCCTACATTACAACCTTGATGAAAGACCTCTTTGATTCTTGATTGAACACAAAAGAAAGTGATTGATATTTAGTCATTTGGCAAGCTTATGGGGTTCATGTTTGTGAATTTGATGATTGAGTGCCATTTTACCTTGATACACTTGAGTGAAGAGAGAAATACTCCATGGAAGGAGTAATGAGTTGAGTATTTGATGTTGCATTTGTTTGAGCATGATTCATCTTGATTGCTAGTTGAGAGTTTGCATTGATACTTGAGATCATTGATGAGTTTGATTGTCTTATTTTTCATCTATGGTGCCATGAGACATAATTGCAATCAATTCACTCTTTTGTGCTTATTTGTTTCGTTGCTCGAGGACGAGCAACACTTTAAGTTTGGGGTATTATGATGAGAGTGAATTGATGCATGATTTGATGGGGTATTTTGTGTGCAAAAAATGGTAAAAAATGTTAGTTTTTGGTCTTAAAAGTGTAGAGTATCACTCTTTGGCATGAAAAGTATCACTTGTGTAGATTTTGATGTTTTTCGTCTCGTTTTCGGGTAAATCGGTGGAATTTGACCAAACCGAGAGTACCGGCATTCATACGGCGAAGAGACGAACAAGATGGACAAAAATGGGGGTCGGAGGCGGAAGTCGGGTCGAAAAAATTTCTGGACTCGACCTCCGGTCGAGATCCGTGAGCCTCGACCCGAGGGTGTAGCCAACCGATGAAAATTGCAAAATTAAAGGAACCTCGACTCGAGGGCTGGAAACTCAAGTCGAGGCTGGGCATTTTTAAGAAAAGCGCATCCACGACTTAAGGAAGCTCGACTCGAGGGCCCCAACCTCAAGTCGAGGGTGCATATTTTCGAAATTGTGCCTTTTAATCCATTTGAGCAGTAAAAACAGAGCATAACCTTCCCCATAGTAGTTACTTAGAGTTTTTAGGGCGATTTCTGAGTTTCTTAGCTTAATTCTTCTTCTAGGTTGATTAGATTGGTAGATTTAAATATATTTTCATTAATTGTTGGTTAGATTGGACTTTGATCCATTAGTTTTCTGAATTCAAGTTGTAATCCAAGTGAAGAGAAGATTCCAATTGAAGATTCAAGCATCCCATATATTGATCATTTTGGCTTAATTGGTGATGTTCTTCCTCTCTACTCATTTCCATTACTTAATTATTGTGATTAGCCATTTGATTATGCAATTAGATTTTGTACCCATGGATTTTGCACTTTGCTCCATGGGCTAATTCACTTGTGCTTGGGATAATTGAAATTGAGGATGATTTGATTGCTTGTGCTATGATTGTTGATCAATTGAAATAGTTAGTGCCCTAATTGTGATTCTAATTGTGCTTCATGCATTTTTATCTCTTTTGATTAATGTTTGATCACCCTAGCAATAGGCGAGAGTTGAGCTAACGTGATTAGGGATTAATCGGGTTATAATTGTGTATGATTGTATGAATTGGGTGCTTCTTAATTGAGAGATTAGTTGCACTAAGGATACTCACATTAGGCATTGTGTGATTAATGAAGACTTAATTGCATGATGGTTTTATGCTTTCTATCTTAGTTGATTAGCATTTTTGATTCAATCATAGCTTGTGATCATTGATTCCTTGATGTATATTATCCCTTGCACCCCTATCCCCAATTGATTTTTGCTCTTTGTTCTAGCCTACCACTTGTTTGATTAATTGCTTTGTTGTGTTGTTTGATTTTAATTCTAGCATTCGTATTGTGTTTTTGGAGCCAAAACCGTATTTGCAATAATAGTCGTTGAAAACTTGGCCATACTTTTCCCTTGGGTTCGATAAACTTGGTTGTCTTTATATCGCTTGCCCGATTTACCGCAATCAGAGCAACATGGTTTTGATCTTGATATGGAGGAGGATATGGTGGATATGGAGGTGGATAAGGATAGGGGTTTTGTCCTTGAGGAGGTGGAGGGTATGGATATGGATATGGGTAGGGGTAAGGGTTTTGAGGATTGGGTTTGTTTTGAGGAATCAACTCTTCTCCTTGTTGAGGTTGGACATCTCTCAACTCAACGTGTATCCCTTGGACGCTGACCTCCCCTTCATTGGCAAGAGCCTCCCTTTGAGGAGGTGGATCCCCTTCCATTTCTCTAACAATAGCCCTTCGGTTCCTTCCCCGATTCCTTCTTCTTGGTGGTGCTTCGTTATCAATTTTTGAAGTTCAATAATGCACCTACTAAAAAGAATCCAAGTATCAAATTTACAAAAACACAAACAACAAAGCAAGTAAATAAAACCACTAGTAAATCTATCCAACAAAATCTCAAGTTTCACCTAGACACACTCAACTAGTCCCCGACAACAGCGCCATTTTGATCGTTGTGTAGTTCTAGTGGATAGAAATTACGACCAAGTTATCGAACCCAAAGGACTAGAGGTGAAATGAAGCTATGAAATTGTACATTT
The DNA here is from genome assembly GCA_030762865.1 of Paraleonurus japonicus. Lineage (NCBI taxonomy): Eukaryota > Viridiplantae > Streptophyta > Magnoliopsida > Lamiales > Lamiaceae > Paraleonurus > Paraleonurus japonicus. The sequence goes on along the minus strand of CM061061.1, from coordinate 19,393,364 downwards.
TCTAGAATTATAGAGGCTAATCAAGTTTGCAAAATTAATCACCAATAACTACGCAATTTCAACAAGAAGTTAAACAAAACAATCAACAACGAAATACCAAGTGGGAGAGAGTAGTGCTCGGGTGCAAATCACCAAAGACTCACAAATTCGGATCGAAACAATCAAGTGTTCATTCAAAGAGGGATCATAGGGATAACCAATCAAGCTTATGTTCTAAATGATCAATCAAGCATGTAGGAATGTGAGAGACAACACTCTCACCCCTCACTAATTACAAGCAATTCAACAAGTAATCAATGTGCCCTAATGAGGTTCTAATTAATTAACCAAGTATCCTTGAGTTAACCAAATATTGACTTCAATCACGAAAGAAAACCTAACACCTATGCATCAATTCAATAAACCAAGTATCCTTGAGAAAATTAAATCAATAAACACAAGATCAAAGCTCACCCAAGCAATTAAATCATACAAAGCATCATAAAGACAATTAATCAACTCAACAAATGAACACTCAATCATAAAATCACCAAAATCAACTCATCTAAGGGTCAAAACACCTAAGCACCTAAGAGATTTAGCCGATCATGACTAATTGAAACAAACCCATGAAAATTAAGAAAATTAAAGGAGAAGAAAACATGAGAATTAAGAAATAAACCACTAGAATTAAGAGAATAAGGATGGGTATCACCTTAAATGTGTTGATTACACTTGATTCAATTAAATCTAACTCTAATTTGCAAGAAATTAAAAGAAAATGAAGAACACCTACAACTATGTGTGAGTGTGTTTATTCTACGTGTAGTATTGTGTGTTCTATCTATTCTCTTCAATCTAATTTTGTTAATTCCTTTCTCTCGCTATCTATCAAGTTTGAAGATATAAGCCCCTTTTTCCACGTGTCGCGCTCGGAATGTTCAAGAGAAGAGTTGAAAACTTGCTGGGAAAACGTGTGTTTGCGATTTTTGCTGCTGGGTATGCCGCCTCGACTCGAAGCTGGCGGCTCGACTCGAGTCAGTGGCGACGTCTCGAGTCGAAGTGGGAATGGCGTTGGGTCGAGGCGAGCTCGAGACGATTTGAGCGAGCTACATAAATTGGGTCATTTTCATCTCGACTCGGACGAAGGCGTGGGCTCGGGTAGAGAGAAATGGTGGTGGATCGAGAAATTTGGGGCGACGACGAGAACAAATCGAATTCCGACGGCGGCGGCGGTGGAAGATTTGCGTCATTGTGGATGCATAGCCGATGGGTCGGCGATTATTGGTGGTTGGCAGCGTGGGGTATGTGAGATTGGATGGGTGATGTGGTGGTGACGACGATGGAGGTTTGAAGGGGGTCGCGACTATGGCGGTGAGGGGCGATTGAAATGGGTGGTCGGCGGAGGCGCAACAGCCGGCCGGGCATGCCGGATTGAGGCTGTGAAGGCTGTGGTTGATTTGGGGTTGCGACGGGAATGGCAGAATTGGTGAAGAAGATGGTGGGTGAACTAATCTGATTTGTGGGTGTAGGGTGTACTCGGTTATGGTTGTATTCCTTGATTCGATGTGTGTATGCTTGAGTTGTGTTTTTCGCCATTCCAACTTCGTTCGATCATATCTTTTTCATACGAGCTCGGTTTGAACCGATTCTTTTTGCATTGCGAAGCTCTCTCGGCCCTCTTTCCAACCATATAATTTCTAATTTGATTTGGAAACATTAATTTCCCTGGAATTGTCGTCCAAAATCGCCTCAAACCTACAAATTAAACTCAAAATACCAAACTAAATAATCAAATAAAATTAGCCAATTAAATGTGAATTAACATAAAAATGATATCAAATTGAGGCAATTAAGCACACAATAATCATGCAATTTTCACACTAATCAGCCTCCTAACTAGACATGTAAACATAGTGGTGACATTAAACAGATTAAACATGCTCAATCATCATTTTTATACCAATCTCATAATATTCTCAAATTAAATTCCAGCGTTTAACCCCTCGTAAAATGAATCATAAAACCATCACAGTGGTCAGTTTAAGCCTCCTAACTGGACATGCAATCATAGTGATAGCATTAAACGAATTAAACATGCTCAATCATCATTTCAAGATAAATTTAGTATCACAATAGCACAACACTCTTGCAATTTAGAATAATATGACAAATTGAGCATGAATTAGAAGAGATATCCGAGATGGCCTATTTCAACAACAATTTAGCCGTTGCAACCCACACCGAGTATCTTTCAACCGCATAGCGATGCCTTCAGTAGTACCATGGCCCACAAAAGTCACCCCAAATCCTCAAGTAATCATCACCAACACGAGAATCGGCCACTAAACACTCACATATCACTAAATCGGACACCGTGCTCGAACACATCACTAAATTGGACACCGCACTCAAACACATCGGTGACTTAGGCACCACCGTGTTACACTCGGAGAGAGTGGTGTATTTGATGGGTGAATCTGAGAGGGGATTTCGATGGTAGGTGAATCAGAGATGGGGGTTTCGTAGGTGGGTAAAATTGACAGAGGGTTGCCGATGGTGGGTAAATTTGAGATAGGGGTGTCGTTGGTGGGTGAATTGGAGAGAGGGGTATCGACGGTGTGTGTGCATGAGGCGATGGTGGACAATTCAAAGAAACCACACAAAATAATCGGAGATTCCGACAAATCGAACTTGTAATAGGAGAATCGAGGGCTTAGCATCGGTAAACATATCGTAAAAGAGGATATAGGCGATTATATTAAGTAATTGGGCTAGGGTAGATTAATTTTTTTTTTTTTTTAATTTGTGTTAATTGAGTTTTAAGTTGTAAGAATAATTGAGTGACATTTGTTGTAGTTTTAGTGGACGGATGGAGTATAATTTATATATTTATTTATTAATGTACAATCTTTTTTATTCCTACTTTTTTTTTTTTATATTTTCCACTCACGTTATCTTTTATTTGTTAGATGACTAGAATCTATAAAAAGTAAAATATGGTCTTAAAATGTGTGAGTGTATCTATCTTTCGGGTTTCATATTGATCGATAATTTTTCATTTTTTAAGTCCTAAAGTGTTGCCTTCAGATCATCCTTTATTGCTTTGTGATAATCGTAATGTTGTTTTCTTGAGTAAAAATCTGATTGCATGGTAACAATAAATTTTGTGTAATTAAATATAAAAATACAAAAATTGCTTTACATTTCTAATTTAATACTCGATCTTTTTGTTCCTCCGATTCTTCTTTTCGAATATTGACTTTGATCTGGATGATTTGTTGGCAAAATTTTTGTGTTGATCTTCGTATCTCAAATGAATGAATTAGGACTCATTTTATAGGTGTAGGGAGTTAATAGTTTCTTTTCGCATATTGCCACGTGAGCGATTTGATTCGCCGAGATTGATTTGATTGGCTGAATTTGATAGCTAACTACTTTTCTTTTGATTCTGTCGTAACTCCACTCTTTTTCATTTCACTTGTATAATAATAGTACCAATTTAGTCTAATGACATTTTCTAGTCAAAAGAAAAAATGTCAGATTCTATAGTCATTCTTTAATCCCTCCGTTATTATTTACATTATTTAAAAATAAATGACACAAACTTTAATAAATGTGTTGTTTATTAGTATTACAAGGTATAAAGTGAAGAGTAAATGAATCTTTTCAACTTTATTGGAGTGAGTATTTGAGTGGAAGAGATTTAATTATAATAGAGAATTGAGTGATATGAAGTGTAAATAAGAGATGTTTGTAAAAACTTAGTTTGAGAGAATATAGTTTTGCTTTTTTAACTATATATTTTGGGTATAGAAAAATAAATTGTAGTGTTCATTTTTTTATTTAAAACAATCTAAATAGTAATGAGAGGAGTATAAGTAATGTACTTATGATTATAGTCGTATAAAAGGACTACTCATGCACTCGTAACAATTAAAAATTTCCAGCGAATCATATCACATTCTTCAATAAGCATGTGCAGACATGAATCGTTGAGCCATTGTGACGTTCGTTTTGAGTTTTAAGTGATTTTTAAAAATTATATTTAAGGGTGTAACTGGATGATGTACGACTTATGATTTAAATATATCAAAATATTAAGAGGAATAATTGAGTAATTATATGCGGAAGTGTGATAGTATAGATTTATAGGTGATATATATATATATATATATATATATATATATATATCGATTTAAAATTCTCAAACTAGAGCCGATTTTAAATCTCAAACTCAATTCGACCTGATTTTTAAAACACAAAACAAACATCACCACAATGTTTGATCTTTGAAATAAACTCTCCTATTACTTCAAGACCAAAGTTTTAAGGTCATATTTTGTGATTGCCATCATATGCACAACCAGGGATATACGGAGGCGGTCGTCCCCTTAGATTTAAATTTTCTCTATTATATGTATAAAACTTTTCTTTATTAATACATTAAATTCGTAATATTATATATATGATCGTGGTGAAAAGTGCTTGCATTTAATGTGGAATAATTGTCTATTTTGTAATAAAGTATTAGTCATTTGCACTAATGGAGATTAATGGATTTTTTTATGTATTTTGTCTCGTTTCTAGGTATTTCGGTGGAATTTGATCAAACCGAGCATATGGGCATTCCCACGGGAACAAGACGAACAAAATGGAAGAATTTTGGGATCGGAGGTACTCGACGGTAGCACAAAATTTCTTGGACTCGACCTCCGGTCAAGCCGGGAGGCTCGAGTCGAGCTTGGTGCCATTTCGAGATTCACCAAAGTGTTGAAGAGCTCGACTCGAGGGCACGAAGCTCGAGTCGAGGCGGCCGTTGGAGCAAGAAGCTCGACTCGAGGCTCGAGGAAATCAGATGTCTCTCATTTTAAACACATTTTGACGAAAAACAGGGGAGGAAGTTAGTAGCGATCGGTGAGCGAGAAAGGGGCAATTTTCTACAATTTCCAAGCAATTCTTACTTCAAGCACTCATAGATACAATTTTTAGATAGATTTTTAGCAATTAATTCATAGATTAGTGATCATCTTCATTAGATTAGTGATTTGGATTGTAATTTTCAATTGGAGAAGATTTTATAGCTTTGAAGATTCAAGCAACATTCAAGTGTTTTATCTACAATTTGGTCATTTCCTATCTTTTCTCTTGTTCAATTGTCTTAATTACACTTGTTATTATGTTGATTGTGTGTTTACCCATGAGATTTGCTTGTTGCACCATGCGCTAATTTCTTGGTGCTTTGAGTAATTGAAATTAGGGATGAATTGATTGCTTAGCTATAAGTGTAGCAAATTGTTGTTCAATTGAAATAGTGAGTATCCTAATTGATGATCATATTTGTGCTTTATGCATGTGTATCTCAATGATTTTTCTTTAGCAATCCTAACAACATGTGAGAATTGATTTAACATTGTTAGGGATTAATTAGGGGATAAACGTGTATGATCGTATGTGCTTGATGCTTCGTAATCGAGAAATTCTTAGTGTTGAGAACTTGCTCAATTAGATATTATATGATTGATAGAGATATTGTCATGTGATATTTTGCTTGTTGTTTTGATTGAACTCTATTTGGTGCATTTATAGTTGTGATCAAGGATTCCTAAATTGAGATTATCCAAAGCATGCTCCTCTCCTAGTACTTCTTGGAAGTTTGATATCTTGTTTACTTTGTTGTACTTTTGTTTGTGTGATTGCAATTTATAGCCTATTTGATAGTTGTTAGTAGGTTGCTAGATCAAAATCGGATTTAGCTTCAATAATCATAATCGGCTTGCATCCTAGGGTCTCATTGCATTTCACGTCCTTTGGGTTCAATAACTTGATTTGATCGTAAAAATACTTGCACGAAAAATACGTCAATCAATATATATGAAACACAATACTACTCTAAGGTGTGTGAAATATTAGGTACATCAAATACATCAATGACGAAGTTTCCTATATCGATTATCTTCCTTAGGCTTTATCCATGATTAATACACTTGTACACACGTGCAAGTATAACTGCATACAATACCGATACATAAAAATACACTTAAATTGTACGATATATAAACCTATTGTATACAAGTTTTTCTATATCCATACATCAAAATAATGGATATATATATATATAAATGTTATAAAGTGATGGTTCTCCAAATTGGTTAAGATAAGTTGTGATTCAACTCTCAAGTATCCAAAATTTATTATTATTACAAACATGAAAATGCTCAACCTTATTTAAGCAATTATAGAAGCACCTTGAAGGGTAGCAAGATTGTAAAAGGCACCCTCTTGTTTTTTAGGTGGATATAGCTTCCTTGCTCCACCACCTGCCCATCCATAACCAAAGCTATGGAGTCCAATTTCTTGATGGTGTTGAGCCTGTGCGCCACCACTATCGTTGTTCGTCCCACCATTACTCTATCCAACGCCTCCTGTACTAATTGCTCAGATTGTGCATCCAACGCGCTTGTCGCTTCATCCAATAATAGAACTATTGGATCACGAATTATGGCTCTCGCTATCGCGATCCTCTGTTTCTGTCCTCCCGATAACTGTACTCCCCTCTCCCCGCATTCTGTCTGGTATCCATTCTTCAGCCCACTGCTCAGAGACATTAGTAATGTCTCAGTGTTAGGAAAATTAATATAAATGAATTAATTTATATCTCAAGTGGTTAGAGCTCCACTACCTATGACCTAAAGGTCAAGAGTTCGAGTCACCATTGACCCGATAAAATAATGAATTAATTTCACATCTCTCTACAAGTTCGGACTTTCAAATGGGATAGAATTCTTTCACCAAGTCTAATGGATAGCAGACAAATTATGAAACAAAAACCTTTTTAAATATTTACCAGATGAATTCATGAGCATTGGATGCCCTAGCAGCTTCCACCACCTCATTCTCGGAAGCGTCGAGCTTGCCTAATGTAATGTTTTCACGAATGCTGCCCGAATATATCACGGGCTCTTGGCCGACGCGCCATGTGTCTCCGGTACCACTGGATATCCAATAGCCTTATGTTCACCCCATCAACCTTCACCGAACCATGATCAACATCATAAAACCTCTCAATCAAACCTATGACTGTAGACTTTCCACACCCACTCTTCCCTACTATTCCAATGCTTGTCCCTGCTTTCACATCCAAACTAAAATCGCGTAAACGGGCGTTTCCGGTCTCCTCGGATACGCAAAATGAACCCTTTTCATCTCCACTCCGCCACTCATCTTTTTCGGCTTCATTCCTTCACTCTCATCTCCATCCTATTCAAAATATAAACAGTTTTTTCTTTACAAGAAAAACAGCTTTTTCAACGAATTGAAAATAATCCTATAACTTGACATTTTAGTCTAGTAACCGGCTGCAGGAGGTGAAAACATCTCTTCCACAAGGACAAATCAGGTACTGCCACATCATCGCAACCAAATGTTTCACCTTCTACATCCAGTTACCGGACTATTTATAATTCAAGCAAGCCGACATGACTGAAAGCGAAATAAGTATAACTTACAGGACTAAAAAATAAAAGATATTACTCACAATGTAGGATCCAAGAATGTGCGATTTTCGATCGAGGATTGCAAATATAGAGGCAACAGCTGCTGAGCCTTTAGCTAGATCAGAAGTCATACTGCCTGCTTCAGCAACAACCTTTCCTGTGCTTACAAGTATGAAGAATGTCTTAAACACATCTGCAGATGATATCTCTCCTCTGTTCACTAATGTTCCTCCGTACCAAAAATCCAAAGCCCAGCACATGAATGTCAACCCTTGAGCCGAGCCTATTCCCACCCCTGCTAACCACGCCTTCTTTTCGCCTCCTTTCTCGGCTCGTCTTGGGCCTCATCGAAGATCTTAAGAACCTTCGCTGAGCTCCCAAACGACGAGACGATCCTGTGGTTGTAAACGGCCTCAGCAGCGATCTGAGTGCTCCGACTCTGCGCCTTGACGAACTTAGTTGTAATTGTGGAGAGTATCACTTTCCTTATATAGAAACAGAAGATGGTGAGGGGTTGAACTGCAATCATGACTAAGGCAAGCTTCCATGCTATGATTAGGCCCATCACCATTGCAGTTGTGACAGCAGAGGTGCTCTGTATCAGGAGACAGAGTCTGTCCGCAACGAGGGATTTAACCATGGATGCCTCGTTGCTTAGCCTCGAGCACAATGCTGCACTCGAGTTGTGCTCCTCATCGAACCAGGCTGTCTCGAATGTCAGCATTTTCTTGAGCAGCTTGAGCCTGACTCTTCTTGTTAAGCACTCCCCCATGTAGGCAAAATTGTAGTGTTGGCAGAGGTTTACTGTGATTGAAGCAAGGGAAAGTGAGGTGAATATGAGGGCGTAGGTTTGGATGTGGGCTTGCATTTCGGCATGCGTGGGGGCGAAAAAGGCCGAAATCGTGCCGCCTATGGATAGAGCGTAGAGAGGCTGTATTGTGCCGAATATGATAGCTGATAAGCTGCCTATGAGGGCTTGTTTCCATTCAGGGAGTTGAAGGAAAGCAATCTGGAAAAGGATGGAGGGTGGTGGGGTAGGGGGTGGGGTGGTGGTCATAATTTGTAATGGTGAAGAAAAAGAACAAGGGGTGGATCTTGATGTGCTTTTTCTGCCTGTAGTACTGCTTCTTGCTGGTGAAGATACTTGATCTTGATCTAAGGTGCTGAATTGCCTTTGAAGCTTGACTAATCTTGAATAGTGGCCATTTGTGTTAATGAGATCATTGTGGCTTCCAATCTCAACAATGCTACCATTATTTACAACTGCAATCATATCTGCATTTCTGATTGTTGACAGCATATGGGCCACAACCTGTTAATTTGCATTTAGTGGAAAGAGAGGTGATCATCAATTAATGCAAATTTGATTGAAAACGGTGTCGTTTTATGCCGATTGAGGTCGGAAGTGTACATTCATGTGACATAAAAAGACACAGTTTTTCTGACTATTTTGTGACAAATATTTAGACTATGTTTGTTTCGGGATTTAGGTGGGCAGAGAAAGTCATGACTTGAGATGTGATGAATAGTAAAAGTATGTATTTTTTTGAAATTTTAGTAGGACAAGATTTTAATTTAGGTCAAATCAATTTTTAAAGTGGTTGATATTTATTGTACTCCCTCAGTCCCATTTTAGATTGTTCAAACTCCCAAATGGATCTTATTATTGTTCACATTGTCAAAATTGGCAAAAAAAAAAAAAAAAAAAACTCTACCCTCTCAATCTAAACTCTTTCAAACACCCTTTATTTACACCTCATGTCACTCAATTACTCATCGTACCATTTCAAACTAAAGCAACCTCTCTCCAAATGACACATATACCCTCAACTTTATACCTTCTAATACTAATAAATAATTTTCTCATTAAATTTGTGTCATTTTGGCTTGACCAATCACAAATAGGATGGAGGGAGTATTGTGTAAGAGTAAATTAGGAAAGAAAATAAATGAATGAGAGAAAAGTATCAACAAGAGTAATAATAGGTTTATAGGTATTTTAGGTATGGATTAAGTATGAGATTTGAAAACACTAACTCGTATTGGGTCGGAAAGTCCTAAATCCTTTCGGTTGAATCCCGAAACAAACTTAGCCTTAAGTATTGGGACTAAATCAAAATAGTCAAAATTTTGACACAAAAATTGGACAGTAAACAAGTTATAGTACGAACCAGTGTTGTTCTGCCCATGGAGGCTTGATCTAGTGCATTTTGGACAAGTTTTTCAGATTCAGAATCTAGAGCACTTGTTGCCTCATCGAGGAGAAGAATGACGGGGTTTCGTATGATGGCTCTTGCAATTGCAATCCGTTGCTTTTGTCCACCTGACAACAGTGCTCCTCTTTCCCCAATCTGCAAATATCATAATATAATTAACTACATTTATAATTAAAAATCCACTAATCATTTCAAATATAATTAATAATCAATCTTCACTTGTGAATCATGAATGTACTAACAACAATCTTTTAAGTAGTACGTACTCCCTCCGTTACGTTTTAAGTTATCTATTTTTTCATTTTGGTCCAATTCCACCGTAAGTTACTATTCTATTTTTAGCAATCACTCACTGAATTTATATCGCTACATTTTTATCTAAATCTCTTGTATTTTCTTCTTTCTCTGTCATATCATTTGTATAATATTTATATTATATTATTCAACCTTAATTTTTATGTTTAAAAAAGAAACGTACAACTTATAACGGGACAGAGAGAGTATAATGTCACAATTGTTTTGGCTGCAATTTTCTTGCATCCCAGAGGATCAAGATCCATTAAAATATAGGGAACTAAAAATGAGAGAAAAAACTTTTCTTGGTATATAACGTGTTCCAATTACGATCAAAAGGAAAAATTAATTATTTCGCTTTATTCTCAATTATTAAAAAAATTATCCAATTTTGACCCTAAAATTGCCGAAAAATTCAAAATGTTGCAATATAATTAATTTCGTCTAAATGCGTTATTAGGGGCCAAAATTTGACAAGAAACAAGTTATGGTGCCTAAATTAGACATACACAGACATAAAACAAAGTCATTTTAAATTATCTGTAATTTTGAGCCAAAATTGTACAAAGCTTTTTAAAATGTTTTGAGACTGAAATTGGACATCGAAAAATTGGAACAAAAAAACCTCATATTTTAAAACCCCACACAAACACATATATATGGAAAAAACTTGTATGAGACCGTCTCATGCATGAGACCTAATCACTTTTTAATAAATTGACTTGAAGGTAAAAAATTAATCAATACACCCTATTAGCATGTGTTAATTAATAATCAAGTACGGTGGGACAAAAAGTGGAACAGATGACTTCGATTATCAAAACAAAAATAAAGTACTAAATTCACTAACCTTAGTGTCATACCCTTGTGGAAGTTGCGTGATAAAATTATGGGCATTTGCAGCCATAGCAGCAGCAATAACGTCATCCATGTTGCCGTCAACTTTGCCAAACAAGATATTTTGTTTTACTGATGTCCCAAACAAGGCATGCTCTTGGCTCACAAGTCCCATTTGCTGCCTAAACCATTTCAACTGCAATTTTGCTATGTCCACACCATCAATGCGCAATGCCCTCCACTTGCATCGTAGAACCTCTGTACCAATGCGATTGCGGTCGATTTTCCGCTTCCGCTGGCACCTACGAGAGCCACGGGGTCTTCCCCGCTTCAATCTTCAGATTGAAGCGGTTCAGCACGGGAGCGTCTGGCCGCGACGGGTATGTGAAGTTCACATCATCGACCCGACGTCTCCTCTCATTTTCTCCAGCACTAGTCCCTTTGTGCTGTCTTCGCCGTCGATTTGGGTCACGCGGTCGATCCTCTCGAACATTCGTGATGCTGCCACGGAAGCTTCCGTGAAGTATTTCAATTCAGGTAGAGCAACTCCCAGGGCCCTGCAAGGGGATTTTCAAACTTCTGTTTGAAAAAATTTCATTTCATCTAAAAATTTGAACTTATAATTAAAAAGACGTGAAATTAATTCATTTATATTAATTGTTAATCATTTAATTTTCATGAAACACATAAGGCTCCATTTGGATGGAATCATTTGAAATCAAGGGATTTGAGGATAGTACACCATATATTTACAAATCAAAATGAAGAAAAACTAAATGAATGGATTTGGTTCACACAAATATTACTTATAAGTGGGAGAATTTCAAATACCCAACAAAACCAAGTTATTTGAAATCCTCACTTCTTCCACTTGTGCTTAATATTTGAGTGTATCAAATTAATTAATTTAGCTTTTCTCCATTTTAGTTTGTGTAAATGTATGGTATATTATCCTCAAATCTCTTGATTTCAAATTCGCTCCATCCAAATGGAGTAATACATGACCAAATTTCATTGTTACACAATGATGCACATTATCTTTTGTAATATCAATTAAGCTGAATAACATTTAATTAGTTATATTTAGGTTGAATCCAATATAAATTCTACTTTATCAATTTTAGTTCTACGGTGTCCAATTTCAATCTCTTTTTGTTCAATTTTAGTCCTTTTTGTGAGAATATTAAAAAATTTACAGAAAATTGCTAACGCCCAGGACTGAAGTTGGACACTCTAGAACTGAAATTTAAAACTTAGATTGATAAAGTAAAAAAGAAAACCAAATATGTTTTTATCTACCCTAAGTTACCGGACATAAATTGATATGGGATTTTTTTTTTTCAATTTAAGAATCACATGTTTAAATATTCCAAAATTGAGGATGAATTGACTCGAATCAATCCAACTCTGGCCAAAATTTGTAAATTGAGGTCAAATCTACCTGAATCAACCCAAAACGAGCTAACAATAAATTGTCCTCTTTACTACTCCTAAGTTAATGGACTTAAAAACATTCCCTAAATTGATATTAACTCTTGAACTCATCTATCTAATAAAAGCCTAGCAAAAGAAACATGACTAATTAATGTGGAGTTGGAAGAAGAAAAAAAGGTTAAATATGAGGAATTAATTAGGGCATGCATGCATGCATGTTAACGTACAGTCCACCCATGACGAAGGAAAGAGCAGATGCATAAACCCTTCCTCCAGTCTCTCCTCTGTACATGATGAGGTGGCTTCCGTACCAAGCAAGCAACGCCCATATTGTAAATGAAAGCCCTGTGCTGCCAATAGCAAGCTCCTTTCGCCACGCCTTGCTTAATCCCGACCTTTTTGCTCGTTCCAATACAGCCGAGTACTTGTCGATAATGCTCCTCTCTGCAGTGAAGGAGTAGACTGTCTTGATGGAGCTGAGAGCCTGCGCTACTATACAGTTCGCCTTGGCGTACTCGTTGAAGCTCTTCCTCGACAGATAAACGAGATATTTTCCGTATATCATTCCAGGCACGATTAAGAGAAGCGTTGTCGGAAGCGCCACCACGAATAATCTCCACGAGAAATACGTTGAGAATGCTAGTCCTGATATGAACACTGACATGTTCATTATAAATATTGGTACCTGTCGACGATCATGAGTCAGTCTCCACTGAAATTTGCTTGCAGTATGAAATTCATACCATTACATTCATTCAGTTATATTATATTACTTATAAACTGAGTTAAAATTCAATTCGGTCTCATAACTTCGGACTTTTCCGCAAAAAGACCAATAAAAATTGATATTTTTAATTTTATCCAATAATTTCTCAATTGGTCCGATATTAGTCCAAAAGTTACTGAAATTCCACAAACGACATTGTATTAACACACATTTTCTTGTGACCTTTTATGAAAAAGGTCAATGTTATGGGATGAAAAGTGAAAAATTCAGCAAAAAAGGATCAAATGCGGAATAGTTACAGAATTATGAGACGAAATTAAAAATTCTAAATCTTTTGTGACCTTTTGCGAAAAAAGCTCAAAGTTATGGGACGAAATTGAATTTTAACTCTAAACTAATATCGTAATATTTAATTATCCACACAATTCGGCATGCAGTTTGTGTGTGTTAAATGTTACGACATTAATAAGAGTAGTAATATTACATAAATGTTATGATATTATTTGAATGAATGTAACGAAATTATATATTGAATGAATCCAATTTTGAATAAGAGTTTGTCATGGAAGAAATTTAAAAATGTACTATATATATACCTTCTCACTTAGGATTTCTTGTATGAGAGAAGTGTCTTTTGAAATGCTGTTAATGATTTCTGAAGTTGTTGCTTCTTGTGAATCAAAGAATCCAACTTCTTGCCTAAGAACAGCTTCCAAGTACTTGTACCGAATCCTTAAAACTTGTCTTTCACTGGTTTTGCTCCAGCAATAGCCTTCTGCATTTATTCCAATGTCAAAACAAATTAAGGATCGATTAACCAATTAATCATGATAATTAATGGGTCATTTACATATAGGTTTAAAAACAGCCTAATTATAAATAGATTTAAAAAATTTGAATAGAAGCACAAAAATATTTGAACAGACACACAAAAATATTTGAACATGAGTTTATTTGTAATTTTGAATTTTTCTTGAATTTATTTGTAATTAACTAAAAATGTTGCTTTAGGGGATTGGAACAAATATATCGTAAAGTAGGTCATTAAATTTTTTTGTTGCAACTGCAGGCATGTAAGTTTCGAATTTGTTTCGAATTTTTACAAATTCAGACTCGTAAATAATTATTTTTGCACATTTAGGCCCGTTAGTATGAAAAATGGTCTACATTTGCCAAAAAAAAAAATAGATGTCCTGTTTTTACCAAATTAAAAAAATTATTACCCTTAAAAACACAACTTCTATATTACATATTTGTTTTTTTAAAAAAAAAAACAAAAATCCCCGGATTTTGGGTTCTTATTCGTAGTTTAAAAGACAAACTTCAGTGTTAGTGATTTGTTGATTTTCAGTTTCTTTATATTTTTTCTTAATTTGGTGGGTGGGGTGTGCTACCTAGCTATATATAGCATCAAATTAGTATCACTTTTTTATGTTTCACTCTGCTATTCAATTATGTAAGTAAATGCGTGGTAAGTGTATTATATTTAAATAATGAATGAAAAGAGAAGCAAGAAAGTAGATGAGAAACAAATTACCCATAAATGCCACTGCCATGACTGCCACTCCCAAGTATAAAAGTATAAACTGCACTGTTAACAGAGGAAGCAAGTATGACTATGCATAAAGTTGAAGCAAATAATTATGTGTTTGAGAAATAAGCAACTTCACCCATAATAAATTGCTCATGTGTAGGCTCGATTCCTTATTTTATCCTCTGGTCGGGTAGGTGTATGAAGTGGATAATTTAATATGGGTAGAGTTGCTTTTAGTGAGATTTGAACCTACGACGTGTGTGCCAACCAAAAGTTCTAACACCATGCATGAAAGAAGTTCATCTCCTCTAAAAACTTGAACCGTTAGAGAATTAATTTAACACATTACAAATTTGAACTTTTTGATGAGATAATTTTTTTTTTTGATATCGTAGTTTTAGGCTAATGCACACTTCTTGGATTCAAATCCTGCAGAAAGCAATCCCACCAATACTAAATTGTTCATTCGTTGACCTCTTCCCTAAAGTGGAGAATTGAGAATCCGGTCCACGAGTGGGGGTGGGGAAATAGGAATATTAGAAAATTAATTACACACCTTTTTTTTTTTTACAAGTTCGGACTTTTAGATGAGATAAAATTCTTTCACGAACTTGTAGAGAGGTGTGACGCATAAAATAATAACCGTTGTCTATCAGCGGAATTCCATAAATATTGTCAAGATTTTGTGAATGAAAAATGCTAACCTTTTCAACCTCATGCATGAAGTTTCCATGGTTAAGAGGTGAGTTAGTGCCATAGCCCAAGCTATTAAAAAGGCGAGTGATGTATATGAGTAAGCAATTTGTAGAAATGCCATCTCCAATAGCCCCAAATGTTCCAAATATCATCAGCAACATGTCAATCCCATCAGCATATCTGAAAATGACCCTCAATGAACTTCTCCTCATCTCTTCTTTCTCTGGAGAAGACATTTAAGGTGATGATCAAATTTTTTTCTCTACTATTAGAATGTTTTCTTGTAATTAATTAGGAGATGAGAATGAAATCAAGGCTTGATTTCCTCTAATATCTTCATATATGTAAAGTTTACACGGGTATTTATAATTATAGGTAGAGAAACATATATGAGGAAGAAGCCCTACATTACACAAAATGACTCAAGATATATACTCTTTTAGTGAGACAATCCTCAATTTAATAATCAAGGTCTTGTATACATCAAGTGCACCATGCAATTCAAGTGAATTTATTTTTATTGAACAGCTTACTGCTCAACTCTCATTGTTCGGTGAAAACAACTGTTCTATATTATTTAAAAATACGCTGGAGGTGCATTGTGCACCTAGTGCACAAGAAACCTATTCTAATCACTATTTTCATGACCCGACTTTATTTTTAACGAGTCAGAATAATGATCATGCATGAATTTGCAGTGCCTCACTTTCTTCGCATAATTATGTTTACAAATATTTGTATTCGACGATCTCATACATAAGATGTTAATTACATGATTTTTGCATATTTTTGTAAAACATCAATATTATAAAAATGGTAAAAATATAATGTGTTATGCATGGTTCGGTTTCATAAAAGCTAACTATAGTACTATATTATGCATTAATGGGTGGAGGTCGCTTTCCATGTATGCACAAACCATATAAGTCTTTTCAAAGTAGGGTTTTCAAGAAAGATCATGACAATGTCTCTGTCTTATTGTCCCCCTCTTTTTTGACGTTCAATTTCTTTTCATTGTTAGCTTTTGCTTTAATTTTGTTAAGGCAACTAGTGAAGTTGCTTTGATATCATTTTTGTCCTTTATTAGCATATATGGTTTTTAAATTCAATTATCAATTTGATATTTAATTTAACGGTGTCAAGGACATACATTGATGAATGAATATTGCATTTCATTCGTCTATGTACAGTATTTATCACACTTCAACATTTTGGGAACCAATTAATTGGAGTCTGACACACTGAGCTTTTATCAATTATATATATAAATTTATTGTGAATGGAGCACTTTTGCATAACATATAATACTATCGTAAAGTTTAAGATTCAAAGGATGACACATGATTTAATCTCCGTCTTATATCAGTTTTTATAGGAGAGAGTACACATAAGTTTTAATAGACGGAGTATACACACTTTTTTTTTTAAAAAAAAAGTAATGATTAGAATTTTAAGGGGTAATTTTGTAAGCTTTAATGTATAAAGTAAAAAAATTATTGGGTTGTGTGTAAATTAGTGAAAGGTGTGAGGGTGAAGTTATAAAGGGTTTTTCATTTTAAAGGTGTGAAAATTATAGTGGAACAGGCAAAAAAGAAAGTGTGAAAGATTTAATGGGACGGAGGTTGTAAAATTGTTAGTGAAAAGTGTAAGAAAAGTAAAATTGTTGGGAGAGTGTATAAAAGTAAAAATATAGAGTATTTTATTGTAAACGTGGGGCCAAAACTTTCCAAAAAAAAAAGAAATGTTAACTTTAAAGAGGGATGTGCGAAATAGCAAAATGTTAAAGTTAAAGAGGGACGCAGAAAGTAGTATATTTATATTTTGTTAAGTATATATATACTCTCTTCGTCGCATTATTACTTTTGCACTTTTATTTTTCATCCTGTCTCAAAATAACTTTCACACCTTTAAAATGAAAAATCCTCCATAAATTTCAGTCTCACAATACACACAATTTTACACAAAATATTATTAATTTTGAATTCACACATACACACAGTTCAATTCACTTATTTACTTTATATATAAGAATTTACCTTTTAAATTCTTATTCATTACTCTTTTTTATTTTTTATTTTGTGTGTCCTTGTCGTATGAAAATAGTCATAGTAATGAAAAGTAAATTATCACTAGGAAAAAGTGGATGGAATATCACTATATCACTACGTTTAATCTGTTACTACATTTAGGTAGGGGTGTGCATTCGGTATTCGGTAACCGAACCGAATAGTGAAAACTGAACAAATACCGAATTAGCACTATAAGAAACCGAAATCGAATCGAAATATATAAAAATCGATCAATTCTCAAACCGAAATTTTCGGTCGGTTTCGTATAATATCAATATCAAATTTTTTTATTTTTTTAAAAATAAATTTTGAGACTTTTCTTTAGACTTTAAAAAAATTCTCAACCAAAACAAGTAAAATACAAGCAAATATAAATCATTTATATACTAAGTTCCAAGTTCTCAAGTTCCAACTTGCAACATAAAATCCAAATCCAAAGTATCAAAACATCAACATAAAATATCAAATACAAAATTTAATACAAATTCGTAAAATTATATATATCATACTCCATTATATATTATATTATATATTATATTATTTGTAATTTTTCTTATATTATATTATTTTATATTTTAATATATATATTATATTATATATATATATTAATATAATAAATTTTGGTTTGGCTTTCGGTTATACCAAAATTTTATTCATAAAACCGATACCGAAATCGAATACCGAAATTTTTAAATTTTAAAATCGAATACCGAACCGAATACCAAAATAACTGAATCGAATTAAAATTTCACTCGATTTGGTTCAATTTTTGGTTAAAAACCGAATAATGCTCACCCTTACATTTAGGCAATTTATATATAGTTAATCTATGTAGACTTTGAAGAGGCCTTTTGAGTTTTGACTACTGGACTCTCACCTAACTATATATAATCCTTCATTTTATTTATATTATAATAGATAAATACTCCATCCATCTCCTATATATTAAGTTTTTCATCTAAATCTTTTCATTTGTATAAATGACAAAAAAGTGTCTCCACATCTTTTTTATTTTACCTTTATTTCTATCTTTCACTCTCTGTTTTTTCATTTGTCATCGTATCTGAACATCCATTACACAAAAATATTATTTAAAAAAAAAATGTTCAATTGTTAGATGAGAAGCTTTACGAGGATGGAGGTAATTGATTGAGTTCATATACATGCACACATCTCAAAAATAATGAAAAAAAAATCTCAATACACTACTGAGATTCTCCAATGATTAAGACAACAAATCTATTTTATTAATTGTTTAATTAATTAAATCAACGACGCTGAGATAATTTTAAGGGCATTTACAATAAGGTAAAAAGAGGTAAACTTTATTACAGCTAGGTGTAAAAATTTGCACGAAGCACAAATTTTTTTGCAAAGCACAAAAATTTACACTTTTATACCTATTTGTAATTTGACTAATTTTTTACCCCTATTTGTAATTTTCCCTAATTTTAATACTATACAACACTAGAAAGGCAGCAAAAGGAAAGACTGAGGCTGCCGGTCACTGTTTTTATGTAAAGAAAAATAGTCTAATCGTTAATATACACATACATATCATGCATATAAATTTGTAATTTATTATGAATCTACGAGAATATAATTTATGCGAGTTAAATCCGTCGAAGCACGGAATTAACTGACTAATTTAGCAGCTAAAGATATATTCTAGGGTACTTCAGGATTCTTTTTATTTATAGGATCTTCTATTTTCTTTGATTAGGGATTTTTATTAGGAGTGTCTTATCCTTTCAGGTTTTCAATGGATTCCGGCCTCTGGATCGAGTGTGATGATCTTATGATTTTTTTAATATAATAACTAATTAGACGAGAGTATAATTTATGCATATTTTATTTGAAATTATATGGTACTCCTCTTGATGCAACATTTACCGTTCGACACAAATTTTAATATAAGAGTTGTTTAATAATACAAGTTATTTTTCGATGAGGATACGATAGTCTTTTCAACTTTAATAAGATAATTTTTTAATAATATTAAATTGTGTTAGTGTGGAAAAAGTAATGACATGTCATATAATATTAAGGTGTTTGAGGGAGATGCATAAAAAGACTAAAGTTGGTTTTATTTATTTAAGAAAATAATCCATCTAGTATGGGACAACATTTTTGACAAATGATGTATTTAGTATAGGATAGAGGGGTAGTATTTATCAGAATTTAATAATAAAAATAAAATATATAAATTAAAATTATTAGATTCGCTCAATAATTAAATTTTATCATTAGTTGATGTTAATCTTTCTATTTAAAAGGACACACTGAAAGCATTTAATAAATAATCAGACACACTAAAAGCATTAAATAAATAAATATTTCTTCTGTGCTGAGCAAATAATGTATATAGTACTTGACACTTTTTTTTTTTCGGGTAAGGAGTGATTCGAACTCATTACGTTTGAGTCATAGGTAGTAGAGCTCTAACCACTTGACCTATACCACTTCGGCTATAGTACGTGACACATTAAAAACAACTAATAAACTTAATATTTTTTAATAAAACAATTAATATATATATATTATAATAATAAAACAATTAATAACCTTTAGTGAAACAAGTAATACTCTCAAAATAAGTTTTAAAATGAAACTTGTTCACACATTACTTGTCAAAAAGTGTATATTGTTTGAACAAGTTTCCTCGTGAAACGCTTTAGTAAAATACCTAAATCCTTTAAATAATACCGCTTAATAAAATAACTAATATCATTCAAAATCCATAGTATTTTATAGTCAAACAACTAATAACATTTACTATCATTCCCATTATATTTTGGCAACAATTTAAGTGGGATAGGCATCTTGAAACGCTGTCGTTTATTGAACCAGCATGGGATCCATTCCCCAATATTCAAAAATTCCATAATAATTTGAAGATAAATTTATGTTTCCTAGTTTGTCTATAGGTTGTTTTGTTTGGTTTCCTAGCTAGTTGTTTTAGGATTTGCTATGCTATATATGGAAACACTTGTCGAGCTTTTTTCTTAGTAATTGAACAATTCCTTTTGATTAATTATAAATAGTAATTGCCTCCAAATTATTAGGAAATTGCATTTTTCTGAAGATTACTTTTGTCTTCCAATATATCGACAAGGTTCTTATCGTATACGTATCATTATTTTACTTAAATACAAACTCATCTTCTTGTAAAAAAATATATATATATTATATAAACGTCTATCTTTAAAAATTACGAGTATGTATCTTGTGCACATTGTATATCGTGCAACTCATATATATTTTTAATAGTATGATATTTTTACAAAAATACAGCTTGTTTTCACTTGCACTTTTTAATGAGATAATTGTATTTTTAGTGAAAATAATTGATATTGTTCAAAAATATATTTGATCAGCTACACGACATATGTGGTGCATACAAAATTTTGTCTGGAATTATTTTAATTAGACATAAGCATAATTAGTATAAAATCTTCTAATTACTCATAACTTAATTAATAAAACAACTGCATGGCAACTAAGAAAAACTAATCAACAAATTTACTTTACTCGCTTATGAAATTCTAGATATCCTAATAAGTGGATAATATAAGAGATTTTTTTTTTTAAATTACTCTTCTTATTATCAATATTAATTACTTATAATTGCTCAATAAAGTAAGTGGCATGCATCAATCATGTCTGTCAAAAAAAAAAAATGGCATCAATCATGTAGATGCTAGCTAGTTTTTTTTTTTAATTAAGAAGTGTTAATACTCGTAATAGTAAGCAATTATGGACGTTTATATTTTAAAATTTAATTAATATATGTTGTCTGCATATTCATAAATATTGTTTTAACTTTTACTTTTGAAGTATTGATGGATTAGTTTTAATTTGTGAAATGTTCTCCCAAAAACATTTTATAAAAAATTAAATATGATTAAATAAAATAAATTCTTGTGTGAAAAAATTATGTAATATTGAATACTTGCAAGACATATCCATAATAGAAGTGATGGATCCAGAATTTCATCCCAAAAGAACAAGATTTTACGACTTTAAAATATATATAAAAATCTATGTGTTTAATAAATAAAATTTAAATTCCAAAGGGGTGATTTCCCCCTCCGAGTTACCCACCTCTTCACACGGTTTGATTATTTTTATTTTCATAAATAATTGATTAACTTTGTTAATAAAGAAAGAGTACTTCAATAAATTAAATAATTATATGCATTCTTGATTTTGATTAGGATACATGATTTTGCATCCACTACTTCCAAATACCTAATGTGTCTTTTGTCAAGAAGAATCCTTCAAACATAGTGCAGCTAATTTAGAAATTTAAAGATGTTAAAATTAATTTATTTAATTACTCATGAATTGAATGGTCAACTCCATTATTAAGGAGAAACAACGACTATGTAATCTAATATAGGTGGAGTTACTTTCAATAGTATTTGAACATAAAATATAATTTCACTTGCAAAAATTTTTATCTAATCTAAAAGTTTGAATTTATAAATAGGAATGAAATTAATTCAATTTATTTAAATCTCTAATATTTTTTACTCAGAATTGTATATTAATTGTTGGGTCTATATCATTGTGTGCACCAAGCTTTGTGGCCAAATAAAAGGCAGGAAAATATATTTAATGGTGCAATTAATTATGCAGAAAATTAATATATAAAAGATTTCATTATTGCCTTCTTTTGGTTGCTTTATATCTCTAATACCAAGAGTGTAGCAATATTTTATTAGAATTACTGCGACCACGCATGCTAGCAAATGCATATATAAATCCATTATACAAACAGATATCAATCTCGGGATTCTATAAATTAGTGGGTCTAGGGTGGATAAAATATAAAAAATATCGATATACATAAATTGTCGTGACAAAAATATTGAATTTTTTGTATATTAAAATTTTCGGTGCGATATGCTTATTGTACTGAAAATTTTGGTTGGTATCGAAATAAAAATTTAGAAAGTCAGTATTAATACCGATAATATTTTGATATTTTCAGTATATATCATATCGAATTATACAATATTAATTATTTTATTTAAATATGATACCGTATACCAAAATTTTGGTATGGTATGCGGTATGCATTTTTAATATATGGTATATATAAATTTTCAATATGGTGTCGGTATGTATTTTCGCATACTAAAAATTTTGATACAACATACAAGATGCAAGATGGTATGTTCGGTACGATATGTGACACATGGTTTTAGTGTACTTGTTCATAGGGGTGGGAATAGGCCAAAGCTACCGACAGGCCTACGGCCTGGCCTATTAAAGCTCTAAATCTCGGCCGTTTAATAAATAATGTGCCTTTTAAGTTCCTATTTAATTAAATAGGCCACTTAAGCTTTTTATAGGTTTTTAAGCCTAACAGCCTATTTAAATATATATAATAATATTATATATTATATTTATATTTATATATATAATAATATATATGTAATATATGGTATACAATATATATTATACATTATATTAGATAACATAATAACATTACGATACGAAAATAGTATATATAAGAAATATATTATAATAATATATATGTAATATATATATATATATATTTATATATATATATTACATATATAATTAGGTTCATATTTTATTTTTCTTTGTAATAGTTGAAGACATTGAGTGAATTATTTGTCATTGGGGTATTATTTTTGCACTATTTGAAGATTTTGTTGTTGCTTTTGCTAGTTGATAAATTTTTGTATGTTAATTTTATTAGTATTTTGAGTTTTATAGTATTTACGGTGTAATATAAAAAATATAATTTTTAAAATTTGATGAAAAATAAAAAATTTGCAGAAATAGGCCTTTAAAAGGCTTTCAGTCTGGCCTATTTACTAAAAAGGTCAGGCCGAGCCTTGAAAAAAGCCTATCGTAGATAATAGGCCGTGCTCAGCCTAAAATTATATAACAGCCTAGGCTTTCTCATGCAAAGCCTGGCCTCGGCCTATTCCCACCCTCATCCTTAGTGTATTTCGCTCTTCCAAGTTCGAATTCTATTAGTTATGATACCTAACTTTTTTTTTTCTTTTAAATACTCAACATAAAAGGAATAAAAAAAACAATGAAAACAAACTATGCAATTGATTTGGTGGATTATTTGAATAAAATTGATAAGTTTCTCAAAATTGAAGTCTATTAAAACTTATCTTATATCAATCATATGTCAGAGAAAAATTGTCTATGTTATCAATTGAGAAATGAATTATTGACCAACTTCGTTACGGGCTTGATTAATTATTTTGCTTCAATAACTAATTATTTGGATCACAAGTCGTATGATTTTAATTTTTAATAAAATATTTTATACATTATACATTGTTACTTTTTTAAATATTTTTTTAGTTAGTACATATAAAATGGAGTAAGAAATACAGAAAAAATTATTCTATTTTAAAGTTCAATTCAAATCAAAATAGGGACATTTGGCCGAAAATACTGGTTCATATCATATATCGCATCGAAAATCTTGGTACTTAAAATTTCATACCGTTAACGTGCAAATTTTGGTATAAATACCAAAATTTTCAGTATTTTAAATCAAAAATATTACTAAAACTGATGCTTATAAGTAACCATTTAATAGTGGCTGTCGACTTGATGAATTGAAGGAGTGGATTTTTCTAACACAAAATATTGAGTAAATATTGTTCACGATGTTAATATTTATAAATAAATATTAATTTTTATAATATCCGGGTCAACAGTTCTAATATGTAGTATGTATTATTTATGGTATCAATAAATCAAATATTTTAAAATATGAATAATTATTTATTGTGAACAATGTTTACATAATACGCACTCGGTGAATCTAACAGTTATTTAGAAGGTAGGTTTCATCATAACCAATGATCGATAAATGAGACACTTCCTTTTTTCGAGAATAAATTAGACATTTTCTAGTAGCGTCTCATGTACTAGACAATTACAAAATTCATCAATTAAATAAAAAGAGAAAATAGGAAAGAATCCATAGGTAAATATGAATGGGCAAAATTACTTAAAAATTTAACCATATATGTATATAAATTTAATCAATTCAAAAATGTGCAGACCTATTAAGAACAAGAATTAAAGAACGTACCTATCATTCTGAGAAACTATTATACTTGATGTTTAAATCCTCAAAAGGCCAATGCCAAGCACGGCGCAGTTGAGCTTGATCGAGCTTTAATAATACGTTACAAATATAATCAATTTTATTGAGGAAAATGGTAGACTAAGAACATAAATCAATGAAATATTTATAGACATACTTTGGGATGGTCCGTACAATTATTCGCGCATGAGTCCCTCCAGAAAATTTCAGCACATTTAAAAGGCCAAAAATAAAGTCAAGAGACACATTGCATCTAATTATCTTTAAAAAATTCTTAGTATAGAATCTTATCGTAAATTATTTATTCGTTTAATTAATCCTCGTGCAGAAATTAATTTTGACGGTATTAATCACCGACCACAAAAAGAAATGCTTGAAAGGAATTATAACTATTAAATATGATTACATATCTAGTTAATTATATTAATTAGTGCTTTCTGTAACAAAGCATGTTTTAGTGGCTCTAGCTATACATGGAGTTGCCAGATCTTTTCCATGGAGCAAAAGGACAGAAGAATTTGCACAACTTGTATTCAACTCGTATTTTTAAACAGTGTCAATTATTTTTATTGAAAAATGTCATTGTTTTCACTTGCATTTTCAATTAAAATAAATAATATTGATTGTTTAAAAACACACCTGTGTTGCATGGTACACATGGTGCATACAAGATTTTTGTCTTAAAAATAAATAAATAGATCGCTTGCGAGACTATCTCACACTTACTTTAAGCAAAAAAATAAAATAAAATTGAATTACTATTTAGTGAGTAAATTGAATAAGATTAATAGATTTTGATCGTCTCACAATTATATATATATATATATATATATATATATATATATATAGGGATAGAGTTTTTTACGTCCCATAACTTATTGTGTTTGACGAAAACGCCCCAATAAAATTAAATTAGTCAATTACGCCCTAATTTTTGCTAAGTCCGTTATTTACGTCCCAAATATCGTCGGAGTTCATTAGAGACGACGAAACGACATCGTTTTCGCCCCATGTGCCCCGCACATGACTATTAAACGACGCCGTTTGGTAGTTTCCACCGAATTCGATGAGATTTGGGACGTAATTTACGGACTTAGCAAAAATTAGGACATAATTGGCTAAGTTAACTCTATTGGAATGTTTTCGTTGAACACAATAAGTTATGGGACGTAAAACTCCATCCTAATACATTTGCAGAGGCGGTAATGAGGGAGGTGTCTTACGGACTCCAATCGACGGATATTGCGGATCGTTACCATATCTGTGAGTATGACGAAAGGTCTACAAAGGTCATTACTTGGAGAGGAGAGGAGAGCACCGATATACGAAACCTACTCCATGTTTATGCAATATGAATTTTTACACGCACCTCCGTAAATAGTTCATGCTTTTGAGACGGAGCTAGATGATGCCATATTGAAGGTGATGCATTCACGAGCCCAAACCCATTATATTTGGGAGTTCGGAGCTAAGAATGGGGCAGAGGCATTAAGGCCAAAGGCAGAAGGATAATGCTCCACGAGAGGCCCAAAACACCGAGTCTACTTATTGTGTTCGATGAAAATGTCCCAATAAAGTTAACTTAGCCAATTACGTCCCAAATTTTTGCTAAGTCCGTAATTTTCGTCCCAAATCTCATCGGAGTTTGCCGGAGACTACAAAACGACGTCGTTTGGTAGTCTCCGACTAACTCGATAAGATTTGGGACGCAATTTACGGACTTAGCAAAAATTAGGACGTAATTGACTAAGTTAACTTTATTGGGACGTTTTCATCGAACGCAATAAGTTATGGGACGTAAAATTTTTATCCCTATATATATATATATTATAAAAATATAAGACAAAGTTTTGTATGAATAAGTTTCACTACGAAACTGGTTTGAAGAGTGTTGATTGTTTCATTAAAGTGTATTGGTTGTTTATATTATAAGATATTAATTTTGAATGATATTAATTGTTTCATTAAAGAGTTTTAATTGTTTTATTATAAAGTATTAGTTATAAACCAATTTCATGGTGAAATTAGTTAACGTAAGAATAATTTTTTATATAGAGCTCCCTCCGTCCGGTTATAAGTTATCCATTTTTTTATTTTAGTTTATTCACTATAAGTTACTCATTCTATTTTTAATTGACAACTACTCACTAAATTTATATCTTACAATTTTCAGTTATTTACATATATATCACTCATTTATTTTTACTTTTATCTAAATCTCTTAATTACTTTTTCTTCTCTCTTCATTACATCATTGTTATTTGATACTATATTTATATTATATTATCTTATTTTAATTTTTATGTCCAAAAGAAACGAGTAAGTTATTATTATGTTATTTTAATTTTTATGTCCAAAAGAAACGAATAAGTTATTATAGGACGAATGAATGAAGTATTATTTTGTCTTCTACAACAATTTGTTTAAAATAAATGGTATTCAACATGTGATGGAACGTGGAAATATCATTAATGGAGTTGTTATCTTACATTATTAATAAACAGGAAACCTTTAGAATTAAAAATAACTAAATAAATTATAGTTTGTTATAGTGATCTCCCTGCTGAATGAGTGGTCAAAAAGTGTTGAAAATAAATTAGACTTTAGTCTCAAAGAATAAAGGCTCACCCTACTTTATAAATTAATTAATAGTATTAATTATATATTAAGTGGAGTGCTTTGTGACATGTTACAAGGATGAACGACAATGCATGCACTGCCACCTAATTGGGTATAACACCAAATTTACTAGACAAAAATGAAATCATGTGCAATTTAATTAAAGTTATTTAAAGTACACTTTTAAAAAATTTAATAGTTTAATAAGCATATCAAGTTTTTTAATAAAAGTTCAGAATATTTATATTCAATTGAGTAGTGTTGTTAACCGAAATATTTATGAGTGATTAAATGTGGCTCTCGATCGGTTAAAACAATATTGATTGGAGCATTTATTATGATAAATACCCAAGAACAATCAATAGAAATGATGAGAAATAAATGAGCAATAAATGTAGAACTTAAAGCGGGAAAGTAAGTAAGAACACAAGGTTTCTTTGGGAGAGTTAGTCCTGTGCTAAGGATGGATTTTTTAAGATCCGTTTATTATGCCTTATAGGTCTTATTTATACATGGGTTTGGTTGTCTTTTTGGCAGTCAAAGGTACAATAAAGTACAAATCAACATAAATGTTGTACCATCTCTTATTAATTGAGATGTACCGCCCGCGACAGAGTAGACGGCTAGCCACTCGCGTCCGCCGGTGTCCCCTAGCAGTGATCTTCCGATGGCCGAGGATATTCTTGCCTTTCTCGGGATGAGTTGACCTTTAAATGGAGTCGGATATCTTGTACACGATACCATTTTGGGCGTGGCGTGGATGACAAGGCGTCGCCCTTACCGAGCTCGGGTGGCGGGGTCCTCGCCGCGCCCGCCATCCGGCGTTGCCGCGACTTTGTCGCCCGAAGGAACGCTCGGCTTGCCAGCGAGCAGCCGGCCTCGACCAGCGGGCGGGATCCTCGGCGGGCGTGGCCCGAGGGTCCGACTCCGCCCGGCCGAGTTTGCTTGCTCGACCCCGGCGAGCCGATCTTCCGTCGTGCCGAGCTCACCCGGTCGTAACCGAAGTCGGTCCGTCACGCCCGGCGAGTCGACCGCCGATGGGGCCGAAATCCTCCGGGTCGCGCCGAGCTCGGTGGGGCCGCCCAGCTGCCATTGGGCCTCGGGGCGAATAAATCGTCATACAACAATTGCCTACGAGCCCGGTCTCCGAGGAGTTCGGAGGCCGAGCCGGTCTCTCGGAGAGTTGTTCGCCTTATCGCCGAGCTCCCACTGCCGAGTACCCCCGGGTTTTCACCGATGGGACTTGGATTTGGACTTGGAGAAAATGGCGGTTGGATCTCGACAAGGGGTCATTTATCCCACGTGCTCTGCAAAGCGATTTTTGTGGCGCGCGTGGCGCTTGGAGGTGACTACCTCTAACCACCACGCGCGGACACGTGGCACGCCCCACGGTGCCGAGCGGTCACGACCCTTCGCGAAAATAATCGCGCTTTTGCCCCAATTCGAAAAGTTTCGGGGATTTTGCAGGAGGTCCTTCCCGCTTTTTATAAATAGGAGTCTCCTTCATCACGTTAAACTTCTTACCCGTGTGATTTTCAGAGCGTTGTGAGTGACTTCAGTGCATCCTTTGGGTTTCCCCAAAGGCTCGAGCTTCCGATCGGCATTTCAAACGGTAATTTCCCTTCACCACTTGAAGGAACTTCTTCTTTTTGTTCTTCTTTCATTTCTTCCGATCGAAATGGTGAGATCGAGAGGAGCTTCCTCCCGTGGGACTGGTTCGGATATTCCGATGCGTGGCGCCGCGCCAGAGGAGTCTTCCCTGGGATGGCAGACGCCGCCCGGAGATATGGGTTGTCTCGACCGTGACGGCTTGGATCCGGTCTTTGGCCGTGTTGGGAGTTCAAGCGCCGCCTCCACTAGTGGAGGTGGTTTGGGGGCAGCCGGGGATGCCCCATTTGCCGACCTTGCCGATTTGGGGATCGACATGAGGATCGGCGAGGATCTGAGGATGCCCCAGTTGATATTGGGCTGGAGAGGGCCACCGCGGAGATGGTGGCCGAGCTTTCCTCCGGAGGGAGTGATGACGAGAGGACTGCAAGCGAAGGTGCGGCGGGGACCTCACCGGTCGCTCAAAGTCCTACGGCCGCCGAGCTCTTGGACGAGAGCGAGAGGGTCCAAGGGGAAGAGGCCGATGAAGAGGCGAGCAAGCAAGCCGCCGCGAAGGTTACTGCCGCCTACTCCGCCCGGGAGCAGTATGTTGATCGATTGGCAGACCGGCCCCACCTTCAATTACTGTGAATATCTGCGGGAGCATCCGTATGTTCGCCGGAGCGGACTCGCCGAATGTTCCGGAGTGCGGGTGCTTCAGACTGGCCGCCAATGCCGAGGCGAGGCGAAGCTCCGTGTTTGAGGCCGATTTGGCTGCTGGCGGGTGAGGTGGCAGTCCCTCCGACGTGCACTTTTTGTGCCTCGCCGAGGACGAGAGGCCCGACCAGCCCCGCGAGGGATGCTCGCCGTGAATTACCACATGATGGAAGCGGGGCTCCGGTTTCCTCTTCATCCTAATATCTCGCACTTTGTTCGCGGCCCTGGGAACGTCGTTCCTTTCCGGGTTCATCCCAACGGGTGGATGAACCTTCTCACGCCTGTTTGTTTGGGTGGGGAAGTTCCTACTGCACCGGATGCCGACCCCAGCCGAGGTGAACTTTATCTTTACCCCGTCGGAGTCCAAGCGGGAGTTGTTCATACGGACTCGGCAGGTGGGACACTCTTCAATGGGATCCTCCAAGCTCCGGACCGGAACCGGAGGTGGTTCTTCGTCGGCGGGGCTTGGCGGTCGCCCGGGGTCGACTTCGACTCGGATTTGGACATCCCATCCGTCTTTGGGCACAAACCCAAAAGTAAGACCTCTTTGTTTAAATTTGAACAATCACTACCGATCTAATTCTTCTTTTCCTTTGCAGAGTTGTTCGTTCCTAAGGAAGGAGAGTGAATACCGACTTCCGACTTGCGCCGCCAAGCTGACTCTTATTCCCTTTGCCGACCGAAAGTGCTCGGTGGTGAACAACGACGAGTCGAGGCTAGAAGCTCGGTTTTCTCGTTATCCTCGCCACCTCCGCCGGACGCTGGTAAGGCACTACTCACCTAGCCCTTGAATGTCTCTCATGGCGAGCGAATAACTAAAGGTTCCTGGGTTTGTGCAGTTTCAATTATCCCCCTTCCGCATACCCACTCTGTTATCATGTCGGCGGTGCCCGATCTCTTCACCGGGCGAAACTCCGCGTGAGGAAGGCGAGCAAGCCTCGCGGGAAGGAGAGGTCGGCGGACGAGGATGTCGCCGGGCAAGTGCCGGTGGGGTCCCATTCACCCCGCCGCCGCGAGCCCGCCGCCGAGCATGTTGTCCCTCCCCGCCGAACTAGTCATCCCGAGTCCCGACCGGGCGGAGGATGCCCCGCCGGGGCCTCGGAGCCGACCGAACCAGCCGCCTCCGGGGCGCGCAGAGTGAGGAGACCTCGGTTGAGGTCGTGGAAGGCCCGTCCGCCCGCCGTCAGTAAGCGGCCTCGAGTTGAGGAGAGCCCCCGGCGCCGCAGCCGATCCGGCTCAGTGCCCCGGGCAGAGCTGTGGCCGGGACCCGGACGATCATTCCTTCCCGCGAGACCCCGCCCTTTACGAGAAGTAAGTTGTGTTCCTCTACCCTCTTCGGTTTTGACTCTTTTGGGAAATGCTAAAGGTTTTCCTTTCAGTTTTTGGCCGGCGGCCGCAAGCGTCCTCCTCCCGTGGTGGATTTCCTTACCTCCCGGCGAGACCCGGCCCCGACGAGCTTCCGGACTACGTTATCTCGGGCCATGGAGAAGATGCCGCCGGCCATGACGACCGAGGTGGACGCGGACTCTTCCCGGAACTCGGAGAGCGCCCTCTTGCTCGCCCTGTGTCCTCGGTCTTCGCAGTGCCGCCGTGGCCGAGCGGTGCCTCGGACGGATGGGACCGGGAGGTGGCCAGAGCCGGGAAGTCCGCCGGGAGTGGGACCGGGCCGGAAGGAGGCCGAGAAAGCACGGGCCGTGGCCGAGAAGGCCCAGCCGAAGCCGAGAAGGCGCCGGCGGCCATCCGGGAGCGAGAGGCCGAGGTGGCCCGTCGAAGGAGGAGGTCGCCCGCGCCGCGCCGAGGGTGAGAAGGCGGTGGCGGCCGTCCGAGAGCGGCCGGAGGCCGAGAAGGCGGCGGTGGAGAGGTCGGCCGCGGAGAGGTTGAAGGCTGAACGGGCCGCGGCTGCCTGTGCCGAGAGGGAAAGAGACCGGAGCCGCGAGGAGGCTGCTCGGCCGTGGGCGACAAGGCTGGGCCGGAAGAGAGATCAGCCAAATCCGAGCACCTCTTGGCCGCGGCCTATGCGACCGGAAGCGGTTGTCATCCCCCGACCCAGGATCCGGCTGTGATGGGGAGTTCGCGTACTACATGGCCTCCGCCGACCTCATCCGCGCGGCGAAGCAGCCGGCGACCCCACCGGGGCCATGGAGAGGTACTTCGTGAGTACGCCCTTGCCCACCCTCTCCACGAAGAGCTAACACTGGAGATCAAAGATCTCGGAGAGGGACCATGGGGTGGACCTCTCCAGTACCCCGACCGAACATTTGGACTTCCGGCGGGGGCGGGCGGAGCGGGAGGCTGGGAGCCCGGGGAACCGTGGGTGGTGAGGCTTAACAGTTTTCTCTTCCACGGGGAGCGGGTGAATAACAAATCCATATGTCTCTTGAAAGTATTCAACAACGGATTCGCCGTGCCCCCTCGGTACTTTAAACTCACGTTCCCGCCACCGTCGTTACTCTCTCTGTTTAATGAGAAACCTTGGGCTCCGGCGATATTTTGGATCCTCCAGCGGCCGGTCTTTCTTTTTAATAGATACTTTGAATTCCAAGTGGTTTCTTGGACCTCCCCGCCGCGGTTGTAATTCTTGTTTTTCTTTTGGTTTAAGGTTTAGGGTTTGGGATCTCTCAGACTCGGCCATTGGCCGCACCCTTTGTAATTAATGAAATATGCATTTCCTTTCATATCTCCAACAGTCTTGCCGACTTCAATTTTTGCTTCATTTATTGCTTTCTATACTTAGAAAATTCTTGTGAAATTTCCCAAATATGACAAGCTGCGATGACTGTCCGGCCTCGGCCTTGCTTGGCCAAAGGGAAGAGCTTGACCCATACCTTCCCGATCCGGTTTCGGCATGGGAGAGCTTGGACTTTGGCCGAGTAAGGATTAAATTGGGGAGCTCGGCTCGTCCCTATATAACAATCGTCTTCAATACTTAGCATAATTTTTACAATTTTGCGAATATTTCAAACTTTTGCTGGCTTGTCATGCCTCGGCATTACTTGTTCAAGAGGTCGAGCTCGGCCACCGCCTTTCCGATTTGGTTTCGGAATTGTCGAGCTCGGCTCTTGGCCAAGTAAGGATTCACTTGACGAGTTACACTCGCCTAAGTGTGTCATGGCGGGTTGACAGCCCGCCGGATCCTTCGTCGCCCAAAGGTTCCGCGATCGCGAGTTCGGTCGGGCGAGCTGATGAAGGTGCTCGCTAAATGGAGACTTGACCACCGAACCGCCGCTTGGAATAGTATCGAAGTGGTTGCTCGCCGAGAGTACGTTTAGCTCGCCGGGAGACTTTTATCTCCGGGAAGAACCCGGTGGCACTTCAGCGACTGTGCGAGCACGCCTAGTTGCGTGCTTTGCGCTTTGGGCTGATCGCCAGATCGAACCACGCGACTTTTGTCCTAACTCCGAGGAGCTTGTGGACCTCACTAGCCGGGAAAGCTAGGAGACCTCGGCCGGAGGCTAAGCTCGTTGCGAGGAATTTGAGGGGCACACCGACCCGGAAAGTCGGGTGACCTCGGACGGTAGCAGGACGCGTCACGAGGAGTTTAGTAGGAGCCTCCCGGCTTATGGGCTGGCGGACCTCGCCATAAGGCTAAACTAGCTGCGAGGAGTTTATGGGGACTAGTCCCTACCTCGGCGGACTGCCCGGCCCGCGAGTATGAGAGGGACCCATTCATGGCCGGTCGGCCTCGAGCGGGTCCGCAAGGATACCTCTTGCGAGGATTTTCGACAATTTCGGGAACTTCGCTTTATTAATTATGAAAATTTACAAAATTGCAAGAATTTACAAGGATTATAAACACTCCGAGAATCCCAAGACTTTCCTAGGCTACAAGAAAGGACTTAGGTGACGGCTCACCGAAAATATTTCTTGAGGTGGCACGCGTTCCACTGTATTGGTCCGGAGTGCCATCCGGGTGTTCGAGTTCGTACGCCCCATTGGGTAACCACTTGGACACCCTGAACGGACCCTCCCGATTCGGGCCGAATACCCCTTGGCTGGGACCGTGGATCTTTTTAAGACGAGGTCGCCGACTAAGAATTGTCTGATCTTGACCTTGGAGTTGTAGTACTTTTACGAACGCCGCTTATAGGCCGCGTTCTTGTGAATTGAGTCGAGTCGGCGTTCTTCTAGCATGTCGAGGTCGAGCCTCCTTGCTTGGTCGTTATTCTCACCGAGCTCCTGCCAAGTCTGAAGCTCGGCACGACGACTCGGCCGGGATGACAGCCTCGGTGCCAAGGCGAGAGCGAATGGGGTCTCGCCTGTCAATTTCTCGGTAGTCGTCTGTAGGCCCACAGGGCGTCCGGCAGCTGGCAGCCCACTTTCCTTTTCTTTCCTCAAGCTTGGCCTTGAGGGTGTGCTTTATTATTTTGTTGATCGCCTCCACTTGACCATTGGTTTGAGGGTGAGTACGGAGTGGAGAATAGTCTTTTGATTTTCCAACGCTCGCAGTAATTCTAGGACTTCGAGCCCGTCGAATGCTTGCCATTATCTGAAACTATGGCACGAGGAAGACCGAATCTGCAGATGATGTTCTTTCATATGAATCTGATGATGGCCTGATCAATCTTGTTCAGCGGTTCGGCTTCCGCCCATTTGGTGAAATAGTCCACGGCGACCATCTGCGAATCTGCACCCCCAGTGCCACCGGCAGGGGTCCGATTAGATCGATCCCCCATTGGGCGACGGCAGGGGCTGAAGATTGACTTGTGTGTTCGGAGAGAGTTTGATGTTGGGCGCCATGACTTGGCATTTGTGACACGCCTTGGCGTATGCAATTGCATCTTTCCGAAGAGTGGGCCAATAGTACCCCTGCCTCATTGTCTTATAAACGAGCGCTTGCCCCCAGCGTGATTTTCACGGACTCTGTCGTGGATATCCGCTAGGATCGTCTGCCCGTCCTCCGGAGTGATGCATTTGAGTAGGGGTAGAAAGAAACTTCGTTTATAAAGCGCATTCTCTATCGAGTGTACCTTGCCGCTCGCAGCCTCGAGCCGCCTGCTCGACTCGGTCATCCGGAGAGTGCCGGTCTTGAGGTAAAGGATAATGGGTGTCATCCAGCTTCGCTTCCTCGGCCCGGACGGTAGCCACCGCGGCCGCCGAGTGAGCCGGGCGAGCTTCGTGAGGACGATGTTGGACATGTCCGCCGCTCCCTCCGAGGTGGCGAGCATGGGACAAGGTGCGTCCGCCCGGGAGTTTTGTTCCCTCGGGATCTGCTCTATATAGACTTGCCGGAGCCTCTTGCACATGGAGGCGACCGTGGCCTGATACTTCATCATCTGCTCCCCGCGGGCTTCGTACTCTCCCTTGACTTGGTTTACCACCGTGAGGAGAATCCATGAAGACGTGGAGTCGTTGGGCGCCGACCGCGGTGGCCAGCTCGGACCGCCGACCAGAGCCTCGTACTCGGCCTCATTGTTAGTGGCCGGGAACTCGAATCGACGGCATTCGTGAAGCACCGCCTCCTGGTCCGACCAAAAGCGATTCCCGCCTCCCGAACAAGATTGTGTTGAGGAGCCGTCACGAACAACTTCCACGGCGGGAAGCTTAGGGTTGAGGGGTTGTTCGGAAAGGTGAGCTCGGCGACGAAGTCGGCAGCGCGCTGTCCTTTGATCGCCGTCCTCGGCGCGTATGTGATGCCATACTTGGCGATCTCGAGCGAGCACTTTAAAAGGCGGCGGGGTGTCCGGCTGTGCGGGACTTGCCGAAGCGGGAGGGTTGTGAGGACCTTGACTTGGTGATCGAAGAAATAAGCCCTCGGCTTTCGACACTCATGATAAGAGCGTACGCCGGCTTCTCCGTGGGGTGTATCTGAATTCGGCGTCGTGAAGCACACGGTCGACGAAGTAGATCGGCGGAGTGGTCTTGCCTCGTCCGCTCCGACGAGCACCGCACTCGGAGCAAACTCGGATGCCGCCAAGTATAGAAACAGCCTTCTACGCCCGGCACCGGCTTGGCGAGGATGTTGGGGTTGGCGAGATATTCCTTTAGCTTAAGGAAAGCATCCCGCTTTCTTTGTTCCATGAGAATTTTTGCTTTTGATAGTGGCGAAGAAAGGCTTACTCTTGTCGCCCAGCGGGAGATGAACCTGTTCAAGGCCGCCGGACACCCAAAGTGAGTCTCTGGACTGCTTGACATTGCGAGGCTCCTCCATGTCGAGGATGGCCTTGATCTGGGTGGGGTTGGCTTCAATCCCCCTTTGGCTCACGATGTGGCCGAGGAACTTGCCGGGCCGACCCCGAAACTACATTTCTTCGGATTGAGCTTCATGTTGTACTCCGGAGGATCGCGAAGGTCTCGGCTAGGTCCCTCAAATGATCCTCCTTTTCACACTTTTGACGACGATGTCGCCTATATATACCTCCATTGTTTTTCCGATTTGTTCGGCGAACATCTTGTTTACCCACTTTGATAGGTCGCCCCGCGTTTTCAACCCGAAGGGCATCCCGTCAGGAGTAAACGTTCTTTTCGGTGAGGAAGGAGGTGTGCTTGATGTCCTCCACGGCCATCGGAATTTGTTGATAGCCGGCAAAAGCGTCCATAAAGGACATCATTTCATGACCGGCCGTCTGTCCACTGTGGTCGATGTGCGGCATCGGGAAGTGGTCTTTCGGGCACGCCGCATTTAGGTCCGTGAAGTCTATGCATAGCCTCCGTGATCCGTTAGATTTTTTAACGAGCACGGCGTTCGCTACCCATTGGGGCTCGTCCTCGGCACCTTTCGATCAGCTTGTTGTCGAGCGGTTTTTCACTTCCTCGGCTAGAGCGGCGTATTTCTCGGGCGAATTTCCGCCTTTTGTGAGACGGGCTTGCGACTTGGGTCAATCTTAATGTGGTGGCATGCATGTTTTGGATCGATGCCGACCATATCTTGGTGTGACCAGCGAAGACGTCCACGCCCTTCGAGGAAGTCTATGACATCCCCGCATTTCGCGGTATCTTAGAGCCGATGAAGACTTCAAGCTCGGGCGAGTAGAATCCACCGAAATGCGCTCCGAGTTCTTCGACCGGGCGGTGCGTTTTAGACGCTGACCGTTGGGGTCTTGGAAGTTTCCCACAGGGTCAATGTCTAACGGCATGGGTTCAAAGCCGAGGCGAGGCTCCAAGTCTTGCTCGCTCGCCTGGCCGGGCTCCATGGGAGTTGGGGCCGGCAGGCGAAGCTCGTCTTGAGCATGCTCGGGTTGTGTTGGAATCGAGCAATCCATTGGAGTTGCCTCGTTACATTCGGCGCCGGCTCATTGGGTAAAGTGTTCTCCCGAGGAGCTCGGCACTTTGTTGTTCGGCCACGCGAAAATAGACGAAAAATCTAAACCGAGTGCAGAAATTAAATCGGACACGAGTAGTTCAAACATTTCTTGGACATTTTCTCGTCACCCTTAATGGTACCGACCTCCCCGACAAAGTGGGGAACTTAATACAAAGAGAAATAGGAAGAGGCGATCGCATCAAAGGTTTCAAGAAAAGGCGACCAAAAAGCCGTTATACATGTTCGGCAGTCGACGATTACAAATTCAATAGGCCTAGTTATCCTAACCCTATCATTCGCAAAGTCAACTAGCTCGACCGACACTTGATCTTCCCATATGCCGAAACGACGGTGTCGCCGAAACCGCGGAGTTGGAGGTCATAGGGCTTGATGTATTTGGCGAGATTGCCCATCCGGTCCAAGGCGGACTTGAAGAGGATGTTGCAGAGCCGCCGCTTGTCGACCAGACCCGGTCCACGGTCATTCCCGTGATGTTGGCCGAGATGACCAGAGCATCATTCTTTGGGCGAGAGAACCCTCGCGGTCGGCATTTGAGAATGAGATTACCGCGGTCTTGGAGATGGTGGGCTTCGGAGGGGCGCCGATTAGGTGGACGTGGTCAATGGCCCGCAGCTCGGCCTTCTTTTTCTGCTTGATCGGCTGAACACTTCGACCAATCCGCCGAGGCTACCCCCGGCCTGGATCGTATTGATCCGCCGCCGGGCGAGCGGCGGAAGCTCGTCGCCTGATGACTCTAAGTTGGCTGCCACTTCGACCGCTGCGACCCTCTCGGGAGAGACAACCCTTTGTCGCCTTGGAGCTCGTTCTTACGTATCCGGCCGCGGTGGTGGCCTCTTGACGTATTTATCAAGAAGCCCGTCCTCGAACAGCCTCCACAATTGCTTTAGCAGGTCTCGGCATTGGCTGGTGTTGTGTCCGGCGAGTCGTGGTAGGCGCAGAACTTGTTAGGATTTTGCTTGGTTGGGTCCCCTTATGGGTTTGGGCTTGGGGACCAGCCAGCAGGCCGGATCGCGTTGAAAACGAAGGCCGGGAGTACTTGAGCTTGTCCACGACACGGACGGATGCGTGCGGGGTTTGTCCTCGAAGCTTTTAAAGTTCCCCCGTAAGCCCTCTCGCTGGCCTTTCCTCCCGCTGGGGTTGGTTCGGCGGCCGGAGCTACCTTGGGGTTGCCTTCCCCTCTTCTCGCCTCCTCCTTAACCTCGCCCGGCCTCTCGAGCGAGCAACTTCGCGAGTGATAAGCTCGCCCGCTCGTTGGCGGAATTCAGCGTAGGAGGCGGGGTAGTTCTTGGTCATGTGCCGGAACATGTGGGATTCCGGTCTTAGGCCGCCGAGGGCTGCGTGTAGCCGGAGCTCGTCTCCGACCGGCTCCCGGTTAGGAGGACCTCGTCCAGCGGTCGAGGTAGGCCTCATCACCCTCCTCCTTCCCCGCTTGATTCCCATCGCCTCGCCGGTTCTCGGCTGGGGATCTTGGAGGCGAAGTAGGTGGTGAACTTTTCGCCTAGTTCACTCAAGGTGCCGACCGAACGGGCGGGGAGAGAGAGACATACCACTTGTGGGCGAGCTCGCCCAAAGTTAGCGGAAATTGGCGGCATTTGGTCACGTCGGACGCCCCCTTCCGACCATGTAAATGTTGTATTTACCGAGGTGAGTCTCGGGGTCAGCCTTCCCCTCATAAACGGGCATTTGAGGGGGAGGATCTTGGGCTGAACCGGCGCCGCTCGACCTCCATAGAGAGAGGCTCATTCGCCGCGCCGCTTTGGCTGCCCATCGCGGGCTCCAAAACGGGATTCCATCTCGTCGATCTTCCTCGCATGGCGACGAGGAGAGCATCGCGAGAATACGCCCGGGTTCGGGAGCAGAGTGCTCGCGGAGCCGGACCCAACCTATCCTTGGCCGACACCCTTCTCGGCCTCGCGCTCCAGGCGTGCCGGGTGCGGGAGCTCTGTGGTAGGTCGGCGGTCCTCGGCCGCTCGCCGTCTTTGAGGTGCTCCCTGTCCCCGACTCCGTTTCGACTCGACTCGAAATCCAGCCGAGATGACCCAAGTCGTTCAAAGACTGCCCCGACCTCGGGCTGATCGCCTCGGCTAGGAGATCCCGGTCCACCCCGAGCTCGTTGGGCCTTCTTCTTCTTTTTTCCCTTACTCTTCGAGGAGCGGAAGGACCGGGGTTGGCCATGGTGAGCTCACGGCCTCGAGCCTGAAGAAGCTTGATGGCCGTCAATCTGCTCAGAGTCCGGTACTCCTGAAGTGGGATGGGGGCCAGATTCCCCACGCCCTAGTGGGGGTGAAATCGCCTTGAGGCCGTTCACCTTCATGAACGTGCATGGTGTCCATGCCAGCAGCAACGGGGTGGGAGTTTCTCCACCGGGAACGGCGTTTCCACCCTTCGTCATCTTCCAAAAGGAGTAGGATCTTCTTTGGAAGGGAAAGGTAAGGAACGAGAAATGATTTAGGTGAGATTTATGGTTTGAAGAACAACAGTGTTCTTCAAAATTTTTCCAGCAACTTTCTTGTGGAAACGGAGGTTCGCACCCTCCTTCTAGCGCCAATTGTTGTTAACCGAAATATTTATGAGTGATTAAATGTGGCTCTCGATCGGTTAAAACAATATTGATTGGAGCATTTATTATGATAAATACCCAAGAACAATCAATAGAAATGATGAGAAATAAATGAGCAATAAATGTAGAACTTAAAGCAGAAAGTAAGTAAGAACACAAGGTTTGTCGGGAGAGTTAGTCCTGTGCTAAGGATGGATTTTTTAAGATCCGTTTATTATGCCTTATAGGTCTTATTTATACATGGGTTTGGTTGCCTTTTTGGCGGTCCAAAGGTACAATAAAGTACAAATCAACATAAATGTTGTACCATCTCTTATTAATTGAGATGTACCTGCCTGCGGCAGAGTAGACGGCTAGCCACTCGCGTCCCCGCTGTGTCCCCTGGCAGGGGATCTTCTCGATGGCCGAGGGATATTCTTGCCTTTCTCGGGATGAGTTGACCTTTAAATGGAGTCGATATCTTGTACACGATACCATTTTGGGCGTGGCGTGGATGACAAGGCGTCGCCCTTACCGAGCTCGGGTGGCGGGGTCCTCGCCGCGCCCGCCATCCGGCGTTGCCGCGACTTTGTCGCCCGAAGGAACGCTCGGCTTGCCAGCGAGCAGCCGGCCTCGACCAGCGGGCGGGATTCTCGCGGCGTGGCCCGGAGGGTCCGACTGCCCGGCCGAGTTTGCTTGCTCGACCCCGCGAGCCGATCTTCCGTCGTGCCGAGCTCACCCGGTCGTAACCGAAGTCGGTCCGTCACGCCCGGCGAGTCGATCGCTGATGGGGCCGAAATCCTCTCGGGTCGCGCCGAGCTCGGTGGGCCGCCGGTTGCCATTGGGCCTCGGGCGAATAAATCGTCATACAACTAGTAGCATGAAAGGAAGCTTTAAATTAAGAATAATTTTAATAAGAGTATTTTAATAACATTGCCATATCACATTTTTAATGCACGTCTCACCCCGATTTAGGTATATTATTGGTGTAATGACTTAATGTTTCTTAATTCTAAGAATTCAATTAAG
This sequence comes from Paraleonurus japonicus, assembly GCA_030762865.1. Classification (NCBI taxonomy): domain Eukaryota; kingdom Viridiplantae; phylum Streptophyta; class Magnoliopsida; order Lamiales; family Lamiaceae; genus Paraleonurus; species Paraleonurus japonicus. The sequence continues at coordinate 19,353,213 of CM061061.1, read as the reverse complement.
GGGCAACATGTTTGTAAATTTTTCAAATTGGAATGAGAATGAAATATTTTTTCCTTTTATATATACCCCTAGAATATTAGAGGGAGAATTATTTTCATAGTTATTATATCATAAGTATTGTGTTCTAATTTAGGGAAAAAATGAGACAAAAGAAAATTATACTGGTGGTGGAGGGAATGATTGAGGAGAATTATTATAGGATGTGAAAACGTTAATCAAAATTGGGTTATAATTACCTTATTTACGAGGGAAAGTTGTGGTATTGATAATTTTTATTCTCATTAATTGTGATATCCGAATCTCTCATTAGTTATTTACAAATAAAATTTACTCATTTTTATTAACTTATATGAGTGATGATTAGTGTGAAAATTACATGATTATCGTGTGTTTAATTGCCTCAATTTGATATCATTTTCATGTTAATTCACATTTAATTGGCTAATTGCATTTGATTATTTAATTTGGTATTTTGAGTTTAATTTGTAGGTTTGAGGCGATTTTGGAGGACAATTCCAGGGAAATTAACGTTTACAAATCAAATGAGAAATTGTATGGTTGGAAGGAGGACCAAGAGAGCTTCGCAATGCAAAAAGAATCGGGTCAAACGAAGCTCATATGAAGAAGATATGATCGAACGAAGTTGGGACGACGAAAAACACAACTCAAGCATACACCCATCAAATCAAGGAATACACCCATAGCCGAGTACACCGTACACCCACAAACCGGATTAGTTCACCCACCAGTTTCTTCCCCAAATCAATCACAGCCTTCACAGCCTCAATCCGACAAGCCCACCCGCGGCCGCGCATCCTCCGACCACCCATTTCAATCGCCCAATCGTCACCGTCGCGACCCGGGCCGCCACCTCTTTCCCTTCCATATACGACAACACCTCCTCGGCCACAAAATGCCGCCGACGTCGCGATCCTCCAAAGAACTGGATCCATCGCCGCCGCAGCCTTGTCGTCAATCGAAACCAGCTGTCGCGAAGCCCTCCATTCCCGTTCACAATCGCCACCGTCGCTAACATCTCCAATGCAATTTCGCCGCCCATCTCTCTCGACCCGAGCCCACGCTCTCGTCCGAGTCGAGACGAAAAAGCCCCAATTTATGTAGCTTGCTCAAATCGTCTCGAGCTCGCCTCGACCCACCTGCTCTTCCACTTCGACTCGAGACGTCGCCACCTAACTAGAGTCGAGCCACCAGCTCGAGTCGAGGCGGCACCGCTGCAAGCAGAGACGCGAACACGTTTTCTCGCCGTGAATTCTTTCCTTCTTTTAGCCAAAGCAGCGTGACACGTGGATGGGCGGATAAAAATTAGTTCAACAAAAGAAGGCAGATTTAGAGTAGCGAAATTAGATGGAGAAAAATAGATAGGAATTACACGCACACTTACACACACTTTAGGATTTTAGAAACACACATTCACACATAATAGTAAGTGTTCTTCAATTTTCTTTTATTTTCTTGCAAATTACAGGTAGAAATTAATTCAATCAAGTGTATTCAACACATTCAAGGTGATACCCATCTTTATTATCACCTTATTATTGGTTTATTTCTTCATTAGCATGTTTTCTTCTCTTTTAATTTTCTTAATTGTCATGGGTTTATTTAATTTTATCATGATTGGATAATTTTCTCTAGTGTTTGGTTGTGATGACCCTTGGATGAATTAATTTTGATGATCATGTGATTGGGTGTTTCATTTATAGAGGTGATTAATTATTCTAATGTGATTTTCATGATTTAATTGCTAGATTGAGTTTTGATCCTTTGTTAATTTATTTAATTTGCTCAAAGAGATTTGGTTTATTAAATTGATGCTTAGGTGTTAGGCTTGGTTTTGTGATTGAATTCAATATTGGATTAACTCAATGAGACTTGGTTAATTTTCATTAGAACCTACATTAGAATACGTTAATTGCTCGATTAAGTGAGGAAACTTAGGGTGTCGTCTCTAAACTATCTTACGTGCTTATTTGATATATTCAACCTAGGCTTATCAAGTACGGTTGATATGTGATTTCTTGCTAGATAGCTCATATTATCCCTCGTTAATTGGAAAAACCCGATCATGTGTGATTCGTAATTAATGATTTCTTGGTGATTTGCACCCGAGCATATTTTTCTCATATTGTTATCCCTTGGTATTTGTTTGTTGGTTCATTTTAGTTGATTAATTGTTATTTAATTTTACAAAACCCAAGCCCGACTCTATAATATCATGACAACTCTTAGCTTTAGGGATCCTTGTTCTATTAGTTCATTTGGGTTCAATAACTTGGTTGTGTCTTAAATATACTTGCTACGGAAAAAGCTGCAATCAAAATGGCGCCGTTGCCGGGGATCTAATTAGAGTGCTAATAGGGACTTAGAGTTTGTTGAGTGGTGTTAGTAGTGTCATTTTACTTGCTTTATTTTATTTTTATTTTGGCTTGTTGTTTCTTGAGAATTTGATACTTGCTTTTTTGTAGATGGACACTCACTTATTCTTAGGGAGGTTAAATTTCTTAATTGAAATCGAACCTCGATCTTAGCCTCCAAAAGATGCAAGGGCAGTTAAGAGCTTAATTGCAAAGATGGATGAATATAACCAATACTTGTAGAATCAATGCTATGACCAAGATAGTATGGTTTATCCTCCACACTATGAAGGATTTGACTACGACAATGGGAGGAACTTTGAGGATAATTATCTAATGCAACAAGTTTCCTCTCATTATCAAGAATGGGGAATCCATGATGTGAGAGCTACCTTGAAGGAGATGCTTGAGATGTTGTTGAATAGATTTGAGGAAAATGACTCTAGATGTGAAGAAATGTTTCCCTTGTATGAGAACATCTATGAGACCAAGGTAATGGTTGATGCAATGATAGATGAGAACATGGAGATCACCAAGCTCAATTCAATGATCTAATTAGTCAACTCAAAGCTTTTCTATTCCAAGTTGAGCACATAACCATCATGGAGAATCATCAAGAAGAAGGGAAAGAAGAAAATGAAAATAAAGATGAAGAAGAAGAGAAATGGAAAGAGAAAGAAAAAGAAGAGGGTCCAAGCAAGAATGATGAAATGGATAATTTCCTTGTCGAAAGTGATGAAGAGAAATGTCAATCGATTGACATGAGCAACAATGAACAAGAAAATCTAGAAGCATTGAATGAGACATTGAAGAATGAAATGAGCATTTCTAAGCCTTCAAACTCTTCAATTTGTATTTTAATTGAGATTGATGCTTCTATTGATTTTATTTTACCTCTTGTGAACTTTGATTATAGGAAGGAAGTAATGAAATGCTTGAGCATCCTTGAACAAAAAATAAAAATGGAGAAAGATGATGGTGAGAGAGCAAGATAAATGTATATTGATGAAGATGTGCAAGGATGTGGATGATTGGTCTACCAATGATGAGAACCACCATGATCTTGAAGCTCAAAGGATGAGATATAATGGCAAGGAGGACCGATATCCTTGGCCATTCCGATGAAAGGAGTTTGAATTTAATGAATAACGTCCGGCATAGGACGTTAAAAATAGCGCTAGATGGGAGGCAACCCATCGTTTTCTTGCTTTTGTTCTTTTCGTGCTTGTTTTTATGCTTTCAATAAGTGTGTTTGTGTTGTTTGTTAGGAAGTCGAGGTTGTGCATTTGAGGCTTGGTGAAGTTTTCAAGCTTAAAGAAGAGAGGGTACTTGAAGATCTTTAGGTACAACACCTTCTCTAAACTTAGACTTGTCTAAGTTTGGGGGAGGTGTGCCTCTTTTCATGCTTTTCCATTTGCACCGACGCACTTCATTTTTGAGCTTACATGTTATACGATACTTGTAAATAGTTTTGGTGTTGAGCTTTCATTTCTTAGTAGGTAGTTGTGTGCAACTCAATTAGCTAACTATCTTGCCAAACTTTTAATTGCTTGGCAATGAAAAAGTTTGGGGCGGGTGTGTTAGTTTAGCGATTTTCGTTGCACCAACTTGCCTCTCATTAGCATGAGGAAATTTTTGAATTTGGAGCTTATTTGTGGATTAATTGCACATATTTGAGTTTTTTTTTTTGGACGTGTATTTTGTGATGGGAAATTGAGTAAGGTGACATTGATTGTGGACTTGTTGTGTGATTAAGTGGTGATCTTGTGATTGAAATTGAATGATGAGTTGAGTTAGAGAGTTATTTAGTCATTGTAATGTGTGTTTGCGTGGAAACTTTGCTCGGGAGAGCATTTTGTCTACCTTAATAACCTTGTGAGATTTGAGCCTTGACTTGCATAATTTTGAGTCTTGTTTCCTGGATGTGTGTATCAATCATGCTTGTGTGCTCTAGAACTTGCCACTTTTCTTAATTAGAAGCTACTTAGGTGTGAAGTTTTGGAATGTGATACAAGGTCATCTTTGAATTGAATTAGTCACTTGGCCAAATTTATCCTACCAAATGATATTATTCCGTAGTTAGCCACTTTGAGCTTATTTAGACTTCTTTCTTTGGCAAATCTATGAATTTAGCCTTTTATCTTTTATGAGCCTAATTGTCCTCAATAACTAGTGAAGTGTAATGCTTTCAACGAGGTTAATTTGTGCTTTGAAAGAATAGTGGTGGGAAAAATTTGAGTTGTGAAATGAAAAGAAAAAGATGAGAAAAAAATTGTGCACTTGAAAAAAAGAGATGTGATTAGAAAAGAAATGATGAAAAGAAGGACAAATCTCTTGTGCATATTGTGGTTGATTGAATGAAAAAGATAAAAAAGGGTTCTATGACTATTGAGTGAGAAGAATGAATTGTAAAGAAAACGAGTAAATTGTGTGAGTTGAGTATTGTGGGTGCAACCTGTACAATTGCACTTTCTCTTGAGAGTAAGAGATGCTCCTAGGCGCCTTGACCTCTCGCTCCACTAGTTTACGAGTCACTTATCCAAATCTTCCACCTCTACCAAAGGGCCTACATTACAACAAAATATAAAGACCTTGTTGATTCCTTGATTGATCACTTTTGTGTGGTAGAAAATGTAGAATTGTGGCAAGCCTATGGTAGTGCACTTGTTTAATTTGATTGATTGAGAGTATACATGCCCTATAAAATTTTGAGTGATGAGTGTGAAACACATATCTTGTGAGAATTGGTAGACAATTTGTTCGAATTTGCTATTATTGAAGTACAAGCCATGTGAAGGTGATTAGTTGCTCTTTGATTTGATGATTCATTTAAGGAAGATTGTTTGATTGCATGATTGTGTTGATAAGTCCATGTATTGAGTGAGCCTATGCAATTTTCTCCCTTGTTCTTTAATTTCGTTGCTCGGGGACGAGCAACACCTTAAATTGGGGAGTTGATTAGGGTGAATTTTTGCATGTTTTTATAGTGGATTAATTGCTTATTCTGATATATTTTACGAGCTTTATCACCCTAATCCTTATAATTGTGAGATTTACGGTTGTGGAAGGTTTTTGTCGATTTTTTAGGTTTTCGATCACATATATTGCACAAGTCAACCTTCCATCAAAACCGAGTGGGTTTCAAGTTGTTTGTCCAAGAGAAGAGCCTATCCCATACTCACATTCTCAACAAATGCAAGTATCGAGTGGAAATCGAAAGGCACAAAGTTGAGGTGATTAGGATGAATTATTGCATGATAATCGTGTGCTTATTTGTCTCAAATTGATATGATTTTCATGTTAATTCACTATTATTTGATCCAATTGCACTTAATTGTTGGATTTGATATTATGAGTTTAAATTACAGTTTGAGGTCAACTTTGAGTGCAAATTGAAGATATTTATTGTATTCAATTCGACGGAGCAATTGCATGGTATGAAATGGGGCCGAGAGATCTTCGCAATGCAAAAAGACCGAGGTCAATCGGAGTTCGTATGAAGGAGATACGGTCAAACGAAGTTGAGACGGCGAAAAGCAAGCTGGTACACCCACAGGCGAGTTGCACCCCAAATTAGGGACTGCACCCACCCACTACACCCACATTTTCGATTAGTTCACCCCCATCGTCATTTTCACAGATCTGCTCCATCGCGATCTGCAACTCATCCCAAGTCACCCACAACCACCACAATCAACCAACCCACCACCGCCTCCGTCCCTAATCGCTGCCGCGCCGCCCAACCCACCATCGCCGGCGCCGTTCACCATCAACTCCCGGTTGTGCCGTCGTTGTCGCGCCTCTCCTTCGCAACCCCAAGCGCCACCGCGAACAACCATTGCTACTCACCCACAACGTCCGTCAGCGCACACGCCCGGATCCGTCGCCGACCACGACTCGACCCATCACCATTCACGCCTCGATCCGAGCCTCGTGTTCTTCCCTCGGTCCGAGTCACACCTAAAATCGAGTCGAGGCAACCCAAATCTTACAGAAAGTTTCAACCCATCCCAGATTTCACCTCGACTCGATCCGGCTCTCCCTCGGTCCGAGTCGAGCGGCGTTCATCACAAGTAGAATCGCATCCACGTTTCTTCCGGTGCTAATTTCTTTATTTTTTATTTTTCTCCTTGACCAATGGGAGCATGCCATGTGGAAGGAATGGGCTTATGCCTTATAACTCAATTTTTCAGCGGATAAAAAGTGGGAAATTAGGCTGCGGAAAAGCGAGGAGAATATATATTGGCATATAACATTTTTTTAGATTGGCGGCAAAAATAAGGAGAGAAATTAGAGAGGAAAATTAGGGTTTAATTCCTACACACACTTTACACACTTTTTACACACACATAATTAGGGTTTCATTTATTCTTTAATTTAGACGATCGTCGGATGTTTTCTTTATGCTTGGACGCCAATTAGGTGATATTCTTCCTTTAATTTCAGTTTTCTTGATTCAATTTCTAGTTATGACATTCGATTATTAAATTAATTTCATGGATTCAATTTCTTTAATTATGATCAACTAAATTCTTAGTGCTAGGGTGTTTTGATGCATATGGGTGATTGATTTTGTGAGGAATTCTTATGAGTGATTTTGATTGTTGATTAATTGATTGGATTGATGAGATTTGATTAATTAATTTATTTAATTAATTTCTAATTCCATGCATAGTTGTTTAATTATCGCAAGGAGACTTGAGTATTTAGATAACTCATTTGGGTGAAGGAATTAATTGGGTAATTAGAGTTAATATTAGATTAACGCAAGGAGACTTGGTTAATTCCATTAGAAATACATCAATTCTATATTAATTGCTTAGATTAGTAGTCGGGTGATTAGTGAAGAGACCATAGGTAAGGTGCCTTAGTATCGAAGGGGAGACACGCTAGGGGAACCTATTGACTCGTGTTCTAGCCCCGGGAGGAAAGGGTGACTTAGTCCTCTCAAACTTTCGAGCTTAAATCGTAGCGTAATTCCTAGGCTTACCAAGTACGGAATTATTGTTTGATTAAAAGTTTGCTCTTATTAATTGATTGATATGACAAATACTCATTTGAATTCGTTGCATGATTGATACCCATTTGTTGATAAGTACCGAACACGACTTTATTATTGATTGAATTTCATTTTTAGTAATTTAGTTATTGATTTAATTAATCGTAGTTTAAATCCTATCCATCCTATTAAATTGTTTGTGCTACAATTGCAACTAAATTAGTAAATTTAGGGATATCTCACACTTGATTTCTGTGGTTCGATAATTTAACCGGGTAACTTACTAGTTACACGATCCCTTTACACTTGAAGGGTGAGTGTTGGCTTTTAAGCCTATCAAGTTTTAGGCGCCGTCGCGGGAATTAGTTGAGAGCGCTAAGAGGGACTTAGAACTTGTGTAGTGGAGTTACTTGAGTTTTTATTTTGTTTTGTTGTTGTTTTTATTTTTGGATGCTTTGTTGGAATGTGAGGCTTGTTTGACTTCCACGGGTATATGATTACGAGAGTTCAAAGAGCTTAATTGCAAAGATGGATGGATATAACCAATACACGTGGAATCAATATTATTATCAAAATAGTATGGTTTTATCCTCCATATTATGAAGGATATGACTACAATAATAGGGAAGCTATGAGTATGACTATCAAATTCGACAAGCTTCCTCTCATTATCAAGAATGAAGAATCCATGATGTGAGAGTTATCTTGAAGGAGATGGTTAGGATATTGTTGAAGAGAATTGAGGAAGATGACTCTAGATTTGAAGAAATATTTCTCTGTATGAGAGCATCTATGAGACAAAGGAAATGGTTGATGCAATAATAGATGGGAACATGGAGATCACCATAGCTCAATTCAATGTTCTAATAAGTCAACTCACAGCTTTTCTATTCAAAGTCAAACACATAACCATCATGGAGAATCATCAAGAAGAAGGGAAGATGAAAATGAAGATGAAGAAGAAGGGAAATGGAAAGAGAAAGAGAAAGAAGAGGGTCCAAGAAAGAAAGTTATAATAGACGATCTCCTTGTCGAAAGTGAGGAAGAGGAGTGTCCTTTGATGGACATGAACAACAATGAACAAGAAAATCTAGAAGCATTGAATGAGACATTGAAGAATGAAATGTGCATTTCTAAACCTTCAAACTCTTCAATTTGTGCTTTAATTGAGATTAATGCTTCTATTGATTTTGTTTTACCTCTTGTGAACTTTGATTATAGGAAGGAAATAATGATGTGTTTGGTCATCCTTGGAAAAAAGGAAGAACGGAGAAAGATGAGAGTGAGAGAGCAAGAGGAGAATCCCTCAAGGATAATGTGCAAGATATGTATGGATGATGAGTCTATCCTACATGAGAACCTCCATGATTTTAAAGCTCAAAGGATGAGATATAATGGCAAGGAGGACCAATATCCTTGGCCATTCCAATAAAAGGAATTTGAACTTATTGAATAATGTCCGGCATAGGGCGTTAAAAATAGCTGGATGGGAGGCAACCCATCGTTTTTTTTTTTGTTTTGTTGTTTTTTGTTTCGTTGCTTGCAATAAGTGTGAAAGTGTGTTTGTGTTTTCTTGTTAGGAAGTCGAGGTTGTGCATTTGAGGCTTGGTGAGGTTTGAAAGCTTGAAGAAGAGAGGGTACTTGAAGACCTTTAGGTACAACACCTTCGTAGACTTGGATTTGTCCAAGTTTGGGGGAGGTGTGCCTCTTTCATGCTTTTCCATTTGCACCAGCGCACTTCGTTTTGAGCTTTCGTGTTATTCTATACTTGTAAATGTGATTTTGGTGTTGAGCTTTTATTTCTTAGTAGGTAGTTGCGTGCAACACAATTAGCTAACTATCTTGCCAAACTTTTAATTGCTTAGCAATGAAAAAGTTTGGGAAAGTGTGTTAGTTTAGCGATTTTCGTTGCATCAACTTGCCACTCATTAGTATGAGGAAATTTTTGTGAATTTGGAGCTTATTTGTGGATTTATTGCATATCTTTGAGTTTATCATTTTGGATGTGTAATTTGTGATGGGATATTGAGTAGGGTGATCTTGATTATGGACTTGTTGTGTGATTAATTGGTGATCTTGTGATTGAAATTGGATGATGAGTTGAGTTAGAGGGTGATTTAGTCATTGTAATGTGTGTTTGTGTATAAACTTTGCTTAGGAGAGCATTTTGTCTACCTTGATAACCTTGTGAGATTTGAGCCTTGACTTGCATAATTTTGAGTCTTGTTTCCTTGATGTGTGTATCAATCATGCTTGTGTGCTCTAGAACTTGCCATTTTTCTTAATTAGAAGCTACTTAGGTGTGAAGTTTTGGAATGTGATACAAGGCCATCTTTGAATTGATTTAGTCACTTGGCCAAATTTATCCTACCAAATGATATTATTTCGTAGTTAGCCACTTTAAGCTTATTTAGACTTATTTCTTTGGCAAACCTACGAATTTAGCCTTTTATCTTTTATGAGCCTAATTGTCCCCAATAACTAGTGGAGCGTAATGCTTTTTAAGAGGTTAATTTGTGCTTTGAAAGAAGAGTGGTGGGAAAAATTTGAGTTGTGAAATGAAAAGAAAAAATGAGAAAAAAATTGTGCACTTGAAAAAAAGAGATGTGATTAGAAAAGAAATGATGAAGTGAATAGAAAAAAAAATCTCTTGTGCATATTGTGGTTGATTGAATGAAAAAGAGAAAAAAAAGGGTTCTATGATTATTGATTGAGAAGAATGATTTGTAAAGAAAACGAGTAAATTGTGTGAGTTGAGTATTGTGGGTGCAACCCGTACAATTGCACTTTCTCTTGAGAGTAAGAGATGTTCCTAGGCGTCTTGACCTCTCGCTCCACTAGTTCTGAGTCACTTATCCAAATCTTCCACCTCTACCAAAGAGCCTACATTACAACCGAATATAAAGACCTTGTTGATTCCTTGATTGATCACTTTTGTGTGGTAGAAAATGTAGACTTGTGGCAAGCCTATGGTAGTGCACTTGTTTGATTTGATTGATTGAGAATATACATGCCTTATACACTTTTGAGTGATGAGTGTGAAACACATATCTTGTGAGAATTGGTAGACAATTTGTTCGATTTTGCTATTGTTGAAGCATAACTCATGTGAAGGTGATTAGTTGCTTTTGGCTTGATGATTTATTGAGGAAGATTGCTTGATTACATGATTGTGTTGATAAGTCCATGTATTGAGTGAGCCTATGCAATTTTCCCCCTTGTTCTTTTATTTCGTTGCTCGGGACGAGCAACACCTTAAGTTTGGGGGAGTTGATTAGTGTGAAAATTGCATGATTATTGTGTGCTTAATTACAACAATTTGATAATATTTTCATGTTAATTCACATTTAATTGTCTAATTGTATTTGATTATTGAAATTGGTGTTTCAAGTGTGAAATTGTAGGTTGAAGTCAACTTTGAATGCAAATTGAGGATATTTGTTGTATTCATATTAATGGAGCAATTATATGGGTAGAAAGAGGGCCGAGAGAGCTTCACAATGCAAAAATAATGAAGTCAAATGGAGTTCGTATGAAGGAGATACGGTCGAAGCGAAGTTGGGATGATGAAAAACAAACTGTTACACCCACAATCGCATACACCCACCAGCCAGTACACCATACACCCAACGCTCGGATTAGTACACCTACCTTCGTTTTTGCATATCTGCGCAACCACCGTCTTCGCGCGCAATCCCAAATCACCAATCAACATCCCAATTCACCTCATCATCCACCAATCGCCGAAAACCACCACCACAATGGCGATCCGTCACCCACTTATTGCGACAACCCATCACCACCGCGGCCCGTCACCGCCGCGAAACACAACCTTAGTCACCGATTAATTGCCGTCGTCAAAGAATTACCGACGCTGCCCAGCCACCGCCGATTCGTCACCGGTGCGCCGCCATCGCGGTGCGACATTGAGATCGGCGAAGCGCTCGGGCGCCGCCGCCGCCCCTCTTCTTAGATCTTTCCTCTCACGTAGCGCAACGCGCCCAACCGCCGTGAGCAGCCCTCACCAATTTCACTCGATCTCCACAACTCGAGCGGAGGTTATTTCTCAACCAAGCCGAGGTTGTCTCCAACCGCCGTGAGCAATCCATTGGAGTTGCCTCGTTACATTGGGCCGGGCTCGGCTGGGTAAAGTGTTCTCCCGAGGGAGCTCGGCACTTTGTTGTTCGGCCACGGTGAAAATAGACGAAAAATCTAAGCTGAGTGCAGAAATTAAATACGGACACGAGTAGTTCAAACATTTCTTGGACATTTTAGGTCACCCTTAATGGTACCGACCTCCCCCTCGGCGGTGGGGAACTTAATCTGATAGAAATAGGAAGAGGCGATCGCCTCAAAGGTTTCAAGAAAAGGGCGACCAAAAGCCGTTATACATGTTCGGCGAGTCGACGATTACAAATTCAATAGGCCTAGTTATCCTAACCCTATCATTCGCAAAGTCAACTAGCTCGACCGACAACTTGATCTTCCCATATGCCGAAACGACGGTGTCGCCGAAACCGCGGAGTTGGAGGTCATAGGGCTTGATGTATTTGGCGAGATTGCCCACATCTGGTCCAAGGCGGACTTGAAGAGGATGTTGCGAAAGCTGCCGTTGTCGGACCGAGGACCCGGTCCACGGTCATTCCCAGGATGTTGGCCGAGATGACCAGAGCATCATTCTTTGGGCGAGAGAACCCCCTCGCGGTCGGCATTTGAGAATGAGATTACCGCGGTCTTGGAGATGGTGGGCTTCGGAGGGGCGCCGATTAGGTGGACGTGGTCAATGGCCCGCGATTCGGCCTTCCTCTTTGTTTGGTGGCTGAACACTTGACCAATCCGCCGAGGCTACCCCGGCCTGGATCGTATTGATCCGCCGCCGGCGAGCGGCGGCGAAGCTCGTCGCTGATGACTCTAAGTTGGCTGCCACTTCGACCGCTGCGACCCTCTTGGGAGAGACAACCCTTTGTCGCCTTGGAGTTCGTTCTTACGTATCCGGCCGCGGTGGTGGCCTCTTGGCGTATTTATCAAGAAGCCCGTCCTCGAGCAGCCTCCACAATTGCTTTAGCGAGTCTCGGCATTGGCTGGTGTTGTGTCCCGGCGGAGTCGTGGTAGCGCGAGAACTTGTTAGGATTTTGCTTGGTTGGGTCCCCCCTTATGGGTTTGGGCTTGGGGACCGATCCAGTGTCTTGGATCGCGTAGAAAACGAAGGCCGGGAGTACTTGAGCTTGTCCACGACACAGGACGGATGCGTGCGGGGTTTGTCCTCGAAGCTTTTAAAGTTCCCCCGTAAGCCCTCTGCCGCCTTTCCTCTGCTGGGGTTGGATATAACCAATACACGTGGAATCAATATTATTATCAAAATAGTATGGTTTATCCTCCATATTATGAAGGATATGACTACAATAATAGGGAAGCTATGAGTATGACTATCAAATTCGACAAGCTTCCTCTCATTATCAAGAATGAAGAATCCATGATGTGAGAGTTATCTTGAAGGAGATGGTTAGGATATTGTTGAAGAGAATTGAGGAAGATGACTCTAGATTTGAAGAAATATTTCTTTGGTATGAGAGCATCTATGAGACAAAGGAAATGGTTGATGCAATAATAGATGGGAACATGGAGATCACCATAGCTCAATTCAATGTTCTAATAAGTCAACTCACACTTTTCTATTCAAAGTCAAACACATAACCATCATGGAGAATCATCAAGAAGAAGGGGAAGATGAAAATGAAGATGAAGAAGAAGGGAAATGGAAAGAGAAAGAGAAAGAAGAGGGTCCAAGAAAGAAAGTTATAATAGACGATCTCCTTGTCGAAAGTGAGGAAGAGGAGTGTCCTTTGATGGACATGAACAACAATGAACAAGAAAATCTAGAAGCATTGAATGAGACATTGAAGAATGAAATGTGCATTTCTAAACCTTCAAACTCTTCAATTTGTGCTTTAATTGAGATTAATGCTTCTATTGATTTTGTTTTACCTCTTGTGAACTTTGATTATAGGAAGGAAATAATGATGTGTTTGGGCATCCTTGGAAAAAAGGAAGAACGGAGAAAGATGAGAGTGAGAGAGCAAGAGGAGAATCCCTCAAGGATAATGTGCAAGATATGTATGGATGATGAGTCTATCCTACATGAGAACCTCCATGATTTTAAAGCTCAAAGGATGAGATATAATGGCAAGGAGGACCAATATCCTTGGCCATTCCAATAAAAGGAATTTGAACTTATTGAATAATGTCCGGCATAGGACGTTAAAAATAGCGCTGGATGGGAGGCAACCCATCGCTTTTTTTTTTTATTTTGTTGTTTTTTGTTTCGTTGCTTGCAATAAGTGTGAAAGTGTGTTTGTGTTTTCTTGTTAGGAAGTCGAGGTTGTGCATTTGAGGCTTGGTGAGGTTTGAAAGCTTGAAGAAGAGAGGGTACTTGAAGACCTTTAGGTACAACACCTTCTGTAGACTTGGATTTGTCCAAGTTTGGGGGAGGTGTGCCTCTTTTCATGCTTTTCCATTTGCACGGCGCACTTCGTTTTTGAGCTTTCGTGTTATTCTATACTTGTAAATGTGATTTTGGTGTTGAGCTTTTATTTCTTAGTAGGTAGTTGCGTGCAACACAATTAGCTAACTATCTTGCCAAACTTTTAATTGCTTAGCAATGAAAAAGTTTGGGGAAAGGTGTGTTAGTTTAGCGATTTTCGTTGCATCAACTTGCCACTCATTAGTATGAGGAAATTTTTGTGAATTTGGAGCTTATTTGTGGATTTATTGCATATCTTTGAGTTTATCATTTTGGATGTGTAATTTGTGATGGGAAATTGAGTAGGGTGATCTTGATTATGGACTTGTTGTGTGATTAATTGGTGATCTTGTGATTGAAATTGGATGATGAGTTGAGTTAGAGGGTGATTTAGTCATTGTAATGTGTGTTTGTGTATAAACTTTGCTTAGGAGAGCATTTTGTCTACCTTGATAACCTTGTGAGATTTGAGCCTTGACTTGCATAATTTTGAGTCTTGTTTCCTTGATGTGTGTATCAATCATGCTTGTGTGCTCTAGAACTTGCCATTTTTCTTAATTAGAAGCTACTTAGGTGTGAAGTTTTGGAATGTGATACAAGGCCATCTTTGAATTGATTTAGTCACTTGGCCAAATTTATCCTACCAAATGATATTATTTCGTAGTTAGCCACTTTAAGCTTATTTAGACTTATTTCTTTGGCAAACCTACGAATTTAGCCTTTTATCTTTTATGAGCCTAATTGTCCCCAATAACTAGTGGAGCGTAATGCTTTTAAGAGGTTAATTTGTGCTTTGAAAGAAGAGTGGTGGGAAAAATTTGAGTTGTGAAATGAAAAGAAAAAAATGAGAAAAAAATTGTGCACTTGAAAAAAAGAGATGTGATTAGAAAAGAAATGATGAAGTGAATAGAAAAAAATCTCTTGTGCATATTGTGGTTGATTGAATGAAAAAGAGAAAAAAAGGGTTCTATGATTATTGATTGAGAAGAATGATTTGTAAAGAAAACGAGTAAATTGTGTGAGTTGAGTATTGTGGGTGCAACCCGTACAATTGCACTTTCTCTTGAGAGTAAGAGATGTTCCTAGGCGTCTTGACCTCTCGCTCCACTAGTTTACGAGTCACTTATCCAAATCTTCCACCTCTACCAAAGAGCCTACATTACAACCGAATATAAAGACCTTGTTGATTCCTTGATTGATCACTTTTGTGTGGTAGAAAATGTAGACTTGTGGCAAGCCTATGGTAGTGCACTTGTTTGATTTGATTGATTGAGAATATACATGCCTTATACACTTTTGAGTGATGAGTGTGAAACACATATCTTGTGAGAATTGGTAGACAATTTGTTCGATTTTGCTATTGTTGAAGCATAACTCATGTGAAGGTGATTAGTTGCTTTTTGGCTTGATGATTTATTGAGGAAGATTGCTTGATTACATGATTGTGTTGATAAGTCCATGTATTGAGTGAGCCTATGCAATTTTCCCCCTTGTTCTTTTATTTCGTTGCTGGGACGAGCAACACCTTAAGTTTGGGGAGTTGATTAGTGTGAAAATTGCATGATTATTGTGTGCTTAATTACAACAATTTGATAATATTTTCATGTTAATTCACATTTAATTGTCTAATTGTATTTGATTATTGAAATTGGTGTTTCAAGTGTGAAATTGTAGGTTGAGGTCAACTTTGAATGCAAATTGAGGATATTTGTTGTATTCATATTAATGGAGCAATTATATGGGTAGAAAGAGGGCCGAGAGAGCTTCACAATGCAAAAATAATGAAGTCAAATGGAGTTCGTATGAAGGAGATACGGTCGAACGAAGTTGGGATGATGAAAAACAAACTGTTACACCCACAATCGCATACACCCACCAGCCAGTACACCATACACCCAACGCTCGGATTAGTACACCTACCTTCGTTTTTGCATATCTGCGCAACCACCGTCTTCGCCGCGCAATCCCAAATCACCAATCAACATCCCAATTCACCTCATCATCCACCAATCGCCGAAAACCACCACCACAATCGGCGATCCGTCACCCACTTATTGCCGACAACCCATCACCACCGCGCCCGTCACCGCCGCGAAACACAACCTTAGTCACCGATTAATTGCCGTCGTCAAAGAATTACCGACGCTGCCCAGCCACCGCCGATTCGTCACCAGTGCGCCGCCATCGCGGTGCGACATTGAGATCGACGAAGCGCCAGCCGCCGCCGCCGCCGCCTCTTCTTAGATCTTTCCTCTCACGCAGCGCAACGCGCCCAACCGCCGTGAGCAGCCCTCACCAATTTCACTCGATCTCACAACTCGAACCGAGGTTATTTCTCAACCAAGCCGAGGTTGTCTCCTCCGAGCCGAGGTCACCACACAACCGAGTCGAGGCAAACATGAGGAATGAATATTTTGATGTAGAAATTAACTCGACCCGAGTTGGAAACTCGAACTGAGCCAAGTTGGAGAAACAGAATTGGCTGCGTTTCTGTTTTCTAAAATTTTTCTTATTTTTGGGGCTTTTTTACAATATTTTGAAATTATTCCTAAATCCCCACTATTTATATTCCGCATTTAGATTTCTAAATGGGGATTCACATCATTAGATAAATTTTCACACAATTGGATAGGAAAACACACACTTTTTACACACACTTAGCTTAGATTAGTTAATTGCTTTTAAATTTCCTTAGATTAGAATTTAATTACCATTGCCCAATAGTTATTTAGCATAGATATCTAGGTTATCTTCATTGTAATTTCAATTTCGAGCAAGAATTCAAGGATTTTATAAGAAATGCAAGTTTAATTATAGTTTTGAAGAATTTCAGGTGTTATCTCTCTCATCTTGCTTTTATTTCATTGTTATTGGTATGAGTTACTCATTTTCACTCTTGATTGCCATGGGTATGGTTGATTTGATGATGTGTGACTAGATCTTTTGGTGCTTGGGTGTGAGGATTCATTGATGACTTGATTATGGTGATGATGTGATTGGATTTTCTTGTTGTGAGAGATTGATTATCCCTTTGTGCTTTGCATGATTTGATTGCTTGATTGAGTTTTGATCCTTTGTTCATTGATTTAATTTGCTCAAAGAGATTTAGTTTATTAAATTGATGCTTAGGTGTTAGGCTTGGTTTTGGTGATTGAATTCAATATTGGATTAACGCAAAGAGACTTGGTTAATTTTCATTAGAACCTACATAAGGATACGTAATTGCTTGATCGTGAATTGAGTGATTAGTGAAGGGGCTTAGAGTGTCGCCTCTAAGACAATCTACGTATTTTCTTGTGTGCTCTTCCTAGGCTTATCCAAGGTATGGTTGAGTGCTTCTTTCGTGATTGACCTTATCTCTCTCTCGCATGTGGTTGTTTGATTTTATTTGATCCATAATTGATGATTCGTTGGTGAATTGCACCCGAGCACTCGCTTCTCCTTGATATTTGTCTCGTGTTACTTGCTTTCTAGTTTAATTGTTTTTTAGTTGCTTGTTTTATTTAGTTTATTGTTCTTGCTTGTTTGTTGGTTTTAATTGTTGGTTTAGTTTAGAGCATAATCCCGTGTTGGCTCAATAATTCCGCGAAACTTGTAGTTCTAGGGATCCTTGCTCTCCTAATTCTTGTGGGTTCGGTAATCGGGTTGGTCGTAAATACTTGCTACGATAAAATGACGACTCCCCCAAACTTAAGGTGTTGCTCGTCCCGAGCAACGAAACAAATAAGCACAAAGGGTGAATTGATTGCAAATATGTCACATGGCAAAAAGAATGAAATTAGGACAATCAAACTCATTAGTGAACACAAGTTTTCAATGCCACTTTCAACTAACACTAAAAAAATATCATGCTTTGATAAGATGCAAATTCAAATGCTTTCTCAATGCTCCTTCCAAGAAGTGTATCTCTCATCACTCAAGTATATAAGGACAATAAAACACTCATTCATCAATTCACAACCATACACACCATATACTTGCCACAAGACTCAATCTCAATTGTCATTTCGTATATCAACTATGAATCAAAGAGGTCTTCTCAAGAGGTTGTAATGAAGGTTCTTTGGATGAGGTGGGTAAATTTGAAAATAGTGACTCAATGTTAGTAGAGCAATGAGAGTTGAACATATAATGCAAATGCAATTTACACATCATCTCAACAAACACATCTCTTTCTTTCATTTTCTTCCTTTTCACATCACATTCACCACCAAACTCCTTTTGAGACTTTCTTTTGCACTCAAGCTCAAATTGAATTTTTCTTCTCATGATTTTTTTATTTTTTAAACACTTCAATTTTTCCTTTTCCTCTTTTTATTCATCTCAACTTATCCAATTCATACCACCACACTTTTCAACTTCACTTCACCATTCATTTGCCAACAATCATGCTCTACTAAACATATGGAAACAAAGGCTCATAAGGAAAGGCAAAATGACTTAATTCCACAAGCTTACCAAAGAATAAGGCTTTAAGGCACAAATTGACTTATTAGGGAAATCAATGACATTGGTGGGGTAAAATTTGGCTGAGTAGCTTAACAAATCAAACATGGCCTCAAATCATCTTCATAGATCCACACAAAACTCAACTTCAACAAGTCTCTATAGGCATGTTCTAGCATGCAAGATTGCAATTGATGCACTCAACAAGGAATCAAACCGATTTTCATGCACGATTTAAAAGGCTCAAAAGCTCACGGGCTTAAAATTAGCAAAGAGAAATCATCCTTCATCACACTCATCATCACAAGACAACTTCTCATGCTAGAATCAAGCAACAAATCAACTCATCAACACATCACAATTTTATCATATCCATCAATCAAAATAAATATGCCACGTACATAATTCCAAGTACAACACCTTATCAAATTCATATAAAATAAACTCAAGGATAAGAATGAAATCCACATTTAAGCTCAATATTCACAAAAATTTTCACACAATTTTCTCATTACGAATGAGAGGCAAGTTGGTGCAACAAGCATTACTAACTAACACACTCCCCCAAACTTTTCATTGCAAAGCAATTAAAAGTTTGGTAAAGGTAGTTAGCTAGGTGAAGTTGCACACAACTACCCAATATGAAATCCAAATGAGCACATAATGAAAAGAAAGGAGGAAAAAGGCACACCTCCCCCAAACTTAGACAAGTCTAAGTCTAGAGAAGGTGTGGTACCGTAAAGGCTTTAAATTTTTTTCATCGTCAAACTTGTAGCACACCAAGCCTCACTTGTACACCTCGACCTCCTACACGAAACCGAGGATCGAAATGCAAGTGGAATCGTGAAAATCGGATCTCATTTGCACGGTCTCGAGCCTGTCTCGAGTCAAATTTTGAGCCCTGTCTCGAGTCGAGATATGGTCGTGGTTCGAGTCGTTTCAAAGGGCATTTATGTGAGCAAACTAAGTCATCTCGAGTTCGTCTCGACCGGCATCTCGAGCTCGTCTCGAGTCGAGACAAAGGCCAGAGCTCGAGTCGAGACACTGGCCGAGGTGGAGACAAGAAGAGGAGGCTACGACTTTTGGGAATCATTCGTCTCGACTCGAGTCAAGGACTTGGTCTCGAGTCGAGACAAGCTTCTCGGAGCAATTTTTGCAGATTTTAAAGTTTCAAGGACTCCCTTGCAATTTAGGCCTTTGCACTTGAGACCCCGCTATAAATGCTCATTTTTCTAATTGAAGGCAGCACATTACATTTGGGAACATCTTCCACACTTAGAATTTAATTTCCTTGGATTAGAACTCTTAGTTTTTCATTCCCCTTTCTCTTGTATTTCAATTCCTAGATAGATTGTCTTTAATTTCCATAGATTAAGCTAGCCCATATATTTAATTGGTGTAAACTCTAGTTTTAAGCAAGGATCAAGCTATTGTTGGGATCAATTCATAGTTTATTTAATTCAAGCAAGGTGATATTCTTCCTTTTAATTGCTATTATATATTTTATCGTAGGTATTGCTCTCTTCTCTCTCATTTCTATTTTATTGTTCAAATTAGCCATGGGCTAATCCCCTTGATTGCTTGAGTGTTGGAATTATACATGAATTTGGTGTAAATCATGAATTGATTACTTTGATGTACATGTAATTGTGGCTTTGGTGCTTCTACTATTGGGCTTTATGTTGTTCTCATGTTTGATTGTTTTCATTAGCTTGATTCGTCGAATTTGTATGTTGCAACGAGAGTTGGATATGCTTATTAGAGGATTAAGTGAACTTTTCGATTGAATATGATGATTTTGATCGTGATTGATTGCACCGAGAGGTGAGTTAGTTGCTAGATCACCCCTTAGTGGACATTGCATGTTTAGGCGTGTAGTGAAGAGAGACGACCACTAGGCATTAGTACCCGTTGTGAACGTGTCTAGGTGATCAACGGTCCTTAGTGCTCAATTGTTAGACGTTACGCGGTCGCTCTTAGCCTTACCCGGTTCATGCCTTGATTCGTGATTGATTTGTGAGTTTACCCAAAGGATTATATAAGAAAAACACCCGAGCGATTGTTTTACACCACTTGCACTCGGTTAGAGTTTTAATCGCGTTAAGTAGTTTTAATTTGATTGCTCTTGTTTAACTTGTTGTTGATTTAAGTGTTAGCACCACTGTTTAGCCACTATAATTCTATGACAATGCATGTTTTTGAGGCTCCATTGTTCTTCTAGTCCCTAGGGTTCGATAATTTATTTGGTTGTAAATACTTATTGCTAAAATACACGCGATCAAGTAACACGTTATTTATTTATAATTCTTTTCATTTTACTCCTAAAGTTTTAAATATATGATATTTTATTGAATTAATAGTCATAAACTTCCACCTAAATTGTTAAATTTAAAGTAATATAAATAAATTAAGTGCCAATTACTCATAAATCAATATACTTTAATTCATACAATTATTTATTTATGTGCTACTTGTAATCTCATACTATTTTATTTTATCTTATTTTAAATATTATATTAAATATATATATTTTTACCTACTTAGTGGTTAGACAATAATTAACTTTATTATAAGATTTTATTTAATTCTTTTTGTACTACTCAATTGTTACTACCTCTAGTGCTAACGTAAAAATTAATTATAATTGTGATACTCGAGTTTCTCACTACTCATTGATCAATATAGTTCATGAATTGAGTGCATTTTAATTAATTATGTGCTACTTGTGATTTCAAATTATTTTATCTTCTATTATTTTATTGTGTTTTTGAATACTGAATTAATTACATATACCCTTATATGCTTAGTGATGAGAAAATTAATTTATAAGTGATTGAGATTTTAGGTATATTTGAGTATCAATGCAATTTATTTTATTATTGATGGTGTAAATTAAAATGTATTAAATTGGTGATTAGTTATGTTAATTAAATATAAATTAAATAGTAAATATTATAAGAATATAGGAGTAAATTGCAGATATGGTCCCATGAGAATTATTGGATGACACTTTTAGTCCCATCGTTCTTTTTGGTCCCTTTTTTAGCAAAAATGGTCCCATCCGTTAAATATTTAATGGTTTCCGTTAAAGGTCAAAATTAGAGGGAAAACATTCTAGGGCAGATGTTTTTGGAGGAAATGACTCTCATATGCTATTAAATAGCCTGCCACACTTCCCCAACTACAAATACATCAAATAATCGGATCTCGCAAAAAAAAAAAAACACTTACATGTCTTCGTCTTCTTCATCAAATAACATTTGTTCAAATGTAATGAAACTAACATTTCAATTAAGTAATGCTCTGTAACATATAAATTTACGCCAAATGATGCAAAAATGAAAAAAATTGTTGCTATACGGTAACGAGCGTAGGACCATACCAATTAAATACAAAAAGTGAAACAAAATTTACGGTGGGAACACAACCCTCTAAAATATAGTATACCCATCCATATTCTTTTCACACATATTCCCCATTATTGTGCCAAAAATTAAAGTATACCCATGTTCATTTCAAAGCATGCAACGGCATTCTATTCCAAAACCATAAAAGTACTGAAATTTATATATATATATATATATTCGCCCACACCCTCATTTAAACCAATATAACCCAAAAATTGTAGATTTTTTTAAAAAACCCTAACTTTTGTTTTTACAGACTCAATAAAAACATTAGAAACTTACGATATGGAGGAGGTTCTGCATCTTTTGCATTTCCACGGTGCAACATTTCTTCGAGCGTCAATCCGATTGTAGCAATTCCAGGTTCTTGAGAGGGATTTGAATTCGTTTTCTGCTATAATTTTTGGGGTTAACATGTGTATTAGGGAGTATTTTCAATTTCGAGATGCTTTGAGATTTCTACAGATTTGGCAATAGGTTGATGGCGATTAGATTAGGGTTTTCTGCGATTTGAGGAGTTAGAATGAACGCGTATATTTGAATTTCTAACTATTGAGATTGATTTTATTTTTTTAAAACATCTAACAGGCGTGTGTATATCACGCGGATAAATCCGTTAAAAACTAACGGCAAAATCGTATGGGACTACTTTTGTTAAGAAAAGGACCAAATTCGTGAGGGCCCATTCTCATGGGACCATATCTGCAATTTACCCTAAGAATATATATATAATTATGATTGATAAATATTAGTATAATATGTATATAGTATGGTTAAATGAATACGTGTGGTGGATATATACACACAAACTTTGTTGATAAATATACACTTAAAACTAAATAGTATAATAATAATAATAATAATAATAATAATAATAATAATAATAATAATAATAATAATAATAATAATAATAATAATAATAATAGAAAAATGAAACTTACCTATATGAAGCAAATTAGAGGCCGTGGAGTGCAGAGATATGCATAGGCATATATACCATATCTCATTTTAACCTGGAAGCCATATTAGAGAGAGGAGATATTTTGGTAAGTATTTGATTTCTATTGATCGATAAATTTTATACCGTTTTGAAGCTCGTAATGAGTAGAACAAAACCCTATTCTCAAATTATTAATAATTTCTTATTTTATAATGGAAGGTGATAAAAAGGGTTTAAGGTTTGATTTATCAACGTTTTGCGGACTCGAGGTAAGTAGAAATTCATTTGCACCTACAATAAATAAATATAGTATTTTGTGAATTATTTATGCTTAATTGGTGATATGTGAATATTGTGAAATAGTCTGTGAGTTCAATATTTGATGTGGATTAAATATACGAGTTCAAAGGTTATAGTGAAAGGAATTTGTGAATTCCATATTATTTTGAAATGAACTTATGAGTTACGTGATTGTTATAGAAATGAATTTGGTGATTGAATTGGTGAGTTATGAGTAGAAATGAATTAAGCGAGTGATTAGAAATGAATTAGGTGATTTCAAAAGAGAGCATTTATATCGGTCACGTCTTTGGCTTTTGTATTAAGCATACGTCGGCATATATCGGTAAGTCTGGAGCCCACATCAAATGAGTAGAAATGTATTAGGCAAGTAGAAATGAATTAGGTGCATGATTAGAAATGAATTAGGCGAGAACGATTAAAAATGAATTAGTTACGTGATTAGAAATTAATTAGGCCAGTGGTTAGAAATGAATTAAATATTGAATTGCACATGTGAATTCAATTGTTGCGAGAATGAACTGTGAGTTCAATAATTATCGGGAAATGAATTTGTGAATTATATGATTATTGCAAATGGAAATAGTGTTTTGAGCATGTGTTTCTACGGTGTGTATATGCTACATTGCATCAAACATACCATGCATTAACATGAAAATATTTTTATCAAATGGTATGTTTGACCACCGATTATGCACCGAGGACGGCGGGCGACCTAGGAGTAAAGGCGACAGTGCAGATCCTGGCGTATGCTACCTAGAGTAGGCCACCGTCTCATATGCTATGCTGCGTGTATATTTTTCGGAGGACTTCGAATGGACAGGGGGTTCGTGTTTGGTGATGGACCTCGCTAGGCCGTTAGAGGGTGGGATCATCAACGGTATGGGTCGGCGTGGAGGGATAACTTCTTGGTGGTCATGAGGGGCAAGATGGGGGACCCTTGATGGCTACAAGAGGATGGGCCTCACGTCGAGGTCATACATATAGTGGCCACTTGAAAATATCGGTATTGAGTTTAGTGCTCATTTGCCGGCTGCATAGTAGTGAGTTAGGGGCCCTAACGAGTGTTTCATAAATAAATTGATGATTTTAAAGAGAGAGTTTTGTGCATTGGTAGGTTTTCAAACTAAACATCACATCATGCATAATTTCTACTTACTGAGATTTATAAATCTCACATAGTTTATGCATTGTAGGTAATCGATGATTTGTCACGTTGTGGTTCTCTTGGATAAGGTATGCGGCTCTGCGGGGTTTTGAGTGGTGTGTACATAGATGACAACCTTTGTTGGGTCAAATCGTGGACATGTATTTTGATTCGTATTTTATAAAATTTTGTATACGATGTAATGAGTTCTTCTTGTCACATTTTGAAGTGTCCATCGTCTTTCTGTTAAAGCATTTAAAGAAAAAAGTCGCACGTGCGCACTGCAGTCATTTTTTATAAAATTATTCACAACTCACTTTTCTCGTTAAATTAGTGTTTCGGGCTGGGTTGTCAAAAGGTGGTCGTGTCATTAATCGCCCTATACTCATTCTCATTCCCATTTCTATTGAGAAATTTTCAACCAAGCGCCCTAAGTATATGGGACACGTTTACGGTTGCTTTGTTTGTTGTTTGTTACAAGGATGTGATGATATTGATAATAGTGAAAAATATTAGAATATATATTATTTATAATTGTTTTGTTTAGTTAATATTGAAAATGACTTCCACTAATAACCAATGTTGTAAAAATTGAAAATCGGTAATTAGGCATTTTGAGGCCGCCTAGGTTTTTTTAAATTATTATTAAAAAATAAAAATTGGCCGCCAGATGGCGCGACCACGAAAATGTCTAGCCGCCTAGGGCCGCCTAGACGGCGCCGAGTGATTGGGTTCATTCTTGCATGAAATTTGATGACCATTTTATATCATATCTTGTGGGTTTCATTGCAAATCTGGGGTTAATGTGCTTAATTTTGTGGAACTAATACTTTCATGCAAGTGTTGACTCAATGATAGGAACAAGTGTTGAAGACGAGCAAAGAATCGAGCTAGACAACAACTTGATGAGCAAGATCCATTCAAGGCGAAGAGGTAGCTGAGAAGTAAAAAGAAAGAGATCAAAGGTCGATGCACAAGTATAGAAGAGGTGAAAAATCTTGGCGAAGGGTCAAAGTCGAGAACGAGAGAAAATGAGGTCACGTGGCCGAGTGAAATTGAGATGGCCGAGCCATATGGTCCCTGAAGAATTTCCACTCGGCCGGTCTACTTGTGACATAGCCGAGTGAGAGTAGCCTTGCCCGAGTCAGCTTGTCCCGGAAGAGAAACCACTCGGCCATAACACATATGACTCGGCCGAGTGGGGTTTGCTAATGACCGAGTCACATTTTCCCGGAAGGATTCTCACTCGGCCAAACTAAGCTCACTCGGTGAGTGAGACAAAGTTGCCCGAGTCGAGTTCCTCGCAGAAGAAGCCACTCGGCCAAGCCAAGACAAGGCCACTCGGCCGAGTGGAACCCCCAGTGGCCGAGTGGGACCACAGTGCGCGACTTTGTGTGAAATTATGTCATTTTTAGGCCCTTCTTTGCAAATTCGAGATTGTGACTTTGCCCTTTCTATTTATACTTCTTATTTTCGGCTAATTAGGGAGGATTACACACTTAGCAAATTCTATAGGTTTTAATTTCAGCATTTTGCTCTGCACATACTTACACACGGTGAAGGGTGTTCTTCACATTTGGATAGATTTTTATTTTTCAAGAGTAATAGCTGATAGAATTGAGCAAACAAGTTGTATTAAACTCCACCAAGGTGACTTCTATCTTTTATATCAAGTTTTGTTCCTTAATTACAGTTTGATCATGCTTCCTTATTACTCAATGTTTATGGGTTTCTTGCAATTAGTCATGATTGACTAAAATTCTTATGTGCTTGGGTGTATTGACCCTTAGATGAGTTAATTTTGGTGATTTTATGATTGAGTGTTCATTTGTTGAGGTGATTACTTGTCTTGATGATGCTTAGTATGATTTAATTGCTTGGGT
The DNA here is from genome assembly GCA_030762865.1 of Paraleonurus japonicus. Classification (NCBI taxonomy): domain Eukaryota; kingdom Viridiplantae; phylum Streptophyta; class Magnoliopsida; order Lamiales; family Lamiaceae; genus Paraleonurus; species Paraleonurus japonicus. Next base: position 19,327,199 of record CM061061.1, on the reverse strand, counting down.
GAGCTTTGATCTTGTGTTTATTGATTTAATTTTCTCAAAGATACTTGGTTTATTGAATTGATGCATAGGTGTTAGGTTTGCTTTTGTGATTGAAGTCAATATTTGGTTAACTCAAGGATACTTGGTTAATTAATTAGAACCTCATTAGGGCACATTGATTACTTGTTGAATTGCTTGTAATTAGTGAGGGGGTGAGAGTGTTGTCTCTCACATTCCTACATGCTTGATTGATCAATTAGAACCTAGGCTTATAGAGTACGGTTTTATTTGAATTATTTGTTGGTTATCCCTATGATCCCTCTTAGAATGAACACTTGATTGTTTATGACCCGAAATTGACGAAGTCTTCGGTGATTTGCACCCAAGCACTACTCTCTCCAACTTGGTATTACTTTGTTAATTGCTTTGTTTAATTTCTTGTTGATTTTGAGTTGTTATTTGGTGGCTTTAATTTCGCAAACTTGACTAGCCTCTATAATCCTTGAAAACGTACAATTTCATGGCTTCATTTCACTCCTAGTCCTTTGGGTTCGATAAATTTGGTCGTAATTTCTATCCACAAGAACTACACTATGATTAAAATGGCGCTGTTGTCGGGGACTAGTTGAGTGTGTCTAGGTGAAACTTGGAAATTTCGTTGGATAGCTTTACTAGTGGCATTATTTACTTGTTTTGTTGTTTGTGTTTTTGTGAATTTGATACTTGAATTCTTGTGGTAGGTTCATTATTGAACTTCGAAAATTGATAACGAAGCAACACCAAGGAGAAGAATTCGGGAGGGAACCTAATGGCTATTGTTAGAAAAATGGAAGGGGATCTGCCTCCTCAAAGGGATGCTCATGCTAATGAAGGGAGGTAAACGTCCAAGGGATACACGTTGAGTTGAGGGGTGTCCAACCTCGGCAGGAGAAGAGTTGATTCCTCAAAACCAACCTAATCCTCAAAACCCTTACCCTTACCCCTACCCATATCCATATCCATATCCATACCCTCCACCTCCTCAAGGACAAAACCCCTATCCTTATCCACCTCCATATCCACCATACCCTCCTCCATATCAAGATCAAAACCATATTGCTCCTTACAATCCTCCACTACCCAACCATCCACCACCTCAAAATCCTCAAAATCCTCCACCTCCGAGAGAAGGAAGGCCAATTCGTGCCTACTTTGAACCTCAATTACGAGAATGCTATGATGGAATTGCAAGACCGAATATTCAAGCCAACAACTTCGAGATTGCTAATCTATGATAAAGCTTTTGATGGAAAACCAATTTGAAGGGAGAGACGGGATAAATGATCCTCACAAGCATTTGGATAGATTTTTGGAGCTAGCGGATACTATAAAGTATAATGGTGTCACCGAAGATGCTAAAAAGTTACGGATGTTTGCATTTACACTAACGGGAAAGGCCAAGCAATGGCTTAGTAAAATCTTACCGCCGGGAGTGTGCGTACGTGGGAGGAGGTGAGTCGAAATTTTTGCTTAAGTTCTGTTGGGTCCCTTTAGAACGAGTTTAAACACAAAATCAAGATACCCTCTAGTGATAATCTAGAAGGGGGATGAATAGATTATCAAAACTTTTGCAAGCTTAGATGATCTATCAACTCCAAACTCGAGTTTTACAGCGAAGCTTGATTTTGTTTATACTCAATTCAAATAAGATCTAAAGCTTTGTCGGATATCAAATTTGCGATCAAGAAACAATCAATGAAAATGAGTAATAAGCAATAAGAAGAAATAACACCAGATTTATAGTGGTTCGGATCAAAGCGATCCTACGTCCACTCTCCTTCTTCAAACTTGAAGAAGGGCCTTCACTTACTTACTTCCTTCTTTCTTGCGGACTTACTTACAATGATGAATCTTCAGCCTTACAATGAATCTTCCTAATTTCAATATCTATGGCTTGAAGATCTAATGAAAAAGTGTTCTATAAACACTAAGAACCTGGAAAACGTATAAAACGTTCTTGAATGTGTATGATTTTTGTTGCTTGTGTATACAAAGTATAATGATGAATGCAAAGAGTCAAAAGTTAATTCTAAATTGATTTCTATTCCTATTTATAGAGATCTCCTCTTGGCACTTGTAACTTCCTTGAATTTGGTTTTGATCGGTTATAACAATATAACCGAATTACGTAACTTCTTCCCGAGTTGTTGAAACTGCTTCTTGAATCTTTGTATGATATTTCTCTAACACCTCATCGTCTGATGTTTACTTCACCTCGCCCTCATCTTCTTTTCTGTCTAGGTGTTTGTCTTGTTCTTCAATAATCTTCTGTGTTGTCCTTGTCCGATATCTTGACCTTGCGATATTCTCTCATTATCTCGGAAATCTTCCTCGTCGACATCTTGTCCTTGTCGATATTCTATACTTAGTTTTATTTATAAAGAAATACTTCACTGCCTATACAAGATGCTCACTGTCATCCTATTTTACACTTTTAACACATCAAAACTAAATACAAATTTCTTTTCCTAACAATTTCCCCCTTTTTGATGATGTTAAAACTCAGCTCAAGAAAAGAAAACTGTTAGTAAGAATTGAGAGTGAAACAAGATATACGAGATAAGTCACATATACAGATAATCGTGAGCAATAGTTCAATAAACAGGACGATTAGAGCAATGAAACAAATGATCGTAACAATATAGTTACTCAAAGTCAAGTTCAAATACTTTGAAGAAATTATAAACAGAATTCGAGATTTTTAGAAGATTTAGTGTTATATGTTTATAAAAGCAGTTTCTTAGATCAAGAGTTAGTTAATGAGTAACAAGTTTGTTAAACACTTCAAATTTTTCATGAAAGTAGTTCAAAAAGATGTATTTCACAACTTATTCACAGAAATTTCCACATATATCTTCATCTTTCTTAGCAAATAATCGGAGGAATAAAAGTAAGACTTAATCATACCACCTATCTTCTTACGGAATAGTCATCCGATCGAAGACACGATTCTTCAAGCTCGGTGTCTCCCCACCTTCAGCTAAATCAGCCACGGTTTGGCTGGATCGGCATCTGCTTCACCTTTTCTCTGTCTAGCTGGCCGTCTTGCTTTAGTGGAGCGTACATGGTTGCATAAGGTGGTGCGACTATGTCTACATTAAATTCTCGTTGCCTCCAAGGTCAATCGAATCGATAGAAGTTTGGGTCTTTCGCCTCCGACCATTCATGAAAAGCAATATTCTCGCCTCGTGCCCCAAGAGATCTTCTTGCAGACGTGAAACAGGAAGATCCATTCCCCTTCATAAGCTCTCCATTTAGCTTGTTGATCCATGGGAAGGATTTCCTTGGGCACAACTTCTGTTCTATGGAATGGGCGAAAGACTTCTTCTCCTTCGTGTTCTTTGATTTCTCACCCACTTCCTCGTCTTCCCGTCGTACATCTTCCCATTGCCTTTTCTTGCTCCCTCCTCCTCTTGGCTTCTCTTCTCTTATATTTTCTTTTTCCTCCCTTCTCCTTTTAAGTACCCTTGCCTCTTCTTCCTCGTCTCGACTGGGTCTTTTGAACTTGGCTAGAAGCCTTAGCTTTCCAGCTGACCTTAGAAGACGATGAAGGAGATTTGATAGTCGTGGTAGGAGCAGATCAGCCATGGAAGGAAGTTCGGGTTCGAGGCTCGGACTCGGTGGATTCAGCAGGTGATTCTCCTTTTCAACCTTCTTAACGCCCTCGAGATTTTTCCTCATTTGCTTTCTTCTTCTCCTCCTCGCCTTTCAATAACTCTTCTAAAGCTCATCTATCCTCGATTAAGTGCCATAAGCTGATCATCTTGCAGCTCAACCCTTTTCTTGAGCTCACTATCTTCCCCTTTTGACATCATCAAATCGGGTATTGCATAGTGGCTACTTGATTTATTTGTCCAATGAGCTCTTCTCGACAAGCCCTGTCTTCCGATCAAGCTGGTCATATCTCTTCTTTTGCCCGACCTCAGCTCGTTTGAATTCATCATCTATGAATTTCTTCAAGATAGTTGTCTGCCTATCTTTTTCAAAAGCTAGCTGCATCTTCAAAGACTTGATGAAATGAGGCTTCTTTTGCTTTCCGTGCTTCTTTTACTTGATCCTCTCTGAGTCTCTTATTTCGTATAAGTCGAGCGAACATATTGCTTAACCCACTCATCTTGAGAGTTCATTTCGATGCAACTTTCTTCTTGACTTCCGTCATCCTTCCTCATGTCTTAGTCCGAGAAGTATAGATCAATCTTGGTTTTCTCTAGAATTACAGCCTTCTACATTCTCCTTGATTGATGATGAGATGACATTAGGAACCGGTTGGAAAGCATTCGTACATGCAGTCTTTAGATTTTGAACTTCGCTTTCGAGCTTCTACTTCGGATACGACGCGGATGTAGAGGGCAAGGTCTGTTCATCGAGATGGTGTTAGATCTACTTCTTCTATTTCGGCTTCAGTTTGCACCTCAACACTGCTCTGTTTGTGCCTCCTCAGTGTATCCATCCCACCTGCTCATCGGCAGCCTCCACCAAGTACTTCCTCCACCCTTTCCTCATCAATAACAGTTTCATCTTTCCTCTGCTCTTCCCCTTCTCGCCTTCTTTTCACCTCCTCTGGAGTCTCATCTCCAAGATATACTCGTTGTAGAATGTAATCAACAAAGGTATTTTCAGTGAGTATATCTTGGAACGACCTCAATTTCGCCTTCTTGAGAACCTCCTTCTCCCGGATGGCAAGATTGTTACCTCCGCCTCGGCTATCGGAATAGCTGTCTCTTCAAAGGATCCAAGCACTGAGTCTTCTTAGAAGATAGACGTCAATAAGCTCCTTCAACAGCTCAGGCTCGTCCTTGAGGGTGGATTCTTGTCTTAGAAGGAACTTCTTTCCAAGAATCCGAAGAAAGGTTTCATTGGCCCCATTTCCCCAGGAAGGATTGGGTATGTTTAGGTAAAGATTAGGTTCGGATGAGGTTGAGGGTAGGAAAGAGAATGGATCAAACGAGGGTTGTGTTTGTTTTGGACTTATGGGAGTAGACCGTTTTAGAGGCTCGCAGGCGGCGGCCTTGTCTGCCCCTTCATCGCCGAAGTTGGGAAGAGATGGATTTAGGTACTCCATCCTCGGATGAGGATGAAGATGATGAGGGTGATTTAATTTCTTCTTCCTTTTAAGTCATCTCCAGATGAGACTTCTACTGTCTCCGTCTCCGTCTCGGCCCGATATACCAACCTCCTCACCGGGACACTTCCCCTTGGGAAGCTGTCCTCTCCTCTTCGTCTTCCTCCGTCTCAGCAGACGAGGACTCATCCACCTGTCTGTCTTTATCTCCTTTCTCTGGGCTTTTGAAGCCTTTTTCTTTGGAGTGGGGGTGGAGCTGGAGCGTGTCCATCTCCTTCGAATCAGTCGGCCCGTAGAGCTTTTCATCTTTTATCAATGGACCCTTACATGTCGGTGTATTTTTAACTCCAACACTCCAGTCAAGGTTATGCATGTACCCACTTTGTGTTCAAGTATGATGGTGATCCTTGCCATCATACTTGCGATCTTGGTTAGAGACCATCTCATTAGCCTGCCTCGTGGTGGAGTCTTGGTGAACTTCTTTTTCTCCTCCATTATTCTTGAATACACCAGGTCTGCCCGAGTTGATCTCTACCCCATCTAAGATAGCCCGTAGAAAACATATCCTTGGCTTTGTTAGCCCATCATGGCTTTGTTGCTCCCCAAGATGCACTTGGTCAGATCGGCATCAAAAGTCGATACTTCCTCTTAACATTGGTCTTTTCAAATTTGCCGTTGTATTTTGGTAGGTCCTCCTGGCCATCAACCGGAAACTCTCCAAATATTCCGATGATTTATACGTAAATGGATTGTCGCCAGTGGTGCTTAAATTGAAAATTGCACCAATCTCCGAAATAGATAAAACTATCCTTCGTTTCTTCCCCAAAGTTCGACTCTAGATTCTAACCCGCTTTTGTTGATTTTGCTCTAGTCCAAACTCGCACAGAGATCATCCACCGTCAAGTTCTTCGTCGGTTTCATCGTGCAAGATCTTTTAAACCCCTAGATTCTAGTAGATTCAAATCTCTCTGGTTTCAAAGATCGGTGGTAGTATCCCAATCAACATACATTTTCGGACTTTGTTTTATCTCTCGATGGAAGTCAAATCGTATTCGAACTTGATATTCTTTTTGGATTCCGCCATTGATGAATGTTGAAGGTTTTTAGGAGGGAAAAGAGAAATTTTAAGAGATGAAGGAATTTATGTGTGCGTAAATGAAAATAATGCACACGAATGTCTATTTATATGGAAAATATAATAATAAACAATTATTAGAATAATAATTGCCTCAAAAGTGTAAATATAGCCTTTCGAATCGCCATTAATGCAATTATGGCATTTATTTTGAAAAGTGCACAAAATAATATTTAATATGTCACGCGTGAGGTTGAGACGGTTCATATTTCGTAAACCGCCTCCACTTCTCGGCGCGTGAAGTATACTCGGTGTGTTTCAAAATTGAATTTGATAAAATTTGGTCCATAGTAACTTCTCCCGACACGATTACTTATTTGAGAAATTACTTTTCGATTAATTGGAGAGATAAAATAAAATATTATTGTTTTTAGAAAACAAATTTGAACCCTTATCCTTTTATTTTGTAAAACAAACTATTTTATTTTCCCTGAGTAACTTCAATAAATTAATGAATGATAGAGTGAATTATGATATTAAATTCATATATTAATTATATGAACCCAATATTCATAATTGAAAGTATTTAAGAAAACTTCTGATTTTTCTCCTTGTGCGGTTTGATAGCATCACATGCATTACTTGAAACCCTTGGACAAATTGACCTTGTCTTGCATTTCAAATCTTGTTAATTTTGTTCTCATTGATATCACAGCACACTTAGAAAAATTGTTAGTAACAAGAGTAAGTCGATAAGGTTCAATAATCATCCGATTCTCGTAGAAGAAAGTTGACTATTACATCCTTATCGATTTACTTATGTCGACAAGTAATTATCAAGTCGTATATGGTCAATGTGACTAATCCTTGATTCTTGATTCCAATGAAAGGAGATCAATGATATCACCACCCGATTGTCCTTTGACTCAATCTTGTCCTGATAATTCTTTCTAGACATAATATACTAAGTTGAGAAAAACAAGGTTAATTCAAGAATTTTGGTCAAAAGACGACTAAGGAAGCATCTAATAATCCTAATTCTACTGAAAGTTCTTTAAACCTTGTTTCTGCAAGAGGCTTTGTCAATATGTCCGTTTTTGAAAATCGGTTAGAATTTTCTCTAGTCCGATATTGCCTTTCTCCACATGATCTCGAATAAAATGATGACGAATGTCAACATGTTTGCATCCGGTATGTAAGACTGGGTTGGGTAATAGCTATGGCACTATTACTATCACAAAAGATTGGTACATCTTTGGTGATAATGTTATAGTCCCTTAGCCATTGGTGATCCGAGATAAGTCATGAACAACAACTTCCACTGCCATGTACTCGACTTGATGGTAGAAGTAGCTACAGAGGTTTGTTTCTTAGACAACCATGAAATCAGCTTACTTCCCGAAATTGGCAAGTTCCGGATGTAGATTTCCTATCTATCTTACACCCACCAAAATCAATCGAGTATCCCGACAACTCAAAGTTATCATCACCGATACCACAGTCCTACATAGATTGTACCTTTCAAATATTTTAGAATCTTCTTTGCGGCTTCAAGATGACTCTTTTTAGGTTTAGCTTGAAAACGTGCACATACACCCACCGCAAAAGAAATGTCAGTCTACTAGCGATTAAGTATAAGAGAGATCCAATTAAACCTCTATACCGCGTCGATCGGTGTCTTCTCCTTTCTCATCTAGATCCATTGAAAAATTTGTCATCATAGGTATTTTGGCTTCTCGGCTGGTACCTATTCCAAATTTCTCAATAAGATCTTTGGTATATTTTGCTTGACTTATGAAAATTCCTTTCTTTGTCTCGCTTAATTTGTAGTCCAAGAAAGTATGTCATCTCTCCCATCATGGACATTTCGAATCATTCTTCATAAGATGACTAAATTCTTCACACAAGATTAGATTAGTTGATCCGAAAATAATATCATCAACATATATTTGAACTAACAAGACCTTTATCAGATTCTTTCCTAAATAAAGTTCTATCTATCTTACCTTTTATAAAACCATTTTGAATTAAATACTTAGATAATGTATCATACCATGCTCTAGGGGCCTGTTTAAGTCCATATAGAGCTTTCCTTAGCCTATAGACCTTGTCTCCTTTGACAAAGCCTGGAGGTTGTTCTACATAGACTTCTTCGGCTATGACTCCGTTTAGAAACGCAGATTTCACATCCATTTGGAACACGGTAAATCTTTTATAAGCGGCATAAGCTAAGAACAATCTTATGGCTTCAAGACGAGCAACTGGTGCAAAGGTTTCATCATAATCAATTCCCTCAGATTGTGAATAACCTTGTGCAACCAATCTAGCCTTATTTCTTACCACAATGTTGTTCTCATCTTTCTTATTTTTGAAAACCCATTTTGTTCCAATAACTTTTTGATGATGAGGTCTTTCAACAAGCTCCCATACATCTTGTCTTTGAAATTGATTTAATTCATCTTGCATTGCATTTATCCAATTGGAGTCGGTTAGAGCTTGATAATAGTTTTAGGTTCGAGTAATGATACATAACAACTAAACAGACAGTCTTGGTTTATCTGTGTCCTTGTCTGGACTCCGAATCTAAACTTCCGATTATCCTGCTCAAATTTGGATGATAAGTCAATACTGCGTTTACCTTTATCTTTTACTTGGATATGAAGTCTTATCTGGGATATTTTCATCAATTGATTCTGTATTACCTTCGGAGTATCTTCTAATCCATTTGGTATTGTAGTCGTGCGATCGGATGATATGGAAGAACTCTCGGCTTCCTTATCTTTATTCCTGTCTCGGTGTGTCTTCCTCATCCGATTCGACTGCGTAAGTAGAACTTGGTGATTTCTTGATGTTTAATCTGTTAAGATCTTGGTATCTTGGTGACATCATCTGTACTTTCGCACTTAGAAATTTCATCAAAACAACATGTGGTGTTTCTTCCACACATAATGTAATCTTATTAAAAACTCTATATGCTTTGGATACGAGATGAGTATCCTAAGAATATCCCTTCGCAATCTTAGCATCAAAAGTTCTTAATTTAGATTTTCCATTATTATGGATGAAACACTTACAACCAAATATATGAAAATATGAAATTTTTGGTATTCTACCCTTCCATATTTCATAAGGAGTTTTGCATTTATCTTTCACAATTAAACACCTATTTTGAACAAAACATGCGGTATTAATGGCTTCGCCCAAAACCTCGTGTGGAGTGTCATACTCGAGATAACATAGTCCTTGCGGCTTCTTTCGTGGTTCTGTTTCTCCTTTCTACCACTCCATTTTGGGGCGTTCTTGCAGATGATGTTTCATGTGCTATACCATTCTCGGCAATAGATAGTAACAAATGAGTTCGTAAACTCATACGCTTTATCATGACAATATTTAGTCCTTTTTCATTTTGAATTCTTTTGAGGAATTCTGGAATTTTTGTTACTGATCTCATTCTTTTTGTACAAGAAAATAACCCAAGTGAATCTAGAAAAATCATCTACAATCACTAAAGTATACTTTCTTCCACTAAAACTTAGAGGTGTAACTGGACCAAAAGATCCATGTGCAAAAGTTCCAAAATCCTTTCGAAGCAGGACCATTTATTGTTTTGAAAGAAGTTTTGGTCTGCTTTTCCTTTTGACAAGCATCACAAATATGATTTTTCGAAAATATTTTATCTGGAAGTCCTTTGACTAAAGATTTTCTTGCTATTTTGTTAAGAGTTTTGAAATTTAAATGACTAAGACGTTTATGCCATAGCCAACTTAAATCTTCGAACTCTTAGCAATAAGACAAGTATCCTTAGAGCAACTCTTGAAATTTGCAATATAGATATTACCTTGTCCGACTCCAGTAAGTAAAATATTTTCGTTTAAACCATCCAAAATATAACATGCATCATGAGTGAATTTTACACAATATCCTTTGTCACAAAATTGAGATACAGACAGTAAGTTATGTTTCAAACCTTCCACAAAATATACTTCATTAACCTGGATATCTCCAATCATTAGAGTTCCAACTCCTTTGGTTAGACCAAAATTGTTGTCACCGAACATTACTCGAGGTCCATCTATCGTCTGATAGTTAGAAATAAGTCTTTTCTCATAAGTCATATGCTTAGAACATCCATTGTCTATATACCGGATGACTTCAAGAACATCTCGTTCAACTATCTCCTTATCCTTCTCTCGCAATCACAAATTAATTCTTAGGTACCCTTTGTGTATTGGGTCCTTTCTCGTCAAGTTGATACTTAGGTATCCAGATAAAAACATCCAAGTTTTTCGTAACCAATGATTGAATTTTGCAACCATATCTATCCACTAATATTAGACTATCTAGATCAATTTTATTTAATTGATCTCTAGTGATTGTCTTATATCTTGGAAAGAATGGATACGACTTGCTTCTTCCATCAAAACCATTATACTTTGGAAACAACTTTGATTTAGTCTTTAGATTTCTTTTGGAAACATTTCTCCTCATCTCGTATTTTTCTTTTCTTGTTGACTTCTTGTAGTAGAAGATTCAGCTCCAGTACTAACAACTCCATGGTAGAATTTTATTGGACCTTCCTCAAGAACCTCTTCCATACGGTCATGAATGGCCTTTAAATGATTCTCCATTACGAACTTCCAATAATCATATTCTTCGATAGAAAAATCGGTAAACTCCTGGATTTCTTACTTTTAACGAGAAGACATTGTAATTCAAGATGCTAAAAGACAACTTATCGAAATGTTAGTGACTCAATGAAAAGAAACCAGAATTCAATAAGAACTCAAATTTCAAGACCACAAATCTCTATCGAATGCCTTAACACCGCTCCGATACCACTTGTTGGGTCCCTTTAGAACGAGTTTAAACACAAAATCAAGATACCCTCTAGTGATAATCTAGAAGGGGGATGAATAGATTATCAAAAACTTTTGCAAGCTTAGATGATCTATCAACTCCAAACTCGATTTACAGTGAAACAGCTTTTGTTTATACTCAATTCAAATAGGATCTAAAGCTTTGTCGGATATCAAATTTGCGATCAAGAAACAATCAATGAAAACGAGTAATAAGCAATAAGAAGAAATAACACCAGATTTATAGTGGTTCGGATCAAACGATCCTACGTCCACTCTCCTTCTTCAAACTTGAAGAAGGGCCTTCACTTACTTACTTCCTTCTTTCTTGCGGACTTACTTACAATGATGAATCTTCAGCCTTACAATGAATCTTCCTAATTTCGAATATCTATGGCTTGAAGATCTAATGAAAAAGTGTTCTATAAACACTAAGAACCGGAAAACGTATAAAAGCGTTCTTGAATGTGTATGATTTTTGTTGCTTGTGTATACAAAGTATAATGATGAATGCAAAGAGTCAAAAGTTAATTCTAAATTGATTTCTATTCCTATTTATAGAGATCTCCTCTTGGCAGTTGTAACTTCCTTGAATTTGGTTTTGATCGATTATAACAATATAATCAATTACGTAACTTCTTCCCGAGTTGTTGAAAGCTGCTTCTTGAATCTTTGTATGATATTTCTCTAACACCTCATCGTCGATGTTTACTTCACCTCGTCCTCATCTTCTTTTCTCGTCTAGGTGTTTGTCTTGTTCTTCAATAATCTTCTCGTGTTGTCCTTGTCGATATCTTGACCTTGTCTCGATATTCTCTCATTATCTGAAATCTTCCTCGTCCGACATCTTGTCCTTGTGCGATATTCTATACTTAGTTTTATTTATAAAGAAATACTTCACTGTCTATACAAGATGCTCATTTGGTCATCCTATTTTACACTTTTAACACATCAAAACTAAATACAAATTTCTTTTCCTAACAAGTTCTATCCTCCTTCTCGAACCGTCCAAGCAAGAAATGAAATTGCCGATTTCAAGCAAAAACCGAAGGAAAGCATTAAAGATGCTTGAGAGAGATTCAACAATTTGTTGATCTCGTGTCCTCAACATGGATTTTCGGAAGAGCAAACAATTTGCTTCTTCTATTGTGGGGTAGATGAGGCGGCCCAACTTCATCTCAATGCTTGTGCCAAAGGTGATTTTCTATACCTAACTTCTCAAGAGGCGATAGAAATCCTAGATGGAGTGGCGAACAATGCGTCACAATGGAATACAAATCAAAATGCTTACCAAAGAGTTGCACAAGTCGAGCAAGGATTTGATAAAGTCGATGATGATGACGTTAATTGAGAAAGTAAGCTCTCTTTCATCTAATCAACCATCTCCACCTCCCGTGATGCAAGAGAGGCAATTTGAGTGCCAAACGAGTCAAGTAGAGGATGTGAATTATATGGGAAGACCCCAATTTCATGGAGGGTATCAACAAAATTTTCAAGGAGGAAGACCTCAAATTCCTCAAGAAAATAGAAGAGCTTAACCACCTGGGGCCAAGCCCCATATAGACCTCCACACCAACAAGGAGGGAACTCTTTCAACACTCAAGGTCAATCCTCGTCTCAACCCTCGTCTAACTCAAATACATACAATAAAGGGTGGAGGAGAAATGAAAACTTCTCCTATGTTAACCCCAAGGTGGCCGTCCAATATCCCCGGGTTTTGATCCCGGTGCCAAACTCCCTAATAGTGAGGGAAAGCCGTCGACGGATGAGTTATTGGCCCTATTGTTGAAGAGGACGGAAGAAAAGGATGCAAAGTTTGAGTCTCTAATTGCTCAACAAGGGAACTAAATCAAATCTCTTGAATTCCAAATGGGACAATTGGCCACAACCGTGGGGAATATGCAATCCAAAGGAAAGTTTCCATCCACAACCGAGGTGAATCCAAGAGAGCATTGCAATGCTATCAAGTTAAGGAGTGGCACCCAATATGAGGGTCCAAAAATTCCAAGTGGTGGTTAAAGAGAAGATAAAGAAGAAGGTGAAAGAGAAGTTGAAGAAGAAGAAGTGGAAAGAGAGTTGATAAATGAAGATGAGGAAGATAAGGGGATGAAAAAGGATGTTGCAAAGAAGAATGTGACAATGGAAAGCAAGGAAAACGAGAAAGTTGAAGGGGAAAGTTCAAAGAGAATTCCGAAATGGAGGTTAGCTAAGGATCTAAGGGAAAAGAAAGGGGAAGAATTCCCTCGTGATGAGTGGGGGTACCGATGACACCAATACCGATACCTTTTCCACAAAGGTTTATGAAGAAAAAGCTTGAGGAAAAATTCTCCAAATTCCTTGAGGTCTTCAACAAACTTCAAATCAATATTCCATTAGTGGATGCTCTTGAACAAATGCCACATTATATGAAGTTTTTGAAGGAGCTCATGTCGAAGAAGAGGAAGTTCGTTGATAATGGAACGGTCAACTTGACCGAGGAGTGTAATGCAATTCTCAAATGAAATCTTCCCAAGAAGCTCAAGGACCCCGAAAGCTTCACTATTCCTTGTGAGATTGGTGGGAGTACGAAGATGAAGGCACTTTGTGATTTGGGGGCAAGCATAAACTTGATGCCCCTCTCCATATTTAACCGTTTGGGGTTAGAAGAGGTGAAGCCTACATACATTAACCTTCAATTGGTGGATAGATCAGTCACTTGTCCTAAGGGGATCATTGAAGATGTGCTAGTGATGGTTGATAAATTCATCTTTCCGGTTGATTTAGTCGTCTTAGATATGAAGGAAGATGATGATGTACCACTAATTCTTGGAAGATCGCTTTCTTGCAATAGGGAAAGCCATGATAAATGTGGAGAATGGAGAGTTCAAGTTGAGCTTCAATGGTGAAGAGATCACATTTTCTATATATGATTCCTTGAAAGATGCTCCAAGCAACAAGGAATGTCACTCGATCCAAATATCCACTCCTTTGAGAAAAGGGGAAAAGTAAAGAGATGTCTCAAAAATTGTCTTTGAAAGACCCCGGAGATGGAAAGAAGAAGAAGACGGAAAAATTGAAGCAAACCACCAAATTTTGGAAAATTGCAAGTTTGGGGGAGCTAGATAAGAGAAAGTCTTCCCGGTGAGGAAAAGAAAAAAATGCTTTGCAATAGGAGATGCGATCACGTGGTGTGAGTCCAAGTGGGGTGGATTGCTTTGTGGGGAGAAGCTAAAGAATCGAGAAGTGTTGACCGTAAGAGACGTGCAAGTTGGAGGAAAACTTGAACTTGAAGACAAATGGGGTGGCCGTCTCTATACTAAAGAGTCATTTGTGAAGCACGTGAACCCTCCTATCCCGAAGGAGGTGCCAAATATCAAAGCAAAAGGGAAGTTTGAACTCAATGGAGTTCCGTCCGGCATAGGACGTTAAAACTAGCGCTAGATGGGAGGCAACTCATCCTTTACTTGCTTTCTTTGTTTCGTGCTTGTTTTGTGCTTTCAATTAGTGTGTTTTGTGTTGTTTTGTAGGAAGTCAAGGCGTGTGAGTGAGGCTTGGTGATGTTCTCAAACTTTGAGGAAAGAGGGTACTTGAAGACTTTTAGGTACAAGACCTTCGCTAGACTTAGACTTGTCTAAGTTTGGGGGAGGTGTGCCTTTTTTATGCTTTTCCATTTGCACCGGCGCACTTCATTTTTGAGCTTGCATGATATATTATACTTGTAGATGAATTTTAGATGTTGAGCTTTCATTTCTTAGTAGGTAGTTGTGTGCAACTTAATTAGCTAACTATCTTACCAAACTTTTAATTGCTTGGCAATGAAAAAGTTTGGGGTGAAAGGTTAGTTTAGCGATTTTCGTTGCACCAACTTGCCTCTCATTAGCATGAGGAAATTATTTTTGTGATTTGGAGCTTATTAGTGGATTAATTGCATATATTTGAGTCTATCTTTCTTGAGAGTAGTTGTTTTGGAGAGTGTTGTTATGTGTAGGGGTATATTATTGAGGTTACGATAATGAGCTCATGTGATTGATTGGTGGATTCATTAGACTTTTGATGTGATAATAAGTTGATGTGTAACATAATGCTATCATGATTGATTGACTTGTGATGATGAGTGTAGACAAGAATGCAATACTCTTTGTTCATTTTGAACCCGTGAGCTTTAGGGCCAATCAAATCTTACATTCTATGCGGTTTAATTCATTGTTGAGTGTATCATTCACGATTTTGCATGCTAGAACTTGCCTTTAGACTTGTTGAAATGAAAGTTTGTGTAGATGTTATGAAAATGATTAAAGGCCTTGTTTGATTTGAAAGTCACTTAGCCAAATTTGACCCCACCAAAAATATTGATTTCCCTAGTAAGCCAAATTGTGCCTAAAGTCCTTATTTCTTTGGCAACCTTGTGAAATTGAAGCCATTTTGTCTATCTTTTATGAGCCTTTTTGTCCTTATGATTAGTAGAGCTTGATTGTTGACAAAAGAATGGTGAAATGAAAAGAAAAGTGTGATGGTATGGGTAGCTAAGTTTGATGAGAAAGAAAGAAAGAAAGAAAGGTTGAGAAAAAATGAATTGTGGAAAAATGAGAAAAACGATAGTGAAAAGAGAAAAATTCAATTGTGTTCTTGAAAGTGAAAGAAAGTCTCGAAAGGAGTTTGGTGGTGAAATACACTTAAGAATGAAAATGAAAAGAAAGAGTGATGATTGTTGAGATTTGAAGAGCATTGTATTGTATTGAATAGTCAATGTCATTTTCTCTGCTAATCATTGAGTTACTTGTCCTAAAATCGACCAACCTAGTCCAAAGAGCCTACATTACAACCTGAAAAAAGTCCTTTTTGATTCATAATTGAAGCACAAATGAAATAATTGAGATTGAGTCTATTGGCAAACATATGGTGTGCATTTTTGTGGATTGATGATTTGAGAGATACATGCTCATATATTCCTGAGTGATGAGAGAAACACTCCTTGTAAGGAGCGGTGAGTTGAGCATTCGAGATTGCATTCGTCTAAACATGACAATTCTTGAGTTTTAGTTGATTGTTGCATTGAAGCCTGTTTTCATTGAAGGAGTTTGATCATCCCATTTCATTCTTTTGCTCATTGAACGTAATTGCAATGAATTCACCCAAATGTGCTTATGTGTCTTATTGCTTGGGGACAAACAAATCTCTTAGTTTGGGGAGTTGATTGGGTTCATTCTTGCATGAAATTTAATGACCATTTTATATCACATCTTGTGGGTTTCATTGCAAATCTGGGGTTAATGTGCTTAATTTTGTGGAACAAATACTTTCATGCAAGTGTTGAATCAATGATAGGAAAAAGTGTTGAAGACGAGCAAAGAATCGAGCTAAACAACAACTTGATGAGCAAGATCCATTCAAGGCGAAGAGGTAGCTGAGAAGTAAAAAGAAAGAGATCAAAAGGTCGATGCACAAGTATAGAAGAGGTGAAAAATCTTGGTGAAGGGTCAAAGGTCGAGAATGAGAGAAAATGAGGTCACTTGGCCGAGTAGGATGTCAATTGGCCGAGTGAAATTGAGATGGCCGAGTCACATGGTCCCAAAAGAATTTCCACTCGTTCAGCCTACTTGTGACTCGGCCCAGTGAGAGTAGCCTTGCCCGAGTCGGCTTGTCCCGAAGAGAAACTACTCGGCCATAACATATATGACTCGGCCGAGTGGGGTTTGCTAATGGCCGAGTCACATTTTCCCAAAAAGGATTCTCACTCGGTCAAACCAAGCTCACTCGGCCGAGTGAGACAAAGTTGCTCGAGTCGAGTTCCTCGCAGAAGAAGCTACTTGGCCAAGCCAAGACAAGGCCACTCAGCCTGAGTGGAAACCCCGATGGCCGAGTGGGACCACAGTGCACGATTTTGTGCGAAATTATGTCATTTTCGAGGCCCTTCTTTGCAAATTCGAGATTGTGACTTTGCCCTTACTATTTGTACTTTTTATTTTCGGCTGATTAGGAGGATTACACACTTAGCGAATTCCATAGGTTTTAATTTTAGAATTTTCCTCTGCACATACTTACACACAGCTACACACGGTGAAGGGTGTTCTTCACATTTTGATAGATTTTTATTTTTCAAGAGTAATAGCTGATAGAATTGAGCAAACAAGTTGTATTAAACTCCACCAAGGTGACTTCTACCTTTTATATCAAGTTTTGTTCCTTAATTACAGTTTGATCATGCTTCCTTATTACTCAATGTTTATGGGTTTCTTGCAATTAGTCATGATTGGCTAAAATTCTTATGTGCTTGGGTGTATTGACCCTTAGATGAGTTGATTTTGGTGATTTTATGATTGGGTGTTCATTTGATGAGGTGATTACTTGTCTTGATGATGCTTAGTATGATTTAATTGCTTGGGTGAGCTTTGATCTTGTGTTTATTGATTTAATTTTCTCAAGGATACTTGGTTTATTGAATTGATGCATAGGTGTTAGATTTGCTTTTGTGATTGAAGTCAATATTTGGTTAACTCAAGGATACTTGGTTAATTAACTAGAACCTCATTAAGGCACATTGATTACTTGTTGAATTGCTTGTAATTAGTGAGGGGTGAGAGTGTTGTCTCTCACATTCCTACATGCTTGATTGATCAATTAGAACCTAGGCTTATAGAGTACGGTTTTATTTGAATTATTTGTTGGTTATCCCTATGATCCCTCTTAGAATGAACACTTGATTGTTTGTGACCCGAAATTGACGAGTCTATGGTGATTTGCACCCGAGCACTACTCTCTCCAACTTGGTATTCCTTTGTTAATTGCTTTGTTTAATTTCTTGTTGATTTTTGAGTTGTTATTTGGTGGCTTTAATTTTGCAAACTTGACTAGCCTCTATAATCCTTGTAAACGTACAATTTCATGGCTTCATTTCACTCCTAGTCCTTTGGGTTCGATAAATTTGGTCGTAATTTCTATCCACTAGAACTACACTATGATCACCTAGCCCGCCTAGGCGGCGCCTAAAACGCCGAAATTAGGCAAAATCGGGGTGGTCGGCCACCGCCTAGCGCCTAGGCGGCGCCTATGCCGATTTTTGCATCCATGCTAATAACATAAATTTTCCTTGATTTGTGGAATTGTTTAGGACTTGAATCTACATATCTTTTAATTCAACACTAATTGGAGTATTAGGATCATGATTGAATCAAAATCGTGTTTTTAATTGTTAAATATTCTTTAATTATGATGTGATTTTGATCTCTTTTACTATTAAAATGTTATTATAAATCATGTATATATATTCGAGAATATAATGAAATATATAGGAAATGGATGAAAACAAGTAAGAATTAAATAAAAAATGATTTGATTTATTGAAAATTACTTGAAGAGGTGGATTGAATTTTTACAACCACGTCGAAAGGAGAACTTTTTTTTAAAGCAAAACAGAAGAATAACTCAAGAGCAAGAAAAACAAATGTCGAGGAGACTATCTACAAAAGTCGGAGGCTCAACCTAATAATGAAAACTCTTGTAAAACCGAGAATTCCAAGCATATCAAAACGAGAATTCTCATCCGAGTTTGAAGAAAATAAAAAATACATCCGACAAATACAAGAAGTTTATAGATATGAAGTCCAAGAATAATCTATATATGAGGGAGATTTTGCTAAATATGCCAAGGACTATTTTAAAACCTCGGAAGATCTACTCTCTCTATCCTATAAAATCTTTCACATTTTTTTGTCCGTCCCACTATAAGTTTCACACCCTTAAAATGAAAAATCATTTATAAATTTCATTCTCACAATTTTCACTAATTTACCGTTGGTCCCGAGATTGAGTAATTAATGAAAACAAGTAAACCTTCCGTAGATAATCTAGAAGGGGGTTGAATAGATTATCTAAATCTTTTACCAAAAATTTAGATTATCAATTCAAGAGATTAACACAAATCCCCAAAATCAAAGTTTAACAAATGAAACAATTTTAAACTCAATCTTTGAATTAGGATCTAAAGCAATCTGAAACAAGTTTACTCAAATTACGTATAATCAATGAATTAAATGCGTAAAGTAAATGACACACGATTTATAGTGGTTCGGATCAAAGATCCTACATCCACTCTTCTTCCTCAACTTGAAGAAGGGGCTCTACTCCCCTTACTTACTCTCGACTTACCGATGATTACAATTACAGAGTTTGACGATCTTCGTCTTCAATTCACCTTCAAACTATCAATCTAACTAGCCAATCTAGAAATTACGGTGCGAGATAGTGATTTGAAGATGTACAAGTAACTATTCTCTAAATACTTAGAAAATTATGAAAATTTTTAGAAGATTTGTGAGTGCTTTTAGAAAATGTGAATTTCGTAATAAAGAATGCTAAGAGTTCTTCTAAGAACTGTGCTTAAACTTATTTATAAGCTTGTAAAATGGTTAGTTTTTGTAACAAACTTAAAAACCGCTTAACAAACTTTTCTTTAAAAGCGCCCGACCTCACTGATCTTAAGTTAGTTGTCTATTGTTGACTTGATGAAAACTTGTCTTTCTTATTCTACTCACTGGTCTTGACCTTGTCTTGAGCTCTTCATTTTTCTCTCCAATGGATGACTTATTCAAGACTGCCTTCGATGACCTTCTACTTCCCGATTTCAACCGACTTCATTTACCTTGCCTAGTCTCGATCAGCCTAGTTGTTGGTCCCACGGATTGAGTGAATTAATAAAGAGCTTAGTCAACCTTCTAGTGAAAATCTAGAAGGGGGGTTTGAATAGATAATTAAATCCTTTTTCAAAGATTAGTTAATCAACTCAAAGTACCAAAGTTTACACAAATGGAAAACAGATTTTAACTCAATCTTTATGGATCAAAAGCAATCTAATTAAGAATCAAATTGAACTTGTTTGAATGTTTGATTAAGAACAAGATAAGTAAATAAAACAAGAAAGAACACCGAGAATTATAGTGGTTCGGATCAAATGCATCCTACATCCACTCTCCTTCTTCAACTTGAAGAAGGGACTAGACTACTTACTATCTTACTTACTTACAAATACAACTCTCGAAGATCTCTATCTTCAATCCTATCTTCAATTCGCCTATCTTTCCGAGAATCTGTAGACTACAAAGCAAGTATGTAGAAGATATACAATTAAGTGTTCTATAAACACTTTGAACTTATGAATACTTTGAAAAACTTTTTGTGAGAATTTAGAAAACTTGTGAATAATGCGAACGAGAGAGTGCTGAATTGTTAAGTTTAAAATCGTGCCTAAGTCTATTTATAAGCTCGAGAAACAGCTTAGTTAGTTGTAATAAACTAACAACCGCTAAACAAACTTAATCTTGAAAACCGCCTTGTCAACAAATGATCTTGGTCTAGTCGTCTCGCAAATGACTTGGTGAAGATTTGTCTTTCTTATTCTACTCACTTGTCTTGACCTTGTCTTGAGCTCTTCATTATTGTCTCCTACAGATGACTATCTCAAGCTCGTCTTCGATGACCTTTTTTTCCTTCGACTTCACCGACTTTCCTAGCTCAACTCAATCTGGTCAGCCAGCTAGAACTCTACCTCACCGTCCCGCACCATTTGTTGGTCATCTTACTCGCATGAGTTGACTTTAAGTCCGACTACTTTTAACTCATCAAAACTTCTTCCGATCTAACACTAGTACAAAGCTTACTACTTCAGCTAATCTATACAATTTCAGTTGGTCATCTTAATTTTACATGAACTTGTCTAACCTATACATTTTAACTCATCAAAACTAAAATCCCGATCTAACAATTTCCCCCTTTTTGATGAAGTTAAAACCGCAAGAAAAAAATAAACTCACAATTGGTGTTAGTTAAGGTTATTCAAGATAATCAAATACGCATACTAAGCACGTAAGCATCTTTTAACCAGATAGGTTCACAAAAGAGCACTTATTTACACTTGAGAAGATATTCACACTTAGAGAATTTCCATACGTGGAAAATTTTTATACTTAGAAATTTTTTAAGAAATTTTTGTTTTTAGGAATTTTTATTTCAGACGATTAACACTTAGAAAAATTTCTTGATATTTTCTTGGAAAGTAATAAGGAACTTAAGCTTGAAAAGATAAGACAAAGTCATTCGTATAAGTTCACAAAATCTCATTCATATAAACACCTTCACAGATTACAATTTGTGCGAGATAAGATAAAGGATAAGAAAAGATAAACGATCTTATCTAGACACCCCAGCGACCGCTTCTCGAACCATCACCCGCTTGAAGAATCTCTTCCTTAGCGCTTCAGCTCGCTTTCATCCTTGAGTCCCGACTCGACTTCAACTTTTGTAACTATGCTTTTCACCCACCGTAGTCGATGGTTCCATCAGCGTTCCTCTTCGGCTTCGCGAACTCATAAGGTGGGCCGTCGATCAACATTGAAGATCTTATCTGCCTCGTCGAGCACTCTCGATAGAGATCAGCGTCTTCTTTCTCCATCCACTCATGCCACCTTAGGTCCTCATCTTCACTGAAGACTCGTGATGCCTTCGTAATGTACCAAGCAGTACATCCATCCGGCATCCAAGTTCTTCTCCCCGTATTCCTTGGTGAGCCGACTCCGTGACCATCTTGGGAGGGGCAGATGATTGGTGGTAAGGACGGAAGTCTTCTTCATCACAGATTTCATCACCCACTTCCTTATGTCCTTGCTCCACTTCATCTCCAGCCCCTTGTTCTTCTTCTTCGCCTCTTCCTTTCCCTCTCCATATACCACTCCTTCTCTTGCCTCGATCCTTCCGATTTGCTCCTCGATAAATTTGAGTAGTCGGAGTTCCCTTTTTCTCTTCTCGTGCTTAGTGGATTTTGCAATGACGATCTCAAATTGAGCCGGCTCTTCCATACTCTTCCCTTTGCCCTTGCCTCCGGCCTCCGAAGATTTTTAGACTCTTTGATTCGGGCCATCAACTTAGCAGACTTCTCCTCTTCCTCCTTCTTCCTAGATGGCTTCTTCGATCTGAATCACCCTCACCGAGAGCGGCAAGCTCATCTCGATTTTATCTTTACTTACGCCTTTGCCACTTCCAGCTTCAGTGGTATCCGCCTTCAAGATTATCTCGATTTCGTTGGCCTCGACACCAACCGAGAGGGCCTCGATCCTTTCTTGCCCACTGCTTCCCCCTTTTTGACAACAAACTTAAAACCGCTTAACAAACTTTTCTTTAAAACCTGTCCCGACCTTAGCCGATCTTGAGTTAGTTGTCCTGTTGTTGACTTGATGAAAACCTCGTCTTTCTTATTCTACTCAAATTGGTCTTGACCTTGTCTTGAGCTCTTCATTATTCTCTCCAACGAGATGACCTTCTACTTCCCGATCTTAGCTGACTTCATTTATCTTGCCTAGTCCTGATCGGCCTAGTACAAAGCTTACTACTTCAAATGGTCATCTTAATTTTACATGAACTTGTCTAACCTATACATTTTAACTCATCAAAACTAAAATCCCGATCTAACATTTACATACGGTGTCATTACTTTTTTACTCACACATACACATAATCCAATAATTTTTTTAACTTTATACGTTAATATTTACAAAATTACCCCTTAAAACCTCAATCATTACACGTTTTTATTAAAGAGTGTACTCTCCCTCCTATATATAAAAGCTTTTTCGGGATGAATGGAGTATTAGAAAAGGGAAGTTGAAGAATTTGACAAGCATTGGGAAGAACTTGAAAGAAATACTAATAAATTGATTGCATAATGAATCATCCAAAAGCTGCTGAAGAAGAATCAAGTGAAGAAACATGGAATTCTAGGCACATGAGGTGAATTTGATAAGTTTGAAGATTTTCTCCATTTCTTTATTTATATTTTTATAAATTTCGGAGAAATAAACATACAATTTATGAGAGCATCTATTTCCTGAATAATTCGTTTGCAACATTTATGGTTTAACCATACTTTTGTGACAAAATTTTGTAAGATCTACTTATCTTATCCTCAATATAATGAAATTACTTGACATTATTTATATAAAATATTATACTCCCTCCGTTTTATTTGTTATTGCTAAAAAAATGGACATCTTATTTTTATTTTTTCATACCCAAAATAGTAAAAAAACAACACTGTCCTTTTAAATTAAACCCTTACAAACATCTTTTATTTATACCACAATGCCACACAATTAACTCTTTCAATAAGGTTGACTTTAATATAATTTCTTTCAATAAAGTTGAAAATACTCATTTATCCTTCACTTTATACCTATTAATACTAATAAATAACTTTTTCTTAATACTTGTGTCACTTCCCTTTGAACAATCGAAATTGGGACGGAGGGAGTACCTCATGATCTTCTTATCACCTGTTCTATTGGTTGTTTTTGTTTATTACTAATATTCTAAATTATAAAGAGTATATTTATTGTGTTTGGTGATGAAGGTGGTATAGGTCAAGTGGTTAGAGTTCCACTACCTATGACCATAAGATAATGGGTTCAAGTCACTCGTCCTCGATTAAAAAAAAATTGTTGTGTTTGGTGATTGTTTCTGTAAAGTGTTGTCTAATTTATTTTTCCCTTATCAAAAAAATGGAAAATTGTTACGAGGCAAATCAACATTGTATAGGAATGTAGACCCCTAAGGTTTTTATTTTCTAATGAGTAGTTTTTGTAGTTGTTAAGAAGATAGAAAATGAAAGATATGCTTGAAGAGAAAACAAAAGACATGGAATTTTTTTACATATTAGAGTTATTAAGGCAACAAGAGCCGATAGTCAGACAGTCAATAGCTGAGGTTGACACCAAAGAGGATCAACAGTCAACACTTAACACAATATACGTCCCCTGTTGCATAATAGTTTGCACATTTTTCTTATTAATTTATCTCATATTAATTTACATCCCTAAAATAAAAATATCACACAATATTAAGACCATCACAATACTATTTAAATTTTAAAAATATCATTCTTGTCTTACTTTACTTTATTATCTCTCCTACATTTTATCTCATTCAACCACTCAAAATACTCCTACACTTTATTCTCTCTCATATACTATTTGCTCCAAAAATAATTTTTCTTAAGTTGTGGACAGAAAGGAGTATATTTTTATGAAATACTTAGAATGAAAAATAAAAAGAATGAAATATGTGTGTATAAATATGACATTTTAATTAATCAAAAACAATAAAAGAAGATTAAAAGTTGAAAATGGTAAGTCTTCCAAAAAAAAAAACTTAATACTTTTTCTAATATATATGTGTTAATTGAAATTTATTTTTTTAATTGATATGCAGCTTTAATAATATTACAAACACTGAGGAAATCTTGTGAGACCATATCACACATGAAATGTAATATTTTTAAAATATTAGTATTATAAAAATAGATAATAATATCATGTCTTATTTATTAAACTGTCACTTACATTTTTGTGTTTATATTTTGTAAGTAGAAGTATCAATTTAGCATAAGATAACGAATTTTCCATCCTCTACATTGAAGAGTGTGTATTTCTACGTATATAAATTTAACTAGCAATGGAAAAATATACCCACATTCATATAAAAAAAAAAAAAAAATCCACCCTTATAAAAAAATATAGTCTCTCTGTCCACCAAAAGTATGCTCACACGCTTTTTTTTCAATAATTTATTGACACGACCACATTTTCACAACTAGACATAGTATGAACTTAAACATAAAACAATCAAGAAAACCTGTTCCATTTTTTTAAAACGACATAACACTATCACATACTCAAAACATAACTTGTTCACATTCATACCAGCTTCTTAACCAACCTTAATCCACAAAACACACCAAGACATGCTTGTTTATACTATACATAGCCAAAACAGACATAAAATACAATAGCAAGCAAAATAAGCCACGGTCCCGCCCAACAGTGTCGTCATCTATGTACACAACTACTCAAAATCTCGCAAGAGCGCCACGGCTTGTCCAAGAACCTCATCGGCAATCATCAAGATTACCAACAATGCATAAACCGGTGAGATATAAATCTCGGTAAGTAGAAATTATTCATGATGCGGTGTTTAGTTCGAAAACCTCCCAATGCACAATGCACTCTCTTTAAAATCATCAATTTATTTATGAAACACTCGTTAGGACCCCCGACTCACTACTATGCACCGACACACGAGCACTAAGCTCAATTCAATTATATTTAAGTGGCCACTATATGTATGACCTCGACGTGAGGCCCATCCTCTTGTGGCCATCGAAGGTCCCCCAATCGCGCCCCTCATGACCACCAAGAAGTTACCCTCCACGCCGACCCACACCGGTGAGGATCCTACCCTCTAACGGCCTAGCGAGGTCCATCACCAAACCCGACCCCGTCCGTTCGAAGTCCCCTCTCGAAAAATATGCACACAGATAACATATGAGACGGTGGCCTACTCTAGGTAGCATACGCCAGGATTTGCCTAGTCGCCTTAACTCCTAGGTCGCCCTGCCGCCTCGGTGCATAATCGGTGGTCAAACACATCATTTGATAAAATATTTTCATGTTAATGCATGATATGCATGATGCAATGTAGCATATACACATAGTAAAACCACATGCTCAAAACACCCTTTTCATTTCGCAATAATCATGGAATTCACCAATTCATTTCACGATAACCTTTGAACTCACGAGTTCATTCTACAACATTTGAACTCACAGTTAAATTCACAACAATCACCGAACTCACAAAAGTTCATTCCACTTCGAGATATGGAGCTCACGAGACTCATTTCACAATAATTGAATATCAATCAAATATCACAAATAACATAATATTCGCATATTACCACTTAAGCATAAATAATTTATAAAACACTATATTTATGCATTGTAGGTGCAAATGAATTTCTACTTACCTCAATTCCGCAAAACGTCGATAAATCAAACCCTTAAACACTTCTATCACCTTTCACTATCAAATAAGAAAAATTATTAATAATTTGAGGATAGAGTTTCGTTCTACTCATCACGAGCTTCAAAACGGTATAAAATTTATCAATTGACGGAAGTCGAATATTTACCAAAGCTTGAATCTCGCTCGATACGAACCTCTCTTCCTTTCTCTCTCTTCTCTCTCTTTCTCTCTCTCTCTTTCTATTTCTCTCTCTCGGCCTTTTCTTTCTTGCGAATATGGTTCCAGGAAAGGTTATAAGGTGTATATGCATGCCTAATGGATTTTATCCTTTCCACCGCCTCAGTAAAGGCAAGTTTTGTTAATTCTTTTTCTTTTTCTTTATCTTATTATTTTATTATTACTTAATTAACTAATATACTACACACACGCATATGTATGCACACACTACAATTATGTTATATATATATATATATATATATATATATATATATATATAATTAATAGAAATAATTAATATTATAACTAATTTGACTAATACCACTAATAATTATAAAATTTGTATTAATACTCAAACACCATGAAAATCTCAATCACTTATAAATTAATCTTCTCACCACTAAATATATAAAGACATATTTAATTAATTCAGTATTTAAAAGTACAATAAAATAACGCAAGACAAAATAATTCAAAATCACAAGTAGCACATAATTAATTAAAATCCACTCATTGCATGAAATATATTGACCAATGAGTAGTGAGAGTCTCGGTATCACATTTATTTTGCTTCACCATTTAATCATCACTTAATTTTTTCATGTGTTGTTAACTTTGTACTTATAAACAACCACTTAACTCATATATAGACCACTCATTACCGCAAAATACTCTTATTTTACCTACTACTCAATACTATTTCCCAAATACCCTCTCTTTTAGTGTGGTCCCCACACCTTTAACCCTCGTCACCCTACCCGCCGCCCACCCCTAATTCAAAATCTCCCCAATAAATTCTCTTAAATTTTCCCCACTCACCCAACCGCCCGCTCACCCACCGATTAGGGTGAATTATTGCATAAGCTTTGAGGGATTTAAATGCATAAAATGATGAAAAGTATTCTTGTTTAAGCCTTAAAGTATAGAGTATCACTTCTTGTGCTTAAAAGTATTACTAATGCATTTCGTGTGGTTTTTGTTTCGCTTTCGAGTTTTCGGTGGAATTTGACGAAACGGAAAGTATCGGGATTCATATGGCCACGAGACGAACGTGTAGGGCAAAAATAGGGGTCGGAGGTGCCTATCGGGCCTAAAAATTCCACTGGGCTCGACCTAGGGTCGAGCTTGGGAAGCCTCGAGTCGAGGCTGAAGGCCGAGTTAAAAACCGGGTTTTGAAGCGGCCTCGAGTCGAGGCCTGGCCCTCGAGTCGAGGGAGGAGCCAAGCCTAGAGTCGAGGCCTAGCCCTCGAGCCGAGGGGCGTATTTTGAAACTTTGTTATTTTTTCGACCAATCCAAGCGTGACACGTGGCAAGACGGTTATATACATATATATACATGAAGATTCACGATTTTGAGGAATTTCGAGGGTTCTTGATCAAGAGGGAGAGAAGAAGATCAAGAACACACACTTTTCACACACACATAGCTAGGGTTTCGTTTTATTCTTTAATTTAGACGATCGTCGGATGTTTTCTTTATGCTTTGACGCCAATTAGGTGATATTCTTCCTTTAATTTCAGTTTTCTTGATTCAATTTCTTTAATTATGATCAACTAAATTCCTAGTGCTAGGGTGTTTTGATGCATATGGGTGGTTGATTTTGTGAGGAATTCTTATGGGTGATTTTGATTGTTGATTAATTGATTGGATTGATGAGGTTTGATTGATTTATTTATTTAATTAATTTCTAATTCCATGCATAGTTGTTTAACTATCGCAAGGAGACTTGGGTATTTAGATAACTCATTTGGGTGAGGGAATTAATTGAGTATTAGAGTTAATATTGGATTAACACAAGGAGACTTGGTTAATTCCATTAGAAATACATCAATTCCACGTTAATTACTTTGATTAGTAGTCGGGTGATTAGTGAAGAGACCATAGGTAAGGTGTCTTAGTATCGAAGGGGACACACGCTAGGGGGAACCTATTGACTCGTGCTCTAGCCCCGGGAGGAAAGGGTGACTTAGTCCTCTCAAACTTTCGAGCTTAAATCATAGCGTAATTCCTAGGCTTACCAAGTACAATTATTGTTTGATTAAAAGTTTGCTTTTATTAATTGATTGACATGACAAATGCTCATTTGAATTCGTTGCATGATTGATACCCATTTGTTGATAAGCACCCGAACACGCCTTTATTATTGATTGAATTTCGTTGTTAGTAGAATTTAGTTATTTGATTAGTTAATTATTTGCATAAAACCAATTGATCCTATTATAAGACTTGTGCTACAATTGCGAATAAATTAGTAAATTTAGGGCTATCTCACACTTGATTTCCGTGGATCGATAATTTAACCGGTAACTTACTAGCTACACGATCCCTTTATCCTTAAAGGGTGAGTGTTGGCTTTAAGTCTATCACCCACCCACCCACCCCCATTTACTTCCCACCATTACTTCACCCCAAATAATTCACCCCATTTTCCCCTTTCCTTTTCCCTTCTCGATTGCTCCCCATCTCCCAACTCTCTCTCTCCCTCTCCCCAAATAAACCTCTCGGCCACCACTGCCGACCACCAGAAAAAAATTTCAACTCCTCTCTCTCCAATTTTTAAAGTTTTATATAACTCTAATATTTGCTATTTTTATTGTGCATAAAATAAAGAATCATCCTTGCATTCATACAAAAAGGGTCGTCGAATTGAAGAATAATATAGTTCTCCTGATGTAGATGAAGCTCCACGGCATAACTTTTCCGGTAAATTTTCCGCGAATAAATTTTAATTTTTTTATTGTTACAAATATTTTAAACAATTTTGAATTTTAAATTCGATATATATACACAAAATATTAAAATATTTATTGTTAGTATTTGTTGAATGTTAGTAAAATTGTAATATTTGTTGTTAGTTGATTTGAACATTTTAGTATATTGTGAGTTTAATTTGAATTTTAGTATACCCATGTTAGTATTGAATAAATTTAATGTTATTATTAGATATTTGAAATATATGAGTTTAAATTTGTTATTGTTAGTATTTGTTGTTAGTAAATTTTGAGGTTGATATTAGTAGATGTTAGTATTTTTCAAATGAATTTGTTATTGTTAGTACTATTTGTTGTTTAATTAGTAAATAGTTGATGTTGGCATTGATTTCATTAGTGTTATGGTATTAGTAGATGTGCGTATAATATTTCTTGTACATAATATTTAAATTTTTACACGATTATTAGTTTTCTTAATTATTAATTAACTTATAATTATTAGTTTTCTTAATTAATATATAATTTATAATTATAAGTAGATGAGTATGTTATTTTTATTATATAGTATTAGTAAAATTTTTAATTTTTCAAAATATTTTACACAAATTATAAATTTTTCTTGAATGTTACAAAATATTTTAAATAATTTTAAATTTTAAACTCCATATATGTACACAAAATATTTATTTTTAGTATTTGTTGAATGTTAGTATAATTTTAATATTTGTTGTTAGTATTAGTAAATTTTTGAATTTTTTAAAAATATTTTTAAACGATTTTATTAATTATTATTAGTAGATGAGTAATATTTTTTTATTATACAGTATTAGTAAATTTTTAAATTTTTTAAAAATATTTTTACATAATTTTATTAATTATCATTAGTAGATGAGTATTAATTATTTTTATTATACAGTATTAGTAAATTTTTACATTTTTTAAAAATATTTTTGCACAATTTTATTTTTGTTGAGATCGATTTTTAAATTTTTTAAAATTTTTTACACAATTTTTATTAATATTTAATTAATTAAAAAAACTGTTACACAATTATTTTTTTAATTTTTTATTCCAACGAGCCTTCGAACGAGTCATACGGGGCTCGTTCAAAATTTTTAATTATTATCTTTATTTACTTTTCTATTTTCATTTTTTATAATATTTAGTTAATTTTAAATTATTTTTATTCCGAACAAGCCTCTGAATGAGTCGTAAGGGGCTCGTTCAGAATTTTTAATTATTTTTTTATTTTCTTATTTAATTTTTTTATTTTCATTTTTAAAATAATTAATTAATTTAAAATAGATTTTTATCTGAACGAGACCCCACACACGAAGTCGCACGGGGCTCGTTAATTATTTATTTTTTTTTATTTGTTTATAATTATTATTTTTAAATAATATAATAATAATTAAAAATGTTGGACACCCCTTAAGTGAGAGGGTGTTTAGATTTTTTAATTTATTTTTAATTTGTTTTTAATTATTTATTTTAATTAATAATAATAATAATAATAATAATAAATAATGTTGGACACCCCTTGAATAAAAGGATGTCCAGATTTTTGAATTTATTTTTAATTTGTTTTTAATTATATATTTTAAATAATATTTATATTATGTTTAGGTTTTTATTATTATAGGGTATCAATATTTTCCACTTTCCATTTTACCCCTAAAGTCACAATTGGACTTTTCCATTCTCTCTCCACACGCACGCTTTTTTCTCTGTTCTCTCTCCTCACGCTCTCTTTCCAACAGATACCATTTCTCTCTCCCGAAGTTTCCCATTTCCTCTTACGGAAATCATCTTGTCTTCCTCTCTCTTTCTTAAGATTGTCTCGCGGTATTTCGCCTTAATTTCAAGAATGAGTTATATTGTTCTTTTTTTTTGTTATTTTTGGGTTGTTAGGGACCTATATCTTTTCCGCCAAGGTTAGATGGAGAAGCTAGGGTTTTCAAATCTGAGATTATTTTTCGTAAAAATGGGTTATCAAGTCATGTCGGTTGTACGACTCATGTCATCCGGCGCATGAAAATGGGAAAATCTTATCATCCGTGTCATGGGTTCATTTCAAATTTCAAATTTTGTTGCCCATTTCTTGCTTTTTTTTTACTAGTTTTTGTATTGTAGTTCTCCCACACATCGTTTATATTTTTCTTGAAACTAATTTCTGGATAAAAAACCCATCTTATTCCGATTCTCGCATTTTTTAATGTCTTTTGACGTTATTTTCCCGATTAACTTCAACGACGATTGCAAGTTAATATCTCAGTAAATGAGGCCACCGCATTTTCGCATTTCGTTTCTCGATCAAAAGTAAGTGGTTGAAACTATCTAATGTTAATTTTTCAATTAAGTGTTCTTTCTAGAATTAGCAATCGTTGTTTGGATTCTAAGATTGATTTCACTTTATGTATCACTATGTGTCTTAACACATCCGAGAAATTTGTCACCGCCGATGTCCTCGTCCTCTAAAAACCTTGTTTCAATGTAAACATTCAACCACGTTCGCACGTGTAAATTGATGGTACTGCTTTCCAACAAAGGTTTTTCGAAAATTTTCCATGTCTTGATGATACCACATTCCTCGAAACTCGAAATCTCTCATTCCACCTCGGTCAACAAGATATGTTTTAAACGTGTTAAGAAAAATGTAATCCCCCGATTACGCAAGAATTCAATGTTTAACGAAGATAGAATACCATCTTATGACGTGTGTCCAATTGTTTTCAAGACTACCATGTTATTTGACCCATGGGTCGATATAATGAAGGGTGAGATTGATCTTGAATTTAGGGGTGGTGCTGTCAGTATTTAGGTTTGAACTTATTAAGTACTCCATTAGAATGGGGTTTAAGTTCAAATACAGTGTAATGATAGTAGATACGTCCATGCCTTTGTTACGAGTCATCCAAATACGATTGTCGCTGGTTTATAAAAGTTGTCCGCCAAACCCTATCAGAAATTTTATTGTATCAAATGTCCATCTTATCCACAAATGTGCCGGGAGCTTGTAGGAGATCATACAACACGATTTGGCCCCAACATTATGCACAATTTAGTGCTCAATGATGTTAGAACAAATCCACAATTGGGGGCAAGGATATAACAAGTGTCATGAAGTCAATTACGATATTGAAATACCGTATTGGAAAACTCATCGTATCACTGAGAAAACTAAGGACCAATTTTTTGGATCGTACGATGAGTCATATGACCAATTAAGGGGATATTGTTCACCGTTGTTCGAACAAATCTTGGTATAGTTTTCTGTTAATTTGTATATTACAACCCAAAGAATCCCCGCTTTTTATCTATATAATATTTTTTTGGTGTCTTTTCAGAAGTGTTGTAGATTTGAATGTTGATCCGAAAATAAATTGTTTTAGACGTATTTTTATATTCTTCCGTGCATCTATGGATGATTTTCGTAATTGCCGACCCATGTTATTTATTGATGGTACATTCTCGCACCGGTCGGGCAAAGGGTATATTACTTACCGCCATTGCTAAGGATGGTAACAATGGTACGTTCTTCGCATCTAAACAACTACACTTTGCATGCATCAAATTCTGAATTTATTACACACTACAATCATTTATTATGTGCATATTTTGGTGCCTGCTTTTTTCCATTTGGTTCAATGACTCTAGTATGCTTCCTGCTTTCTGTTTTAGGAGTCCTAATACTCTAACAATACATATTATGTTTCCTGTTTTTTATTTAAGTTTCATGTTTTATATACTTATTTTTTGTTCAAAAATAAGATTATTCTATAAGATACCGAATTCTCGCATGCGTCAATTTCTCAATTTATTACACACCACAATCATTTATCATGTTCAGATTTATTTACCGCAATTTACTAATGTTGTGTACGAATGTTCTGCTTTTCTATTTTTTATTTATTTTTCATGTTTTATATACCGAAATTTAGTTTCTCTTTTTTTTTTTTAATTTCAACGCGTTATAGGTTTGTATCATGTTGCATTTGTCGTTGTCTCCTCCGAGAATACAAATAATTGGGTTTGGTTCTGTCCAAGCTACGTGACTTTGTCAAACACCAAGATCAGATTTTCTATATATTCGATAGGAACTGTGGTTTGATGTCCGCATTCAACATTGTCTTTGATAAACCCCTTCATTTCTACTGCTTATTCCACCTTTTGACAAAACTCAAGGGTCATTTCTCAAGTGGCTGGACAAATTCCAAGCGCCAACAACTAGGTGAGTTTTTCAAAGAATGTGCATATGCACCTAATATCGACTTTTGAGGAAAAATTAGCGGTTTTCAAGGAAGTTGGTGGTAAGCTAGCCGAAGATTGGCTAATGCAAACGCCTTCGAAAAGTGGGTCGTTTCACATTCTCCACATATCACTAGATATGGAGAAATGACCTCAAATGTTGCGGAGTCCTTTAATGCATGGATCAAGAAAGGGAGATCGCTTTCAATTACCCATATGATAGATTACATAAGACTAAGTAAATGATTTTTTGGTTATTTAACTTGTCAATTACCCATATGTGTGTTTTTTTGTATTTCTATTATACTAAAATTGTTTTATTATTACTTTTTTAGAACTTTGTGGGTGACAATTTAATCGTAGCCTTGATAGCCTATCTTGGACTGGGCACTGGCCCAATTAAGGAAGAGTTATGACACTACAATGTTGACATATCTCGTTCATGGATCAGTAACTCCTTGTCCGAGCGGGAGTACTTAGTGTCCTCTACTCCGTCCATTTGTGTTGACTTACGGAAAAATACTTGAACTTGTTACCAATGACAAATAATTGGGTTCCCATGTTCACACGCCTCTGTAATCTGCAAGATCTCGCCATACTGCTTTTTTCCAATGTTGAAGATTATTTTTTGCATCATCTTATCGTGATTGTTACAAATTCTCCATCCATCCAATACCCAACCAGATTATTCGAGTCCGCAATTGGTGGTCCTCATGATAGGATTCTTCCCCTATCCCGAAACGTGCACTGGATGCCCAAGAAAATCTAGATTACCGTCTTATGGTGAGTTCTCAAAGAAGAAACACATTTGATCTAGACTAGTGCCTCAATTTTTTGTTCGAATACACTTATTCAGCTTTTTTTTGTCAAATATTACCTATGTGCGTAATAGTACTGTGCAGAATTTTAGATATTTTAGAAGCTACGCTTTTGTAAGTATCATTTTGTTGCTTGATCTGTTTAAACTTGTTTTTATCTATCAAGTTTGAATGGAGTGAACGTTAGATTGGGTTTTCTGCTTCATGCCGACATTCTGTTTAACATGTCTTCATTTTGTAACCTCTTTTTGAATCTATATATATGGAATTATTTTATTTTTGTGACATGTTTTATTTATATAATTCGATTTCGTTTCTATCTTCGCAAGTATTACATTCATAAATTGTTTGCTAGACATTTTGATTAGTCAATACAATCCCTTTATATAATAAAGCATAAATCAGAAACATAAATATTGCATGATGTTGATCAAAAAATAAACTCTTGATCAAACCACCAAAAATCAACAATACAACAATTGTTATAGTGTTTGCCATTAACAAAGTCGCAATTCCGATCTTATAATAATTGTCCGAATCTGCAACACTTCTCTTGGATATTTCGCCTACTCGAAACCTCTTCTTGAGCAAGATTATCTTTATCACGCAATGGTTTGCACCAATGTGACCAACCATGCATATCACAAAGTGGTAGTATAACCTACCCGAATTGTTTATCGCTTCTGACAATCGTATTTTTATTTGACTATTACGCTTTCTACAATACGATCTCGAATACTTGATATACTTCCTCGGACGAGCTTGAATTCGGAGAGGTTGACATGATAAGCTGATCTTATTTGAATAAATAAGGAGGGTGCATTTTGGAAACTCTCAAAACTCGCTATTTATAAACTTAATTCCAATGGTAAATTTCTGCAACTTTAATTATTTATTCAACGGTCATTTTTTTACTATGTAGCTATCCTCAAACAACCAAACGGCTATATATTAATCCAGAACTTTACCGCACATGTGTTGACTGTCAATTTTGTGGTTATTAGTAATGAATAAATACGTAAAATTGGTTACTTAATGTGGGTCTTAGTGTGTCGGTTAATAATATTAAATCATAGTGGACAGTTAATAAATGATTTGGTGACGGTTATTTCTTGAAAATTTTCCAATGGTAATACCATTCGACACAATGATTCATTTTTTCATGTAATATGGTCTGTTGGAAAATCTGGATTATAAAAGCTAAATAATTCTACTTAATGGATCAACACAACTCTTACAAATGGTTTGGATGCGAAGTTTTCCATTCCCATAATTAATCGCTTAATAAGGTATATATAAATAGATGAACATGGTCATTGATTAACTACAAAACCAATAGCTACCATTGTTCATATTATTTAACAATGTGTAACAAAAAGCAATTTTCTTTAGAAACAATCTCCGAAATATTTAAGTATTTACCACCCAAAGATCTTGGTCGCTTCAAAACCGTAAGCAAACCACTCGTGATCTCATTGAAAGTAAATACTTCGCGAATAATATACATTTGTTGGAGATGATAAAACAAAATCAATATCTCTTCCTTTTCCAAGAAGAATATGTAAGCTACCCTTTAGTTTATGATGCAACGCCTAAATGGGGAATTTTCAATAATAGGGTGATCGGTGATAGTGATAAAGAAATAGAACTACTTGCAAGCCGCAATGGACTCGTGCTATTTTGCAATGCCGAAGATGTTTACTTTTGGGTAATCCAATAACTCTAGACACCATAGTTGTTCCTAACAATCATATTATTTTTCTAGAATAATCAAAATGGGCACATGTCTTCTATGGTTTGGGATATGACCAACCGCACGAAGACTACAAGGTGGTACGCATTTCATTCTTCAATACCGATGAAAGAGATCTTGAGGTAAAGATTTACTCAACAAATAATTCAGTGTGGAGACGCATTGCCGATTTTTCTTTCCAAACTATATGCGCAGATCCGTGTGTGTTCGTGCATGGTCGCCTACATTGGAAAGTATATCGTAAGTGTCTAACATATGCCATTGCATCTCTTGATTGCCAAACCGAGTGCTATGATCTTATACAAGTACACTGATGACATGCCACCAAAATTTTACTTCAACGATATGGATTCGTTGGATCAAGAAACCTTAATTCTATACTCTTACTTTTGCAAAGTTTTCGATGTCTTTCGAATTTGGATTATGAAAGATTACGGAAGATATGATTCATGGATGAGCATAGTCATACCAATTGGACCAAACATAGCCTCAGGTCCATTATCATTTGGATCAGTCCCTTTGTTGGGTGAACAATAATAAGGAAATTATTCATTTTAGAATGAATCCTACCGGTACATTCTTGGCATTCCGCATGAAAGAAGATATTTTGGAGATTTATCCACTACCAACAATAAATGCGAGAGTTATGTTACTATTTTTAAAACAGCTTAAGAGTATTGGGGGCCTTTGTAATAA
Organism: Paraleonurus japonicus; assembly: GCA_030762865.1. NCBI lineage: Eukaryota > Viridiplantae > Streptophyta > Magnoliopsida > Lamiales > Lamiaceae > Paraleonurus > Paraleonurus japonicus. The sequence continues at coordinate 19,290,923 of CM061061.1, read as the reverse complement.
GTTACGTAACTTTGTTTTAGTATAGATATGTTATGTTTTTTTAGTCATTTTCCCCCTCATCCCCATGTTTTTGTATGTATTGTCTTGTATGTTTAATAATACTGCATTTTTTTAAAAAATGACTTACGTTCATTCGGATCGTAATTTTTACGCAACGTACTCTGCACAAATGCAAACTATCAACACATGTGCGTAATGAATAAAATGCCCGTGCTTTTGTTGCGTAATATGCATAGATCATAGCAAGCAATCAACAAAGCAATTATATCCTTTAATATAACACCCAAAAGCTTGTAAAAGCGAACAAATTCACCACACTTAGGGGTCCATGAACCATTCCACCATCTTCTTTCGATAATTTCCTGCGAAACATTAGAATATACGCCTTCGATTCCCTTTCTTTAGTATTGTATTTTCAATTTGTAAGCATACCAAAATTCCATCATCCAAATGAGTCTTCAACTCGCCGCAAGCATTCTTCGACATCGGTGGCTTGAACTTCCCCATTGAAATTGGGTGGTTTGGTCTCGTGGCTACCGAAAATCTCCCTTAGTTTACTCTCAACGTACTTCACCTCGCACCGAAAAGTGTTTTTTTTGTTAAAATGTAATATATTATATTTGAACTTGTTGCCTTTTAAATTGTAAATCACTTACCAAATGACATTGATTTTCTAAAATGTATATCGATGTCTGGTCTCCTTGGACGCATTGAATTGTAAAATCTCCATTACGCATTTTTATATTCAACTTCAATATCGTCCCAATGATCACTGCACCCTCTAGTATTACGCCACCCCCACTTTGCCGACATGGGGAACAACGTGTCTCATATCTCATGCACTCGATAGTCTGTCATCCAATAAATGTACCAAATTGCTACTTTTTTCATGTTAACAAGGTCCTACACAAAACAATACAAAATTACTACTACACTAGTAATTTAATATCATTCTCAATTTGTGCGAAAAAAAAATTTTCTTATTACCCAACATGCATAAGAAAACACTATCGTATATTTCGCCCCATCCAAGTTTCCATATTTCTCCTTCAAGATATCACCCCAAGAATCTATCACCTAAAAATAATTAAAAATAATATGAATTTATAAATATCACGCCCAATTTTCATAATAATAAATTTTGAGAAATAATTAATAATTTAAAATAAAAGGCGTGAACTAAAATTTAATTTAAATAAATTTTGACAATCAGCGAAATCCTTTAAAATAAAATTCAATTTAATTAAATTCGAGTGAGTGTCAATGACAATAAAAAATTTAAAACTTGTCACTAAGAATTTAAATGAATAACTAGATATAATTAAAAGAGATAATTTAATCTTTGGGCTATGCATCCTCTGTTTTACCACGTTGGCTCTCAATCAAAAAAGGGGAAAAGAAAGGGTGATCAAACCACGGCTCGGTGGGGACATGCTTGTCTATACTAAATACAATAACTAATTAAATTAATCAATCACGTTAATATTTAGTCAAATAGTATCACCTCTTTTATAAAGGTCAAGACCTATCATCACCTCGTTTATAAAGGTCAAGACCTATCATCACCTCGTTTATAAAGGTCGGAAGACCTATTATCACCTCGTTTATAAAGGTCAAAAGACCTATCGTCACCTCGTTTATAAAGGTCAAAAGACCTATCATCATCTCGTTTATAAAGTTCAAAAGACCTATCGTCACCTCGTTTATAAAGGTCAAATGACCTATCATCTCATTTATAAAAGTTAGACATTTCCTCATAAATATCTCACATGAATGACAATAAAATCACATATCGCATTTAATAGAGATAAACAAAGTAAGATAGAAATCCCCACCGAAATTAATGACGTGGATGAAATTGATGCAATTGTCTCAATCACTACTCCTCGCAGCTACCGTCGCATAACATAAACAATTAAATTTACTTATAAATTAACAGTAATGATTCCTCAACTTAAATCTATAGGGATAAATATTTTTTTATCTTCTCGCTAATATATTGTAACCTAAACTAAACAATTAAAATAAATTCCTAAATTAAAACCCTAATTCCCAAATTGTATGCAAACTAATTTATATTAATAGTGGTGAGACTTGAATTATTGCATAATATTATTAATACAATGTAATAATTAAATTAAATAATATTAATAAAATAAAAATATATTAAATAAATACCTACACACCGCACACACAAAAACACACACCGACACATATATATAACGCACACACACATACACACACAAAACACCAAACTCACGCACACACATGCACAGTCACATCACATGATACACGCACACACATGCATTCACATTCACATTCACATTCACATTCACATTCACATTCACATTCACATTCACATTCACATTCACATTCACATACACAAAGCGTACACACCCTCACACACTGTTCATAGAGAATGCATATATATTTATTATTTATTTTTCAATCAATTTAATTCCAACATCAAATAAATAAATATATGAGGGATAAAATATTTAATAATTCTTGTACATCAAATTAAACATGGAGATGCAATAAAGAATAAATAGAGAGATAACATAATATTAATCATATTAATTAATTAAATACAAAGAATTGAAAAGAATTTGGTAGAATGAAAATACCGTTATTCTTGAGAAATTGGAAAGTCTGCCGTCTTTGAGAAGTATGAGATTTATTTTATGTGCGTAGTTTTTTCTAGGTTAAAACTCTAATATAAATAAATATTAGGCATTGGCTTGGGCTTGGGCTTGGGCTTGAGTGAAGTAAAGACTAATATATAAATATTAAAATCTTTATTTAAAAGATTTAGGAGGGAAGAAAATATATTTTCTAGTGAGAAAAATTAGGCATTTGTATCTCATGGAAAACTCAAGATTTGATTTTAAATAAAAGATTTTTTTTTAGAAAATAATGAAATTGAAGATACCATTTTTTAAAATTTGCAAGATATGAAAAATATTTAATTTTAATAAAATTCGATATTTTGAAAATAATAAAGGTAATAACTAATACTGAAAAAATTAGGGGTATTACATCCTTTCCCTCTTAAAATATTTTCATCCTCGAAAATTAATCTCAAATTAGTGAATAATTGACATCAAATTATAACTCATCAAAGTCGCTTTAAATATTTATTTCATATACCGCCACGTCGCAGCCTTCATCGTTTTGACGGATTAGGGAGTAGACCCGTGCTTTTCCTCCCGATGTGGTTCCCTTCGATCTCGATCCTTGAGTGAGTTTGGGACAATATCGCATTATGTGTCCGAGTTCATGACATTTATAACACTTTCCTTGTCCTTGCGAGATATTGTCCCCTATATATGATTCTTTCCACATGTGGTGCAAGATGGTCTAATATCTTGGGGATTGGTGTTGTATCTCCGACCTTCGCTTGTTTGTTACGGCCTTTAATTTGATTGTAATCATCCCATCTTTTTTCCAAGATTGTCAACTTGCTTTTGACTTGAATTATCCAACTCCATACTAGCAGCTATCTCTTGGACTCTTCTAAATATTTCGCGAAAATCATCTCACCATGACCGGATATGATATTTCTTATACTCGTGTGTAAGCCCCTTTTGAACTTTCGAGCCTTTTTGTCCTCCGTGTCAATTAATTGTGGTGCAGATCGACTAAGTTGATTGAACCTTCTTTCATATTCTATCACAGTCATCCCTCCTTGTTTCAAGTTGTAAAATTCGATCTCCATTTGTTCACGGTAAGAGTGAGGGTAATATTTTTCCATGACAATCTCTTTAAAGTTATTCCAAGTGAGATTGGTTCTTTCCTCTTCTGGCCTCATTCTCCAATACGCTTCCCACCAATGGTCTCGCATCTTCCACTAGTTGATAGGTGGCACAAATGACTCTTGTGCATTAGTGCGTCTCATAATCGTGAAAGTCCGTTCCAAAGATCGTAACCAATTCTCTACAATTTCTGGTCCTTCGCGATCGTTGAACTTTGGTGGATCATGTTTGCAAAATTGTTCCACCACCTCGATGTGAGTGTTATTATTATTGTGGAATGCGTGCATCATTTGGTTGAAGAAAGCTTGATGATCTTGAGTTTGTTCATTTCGCACTTCTTGTCTTGGAGGCATTCTAATAAGTTTTAAGTTTAGACTATTGAACAAAGATGTAAGCACCATGATTTCAATAAATTATCATCTTAACTTAAAATACTAAGTTTGAAATAAGTCACATACCTCTCTTTAGCCAACGTAGTAAGCGGATGGACGCAATAGCGAGGTAACATTTATTTTATTTTTAACTTTAAAATATTTTTAAAAATTCAAATGACTTTTTTTTTTAGCAAGTCTACAAGAATGTAGACCCGCCCGATACCACTCTGTCACGCCCCAATTTTCATAATAATAAATTTTGAGGAATAATTAATAATTTAAAACAAAAGGCGTGAACTAAAATTTAATTTAAATAAATTTTGACAATCAACGAAAGCCTTTAAAATAAAATTCAATTTAATTAAATTCGAGTGAGTATCAATGACAATAAAAAATTTAAAACTTGTCACTAAAAATTTAAATGAATAACTAGATATAATTAAAAGTGAACTAATTTAATCTTTGGGCTATGCATCCTCCGTTGTACCACGTTGGCTCTCAATCGAAAGGGGAAAAAGAAAGGGTGAGCAAACCACGGCTCGGTGGGGACATGCTTGTCTAAACTAAATACAATAAGTAATTAAATTAATAAATCACGTTAATATTTAGTCAACTAATATCACCTCGTTTATAAAGGTCGGAAGACCTATCATCACCTCGTTTATAAAGGTCGGAAGACCTATCGTCACCTCATTTATAAAGGTTAGAAGACCTATCGTCACCTCGTTTATAAAGGTCAAAAGACCTATCGTCACCTCATTTATAAAGGTCAAAAGACCTATCGTCACCTCGTTTATAAAGGTCAAATGATCTATCATCTCATTTATAAAAGTTAGACATTTCCTCATAAATATCTCACATGAATGACAATAAAATCACATATCGCATTTAATAGAGACAAACAAAGTAAGATAGAAATCCCTACCTGAAATTAATGACGTGGATGAAATTGATGCAATTGTCTCAATCCCAACTCCTCGCGATTTACCGTCGCCTAACATAAACAAATAAATTTACTTATAAATTAACGGTAATGATTCCTCAACTTAAATCTATAGGGATAAATATATTTTTTTATCTTTTGCTAATATATCGTAACCTAACTAAACAATTAAAATAAATTCCTAAATTAAAACCCTAATTCCCAAATTGTATGCAAACTAATTTATATTAATAGTGGTGAGACTTGAATTATTGCATAATATTATTAATACAATATAATAATTAAATTAAATAATATTAATAAAATAAAAATATATTAAATAAATACCTACACACCGTATACACATAAAAACACACACCGACACATATATATAACGCATGCACACATACACACACAAAACATCAAACTCACGCACACACATGCACAGTCACATCACATGATACGCACACACACACACATTCACATACACATACACATACACAATGCGCACACACCCTCACGCACTTGTTCATAGAGAATGCATATATATTTATTATTTATTTTTCAATCAATTTAATTCTAACATCAAATAAATAAATATATGAGGGATAAAATATTTAATAATTCCTGTACATCAAATTAAACATGGAGATGCAATAAAGAATAAATAGAGAGATAACATAATATTAATCATATTAGTTAATTAAATACAAAGAATTGAAAAGAATTTGGTAGAATGAAAATACCGTTATTCTTGAGAAATTGGAAAGTTGTTGCCGTCTTTGAGAAGTATGAGATTTATTTTGTGTGCGTAGTTTTTTCTAGGTTAAAACTCTAATATAAATAAATATTAGGCATGGGCTTGGGCTTGGGCTTGGGCTTGAGTGAAGTAAAGACTAATATTTAAATATTAAAATCTTTATTTAAAAGATTTAGGAGGGAAGTAAATATATTTTCTAGTGAGAAAAATTAGGCATTTGTATCTCATGGAAAATTCAAGATTTGATTTTAAATACAAGATTCTTTTTTAGAAAATAATGAAATTGAAGATATTATTTATTAAAATTTGCAAGATATGAAAAATATTTAATTTTAATAAAATTCGATATTTTGAAATTAATAAAGGTAATAAATAATACTGGAAAAATTAGGGGTATTGCAATAAATCTTTCAAAGTATTATTATTATCACACTTAAATTTTCTAATACTTACTCCTCCGTACACCTGTCATGGTGTAGTACAGAGATGACATCCCTAACTTTCACTTTCGAAAGAGCTCTCCTGCTCCACCGCACCACTTTTCGCCAAAAAAACATGTATTATAAGATATACAAAATACAAAAATACATATACGGTGGTAAGCATAAATCGAGTTTCGGTGAGTATCTTACTCTTCTCCTTCTTCCTGCAAACATTCATCGATGACAGACTTTATTTTATCCTTTGTCTTCTTCACTGCCTGAGAAAGATTTATCCCATCGATACTTAACATCATCATCTAAACTCCTCCTAATTTGTTCATCTTCAAACTCCTCATCTTTCTCTCATTCGTTAATTTCAATTAGCTCAATTTGTTGAAGGTTGTGGTGTAATTTTATTAACCTTCCTTCACTCATTTTTATTCTTATCTTTACCCTCTTAGCCATGGTGCTCGGTTTTGGATAATCTCGTGCTCTCTTCATCATACATGGAGTCTCTTTGCAAAGTTGCTCTACCACCTCAACTTCTTTCTTTCTCAAATCTTCCTTACCATGCGCAACTTCTAAAATCTGCTCTTCTACCTCAACTTCTTTCATATTCATAAAGGGGTCGGGCTCCACATTTTCTTGATCGATATCAAAGCAAGGTGCATCTGTTCAACGACTTCTATTTTGCCATGTTCTCTGGATCCTCAAAGAATTGAGTAGGCTGTAGGTTCTAATTCATCCGGTATACGTGCTTTCAAGTCGAATTCTCCTTGGTCGGCTTCATTATCTTGTCTTACGTATTCTGAATTGACGACCTCAACGATTCTATAACTTCATCCCTCTCTCTCTGCATTGTTGCGATTTCATTAGTCAACTTCATATTCTCGGCAATTAAAGCGGACAATCGCCCCTCAGTCATTGTTTCCATCAATCTTGTCATTCGGATCACTCTTTTCGTGTCACATCATGATCTCTTTCTCCTTCCAAGCAGCCGTTATCTTCGATCACATCTAGTTCAATATTAGGATTTGTGGTTTCTAACTTTTCTTCATCAACAATAGCCCTCCTCTCATTGTTCACGGTTTCTCTGTCTTCATCCAATTCTCTTGATGCCCCTTGGATTAAAGAATTCACATTTCCTTCCAAACTTATATCTTGTGTCAAGTTGAGGCTAAAGGATGGTACCACCGATATCCCATCTGTTTTTCACGGTGATCAACAGCATCCACAAGGTCTCTTATTTTCTGACGACGCAATATTTTCAGTGACTCCACATTTCGGACCAAAATCTTCCACTTCGGTTTTCATCACCATAATCCTTTATGCTCATAAACGCTTTCTGTATGCTCTCTCACTCCGATATTGTTACCTTCTTTATCACTTTCTCCATCACTCACCTCTTCCGCCATTGCAACACCAAAATAATCCATCACCGACTTCATCTTTGCCTCCTCTTGGACGTTGGTTTCAAACTTGATTCATTAAATTTCTATTTTCACAACCAAAAAGTTTATACAATTATGCATCAAACAATTTTATAACAATTGTAAAAATATTAAAATATTAGAAAAGTTACACATGTCTTGTACAACTTTGTAACCTTCGTAAGACTCAAGTATTTGTTCAAGTCACCAAGATTCCATTTTAGAAACATGGGAAACATGTCCTTCCTTTTGGTTTAATTAGTCTTGTATGCTCACGGAGGAAATACGGTCAAAATACAAAAGGTGTATTGTATCAATAATATTTTTACATTCAGTTTTGCGGAAAAATAATACTCCCTCCATCCCGGAACTATCTTCACGAGTTGACTTTTTAACGGTTTTGTGTGAGAATTATTTCACGGTAATATGTATACAAAAGTTATTTTATATGAATTATATGTTAGTTGATAAGATGAACTAGCATATCATTCATATAAAACAACTTTTGTACACATATTACTATGAAATAATTCTCACACAAAAACCGTTAAAAAGTCAATCAGGAAGATAGTTCCGGACGAGGGAGTAATAATTTCTTGGTATAATTCGAGAACAAACCGGCCTTTAAACTCTTAGTTGTTGCCGGTTGTCTTGTCAACATCTCTGCAATGAAGGTACACCAACCGTACATCCCAACCTCCTTCGGATCTTCCACATACTTCGTCAAGTGCCATGATAAACTTTCATTTTGATTAGGAGCTAGAACCGACGCAAGCAAATAGCAATGCGTCAATTTAGCAACATCGGCCACAACTTATTTCATCTTCCAAGGTGACCATCTCTTTCGGTTTATCAAAGATGTGGTTTTTGTATAAGATAAAAGGTCCCATACAAAGTCTTATCTCTGCCCCAAAAACCTAGTAATCCACCCCCTAATAGAGTACTTAGAACTTTTTACCAAGATTTTCCTACTCCCCCAACTATCCCAAATATAAGTCGCACATCTCTATGTGTTACCTTAGCTAACTTTCCCCTAAAACAAAACTCTGCACCTACCTCATCAAAACACATCAACATTTTTACGATGTCATCCTCATGTTTTGCGCCTGTCTCATAAATTTGTCCCCCCTTTTTGGTATAGAGCATTAAATAGAAGCCAAAAAGTTGTCCTTTGTATCCGTCCTAAATGCACATCTTTAAACTTAACCAATCTAAGCTCCTTTATAGACGTCCCGAGGTTGCTTTGGTAGTAAGGTACGTTTTTGTTCACATTAACATTTCCTATAAAATTGATAAAGGACAATAATTATCATAATCAAATATTTATTATGTATTTCCAAAAAATAACAATAAATACTCATACCAAAATAGTTTTGTGGCTTCATGTTAACAAAAGAATCTACATCATCCTCACTACTTGATGAAGAGTTGTATTCCTGCATACTCTGCCAGGTTTCATCATCAACCTGGAATCTCTTAATCCTGAAAATATAATTTGCTCAATTAACAAATAACTAACACACAATGTTTATTAGTACTAATAAGAAAAAAGAAATAATATATTATTTAGATACCTTGATTCACCGGATTCGAGAATCGGGCTCCACATAATCTTTCACCAGATTTTAAAAAATGAATCAGATTTGCGAAGCAAACATTTTTACGAAACAATCGATCTATTACTAAAAAAGACAACTATTTTCACATAGCAGTATTATAAAAAAACACAACTATTTTCACAATTAGTTGAAGATTCAAAAGGCTTACATAGCATAATACTAATAACATATCATCATCATCATAATAACACAACATATTCATAGAAAATATGTCAACTTTTTACATTTGTAGAGTTCTTATTTACAACCTAAAATGACTCCTAAACTGGTGTGACCAAACATAATCCTGCACATGTGAAACTAATTTTGCACACAAATATGTGCACCAAAAGCTACACATAAAAAGATGTGTGAAACTAATTTTGCACACAAATATGCGCATTGAAATTGCACATAAAAAAAAGCTTACCTGTTTAAAATTAAAAATGGAAACATAATGAACGAAGAGAAATTAAACATAATTTCGATTTCAGAAAATTGTTAAAAAAATACCTTTCTTGTCATTTTTTTGCTTCTAGTGTCTTAATTCCATCCTAGATTTTGAAACTTAACATAAAACACAACAAAACTTTGGATTAGCATATCATTTTTTTTTTTCAAAATAATGATGTGAAGAAATAAAATTGACGAAAACATACAAAGGAAAGAAATGAGGGTTTTCTGGAATTTCTTAAAAGAGGGTTTTCTAAAAGTGTAGAGAAAGACATAAATAAACAATGAAATACCTAAGAATGAGTCATTCTCTGGTGTCTTTCTTGTCTTCCTCTTGCCCGATTCTTCGGCTTCTTCAACCCTCAATCTTCGTTTTGCCTTTGTCATAACCATACCTATTTAAAAAACAAAACCTAAATAAAACCAAAATATGTAAACGAAATCTTGTAAAGCGAGTGAAACTATGAGAAAGGGTTTAGAAAAACACTTAGGAGGAGTTCCCTTCCTCCTTCCGATTCGAAAAACCTTCGTTCCTCCTTCGATTCGAAAAACCTTCGTTCCTCCTTTCAATGGTAGCGTCTGTGAAAGCTTCAATTGAGAGAAGATATGACAACGTTGGAAGGAGATTATGGGGAAGAGGAATGGATGTCACATCTATATGGCTAAAAATTTGTACTATTTCAAAGGTAAGGGTAAAATAGGTACACTACATGAAAATCTTGTATCTAGTAGTAATTTGAAAAATTGTTGTACCTTAATGTCACTCTCCCTTAAATAATAATAATTAAAAATTCTAGACACCCCTTGAGCGAGAAGGTGTCCAAATTTTTAATTTATTTTTAAAATAATAATATTGGTATTAATATTAGTTGATGAATGTTATGATATTAATATTAGTTGATGAATGTTATGGTATTAGTATTAGTACATGAATGTTATTTTTATTTTGGAAAGGAGTACATGAATGTTATGGTATTAGTATTAGTACATGAATGTTATTATTTTTTATTTTTTTGGAAAGGAGTACATGAATGTTATGGTATTAGTATTAGTACATGAATGCTATGATATTAGTAATTATAAATTTTAAAAAATAAATGGTATTAGTTTGCTCACTGTTTTTATCTTTGTATACACAAGTTCTTGTTGGAGTTGGATTAGACCCGGCGTTTCGGGGACACTAGGTTTTGATCAACCAATATGTGCAACTCACCATATTGAACAATATATATCGGAGAGTGCTACCGTACATTAGCGAGGATTACTACAACCTATTTGTTTTAGGTTGTTTTGGGAGATTCTGTCAATGGAGACATCCAATTACTCGGTCAATGGTTGCACTCACGGGCTGTTTGCATACCAAGTAAGCATCCCGAGTCCGAACATAATATTTTATGGTTTAAGATTGGAGATCGCTTTATCCGATTCTCACGATGCGAGTTTGCTCTCGTCATAGGCCTTAATTTCGGAGATATGACCTATGATAAGAACATTGAATACTCGTCTCTTAGCTCGGATGGGCTATACATGCGCCACTTCAAGAATTTGAAGAATGAAATTCGTCTGCAAGCTCTGCGCAAATGATTCACTTCGAATGAGTTTGCACAATATCCGTGCGATGCAGCCGGTATCGCGAAGGTGTTATTCGTCTCATTTATTCTCAGGGAGAGATCACCTGAAGTATCCTATCCTCTTTTAGGTGTGACACTTAATCGACGATCTTCGGCGTTGGGAGGAGTTCCCATGGGGTCTTACAAACTCATTGTTGTTGAACGTGATAACTAAGATACCTTACAGTTTTACTAATGTTACCGGTGATACACGGTATCACGTTCATGGGTGCTCGTTAGCACTAGTGGTACGTATAATTAATTATATATTAATAAATTTTATTAAAATTGTCATTATCTAAAATTTTATTGCATAACGCAGGTTTGAAGCTTCAAGGCTATTCCCAAAATGGGAAAGCTATTTGGGATTAAAAACAAGGATAATCCAAATAGGCTTATCCCAAGAGTATGTCGTTGAGGTGTTAGGAAAAATATAAATGATCACTCAATGACTGTCGATGAATTATTCGGTTGTCATCGGGTATGCCTTAAACTTCGTTTGTTCGATAATATTTTAATTAAATTAAATTATTATTCTTTAAATTTAATATTTTTTGTTATTTATATTGTAGCGTCAACTCATATGTCGGGTGTTTTTGCCACCCACCGAGTCTAAGCTTGACTAGTCATACCGGTTAAGAATTTCAGTGCCTAGGATGTCGAGTCTAGTATCGAGAAGTTCGGTTGACGATGAAGAAGGCGAGGGTGGTCATTATGCTTTGCCGATGAAGCACCGAGAATGTGCTTCCGAGCAAATTCCTAGGAGTCCGTCTTTAGAATATATTACCCGAAGGGAAGCCAAGGAAATGGAGTAGAAGATTAAAGACATGGTGCACAATGAGGTGCATGCTACTAAAAATGAGCTGATGGATTTCTTAATAGAGAGGGATCGAAGGAACATGCAATCCATGCATAACATGCATGGTTGGCTCTATATGCACACTCCGAATGCCTTCTATGCAAAATTACATCAATCCAGGAGTTCATATGCCGCACCTCCACCATTTTCTTTTCATAGGGAGACACCACAGTCACCGAACCCACAACATACTCCACCATCTTCATCTCTGGCGACTCCTGGTGTAGCTATTGGGCTTCCCGAGGATAGACTTCGGAAGACCTCCCGTTTTTAATTTTCCTTATACGGTGGTGGATCCATGGGTAACTAAGGAATTTTAAAAATTTCTCAACTCGAAGGACAAGAGGTATGTGATTTAAAGTTTTTATTTAAATATTTAATTTCTTATCAATTAATATATTCATGTGTCTTACTTACGTATAATTGGTGTGAGAATGCAGCATCATAAAACTTTTTAACTACGTCTTGCACTAAGCCAACTAACTTCTATTGCGAGATGATGATAACATAATTCGTGGTTTCGCCTTGGGATAAACATCACGAACAACATGAATAATACTCTTGTGTTGATTAGAAAAAAACAATAAATCCTCTCGACAACCTTAAGTTTCTCGTAAGCGGCGAAGAAACCATGTCCACACTTCAATGTACTCAACAATATCACCAACACCGGTGGCCAAAGGGAAGATATTTCCATTGTCATCCTAAGTAACAACAACAAAAAGATTCCCACAATATTTGCCCTTCAAGTGGATCTCATCAATAATGATGGTGGCCTTCCGTATCTAACAGACCGAAATGGATGCCCCCAAAGCAAAAAAATGCATATTTAAAAGCGTTATTATCATCCACAAGTAAAATTGTATGAGATCCGAAATTGGCGAGCTTCAAGTGATAGAGATATCCGGGTAACTTACTGAATCTTTGATGCACCTGATCCGTATATAATAAATAAAGCATGCATTTTGGTGAGTCGTGCATGATCAAAATTCGGTGTGAGTCCATGATCTTTAAACCCTTCATTATGTATTAGTGCAGGGTTATCTGTAAAGTTGTACCCGCATATTTCTTCGCAAATAATTTTCCAAGATATTTTGACATGAAATGTAGTTTTGATTAGATCTCAAAACCACCGAGTATGTTGAACTACCTATTAGGTTAGGTTATTAGAGTCGGGTTACACAACTTACATGTTAGGAAATTGTATTCCTCGGTGAAATGTAAAGAGATTTAGTTAAGGGGAACTTACCTAAAGACTAAGAGACCACCGAAACACCCGATCAAGTTGAAGACATGAAGACCGAAGTCCCAAAGACCGAAGAAGGAGGTCCATCGATTCAGGTCACTGTACCTAAGCTATCGGGTGAGCTGAATCGTGTGAAGACATAAATAATACCGTTGCATTAAAAGCTCGGTGATTTATTGTATTTGGTTACTTGGCTTTAGGAACCAAGTGTTTGCAGCAAAAGGAATGTTAGGCTATTTATGTTTAATTATCAAGGTGATAAGCAACTCAAGCTATCAAATTATAAGAGACATTTTGACTCTCACTAACCTGTCGATCGGTGGACCAATGAGAGGATGCCACCTCATGTACGGACTGACACAAGCCCCGACAATCTGAGAAAGACCACTGTTTCAACCGGTCAAAATCTGGAAAAGGTGGGATTTGGTATTTAATGCAGCCATATCATATCATGCAAAGGTGGTACTGTCTACCAACTTATCGGTCCTACCACACCCAAAAATAGACTCTATCAAATGGCTCCTTTCCAATGGGAAGTTGTTTGAAAGCGTCTATAAATACGTAAGGCCTTGTACAAAACAAGGTGATTAGAAATTTCCAAGCAAGAGAAATCAACCAACAAGTTCAAGCACTCAAGATTCAAAGAAGCACTCGAAACCTACAAATTTCTCAAGTGTTTCACCATAGAGCTTGAACAAATTTGTATAACTCGATATTAATAGATATATCCTAAGCTTAGTGAGAAAATTCAGTCCTTAGAACTATTCTTCATTGTAAGGATTATCTCAACTAGTTGGAAACCAAACAATTTGCTAAAACCTAGAACTTAGAGAGTTAGTTTTAGTTGTGAGTTGTGTCTTAAAGATGATTGTGTTATTTCGGTGGATAGAAGTTGTACTTGAGAACTAGGACTCTTTACTTTCCTAGTGATCGATCTTCCTTAGAGAGGTTGATTGATCGGTGCACCTTATAAAACAAGGAATTCCAGTGGAAGGAATTCTCTTGTTCAATCAGAAAAGTGGACGTAGGAGTTGTTATTTACGAACCACTATAAACCTCTGTGTTATTCTTGTTTTACTTACTCGTTTTGTATTCTTAAATTTGTAATAACTCAAGCTGGTAAAGGTGTGTGTTAATCTGTTAACTAACGGGTAAACTAAGGGCCTACATTCCGCATAACTCAAGTTAGATTGATAGTTGGCCAACCGACAAGCTTCCGGTATCAATAGGTTAGTTATCTACACAAGGCCTCGAGTTACTCGATTCAGATACCTTCTTGAGGTTATCCAGATTAGGCCACCCGAACATTACATTCGGTGGACTAGGTTGTTGAGTTTAAAAAGTTGCATACAGGTGTATCCCCCTATACACTTGTTTTACCCTATCCTGACTTACAGACTTCATGGACTTGGGAGTTTTTGCGTCCGGATCAAGGACACATGTATGTGGGATGGTTAATTTCACGACTCGCCATAAATCATACTTAGTTATTGCATGAAAAATGAAATCGCATCCCGAGTGCTTGCACTTCAAGTACCATCTTCCTTTATCTAAACGTTCGACTCGAAACTCTACCTTATTTACCAAATGGTATTGGGAAATAGCTTCCACCATTTCACTTTGTTAGGATTAGAATTTGTATGTTTTGATGATGTTCCTAAAACCTAAGTGTAATAGGACCAATTTGAACTGTTAGTCGGTGATGATCTAGATAAGGTCTATGTCTTAGTATAGTTAATTTTGCTAGGCTTGACCGAAGATCTGTATTGGTTGAGAATAGAAGCCTGCTGATAAGAAGACTTAATGATCTAAGAGAGATCTCATTCAAATCATCTGGAAGGGCGTCGTGAAGATAAAAGAAGAGATAATAAGGTATATGCAAAAAGAATGTTATCAAGAAAGGTTCAAGTGAAGATAGCAAGGTTGGAATCCATGCTCTGACAAGCTTTGGAAGGCTGTCTTTGGAGCAAGGTGTAAGGTTGCTAGAGTTGACTTCGAGAAATTCATCGGGGTTAACAAAAGTCGAAGGATAATTCGAGAGATATCGATATCAATCTAGAGAAGATTGGATTATCAATCAAGATCAATCAAGACATAATTGATTGATATCGCACAATCAATTATCCAAAGTCAAACAAATCTTCCAACGATCACTTACCATTTCTTGAAGACTTGATTGACAAATTAGCCTAATGGCTAGTCAAATTCAGGATCATATATCTTGAAGTGAAGGATTTTTGAAAATATGCAGCGAGAAACATCAAGAAAAATCCATCTTCACTCATAGCAAGACACGCATAATTCTTCGTACCGAAATTGGTTCAATACGTTGATATTCTTAAAGAGATTCATTTTTGGTCAAGGAAGTGTAAATCACCTTTCATTATCTCTGCGAGAAAAGGTTGATTGTTTGAGATCTAAGAGTTAACACTCGAAGATCACATTGATTGTACCAAGGCGGGAACTTGTTAAACTTCCTGTGGTCGAATCCTCGAGGAAATTAGAGGAGACAACAACGATTTTGGTGGATAGTAAGGCCCTGTGAAATCGGGGAGAGTGGACGTAGGATCGTTATATCCGAACCACTATAAAAATCTCTCGTGACTTTACAAGCTTTACGCATACATACTTATAATGCTCATTCATCATTGTCTTAATAAACTTGCTAAGCATTCCTCACCAAGGTTTTCATTAAAAAGGGTTTTTCAAATACACACGAGATTAGCTTCCGCACCATCGAAGACTTCGAGTTTAGAAAGTCTCTTGATTTCACTTAGCACACTCTGAGTACCTTGCTGCAGAAGACTTCAAAGTCTTCTAACCTCACACTCAGCCCACGAAAAGTTGAAAAAATTTTGAGTGTGGTAAAGTCTATTCAACCCCCTTCTAGACTTTCCACCTCCTTGCACATCTCGTCCGGGACCAACAAGTGGTATCGGAGCGGTGGTTCAACCGACCACCGGCTTTGGTTACCAATAGTCTTTGAGGAAAGACTGCTGTGGTCATCTAAACAAATCTTTTTGAAAAATTATTTTCATAAAACTCATTGCATTCTGTGCATATTGTTTTTATTCGACAACAAGTTCATTTAAGAGCGGTAAAGAAAGCTACCAGAGTTCTCTATTGAAGACTATGACTACCGGAAATTCCGCATGAAAAATCATCTTGGTGCAATTCATGATAAAATGCTCGAAACTCTTGAAGATGGACCGATAAAGTTTTACTTTGAACCGGTAAGTTCGGAAGCGGTGGAGCGTAAGCATCTACTCGGCGAGAAGATTGAAAAGAAAAGAAGTGAGATGTCAAATGATGAAAGGAAATTATTTAATCTAGACCAAGTTGCTCGGAGTCGAGATCATAGAGACACTAACCGAGAGAGCTTACAGAGAAAGTCAAGACATGTAAAAGCGCCAAAGAGATGTGGGAAACTCTAGCACTCATGTGTGAAGGGTCGGAGCAAATTAAAGAGAATAAGTTGCGTCCATTCTACATTCGTTTGACACCTTCAAGATGAAGCGATGGAGAGTCAACAACAAAATCTTACACCGAGAAGGAGATCAACAACAAAATATTGAGATCTCTAACTAGCAAATGGAGAGTCAAGATTACGGTGATTAAAGACACAAAAGAAGCTGAGCAAAATCGGTCATCATGAGCTATTCTCTCATTTGAAAGCTCATGAATATGATCTGAAACAAGAAGAGAGACGAGGATGAAGGAAATTCAAATTCCACGGGAAAGGAAGTTGCTTTCAAGGTCACTTCAAATCAGTCATCTAAAGAACCTATTGGAGAGGATTTAAGCTTGAAAGAACAGATGGCGTTCTTTGACGAGAAAGTTTGATAAAATGAATTCAAAATTTGGGAAATATAGAAGACATTGGAAGAATACAAAGAAAGCTGGTTTCGGATCTGAAACAAATCTTCGATTAGAGATCGAAGATTCCAAAGAGGATAGAAGGTTCAAGACTCCGAGAAAGAAGAAGAGAAGATAGTCCAAGAAGAAGAGATTTCTCACCTAAAAGGGATTCTAGCCCAAGAAGATCTTCAAGAAGCGATGCATGTTATACTTGTCATAAATCTGGACATTTCAGCTATGATTGTCCAGAATTAACTCCTAGAGAAAGAGAAGAAAAGAGATTAATGAGGAGCGAGAAAGTTTGCTAACAAGCGTGCTTTAGTAGGTGACGAGGAGGATACCCTTTCAAGTGATTCAACATCATCTTGGACTTCTCTTCGACAATGATTTGTGCGTTATGGCAAATGGAGATGAGGTATTTTCTGATTAATGTTCTTAAATGCAGCTTCTCTTGTTTCTTTTGCGAGAAGAGTTTGACCATAACTTTGTTGATAAGTTAATGGAAGATCTCAAAAGCTGCTATAAACGCTTACAAGCTGTGTGGAAAAGGAGAATGTGAGCTTGAAAGAAAAAAAGATCTATTTACACAAGAATCTATTAGCAAGACATCTCGAGACACTAACAGATTTTAATCGGATAACTTCAAGAGTTAAACACTCTTAAAGTGAAGTACACCGAGCAGTCTGCTGGTAGAAAGGTTGCTTCTTTGAGAATCTTGAGAAAGCTGATCGAGTTGAAAATTCTACAAGCAAAGTTCGATGAACTTTTCCATCGGCATGAGCGTATAAAATCAAGTGAGGAATGTTTAAGTTTGAGGTTGGATCAACTGAACAAAGCCTCTCATGCGGTTCAAACAATAGTTGAATCGTCTCAAACACCTAACGTAAAGAAGGGAATTGGTTTTACCATTGCCCAATCCTCACGAGTTCAAACAAGTGTACTTAAGAAGAGTACACATGTTAAGGGTAATGATTTGGTAGGAGAAGGTTCCAAACTTAAGGGTAAAAAGGTTGTTGACCAGAAATCGGTTGGATGGGAAGAAGAGTAGTTATACTCAACAACCTAAACAAGCGATGAGGTATCAAAAGAAGGGAGAATCTCAACTTAAGAAACCTTAGCAAGGTCGGAAAAGTAGACATCGGCGAAACCATCTGCGAGGAGGCAGTCTCGGTGAAGACTACACAACCTAAGCAAACTTCAAAGCTTGCTGAACGGTCTACTAAGCCATCTCGCCTGTGAGATATGAATCTTTTTATGGCTCAAGTAGAACGTATCCTTATCATCGAGAACCCTCGGACCATTGCACAACGGCTGATCACTCCATACGAGAAGACCTCGGAAGGGTCAAGTCTTGGAAGGAACACGATCGACACCCATAGACACACATTCAAGAAGGCACCAAAGGATGAGATTGTCTATGTTGATATGTATGGAAGAAGGATAAGATCTTCTGAATATGATAAGAAGAGTCTATTCCTATGGATTCCTAAAGATTGTGCTAACTCTCAAGGACCCAAATCTAAAGGGTACCTAAAACTTTACTAAACGTGCGGGACGCCGTGGGACATGAAAGAGAGGTTGCTGGAAATCTTATGCAGTACATCGGCGGTGGGTGTTCAAGCATATGACTGGAAATAAGCAACTCTTGAGCTCAATAAAATCACAAAATGGCCCACGGGTGGTATTTGGAGACAATAACTTTGGGATTACCAAAGGTGTTGGGACTCTATACATTGGAGATGTACGTGTTGAGGAAGTTTTCTACGTGGAAGGATTAAAGCATAACTTACTCTCGGTTTCACAATTCAGTGATAAGGGATACTTAGTTAAGTTTTCTAGTTCTCTGTGTGTTGTTTTGAGTGGTTTAAACGATCGGGTGCTCTTAACCGGCTTGAGAAAGGGAAATGTTTATGTTGCGAGAATTTGTAAATGTTCAAGCAATACATGCCTTGTAGCAAAAGTACTCCGAGAAGCTAGCTGGTTATGGCACAATAGTAGAGTCATATAAATTTCAAAACGCTAAACAAGATAACCATGAAGTCTCTTGTAGAGGGTTTGCCAAATGAAGTTTTCTCAAAAGATCGATCTGCGACTCTTGTCAAAAAGGAAAGCAAACTAGAGCTTCTTTCAAAGAAGTTTACGTACCAACGTCAAGTAGGGTACTACAATTACTTCACATGGATCTATTTGGTCCTGTATCTCCGTTAAGCTTCGGTGGTAGAAAATACACTCTAGTGGTGGTAGATGACTATTCAAGATTCACATGGGTGATATTTATGTTCAAAAAGAATGAAACTATCACAAAGTTACGAGAATTCTTGAAGAGATTACAAAAGCGAGAAAGGAGAAAATGTTGTAAGGATCAAGTGACAAAGGAACAGAATTTCTAAACTCTCACATAGCAACGTATTGCAAAGAGGCTGGGATTCGGCATGAAACGTCTGCGGCTCGCACTCCACAAGAAATGGTGTTGCTTTGAAAGGAGAAATAGGACACTCAAGGAAAATTTGCCCGAACAATGCTAGCAGAGTATAATGTTCCTCGAGAGGTTTTGGGCGGAGGTCGTGAATACAACATGCTATACTCGGAATCGAAGCTTGTGACCAAAGAACATGGAAAGACACCATATGAGTTATGGAAAGGTAGAATTCCTCGTGTCTCTTTCTTTCGTGTTTTTAGTGTAGGTGTTTCATTCATGACAATGGCGAATCCAAGTTAAAAACCTTTGATGCCAAGGTTGCTGATGGAATATTTTTAGGATATTCCAGCACAAGCAAGGCCTATCGGGTTTTTAACAGAAAACCCTTGTTGTGGAAGAAACACCTCATGTGGTTTTTAATGAATCTATTGTTGAGTCTAAGGACAAAGGACGAGAAGAGTCACCGCGTAAGGATTTGGGAAACTAGAACTCAAGGATAAGACAAAATATGTCAAGGTTTACTTACCCATTTTAGACTCAGATTAAGAAGATGATCAAGAAATCTCAAAGTCGAGACTCAAGCAAAACAAATTACTGAAGAAACCCCTAAAGGTGATGACTCACCCGAACACCGGATGTGAATTTATCAAATCAAGGGGGAATGACACAAGATGATGTTCCAACAATACCTTCGTAAGAGTTAAACGTATCAAATAGAAGGAATTGGATGATGATCATCCTAGTGACTTAATCTTAGGAAATCCTCAAGATGGAGTCAAAACAAGAAGGAAAATAAATCTAGATGGTTTATTTAGCTTCTATGTTTCTTTACAAGAACCTAAGAATATTGAGGAAGCGTTGTTGGACACAAATTGGATAGAAGCTATGCAAGATGAATTAAATCAATTCACACGAAAGGATGTTTGGGTACTTGTTGATAGACCAAAACATCAAAAAGTGATTGGAACAAAGTGGGTTTTCAAGAACAAGAAAAATGAGAAAGATGAAATCACCGAGAAATAAAGCAAGGCTTGTCGCGCAAGGTTACTCGCAATCGAAGGAATTGACTATGACGAGACATTTACACATGTAGCGATTAGAAGCTATAAGGTTATTCCTTGCGTACGCAACATATATGAAATTCAGAGGAAAACCAAATGGACGTAAAGTCTGCGTTTCTAAATGGAGTTCTTGCGAAGAAGTATACGTTGAACAACCCCCGAGTTGTTTCAAGGAAATCAAGTTTACCGTGAAGAAAGCTCTATATGGATCAAGCAAGCTCCTCGAGCTTGGTATGACACACTATCGCAGCTTTTACTTGATCATGGATTCTGTAAAGGAAAGATTGATCGAACCTTGTTCGAATTGAAGAAGAATGAGATATTCTCTTAGTACGAGATCTATGTGGACGACATAATCTTTGGATCTCCAAACAAGAAGCTTTGTAAAAATTCAGTGAATTGATGCAAAGTAAGTTTGAAATGTCTATGATGGGTGAAATGAATTATTTCTTAGGTCTTCAAGTCAAGCAAACTTCTAAAGGAATATTCATAAACCAAGCAAAGTATACCAAAAACATGCTAGAAAAGTTTGGAATGTTAACAAGCAAGGATGCAAAAATTCCAATGGTAACAAACTACAAGATGGATCCAGGATGAGGATGGTGAAAGTGTAGATCGGACCATGTACGAGAGGATTAATAGGTTCCTTCAGTATCTAACAACAAACAGACTGACATTTCCTTCGCGGTTGGAGTATGCGCTAGATTTCAAGCCAATCCAAAGAAAAGTCATTTCGATGCGGCAAAGAAGATTTTAAAGTATCTCAAGGGTACAACAAACTTAGGTCTATGGTACCTGCCGATGATAACACGGAACTCGGTAGATATTCGATTGATTATGGTGGTTGTAGAATTGATAGAAAATCAACCACGGGCACATGTCAATTTCTTGGAAGTAAGCTGGTTTCTTGGTTTTCTAAGAAGTAAACTTCGGTGGCTACGTCAACTACGGCGAGAATATATGGTAGGGAGCTATTGCTCACAATTACTTTGGATAAGTCAACAATTGCAAGACTATCACATTGTCACTAAAGAAATTCCTATCTTTTGTGATAGCAATAGCAGTGCCATTGCGATTACTCGAGAATCCGATTACTTCACACAAGATGCAAGCATGTGGATATACGTCATCACTTTATTACGAGATCATGTTGAAAAGAAAAACATTCGAATGGAAAAGATTCATACGAGATCGACAGAGAGCAGACATTCTTACAAAAGCTGTTGGCGAAGCACGGTTTAGAGATCTATCTGTAGAATTAGGTCTCTGGATCCAGGAAAATCATATTAAATCATGGTGAAGAAGGTTATCAAGCTTGTGAAGAATGTATTAAACTTGTTGAAGAGAGAATAAAAACTGCTTTGAAGAGAGTATAAAGCTTCTTTGAAGAGAACTTCACAACCTGCTTTGCAGAAAGTTCTAAAACCTTCTTTGCTAAAGTAATCCTTGGTATCGATTGATTACAATATCAAGGCAGATATGTTATTCTTACTCTCTCTCTCTCTCTCTCTCTCTCTCTCTCTCTCTCTCTCTCTCTCTCTCTCTCTCGTTTTGCTCTTGTCTATTTGTTTGAAAAATATTTTGGTACAAAATATTCCTTAGTCTATGTGGTTAAAATAATTTTGAATATTTTATTCCTTCGTTTATCCTCGGCATTGGGAATTAATTTCGTGTATTGTCAAATCAAATCTTTTCAACCACAAATTATGGGATAATTTTTCCTTAAAATATTATTTTACCTCCTATTTCTCGGACCCGAAAAATCTTTTAATTTTAGAAAATACCTTTTTCAAATCCAGTGAGGACACGCACTTCTCGGAATTGAACCGTTTAATTCATAACCGTTCGATCTGATCGTGCAATATGCAAATCAACGTTCAAATCTTATTTCGAAATTTAAAAATTAGCGGTTTCCTTCTTCTCTCTTATAAATTGATTTTATCATTTCTTTCTCTTGCATTACTCCTTATCTTTGTTCTCTGTTTTCCTTCTTCCGAAATTTGATCAATTTCTGTTTTTATATCAATGGCTCGAAACAATCATCTTCTTCGAAAAAGGTCACGGAAACACAAGACTCTAGATCCTTTGGCCCTATCGGAGAAAGTGCGGAGCGAATTATCGGTGGATTTTCGAACAACTGGGACGGCGGGAAGCGATGGAGATTCTAAATCTCTTATCTCGATCGTGGTTTGTTTCGATGTATTGCTCGGCCCATTCTTGAGCAGCGGACTCTTGATGCCTACGTCGTTCGGTTTTAGTTCGTGGCGAGTTTGGAAGGAACAACATCAAAGCAGCAGGTGTTCGGTCAAAGTTTGACCATCAAACGGCAGGATGTTCATGAACACTTGGGTTTGTATCTTCAAGGCATTGACCCGAGAATCATATATGTCGGAAAATCATCTCGAAGCCTTTCGCTCTCTAGCGAAAACTTCGTGTCGTCATCATGTGTCGGACTTGAAGAACAACGACGAGTATGGACTCGGTGAGTCGAGGCGTCTTTATGCTTTGAAGGCGATTGTGGATGGAGTGGAGTGTGATTGGGTCGAGTAAGTTCTTTGAGATTCTGCAGAAGGAAAATAATCGGTTCTTTCGGACCGAGGTGGACGGACATCCGAGAGGTGAAGGTATGGGGTGTGGAGCAGTATGTCTCCATGTCAAACAAGATTACGGTGTTGCTGGAAAAGGTGATGCCTAACACAACGTGGGACCCGAAGTTGACGAAACCATATACTAAGGCAAAGTTTATGCTTTGAATAAGGATGAGGAGCTTAGTGGTCCTCCCGATTCTTATGATGAAGAAGATCAGTGAAGTTGAGGAAGAGCCTGGCGATGTGTTGCCAATTACGAAGTTGCTCCCGAGGCCCGATGATATCGGGAAAGATGAGATGGTGAAGGATTCGTACAACCCATCTAAGAGTGTCGGTGAACGAGGCACCAGCAAGCTCCAAGGCTACTAGTTCGGGGAGAAGACTCTCAAGTCTTCTCGAAGCGAAGATCGATTCCGATTTCACGGTTACCACGAGAGGAAGGCAAAGAGGTTAACTATGGTAACTCGAAAAGATTCGGTGAGCGGTCGTACGGAGGAGCACAGATGCCTCCTAAGGTATGTCTGGCAAGAAAGGTTCATCTGCAGAGGATGCAATGGAGGTTGATGATTCTCCAATATCGACGATGAAGAGATGGTCTCTCATGAAAGCTGCTGGTGAGAAGGAGCAGTACCAATTTCGTTTCCTTCTCTTTCTCGAGATTCCTTCTTCTTCAAAGTCAGCTGCACCTATGGAAGTTGGCGATGATCTTTGCGGGCATGGGTGCCGCTTGAGCCTATCACCCAGGTTGCGAGGGTGATCTCGGAGAAGATGTGATTGGAGCAGGTCGATGGAGTCTGTACAAATGGTAAACCTTCTTTGGTAGAATAAGTGGACCGTTTGAGAAATGTTTGATGGTGAGGCTTCTACTTGGGTGGACAAAGCAAGTTTCCCAGTTACGAGGATTTTTCGAGAGGAGCGTAGTTTTGATAGATATCCTGGTATGGAAGAATGCAAGGCTTGGAGTGTAACGCCCGGAATTGAAAGTCGACCTTTGAGGTCCTGACGTCCTAAACCCGAGTCATCACTTAGTGAACCATAAAATCGAGCCAGAAAATTTCTCTTTAGAAGGCAAAGCTATTCATTTGAGTTGCAGCGGAAGATTTCACAAACACTTATTTAAGACGTTTGAACCATATTCATAACTAAATGAAGAGATTAATCGTTTGACAAAAGTCACCCGGTGAGTCTAAGGTTCAACTCTCGGGAAAATCGTAGTGACGAGTCTTTAACGAAAATACAAATTTTCATAAAGATATAAAGCGACCCATTTAGATAAAAGGAGAGTGGAAGCGGGTGGTCTATTGCAGCTCCCGAGCCTCAATCTCGTGACACGAAAAATATTAGTTATAGGGTGTGAGATAAAATCTCGATGGATGACTTTGTCTGTTGTTATACAGATTGACAGAAATCCCAAAATAGTTGAATGTTTTATGCTTTATTCTCATCTTTCGTTATTTACTTCCTTGTTTTGGCATTGTGTACATTTGTATAAGGTAATCTTCCGTTATAAAATTTTCATCCTTTAACTTCCGTTTGATTAAGAAATCCATCTTTCTTTACAACAGTTAGTACATAAAAATAGCACGTATGAGATGGCACATGATAGTTTCCTATCACATCCGATCTCCGTAATCACATTGTGGAATGGCACGTTTACACGTCCGAGACCCGTAATCATCACTACAACATAACTTAGATTATGTAACACCCCTAAATTGTTACCTATTGTGCATAAAGTGTTACCTAATAAGTGTTACCTAATAAGTGTTACAACATGGTGTTACATAAAGTTATTTATGTTGTATTGCATATTGCGGGATGGCACGCTTACACGTCCGAGACCCGTAATCATATGGGAGGGCACATGATAGTTTCCTATCACATCCGGACCCCGTAAACTTTCATCAATGGGAGGGCACATGATAGTTTCCTATCACATCCGGACCCGTAAAATTTCATCAATGGGAGGGCACATGATAGTTTCCTAGCACATCCGGACCCGTAAACTTTCATCAATGGGAGGGCACATGATAGTTTCCTATCACATCCGGACCCGTAAACTTTCTTCAATGGGAGGGCACATGATAGTTTCCTATCACATCCGGACCCGTAAAATTTCATCAATGGGAGGGCACATGATAGTTTCCTATCACATCCGGACCCCGTAAACATTCATCATATCATATAGGGCAGTAAAATAAAGCTCATCATTGGATGATCACACATTTATAAGTTATGAATTCACATGCTTTTGGTGTTTGCATCTTTTAAGAAAATCATTTATGTTTGATTCGGGAAAAGCGACAACGATCCATATAACATTAACTAGCTATACGAGATAGTGTCACCCACCTGGAAACTTTTAAGAGAAAGTTTAACTTCTTGTGATTGATTAGGCCTCTCGTACGAAATCTCGGTCTCGATTCCGACCGTACTCTACCTAGCACAATCCGTATGTTTAGTTCGACAAACCTTTTGTCCATTAGAAACTTAGGTTCTCGATCTTATTGTGTCTCTCTAAGTCTAGACTTTGGTATTTAGAGGTACTTGTTTCGTTAACCGATCTTATGGATTCAAACCTTTTGGTTTAACGGTATTTCTAGTGTCTTTGTCGGTTCAAGGTTCGGGATTTGGGTTAGTTGGTTTTATTCTATTATAAGAAACCAAATACCACATTCATGGAGTATCACATAAATCGTACATCACATAAGGCATGCTTAGTTTTCTAAAAGTTAAGTAGACTATTGCTCCTAATACGCTACCATTGAAGAAAGTGACATGTAAACATGCATAAATAGAATAAGATACTTAGACTCATCCAAAAATCATGAAATTTTAGTATGATATATATCTCTAAATATGGAACAAACTCCTTTAAGGGTCCAAGTTCATTTGAGTTACGAAACTATAGCAGATTTTGAAATAAGGACTCTAAGTTTCTGTTTCGGCAAAACAGTGACCTCAAACTTATAAAATCCATAACTCTTTGTAGAAATATCTAAAAATTATGAAATTTAAAACATGTGGTGCATTACTCAAATATGAACAACTTTCATTCAGGGACCCAAGCCATTTGACGTACGGATTCTGCCCAGAAAATTTGTGAACATTCAATCCATCGTTTGGCTTGGTTACTGGACATGTCTTACGAGAAAATTCATAACTTATTTGATACTCGTTTAAAAATCACCAAATTTTAGAATATTGTTATAAACAGGTTGTAGGACATCCATGAATTTTTCCATAATTTATTACTTAAGCAAAACTAGAAAATAAATTCGTGCAACACAGAATAGCCCTATGCGTCGAACATCGACCAGGTACTCAGAAAACGAATTTTATCTCATAAAGTACTAAACGAAAAGTCATGATTTTTGATTATGATTTACAACACATCAAGGGGAACATCCCAGATTTTTCCTAGAATTTTATAACCATCAGAAAGGGGAGAAATAACAGAAATGAGTCACTGCTCCCAGATTATGCACATTTACGTTACACATATTTCCACGATTTTATTCTCCTTACACATTGACCAGAAAATTATGAAATTTAAACATGTTGTTCTAGACTTCAACTAATACATCTAGGAATTTTTCCATGATTTTTAAACGGGTGGAAAGGGTCCAAATGAATTTTACAAAACGGGTCAGCAGCTAGGGCATATACTTCGGCAGTTTCATACTTCAAGTATAACTTCACCATTTTGACTCCAAACACCATAATTCCAACTCAAGCACTCCATATAAGATTAAAGCATATCAAAACAAGCTCTTAGGGCTTCCTAAACTATTTTTCCTAAGTCTTCTAAGCTAAGAAGGCATAAGACTAAAAGAAATGGCTAGGAGGCTTACCCTTGGAGAGTTTCTTCCCTTTCTTGAGAGCCCCAAAGCTTTCCTCTTGGTGTGGGAAATGAAAGAGGGTAGCAACCTATTTATAGAGGAGAAGGAGGAGGTCCATGGCTGATTTGGATGGTGGGGAGGAGATTAGGGAAAGAATAGGCTTAAGTCTAATTGTACCTATCCTAGGATTTTAGAAGATTTTTTTGGTTAAAGGGTACAAGCTAGGCTCACTTCTCTCACTTACCTTCACATGGCCGGCTGTTTTGGGGTTTTGGGCTGTCCTTTTGGCAGCCCACTCTTCAATACAGTATTGTGATTTCGACGTTGAATTTTCGGTATTTTTCGGTTCGAGTTTCGGCTCGAAAATTTATTAAAAGCAGCGATTGGAAAACAAATATTTTTCATTAGGGTTTTCTTGAGTGTTCCTTACCTTTAAAGGACTCATTGATATTTATTAAACAAATCCGGATTACGGACGTGAGTTCGAAAAGTATCGATAGATTTTCGGGTTGAAAAACCGTTAAATCGATTGGAGAAAAATTAAGAAAACCACATAGAATTTAAATCAATCAATAAAATAAATCAAACTTAGAAAATCAAATATAAAACTCTAGGTTTTGGTTTTGGGTTATTACATGGAGCGATTGATGATCTCATTCTTTTGGCAAATGAGATTGGTCACAATGAGTTCTCTCTGTGGGAGTTTGAGCTACGAGACCAAGGCTGGAGTAGCAGAGCATTTGACTTAACCTCGGATGATCAGATTGCTTGCCTAGTTGCTCGACCGTTGGATGAACCAGAGCTGCGAGAGGATGGTTCAGTTCCTCCCTTTACAATGACTAGTGAAGAAATCGGGAAAGGTGTCTCTTCTATCCCTCCTCCTCTTCCCGATTTTACATCCGTACGCTTGCCCAATTTTATGTCTGTTGTTGTTCATGAGGATTTGTATAACTCTTACTCTACAAAATTTCTTGAGTTAACACAACGGTATGCTTCAATGTTTTACGTATTGGCCGCTAAATATACCCCTCTTCTTTGAGTCTATTGAGTCTTCAAAGTCCTACATCGAAGGCTGCAATTCGACGGCCCCCTCTTTGATCCGTCAAACCGCCGCCGATATGTTTTACGAGCAACAGAGACCACTATTGAAACTCTTTCTGGCATGATGTTGAATAACATAAATGAGGTTAGGAAGCATGTTGAGAGTGTAAAAAGGTGAAGGAGAGAAAGGTGAAGCTAATCTCAGAAAGTGTTTGCTAAAAGAGAGTTGATTGAGGACAGATTTAGGGCAGATTTAGGACAAAGATGGAGGACCGATTAGCTAAACTTCAGTGGCATGGATGTGCGATTACGTAAAGGAATAGATCGAGAATGCGGCCATCCAATCTTCTCTGCTGGAGATGGGAAAAGCAGGTCGCTACTTGTGCAAGAGGCGAATGCCCGATTGACGGAGACGGCTACGGCTACTGCGGTGACATCGCCGCCGTAAGCATATGCTCACAATTGATGAGAAGATTGCTTCTCCAATAGCGGCAGAGTTCTTTGAATCAAGAAGTTCTGAGAAAAGTTTACTGCGTCGACGGGATATTCTTTCCAAGATCTTTGGAAATGGAAGCTCATTTGGACCCCTCTTTTGAGTGATGTTAAAAGGGGAAGGCCGGTTGAGAACCGAGATGGTTGAGAGAGATGAGGCGAAGGACAAAGAATTGAAGGAGGTGAAAGATAGGTGGAGGCCGTTGAAAACTTCTTGCTAGAACGAAAAGAGAAGGCAGACTTGAAGAGAGCTTTGCGCGAGTCATCCTGGACTTGGTTCTAGAATGGGCGAAGGTCAAAGTTCCCAACCTTTGAAAAGGAGAAGGTTGGTTAAGATGTCCGAAAAAGTTGATAAAGTGAAGTCTGTGAAGAAGAGTTGGAAGCTTTGCATGAGGAAGCTTTCCTTCTGATTTAGAAACTAGAAGGGTGGAGGAAAAGGACAGGTCACAAGATGATCAAACTCCTTGGAAAGCAAGGAAAAGAAGTGGATGTTTTGGATAGTAAACGAGAAGAAGATGTTCATACCGAAGAAGGTTGCCGCAAAGCCTTTGTGACAAAGAAGAAGCAAAGTAGGAAAGGAAAGAAGCTGCTGGAGCAGAGGCGAGGAAGACTTTATCCTCCCCCACAACACCGATGGTTATGTGGATGATTGCTGCCCTCCGAGAGGATTGAGGACTAGAAAGTAGCAAAGAGAGATTTCATTTGCTCTTACTATGTGTGCAAAAGTATCGGCATCGGGGCCACAAAGAAATGAAACATTCTTTGCTTGGATGGAGAAAAAGCACGGTGATCTTTGGGCGTAGATCTTGAAAGCTTCATTGAGTTCAACCTAAACCATCAAGCGCCAAAGTTTGAAAAGATTCCTACTCCAGTCCACGGCGAGATGGGAAGTTTGACCGGTGAGTGTTCGCGGGACGCTCAAAATCTGCTTGGTGAGGTCGGCCCACCTATTGGAGCAGATAACAGGAACTCTATGATAGAGTGTACGAATGGCTGAATGTTCCAACGGGGTTTCAAAGTATGGTGAGGAAGATATGAAGGTTCTTGGTTGGGAAGCTAGATTCTTGGTTGGGAAGATATTCTGCTGGACGGGGAAGGCGATGAAGTCTGTGTTTTTTTTTATGCATTTCTTTGTTATCTTTTGCTCTTTATGCATTTCACTTCGTAAGATGTAATGATATCTCTATATTAATAGAAGTGAATGTTTTGCGTTAAGACAACTTCTCGTTGTCATCGATTTCGTTTGAGATCCTTTTAAAGGTCTCTTCTTGTCTTCTTTTCGCATATCTTTGTTTTGTGCAGTTCTCAAGAATTTTTAACATCATCAAAAGGGAAATTTGTTAGGATTAGAATTTGTATGTTTTGATGATGTTCCTAAAACCTAAGTGTAATAGGACCAACTCGAACTCGTTAGTCGGTGATGATCTAGATAGGGTCTATGTCATAGTATAGTTAATCATGCTAGGCTTGACTCGAAGATCTGTATTGGTTGAGAATCAAGGTGCCGATAAGAAGACTTAAAGATCTAAGAGAGATCTCATTCGAAATCATCTGGAAGGGCGTCGTGAAGATAAAAGAAAAGATAATAAGGTATATGCAAAAAGAATGTTATCAAGAAAGGTTCAAGTGAAGATAGCAAGGTTGGAATCCGTGCTACAAAAGCTTTGGAACCGTGGCCGGAGCAAGGTGTAAGGTTGCTAGAGTTGACTTCGAAAAATTCATCGGGGTTAACAAAAGTCGGAAGGATAATTCAGAGATATACGATATCAATCTAGAGAAGATTGGATTATCAATCAAGATCAATCAAGATAAAATTGATTGATATCGGACAATCAATTATCCAAAGTCAAACAAATCTTCCAACGATCACTTACCATTTCTTGAAGACACGATTGACAAATTAGCCTAATGACTAGTCAAATTCGAGGATCATATATCTTGAAGTGAAGGATTTTTGAAAATATGCACGCGCGAGAAACATCAAGAAAAATCTATCTTCACTCATAGCGATACAAGCATAATTCTTCGTACTGAGAAATCGATTCAATACGTTGATATTCTTAAAGAGATTCATTTTTGGTCAAGGAAGTGTAAATCACCTTTCATTATCTCTCGTACGAGAAAAGGTTGATTGTTTTAGATCTAAGAGTTAACACTCGAAGATCACATTGATTGTACCAAGGGCGGGAACTTGTTAAACTTCCGTGGTCGAATTCTCGAGGAGATTAGAGGAGACAAGACCAGTTTTGGTGGATAGTAAGGCCCCTGTGGAATCGGGGAGAGTGGACGTAGGATCGTTATATCCAAACCACTATAAAAATCTCTCGTGTCTTTACAAGCTTTCTGCATACATACTTATAATCGCTCATTCATCATTGTCTTAATAAACTTGCTAAGCATTCCTCACCAAAGTTTTCATTAAAAAGGGTTTTTCAAATACACACGAGATTAGCTTCCGCACCATCGGAAGACTTCGAGTTTCGAAGTCTGCTGATTTCACTTAGCACACTCGAGTACCTTGCTGCAGAAGACTTCAAAGTCTTCTAACCTCACACTCACCCACGAAAAGTTGAAAAAGTTTTGAGTGTGGTAAAGTCTATTCAACCCCCATTCTAGACTTTCCACCTCCTTGCACATCTCGTGCAGGACCAACACACTTTTACTCGAAAATGAGTTGTTCGATTGTAACAATTCAATTGAAGAGTATGAAGGAAAGATGTTGTTACGGACGATCGGGACTTTCACACGGAACTGCGAAATATGTCATGCCTTTTCTCTTGTCGATTGTTCATGAAACATATATGTCCAATATGTCTGCTCGTGCAATGGTTCCTCCTCATCTACCGATTCATCTTCCTCATCCGAACTAGTGGCTATTATACGAATCCACAAAATTAGACCCGAATTCAGCTTCATCATCTAAACCACCTGATATGATCATAAAAAATTAGGCTAAGCTGGAGCCCACGTGCGAGGCACCATACTAGGACCAAGATCACCTACACGTACACGAGTACTCTTAGGGGTACACGAGTACTTTAAAGGGGTGACACTCAAAGTTTGTGTCATACCATCATATGTAGAGTACTCATTTTATAGTAAAATACCTATATTTTTATCACAACAAATAAATGTGTTTTTACCCATATTCATAATATAAAATGTTTTCTACCCATTT
Source organism: Paraleonurus japonicus (assembly GCA_030762865.1). Lineage (NCBI taxonomy): Eukaryota > Viridiplantae > Streptophyta > Magnoliopsida > Lamiales > Lamiaceae > Paraleonurus > Paraleonurus japonicus. Next base: position 19,259,015 of record CM061061.1, on the reverse strand, counting down.
TATAGTAAAATACCTATAATACCAACCCACCCAAGAATCACCCCCATACCCCTCCCCCAACCACACGTTTCCATCGGCATGCTAAGGAATCAATTTCATTTACTTTATGTCACATAAAGTAGGAAATTTGATTCTCTTTTAATTTGAACACTCTAATTTTTACGAATAGTTGCATCGGTATTCATTCTTCATCCTTCATCGCATCATTTCTCTTCACTCTCCACAAAAATTTCTTATCTTGCGGCTTGAAGAACAAAAATTGAATCAAAAGAACAAGGTAAATTTTTCTACTTCTATTTGTATTGTTTGTGTCAATTTAGAAGTAGAAATTTTACCTTGTTCTTTTGATTTAATTTTCGTTCTTCAAGCCGCATGATAAGAATTTTTTTTTTTGTGGAGTGTAAAGTGAAATGACATTGATGAAGGATGAAGAATGAATATTGATGCGGCTATTCGTAAAAATTTGGAGTGTTCAAATTAAAAGAGAATCAGATTCCCTACTTTATGTGACATAAAGTAAAGGGAATTGATTCCCTTAAAGATGCCGATGGAAACGTGTGGGTAGGGAGAGGGGCAGGGTATGGAGGTGATTCTTGGAGTGTGAAAAAATGGGTAGAAAATATTTTATTTAACAAGGGTACTATAGGTATTTTACTATAAAATGGGTAGAAAACATTTAATGTTATGAAATTGGGTAAAAAGTATTTCTTTGTTATGATAAAAATATAGGTATCTATAAAGATATAATACACCATTGGATTCCATTTTTAGTTTTCCCTCCATTTTATTCTACGACCATAGATCTAATTCATTTGATGAATCCCTGACAGCTTTAGGTTTATTTTCTAATAAAATGCTATGTTTGACCTTAAAATTAAATGTTCCAATATATAATATATTTAGATGTAATGTAATTAGTGTGTATTTGCATGATTCAAGGATATGTTGCTTTTTATCACATATATTTATGTTGGTCATTTTTCAATTCATTCTCATCTTTTTCATGTATGATGATAATAATTACGAAGGAGAGTATCTATTTATGTAGAAAGATTCTAGTTTTACCATAAAATGAGTACTCTACATACGATGGTATGACACAAGATTTTGAGTGTCACCCCCTTCAAGTACTCGTGTACCCCCTCAGTACTCGTGTATGTGTAGGTGATGTTGGTCCTAGGACGGTGTGTCACACGTGGGCTTGATTAGCCTAATTTTTTATGATCATACCGGTGGTTTAGATGATGAAGCTGAATTCGAGTCTAATTTTGAGGATTCGTATAATAGCCCTAGTTCGGATAAGGAAGATGAATCAGTAGATAAGGAGGAACCACTGCACGAGCAGCATATAGGACATATATATTTCATGAATAGTCGATAAAAATGCATGACATATTCCGTGCGATTACTGTGTGAAAGTCTTGCTCATCCAGAGTAACATCTTCCTTCATACTCTTCAATTGAAATGTTACAATCGAACAACTCATTTTTTTAGTAAAAGCGAAATAGTGAAAGCTGTTTCGCAATACCATTTGGTAAATAAGATAGAGTTTCGTGTTGAACGTTCGGATAAGGGAAGGTGGTATTTGAAGTGCAAGCACTCGGGATGCGATTTTATTTTTATGCAACAACTAAGCATGATGTGTGGCGAGTTGTGAAATTAATCATCCCACATACATGTGTCTTTGATCCAGACACAAAAACTCCTAAGTCCATGAAGTCAAAATTTCTTGGGAAATTATTTGCGAAGAAATTATTTACATATGCACTAATACAAAATAAAGGGTTTAAAGATCAAGGACTCACACTGAATTGCGATCATGCACGACTCACCAAAATGCATGTTTTGTCTATCCTATACGGATCGGGTGCATCGACATTCGATAAGTTGCTCGGATATCTCTACCACTTGAAGCTCACCAATTTCGGGTCTCATACAGCTTTACTTGTGGATGATAATAACATATTTAAATATATACATTTTTGCTTTGGGAGCATCCATTTTTGGGTTTGCTAGATACAATGCCAATCATCATTATTGATGGGAACCATTAGAAGGACGAATATTATGAGATTCTTTTTGTTCTTTGTTACTTAGGATGACAATGAAAATATCTTCTCTTTGGCCACCGGTATTGGTGATGTTTAGTGCACTAAATCGTGGACATGGTTTCTTCACCGCTTATGAGAAACTTATTGTTGTTGAGAGAATTTATTTGTTTCGATCAACACCAGAGTATAATTCGTGATGTTCGATGTTTATCATGAGGCCAAACACAGTTATGTTACCATCATCCGTGAAAGTTAGTTGGCTTCGGCAAGTTTGTAGTTAAAAGTTTTATGATGCTTTGCATTCTCACACCAGCTTATACGTATGTAAGACACATGAATATACTAATTGATACAAAATTAAATATTTAAATAAAAACTTTAAATCACATACCTCTTGTCCTTCAAGTTGAGGAATTTTTAAATTCCTTAGTTACTCTAGGATTCACTACCGTATATGGAGAATTAATAAAATGGGAGGTCTTCCGAAGTCTATCCTCGGGAAGCCTAGTAGCTACATCGAGTCGCTAAAGATGAAGATGGTGGAGGAGTATGTTGTCTCCCTATGAAAAGAAAATGGTGGAGGTGCAGCATATGAACTTACGGGCGATGTAATTTTGCGTAGAAGGCATCTCGGAGTGTGCGTATAGAGCCAACCATGCATGTTGTGCATGGATTGCATGTTCCTTCAATCCATCTCTTTTAAGAAATCCATCACTCATTTTTGGCGGCATGCACCTCATTGTGTACCATGTCTTTAATCCTCTGCTCCATTTTCCCGGCTTTCCTTTAGGTAATATATTTCAAAGACGGACTCCTAGGAATTTGCTCAAGCAGCTCCTCGAGGGCTATCGTGGAGCACATTCTCGGTGCTTCATCGGCGGCATAATGATTACCCCGGCTTCTTCATCGGCAATCGAACTTCTCGATACTAGACTCGGCATCCTAGGTAATCGAATACTTAACCAAGTATGACTAGTTAAGCTCGAGATCAATGGGTGGCAAAAACACCCGACATATGAGTTGACGCTACAATACAAATAACAAAAAATATTTAAATTTAAAGAATAATAATTTATTTTAATTGAAATATTATCGAACAAGTTTAATGCATACCGATGACAACCGAACAATTCATTTACATTCATTGAGTGATCCTTTATATTCTTCCTAAAACCCCAACGGCACACTCTTGGGATAAGTCTATCTAGATTAATCTTGTTTTTAATCCCAAATAGCTTTCCCATTTTGGGAATAGCCTCGAAACTCCAAATCTGCGTTATGCAATAAAATTTAGATAACGACAATTTTAATAAAATATATTAATATCTAAATTAGTTATACGTACCACTAGTGTTAACGAGCACCCATGAAGGTTATACCGTGTATCACTAGTAACATTGGTAAAATGGTAAGGTATATTAGTTATTTTTGCAACAAAGAATGAGTAACCGTAAGACCCCATGCGAACTCCTCCCAACGTCAAGATCGTCAATTAAGTGTCACACCTAAAAGGGGATAGGACATCTCTCCTGGTGAGAATAAAGGAGACGAACAACACCTTCCCGATACCGGCTGCATCGCACATATATTCTTGAAACTCGTTCGAAGTGAATCGTTTGCGCAGAGCTTGCGGACGGATTCCGTTCTTCATGTCACCGAAGTGACACATGTATAGCCCATCCGAGCTAAGAGATGAGTATCCAATGTTTTCATCATAGGTCATATCTCCGAAATTAAGGCCCATGACGAGAGCAAACTCATACCGTGAGAATCGGATGAAGTGATCCCCAATCTTAAACCACAAAATATATTGTGGCTGGTGAGGATGTTTTCACTTGGTATGCAAACAGCCTTTGTGAGTGCAACCATTGATCGAGTAATTGGGCGTCTCCATTGACAGAATCTCCCAAAACATCCTAAAACAAATAGGTTGTAGCAATCCTCGCTAATGTGCGGTAGCACTCTCGATATTGTCCAATATGTTGAAAGCCGCACATATTGGTTGATCAAAACCCAGTGTCCCTAAAATGTTGGTCTAATCCGACTCGGTCGAACTGTGTATACATAGAAAAAAGCAATTGAACAAACTAATATCGTTTATTTTTAAAAATTTATTATTACTAATACCATAACATTCATGTACTAATATTAATACCATAACATTCATGTACTAATATCATAACATTCATCTACTAAGGACTCGTTTGCTTTACAAAATAGGATAAACTAGTTGGGATTGAATTTGTTAGGATTGCCTTTGTTTGCGATCCTATAAAAAGGTATAATTTTTGTTTGGTTTATTTGATTAGTTCTTCCAGGGATAACATTTTATTTTTGTTTGGATTGAGTGATAAGTGGGATTAAAATGGTAAATATCTAATTTACCCTTCTTCCTTAAACCCTTTTTCATTTGTAATCGTTTTCTTCTTTTTTTTTTTTAGAAAAGGCGATGACAATTCCACAGAATAATTGGGCGACCAAATTCCATCGAACCGAGACCAATTTTTCGATAAGTTTCTTAAAGTATCTGATTCGAAAAAAAAGTCATCCTCCGTCGCGACCAATTTCTTGAAGAATCGATACCACACAACGACCTTCGCCCGTCGGTCTCCACTTTCCACCATCACAATATTTTGTCGATCTCCGACTTCCCCAACCCCTGTCGTGCGCCATCCTAGGTACTATTCTGTATTTACTTTCAATTTTCCAGGTTAGCTTCAATTTATTTGTGTGTTTCTTTAAGAAATTGATTTTTTTTTAATGTGGTCGAATAATAATGGGCATATTTTTTGATTAACGGTGCTTGTTTTGAAGCATTCGGTGTAAATGATGTTTGTTGTGTGGTCAATGAATTGGGACTTTGTTTTTCACTTTTCTATTGTTTTTCGTATCCGTATAATATCAAGAAGTTGTTTCTTGGCCGCAGCTTTGTGATTTTCTTCGCTCAATTATTTTTAAGTAACTTTTCTATCTGGTTATGTGTTTATATTGGTGATCGAGTTGAATGTATATTTGATTGAGTATTGGGCCTATTAAATAGTAAAGGTTGCGTAGCAAATGTGTTCTTGAATTATTACTTTTGGTAAATTTCTATTCATATAAACCATGATTTGTGGACAATGGATGAATTACTAATTTTGAATATGGACGTTAATGATTCATTTGTTAGGATTTTGTTTTAATTAAATTGGTTGTTGAGCTTGTGTTTTTATTGTTTTAATTTTTTATTTATTACTAATTTTGCTTTATTCTTTCATCTTATTAATTGTGAATTGTTTCATTAAGGTGACATAATAAATGAGTGGGGCTTGTAGTAGCAATTCGAATATGGATAGCGATTAGGTCATCCCGATACAAGTCTTACCCCAATGAGTCAAATCATCGTTGTTCATGTGGATTTCGATTCGTGTACAAACTTCTATGACGAGAAAAAACCCGGGTCGTCAATTTAATGCATGTCCAATTAGATGGGTAAGGTTCTTCCTAAAGTACATTTTATTATAATTTCGTAGTCATAAGTAAAGTGTTTTAATTTATATTTTTCTTATTATTTTGTAGAATGGAAAATGCAATTTTTTCTTGTGGCTTGATCCTCAATTTGCTGGTCGAGCTTGGAAGTTGTTCATATGTTATATGATAGGATCGATCGTTATGAGCAAAAATTGCTAGAATCAAGGAGAGAAATGCATGTTCAAAGAAGATTTTAAAATTTATCATTTTATTTGTTTTATGTCTTCAATTGTTTCTTTTGTTGGATATGGTAGACATTTTCGCCTCTCCAACGAATCTCAAATGTTTTATCACAAATTGTAGTATTCTCAGAACTTATTTTGTGTTATTGAGTTTGTATTAAAAACTTTATAGTGTGTATGGATTAATTAAATGTACTGTATTAGGTTGTTCAACTTTTAAAATTATTTACGTTGCAATTTGTCTTGTGGTGAAGAATTTTGCAGCTTTTGTATTAAAGCATTAGCCTTTAATTGTGAAACTATGACATTGCAAACTCATTTGAAATATATATTCCAAGCACCACTTAAAGTAATAGTGAGATTTGCAGATTGTTGTCTTGTTGTTCGGTGAGTGGTATTGTCCATAAAATCACGCAATGAGTTTTCTACTGATGATTTTGTTTTGCAATAAAGTTGAGAAAGTACGTCTGTGTAGTGAGTTGTCATTTGCGGTGTGCTTTCATTGGAAGTGAGTTGTCATTTGCAAAGTGTTGTCTTTCACAACATCCATAATTGCATATCAAACAAATTATCAAATTGCCTATAAATATCATACAAGCACAATATGAAACAAGTCTCATTTTAATTCTTAAACAACAAATATGGCTCAATTTAGGTAGGAGAATTTCTTGTATGGGTTAGAGTGGGATTCCAAGGTTGACTCTTTGTTATTTGAAGCTCTCTCGGACCAAGCACTCTTCGGTAACTTTCATCCAAGCGGTGATAACATTGACGCTATCAAGACTGCACAAATGGCTACCAATATGTACTACAACAAGAAATTTGACTACAAGGAATGTTGGCGTCAAGCTCGCAAGCTACGTAAAGACATCGTGGTGTTCTCATGGTTGATCAATGTACGAAATTGCGTTACGATGAAACGACAAACCTGTTAGATCAAGGAAGGTTTTGATGAGTTAAAAGATCAAATCGGTATGAGCAGATTTACTATGAAGAATGTATAAGATCGAGTCCGGTACTAAGCCGATCGACGAGGTCAAGGACTCGATCAAGTCACCGAGACTAGAAGTTGCAAGTCATCCGGAGATAAGCTCAAGTCTAGTCATCTGCAGGAGACAATTATGAAGAGCTTAGACGAGGTCAAGACAAGTTGAGTAGAATAAGAAAAGGGAGTCTTAACCAAGTCGATTGCGAGACGAGTAGAGTAAAATCACCGAGGAGCTAGCGGTTTTCAAGATTAAGTTTGTTGAGTAGCGGTTTTCTTGTTAGAACTGACTAACAAACTAACCTGTTCTTTTCAAACTTATAAATAGGTCTAGTTTTTGTTTTTCAATAACACTTATGCAAATTTGATTTACACATTCTACACTACTCAGATTTCTATCACAATCAATTCCCAAGTTTTTCAAAAGAGTTTTCAAAAAGTTCTAAGTGTTTATAGAACACTTTACTTGTAATCTTCAAAGTCCAATATTCACCGTAATAGTTAGATTTTAGAGAAGGATTTAGGAGATTGAAGATTTGAAGATCTTTACGAATTGTAAGTCGTAAGTTGAAAGTAAGTAGGTAAGTGGTAAGCGAGTCCCTTCTTCAAAGTTTGAAGGAGGAGAGTGGATGTAGGATTGTTCATAATCCGAACCACTATAAATACGGTGTTTTTATTGCTTTTGTTTACCTATCTGCTTCTTTAAAATTCCAGCTTAACAAATCAAAGATTGTTTTTAGAATTAAAAGTTAAAACTAAAATATCAGTTTGCTTTTGATCTTATTAAAGTTGAGATTAAAATTGTTTTCCATTGTGTTACTTTGAAGCTTTGAAGTTTTGAAGTTTTGAAGTTTTGAATAAGATTTGAAAGATTTGTTAAAAATCTATAAAATCTATTCAACCCCCTTCTAGATTTTATCCTAGAAGGTTAACTCAAGGTTTTCTTTAATCAACTCAACTAATCGGGACCAACAAGTGAGTATCGGAGCAGTTGTTAAGTCATTACGATATTGATTTTAGGTCTTAACTAAGATTACGAAATATTCTTGATTTTCTTCATCTTCTTTATTGTTACTAATTGTGCTACTAACAAGATTGTGGAGTGTTTTGTTTTTCTATCTCATCATATCTTCGTGCAAGAACAAGAAATCCAGGAGTTTACCTCGTATTTTCAATTGAAGAATATGACTATTGGAAATTCAGATGGAAAATCATCTCAAGGCTATCCATGATAGGATGGAGGAGGTTCTTGAAGGACCTATTAAATTTTATCATGGAGGCACTAATAATGGAATCGAATCAGTGAATCCAGTCGACAAGAGAAAAGAGCTCGAATCGACAAGTGATGAGAGGAAAATCCACAACCTAGATCGGGTAGCTAGGATCGAAATCATTGAAACTCGAGTAAAGACTGGATTGAAAAAGTCAAAAGATGCAAATCGGCTAAGGAGATGTGGCGAAAACTTGCAAATGTTTGTGAAGGATCTGACCAAGTAAAAGAGAAGAAGGCGCGATCTGTATTACATGCCTTTGATACCTTCAAGATGAAGGAAAATGAAACAATTGATCGCCTAGATGTGAGATTGACAAATCTTCTCAATAAAGCAAATGATCCGGGGAAAGAGCTATACGAAAAGGAGATCAATAATAAGATACTGAGATCTTTGACCAAGAGATGGAGAGAAAAGTCTAATATCCTTAAAGCAACTCAAAATTTATCTTCTATTACTCATCATACCTTATTTTCTCATCTTAAAGTTTTAGAGTATGACATTCGGATAGAAGATGAGGAAGATGAGATGGAGTCAAGCACCTCATCCAAATCTCATTGCTTTTGTCAACAAAGAAGACAAGACGACAAATGAATGCAGAGGAGCCGATCTATCTCTCGAAGGAGCAGATGACGTTGCTCACCAAAAGGTATGACAGATTAAGAATGTAATATAAACGTAACAAATTGAGGTTTGTAGGTAAGGACAGATCAAGATCCAAGTCAAGAAGAAAAGAAGATGACTCAACGAGATGATTATAAGAATAGGAGCCGAGACAAGGAGATTCAGATCTCTGTTAAAAGAAATCCTTCCAGCCCTAAATCGAGATAGGAGTGACACTTGCTACACTTGCAACAAGCCAGACACTTCACTATGATTGTCCTCGGTGACTCCTAAAGAAAGGGAAGAGAAAAGGAAAAAAAGAGACGGGAGATTTGCAGATCAAAGGGCTCTTGGTCGAAGAAAAGGAATCAAGAAAATCATCATCATCATCATCCTCATCCGATTTTGGATCGGACGATTATGTTTGTCTCATGGCTAAAGAGGTAGTCTATTATTCTTCTTGATAATGATTCCTATAAATTTGTTTGAGATAATGATCAAAGCTGTTATTCAAGGATTGTTGAAAGATTTAAAGATGTCCTTGTTGCTTATAAACAGCTAGAGAGACAGAAAATTTGACTTTAAAAGATCAAATTGATTCTAGCCAAAGGCAAGCGGTGGTGAACTACTCAGAATCGAAGAAACATTCAAGGGGGAATGTTTAACCCAGTGAGGCTAGTACATCACCAAATGTCGAGAAAGACTAGAGAATGAATTGAAATCTTTAAAAGATAAATTTGAGATGATTTGTGCTTGAAAATGAATTAATTAAGAAAGACAATGAGAAGCTTGTCTTCAAAATAAGTCAACTTAATAATTCACAATCAGCAATAGATCACATCTTTAATACTTCTCAAAATCCCATGACAAAACAAGTCTTGGTTATGATAGGAATAATAAATCGGATGTTCGAAACCTAGGAAATTTGTGAAGGCATCGAAAACCCAAAAGAGATTAGAATTGGTCCTTGGAAACCACTTAGTCGAGATAAGGCGCATCTCCCGATCTGAAAACAAAAATTCAGGAAGATTCCTTATCGGACTAAGAGAATTTCAAGAACTAAGACAAGAAGAAATTCTTATTATAGTCCTTTTGATGGGAGAAGCGAGATGTTATCCTACTTTTCCTAAGTTCAAAAAGATTACCAAATCGATTACAATAAATTGTCATCTTCATATGGTATAATTGTAGACAGATTTGGTAGGGAAATTAAGTTTGATTTATTACTTGGAAATAAGATATTTATCTGGTTACCTAAAGTGATGTTTGACCCTCGAGGACCCAAAATCACTAGGGTACCTTATAACTAATCTGTTTTCGGGATTCACAGGATCATCACTCAAGGAAGAGATCTTAGCTTCTATATGGTACATAGACGGTGGTTGTTCACAACATATGACTTATAACAAGAAGCTACTATCAAATTTCCAGAACATTGATGGTCCTAGAATATTATTTGGAGACAACAATTGTGGACGGACTAAAGGAGTAGGTACTACGATTATCAAGGATATTCGTGTATCGAGGTATATTTTGTTGAAGGTTTAAAACATAATCTCTATCTGTTTCCCAATTTGTGATAAAGATTTTCTTATAAAATTTTCAAAAGACAAATGTGATATCTTAGATAGTTCCTCGAGACAAGGTACTTCTAAGCGGCTTGGACATGGTAATGTCTATGTGGCAAACTTTAATAGTTACCCTAAAGATACTTGTCTGATAGCTAAGGGTGGAGATGACCTCGGTGGCTATGGCACAAGAGGTTTAGTCATCCGAACTTCAAGACCCTTAGTAAGGTGGCTAAGAAGAATCTTGTTAAGGGATTACCTGAGAAACTCTTTACTACCGATACTGAAATGTGATGCTTGTAAAAGGTAAACAACCTAAACACTCATTTAAGAGTATTAACACCTCATCATCTCGAAAGAGTTTTACAACTACTTCATCTTGATCTGTTTGGACTGTTTTACCTCTCGGCTTCGGTGGAAGGAAATATACTCTTGTTGTGGTAGATGATTTTTCTAGATACACTTGGGTTTTATTTCTTTTCAAGAAGAATGAGGCGTAAACAAGATTCCCGATCTGTCTGCATGCATTCAAAATGAGAAGTGTGTTAATATTATTAAAATCGGGAGTGATAAGGGCAGAATTTTTAAATTCTTGCTTATCTAACTTTTTCAATGAGTGTGGAATTATTCATGAGACATCATCAGCAAGAACTCCTCAACAAAATAGAGTGGTTGAAAGAAGGAATAGAACCTTGAAGGAGGCGGCCGAGAGCATGTTAGCCGAGTATGAAACCCTCACGAGTTACAGGTGAAGCCATCAACACACTTGTTATACCCAGAGCAGTGCTTGGTTGTTAAAGACAAAGGTAAGACTCCATATGAGATTTGGAAGGGTAAGATTCCAAGAATCTCATATTTTAGAGCTTTTGGTTGTAAATGTTTCATTCATAACAATGGGAAATCTAAGCCGAGAACTTTTGATGCTAAGGCGGTGATGGAATATTCTTGGGATATTCCAACACTTCCAAGGCATATAGAGTTTTCAACAAGACAACTCTTTGTGTGGAGGAAACCCCTCATGTGGTCTTTGATGAATTATATTCCTTCTCGGATAAAGTGAATCAAATTTCTAATGGTCTAGATAAGATTGAACTAACCAAAACTAAACATAGGACAGTCTATCTACCTAGTCTTGATTCGATTCAGATGAAGAAGAATCCCCATCCGATAGTCATAAGACAACTTCTAATCGAGACCCCATCTCGAGGAGACACCCTTGACATCGGCCGATCGGTGGGGGTCGGCCAGATGAAGGGGGAACATCGGCTCGAGGTAGAGTCAAATGAGTTGCTGTGAGTCTCAAAATGGGGACTCTTCTACTCAAATAGGCAAGAGGATGAGAAGTTATCATCCATCCGATCGATTATTGGAGACCCATCGAGTAGTGTGCAGACACGAATGATGCTGGACTCGAGAGTCCTGCTCACCGTTATGTATCACTTCTCGAACCTAAGTCTATTGAGGAAGCTCTATCGAATCCAAATGGATAACAACCATGCAGGAGGAACTCGCATCACTTTGAAAGGCAAAATGTTTGGGAATTATTGGAAAGACCCTTACATAGAAAGATTATAGGCACCAAGTGGGTGTTTAAAAACAAAACAAATAAGAACAACATTATTGTTCATAATAAGGCAAGATTGGTAGATCAAGGTTACTCACGATCAAGGGATAGACTATGATGAAACCTATGCTCCAGATTGCGATTAGAAGCAATAAGACTGTTCTTGGCATTTCTTTGCATATAAATCTTTCAAAGTCTTTCAAATGGATGTTAAGTCTGCTTTTCTTAATGGTGTGTTACTTGAGGAAGTCTATGTGGAGCAGCCTCCCGGGTTTAAGATCAATAACAAGGTCTATAAACTCAACAAAACTCTATATGGACTCAAACAAGCTCCCCGAGCTTGGTATGATACCTTATCTCGATTTCTTGATATCAAATGGATTTTCAAAAGGTAAGATAGATAGGACTCTATTTAGAAAGGAAGTAGATGGAAACATCTTGTTAGTTCGTATTTATGTAGATGACATAATTTTTGGTTCACCTAATCTGAAATTATGTGAAGATTTTAGTATTCTCATGAAAAACGAGGTTTGAAATGTCAATGATGGGTGAATTAACATATTTTCTAGGCTTACAGATTAAAGCAGATGAGTAAGGGTATTTTTATACATCAGCCTAAATATGCTAAAGATCTAATTGAGAAATTTGGGGTGACTACTAGTAGAGAAGTTAAAATACCTATGGCAACTAACTTCTCTATGGATTCGGATGAGCGAGGGGATACCCGAGGATGCAACGGAGTATCGTGGAATGATTGGATCCCTTCTCTATCTCACCGCAAGTAGGCCGGACATAGCCTTTGCGGTTGGGGTATGTGCAAGATTCCAATCTAATCCCAAGAAAACTCACACAGAGTCTGCTAAGAAAATCCTTAAATATCTCAAAGGAACTTTGCAAGTTGGAGTTATGGTACCCGGTGACAACTTTGGTGACAGGTTTTCGGACTCGGACTTTGGGGGTTGTAAGATTGATAGGAAATCCACTTCAGTGAACTTGTCAATTCTTAGGCAACAAATTACTTTCTTGGTTATCTAAGAAAGCAGACATCTGTTGCCACCTCCACAACCGAGGCCGAATACATGGCGGTGGAAATTGTTGCTCTCAACTTCTCTAGATTAGTCAACAACTTAGAGATTATAACATTCAAACATCATCTGTTCCTATTTCTTGTGATAGTAATAGTGCAATAGCTATGACTTACAATCACATTACGCATTCTAGGTGTAAGCATATAGACATTAGACATCATTTCATTAGAGATCATGTGGAGAAAAATGACATTAGGATTGAGAAGATAGCCACCGAATCACAAAGAGCGAGATATTCTTACAAAACCATTAGTGAATCTAGATTTAAAGAATTGTGCTTAGAATTAGGATTACTTGATGCATCATTGGTGATTTTTAATTCAAATTGCTTGCATCTGTTAAATGTATTCCTTATTTCTTTTTCTTTCTTTTCTTTAAATCAATGTCTAGAAAGAATTGTCGGACTAGATTTGAGTCGAAGGACAATCGGGTAGTGATATCATTGATTTCCTTATTAGGAATCAAGAATCAAGGATTAGTCATATTGACCTTATCGACATGATGATTTCTTATTCGACATTCGGTAGATCGAGACTAGGGCATAATAGTCACCTGATTTCTAAAAACAGATGACTATCTACACCCTATCCGATCTACCTCGGCTACTAATAGTTTTGATGAGTTTGCTTGCGAGGAACAGTGTACCTTCATTTCTAAAACTCTTCAATCGAGAAAAACTCCTCACTTTTGTTTTTCCTTAAAACCGTTGTTCCTAAAATAACTCTCTTAAGTCTGTGATTTCCAAATAATCAGAAATTGACTAAATTGAAAATACTGTGTTAAGTTTTGCATTAAAATTTTTTTTTTTTTTTCAAAATCGACGAAGGAATTTTTCAAATGTAAGACAAGGTCACCTTTGACCAAGTCGATATAGACCCGATCTGAAATAGGAAACCTATTTGCAAAGAAAGGCATCTTTTAGCTTACGTCGTATACTAATTACTTACGTATAAAGCAAACCTATTAACCGTCTAATCCGTAGGATAAACGGTTACTTTTACACAATTCAAGACGCGTTTATGCCACGCGCTTGAATTGAAGTGATTTTCTCGCTAAACCGTTGATGTTTTACACGCGCTTTCATTAATCAACGGTTAAAATTCAATTTCTCGAGAACGTGCCACGTATCATCTTCCCAACTTTCCCTCTCTCTCTCCGGGGTTTATGAAGATGATGATTTTCTTGATTCTTTTTCTTCAACCGAGAAGAGCCCTTTGATCTACAAATCTTGTCTCTCTTCTTCCTTTTCTCTTCTCTTTCTTTAGGAGTCACCGAGGACACCATAGGCTGAAGTGTCTGGCTTGTTACAGTGTAACAAGTATCACTCCTATCTGATTTAGGGCTTGTAGGATTTCTTTTAGCAGGAGATCTCGAACCTCCTTGTCCGGCTCCTACTTTTATCATCATCTGTAGAATCATCTTCTTTTCTTCTTGACTTAGATCTCGGATCTGTCCTTACTTGCAAACCTCAATTTATTACGCTTATATTTCATTCTTAATTTGTCATACCTTTTGGTGAGCAAGGCCATCTGCTCCTTCGGAGATAGATCGGCTCCTACAGATTCACTGTCATCTTGTCTTCTTTGTTGACAAAGGCAATGATTTGGATGAGGTGCTTGACTCCATCTCATCTTCCTCATCTTCTATCCGAATATCATACTCTAAAGCTTTAAGATGAGAAAATAAGGTATGATGAGTAATAGAAGACAAATTTTGGGTTGCTTTAAGGATATTAGACTTTTCTCTCCATCTCTTGGTCAAAGATCTCGAGATCTTATTATTGATCTTCTTCTCTGAATAGTTCTTTCCTAAATCACCGCTTTGTTGAGAAGATTTGTTAATCTCACATCTAGGTGATCCTTTGTTTCATTCTCCTTCATCTTGAAGGTATCAAAAGCATGTAATATAGACTACAACTTATTCTCTTTCACTTGGTTAGAACCTTCACACACATTTGCAAGTGTCCTGCCACATCTCCTTAGCTGATTTGCATCTTTTGACTTTTTCAATCCAATCCTTGCTAAGAGTTTCTATGATTTCGATCTGCTATCTGATCTAGGTTGTGGATTTTCTTCTCATCACCGGTCGATTCTGAGCTCTTTTTCTCTTATCGGCCCTTGAGTTAGTTGATTCGGTGCCATTACTGGTGCCTCCATGATAAAATTTAATAGGTCCCTCTTCAAGAACCTCCTCCATCCTATCATGGATCGCTTTGAGATGGTTTTCTATCCCGAATTTCCAATAGTCATATTCTTCAATTGAAAATTCAGGTAGACTCCTTGATTTCTTGTTTTTACCAGATGACATGATGAGATAAGAAAACAAAACCTTATACAATCTTGTTAGTAGCACGATTAGTAAAATAAAGAAGATGAAGATAATCAAGAACAAATTTCAGAATCTTGGTTAAGACCTAAAATCAATATCGGAAACGACTTAACACTGCTCCGATACCACTTGTTGGTCCCACTTAGTTGAGTAGATTAAAGAAAACTTGAATCGGCCTTCTAGGAAAAATCTAGAAGGGGGTTGAATAGATTTTTCAGATTTTACAAATCTTTCAAAACATATTCAAAACACCAAAGTTACATAAGCGGAATTCAATTTTAAACTCAACTTTATTTAGATCAAAAGCACACTTATATTTAGTTCTAACTTTAATTAAATTAATCTTTGATTGATAGACTGAAATTGAAAGAAGCAGATAAGTAAAGTAAAGCAATAAAGAACACCAAGATTTATAGAGGTTCGGATTATGAATAATCCTACATCCACTCTCCTTCTTCAACTTGAAGAAGGGTCTCTGCTACCACTTACTTACTTTCGATCCAACTTACAGTTTACAATTTACAAAGATCTTCCAATCTTCAAACTCCTAAATTCTTCTCTCGAAATCTAACTATTACGGTGAGTAGTGAACTTTGAAGATGTGAAGTAAAGTGTTCTTCAAACACTTAGAACTTTTTGAAAACTCTTTTGAAAATTTGTGAATTGATTATGAAGATAGAAATCAATATCGTGGATAATGTGTTATTCGTGTGTAGAAAATGAAAACCTAGACCTATTTATAAGTCAAGAAAGACAGTTAGTTTGTTAGTCGGTTCTAACAAACTAAAGCTGCTTATCAAACTTAATCTTGGAAAGCTGCTCTCATCCTCGGTGATTTTACACTACTCGTCTACAGTGACTTGGTGAAGACTCGCCTTTCTTATTCTACTCAGCTTGTCTTGACCTCATCCGAGCTCTTCATAATTGTCTCCTGCAGATGACGGTTTCTAGCTCGTCTCCGGATGACTTGCAACTTTACGAGACTTGGTGACTTGTCCAATCCTCGACCTAGTCGAGTCGGCTCGATATTGGAACTTGACCTCACTGCTCTTCATAGTCATCCGACCATCTGAATTACTTCATTTAACTCATCAAAACCTTCTTGATCTAACAATATTCAAATTGATTATTTAATTAATATAATTTGAATAGTGTTTGCGGAGTTATTAATTATCATGGCTGATCAAAAGGGCTCTTCACCTTCACATTCGAAACACTCAACCTCTCCTTCTAATTCATCTTCTTCACGAAACCTTTGACTTCTAGCTACAATGGCCGCAGAAAATGTGTCTCGGCGGTGTTGGCGCACTGATCCCGACATCACCCGCATCAATTAGGGTTGGGTCGATGGATGTGCCGTTATCGCCAACCCAAGTGAGAATCCCATTGAATAACCATTCGAGACTCCGATTTTGGGCGGAACGCCACAAAATCAAGATGGCGGCGAAGCTAGCGAAGCCCCGTTCTCGAAACCTACCCAATGACGGTTGAGCTAGCTAAAGGAGCCACTTCTGATCAAATCGTTTACGCGTTCAAAACCCTCACTAAGCGAGACGATTTACCCTCTTGTCAAGGTCGGCGACGTGGAGGTAAACTTTCAACAATACAAACACCTAGTGTTTACACCGCCTCGATCACCACAAGATGCTCCAATGGATGACCCGTCAGCGATTCGACCGACACTAGTGAGCTTACTACTCATTTCAAATTTGTTCGACAAAAGGCGTCGAGCTCTAGGGCGTGGTCGGAAACGTCGTTCTTCTTGAACTATGGGTAGAAGGGTCGATTACTCGGAGAAAGGAAAGAAATAGAAACACGATGATGGTGTTGCTTCAAAACCGATTCAAGTGTTCGACTCGACTCTTCCGAAGAGGAAATGAAAGAAGCAAGCCCTGTTGGTCCCGATTAGTTGAGTAGATTAGATGAAAAGTGTATCGACCTTCTAGCAAAAATCTAGAAGGGGGTTGAATAGATTTTTGAGATTTTTCAAATCTATCAAAAATTTATTCAAAGTACCAAAGTACACAGCGGAATTTCAAGATTAAACTCAACTTTTAATAAGATCAAAAGCAACACCGATATTCGATCTTAACTTTAATTCGAAATTAAACTTTTAACCACAAATTGTAACTTGAATGTAAATATAAATGAAAGCAAGAAAGAACACTGCATTTTATAGTGGTTCGGATTATAACAATCCTACATCCACTCTCCTTCTCCAAACTTTGAAGAAGGGTCTCCACTAGCGCTTACTTACTTACTTACTTTACAATCTTTACAACTTACAACTTGATCTTCAATTCTTCAAGATTGCTAATCAAACTTCTAAAATCTAACTCTAAGAATAAGAAGTATTTTTGAAGATGTGAAGTGAAGTGTTCTACAAACACTTAGAAAATATTTGAAACTCTTTTTGAAAATACTTTGTGAATTAAATAGTGAATAGTGTGAAAAATCAGATTTGCATAAGTGTCTTGAAAAATAAAATCTAGACCTATTTATAAGTCGAAAAAGACAGTTAGTTTGTTTGTCGATTCTAACAAACCGGAAACCGCTCAACAAACTTAATCTTGGAAACTACTCTTGACCTCGGTGATTTTTCCTACTCAAATGCCGGTGACTTGGTGAAGACTCGCCTTTCTTATTCTACTCAGCTTGTCTTGACCTCGCCGAGCTCGTCATGATCGTCTCCTGCAGATGACTAGATTTGAGCTTGTCTCCAGATGACTTGCAACTTTAGATCTCCGGTGACTACATAATCGGCCCTTGACCCGATCGATCGGCTTAGTACCGAACTCTGCCGAGTTGTTCATCAACGTTAATACTTATCTGGATTGATCTTTTAACTCATCAAAACTCTACTTGATTTAACAAGCCCGAAGGAAACAAGCGGTCAAGCCTGCATTGCAGTGCTCGGCCGAGGGGGAGTATGCGAGGATTACGAAATGAATCAAACATTGGCGGAAATAGCTCCTCGTTTAGAAAGCGAGGAGCAAAAGTACAATCAACCGTAGGATGTGTCGAAGGATGTTGGCACACCAATGGTAACATCATCCTCGACTCTGAGTCCTCTTCATCGAAGCTAGTAAGGCAAAATCGATGAGGTACATACCGATTCCTCTCTGCATATGTCTTCTTCTTGATTCTCGATGATAGTTATCATGGTGTTGATAGTGATAAATGTAGGACTTTGAGAACTAGACTGATTGTGGGAGAAAGGATAGTAAAAATGGATGATTTCATTTCTATGAATTTGGTTGGTTATTTGGAAGAAAGGTCTTTATTGTTTGCACTTCAATTTGTCACTCCTTATTTGATTGAATGGGTATATGAATTTTATGCCAACTTGAAGGGCGGTACTTCTAGGGTCAATTCTAAGAACTATGGAAAGGTCAAATTTAGGGGAAAGGTGATTGAGGTTACTCCTGCTAAGATTAACAGCTTTCTTAGGACTAGGGATGATGAAGATCCTCAGATTGATAAGCTTGATGAAGTGATAAGTGTAATCATCGGAGGGAGACAAAGCAGTGTGGAGGTATAGGATGAACTCCTCGGTCCTCACTAGTTTGTATAGTGTCTTGCACAAGTTGATTGTGTACAATTGGCTGCCCTCATCCAACACCACTACCCTTACATACGAACAAGTTGTACTTATGTACAAAATTGGCCACTTGCAAAGATTCAACCTAGGGAAGACAATCTTTGGCGGTATGATGACATATTCGGGAAGAATATCAAGCAAAGGACTTTGTCATATCCCCGACTTGATATTTATGATGATCTCGGCTCTTGGATTTCGGAGGGAAAATTCGGAGATAATAAGTTCGTTTGCTCGAAGTTTAGGAATCTCACATGTACCGAGAACTGGACCACGTGTGATTGATACGCCTACAGAGATCCAAATATTTTAATTAATTAAATATTAATAAAAATTGTGTAAAAATATTTTTAAAAATTTAAAATCTTTGAACAACAATAAAAAAATTTACTAATACTATATAATAAAAATAATGAATGCTCATCTACTAATAATAATGAATAAAATTGTCTAAAAATATTTTTTAAAAATTTAAAAATTTACTAATACTAACAACAAATATTAAAGTTATACTAACATTCAAAAATACTAACAACAAATATATTGTGTACATATCTGAGTTTAAAATTCAAAATTGTTTAAAATATTTTGTAACATTCAAGAAAAAATTAATAATTTGTGTAAAATATTTTTTAAAAATTAAAAATTTTACTATTACTATACAATAAAAATAACATACTCATCTAATAATAATTATAAGTTATTAATTAAAAAATAATAATTATAAGTTAATTATTAATTAAGAAAACTAAAAATCGTGTAAAAATTTAAATATTATATACAAGAAATATTATACACACATCTTCTAATACCATAACACTAATGAAATCAACATCAATAATTTACTAAACAACAAATAGTACTAACAATAACAAATTTATTTGAAAAATACTAACATCTATTAATACCAACATCAAAATTTACTAACAACAAATACTAACAATAACAAATTCAAACTCAAATATTTTAAATTTTTAATACTAACATTAAACTTATTCAATACTGATTGGAGTGAATTGATGCATGTTTTTAGGGCCTATTTTAGTGCAAAAAGTGAGCTAAAGTGTTAGTTTTTGTGCCTAAATGTGAAAAGTATCACTCTTTTGCTTGAAAAGTACTATTTGTGAGATTTTGATGTTTTTCGTCCATTTTGCAGAGTAATTCGGTGGAATTTTGCCAATCCGAGAGTACCATTGGACTTAGAATGAAGAGACGATCATATCGGACGAAAATGGGGGTCGGGGCCGAAGCCCCGCGAAAAAGTGCCCTGACTCGAGCTCGATCGAGGAGCAAGAGCCTCGAGTCGAGGGCTGTGCGAGTAGATCAAAATTGGAAGAAAGGCATGAGCCTCGACTCGAGGGATGAGCCTCGACTCGAGGGATGACCCTCGAGTCGAGGGAGTGGAGTTTGCAAGGGCCTCGAGTCGAGGCCTGACCCTCGACTCGAGGGTGGTTTTTCGTAAATTCGGTATTCAAAGGGTGAGCAGAGCATTCGAGAGATAGAACTTGGATAATAGCGATTAGTAAGCGGTTTTGGGGCGATTTCTCAGGCCCCAAGCCAATTTCCCTTGTAGTTAAAGTAGAAGTTAGATTTAGGATTAGATTTTCATTGATTGTTGGTAGATTAGCCATAGATTAGCATTTGATCATTGTAATTCTTTCAATTCAAGCTTGTATTGCATTTGGAGATTGGTGTTGAAGACTCAAGCATTCCTATTTTTGTTGATTGAAGATCAATTGGTGATGTTTTTCCTCTTTTGTCTCTTTAATATCTTAATTGTTGTGATTTGTGTTTTGTTTGTGCAATTCTATCTTCTTCCCATGGATTTCACCATGGGCTAACTCTCTTGTGCTTGGGTTAATTGAAATTGATGATGATTTGATTGATGATGCTATAATTGTTGATGATTGGAGATCAATTGAGTAGATTGCTTACTAATTGTGATTCTCAATTGTTCTTCATGCATGATTATCTCTCTAGATTAGTGTTTGATCACCCTAGCTATATAGGCAGAGTTGCGTTAACGTGATCCGGGATTAATCGGGTGATAATTGTGTATGAATGTATGGATTGGGTGCTTCGGAATCGAGGATTACTTGCACTAAGGATACTCACATTAGTTTGTTTCCTATTTGTGATTCTTAATTGTGCTTTGTGTAAAATTGTCTCTTTTGATTAATGGTTGATCACCCTAGCAATGGCGAGTTGAGCTAACGTGATTAGGTGTTAATCGAGTTTCAATTGTTCATGATTGTATGAATTGGGGATTTCTACATTGAGAGATGGGAAAGACTAAGGATACTCACATTAGGCATTGTGATATTAATGGAGTGATTAATTTCATGATGGTTTATGCTTTCTATCTTAGTTGATTTGCAATTTGATTCAATTGTAGCTTGTTGATTGATGATTCATTGATGGATTTTAATCCTAGCACTCCTATCCCACCATTTATTGTTGTTTTTGTTATCACATTCTAGGTGTTCGCTCATTTGTTTGCTTGTTTTAGTTTGTATTTTGCAAGTGTTTGGTAGTGTTAACTCGTATTTCTAGGGCCTCATGTGCATACTTTTTCCCATGGGTTCGATATTTTGTTGATTGGTCTTAATAACACTTACCCGAAAATTACTCCAATCAAATGGCGTCGTTGCGGGAATTAGTTTTTGCGCCTTAAGTGAGACCTAGGGATTATTTGAAGTGGCTACTTGTTGCCTTTGTGTTTGTGTTTGTTTAGTTATTTTTGTTTGAATTTGATACTTTGATATCTTGTCTAGATGGAAGGATACAACTCATACATGTGGAATCAAGAGTATTATCAAGATAGTAGGTTGTATTCTCCACACTTAGAAGGAGTTGGCTATGAGGATTGGAGGAACTATGAAGATAATTCACAATTGCAACAAGTTCCATCCAATTATGAAAATTAGAGATATGAAGAAATTCCTCCCCAACCTCAAGAGATGTTTCCATACTATGAGCCTTATGATTAAACATTTGATCCATGTCTTGGATTTGAGTGTCAAGGAGCATCGGGAGGTGATTATTATGGTGATAGGAGAAGCCATGAGTTTGATTATCCAATGCCACAAGCTTCTCCTCAATTTGAAGAATGCCGACTCCATGATATGAGAGTCATATTGCAAGAGATGCTTGGATTTTTGTTGGAAAAATTTGAGGAAGATGATGCTAGATGTGATCAAATGCTTCCCTTTGTACGAAGAAATGTATGAGACCAAGGAAAAGGTTAATTCATGGATAGAGGGAACATGGAGATCACCGGAGTTCATTTCATGTTTATAAAGAGTCAACTCAAAATTTCCTACGCCAAGTAAAGAACATGACTATCATGGAGAATCAAGAAGAAGGAGGGGGAAGAAAATGCAAGAGAAGAAGATGTAGATAAGGGTCCAAGCAATGAGGATGAAAGGAAGAATTCCCTTGTCAAAAGTGAGGAAGAGGAGTGTCCATTAATGGACATGAGCTATAATGAGGAAGACAATTTAGAAGCACCTAAGGAAGCATTGAAGATCAATTGAGAATTTCTATACCCTCTAACTCTTCAATTTGTGTTTTAATTGAAAATGATGCTTCTAATGATTTGATTATGCCTCTTGTGAATGTTGACTATAGGAAGAGTTGAAGAAACGCTTGGGCATCCTTGAAGAAAAAGAATGGAAAAGGAGGATGGCAAGAGAGAAAGGGGGACAACCATGGACACTTTGCATCTTTATATGTGGTTGCCCTATCTACTCGGTGAACCTCCTAGATCTTGAAGCACAAAGATTGAGATATAATGGGAAGGAGGATCGCTATCCTTGGCCATTCCGATGAAGGATGTTGGAAGTAAAGAAATAAGTCCGGCATAGGACAATAAAAATAGCGCTTGATGGGAGGCAACCCATCCTTTTATTTCTTTTTTTGTGTTCTTTTGGTAGATTAGTGTTTTTGTTTCGTTTTTGGGAGATTTGGCTAGATAATTAATTGCTTATGCTTTGGAAATTATGCTCCTTGCTTTGGTGATATATTTAGGAGGTTGAGTTTATTTGTTGATATCATTTAGAAGTTGCATACTTGTATCACTCCCATTCTAAACTTTGAATGCATATCTTCATTCAAGTTTGGGGGTGTTGTTATTTAGTGTAGCAATGCATCTTTTAGTGATGATTATGGTTGATGAAGTTGCTTGTCGTTGTAGGATACTCACTACATAGATTGAAAAAGGATCGAACTTCCAAAAGGGATCAAGGAATCGAGAAGAAAGGAAAGCTTAAAAGTTGGTGAAAATGAGCATAAAGGAAGAGAACCCGGTCTCCTCAATCGAATGAGCGACCGGGCTTAAATCGAGGGACCAAAACGGTAATTTCTTGCATATTTGGGTTCGTTAGGGGCGTAGAGGTTATTTTTAGGAGTTTCGGGGTCGGGTCGGGCCGGGAATCGTAAAATTCCACTGGACTCGACCCAAGGTCGAGATTGCATGGTCCCAGGTCGAGGGTGTCACACTTAGAAAAAATTCCAAATTTAGCACGTCCTCGAGTCGGGGTACCTCGAGTCGAGGAGTTCATTTTTTCAGAGCCCCGAAGTCGTGCGTGAGACCTCGAGTCGAGGCGATTAAAATTTCAGGATCCCTCGAGTCGAGGCCTGACCCTCGACTCGAGGCTGGTGTTTTTATAAATACGCGAGTTCGATTTTGGCAGATCCCGACTCGAGGGTTTCCCCCTTTGTGCGATCCCTTTCGTCCTCCCACCCTATTTCCGGCTAATTTGCGCCGATTTCACCATGTGTCTTCCATCATTTCACCATATTATTAACATACATTGAATCAAGATTGATTTTTTAGGGTTTTGTGCACTCATTTTGGGGATTTTGAGGATTGGTGTGTGGGTGTCTAAATTTCTCGTTCCTAGGTCGAATTAATCAAGCAAGGTACAGAATTTCTCCTCTATTGACTCCTAATTTTGTATTATAGTTGATTGTTGCATAGGTGTTTGGATTTTGCATGAGTTATTATTGAGTTTGAATTCTCTTGTGGGCATTTATTCAAACACCTTGTGTACATTTTGTATTGAGCGAATTTGGGGCCTTTGTTGAGATATTTTGGATTAATTGATGATTTTAGGAGCATGCTTAGGTTGTATATGATATCTTGCTCATTTATTAGTGGATTTGGCTTGGAAATCGATTGTGGCATGTTTGGACAGTCTTAGTGAAATATGTGGGGATCATTTGGTCAAGTTGAGTTAGTTATGACGTAAGTGTATGAATTTTTATGCTTATTTGTCTAATTACTTGCTAGATGGCTATTGATTTTTCGGAATTTTGTTGAGCTAATTTGCATGATTTTTGATGAGCTTATTTGATGTTAATTAATTGTGGGGCCGTTCTAGTAAGTTTACCTATGTTTGAGGATTATTTGAACACTTCTATTGGTTATACTTGCTTTGTTGACTCATTGACCATTGTTGAGGATTAGTTGCTAGTCACTAGGGGTATTGTTGTGATTGGAGATATTATGGCTTGTTGACTCATTCATGGGTAGATGATACTATTTGAGCTCGTAGTGTATTCGTGGACATTGATTTTTACTCTTGGGAATGTTTTGCGGGAACAATGTTTAGGGGAAGAGATGGACACAACCTCTCTGATACGAAATTCGTGAGAGAGAAGAGGCCATCAGATTTGCTCACCGTATGCCCGCCGAGCTCGGAATTCAATGGGATGACCATCAATGGAGGACACATATTGAACTCTACTCCGAGCTATATAACGGGGTGGTCAAGACCCGACTAGTTGATCACGAGTGCATGTTATCCATGGGGATCGAAGAGGATATTCCCGACTTTTGAGCGGATCGAGATGGGAGGCTTCTTGGCGAAGAGGCCTAGGACGTATATTGGGCTTACTCTGGAGTTCCTTTGCCTTTGTCCAAAGTTGATAAGGCCAGGAGGGCCAAGTTCGAGGAGTATCACTTTCGAGCTTATGGGTAATGAGTATGAGTTGACCGTGGGACGAGGTCAACGAGATCATTGGAGCACCTACATACCCGGACCGATCACTTTTGAACATAAGAAAAGAGTACAACGCTAAAAAGTTTTGGAGAAGGATTTGATTCGGGGCGCCGGTCCGGCTGAGTTTGTTCCGGGAAGTCGAAGAGCACCCACATCCGAACCCGGTAGTCCGATACTTGGAGAAGATTCTCGCGAGCACTATATTCGCGAGATTGGAGGAAGAGCCGTGGTTTCGGAGGAGCTATATGTCATTTGGTGTTTTCTCCATGGCGTGAAGTTCAATGCTTTGCAGGCGTACCTCTGTTATCTATTTGAGAGAGCCACGAGCACGAAGTTTAAGAAAATTAATTTTGGAGGCATGATCACATTGATAGCCGAGCACTTCGGCATCCCTACTCACAACCTCGTAGCCTGTAGAGGGCCCCGATCTTACACTTGATACCATGCAGCGCATGAGGACACTCGACCGCATTGGTAGGACATGGTGTCTTGGCGGCACCACGGTGGCGATTCCCTCTTACGAATAAGAGGTTGACGGCTGTGTTTGGTTCTACCGCTTTCGTGACCATCAACCAACGCATGTGGTCACAGCGTCATCTTGAGGCGATAGATGCCTATACGAGAGAGCACGGGATGTTCTCCGAGATGAGAATGATGATGATGATGATGATGATGATGAGGGCCAGCGGTCGGGATCGGATGATGATGAGGGTGATGCAGAGGGAGCGAGGCGGAGATAAGAGATGACGATGAGGAGGATGAGTACGAGGAGCCGGAGCAGGAGGAGGCTGCCGGTCGAGATGGATGAGGATTATCAGCCGGAGATTAACATGTACTGGCGGGGATGAGATGAGGAGTCGAGATTATGAGGCGGGCGGCTCGTCACGAGACCGTGGGTGTTGGCCCGAGGAGATGTGGGCGAGATAGTCGAGGATGCATATCGAGAGCTTGACCCGCCGAGGATGATATGTACAGGATGATTGAGGAGTCCCGTAGATTCAACGAAGAGACTAGGAGGATGCGGGAAGAGTCACCGAAGACTCAAAATGACATAAACGCCCTCCTACAGTATGAGCTCGTGGAATTTCGGGCCGTGACACTATCCTCCTCCACCGCCGCCTTCCGACTATTAGGGTTATCCCCTATTCCTCATTTCATATCCTTAGTTTTTAAATTCCTATCTTCTTGATGATTTGTGCTCTTGATGGTGATTGTACTCTTGATGATTTGATGTTTTGGATTGTTGGTTGATTTTATTGATGATGCATGATTATTTTGATTCTATTTGAGCTTATTGTCTATTGATGATTATGTCTTGATGATCCTTTGGATTCCTTATTCTATGATTTCGAGCTTAATTGTGGATTTAGTGTCATATCTTTGAGTATCATTATTGATGTAGTGAGTATGCTTGGAATTATGTACATGAGCACTTGTGCTTGATTTATAAGATATATTGGATTTTGATTTGATCATTAGTTGATTAGTAGCTTGAAGCTAGCTTGCTTGATTTATTATGTGAAGATGAATGTGATTGATAATGCTTGATTCATTGCTCAATTTAAGCCGTGCGCTTTTGTGCCTTAATAATCGTACATCTTATACGGTTGATTTGATATTCCTTGTGAGTGCATCATTCATGATATGTATACTAGAACTTGCCACTAGACTTGTTGATATTGATCTTTGTGTGATGTCTTGAAAATGATAAGAGGCCATGTTTGGGATGATGAGTCACTTTGCCAAATTTTTCCTCACCAAATACATTTGATTTCCTTAGTAAGCCATGTTGAGCCTATTATCCTTATTCTTTGGCAAGCCGAGTGAAATTGAAACCATTTTGCCTATTTTTGTGAGCCTTCTTGTCCTATGCTTAGTAGAGCTTGATTGTTGGCTAATGATGGTGATTTGATTACTAAGTGTGGTGGGAATAATTTGCTAAGTGATGATGCTTGAAAGAAGAAGAAAAGGGTTGACAAGAAAAATTGAATTGTGAAGAAAAATGTGTGAAGTGAATGAAAAGAGATATTCAATTTGTGAGCTTAAGTGAAAAGAAAGCTCAAGTGAATGGTGGATTGATCATTGAAGTTCAAAAGAAAGAGTGTGCTTGATGAAAAGAGAAGAGATGTGTTTTGTATTGATTAGCTTACATTCAAGTCTCTACTACTTAGTCACTCTTATCCAAATTCATCCCACCTTTCCAAAGAGCCTACATTACAACCTAGAAGAAAGACCTCTTTGATTCTTGATTGATCACAATTGATTTTGATTGAGATTAAGTCTTTTGGCAAGCATATGGTGTGCAAGTTTGTGAATTTGATGATTGAGTGCCTTATACCTTGATACACTTGAGTGATGAAAGAAACACTCCATGGAAGGAGCAATGTGTTGAGTATTTAATTGAGCATTCGTTTGAGCATGATTCATCTTGTTTGCTAGTGGATAGTTGCATTGATACTTATGCTCATTGATGAGTTCGATTGTCTTATACTTCGTCTATAGTGCCATGTGACATAATTGCAATCAATTCACTCCTTTGTTCTTAGTTTCTACGTTGCTCGAGGACGAGCAACAATTCAAATTTTGGGGTATGATTGGAGTGAATTGATGCATGTTTTAGGGCCTATTTTAGTGCAAAACGTGAGCTAAAGTGTTAGTTTTTGTGCCTAAATGTGAAAAGTATCACTCTTTTGCTTGAAAAGTACTATTTGTGAGATTTTGATGTTTTTCGTCCATTTTGCAGGTAATTCGGTGGAATTTTGCCAATCCGAGAGTACCATTGGACTTAGAATGAAGAGACGATCATATCGAATAAAAACGGGGTCGGGACGAAGCCCCGCGAGAAAAGTGCCTTGGACTCGAGCTGCGATCGAGGAGCAAGAGCCTCGAGTCGAGGGCTGTGCGAGTAGATCAAAATTGGAAGAAAGGCATGAGCCTCGACTCGAGGGCTAACCCTTGAGTCGAGGAGTGGAGTTTTGCAAGGGCCTCGAGTCGAGGCCTGACCCTCGACTCGAGGGTGGTTTTCAGAAATTTGGTATTTAAAGGGCTGAGCAGAGCATTCAGAGATAGAACTTGGATAATAGCAAGCGATTAGTAGCGATTTTGGGGCGATTTCTCAGCCCCAAGCCAATTTTCCTTGTAGTTAGAGTAGAAGTTAGATTTAGGATTAGATTTTCATTGATTGTTGGTAGATTAGCCATAGATTAGCATTTGATCATTGTAATTCTTTCAATTCAAGCTTGTATTGCATTTGGAGATTGGTGTTGAAGACTCAAGCATTCCTATTTTGTTGATTGAAGATCAATTGGTGATGTTTTTCCTCTTTTGTCTCTTTAATTTCTTAATTGTTGTGATTTGTGTTTTGTTTGTGCAATTCTATCTTCTTCCCATGGATTTCACCATGGGCTAACTCTCTTGTGCTTGGGTTAATTGAAATTGATGATGATTTGATTGATGATGCTATAATTGTTGATGATTGGAGATCAATTGAGTAGATTGCTTACTAATTGTGATTCTCAATTGTGCTTCATGCATGATTATCTCTCTAGATTAGTGTTTGATCACCCTAGCTATAGGCGAGTTGCGCTAACGTGATCCGGGATTAATCGGGTGATAATTGTGTATGAATGTATGGATTGGGTGCTTCGGAATCGAGAGATTAGTTGCACTAAGAATACTCACATTAGTTTGTTTCCTATTTGTGATTCTTAATTGTGCTTTGTGTAAAACTGTCTCTTTTGATTAATGGTTGATCACCCTAGCAATAGGCGAGTTGAGCTAACGTGATTAGGTGTTAAACGAGTTTCAATTGTGCATGATTGTATGAATTGGGGATTTATACATTGAGAGATGGGAAAGACTAAGGATACTCACATTAGGCATTGTGATATTAATGGAGTGATTAATTTCATGATGGTTTATACTTTCTATCTTAGTTGATTTGCAATTTGATTCAATTGTAGCTTGTTGATTGATGATTCATTGATGGATGTTAATCCTAGCACTCCTATCCCACCATTTATTGTTATTTTTGTTATCGCATTCTAGGTGTTCGCTCATTTGTTTGCTTGTTTTAGTTTGTATTTTGCAAGTGTTTGGTAGTGTTAGTGTCATTCCTTGTTGCATCAATAGTCACGAAAAATCGTAATTCTAGGGCCTCATGTGCATACTTTTTCCCATGGATTCGATATTTTGTTGATTGGTCTTAATAACACTTACCCGAGAAATTACTCCAATCAAATACTAACATGGGTATACTAAAATTCAAATTAAACTCACAATATACTAAAATGTTCCAATCAACTAACAACAAATATTGCAATTTTACTAACATCAACAAATACTAACAACAAATATTTTAATATTTTTGTGTATATATGAAATTTAAAATTCAAAATTATTTAAAATATTTGTAACATTCAAGAGAATTTTTGGGGGATTAATTGTATATTTGACTAAGAGAAGATTTTTTTTTTTTTTTGAATTGGGGGTGGGTGGCGGGTGGGGTGGTGAGAGAGTTAGGGTATACGGACCACATTAAAAGAGAGGGTATTTGGGAGATAGTATTCGGTAGTGGGTAAAAAATAATTTTTTTATATACATGGGTAGAAAATATTTTTTAATGAATGTGGGTATTTTTCCCCATTGTCGGCTCATGTAAACCATCACATAAAAAAATCAAATTCAATTAATTTATAACTAAACATAATATGAATCATTCTACATCACACCATCTCATATAGTTATTTATCTAACTACAGGTTTTTATTAATATGTGTACTTATTACGTTTTAATTAAAGTTAATATCACATTTCAATTAAAACTATGTTCAATTCACTCGATTTTAAAACATCACATCAAAGAAATCAAATTTAATTAATTTATAACTACACGTAATTTGAATCATTCTAGCATTACATCTGTTGGTCCCACGGATTGAGTGAATTAGCAAAGATCCTTAGACAACCTTTTAGTGAAAATCTAAAGGGGGGTTGAATAGATTTTCAAATCCTTTTTCAAAGATTAGAATATCAATTCAAAGTATCAAAGTTCACACAGTGAGAAAGCGATTTTAACTCAATCTTTATGGATCAAAAGCAATCGATTAAGAATGCAATTGAACTTGTTTGAAAGTTGATTGAAAACAAGATAAGTAAAATAAAGTAGTAAATAACACTACGATTTATAGTGGTTCGGATCAAACCGATCCTACATCCACTCTCCTTCTTCAACTTGGAGAAGGGTCTCGACCACTTACTTACTTTCTTACTTACAATCTTACAAATACAACTTTGCAAGATCTTCTATCTTCAATCCTATTCTTCAACCTATCTTCCTGGAATTTCTAGAATACGGTGCAATGATTGTTGAAGATATCTTTGAATAAGTGTTCTATAAACACTTTTGAACTTATGAAAAATTGCTTTGAAAAACTTTCGTGAGACTTTTGAAAACTTGTGAGTAAATATGAATAAGAGTGCTGAAAAATTATTAAGTTTGAAATCGTGCCTAAATCTATTTATAAGCTCGAGAAATGATTAGTTTGTTGTAACAAACTAAAAAGCGCTTAACAAACTTATTCTTGAAAAGCGCCTTGACTCTAGCCGATCTTGGTCCTAGTCGTGCAGGTGACTTGGTGAAGACTTGCCTTATTCTACTCGGCTTGTCTTGACCTCGTCTGAGCTCTTTATTGTTGTCTCCTGCAGATGACTATCTCAAGCTCGTCTTCGATGACCTTTACCTCTCTTGACCTCGGTGACTTTACAAGCTTTTCTTGGTCAGTCGGCCTAGTGCTAGAACTCTTCCTCACTGTTCTATGCGGTTAGTGGTCATCTTGCTTTATATGAGTTGACTCTAGTCGACCTCTTTTAACTCATCAAAACTTCTTCCGATCTAACAATTTCCCCCTTTTTGATGAAGTTAAAAATGCAAGAAAGAGACAAACTCACAGTGATGTTAGTCAAGGTTATTTAAAATAATCGATTAGTATACTTGACTCATTAGCATTTAGTTCGTATTCATTCACATAAGAGCATTTAATTCACACTTAGAAAAATTTTGGAAAAAAATTTTATAAAGAGTTTTAAGAAAAATTTTAATCTGAGATGGAAGTTTTCTCGAGATGATTAACACTTAGAAAATTTTTTAAGTTATCTTAGAAAGCGATAAAGAAAGCTTTAAAAAAAGTAGATCGAGATAAGATGAAATATATTCAAATCACATTTACAGATTACAAAAATGGATAAGGAAAAGAGATAAGGTAAAGAAAAATCCTTCTATCGGGTTCCCCATTGATAAGCTTCGGAATAGTTAGCCGGTGAAGACTCGTCTCCGAAGAGCCTTTAATTCTTCCTCGTCTTTCGGTCCGACTCAACCTCTGCTTTGGCAATGATGCCTCTGATCCGATTGATGTCGACTGTTCCATCAAGATTAGTCTTGGGTCTGCCTGCTTTCGTAGGCCGGAGCACGTAGATCGGCATTGAAGATCTTGTCGGCCGTCAATCGACGGTGATAGAGAGTGATATCCTCCTTCTCAATCCACTCGTGCCACCTCGTGTCCTCGTCTTGGGGTGATGAATCGGAACCTTTCAAGATGTACTAGTGGTACATCCATCTCGGCATCAAGATTCTTCTCCTTGTATTCTTTGAACCATTGACTGTGACGACTTTTGGAGGGTTGAGTGTACGATGATAAGGCCGGAACTCTACTTCATCTGCTCCCTTCATTACCCATTTCCGACATCTTTGCTCCACCTGCATCTCCAAGCCCTTATTCTTCTTCTTTAGCCTCTTCCTCTCCCTTTTCCCAAACCAGACTTCTCCCGCCTTATTCTTCGTATATGCTCTTGAGATAGGTTTGAGTAATCGGGCTCCCTTTTCCTCTTCTCACTGGGTTAGTTTGAGAACTAGTGCCTTGGTGGAGATTCCTCTATCATCTTTCCCTTCCCTTTGCCTCTTACCTCGGCTGGCTTTTCGATTCTTTCATTTTCACCAACAGTGGGCGAGACTTCTCATCCTCTTCCTTCTTCCTCCTTAGCTCATCCTCCTTCGTGGCCTCTTCGAGTTGGCTCACCCTCGGTGAAGCGCAGCCAGCTCATCGAGTTGAGCCCGACATCCTCCCTGCTTCCCGGCTCATTTGCATTGGCCTTTGTGCCGACTTCTTTCTTCGTCTCCTCAATGGCGGTGTGAGGGCTCGTCCTCTTTCTTGCTCAGCCCTTTCCCCCTTTTTGACTTCATCGGCCGGGCGATCGGCTTCTTCTCCGCATCATTACATTTAACTCGGAAGTCGACTTATCCATGGCCAATGCGTTAACTACAATCGCATTGTAATCGGTCACTTGATTTTTCGGACCCATCACCTCCTCCTCCAAAGCTTTCATCTTCTTAGCTAAGACAGAGTTAGTCGAGTAGTAATTTTGTCAATAAGGTTTACCTCGACTTCCCTCATGCTTGTTATCACTGTCTCTCACATGACCTCAACCATCTTCTTTGTTTTCTTCTTCATTTTCTTAGAGAAAGCCCTCTTTATATTCTTCTCCATCCGGGCTATGATTGAAGAGATGGTTGTTCTTTGGGCTCGAATCACCGTCATCATCCTCGAGATGGTTTGTGGTTATGTTGGTGGAGGTAGTGGGGAAGGAGATCTCATTTGAATGTCCTCCTAAATGAGTATGAAGAAATCTCAATTTTTAGAGGAGGATATGATTGTGTTTGAGGAGGGATAGTGGATTGGGTTTTAGGAAGAAGGATGGTAGAAAATGATGGTTTTTCGAGGTTGAGGGTGGCTGGTATGGTTGGAGTAGGGGTAGGTGATTAGAGTGAATTGATACATGTTTTAGGGCTATTTTTAGTGCAAAAGTGAGCTAAAATGTTAGTTTTTGTGCCTAAATGTGAAAAGTATCACTCTTTTGCCTAAAAGTATTATTTGTGAGATTTTGATGTTTTCCGTCCATTTTGCAGGTAATTTGGTGGATTTTTGCCAAACCAAGAGTACCATTAGGCTTAGAATGAAGAGACGGACATCCGGGATGGCAGGGGTCGGCCGAAGCCCGTGCGAGAAAAAATGCCACAGACTCGAGCTGCGGTCGAGGACAAGAGCCTCGAGTCGAGGGATATGCGAAAGGACCAAAATTGAAGGAAGCAGGAGCCTCGACTCGAGACATGACCCTCGAGTCGAGGGATGAGACAAGGCGAAGCCTCGACTCGAGACATGACCCTCGAGTCGGGGAGTGAAGAAATGCAGGACCTCGAGTCGAGGCTGACCCTCGACTCGAGGGGAAGTTTTCATAAATTCGGTATTTAAGGACTTGAAGCGAGCAATCCGGATACATACTAGATAGTAGCATTAGTAGCGGTTTTGGGGCGATTTCTCGGGCCCCAAGCCAATTTCCATCTTAGATTAGATTAGAAGTTAGAATTAGGAGAAGATTTCAATTGATGTTGGTAGATTAGCCATAGATTAGCTTTTGATCCTTGTAATTCATTCAATTCAAGCTTGTATTGCATTTGGAGATTGTTGTTGAAGACTCGAAGCATTCCTATTTTGGTTAATTGAAGATCATTTGGTGATGTTTTTCCTCTTTTGTCTCTTTAATTTCTTAATTGTTGTGATTTGCTTTGTGTTTGTGCAATTCTATCTTCTTCCCATTGGTATTGTTTGTGGTACCATGGGCTAAATCTCTCTTGTGCTTGGGTTAATTGAAATTGATGATGAATTGATTGATGATGCTATGATTGTTGATGATTGGAGATCAATTGAGTAGATTGCTTACTAATTGTGATTCTCATTTGTGCTTCATTCATAATTATCTCTTTAGATTAGTGTTCGATCACCCTAGCTATAGACGAGTTGCGCTAACGTGATCCTAGATTAATCGGGTGATAATTGTGTATGAATGTGTGGATTGGGTGCTTCGGAATCGAGAGATTAGTTGCACTAAGGATACTCACATTAGTTTGTTTCCTAATTGTGATTCTTAATTGTGCTTTGTGTAAAATTGTTGCTTTTGATTAATGGTTGATCACCCTAGCAATAGGCGAGAGTTGAGCTAACGTGATTAGGTGTTGATCGAGTTTCAATTTTGCATGATTGTATGAATTGGGGATTTCTACATTGAGAGATGGGAAAGACTAAGGATACTCGCATTAGGCATTGTGATTTTAATGGAGTGATTAATTTCATGATGGTTTATGCTTTCTATCTTAGTTGATTTGCAATTTGATTCAATTGTAGCTTGTTGATTGATGATTCATTGATGGATGTTAATCCTAGCACCTCTATTCCTCCATTTATTGTTGTATTTGTTATCGCATTCTTAGTGTTCGATCATTTGCTTGCTCCTTGTTGTATTGTATTTTTGCTTGTGTTTTGTTGTTTTTGTACCAAACCATTGTTGCAACTCTAGTCACTAAGAACTTGTATTTCTAGGACCTCATGTGCATACTTTTTCCCTTGGGTTCGATATTTTGTTGATTGGTCTTAATAACTCTTACCCTATACACTCCAATCAAATGCATTTGATTGGAGTGTATAGGTAAGAGTTATTAAGACCAATCAACAAAATATCGAACCCAAGGGAAAAAGTATGCACATGAGGTCCTAGAAATACAAGTTCTTAGTGACTAGAGTTGCAACAATGGTTTGGTACAAAAACAACAAAACACAAGCAAAAATACAATACAACAAAGAGCAAGCAAATGATCGAACACTAAGAATGCGATAACAAATACAACAATAAATGGAGGAATAGAGGTGCTAGGATTAACATCCATCAATGAATCATCAATCAACAAGCTACAATTGAATCAAATTGCAAATCAACTAAGATAGAAAGCATAAACCATCATGAAATTAATCACTCCATTAAAATCACAATGCCTAATGTGGTATCCTTAGTCTTTCCCATCTCTCAATGTAGAAATCCCCAATTCATACAATCATGCAAAATTGAAACTCGATCAACACCTAATCACGTTAGCTCAACTCGCCTATTGCTGGGGTGATCAACCATTAATCAAAAGCAACAATTTTACACAAAGCACAATTAAGAATCACAATTAGGAAACAAACTAATGTGAGTATCCTTAGTGCAACTAATCTCTCGATTCCGAAGCACCCAATCCACACATTCATACACAATTATCACCCGATTAATCTAGGATCACGTTAGCGCAACTCACTCGTCTATAGCTAGGGTGATCGAACACTAATCTAAAGAGATAATTATGAATGAAGCACAAATGAGAATCACAATTAGTAAGCAATCTACCAATTGATCTCCAATCATCAACAATCATAGCATCATCAATCAATTCATCATCAATTTCAATTAACCCAAGCACAAGAGAGATTTAGCCCATGGTACCACAAACAATACCAATGGGAAGAAGATAGAATTGCACAAACACAAAGCAAATCACAACAATTAAGAAATTAAAGAGACAAAAGAGGAAAACATCACCAAATGATCTTCAATTAACCAAAATAGGAATGCTTGAGTCTTCAACAACAATCTCCAAATGCAATACAAGCTTGAATTGAATGAATTACAAGGATCAAAAGCTAATCTATGGCTAATCTACCAACATCAATTGAAATCTTCTCCTAATTCTAACTTCTAATCTAATCTAAGATGGAAATTGGCTTGGGCTCCGAGAAATCGCCCCAAAACCGCTTACTAACCGCTACTATCTAGTATGTATCTGGATTGCTCTCGCTTCAAGTCCTTAAATACCGAATTTATGAAAACTTCCCCTCGAGTCGAGGGTCAGGCCTCGACTCGAGGTCCCCGCATTTCTTCACTCCTCGACTCGAGGGTCATGTCTCGAGTCGAGGCTTCGCCTTTGTCTCATCCTCGACTCGAGGGTCATGTCTCGAGTCGAGGCTCTGCTTTCCTTCAATTTTGGTCCTTTCGCATATCCTCGACTCGAGGCTCTTGTCCCCACTGCAGCTCGAGTCCAGTGGCATTTTTTTCGCATGGCTTCGCCCCGACCCTCGTTTTCATCCCGGATGTCCGTCTCTTCATTCTAAGCCTAATGGTACTCTTGGTTTGGCAAAAATCCACCAAATTACCTGCAAAATGGACGGAAAACATCAAAATCTCACAAATAATACTTTTTAGGCAAAAGAGTGATACTTTTCACATTTAGGCACAAAAACTAACACTTTAGCTCACTTTTGCACTAAAAATAAATTTCTAAACATGTATCAATTCACTCTAATCATACCCCAAACTTGAATTGTTGCTCGTCCTCGAGCAACGTAGAAACTAAGAACAAAGGAGTGAATTGATTGCAATTATGTCACATGGCATCATAGACGAAAAATAAGACAATCGAACTCATCAATGATCACTTGTATCAATGCAACTCTCCACTAGCCATCAAGATGAATCATGCTCAAATAAATGCTCAATCAAATACTCAACACATTGCTCCTTCCATGGAGTGTTTCACTCTTCACTCAAGTGTATCAAGGTTTAAAGCACTCAATCATCAATTCACAAATAAGTACACCATATGCTTGCCACAAGACTTAATCTCAATCAAAATCATTTGTGATCAATCAAGAATCAAAGAGGTCTTTCTTCTAGGTTGTAATGTTGGCTCTTTGGAAAGGTGGGATTTTTTGGGTAAGAGTGACTAAATAGTAGAGACTTGAATGAAAGCTAATCAATACAATACACATCTCTTCACTTTCATCTAGCACACTCTTACTATTGAACTTCAATGATCAATCCACCATTCACTTAAGCTTTCTTTCTTTAAGCTCACAAATTGAATCATTTCACTTTTCATGCATTTTCCTTACAATTCAATCTTTCACAACCTTTCTTTTCTTTATGCTTCATTCATCACTTTGCTCATCATCTTCCCACACTTAGCAATCAAATCACCATCATTAGCCAACATTCAAGCTCTACAAAGCATAGGACAAGAAGGCTCATAAAAATAGGCTAATGGCTTCAATTTCACTTGGCTTGCCAAAGAATATGGATCATAGGCTCAACATGGCTCACTAAGGAAATCAAATGTATTTGGTAGGATAGTATTTGGCAAAGTAACTCATCATCCCAAACATGGCCTCTTATCATTTTCAAGACATCTTACAAAGATCAATATCAACAAGTCTAGTGGCAAGTTCTAGTATACAAATCATGAATGATGCACTCACAAAGGATTACTATCAACCGTATAAGATGTACGATTATAAGGCACAAAACTCACGGGCTTAACTTGAGCAATGAATCAAGAATTTTCAATCACATTCATCTTCACATAATTAATCAAGCAACTAGCATCAAGCTACACATCTACTAATAATCATATCAAAATCCAATAATCTTACAACTCAAGCACAAATGCTCATGTACATAACCTCAAGCATACTCACTATATCAAGATGATACTAAAAATTTTGTCAATGAATCCACTATTAAGCTCAAAATCAATAAATCTCAAAAGCCTAGGAATAAGGAATCCAAAGAAATCATCAAGGAATAATCATCAATAGACCATCAAACTCAATAAGATCAAGATAATAACCACCATCAATAAAATCATCCAAAATCCAAAACCAATCATAACAATCATCACAATCATCAAGTCAAGAGTATAATCATCATCAAAAGTACAAAGGAAAACAAGAATATCAGAATCTAAAGATCAACAAGAAGAGGGAATGAGGAATAGGGATAGCCCTAATAGTCGGACGGTGGCGGTGGAGGAGGGTAGTGTCCCTGCCCGAAATTCCACGAGCTCATCTCTTTGAAGGAGTGTATACATGTCATGCCGAGTCTTCGAGAGACTCCTCCCGCATCCTCCGAGTCTCTTCATTAAATCTTCGTGACTCCTCCATCATCCGGTACATCTCATCCTCGACGGGTCGACTCTCTATGTGCATCCTCCGACTGTCGCCCACATCTCCTCCGTCGTAACCCACGGTCTCGAGATGAACTCCCGCCTCGTACTCTCTGCTTCCTCATCTCGTCCCGCCGTACATGTTAATCTCGGCTGGTAATCCTCGTCCATCTCAGACCGCGGCTCCTCTTGCTCCGGCTCCTCATCATCCTCATCCTCGTAATCATAATCTCCGATCTCTACCTCTCGCTCCTCTGCAGCCTCCATCACCCCGATCATCATCGTAACCCGACCGCCGACCTCCATCGTCATCATCAACCTCCCTAAGCACATCCCCATGCTCTCTAGTGTAAGCGTCGATCGCCTCAAGATGACGCCGTGACCACATACGCAGATTGATAGTCACAAAGGCTCGAGATCCGAAAATCAAGCTGCCAACTCTCTTATTAGGGAGAGGGAATCGGCCACCATGATGTTGCCAGTAGGCACCACGTCCTACCGATGCGGCTCTAGCGTCCTCATGCGCCGCATGGTGTCTCGTAGTAAGGTCGGGGCCCTCCACCGCTACGAGGTTATGCGTCGGAATCCCAAAATGCTCGGCGATCAATGTAATCATGCCACCGGTTAATCTTCTTGAACTTCGTGCTAGTGGCTCTCTCAAATAAATAGCAAAGGTAGGCGCGGCATTAAATCTCGACTCCATGTAAGAAGCACCAAATGACGTACAACTCCTCGGAAACCACGGCTCCTCCTCCGATCTCGCGAATATGGTACTGCGAGAATCTTCTCAAGATATCGGATGACCGGGTTCGGATATGTGTGCTCTTAGACTTCCCGAGGAACAAAATCGGGCTGATTAGGAGCCCTGATCAAATCCTTCTCCAAAATCGCTTAGCATTATACTCCTTCCGATGTTCAACAGTGATCGGTCGAGGTCAGTAGGTGCTCCAATAATCTCGTTGATCTCGCCCGTGAGTCAACGAGTACTCATACCCCATGAGCTCAAATGTAATACTCCTCTGGAATTTGGCCCTCCCGGCCTTATCAACTCTCACCGTGCACAGAACTCGAGAGTGAGTCCGATATACGCCCTAGGCCTCTTAGTCAAGAAGCCCCCATCCCGACTTGCCAAATAGGCGAGGAATATCCTCCTCGATCCCCATCGATATCATGCAATCTTGGTCCACTAGTCTAGTCTTGACCACCCGGTTATAAAGCTCGAATATAACTCAATATGAGTCCTCCACCGGTGATCATCCCACTGAATTCCGAGCTCAGCGGTGTCCTATGTGCACGTCGGATAGCAGCTTCTTTCTCACGAATCTCCGCCTCGTAAAGGTTATGTCCTGCTGCCCTCTAGACATTGTTCCTGCCAAAACATTCCCAAAAGCAAAAATCAATACCAACAAATACAATACGAGCTCAGAAAATATCAACCATACCATGAACGAGTCAACAATCAAAAATCATCTCAAATGAACAAAATCCCTAGTAACTAGCAATCGAGCCTCAACAATGGTCAATGAGTCAACTAAACACATATATCCAATAGAAGTGCTCAAAATAGTCCTCAAACATGTATACTTACTAGAATGGCCCCACAATTAATTCACAAGTAAGCTCGCAAATAATCATGCAATTATGCTCACTAAAATCCCAAAATCATAGGCCAATTAGCAAGTAATTCAACAATTATGCATCAACAAATCATACACTTCTATCAACACCATAATTCAACTTGACCAAATGATCCCAACAATTATACTAGGAATTCCTACAAATGCCATAATTCACAATTCCAATCCAATCTTCACAAATAAACGAGCACAATATGAAATTCAATCCTAAACATGCTCCTATTCTCATCAAACAATCCAAATATACTCATACAAGGCTTCAAATCATCCAAAATAATCATGCATAGAAGGTGTTTGTCAAAATGTCCACATGAAATTCCAATTTCAAGAATTTTATCTCAAATCATAACACCCATGCAAATATTACAATATACAATGAAATTGAAACCAAGAAGAGTAGAAATTACGTACCTTGTTTGTGAATTTATCCCAAAAACGAACAATGGAGACACCCAATCAAATATACCCAAAAAACCCCAAATTAACTCAACTCAAACCCTCAAAATCCTATCTTGATGCAATGTAATTGAATATATGGTGAAATGATGATGATTGTACGGTGGAAACGACGTGAAATCGCCGGAAATGGATGGGGAACGAATGCTGAACGGCTTCTCAAAACCCTCGAGTCGGGGTTACGTGGTTCTCACGCTGCGTATTTAAAAATTACACGCGCCTCGAGTCGGAGGTCAGGCCTCGACTCGAGGGATCCAAAAATTCTCATGCCTCGACTCGAGGTCTCACGCACGACTCGGGGATATGCAAAACCAACTCCTCGACTCGAGGTGGCACCCTCGACTCGAGGGATTTGTCAAATTATGAAATTTCGACTAAGTGTCAATCCCTCGACCCGGGTCCATGCACTCTCGACCACAGGGTCGAGTCCAGGAATTTTTGACGATTCCGGCCCGACCCGACCCCGAAACTCCTAAAAATGACCTTTATACCCCTAACGAACCCAAATATGCAAGAAATTACCGTTTTGGTCCCTCGATTTAAGCCCGGTCGCTCATTCGATCGAGGAGACCGGGTTCTCTTCCTTTTGCTCATTTTCACCAACTTTTAAGCTCTCATTTCCTTCTCGATTCCTCGATTCCTTTGCAAATTCGATCCTTTCCAATCCTCGTAGTGAGTATACCTACACACAGCAAAACAATTCCTCAAAATAATCATCACTAAGAGATGCATTCTACTAAATAACACACCCCCAAACTTGAATGAAGTCATGCATTCAAGTTTGGCTCCAAATATATGCAACTCATAATGATATCAACAATTAAGCACAACAATATATGAATCTCAAAGCATAGAGCGTCATGTACCAAGAATAAGCAATTAAGTAGCAAGCCAAATCTCCCAAAAAAACAAAAACACTAATCTACCAAAAGCACAAAAAGAACAAATAAAAAGGATGGGTTGCCTCCCATCAAGCGCTATTTTTATTGTCCTTTGCCGGACTTATTCGTTCACATCCAACATCCTTCATCGGAATGGCCAAGGGTAACGATCCTCCTTCCCATTGTATCTCGATCTTTGTGCTTCAAGGTCTAGGAGGTTCACCGAATAGATAGGACAACCACCTATAGAAATGCAAAGTGTCCATGGTTGTCCCCTTTTTCTCTTGTCATCCTCCTCTTCCATTCTTTTTCTTCAAGGATGCCCAAGCGTTTCTTTAATTCTTCCCTATAGTCAAAATTCACAAGAGGCAAAATTAAACCATTAGAAGAATCAATTTCAATTAAATCACAAATTGAAGAGTTAGAGGGTATAGAAATGCCCATTTCAATCTTCAATGCCTCCTTAGGTGCTTCTAGGTTCTCTTCTTCATTATAGCTCATGTCCATTAATGGACACTCCTCTTCCTCACTTTTGACAAGGAAATTTTCCACTTCAACCTCTTTGCTTGGACCCTCTACTACATCTCTTCTTTCACTTTCTTCCTCCCCTTCTTCTTCTTGATTCTCCATGATGGTCAAGTTCTTTACTTGGTGTAGGAAATTTTTGACTTGACACTTTATAAACGTGAAGTGGACTTCGGTGATCTCCATATTCCCCTCGATCCATGAATTGACCATTGCTTTGGTCTCATAGATTTCCTCATACAAGGGAAGCATTTCATCACACCTAGTGTCATTTTCCTCAATTCTTTCCAACAATACTCCAAGCATCTCTTGCAAGTTAGCTCTCACACCATGGAGTCCCCATTCTTCAATTTGAGGAGAAGCTTGTGGCATTGGATAGTCATTCTCATAGCTCCTCCTATCATCATAATAATCTTCCTCTTCCGATGCCCCTTGAAATTCGAATCCACAATATTGATTGCATGCTTGATCATAAGGCTCATAATATTGGAACATCTCTTGAGGTGGGGGAGAAATTTCTTCACTTATCCAATCTTCATAATTGGATGGAACTTGTTGCCATTGAGAATTATCTTCATAGTTCCTCCAATCATTGTAGCTCAATTCTTCAAAATGTGGAGAATACACTCTACCATCTTGATAATATTCTTGATTCCACAAGTATGAGTTGTATCCTTCCATCTAGACAAGATTTCAAAGTATCAAATTCAAACAAAAATAACAAAACAAACACAAACACAAAGGCAACAAGTAGTCACTTCAAACAATTCCTAAGTCTCACTTAAGGCGCAAAAACTAATTCCCGGCAACGGCGCCATTTGATTGGAGTGTATAGGGTAAGAGTTATTAAGACCAATCAACAAAATATCGAACCCAAGGGAAAAAGTATGCACATGAGGTCCTAGAAATACAAGTTCTTAGTGACTAGAGTTGCAACAATGGTTTGGTACAAAAACAACAAAACACAAGCAAAAATACAATACAACAAGGAGCAAGCAAATGATCGAACACTAAGAATGCGATAACAAATACAACAATAAATGGAGGAATAGAGGTGCTAGGATTAACATCCATCAATGAATCATCAATCAACAAGCTACAATTGAATCAAATTGCAAATCAACTAAGATAGAAAGCATAAACCATCATGAAATTAATCACTCCATTAAAATCACAATGCCTAATGTGAGTATCCTTAGTCTTTCCCATCTCTCAATGTAGAAATCCCCAATTCATACAATCATGCAAAATTGAAACTCGATCAACACCTAATCACGTTAGCTCAACTCTCGCCTATTGCTAGGGTGATCAACCATTAATCAAAAGCAACAATTTTACACAAAGCACAATTAAGAATCACAATTAGGAAACAAACTAATGTGAGTATCCTTAGTGCAACTAATCTCTCGATTCCGAAGCACCCAATCCACACATTCATACACAATTATCACCCGATTAATCTAGGATCACGTTAGCGCAACTCTCGTCTATAGCTAGGGTGATCGAACACTAATCTAAAGAGATAATTATGAATGAAGCACAAATGAGAATCACAATTAGTAAGCAATCTACTCAATTGATCTCCAATCATCAACAATCATAGCATCATCAATCAATTC
Organism: Paraleonurus japonicus; assembly: GCA_030762865.1. Classification (NCBI taxonomy): domain Eukaryota; kingdom Viridiplantae; phylum Streptophyta; class Magnoliopsida; order Lamiales; family Lamiaceae; genus Paraleonurus; species Paraleonurus japonicus. Next base: position 19,216,284 of record CM061061.1, on the reverse strand, counting down.
ATCATCAATTTCAATTAACCCAAGCACAAGAGAGATTTAGCCCATGGTACCACAAACAATACCAATGGGAAGAAGATAGAATTGCACAAACACAAAGCAAATCACAACAATTAAGAAATTAAAGAGACAAAAGAGGAAAAACATCACCAAATGATCTTCAATTAACCAAAATAGGAATGCTTGAGTCTTCAACAACAATCTCCAAATGCAATACAAGCTTGAATTGAATGAATTACAAGGATCAAAAGCTAATCTATGGCTAATCTACCAACATCAATTGAAATCTTCTCCTAATTCTAACTTCTAATCTAATCTAAGATGGAAATTGGCTTGGGGCCCGAGAAATCGCCCCAAAACCGCTACTAATCGCTACTATCTAGTATGTATCTGGATTGCTCTGCTTCAAGTCCTTAAATACCGAATTTATGAAAAACTTCCCCTCGAGTGAGGGTCGTGCCTCGACTCGAGGTCCCCGCATTTCTTCACTCCCTCGGCTCGAGGGTCATGTCTCGAGTCGAGGCTTCGCCTTTGTCTCATCCCTCGACTCGAGGGTCATGTCTCAGTCGAGGCTCACGCTTTTCCTTCAATTTTGGTCCTTTCTGCATATCCCTCGACTCGAGGCTCTTGTCCCTCGACTGCAGCTCGAGTCCAGGCATTTTCTCGCACGGGGCTTCGGCCCCACCCACTGTTTTCATCCGGATGTCCGTCTCTTCATTCTAAGCCTAATGGTACTCTTGGTTTGGCAAAAATCCACCAAATTACCTGCAAAATGGACGGAAAACATCAAAATCTCACAAATAATACTTTTTAGGCAAAAGAGTGATACTTTTCACATTTAGGCACAAAAACTAACACTTTAGCTCACTTTTTGCACTAAAAATAGCCCTAAAAACATGTATCAATTCACTCTAATCAGTAGGTTCAGCTAGGGTAGGTGTGAGTGAGGATTCACCGGGGTGATGGTGAGTTCGGCTTGGGTTGGAATTTGGGTGATGGGGTTGGGTGGTTATTTGGAGCAAGCGTGGCTATTTCGGAGGCTCAGAGGTGCCAGCCGGGCACACCTCTTCATTGCCAGAGGAGGATTGGGATAATGAGAGAGAAGAGTTTGTACCTTCCTTTTGAATCGGAGAGAGCGGCTTCCTTGGTCGGCGAGGAGGGACTTGGTTGCCCGACCTCAATGATCTTGAGGACGCACACTTCTTGGAAGCAGCGTGGAGGACTCTGCTCGCCGCCCCGAGCTTCCGTAAGACTCGGATGCTCGTGATTTTGTCCGAGGCCTCTTCGAAGGATGAATTGGGCATCCTCATCGAGTCCTCATCGATGGTTGGCTTGAGGCGGCGGTGATGGCTCCTCCGCGGCTTTCTTCTCGAGAGGCCTTGACCGGCCTCCTTCGCAGTCTCCTCTGAGGGGATCTCGCCCCCTGCTCTTGCCTCCTCATTATCTCCACAACAAGAGGAGTCTCCTCACCTGCACTTCCTCAACAACCGGCTCGGCCACCGCCTCTGCGGCTGCCTTCTAGCGTCCTCTGCGCTGCTGCTGCTACTCTTTGTTCTCGTGCGGCGTCGACTCATCATCGAGTCTCGTACTCCTACAAGCGTCTCATCCTTTGTCGATCCCTTTCGCTTGGAGTACTTCTTGGCTCCTATCCTCCATCATTCTCTGTTCGGTCCCTCTCTCGGCCACGGTGATCTTATTGAATAGACTGATTGTTGAGTTCGCAACCCATCCTTCAGCAGTTGATTTGACACTCAGCCTTTTCTTCTCCTCATTAAGCCTCGTGGATCAACAACAGTGCACCCAATTCACCTGAACTCCATCCAGATAGCCCTCATACAAGACAATCTGGGCTTGGATAGCCCATCATGTGAACTCGATCTCCAAGTACAGACTTAGTCACCACCGTCATTAACAACCTGGATCTCCTCCTCGGCAAGTTTTTCTTCAAATCCCGTCAAGTCCCTCTCGTAAGTGACTTTTGCCATCAGGTCGAATGATTCCTCCCACTCATATTCTTTGTACGTCAATGGATTCACTCCTTCCATTGACGTATCAATGATCCTGGCAATATTTTCTCTGTGTATGAAAGGGTTGTGCCGTCAACCCTCGTATCGAAACCCTCTCAAGTATCCTGCATATTTACTGTAAATTCCGCTCCCAAAAGGTCTACGGTTTTGTTTTGGGAGACTTCATTGATAAGAATCCTCAATCGTGATGCTTCTAACAATCGGAGAATTTACGCCGATTCTCTGTCTCTCGTGGTTTCAAGTCCACGTACATCTCGCTTTTAGTTTGTTCTTGAACACTTCTTCGTTCATCTTAAATCCGGATGTATTGGTGGAAATATAAGTTGGTTTATGGATTTTGGTGGTTTTTATGAAGAAGCCATGGTAAACAGATAGAAAGTTTGAGAGAATTTGCAGTAAATTAGGGTGGAATTCGTAAAAGTGAATTTCGAAATAACAAAGGTAAGTTTTTAAATCAGAGGAGAGAGAGGGAAAAATTTGGGAAGATGATACGTGGTAAACTTAGAAAATTTTTTTACCATTGATTGTCTAAGGCGCGTGAAAAATATCAACGGCTAAGCGAGAAAATCACTTCGCATTCAGCGCTTTGGCATTAACGCGTCTTAAAGCGTGTAAAAGTAAACGTTTATCCTATGGATTAGACGGCTAATAGGGTTACTTTATGCGAGGTAATTAGTATACTGACGTAAGCGAAATATACCTTTCTTTGCATAAAGGTTTCCTATTTCAGACTTGAATTCGTCGAGACTTGGTCAATAACGACCTTGTCTTATTCTTTGAAAATTTCTCCGAGTCTGATTTTTGAAAATAAAGTATTTTTAAGACAGAATTATTTCAATGCCATTATTTTAAATAAAGAATTTTTAGAGACAAAACTCATCCGAAAGGTTTTGAAATAGATGAGCTTGTGAGAAAAATTTTGAAAACACACTTTTGAAGAGAACAAAGGAAGGGTGAGCAGGATGAGGAGGTTTTATCAAGTTAGTAGATTCAAGTTGATCTAACAATGTTGATTTATCTGCTCTGAGATATAAAAACTTAAGAAACCATTAGTAGACAAAGTAACTCGGATAGGATGCAATTAGTCATCTGTTTTGAAGAAATCAGGTGACTATTGTTTCCTTGTCTGATTTACTTTATGTCAAATACGCAATTGTCAAGTCGGATAAGGTCAATATGACTAATCCTTGATTCTTGATTCCTAAGAAGGAGATCAATGATATCAGCTCTTTGATTGTCCTTTGATACATATCTAGTTTGACAATTCTTTCTAGACAAGATTTAAAGAAAAGAAAGAAGGAAAACAGATACAAGATACAAACAATAGTAATAAAAATCAGCTAAGGATGCATCAAGTAATCCTAACTCTAAACACAATTCTTTAAATCTAGATTCAGCTAAGGCTTTTGTAAGTAGATCTGCCCTCCGAGACTCGGTGGCTATCTTTTCTATCCTATCATTCTTTTCAACATGATCTCTAATGAAGTGGTGTCGATATCTATATGCTTACACCTAGAATGCAAGACAGGGTTGTATGTTATGGCTATTGCACTATTACTATCACAATAAATAGGAACAAATGATGTTAGAATGTTATAATCCCTAAGTTGTTGACTAATCCAGAGGAGTTGAGAGAAACAACTACCACCGCCATGTATTCAACTTCGGTTGTGGAGGTTGCAACAGATGTCTGCTTCTTAGATAACCAAGAAATTAATTTGTTGCCTAAAAATTGACAAGTTAGGGGTGGATTTCCTATCAATTTTACAGCCTCCAAAATCGAGTCTGAATAGCCCGATAGCTCGAAGTTGTCATCGAGATGGGTACCATAACCCAACCTGCAAAGTCCCTTTAAGATATTTAAGGATTTTCTTAGCCGTCTCCAGATGAGTTTTCTTGGGATTAGATTGGAATCTTGCACATACCCCAACCGCAAAGGCTATGTCCGGCCTACTTACGGTGAGATAGAGAAGGGATCCAATCACCCACGATACTCCGTTGCATCTGTGGTATCCCCGCTCATCTCGAATCCATAGAGAAGTTAGTTGCCATAGGTATTTTAATTTTCCTACTAGTAGTCATCCCAAATTTATCTATAAGGTCATTCGCATACTTAGTCGATGTATGAATATACCCTTAATCGTCTGTTTAATCTGCAAGCCTAGAAAATATGTCAATTCGCCCATCATAGACATCTCAAACCTGTTTTTCATGAGAACACTAAACTCTTCACACAAGGTCAGATTAGGTGAACCAAATATTATATCATCCACATAAATTTGAACCAACAAGATGTTGCCATCTATATTTTTTCTAAACAAAGTTCGATCTATCTTACCTTTTGAGAAACCACTTGAAATCAAGAATTTACGATAGAGTATCGTACCAAGCCACGGGTGCTTGTTTCATCCATATAGAGCCTTATTAAGTTTGTAGACCTTGTTATTGATCTTAAACCCAGAGGTCATTCTACATAGACTTCCTCAATTAACACACCATTTAGGAAGGCAGACTTGACATCCATCGAAAGACTTTGAAAGATTTATAAGCGGAAATGCCAAAAACAGCCTTATTGCTTCTAATCGGCAACTAGAGCATAGGTTTCATCATAGTCTATCCCCTCGGACTATGAGTAACCTTGAGCTACCAATCTTGTCTTATTACGAACAATAATGTTGTTTTCATCAGCTTTATTCTTAAACACCCATTTGGTGCCTATAATCTTTCTATGTAAGGGTCTCTGGCCCACCAGCCTCCCAAATATTTTGCCTTTCAAACGATGCAGCTTCTTCCTACATGGTCTGTTATCCGGTTTGGATCGAGATAGAGCCTCCTCAATAGACTTAGGCTCGAGAAGTGATACATAGCAACTAAACAAACTTTGGGAATCTATCATTGTTCGTGTCTGCACACTACTTTGGATGGGTCCCCAATGATTTGGTCGGTTGGATGATAACTTCTCATCCTCTTGCCTATTTGAGTAGAAGTATTCTCATCTGGAGACTCGGTAGGCAACTCATTCGATTTTATTTTGTCTCGAGCAGACGTTCCCCCTTCATCTACCACTGGCCGATCGGATGATGTCAAGGGTGTCTCCTCAGATGGAACTGAAGAGGGGTTGCCTCTCGATTCTCGAGATGGGGATTCTTCTTCATCTGAATCAATCAAAACTAAGCGAGATAGACTGTCCTATGTTTAGTTTTAGTTAGTTCAATTTTATCTAGATCATCTCGTAATTTGATTCACTTTATCGAGAAAGTATGCAATTCATCAAATACCACACGAGGAGTTCCTCCACATAAAGAGTTATCTTGTTGAAGACTCAAAGCTTTGGAAGTGTTAGAATATCCCAAGAATATTCCATCGCAGCCTTAGCATCAAAGGTCCTCGGCTTAGACTTCTCATTGTTATGATTGAAGCATTTACAACCAAAGGCACGAAAGTATGAGATTCTTGGAACCTTACCCTTCCAGATCTCATAAGGTGTCTTACCCTTACTCTTGGTAGTAAGCATCTGCTTCGAGTGTAGCAAGGTCTGTGTTAATGGCTTCACCCAGAACCTATGAGGTGTTCCATACTCAGCTAGCATGCTCCTCGGCTGCTTCTTTGAGAGTTCTATTTCTCCTCTCCACAACTTCATTCTCATTGTGGTGTTCTAGTGAAGAAGTCTCATGAACTATACCATTCTCATTCGGTATAGTTAGATAAACAAGAATTCAAGAATTCGGTTCCTTATCACTCCTAATTTTAATAATATTAACACCTTTCTCATTTTTGAATTTATCTCGAGCAGATCGGGGATCTTGTTCACCTGTCTCATTCTTTTTGAAACGAAATATTATCCAAGTGTATCTAGAAAAGTCATCAACAACAATAAGAGTATATATCATTCCACTAAAGCCGAGTGGTGTAACAGTCCAAACAAATCAAGATGAAGGAGTTGTAAAACTCTTTCGGATGAGGATGTGTTAATACTTTTAAAAGAGTGTCTGCATTTACCTTTTTTGACAAGCATCACATTTCGTATCGGTTGAACAGAATTTCTCGGGTAGTCCTTTGACAAGATTCTTTTTAGCTAGCTTACTAAGGGTTTTGAAATTCAGATGACTAAGTCTTTTATGCCATAGCCAGTGAGATCATCTCCACCTTTAGCTACAAGACATGTATCTTTGGGGCAATCGTTGAAGTTAGCCACATAGACATTACCATGTCGAAGCTAGTTAAGAGTACCTTGTCGAAGAGCTATCTAAGATATCACACTTATCTTTAGAAAATTTTACAAGAAAGCTTTTATCACAGAGTTGAGAAAGCAGACAACAAGTTATGCTTTAAACCTTCTACAAAATAAACCTCGTATAATCGACATCCCATATAATTAATGTACCAACTCCCTTAGTCTTTCCACAGCTTATTATCTCCAAATAAAACTCTGGACCATCAATATTCTGAAAATTTGATAGTAGCTTTTATTACAAGTCATGTCTTTGTGAACAGTCCTTTGTCTATGTACCGAGATGGAAGCTAAAATCTCTTCCTTAAGTGATAATCCCTGTGATTCTGCCAAGACAGATTAGGTATGAGGTACCCTAGTGATCTTGGGTCATTTAAGGTCAATAATCACTTTGGGTATCCAGACAAACAACTCATTCTTCAATAATAAATCAGATTGGATCTGCTACCAAATCTGTCTACAAACACATCACATTTGAATGAGAATTTATTGTAGTCAAATTTAGTGACTTTCTTAAACTTTGGAAAAGTAGGATAGCATCTGTTTCTCCCATCAAAAGAACTCGTAATAAGAATTTCTTCAAATCTTAGTTCTTGGAACCCTCTTGGTCGATCTGGACCCCTTATGCGAATTTTATTTTTGATTAGGAGATGTAGTCCTCATCTAACTTTGTGGTTTCCAAGGGCCAATTTTAACTTCTTTTGATGTTTCAAAGCAGCTTTCAAAAAATTTCCTTGATTTTTGAACTTCGATTTATTATTTCTATCATAGCCAAGTCCTGTCTTATCATGAGATTTTTAGATGTACTAAAGATATGGTCTATAACTGATTGTGAGTTATTAAGTGGCTCATTTTGAAGATAAGCTTCTCATTGGCCTTCTTAATTGACTCATTTTCAGTACAAACCATTTCAAATTTATCTTTCAAAGATTTTAATTCATTTTCTAGTCTTTCGACATGCATTAGGCGATGTACTAGCCTCACTTAGGGTAAACATTCCCTTGAATGTTTACTCGGACTGAGTAGTTCACAACTTGTTTGCCTTTAACTAGAGTCTGAATCGATCTTTCAAAGTTAAATTTTCAGTCTCTAATTGTTTGTAAGCACTTAGAGACATTTTTAGATCTTTCAAAAGTCCTTTGATAACAGTTTGGTCATTGTCGAGGCGTTTGTAAGAATCATTATCGGATGAGGAGTAGTAATCTACCTCTTTGGCCATCAGCAGACTTCATCTTCGATCCAAAATCAGATGAGGATGATGAGGATGATGATGACTTTCTTGACTCTTTCTCCTTAGCAAGAAGAGCTCTACGATCTGCAAAACGCCTATCTCTCTTCTTCCTTTTCTCCTCTCTTTCCTTGGGAGTCACCGGGGACAAGCCATAAAGTGACCTTGCTTGTTACAGTGTAATAAGTATCTCCCTGTCTGATTTAGGACTGATAGGATTCTTTCTTGCAGGTGATTTGTATCTTCTTGTCTCGATTCTTTCTCTTATCATCATCTCGTTGATTCATCATCTTTCCTTCTTGATCTGGATATGTCCTTCTCTCGCAAATCTCAATTTATTACGCTTATATTTCATTCTTTTAATCGATCATACCTTTTTGTTAGCAAAGCCTTCTGCTCCTTTAAGAATAGATCAGCTCCTTTAGGCTCAGCCATCTTGTCTTGTCTTCTTTGTTGACAAAGGCAAAGTCTTAGATGAGGTGCTTAACTCCATCTCATCTTCCTCATCTTCAATTTGAATATCATATTCTAAAGCTTTAAGATGAGAAAATAAGGTATGATGTGAAATTAAGGATAAATTTTGAGTTGTTTTGAGGATATTGGCCTTTTCTCTCCATCTTTTACTCAAGGATCTGAGTATCTTATTATTAATCTCCTTTTACGTATAATTCTTTCCTAAATCTGCACTTTGTTGAGAAGATTTGTCAATCGACATCCAACTGGTCTACGCTTTCATTCTCTTTCATCTTAAATGTATCAAATGCATGTAACACAGTTGTAGTTTATTCTCCTTGACTTGGTCTCGATCCTCGCATACACTAGCAAGTGTTTCCCATATTTCCTTAGCTGTTTTGCACCTCTTTACTTTCTCAATCCAATCTTTGCTTAATGTCTCAATGATCTCTCGTCCTCGCTACATGGTCCAGATTATGAATTTTTCTCTCATAATTAGTCAGCTCTGCACTTTTTTCTCTTGTCTTACTCTTGTTTCAGCAGCTCTAGTCCCATCACTAGTTCCTCCATAATAGAACTTAATTGGGCCTTCTTCAAGCACTTCTTTCATCCTATCATGGATTGCCTTAAGATGGTTTTCCATATTGAACTTCCAATAATTATATTCCTCAATTGAAAACTCAGTGCACTCCTAGATTTCTTGCTTTTAATAGATGACATAGTGAATCAAAGAATCTCAACAAGAACTTGTTAGTAGCAAGGTTAGTGGATTGAAACTAAATAAGATAAACAAGAAACAATTCCGTAAATTTTTCAAGACCACAAATCTATATCAAAAATAGCTTAACACCGCTCCGATACCACTTGTTGGTCCCACCGATTGAGTGAATTAGCAAAGAACCTTAGACAACCTTCTAGTGAAAATCTAGAAGGGGGAGGGATTGAATGGATTTTCAAATCCTTTTTCAAAGATTAGAATATCAATTCAAAGTATCAAAGTTCACACAGCGGAAAAGCGATTTTAACTCAATCTTTATGGATCAAAAGCAATCGACTAAGAATCGAAATTGAACTTGTTGAAAGTTGATTGAGAACAAGATAAGTAAAATAAAGCAAGAAAGAACACTACGATTTATAGTGGTTCGGATCAAACTGATCCTACATCCACTCTCCTTCTTCAACTTGGAGAAGGGTCTCGACCACTTACTTACTTTCTTACTTACAATCTTACAAATACAACTTTCAAGATCTTCTATCTTCAATCATATTCTTCAACCTATCTTCCTGGAATTTCTAGAATACGGTGCAATGATTGTTGAAGATATGCAATAAGTGTTCTATAAACACTTTTGAACTTATGAAAAATTGCGTTGAAAAACTTGCGTGAGACTTTTAAAAACTTGTGAGTAAATGTGAATAAAAGTGCTGAAAAATTATTAAGTTTGAAATCGTGCCTAAATCTATTTATAAGCACGAGAAACGATTAGTTTGTTGTAACAAACTAAAAACCGCTTAACAAACTTATTCTTGAAAACGCCTTGACTCCGGTGATCTTGGTCCTAGTCGTCATGGTGACTTGGTGAAGACTTGCCTTTCTTATTCTACTCGGCTTGTCTTGACCTCGTCTAAGCTCTTTATTGTTGTCTCCTGCAGATGACTATCTCAAGCTCGTCTTCGATGATCTTTGCCTCTCTTGACCTCGGTGACTTTACAAGCTTTTCCCAGTCTGAGTCGGCTAGTGCTAGAACTCTTCCTCATTGTTCTACGCAGTTAGTGGTCATCTTGCTTTATATGAGTTGACTCTAGTCGACCTCTTTTAACTCATCGAACTTCTTCCGATCTAACAACATCTCATACAAAAATTCATCAAAACATTTTTTAATTAAGGAATTATTACTCTTAGATACAACTTTCTACTACTTATTAGTTATTACTATTAGGTACTACATTTTTTAAAAACTCTACTATATACAATTACCCCATCTAAAATTCCTTTTTGTCCTTAAAATTGTGCAAATACCCATATAAAGTACACATATCGGTTTACGTTCTCTCATCTCAATCACTCTTCTCTCTTCTCAATCACTCTTCTCTCTTCTCAATCACTCTCTCTCTCTCTCCAATCACTCTTCTCTCTTCAAACCTCGCTGCTCCCATCTCCACCGCCGATTCGTGACATTGGCCGCCTCCCTTTCACACAATTTCGCGAGGACAGGTGACAATGGGCGGAGAGGTGACGGCGTTAGGGCGGTTATGTTTTGTAGGTGTGGGGTTTGTTGCATTTAAGGAACGCGATGCGTGACGGCCGCCACCCGACGATGAACACCACCGCGACAGGGAGCAGCACCAAGATCGGCGAACACCACCGCCTAAAAGTGGCGAATGCCTCAAGAGCGGAGCCCCAAGATCGGTGGCCACAGATCTGCCATAGATCGGATCAAGGCAACGAAGGACCGACTGACGACGGCGACTTAGGACCGCTGTGATTTGAATTATCAAGTGAAAACCCATCTGTTTAGACTTTACAATGCAACTCCTTTGTACCTTGTTTAGCAAATCAAAGATCTTGCTTCTATGTAAGTTTTACATAAACTAATCCACGATTAGTACTTATATATATGAGTATGTGGCTGCAACTACTCAATTTTCAAAGATTTAGAATGATTGAAGTCCTGTGCTTATTTGTAAAATTTCTTAAATTTTCTTCCGAATGTTGTTTAATTTTAATTTATTTTATACATTGGGACTGTAGTATCAAATGTGATTAAGTGTCACTTTTATGTTAAGCAAGGTCTATTTTTTTGTCAATCTGATTTTCTAAGTTTGGAACCGGGTTCGAATCTCTCGAACCGGCTTGATTGATGGTGAACCGGATCTCTCGGTATGAACCGTTAGTTATGAAACTAACTAACTGTTAGTTATGATTAAGCCATGCATATCCAACGGCTTGGATTCAATCCATTTTTGAGACTTCGTCGATCTAATTAATCATCTAGGCTATGTGCGAAACATGATTGCGAGTACTCGATACGCTTTTCCCTCTGATTCGATTCTTGGTTTAGCTTAATTCGTGAATTAGGGTTCTTACTTAAAATTCGTAAAATCCTAATTGTGTTGATCGATTGGAGCTGTTGTTGTTGTAATTGTTTCTTCTCATATAGTGAAATCTTCATCTTAATCCCTTGGATGTAGGTTTTAAAACCGAACCACGTAAATCTTGTGTGCATTTTTGTTTTTCATTGTGCGTTTCGAGTTGTTGTTCTTCGCCGATTAATTCACCCGCTTTAATCGGTTTGCACCCACCTTATTAACAATTGGCGCCGTTTGTGGGAAACAAGATCATTAATCATGGCATCTTTCAAGCTGGATATTGAGAAGTTCAATGGCAAGAATGATTTTGGGTTATGGAGGATCAAGATGGAAGCCTTGTTAGTTCAACATGGACTTGATGGTGCTTTGGATACTTTTGATCTTGAGGCATCGATGAGCAATCAAGATAAGAAGAAAGAAATTCAGAAGAAGGCACGTAGTATGATCATTCTATGTCTTGCAGACAAGGTTCTAAGAGAGGTTTCAAAAGAGAAATCTGCTCTTGATATATGGAAGAAACTTGAAGATCTCTACTTAGCAAAATCTGTTTCTAATAAGCTATATATGAAATGAAATTGCTTACATTTAAAATGACAGACGATAAATCCATGGATGAGCAACTTGATGAATTCAATCAAGCTGTGGATAATCTAGAGAATCTCGAAGAGAAAATTAAAGATGATGACAAGACACTTATGCTTCTTAATGCTTTGCCAAAGTCCTATGAGTTTTTCAAGGATACTCATGTTTGGAAGGAAAGATGCCATATCTTTTGAAGATGTTCAAACCGCTTTAAAGTCTAAATGTTTGAATAGCAGTTCCATGGAGAAGAAACAATCAAATCTTTGGAGAAAGCTTGAATGTCAAATTCAAGAAGTGGAAGAAAAAGGTGTTCAATAAGAAGAAAGGAGAAAAATCTGATCAAAAGGAAAAGAAGTCTCGATCTGGTTTTGTGGAAAGGAGAAAATGCTACTCATGTCATAAAATAGGACATTTGAAGAAAAATTGTCCAGAGAAGGGAAAGAAAACTCAAGACTCTAATGATGCGGATGTTGCAATTGCAGAATCTTGGTTATGAAAGTCTTTGAAGTCTTATCAATTACTTATAACAAGGTTTGTCATGATTGGGTGTTAGACTCTGGATGTTCTTTCCACATGTGTCCTGTTAAACACTTGGTTCATTGATTTGAAAGAGTCAAATGGAGGTATTGTTCTTCTTGGGAATAATGAGAGTTGCAGAGTTCTTGGAACAAGTTCAATCAAAATTAACATGTTTGATGGGAAAAAGAGAATACTCACAAATGTAAGATATGTTCCGTTTGAAAAGGAATTTGATTTCTCTTGGTTCACTAACTGCTTTGGGATATGAATTCAACACTCGATCAAGGGTTCATATTGGTTACCAAGGCTGGAAATACAGTGATGAAAGGGAAGAAGACAAATGGACTTTATGTTCTAATTGGAGAAAGCTATTCTTTGGGAGTGCAGATGTGACTATGTCGAATCGATACAATTTTGTGGCACAAGAGGTTGGCTCAATTGGAGAAAATGGCCTAAGAGAATTGTCAAAGAAAGGTGTGTTCTCTGGAAAGGATATAACAAAGTCAAACTTTGTGAGCGGTGTATTTTGGGAAAGCCAAGAAGCGATCCTATGGGAAAGGTATTCACATCACTAAGGAGCCTCTTGATTATATTCACAGAGACATATGGGGTCCTGCTAGAGTTCAATCACATGGAGGGGGCAGATACTTTATGACACTTGTTGATGATTTTAGCAGAAAAGTTTGGGTGTTCATTCTCAAACACAAAATTGAGGCTTTAATCAAGTTCAAGGAGTGGCTCTCGAACAAGAAAACAAGAGGCATAGAGGGGTGAAACATCTTAGGACCGATAATGGCTTAGAGTATGTATCGGAAGAGTTTCAAGCATTCTGCACCGCAAAGGGAATTACTAGGCACAAAGCTGTTCTGCTAATCCTCAGCAAAATGGCTTGGCTGAAAGGATGAATAGGACCATTTTGGAGAGAGTCGATGCATGCTCTCCGATGCAAAGGTTCCAAAATCTTTCTCGGGGAGAGGTTGTTAGCACAACTTGTTATTTGATAAACAAGTCACCATCTACCGCCATTAATTTGAAGACTCCCGATTAAGTTTGGCATGGAAGAATATCTCGATTATTCAAAGCTAAGGATCTTTGGATGTCTTGCTTATGCTCACATCAGGCAAGACAAGTTAGAGCCTAGGGCTCTTAAATGCATCTTCATTGGCTATCCTAAATGTGTGAAGGGATACAAACTTTGGTGTATTGAAGCTGTGAATCACAAGTGTATTATTAGCAGAGATGCGATTTTTGATGAAAGTCAAATGGGATATAATCATTCGAGATCCTCATGATTTGGATGATTTTATTTCTAAAATAATTTTCCAGCTTGAGGTGGAGCAACAAGAAGGCGTAAATGATCAACATGAAGTCGAAATGAGCATCAAGATGGAAATGATGAACCCGAGAGCTCAGGCATTCTCGATTCCGCGTAAGACAATCCTCAAAATATCGAACAAGAACAAGACTTAAGAAACTATAGTCTTGCAAGGGACAGATTGAGAAGAAACACTCATCCACCCCCGAGGTTTGGTCATGCCGATCTAGTTTCTTATGCTTTCATTATCTTGAAAATCTTGAATATCAAGAACCCTAGTCATACATTGAAGCAATTAATAGTTCAGAAAGGAGAAGTGGATGATGGATATGATTGAAGAACTTCAATCATTGGAAAAGAACAACACATGGACTCTGGTTGATAAGCCAAAATCACAGTAAAGTGGTTAGCTCAAAATGGATTTTCAAAAGAAAGATAGAGGTGAAAAATTTTGATTTGAAGGAGTCAACAAGATTCAAAGCAAGACTTGTTGCAAGGGGTTTTACACAAAGGGAAGGTGTTGATTATAATGAAGTATTTTCACCAGCTTGTAAAGCACTCGCTCAATCAATTTTGTCTGCAAAAGTGAATCAAGAAGATCTTGAATTGCAACAGCTTGATGTGAAAATCGCCTTCCTTCATGGAGATTTACCGTAAACTATATATATGCACAACCCGAGGGATTTATTCTTCCAGGAAATGAAGGGAAAGTGTGCTTACTTCATAAATCTTTGTATGGTCTCAAGCAAAGTCCAAGGCGGTGGTACTTGAAGTTTGATAAATTCATGAGTTTAGTGGGGTTTACTAAATGCGGTTATGTTTAATTGTGTGTATCTAGAAAAACAAGGAAAGGATGTCATTACATACTTGCTCTTGTATGTGGATGATATGTTGATTGCAAGGTATGTACTTAAAGATCAAGACACTCAAAGCCAAGCTTAGTACTCAATTTGAAATGAAGGATCTAGGTGAAGCAAAGAGGATACTTGGCATGGATATTTTGAGAAACAGAAAAAGGTGAGGCTTTTCTTATCACGTAAGAGTTATATTGAAAAGGTTTTGAGGAGATTCAATATGCACAAATCAAAATTTGTGTGTTCTCCTCTTGGTCAACAGCTTAAGTTGTCAATTTGAACAATCTCCAAAGACAGATTTTGAGAAGAAACACATGGAAGACACTCCTTATGCAAGTGGTGTAGGAAGCTTAATGTATGCTATGATATGTAGTAGACTTGATCTTGCCTATTCTATTAGTGTAGTAAGTAGATACATGGCAAATCCAGGTTCTTATCATTGGGATGCACTAAAATGGATATTCAAATATCTAAATGGAACTTCGATCTTGGACTTGTTTGAAAAATGGAGAGAAAAAGATGATCCTTTAAAGGGCTTTGTAGATGCCGATTTTCTTTGGAAATGCGTACACAAGGAAATCCTTGACCGGCTATGTTTTTACACTTTATGGGACAGCTATCGATTGTAGATCTACACTTCAATCGGTTGTAGCTTTATCTACAATGTAAGGTGAGTACATTGTTGTTACTGAAGCGGTGAAAGAAGCAATGTGGTTGAAGGATCTCAAAGAATTTGGAATAAAGCGTAAGAATGTGACATTCTTGTGTGATAATCGTAGTACTATCCATCCGGTAAGGCATCAAGTATTCCATGAAAGGTCAAAACATATCGGTGTTATGCTTCATTTTGTAAGGGATATTGTTGAGAAAGGTGTTGTATCGGTAAAGAAGGTTGGACGAGGATAATGCACCGATATGCTCACTAAGTCTTTGCCAAGAAATAAGTTCAACTATTGTTCAGCTGGTGCAACTTAAAACCTGGGATGTTCATTGATTACTTGTTTTTGGAAAGATGGAGATGATGGACAATATATCACTTTTGAGGTGGAGAAATTGTAGTATCAAATGTGATTAAGTGTCACTTTTATGTTAAGCAAGGTCTGCTTTTGGTCAATCGATTTTCTAAGTTTGGAACCGGGTTCGAATCTCTCTGAATCGGCTTGATTGATGGTGAACCGGATCTCTCGGTCTAAACCGTTAGTTATGAAACTAACTCGATCAAGTAGTTATGATTAAGCCATGCATATCCAACGGCTTGGATTCAATCCGCTTTCTCGAGACTTCGACAATCTAATTAATCATTTGGGCTTTGTGCGAAACATGATTGCGAGCACTCGATACGCTTTTCCTCCGATTCGCTTAATGGTTTAGCTCAATTCGTGAATTAGGGTTCTTACTCAAAATTCGTAAAATCCTAATTGTGTTGATCGATTGGAGCCGTTGTTGTTGTAATTGTTTCTTCTCATATAGTGAAATCTTCGTCTTGATCCCGTGGATGTAGGTTTTAAAACCGAACCACGTAAATCTTGTGTGCATTTTTGTTTTTCATTTTGCATTTCTAAGTTGTTGTTCTTCACGATTAATTCACCCACTTTAATCGGTTTGCACCCACCTTATTAACAGGGACAATTTTAGTGATGTTTGATTTCTTAATTCTTTTTTTTTCTTTTGAAAGTTGTTGGTATATATCGGAATAAATAATGTGCGTATTTTTTCTTCGCACATGTGTAATAAAGTTGCACATGTGAAACAATAATTTTTTTAGAGAAAGCGTTTGTCTTCACTTCTTGTAAATATTGAATTATCAAAGCGCACATATTTCAGAATTTTTCAACAGATTATTCCCTACAAATTCATATACGAATTACAAAGGAATTTGTTTTAAAAAAAAGTGAATTATTTTGAAGAGTGAAACAAATGGAATAAATTGAATCAAAAAGTTAGCCGCATTAATTTTGTGAAACTAGAAATTATGAAAACGATAAGATCAAATGTGAATTGGAAAGTCTTTTGAAGTTGAATTTGTCTAAAGCAAACATTTGGAAGAGGAAGAGATCAGATAAAAGTGTACTATTGTACCTTTCTCCTGAAAAAATATTACAAATCCAAATAAGGGTAAATTTGGAAAAACAAGTCTAAATATTGTAGGTACAAGTAATTAGTAAATATGTTGTATCTTAGAGTGTTAGATTGTCTTATATTGTAGTGGATAATTATTGACCCTTTAATTAAAGCTAATGTCACATTTCAATTAAAATTATGTTACATTTCACTCGATTTTAAAACATCACATCAATTAATCAAAAAGCGAAAAAATAATTAATTTATAACTAGACATAATTTGAATCATTCTGGCATTACATCTCATACAAAAATTCATTTGACATATTTTAATTAAAACTAATATCACATTTCAATTAAAACTACGTTACATTTCACTCGATTTTAAAACATCACATCAATTAATCCAAAAGAAATTAGATTTAATTAATTTGTAACTAAACGTAATTTGAATCATTCTAGCATTACATCTCATACAAAAATTCATCTACCAGTTACGACTCTTATTAATCCGTGTACTCACCACTTTTCAATTAAAACTAGTGCCACATCTCACTTAAAATAAGTGTCATATTTCAATTCACATTTTCAGTCAATCATTCTAGCATTACATCACATTTCAATTATATTATTCATCTGCACAATTCAATTAAAGCTATTGACGTGTTTCAATCAAAGTTGGCATCGCGTTTCACCCCTGACCTCAATTGCACGGATGAATATTTGAATAAAGAAATAATATCATAAAATTACACAACATGGAGAATACAATTACAACTACCACCTCAGATGAAAAGGCTCACCAACTTGAAGAATCAATTCATTCAACTAATCTTAAAAAAATATTAGACCATCAAAAGCCTACACTATATGTCCCCTTCCTTTCGACTAATCATTCATGGAATTCGATTCCCAAAATTCTGCTTCTTGTCAAATTCTTTCCAAAACCAGAAAGACAAAAGAATCATAAGAATAGTTTGTAAAAATTAAAATCCACCTTTCTCTCTATACATCGAATTTCTTCGGCTGCCTCCATTGGGCGAAACTTCGGGACAAAGACACTAGGAACGAATGATGGTTCGGAGCACCTTTCTTCCCATACAAATGCTTTCCTCCTAAATCCGTGAACTTAGGACCCTTATCCTTGCTTCTGTCGATCTGCATAGCATCATAACGCGAGTTTATGAACACAGTGTAATGATATGAAACAGTGTAATGGTAGGTAGATCAAATTTTGTTAATCTTGCCCACTAATTCGCTTTGAATTTTTCTTTCTAACTAATTAATTAATTTCGACACTCTCATGTGAGACGGTTCCACAAGAAAGTAACTCTAAAGGGAAAGTTGTTAATCTTGCCCACTAATTCGCTTTGAATTTTTCTTTCTAACTAATTAATTAATTTTGACACTCTCATGTGAGACGGTTCCACAAGAAAGTAACTCTAAAGGGGAGCTTTTCGAGTCCGGCTCGTCTAAGAAGCCCTACATCTATTTAAGCACCTTATTTTCTAGGTTTATAGCATACTTTACAATTTTAGACTCCCTACAAGCTTTCTTATTTCAAAGTTCATCCTCAATTCCTAGATCTAGAGATATCTTAGAATTCTTGAAGAGATTTTTATGCTTTTTTCTTGAAGACCTTTCAAGGTGATATTTTTCAATTTATTAAATTCTGGTATCTAATTTAATTTTTAAAAACTAACATGTAGAAGTTAGAGAAGTGACTTCCCAATTTCACATGCTTGAAAATCATGTGACGGAAAACTTCTATGTCTCTAACTTCACATGCTTGAAACAATCATATCCCTCAGCTTCACATGCTAGAGACATAAATATCATGATCTTAGTACCACCTGAATTTCCAAGCTTAGCCTCAACTAAGTAAAATTCTTAGAGAGTAAATGTAATTTGAAGAGTTACCAATTGTGACCTTTACACAGAAAGGTGGTATGAAGTTATAATACCTTGTGTATCTTCCCATCCTTCAAATGGTATCGTATGCCCGACCAATTGATAGACTGAGAGAAATGCGAACGAAATGCAGATAATGGATACAGAAAATTGTCAACTAGCATTGCAACAAACACCTGCTCAATTGGAAATCAAGCAACTAATTCAGTTGCACTAATACCTATCATATATGCCAGCATATGAAAATAAAGGTTAGAACTACTATCTCAAATCATCGACGCAGAAGCATATGTCACATTATACAGCCCTTAGATACTTTTGATTTCGTTTATAAAAAGAATACGAACTAAAAATATACTTACGAGACACCAGTTATAGGATGCAAGTGACATAGGCGGAGCCTCTGGGGACAAGATATTGCAGAGCTGGACCTCTATTCTAGTCAAGTTCCACATCGAAAGAAGTTCGATAATCGTACATGTCGCGTGGCAACCAACCAACACCAATCCTGAAAATAAAAACAAGAACAATTACTTGATTAACAAATAACATAAGATTTAAGTTTGGATTGAAGGAAATACACAATAGTAAATTCTTTTATTGTCGTTTGGATATTAGGAAACACGCTCACCAGTACATGGCAAAACTGCTTCACTAAATGAGAAGCCTTTGGAGTAAAGTCTGAGAGCTGCCGCCACGTGTATTCCAGACATTAAGTAGGGAGTTACAAATCCCCATGATAAGTAGCAATGAACAGAGAATAGCGCCCTGTTCATAATCCAGTTGATTCTTGTCGTGGTATGCGATTCTAAAACAAATGTTTGTTTCCTCAAATAATTCCAATACCTACAAATTACATATAAAAGGTTATCAAGACTACAGGAAGCAGGGAGCCAGTTTAAATGACCAATTTTTTGTATGCAGATTGAGTTTGGGCAACATTATGGGAAACCTGCCAAAACTAAGATCACTCGCAAGTGGATGGGGAAAAACAGCAACAGGTGGCGACGTTATGAGTCTCTTGTGTGCCCCTGTAAAGAATAACACATCAACAAAGGATTCGTTCCATTCAAAACCAAGGGTTAAGTGTTAAAACAGGGAGATAAGATATTCTAATATGGCAATATTTTGATACCTATTAACAGCAGATTCACTCGGTATATATCTATGACTAATCATTATAAGTAATGTGCCATGGCCTTAAACTAAATCACTTTTGGGTGTGTTAGTTTGGAATTTGGGTTGAAATATGGATTTCAAAATTTTGATCAAATGTAGCATTGTGTGTTTTGAGATTTTAAAGAAAAAAGGGTAGAATTTAACTTTATGTCAAATCAATGTGTAAGAGTGTGTGATATTGTATTACTATATTATTGTTGATTAAAACTGTAAAGATTGAATGATTGAGCAATACTAGTGTATTTTATAGGAAGTTCCAAAAGTGAGAATAAAAGGTGTGAAAAGTGATAAATAAAACAAGAGTGAGAATAAAAATCATATGGGTCACTAGAGAGTGTGCCATCGTAGAAAACAAGGTTATTTATAACATTTATAGGTATTTGTAGGGTGAACGTAATAGGTTTTAAAAACCAGATTCTAAAAATCACAAAGTAGAACCAGATTTAGATTTCAAAATCACAAATTCAGTTTTCATATCCCAAATCAAACATACCCTTTAAGATTGAGAGATATGAAGAATTTTACCTGCAATAGCAGCAAGAGTCATGTCATCTGAATAGCCACCATCTCGAAGTTGTGAAACAACACCATAACGATCTATTCTGAAATCATCTGCATGCATCTGAAATTGGAAATAATGAGTTGCTTGAAAACACGAGAATTTGATTTGTACTATGCTTAGAATGCTCACCATCATGCATCCTCCCCACAAAAAGAATGTTCTTCCGCCAGTTGCAAACCCCATAGAACAAGGCTACATTGTCAAAAGGATCACTAGTCAACATTTGAATCAGAAAACACATAACATGACCAACAAGAGACATGTCCCTTTCAAACATTATTCTTATGAACTTTATTGTCATTGGAGATTAAATATTTCTCAAATAAGAATTAAAAAGAAACTCCGGATTTGAAATTTCCATTTCAATTCAAACTGAATATTCCTGGATCCACTGTTCAAAGTCGAATGATGAATGTAATAAGCAACAATACAGGGGGAAGACCAGCTGTCAAAATTTCAAACTTGAAAACAAAATGATGCCAAGTATATATTTCATGAATAAGATTGCAAAGCCTAATCAAAACAGCTGATTTAGAAACATAAAATTTTGAATATTCTGCTATAAGGCTACACAGGGATAGATGCTTATGAAACTTGGTAGTCCCTGAATCCAATCAATTATAGTGATACACCAAACTGAATTGACAATCTCCAACATTTTAAGCATTTTCTTTGTTTTATTATAAAATGAATCGCCAACAGACAATGAAATCAACTCTGAGATTGAAGAACTTCCTCAGCTCACAAACATTGAATTACAAACCCCATCTATTAGCAGACTAGCAGTATGCTTTACTTTTGTTGCTTTGGAATCTGGCTAGCTGACTATAGTTGCAATATTTGCTAAAACAATGGAACAACAATTAACTATATGTGAAATATTCCACTTTTTGTAGTAACATATTCCCATTTTTACAAGTGCAGATGGACAAACATTTCATACATTCATTCTCTTGACTCTGAAACATGTAAATCCTAGCACCTTAGTCCCTAGTAGAAACAGTAAAAATACTTCGACATGAAAGAAATATTTGCTTGAGTTCCAAAATGGGGTAAAATTTGCCAACAAAAAGCCGTCACTAAGAATTACTACGTACTCATGTGATATTCATATATGCAGTAGCTTCCTAAACTTCCAGAGGGTAAATCAAGAGGATATCCAGTTTGAATGAATATCTGCATATTTTTCCGGATAAAAGTTCAAAGAGTTATTGAATAAATAATAAATAGAGAAACAGAATTTATAACAAGAATATACAGAACCAACAAATTATGTAATATAAAGTCGCATAAGTCAGTACATCAGGGTTCTTTTCCATTTCAGCCGTAAGGGCTCCAATTGAGCCAGGATGAAGCCTGACGTCATCATCTAGAAATAACACATACTTGCTATCCTTATGCATTTTCTCTACTCCAACCTGCAAAATGCAAATGGTATACATAAAATGCCTCACCTGATAGAATGCCGACATTAGAAATATCTAAAACAATGAGTGGGAGAAAAGAAATACTCCCTCCATTCCAGAAAAGCTTCATAGGAGGGAGGATACACAAATTAAGAAAAAGACGTAATGATTGGGGTTTTGAGGGGTAATTTTGTAAACCTTTATACATAAAGTAAAGAAATTGGTTGGATTGTGTGTATGTGTGAACCCAACAGCAATTGTATTTTGTGTAAATTTGTGGATATTGTGGGGGTAGAGTTTATGAAGGGTTTTCCATTTTAGGGGTGTGAAAGTTGTTTTGGGACGGACGGAAAAAAAAAGTGTGAAAGCTTTCCTGGGACAGAGGGAGTATCCAATTTCTTCTAGTTTCTAAGGTTATCTATAAAAATTGGAGTTGGAGACAGAAGTTAAGACAATTGAACTCCATTTTTCCTGGACTTGTATTTAACTATCTGAAGATTGTTTATTTGGGGGTGAAATATGAGCTCCAACACGAATGTTGTGTGTTCATAAATAACTTCAGATATTAGGTTTCTTCTAATATAAATGATTTTGATCACCATTAGTATGTCATAATCTTATTCATTCCAAATTAAGATACTAAGGCACAGCAGAAGATTTTTAATGAAGTTTATTCAAACGACTTCTTGATAATGTAAGTGACCATCGTTAATGTTATGGATGTTTACCACACTCAGGAAATATTATTAGATAGAAGATCTGTTTATGTAGCTACTCTTGCAGCATACAAAACCATATCGAATGAAGAAATATACTAATAACACTTTCAACGAAAAATATGAATTCATTCTGTACCAATTGGTTATGAATCTTCTGACTACATGTGGTCGAATGACCGGCTACTAAAATTTTGGCTTCAACATCATCCTGCACGAATTTGTATGTTCATGAGGCAAAATTATTTGAACTGCAAGGTTAGGCAGTGAATATGCAAAGGGATAATGCAGCTTATAAGAGTTTGACAAAAGAAACAAGAAAAGGCATATTTCCATCTTAAGCAAAAAAAAGGGGTCAAGATTCAGGTTCTCAAAATAACAATTCTTTTGCGCACATTGTGTATATACACATAAAATAATATTTGATACTTTAAATTTTTCAAAAGTGGTAACACCGTAACCTTGTATACAAAACACATAAGACCAACTCACCACGGTCAATATGATGCCTTTTAATCAAGACGTTACTGAAACTCACAAACATAAATGAATCAAGAAAATGGTCATAATCAATTTGTAAGCTTAAACTCAATTTCTATATCATTGTGTTATGAAAACAACAAAATCCAGAAAATCTATTGTTGCATTTAAACTCATACAGAGATTTAAGAAATAAACCAAACAAAAATTCTGAACTGAGCCTTCTGATCCTCATCAAGAAACATGACAAATACATTGTCAAAAGAGAACACAACAGAAATACTTTTCATCCATGCCAAATTAGGCTCATAAACAGAGATGATACTAGTGTAACGTATTTAATCCCAAAATCAACTAAGAAGGTGAAGAAACAACAGACCCTATAATCCTTTAACAATTGAGAGACGGCATGGTAAGCAGGGTCTTCCGTACTTTCAACCACGAAAATAAATTCAAGGGGACCACCGTACAAAGATGTAACCTGTAAAATCATATCAACCAATTCAAAAAATAAATCCAACATTTTTAACTTCTTATGGTTTGTCTGGTGATGTAATATAATAAAGGGCAGCATGAGTACTTAAAGGAAATTCAACTTGTCTAAGATTCTGAAACAAAACTAATTCTAAAGACTCCAGTTTCATTAGCCTTATGACTAACAAAAGACAAAAACAAACAACTTACCATAAACAAGTTTTAGAGCATCCATCATGGTGTTGATAGGGGAGTAATAAACACTATTTGACTGTTGGAAGGCAGATCCTGTTTTTTTAATTATTTTCTATTTTTGTTTAATTTAAGTTTGTAAAAAGATAAAAATTGATGAAATTGTTTTAATAGATAAAATTAAAAAGGTAAAATAATATATATTGATATTTTTTACGTAAAATATGAATAAAAATGGATGAGTTAATAGTGGGAGCGGGACCCCACAATAATGAGAACTAACGTTAAGATGAATGTAGGGGTGTAAACGAAATGACGATGTGGAGGGGATGTGGCATGTGGAGCCATCATTAATGTGTGTTAATAATGGGAGTCATTGTGGATGCTCTAACTAGCATAAAGAGGTACACAACACTGATAGACCTAACAGAGCTTTAGTTGGATTACTTATAAAGTTCTAGTTGGAGTATACTTGCTTTGAAAATGTTTCCCTAGTCTACATCAATTCATTAGTGTGTTATATACATTTAGACACTATATGAAAATACAAGTGGATTATGCTTGAAGGCCTATTTGGATGAGCATTAGGCTCTAGCAATACTTCACCTGAGTTCTCCAGTTATGTAG
The DNA here is from genome assembly GCA_030762865.1 of Paraleonurus japonicus. Lineage (NCBI taxonomy): Eukaryota > Viridiplantae > Streptophyta > Magnoliopsida > Lamiales > Lamiaceae > Paraleonurus > Paraleonurus japonicus. The sequence goes on along the minus strand of CM061061.1, from coordinate 19,192,380 downwards.
ATTGTGTTCCCCGAACCCCTTCAAAGGCATTACAACTGAAACCCTTGGCAAAACGACCTGATTAGAATGCTCAAGGTCATTAATATCATAACAAAGAAAAGCAAAGTTATTGCCACTTTTTATGCTTTCCTTCATCATTCTTATCTCTTTACTCCTGTGACAAGAAATTGGTTACTTAATTAGCATAATAACTAGAGTTGTACAGCATAACCAGTGGTATTAGGCTATTAGAACCTAATTAGAACAGTCGGCAATAAACCCAATTACCTGACATAAGAAGCCAAAACCCATCCAAGGGCAAGAAGTAAGCAAATGCAAAATCCCTGCAAACAAGAAAGAAAGTTCAAATTAATTCCAACATTGCCCATGTGGCAAACTCAAGAAATCTTAATAATACTGATAACGAAACTGAAATCAAGACAGGTTCTTAAATTTTTCATTTTTGTTCAAGTCAGAAGAAGCATATATTTCACATCAGGGGAACACAAAAACAACACCAAGAGTTTTGCACACAAATTATTGAATATTAACAGAACAATGTAATGAAAAGATAGGGTTGGCTTCTTTTTTGTGTCTATGTAGCTTCTAGGGTTTAATAACAATGTTCCAGCAAAATTTGTGGAAAACTAATATACGTTGAAGGTTTTTGTAATAATTACAATATTAACCAACTTCACTTCACATAAACCCAGATCTTCATTGAACAAGAAAAGGCAATTGAGCAGGCTATAATCTATAGCGGGGGCTGTAAAAATTTCTATTTGGCAATGGCAAGGCAATCGATCCACCAATTAAGCCCCAAAAATTTAAATAGCGAGCGAACCAAGTCCAGAATATGGCAATCATAATCAACACTCTTTCCTTTCTAAATATTATTTACTTATGAGATCCCAAGTCAAAATTTAAAGAGGTTTCTTAGCTTTGTAACAACACTTAAAAAGGCGTAACGCATGAGAGAAATCTTTCAGTCACATTGAGTCTCATATGATAAGGAGAGCTTAAGACAGATGGACTTGGTTTATATCTTGACTCACTGCCATGAGAAAGCTAATAACAATTCAGATCACTAATATAAACAAAAACTCAATACACTGCAATAGAGTATTTCTCTAAAAACCAGAGAGCACGTCCGAATCCAAGAAGTCAAGCATCTACCATCAATGTTCATCAATAATACCACTAAATTTTTTATTTTTCGTCTTATTCATGGATAATGTAATACTCCATGTATGTTCATATACAGTATTACCAAAATTATACTTCCTCCATTACAATTTATATTGCTAAAATTCAAAAATCGACTAGTACATTTTTGTTTTTTCATACCTAAAATAGAAAATAAAAAAGCAATTTTATTCTCTCAAACTAAAAATTACAAACATCTCTTATTTACATTATGTCACTCAATGCTCCACTATAATTAAATCTCCTCACTCAATTATTTACTTCAATAAAGTTAAAAAAACTTATTTACCCTTCACTTTATACATTTTAAAACTAATAAATAATTTTTACATTAAAACTCGTGTCATTTGGGTTTGAACAATCTTATCGGGGATAATGTACTGCTCTATGCAATATAGACATGAGAGAATACCCAAAAAATTGGCATCAAATTCGCAACTCCAAATTAAGAAAAAGACCATTACTAGTAAGAACAGCTGTGCAGAGCGTAAATCCCAGTTAACTTGAGATCTGAAGGACTACTAGAGTGGTACACCTACCACCACATTCACCACCAACATACAAACAAAGAAGCTTATATCAATCAAACTACATTTTTTGTTCAAATCCAGAATCAGCAGTAGAGTAAAAACACTAGAATCAACACTCCACATTTCCATAGTGCATGCAATCCTTTCAGTTTCCTCACTGATAAAACTCGGAAAAGGAGTAGGACTACGTACCTGGATCTGAACAAAACGGCCAATAGGACTGCAGAAGCCTCTGCTTGTGGTGAATAAAAATTCATCTACTGAATCAAACGACCACATTTTCCGTTAAAATGTCGACAAATCCAGTTGGATTCCCCAATTTGTATCCTGATATTCCAGAAATCAGGCAAAGAGTCCAATGTGCTAGGGCGACTGCTACGCCCTAAATTTCAGGTCCAATAAACAACGTATACATACACGTAGATCCCCAAGTAAAACAGCGCTAGAGAGAAAAAATGGAAGGGCAATGTGAGTGAGAAACCGCGTAATTTTATGTAGGAGAGAGAGAGAGAGAAACCGTTGGCATGGGTCCCGTGTGTGAGTTGGCACGTGTGGAATGGTGGCAATAAATGAGGAAGATGCTGATTTATGCTGCGAATCTTCACATGCGCTGTCCTTTTCATATAAATTTAATATTTTTTAAGCCACATACGAATTTAAATTTAAATATTTATTTTCGTGTTAGGTGTCAAATTAATATTTGAATATAACAGAGGATCATCTCTCGTGCACGCAATTTAATATATATCCTATTTCATCATTTCCATAAAATTATCTTCCTACATTTTAAGGAAACAAAAAGAGGATGATAGAAAATTTGGTAATATTTTGTATATAATGTAAAGAAATTTATTGGGTATGTGTATGTCCGAGGTCAAAAGTAATGGCATTATGTGTAAATTAGTGAATATGTGAGAGTGAAGTTAATAGAGATTTTTCCATTTTAAGAACGTGAAACTTATTATGGAAGGTGAAGAAAAGGAATGTGTAAAGAGTTATATGGGGAAGAGGGAGTAAAAATAGCCGGCATAAAAGAAAATAGAGGAAGTCTCTTGTGCACACAGGACGATAGATTGTGCAATTCAAAAGTACTTTTAAAGACTTTGTAATTCGGCAACATGAAACTAGGGATGGCAAAACGGCCCGCCGCATGCCCCACCCCATCTTGAGAATGGGGCAGTCAGCCCCCGCACACATGGGGCGGGTCGGGCATGGGTTCTTATATTTACCGCTCTGCCCCACCCCGCCCGACCCGCACTATACATATATACATATTTATATTATATATATTTTTGACAAAATTATATATATATATATATATATATATATTATATAATAAATAAATCAAATAATTATATATCTTTTAATAATTCTTAAATTTTGAACAATTGTATACAATTATTGAACCCTAATTTTAATGTTATTTTGTATTTGTGGACTTGATTATGTATTTATTTTGGACATGAAAAATTTTAATTTTTATGTAGTCATTTTGGATATGATTTTTTATAAAAGCAAAGAAAAATATTGATTGATGTTTTAATTTTTCATTTAAAAAAAAGAGAGAGAGAATGGCCCACAGCAGCGGCTTGGCAGACAACTTGCGCCCTGCAGGCAGTGGGTATAGGCGCGGGCGGGCATGGGTATCTAGATATCCGCTCCGATCTGCCCCATTGTCATCCCTACATGAAACCCCATGATAAGGAAGTCTAGCTCAACCGTGCAATTGATATATAAATAATTTTATTCAATAAAAATAATTGATATTATTCAAGAAAATAATTAATATTATTTAATTAAAACAATTAATATTCTCTATGTCTAATAAATTTGTTCTCCTTTCTTTGGGCACATGTTTTAATATACTAAACTTGAGTCTAACGCCTATATACTGCACTCCAAACTTTCCAATGAGAAGTCTACCTCACCTCGACCTATTCTCACCCCTACTTATAGTTATAGTCTTGAAAGTGAGTTTTTTTTTTTTTTGGACTTGGATAATTTTGAAAAAAATTGTTGATCCACTCAAAATTTTTTACCTACTTAAACATATTATAATTTCGCATAAATTTTTTTAAAAGGTCGTTCTCATATACTATTTATTTCTCATCTGTGAGGAAAAACATACCAAAATATCTATAAAATTGTCATATATGTTGCGATTTGCGCTTTAGGTTGTTTGAATTCAAGCTCAAGAAGATATATCTATAATCTATAATCTATAATATATATAAAAGTGACTAAGAATATAAATTATTTTTAGACAAGTTTGTCCCTTTCTAATTTTCAAAGTGCATTTTTGCCCCAACGTCTTTTTCATTCTCGTACATACATTTTGCACCAATGTGTTTTTTCCCCTTTTTTCTTTACGCTGGTTCGTTCCTTCCCTGTCTCCATAACCCTCACTCCAACCTCTCCATCATTGCCCCCATAACCCTTGTCATTCTAAAATCTCACCCCCATAACGGAGAAAACCCTCTTCATCTCCCTCAATTCGATACCAATTTCAAGTGTTTTGATTGCATTTTTTCTCATTTTACGCCTGGGTTTCTCGCCTTCAATCTTTCGAATTGAAATTTCGATCACTCAAATAATTGAATGGATTAGAGCAACGTAACGGCAGAGGATCTGGTCGAGGCGTTGCGAGAAGTTGGCGAGTCAAATCGCCGCCACGTCCTTTGTCGAATTCTTTTCTCGTTTCACCATGCCCCGCTCGTATGCCAAATGGAGCATGCCGCAAAAGTGCAACCTATATTAGTACGATCTCTTACTTAATCTTTACACTACACTTTTTTTCCTTTGTTTTCACAACTATTTGTATTCCCTTTATCGAGGGTTTCGTCTCTTTTCTTATTCGGTGGTGAGTTTTATTTACGTGTGATACATCGATCATTTGAGAATCTAGGTTTTGATGCTTATCGTTTGCTACCGCCAATTTCATGAAGATTGCCGCCTTTGGAATTTTGAATCATTCTTTTTGTTGATGTTGTTTTTCGCTTGTTATGACTTTATTGTTCCGTGTTGTGATTCTTACGGTTTTTAGATTAAAAAATTATCGGTGTGTTATTGAATCGTGTTACCTAAGGAAATACACCTTGATCAAATTACGAGGGCCCATATTTTTCTTGTTTTTCGTATAAATGTGATATAGGATTTGGTTTAGTTGCAGCTTCTTGATTTATCTCACTGACATGCTTCGCTATACGTAAATTTGCATTTCCTTTACTTGACATGGAGCTTTTTATAAGAAATTAAGTTTGTTCTCCTTCTTCCTTTGGTCGCTAGAGCCCATTTGAGAATTTAGTGTTATAATTATTTGGGAGGTTGTATTATAATTTGCTATGGTAAAATATATGTACTTTCTAAACCATTTTTTATCTTAAAATGGCTAGATGCCGATGCATGGAAAAATCAAGCTTGAATTCCATCTCCCTTTTAGTACTTCTCTAGGTTAACAACAGTTTCTTTTGCACATTCGATGATAAAGTGGATTGATCGAACCTTACTTTATTAGCATTTCACTAGATGTCTTTATTATGTTATGATAAATGGTTGTTTTGGGAGACCCGAGTCATTTTTCCTTTTGTCTTTCTTTATTATATTGGCAATATATGTTTGTTCGGTTTTTGACTACTTTCGGTGAAAAGGTCACAAGGACTGTCCGACGCTTTTCTCCTCATTTAACTACTAAAATGAGAGCTCCTCGCGTGAGTGCATTTTTTCGCTTTAAATTTTCTAGTCATTCAATTCTACATCTTACTTAGACATGTATTTTATTTAGGCCTGTCATTCGGGGACGCCCATCTCAGAAACGAGCAATACATATATGTGGACGGCCTAGATGGGTATTCGTGTTGGTGTTTTCTACCGGTAAAATTTTTTTGCTTCTTTTTCATTGTTGTTTATTTACTATCGTGGTCACTTATGTAGTTTCGTGTACAAATTATTGGAGATTTATGTGTTTTATGATTATCTACGGTGAATATTCTCCTCTGGATTGTTTCTTGTGGCATTTTTATGGTCTTATGGGCATATAGGCATTTCGCCATCGGCTTTCTTGGTAATCACTTTATTTTTGTTTTCTTATTCTTTTCCACTTTGCATTTAAATCATTATAAAAGTGATTAAGCATATAAATCATTTTTGGACTATTATACCCCTCCTTTTGTTTTATTTGTTCTTTTTATCCTCTACCGATTTTACACGATATTTCCCATTTCCGTTGTCTTTCGTTGAGGCGTCTCGCCCTTCTCTCCGTTTTCGTCCCACGATCTCCCAAAAAGGTCACCGCTATTCGGTTGGAGAGCGCGTCTTGTGGAATTTACGAAGTCTTGATGAAAATTGTCAGTAAATTAGACTAGGATGAAGCGCCCGGTTTGGATCCACGTGCCTCGAACCAATGCCCAAAGGAGTAGCAACTACTACACCTCTTGTTCGTGTCCCATAGCCCAATGTCGATCATCGTCCGCGTGTCGTCGGCCTTGTTGGAACCACCGATCGCCGACTCTACGAAATAACCAGATTCGGATCGTAATCACATAAACGCAGCGGATAGAATTGTACCTTTATTCACCGTAATAGGTGAAGACAAACCAGTTCTAAGGTCGAATCTGCGATCGAAGGATGAGCCTCGAACCTCACGGTCTTCTGCCGTATTCCTATCCCTTTCCCTTGGACGCCGAGTGGTCGACGATCCTCCAAGGAATCAGACCGCCTCTCTCGATCTCACGTTTTTTCACACACCTGGAGGCTCGATGTTAGGGTTTATTTATAGGCTACAACAGGGACCCTAAGGAGGAATTAGGGTTGGGCCTCCCGATGGGCCTAAATATCCCGTGTTCACCCGAACACTTTACTTAAGCCCATCAATTATAACTCGAGTCCACTAAAGAGTTATAATTGAATTACCGCCCTAATCCCATATTATAATATGGGCTCCTTTATTATGTGTACGTTTATTTCCCCGTGTTTAAGATATCGAATGTCCATAAATTAATTAAATTACTTGACAACTTAATTAATTTATATCTAATTCCAAGAGTAGTACCACTCATCTTTATTATTATGTCGGATTAAATCCACCACAGTGGTTTACATAATAATCTTTATGAGCTCCTCAAGGGGACATCATCATCCTAAATAATTAGGACACGGATTCCTTCTATAATCAACAAGACACCATATAAACAATGCCGTCTCTCAATTCACCGAGCCTATTGATTTAATAAATCTCACCCATTGGTAAATCAAAGAAACATACATTGAGTACACGTGCCCATTATTATATAGAGATTAAGAAGACATACATCCATAACAACAGAGGTCTTTTTCTTTTATATAGTCGGTACAAATTGAACAACCTCATATGGTCCCGCTCAATACATACAAAATGTACTAGTATAACTTTATAGTCAAGATAGACTAATACCAAATTACACTACAACCGCTCCAATGGTTTGTCCAAATCCATCTTGGTTGTGAGCTATTATTTATAATCTATAAGGAATCGATAACATAATCTTCTCGTGTGACACCACACACCATGTTATCTACAAGATAGATTAACCTGACAAAATAATGATATATATAACAATCATAAACAATAAGTATTTTGATCATAATGAATCTCATATTAAAAGGACGTTCATACTCAAAAAGATGTTCATACAAAAGCTAGGCTTATAGTATACATCCTAACAATCTCCCACTTATACTAAAAGACTATGCTTCCATAATTGCCGCCATACATCCGATTCCCATCCCTTCAACATGCCCATCAAAAGCTTTACTGGAAGAGCCTTTGTGAAAGGATCTCGCTAGGTTATCCGCTGATGCAATCTTGGCGACAACAACTTCTCCTCGCTTTACGATATCTCGTATCAGGTGGTACTTGCGCTCAATGTGTTTGCTTGCTTTGTGGGCTCGTGGTTCCTTCGAGTTTGCCATCGCACCATCAAGTATCACAATAAATTGTGATAGCTTTAGGCAAACTAGGAATCACTTCTAAGTCCATCAAGAAGTTTCGAGCCATACAGCCTTCTTTGGGTGCCTCAGTAGGCTGCTACATACTCGGCTTCCATGGTGGAGTCCGAAACGCATTTCGCTTTACACTCCTCCATACTATGGCTCCACCTCCCAAGGTAAACACATAACCCGAGGTAGATTCTACTGTTGTCCCTATCCGATTGGAAATCGAGTCTGTAACCCTCGTGAAGTAAAGTATACTGCTTGGTAAACCAAAGATATAATTTCTAGTCCTTTTCGGTACTTTAAAATATGCTTTATCGCGGTCCAATGTCCTTGTCTGGGTTACTTTGATATCTGCTAACCATGCCCACGGCAAAACAGGATATCCGGCCTCGTACATAGCATTGCATACATTAGGCTTCCTACACCAAGCATAAGGAATCGCCTTCATGTCCTCTATCTCCTTTGGTGTCTTAGGACACATCTCTTTAGATAAAGGTACTCCATGTCGAAAAGGTAGAAAACCTTTCTTGGAGTTTTGCATGCTAAAACGAGCCAAGATAGTATCAATGTATGAAGCTTGAGATAAGCATAACATTCTTTTCTTGCGATCCCTTATAACTTTGATCCCAAGAATATGTCCAACTTCTCCCAAGTCCTTCATATCAAACCGCTTGGACAACCATACCTTTACGTCGACAACACCTTGACATTGTTGCCAATGAGCAAGATGTCATCTACGTATAGTACAAGAAATACCACTACGTTTCCGTCACTCTTCTTGTATACACATGACTCATCCGGACATTGAATAAATCCATAAGACTGGATTACCTCATCAAAATGGATGTTCCAAGATCTCGAAGCTTGTTTCAACCCATAAATGGACCGATTAAGCTTACACACAAGATGCTCTTTGCCCTTTGCAATGAATCCTTCTAGTTGCTTCATATAGATGTTTTCTTCAAGAATTCCATTGAGGAAAGCTGTCTTGACATCCATTTGCCAAATCTCATAATTCATATGAGCGGCAATAGACAAAAGAATCCGGATAGACTTAAGCATGGCTACCGGCGAAAAGGTTTCCTCATAATCGATTCCTTCTTTTTGAGTGTACCCCTTCGCTACAAGCCTTGCTTTGAAAGTTTCTACTTTCCGTCTCGATCCTCTTTTCTTTTGTAGACCCACTTACAGCCAATGGCTTTTACACCATTTGGTGGTTCTACTAGCTCCCAGACTTGATTAGAATCCATAGATTCTAATTCAGATTTCATTGCTTTTTCCCAAGATTCTCGCATCTTTATCTTGGAGTGCTTCGTCGTAGCTCAGGGATCCGATTCGTGTTCACCGGGTACTAAGTTCGAAGACTCTCCCAAAAACATGAATCTATCGGGTTGTCTAACAACCCTCCCACTACGACGAGGCACTTGTGGTAATAGTGTATCATTAGTAGCGGATGGTGCCGACCCGTGTGGTATCTCATCTTGTACTCTTGGTACTAAGGTAGAAGTTTCTCCCCTTATTTCTTCTAAAATAATTTTACTCATGGGCTTGTGGTCCATTACATAGTCCTCTTCTAAAAATTGGGCATTTGTGCTAACAATTACCCTCGATCTTTAGGACTATAAAAAAAAACCACCTTTCGTTCCTCTAGGATAGCCCACAAACAGTAGAACTTTTGTACGAGATTCCAACTTATCAGCATCTCCTTTCAGCACATGTCTTTGGACTACTACCCCAAATCCGAATATATTTGTGACTAGGCTTACGCCCATTCCACAATTACGTGGAAGTAGAAGATCTTGTCTTAGAAGGAACCAAGTTCAAAATGTACTTATTTCTTGTTTCGGGGCATACCCCCAAAACGAACTCGGCAATTCCGAATAGCTCATCATCGATCTAACCATTTCCAAGAGTGTCCTATTCCTTCGTTCCGCCACACCATTCTCGTTGGGGTGTACCAGTGCATAATTGGGATTGAATCCCACGATAAGTAATTCCTAAACTCTCCTAAGAGGTACTCGCCACCACGATCGAATCGTAGTGTTTTGATATATTTACCATGACGCTTCTCCACATCAGCCTTGTACTCTTTGAATTTATCAAAGCACTCGGACTTGCGGCGCATCAAATAAATATATCCATATCTCGAATAATCATCTATAAAAGAGACAAAATATTCGAAACCACCCCTTGCTTGAGTAGACATAGGACCACATAAATCAGAATGAACCCAATTCCAACACTTCTTTGGCTCTATACCCCTTGGCTTTAAAAGGCCTATTGGTCATTTTTCCTTCCAAGCGAGGACTCGCGAGTCGGATAGTTTTCCACTTCCAATGAACTCAAAGGTCCATCGGCTATCAACCTTTGAATCCTACTCAAGTTAATGTGACCTAATCTTAGATGCCAAAGATATGTTTGGTTCATTTTTAAGGTTCTTTTCGCTTATTTGAGTTAGAAGATGTACTATTAATTTCCATTTGTTGCTTTGTGGGAGTTATTGGATTAAGAGTATATAAATTGTCAATCAACGTGCAGAGCAGGATAATAGCACTATTTTTCTTGACAACCACTTTGCTATCAAAAGAAACGAATATCTATCCAAAAATAACTTAGAAAGCGAAATCAAGTTCTTTCTAAAACAAGGTACGTAAAGACAATTTCTCAAAACCAAAGTCTTATTCTTATCAAAAATAAATAAACATCTCCCATCGCAACATTTGCTACTTTCGTAGCGTCGCCCATGTAGATGGTAATCTCACCCTCACTAAGCCGCCTGGTTTCCTAGAACCCCTGCAAAGAATTGCAGACATGATCGGTGGCTCCCGTATCTACACACCAGTGCCAGGTAGATAACACCGCTAAACATGTTTCAATAGTTAGTGAATAAGATATACCTTCTTTTTCCTTTTACGGGGCAATCTACCTTCCAATGTCCCGCCGCTTGCACAAAAGCATTTGCCCTTAGGCTTCTTCACGCCATTTGGTGGACCAATTTTCTTTGGTTCACCCGCTTTCTTTGCCAAACCAGCTTGTTTCTTTTTCTTCATCACTTTACCTTTTGGCTTAGATGTAGAAATATTTTCAGCAATATAAGCTTGAGAAGCTTGATTGAAATAACCCTTCTGCTGCTTGGAGTTACGTCGGAAGTTCCGCCATCGAATACAACCTTTTGTTCATGTTGTAGTTCGGTAGCTGCTCAAAACTCTTAGGCGTCTGGAGAACAATATCGACTGGGTTTCCCCATCGATTTCAGCTCCAAGGACTTCCATCTCATTCAAATAAGCCATCATCTTGAGGATATGATCCCTTACGGGTGTCCCCTCGGTCTTGGTGGTCGTCATTAAGTTTCTCATGGCCTCTTGCACGGCAGCCCGACTCACGGTGTCCGAAGAGTTCTTTGAGATTGAGCATCATCTCATAAGCAGAGGTCATGGCACGATGCCGATGTTGCAGCACATTTGACATAGAAGCCAAAATGTAACACCGCGCCATCTCATCTGCCTTGACCCACTTCTTATAAGCCTCTTTCTCCTCTTCACTAGAGTTTTCATCGGGTTTTTCAGGATAAACCTTAGTGAGTACAAACTTATACTCTTCATCAAGTCAATGTCCAAGTTTCTTTTCCAATCAATATAATTAGGATCGGTAAGTTTATTTTCTTTAAGAATAACAACAAGTGGATTGAAAGCCATGATAAATCTGAGAAACACGTAAATGCATTATGATCAAAATTAAGAATTTAAATCAATATTGTTTCCCTCAAACAATATAATTAAATTCACCAACACCTCAAAACACCGTGAAGTTTGTATGCCACGATAGTGTGGACGTATACTAATTTAATCATTTGCAAGAGGAGGTTTTACCCATTAATTTCATCATTTTGTCAAACAAAATATAAATAAATAGTTGGTTTGTCTTTAGCCATACAAATAACCACTTACTCCGATGGGGAGGATACTGTTATATGCATCTAAGTGTATACCATTTCTTAATACCAAGTCAATTACCTAGGTTTGTGCCTCTTCGGATGGAGAAGATAACATGCTCCTAAATAACTTACTTATAATTATCCATAAGGAAGTTTGATCTAGTGATCCGCAAAACAAACGCATCCGATATGGAAGAAGGCACTTAAAACCAACGTTCATGTTTGAATCCATCACTTACAAAACCGAAATGGAGGCTATGGGATTTGTTGAAAAATAACCCCTCTCCCACTTAGTTATTTAACATGAGGGATATTAATATGCACAATATATGAAACACATAAAGCATGCTAAACACAATAACACATATGAGAAAGAATAAATATGGAAAATAAAATTCCAACTATTATGGCCTCTTTCATGCCCCCATGTGCTTGAATGTTCGCCGTCAAAGCGGGGTGCGGGGCGCGCCTGTCAAACGAGGTGCGGGACGGCGCCATGCAATACGAGGTTCGAAAAAAATTCATCGATTCTTTGCTATCGAATGGGTTCCTCCATCGACCATCCTAATCTGTTCCTATTACGGTTTTATCCAACGATCCTATACATCATCTAGATCAAAATAAAACCTACACGGCAGACCGCCGTGGTTATTACTATTACAATCATTCACCAACCCAAAACAAAAACCTCGACAGTCCGAGGGTTTAATACATACATAAACATACATGCTGACCATGATAGTTGGATTTAGGGTTCTGCAAAAATATCGTAATATTCACATACCCAAAAAAATCTACGATTAACATCGAATCCCTAATATAATGATTTATGATAATCATGCAATCCCTAATATGACAGATTTACAAATACCATGCAATCCTATTCAATATCGGATCATGAACCTCTATAATAACATATCAAGAAACCCTATTATAACGGATCAAGAAACCCTATTATAATAGATTTACAATAATCATGCAATCCTAATAAATTAGATCTATGAATAACCGAATCAATTGCATAGAGTCGGAAAACACGGCTCACGATACCAATTGTTGGAACCACCGATCGCCGACTCTACGAAATAACCAGATTCGGGATCGTAATCACATAAACGCAGCGGATAGAATTGTACCTTTATTCACCGTAATAGGTGAAGACAAACCAGTTCTAAGGTCGAATCTGCGATCGAAGGATGAGCCTCGAACCTCACGGTCTTACGCCGTATTCCTATCCCTTTCCCTTGGACGTCGAGTGGTCGGCGATCCTCCAAGGAATCAGAATCCGCCTCTCTCTCGATCTCACGTTTTTCACACACCGGAGGCTCGATGTTAGGGTTTATTTATAGGCTACAACAGGGACTCTAAGGAGGAATTAGGGTTGGGCCTCACGATGGGCCTAAATATCCTGTGTTCGGTCGAACACTTTACTTAAGCCCATCAATTATAACTCGACCACTAAAGAGTTATAATTGAATTACCGTCCTAATCCCATATTATAATATGGGCTCCTTTATTATGTGTGCGTTTATTTCCCGTGTTTAAGATATCGAATGTCCATAAATTAATTAAATTCTGACAACTTAATTAATTTATATCTAATCCAAGTAGTACCACTCATCTTTATTATTATGTCGGATTAAATCCACTGCGGGGTTTACATAATAATCTTTATGAGCTCCTCAAGGGGACATCATCATCCTAAATAATTAGGACACGGATTCCTTCTATAATCAACAACACACCATATAAACAATGTTGTCTCCCAATTCACCGAGCCTATTGATTTAATAAATCTCACCCATTGGTAAATCAAAGAAACATACATTGAGTACACGTGCCCATTATTATATAGGGATTAAGAAGACGTACATCTATAACAACAGAGGTCTTGTTCTTTTATATAGTCGGTACAAATTGAACAACCTCATATGGTCCCGCCCAATACATACAAAATGTACTAGTGTAACTTTATAGTCAAGATAGAATAATACCAAATTACACTACAACCGTTCCAATGGTTTGTCCAAATCCATCTTGGTTGTGAGCTATTATTTATAATCTATAAGGAATCGATAGCATAATCTTACGTGTGACACCACACACCATGTTATCTACGGTATAGATTAACCCTGACAAAATAATGATATATATAACAATCATAAACAATAAGTATTTTGATCATAATGAATCTCATATTAAAAGGACGTTCATACTAAAAAGATGTTCATACAAAAGCTAGGCTTATAGTATACATCCTAACAGTTGTTCGAGAGACACCACATTCGTGTAGTTTTCTTTCATTTTTCTTGATTTTTTCCTATTTTTAATTAGTTTTAATATCACCGTGATCGATATTAGCTTTATTGGTTGAGGTCTTTTTTTTTAAAAAAAAAAGAAGGGATCCTAATATATAGAGGCGGTCGTATTTCTTATCTTTAATTCTATTTTTCTTGTGTAATTTATTTGTAAATTTCACTAAGAGATAGACACATAATAAATATGACCCTCCATTATTTTATCATGTGTTCATCTCGCTCCAATATCTATAAGAAATTTATCTGAGAATAAATACATAGGATCTATAACTTTATGCATAAACTATCGGTATTTCTTAAAATCTGCAAGTAAAAATTTATGAATACTAATTTTGAAAGAAGATAGTACATTATAGTAAAACAACTCATACTTTATAGTGAAACAATTTTTATTTTTTTAGTGAAACAACTCCTTTATGCAACTTCGATAAAAACTCATTAACTATCACTAGTATGACGAACACAACATGCAACGCACGTGCTAAAATCTAGTGTATATAAATGTATATATATTGGATGAGATATAATGTATATATTAGATATTTAAGATTATATAAATTTGAGAATTAACTGAGTTTCATCCCATCATTTACGGTATATCTATGACTAAACTCATGATCATTAAATTTATTTCCTAATATACCTCAAACAAATCATATACAATATTTCTTATAAACGTTAAAAAAATCAAGAAAGCCATTGCATACATGAGTTATCAAGATTAAGTTTTTTTTTTTTTTTTAAATATTAGTTGTAACTCATTTTTGGATGAAATTTATTTATAAAATCTAAAAATACTCAACTCCTTTTTGAAAGAAAAATACTCAACTCCTTAAAAAAATAAATATGATTGCATATTGCGTTGCTTGAATCTGAAATTTAAAAAAATGAAAGAAATATATGAAAAATATATAACGAGATATATTAAAAACACAATATTGTTACAAGTTAACAACGTGAAAATTAACAAGAAAATGGGATGACTCATCATCGGCGATGACCGGTTTTCAAACAGGGATGACGATTTTCAAAAAATTTTAAATTTCCGCCTTCTTCGGGATACTAGAGTTCCGACGACCTTCGTTGGGCCTTTATGCCATGGTAAATAAGGATGATCTCTCCCTTAATTTTTGCAACGTAATTGATCGATACATCAAGAAATCTTTTCTTTGAGTTGTTGGCTTCCCACTTACATACCCTAGATACGAGGAGCAAAGGACTTCTAAACATTGAATCATAAACCCATGATCAGATTGATATGCACGCTCCCGCTCCAAATCCCTATAACGCGGCACCGGGAAAGATTTCTTTTCATGAGATTGTTTCTCCTTCGCAGCAACTCGATACTACTTCGGGTATGATAGCACAAAGAAAAGGAGATTATCTATCCATTAAGATTGATTATGCTTTGGTTCAGACAAAGAGTCAACCGCCCGCAAAACTCCTTAATTGGCGATTGGTTTTAGCTTGGGTGAGAAGCCATACTCTGGAGGAATTAAAATCTAAACTTGGCCAGGTCTGGAACATCCCAGAGGATTGGAAATTAGTGCCTTTAGGCGGGGCTATTTTAACATTGATTTACCCACCTTAGCGAATAGAGACAAAATTCTTGAACGGAGGGCTTGGAGTTTGAAACACAGGGTGATGAGAATGCAGCATTGGACACGGGGTTCAATCCCTATAAGGTAAATACGTCGATGGCGCACGTTTGGATTAGGATTTATGAGATTCCGATGGAATATTTTCAACCAAAGATCATTCATGCGTTAGCTTCTGCCTTGGGTACGGGGCTAAAATTGGATGATCGCACCATTAGTGGTTCGATGTGTCATTATGCTCGTGTTCTGCTAGAGGTAGACATGTCTAAGGGTTATGAGGATCACATTTTGTTTGAATCGGAGGGACAAATTTTATTCGTCTCTCTAAAATATGGCGATTGCCGTTATTACGTAATAATTGCGCAATAGTAGGTTATTCTCTAGCCACTGTAGTTCAATCAAAAATAAAGATCTTAGAAAACCAGATTACAATCCCCTCCGCCACGCCAACCAAAGCTTCCTATGAGGGTAATTAGGTTCGAAAGGGAGTCCCGCGAGGAGGATTTGCAGCAACTAAACGAGGTTGCTCTTCATAATGGTTTTGAGGCGTTGAATGGAATAGATGAAGAGGAACCGGTTCAAGCAGAGTCGAAAAATAAGCAATCTTTTTTTAAACAAAAGAGTCGATGCATACTTTTGGGGTCTCGGAAGAGGGCTGGGTTTATAAGGGTTCTCCGCAAAGAAGGGCAACAGAGTTACAATCTAAGGAGGCTTCACCATCGCTCATTCTCACGAAAAATGGTTATGAAGCATTAGCTGGAATTGGAGGAAGAGAATGGGTGCACGACCAGCGGCGTATGGATAATATTGATCTTGATAAGGGATTAACGTCAATAATACATGAGGACGGGGGTATGGATATTGTGAGATGGTGAAATTCTTTCCTATGGAGGTCAACGACCAAGGCTGCGGTCGATAAACTAAGGGATGCGGGTACTTCTATTAGTTCGTGTTCGAACTCCGGCGATTCACTTGTTCATGCTTCTAAAGCTTCAACCAAAAAGGTAAAAATGGTGCTAAGGCGTATGTCGCGAATTATAATTTGCGAAGCAAATCTAGTCATAGTAGAGTAGACTTTGCCTCCTTTTGACAACAACTACGTGATTACCTCGAAGGTTGATACGGATGCTCTTAAAGCAATGTGAGCCGTGGCTTTTAAGAGTTGGGCGGATATGTGTTAAGATGATATACCGTAGCAATAGGAATTTCTACTTGTTTTGTATTGCATCTCTTTTCTTTTCTTTCTTAAGGGTTCGGTTTGACCCTTATTTTTATAATGAGGGCTTCGCTTACGGATCGACGTGTGATCTTATGGCTTTTTATTTTCTTATTTATAATAACTAATTAGACAATATTGTTACAAGTTTTTTTTTTTAAAAAAAAATATAACCACGATTGGTGGTTTGTTTACTTTTGAATTCAAATCTCAAAGGATATGATATATATGATATATCGGTTATTAGATTAGATATGGGTTATTACTTATAAGCACTTGTGCGGATCATTAATTTTGTTTCCTTATAAAAGATCAAGAAAGCTGAAAGTAATTACATCAAAAAAATTATCTCTGTCTTTCTTGATTTGACGAGTAATGAAGACTACGGGTGTTCATCCTCATCATCATCTTTGGTTATTATGATCACCAAAAATGTCCTTACATGAACCAACCTTACGAGATGAGTGTCTTTGCGGTTATACGAGCCACTCAACGGGATGAGTAGTGGCTCGCACGGTGTCGTCACGGATAGCAAAGGACAGGAGAACCGGTGAAATTGTGTCCACTGAAGCAAGGAGTCTTTGGACTCTGTAAATTAATGTTCGAGAGAGATGCAAATTGGCATCCCTCCCTCCCCACTCCTGCATCATTGGATTCGGAAAAGTGATCAAAGTAAGATGATGCGTGCAATAAAGTCACGCTAACAAGAGTTGAACCTCATACCTGAGATTCGCGAGATCACTCCTTGAACACGTGCCAAAACCGTGCAATCCGAACCCGTACCCGAGCTCCGAATACACTGCAAAACACGCCGGAGGGTCCCAGCGTAGGGACTCCGACGCTCAAGTCGGTGATCGGAAAGAATATAAAAGGAGGGCCCTAAATACCCGGTTAGGGACCTCTAGGAGCTTATATGAACTGGTTGAATGGATGTTAATGGAGATAGTTTAACGTGCTCAAAGTGTAATAAGTATATCGGTGAATTCGTACCTTCTTCTTCACAGGATCATACATAAATAGTACTGGAAGTGGGACGGTTTGTCACCACCCTCCGATGAAGCTCTCCACTCTTCATCATGTTCCTCCCACGTTCACGTCCATCCTCCACGTCCCATTCCTTATTCTTCGGAATATTCCTTTTGAGATCTTTCTTGATACTCTCTTCGGGCCCTCTTTGGCCGAGTCTTGGCTTGTTCCTTAATTAACTCCTTATCCCGGTTTATCCTAACCGTCGGCCCTTTTCTTGACACTCATCCTAACTACCAGCGATATTCTGTTAATCGATCCCACACCGCATTCTGGGCTTACTCATAGCCTTATCCATACGTTTATAGCTCTGGGCTCCTTTTTGGGCGCTTATTGGGCCCTAGCCCATCTTCCGGTTTTATACCACGATTTGGGCGAGTCTTGGCCCGTAACCTATTTGTGCCATATCAATCGCTGCTCCCCCTACTCTCTTGGGACGTGTAGGGCCCAAGTGAGTAGCTGATTGATTCAAAAGGATTAGTACTCGGACCTCTGTTCAGCGCCTTCTATCGAGAGACTCTTCGGCTTCCCGCCCAGTGCGAAACGTCCCATCATATGTCACGCCCTTTTAATTCGTCGTCGGTGCACCCCCTTTTCCCGTCCAATCGGGAGGTTGCGTTCCTTATACTCCCCTATTTTTAGGGTAATAACTTATTCCTTTCTCCCTTAATACTTCATTTTCAAATTTCATCTCTTCCACACTTTTCATTCACTGTTCTCGGAGGAAACCTTCTTCAAGATTTTCACCTCTCCAAAGATACCTCCTCTCTTTAGGTCCTCCTCCCTACCAGGTATTTTTCGCTTCTCCCTTTACTTTCGTCGTTCCCCCTTCCCTTTTCTTTCGAGTCGGAAAACCATGGACGACGTTCCAATCCCCGCGATTCCCCAAGACACGGTTTCGTCCTCTTCTAGGATGTCTTTGAGGACATTAGAGGAATTCCGCCGTCGGGGTGGATCTCCCCCGATTTTTCTACCCGAATCCCTAGTACGGGGGAAAGGCCTCACGACCGAGGCCGAACCTAGCTTTGCAGGAGAACAATTCTGTGTGGGTCTCCGTCTTCCCCCTTCTCCCTTTCTCGTTAGAATTTCTGAGCTTTTTAGGGTCCCATTGAACCGATTTACCCCCAATGACCTCCAGGATGATGATCTCCTTTTACATGCTAGTAAAAGGGGCCGGAGAGAAACTCTTTGGGGACCTCTTTATTACTCATTTCAATTGCAAGATCCACCACTCTTTTTTCTATACTACTTTGCCCGAACCCGAGGCTTATGTTCTTTCCTCACTCGCCCTCACGACGGTACCCCCACCGGGCGAGGAATACTTCTTTGTCATTCCTCCCGAGCCACAGGGCTTTCCTTATGAAGGGTGGATTTTCAGGAATCCCCTTATGAAGGCTCCCCACCCTCGGTCTACTTCCAATCTCAATTATCAAGTTATTCGCAAGTTAAATCTGCATGCAAAGAGGCGAGGTCTCTTTAATTCCGCCGATCTCGGCAATAACCCCGTCTTTTATCTCACTTCGATTTTGATTCTCCCGAAATTCCTCTAGCTTTTGAGGATGGTAAATCTCTTTTTATAATGTATTTTCTTAATATATTTCTCCCGGCATTTGTATTTATATTCCTACATACGACTTATATAGAGACTGATTCTACCTTTTTTATGTTCGAGAGATGAGCTGGATGTCGAAGTGTGTCCGTAAGCCGGCTAGTTACGCCACTCACAGCCTTCAATCGCTCCCCCTGTCCAGGCAAATGCTCCCTAGTTCCTACTCATTCCGTGCCCATCACCTCCTCTCTGTCTCCAAGAGGACCCGAGCGACCTCGGGCAAGGCGGTGAGCTCAAAGAGGCCCCCTCCCGGCTCGCGGTGAAGCCACCGGCGCTTCAAAGGGAAGAGAGGTCAGCCCTCCATGCACTCCCCATGTCGACACGGGGTCTAGTCCCAGAGGACGAGAATCCCCTCTCTTCCTTACGCCACGAGATATATTACCCCGGGAACTTCCGGATCTCTGCTAGGCCTCTCTCTCCCGGAGAAGATCACTCGTGCCTCTGAGGCTTTTCTTTGAGGTAAACCACTGACCTACCTTATTCTTATTCTCTCAAACCTCTCATAATAAAAGTTATCCGCTAACTTGGTTTCGTATTTTAGTTTGGTATTCTATTTTGATTTAGCCACCAGGCTCCTACTGAGACGCTTTCTGCAGCCAAAGAGGAGATGGAGTCCTTCTGGACTGGAGAAACTCAAAGTCCAAGAGCTCACTTCATGCGCGATCAACTGGTACAAGAATGCAAGAAATTACGTTCTCAAGTGGCTACCGCAAACCAAGAGACACAGGTGGCGCAAATACGAGGTCAAAGAGGCGGAATCGAAGTCCCGGGCAAAAGGAATCAAGCTCTGCTTAAATGCCCTCTTTACTTCCCCTTTAGGGCGGGAGTTTACGGGGATTTTCACACCTCTTGGCTAAGGGCGTATAAGTGCGACCCTAGCTATCTAGGGGATATGGGAGAGTATATCCCCTTTTTCGTGGACCATGGGTTTGTGCAGCTATTGCCCGGCACTGTGCTCTTGACTTCAAGGGGGAGTATGACCGTGAAGCTCCCTCCGGACCACTAAAGACTCCCCCAATTTCCTGGTGATGGGGATGGTAATCCAGATGAGCCATGGTGGCTTCCTAGTATCGGCGCTGTGAGGAAGCTTCAGAGTGCTAATGTCAATGCTAACGACCTACTCCCTATGTGTGCCCCTCCTTTTCTCATCCTCCTCGGTGAAGATCCTGTTGACCCCACGGAATTGTCGAAGAAAAAATAGGCTGGCGAAGGCGCGACTCAGCCACCATTACGAAAAGGAGATTAATTCCCCTCCCCACCGAACTTTTTATCTCTTATTCCTCCGAACAATTTTACTCTTTATATTTTTGAACAATGTTTTACTTATCCCGGGCTGTTTGTGTCCGGTGAAGAACTAATGGGCCTCTGTCAGGCTGTTTGTGCCCCGTGAGCCTCTTTTGTTGGCCTTTCTAGGGGCCTCTGCGGGGCTGTTTGTGTCCCCGTAAGCCCCCGTATATTATTTTGCTACATGATAGGTTACTGTCTAGATTTTAATCCTGCTTTCTTACGATTAGCATCTTTTGCCAATCTAATTCATAACCGCTTGTTCTCGCTTATATTTATTACTTAGTATCCTGTGAAAAAGCTTACCTTGTTTCCTATAAGATAGGCTCTCTCCGAACCTTAAAAAATCCTAAGTGAATGATTATTCACTTAATATTCCTGAAAAATTTTAAGGCTCTCTCCTGAACCTCAAAAAACCCTAAGTGAATAATTATTCACTTAATATTTCTGAAAAAAATTTTAAGGCTCTCTCGGGAACCTAAAAAAAAAAACCCTAAGTGAATGATTATTCACTTAATATTTACGAAAAAAATTTTAAGGCTCTCTGGGAACCTCAAAAAAACCCTAAGTGAATGATTATTCACTTAAAATTTCTGAAAAATTTTAAGGCTCTCTCGGAACCTCAAAAAATCCTAAGTGAATGATTATTCACTTAATATTTCTGAAAAAAATTTTAAGGCTCTCTCAGAACCTCAAAATCCTAAGTGAATGATTATTCACTTAATATTTCTGAAAAATTTTAAGGTTCTCTCGAACCTCAAAAAAACCCTAAGTGAATGATTATTCACTTAATATTTCTGAAAAATTTTAAGGCTCTCTCGGAACCTCAAAAATCCTAAGTAAATGTTGATTTACTTAATCCAACTCGAGCCCTCTCTGGGCCTTCACTATTTACGTGAACTTTCCGATTCCCTTAAATAGAATCCGGGCTCTATCAGAGCATTTTAATTTTTAAGGTCAATTCTTTGAACCTTAAAATTCCCGATGAATTTTCGAATTCACTTGATCGAAATCAGGGCCCTCTCTGGGCCTTCAAAGTTTAAGTGAATTTTTCGATTCACTTAAACAAAATTCGAGCTCTATCGGAGCCCTCTAATTTTTAAGGTCAATTCTTTGAACCTTAAAAAATCCCAAGTGAATTTTGATTCACTTGATCGAAATCAGGAGCCCTCTCTGGGCCTTCAAGATTTAAGGGAATTTTCATATTTACTTAAACAAAATCCGCTCTCTCGGAGCCCTTTAATTTTTAAGGTCAATTCTTTGAACCTTAAAAAATCCCAAGTGAATTTTCAGATTCACTTGATCGAAACCAGGGCCCTCTCTGGGCCTTCAAAGTTTAAGTGAATGTTCTGATTCATTTAAACAAAATCCGAACTCTATCGGAGCCCTTTAATTTTTAAGGTCAATTCTTTGAACCTTAAAAATCCCAAGTGAATTTTGATTCACTTGATCGAAATCGAGGCCCTCTCTGGGCCTTCAAAGTTTAAGTGAATTTTCAGATTCACTTAAACAAAATCCGAGCTCTATCGGAGCACTTTAATTTTTAAGGTCAATTCTTTGAACCTTAAGAAATCCCAAGTGAATTTTCGATTCACTTGATTGAAACCAGGGCCCTCTCTGGGCCTTCAAAGTTTAAGTGAATTTTCCGATTCATTTAAACAAAATCCGAACTCTATCGGAGCCCTTTAATTTTAAGGCCAATTCTTTGAACCTTAAAAAATTCCAAGTGAATTTTCGATTCACTTGATCGAAACCAGGCCCTCTCTGGGCCTTCAAAGTTTAAGTGAATTTTCTCGATTCATTTATACAAAATCTGGGCTCTATCGGAGCCCTTTAATTTTTAAGGCCAATTCTTTGAACCTTAAAAATCCCAAGTGAATTTTGATTCACTTGATCGAAATCGAGGGCCCTCTCTGGGCCTTCAAAGTTTAAGTGAATTTTCGTATTCACTTAAACAAAATCCGAGCTCTCTCGGAGCCCTTTAATTTTTAAGGCCAATTCTTTGAACCTTAAAAAATTCCAAGTGAATTTTCGCATTCACTTGATCGAAATCAGGGCCCTCTCTGGGCCTTCAAAGTTTAAGTGAATTTTCAAATTCACTTTAAACAAAATCCGGGCTCTATCGGAGCCCTTTAATTTTTAAGGTCAATTCTTTGAACCTTAAAAAATTCCAAGTGAATTTTCGATTCACTTGATCGAAATCGGGGCCCTCTCTGGGCCTTCAAAGTTTAAGTGAATTTTCGATTCATTTAAACAAAATCCGGCTCTATCGGAGCCCTTTAATTTTTAAGGCCAATTCTTTGAACCTTAAAAAATCCCAAGTGAATTTTCGATTCACTTGATCGAAATCCTCGGGCCTCCAAAGTTTAAGTGAATTTTCCGATTCACTAAATCATCTTATCATCCTCATATTTGTTTGTATCAAAACATTTGATTATTAATCTATATGAGATCCCCTCCTTCTTCATAAAGTAAACAATCGATGTAAACTGAAAAATTAATTTTTATTAACTGAAATGCCCTATTGACAAAGTCAACATAGACCCCGAGGAGCCTAAGCTAGCCTCCTTAAAAACCTCCCGTGGTAAAACCCGGTGGGAAACCCATAGGAGGGGAAAAAAAAGTACTAGTAGGGTTGTAGTACGGTAGTTCAAAATAAAAAGTAACTACGAAATCAACTACAAAGCAATGGTGATAATAAGAAGTGCTCCTAAACGAAGAACCTCTTGATTGGCGACATTCCAAGGTCGTATCACGGGTGTCCCATTCATCTCTTCCAAGATATATGCTCCCCGTGCAACACTTGTACGACCCGATAAGGTCCCTCCCGGTTGGGTTCCAACTTCTTTCTTGGTTTCAAAGCATCGGCTCTTCTCGGTACTAAGTCTCCTTTCTCGAAGGTTCTAGGAACCACTCTTTTATTGTATGTCGCTTTGATTCTAGCTTTATATCTCTCGGCTCTTACTCGCCATCTCTCTTTCTTCCTCCAAGTAGGTCTAGGTTCTCCTTCATCAAGTTTTGGTTCACCTCCTCATTAAAGTGCTCAATCCGATCGGAACTCATCCCTATTTCGTAGGGAGCACAGCGTCGGCCCCATAAATTAACCGAAAAGGAGATTCACTGTTGCAGCTCTTGAGGTAGTTCTATAGGCCCATAAGACCGAGTCTAGCTCATCAACCCATGCTCCCCAACATTCTCCAATCGTGCTTTGATCCCATTGACCACGATCCTGTTGGTGACTTCCACTTGGCCATTTGCACGGGGTGTGCTACCAAGTGAATTTACGGCGGATTTCTAGGGCCCTACACCATTCCTGGACCTTCTCACCATTGAACTGAGTCCCATTATCCGACACAAGTATCTTAGAAACTCCGAACTTGCAACATATAAACTTCCACAGAATTTTATCACATTTTGTTCATTAATTTTGGCGAAGGGAGCTGCCTCGACCCATTTCTTGAAGTAGTCAACCGCCACAATCGGGAACTTTCGCTGGCCACGAGCCATAGGAAAGGGCCCCACCAGGTCCATTCCCCATTTGGCAAAAGGACACGGAGCATACATAGCCCCCATCTCTTGGTGGGAGGTGTATCAACGGGCCATGCTTCTAGCATCTTTCGCATCTCTTGACTAAGTCTTTAGCATCTTCATTCATGGTTGGCCAAAAATATCCTGCTCTTAAGGTCCTTCTTGCCACGCGCGAGCTCCCGCGTGATCCGCCGCACATCCCTCATGCATCTCTTTTAATACATGCTTTCCTTCCTGCTAGATAAATATCTTAGGTATGGACATGTGAAAGATCGTTTATATAATCGACCACCAATTATACTGAATCTAATTCTAAATTGCTTATCTCTCCGAGACCCCGTAGTAGGGTCTGAGTCGAGCTTTCAGTTTCGCTTCTCCAATCCAGCATCATCAATAGCTCCCATTACGGGCTCTGTAGCTTCTCTTTCGGCCATGACAAAGTTATCTTGCTTGATCCTCCTATTGGCGAGGAGCTAGCGAGTTTTGCTAATCCATCCGCCTTTATATTCTCCTCTCTTGGGATCTATCGTACCTCAAACCGATGGAACCGGCTCTCTAGCTCCTTAACTCGGTCTTTATATGCTATCATCTTGGGGTCTTTAGCCTCACGGTCTCCGTTCACTGTTGGGACACTAACCGAGAGTCGAGAAAATATGATGATACCTTGAGCTCCCAAGTCCGCCGCCATCTCCGCCCCTCGATTAGTGCCTCATATTCCGCCCCGTTATTAGAGTGTCCTGGAACTGAACTTGACAGCCACAGGTCTCCCAGTCCTTGGGGATCAATTATCACAATACCGACTCAGGATCCCATCAATGTTGTTGACCCGTCCACATAGAGCTTCCAAGATATAATCTCCAGGGCCGTGTAGCCTCCTGAATAAAGTCCGATAAGGCCCGGGCCTTAATGGTTTTTCTGGGCTCAAACTCCACTTGGTATTCACCTAACTCGATGGCCCATTTCACCATCCTTCCGGATAGGTCCGCACGAGCTATCACCGCCTCAATGGATAGTTAGTCCTAACAACAATCTTATGTGATAAAAAATAAGGTCTCAACCTCCTGGCCGTAACCATAACGGCCAAAGCCGCCTTTTCAATCTCGGAGTACCTACTTTCCACCTCCTGGATCAGCTTACTCACATAATATACTGGCTTCGCGCTCGGGACCTTGTTCTTTAATTAATCATGCTCAATGAGTGCTCCCCCACAGATAGATATAAATACAAGATATCACCCGGTAAGGGCTTTGTGAGTGTTGGGAGCCGAGCTAAATGGGTTTTTAGCTCCTCAAAAGCTTCCAAGCACCGCTCGTCCCAAATGAATTTAGAACCCTTTACGAGGATGCGGAAGAATTGATAACTCCTCTTGGCTAATCTAGCTATGAATCGGCTCGGGCTGTAATCCTTCCGTTCTGCCATCTGTAGCTCCTTCAAGGTCCTAGGGGCTGCATGTTCGCACCGCTTGTACCTTTCCGGATTCACTTCTATCCCTCTTTGGTTCACCATGTATCCGAGAAACTTACATGCTTTAACTCCAAAAGAACATTTAGCAGGATTTAACATGATTCCATTCCTCCGTATTGCCTTAAAGAATTCGTCTAAGTTAGCCACATGCTCAGGAGCTTTACGGCTTTTTACCGACATATCATCCACGTACACTTCCATGTTCCTACCTATCTGCTCCCGAAATACTTTATCCACCATGCGGCTGATAGGTAGCTCTGCATTGATCGGTCAGAAGGGCATTTTCACATAACCAAAAGTTCCACAAGGTACGATGAAGGTGACCTTTGGGATATCTCCTGGATATAATTGTATCTGGTGATATCCTTGATATGCGTCCATCATGCTTTGAGCGATTCGAAACCAGTGGAGTCCACTAATTGATCAATTCTCGGCAATGGGTAGTGGTCCTTGGGGCATGCCTTATTTAGATCCCGAAAGTCAATACACATCCTCCACCGCCACCCCTTAGGGACCAGAGCGGCATTGGAAAGCTATTCGGGAACTCAATCTTCTTCACTCGCCCGCATTAAGGAGCTTTTCCACCTCATTACGATGATCGAGGTCCTTTTCGGCTCCGAAGTGTCGAAGTTTTGCTTCACCGGCCTCACTTTAGGATCGGCATTAAGATAGTGCATCGCCACTTCGGGGTATCCCCTTCATATCTAAAGGTGAAAAAGCAAATAGGTCAGCATTTTCTCTTATAAGACGTATTACCTCTTCGGCGACTTGGTGCTCCATCTCCGAGTCCCAATTTTGGTGGTAAACCCTGTCTTATTAGGGAATATCTCCACCGGCATTAACTCCTCCTTCGCTTGAATCTTCGAGGTCCTTTCCCTTCTTCCCGGTGGACCTTGCATCTTTCTCGCTCGGGTCGAGATCCTCGGGCTCTGTTAAGCCGATTAAAGTGCGCTTTATCAGCCGGTTTCACGGAGTCTACATAGCACCTTCGAGGCCAGGCTGGTCCCCTTTTACTTCTCCCACTTGATCCTCCACCGGAACTTCATCTTCATATGATAAGTGGATACTATGGCCTGAAAAGTATTTAGAATTGGTCTTCCAAAGATCACGTTATATGAAGAGGGCACGTCTACGATCGGGAATGTCCCCATTATGACCTTTCTTCGAGGAGGAGTACCTAGGCCCACTTGCAACATCACCCGACCTAGTGGCTGAATAGCTCCTCCAGGTGAATCCGTATAGAGTCAGTATCAACGGGCTCCAATCTCACGTTCAAGTTCATCCTCTTCTGCCAGTCCAGAACATAATGTCCGCCGAGCTTCTGTATCCACAAAAATACGTGCCACATCATATCCAAAGAATATCAATAGTAATTACCAAGGCATCACTATGAGGTTCCTAAGCTTCTCCACCGTCCTCCGCCCGAAGTGGATGCGGGGGTGGCTGCCAACCGCCCTACCTCCTTTATATCGGACCCTCGTCCATCCTGCAGAGCCCTAACAGAAGCCTTCCTTGCTCTGAAAGAGTCTCCTTGAGGGCCCCCATTATCATCTGGATAGCACATCTCTTGGGTGGTGGTTGCTCCTCCGGTGGTCTCGCGAACCTCGGTGCTTATCTTCTATTTTTCTTCAGACCCCTTCCTTTTGAATCTCCGTGGGCCTGTCGGTCCCTATAGATAAATTCCTTCGTGTGCCCGACTGTGCTCGGCCTTTCAATTTCATCCTTCAAGTGAAAACATTGGTTAGTATCATGTCCATACTCATTATGAAAATGACAAAACCTATCCTCTTTAGGCTTTAAAGGTCCCCTTGACCTTGACTGTGGAACTTCATCTCCGGATGATCTGCCGCCACGTCCGGGACCTCTGCAGGTTTTATCTTCAAGGGTGTATACTTTTCAAACCTACTTCGGGATCAGAATCGCCCGGGTGTGGTTGTCGCTGGGCCGTATCTTTAGTTTCGGTCCCTTCTTCTTTAGGTCTCCTATCAGGCTTGACCTCATTTCTCTTGGCCTTCATCACCTCCTCTAAGGTCACGTATTTTTCGGCTCTCGCAGAGCTCATCAAACGTGTCTACAGCTTCTTTGCCAACGAGGAGAATAGGTCCCGATCACGTAATCCGTTAGTTAAAGCATTAATCTTTACCTCTCACGACGCGGAGGGTACCTCCAAGGCAGCTTGATTAAACCTTTTCGGGAAGGCCCGCAAGCTCTCTTTCTCTCCTTGTTGCATGTTGAACAACGTTAGCGTGTCTGGCCGCTCTCCGCACTGCAAACCGATGTAAAAATAGATCGCTAAATTCTTCAAACGAGTTGATAGTGTTGGATCCCAATTGGCTAAACCATTGCCGAGCACCTTAGCCAACGTAGTCGGGAAGACCACTGCACTTGACCCCCTCAGTAGCGGTGTAGGAGAGCTGAATTCTCGAATCGTACCAGTGCTCATAGGGATCGGATGTCCCATCATACTCGTAATTCGCAGGTTTGAAGTTTTGAGGTAGCTCATCTTGCAAAATCTCATTAGAAAACTCGAGAACCCGACACAGTCTAGAATTACTAACCCGAGCATTCATCTCGCTTCCTCATACTATCAATTTGCCTCGGAGAACCGAAAATTGGCCTCCATCATTCTCGGGATGAGAATCACCCTTACCTTCTACCGCCTCTTCAACATTCCATCTCTCCCGTGGGATATTCCGTAATATCTCCATCTCCGGCTCTTTTGGGGGCTGTCCCGAAATCACCTCCTCCTCTTCTGCGGGCTTCTCGGGCCCTTGCTCTATCCATTCCATCGGATCTACGTGCTTGAGATGACACCAAGATCGATTCTCTGTTAACCTCTTTCTCATTTCCTTCCAGGGGCACAGGAATTGGACTCCTTCTCTAAGGATAGCTTCCAGCATGGTCCTTACTGTAGCTGTTAGAAATTTCGCTGGGGGTGAACTAATCCTCAGATGGGTGTATAAATCGCTGAAGAACCCTAATTCGAATGCGCATGCGAAAATGCAGAAATCAAAATGAACACAAGATTTACGTGGTTCGATCAAATTGATCTACATCCACGGAGTACGAGCATCAATCCACTACTATAATCTTCAAACAATTACGGAGTTACAACAACCAATTGACAAGAATTAGAAGGAATTATCACACAAACTCCAAGAACCCTAATTCTCCAATTACTCTCTGAAATCACGTGAATCAATGAGGGAAAAACTGACTACTAAGCTCGCCAATGCATGGGAAAGAAGATTCGATAACTAATTCGCTTAATTCTCGTGTAATTAATCGAATTGGATCCAAACCGACACCTTCACATAACCAACATAAACCGACGTGAACCGCTGGGATTTTGCGAAGACCGGTTCGATGATGACTAGACCGGTTCGAGCTACGTTAAGACCGGTTGAGATTGTGAGCTTCAACAATGTTTTCGGTGCTTACAAAAATAACCAACAAACTTGATTATGATTTGATCGATTTAATTACTTCAAACCCTAAAAGAAGTAATACCAGCTTAGTTGACACACTAACACCACATGGAAATTGAAGTTTGACATTAACAATTCTTCTCCTCAAACCGCAATGAATCAAAACAAATTTCGAACTCCATGCCGACCTCTTTAATTTCCAAGAGCAGAAGCCTTACCAAGTCACAACAATACTTGAACTTGTTGCTTGGTAAAGCTTTGGTTAGAATATCTCGATGCATTCTCCTCAAGAGCAATCTTCTTAATAAATACTATTCCTCTTTCAATTACATCCCTTACAAAATGAAGCTTTACATCTATATGCTTGGATCTCTCATGAAAGACTTGGTGCTTAACAAGATGTAGAGTGCTTTGATTATCACAATGCACTATCACGCATTTCTCGATGAATCCCAAAATCTTTAATGATACCCTTTAGCCACATTGCTTCTTTTACAGCCTTCGTCATGGCTATGTACTCGCCTCGCAGTAGATAAGGCAACTATTGATCAAGTGTAGACCTCCAACTTCTTTGTTCCATGAAGTGTAAATATGTAACCAGCCTGTGACTTCCTTGAATCCTTGTTTCCAAAGAAAATCTGAATCTACAAAACCTTGCAAAGGATTCTTGGAGTAGCTGACTTTCTCAAACAATAACCCCAACTCGGTAGTTCCATTTATGTATCTCGAGTATCCACTTCAATGCCTCCCAATGAGCTTTCCCAGATTTGCCATGTATCTCGCTTACCATGCTCACCGCATATGCCAAATCAGGTCTACCGCAAACCATGGCATACATGAGACTCCCAACTCCACTTGCATAAGGAACACCACTCATATGCCTTCTTTCTTCATCGCCTTAGGAGATTCTTTGTGGCCGACACTTGAATTGCTGTCCAAAAGTCATTGAAACCGACTTGGATTTGTGCATATAGTACTTCTTTAGAACCTTCGCAGATAACTTCTTTGTGATAGAAATAATTTTCCCTTCTCCCTCGCTTCGACTATGTCCATGCCAAGAATTCTCCTTGCATTTCCCGGATCCTTCATTTCAAATGCGAATTAAGCTTTGACTTGAGAGAGTTGATCTTACCACGCGGTTTAGCAATTAACATATCATCCACATATAAAAGTAAATATGTGATGATATCGTGTCCTTCCTTCTCAAAATACACACACTGTCAAACTTGCATCTGCGTAATCCTATTGAAATCATGAAGTTATCAAACTTCTTATACCATTGTCTTGGGCTCGCTTTAAACCATACAAAGACTTCGTAATAAGCGAGACTTTATCTTCCATTCCGTAACACGAATCCCTCTGGCTGATGCATATATATAGTTTCCAGTAAGTCACCATGAAGAAATGCGCTTTTAACATCTAACCGATGCGGCTCAAGATCATCCCGAGTTACTTTAGATAACTTGATAACCTTATTGAGCGGTGTTTAACAACTGGAGAGAACACTTCATTGAAATCTATTCCTTCCCTTTGTGTAAACCCTCTAGCTACAAGCCTTGCCTTGTATCCGATCTGCTCAATATTACCACCTTCAATCTTCTTCTTGAACAGCCACTTACAACTAATAAGCTTCGCTTCGAGGTCTATCAACCAAAGGTCCGTGTTTGATTCTTCTCCGGAGAATGAATTTCTTCAACATGGCCATGAGCCATTTCTCCTTCTCTGGACACGAAATAGCATCATAATAGTTTTTAGGTTCATGATAATCAATATCTTCGGCTGTAATTAAAGCATAAGATACAAGATCGGCTGTCCATATCTGATAGGAGGATGTGTATTCCTCCTTTGTCTGTCCCTTGTCAAGCTATAGTTCTGAGATCATAATGTTGATCTCCTTCTTCTCTTGAATCATCATCACCATCAGCTTCTTGCATTTCTACGAGGTTGAGTTTGAGTTTCATTATTTTCGTTGAGTGCTCGGCATCTTGATGCTCCACCTCAACAGAATAAACTCACTTTCTATGTCACCATCCATATCCTGTGATGTCCTTGTGCCACCGTATCCCGATTTCCCTTCATCAAATGTAACATCTCTACTTATTATACACCTCTCGATTTCCGTGTTCCATGCACCATAATCATGCCCTTTCACTCCTTTTAGATAACCAACAAACACACATTTCAGAGCTCTTGCCTCCAACTTATCCTCGTTTAACATGAGCATAAGCCTGGCACCCAAAGATTTTCGATTTGAGTAACTGAAAGCTACCATACCAGAGCTCATCGGAGTTTTGAACTCTATAGCAGTAGAAGGTGTTTTGTTTATAAGATAGCAAGTCGTGTTAATGACTTCTCCCCAAAAAGACTTAGGTAGTTTTGCATCCAACAAGAAGCATCCGACCCTCTCAAGCAATGTTCTATTCATTCTCTCTGCCAAGGCCATTTCTTTGTGGATTAGCAGTGCAGTCTTGTGCCTAGTTATTCCTTTTTCTCTGCAAAAACCTTGAAACTCTTCCGAAAGATATTCCAGCCATTGTCGGTTCTCGGATGTTTGAGCTTCTTGCCTTTCTTGTTTTCTTGCTCAACTAGCCATTCTTTGAACTTGATGAACACATCATTCTTATGTTTAATGATGAATACCCAAACTTTCCTTGTAAAGTCATCAATTATGGATAGAAAATACCTGCCACCTCCATGTGTAGAAACTCTAGAAGGCCCCCAAACATCGGAGTGAACATAGTCAAGAGGTTCTCTCGGTGATGTGCTTTCCTTTTGATAAGCTGTGCTTCTTTGCTTTTCCAAGTACACACATTTCACAGATCAAGCTTACCGATATGGCTTCCAGAAATGCCCCCTCTTGGCTAACTCAATCAGACCCTTTTCTCCTACATGAGCAAGTCTTCTATGCCACAACACGGTTTGGGATGAATCATTATAAGCGAAGACTTCCTCAACAGCTTCTTCCCATCGTAGAGTAAAGACCATTTGATTTTGTACCTTTCATTACCACCTTATCTCCTTTTGTTACCGTAAGATGTTGGTTCTCGATCTTGAACTCATAGCCCTGTGAATTTAGAGTTCCTGTGATATGAGATTCCTCCTTAAATCGTGCACCAATCTAACATCGTAAAGAATTCTATCTTTCCCATCAAACATCTTGATCCTCACAGATCCCACTCCCTTTATTCTCGCAACTTTCATTGTTACCAAGTAACACCAAGCCACCATCATGATTCTCGCAATTTTAAGAAACAACTCTCATCGGGACACATGTGAAAGGTGCATCCTGAATCCATAATCCATTCATTTGATATGCTACTACCGCGATAGTAAGGACCTCTCGCACTTTCATACCCGGTTTCGGCAATTGCGGCATCTCGCATTTTGTGTGTGTTGATTCTCGAACCTTTCTTGTTCTTATCGTGGCAATTTTTCTTCAAGTGCCCCACCTTGTGACAAGAGAAACATTTCCTTCTCTCCACAAAATCAGTTTCACTTTCTTATCCTTCCGATCACCCTTTTCACCCTTCTTCTTATTCTCAAATTTCTTCTTTCCATTTTTGAATTTCACATTCAAACTTTCCCCCATTTTGGCCGCTTCTTCTCCATTGACATACTATTCGTGACACTTTGTTTTAAGATTTGTTTGAACTTCTTCAAATGAGATTGAATCCTTCCTTCCAAACATCAAAGTATCTTTGAAGAATTCATATGATTTTGGCAAAGCATTCAATAACATTAATGCTTTGTCATCATCTTTAATTGTCTCCTCAAGATTCTCTAAATTGTCCACGGCTTGATTGAATTCATCAAGCTGATCATCGAGAGGTTTATCTTGTCATCTTGAATGTAAGCAACTGCTTCATAAACAACTTGTTAGAAAGCAGTTTGGCAAGATATAGATCCTCCAACTTCTTCCACATCCCATGAAAGTCAAGTTTCTTTTGATACTTCCCTCAATACTTTGTCAAGAAGACACAAAACAATCATTCCACGTGCTTTCTTCTGCATTTCTCGTTTCTTGTCATCATTGCTTGTGGATGCCTCGTAACTAGGAGGCTGTCAATGCATCATCAAGGCCATGTTGTATCAACAAGGCTTCCATCTTTATTCTCCACAACCCAAAATCATTCTTTCCATTGAATTTCTCCACATCAAGCTTGAAAGATGCCATATCTTTGATTCGGATTCCCACAGACGGCGCCAATTGTTAGAAATTTTCGCTGGGGGTGAACTAATCCTCAGATGGGTGTATAAATCGCTGAAGAACCCTAATTCGAATGCGCATGCGAAAATGCAGAAATCAAAATGAACACAAGATTTACGTGGTTCGATCAAATTGATCTACATCCACGGGAGTACGAGCATCAATCCACTACTATAATCTTCAAACAATTACAGATTACAACAACCAATTGACAAGAATTAGAAGGAATTATCACACAAACTCCAAGAACCCTAATTCTCCAATTACTCTCTGAAATCACGTGAATCAATGAGGGAAAAACTGACTACTAAGCTCGCCAATGCATGGGAAAGAAGATTCGATAACTAATTCGATTAATTACGGTGTAATTAATCAATTGGATCCAAACCGACACCTTCACATAACCAACATAAACCGACGTGAACCGGGATTTTGCGAAGACCGGTTCGATGATGACTAGACCGGTTCGAGCTACGTTAAGACCGGTTCCGAGATTGTGAGCTTCAACAATGTTTTCGTGCTTACAAAAATAACCAACAAACTTGATTATGATTTGATCCGATTTAATTACTTCCAAACCCTAAAAGAAGTAATACCAGTTAGTTGACACACTAACACCACATGCAAATTGAAGTTTGACATTAACAGTAGCATCAATCTGCTCCTTGAAAGCTATCGGTATCTCCGAGCCGTGGGGTCATGTGAAACAACAACTCCTATGCCAGAATCAATAATGGCACAGACCTTCGCCATGTACCCAGGGAGATGGAGCAAGTGTTTTCTCCCTGCTTGCTCCCGATCCGCCCGGAGCTTGATTTGCTCCCGGAGTCACACTTGCTTCCTCCCTTTGTGCACCGGGTGTAGGGGATCCGACCGAGCCCTTTTGGTACCTGTGCCTACAGCCACAGTGCGAGATGCCACCACCTCCCTCGTTGCCATCGTTCCCGCCACGGGAGGCGGAAACGGGACAGCCAAAGATGGTCGGCCTCCTCGGCTACCATTCTTCCTTGATTCATCTTGTCCTCCCGCCATAGTAATCACGGTTATAAAGGAAACTCACGTCTTAGACCCAAGTTTCCCACAGACGGCGCCACTTGATGCGTGCAATAAAGTCACGCTAACAAGAGTTGAACCCCGTACTCCGAGATTCGCGAGATCACTCCTTGAACACGTGCCAAAACCGTGCAATCCGAACCCGCACTCCGAGCTCCAAATACCTGCAAAACACACCGGAGGGGTCCCCGGCGTAGGGACTCCGATGCTCAAGTCGATGATCGGAAAGAATATAAAAGGAGGGCCCTAAATACCCGGTTAGGAACCTCTCGGGAGCTTATATGAACTGGTTGAATGGATGTTAATGGAGATAGTTTAACGTGCTCAAAGTGTAATAAGTATACCGGTGAATTCGTACCTTCTTCTTCACAGGATCATACATAAATAGTACTGGAAGTGGACGGTTGTCACCACCCTCCGATGAAGCTCTCCACTCTTCATCATGTTCCTCCCACGTTCACGTCCATCCTCCACGCCCCATTCCTTATTCCCGGAATATTCCTTTTCGCATCTTTCTTGATACTCTCTTCGGGCCCTCTTTGACCGAGTCTTGGCTTGTTCCTTAATTAACTCCTTATCCCAAATGCCGGTTTATCCTAACCGTCACCCCCTTTTCTTGACACTCATCCTAACTACCGGCGATATTCCTGTTAATCCGATCCCACACCACATTCCGGGCTTACTCATAGCCTTATCCATACGTTTATAGCTCGGGGCTCCTTTTTGGGCGCTTATTGGGCCCTAGCCCATCTTCCGGTTTTATACCCGATTTGGGCCAGTCTTGGCCGTAACCTATTTGTGCCATATCATAAGAGATAATGATAGTTGTTGGAATTGAAATGATTCTCGTTGAATGGGTAAAAATCCCATATACGATATAATCAAAACTATAATTAGGAAAGATATACACAATCAAACTAAGTCAACTATTCTAGAAAAATCTATAAAAGTATATTTACAATATTTACTCTTTAATATGCCCATGCAAAATGGATGTGTAAATCGTCACCACATAAATTTTTGATCTCAATAGCAAGAAGCGTGATCTTGGCAAGGGTTTGGTGAGAACGTCGGCAAGTTGGTCAAGTGTGTTAATGTGTGCGACAAAGAAGAAACCCTTGGACAAAAGATCACGAAGGAAGTGTAAGTCCAAGCTATGTGTTTCATGCGAGAGTGCATAATCGAATGTAGAGCAAGACGAGTAGCACCAAGGTTATCACAGAGTAGACGTGGTGGTGACACAAGAGAGATACTAAGCTCGCTCTTTGAATAAGTGAGATATCCAATGACTTCAAGGCTGTGGAGGCAAGAGCACGGTACTCGTTTCTATAGAGGACCGAGCAACCCCATTCTATTTCGTGACCTCCACGATATGGGATTCTCGCCAAGGTAAATAACGTGAGCAGATGTAGACTTACCATCGACAAAGTCCCACCAAAATCTAAATAAGAATAAGTCGTAAGTGTAAGAAAGGACGGTCGGCGAAGAAGAAGACCATGGTGAAGTGAACCCTTCAGATAGGGAAGGAAACGTTTGACGACGAACTAATCATCAAATGTAGTAGAAGCCATGGATTGAGCAAGGCGATTTACAACAAAGGTAATGTCTGGACGAGTAATTGTGACATACCGCAACCCACCAATTGCACTTCTATAATCAAGGATCGACCGCACTGTAAATCGAAAGCTTGGTGGACGGTGATATAGATGTGGAAATAGGTTTGGCCCCATCCATGTGGAAACATCGTAACAAGTCCACCATGTACTTTTGTTGAGAAAGAAGTAATTCACCCCTACATCGAACAATCTCAACCCGGAGAAAATAAGTCGAGCACCGAGGTCTTTCACAACAAATTGTTCTTTGAGATGAGAAACCGGTTTGTAGAAGGGAACTACTAGAACCGATTAATATCATATCATCGACATAGACAAGTACCAATAAATAATCAGTATGTCGTCGATATATAAATAATGACGTATCGGCTAATGATTGTGTGAAGCCAAACGACGTAAGTGCAAGATTTAAAATCAGTACCAAGCGAGAGGTGCTTGACGTAGACCACACAATGACTTACGTAGGCGACACACATGATGGGGGTGGATTGATCCACAAATCCAGGTGGTTAAACCATGTAAACAGGGGTGGAAAGGTGGCCATGCAAGAATGCATTACTAATATCTAGTTGATGAAGCTCCCAAGTTATTGTACAAGGCAAAGGTGAGGACCGTCCGTATTGTAATCGGTTTAACAACCAAAGCAAAGGTTTCCGGTAGTCCACACTGGTCTTTGATGAAACCCCTTAGCTACTAATCTTGTCTTGAAGCGATCAATAGACCCATCGGGATGACGTTTGATAACAAAAACCCATTTACAACCGATTATATTCGAACTCCGGGGAGGATGAACAACGTCCCATGTACCATGTTTAGAGAGAGCAGATATTCTTCTGTACATAGCATTCCGCCAACGAGGATCTCGTGAGAGCTTGAGAGACACTAGTGGGTGCAACCTCCGAGTCAAGTGGATGCTTTGTTGAATTATATACTTTAGGCTTAAAAATATTATTTTAACTCCGTGTAGTCATAGGATGAGTCCGTGAGGGATTTCTTGGAGGCAGTGTAGGAGCAAGAAGCTGAAGATGTGTTGGAAGGAGAAGGAAGCATGGTGTTAAGGGCTGGTCCGATGGGGCCTGGATCGAGACTGAGCATAAGATGAATCAACTGGAGCCGATGATGGTGCAACTGATACCGTAATATGGGTCGGCCCGCAGAGGTCTCGAGAGAACCAAAGGAAAAACCCAGCAGTAGGGTGTAGGAATGGGTGGCTCGCTGATTGGCAAAGGCGCGTTCGGTGAACCGAAAGTGTCGAGAGATATACAAACGGCTTGTGGATATATCCAAATATTTGTATGCACTCTGAGTTGTAGAATATCCAATAAAGATGCAGGCTTCGAACAAGGCTCAAGTTTGTGAGAAGCATATGGACGAAGACACGGATAAGATACACAACCAAATGTATAATTAGGTTTTTGCTTAAATAAAGACTCAAATGGTGATCGTGTGGGCAAACGATCGATCGATAAACAGCAGCTTTGAAAAGCATAGGACCAAAACTAAAAAGGTAAACGAGCATAGTACAACAAAGTTGCTTTACCCGCTTCAACAACATGGTTATGACATCGCTCCACAAGTCCATTTTGTTCGGGAGTATGAGGTGTCGTAGTCAACCAATTAATACCGCGCGACACAAAATAAGACCGAAGAGCAAGAAACTCGCCACCATTGTCATTGCAAAAATTTTAATTGGAAAACCAAACCGACGTTCAATCAAGGGACAAAACTTCTCAAAAATATTTCGCACTTGAGACTTGCATGCCACAGAAAATCCACATATATTTTGTGAACGAATCAACCAACAACAAATAGTAACGAAACCCATCAAAAGATGTCACTATAGGGCCCCACACATCAAGATACACATAATGCAAAGGTCAGAAGCATGTAAAGATGAATCACCAAAAGGTTGTTTATGAGCCTTACAAAGAAAAATACGAATCACATTTAAAGTCCGAAACACCGAATTGCTAGACAAAAAGGAAGCTTATTATTGGAAATAACTAAATAACTTGTTCGTCTGGATGGGTGATCCAGCGAGCATGCCACGCCCGACATCAGTTCGTAAACCAAGAGAAGCAAAATGAGCAAGAGACTTCAAAAATAAGTAGGAGGCTTGAGATGGTAAACCCCATTATTGCATTTTCCTCGCCGCTGAGGTGCCCCGTAACTCGATCCTTCACAACAAAAGAATAGGGGGAAAATTCCATAGATACATTATTAGACCGAGTAAATTAGTGAACCGACAACAAATTCTCGCCGAGCCCGGTACACACAAAACATCATCCAATTTAAATGTGCGATTAGGGGAACGAAGGAGACAAATACCAAAGATGGGAAATAGGCATTGAAGAACCATCTGTAAGTTGGACTTTCTCCGTACCGTCATACTCAGAGTGCAAGGACAGATTGCCTAACTCCGACGTTAAGTTGTGAGACGTGCCTGAATCCATCATCCAAGCATTCTAGTTTGGATAGGGTCCAGGCGACCGTGCGACATTAGCCATAGGCGACAAACGAAGGCATGTGAGAGCCTATGCCCCGGTGCCTCGACAAAGCCGACAAACACCGACATGAGGATCATTATTCTGCTGATTAGAGTACCTGTTATTATTTGGCTTGCCCTTTTGAAATCCACCACCAGCACGGTTCCTCGAATTATGAGTGGACGATTTTGAACGTGAATTGTTCTGCGATTGAGCGTTGTTAGCCGAAACAACCAGATTAGAATCTGCATTGTCCAAGCGATTGATGAACCTCTCTTGAGCAATGAGCATATCCAGCAAGTTGGAAAAAGGAATGGAGTTGGGTTGCGCACGGATATAGGCGACGATGTCCCAAAACTTTGGGCTAAGACCATTGATAACACATATAGTGAAATCATCATCAGACATCGATGAATCGATCAAAGCTAGTTCATCCGCTTTTGTATTGAGGGAGTGAAGGAACTCTGTTATAGATTGGTCGCCAATATTAGCGCTACCCAAATCTGATTTTAGCGTCATGACCCGAGCCCTGGATCGACTCGCAAAAATCTGATGCAACATCTACCACGCCGTGCGAGCATCAGTGGCCGTCGACGCAAAGGGGGAGACCTCTTCAGAGAGAGACCCCATGATGGTAGCGCGAATCAATTGATCTTGTTGAAACCATTATTTAAACATGGGTGAAGTTTTTTCCGGAGGAAAGATGTCTCTAGTGACGTATCCTAGTACATCGAGTCTATTCAAAATCGCGAGAATGTGGAACCGCCATTGTGGAAAATTTTGGCGAGTGAGTTTTTGAATATGCTGCATAGATGTGGGAATAGTAACTAGCAGTGGAGAATTAGTGTCAGTTCCAGTGGCAGCGTTGGAGGCGGTGTCATCGGTGGTAGGCATGGGAGATGGAGATCGGCGATTTGAGAGGGATCGATAGGGATACGGGAAGATCTCAGCGGAAGGATAGGAATTAGCGGATCGTGAAGGATGATACCATAAGAGATAATGATAATTGTTGGAATTGAATTGATTCTATTGAATGGGTAAAAGTCCCATATATACAGTATAATCAAAACTATAATTAGGAAAGATATACACAATCAAACCAAGTTAACTATTCTAGAAAAATCTATAAAAATATATTTACTCTTTAATACAAAGACCATGAAGATCGTGGTGTCTGTGGTGATGGAGTACATAAACACAGATCTGAGTTAATTTATGGCCGAAAAGGGACGGGCCTTGACTCTAGTGGAAGTCAAACTCATGACCAAACAAATACTGCAAGGAGTCAATTACCCGCATGAGAAGGGCGTTATGCATAGGGACATAAAACATGCAAATATTCTCATGAACAGTATCCTTGATTTATAATATGCGACTTTGGGTTGTCGCGTCACTTTGAGAGCCAATCGGAGGTGTATACACCGGGAGTGGTGACCCTTTGGTACAAAGCACCTGAGCTTCTTATGGGGGAAAGAGGTACACCGAGGCCATTGCTATTTGGTATGTGGGGTGTATAATGGCTGAATTTATTTTAAACCAAGTGCTTTTTCGGGTAAACTGAGCGTATGCAGTTAAGGTGCATTTATGAACAGATTGTATGGGTAGGAGGGGGTGTGCTTCGACGCAAGGTTGTTGTAGCTGCGGCTTGTCCGCGTGTCTCACGCCACACAGCCTCGATTTGCTGGAGAGGCTTTTGGCTTGTGAATCGGGGAAAAGGATTTCTACCAAGGATGCTCTAGCTCACACTTGGTTCAAAGAATAGTTGGATCGAATCAAACCATGGATGTTCTCATTTTTGTATAATCTTCACTTAGTTTGTTAGGAGCATGTTATTTAGATACACTTCAATGTAACACCCTGCACTGCAGATTAATACTATATCACACTTAAATAGATATTAATGTTACATTGTTTATGATGAACAGGGATTTTCCCCTTTAATTTTCTTGAATTAAGTGGCATTTGCTTTGATTTTTGA
Source organism: Paraleonurus japonicus (assembly GCA_030762865.1). NCBI lineage: Eukaryota > Viridiplantae > Streptophyta > Magnoliopsida > Lamiales > Lamiaceae > Paraleonurus > Paraleonurus japonicus. The sequence goes on along the minus strand of CM061061.1, from coordinate 19,151,953 downwards.
GGGAGTTATAAATATGTTGAAGATGTGTTTCTTGAATATATTGCAATTTATTTTTTGAGGAACACCCAAAAATTTATTTCATACCGTATACCGTTTCAAATTTCGGTGTTTGAAAAATGCATACCGACACCGTGCCAAAATAGTGCGCTAAAATCATTACATATTGTATACCAAAATGTAATACCCGAGACTCTCACTACTCATTGGTCAATATATTTTATGCATTGAGTGCATTTTAATTAATAATGTGCTACTTGTGATTTTGAATTATTTTATCTTGCATTATTTATTGTGCTTTTAAATATTGAATTAATTAAATTAGTCTTTATATGTTTAGTGGTGAGAAAATTAATTTATAAGTAATTGAGATTTTCATGGTGTTTGAGTACTAATACAAATTATATAATTATTAGTGGTATTAATTAAATTAAATATAATACTAATTGTTTTATTAAAAATATATAATATGTGTATGGTGTGTAGTATTATATCTATATGTAGTATTATATCTATATAGTTAATAATAAGATAAAGAAAATATATATATATATATATATATATATATATATATATATATATATATATATATATATATATATATATAAACATACAAAACTTACCTGGGAAGTAAGTTATTAGGCGGTGGATATATATCCCCTTTCAATGGCAATTCAACCTCATTTACGTATTAGCTAGTTAGAAAGAAAAGAGAAAAATAGAGGTGTGCGTAAGTGGAAAGAGAGAGAAAAAAGGAGAGAATGAGAGATTCCGAGCTTTTTGGTAAGTATTCGATCTCCGTCAATAGATAAATTTTATATTATTTTGAAGCTCGTGATGTGTAGAACAAAACTCTATCCTCAAATTATTAATAATTGTTCTTATTTGATAGTGGAAGGTGATAAAAAGGGTTTAAGGGTTTAATTTATCAGCTTTTATGGACTTGAGGTAAGTAGAAATTCATTTGCACCTACAATGCATGAATATAGCATTTTGTGAAGTATTTATGCTTAATTGGTGATATGTGAATATTATGTTAATTGTGATACTTAATTGATATTCAATTATTATTGTGAAAGGAGTCTCGTGAGCTCCATATTTGAAGTGGAATGAACTCGTGAGTTCGGTGATTATCGTGAAATGAACCTCGTGAGTTCAATTATAATTGTGAATTGAAACCGTGAGTTCAAAGGTTATAGTGAAAGGAATTTGTGAATTCCATGATATTGCGTAAATGGAAAGGGTGTTTTGAGCATGTGGTTTTACTGTGTGTATATGCTACATTGAATCATGCATATCATGCATTAACATGAAAATATTTTTATCAAATGGTGTGTTTGACCATCGATTATGCACCAAGGACTACAGGGGCGACCTAGGAATTAAGGCATCCAGCAGATCCAGCGTATGCTACCTAGAGTAGGCCACCGTCTCATATGCTATAGTGTTGTGCATATTTACAGAGGGTACTTCGAACGGACAGGGTCGTTTGGTGATGGACCTCGCTAGGCCGTTAGAGGGTGGGATCCTCAACAATATGGGTCGACGTGGAGGGATAACTTCTTGATGGTCATGAGGGGTGCGATGGGGGACCCTTGGTGGCAACAAAAGGATGGGCATCACGTTGAGGTCATACATATAGTGGTCACTTGAAAATATTTGTATTGAGCTTAGTGCTCGTGTGCTAGTGCATAATAGTGAGTCGTGGCCCTAACGAGTGTTTCATAAATAAATTGATGATTTTAAAGAGAGTGATTTTTGCATTGGGAGGTTTTCGAATTAAACATCGCATCATGCATAATTTCGCATACCGAGATTTATATCTCACCCGCTTTATGCATTGTAAGTAATCCCGATGATAATTGATGAAGTTCTTGGACAAGTTGTGGCGCTCTTGCAGGGTTTTGAGTAGCCGTACATAGATGATGACCGTTGGGCAGATCGTGGCTTATTTTACTTCGCTATTGCATATTATGTTTGTTTTGGTTATGTACCGTATTGTAATATAAATTATAATCTACCGTGTATTACTCGAGTTTTGTGGATTGTTGGTTTATTAAGAACTAGTATGAATATGAGCAGGTTATGTTTTGAGTACGTGATAATATTATGATGTTTGAAAGAAAAAAATTATAGCAGTTTACGATTGTTTTATGTTTAAGTTCATATTGTTTCTAGTTGTGAAAATGTGGTCGTGTCACAAAATTTAATGTTTGTTATGGTATACCAAAATTTAAGGTTTGATATGGTATACCAAAATATTCATTCCATACTATGTACCGAAATTTTCGTTATGTAGAAATTATCATGTTAAACAATTTAATTAGGAATGACAATTAACGTAACAAGTTTAAACTTAAAATCTTGTTTTGTTAGAGAAAAAATCACAATCAATCCTCGTATCTTTACTTGAATTCAATTTCAGTCTTTTTTCTTTTTAATTTATCAATTTTGATCATTTTGGTGTAAATTTTGGTCTTTTTCATGTCACGCCGACGGCGTGTCAAGTCTCATTTGAATTGTCACTCATCCAGAAGCAAAACCCTCAATTAATTTCAAATTTCAATTACACCTTTCTCGTAAATTGTAATTTTAAAATCGTAAATTTTGTTAATTTTCATCACTAATTCCGAGTGTTTTACGATAAGGGGAGGGTTGAGGCCTATAAGTTTTTTTCTCTTGTCGAGCCTTTCATTTTGGTACATTTTCGTGTCATTTTGTATGCTACAACAAATTTTCGGCCATTTTTTGGTAATTTTTTCGCTAAAACTTGATTTATCCGCTAAAAGGACCAACTTTGATATCAAAAGGACCACAATTGATAAAATAAAAAGAAAAAGGATAAAATTTAGATTCGAGCAAAGTTACGGGACCATTTATGAAATTATCTCAGTTTTGTTATGATAGAAACTTGAACTCAACTTTGAAATCATGCTCGAAATGGGTTTGGACAAGGCTAAGCAGATAGAGATAATTTATAATTGTTGTCGGATTAACCATATATTTATGACTAATGAGTGTGTCTTATGTGAACAAGTTTTATGGTGAAATTCGATCTAAATTACAAGAATTAGATCCACATTGCAATTAAATTTGGCTAATAACCTTCATATATTCAGACTAATAATTTTTAGTAGTATAGGTCATACCCTTTAATTATCATGAATAATACACTTTGTAATGTTGGTCATACCTTTTATTTATCACGACCGATACCCTTTTTGTAAGATACATCATACACTTCAGCTTATCACCGTTGATGTTATGACGAGTGTTACTCGTAATGTGCCAACATTCCGGTCACAACATCGCATTCGTCCTTCCACTTTCACTAACCCTTAACCCACGCTTTTGTCTTGGTCAATGTCTTGTTTTCTTTTAATGAAAACTTACGGCGATCAAGTCATGCGTTTGAAAAGGCAAGCAAAGAGAAGTTATAAAGATCATGGGGAAGTTACATGGAAGTTACCTATTTTCAAGGGAGATGTGGAAGTTATCTTCAAGCATTAAGAGTCCATTTATCTATAAATACACGGCTGCTATGAAGATTAAAACTTGAAGTTGAGGGAAACACAATCTGCATAGTCGATTGGCATAGACTATAGAATTTATTGTAGTTTCATACTCGATACTTCCGTTGGTGAATGTTCCAACATTTCTCTCAACATTGGGTCTTTATTTGTATTAGTGATAGGTTAGATTGATCATTGTCTAGTCACTATATACGTTGATCCATTTACGGTGTGGCTTATGTTTTCACCGATTGTATCACTTAACAATTACTAGTGATAATACGCCGATTGGCAGATAGACTTATTTATAGTCTATACGAAAATTTTGATATCCATCTTGCAAAGTGTTTAAGACTTCCATGTATTTCGTTCATTTATTTTCATCTCGTGTTGTTCTCGATTATGCCAACATTCGTGACAACATTCTCGCATAAACACTTACGCACACCTTCAATTGGCACCAGCAGCCGTTGAACTCGTTATCCCGAGCTTAGATCCCGTGTTTGGTGTGATTTATTACGATGGATTATCCTATGACACTCCAATTAGGCCACCAGCTCGATGGTACAAATTATGCAATTTGGAAGCCTAAGATGCGCATGTACATCAAGTCCATTGATGAACGTGCATGGAGGAGTATTTTAACCGGTTGGATTCCACCAACAGCTTCGAGCCACTAACAATCAAGCTCAAATCAAGAGGGAGTTAGAATGGACAAATGATGAGGTGACCACGGCCGCCTTCAATTCAAAGGCACTCAATGCCTTATTCACTTCTACGGATGTTTCCATGTTCAAAATAATTTCTAACCGTGTATCTCGCAAAAGATGCATGGGAGAGATTACAAGAACATTGTGAAGGATCCTGAGAGTGTGAGAAGGACAAAGTTGCGGATTCTTGGAACCAAGTTCGAAAATCTAAGGATGAAGGAAGATGAGACCATATCCTCCTACAATGAAAGAATCACCGAGATTTCTAATGAATCTCAAGCACTTGGTGAAGCTATATCCAATACAAGGTTAGTACATAAAATCTTAAGAACTGCTCCTAAACGCTTTGATGCTAAGATATGTGCTATTGAGGAAGCTAAAGACATCTGATGCTATTACTCAAAATGAGTTGGTGAGTATTTTGAAAACATATGAAATGAATTTTTCTCAAAGAGATAATGAGAAATCAAAAGAAAATTTCTGTTTTCAAAGGAGAAACATCTTCTAGTATTGATAAACAACCGCTTGTTACAAATAGATTCCGATGAAGATGTTATTGATGATTGTGCCGACAATGCCGATAACATTGCTTTCTTAACTAAGCGCTTAATGCTTTTTGAAAAAGAGAGCAAATAGACTTAAGAAATAATTTGCAAATTAAGAATCAAGATAGAGATCGATTGGTAATTTCACGCTAATTGCTCGATAAACATAGGAATGTTAATCAACTTAGGCAATTTGATAGAGGTAACAAGATCAAATATGATCCGCAATATAGGAAAAATGTTAAATGTGATGCATGTTCTGGTTTTGGTCATTATGCTAATGAATGTGCCAACACTCTTTTGAGAAAAAGGGTAAATTTCAATGCTACCTTAAGTGATGAGTCCGATTGTGAAGATGATTCGATAAGAATGAAGAATATGCTTTTTCTGCAAGGATTATATATGATGATACTCTTGATGATTTACCTGGATGATTCTCGATGTCGAGTCAAATGTGCCAACATTTGGGGAAACATTGGAGGTTCCGTAATTTAATTGTTTCTCAAGTTCTTGTGTAGATAAAGCAGATACTTCTAACAATGTTTGCGAAGATTGTAAGTCCAGCTTATCAAAAGCTTGAAAAGGAGTTAGAATCCACTCAAAAAACCTTAAGGGACATGACTATTGAAGAGTCATATCAAAAGGATTTGGTGATAAAGCTTAAGGTCATACTAACAAGGAAAGAGTGGAGTTATGCAACCTCAAAGAGCAATCAAGGGCACAACACCGAATTTCAAAAGATATTCGTAAAGTTCACCAAACTTGATAAGGCGCTGACAATTGGAAGTACAAGTAGACATGGTCTTGGTTATAATGGTAATATTACTCAGTTTTTAAACAATAACAAACCTGTTGTGTTTACTAAACCTTCTGAACTAAAAGTTGAAAAATAATTCAAAAGAAGGATGTTTGTCATTATTGTTTCACCGAGGGTCACAAACGACCAAACTGCTTTTAGAATGAGACATGATAAAAGTTTTCTAAAATGTCTTTGAAAATGTTGCCACATTCTCGCTCAACATTCGAAACAAACAGCTCAAAAATCTTTTCAAAACCTCGTTCAAAAATCTACTTGGGTGAAAAAGTCAAAAACTGTATGTAATGTTGTTTACACCTCTTTAAAAGCATGTGTTCCAGGACTATGGTATTTTGATAGTGGGTGTTCTAGACACATGACCGGTGAGGAAAGCTATCTCACTGATTATAAGGCATATGATGGTGGAAATGTTACATATGGAGGAGGTTCAAAAGGTAAAATTATTGGTATAGGTACATTGAATGTTCCCGGTTTTCCAAACTTGACAAAAGTCTTACATGTTAAAGGTTTACTTGCAAATTTGATTAGTATTAGTCAATTATGTGATGATGACTTGCATGTAAAGTTTGATAAAAGTTCATGCTATGTGTTAAACAATGATGATAATTGTCTCATGGTTGGTAATAGATCTCGTGAATAATTGTTATCTAATTGATTCGAATCAAGCATGCTTTAATGTTCAAACCGATGAGAGTACACTTTGGCATCAAAAACTTGGACATGCTCATTATAGAAATATTGTCAAATTATTGAAATTTGATGCGGTTAAAGGTCTACCTAAGTTACAAATTCGTAGGTCAAATGTGTGTGGATCCCGCCAAAGTGGTTAACAAGTCAAAATGTCACATGAAATGTCGACACATTGTACTACGAAACATTGCTTTGAACTTTTGCATATGGATTTAATGGGACCAATGGAAACCGAAAGCATTGGTGGTAAGAGATATTCTTTTGTCATAGTAGATGATTATTCAAGGTTTACATGGATTGAATTTCTTAAGGAAAAATCAGATGCTTTTGAAGTTTTCAAAATTCTTTACAAACGTTTTAAAAATGTTTATGACACTAAAGTTAAAAGAATAAGGTCCGATCATGGTAGGAGTTTGAGAACAGCTTATTCACTAATTTTTGTGAAGACAAGGGTATAATTCAAGAGTTTTCTTCTCCTAAAACACCTCAACAAAATGGTGTAGCCGAAAGAAAAATAGAACTCTATAAGAGATGGCTAGAGTAATGCTTTTATCCAAGAAACTTTCAAAAAGGTTTTGGGTGAAGCTTTGAATACCGCTTGTCATATATCCAATAGAGTTTATTTAAGACCTAATTCCACTACAACACCTTATGAGTTTTTGAATAACAAAAAGCCTAATCAAATACTTTCATGTCTTTGGTTGTGTTTGCTACATTCGAATGATAGAGACCAGCTACACAAATTTGATTCAAAAAGTGACAAGGGTTTCTTTCTTGGTTATGCTAGAAACAAGAGAGCTTTTAGGATTTACAATCTTAGGACCGATACTGCTCAAGAGTCTATGAATGTTGTTTTCGATGATCATGCAAGTCTTGCAGATAATGCCATTGAAGAAGATGTAATCGATCTTATTGAGCAGATGCAAAGTTCTGGAATTTCGAATCGATTGAGAATGTTGCTACAAATGTGCCCACATCTCAAGCAACATCACGTCAACATCCGTAAATTAATAGAACTATACCTTATCTTGCTACAAGTACCATCTTCCAGATTCTCAAAATCATCCACAACAACAGATCATAGGTAAACCACAATCAGTGTACAAACGAGGAGAAAATTGAGTTTTGATGCAAGACATGTGGTAAGATCGATTTGTATGACATCTATGTGTAACAAGGTGAACTTTGAATGTTTTCATTCTTTCAATGAACCTAAAAATATTGATGAAGCTATGAAAGATGAAAACTGGATTAATGCAATGCATGAGGAGTTAAATCAATTTGAAAGGAATGATGTTTGGATACTTATGCCTAGGCTCGATAATGTGAATGTAATCGGTACAAAATAGATCTTCAAAAACAAAACCGATGAATCGTAATGTTGTAAGAAACAAAGCTAGATTAGTAGCTCAAGGTTATACACAAGTAGAAGGAATTGATTTTGATGAGACTTTTGCTCCTGTTGCTAGAATTGAATCCATAAGACTCAAGTATTTGCTATTGCATGCTACATCGATATAAAACCGCATCAAATGGTTGTTAAGGCTGCATTTCTAAATGGAATTCTTATGGAAGAAGCATATGTAGAACAACCTAAAGGATTTGAGAATCATGAATTTCCGATCATGTTTATAAACTTAAGAAAGCTTTATATGGCTTGAAGTAAGCACCTAGGGCATGGTATGGTAGATTAACCGAATTTCTTGTTGAATTCGGTTTTTATAGAGGTGAAGCTGATAGGACCTTATTTATAAAGCATTCTGGATATGATATTATGATTGCTCAAATATATGTTGATGACATTGTGTTTGGTTCTACATGTGAGAAAATGCTTGAATTATTTGTGCATGAAATGACCACTACCTTTGAAATGTCGATGGTTGGAGACTTGAATTACTTTCTAGGTCTTCAAATTAAACAATGCAAGGAAGGTATTTTCTTTGTCAAAGTAAATATGCCAAAAATCTTGTGAAAAGGTTTGGTTTAGACAATGCTAAACACATGAAGACACCTATGGGATCGACACAAAAATTGTGTAAAGACAAGTGTTGGCACAAATGTTGACCCAACATTGTATAGGTCGATGATTGGTAGTCTTTTGTATCCGACTTCTAGTAGGACAGACATCATGTTTAGTGTTTGTTTATGTGCTCGTTATCAAGCTGATCCTAAAGAATCTCACATGAATTCGGTTAAGAGAATAATTAGATATGTGGCACACATGCGATTATGGAATATGGTATAGCAAGGACACCAATTGTTCTTTGATTGGCTATAGTGATGCAGATTGGGCAGGTGATAGTGATGATAGAAAGAGTACAAGTGGTGGATGTTTCTACATGGGTAACAATCTTGTTTCTTGGCATAGCCGAAAACAAAATTGTGTTTCCCTATCTACGGCTGAATCCTAATACATAGCCACGGAAATTGTTGTACTCAACTTCTTTGGCTTAAGAAGATGTTCGATGATTAAAGTTTGGAGAGCAATACTCTTATTGTTTATTGTGATAATACAAGTGCAATTAATATATCTAAGAACTCGTGCAACATTCGTTAACTAAGCATATAAGTATTAGACACCACTTTATTAGGGACCTTGTAGAAAAAGAAGTTGTAAAGTTGGAATACATTTCTACCGAAAAGCAAATTGCGTATATTTTTACTAAAGCCCTTGATAATGATAGGTTTTCTTCTCTTAGAAAATCTCTAGGTTTATGCACTAATTAGACCTATATTTGCTGTGTGTTGTGACAAATGTGCCAACATTTGTAACAACACTAGAACAATTTATTTAAATTTTTCTAAGTATCGTAATATTTAGTATTTTTGAACTCTCTTGTGTAAATAGTATTAGAACCTGTGATAAATATAAATTGTCCCGACACACTTCTCTCAAATGCAATTAAATAAACTCACAATTAGATGCTATGTCACTAAGTAACTATGGGACACGGAGTTGACTACTACGATGTTCTCTTTTCAAAAGGTGACTTGAATGCATCAATATATTCACAATCCATTGAGTAATTATGGGACACGGAGTCGACAACTACGATGATCTCTTCTCGAAAAATGGATCAATGTGAATAAGTGGGTAAAGCAAAATATAGTGCAAACACAAATGAATTTATTTCATGTAAAAACTTGTTGAGAAGTGTGTGTGCCGACATTCAAGAATAACATTCTGGTTCTCATATGTATATTTACCTCTACGAGTTTGAAAATTTCCGAATATTATTTTATGAGGATTTATTTATCTTAAATTGTTCCCGGCGATATTATACAGTCTAATTTAATTAATTGTGCAGCTTATTTTATCTAGAATCAAAGTGTTTTTAGCATGTCATTGAAATAAACTTCCAACATTTGATAATGCCCTAATTTTTAGGGATGTGATTAAATCTTATCTTTTAACTTCGATGTGTTCACAACTTCGCAATCTTTCTATTCCCTATTTAAGGTCCTTAATACTCGGTGTGTTCTATACATTTTATCAAAGTTTTGAATTTTAGCACAAGTATTCGAAAGGTATTATTAATCATACTTTGTGGTATTAGTTCTTTCCTTAGCCTATTTATATTCAAATGTACTATTTTATTAATTTAATTTGAATAGTGTTTGCAGTGATTAATATGGTTGATCGAAAAGACCTCTCACCTTCACAATCCAAACACTCAACCTCTCCAAAGATCATCTTCTACTTCCGTAAACCTTCGACTTCTTGCAACAATGGCAGCAGAGAATGTCTCCGACAGTGTTGGCGCACTACCCCAACATCACCCACATCAATTAGGGTTGGATCGTTGGATGTGCCAATATCACCAACCCATACCGAAATTCCCGTCGAGCAACCAACCGAAACTCCGATTTTGGGCGGAACGCCACAAAATCCGATTAGCGGCGAAGCTAGCGAAGCCCCATTCTCGAGACTTACCCAATGACGGTTGAACTAGCTGAAGGAGCCACCTCCGATCGATCGTCTATGCGTTCAAAACCCTCACTAAGCGCACGATTTACCCCGTTGTCAAGGTCGGCGACGTGGAGGTTAATTTCCAGCCAAGACAAACACTTAGTGTTTACACCGCCACAATCACCGTAAGATGCTCCAAAGAGATGACCCGTCGACCGACTCGACCGACACCGGTGAACTCACCGCTTGCTTTGAAACCATTCGACAAAAGGCAACGAGCTCCAGGACGCGGTCGAAAAGGCGTTCTTACCGAACCATGGGCAAAAGGGTAGATTACTCAAAAAGGGAAGAAGCAGAAACATGATGATGGTGTTGCTTCAAAGCCGATTCAAGTGTTCGACTCGACTCTTCCGAAGAGAAAATGCGAGAAGCAAGCCCGAGAAAGAAACAAGTGGTCAAGCCTCTGCTCTTGCTCACCCGAGGGAGTACTGAGGATTGAGAAATGAATCAAACATTGGCTGAAATGGCTGCTCGTTTGGAGAAGAGAAGCAAAAGCGAAATGATCCGCAGGATGTGGCGGAGGATGTTGGCACACCAATGGACACATCGTCCTCTTTCTCTCGAGTCCTCTTCATTTGAAGCAAGTAAGGCTAAATCGATGAGGTACATATTGATTCCTCTCTGAATACGTCTTCGCCTCGATTCTCGATGATAGCTATAATGGTGTGGATAGTGATAAATTTAGGACTTTGCGAACTTGAGTGATAGTTGGGGAAAGGATAATTAAGATGGATGATTTTGTCTCTATGAATCTTGTTGGATATTTGATCGAAAGATCTTTGATGCATTCCCTTCATTTGCTACACCTTACTTAGTTGATTGGGTATATGAATTTTATGCTAATCTGAAAGTAAGAGTTTCAAGTTAATTCGAGGCACTATGGGAAAGTGAAATTTAGAGGCAAGGTTATAGAGGTAACTCTAGCTATAATTAATTCTGTCTTAAGAACTAGTGATGATGAGGATCCACAGTGGATAATTTAGATGAAGTGATCGGTGTAATCACCGGAGGAAGGATTACCGCTTGGAGATATAGAATGAATTTCTCGGTTTTGACAAGTTTATATAGTGTCTTGCACAAGTTAATTGTGTACAATTGGCTGCCTTCATCGAACACAACCACTCCGACCTCTGAGCAAGTTGTCCTAATGTGCAAGATTGGTCATCTTAGGAGGTTTAATCTTGGGAAGACTATCTTTGACAATATGATGACATACTCGGGAGAATATCAAGCAAAGGACTACCGCCTTATCCTAGCCTAATTCACATGTTGATTTCGGCTCAAGGATTTCAAAGAGAGAATAATGAGATTATCACTCGTTTGCACTAAGTCCGGCAATATCTCATGTTAGAGGACTGGACCAAGAGTTATTGATCCGCCCTACAGAGATCCTAATGCCCCCGAACCTGAAGTTCCTACTTGATCAACCAGGTGATGTGCCGAGAAATGTTGGCACACACGCCGCCAACACTCCGCAATTACAGCCGCAATTCATCCGAGATCGATTGCTATGACAGAAAATTCAATCAATAATGCCAAGTGTCTGTTGAGCAACCTTGAGATGCACAAAAGGGTCCGGGAAGCACTACTTTCTACCGTCACAGGAGTAGGACTGATGTTCTTTGCTCAAGTTGATGCTCCAAGCTAATGTTGTTGAGCCGGATGCTAGGGATGGAGAGGTCAAGGTGTGAATGTTGATGTTGATGTAACCGGAGGAGGACCAGATGTCGATATTTCGAGGCTGGAACAAGTGCGGCTCCCGATCTTGAAATGGGAACCGAAACCCGAGAATGCGCCGGAGAATGTGCCCACAAATCCAAACAACAATGATGGACCCAGTTCAAATATGGATGTGGATGCTTTGAGAAGATAGATGCGATGGGTGGGATGATGAAGATCTCGGTGTCTTTGTATGATGACTTGGATGATTGGGGACATTAAGCGAGGAGCTTTCAAGATAGAGAAGCTTGAAGAAAGGGGGAGTTCGTGCGAGACTTATGAAGATGCACTTGTTATACTTGACAGTCCAATCCTCTCCTAATCTTCATTTATAAGCTTTATCTATTTTTGTAAAGACTCAATTTATTTTCTGTTTTTATGTTTATGGTTTTTCGAACTTATCTTATGTGTTAGGTATATTGTTGAACTTAATATTGATTTGGTATTTAGTTTAAGTTTATTTTGTTTATGTCTAGTATTTGTTATGTTTTTTGGTTAAGTTTCTTATATTTTTGTCTTAAGCTCGATTTATTGTGTTATGTCATTATATTTTATTGCTCGATTTATGTTAGTGTGTTTTTTTATGATTAAGCTCTGATTTATGTTAGTTTGTTTAAGTATTATTGTTTTGTGTTAGCTCGATTTTGATTTGATTAAGTGTTAAGTCTATGTTATGTTCGTAATTTATGTTTTAGTGATGTTTTATGTTTAAGTATTATTCGTTTTTGGCAAAGTAATGAGATGTCATTTACTTGATGTTTATTTACTTATCTCTATTGTGTACACATTCTCGTACAATGGTACAACATCAGGTGTGTTACAAGTAGAAAGGCCGAATTGGGGAGATTGTTGATGTTATGACGAGTGTTACTCGAGAATGTGCCAACATTCTGGTCACAACATCGAATTCGTCCTTCCACTTTCACTAACCCTTAATCCACGTTTTGTCTTGGTCAATATCTTATTTTCTTTCGTAATGAAGACTTACGGCGATTCAAGTCATGCGTTTGAAAAGGCAAGCAAAGAGAAGTTATAAAAATCATGGGGAAGTTACATGGAAGTTACCTATTTTCAAGGGAGATGTGAAAGTTATCTTGAAGCATTAAGAGTCCAGATTTATCTATAAATACACGGTTGCTATGAAGATTAAAACTTGAAGTTGAGGGAAACACAATCTAGCATAGTCGATTGGCATAGACTATAGAATTTATTGTAGTTTCATACTGATACTTCCGTTGGTGAATGTTCCAACATTTCACTCAACATTGGGTCTTTATTTGTATTAGTGATAGGTTAGATTGATCATTGTCTAGTCACTATATACGTTGATCCATTTACGGTGTGGCTTATGTTTTCACCGATTGTATCACTTAACAATTACTAGTGATAATACGTCGATTGGCGGTATAGACTTATGTATAGTCTATACGAAAATTTTGATATCCATCTTGCAAAGTGTTTAAGACTTCCGCTGTGTATTTTGTTCATTTATTTTCATACGTGTTGTTCTCGATTGTGCCAACATTCGTGACAACATTCTCGCATAAACACTTACGCACACCTTCAATCACAACTAATATCTTTTAGTAATATAAGTCATATCATTCTATTATCATAACATCCTTTAGTAAAATGGATCCAATTTCACCATGAAACTTGTTTACATGAGACAATTGCCTTTAAAATTTTATATATATTTACATATACTAGATTTTTGGCACGTGCTTAGCACGTCATATCTAAACATTGTTAAAAATACTCCCTCCATCCCAATTTTGATTGCTCAAAGAGAAATGACACAAGTATTAAGAAAAGAGTTGTTTATTAGTATTAAAAGATATAAAATGAAGGCTAAATGAGTATTTCAACTTTATTAAAAGAAGTTATTTTAAAGTCAACCTTTTTTAAAGGGTTAATTGAGTGACATTGAGATGTAAATAAAAGATATTTGTAAGGGTTTAATTTAAGAAGATAGTGTTGTTTTTTTGCTATTTTTGGTATGGAAAAAAAATAAGGCGTCCATTTTTGGATTTTGAGCAATGAAAAATGGGACAGAGGGAGTAGTAATTTTTTTTTCTTTTTACATGTACATATATTTTACATATTGTTAGGATTTGGATTTGTAAAGTTTTGATGATGTTTCTAAAACTTAAGGCTGCGTTTGTTTTGGGATTCACGCGGATGGACTTAGGACTTTGGCCCCGTCCCATACGAGTTAGGGATTTAAAATCCAGATTTCAATTCTCATACTCCATCCACACCTATAATACCTATTATTACTCTTCTCAATACAATTCACTTTTCTCTCATTCATTTGTTCTCTTTCCTCTCATTCATCTATTTTCTTTCCTACTTTATTCTTACATAATACAATAAAATAATACAACATCAATTTATTTCCTCTCATTCATCTATTCTCTTTCCTACTTTATTCTTACATAATATATAATAAAATAATACAACATCAATCTATTAAATATTGATTTGATATAAAGTAAAATCTCATCCTACCGAAATCTCAAAACAAACACATATTTTTACTATTCATCAAAGATTTTACATTCCATGGGTTTAAAGTCATGACTTCCCACACACACCTAAATCTCAAAACAAATGTAGCCTAAGTGTAATAGGACCAGCTAAACTCGTTAGTCGAGTTGATGATCTAGATAGGTTAGTGTCTTAGTTAAGAAGGAACCTTGCTAAGCCTAGACCTAAAGACTTGAAGGTATACCGAGAATCAAGACAGAAGACTTGAAGATAGAAGACCTAAAGACAGTAAGATCTAAAGATCGACGACTTGAAGTTAAAGTTTTCTAACAAGAAGACTTGAAAGTCTTCTTGTACTTAAGAAAGTTGTCGCATGAAGCTTAGAAGACTTGGAGATTACTCGAGAAAATGAGATAGAAGCTATCTATGGAAGGAAATTAGTCAAGAAGACTTCGAGGAGAAGATAACAAGGTTGAAAGCCTTGCTAGTATTGACTTAGACGACTTATCCAGATAGTTAAAAGTGGAAACCAATAAAAAGAAAATAGAAAGAGTAGTAGTGTCTCAGAATCGGATATATGATTTTGCGTTTCTAAGTAAATAATTACAATTTAATTTAAAAATGGTATATATAATATTGATAAATGAGGTAGTAAATATGGATAAAGAAGTAGATAAATAAAAAAAGACAAGTAAAAATAACGTTACAAATGTAAAAAAAAAAAAAAAAAAGGACGAATTTGTATGAAATAAAAGTTGGGTGGGTAAATGGTCAAAAATGATTTACACTCTTAATCACTTTTATATATATTGTAGATTATAGATTATAGATTATAGATTATAGATATTAGTATTTTATTTATAAAATAGAAATGTGTGGTAAATATATGGTACGGTGCTTAGAGAATAATGATAAAGTAGTGTGAAATAAAATTATTTTTAAAAATGGAATAAGAATAATTTTCTCGGACAGATCAAAAAGGAAAGTGAGAATAAATTTATTGGGAGAGAAAGTTGTATTATTTAATAAAAATCAATTACTACTGTTCAATTAAAATAATTAATATTATTTAAAAATACATACCAACTACATGGTGCAACGGATGTATACAAAATTTATCATAGATAAATATTATACTTGTTTTGCTTCATTCATTTACCCTGGGAGAATAAATAAATTATGTATTATGAAAAAAAAATGTGGGATGATAAAATAAATGTTCACAAGGTTGCTTAAAGAAATATATTATGTTAAAAATATAATGTGTTCCTTGATATTTATAATCTCCATTTTTCAAATCATGATTTTCCTAACATTGGTAATAAGATGAACCGTACCGTGAACAATGGAGAACAAAATTTATAACTTGAAACAAGTACGAATGATTGAAATAGAATATGAAAACTGAAAAGAGATTCAATCTAAAATTTAAAAAAAAAAAAATCTCTCTCTACCTCTCTCTCGTAACTCTGTCTCTTCATTTGACAAAATAGAGAAAGGACACGAGGCACATGACCCCTCCTCCTTCTTTCTTTCACACTCAAAATAAATATGACTTTTTCGTCCCAAAAATTAGTCTTGTTTCTGTTTTCACAAGTTTTAAGAAATAATAGTAGCTTATGTGTAAAGTAAATATACTCAAGGATATTAAAGTGGTTGTTTATGAATAAAATTACTTACAATTTGAGTAATTAAAGAAATGTTTGCCGTGTAAGGATAAAGTAATATAATTTTTTTTTTTTTCGGAGCATGATTAAATTCTTTAGATAGATTAAAAAGAAAATAGACTATAGTACGAAGGTGCATATCGGTCACGAAGGAGCGAGTCTATAGTACGAAGGCTGCATATCGGGTAATTCAATTCAAGCAGCGTGAAGTTGGGTATGAAGTCGGGTATATTTTTAAAAACTATGGAAAATTTGTGTTCCTCATAAGGTTTTAATCACATCCCGGCGAGTGATATGGAATCGGCCGCCGACGAGGGATAATTTACGCAGGAGAAATATCATTGGGGATCAAGCTGATGTGTCGTGCGCCTTTTGTAAGAATGCCTCGGAATCGATCGATCATATCTTCCTTGAGTGCGGTTTCATCGCCTCTATGGTATAGATGTTTTGAATGGATGGAGATTCAATCGGTGATCTCTAATTCTATAGCAAATCAGTTTTTGCCGATGTGGGGAATGTTCAAAGAGAAGAAGAAAAGGAAACTTCTTTTGGCGCTATGGTCGGGTTTGATATGGGTGGTGTGGAACAAGAGAAACGAGGCAATTTTTGAAAACAAAACTTTCGATACGGAAAAGGCGTTTGATGAATTAAAAACCAGGTATGGAGCTGGTTTTCAATATACTTTCCTCATGAGTATGGTAATTTTCAAAGATGGTTGTTGAGCCCTTTTGAAAGTGAATTGTAAAATATGGAATTGTGTTGGCATATGTAAACCGAGGTATCTCTCATACCCGGTAGGAAATAAAACTTCTTTTCTTTCAAAAAAAAAAAACAAGAAAATAGACTAAATTTTTGGACGGATGAAGTATCATATTATTAAATGAATGTAATAATATATATTACTTTTATACGATAAACAAATTTTACCAAAAAATTCGTGAAAGAAAATAATAGGAAAATAACAAATGGGATGAAAAATAAAACAAACATAGCGGGTGACCCGTAGATACGTGCATCAAATTATACACGAAATCATATAAACCTTATTTAACAACAACTTTTAAATATCACTTTACATCGATAGTGAAAGCTAAGAAAAAGAAGATGAGTCTCTTGTTAGATAAATACATTGTTGGAGAAATTAGGTTTAATTATTTTAATCAATTTATTTGATTATTTATTTAAAATAATTTGAGGTTTAATTTCCGGAAATTAAACGAGATTATATTGATAGTATAATTAATTTCTTAAAACTGAATTTCGGTGAGTGAGAAATTGATATACATGTTGAGATGTTAAGATATTACACTTAAGTATTAAATGTGTTACATTAACTTAAGTGTTAATTGTCCCACATCGATTAATGTGGGAGTTAATTCACCTCTTATATGTAAGAAGTGATTAAAAGAATTCAAATTATAAGTGGGTTATGCATATATAAATGGGTCACGCGCGTGCGTCTGCCGTCCGCTCGGCCGTCTGCGAGCTCCGAGCCCGTGTACTTGGATCTTGGCAATTGGACTTTGGGTGTACTTGGGCTTGGGGTGGTAGATGTATAATTTTTGGAGCCCGAAAATTCTCGGCCATATCCGAGTCGAGCCCAAGAAGTTGAATTTCATCGAATCTGGATTTCATGTGAATTTCGGTTGAATTTCATGTGAATCGAATTTAGTTTGAATTTGAATTTGAATTCAAAAGTCGAAATGAATCGGACAGATTTGATGTCCATTCGTGACGCTTCAACAATCAAATGTGTAATAAATTGGTCAATTACCAAAACGGAATTTCACCGACGGATTGGCATTGATTGCCTTAAATCCCGGGTCTCTTGGCTCTTCAAGGTCTCGTGTGCCTGCCTATAAATAGGAAGCATTCTCATGCCGCATGCACTCGCAAATGCACCCGTGCTTTAGCATATACACCCACATTGAAATTTTTACTTTTTTACGTTCAGTTTTCTGCAAACATTTTAGTATACAGTTTAGTTCGCATGTTCTTTAGTTCGTTGGAGCTCGTTTTCAAGTGGTGCTACTTGAATCCAAGACGAAAGTCGTTTCACCTTTGGGAACATTGCGTCGAACCGTGAACACTAGCCGGACGTATTTGTTTTCCTTGACTCGACTTACTTGCTGTTCGTGATTGATCAAGTTCGTTGTCGTTGCTGTTTTGAAGCTTGTTCATGTTCACAAGAGACTAGTACTTTTAGTTCAAGAAGTATTACTTTGTAATTTTCTTGTTTCTTTTGTTGTTTTTCTTTGATTATTTCCATCCCGAATATTGTAAAAGTCATCGTTGGTGCACTTATAAACCAACAATCGCAAAACAAATATCCGAATTATGACGATGGCTTCCGACGGAAATAACAATAACGGTGGAAACGACAACCAAAATCCACCCGTTATAATCAAGTTGGTGAATCTTCAAACCCTCCCCTATGGTTCCAACTTCGTTGTACCTCCCTTTATGACACATGACTTCGGACCTTTTATGGTTCATTGAGAAAACCTGAGAAGTTCTCAGAAATGATTTTAAGTGGTGGCAAAGCAAAAGATGTTTTACCTCACTACGTTGCACCTAGCGGTTCCGCCGGGAGGATCCGTCCGTGGTCGATGAAAACGACACGGACTCGCTAAGCGCATTGCTTTCGATCAATGGGGCCATGGAGATTTCCTGTGCGGAACTATCCTTGGAGGACTAGTTGACGCATTGTATAACGATGTCTTTGTTCGGTTAAATGCCGCGAAAGAGCTATGGAGTTCTTTAGAACACTAGTATAAAACCGAAGATGCCGAAACTAAAAAGTTTGTAGTTGCGAAATTTTTGGACTTTATGATGGTAGACGGAAAATCGTCATCGAACAAGTTCAAAACTTTTAACTAATATTGCATGATATTCTCTCGGAGGATGGTCTTACCGGAGGCGTTTCAAGTAGCTACGGTGATTGAGAAACTACCCCCAATTGGAGGGAGTTCAAAAGTTATCTCAACACAAGCGAAGAAAATGTCACTTGAAGAATTAATTGTTAAACTCCAAATTGAAGAAGACAATTGGAAAATGGACATTAAATCTAAACAAGTGAACATGGAAGCTAAAGCAAACTTGATGGAACGTGGTGAACCGTCAAAGAAAAGAAAAAGGCCTAATGATGATAAAAAATCGGTTCCTAGAAAATCGAACTTCGATTGGCGATTGTTACCATTGTGGTAAACCTAACCATATGGCACGAGATTGTAAAGCCCGAAAAAAGATAAAAAAGAAAGAAAAGATAAGGGCAAAGCACAATCGAGTGCAAATATGGTAGAAAATGAGGCCAGCGATATGGACATGTCTGGCTGTCGTTTTTGAGGCAAACATGGTGGATAACCCCAAGGAGTGGTTTGTGGATACCGGAGCCACTTGCCGCATTTGTTCCGAGAAGAGTGCTTTCTTGACTTATGCTCACGCTAATGGGAGAAAACTTCACATGGGGAACCAAAGCTACGTCTGAAGTGGCTGGAAGTGTTGTGCTCAAGCTTACGTTCGGGAAAGAGCTTAAGTTGTAGGATGTGCTGCATGTCCCGGACATCCGCAAGAATCGATATCGGGCTCCAGTTAATTAGTCATCAGTTTAGACTAGTTTTTAATCCAATAAAGTTGTCTCGAGCAAATTTGGACAGTTCCTCGGTCAAGGTTATCTCGAGAACGGGCTATTCAAAATGAATGTAATGGTTGTAAGCCGTAAAGGCAAGAAAGTTATTAATGAAAATGCATCTACTTGTTTATATTGTTGAGTATTCCTCTTTATGACATTTAAGATTAGGACATGTAAATCTAAAAGCTATAAAACGATTGATAAATCTTGATTTACTCAATATTACCAATATTGATGCGCCTAAAAGATGCGAAATATGCGTTGAAGCTAAAAATGGTTAAGTTACCATTTAAATCGGTGGAAAGGAACACTGCACCTCTAGACTTAATTCACACAAACATGTGTGATTTAAAGTTTGTGCAAACTAGAGGTGGTAAAAAGTATTTCATTACTTTTATTGATGATTGCATAAGGTTTTGCTACGTTTATCTTTTGCGAAGCAAGGATGAGGCTTTCGAAGCCTTTAAGCTTTACAAAAGTGAAGTAGAAAATCAATTGAGTAATCTAATTAAAGCAATTCGAAGTGATGTGGCTCCATTTGAAGCAGTTTTGTCTTTGAATCGGGCATAATTCATCAAACTACCGCACCCTATTCACTTGATCAAATGGTGTTGCGAACGAAAGAACCAAACACTAAAAGAGATGATGAACGCAATGTTAATCAGCTCTGGTCTACCACAAAATATGTGGGGTGAGGCTATTCTGTCACCCAACCATATTTTGAACAAAATACTACATAAGACTAAGGATCAGACTTCTTATGAGATGTGGAAAGGAAGGAAACCTTCATACAAATACTTCAAAGTGTGGGAGTGTCTAGCTAAGGTTGAAGTGTCAAATCCTAAGCAAGTAAGAATTGGCCCTAAAACGGTCGATTGCATTTTTGTTGGGTATGCTTTCAACAATAGTGCTTATCGGTTTCTAATTCACAGATCGAAGTACCGGATATGGCGTAAGGCACTATGATTGAATCAAGGAATGCAATTTTCTTTGAAAATATCTTCCCTTGTAGAGACAAGGTAAGTGTGAGTCCTAGTAAGAGACCACTTGAAGATAGTGTAGATAAAATCGCTGGTCCTTCCACTCGGGAGAGTGAAGAACCTAGACGCAGTAGAGAGAGCTAAAGTTGCTAAGACTTATGGTCCTAACTTCATCACTTATGTGTTGGAAGATGAACCACGCTTTATCAAAGACGCTCTGTCAAGACCGGATGCACCTCTCTCGGCAGAAGCTATTAATAGCAAAATTGATTCTATTCTCGCAAAATCACACGTGGGAATTGGTTGATCTTCCCAAAGGTTGCAAGGTCTTAGGATGCAAATGGATCCATAAAAGAAAATATAAAGCAGATAGGTCGGTTGACAAATATAAAGCCCGCTTGGTCGCGAAGGGTTTTAGACAAAAGGAAGGGTATGATTTCTTTGACACACACCCACCGTAACGAGGATAACCTCCATTCGTGTGCTTATCGCGATTCTTTGCTTTGCACAATCTCGAGATTCACCAAATGGATGTTGTTCGATCGTTGTATGGTCTAAAATAGGCTCCTAAGCAATGGCATGTGAAGTTTGACAACACAATGATGTCGAGCGGATTTCGCATTAATGAGTGTGAAAAATGCGTGTATGTGAAAGACAAGCCTAAAGGGTTTGTAATTTTATGTCTATACGTAGACGACATACTACTCATGAGTAAGCTGTCATGATGTGATCATAGACACGAAACGCATGTTGAGTCGAAATTTCGACATGAAAGACATGGGGTAAGCTGATGTAATTCTTGGAATTAAGATCATGAGGACTTCAAATGGCATTACTTTAACTCGGTCTCACTACGTTGAGAAAGTCCTTAAGAAGTTTAATGCGTTTGAAGATCCACCGCAAAACGCCCATGGAACTTAATGTGCATTTGAAGAAAAACCGAGGTGATCCGGTGGCTCGGTTGGAATATGCAAGGATCATAGGGAGTGTGATGTACATTACAAAGCGTATATGTCCTGATCTTGCTTGCTCGATGAACAAGTTGAGTAGGTTCACGAGTAATCCAAACGAAGAGCATTAGAGTGCGCTCGAAGGGTTTTGAGGTACTTGAAACACACCCTTCATTTTGGGCTTAATTACACAAGTTATCCTGGCAAGACTTAAAGGGTACAAGTGATGCCAACCGGATTTCAGACACAAATGAGTCGTTCTCAACTAGTGGATATGTGTTCACTATTGGAGGCGCAGCGGTGTCGTGGAAATCAACGAAGCAGACGTGTATAGCCCGTTCCACACTAGAATCGGAATTTATAGCTTTGGATAAAGTTGGAGAAGAAGTCGAATGGCTTCGGAATTTTCTTGAAGATATTCCTTGTTGGAACAAACCGGTGCGTCGATAATGATACACCGTGATTGTCAGCCGCTATAGGTAGAGCTCGAGCAATATGGACAACGGAAAGTCACGACATATTCGCTGCCGACAGATTCCGTTAGACATTTGATCTCAAGTGGTGTAATGTCTATTGATTATGTGAAATCAAAGGACAATTTAGCGGATCCGCTCACGAAAGGAGCTAAACCGAGATCAAATGTACAAGTTGCTAGAAGGAATGGGTCTAAAATCCACAAAATAAACGGAAAGCAGTGGTAACCCAACCAAGTTGACTCGGAAATCCCAAGATCTTGGTTTAATGGGAAAACTAAGTGTGGATGTTGGTTGAGCACACTTGATGATACGAGATCATTCTGGAAAGCACACTATCAAGTGTTAGTACCCGTGAAGTTGTGGTAATAGGATAAGTCTTTAACTTTTAATGACTCCCGACACCTCGAGGAGGAAGGGTATAACGGGAAACCTAGAAGAGGAGGTCACCTATATAAGTGAGAAGTGAGGGCCGCTTCAAGGTAACACTTATGAATCCAAAGGGTTGTCCATGGCCGAAATGGATACAAACGTGAGAACGAAGTGTGTGGAGACCTTATTGTGTTAGCACCGTTGATTAGGTATACGCTAGGGAGGATTAGTTCAAGGCATTGTGTCCACTAAGCCGGTGGTATACTCGATGGTGTTTAACTATGGAAGGTTCAAAGCCACAAGCTACCTGTCCCGATGCAATAATGTTTCTCGAGAAGCTGACTGTGGGTCTCCATATTATAGGCGGAATTTCCACTCATGTGGGGGATTGTTGGAGAAATTAGGTTTAATTATTTTAATCAATTTATTTGATTATTTAATTAAAATAATTTGAGGTTTAATTTCTGAGAAATTAAACGAGATTATATTGATAGTATAATTAATTTCTTAAAATCAAATTTCGGTGAGTGAAAAATTGATATACATGTTGAGATGTTAAGGTATTACACTTAAGTATTAAATGTGCTACATTAACTTAAGTGTTAATTGTCCCACATCGGTTAATGTGGGAGTTAATTCACCTCTTATATGTAAGAAGTGATTAAAATAATTCAAATTATAAGTGGGCTATGCATACATAAATGGGCCACACGCGCGCCAGCGCGCCGCCCGCCCGTCCAGCCGAGCCCGTGTCACGTGGACTTGGACTTGGATCTTGGCAATTTGACTTTGGATGGACTTTGGGTGTACTTGGGCTTGGGGTGGTGGGGATGTATAATTTTTGGAGCCCGAAAATTCTAGGCCCTATCCGAGTCGAGCCCAAGAAGTTGAATTTCATGTGAATCTCGGTTGAATTTCATGTGAATCTGAATTTGGTTTGAATTTGAATTCAAAAGTCGAGAAATGAATGCGGACAGACGGATGTCCAGTTTCGTGGCATTTCAACAATCAAATGTGTAATAAATTGGTTGTTACCAAAACGGAATTTCACTGACGATTGGCATTGATTGCCTTAAATCCCGGTCTCTTGGCTCTTCAAGGTCTCGGTGTACTGCCTATAAATAGGAAGCATTCTCATGCTGCATGCACCACAGCAAATGCACCGTGCTTTAGCATATACACCCATGTCGAAATTTTTATTTTTTTACGTCTAGTTTTCTGCATACATCTTAGTATACAGTCTAGTTCGCACGTTCTTGAGTTCGTTGGAGCTCGTTTTCAAGTGGTGCTACTTGAATTCGAGACGAAAGTCATTTCACCTTTGGGAACATTATGTCGAGCAGTGAGCACTAGCCGGGGCGTATTTTTTGTGGGCAAAGAATCATTTCCTTGACTCGACTTACTTGCTGTTCGTGATTGATCAAGTTCGTTACCGTTGCTGTTTTGAAGCTTGTTCGTGCTCACAAGAGACTAGTACTTTTAGTTCAAGAAATATTACTTTGTAATTTTCTTGTTTCTTTTGTTGTTTTTCTTTGATTATTTTCGTCCCGAATATTGTAAAAGTCATCGTTGGTGCACTTATAAACCAACATACATATGCATATTCAAATTTTATTATAATATTTTCTAGTTAATTTCATTGATATTTTTATTTTTAGTTTGCAAAATACTATTATTTTGAAAGTGAATGCATTTATGAAATAACCTCACATGAGATCAAACTCACTACTAGAGCATACAAACAATATGCGAAAAAAATTGGACAGCAACATGAATTGAAGAGTAATACTTGTCAGTCCAATTAAACTGATACACAATCAAATATTTTTTAGGAAAAGTAATTAATATTGATCAACTAATATTATTTAATGAAAATAATTAATATTGTTTAATAAAATAACTAATACTTTCACCATTATGATTTAAATTTTTCAAAATCAAATTACAAGAGTTTTGAATAAATGTGTTGTTTATTAGTATTAAAAAATATAAAGTGAAGGGTAAAGAGGTTTTTTCAATTTTATTAGAGTGAATAATTGAGTGTGGGAGATTTAATTATAATGGAGAATTGAGTGACATGAGATATAATTAAGAAGTGTTTGTAATAGTTTAGTTTTTTTCTTTTTTATTAGAAGAAAAAGTATGTATTATAAAGCCTAGAGTACAAGAGGAACTTCAACCCTTACAATAATTTTACACAAGTCAACAACGCTGTTTGTAATGGTTTAGTTTGAGAGGGTATTATTATTATTATTATTATTATTATTATTATTATTATTATTATTATTATTATTATTATTATTATTATTATTATTATTATTATTATTATTATTATTATTATTTTGCTATTATAGGTATGAGAAAATAAAAATGTAACGTCCATTTTAGAATTTTGAGCGGTAAAAAATGTAAAGAGGGAATATTATTTAGTGACTAATGCTCAATGAAAATAATTAATATCTTTAAAAACTACACACCGATTACATAGTGAAATCGATGTATACAAGAATTTATCATAGATAAATATTATACTTGTTAACCAAGGGTGCATAGCCCACTTGGCCACCGCTCCTCATTTAAGTGGGAGACCAGGTTCGATTCTTTCGGGAACGAATTGGAGTGGGAGATATAAGGAGACTTGGAGAATTTGAATTTGTAAGGAGACTTGGCGAACTAACTTCTAACCACTAACAACTAACATTTACCGATCAAAAAAATATTATACTTGTTTTAAATAGTTCCTCACTTTAGTGGGAGACCCGAGTTCGATTCCCTTTGGAAGCGAATATTTACCAATAAAAAAATACTTTCCCATAAAATTTATTTACCGTATAAATTGATACAATAGCATTTATTCAATAATAATATCACGGCATGCATTTAGTAATATATAATTTGGACACTTATAAATTAATATCAAAGTATAAAATAATTATATTATTGAATGAATTATTTTATATAATTATTCAATAATATAATAATATCTATGTGATTCCTTCAAAAAAAAAAATATCTATGTGATACGTGAACAAATTTCACATAAAAATAACTTGTTTTCCTTCATTCATTTACGTACCCTAGGGAAAATAAGAAATTCATGTATTATGAAAAAAGAAAATTGTGGGATGATATAATTAATGTTCACGAGTTGCTTAAAAAAATATGTTACGAATTATGAAATGTATATAATCGTATATTACTACTATTTAGGAATTATGAATTGTATTTAATCGTATTTTATTATTTATATACTAATTTACTCATTAATTTTATTTACATTTTTCTAACTATTTGAGGTTGTCCAAGTTTATTTGCATTTAAACCGTTTGCCCTAATTTTGAGCCCTTTGACCAATGTTAGACCCATGAAATTTAAATTATTTTTGGTTCCACAAGACATGTAGTATTTTAGAGAACTGGTTCCAATACTTTCGTAGTTAGTCTCACGAATTTTTAATTACATAAATGGTCTCAAAGTTACAAAATCTGTAAAATCCACTTGCATATTTGATTCCATATATAATATAACTAGTACAAACCCCGCGTAAATACGCGGGATTAAAAATAAATTGAATATTATAGTAATTTAAACAATAAAAATAACAAATCATGCGGTGAGAGGATATGGAAATTAAATATTATGACTATGATCATTAACTATATTTGGATTTTAATTGACTAAAAAAAAAAAAGATGTTTTTTTTTTTTTTAAACAAAACAAAGTCATGTTTAAATAGCCCTAAAAAATCATCATCATCACAAAATTAAGACAATATTATTTTTCTCAATCCAAATATGTGTATTCATCTAGCGATATAGGTACAACATATTGACAGTATTAAGTATTCTGATTAAAACTTAAAGTTATTCTCAACCATATCGGTTATGCTTCTGTTTCAAATCTTGCAAGTCAATTCTAGTCAAAGATAGAGCAAAATTAATTATAAGGAAAAAATGAGCAGTGATGTTCATTGTATCTAAAATAATTATGCTAATCAAAATCAACAAATACAAAAAAATTAATAAATCAGTGGGGAATTCTTATAACTAAATTGAACAAAGAATATAAAAACTTACATCTCACATTACTAAAGAAAATGAAACAAAGAAAGTGTACCAATAGAAAAATATTTAATGTCCGAAGTTTTCATTAAGCTTTTAGCATACTGTCTTTCTTTTTAATTGAATTAAATCCTGATATAATTGAATTCCAGATGTAACATAAACATGAAATGAATTTTAGGGAATACACTTCTCGCATCAAATTAAATGTTTTTGGTATCGTACTTAACAATTTAATTTTTTAATTTCACTATATCTATCAGCTATCTATCTAAATTATAGTTCTATAAACACTATAAAAAGATTAATTTTATCTACATTGATACTAAGATGTAGATATATCTCATATATGAGATTGTCTCGAGACAAAATCCTATAAAATTATTGATGTGGTCTATTAATTTTTTTGTCATAGGCGATTGAATTGTTTCCATTTAATTAATTAACAATATAATAATTAAATCAATTAATTACGTAGATTATTAAAATGACTTTTTATAAAGAAATTATGGTTTTATAAGTATGAGAAATTAAGATTAAAATCAATGGTTAAATTATCAATATATCATAATTAGTTGATTTTTACTTGACTAAAAAAACCAATTTTTTTTTAATCGAGGCAAAGGGTGACTTGAACCCATGACATTTGGAGTCATTGGTAGTGGAGCTCTAACCATGTGAGGTATACCACTTCGTCACCATAATTGTTGTCATGAGATAATGTATTAGAAATAATATATTAAAAAGTTTAATGGAGGATACAATGTTATTAAGTGATAAATACTTACCGAACCCACCGGTCATTGGGTTTCTCATTTTAGTGGGAGATCCGAGTTCAATCCCTTTGGGAAGGAATTATGGAGTTATAAGGTTTCTTGTTCTTGGATGTTTGAGTTCTTGGTGATCTAACTATTAACAACTAATAAAACTAACATTTATCGATAAAAAAAAGTAATAAATGCTAACAGAACTTAAAATAACATTACAAAAATGTTAACATTCACCTCTGTTATGGTGACCATCATCTTTACCCACTACAAAAAAAAGCGTGAAATACCGACGGACCAAATCCCGTCACAAATATCGATAAAATACCGACAAAATACCATTGGATTTTCAAATTTTAGATTTACCTACAAAATTTTAAATTTTTATAAACGATACGGTTGATGATATCAGCCCAATTATTAATTACACGGCCTTGACTATCAACTACAGATTGGTTGAAATTGAAACCATTTAGGTTGAAAGCCATAGTCTCGATACCTAAAGCGATGAACCAAATACCCACTACAGGCCAAGCGGCCGAGAAAAAAGTGTAATGAAGCGGGAATTGTTGAAACTAGCATATTGGAAGATCAATCGGCCGAAGTAACCGTGAGCGGCTACGATATTATAAGTTTCTTCCTCTTGATTGAATCAGTAACCTTCATTAGCGAGATTCATTTTATGTGGTTTCCCGATCAAACTAGAAGTTACCAAGGAACCATGCATGGCACTGAATAGGAGGCCGCCGAATACACCGGCTACGCCTAACATGTGAAACGGGTGCATAAGGATGTTGTGCTCGGCTGGAATACAATCATGAAGTTGAAAGTACCAGAAATTCCTAGAGGCATACCATCGAGAAAAACTTCCTTGACCAATTGGGTAAATCAAGAAAACGGTGGTAGCCACTGCAACAAGAGTGAATATGGCGCTCATTTCATTTAAGTTAAGGCGTAAAATTGAAAATCCTTTTCATTTGACTTCGTCAATTTTTGATAAGAACTTCAGAAGGAAAGTTGAATTCAAATGAATTTGAACATTCATTTGAATTAATCATTTTTAATTTATTGTTTTTACGTAAATGATAAGCGAAGGCGGTAGGAACTAGAATGAATAGTGCGGTAGCAATAAATGCAAGAATATTGACTTCCATAATCTCATCGGTTTTACTTCGCAATAACTCGGGATTTAATCCCCTAGAGATGATAAATCTTTCGGTGTAAATTCAATGAATGAATTACCTCTCGATGATCTTGAATCGGATCAATATCATGAATAACAATATCCGATCTTGCAAATCAACCCGTCGTCAAGACTTGAATAGTATAACATAGCAAGTTCTTTTATCCATACATAATCCAAATTTGGATTCCTGACTCAAACAATCCAAAATTCCTTTATTTCTATTCTCATTTGTTTCCTTGTTTTTCTATAACTTTGCCTTGCGTCTTCCTTGGACAATTGTTTGATAAAGGATCATCAGTTGGCTTTCAACTTTGATTAATTACATAGTTCTAAACCTAAAGAAACAATAAAAGGGAAATGGAAAAAAATAGGAAAGCAAAAAGGAATACCGACGAATATCCATCAGTATTTATCGACAAATTAATTTTTCATCGGTATTTTGTGGCGAGAAAAATACCGACGGATGACGATTTTACCGATGGAAATCCATCGGTAAGTTTGTCCGTAAATGACTATTTTTGTAGTGACCCCATGATCATCATTATTAGTTAGAGGCATTTGGAATAAAATTAATTATAACAAAAATTATTATAAAAATTATAAATTGATGTCATCCTCATACTTAAATTTTATTTTTATAAAATTCAACAAAAGAAAGAGTACTCCGGATATACCCATAATAACATTCCGTTGTAGCTAGTACGCAGATTGTAAAGGGATTTTTGTAAAATAAACATTACGAAAAAGAGTTTAATCTCAATTATTTTAAAAAAAGCTCTTCTGAAAATGTCATTCATTACATAAATATTAAGCAACAACATTCATAAATCATGATAAATTAAAAGATATATCAAACAATGAACATACTTGTCTCCCATTGCGAGAACATTAGTCATTTGCTTAGGGTTTCAAAAGTTTGCTTAAACATTTGTAATAATTAATTATCCAAAACAATTTAACCACGAGAAATAAAACAAACTTTCATCTATTAACCTTGTAACATGCAAAATCAAATACATATGTTCTTCTATCCAAGAATATTAACAACTGATGGTCAAAGCGTAGAGTAGCACGACGGGAAAATTAAGTTAGAAAGGAAGCCAATCGTGATCATAACCCAAACATCTAAAAAAAAATTACGTGTACATATAGAAATTCGCCGACAACGATACAAACCATCAATCTATCCTATTCCAAAAACAAAAACCAAAACCCAATCAAATTGAATTTAGGCGAAACCAACAAAATCAAACAATTCATACTCGAGGAATCGACGAGTTAATAGGCTTCAACACGGGAGCGAGACATTAGCGGCAATGATTGACATGGTATACGGTGATGAACGAGAAAGAAAGAGAAACAAAGATGAAAAATCAATGGATGAGATTTTAAAAATCGTAAACATAAGCGTAAAGATAACAGATTGTTTTTAAATAAATGGAAGCGATGTATTTTTTTATACGAAGGGTGGAGATTTAAAAATTCAAACAGTAAATTAACCTGTAAATAACTCAAACTCATGTAATTCCAAGATTTAAAATAAAACCATATGAAGAAGCCACGTAGGATGGGGAGGATTTAGAAATATAAGGAATAAAGATACATAATTACACATCGAGTGTTATGAATTTTTAGTCCCACATAATATATAATATTTTAAAAGTAGTCCCAATACTTTTAGACTAAGTTCCAAACGAATTTGCACAATTCAATCTACTTGCAAACTTGGTCTTATATGATATAAAAATAAAACAAATAGTTCTAATTTTTGTGTCCATTTTTAAAATAATTATGTTTATTATTTAAACAATTTTTTATAATAAATATAAATTTTATTTTTGCTTTATAATGATTTATACACAGATTCCATTTAATATAATTTTTTAAAATCGACTTTTGGTGAAATCGAGACCAATTATGGAATTATGGGAGAAAAATTGAATCTTAAATTTTTGGGACCTTTTACGAAAAAGTCCGAAGTTATGAGGCTAAATTAAATCTTAAATTATTTTAGACCTTTTGATGAAAAGTCCGAAATTATGAGATCAAATTGAATTTTAACTCATGTATTGCACTTCACATTTCACTTTAAAAATAGAGTTCCAGGACCCAACACTTCACATTTCACTTTAAAAATAGAGTTCCAGGACCCAACAATCCTCGCTACAATGTGAGTTTCATTTATCCTTTCCAATGCTGCTCAAATTTATTGATAGGTAAATTTGCCTTTGTTGGTTCTCTAAGAGCATTGCAAAATGTGGTCTTCATAAGACTGCTTACAATTTTTCAATAAACGTCAATTGAAGTGCATGTTTTGCTAGAGGAAATGCTTTAGCAATTGTTGCATTTCCAAGTTTTATTTTTATTGGATCATTTTGCAATGTCTTGTGATATTCGAATCTCCCATTAGTTATTTACCAATAAAATTTACTCATTTTTATTAATTTATATGTGTGACACGTTATTTATTTATAATTCTTTTCATTTTACTCCTTAAGTTTTAAATATATGAAATTTTATTGAATTAACAGTCATAAATTTCTACCTAAATTGTTAAATCTAAAGTAATATAAATAAATTAAGTGTAAATTACTCATAAGTCAAACCTCTCAAAAAAAAAAAAAAACTTCTCATAAGTCAATATACTTCATACAATTATTTATTTATGTGCTACTTGTAATCTCGTACAATTTTATCTTGTTTTAAATATTGTATTAAATATATATTTTTGTCTACTTAGTGGAGACAACCCTAAATTGATAATTAACTTTATTATAAGATTTTGTTTAATTCTTTTTGTACTACTCAATTGTTACTACCTCTAGTGCTAACATGAAAATTAATTATAATTGTGATACCTAAGTTTCTCACTACTCATTGATCAATATATTTCAGGCATTGAGTGCATTTTTTTAATTAATTATGTGATACTTGTGATTTTAAATTATTTTATCTTGCATTATTTTATTGTGTTTTAAAATAGTAAATTAATTAAATATGTCTTTATATGTTTAGTGGTGAGAAAATCAATTTATAAGTGATTGAGATTTTCATGGTGTTTTGAGTACTAATATAAATTATATAATTATTAGTGGTATTAATTAAATTAATTATAATATTAATCTTTATTATTTATATAGTATATAGATATATGTTTAGATAAAGAAAAAGAAAAAAAAAAAAGGCATGGCCTTATCAGTTGGAGAGAGAGAGGGGCATGGCCTTATCAGGAGGGAGAGAGGAAGGGAGGGAGGGAGAGAGAGAGAGAGAGAGTGTGTGTGACGTCCTAGTTTATAAAGACTTAAATTTTAAATAAGTAATTGAAATTAAAAAAAAGATTTGAGGCGCCAAATTTAATTTTTTTAAATAATAAAACGATAAACTTTATAAAAGAGTTAACATCTAATTTTTCAAAAGTGAAATATTGTTACAGTGAAACGTAAATATTTAAATACTTTCTAGAAAAAACACAAATTCTTAAGTTCAACATAGATTCAATTATTAAATAAATAGTAAAAGATGAAAATGAACACGATGTCCCTCGTCATCACTCCTCGCCGTCCGACTCATTACCCGAAATGGAGTTTATTGGGGGTGAGTATGCAAGCACACTCGGTGGAGATAAAATTTATTCAAAATTTAATACACAAGTAAATACATGATAATCAACTAAAATTAAATAAATTCACATGAACTTTGCCAATAATAAACTTTGTCAACTTTGCCATTAATACTTTGTCACTTTGCCATTGATACTTTGCCAACATAGAAATGGAGTTGTGAGCCTTCCCAAAGCCATTTAAAGACTGCTGGTATTCTCACACGTAGAATGGAGCACGGAGGGTTAAACTCGAAGATCCGTCGATCTCGGACCCCATTAGGGCCCCTGGCTATTAGACTTTGCCATTGAACACGGCGGGATACACCCCAAGACCCGTCGATCCGGACCTCATAAGTGGCCCCCGATTATTAGAATAACATGGAATAATATAATTCAAGCGAGATAATCACATAATTTACAATAGACATTAAATATTGAATAAAATATGCAATACTCTACGATACCACCGTAGAGCTTAGAGCAATTAAATCTCCACCTTAAATGATCAACTGCATGAGTGTAACAAAATAGCCTCGTAAGATTTAGCCTTCGTAACTTTTGTCACCTAGCATTAGTAATTATTTATATTTAATTAGCACATATCCTAATCAAATTTTTCAAGAGGGCTAATGGTCGTAGTTATATATTTATTATAAATTTGAGGATCAAAATGCAAGAGTCTCAAATAGTTTGGGATTTAATTATAAGAAATCATAAATTAATTTGGGATAATTCAAATCTCCAAATTAAAACTCTAATTCCCAAATTGAAATCTATAGAATATAATTCTTAATAGAATTAAATATAATAATAATAATAATAATAATAATAATAATAATAATAATAATAATAATAATAATAATAATAATAATAATAATAATAATAATAATAATAACATAAACACACAACTCACGCCACACACACAGTAAACACACGCACACATTAACACCCATTCACACCGAAAATAATTAAATAATTAAATATTAATATATATTAATTATATATTTAATGTTTAATTGATCCACCCATGAAGTGGATAACTTAAAGAGGAAGTTAAATAACTTCTCTTTAATACGGCGGTTTTTCCTTTCTTCAAGAAAAGGAATTGAAAGCGCAAAGATGAGGTTACGGATTCATTTCTCTTCAACTACGCGAGAACAATTTCTCAGTTGATTTCGTTTGGAAAATATATACCTAAAAGGGCACTTAGATTGTGGATAATATAGAAGCAATTCTAGTAATTGTGTTCTTGATCAACGGGATCTCGGTTTACATACTTTTCTCAATATCATTTCCATTGGTAGGTATTCCTTAATTAATTTATCAGAATCCAACAATGGTATCGAGCAAGTTGGATTCCTTTTTGGCATGTTTAATATGATAGCATGCATGTATTTTTATGATGGCATGTATTTAAATATGATGGCATGTATTTTTATGATGGCATGTATTTTTATGAAAACTTGATATATTCTCTGTATACATTAGTGACGTAATAGTGGTGAATGAGAATATTTGTTTTTATGAAATCATGTTTTATTCCATGTTATGTCATCGTAATGTTCAAGTAAATCATGTGATCTCTTGTGAAATATTTTTCCTAGATCTTGATTCAACATGTTCTATGCATGAATGTTTTAGAGTGCATGTTTTAAGCAATTGAAATAATATTGTTCCGTTTTGTACGAAAGTTTTTGGAAAAATAAAAATTCGAAGTTTAGTATGTTACGAATTTTCATATTATGTTTACACTCGAGTTGTAGAGTATTAGATGAGGATTCCGTAGACATAAAGTTTGAATTTTTGGCCTTGAAACGAATTTGTTATGAATTTTCTAAATTTTTTCGAAATGGGCCAATTTTGCAAAGTTTCGTAAACTTCAGGTATTTTTTGAAAATTCAATTTTTCAAAGGATTTGTTTGCAATTTTCTCAAGTTATTTCAAAGCTTTTGACCGGGTCAAACCACCCGAACCGGTTGACTCGGGTCGACCCAATCAAACGCTTGACCCAACCGAGAATCGACTCGAACCAATTCGACGCGGACCGACTCGACTGAACCGTGAGGTCGACCAGACTGAACCGCGGCGGCGGCGCGAGTGAGGTACACACGCGGCGGCAGACGAGCGGCTGGTGGCACATGAGGTACACGCGCGGCGGTGGTCAACGACGGTCAACGGCGCGCGTGAGCTCCATGCGCGCGGCGAGGACGGTGGCGCGTGAGGTACACGCGCGGCTCGGTCAACGGAGGTCAACGGCGCGCGTGAACTCCACGTGCGGCGACGGTCAGCAGCGCGTGAAGTTCATGCGCGTAGTCGCTTTTGGCGCGTGAGGGCGCGTGGCGGCGCGTGCAGCGCGCGTGGGAGCTTGAAATGCCTCCCTACCGGTGCGTGCGGGCGCGTGGTTACGTTTTCCGGCATGTGGGAGCTTGTCGGACCTCGTTTTAAGTATTTATTGTTTTTTCGGACGTAAAATGACTGCTTTAAAGGAAATGGACATGGTTTTTCAACTTTTTCTTTAGCATATTATAATAATATGCTTAATATTCATTATAATAGTGAATGAATGTTTTTTTATCTCTTCAAATTATTTTTGGGACTATTTTGAAATATAATTGTTTCATGCACTAACTCATATATGATAGTGGGAGCTATGGTTACACTTGCATCAATAGTGAGTTAACTTATTTCACTTGAAATTGTGATTTCATGTGTTAAAAAGTTTATTTAAATTCATTATGATGAAGTTTAACTGATTTAGTCCTTGTTGGTAATTTACGGTTGAAATATGGGAGTCATTAGAGTTATTAGTACGAAAGACATCCAAACAAAGGATGATGTACTTAAAGAATTCATGACTTGTAAGATGAAGACATATCACAAAGATAAGAGACCATGAACTTCATATGAATGAGTTATATGTCCAATTACAATTTCTTAGTGCAAAAGAAAATTGCCAATGTTTTTAGCCGATGAGATTAAAAGTCCAGATACATGGGCGAGGACTCTTGATCCCGATTTACGGAAGGTTTTTTTGGGACAAGTCAGTCTTCTCGGCAAACGTGGTTTTCTCGGAGGAAATCCTACGGCATCCGACACAATGAGAATAATGGCTAAAGAATCAGAGAGATCGATAAAAATAAGCTATTAAAATGGTGTGCTCAAGGATGGGAGGTCCGAGATGTTACGATGTTCTTAGATTGAATGGTAGATCTAAGAGTAGGATTAAGAACCCTCTTATAGATCCTTTAGCACAAGTTGCTTTCAATGTAGGCACTAAAAAAGTTGACAAACATCGAGAGAATGTCCTAGTTAGGCGTTTAAATGGTCGTTATTTTGTATGAATATTGATACATTTTCTTACATGGCTATTTGAAAATGTTTGTATTCAACTTGATGTGGTTTTATGAGTTTTTTTTAATTGCTTAACTCATATGTATTTTTATGTTTTGAGTATAAAATCTTTTATTGAGATATTTGACATTGATTGATGATTGATAGCTTTAAGTTATTTTTCGAAATCAAATCATGTATCAATTTATTAGATGTTTATGGCTTAACATAAAAAGTTGATTAAATAAGTGATAATTTTATTAACATAATGAGTTACTTCTCTATGAAAAGACAATGGCATCCAAATCAATTGTTCTTTGAGTTGAACAAGGGTGAAAAACTTCAATGGGGACAATTATGATACTTGGCGTCACAAGATATGGTATGTCTTGGGACGAACAAGATGCTCGACGCTATAAACCATGTGATGGTTGATCCCTGGAATTGGGATAGGAACTCAAGGAAGGAGGGACCAAGAAGCTTATCTGGCGTGGAAAAGAAAAATTCCACTTGCTCGTGGGATTTTAATGAGCTCGGTGATTGATGATATGATTCACGAGTGTGAACAGGCATCCTACCGCCCATGATATCCGGGTGTATCTACGGGAAAAGTATGGTGGCACATCGATTACTCGATTAAGGCGGTGACGATTAAGTTCGATACTTACAAAAAGAAAGTGATCATACCATAAGACAACACCTTCGGGAAATGTCTAATATGATCGAGAGAACTTAAATCTGCCGGTCATATACTCTCGACGAGCAACAGATCCAAGCTTTGATTAGGTCACTTCCTGATCGGTGGGAACATCTTAAGGTCAATCTAACTCACAACGAGTGCATTAAGACTTTTAGTGATGCACTCGTCATGTTGAGTTAGAAGATGAACGCCTTGGAGCTGCCAAGCCTTCATCCGTGCTTATTATGTGAATCCAGTTTGAAACAAGCTTCGGGCTTTAAACGTAAGAAAAGCTGGAAGAAAGGGAAAAAGAATAAGCAACCTAAGACCGAATCTCGCCAATGCTCCGCTAACAATCACGAGGGAAAGAAGAAGAAGAAAAAGCATGCTAAAAAGAAGAAAGATAAAAGTAAAATGCCTTGTTATAATTGTCATCAACTTGGCCACTTTGCTCGTGAATGCCTGAGCCCAAGAGGGACAAGGTAATTCATATGAATTCTATTTTAAGCATGATAAATGTCTCTAGTATTGTGTTATTGACCAAATCTTATCCTTTGTGGATTATAGACTCGGGGCAGCAGACCACGTAACAAGGGACGAGAGGAGCATATATGGATTATCGTCGTGTTCCGAGGGGGACGAGATGGATATATGTGGGTAATAATACTCGAGTTGAAGTCAAAGGAGTTGGGACTTGCAAACTTGAGTTGGGCAATGGTCGTGCTTTTATCCTACATGATGTCTTATTTGCTCCCGAGATCACACGGAATCTCGTTTCTATGTGATTCTTCTTAATTTAGGATTTAATATATTATTTTCAAAAGACATGGTTATTATTAGTAAGGATGATGTTTGTTATGGTACTAGACACTTTGTTGATGGTTTTATGGTATTGGATTGTAATAGAACTACGTTTAGTTATTATGAAGATCGTTCATGTTTTCTAAATGTTTGTTCCTCTAGTGATGCTTGTGTAGATAATAACATTTGGCATGCTAGATTAGGTCATATTGGGCAATATAGGATGAATCGACTTGTCAAGGAAGGACTCATAAGTTTGTCTTGAAAGTCGAATTATCCAGATGTGAACATTGTCTTCTTTGGTAAAATGACTAAAAAACCTTTTGGCAAAGCCGTTAGAGCTGATTTTCCATTGCAATTAATCCATTCGATATATGTGGTCCTGTTAATGTGAGGGCACGACATGGAGCTTCTTATTTCATTACTTTCATAGATGATTATTCACGTTATGGATATGTCTATTTGATATCTCACAAATCGAAGCATTAACTTGTTTCAAACGTTACCTAAATGAGGTTGAGAATCAAAAAGAGAGAAGCTGTTAAAGTTTTACGAACCGATAGAAGACGTGAATATCTTTCCGATCAATTCAAGGAATTGTGTAATGAAAAAGGAATAATCCGGCAATTAATCGTTCCTAACACTCCTCAACAAAATGGTGTTAATGAGAGAAGGAACAAGACATTGTTGGAAATGGTAAGATCCATGATGGCACAAGCTAATTTACTGTCTCTTTTTGGGGGATGCGTTGCTTACTGCGGCTTATGTGTTGAATAGAGTGCCTTCAAAGTCAATTACTTCAACTCCATACGAACTGGACGGGTAGAAAACCCGATTTAAGTAACCTTAGATCTTGGGGATCTGCAGCTTTCGTACATGATTCTACGAGTCGGTATGAAAAGTTGGGTCCACGAGGAAAGAAATGTATCTTCATAAGATATTGTGATCACTCTAAGGGATACGTGTTTCTTGGAGATCAAGGAGATGGGAGTGTGACTGAAATAGAATCACGTAATGCAATTTTTTAAGGAAACCGAATTCCCCGATCGAGGGGAGTTCGAAACATTGAACCAATTTTTGAGGCGGCGAAAATCACTCTATATCGAGATCCAAGTGGGAGTGGTTTAATAGATAATGTGGATCTTGATAAGAGTTTTCCCGTTGAAGATCGAGATGGATCTTGGCAAAAACATTTTATCTGGAGAAGATCTTACAACGCGTCAATCTAGGAAAAGTTCAAGAAAACATATGCCTAAGAGGCATTATGATATTGAAGGACACGTCTTCTTTATTTCTCCGAGAAAATGGGGAGGTAATCCCGAGTAGATGAGGAGGAGCTTAGAAATATACAAGAGGCTTTATCCCGTCCTAAGAAAAGAGAAATGGAAAAAAGCAATGGAAGAGGAAATGGAGTCTATGAGATCAAATCAAGTTTGGGAACTTTTTGATCTTCCTAAAGGACGAAAAGCAATTGGGAATAAATGGATTCTCAAAATTAAAAGAAAGGTGATGGATGCAGAGAAAGGTTTAAAGCTCGCTTGGTGGCAAAAGGTTATACTTAACAGGGAGGTATAGATTATGAAGAAACCTTTTCACCGGTAGTGAGATTTGCCTCGGTCAATTCGTCTACTTCTAGCCTTAGTTGCTAGTATGGATTTAGAATTACATCAAATGGACGTTAAAACCGCTTTCCTCAATGGAGAATTAGAAGAAGAAATCTACATGCAACAGCACTGTAGGATTCATTCTTCAAGGTCAAGAAGAGAAGGTTTGTAAATTGAAAAGATCAATTTACGGACTTAGCAGACTTCAAGACGGTGGTATTTGAGATTTCACAAAACGATAAAATCAAATAACTTTGTTATGATAAACGAAGACCACTATGTGTATGTTAAATGGTCCATGAAAAATTTTGTGATTCTATCTTTATATGTGGACGATATTTTGTTAGTCGGAAACAACAAAGAGTATCTTGAGACCATTAAAAAATGGTTATCTTCGAACTTTGAAATGAAAGATATGGGTGAAGCGAGAATACATACTTGGTGTAAAAATTCATAGAGATCGTTCAAGAAAATTACTTGGTTTGTCTCAAGAGACTTACATAAGAAAACTTCTAGAACGATTCAAAATGGATAAATGCTCACCTGTGGATACTCCCGTTGTTAAAGGCGAATCAAGAAGCCGTGATATGTGTCCAAAGACTCCAGAGGATAGAGCTGAAATGTCCAAAGTACCATACGCTAATGCAATTGAAAGTCTAATGTACGCAATGTTGTGTACACGTCAGTACATCTGTTATGTTGTTGGCACAGTCGGCGGTATTAATCTAATCCGGGTAAAAACACCGGATTGCGGTGAAGAGGATTCTCGGATATCTAAAGGAACCGCAAATTATTATCTTTGTTGGTATACGTACGCCTTGATTGGAGTGGTGATTTAGATGAACGTAAATCGACCTCTGGTTTTGTCTTCTTGCTAAAAAATGGAGCGATCTCATGGTGTAGCAAGAAACAATCTTGCATTGCATTGTCCACAATGGAAGCTGAATTTGTGGCATGTGCATCTGCGCCAAGAATCGATTTGGCTTAGGAGATTTTTAAAACATTTGGGGTTGTGAACTCTCCGGTGGAAGTTGTCACAATGCATTGTGATAATCAAGCAAAGAATTGCTTACACAAAAGATCCCAAATATCATGGAAAGACCAAGCATATCGATACTAAGTATAATTTTATTAGAGATATTATAGAGAAGAAAAAAGTGACTCTTGGATACATTTCTACGCGATTGATGTTAGCGAGATCCTTTTACCAAAGCTATTCCTAGAGGCGTTTTTAAGGACATGTCAAGGGCTTTGGTTTACACGAGGATATAATGTAATGCGATGTGAATATTGTATCTTGTTAATGTTTTTGTTGTTATGGAAATAACAATTTATGTATCACAAATATATGGAATTCATATATTAGTATGTCTACAAGTTATGATTGGTTCTCTCATACGAGCAATCACATTTGACATTAGAGAATGTGCAAAGTTGAGATTATATTATTCAAAATAATCGTAATAGATTTTAACCACGAATCTATTTAACTTGTTTCAAAGCTAAATCATCGATTTCTCGACCAAAAGTGGGAGGAAATCCAAGTTAAGTGTTGTAGATACACTTGAACCGTGATTTATACAATGTCTAAAATTTAAAATGACATACGCTTCCACCATGGAAATTAAGACATTGTAACATGTGTTCATCATACTACATGTGCTAAGATGACCATAAGGATATGAGAAATATAATCCCAAATTTTTCTCATAGTATGAGTCCTTGAGGTTCAAACTAACCTCATAAAAGTACCCTTTCGGACTTTCTAATATATTTCTAAGTCTTCACTATAGTGATGCTACTTTAGCATGTTATCAATAGCCATGACAATTCGGTGATACGATACATGTCTAGGAAAGCGATTATAGTGGGAGTTTGTAGATTTTTATTCGAAAGGAAGAATATCTTTATTAACACATTCCATTGTGATTCATTGACCGGTCAATCAAGTTGAGAACTTGATTATGAATACATAGTGTTTTTGACAAAAGTTGAATATGCTCTAGTAAATTACAAGGGAATGTAAGAGATATGTCAACTTGTGTTAATTGAAAGAATTCTAGGGTACAACGAGTTTTGATTTTCTTCATGTGAAACTGGTTGAGTTGTTATATATCCTTAACAAGTATATAACATTAAAACTCATATTCTCGAGGGTCACACAATTTATTTGTTTGTATAAAAGGTATATCGAATGGTGAACTGGGATGAAGCAAATGAGATTAAGTCTCTAACTTCATGTGTGAGTGGGAGATGAAAGTAATTAAATAATTAAATATTAATGTATATTAATTATATATTCTTAAAGAGGAAGTTAAATAACTTCTCTTTAATACTGTTTTTCATTTCTTCAAGAAAAGGAATTGAAAGCGCAAAGATGAGGTTACGGATTCATTTCTCTTCAACTACGCATAACAATTTCTCGATTGATTTTGTTCGGAAAACATATACCTAAAAGGGCACTTAGATTGTGGATAATATAGAAGCAATTCTAGTAATTGTGTTCTTGATCAACGGGATCTCGGTTTACATACTTTTACGAATATCATTTCCACTTTGGTAGGTATTCCTTAATTAATTTATCAGAATCCAACACACACGCATACAAAACAAAATTCACTAACACACATACACTAGTACACACACGGGCGCCACAAACACAACACACACAAGTCACTAAACTCACGCACAATGCACACAACACGGCAGACACACCGCCAACACACACATGAGTTAAACAGACGCATATATATATATACATATATATTACGAATAAATTTATATATATATATATATATATATTATATC
Organism: Paraleonurus japonicus; assembly: GCA_030762865.1. Classification (NCBI taxonomy): domain Eukaryota; kingdom Viridiplantae; phylum Streptophyta; class Magnoliopsida; order Lamiales; family Lamiaceae; genus Paraleonurus; species Paraleonurus japonicus. The sequence goes on along the minus strand of CM061061.1, from coordinate 19,110,593 downwards.
ATATGAGAAATAATATATTTAATAATTCATATACATTAAATTAAACAATAAGATGCCATAAACAATAGAGAGATAACCTAGTATTGATCATATTAATTAATTAAAGACTAGAAAATTGAAAAGATTTTGGTAGAATGAAAATACCGTTATATTTGAGAAATTGGAAAGTTGCTGCCGTCTTTGAGAAGTATAAGATTTATTTTTGTGTGAGTAGTTTTTTTTTCTAGGTTAAAACTCTTAGCTTGGGTTTGGGCTTGAGTGAGATAAGGATTAAAAAATATTAGAATTTAATTGAGAGATAAAAATTGAAATTTAAATTAGGATTTAAAAATTGAGGGTGAAATTGAATTAGGGATTTAAAAGATTTAGGAACTTAAAAATATGGAAGAAAATATATTTTCTAGTGAGAAAAATTAGGCATTTGAATCTAATGGGAAATCAAGATTTGATTTTAAATAAAAGATTCTTTTTAGAAAATAATGAAATTGAAAGATATTATTTGTTAAAATTTGCAAGATATAAAAATATTTAATTTTAATAAAACTCGATATTTGTAAATTAATAAAAATAATAAATAATACTAAAAAATATTAAGGGTATTATAGAGAGAGAGAGAGAGAGAGAGAGAGAGAGAGAGAGAGAGAGAGAGAGAGAGAGAGAGAGAGAGAGAGAGAGAGAGAGAGAGAGAGAGAGAGAGAGAGAGAGAGAGAGAGAGAGAGAGGTTTGTGTCGTGTAAATATTCGATTTCCGTCAATAGACAAGTTTTATCTTGTTTTGAAGCTCGTGATGAGTAGAGCAAAACCCTATTCTTAAATTGTTAATAATTGCTCTTATTTGATAGTGGAAGGTGATAGAAGGGTTTAAGGGTTTGATTTATCAACGTTTTGCGAAGTTGAGGTAAGTAGAAATTCATTTGCACCTACAATGCATAAATATAGTATTTGGTGAATTATTTGTGCTTAGTTGGTGATATGTGAATATTACGTTAATCGTGATACTTGATTGATATTCAATAGTTATTGTGAAGAGCACAGCGAGCTCAATATTTGATGTGGATTAAATATACGAGTTCAAAGGTTATAGTGAAAGAAATTTGTGAGTTCTATGATTATTGTGACACGCACTTATGAGTTACGTGATTATTATAGAAATGAATATGGTGATTGAATTGGTGAGTTGTGAGTAGAAATGAATTAGGCGAGTGATTAGAAATGAATTAGGCGATTTCAAAAGAGAGTATTTATATCGGCCACGTGATGGCTTTTATATTGAGCGTATGCCGGTATATATCGGTAAGTCTGGGGCCCTCGGCAAATGAGTAGAAATGAATTAGGTGGGTGATTAGAAATGAATTAGTTACGTGATTAGAAATGAATTAGGGGATTTCAAAGTGAGAAAGGAAGGGCGTCTTAGGAGTTAAGGCGACCGAGGGAGAACTGTCGTATGCCACCTAGAGTAGGCCACCGTCGTGTATGATGATGTTTGAGAGCGGAAGGGGCGACCTAGGAGTTAAGGCGACCGAGAGAGAATCGATGTATGCTACCTAGAGTGGGCCACCGAGTTCAATTGTTGCGAGAATGAACTTGTGAGTTCAAAGGTTATCGTGAAATGAATTTGTAAATTATATGATTATTCCGAGAAATGGAAAGGGTGTTTGAACATATAATTCTCTTGTGTGTATATGCTACATTGCATCATGCATATCATGCATTAACATGAAAATATTTTTATCAAATGGTGTGTTTGACCACCGATTATGCACCGAGGACGGCGGGCGACCTAGGAGTTAAGGCGACTGACAGATCTGGCGTATGCTACCTAAAGTAGGCCACCGTCTCATATGCTATGGTGTTGTGCATATTTATTGAGGGGACTTACGAACGAACAGGGGTCGGAGTTTCTTTGATGGACCTCGCTAGGATGTTAGAGGGTGGGATCCTCAACGGTATGGAGTCGGCATGGAGGGATGACTTTTTGGTGGTCATGAGGTGCGCGATGGGGAGGGGATCCTCGATGGTCACAAGAGGATGGACCTCACGCGTCGAGGTCATACATATAGTGGCCACTTGAAAATATTTGTATTGAGCTTAGTGCTCGTATGCCGCCGCATGGTAGTGAGTCGGGGCCCTAACGAGTGTTTCATAAATACAAGAAACCTCCATAAATTAATAATGTTGGGACCAGAGGATTTTATTAATTTATAGAGATATTATTATATCGATAAATTAATAATTTATTAATTTAAAGAAGTTTTAACGTATATGCACAGCTAACCTTCAAAGTTCCAAATTCTTTGAATAACTTTAAGTATACATGCATAGTTATTGATGAAAATTAAGTTAAAATACAAATGTACTAGTAGAATTCCATGAACACAAATTCACGTGGAAGTTGGAATGGCTTGTTTAAATTAATTGGTTTTAGAAAATACAAAAATATGGTTGCGGTAAGGAGATTTAAAGATGAGATCAACATAGATTTGAAGTTCAAGAAAAAGCAAATTACACTAGATTCTTATTTTACTAAGTTGTCTTAAGAATATTCAAGTGCATCATATATATATGGATTATTTTTAATAATTATTAATTTATAGTTTAAATCGGGACCAATATATATACACTGGGATCTTAAAAAATATTATCTTATAATTTTATTGATTGGGTCCCAAATTTGTATTGGTCCCAACTTGAGACTGGATAAATTATTAGTTTTAGCGAGGTTATTAATTTATCGAGTATTAATTTAACGAGGTTTTTTGTAAATTGATGATTTTAAAGAGAGTGCTTTGTGTATTGGGAGGTTTTTGACTAAACATCTCATCATGCATAATTTCTACGTCTTGAGATTTATAAATCTCACATAGCTTATGCATTGTAGGTAATCCGATGATTTGTGACGTTGTGGTTCTACCGGACAAGTGTACTGCGGGGTTTTGAGTGGGTCAGTATACATAGATGACGACTGTGGGTCAAACCGTGGGCATGTATTTTGAGTTGTATTTTATAAAATTTTGTATATGATGTTATGAGTCCTTTTTGTCACGTTTGGAAGTGTTCATTGTCTTCCCTGTTAAAGCGATTGAAAAAAATAAATAAAGTCGCACGTGCCCTCGAGTCAATTCTTGTAAAATTATTCACAACTCATTTTTCTTGTTAAATTAGTGTTTATGTCCTGGATTGTCAAAAGGTGGTCGTGTCATGTCTTAATCAAATGCATAATGCTCGAGTGGTTAGAGATCTATTACCTATGACATAAGATCATGGTTCGAGTCACCATTTGCCCGATAAAAAAAAAAATCAAATGTCTAGTGGCATGATCAAAGCAGATGATTGTAGGTTATGTCCTCCGTTACGATGTCGAATGAAAGTATCCATGGAATCATGCGCCGTGTGAAACGTAGATCATCGTCGTTCTTAAGCGAGACTCGTGTTAAGCTCCATCTCGAAACCTTGTGGCGTTATATTCTAGTAATTTGGTGTATTTTATTTTTAATCGTTAACTAATATTAATTTAAATTTAAATTAATATTTTAAAGTCATTTTTCTCCCTAAATTAACACGTGTTTAATTGTATATTAATACAACTGATAGTGCGTTTTTATTTTTACTTTTGCACGAATTTAATACATATACTTGCTCTTACAAGAATAACATATTTACCTCAATCTTATATGTGCAAATTAAATAAACCTATGAACTTTTTTTTTTTTTTGACACATTTAAACCATTTTTCTTTAATATTGAGATCAAATAAGACCCTTATCATAATAGAATCACACTCTATTAGTGATAATAAAGTTGTCGAAGATTAGAAACCTATTTGATCCACATATATAAGATTCGAGATTTATTTGACCATATTTTTTATTTTTTTCATTTGGGCGAGTATTTTTATAAATATTTATTTTTTTACAAGAATATATTTGTTGTTACAAGAATACATGTTTAACCTAATAGTAACATCCTTAGTAGTACCCGAGAAAAAAATTTATTTTTGCCCTTGCGCGATTTTTTTATTTAAAATATCTATTGAACCCGACCCGCCTAAATTCGCGAATTTCTTTATTTGGGTTATTTCATGGATCCTCTATCCGTGAAGTATTTTATATGAGAATTTATCAAACTAAAGCATTGGAGATATTTCATTCTTGCTTTTGTAGTGCGAGTAAATAAGATTTGACAAAAATTTGTGTAAAGTGCACATCATAAATTCTATTTTCTACTATTAGATTCATGCACATTCACTATTACCGTCATAATAATGCATTATAATAATAGTAAAAATAGAGTTTATGGGTGTACATAATTATGGTAGTGTTTGCATGACAATAATTATAAATATATATAAAAATAATAATAAAAATAGGGTTCATCTCCATTCACACAAATGTTATTATAAGAATTTTTCTTAAGTTGATTAAAAATTGTACTAGTGCAGTGTAATTATTATTATTATTATTATTATTATTATTATTATTATTATTATTATTATTATTATTATTATTTTTAAATTCTAGTGTCAATTGATCCACACGTGTAATCGGATAACCCCGAACCCAACTGGGCCTCAGTGTTAAAGACATGCGACTGTTATTCCTCCGCCAGTCACTCCGTCGCCTTACTCCAATCAACTCTCTTTTCCTCCGCCGCCCCATGGCCACCACCACCGTCGAGCCCATCACTCCTTCCAACACCAAACTAGGGTGGATTGGCATCGGCGTAATGGGCCGCTCTATGTGCTCTCATCTCCTCAAGGCCGGCTACACCCTCACTGTTTACACCCGCACCCAATCCAAGGCCGAATCCTTGCTCTCCATGGGGGCCCACTGGGCGAATTCCCCAAATCCCTAGCCTCCCAATGCGACGTCGTCTTCTCCATCGTCGGATACCCCTCCGACGTCCGCCACGTCATTCTCGACCCCGCGTCCGGCGCCCTCAGCGGACTCCGCGTGGGCGGCGTAATAATAGACATGACTACCTCCGATCCCTCCCTCGCCGTCGAGATTCACTCCACCGCCTCCTCTGCCGGTTGCTCCTCCATAGACGCCCCCGTCTCCGGCGGAGATCGCGGCGCCCGCCTCGCCGCGCTATCGATTTTCGCCGGCGGCGATGAAACCCTGGTGAGTCGGCTCACCCCTCTTTTGAACCATCTAGGAAGGGTATATTACATGGGAGGGCCTGGGAAGGGGCAATTCTGCAAATTAGCTAACCAAGTGACGATTGCGTCAACAATGGTGGGCTTATGCGAGGGTTTGATCTACGCACACAAAGCTGGGTTGGATCTAAGCAGCTACTTGTCCGCCATTTCAACGGGAGCTGCGGGGTCCAAATCGTTGGATCTGTACGGAAACAGGATACTGAATCGGGATTTTGAGGCCGGTTTTTATGTGAATCATTTCGTGAAGGATTTGGGGATATGCTTGAGGGAGTGCCAGAATATGGGATTGGCTTTGCCAGGGCTTGCATTGGCGCAGCAGCTGTATCTGTCGTTGAAGGCGCATGGGGAAGGTGATTTGGGTACTCAGGCCCTCGTTTTGGCACTCGAGAGGCTCAACAATGTCTCACTCAACAAGCTATAATCATCTGGTGAACTCTCTGTAACTATCTCAATGTTGTGTCTTGGGATGATGATGATGATGTTGAATGTCAAGTAGGTGTTGAAGAAGGTGAATTATACTATGCCATGGTTATTTTGCTTCTTAACTATTGATATATCATCTACTTCGTTTGTTTTTTTAACCAAGAATCAAGCTTCAAACAAGAAGAGAAGAGAGAAATTTGATATTGTGTAGATTAAAGATAATTTAATTAATTAAGTGATGGTTGTACGGTAAAGATAAAGTGATAGTTGATTTGTTGACTTTTAAGGTCAACATACCCTTTGGTGGCTGCCAAAAGAAGGAAAGTATATAATTTTTTTGATGGATAAGTAAAGCTGTTAAACAAAATGAGCCACTTGACAGCTCAGACTTACTCGTAGTGTTAAATGAGCTTGAGCATGCGAAATACTCGTTTCTTAACGAGCGCCTCGAACTCGACTTGTTATACTTGATAGTTAAGATTTATTTGTTTATTTATTTATTTTTTTATAATTCCATTAGGCTCGTTAGACTCATTATCGAGTAGAGTTCTATTTCTATCTCGTTATTGTTATCGAGTCAAACTCTAACTTTCAATATTCGGCTCACCTCGTCTCGAATAACATGTCTATGATCTTTTATCCGATGATGAGCTCCACCAGAATCGTGCACATATCTTCTCTATTTGCATATAGGCGTTTGAACTGCGAAGCAACCCATAGTATGTGTAGGAATTGCTTGCGGCATCGCCTTTATTAGGACTTCGTTTCCTCTATTTGAGAATTTCTTGTGCGATAATGCTTCTATTTTCTTCATCATTTTCTATTTTAAATATCCAAATTGAATTCTCTTTCTCCTAAGAGAAAATGATGGGGGCCCCAAGTATAGTGTGTGACTCTTGCTTTCCTTTATTTTGAGGTGTTGCTTAACCCTTTCTTGATTAGTTCTTTGCGTTTTAGGGCTAAACGTGAGCGCCGATTTCTCATAATTAATCATTTGACCGAGATGCCCTTTCATAAATGTCAAAACACTCCTTTACGCATGAACTGCGATCCGCTTTGAAGAAAAGTAGGCTATCATCTCGCAAAGAATAGGCGTGTTATCGTTGGACCCCTTCTTGCCATCCTTAAGCTCTTGATTAACCCTTGAGATTGGTATCTCTTAATAAGCGAAGAAAACCCTTGTGTATAGATCACAAAGATATAGGGAGAAATGAGATCACCTTGTCTTAAACCTCTTGTAGGAACAATCTTCTCCGTCGATTCACCATTAATCTTTAGTGTATATAAGACTCGATTTAATGCATCGCATTATGAGTTCAATCCATTTCGTTGAAAATCCCAACTTACTCATGATTGCTTCAATGTATTTCCACTTCACTCTATCATATGTCTCGCTCATGTCCAGCTTGAGCGCAAAGATAACCCTCTTTACTTTTGAAATTTCTCACCAATGCATGCATTCAAAGCCTATGAGGATGTTATCGGTGCTCACCTCTGGAAAGGATAGGTCCCTGAATGTACCGAAATATGTGTTTTTATATAATTAATTTGGACTTATTTTTAGACTAGATATAAAAGTATATATTTTTAATGCTAGTATCGCTGTTCCCAAAAGGATAGGTCCCGAATGTACCGAAATATGTGTTTTTATATAATTAATGATTAATGAAGGTTTTATGTAGAGCCGTCGAAACGGCCGGGCGGGCGGGCGGGCCTAAACCCGCAAAAGCCCGTCTTTTGGCGGGGTGAGGCGGGCGAGCCAAAAATATGGCGTGCCGCAAAACCCCCAACCCAACCCACTTATTGGCGGGCCGTGGGTTTAGGCGGGCCAACCCACATTAATTTTTTATATTTTTTTATTCTTTAAAATTTTAAAAATAATAATTTTAAAGCTTTAATACATTAAATTTATCACAAATCAAATATAATCAAATAATTTATGTTGGTGATTATCACTTTAAATAAATAAAAATAATATTTATCTCACAAATAAAGATCATGCTTCATTTATTACAAAATAACTTCTTACAAATTAAAGTTTATAATTCATTAACCATAATAACTAAAAATATAGTCTCCTACAAATTAAATTTATCATCTATAAATATAAACTTTACAAGATATCCTTAAAAAATGATATTATAATTGTTAATATTGTATATAAAAATATTTAAAAAATAAATAAAAAATAAAAAAATTAGGCGGGCCGGCCCGCCAAAGCCCGCCCCAACCCGCAAAAGCCCGCGGCCCAAACGGGCCAACCCATATAGGCCCGCTTCCAAACGGGCTAAAAAAATTCAACCCAACCCTCATTTTAAGCGTGGCGGGCGGGTGGCCCAACGGGCCTAACCCATTTTGACTCTAGTTTTATGTTTTGTACTTGTATATCCTAGACCTAAAAAACCATGTTCAACAAATTTTTATATTTTTTAAAAGCCAAATTTTCGATTAATAATTAACTTGGTGAAACAGATCATGAGTCGTGGACCCCCACACCGCACACAACTTCCAACTCAAGAAACCCCGTTATCAACCAATGATGATATAGGGAATAATGTCGCGATGATTTTTTGAGATCTCGCATAACATTTTTCCTGGTTCCCCCTCACTAATCGCACCACCTCCTCAAGCGCCCCACAATGAGTAGAGTACCATAGTGGGACAATTCAGCGCCACTGTTTGCCTACTTTTAGTGGTAGAGAGAGTCCGCGGAAGCCAAAATTGGTTAAGAGCACTCGTGAAAATATTCACATATTGTGTGCGGCTGACCAAAGAAAAGGTTTCATTCATTGTCTTCAATTGACGACGAAGCACTATTGGTGGGAAGCCTCTTGTCGGACAAAGATCAAAGAGAAGACATTCATAACACAGGAAGAAGTTATGGAAGTAATGATCCAAAATTATATGTCTCAATCTTTTTACGATCAAAAGGAAATGAAATTCATCCACTTCAAACTAGGAAACACGACGGTACTCAGTACGAGCGGAAATTCGATTCACTCGGTAGATCTACTCCTCATTTGGTGAACACCGAGTTTAAGAAAGCTCGACGTTTTGAAAAAAATTTAGGGCCGAGAAATCGGCGGCATTTTGGACAAGGAACATTAACCTACCGTAGGTTTTTTCCAAAGCTCGGGAAATTATTTCTCGACTAAAAATTGAAAATTCGAAAAAAAAGAGATGTTGAATTTCTAAATAAGAGAAAGACAGTAATTCAAATTAAGGAAGGGACTACACTCGCAATAAGCAAGTTCGCCGAAAAGAAAACCCAAGGCAAATCCCACAAAGGACCAAACCAACGTGCGAAAATGCGGAAAGAACCACAACGGGCGGTGTTTGTACAGATCCAAATTTATGCTATCACTACAAGGAATTAGGCCACAAACTAAACAACTTTTCAAGATTTAGAATCAAAGGAAAACAAAGGGTGGGACCCGCTCATGTCTTTGCAATGACTCAATAAGAGGTCACTGATGAACAAGGGGCAATGACAGCTTATGTTGATCATTTCTCGGTACACTTGCTCTAGTATTATTTAACACGGGAGCCACACACTCATTCATTTCCAAAAGAATGTTTGACAAAACAAGAAATGCCAATACATTAAAATTGTTATTATGATGGCGAAAGTTGTCAAAGTCATTCCTTAAATATGAAATATCTAAAATACCCCTTAAAAGGTTGAAAAAATAATTTATCACATAATAATAAAAATTTACAATAAATCAATACCTAATTTGAAAAATGACAAAAATTTGTGTGAGATGCCTCATGGATCTCATTTCGTAAGACGGATCCACTTTTTAATAAACTATTATCATTTTTTTAAAATATTGTTATCACTTTTATTTTTGACTTAAATGATACTCCCTCCGTCTTTGGAAAAGTTTTCACATGTAGGATGACACACTTTAAGAAAGAAGAATAATTATTGAGATTTTGAGGAGTAATTTTATAAACTTTTATGTTTAAAGTAAAATAAAAAAATATTGGGTTACGTGTATGTGTGAGTAAAAAAGTAATTACATTTTGTGTAAATTAGTGAAAATTGTGAGGTGCGGTTTATAAAGGAGTTTTTATTTTAAGAGTGTGAAACTTATAGTAAGAGAGACGAAAAAGAAAGTGTGAAAGATTTTATGGGACGGAGGAGTACATTTTATATACATTTTTTAAAAAGTGATACAAATTCATATAAAAGTGATAAAAATTTATTAAAAAGCGTGGATTTATCTCACGAAATGAGATCGGTAAGACGATCTCACACAAGATTTAATCAACACATCTACATGTTGTTAGGATGTATACTATAAGCCTAACTTTTTGTATGAACATCTTTTTATATGAGATTCTTTATGATCAAAATACTTGCTTTATATGTTTGTTACATATATCATTGTTTTGTCCAGATTAATCTATATTGTAGATAACATGTGTGTGGTGTCACACGTAAGATCATCTTTATCGAGTTCCTTATAGGTTATAAATAAGAGCTCACAACCAAGATGAATTTGGATAAACCATTAGAACGGTTGTGGTGTAATTTAGTATTAGTCTATCTTGACTATAAAATTACACTAGTACGTTTTGTATGTATTGAGCAGACCATATGAGGTTGTTCAATTTCAGACCGACTATATAAAAGAACAAGACCTCTGTTATTATGGATGTACGTCTTCTTAATCCCTATATAATAACAAGCACGTGTACTTAGTGTTTGTTTCTTTAATTTGCTAATGGGTGAGATTTATTAAATCAATAGGCTCGGTGAATTGAGAGATAACACTGTTTATATGGTATGTTATTGATTATAGAAGGAATTCGTGTCCTAATTATTTAGAATGATGATGTCCCCTTGAGGAGCTCATAAAGATTATCATGTAAACCCTGCAGATGGATTTAATCCGACATAATAATAAAGATGAGTGATACTACTCTTGGAATTAGATATAAATTAATTAAGTTGTCAATAATTTAATTAATTTATGGACATTCGATATCTTAAACACGGGAAATAAACGTACACATAGTAAATGAGCCCATATTATAATATGGGATTAGGATTTAATTCAATTATAACTCTTTAGTGGATCGAGTTATAATTGATGGGCTTAAGTTGAGTGTTCGGATTGAACACGGGGCGTTTAGGCCCATCGGGAGGCCCAACCCTAATTCCTCCTTAGGGTCCCCGTTGTAGCCTATAAATAAACCCTATATCGAGCCTCTAGACGGGTGAAAAACGTGAGATCGAGAGAGAGGCAGATTCGATTCCTTGGAGGATCGTCGACCACTCGGCGTCCAAGGGAAAGGGATAGGGATACGGCGTAAGATCGTGAGGTTCGTGGCTCATCCTTGATTCGCAATTCTGGCCCATAGAATCGGGTTTGATTTCACCGATTAAGGTGAATAGGTATGTTTTATTTTTTCCACTGCGTTTTATGCATGTGATCCCGAATTAGATAATAATCAATTAGAGTCGGAGATCCGGTGGTTCCAACACATGGCCGTGATGTGTAGTGGTACTTTCAGACACGATACGATAATACAATACAAAAATGACACAAAAATTGTGAGTTAGTATTTGGGCTTATCGTGTTCGTGTTCTTATCGTGTTGGAATGGGCATTCGGTTTTCGGTACCCGAATCAATCCAAATTAAAAATTCGATTGGTTCGGATTTTAAAGCAAAATTACCCAAATTTTGGAGTTCTTGAACCCGATAGTAAATAATCGGTTCAGGTTCGGGTATTAGATACCAACCCAAAAACCTGTTCGGGTTACTCCGATTTACTTATAATATAATTTTTTAAATATTTTTATTTTAATTCTACAATAGAATCTAGGCGTATTTACAATTTCCTTTTCTTATTATTATTGCTAAAATTTGAGGATCTTGACCTTTGAGTATTTGGAGGGTTTATTAATTATCTCCTTCATTTTGCATGAGAATCATTAATTTAGCACATGCCGTATTTAAAATTAATTGAATAATATTCATACACATTTTCTTCAAGAATTGAATTGTTTAATAGCAGAGGCTAGATGACACACAAAATTAATATTCAAGAATGCAATTTTCTCGAGTAACAAAAGAATGAAACTACATAAAATCTCTCAAGTCATAGTGAATTAATTGTATATATACAATTTTACTACGATTTCAATTTAATATACACTTGTTATGCAATGAATTAAAAATTGATTTAAAAATTAAAATCAATAAGATAATAAAAACAAGTATTGAGAAAGTAGTATTTCTTGCTTGGAACAAAACCACACCAACACAAACAAAGCGTCTTAGCTATCATATTTAGTGACTTAAAAAATGAAAAAAAGGAAAAATTGGGTAACCCGTATCGGTACCCGAAAATTGAGTAATCCGAATTTTGGGTAACCCAAAAATTTTGGGTCGCTTTCGGGTAAATATATTTTCCCACCCAAAATTTCGGTATTCGAACCCGATAAAATTCGACTCGATGCCCAACCTTAGACACAAAAATTTCATGTCATGTTCGTGTTCATGTCGTGTCAATCAGATTAAACACGATAAAATTAATATACTACACATTAACCCATTAGCAATCTGTTAATTGTTAGTAATTTGATATACATCACTAACATATATTTGATAGTAACATGTTAATAACACATATACAATTACAATAATACAATATAATACAAAATTTTTAACTAAACATTTTAAAATTTAAAACTTTTATTATTATCATGTTCTTATCGTGTCTAAAATTTTAACTTTTTAGATTATATTTTTAATTTTAATATTATTGTGTTCTTATCGTGTCGTGTCGACACAAAAATATTTGTGTTCATGTCGTGTCGACACGTATTCTTATTGTATCGTGTTCGTGTTTCACCTTATCGTGTTGACCTGATAAACAATACGATTATACGATTTGTCACCCCTAGTGGTAGGTGCATATAATTAAAACTTTTTTAGTAAAAACATGTTTAGGTTAGAATATTAAATACACGGTTTTTAAAAAGAGGTAAAACTAGGGTTTTCGAAAGACACACACACATTCTTCAATACATAAATGATTGGTTTGACTCTAATATTTTTTATCTTTAAATATATTCTTAATCTTAGCCCTTTATTTTATATTTGTATATTACTCCATTTATATGTCATCTAATAATATGATAATTTATTTCTTAATTATTTACATGTTTGTCTATTTAATGCCCAACAACATCATCAAAAGTATTACTTTTCAATTTTTTGTGAGTTTTACCTTACAATTTCTTTCTCTATTTTTATTTATAGATTTTGTGTTCATTATCTTTTTATGTAAACCATAAATATTTCTTTTGATTTATCTTTCTTATATTTTTCTCTATTTTCTCATATTTTTGTAATAGGTGAGTTTAACAATATATATTCGTTAATTGTAGTCAATTTTTTTGATCTTATCATCGCTTTTCTTTTTGTTATATGTACTAAAAATTTGTAGTAGATTAGATCATTATTACAGCCAATTCAAGGTGGTGTCCAATGATCTACTTAAAAATTTAAAGATACCGCAAGTCGAATATAACACGAATATGAAGATCTCAACATTAAGATAATTGATATTAATTGTTGTGAACTTGCTTCTCTAAAGAATGTTTGAAACAATTAATGTTTCGATCCCTGTGCGAGAATGAAAGCCACAATATCGGGGATGTTTTAAACATTATAATTATAATGAAATTATAAATCATTCTTTATTCTTTTTATTTTTAATATATTAATTAAAACTCAAAAACAATGTTAATCACCGTACAAAACAAGGTTACGAGGCAAAAACTTATTTACATATGCACATGAAGGTTCTATTTAATAAACCTCGAACTCGATTTTCATAAATATTCATGACAAATTGCAATTGAATTGATTGATGTTAAAAAATAGCGGCGGAAAAAAAAAAGGGACGGCTACCTATTAGGTACACAATCTTTGTTCAAAGTTACAATTTGATACAAATCTTGTTTGAGCTTACAATTAGGTACAAAAAGTCAAAAACTTCCGAAACTACCCTGCAGTGAAAGTCTCCATTACATGTAGATTGTACATTCAATTGTACAAGAAATGAAAATATCTTCCCACTTTTTACACTGTTCAACGTCGGAGAAATAAGAAAATTGAGATCACGGCGGTGACATTATCAATCTTGACTAATTAAATATGCATTTAATTAGGATACCCATTTGAAATTTTGAATTTCAAATTAGGTATAGATCGATCAATACTTCGTCTCGTCTCTGCCTTCTTCTCTGCATTTCGAATCTCGAGATATAGATATATCTATATATCTGATCCACTTGTTGCCTTGATCGATGATCGTTGATTTCGATGGATGATTTGACCATTTTGTGGTGGGTTTCACCGCATGTAATGACTAGCTCTGGTCACTCTCGTGCCGTCTTGGCCATATATGTACATTTCTCTTCAACATTTGCACATTCTTTTGCATATTTGTACATGGACAGAACATATATGTATATTTCTCTTCAAAGATTTGCACATTCTCTTGCATATATGTACATGGACAGAGACATATATGTATATGGGCGGGACACACCCATTGGATTGGTGAGTGCACCCACACGATATGTACATGGACAGATATATATGTACATGCACGAAATACACCCATTAGATTGGTGAGTGCACCCACCGTCTTCTTCACAGATTTGCACCCTCATCGCGCCTCCCCAACCTACAACGGCCATTCAACACAATCCTTCGTTGCCTGAGCTTTCCATCCACCCACCACCGTCGCGTGACCAAAGGCGGCGACGACGCATGCGGCACCTTCACCGTGACTTCGACGGCGTCGGTGATGGTCAGCCTCCGCATAGGCATGTTCGACACCTTTTCGGTGACGTAATTCTTCTCTTTCTCGAATATTTTCATTTTTATTAGAGAGATTGTGTGCTTGATTTGGGAATATGGTGGGTGTATGTGTGTATATATATATATATATATATATATATATATATATATATATATATATATATATATATATATGCGTGAAGAAGGAGGCGGCGCAAACGTGGGCGAGAAGGAGAGAAGTAAGTCTTCGATTTGACAACATCAACGGTCTGAATGTTTAATATTGGGAGTCTTGTGCATTTTGTATCTGTTTGTAATTTCTTTATAGGGATAAATTGGTAAAATGACTTGGAAACTTGTAGGCTGAATGTAACTTCTAAATAGTGAATTGACCTTTTTGTAAAAGTGAACAATACCGTGTATGTATGAGTAATTTTCCCAAAAAAATGGTCAAAATGGGAAATTTTAATTGACCAAACAAATATGAAAAGATTGTCATATAAAGTCCTGTTTAAAAAAGATAAGGCCGTCGATTTAGAAAAATATTTACATATGCACATGAAGGTTCTATTTAATAAACCTCGAACTCGATTTTCATAAATATTCATGAAAAATTGCAAGCTGAATTGATTGATGTTAAAAAATAGCGGCGAGAAAAAAATGGTCAAAATGGGAAATTTTAATTGACCAAACAAATATGAATAGATTGTCATATAAAGTCTGTTTAAAAAGATAAAGTAGTCGATTTAGAAAAAATATGAGCAACTCTCACTGTGAAATATTTTTCCGTGCAATATACGTTAAGATAGGCGGTTCCACAAGTTTCACGGGTCGCGGCGAAAATGGGTCAAACCTTGAATCATGTAGATTAGGGTGCAAAACAACGACGACCACCAACAACGCATAAGGCAATAAAACGGTGAAATCCGGCCCGAAAACAACAACGAAATTCAACTACGAGATCAAATTGAGGAGAAGCGAGCAAAAAAAAAAAAAAAAAAAAGAAGAAGAGAGAGAAGACAAGGATAATTTTTTTGAAAATTGCAGATAATTAGGTGTTGGATGATCCGATTGATGAAAACAATAGTGGATAAAACTTAAACAGTTGATGAATATAAAGTTTATGCGAACTTCGATGATGAATTTACTGTTTTCATTTAAAGAAATTAATATCACAATTGTTACTTTGTTTCGATTTATTTATAGTAACACACATTTCTCCATAAAGTAACATGTTTGTGTTCATATAGTAACACATATTTTTTTCATATAATAACACATCTTTCTCTATACAAGAACAAGTTTGTGTTAGTAACACAATTTTTTTCATGTAGTAACATATCTTTCTCTATACAAGAACACGTTTGTGTTCATATAGTAACACTCGCGCAAAGACATACATTAAATTTCGTTCTGGTGTGTCACTATAAGATCAAAGATGTGTTACCGTAAGGGTAAATACGTATTACTAGTCCTTAACAATAAAATATTTATCCATGTGTTGTATCTTGTATTTATTCATTTAGTAACACATTTTTCTTTATCTTTATTTAACCTTATAGTAAAACACATGAGACCGAATTTTTATTTTTACCTTTGCACGAGTTTAGTATACATATTTGCTCTTACAATAACACATATTTACTTCAAAATCTTATACGTGGGATCAAATAGACCCATGAACTTTATTTTAACATATTTAAATCATTTATCTTTAATATTGAGATTAAATAAGCTCTCATCTTAATAAAATCACACTCTATTAATGAAAATAAAGTTGTCGAAGATTAGAGACTTATTTAATCATCACATATAAGATTAGAGATTTATTTGATCATTTTTTTAATTTTTATTTTTGTATTTGGTCGATAATTTTTAGACAAATATGTATTATTTATTTTATAGTAACACATATTTATCGTTAAAGTAACACATGTTTAACCTAATAGTAACACCCCCGAGAGCACACGGAAGCGAAATTTGTATTTTTGTCCTTTCGCGAGTTTTTTTTTAGAAATATCTACCAAACACGATCTAGCCCGACCCAACCCGAATAGGATCCACAAATTTTATTATATGGGTAATTTCACGGATTTTAGATCCATGAAATATTTCATATAAGAATTTGTCAAAAATAATTTAATTTAAAAGCATGCCAAGATAATAGAGGATGAAGTTTATGTGGATATATGTTGTCTAAGTTATTTATATGTTTAATTTAAATTCATGTAGTGCTTATTTTTATTTAGAGTAGTATTTGTGTGCATATTGTGCACAATAAAAGATTGTGTGTATAAAGTTTGGTTACGGTGTAGTATTATTTCGGGCATTGTATAGTATTAATTTAGTTACGAGTGTAGTATTAACAACATTGTATAGTATTAGTTTAGTTACAATATAATATTAGTTTTGTTATAGTGTAGTATTAAGTAAAAATACTATGCACTCTATTTTTAGTGTGCACAATGTACACACAAAAATTTGCCACATATTTGTATCACAATGTACGAAGCATTGAGGCACGCCTTAGACACTATGCACACGGTTGCGCATTGGTGCCTTAACAAATAAGGATGGGGTTATCCAATTAATAGTAAATTTGTGTTTGGTTAGGCATGGAGAAGTAGGGAGGATAAAGTTTTATGTCAAATCAAAGTTGATGTTGTTTTATTTTAGAGTATGACTAGGGTGAACCATGGTTTACCATAAAACTAGATCTATTTTATAATATGGATCAAAACACATAACCCATTTAGTAAATATGGATCAAACATATAACCAATTACAAGTTGGGCCTAATTAGAGTTTTAGAAAAAAAAAAATTTGCATCGCAGGTCTCTATCAAGTATAAGTCCTCTTTATTGAAGAGTATTAGTACCATTTACTAAAGAATATTAGTACCGTTTATTGAAGAGTATTAGCTCTCTTCACTAAAGAGTATTAGTTCCTTTCACGAAGAGTATTAGTTCCTTTCACTTTGAAGAGTATTAGTTCATTTTATGGAAGAGTATTAGTTCCTTTATTGTAAAATATTAGTCCCCTTTATCAAAGTGTATTAGTCCTCGTTATTTCCGATCACGGAGATCGGGAGCCCTGCTAGCCATACCCTTAGGCGGAAGAACGACCATACCCATGCACTTGTACACGCATCCCATCGACACACTCTAAGCGGCCACCTTGCACGATGAGCTTTAAGATGAAGACCATGAAGCGAGGATGGTATAATCCTTCCTGGGTTGCCGTCACGAATAGTAGGGACCGTAACAATAACAAGCTATTTTATAGGATATGGGGTACAATTGTTTTGTGATAGGAGGCTAACACAAGGGTTTTGAGAGGATAATTAGAAACTTAGAACATTGGAAAAATATATGAAAAGGAAATTTTATTCATAACACTCTTTTTGATCGTAAGTTGATTCTCGAGTTTTACATGACAACTTTAGATCCTATTTATAATAGGAAGATTTTTCAATAGTCATCTTCTTTTTTATCCTTCGTCTTCCGTGTGTCCTCCTTGCTAAGCTATACTCCTTCCACGTTTCATTTAGGCTAAGCATGCTTTTTGCCTTCCATGAGTCCTTCCAAGTATCCTCTTTGCTAAGTATGCTCCTTCCACGTTTTACTTTAGGTGAGCATGCCCCTTTATCTTCCAAGTGTCCTTTTTGGCTAAGGAAGGTGGCTTGACATCTTTAACTTTCCTCATAGGTTGACTTGTTGACTTTCAAGGATGATGGTTGGTATTTTTACTTTCATAGGTTGACTTGTTGACTTCCTAGTTGGAAATGAGAAATACATCAAAACAAAAATGCCCACTAATTGGGTACCATCGTATTACAAAGGTGATATATATCACTTTATTCAAGCACTCATATTTACAAAAATATTACATATCATGACTCCGTGTTTTTAGACTTTGGGTGGGGGCGAAGGATGGCCGAGATCATACTCGGTGTCTGATTTATGCAGGTTGGATTTTGTCATGCTTTGTGCAATCGCTTCTTTTGTTGATTTATCTCTCTTATCGGAAATCACCAATGAAGTGTATGCTAGAGTCTCCATTATTGTACTTGAAGTAGTCTTGTTGGCGTAGCAAAGATGAGCGTACGATTGATGAAACTCTCGTTTGTCATGTCCGATTGGACCGCTTATTGTCTTCCACCTAGAGTATAGAGGAAGAGGACATGAAACTCCTTTCATTATGTTCGAGTATGGCCTATGTCACATAAAATGATGGTGTGAGGATTAGCTCTCCTCCGTTAAAGTGTTCTTGCTGGAGAAGACTTATCAATTCTTCCAGTGTTGCATACCACGAATGATAAGCTTAAAAACCGCACTCACCCTTCATGTGTAAAGGGATCGTGTAGCTAATAAGTTACCGGTTAAATTATCGATCCATGGGAATCAAGTGGGAAATATCCTTAAATCTACTTGTTTATTCGTAACTATAGCACAAGCCATTCAACAAGATTAATATGAGCCAAGCAATAATTAACAAAAGCAATCAATGAAAATTAACTACTAACGAAATGCAATCAATGATAAAGAGGTGCTCGGGTGCTTATCAACAAATGAGGATCAAATATGCAACGAATTCAAATGAGCATTTCTCATGTCAATCAATTAATAAGAGCAATCTTTAAAATAAGCAATAATCCCATACTTGGTAAGCCTAGGAATTATGCTACAAATTATGCTCGAAAGATAAGTCACCCTTTCCTCCCTGGTAAGAACACGAGTCAATAGGTTCCCTAGCGTGTTTTTCCTTTGATACTAAGACTCCTTACCTATGGTCTCTTCACTAATTTCCCAATTGATCGTCTAAGCACTAGTGTGGAATTGATGCATTTCTAGTAGCAATAACCAAGTCTTCTTGCATTAAGCTAATATCCACTCTAATTACTTAATTAATTCCCTCAATCAAATGAGTTATCTAAACTACCCAAGTCTCCTTGTGATAATTCAACAACTATGCATGGAATTAGAACTCAATTAAACAAATAGATCATTCAATATTCATCAATCCAATCAATTGATCAACAATAAAAATTACCAATGAGAATTCAACACATATTCAATTACCCATAAGCATCAAAACACCCTAGCACTAGAAAATTAGCCAAACATAATAAAAGTAACTAAACCCATGTGATTATGATAAAAACATTCATGATTACAAAAGAATTAACCAACAAAATTAAAATAACTCCCAAACATTAAGAATCCATCATTGATCATCCAAATTGATAAACAAATTCAAAATCTAACTATGTGTGTGTAGGAAAAGGTGAAAAACTATGTGTAGAGGTCTCTCCCTTTCTATCTATCAAAATCGATGAAAATTTCGTGTTCCTTAGTATATATATCACTCCCACATGTGCCTTGCTTTGATTGGTCGAAAATAGGGATATTTACTGCTCAGTCGCGCTGAAGTCGAGCTTCGGACAAAATATGCTTGCGACTTTGGTTCAAGACGGCCTCGACCGAGCTTGTATAGCTCGACTCGAGTGGGAAGATGCCTCGACTCGAGCCTCATGAATGTTAGCCAATTTTTCATTCCTTGCTTGTAGCTCGACTCAAGCTCTCCCTGGCTCGACTAGTGGTTGAGTCCAGGGATTTTTGTGGGCCCGACTTGACTTCCTAACCCCCATTTTTGCCCTACGTGTTCGTCTCGTCGCCATATGAATCCTGGTACTTTCCATTTGGTCTAATTCTGCCAAAACTCTGAAAACGAGACAAAAACCAAGCAAAACTCATTAAATTCCAAGTAGTAATACCTTTAAGCACGAGTAGATATATCCATTGAAGGGTAGTATCATTTTCGGTGTTGAAGAAAAAGTGAGCATTCCTTCAATGTACCATTTCAATGGCATGAAAATATAGAACTTACATACACCATAAGTACCATAGACTATTCTCGGTTATCTTTGCATCATGATGGGCGAGACAAAATAATCACGAACGGTTTTTCAATCTTTGACGAGACTTCTTCATAGGGAAGTTGTCTTTGTAGTTATGTATTTGGAGAGATACTTGAACATATTATTGGTTGCGAATTTGCGTATCTCTTCAAGTGTTGAGAACGGTCCAAAGCATTTGGAGAGAAAGTGTACCTGAATGGGACGAGATGTTTTGGTAGATCTGGAAATACCTCGGAGGAAATGAATTTTTTTTTCCCGTCATCGAATAACAGGAAGGATTCTTTTTTCAGAGATGAAATGTACCGAGGTTTCCTTGTGAGACAATTCGGAACAATTTTGGATTTCCCTTTTATGTGTTGGACTTCAAACTGATATTTTGAGAACCAATCTTTGAGTCGTAGAAAGCGCTTTTCGGGATCACCTTTGTTCTTTAACTCCATGATGGTTGGAAATGAGGCATTGTCAAGCTGAATTACAAATTGGTATCCCACCGGATGAAACTCGAACTTCTTGATGCCATTCTTGGTATTAGGATTTCTTTGTACAATGCATGGTAGCATTTTTTGGAGTCTTTGAATTGTCCACTAGCATATCCGCACTAATGAATGACATTATCAACCTTTTCAAGCAGTATGGCTCCCGTAAGTCATTACTGAGAATGCGTTGTCCGTTAGGCTGAATTCGTAGTGAAGGAAGCTTCGACAAGTTTCCTTCGGATGCTTGACTCTTTCTTTGTTTGAGAGTTGCTCCATAGAGGTGGATATTTCCTTAAGAGCTTTGAGAGCTTGCTGGTGAAATTCGAACAATTTGGGATGAATTCTTTGATATAGTTGACTATCCCAAGAAATTGTTGAATTTCTTTTACCGTCATCCGTTCGCGGGAATTTCAGTAGTTCTTGAGAGATATGAGGACCGGGTTCATATTTTCCATCTGAAATTTTCATTCCTAGGAACTCGATACTCCTTTGACCAATAATACTCTTTTTTAGAAAGCATAACACCAAATTTTGGACAAGGTTCACAAATTGTGTGAGTAATTGATCATGGTCTCTTTTTGTTTGAGAGTACGAAGGATGTCATCTATATAAACAAGAGTACTATGCATAATGGACTCAAATGTTTGGGCCATGACTTTTTGGAAAAGTGATGGTGCAACCTTAAGCCTAAAAGGTAGGATGGTCCATTGGTATTGGGCGGTGGGTATACAAAAGGTTATTTTGTACCTATCTTTTGGATGGACACCTAGTTGCCAAAAACTCCGACTTCAAATCAAACTTTAAAAAGATTTGGGCTTTGGAAAGATGGGCTAATAGCATTTGGGTACAAGGTAAAGGGAATTTATTGTTAGACCAAGTAGAGTTTTGATGAGTTAAAAGATCAATCTAGTTAAGCGAGACAACGTCAATGAACAACTCAAGTCAAAGTTCGGGTACTAAGGCGATCGGAGGTCTAGAGCTGATTAGGTGATCTGGAGATCTAAAGTTACAAGTCATCCGGAGACAAGCTCAAATCTAGTCATCTGCGAGACGATCATGAAGAGCTCGAGGCGAGGTCAAGACAAGCCGAGTAGAATAAGAAAGACAAGTCTTCACCAAGTCACAGACGAATAGGAAAAATCAGTGAGGTCAAGAGCGGTTTTCAAGATTAAGTTTGTTGAGCGGTTTCGAGTTTGTTAGAACTGACTAACAAACTAACCTGCCTTTTCTGACTTATAAATAGGTCTAGATTTTATTTTTCAATACACTTATGCCAATCGATTTTTCACACCATTCACTATTCAATTCACAAAGAATTTTCAAAAGAGTTTTCTAAGTGTTTGTAGAACACTTCACTTCATATCTTCAAAAACACATCTCATTCTTAGATTTAGATTTTAGAAGTTTAGTTAGTATTCTTGAAGAATTGAAGATCAAGTCGTAAGTTGTAAAGATTGTAAGTAAGTAAGCTAGTGGAGACCCTTCTTCAAGTTTGGAGAAGGAGATTGGATGTAGGATTGTTATAATCCGAACCACTATAAAAGCGGTGTTCTTTCTTTGCTTTCTTTTAATTTACATTCAAGTTACAATTTGTTATTCAAGATTAAATTTAATCTTAGCTAAAATCAATATCGGCATTGCTTTTGATCTTGTTAAAAGTTGAGTTTAAAATTGTTGTCCATTGTGCTTAATCGATACTTTGAATTGTTTTTTAAAAGATTTAAAAAATCTACAAAATCTATTCAAACCCCCTTTCTAGATTTTATTCTAGAAGGCTATCTCAAGGTTTTAATCAACTCAACATTCCGGGACCAACAAGTGGTATCGGAGCGGTGTTAAGTCATTACGATATTAATTTTAGGTCTTAACTAAGATCCTGAATTTGTGTTCTTGATAATCTGTGATTTCACTAACAGTTCTACTAACTAGATCTTGTGAGTTTTGTTTTTTTTTTTTTTTTTATCATGTCTTCAGAAAAGCAAGAAATCCAGGAGTTTGCACGATTTTTCCATAGAAGAGTATGATTCTTGGAAGTTTAGAATGGAGAACCATCTTAAAGCAATTCATGACGAGAATGGAGGAGGTTCTTGAGGAAGGACCTATCAAGTTTTATCATGGTGGCACAAGTGATGGTACTACATCACCAAGCAAGAGTTAGGCAGAAAAGAAGAGTTCAACTCATTAATGATGAAAGGAAGATTCACAATTTAGATCAAGTTGCAAGAACTGAAATTATTGAAACATTGAGCAAGGATTGGATTGAAAAGGTTAAAAGATGCAAGGCGCCAAGGAAATGTGGGAGACTCTTGCTGGAATTTGTGAAGGATCTGAGCAGATCAAAGAAAATAAGCTACGATCTGTTTCTACATGCATTTGACACGTTCAAAATGAAGGATGGTGAAAGCGTGGATCAATTGGACGTGACACCTGACTAATCTTGTGAACAAAGCGGCCGATTTGGGTAAGACTTACACCGAGAAAGAAATTAACAACAAGGTACTCGAGATCTTTGAGCAAAAGATGGAGAGAGAAAGCTAATATTCTCAAGGCAACACGAATTTGTCATCAATATCACATCACACTCTTTTCTCTCATCTTAAAGCACTCGGAATATGACATTCACATTGAAGATGAAGAAGATGAGGCAGAGTCATCTACATCTGGAAAAAACAGTAGCATTTGTTCATCAAGATGAATGCGAAAAGATCTCTAAAGCATCGATTTGTCCATAAAAGAGGAAATGGCTCTTTTGTTGAAAAGGTATGAAAGATCAAGATGAAGTACAAAAGAAACAAGAGAGACAGATTAGGTTGAAGGAACTATAGATCGAGACGGGGATGAAAAGAGCTCGAGATAATGATAAAAGAAGGATCGGTCAAGAAGTCATAAGTCACCTATCGAGACGAGGAGATAGTAGTCCAAAAACAGACAGAGGAGACATATGCTATACATGCAAAGCAAACCTGGTCACTACAACTATGATTGTCCTCAACTCACTCCCCAGAGAGAGAGAAGAAAAGAGGAAGAAAGAGATAGAAGGTATGCTGACCGAGAGCTCTCCTAGCCGAGAAAGAAGAAGCTCGTGAGACATCATCATCCTCATCCTCATCCTCATCTGATTTTGGGTCGAGATGATGACATATGTCTAATGGCTAAAGAGGTACATTACTATTCATCATCGAGATAATGACTGTGATACCTTATACGAAACTAATCCCGATCTTATTGATAAACTTTTGAAAGATTTGGAAGCGCTCTATCTCGCTTATAAACGAGATAGAGACTGAAAATCTTAATTTAAAGGATCAAATTTCTGATCTAACTAAGGTCAATCAAACTAAGGAAAGTGAGAAACCGTTTGTACATTCAAGGGGGAATGTCGGTGAGATGATCACCGGTACCTTGTCCGATAAGACAGATAAGTTAGAACAGAATTGAAGTTCTTTAAAAATAAAATTTTCAAATATCTATTCTGAGAATGAGAATTATAAAAGAACTAACGAGAGAATTAAATCTCAAGTTAGGACTTTTGAATAATTCTCAAACCACAATAGATAAAATCTTCAATTCTTCACAAAAGTCTAGTGATAAAAGCTGGGTTAGGCTTTGATAGGAGTAAGAAGAATGATCCAATAAAACCTAGAGTTTTTGTCAAAGCAACTAAACCTAAGGTAGAAACTTTATTCAGTCCACTGAAACCAAAGGAATTAATTACCTCATCCGATACTTTTGAAAAGAAAAACCGAGACGAGGAAAGTAACTCCTAAGGCTAAACCTAAGACTAAATCTAAGATCTATCCTAGGTATAATAGCTTTGATGGAAGAAGCCAATCTTATCCATTTTTACCAAGATTCAAGACAATTTCAAAAGATCAATTAAATAAGATTGATCTTGAAAGTCTTATCTTAGTAGATAGATATGGATGCAAGCTTCAATCTATGGTTTTAAGAAATATTGATATCTTTATCTGGATTCCTAGAAGTCAACTTAACATGAAAGGACCCAAAGTACAAAGGGTACCTAAGCAATAAATTTGTGATTGCAGGAAGATAAGAAGATAGTTGATAGAGGAGACATTCTTGAGGTCATCTGGTACATTGATAGTGGTTGTTCCAAGCACATGACCTATGAAAGAAGACTTCTCTCTAACTATCAAACCATTGATGGACCAAGAGTGATGTTTGGTGATAACAACTATGGACTTACTAAAGGTGTAGGAACACTAATGATTGGAGATGTCAAGTTCATGAAGTCTACTACGTGAAAGGATTGAAGCATAACCTACTATCTGTTTCACAATTTTGTGATAAAGGGTTTTGTGTCAAATTTACTCATAATGCATGTTATATTCTAGATGGTATCAATGAAAATATTCTATTGGCTGGAGTAAGACAAGGTAACATTTATGTTGCTAACTTTAAAAGTCAGTCCTAAAGATACTTGTCTTGTTGCTAAGAGTTCGGATGATTTAAGTGTTGTGGCATGCACGACTTGGTCACTTAAACTTTAAAACTCTTAACAAAATAGCAAGAAAATCTTTAGTTAAAGGACTCCCTGATAAAGTATTTTCAAAGAACCATGTATGTGTTTCTTGTCAAAAAGGAAAAGCAGACCAAAGCTTCTTTTAAAACAATAAGTAGTCCTTCTTCAGAAAGGATTACGGAACTTCTTCATATGGATCTGTTTGGTCCAAGAACTCCTCTCGGCTTTAGTGGAAGAAAATATACCTTAGTAATTGTTGATGACTTTTCAAGATTTACTTGGGTTATTTTCTTGTACAAAAAGAATGAGACTATGACTAAGATTCCAGAATTTCTTAAAAAGATTCAAAATAAAAGGGATTAAATATTGTTAAAATTAGAAGTGATAAAGGTCTTGAATTCCTAAATAAATTGATTTCTAACTACCGCATTGAGAATGACATAGTTCAGAAACATCTGCGGCAAGGACTCCACAACAAAATTGAGTTGTTGAGAGAAGAACGAGGACCTTGAAAGAGGCGGCTAGAACAATGTTATCCGAATTCAACACTCCTCATAGGTTTTGGGCGAGCAGCTTAATACACCTGCTATGTTCAAAATAGAAGTCTGATTGTCAAGGATAAGTGTAAAACTTCCTATGAAATTTGGAAGGGAAGATCTCCCAAAATTTCATATTTTCATATATTTGGTTGTAAATATTTCATACACAACAATGGGAAATCTCAATTAAAAACTTTTGATGCCAAGATAGCAGATGAGATATTCTTGGGATACTCATCTATATCAAAGGCATATAGAGTTTTTAATAAGACAACCTTGTGTGTAGAAGAAACACCCCATGTGGTATTTGATGAATCTTCTCTTGAGTTTGATAAGACAGGGGACATCACAAAGATATCGGATGATCTGGATCGAGATGACTATCAAAGGATCAACCATAAAATTCTACAATCAAGAATTAGATTCAGATGAAGAGGAAGAATCGACAAAGGAAAGGAACCTGAAAGAACTTCCTCAACAAATGATCTACCAACCGATCAGACGACCAACGACACATCACCGATCGTAGAGTTATCAAGGTAACATAGAATCATCTCAAATAAATAATTCGGACAAGACACCATCTACCGTAAAAGATAAAGGTAAGAAAGTAATGTCATATCACCCACTGAGCAAATTATTGGAGATTTAGACTCGGTGTCCAGACGAGGACCCAACTAAATCAAGATTGTATGTTCGATTGCTATGTGTCATTACTTGAACCTAAATCAATTACGTAAGCTCTAATCGATTCCAACTTGATTAATACCATGCAAGAAGAACTAAATCAGTTTCAAAGACAAGATGTGTGGGAGCTTGTTGAAAGGCCTCATCATCAAAAAGTCATTGGAACTAAATGGGTCTTTAAAAACAAAAGGGATGAAAACAATATTGTGGTTAGAAATAAGGCCAGACTAGTTGCTCAAGGTTATTCACAATCAGAGGGTATTGATTATGATGAAACCTTTGCACCAGTAGCTCATCCTGGAAGCCATAAGATTGTTTTTAGCCTATGCACTTTTAAAAGATTCATAGTTTTTCAAATGGATGTTAAGTCAGCATTTTTAAATGGAATCCTAGCCGAGGAAGTTTATGTAGAGCAACCCCTGGTTTTGTCAAAGGAGACAAGGTTTATAAACTAAGGAAAGCTCTATATGAACTTAAACAAGCACCAAGAGCTTGGTATGACACCTTGTCTGAATATTTAATTCAAAATGGTTTTGTTAAAGGTAGAATTGATAGAACTCTCTTTAGAAAAGAGTTTGGTTGTGATCTTTTGTTAGTTCAAATTTATGTTGATGATATAATATTTGGATCAACTAACATATCTTTATGTGAAGAATTTAGTAGTCTTATGAAAAGCGATTTGAAATGTCCATGATGGGAGAAATGACATATTTTCTTGGACTTCAAGTCAAGCAGACAAAGAAGGGAATATTCATCAACCAAGCCAAATATACAAAGATCTTATTGAAAAATATGGAATAGGTACCAGCCGAGAAGCTAAGATACCTATGATGACAAATTTTTCAATGGATCCAGACGAGGAGGGAGAAGACATTGATCAAACCGAGTATCGAGGTCTTATTGGTTCTTTATTATATTTAATCGCTAGTAGACCTGATATTTCATTTGCGGTTGGAGTCTCAGGCTCGATTTCAAGCTAATCCTAAGAAAAACCATCTTGAAGCAAAGCAAAGAAAATCCTCAAGTATTTGAAAGGAACAAGAATGTTGGATTGTGGTATCCAAATGATGACAACTTTGAAATGTCTGGATACTCGCATTCGGATTTTGGTGGGTGTAAGATAGATAGAAAATCTACATCCAGTACTTGCCAATTTCTTGGAAGTAAGCCGATTTCATGGTTGTCTAAGAAACAAACCTCTCGTAGCTACTTCCACAATCAAGCCGAGTATATGGCACCGGAAGTTGTTGTTCTCACTGATTCGGATAAGTCAACGGCTAAGGGACTATAATATTATCACCAAAGATGTACCTATCTTTTGTGATAGTAATAGTGCCATAGCTATTACTCGTAACCCTCCTTCATACAAGATGCAAGCATGTAGATATCGAGACACCACTTCATCCGAGACCATGTAGAAAAAGGAGACATCGACTTGGAAGATCTTGACCGATTTTCAAAGAGCAGACATCTTGACAAAACCACTAGCAGAGACGAGGTTTAAAGAATTATCGTAGAATTAGGTTTATTAGATGCTTCGTTAGTAAATCTCTAATTCTTTTTTTTAATTCTTGTCTCTCTCAATTTAGTTTATTATGTCTAGAAAGAATTATCGGACTAGATCTGAGTCAAAGGACAATCGTGTAGGCGATATCATTGATCTCTGTTTAGGAATCAAGAATCAAGGATTAGTCATATTGACCTTATCGACATGGTAATTGCTTATCTAACATATGGTAAATCAAACTAGGGCACAATAGTCAGCTAATTTTCTCAAAAACAGATGACTATCTGCACCCTATATGATCTACCTCGGCTACTAATAGTTTTGATGAGTTTGTTTTGCAGGAACAGTTTTGCAGTTAGTCTCATAAATCTCTTCATTCGTAAAACCTTCATCTTTGTTTTTCCTCATAATCGTTGTTTTCAAATAAAGTTCTTAAGGCCGTGCATCTCAAGTAATTTGTCTTGTGTAACTAAACCGGAAATACCGTATTAAGCCTTAAACATTTGTTATTTTCAAAAATCGACTAGGAGAAAGCTTTAGAAAAATATAAGACAAGGTCATTTTGACCAAGTCGACATTTTACCAAGTCTCGAAATAGAATACTCTGAGTACTAAGTAAGACATTTCATTGCTTACGTCTGTATACTAATTACTTCGATAAAGTAAGTCTATTAGCCGCCTAACTGTAGGTTAAACGGTTACTTTTTACGCAATTCAAGACGCGTGAAGGTTACGCGCCTGAATTCAAAGCGATTTTCTCGCAAAATCGTCGATGTTTTACACGCACTTTTCAATCAACGGTTCAAAATCAAAACTGCGAGATCGTGCCACGTTTCGATTTCCCAACTTTCCCTCTCTCTCCCTCGCTTAAAAACTTACCTTCTCCTGTTTTTAAAATTTTACTTCCACAATTCCTGCTCTCGAAATTCTACTCAAATTTTCTTACTCTAAAAAACTTATCAATGGCATCCTCTTCTTCTCAAACACCAAAACCTCCTACTTATATATCCGCTGTGTTCCGATTTCAAAATACTTTGATTCTGTCAAAAATAAACTCAAGGCTGAAATGTTTGTAGATTTTGAGACTACAAATGACAGAGAATCTAGAGAAATTATCAATTGTTGGAAGCCTCAAGATTACGGGATTTTGCTCGTTCAAATCTCCTCGTAACAAAACCGTTGATTTCATTGGTGCGTAATTTCTTGCAAAGCGAATTTACGGAAAATGGATTCAAAACGATCGTCGAAGGTACTCAACCGGAGTACTCGAAGGAGAATATAGCAAGGATTCTAGAGACTTCTATGGAATGAGTTAATCCACTGTTGTATAAGGAAAACGATTGGGAAGAATCGTTTGATTTGTTTGCTAGGGTTACCTACAGGGCGGTGAGGAGAGACTTGAAGAAACATATGTTGAGGAGAAGGTTTAGGCTGCTCATGACGATTGTAACTAAGTCAATCCTAGGAGATCAAAGCTCCCATGATGGAGTGACGAAGTCACGATTGTGTTGCATGAGAGCTATTTTTGACGGAGTTCGTGGATTGGGTAGATTTGTTGTTTAGGAGACTCAAGGAGGAGAAGCTGAGATTATTATTCAATCCAATCGACGGAGATTGGACAATCACCTCGACCGTAAGTTTATTCAATAAAATCAACATGCTAATGGAAGGGTTGAATAAAAGAGTTGAGACAAGGGAAGGCTTAAAGAAATATTCTAAGCAAAAAGGCTTACCGACGAAAGATGAAAGGATTGGAGGGTTTCGACTCGGATGATGAGTCGAGGATGCTCAGAGGCGAGGGAGCAGCTTGCACCGCAATGGTACAGAGGCCAAGGCTGGGTGGCCGACCCCACCACCACTCAATCTGAAATCATCCCCACTACCACCCAACCTCGAAACTACCTCCACCCCCACCATCTCTCCACAAATTGAGCCACCTACTACATCCACCCCCACCCCATCCGAAACTCAACACTTCACACCACCCGAAATAGACATCACCTCATATCCCTTTTAGAAGACATCCAAATGAGCTCACCTGTTCCTCGGCCCCAAATTTCGAACTTCACACTCCTACCTCTTCTTTCTTCCGAATCCTCATCCGAGGATGAGGAAAGTGACTTAAGCCCCACATCAGCTATCACTTCCATAATTGCCCAAATGGAGAGGAAGATGAAGCAAAGCTTTCGAGAAAAAGCTCCAGAGGCGAACAAAGAAGATGGTGAAGGCAACACCGAGGCAATGATCACGAACATGCGGGAAGTAGAGGTAAATCTTACTGAAAAGATTACATCTATAACTAAATCTGTTCTTGCCGAGAAGGTGACAAATATGGAGGAGGAAGTAAAAGGGCTGAAAACGCAAGTGTCTCGAATACAACTCTATAGTGGTGGACTCATTGGCCTTGGACAAGTCGACTTCAAGGCTAAATGCAACGATCTTGAGATGAAGCCGACTACCTTGGCCGATGAAGTCAAAAAGGGGGAAAATGAGGTGAAGGAAAGAGTGTTGGCACTCACAAATGTGTTAGATGAGACGAAGAGCAAGGTCGACACAAAAGCTAGCACAACCGAGTTGGAGGCAGCCAGGAGGAAGCTCGCGTTAAATCCGATGAGCTGGCCGCACTTCACCGAGGGTCACCAACTTGAGGAAGCATTGAAGGAAGATGAGGAGAGGAGGAAAGAAGAAGAAGAAAGAAGCTGCTCATTTGCTAGCGAAATTAAAAGAATCTCGAGACGAAACAAATGAGGTGAAAGGGAAAGGGAAAGGGAAAGGGAAGATGATTGAGGAGTCTCGCTCGGCTAAAGTTCTAAGTCCTAAGCTCACAATTTCGAGAAAAGGAAGAGGGAGCCTGATTACTCTAACTGCTCAAGAACAGATCGCCAGGATCATGAGGGAGCAGGCTTTCTATGGAGAAAGAGAAAGGAAAAAGTCAAGAAGAAGAGCAAGGGACTGGAGATGAGGTGGAGTAGAGATGTAAGGAAATGGGAGATGAAGGAGACAGATGAAGCCGATTTTAGGCCCTATCACAGACACTCAATCCGAAGGTCGTTCCGGCAAACTTTTCAAGGAATACAAAGAAAAGAATTTGGGACGCCTTGAGATGGATGTATCATTGGTACATCCCGAAGGGGTTTGATTTAGCAGAGCGGATGAGGACCTAAAGTGGCATGAGTGGATAGAGAAGGAGGACAAAGATCTATATCGAGGCCGCCGGTGGAAGTGCAAGTTTTTCAATGCGCATCTTTGTGCTCCGGCTTATGAGAAGGAAGACCCAAGACCAATCCAGACGGCTCAATTGACATGAATCGATCAAAGGCATCATAGCCAAAGCCGAGGTTGAGTCCAGGTTGAAAGACGAAGAGGAGCTTAAGAAGCCGAGGAAGAGAGTCTTTACCGGGTTGGCTATTCCCGAAGCCAATCGGTGGGGAATCGATAAAGGATCATTTCTCTTTTCCTTATCTTTTTATTTTTTTGATCATTGTAAATCAGAATATATGAATGAATATATCTAAACGTTTGTGATTTACTTGTCTTATTTTCTTAAAGTTTTTTTTTTTTTTTGCTTTAAGGAAAACTTAAAATTTTTCCTAAGTACAAGTCTTCCTAAAATTTATCTTTTCGGACTTAAAGTTCTCAAATTTTTCTAAGTCTAAAATGGTTTTAAAAATCTAAGACTTAAAAGTTTTTAAGTTTAAAATTTTTAAGTACTTTGTGATAATTGAATCGATTAAAAGTGTAAATGTGTCTTTGATATATCTATTGGTTAAATCTTGATTAACTCTAAAACTAACTTCAAATGTGAGTATGTCTCTTTCTTGTAGGTTTTAACTTCATCAAAAAGGGAAATTGTTAGACCAAGTAGAGTTTTGATGAGTTAAAAGATCAATCTAGTTAAGCGAGACAACGTCAATGAACTCAGTCAAAGTTCGGGTACTAAGCCGATCGATCGGGTTTAGAGCCGATTAGGTGATTTGGAGATCTAAAGTTACAAGTCATCCGGAGACAAGCTCAAATCTAGTCATCTACAGGAAACAATCATGAAGAGCTCAGACGAGGTCAAGATAAGCCGAGTAGAATAAGAAAGGCAAGTCTTCACCAAGTCACTGCAGACGAATAGGAAAAATCAGTGAGGTCAAGAAGCGGTTTTCAAGATTAAGTTTGTTGAGTAGCTTTCAGTTTGTTAGAACCGACTAACAAACTAACTGTCTTTTCAGACTTATAAATAGGTCTAGATTTTATTTTTCAATACACTTATGCCAATCGATTTTTCACACCATTCACTATTCAATTCACAAAGAATTTTCAAAAGAGTTTTCTAAGTGTTTGTAGAACACTTCACTTCATATCTTCAAAAACACATCTCATTCTTAGATTTAGATTTTAGAAGTTTAGTTAGTATTCTTGAAGAATTGAAGATCAAGTCGTAAGTTGTAAAGATTGTAAGTAAGTAAGCAGCTAGTGGAGACTCTTCTTCAAGTTTGGAGAAGGAGAGTGGATGTAGGATTGTTATAATCCGAACCACTATAAAAACCGGTGTTCTTTAATGCTTTCTTTTAATTTCTGTTCAAGTTACAATTTGTTATTCAAGATTAAATTTCAGAATCTTAGCTAAAATCGAATATCGGCATTGCTTTTGATCTTGTTAAAAGTTGAGTTTAAAATTGTTGTCCGCCGTGCTTAATCTCGATACTTTGAATTGTTTTTTTAAAAGATTTAAAAAATCTACAAAATCTATTCAAACCCCCTTTCTAGATTTTGTTCTAGAAGGCTATCTCAAGGTTTTAATCAACTCAACATTCCGGGACCAACATTTATCATCTTGAAGAAAATGATTCAAAGGTTTGTAATCAATTACTAACATTTTCTTTCCTCGCTTCTGCTCAGTCCTTTTGTTGACATAAAATGCCGAATATGCTCAGTTTGATTTGTTGGCTTCAATGAGTCCAAGACTTTGTAGCTGATGACATTCTTCCTTGTCAACCGTAAGCTCTTCAGAGTCATTCCGGGATGTGTCGCCTTAGTTACGTTGATTTCTTCATTCATCTTGAAAGGTAATTGAACGAAGAATGCTTCATTCCTCCATAGTGGAGATGGATGGGAGAATTCTAAATGAGATTCTCGCATAGCAACCCTCAAGTTGTTGAGAATAGAGCGAAATCTCCTGGATCTTCTTTTAATAAAAACAACTTCTGGACTGGAATGTATGGTAAGAATATTCGCTTGTATTTGACTCCCTTGGATGAATTTGTAATCTCTCGCTTTGAAGAATAGATCAAATCCCATCAACAGTCATGTCCATGAAGTCTGTGTAGCTAACTTTGCTACTTTATTATGTTTTTGTGGGTAATTTTTGGCAAAGTATCCTTTGCCGCAAAGATAGCACTGGCCCATCGTCTTTTTCAAAAAGGCTTTCTTCGAAAAACCTATTTCTAGAAGTTTGTTGTTTTTGTTTGAACTTCTTCTTTTCCTTCTTTGAGTGGAGCATTTACACCCTTCCTTGCCTTTGCATCCTATCTCGAGATAAGACTTATCACATACGATTTTGGGATGTTCCTTTTCTCCATCATTTCTTTAAACATGTTCTTTTGTTCACATAGTTTCTCCGGTGTTGAAAGATAGATTTGATGTATCCGAACCATGCTCATACTAGAGAGGTCTCTTTGGGATGCTTGGAGTATCCTCGCAATTTCGTTGGAGTTCTTTTGGTAAGGATGCCGAGATAGACATTTTTAGATTAGGATCATTACTCCCATTCAAAATAAATCTTTCGGACATTCTTTTGAAAGTATCTATCGAGATCCTTCTTTGAAAGGAAACAACATCTCATAGAGAAATATTCTTGCGAAACAAGTTTAGAATATAAAGAGATGTCACCTATGAACTCCTGGTGGATTTCTCCAAGTGCTTCTCCCGGGATGTAACATTGCGAATCTCAAGTTGCTTATATTCTCCGATGCTCGAAACCATTCCCGCAGGACACCGAGGAATCTGGATGTAAAGTATTTCATGATGGATAACAGATCTGCTCCTTCTTTATTGAGTTGATTATCTATCCGCATCGCAAAGGTGTGCATCATCTCTCTCCTCTTTTGGATCGAACATTGTCGAAGGAGCATCAAGGACCATTTGATGGCTTGGAGGATTGACCTTCAATAGTATGACTCACAAATGGCTTAGTGGGGGATTCTCGGTTCGGAATCAAAACATATCCTTCGAAATGATGACTGGGTTTTGGGTTTGTCTTGAGAATAGCGAGATACATGAGCAACACTTTTATCATCGCTTGTCTCTTGTGAGAAACCGAGATGTGACCTCGCTTGTACCGGTGGTAATTTCATGCTCCGTGAGGTGAGATATGTTGCTTTCACTGTTTGAGAGGGCTTCACGGCTGGAGGTACTGTGATAAAAGTTGGAATATCGTATCGGGATCTGGAAGCCATTAATGTATCCGCCGGCTTCTTCCCTTTTGATGTGGCTTCTCCGTGATCATCAGTCTTTTCCACTCTTTGGGGATATCAAGAGGAATACTTGAGACCATTCTAAAGAATTTAGCATAGTTAGAAGTTTTGGTGGAGTAGCATAGAAATTGGGTTGTGAGGGAAACAAAGTCTTAGCTCTTTTATCCTCTTCTATGTGGGATAGTTTCTTCTTGAGTCTCCTTATCTCTACTTCTTTGGCGTTGAACTCAAAGCACCGGCTTGATGATTTGCTAGAAGGAACCTAAGTTCCCTATCCAAACTTGGTTGATCTTCCCGAGATAATTTTTGTCCAACTATTAATAATTGCATCTCAAGAGAGTGTTGATTTTGAGTAGAACTTTATACCTTATCTAGGATTTGAGACACCTTTGAGTCAATAGTTTGTAGGGAGCGATTTTGTGCTCGGCATTCAGGTATGCGGTTTAGGACCTCTTTACCTTGGTTTAGAGGTTTTTGCTGTCCCAGTGCATCGATGATCGTGCTTTGGACATAAGGCCTCGTCACTATCTTGTTTTGCTTATCTTCATGTCTTTCCGCAGGTGGAAAATTGTCTTCATGAGATCGAACATGAGGCAAGAGTAAGGCGGTGTTGATTACTACTCATCTCCATCGCCATCATTATGCGGATAATCATCAACATTATCATCATCGTCGATATCATCAGTCGGCATATACGTAGTCACACCGGGATCACACATTTTCGGATCAACATCCCATATAAAATGGTCGGTTATATGAGATGTATTGAGGTGACTTCCGTCGGCATGAACTAATTGATGGAAGGTCATCCCTATCTTTGTAGACCGGAATCACCATGAGTGGAACATATGGGTACTTGGCCCTTCTTCGATTTTGAATTATAGATGGTCTTGACTTTTCCATCATTCATCCTTTGGAATCTAAAGTCAACAGCTCGAGCAGGCTCAACGTCTTGGTGAAGGGATTCATAGTTGGTTATCCATTCGATTGGGACCAGCCTTTATAGATCTTTTACGATTTGGCGTGGAATGCAGACATGATAGTTGGAACTTCCAATCCAAATTCAGCAAGGACCATCAAAGCTTTTTTATGCCTTGATTTTTTAGATCAAGAGCATGGTTATTCGCAACGCACACGATCTGATGGTGCGGCTTTGCCATGATATATGTGGGAATCTGTTCAGCTCCATGATCTAGACTTGCACTTTGAGAGCTTCGCCAGAGATAGATCTTGTAAAGATAGAGAAAAGTTGGGAAATAAAGTGAGTACCACCCTTCCAAAGATTGAGAGTGGTAAGAATGGTTCCAACACGGCATGCTCATTCTTTCGGTATCGTGTATCGAGTAGAGCAATCATAGCAGATACAGGAATCCTTTTCTTCCATGGTAAGATAGGACGAGTCCGACAGCCTATAATATGAAGGTGAGAGAAACCTTCTCTTTTCCAAGCCTCAATATATTACGGTGGTATGGACAAAGTGATATATTGCTCTTGGGATGTGGTCGGAGGCTGCAGCGATCCATCTTTGAAGATTGGACATACTCCTTTGTGGGAGAATCTGCCGAGATGAAGGCCCGAATATCCTTGATTCTCTTGGGAAGGCTTCCATATTTCTGTAAAGATGATATGGACTATCAAGGGTGAAATAGTTTGTTCAACTATAACATCTTCGGGAATAGTAGAGTATTCATCAAGGTGTTCTATTTTACTAGTATGGTGATGGGGTAAAGAAAGAAACGAAGATTGCGATAAAATTTGTGAGGTAATAGCACTAGAGGATTCCATGGGGATTAACGTATCATCTCTACTTACCACTTGGGGATAGCAAACCCCTTGGAATACGTTAATCCCCCAAGTGGTAAGTAGAGAGGATACGTTAATCTCCATGGAATCCTCTAGTGCTATTACCTCACAAATTTTATCGCAATCTTCGCTTTCTTTCTTTACCCCGTCACCATACTAGTAAAATAGAACACCTTATCGAATACTCTACTATTCTTGAAGATGCTATAGTTGAACAAACTATTCCACCCTTGTTAGTCCATATCATCTTTATAGAAAATATGGAAGCCTTCCAAAGAGAATTAAGGATATTCGGCCTTCATCTCAGCAGAGATTCTCCCACAAAGGAGTATATCCAATCTTCGAAGATGGATCACCGCAGCCTCCCAGCCACATCCCAAGAGCAATATATCACTCTTTCCATACCACCAGAATATATTGAGGCTTGGAAAAGAGAAGGTTTCTCTCACCTTCATCTTGGAGCTGTTAGACTCGTGCTATCTTACCACTAAGAAAAGGACTCCCTCAGATCTGCTAGGATTGCTATGCTCGATACCTCATATTGAAAGTATGAGCATGCTATTATTGGAACCATTGTTACCACTCTCAATGCTGGAAGCGTGGTACTCACTTTCTTTCCCAACTTTGCTCTATCTTTACAAGATCTATCTCTAGTAGAAGCTCTCAAAGTGCAAGTCTAGATCACTGAGCTGAATGCATTTTCACATCTATCATGGCGATGTTGCACCATCATATCGTGTACAAAGCCGCGTAACTATGCTCTTGATCTAAAAATCAAGGCATAAAAGAAGCCTTGATGGTCCTTGCTAACTGGATCGAAAGTTTCAACTATTGTCTAGATTCCATGTCAAATCAAAAGATCTAGAAAGGCTGGTCCCAACTAAATAGATAACCAACTATGAATCCCTTTACCAAGACGTTGAGCCTGCTCGAGCCGTTGACTTTAGATTCCAAAGGATGAATGATGGAAAGTCAAGACCATCTATAATACTAAATCCGAGGAAGGGCCAAGTACCCCTATGTTCCAAATTTATGGTGATTTCGGTCTACAAAGATAGGGATGACCTTTCGGTCGATTCGCTTATGCCGATGGAAGTCACCTCTATACATCTCATATCAACAGCCATTTTATATGGGATGTTGATCCGCATTTGTGATCCTAGGTGTGACACAGATATGCCGACTGACGACGGCTTAATTTACGATGATGATACCGATGATTATCCGCATAATGATGATGATAGAGATGAGCCGCCATCACCACCACCTCACTTCGCCTCATGTTCCTGTCTTATGAAGACAACTTTTCAACTATGGAAAGACATGAAGATAAGCAAAACAAGATAGTGACGAGGCCTTATATCCAAAGCACATTCATCGATGCAATAGATAGCAAAAACCTCTAAAACAAGGTGAAGAGGTCCTAAACCGGCATACACATGCACGCTGATTGCGGTAATTCGGGCAAGCGATATTAAGACAACCAAGTTTATCGAACCAAAGGGAAAAGTATGGCCATGAGTCCCTAGAAAGGCAAGTTCTCAATGACTATTGTTGCAATCACGGTTTTGAACCAAAAATACAATACAAATGCTAGAATTAAAATCAAACAACACAAAAAGTAATTAATCAAACAAGTGGTAGACTATAACAAATAGCAAAAATCAATTGGGGATGAGGGTGCAAGGGATAATATCCATCAAGGAATCAATGATCAACAAGCTATGATTGAATCAAATTGCCTTTCAACTAAGATAGAAAGCATAGAACCATCATGCAATCAAGTCTCCATTTATCACACAATGCCTAATGTGAGTATCCTTAGTGCAACTAATCTCTCAATTAAGAAGCACCCAATTCATACAATCATACACAATTATAACCCGATTAATCCCTAATCACGTTAGCTCAACTCGCCTATTGCTAGAGTGATCAAACATTAATCTAAAGAGATAAAAATGGATGAAGCACAATTAGAATCACAATTAGGGAACCAACTATCTCAATTGATCAACAATCATAACATAAGGCAATCAAATTATCCTCAATTTCAATTATTCCAAGCACAAGTGAATTAGCCCATGGAGCAAAGTGCAAAATCCATGGGTACAAAATCTAATTGCATAATCAAATGACTAATCACAACAATTAAAGAATTGAAATGAGTAGAGAGGAAGAACATCACCAATTAAGCCAAAATGAACAATATATTGAATGCTTGAATCTTCAAATGTATCTTCAAATGCAAACTCCTCTTCACTTGAATTACAACTTGAAAATTAGAAAACTAATGGATCAAAGTCCAATCTAAGCAACAATTAATGAAATTCTATCTAAATCTAACAATCTAATCAACCCGTATGAGAATTAAGCTACGAAACTAAAAATCGCCCTAAAAACTGTATGTAATCGCTATGGGAAAGGTTATGCTCTATTTTCCGCTCAAATGGATTAAAAAGGTAAATTTTCGAAAATTTGCACCACTGGACTCGAGGTTGGGGCCCTCGAGTCGAGCTTCCTTAAATCGTGCCCATGCTTTTCTAAAAGCCCCAGCCTCGACTCGAGCTTCAGCCTCGAGTCGAGCTTGCCAAAAATTCGACCCTCGACTCGAGACTTCTTCAAATTTTGAAATTTTCTTCTTTGGTGCACCCTCGGTCGAGCTTCCTAGACCTCGACCAGAGGTCGAGTCCAGGAATTTTCTCGACCCGACTTCCGCCTCCGACCCCTGTTTTGCCCATCTCGCTCGTCTCTTCGCCGTATGAATGCCGGTACTCTTGGTTTGGTCAAATTCCACCGATTTACAAACGGGACGAAAAACATCAAAAACTACACAAGTGATACTTTTCATGCCAAAGAGTGATACTCTACACTTTTAAGACCAAAAACTAACACATTTCACCACTTTTTGCACAAAAATACCCCCATCAAATCATGCATCAATTCACTCTCATCATAATACCCCCAAACTTAAAGTGTTGCTCGTCTCGAGCAACGAAACAAATAAGCACAAAAGAGTGAATTGATTGCAATTATGTCTCATGACACCATAAAAGAAAATTAAGACAATTGAACTCATCATAATGATCTCAAATATCTATGCAAACTTTCAACTAGCAATCAAGATGAATCATGCTCAAACAAATGCAACATCAAATACTCAAATCATTGCTCCTTCCATGGAGTGTTTCTCTCATCACTCAAGTGTATCAAGGTAAAATGCAATCATCAAATTCACAAACATGTACCCCATAAGCTTGCCAAAGGACTCAATCTCAATCATTTTCTTTTGTGGTCAATCAAGAATCAAAAAGGTCTTTTATCAAGGTTGTAATGTAGGCTCTTTGGAATGGATAAGTGACTTTAGGTAAGAGTGACTAACATTAGTAGAGAGCTTAAAAGTTAACTAAGCACTACAATACACTTCTCTACCACTTCTTCTTCAATCACACTCTTTCTCATGCCTTTCAAAGTTCAATCACCACCATTCGTTTGAGCTTTCTTTCACATCTAAGCTCACAATTGAATTTTTCTTCTTTTTTTTACTTTCACACTTTTTCCACAATTCAATCACATCTCAACCTTTCTTTTCTTCTTCTCAATCATCAACTTAGCACATCAACTTTCCACCACACTTTACATGCAATGCACCATCTTCTAGCCAACAATCAAGCTCTACTAAACGTAGGATAATAAGGCTCATAAAAATAGGCAAATTGGTTTCAATTTCACTTGGTTTGCCAAAGAATAAGGATACTAGGCTCAACATGGCTCACTAAGGAAATCAAATGTTTTTGGTGGGAAAAAATTTGGCTAAGTGACTTATCAATTCAAACATGGCCTCTTATCATATTCATGAAATCACACAAAGATTAATTTCAACAAGTCCAAAGGCAAGTTCTAGTATACAAGTCAATGAATGATGCACTCACAAAGAAATAATTCAACCGTATAAGATGTATGATTATTAAGGCACAAAAGCTCACAGGCTTAAATTGAGCAATGAATCAAGCATTTTCAATCACATTCATTATAACATAATCATCAATCATTCTAGCTTCAAGCCACATGTCAACTCATGATCATATCAAAATTCAATTAATCTTCCAAATCAAGCACAAGTGCACATGTACATAATCTCAAGCATATTCACTTCATCAACAATTATTACTCAAAAATATATGCAAGAAATCCACAATTAAAGCTCAAAATGAATCACACCCCAAAATCATATAAGAGCATAAAAGATAGGCAAGGAAAGAAGAGCACCTCCCCAAACATAGACAAGTCTAAGTTTGAAAGGAAGTGTTAAAATTACAAAGCCTTTAAACTCCTCATTTCCTTTAAGCATGTAGGGCTCATCATGCTTTTATTCACTTTCCTTCTTGATCTTGCATTTTCTTGCAATTCCAATCGCTTTCCAATTCATCTAGCAAGTGTACCTACAATTGAGCACAAAACCGTTACATCCTTACCAAGACAAGTTGCAAGTGAACAATGAAAACAATCATCACCCCCAAACTTAAATTTTAGCATAAAATTCAAAGTTTAGCAAAAGAGTGATTCATTGATATGCAACTCCCAAAGGTATCAAATAAGCTCAATCATTCCATAGCAATATATATCACAATCTCCTAAGCATCATCAAATAAATTCCAAGCCAATTCTCCAACAAAACAAAAGCACACGAACACACAAAAACAACAAAAGGATGGGTTGCCTCCCATCAAGCTCTATTTTTCATGTCCTCTGCCGGACTTATTCATTCATATCAAACTCTTTTCACCGTAATGACCAAGAATATCGGTCCTCCTTGCCACAATACTTCAATCTTTGAGCTTCAAAATCTTGGAGGTTCTCATCATTGGTAGGCCAACCGCACATATATATGCACATTGTTAATGGTTGTCCCCCTTGCTCTCTCACCATAATCCTTCTCCATTTTTCATTTTTTCCAAGGATGCCCAAACAATTCATTACTTCCTTCCTATAATCAAAGTTCACAATAGGTAAAATAAAATCAATAGAAGCATCAATCTCAATTAATTTACAAATTGAAGAGTTGAAAGGTTTAGAAATGCTCATTTCGTTCTTCAATGCCTCATTCGATGCTTCTAGATTTTCTTTTTCATTGTTGCTCATGTCCATCAATGGACATTCCTCTTTATCACCTTCAACAAGGAAATTATTCATTTCATCCTTCTTGCTTGAACCCTTTTCTTCATCATCTTCACTTTCATTTTCTTCCTTCCCTTCCTCTTGATGATTCTCCATGATGGTTATATTCTTTACTTGGATTAGAAAATATTTGAGTTGACTTCTTAAAACATTGAATTGAGCTTCGTGATCTCCATGTTCCCATCTATCATTGCATCAACTATTGCTTTGGTCTCATAAATGTTCTCATACAAGGGAAATATTTCTTCACATCTAGGGTTATTTTCCTCAATTTTCTTCAACAACATTCCAAGCATCTCCTTCAAGATAGCTCTCACATCATGGATTCCCATTCTTCATATTGAGAGGAAGGTTGTGGCATTTGATAGTAATACTCATAGCTTCTCCCATCATCATAAAAATCTCCTTCCGATGCTCCTTGAAACTCAAATCCACCCCGTGGATAGAATGTTTGATCATAATGCTCATAATATGGGAACATCTCTTGAGGAGCGGGAGGAGCTTCATCACATCTCCACTCTTGATATTCGGAGGGAACTTGTTGCATTAGATAATTATCCTCAAAGTTCCTCCAATTATCGTAGCCAAATCCTTCATAGTGTGGAGGATAAACCATACTATCTTGATAATAATCTTGATTCCATGCGTATGAATCATATACATCCATCTACACAAGATAGCAAGTATCAAATTCAAAAAAATAACAATACAAACAACAGCACAAAGCAACAAGTAGCCTGATTGGAGTGAAATAATGCATGTTTTTAGGGTCTATTTTAGTGCAAAAAGTGATCCAAAGTGTTAGTTTTTGTGCATAAATGTGTAGAGTATCACTATTTTGCCTAAAAAGTATTACTTGTGAGATTATTGATATTTTTCATCCGTTTTACAGGTAAATGGTAGAATTTGGCCAAACCGAGAGTACGTATTCTTAGAATGAAGAGATGAACGAGACGAATGAAAACCGGGGTCGGAGGTGGAGTCCTGGCCAAAAATGCCCTGGTCTCGACCTGCGGTCGAGGGCCGAGGCCTCGACTCGAGGGAGAAGGCCAAAAGGATGAAATTTAAAAATTGGGAGAAGCCTCGACTCGAGGGATATGCAAAAGGAAGCCTCGACTGAGGGC
The DNA here is from genome assembly GCA_030762865.1 of Paraleonurus japonicus. Classification (NCBI taxonomy): domain Eukaryota; kingdom Viridiplantae; phylum Streptophyta; class Magnoliopsida; order Lamiales; family Lamiaceae; genus Paraleonurus; species Paraleonurus japonicus. The sequence goes on along the minus strand of CM061061.1, from coordinate 19,068,006 downwards.
TGAGCCTCGTGTCGAGGGAGAGGCAAAATGGCAAGCCACGAGTCGAGGGCTGAGCCTTGAGTCGAGGATTGGAAAAATCGGGATGCCTCGAGTCGAGGGCTAAGCCTCGACTCGAGGGGAGGATTTTCAAAACTCGTCTATTTAAAGATCAAGCAGAGCATTCCATATACAACTTTAGAGAGAGCAGTTAGTAGCGGTTTTGGGGCGATTTCTTAGGCCCCAAGCCAATTTCCCATTGTAGGTAGTGTAGAGTGTAGAATTAGATTTAGATTTCAATTGTTGTTGATTAGATTAGCTTTAGATTAGCATTTGATCTTGTTGTTCATCAATTCAAGCTTGTATTTCATTTGGAGATTTGTATTGAAGACTCAAGCATTCCTATTTTGGTTAATTCAATCCTTTTGGTGATGTTCTTCCTCTCTTCTCTTTTCAATTTCTTAATTGTTGTGATTTGCTTTGTGTTTGTGCATTTCTATTTTCTTCCCATGGATTTTGCCCTTGGCACCATAGGCTAACTCTCTTGTGCTTGGGTTAATTGAAATTGAGGATGATTTGATTGCCTATGTTATGATTGTTGATGATTGAAGATCAAATTAGTTAGATTGCTTCCTAATTGTGATTCTCAATTGTGTTTCATGCATAGTTATCTCTTTAGATTAATGTTTGATCACCCTAGCAATAGGCGAGAGTTGAGCTAACGTGATCCGGATTAATCGGGTTATAATTGTGTATGACCTGTGTGGATTGGGTGCTTCGGAATCTAGAGATTAGTTGCACTAAGGATACTCACATTAGGCATCGTGTTATTAATGGAGTGATTAATTTCATGATGGTTTATGCTTTCTAAATTAGTTGATCTACAATTTGATTCAATCATATCTTGTTGATCATTGATTCCTTGATGGATGTTAGCCCTAGCACACCTATCCCCATTTATTGTTGTTGTTTGTTCTTGCCTCTTAAGTGTTCGATCATTTGCTTCCTTGTAGTGTTTGAGTTTATTTCTTGCTATTTGTTGTGTTTTCGTTTCCAAATCCGCCTTGCAACAATAGTCACCGATAACTTGTATTTCTAGGGCCTCACGTGAATACTTTTTCCCTTGGGTTCAATATTTGTTGATTGGTCTTAATACCGCTTTATCGGATTACTATAAATTAAATGGCACCGTTGCCGGAGAATTAGTTTTTGTGCCTTAAGTGAGACTTAGGAATTTTTGACGTGACTACTTGTTGCCTTTGTATTTTTGTTTATTTTGTTATTTTTGTGTGAATTTGATACTTTGCTATCTTGTCTAGATGGAAGGATACAACTCATACTTGTGGAATCAAGAGTATTATCAAGATAGTATGGTGTATTCTCCACATTATGAAGATTGGATATATGATGAAATTCCTCCCCAACCTCAAGAGATATTCCCATACTATGAGCATTATGATCAATTCGATCCATATTGTGGATATGAGTATCAAAGAGCATCGGAAGGGGCATACTATGATGCTAGGAGAAGCTATGAGTATGATTATCCAATGCCACAAGCTTCTCCTCAATTTGAAGAATGGGAACTCCATGATGTGAGAACTATATTGAAAGAGATGCTTGGAGTGATGCTAGAAAAATTTGAGGAAGATGAAACGAGATGTGAAGAAATGCTTCCCTTGTATGAAAATATTTTCGAGACTAAGGCAATGGTTGAGTCAATGATAGTGGAAAACATGGAGATCACCGAAGCTCAATTCATGGTGTTAAAAAGTCAACTCAAATATTTTCTACTCCAAGTGAAGTACTTAACCATCATGGAGAATCAAGAAGAAGAAGGGGAGAAAGAAAGTGCAAGTGAAGAAGATGTAGTAGAGGGTCCAAGTAAAGAGGTTAAAGTGGAAAGTGTCCTTGTCAAAAGTGAGGAAGAGGAGTGTCCATTGATGGACATGAGCAATAATGAGAAAACAAATCTAGAAGCACCAAATGAAGCTTTGAAGAACGAAATGAGCATTTCTAAACCTTCTAACTCTTCAATTTGTACTTTAATTGAGATTGATGCTTCTAATGATTTGATTTTACTTCTTGAGAAATTTGATTATAGGGAAAGAATTAAAGAAGTGCTTGGGCATCCTTGGAGAAAAGAAATGGAGAGGGTTGTTGGTGAGAAAGAAAAGAGGACAACCATCAATAAAATGCAAGGATGTGGATGATGGGTCTCTCCTACATATTTGCCTCTATAAATTTGAAGATCAAAGGATGAGATACAATGGCAAGGAGGATCGCTATCCTTGGCCATTCCGATGAAGGACGTGGAAATGAAACAAATAAGTCCGACAAAGGACAATAAAATTAGCGTTTGATGGGAGTCAACCCATCCTTTTATTGCTTTTGTGTGCTTTTTGGTAGCTTAGTGTTATTGTTTCATTTTTTGGGAGAATTGGCTTAGTCATTCATTGCTCATGCTTAGGAGGTATATGTATCATGCTTTGGAATTTATTGTGTATATTGAGCTTATTGTTGATATCATTTGGAGTTGCATGATTTGTAACACTCTCATTCCAAACTTTGAATTCATGTCATCATTCAAGTTTGGGGGTGTTGATCATTTAGTGCTTAAAATGCATCTCTTGATGGTAATTATTTTGATGATTGTTATGCCCGATTGTAGGTACACTCACTACTTTGATTGGAAAAGAGATCGAAATTGCAAGGGAATTCAAGTTCGAAAAGAGGAAGAGCTTAAAAGTTGGTGAAAAATGAGCAAAAGAGAAGAGACCCGGTCCCCTCGATCGAATGATCGACCGGGCTTAAATCGAGGGACCAAAACGGTAAATTCTTGCATATTTGGGTTCGTTGGGGTCGTAGAGATCATTTTTAGGAGTTTTGGGGGTCGGGTTGGGCACGGGAATCCGTAAAAATTCCTGGTCTCGACCCCGGGTCGAGGTGGCTCATCCCCGGGTCGAGGGGTTAACACTTAGTTAATTTTCGCAAAAACACATCCCTTAAGTCGAGGGGTAGACCTCGAGTCGAGGCTTTTAAATTTTTGGGATCCCTCGAGTCGAGGGCTGAGCCCCGACTCGAGGCTGGTATTTTTTTAAAATACGCAGACTGTTTCGCATCGCACATTGCACGACTCGAGGAGGCCATCGATGCCGATCCACTTCTTCCCCAAACATAGTTTCCGACCTATTTGCTCTGATTTCACCGATTATACACCATCTTATCACATCATTATCATACACATTGCATCAAAGTTCGAATTTTGAGGGTTTTGAGAGCCAATTTGGGGAATTTTTGACATATTGCGTGGGTGTTCATCTTCTCTCATTTCTAGGTCGTAATTAACACACAAGGTATGTCATTCTTACTCCTTTGGCCTTCAATTTCGTTTTTGTTATGGATTATTGCATGGGTGTTATGAATTATGCAAATTGTTCATTGAGTTGAATTTTCTTGTGGGCATTTTATCGAACACCTTATATGCATTGTTGTTATGGACGATTTTGAGCCTTTTGGAGGATTGATTTGAATTGTGTGCTGAGATTAGAAGCATGCCTAGGAATGATTGTGATGTACTTTGCCTATATAATTGTGAAATTGTGGCTTGGAATTTTGATGTATGCCTATTCGGGAATTCCTAGTGAAAGTCTTATGTTTAATTGGTCAAGTGTTGATAGTTGATGATAGAAGTGCATTATTGGTAATAACTATTAGTCTAAATTACTTGCTAGATGACTTGTTATTATTGGATATGTTATTGAGCTTAATTAGCATAATTTGAGTGAGCCTATTAGTTGTTGTTCATTGTTGAAGCTATTTTTGTTGAGTATGCATTTTTAGGAATTTATTGAGCACTTCTATTGATCGTATTTGCTTAGTTGGCTATTTGACCATTTGGTGAGGATTATTTCTTAGTCACTAGGAATTGATGGTGATATTGACTCGTTCATGTGCTTGATTATCATGCTTTGCTCGTGTTGATATTATTTGGAGATTGATTGTGCCTTGGGGAATTTTTGCAGGAAAAATATTTAGGGAGTTGACGGACACAATTTCTCAAATGAGGAGATCCGTATGCGAGAGGAGGCTATCGAGATACGCTCATAAGATGCCCACCGAGCTCGGTATTCCGTGGGATGATTTCAAGTGGCGGAAGTATATCATACTTTATGCAGAGATATACAACAAGGTGGTCAAGACCCGCCTTGTTGACCACAATTGTATGACGTCCATGGGTATCGAGGAGGATATTCCTCGCCTATTTGAGCAGATCGGGATGGGAGTCTTCTTGATGAAGAGGCCACAGACTTACTTGGGCCTTACATTGGAGTTCCTCTGCACACCAAGTTTGACAAGACCAAGATAGCCAAATTTCCCGAGCTATTACTTTCGAGCTTATGGGTCGCGAGTACACATTGACCGTGAACGAGGTCAATGAGATTATTGGAGCACCCACCGACACCGACGGATCACTCCTCAACATCGGGAAGGAGTACAATGCAAAGAAATTTTGGAGGAGAATATCGGACTCGGGGCACCAAATCAACCTCGGTTTAATCCAAGAAAATCAAAGAGCACTCGGATCCGTAACCCGGTTGTTAGATACTTGGAGAAGATCCTCGCGAGTACCATATTTGCGAGATCGGAGGGTGGTGCCGTGGTTTCCGAGGAGCTTTATGTTCTTTGGTGTTTCTTACACGGGGTCCGATTTAATGCCGCCGCCTACCTCTCGCTACCTATTTGAGCGGGTTATGAGCACAAAGTTCAAGAAGAATCACTTCGGGGTATGATCACTTTGATTGCCGAGCATCTCAAAGATTCCTACTCACAATCGAGAGCCTTTGGAGGCCCGATCTCACTACCGATACCATGCAGTGCATGAGGATGCTCGACCGCATCGGTAGGACATGGTGCTTCCAAAGAAGCACCACGGTGGCCGATTCCCTCTTCCAAATAAGAGGTTGGCGACTATTTTCGGTGCTCGAGGCTTTTGTGACCATCACGAGACACACAGAGGCGATCAATGCCTACACCCGCGAGCATAGAGATGTCCTCCGGGGACGATGATGAGGAGGAGGAAGGACAAAGCGGTGGAGTCTCGATGATGGGGCCGAGGGTGCCGCCGAGGGTCTTGATGTAGGAGGTGGAGATGGAGACGATGATGATGATGAGGAGGAGGAGCAGGCTCGGGATGATTTGCTAGTACAGATGGATGACGATTATCTGCCGGAGCTTAACATGTACCGGCAGGATGAGATGTGGAGCCTGAGTACGAGGCCGGTAGCTCATCCCCGAGAGGCGGTGGACTCGACGGAAGAGATGTGGGCCGACGGCCGGTGGATGCAGCTCGAGTGCCCGACTCGACAGGATGAATGTTCTTGGATGATAGAGGAGACCCGACGGATGCACGAGGAGTCTCTTAAGACTCAGCGAGATATGTATGCACTCCTCCAGCCAGTTCAGCTCGTGGAACTTCGGGCCGGGCCACTACCCTCCTCCACCGCCGCCGTCCGATTATTAGTGGTTACTCCCCTACTTCCTTGTCCCTATCTTCTTGTCATTTAGTTATCCTTTAGTATTCCTTTTCGATGAGTTGTATGGTTTGATGTTGATTGGTGATTGTACTCGATGATTTGGATTTGATTTGATGATGTTTTGGATGTATGATGATTTTTATGATGATGATTTTGATGTGGTTTTGATTTTATTGAGCTTATTCTCTTATGATGATTACATTCTATTGATCTATTGGATTCCTTACTTATATCTTTTGGGCTAGTATTATTTTGAGCTTAATTGTGGACTTAGTGCATATCTTCTAGTATCATTCTTGACATAGTGAGTGTGCTTGAGATTATGTACATGAGCACTTATGCTTGATTTGCAAGACTTATTGAATTTTGATTTGATCATAAGTTGATTTGTAGCTTGAAGCTAGCTTGATTGATTATTGTGTAAAGATGAATATGATTGAGAATGCTTGATTCATTGCTCAATTTAAGCCCGTGAGCTTTTGTGCCTTAATAATCGTACATCTTATACAGTTGATATAATTCCTTTGTGAGTGCATCATTCATGAATTTGTATGCTAGAACTTTCCTCTAGACTTGTTGAGATTGATCTTTGTGTGATGTCATGAATGTGATAAGAGGCCATGTTTTGATATGATTAGTCACTTTGCCAAATTTTCCCCACCATATACATTTGATTTCCTTAGTGTGCCATGTTGAGCCTTATATCCTTATTCTTTGGCAAGCCAAGTGAAATTGAAATCATTTTGCCTATTTTTATGAGCCTTATTGTCCTATGCTTAGTAGAACTTGATTGTTGGGTATAGATGGTGGTTTGATTGTGAAGTGTGGTGAAAAATGATGAGCTAAGTGATGATGCTTAAGAAGAAAGAAGGGTTGTGAGAAAAAATTGAATTGTAAAAAAATGATGAGCATGAAAAGAAAGATTCAATTTGTGAGCTTAAAAGAAAAGAGAAAGCTCAAGTGAATGGTGGTAATTGAACTCTAAATGCTTGAAGGAGTGATGATTGATGAAAAGTGAAGAGATGTGAATTGTATTGATTAGTAAACATTCAAGTCTCTACTACTTAGTCACTCTTATCCAAATACATCCCACCGTTCCAAAGAGCCTACATCAAAACCTAGAAGAAAGACCTCTTTGATTCTTGATTGAACAAAAATTATTTTGATTGAGATTGAGTCCATTGGCAAGCATATGGTGTGCATGTTTATGAATTTGATGATTGAAAGTGCATTATACCTTTATACACTTGAGTGAAGAGTGAAACACTCCATGGAAGGAGCAATGTGTTTAGTGTTTGATTGAGCATTTGTTGGAGCATGATTCATCTTGATTGCTAGTGGATAGTTGCATTGATACTTATGATCATTGATGAGTTCAATTGTCTTCTACTTCGCCTATGGTGCCATGTGACATAATTGCAATCAATTCACTCCTTTGTGCTTAGTTGCTACGATGCTCTAGGACGAGCAACACTTCAAGTTTAGGGTATTATGATTGGAGTGAATTGATGCATGTTTTTAGGGCCTATTTTAGTGCAAAAAGTGATCCAAAGTGTTAGTTTTTATGCATAAATGTGTAGAGTATCACTATTTTGCCCGAAAAGTATTACTTGTGAGATTATTGATGTTTTTCGTCCGCTTTACGGGTAAATCGGTGGAATTTGGCCAAACCGAGAGTATCGGTATTCTTAGAATAAAGAGACGAATGAGACGGACGAAAATGGAGGCTCGGAAGCGGAGTTACGGCCGAAAAATGTCCTGGTCTTGACCTCCGGTCGAGGGCCGAGGCCTCAACTAGAGGGAGAAGGCTAAAAGGACGAAATTCAAAAATTGGGAGAAGCCTCGACTCGAGGGATATGCAAAATAGGGAAACCTCGACTCAAGGGCTGAGCCTCGAGTCGAGGGAGAGGCAAAAATGGCAAGCCTCGAGTTGAGGGATTGGAAAATCGGGATGCCTCGAATCGAGGGCTGAGCCTCGACTCGAGGGGGAGGATTTTCGTAAACTCGTCTATTTAAAGGCTGAAATAGAGCATTCCATATACAACGCTAGAGAGAGCAGTTAGTAGCGGTTTTGGGGCGATTTCTTAGGCCCCAAGCCAATTTCCCATTGTAAGTAGTGTAGAGTGTAGAATTAGATTTAAATTTCAATTGTTGTTGATTAGATTAGCTTTAGATTAGCATTTGATCTTGTTGTTCATCAATTCAAGCTTGTATTTCATTTGGAGATTTGTATTGAAGACTCAAGCATTCCTATTTTGGTTAATTCAATCCTTTTGGTGATGTTCTTCCTCTATTCTCTTTTCAATTTCTTAATTGTTGTGATTTGTCTTGTGTTTGTGCATTTCTATTTTGTTCCCATGGATTTTGCCCTTGGCACCATGGGCTAACTCTCTTGTGCTTGGGTTAATTGAAATTGAGGATGATTTGATTGTCTATGTTATGATTGTTGATGATTGGAGATCAATTGAGTTAGATTGCTTCCTAATTGTGATTCTCAATTGTGCTTCATGCATAGTTATCTCTTTAAATTAATGTTTGATCACCCTAGCAATAGGCGAGAGTTGAGCTAACGTGATTCGGGATTAATCGGGTTATAATTGTGTATGAATGTGTGGATTGGGTGCTTGAATCGAGAGATTAGTTGCACTAAGGATACTCACATCGTGCATTGTGTTATTAATGGAGTGATTAATTTTTATGATGGTTTATGCTTTCTAACTTAGTTGATCTACAATTTGATTCAATCATATCTTGTTGATCATTGATTCCTTGATGGATGTTAGCCCTAGCACACCTATCCCCATTTATTGTTGTTGTTTGTTCTTGCCTCTTAAGTGTTCGATCATTTGCCTCCTTGTAATGTTTGAGTTTATTTCTTGCTATTTGTTGTGTTTTCGTTTCCAAATCCGCCTTGCAACCAATAGTCACCGATAACTTGTATTTCTAGGGCCTCACGTGCATACTTTTTTCCTTGGGATCGATATTTGTTGATTGGTCTTAATACCGCTTACCGAATTACTACAAATCATAGCTACGTCCAACAAATTTCTAAGTCTTACTTTAGGCGCAAAAACTATTCCGCAAAGAACGACACTATTTTGGTTGCGGTAATTCGGGAAAGTTTATCGAACCCAAGGGAAAAGTATGGCCATGAGTCCCTAGAAATGCAAGTTCTCAATGACTATTGTTGCAATCACGGTTTTGAACCAAAAACACAATACAAATGCTAGAATTAAAATCAAACAACACAACAAGCAATTAATCAAACAAGTGGTAGGCTAGATCAAATAGCAAAAATTAATTAGGGATGAGGGTGCAAGGGATAATATCCATCAAGGAATCAATGATCAACAAGCTATGATTGAATTAAATTGCCTTTTTAACTAAGATAGAAATCATAGAACCATCATCCAATCAAGTCTCCATTTATTACACAATGCCTAATGCGAGTATCCTTAGTGCAACTAATCTCTCAATTAAGAAGCACCCAATTCATACAATCATACACAATTATAACCCGATTAATCCCTAATCACGTTAGTTCAACTCTCGCCTATTGCTAGGGTGATCAAACATTAATCTAAAGAGATAAAAATGCATGAAGCACAATTAGAATCACAATTAGGGAACCAACTATCTCAATTGATCAACAATCATCAACAATCATAGCACAAGACAATCAAATCATCCTCAATTTCAATTATCCCAATCACAAGTGAATTAGCCCATGGAGCAAAGTGCAAAATTCATGGGTACAAAATCTAATTGCATAATCAAATGGCTAATCACAACAATTAAAGAATTGAAATGAGTAGAGAGGAAGAATATCACCAATGAAGCCAAAATGAACAATATATTGAATGCTTGAATCTTCAAATGTAAACTCCTCTTCACTTGAATTACAACTTGAAAATTAGAAAACTAATGGATCAAAGTCCAATCCAAGCAACAATTAATGAAATTCTATCTAAATCTAACAATCTAATCAACCTAGAAGGAGAATTAAGCTAAGAAACTCGAAATCGCCCTAAAAGCTGTAAGTAACTGCTATGAGAAAGGTTATGCTTTGTTTTCCGCTCAAATGGATTTAAAAGGCAAATTTTCAAAATCTGCACCCTCGACTCGAGGTTGGGGCCCTCGAGTCGAGCTTCCTTAAATCGTGCCCACGCTTTTCCTAAAAAGTCCCAGCCTCAACTCGAGCTTCAGCCCCTCGAGTCGAGCTTGCCAAAATCATGACCCTCAACTCGAGCTTCCAGCCTCGAGTCGAGGCTTCTTCAAATTTTCTTCTTTGGCTGCACCCTCGGGTCGAGCTTCCCGGACCTCGACCAGAGGTCGAGTCCAGGAATTTTCTCGACCCGACTTCCGCTTCCGACCCCCATTTTTGCCCATCTTGTTCGTCTCTTCGCCGTATGAATGTCGGTACTCTCGGTTTGGTCAAATTTCACCGATTTACCCGAAAACGAGATGAAAAACATTAAAAACTACACAAGTGATACTTTTCATGCCAAAGAGTGATACTCTACACTTTTAAGACAAAAAACTAACACTTTTCACCACTTTTTGCACAAAAATACCCCATCAAATCATGCATCAATTCACTCTCATCAAATGCCAGAGCACAAAATCGCTCCCTACAAAGTATTGATTCAAAGGTGTCTCAAATCCTAGATAAGGTACAAAGTTCTACTTAAAATCAACACTCTCTTGAGATGCAATTATTAAGAGTTGAACAAAAATTATCTCTGGGAAGATCAACCAGCTGGATAGGAAACTTAGGTTCCTTCTGCAAATCATCAAACCGGTGTTGAGTTCAACGCCAAAGAAGCAGAGATAAGGAGACTCAAGGAGGACTGTCCCGCATAGAAGAGGATAAAAGAGCTAAGACTCTGTTTCCCTCACAGCCCCAATTTCTATGCTACTCCACCAAACTTCGACTATTCTAAATTCTTTAGAATGGTCTCAAGTATTCTTCTTGATATCCCCAAAAGAGTGGAAAAGATTGCTGATCACGGAGAAGCCACATTAAAAGCTAAAGGAAAGAAGCCCACAGATACATTAAGGGCCTCCAGATCCCAATACGATATTCCAACTTTTATCACAGTACCTCCAGCCGTGAAGCCCTCTCAAAAAGTGAAAGCAACACATCTTACCTCACCGAGCATGAAAGTACCACCAAGACAGCAAGGTCACATCTTGTTTCTCAAAAGAGGCAACTGATGATGAAGGTGTTGCTGATGTATCAGCTATTCTCGTAAGGCACTCGTAACCCAGTCATCATTTCGAAGGATATGTTTCAGCTTTAGAACCAGAATCCCCCACTAATCCATTTGTGAGTCATACTACCGATGATCAATCTTCCAAGTCTTCAAGTGGTCCTTGGTTCTCCTTCGACAATGTTCCGATCCAAAGGAGGAGAGAGACGATGCACACCTTTGCAGCTGGATAGATAATCAACTCAATAAAAGGAGCAGATTCGCGATCCATCATGAAAGACTTTACGTCCCGCATTCCTCGGTGTTCTTCGGGAATGGTTTCGAGCATCGGAGAATATAAGCAACTTGAGATTCTCAATGCTACATCCCCAGAGAAGCACTTGGAGAAATCCACCGGAGTTCATAGGTGACATCTCTTTATATTCTAAACATATTTCGCAAGAATATTTCTCTATAAGATGTTGTTCCCTTTCAAAGAAGGATCTCGATAGACACTTCAAAAGAATGTCGAAAGATTTTATTTTTGAATGGGTGTAATGATCCTAATCTAAAAAATGTCTATCGGCATCCTTACCAAAAGAACTCCAACCCGAAAGAGCGAGGATACTCCAAGCATCCCGAAGAGACCTCCCTAGTGTAAGCATGGGTCGGATACATCAAATATGTCTTTCAAAGACTGGAGAAACTATGTGAACAAAAGAACCTGTTCAAAGAAATGATGGAGAAAAGGAACATCCCAAAATGCATGCGTGATAAGTCCTATCTCGAGATAGGATGCAAAGACAAGGAAGGGTGTAAATGCTCCAGCTCAAAGAAGGAAAAGAAGAAGTTCAAACAAAAATAACAAACTTCTAGAAATAGGTTTTTCCGAAGAAAGCCTTTTCGGAAAATGACGACGGACAGTGCTATCTTTGCAGCGTAAAGGACACTTTGCCCAAAATTACCCACAAAAACAGAATAAAGTAGCAAAGTTAGCTACACAGACTTTCTACTACAATGATAAAGACATTGAAGATGCAGATATTGAATCATTGTTCTTAGAACAAGAAGTTCAAGATTCTAATAATGTTTATGTCTTGGTCGATTTCTCGAAGGAAAAAGTTCATCGTAAGAAAGCATAACCATGCTTATGGCAGATCATCTTTGATCACTACCATGATCACTCATGAGGTAATTCCGTTACCTCACTTTGAAGTTAAAGTACTCTAGTCAAAATATGCAAAGCCTATCAAAGCAATCGGAGTCCTAGACACGGGAGCCGGAAGGACCATGTTGAATCCCAACATCCTACCAAAAGAAGCTTGGGAGACACACCATGAGTATTTCTATGCGGCGGATGTTAGGATGTATACTATAAGCCTAGCTTTTTTATGAACATCTTTTTATATGAGATTCATTATGATCAAAATACTTGTTTTTTATGATTGTTACATCTATCATTTTTTTCCAGATTAGTCTATACTGTAGATAATATGGTGTGTGGTGTCACACGTAAGATCATGCTATCAGTTCCTTATAGATTATAAATAATTGCTCACAACCAAGATGGATTTGGATAAACCATTGGAACAGTTGTGGTGTAATTTGGTATTAGTCTATCTTGACTATAAAATTACACTAGTACATTTTGTATGTATTGAGTAGGACCATATGAGGTTGTTCAATTTGTACCGACTATATAAAAGAACAAGACCTCTGTTATTATAGATGTACATCTTCTTAATCCCTATATAATAACGGGCACGTGTACTCAGTGTATGTTTCTTTGATTTGCCAATGGGTGAGATTTATTAAATTAATAGGCTCGGTGAATTGGGAGATAACACTGTTTATATGGTGTCTTTGTTGATTATAGAAGAAATTCGTATCCTAATTATTTAGGATGATGATGTCCCCTTGAGGAGCTCATAAAGATTATCATGTAAACCCTGCAGTGGATTTAATCCGACATGATAATAAAGATGAGTGGTACTACTCTTGGAATTAGATGTAAATTAATTAAGTTGTCATTAACTTATTTAATTTATGGACATTCGATATCTTAAACACGGGAAATAAACGTACACATAATAAAAGAGCCCATATTGTAATATGGGGTTAGAATGATAATTCATTATAACTCTTTAGTGGACTGAGTTATAATTGATGGGCTTAAGTGGAGTGTTCGGATTGAACACAAGACGTTTAGGCCCATCAAGGCTCAACCCTAATTCCTCCTTAGGGTCCCCTGTTGTAGCCTATAAATAAACCCTACATCGAGCCTCCCGGTGTATGAAAAAACGTAAGATCGAAAGAGGCGGATTGCGATTCCTTGAAAGATTATCGACCACACGACGTCCAAGGGAAAGGGATAGGAATACGGCGGAAGATCGTGAGGTTCGTGGTTCATCCTTGATCCGATTCGACCTTAAAACTGGTTCGACTTCACCTATTACGGTGAATAGGTATGATTTTCTTTCTCGCTGCGTTTACATGTATGTGATCCCGAATCGAGATAATCACATAGAGTCGGTGATCCGGTGGTTCCAACAATTGGTATCGAGCCGCGTTTTCTAACTCTATGCGATTGATTCGGTTAATAATTTTGCAACGTGCTCCTATGATCTGTTATAATAGGGTTTGCATATTTTTATGATCTGTGATAATAGGGTTTGCAAAATTATATGATCTGTTATAATAGGATTTGCAAAATTATACGATCTGTTATAATAGGGTTTGCAAAATTATATGATCTGTTATAATAGGGTTTGCAAAATTATATGATCTATTATAATAGGATTTGCAAAATTATATGATACGATATAATAGGGTTTGCAAGTTTTTGTGATTTTCTGCAGGAACCCTATATCCAACTATAATGGTTTAATTGTATGTTTATCTATGAATTAAACCCTCGGACCTATTGAGGTTGTTTTTTTGGGTTGGTGCATGATTGTAATAGTAATTAACACGACGGTGCATCGTGTAGGTTTTTACTTTTCCGATCTAGATGATGTATAGGATCGATGGATAAAAGCGTAATAGAAGGTTGATCCCGTATGGCGGGGCACTGCCCGCACCTGTTTGACGGGCGTTGCCCCCACCCACGACTGACCGGGCAGGTCGATCCCGCATGACGGTGAACATTCAAGAACACGGGAGTATCAAAGAGGCCATAATAGTTGAAATTTTTGTTTTCCATATTTATTCCTTTTTATATGTTTTGTTGTTATGCATGCTTTTATGTGTCTCACATGTTATGCATGCTTTTATGTGTCTCACATGTTATGCATGCTTTTATGTGTCTCATATATTATGCATGTTAAAATCCCTCATGATAAATAACTAAGTGGGAGAGGGATTAACTTCAATAAATCACATAGCCTCCATTTCTGGTTTGTAAGTGATGCATTCAAACATAAACGTTGGTTTTAAGTGCCTTCTTTCATATCGGATGTGTTTGTTTTGCGGATCACTATATCAAACTTCCTTATGGATAATTATAAGAAAAGTTATTTAGGAGCGTGTTATCTTCTCCATCTGAAGAGGCACAAACCTAGACAATTGACTTGGTATTAAGAAATGGTATACACTTAGGTGCATGTGATATTATCCTCCCCATTGGAGTAAGTGCCGTTATTTGTATGGCTAAAGATAAACCAACTATTAATTTTATTTTGTTTGACAAAATAATGAAATTAATGGGCAAAATCTCCTCTTACAAATGTTTGAATTAGTATACGCCCACACTATCGTGGCATGCAAAATTCACGGTGTTTTGAGGTGTTGGTGAATTTAATTGTATTGTTTGAGGGAACAATATGGATTTAAATTCTTATGTTTTGATCTGTGTATTTACGTGTTTCTTAGGATATTATCTATGGCTTTCAATCCTCTTGCTGTTATACTTAAAGAAAACTAACTTACGGGTCCAAATTATATTGATTGGAAAAGGAACCTGGACATTGTCTTGGTGGTGAAGAGTACAAGTTTGTACTCACCGAGGTCTGTCTGAAAAGCCCGATAAAAACTCTAGTGAAGAGGAGAAAGAGACTTATAAGAAGTGGATCATGGCGGATGAGATGGCGCGGTGTTATATTTTGGCTTCTATGTCAAATGTGTTGCAACATCGGCATCGTGCCATGACCTCTGCTATGAGATGATGCTCAATCTCAAAGAACTCTACGGACACCGCAGTCGGGCTGCCGAGGCAAGAGGCCATAAGAAACTTAATGACGACCACCATGGCGAGGGGACACCCGTAAGGGATCATATCCTAAAGATGATGGTTCATTTGAATACGATGGAAGTCCTAGGAGCTGAAATCGATGGGGAAACCAGTCGATATCGTTCTCCGATCCTTTGCCTAAGAGTTTTGAGAAGTTCCTTTGAACTATAACATGAACAAAAGGTTGTATTCGTAGGCGGAACTTCCGACAGACTCCAAGCGGCGAAGGGATACTTCGTCAAGCTTCTCAAGCTTATATTGCTGAAAATATTTCTACATCTAAGCCAAAAGGCAAAGTGATGAAGAAAAAGAAATAAGCTGGTTTGGCAAAGAAAGCGGGTGAATCAAAGAAAATTGGTCCACAAAATGGCGTGAAGAAGCCAAAGGGCAAATGCTTTCTATGCAAGCGGCCAGGACATTGGAAGGTAGATTGTCCCGTAAAAGGAAAACAAAGAAGGTATATCTTATTCACTAACTGTTGAAACATGTTTAGCGTTGTTATCTACCGGCTCTGGTGTGTAGATACGAGAGCCACTGCTCATGTCTGCAATTCTTTGCGGGGTTCCAGGAAACCAGCGATTTAGTGAGGGGGAGATTACCATCTACATGGGCGACGCTACGAAAGTGGCAGGCTGTTGCGGTGTGAGATGTTTATTTATCTTTTGATAGGAGTAAGACTTTGGTTTTGAGAAATTGTCTTTACGTACCTTGTTTTAGAAAGAACTTGATTTCGCTTTCTAAGTTATTTTTGGATGGATATTCTGTTTCTCTTGATAGCAAAGTGGTTGTCAAGAAAAATAGTGCTATTATCCTGCAGTACGTTAATTGACAATTTATATACTCTTAATCCAATAACTCCTACGAAGCAACAAATGGAAATTAATAGTACATCTTCTAACTCAAATAAGAGAAAAGAACCTTAAAAATGAACCAAACATATCTTTGGCATCTAAGATTAGGTCACATTAATTTGAGTAGGATTCAAAGGTTGATAGCCGATGGACCTTTAAGTTCATTGGAAGTAGAAAACTATCCGACTGCGAGTCCTGCTTGGAAGGAAAAATGACCAAAAGGCCTTTTAAAGCCAAGGGGTATAGAGCCAAAGAAGTGTTGGAATTGGTTCATTCTGATTTATGTGGTCCTATGTCTACTCAAGCAAGAGGTGGTTTCGAATATTTTATCTCTTTTTATAGATGATTATTTGAGATATGGATATATTTATTTGATGCGCCGCAAGTCTGAGTGCTTTGATAAATTCAAAGAGTACAAGGCGGATGTGGAGAAGTGTCATGGTAAATATATCAAAACACTACGGTCTGATCGTGGTGGCGAGTACCTCTTAGGAGAGTTTAGGAATTACTTATCGGAAGGTGGGATTCAATCCCAATTGTTCAGACTGTACACCCCAACAGTAATGGTGTGGCGGAACGAAGGAATAGGACTCTCTTGGAAATGGTTAGATCGATGATGAGCTATTCGAATTACCGAGTTCGTTTTGGGGGTATGCCACTGAAACGGCGGCATACATTCCGAACTTGGTACCTTCTAAGACAGTATCTTCTACTCCAACGGGAATTGTGGAATGGGCGTAAGCCTAGTTTGAAATACATTCGGATTTGGGGTAGTCCGGCACATGTCTTTGAAGGGAGATCTTGATAAGTTGGAATCTCGTACGGAAGTTCACTTTGTGGGCTATCCTAGAGGAACGAAAGGTGGTTTGTTTTATAGTCCTAAAGATCAGAGGGTAATTGTTAGTACAAATGCTCGATTCTTAGAAGAGGACTATGTAATGGACCACAAGCCCATGAGTAAAATTGTTTTAGAAGAAATGAGAGGGGAAACTTCTACCTTAGGACCAGCGGTACAAGATGAGATACCACAGGGGTCGGCACCATCTGTTACCAATTATACACTATTACCACAAGTGCCTCGTCATAGTGGGAGGGTTGTTAGACAACTTGATAGATTCATGTTTTTGGGAGAGTCTTCGGATTTAGTACTCGGTGAACACGAATCGATCCTTGGAGCTATGACGAAGCACTCCAAGATAAAGATGCGAGAATCTTGGCAAAAGCCATGAAATCAATTAGAATCTATGGATTCTAATCAAGTTTGGGAGCTAGTAGAACCACTAAATGGTGTAAAAGCCATTGGTTGTAAGTGGGTCTACAAAAGAAAAAGAGGATCGAGACGGGAAAGTAGAAACTTTCAAAGCAAGGCTTGTTGCGAAGGGTACACTAAAAAAAGGAATCGATTATGAGGAAACCTTTTCGCCGGTAGCCATGCTTAAGTCTATCCGGATTCTTTTGTCTATTGCTGCTCATATGAATTATGAGGTTTGGCAAATGGATGTCAAGACAGCTTTACTTAACGGTAGTCTTGATGAAAACATCTATATGAAGCAACTTAAGGATTCATTGCAAAGAGCAAAGAGCATCTTGTGTGTAAGCTTAATCGGTCCATTTATGGATTGAAACAAGTTTCGAGATCTTGGTACATCCGTTTTGATGAGGTAATCCAGTCTTATGGATTCATTCAAAGGTCCGGATGAGTCTTGTGTATACAAGAAGAGTGACGGAAACGTGGTGGTATTTCTTGTACTATACGTAGATGACATCTTGCTTATTAGCAACAATGTCAAGGTGTTGTCGACGTAAAGGTATGGCTGTCCAAGTAATTTGATATGAAGGACTTGGGAGAAATTGGACATATTCTAGGGATCAAAGTTATAAGGGATCGCAAGAAAAGAATGTTATGCTTATCTCAATCTTTGTACATTGATACTATGGAGGAATGAAGCATTCTTCGTTCAATTATCTTTCAAGATGAATGAAGACATCAACGCAACAAAGGCGACACATCCCGAAATGACTCCTAAAGAGCTTATACTTGTCAAGGAAGAATGTCATCAGCTACAAAGTCTTGGACTCATTGAAGCCACCAAATCAAATTGGGCATGTTCGGCATTTAATGTCAACAAAAGGCTGAACAGAAATGAGGAAAGAAAAGGTTAGTAATTGATTACAAACCTTTGAATCATTTTCTTAAAGATGATAAATTCCCTTTACCTCGTACTCCAAATGATATTAGCCTATCTTTCCAAAGCTCAAATCTTTTCAAAATTTGATTTGAAGTCGGAGTTTTTGGCAACTAGGTGTCCATCCAAAAGATAGGTACAAAACAGCCTTTTGTATACCCATGGCCCAATACCAATGGACCGTCCTACCTTTTGGGCTTAAGGTTGCACCATCACTTTTTCAAAAAGCCACTACTACATTTTTGCTAATAGATAACTAAGCATAGATAACGGATATTTTTAAATCCGTTATCTATGGTTTGTAAATCCGTTATCTAATCTCTCTCCGTTATCTCTGTTCTTAAAAAATTAAAATGCGCTCATAGATAACGGATTTTTATGTGGTTATCTATGCTTCGTTATCTAAGCAATTTAATTTATTTTTGAATTAAATTTTTAATCATAGATAACGGGTATTGTATTTTTATATATCCGTTATCTATGCTTTGTTATCTAATAATTATAATTTATTTTTAAATCAAAATCAATAATTATTTTTAATATACTTAACGGATATAAAATTTTCGTTACCCCTTTTCGTTATCTACGTAGAATTGTATCAAAAATCGGACTTAGAATTTTTTTAGCCCTAAATTCGCCGTTCTCCTTCGTTCTCCTCCCAATCGCCAATCTTTCAGCCCTAATCGCCGTTCATCGCCGTTCTCCTCCAAATCGCCATATTTTCAGCCCTAATCGCCGTTTGTCGTCGTTCTCCTCCCAAATCGCCGTTCTTCTCCAAATAGCCGTTCTCCTCCCAAATCACCGACCCTCTCAACAGTTGACCGACGCCGTTCTCCCTCGTTCTCCTCCCAAGTCGCCGACCGCCCGCCGCCCTCTCAACTCGCCGTCGACGCCGTCTCAGCATATTAACGGGTAGCATTTTTTCGCTGTCTCAGTATTTTCATTATCTACTGCTATATTGTGTGTGTGGGGAATGGGAAGTTTGAATCATCGCCCATATTAGTGCTTTGCTTTTAGATTTACAGTTTTGGTATAAGATTTACTTTTAGTGCTTTGCTTTTAGATTTACTGTTTTGTTCTGTGATTTAATTAACTGTTTGGGGAAGTTAAGGATCAGTTATTAGGAGCATTTTAATAAATTAGATAGTATGTTCATGTGCTCATTTATCTTATTGGAAGCTTATTATAATGTTGACGTTTACATCTATCGTTTGGCAATTCTGAGCATCAATTTGCATCGTTAATTTGCAGTAGTCATCACTAACTTAAGCTTAATGCCGAAATACATTCAATTTGGGGTTAATTAAAATTTTCATGCAAATGCTGTTTCACGTGTTTCACTATTATTGGTTTTAGTGTGCATTATATGCATTACGTAAACAATTATTTTATTTTCTAAAAAGGTCATGATTGTTTTTATTGAACAATTACATTTGTTTACACTTGATTAATCTAATTAGCATGCAAGAGCATACAAATTAATCATATATACTGTTAAGGAAATCAAGGAAGAAGATACGTAATTATAGGTGTATATATTTTTGTATCTTTGATTTATTCTTTTCCACCAAGTTACCCCACTTCAAGTTATGCAACTAAGCAATCTTACTATTTATCTGGTGTACAATTGGAGACAGAATTGTAAGACAAAGTTAACTAGTATATATGTCTGCTAAAAGGGTTGTAGTTATCTATCATAGACATATCAGGCTTAATTTTCCTAAAACATTGTAATGTTTTCAAAAGAATTTTCCTTTGCATCTTATGGTGTGGCTGGAAGATGGGTTTTCCATCTTGAGGAATAATTATAAGAAGAAATGATTAGATGGAGCGGGTTACTAATAAATTAAATGGTGTCCCATCTCACGGAATGAGAATTGTCTCACATAAGACTCCATGTTAATTGTTTTATCAACTATTTCTACATAAGGCCCTAAAATGATGGGCAATTTTTTTGGTGAGAGGGTCCTAAATAAGACTCCATATAACGGACTTGTACTATTTGGTTCCTTTGGAAAGTCTGAAATTTTCAAACTTTCGAAAGGGACTGAAATCAAGGCTAATAAGATATATGAAGAAATAAGAGAAAGTCCTTTGGGATTAATTGCTGTCAAAAGGGTAATGTATGCAATTTCTTTCTAACACTAGTGCTGAATCCTAGAATGTGTTGCTTTTAGGTGCTCTTTTATGCTTTTACTATAAAGAGGTGTTCTGCTTGTATTTCTCTTGTTTGGTGTATTGGAAATTTTGTATGTGAAAAGTATATTTTCATTACAAATGTAAAAACGCTTTGTGATTACATCAATATATACAGAGAATTTTTCCTCGTGTGAGTTGCTCATTAGTTTTGTTATATGATTAGCTAACTTAATTACAATTATTTACGCAATTCTAACTCTGTAGAAAATGAGAGCATACAGTAATATCTAATATGGTGTACAGTTCTCCAGTTATGATATTATCTTTTCTGATAAAAAAACAACAAAGCAAAAATATCTATATATATAAAAGGAGGATGCACTTCTCATGCTTCTGCCAAGTGGCATCCTCCTTCTGTTTCTATGTGTCAATTTTTGTAGTTTAAAAATATTATATATGTTATGTTTTAATTGTATTATTAATTGAAGGAAGTTGAATTGATAGGATAATTAAAGTGCCTTCTTTTGCTAATTCTTACATAAGGTTGACCAATTCAATTTTACTAGCATCTCTTACATCTATCCTACGTATAATATAATAATTGGATATTCTCTAGACTATTTCACCCACAAAGTTGCAGTAATTGTGCAAGTTCTCCATTCTATTGTTGATTATGCAGACGGATATGTACTTATCAAATGGAAGTGATTAAATGTCTGACCTCCCTATTTGCATTTCAGAGTTGTGTGCAATTTTCATCAAGTAAATTTGTAAACTTCTTACTAAAGTATATTCTGTTTTTTTGGTTGGTAGGCAGAGGGAAAGATTATTGGGAAGAGGAAAATATTAATGAAGAAATGCCAGCATGCCGTCAGATGTTTAATGTTTTTCATCCTTTTGATCCTGTTGCATATCGGTCAGATACTACACTTTTGCATTCATTTTTTCTTCTTCAGAAAAATCTCACACATGGTAATGCTTGTTTGACATACAGAATAGAACCACTGGTCTGTAAAGAATATTTAGACAAACGTCCTGTTATTGTTCCTTACCACCGAGGTGGGAAGCGGCTCTATATTGTTCAGAAAAATCTCACACAATGTCATGCAGGAATTTAAAGAAGGGATAGCTGCACGTTCTCAAGCTTTCGTGGATCACTTGAGCACTATCAGGGTCAGTATCTCTGGATGTATTTATTTTGTTCTTTCCATTCCTTTTTTCTTTTCTCTGCCTCTAATTTAGTCATTGTTAATTTTCTTATGTAAGTTAGTTAATCGTCTATTCTCTTGGTCTCTCCCCTTACTAAATATTTCCCTTGTAGCTTTTGTTGGTTTGGAGAATACTTGGTAAATATGTGTATATTAATAGAAACAATATTGGCTATGCAGTGTTATTTCCTAGTGCAGATCCTTTTTAGTGATGATAACTGATTTTCTTGTATCAGAAACACTTATTTAGGATGTGGAAATCAAGTTGGTTTGTTGAATATATCACTTGCTAGAAAAATAATTCCTATGCATCATAGTATTATAATTGTTACTGTAATCTCCTGTGGATTAGGTTAAAGTGCTCACAATCTGTGATTCGAGAAGTTCATACACTTAGGTATTGGACATGTGAGACCAACACCTGGGAAGATCATAAAAGCAAATCAAATCGAAAACAGGGCACAAGTTCTTGCATCAAGACTTGTTGGTACATCTACCGATTAGCTTTGTATCGTGCCATGTAATGTAGGGTAAGATATTTTACATTGAACACATTATTTGTGATAATTTTATTAATTACATACACTTATTATGAGTTTGTACGTAGAGAGCACTTTGGATTTTGAGCGTCATAGACCCACATAATGAGGAGGTTTACTTGCTTGATCCTCTTTATTCGCGTCTTAACGATGAAAAATGGGAAGCAAGTGGTTGATATGTATGTTTTTCTTATATTTTATTGTGTGAACATCTATTAACTTTGATTAAATATTACTTTTTAGGGCATTGAAAATGTTTTTTCGGAGGTGAAGACAACCAAACCAAAAAGAAGTCATTATGGAAAATTATCAAGGTGCGAAAGATGTGAATTTTGATATATTTGAGTAGATAATTGAATACACTATGCATTTGAGTAAATAATTGAATTATCTAATGTATGTGTACAAATGGTTGGAATGATGAATTTGTTAATTTGTTCATAAATTAGGCTCCAAAGCAACTAGATGCGATGCAATGTGGTTTCTACGTACATCGATACATGAGACAAATAACGAGATTTGATAGACTTTTGGATGTGGCTTCACTACGGTCTTTGGTAATGTTATTGTGCTTTGACAAAAATGTATTTTTTCGTAATATAAATTTAAATCTTGCGTGGTTTGTTAGTATTAATATGTATGTCTTATTTTATAGTTCATGGAGAAAATATACACCAAGGTGAAATCGATGAAGTGCGGTCGGAGTGGGCCTAGTTTCTTCAATTATATGTTATCGAGTAGTAATTGTTATTGGGTATTTTGACAGAATTATTGTATGAATATTTTATTTTGACAGAATTATTGTATGAATATTGACTTTTGATTTGATGATGAAATTCATGCATTCTGTTTTTTCTTTTTATTTAGTAAATTTAATTGTTTTATATTAAATAAAAATATATAAAATAAAATAGATAACAAATATAATAGATAATGAGATATATTATGTTATCTTTGCTAAAATAGATAACGGATATATTTATTAATAGATAACGGATTTTTACTAGAATAGATAATGATTTATATATGAACAGATAACAAAATAATGCGTTATCTTGTTAAGGAATAGATAATGAGATATAAATAATAATAAATAATAGATATATTACATTATCTTTGTAATGAATAGATAACGAATATACTTAATAATACATAACAAATATCTTTGGTTATCTATTTAAGGAATAGATAACGGACATAACAAGTATAGATAACGGATATATTTGGTTATTTATATAAGGAATAGATAACGGACATAACAAGTATAGATAACAGATAATATCCGTTATCTATGAGCGTCTTTTCGACCAGCAGGCGCACATAGATAACATATATTTTTTGATTTTTATCCGTTATCTATGAGCGCCCCACATAGATAACCCCCGCCTAGATAACCATTGATTTTCCGCATAGATAACGGATAAATGTAGTAGTGAGCCATGACCTAGATATTTGAGCCCATTATGCATAGTACTTTTGTTTATATAGATGACATCCTTCCGTACTCTCAAACAAAAAGAGGCTATGACCAATTACTCAAACAATTTGTGAACCTTGTCCAAAAATTTTGTGTTATGCTTTCTAAAAAAAAGAGTATTATTTGTCAAAGGAGTATCGAGTTCCTAGGAATGAAAATTTCGGATGGAAAATATGAATCCGGTCCTCATATCTCTCAAGAACCTGAAATTTTCCGATAAACATATGACGGTAAAAGAAATCCATAGTCAACTATCTCAAAGAATTCATCCTAAATTGTTCAATTTCACCAAAGCAAGCTCTCAAAGCTCTTAAGGAAATATCCATCTCCATGGAGCAACTATCAAACAAGAAAGATCAAGCATCCGAAGGAGACTTGTCGAAGCTTCCTTCACTACGAATTGCGGCTAACGGACAACACATTCTCCAGACGGATGCGTAATGACTTCCGAGGAGCCATACTGTTTGAAAAGGTTGATAATGTCATTCATTACTTTGCAGACAAGCTAGTGGATGATTCAAAGACTAAAAAAACACTACCATGCAATGTACAAAGAAATCCTAGCGATCAAGAATCGCATCAAGAAGTTCGAGTTTCATCTGGTGGTATATCAATTCATAATGTAACTTGACAATACCTCATTTCCAGCCATCATGGAGTTAAAGAACAAAGGTGTTCTGGCGCTTTTAGGACTCAAAGACTAGTTCTCAAAATATCGCTTTGAAGTCCAACACATAAAAGGGAATCCAACATTGTTCCAGATTATCTCTCAAGGAAACTGTTGGTCCCGATTAGTTGAGTAGATTAGGTAAAAGTGTATCACCTTCTAGGAAAAATCTAGAAGGGGGTTGAATAGATTTTTGATTTTACAAATCTTACAAAATTTATTCAAAGTACCAGATGTACACAAATGAAATTCAAGATTAGACTCAACTTTAATAAGATCAAAAGCAAAACCGATATTCAGATTTTAACTTTGATTCTGAAATTAGACTTTGAACAATAAATTATAAATTGAACAGAAAAGTAAATGAAAGCGAAAAGAACACCGATTTTATAGTGGTTCGGATTAGAACAATCCTACATCCACTCTCCTTCTCCAACTTGAAGAAGGGTCTCCACTATCACCTTACTTACTTACTTCACAATCGTACAACTTACAACTTACAACTTTTCTTCAAACTTTCAAAGTACTCCTAACTCCTTATGATGAATCTAAGAATTACAGTGAATAATGGATTTTGAAGATTACAAGAGAAGTGTTCTATAAACACTTGGAATTTTTGAAAACTCTTTTGAAAATACTTTGTGAACCGAATAGTGAATAGTGTGAAAAATCAATTTGCATAAGTGTATTGAAAAATAAAATCTAGACCTATTGTTAGATCAAGATTGTTTTGATGAGTTAAAAGACTATTCCGGATGAGCAGACTATGATAAAGAATCGAAGACTAAGTTCAAGTACTAAGTTGATCAGACCGGGTCGAGGGTAACTCAAGTCACCAAGACGAGAAATCACAAGTCATCCGAGACAACCTCAATCCTAGTCATCTGCAGGAGACAAGTATAAAGAGCTCAGACGAGGTCAAGACAAGCTGAGTAGAATAAGAAAGGCGAGTTTTCACCAAGTCACCGCAGACGAGTAGGAAGTATCACCGAGGTCTCAAGCAGTTTTCAAGATTAAGTTTGTTAAGCGAGCTTCAAGTTTGTTAGAACTAACTAACAAACTAACCTGTCTTTCCAGACTTATAAATAGGTCTAGGCATTTCATTTTCATATAGATAGAACACTTATGCATATTCGATTTTACACACTATTCACTACTCGATTTCAATCACAATCTTTTCACAAGTATTTCAAGAGAGTTCTCAAAAAGTTCTAAGTGTTTTTAGAACACTTTTCTTGTAATCTTCAAAATCCAATACTCACCGTAATAGTTAGATTTTAGAGAAGGATTTAGGAGATTGAAGATTTGAAGATTTGTATGAGTTGTAAGTTGTAAGTGAAAGTAAGAAAGTAAGCAAGAGCGAGTCCCTTCTTCGATTGAAGAAGGAGAGTGGATGTAGGATTATTAAAATCCGAACCACTATAAATCCTGGTGTTATTTCTTGCTTTCTTTAATTTCTGTTCAATTTATAATTTTGTTAATTCAAGATTAAAGTTCGAATCTTAACTAAAATCTGAATATCAACCTTGCTTTTGATCTTGTTAAAAGTTGAGTTCTCAATTATATTCCGCCGTGTTTAATCGATATTTTGAATTGATTTTGAAAAGATTTGAAAATTCTACAAAATCTAGAAAATCTATTCAAACCCCCTTTCTAGATTTTGTTCTAGGAAGCTAACTCAAGGTTGTTAATCAACTCAACTTTCCGGGACCAACAAGTGGTATCGGAGAAGCGGTGTTAAGTCAGTTTACGATATTGATTTTAGGTCTTGAACAAGATTCTGAAATTATCTTGATTTTCTTCATTTTCTTTCATTACTAACAGTGCTACTAATAAGATTTTGTGGAGTATTTTGTTCTTTGTTTCATCATGTCATCGGGGAAAATAAAAAGTCTAGGAATCTTCCTGAATTTTCCATTGAAGATTATGATTATTGGAAATTTAGGATGGAAAACCATCTGAAGGCCATTCATGATAGAATGGAAGAGGTCCTTGAGGAAGGTCCTATAAAGTTTTATCATGGAGGCACCAAAGATTGGGACGAGGCAATTTGAATCAAGAACTAGACAAGAAAAGAAGAGTTACGAATTGACGAATGATGAAAGAAAGGTCCACAATCTTGACCAAGTAGCTAGAACTGAAATCATTGAGACTCTTAGTAAAGACTGGATAGAGAAGGTTAAGAGATGCAAAACAGCCAAAGAGATGTGGCAAACTTTAGCCAATGTTTGTGAAGGATCTGATCAAGTCAAGGAAAACAAGCTACGATCGATTGTGCATACATTTGAAACATTCAAAATGAAAGAAAATGAGTCTGTGGATCAGTTTGATGTTAGGTTGACCAATCTTCTCAACAAAACAGCTGACCTTGGAAAGAATTATTCGAGAAAAAGAGATTAATAACAAGATTACGAGATCATTAACCAAGAGATGGAGAGAAAAATCCAATATCCTTAAAGCAACTCAAGATTTATCCTCTATTACTCACCATACTTTATTTTCTCATCTTAAAGCTTTAGAGTACGATATCCAGATAGAAGATGAGGAAGATGAGATGGAGTCAAGTACCTCATCCAAGTCTGTTGCCTTTGTCGGTAAAGAAGACAAGATGTCAACAGAATCTGTAGGAGCCGATCTATCTCTGAAAGAAGCAGATGGCTTTACTAACAAAAAGGTATGATAAATTGAGAAAGAAGTATAAGAGAAATAAATTGAGATTTGTAGGTAAGGATAGACAAAGATCCAGATCGAGATAGGAAGGTGGGTAAATCTTCGTATGATGACAAAAATAGGAGCCGGACAAGAAGATACGAGATCACTGTCGGAAGAAATACTTCCAGTCCCAGATCGAGGCAGAGTGACATTTGCTATACATGCAACAAGCCGGGACATTTCAGCTATGACTGTCCTTAATCGACTCCTAAAGAAAGGGAAGAAAAGAGGAAGAAAAGAGACAGGAGATTTGCGAGATCAAAGAGCTTTGTTGGCTGAAGAAAAAGAGCCAAAGAAATCATCATCATCTTCATCATCCTCATCCGACTTCGGATCGAGATGATGAGATCTGTCTCATGGCTAATGAGGTAATCTACTATTCATCGTCGAGATAATGATTCTTGTCGATCTGCATCCGATCATGACCAAACTATTATTCATGAGTTATTGAGAGATTTAAAGACATCTTTAGCTGCTTATAAACAGCTAGAGACAGTAATTTGTTTTTAAAGGATCGATTCAAATTCTAAATAAAGGCAAGCGGTGATGAATCGCTCAGAGACCGAGGAAACATTCAAGGGGGAATGTTTTCTTGATCAAGCTAGTACATCACCACTTACCTGAAAGGTTAGAAAATGAATTAAATATTTTAAAAGACAAATTTGAAGTAGTCTGTGCTGAAAATGAGTTAATTAAGAAAGACAATGAGAAGCTTGTCTTCAAAATTAGCCACTTAATAATTCACAATCGGTAATAGATCATATTTTTAATACTTCTAAAAATCTCATGATAAGATAGGTCTTGGTTATGATAGGAACAATAAATCAGATGTTCAAAAACCTAGAAAATTTGTGAAAGCATCTGTTCAATCAAAGGATATTAAAATTGGTCCATGGAAACCAACTAGTCGGATAAGGACTACATCTTCGATCTGAAACCAAGAATTCAGTGAAAACTCCCTATCGACTAGAAGGAATCCAAGAACCAAAATAAGAAGATTTTCTTATTATAATTCTTTTGATGGAAGAAGCAAATGCTATCCTACATTTCCTAAGTTTAGGAAAATTACTCAATCTGAATACAACAAGTTATCATTCAAAAATGATATAATTGTAGATGCATTTGGTAGAAAACTTGAGTCGATTTGTTGTCTAAAGATGAGATGTTTATTTGGATTCCTAAAGTGATTCTTGACCCAAAAGGACCCAAGATCACTAGGGTACCTCAAAACTAATCTGCTTTATAGGATTCACAGGATCATCACTCAAGGAAGAGATCTTAGCTTCAATATGGTACATTGATAGTGGTTGTTCACAACATATGACCCATAATAAGAAGTCATTATCAAATTTTCAAAGCATTGATGGTCCAAGAGTTTTATTTGGTGATAATAATTGTGGTCGACTAAAGGTGTAGGTACTCTGATTATCAAGGATATTCGTATCTCGAGGTATATTTTGTTGAAGGTTTGAAACATAATCTGCTATCTCTGTTTCTCGACTTTGTGATAAAGGTTTTCTTGTAAAATTCTCAAAGGATAAATGTGATATTTTAGATAATCTCTCAGATAAGGTACTATTAATCGGCTTCAGACATGGAAATGTCTATGTGGCAAACTTTAATAGTTGTCCCAAAGATACTTGTCTGATAGCTAAGGGTGGAGAAGATATCACTGCTATGGCACAAGAGGCTTAGTCATCTGAATTTCAAAACTCTTGGCAAGTTAGCTAAAAAGAACCTTGTCAAGGGATTACCTGAAAAACTTTTATCTACTGATCTTAAATGTGATGCTTGTCAAAAAGGTAAATGACCTAGACACTCATTTAAGAGTATTAACTCCTCTTCATCCGAAAGAGTGTTACAACTTCTTCATCTGGATCTGTTTGGACCTCGTTTCACCTCTTAGTTTTAGTGGAAGGAAATATACTCTTGTTGTAGTAGATGACTTTTCTAGATACACTTGGGTTATATTTCTTTTCAAGAAAAATGAGACTATGAACAAGATTCTGATGCATTGAGACAGCATTCGAGAATGAAAAGGGTGTTAATATTATTAAAATAAGGAGTGATAAGGGCACAAAATTTTTGAATTCTTGTTTATCTAATTTTTCAATGAGTGTGGAATTATTCATGAGACATCTTCAGCAAGATCTCCTCAACAAAATGGAGTGGTTGAAAGAAGGAATAGAACTTTGAAGGAAGCGGCCGGGAGCATGTTGGTGAGTATAATACCCTCATAGGTTACGGGTGAAGCCATCAACACGGCTTGCTATACCCGAACAGTGCTTAGTTGTCAAAGACAAGGGTAAGACTCCTTATGAGATTTGGAAGGGTAAGATTCCAAGGATCTCATACTTCAAAGCTTTTGGTTGTAAGTGTTTCATACATAACAATGGGAAATCTAAGTTAAGAACTTTTGATGCTAAAGCGGTGATGGAATATTCTTGGGATATTCTAATACTTCAAAGGCATTTAGAGTTTTTAACAAGACAACCCTTTGTGTGGAGGAAACTCCTCATGTTGTTTTTGATGAGTTATATTCCTTCTCGGATAAAGTGAATCAAATTTCGAAAGTCTAGATAAAATTGAACTGTCCAAGACTAAACACGTAAGCTGTCTATCTACCTAGTCTTGATTCGGAATCGGATGAAGAAGAATCCCCATCGATAATCGAAGACAACTTCATCGACTCCATCGAGAACAAACACCCTTGATATCGGTGATCGGCGGGGTCGGTGATGAAGGGGAACGTCGGTGAGGTTGAGTCGGAAGAGTTGCCTCGAGACTCAAGATGATGACTCTTCTCCTCACATAGGCAAAAGGATGAGAAACTATCATCCATCCGATCAGTTATAGGAGATCCATCTAGTAGTGTGCGAACACGAATGATGCTAGACTGCGAAAGTCTTTTCGGTTGTTATGTATCGCTTCTTGAACCCAAGTCTATTGAGGAAGCCCTATCGGACTCAAAGCTGGATAATGACCATGCGGGAAGAAGCTGCATCGGTTTGAAAGGCAAAAAGTATGGGATCTAGTGGAAAGACCCTTACACGTAAAGATTATAGGCACCAAATGGGTGTTTAAAAATAAAGCAGATGAGAACAATATTATTGTTCGAAATGAGGCAAGACTGGTTGCACAAGGTTATTCACAGTCTAAGGGAATAGACTATGATGAAACCTATGCTCCGATTGCGATTAGAAGCAATAAGATTGTTCTTGGCATTTGCAGCATATAAATCTTTCAAAGTCTTTCAAATGGATGTTAAGTCTGCTTTTCTTAATGGTGTGTTACTTGAGGAGGTCTATGTAGAGCAGCCTCCTGGGTTTAAGATCAATAACAAGGTCTATAAACTCAACAAAGCTCTATATGGACTGAAACAAGCTCCCGTGAGCATGGTATGATACTCTATCTGATTTCTTGACATCAAATGGCTTTACTAAAGGTAAGATTGATAGAACTTTGTTTAGAAAGGAAGTAGATGGCAACATCTTACTAGTTCAAATTTATGTAGATGACATAATTTTTGGTTCACCTAATCTAAATTATGTGAAGAGTTTAGCATTCTCATGAAAAACAGGTTTGAAATGTCAATGATGGGAGAATTAACATACTTTCTAGGCTTACAGATTAAACAGGATGAGTAAGGGTATATGTATACATCGATCTAAGTATGCTAAGGATCGATTGAGAAATTTGGAATGACAACTAGCAGAGAAGTTAAAATACCTATGGCAACTAACTTCTCAATGGATTCGAATGAGCGGGGATACCCACCGATGCATCGGAGTATCGTGGGTGATTGGATCTCTTCTCTATCTCACTGCCAAGTAGACCGAGACATAGCTTTTGCGGTTGGGGTATGTGCAAGATTTCAGTCTAATCCCAAGAAAACTCATCGGGAGACGGCTAAGAAAATCCTTAAATATCTCAAAGGAACCGTGCAAGTAGGGTTATGGTACCCGGTGATGAAAACTTTGGTGACGGAGTTATTGATTCAGACTTTAGAGGATGTAAGATTGATAGAAAATCCACTTCGAACTTGTCAATTCTTAGGCAACAAATTAATTTCTTGGTTATCCAAGAAGCAGGACATCTGTTGCCACCTCTACAAGCGAAGGTGAATACATGGTGGAAGTTGTTGCTCTCAACTCCTCTGGATTAGTCAACAACTTAGAGATTATAATATTCAAACATCATTTGTTCCTATTTCTTGTGATAGTAATAGTGCAATAGCAATGACTTACAATCTGTTCTACATTCTAGATGTAAGCATATAGATATTAGGCATCATTTCATTAGGGATCATGTTGAAAAGAATGACATTAGAATTGAGAAAATTGCCACTTTGAATCACAAAGAGTGATATTCTTACAAAACCATTAGCTGAATCTAGGTTTAAAGAAATGTGCTTAGAATTAGGATTACTTGATGCATCTTTAGCTGGTTTCTAATTTGTGTGCATCTGTTTTCTTATTTCTTTTCTTTTCTTTTCTTTAAATTAATGTCTAGAAAGAATTATCAGGACTAGATATGTGTCAAAGGGCAATCAGTAGCGATATCATTGATCTCCTTTTAGGAATCAAGAATCAAGGATTAGTCATATTGACCTTATCTAAATTGATAATTACTTGTCCGACATTGAGTAAATCGAACAAAGGACACAATAGTCGGTGATCTCTGAGAAAACCAGATGACTATTTACATCCTATCTGATTAATCTTAAGCTTCGATGGTTTCTTTTGAGTATATATTTTTGCGAGAGCAGTCATGTATCATCTTGTTTCATCTCTTCTTATTCAAACCTCATTATTCGATTATTTTTTTTTCTTAAATAAACTGCATTTTCAAAATTGTTGAACAACCATGTTTTAGAAAAGTAAATCGAGTCTGTTTTGTTTAAACTTGTTTTGAAATTGCTAAAAAGTTACATCTAAAAGTTGATTTTCAAAATCGAGACGGGTTACTCTATCAGAATGACTTTTCAAACCCATCTGTTTTTAAACTAACTGCTTTTCAAACTCATCTGTTTGAAAACCTTTAGTTGAAGTAAGATACCACTTGGTGACGTCGGGTATACTTACTTCTCTGCATAAAGTAACCTATATCGGTCAAATCAACAAATATAAAGTAACTATTTACGCATTCTAAAGGCGATTATAATTCACGCTGAATCCTAATTGCTTATCTTAGTTTTTAACCGTTGATTAATACTCGGTAAAAACTTTTTGAATAAATGGCTCGATTAATTCAAGTTTTCTAAAATGGCGGTTTCTCTTTCCAATCTTCCCCCTATAAATACATCTTCTTCTTCCCTAAATCATTTTCTTTCCATTCTCGAAAACACGCACATATTTTCAAACCCTTTTTCATTCACAATATTTCCAATGGCATCTTCTTCTAAAACCACCAAAACTTATAAACCCAAATATATCTCTACCAATATTTCTCATTTCAAGATGAATGAGGAATTTTTCAAAAACCGATTAAAGACAGAAATGTATGTTGATTTTGAAACAACCAATGACTCGAGAATCAGCGAAATTCTTCGTCTTCTCGAAGCATCGTGACTCGGAGGTTTTCTTTCATTGAAGTCTTCTCAAAATAAAACAACAGATTTGCTAGGGGCAGAATTTTTGGCAAGAATGGAGGACACCCGTGATGGGTTTGATACTTGATTGATGGGGCGACTACGAGTTATTCAAGAGAAAGTATCTCGAGAATTTTTGATACGTCAATGGAGGGAGTTAATCCATTAACGTACAAGGAGGATGAATGGGAAGAGTCCTTTGATATGATGGCTGTGGTATCACAAAGAGGTACACGGAGGGATTTAAAGAAGAACCTGCTCGGAAGAAAATACGGGTTGTTGATGACGATAGTAACGTAAGGCGGTGTTGGGTGAGCAGAGCTCACATGATGGGTTAACCAAACCCAGTTGTGTGTGATGCGAGCCATTTTGGATGGTGTGCAAGTCAATTGGGTAGATTTGCTGGTTTATAAGTTGAGGGAGGAGAAGAAACGCATCATTTTCAAATCATCGCAGAGGGCTGGATTCCCACTTCTACGATCGGCCTCTTCAACAAAATCACTGTACTTCTTGAAGGGCTGAATAAGGAAGTCGATCGAGAGTGGGTACTAAAAAGTACTCCAAGCAAAAGGGAATCCTCACCAAGGATGACAGACTTGGAGGAAATCCAGACTCGGATGATGAGTCCGATGCTGAGGGCTCAAAGGCAGGAGTTAGCAGTCGGAGGTCCATCAACCGGCAATGAACCAGTTGAGGTGGCCCAGTGAGGTCGAAACAGAGGGACATGAGGCGGCAGCAGGCTGAGGTCGCACCTCAAGAAGAATCTGCTGAAACAGTGCTGCAGTCCCAAGGACGTTTGAGAGGAGGAAGAAGAGGAGGCTGGTGAAAGCCTCGGAAAAGAAGAAGGGGAAAGCTCGTCACGCTCCCGCCAAAGTTGCCTCGAGATGAAGAGGAAGAAGAGGAGGCTGAAATTCCTTTGGTAAGGAGGCCAAGACGAGCAGCTCAAAGCTCGAAGGATCCACCAAATCTGGTAGCTCCGAGCAGATGGAGTTATCAATTCTGCTACCAGAGGAGGTCCCAGTCCTTAAGATAGCAAATGAGGTTGGTCACCTGGAGGTTCCACTCTCCCCAACCAAGGAAGCTGCTCTTTCCCTATTCTTGAGGCGGGTATAAGTCTCTCTCCATCTCCTACCTTATCTCTTGAACATGGCAATGAAGAAATGCCCAGTGGCATTTCGAGCCTTTGACTCACCTGAAATCCCACCACCAAATAGGCAATGAAGGAGTATCCCAGCCGGGTACTCCAGAGCCTCTCCCACACCTACCTCCCCTACACCCAAATCCAAATTCCACCAACAGAGTCCGAACCTACCCCATCTCCTATATCCATCCCTACCACACAACCTCAAACATCTTCTCCAACCCCATCCGAACAAATAGCACTCCCTACGGTCCAAACCTCACCAATTCCAATAATATCCTACTCCTCTCTTCCAACTATCCAAACTCAATCTATTCCTCTCCCATCTCCTCAACCGAACAAATACCCTCCTCGTCGACTCCTCAACCGAGGATGATGACACCTGATCTAAGCCCAACCACCGCTATCTCCTCTATTCTATCCCTTGTCGAGAAAAAGATCAATGCTACTTTTAGAAGGAAGATGGAAAGGAAGACAAGGAGGATGGTCAAAGTCACATGCAGACACGATGCTAGCCAAAGATGAGAGAAGTTAAGGTAACACTTTACGATAAAATTATAAATGTCACTAACTCTGTTGGCTGGTAAAGTGAAAGCAATGGAGGATGAGCTGAGGGCATTGAAAGAGGAAGTAAAAGGGTATAATCAGCTGGTAGTGAGTGAGTTGGTCAGTAGATCACTCGGACTTGAGAGTCAAGTGCAATATATTGGATGAAAAACTCTCGGCCTTGGCAGATGAAGTTAAAAGGGGAAAAAGTCAAGCAGAGAAGAGACAAGCCCTCACACCGTGGTCGAGGAGACCAGAAAGATGTAGGCATGAAGGCCAACACAGCCTGATCCTGGAGGCAGCCGGGGAGGAAGCTCGAATCAAGTTTGATGAGCTGGCCGCTCTCCAGTGAGGGTGAGTCAACTTGAAGAAGCTATAAAGGAGGATGAGGAGAAGAGAAGGAAAGATGAGGAGGAAAGGACCGAGAAGCTCTTGGCTTAGCTAAAAGAATCCGAATCTAGGAGCCAAGGGAAAGGAAAGGAAGTAGCGATCATCGAGCCCGGATCACCAACTTGTTACTGTGGCTGCTAAAGGAAAAGGAAAGAGGGAAGCTGATTATTCTAATCTCTCGGATGAGCGGATCAAAAGAATTAAGAGAGAGATGGAATATTTTGGCAAGAAAGAGAAGAAGAGGCAGAGAAAGAAGAAAGACTCCAATGTCTTTTGGAGTCTTCTTGAACGAAAATGGCTTATCAAGGATCGGGCGGGGAAATTTAGGCCATTCCATACAACGTCTGCACCTCCTAAGCCGTGGTTTTGCGGAAAATATGTCTTGAATATAAAGATAAGAACACGGAGGGAATGTGGATGTACTATTGGTACATTCTTAAAGCTCCAGGCAACTCAACAAGATCCAGATTTGGCTTGGCACGAGTGGATTGAGCAAGTAGGCCTTGAGACTTCTATGCTCATTTCTTTGGAAGAAGGCGATGTAGAATTCAATGTCAACGATCTCTCCAGCCTTCGAGTATGCCATTCCTGCGAAGAAGTCTGATGGTACCTTGGACCTAGACTGGTTCAAGGGATTCTTAAGAAAGCAGAGGCCGAATGCTGACTTACTCAAGAGGAGGATCTCAAGCGGCTTAGGAGGCGCGTATTCAATCGGCTAATGATCCTTAAGAAGAACAATGGGGAGTTTAATAGAAACAGACTTTTCTTTTCCTTAATTCTATTTTTCTATTATCTTCTCACTTGTAATCTTTGTAAATCCAATGTGAATATACTATGTTTGATTCATTTTACTTGTCTTATTTTCTTAAAGTTATTTTTACCGCTTTAAGAAAAACTTAAAATTGTTTAAGTATAAGTCATCTCGAGAATTTTATATCTCGAGACTTAAATTTTTAACCTAAGTCTTAAGACTCATTTGGTTTCCTAAGTTTTTTTTTTTGTTTTTAAAGGGAGTCTAAAAGATCTAAAGTTTTTAATAAAATCATTTGTAGTGTGAAGAATGTGCTTTGATATACCTATCTATTGATCTTGATAAACTCGAACTAACTTCATTTGTGAGTGTGTCTATTCTTGTAGGTTTTAACTTCATCAAAAAGGGGGAAATTGTTAGATCAAGATTGTTTTGATGAGTTAAAAGACTATTCCAGATGAGCAGACTATGATAAAGAATCAAGACTAAGTTCAAGTACTAAGCCGATCGACCGGGTCGAGGGTAACTCAAGTCACCAAGACGAAATCACAAGTCATCTGAGACAACCTCAATCCTAGTCATCTGCAGGAGACAAGTATAAAGAGCTCGACGAGGTCAAGACAAGCCGAGTAGAATAAGAAAGGCGAAGTTTTCACCAAGTCACCATGACGAGTAGGAAGTATCACCGAGGTCTCAAGCGCTTTTCAAGATTAAGTTTGTTATAGCGGTTTCAAGTTTGTTAGAACTAACTAACAAACTAACTGTCTTTCCGCACTTATAAATAGGTCTAGGCATTTCATTTTTTCATATAGATAGAACACTTATGCATATTCGATTTTACACACTATTCACTACTCGTATTTCAATCACAATCTTTTCACAAGTATTTCAAGAGAGTTCTCAAAAGTTCTAAGTGTTTTTAGAACACTTTTCTTGTAATCTTCAAAATCCAATACTCACCGTAATAGTTAGATTTTAGAGAAGGATTTAGGAGATTGAAGATTTGAAGATTTGTATGAGTTGTAAGTTGTAAGTGAAAGTAAGAAAGTAAGCAAGAGCGAGTCCCTTCTTGATTGAAGAAGGAGAGTGGATGTAGGATTATTAAAATCCGAACCACTATAAATCCTGGTGTTATTTCTTGCTTTCTTTAATTTCATTCAATTTATAATTTTGTTAATTCAAGATTAAAGTTCGATCTTAACTAAAATCTGAATATCAACCTTACTTTTGATCTTGTTAAAAGTTGAGTTCTCAATTATATTCCGTTGTGTTTAATCGATATTTTGAATTGATTTTGAAAAGATTTGAAAATTCTACAAAATCAATTCAAACCCCCTTTCTAGATTTTGTTCTAGGAAGCTAACTCAAGGTTGTTAATCAACTCAACTTTCCGGGACCAACACCTATTTATAAGTCTCAAAAGACAGGTTAGTTTGTTAGTCGGTTCTAACAAAGCGGAAACCGCTTTAACAAACTTAAGCTTGAAAACGGCTATTGTCCTCGGCTGATTTCTCCTACTTGTCTGCGGTGACTTGGTGAAGACTCGCTTTCTTATTCTACTCAGCTTGTCTTGACCTCGTCTGAGCTCTTCATGATCGCCTCCCTGCAGATGACTAGACTTGAGCTTGTCTCCGGATGACTTGCAACTTCTGGTCTCCGATGACTTAATCGAGGCCTTGACCTAGTCTCGAATAGCTTAGTATCGAACTCGATCTTAGCTGTTCTTCAACGTTGTCTGCTCACCTAGATTGATCTTTTAACTCATCAAAAGTTTTCTTGATCTAACAATTTCCCCCTTTCTAATGAAGTTAAAACCTACAAGAAAGAGACACACTCACAGTGAAGTTAGTTTAGAGTTAATCAAGATTTAACACTTAGGTACATCAACACATTTACACTTTAACTGCATTCAATTAACACAAAGCACTTTAAAAAACAAGTCTTTTAATCTTAGAAAAACTTTTAAGTCTTAGATTTTAAAAACATTTTAGACTTAGAAAAATTTTGAAAACTTTAAGTCTGAGATGATAAATTTCTCGAGATGATTTATACTAAAAATTTAAGATTTCTTAAAGCGGGAAAAAACTTTAAGAAAATACGACAAGTAACACTTATAAGTCAAACATGATTTATTCACATCAGATTTACATGATACAAAAATCAAAAGATAAAAAGATAAGGAAAAGAGAATGATCCTATTTTCGGACTCCCCACCGATTGGCTTCAGAATGGCCAACCGGTGAAGACCCTCTTCCTTAGCTTTTTAAGCTCTTCTTCATCTTTCAACCCAGACTCCACTTGACTTTGGCAATGATGCCTTTAATCCAGATTCATGTCTATTGAGCCATCTGGGTTGGTCTTGGGTCTGCCGTCTCATAAGCCGGAGCACAAAGATCAAGCATTGAAAACTTGTCTCGCTTCAACCAGCAGCCTCTCGATAGAGATCTTTGTCTTCCTTTTCTATCCACTCGTGCCACCTCGGGTCCTCGCCTTGCGGCTCTTGAATCGAGACCCCTTCAAGATGTACCGGTGATACATCCATCTCGGCGTCGAGAATATTATCCTTGTACTCTTTGAAGAGTTTGCCAATGCGACCTTTGGCGGGTTGAGTGTCCGATGATAGGGCACGAAATCCGCTTCGTCTGCCCCTTTCATCTCCCACTTCCTCACATCCTTGCTCCATCTCATTTCAGTCCCTTATTCTTCTTTTTCAGCTTCTTTCTTTCCCTTTCACCATAGAAAGCCTGCTCTCTCATGATCCTGCAGATCTGTTCCTCGAGCAAATTAGAGTAGTCGAGGCTCCCTTTTTCTTTTCTCGGACAATGTGAGCTTGGGACATAGCACTTTTGCTTGAGCAGACTCCTCGACCAGCTTCCCTTCCCCTTTCCTTTCACCTCGATTCTTGCTTTTTGCATTCTTTGATTTTTGCAAGCAAATGAGCAGACTTATCTTCTTCCTCCTTCTTCCTTCTCGCCTCATCTTCCTTCAAAGCTTCCTCTAGTTGGCTGACCCTCAGGTGAAGTGCAGCCAGCTCATCAGATTTAATGCGAGCTTCCTCCTGCTGCCTCCAACTCAGTGTC
The DNA here is from genome assembly GCA_030762865.1 of Paraleonurus japonicus. NCBI lineage: Eukaryota > Viridiplantae > Streptophyta > Magnoliopsida > Lamiales > Lamiaceae > Paraleonurus > Paraleonurus japonicus. Next base: position 19,029,796 of record CM061061.1, on the reverse strand, counting down.
TTTGATTTTGTATCGACTTTGCTCCTCGTCTCATCCACCACAAACTGTGAGTGCCAACTCTCTTTCTTTCACTTCCTTTTTCCCCTTTTTCACTTCATCGCCTAAGGCGATCGGCTTCGTCTCCGAGATCATTGCAATTCACCCCCAAGTCCGACTTGTCCAAAGCTAATGAGTCCACCACAATTGCATTGTATTCTGTCACTTGAGTTTTCAGCCCATGCACTTCCTCCCACAAAGTTAGTAATAGAAGTAATCTTTTGGGTTAGATTTACCTCTACTTCTCTCATGTTTGTGATCATTGCCTCGGTGATTGCCTTCACCATCTTCTTTGTTAAGCTCGCAGCTTCTTCTCAAAGGCCTCGCTTCATCTTCCTCTCCATTTGAGCGATTATCGAAGTGATGGCTGAGGTGGGGCTTAAGTCACTCTCCTCATCCTCGACGAGGATTCGGATGAGGAAGAAGTGGGAGTGTGGGGTTCGAAATTTGGGGGAGGAACCTGGTTAGCTCATCTGGATATCCTACGGAAGGAATAAGAAGTGATGTCTATTTCGGGTGGAGGTGTGGTTTGAGTTGGAGAAGTGAAGTGTTGAGTTTCAGGTGGGGTTGGGGTGGATGTGGTAGGTAGCTCAATTTGTGGAGTGATGGTGGGAATGGAGGTGGTTTCTGTTGGGTAGAGATGGGGATAGTTTCAGCTTGGGTTTGGGTGTTTTGCGACAACCGTGGCTGTTGTAGAGGCTCGGAGGTGCCAGTAGGGCACACCTCTTCATTGCCAGTGGGGATTCGGTGAGAGAGAGAGATGAGTTAGTACCTTCCTCCCGAATGGGGAGAGTGCAGCTTCCTTGGCCGGAGAAGACAGAACATCCAGCTTTGCAACCTCACCGCAATCTCGGTCTGGGAAATTCTTCAGCGGTAGAGTAGAGGCTTCCGTCTGTCTACCGGCTGCCGGATGATTGAGACGTCTGGAGGACCTCCTCGAAGAATAAATTGGTTACCTTCATCAAAGTCCTCGTCATTGTTGGCTGGTAGCAGTTCGGACGGCTCAACAATTGGTGTCTTCTGCGAGGCTCGACCAGCCTCCTCCTCGACCTCCTCCTCCTCCTTGGGGACCTTACGAGATTCTTGCCTCCTCGGTGTTACTTCCTAACACTGGATCCTCGGCTGGTTGAGCTTCGCTCACCGGCTCGGCAACCTCATTGCTGGAAGTTGGGGTTCAGCTTGCCTCTCGAGCCCCGGGTGCTTCTTGCTCCTCTGCCTCCTAGCATCATCGACTCATCATCCGAGTCGTGCACACCCCCAATCCTTTCATTCTTCGTCGGTAAGCCTTTACGCTTAGAATATTTTTTCAATCCTTCCCTTGTCTCGAACCTCTTGTTCAGACCCTCCATCAACACCGTGATCTTGTTAAACAAGCTCACAGTTGAGGAAACTGTCCCGATCTCCTCCATCTGGATTATATAGCAACCTCGGCTTCTCCTCCTTCGGTCTCTAAATAAAAATCAACCCAATCTACTTGTACTCCATAAAAATGGCTCTCATAAAGACAAACGTGACTTTGTCACTCCATCATGGGAGCTTTGATCTCCTAGGATCAACTTGGTCACGATTGTCATGAGCGGCCTATACTTCCTCCTTAGCATATGCTTCTTCAAATCTCTCCTTACTCCTCTCGTAGGTAATCCTTGCAAACAAGTCAAACAAATCCTCCCATTCATCCTCCTTATACGTCGGAGGATTCACCCCTTCCATTGAGGTATCTAGAATCCGTGCAACATTCTCCTTTGAGTACTCCGGTTGAGTACCTTCAACATTAGTTTTGAAACCATTCTCTGTAAATTCACTTCTATCAAGGAACTCGCTCCAATGAAATCTGCAGTTTTGTTACGTGGAGATTTGAGTGAACAAAAACCTCGCAACCTTGAAGCTTCCAATAATCCTAAGATTTCTCTGGATTCTAGGTTATCGGTTGTGTCAAAGTCTACAAACATCTCAGCTTTAAGCTTATTCTTCACAACCTCTGAATTCATCTTGAAATCCGATTTGGCGGAGGTTATAAAAGTAGGAGGTTTTGGTGTTTGAGAAGAAGAGGATGCCATTGATAAAATTTTTTTTTTTTTGAGAGATGAAAATTTTCCAGTAAATTTCTCGAGTAGGAAAATGAAAGTAAAAATTTAAAAGCAAGAAGGTAAGTTTTTAAACGAGGGGGAGAAAGAGGGAAAGTTGGGAAGGCGATACGTGGCACGATCTCACGGTTTTCTTTTAAATCGTTGATTTAAAAAGCGCGTGTAAAACATCGGCAGTTTAGCGAAAAAATCGCTTCAATTCAGGCGCGTGGCCTTTACGCCGTCTTGAATTGCGTAAAAAGTAACCGTTTAACCTACATTAGGCGGCTAATAGACTTGCTTTATCGAAGTAATTAGTATACACGTAAGCAATGAGATATCTTTCTTAACACTCGGGTATTCTATTTCGAGACTTGGTAAATGTCGGACTTGGTCAAAATGACCTTGTCTTATATTTTTCAAAAACTTTCTCCTAGTCGATTTTGAAAAACACAAATGTTTAAAACTTAACACAAGATTTTCAGTTTTAGTCACTAGAACAAATTAATTTGAAATACTCGAGACTTATAAAATTTTATTTGAAAACAAAGGTTTTGAGGAGAGATAAAGATGAAGGTTTTACGATTGAAGAGATTTAAGAGACAAATGCAGTATACATTCCTGCAAAACAAACTCATCAAAACTATTAGTAGCTGGGTAGATCGAGAAAGGGTGCAGATAGTCATCTGTTTTCAAGAAATCGAGATGACTATTGTGTCCTAGTACTGATTTACCGAATGTCGAATAAGTAATCATCAAGTCGGATAAGGTCAATATGACTAATCCTTGATTCTTGATTACTAAAAAAGGAAATCAATGATATCAGCTACCCGATTGTCCTATGACACATACCTAGTCCGATAATTCTTTCTAGACATTGATTTAAAGAAAAGAAATAACCAGAAATAAGGAATACATTAAACGGATGCAAACCAATTAGAAATCAGCTAAAGATGCATCAAGTAATCCTAATTCTAAGCATAATTCTTTAACGCTAGACTCAAATAATGGTTTTGTAAGAATGTCTCCGCTCTTTGTGACTCGGTGGCTATTTTCTCAATCCTAATGTCATTCTTCTCAACATGATCTCTAATGAAATGATGCCTAATGTCTATATGCTTACATCTTGAATGCGAAGCGAGATTGTAAGTCATTGCTATTGCACTATTACTATCACGGTAAATAGGAACAGTGATGTTTGAATATTATAATCTCTAAGGCATTGACTAATCCAGAGGAGTTGAGAGCAACAACTTCCGGTGCCATGTATTCGGCTTCGATTGTGGAGGTGGCAACAAATGTCTGTTTCTTGGATAACCAAGAAATTAATTTATTGCCTAAGAATTGATAAGTTCTGAAGTGGATTTCCTATCAATCTTACATCCTCCAAAGTCTGAATCAATAACTTGTCACTCAAAGTTGTCATCAGTGGGTACCATAACCCTACTTGCAAGGTTCCTTTGAGATATTTTAGAATTTTCTTAGCCGTCTCCAGATGAGTTTTCTTGGGATTAGACTGGAATCTTGCACATACCCCAACCGCAAAGGCTATATCGGCCTACTTGCGGTGAGATAGAGAAGAGATCCAATCAGTCCACGATACTCCGTTGCATCTGTGGGTATCCACTGCTCATCTGAATCCATAGAGAAGTTAGTTGCCATAGGTATTTTAACTTCTCTGCTAGTAGTCATTCCAAATTTCTCAAACAGATCCTTAGCATATTTAGACTGATGTATAAATATACCCTTACTCATCTGTTTAATCGTAAGCCTAGAAAGTATGTTAATTCACCCATCATTGACATTTCAAACCTGTTTTTCATGAGAATGCTAAACTCTTCACATAATTTGCATTAGGTGAACCAAAGATTATGTCATCTACATAAATTTGAACTAATAAGATGTTACCATCTACTTCCTTTCTAAACAAAGTTCTATCAATCTTACCTCTTGAAAATCCATTTGAAGTCAAGAAATCGAGATAAGGTATCATACCAAGCTGCGGGAGCTTGTTTCAGTCCATATAGAGCTTTGTTGAGTTTATAGACTTTGTTATTGATCTTAAACCCGGAGGCTGCTCCACATAGACTTTCTCAAGCAACACACCATTAAGGAAGGTAGACTTAACATCCATTTGAAAGACTTTGAAAGATTTGTATGCAGCAAATGCCAAGAACAACCTTATTGCTTCTAATCGCAACTGGAGCATAGGTTTCATCATAGTCTATCCCCTCGGAGTGAGTAACCTTGTGCAACCAATCTTGCCTTATTTCGAACAATAATGTTGTTCTCATCTGCTTTTGTTTTTAAACACCCATTTGGTGCCTATAATCTTTACGTGTAAGGGTCTTTCCACAAGTTCCCATACATTTTGCCTTTCAAACTGATGTAGTTCCTCCTGCATGGCGATTATCCGATTTAGATCTGATAGAGCTTCCTCAATAGACTTGGGTTCAAGAAGTGACACATAACATTGAAAAGACTTTCGTAGTCCAAAGATCATTCGTGTCTGCACACTACTAGATGGGTCTCCTATAATCGATCGGATGGATGATAGTTTCTCATCCTTTTGCCTATATGAGGAGAAGGATCCTTATCTTGAGTCTCGGTAGGCAACTCCTCGACTCTTCCTCGGTGACGTTCCCCCTTCATCGGTGACCCCATTGATCGGTGGCGTCAAGGGTGTGCATTACGATGGAGTCTGATCGAGAAGTTGTCTTCCGATTATCGGATGGGGATTCTTCTTCATCGATTACGAATCAAGACTAGGTAGATAGACGAGTTCTATGTTTAGTCTTGGTCATTCAATTTTATCTAGACTTTCGTAAATTTGATTCACTTTATGCGAGAAAGAATATAACTCATCAAAAACAACATGAGGGGTTTCCTCCACACAAAGGGTTGTCTTGTTAAAAACTCTAAATGCCTTGGAAGTGTTAGAATATCCCAAGAATATTCCATCACCGCCTTAGCATCAAAAGTTCTCAACTTAGAATTGCTATTGTTATGGATAAAACACCTACAACCAAAAGCTCAAAATATGAGATTCTTGGAATCTTACCCTTCCAAATCTCATATGGAGTCTTACCCTTGTCTTTAACAACCAAGCACATTGCAGGTATAACAAGTGTGTTGATGGCTTCACCCGAGAACCTGTGAGGGGTTTCATACTCGGCTAACATGCTCACTGTTGCTTCCTTCAAAGTTCTATTCCTTCTTTCAACCACTCCATTTTGTTGAGGGGTTCTTGCTGAAGATGTCTCATGAATAATTCCACACTCATTGAAAAAGTTAGATAAACAAGAATTCAAAAATTATGTGCCCTTATCACTCCTTATTTTAATAATATTAACACCCTTTTCATTACGAATGCATGCAGAGCAGATCGGGGATCTTGTTTATAGTCTCATTTTTCTTGAAAAGAAATATAACCCAAGTGTATCTAGAAAAGTCATCTACTACAACAAGAGTATATTTCCTTCCACTGAAACCGAGAGGAGAAACAAGTCCAGATGAAGTAGTTGCAAAACTCTTTCGGATAAAGAGGAGTTAATACTCTTAAATGAGTGTCTAGCCGTTTACCTTTCGACAAGCATCACATTTAAGATCAGTAGATAAGAGTTTCTCAGGTAATCCCTTGACAAGGTTCTTTTTAGCCACTTACTAAGGGTCTTGAAATTCGGATGACTAAGCCTCTTGTGCCATAGCCAGTGAGGTCTTCTCCACCCTTAGCTATCGAGACAGTATCTTTGGGGCAACTATTAAAGTTGGCCACATAGACATTACCATGTCTCAAGCCGATTAAAAGTACCTTATACGAAGAATTGTCTAAGATATCACATTTATCCTTTGAAAATTTGCCAAGAAAACCTTTATCACAAAGTGGGAAATAGATATCGATTATGTTTCAAACCTTCAACAAAATATACCTCGAGATACCTGAATATCCTTGATAATCGTAGTACATACACCTTTAGTCGACCACAATTATTGTCTCCAAATAATACTATTGGACCATCAATGCTTTGGAAATTTGATAACAGACCTCTTGTTATGGGTCATGTGTTGTGAACAACCACTATCAATGTACCATGTAGAAGCTAAGATCTCTTCCTTGAGTGATGATCCTGTGAATCTTGAAAAAGCAGATTAGTTATAAGGTACCCTAGTGATCTTGGGTCCTTGAAGGTCAAGCATCACTTTAGGTAACCAGATAAAAATCTCATCTCCAAATAATAAATCGACTTGGTCTCTCTACCAAATCTGTCTACAATTGTATCACTTTTAAATGATAGCTTGTTGTATTGATTTAGTAATTTTCCTAAACTTAGAAAATGTGGGATAACATCTGCTTTTTCCATCAAAAGTATTATAATAAGAATTTCTTCTTATTTTGGTTCTTGGATTTCTCTTAGTCGATAAGGAGTTCTCATTTGAATTTTTGTTTTCAAGGCTGGGAGATGCGATCCTTACTTGGCGATTGGTTTCCAAGGACCAATTTTAACCTCTTTTGATTGATCGGATGCTTTCACAAATTTCCTAGGTTTCTGGACATCCTGATTTATTATTTCTATCATAACCAAGACCTGTTTTGTCATGGGATTTTTGAGATGTATTAATGATGTGATCTATTACCGATTGTGAATTATTAAGTTGGTGATTTTGAAGACTAGCTTCTCATTGTCTTTCTTAATTAATTCATTTTCAGCACAGATTACTTCAAATTTGTCTTTTAAAGTTTTCAATTCACTTTCTAATCTTTCAGGTAAGGTGGTGACGTACTAGCCTCGGCACAGGAAAACATTCCCCCTTGAATGTTTCCTCGGTTTACGAATATTTCATCACCTGCTTTCCTTTAGTTAGAATCTGAATTTGATCCTTTAAAGCCAAATTCTCTGTCTCTAGCTGTTTATAAGCAGCCGAGAGATGTCTTTAAATATCTCAATAATTCATAAATAACTTGGTTTGATCATAATCGGATATAGGTAGCGGGAATCATTATCGAAGATGAATAATAGACTACCTCTTTAGCCATGAGAAAGATTTCATCATCGATCCAAAATCGAGATGATGATGATGATGATGATGATTTCTTTGACTCCTTTTCTTCAACCAACAGAGCCCTTTGATACTGCAAATCTCTGTCTCTCTTTTTCCTTTTCTCTTCTCTTTCTTTAGGAGTCGATTGAGGACAATCATAGCTGAAGTGTCCTGGCTTGTTGCATGTGTAGCAAGTATCACTCCCTGTCCGATCTAGGGTGGAAGGATTTCTTTTGTGAGGTGATCTGAATCTTCTCGTCGGCTCCTACTTTTGTCATCATCTGTAGACTCATCTTCCTTTCTTCTTGATTTGGATCTTGATCTATCCTTACCTGCAAATCTCAATTTATTTCGTTTATACTTCATTCTTAATCTATCATACCTTTTGGTGAGCAGAGCCATCTGCTCCTTTAGAGATAGGTCGGCTCCTACTGAGTCGGTTGACACCTTGTCTTCTTTCTTTGACAAAGGCAACAGACTTGGATGAGGTGCTCGACTCCATCTCATCCTCCTCATCTTCTATTTGAATATCATATTCTAGAGCTTTAAGATGAGAGAACAAAGTATAGTGAATAATAGAAGAAAAATTTTGAGTAGCTTTAAGGATATTGGATTTCTCCCTCCATCTCTTGGTTAATGATCTCGGAATCTTGTTATTAATCTCCTTCTCTGTATAATTCTTTCCAAGGTCATTTGCTTTGTTGAGGAGATTCGTCAACCTTACATCTAACTTATCAATGATTCATTTTCCTTCATTTTGAATGTATCAAATGCGTGTAAGACCCATTATGACTTGTTCTCTTTTACTTGTTACGATCCTTCACAAACATTTGCCAGTAGTCTCCACACATTTCTTTGGCGGTTTTGCATCTCTTAACCTTCTCAATCCAATCTTTACTTAAGGTCTCAATGATTTCGATTCGAGCTACTTGATCAATATTTTGGATCTTTCTTTCATCATTTGTCAATTCAAAACTCTTTTTCTCTTGTATGCAGTTACGGATTGGTGACTCGGCTCAGTGCTAGTACCTCCATGATAAAATTTTATAGGTCCTTCTTCAAGAACCTCTTCCATCCTATCATGAATGGCCTTAAGATGTTTCTCCATCCTGAATTTCCAATAATCATAATCTTCAATAGAGAATTCGTAAATTCCTGGACTTCTTTCTTTTCCCCGATGACATGATGAGATAAAGCACAAAATGCTCCACAACAACTTATTAGTAGCACCTTTGTTAGTAACAATAAAGAGAATGAAGAAAATCAAGAAAATTTCAGAATCTTAGTTAAGACCTAAAATCAATATCGTAACAACTTAACACCGCTCTCGATACCACTTGTTGGTCCCGATTAGTTGAGTAGATTAGGTAAAAGTGTATCACCTTCTAGGAAAAATCTAGAAGGGGGTTGAATAGATTTTTCAGATTTTACAAATCTTACAAAATTTATTCAAAGTACCGGATGTACACAGCGGAAATTCAAGATTAGACTCAACTTTAATAAGATCAAAAGCAAAGCGATATTCGATTTTAACTTTGATTACGAAATTAGACTTTGAACAATAAATTGTAAATTGAACGAGAAAAGTAAATGAAAGCGATAAAGAACACTGTATTTTATAGTGGTTCGGATTAGAACAATCCTACATCCACTCTCCTTCTCCAACTTGAAGAAAGGTCTCCACTATCGGCTTATTTACTTACTTCACAATCGTACAACTTACAACTTACAACTTTTCTTCAAACTTGGCGAACTAACTTCTAACCACTAACAACTAACATTTACCGATCAAAAAAAAAAAAAAAAAAACAACTTACAACTTTTCTTCAAACTTTCAAAGTACTCCTAACTCCTTATGATGAATCTAAGAATTATAGTGAATAATGGATTTTGAAGATTACAAGAGAAGTGTTCTATAAACACTTGGAATTTTTGAAAACTCTTTTGAAAATACTTTGTGAACTGAATAGTGAATAGTGTGAAAAATCATATTTGCATAAGTGTATTGAAAAATAAAATCTAGACCTATTTATAAGTCTGAAAAGACAGTTAGTTTGTTAGTCGGTTCTAACAAGCTAAGCTACTTTAACAAACTTAAGCTTGAAAGCTGCTCTTGTCCTCGGCTGATTTCTCCTACTCATCTGCGGTGACTTGGTGAAGACTCGCTTTTCTTATTCTACTCAGCTTGTCTTGACCTCGTCTAAGCTCTTCATGATCGTCGCTGCAGATGACTAGACTTGAGCTTGTCTCCAAATGACTTGCAACCGATCTCCGGATGACTTAATCGAGTCCTTGACCTGATGCGAAACGGCAATCTTGAACTCGATCTTAGCTATTCTTCAACGTTGTATGCTCACCTAGATTGATCTTTTAACTCATCAAAACTTTTCTTGATCTAACAGAAACCTTAGGTACATTTCATCTCTGAAAAAGAATCCTTCTGTTATTGATGATAGGAAAAAGAAAATCCATTTCCCCCTGCATGGTATTTCCCGAGATCTACTAGAACATCTCGTCCATCCAGTACACTTTTCCTCCAAATCTTTGGACCGTTCTCAACACTTGAAGAGATACGCAAATTTGCAACCAATAATATGTTCATGTATCTCTCCAAATACATAACCGCACAACTTCTCTATGAAGAAGCTGCTTGACATTGAAAAACCGTTAAGTGATTATTCTACTCGCCCGTCATGATGCAAAGATAAGCGAGAATAGTCTATGGTACTTATGGCGTATGTTGGTTCTATATTTTCATGAGTAAAGTCAAAGATGTCAAGCCACCTTCCTTAGCCAAAAAGGACACTTGGAAGATAAAAGGACATGCTCAGCCTAAATGTAAAACGTGGAAGGAGCATACTTAACAAAGAGGACACTTGGAAGGACACATGGAAGGCAAAAAGGCATGCTTAGCCAAAATGAAACGTGGAAGGAGTATAACTTAGCAAGGAAGACACACGGAAGACCAAGGATAAAGAAGAAGATGACTATTGAAAAATCCTCTTATTATAAATAGGATCTAAGGTTGTCATGTAAAACTCGAGAATCAACTTATGATAAAAAAGAGTGTTATGAATAAAAATTCCTTTTCATATACTTTTCCAATGTTCTAAGTTTATAATTATCCTCTCGAAAACCCTTGTGTTAGCCTTCTATCACAAATCAATTCTACCCCATATCCTATGAAATAGCCTGGTTATTGTTACGGTCCTTACTATCCGTCGACAACCCGGGAAGGATTATACCATCCTCGCTTCATGGTTTTCATCTTAAAGCTCGTCGGGAAGGTGGCCACTTAGAGTTCCCTTACGTAAGGTTCTCTTTCTTGAAGAGTATTAGTTTAGTTTACTACCTCTTATATGAATATGGGTATTTGACCCATATTATAAAATGAATCTAGTTTCATGGATGTCTTGTGTGAACCATTGGTTCACACTAGACTTTGCCTTTATTTTATTATTGTTAGTTAGTGATATAAGGGCATCTTCAATGGTTGGATGAATTTTTCTATCTAACCACCTTGTCCTCCACATTATCCCCAATGGTTCATCCATTCAACCATCAAATATTATTAAAAGTACATTCACAATGGTTGTTGGTCCCGAGTTGAGTAATTGAGAGAATCTTCTAGAGATAATCTAGAAGGGGGTTGAATAGATTATCTAAATTTCTTGCGAAATTCAGACTAGCCAATCAAACTTAACTTCCAAATTATTCAAAGTACCCAAAGAAAAGCAAATTATACTCAATCCTTAAAGCTGGATCTAAAATCAATTTGATTGAATTATGAAAACAGATTATAAATGACTTGAAAAGTAAAGTGAAAGTAAAGAACACCAGATTTGTAGTGGTTCGGGTTTGAAAATCCTACATCCACTCTCCTCCTTCAATCTTGAAGAAGAGTCTCTTCTTGCTTTCTTACTTACTCTCTTCGATTACAGGTTACAAAGATGATGATATATTTCTTCAAATCTTCTTCTATCTTCTAATTCTACAATTACTTTGAGAATGTGTGCTAAAAGTCCTTCTATGGACTGTGCTTAGGCCTATTTATAAACTCTTAAGACGGTTAGTTTATCGTAACAAACTCTTAACCGCTTAACAACCTAATCTTGAAAACTACCTTTATTTCATTGACCTTCTTGAGTAAGTCGTCAGTGACTTAGTTGAAATCTATCTTTCTTATTCTACTCGGTGACTTCGACTTCGTCTTGAGCTCTTCATTATTCTCTCTATCGGATGACTTCTCCGGGCTTGTCTTCGGATGACCTTTCGAACTATTGACCTCAACTGACTAACCTATCTCACCTAGTCGATAATCTAACTAGTGAAATAAATACATCGCTTGATCTATACATTCTTCAATTTGGTCATCCTACTTTACATAAGTTCATCTAATCTATACATTTTAACTCATCAAAACTAAACCCGATCTAACAATTTCCCCCTTTTTGATGATGTTAAAACTACAAGAAAGACTTGAACTCAACAAATTGGTGTTAGTCAAAGTTATTCAAGATAAAACAATTATAAGGCATAAAAGCAACTTTTCATTAGACAAGTTCACACAAGAGCAACTACTCATATTTTAAGTAAATTTATACTTAAAGTATTTTTAAGAAACTATTCTAAGGCATGAAATTTTATCAGATTATGAATACTTAGAAATTTCTTTGAACACTTACTTAAAAATGATTTATTCAATGACAATGAATTGAACTTAAAAAAATTGAATGAACAACGATAAATCAAATAAGTTCGGATAAGATAATTCATTCATTCAGATGATTTACAAGTCATTTTAGACAAAAAAATATATATATTCAAGGTGAGAAGAAAAAGAGAAGAGTCAACTTATCTAGTCCTCTCATCTATCCTCCTCGGAAAGCTGCATCCGATCGATGACACGCTTTCTTAGTTCTTTTATATCTTACGGATCAGTATAACTTCATTATGTTTTGATCCTTAATAATAGTTGATCTAATCCAGTCTTGTCAATTAATCCCTCTTCGATGACTTTAATTGGAATGGCAGAGTAAATTTGGAGCGACTAGATCTATGTTGTACCACTCGTCTCGCTTCTTCGATCGGCTTTTGATACGATTGGATTCTCCTTCTCCATCCAATCGTGCCGCGATGGTTTCATCTTCAGACAAGGCCCCAACTCCCTTGCATACATACCAGAAGAAGGTCCACTTAGCCTCGTACTTCTTATATTCATTTACCCAGTGAGTTGACGATCATCTTTGGGGAGCATACATTACGTGTGGTGGCACGGCGAATGCTTTATCGGCTTCCCCAAGAGGTCCAACAGCGGATGTAGGCAAGACCCATCTCTTGGTTGCTCGATCAAATATCCTTCCTTCTTTCTTCGCCGCTTTGATCTTTCTCCTTGCCTCCCTTCGGCTATAGAAGACTTTCTCGGCCTTGATTCGCTTATCCTGGCCTCCTCAATCTTGAATCCGGTCAGCTGATTTTTCAAGTGGGCGTTTCCCAGCAGGCTTTGGAAGAGATGACTTGCAAAGATTGTACGATTGGAGACTGATCGGTTCAAGCTCTTTTCCCTTCTCGGCTTCGATGCCTTAGCCTTTGCTTTCTCGGCTTCCTTTTTCCTTTCCCTTATCTTGGCCATATATTTCTCGGACTTGATCTCGGCTTCCCTTTTTCTTGCCTGCTCATCTGCCTTCATTGCTTTTTTATCTGTTCAATCCGAATCTTGAAGGCGGTAAGCTCGCTTGTCCGGCTACTTGCTGAAATTTTTATACGGTCTAACTTAGATATGATTCGACCATATCTTCTCCCTTTTTAACATCATCAAGAAGCGTCTTGAGTTGCTCCTTGACAACATTAAAGTATGTAGAAGGCGTCTCCGATCTCTCAAGATCTCGTCGGCCCGATGCTCGATTATCTGCTGCAACCTTTGCTCGAAGCCCTTCTAACTCCTCTTTGACCTCAACAACCCTTTCCACAGACGAGGTTAAGGGAATTTGACAAATTATTCATGATATGTACCTCGGATGCTTTTAGCATGTCCTCTATCGTGATGCTCACGGTAATCCACGATGTCCGTTGTTTTGGTTTGAAGCATCTGGATAAATTTCTCTTCCATCTTTGACTCCCATTGGCTTAGGAAAGCGAGAAAGGCGATCTTGAACTGCTAGGTTGAACATCAACTGGTCTTTGGAGGAACACCAAGATGGCTTTTAACATGGTCAAAGAGTTGTTCCTCGAGATAGGATGGAAGACACGGATGATAAGCTTGCGGACTCTAAGACTTCTTTCTCCTAGCGAACCAAATTCTCCCACCAACTTAGTCGGTGAACAAAGTAGCTCTTCTAGATCACCAGCCCTCAAGTGGTGCACTAACCACAACTCAATTGATTCCTTCATCACTTCATGGTTCGACTGAAGTTCGGGAATCATTTCAACCAACCTCCTCCTCCCATCTGCCCTAAGAGATGACTCAAAGCGCCCGATTGAGCCATCGGGCATGAGGGTATGAACCAGATTGATTTGAGGAGAGGGAGTTTGATATTCGGTGGTGAGATAGTCTAGGAAATCGTATGATTGTGATGTGGGTTGAGGCGAAGGTTCGGAAGGTGTAGGATCTTGTGTGGGTTGGGTTGGCTCGGATGGTGTTTGGATTATTTGGGAAGGTGGCTGAATTGGAGGCTCAGACGTATCAGCCATGACTACCTCTTCATCGCCAAGGTGAGCAGATTTCTTAGAAGATGATGATAAAGACAAAAATGAGGATGTAACTTCTTCTTTTTCGGATATAGTTCGCTCAGTGAGGTTCCCCCGCTTTTGGTGGGATCCTCTAGTACCTCGGCTTCCTTGGCTGCAGTGCAGCTATCTCCAAGTGAAGACTCTTCTTGAAGGAGAGTAAGTGCAACAGATAACTCCTCATTTTGCTTTCTTTGTCGCGGCTTTCACTAAACGATGTTTCTTTGGTGCTTCCGGCTTTTGCCTTGACTTCCTTGGCTGTGAAGCCTCGGGTGAGCTAGGTCTTTGATACGGAAAGGTGAGCCTCGGCTTCGCCTAATCTCTTCTGAACTCCTCGCATCATCAAACTCATCATCTGAATACGGAGGTCCGATGTGCTCATCTCGAGTCAGCAATCCCTTCGCTTTGTGTAACTCCTTACCCCATCGGACCAATTTATTGAGCCCATGAAAGATTCTAGTAGGACTATGATCTTGTTGAAAGGGTTGGTTATTATGTTGACTGTCCACTCTCCATTAACAAACACAAGTCTTCCCTTTTCCTCTTGAATCCTCGTCATCAACACCTCTGCCCAATTGACTTGAACCCCATCGAGAATTGCCCTCAAACAGCACGACACAGGTTTTGATAACCCATCATGCGAGTTATGTTCTCCTAGAATAGATTTTGTGAGAATAGTCATCAACAATTTGTATTTCCACCGCAACAAATTCTTTTTCGATTCTTTCCTTCTATCCTTGCAAGAAGGTCGAGCTATCATTTCAAATGATTCGACCCAATCTTCTTCTTTGTAAGTAAATGGATCCACTTCTTCCTCATTTATTTTGAAAACTCGAGCAATATTGGATTTTGAGACTGATAACTTCTCCCCATCAACGATCGTAGAGAATACTTCATCGGTGAAGCTGCCATTGACGTAGAATTCGGGGCTCTCATATCAAGTGTTTATTGTTGTCGAATTTCTTAGAATAGAACACCTTTAGTCTGGATCTTTCGAGCGGTTGGAGAATCTCCATTGACTCTCTGTCTTGTGTTGTTCCAAAGTCCACGAACATCTCTAATTTGATTTTCCTTGAATACGCCTTTTGGTTGAATTTAATCATTGTTGCGGTAACTCCGGTGGCTATTTACGAAAAGATAGGGAATTTTTTTAGAAGAAAAATTACAGAGAGTAAAATAGGGTTTCAATGAAAGTAAATTGGTAAAATGAAGAAGATGAATTCTTAAATGGGAGGAAAAATCGGATGAATGTGCCACGTGTAAAGGTACTTTGAATGCGGGCCATTCATTTTAAATGTCGCCTTTGCTTCAATCGACGGCTAATAAAGATTAGACATTACGTATCCAGCGCGTGGTATTAACTCGGTTTTGAAATGCGTAAAAGTAACCGCCCAAGCTACTAATTTGACGGCTTTTAGAGAGCACTTTATGCGGGCGAAGTAAGTATACCTAACATAAGCCTAAATATACCTTTCTTAGTATAGAGGTTTTCTTATCGGACTAGGTTTTTAAATGACTTAGTCTAAAAATGACCTTGTCTAGGGATTTTGAAAAACTCTACTAGTCTGATTACTTTTGAAAACAAAAACATTTTAAATTCTCGAGTTAATTAAGCCATTAATAAATAAAGCTGAATCTCATATCTTCATATAACTTGTACACAAGGATACTTAAATCGGTGATGTTTTTCAAAGAACAACTTATTTGAAAATTTTGGAAATTGATAAGTTGCGAGAATATTTTTTGAAAACATTTTTGAGAGCATTTTTGAAAAAAACAAGAATTTGATTTTGATCGGATAAGGAGGTTTTCGGATGCGAAGGTTTTAAAGTTCATATTTAATTTGATCTAACAATGTAGATTGAACACTGTTCTGAAAATACAAAACTTGGAAAACCATTAGTAATATGAGTAAGTCGGACAAGATGCACATACTCATATGATTTTATGAAGATCGGCGACTATCGTGTCCTTGTCTGATTTACATGATGTCATTTAAGAAAATATCAAGTTGGAAAATGTCAATTGACTAATCATCGATTCTTGATTCCTTAAAAGGAGATCAATGATATCAGCTCTGTGATTGTCCATGTGACACTTCTCAAGTCGATATTTCTTTCTTGACAAATATGCGGGAGAAAGATAATACTTAACACAAAAAAAGTAATCACAAATCAACTAAAGATGCATCAACTAATCCTAACTCTATTGACAACTCTTTAAACCTAGATTCAGCTAATGGTTTAGTCGGTATATATGCCCTTTGTAATACGATTGACATCTTTTGTAATCTGATATTGTTCTTTTCAACATGATCCCTAATGAAATGATGTCTTACATCTACATGCTTGCATCTAGTATGGAACACGGGATTGTAAGT
The DNA here is from genome assembly GCA_030762865.1 of Paraleonurus japonicus. Classification (NCBI taxonomy): domain Eukaryota; kingdom Viridiplantae; phylum Streptophyta; class Magnoliopsida; order Lamiales; family Lamiaceae; genus Paraleonurus; species Paraleonurus japonicus. Next base: position 19,013,551 of record CM061061.1, on the reverse strand, counting down.
CATTGCAATAGCACTATTACTATCACGAGAAAATATGCACGAGATGATGTGAGAATGTTGTAGTCTCTAAGGCATTGGCTAATCCGGAGGAGGTGAGAGAAACAACTTTCACCGCCATGTATTCGGTTTCGGTAGTGGATGTGGCCCTCGAAGTTTATTTCTTGGATAACTAGGAAATCAGCTTATTACCCAAAAATTGACAAGTTCCGAAGTGGACTCCCAATCAATTTTACATCCACCATAGTTCGAGTCTGAATAACCAGATAGCTCGAAGTTATCATCGATGGGTACCACAACCCAAGTATTTAATGTTCCTTTTAGATATTTCGGGATCTTCTTGGCTGTCTCCAAATGAGACTTCTTAGGATTTGATTGAAACCTTACACATACGCCTACCGCAAAGGCTATATCAGGCCTACTCGCGGTGAGATATAATAAAGATCCAATCAGTCCACGATACTCCGTTGCATCCGTGGGTATCCCGTTCTCATTTTAATCCATAGAGAAGTTAGTTGCCACATGTATTTTAGCTTCTCTGCTAGAATTCAACCCAAATTTATCTATTATGTCCTTTGCATACCTAGTCGATGAATGAATATTTCTGCTTTCAAATGCTTTACCTGCAAGCCTAGAAAATAGGTCAATTCTCCCATCATTGACATTTCAAACCTGTTTTTCATAAGATCACCAAACTCTTCACACTATGCCGATTAAGTGAACCAAAAATAATGTCATCTACATAGATTTGAACTAACAAAATATTACCATCAACTTTTTTCCGAACAAAGTTCTATCTATCTTTCCTTTTGTAAATCCACTTGAGACTAAGAATTCGAGATAGGGAATCATACCAAGCACGTGGTGCTTGTTTAAGTCCATATAGTGCCTTATTGAGTTTATAGACTTTATTATTTGTCCTAAACCCAGGAGGTTGTTCTACATAGACTTCCTCAAGTAATACGCCATTCAAGAAAGCAGACTTAACATCCATTTGAAAGACTTTGAAACCCTTATAGGCGGTAAAAGCTAAAAACAATTTTGTCTTTCAAATTGATGTAGTTCTTATTACATGGCAATTACCCAACTTGGGTCGAGATAAAGCCTCCTCAATAGACGTAGGCTCGAAGTGATACATAACAACCGAACATACTTTGAGAATCCAACATAGTCCTCGTCTGGACACTACTCGAAGGATCTCCAATGATTTGTTCAGCTGGATGTTAACTTCTCATTCTTTTTGCCTACTTGAGTAAAAGTACCCTCATCGGTGACTCAATGTAACTCATTTTGTTTAGCTTTGAGTAGACATTCCCCCTTCATCTACCGACCTTATACGATCGGATGATGTTAGAGGTGTCTCCTCGGATGGAGCAGGATAGAGGAGTTCCTTTCGATTCTCGGATGGGAGTTCATCTCGAATCGAATCTGAATCAAATCTAGGAAGATAGGTTTTCCTTTGTTTAGATTTGTTAAGTTTAAGTCTATTTAGATCAAATCTCATTAAACACCACATGACGTGTTTCCTCCACACAAAGACTAGTCTTATTAAAGACTCTAAATGCCTTAGATGTGCTTTGGAATATCCTATGAAAATTCCATCGGCCACTTGGCATCAAATGTCTTTAATTTAGACTTCCCATTGTTATGAATGAAACACTTACAACCAAAAGCAGGGAAATAAGAGATTCTTGGAATTTTACCTTTCCACAGCTCATATGGAGTCTTACCCTTGTCTTTTACGGGCGAGACACCTATTCAGGTGTAGCAAGCTATATTGATTACTTTAGCCCGAGAACCTTTATGGTGTTCCATACTCAGCTAACATACTTCTAGCTACCTCCTTTAATGTTCTGTTTCTTCTCTCAACAACACCATTTTGTTGTAGAGTTCGAGCGGATGATGTCTTATGTGCAATACCATTCTCAACAAAGTAGTTAGATAAACAAGAATTGATAAATTCAGTGCCCTTGTCACTCCTTATCTTGATTATATTAACACCTTTCTCATTTTAGATTTATTTGAACAACTCTGGTATCTTGCTCATCGTCTTATTTTTCTTGAAAAGAAACAACACCCAATTGTATCTGAAATAATCATCCACCACAACTAAGGTGTATTTCCTCCCAATAAAAGCGAGAGGTGAGACGAGGTCCAAACAAGTCCAAATGAAGAAGTTGTAAAACTCTTTCGAGATGAGATAGTGTTAATATTCTTAAAGGAGTTTCTAGGTTGTTTACCTTTCGACATGCATCACATTTAAGATCATTAGAACATAATTTTTCAGGAAATCCTTTAACAAGATTTTTCTTAGCTATCTTGTTAAGGGTCTTGAAGTTCGAGATGACTAAGCCTCTTGTGTCATAACCAGTGAGATCAATACCACCCTTAGCAACAGACGAGTATCTTTAGGGCAAGCTGTTAAAGTTGGCCACATAAATATTACCGTGCAGAAGCCGATTAATGAAACCTTGTGCGAAAGACTTTCTAAAATATCACATTTATCTATAGAATATCTAACACCGAATCCTTTGTCACAAAATTGAGATACGATAATAAGTTGTGTTTTAAACCTTCAACAAAATATACCTCGAGATACTTGAACATAACCTATAATTAAAGTTCCAACTCTTCTAGTCGACCACAATTGTTGTCACCAAAGAGCACCCTTGGACCATCAATGTTTAGAAAATTTGAAAGCAACCTCTTCTCACATGTCATATGCTGAGAATGACCACTATCAATGTACCAGTTGTAGCTAGAATTTCTTCCTTAGATGATGGTCCTTGATGTTCCTACAAAATAAAGTTAAGTAAGAGGTACCCTAGTGGTCATGGGTCCTTTTGGGTCAATAATCACCTTGGATAACCAAACAAACACATCATTGTTAAGTAATAAATCAGACTCAAGTTGTCTACCAAATCGATCAACATATATCTCGGTCTTATATGCAATTTTATTATATTCTAGATTGGTCAATTTCTTGAATTTTTGAAACAGAGGAAAATATCTGCTTCTTTCATTAAAAGAACTATAACTAGATATTTTTTAAATTTGGTTCTTGAAATTCTTTTCTTGATTAGGCTTCCCTGTCTGATTCTTTTTATCGATCGAGAAGAGGAAGGCGTGTCTGATTTTGAGGTTTCCAAGGTCCAAACTTAATTTCTTTTGAGGACTCTCCAGCTTTGACAAATTTTCTTGGTTTCAAAATTTCTAATTTATTATTTCTATCATAACCAAGACCTATTTTGTCATGAGCCTTTTGTGAAGTTTTGAAAATGTGATCTATAATAGATTGTGAGTTATTAAGTCGTACTCAATTTGAAGACAAACTTCTCATTGGTCTTCATAGACTCATTTTCATTGCAATCCTCTGTAAATTTGTTTTTCCAAAGATTTTAGTTCTTCCTCTAATCTTTCGGGAAGACTAGATGATGTACTAGCCTCGGCTAGAGTATACATTCCCCCTTGAATGTATCCTCGATTTCGAGATAGTTCATAATGCTTAACTTTAATTAGAGTATGAACTTGTTCTTTCAAAGTCAAATTTTTAGATTCTAACCGCTTGTAAGCACTTAGAGACATTTTCAAATCCTTCAAAAGATTTTTGATTACGAGGCTGGTCATTGTCTCAAAGCAGGACTTATGAGACTCACTTTCAAGAAGAATAGTAGTTTACTTCTTTAACCATTAAAATGATCTCATCATCGATCCAAAATCGAGATGATGAAGACGACTTTCTTGATTCTTTTTCCTCGGCAAGAAGAGCTCTTTGGTCTGCAGCGACTGTCCCTTTTTTCCTCTTTTCCTATCTTTCTTTAGGAGTCAGTGAGGACGATTATAGCTATAATGCCTCGGCTTGTTACATGTGTAACAAGTATCACCTCGTTCCGATCTGGGGCTGCCATAATTCTTCTTTGCAGCGACTTGTATCTCCTTGTCTGGTGATTCCTCTTGTCATCATCTGTTGTTTCAACATCATCTTTTCTTCTCGGATCTCGATCTATTTCTCCTTGCACAGGGTAAACATTCCCCCTTGAATGTTTTATCGGACTCGAGTAGGTTACAACTTGTTTGCCTTTGATTAGAGTTTGAATTTGACCTTTCAAAGTTAAATTTTCAGTCTCCAATTGTCTGTAAGCACTTAGAGACATTTTTAGATCTTTCAAAAGACCCTTGATTATAGTTTGATCATTATCTAAGACTCGATTTATAAGATTTATTATCGGTTGAGGAATAATAATTGTTGGTCCCAGATTGTTGAGTTGATTAAGACCTTGAGTTAGCCTTGTAGAACAAAATCTAGAAAGGGGGGTTTGAATAGATTTTGTTGACTATTCAAATTTCTCCAAAACCAATTCAAAGTATCAAATTAACACAATGAAAACAATTTTAAACTCAACTTTTAACAAGATCAAAAGCAATCTCGACAAGATAGGTTTAACTTTAATCCCGAGATTAATCTGTAGATGATAAACTAGGAATTGAAAAGAAACAAATTAGTAAATCAAAGCAATAAAGAACACAATTTATAGTGGTTCGGATTATAACAATCCTACATCCACTCTCCTTCTTCAATCTTGAAGAAAGGGCCTTCACTTACTTACTTTCTTCCTTCTTGCCGACTTACTTACAATAATGAATCTTCAGCCTTACAATGAATTCTTTCTAATTTACGGATATCTATGGCTTGAAGATCTATTGAGAAAAGTGTTCTATAAACACTAAAAGCGAAAACGTATAAAACATTTGTGAATGTGTACAATTTTTGTGGCTTGTGAATACAAAGTATATTGATGAGTGCAAAGTATCAAAAGTTAATTCTAAACTAATTTCTATCCCTATTTATAGAGATCTTCACTTGGTAGTTGTAACTTCCTTGAATTCGGTTTTGATCGGTTATAACAATATAATCAATCCTGTAACTTCTTCTTAATTGGTTGAAAGCGCTTCTTTAATTTTGTGTAACATTTCTATAACACTTCATTGTTCGATATATAATCCACCTTGTCCTCGTCTTCATTCCTTATCTAAATGTTTGTTCATCATATCGCATTTTAACTATTCCCTACGTATTGTCCTTGTCGATATCTTGACCTCGTCTATTTTCCTCTCCTCATCTGAGATTTGTCCTCGTCGATATCTTGACCTAGTCGACTATTTGTACTTAGTTTTATTTACAAAGGTATACTTAATTTGTCTATACAAGATGCTCATTTGGTCATCCTATTTTACATTTTTAACACATCAAAACTAAATACAATTTTTCTTTTCCTAACAATTTCCCCCTTTTTGATGATGTTAAAACATAGCTCAAGAAAAGAAAAGTTAGTACTCTTTAAAAGATAAGAATGATACAAAGTATACAACTAAGTCACATAGTCGAGATAATCGGAACAATAGTTTAATAATCGGATGATCGGAAGCAATGTACTTTAATAAACAGACAATCGAGCAATGTAGTTGCTCAAAGTTAATGTCAAATACTTGAAGACAACATAGACAAGATTCGAAGATTTCAGATGATTTAGTGTTATGAAATTATGAACAAGTTACTAAAACAAATTAAGTCGGTTGAAGTACCAATGTTTATGAGAGAAGTCAAATTTGGTATTCGAGATATATTCCCGGAGTAACACAAATTTCATATAGATCGGATAAGGAGCACAAAAAGAGAGAATTGGACTAGTCATACCACCTATCCTCCTCAAGAATCTTGACCCAGTCAAAGACCCTATTCTTTAAGGATATGGTCTCTCCACCTTCAAGAATATCATGTGGATTCACCTTGATTATTAGCCGCTTGATCTTTTCACGATCTGTCGGCCATCCTTTGTTAGTGGAGGTTCCATCGAGAGTAGGAAGGTGCAACGACGTCGCATTGAACTCCTCGTGAGCAAGATCGATTACATACCGGTACATCTCGAGGATCCCTTTCTTCCAACCGCTTATGAAATGCGGCGTTCTCATCCAAACTCCATTTGATATTCTTGCATACGTGAAACTGGAAAACCCGATCTACTTCAAATGGTCTCCATTTCACCTGGTCTCGCCATTAGTAGGATTTCTTTGGGAACCACCTCACCTCTATGAACCGGTGCAAGACGTCCACTGCCTTGCTCATCTTGTTCTTTCGAACCCATCTTCTTAATGATCTATCATAAAACTTCCCTGCCGCTTTCTCCTGTTCTCTTCTTTTCTTGGCATCCCTTCTCTTATACTTCTTCTTCTCGTTTGATCGGGTTTTACGAGCTTGGCTCAAGCCTTGGCTTTCCCAGTGCTTTGGATGAGGATGGAGGGGATTTGATTGATAAGATGGGAGCGAGGATCGGCGATAGGTGGAAGATCGAGTTCGAGATCGACTCGGTCGACTCACTGTTCTCCTTTTCGGTCTCCTTAGTGCTCTTTGGGACTTCTCCTCAGCCTTTTTCTTTTCTTCCTCGGCTCTTAATGACTCTTCAAAGCTCATCTATCCTCGATTTAGTGCCATCACCGATCCTCTTGTAACTCAACTCTTTTCTTGAGCTCACTATCTTCCTCCTTTTTGACATCAAGAAATCGGGTATTACGAGATAGTGGCTACTTGATCTATGTGCCCCATGAGTTCTTCTCGTACAAACCTTGTCTTCTCGATCAAGCTGGTCATATCTCTTCTTTTGACCGACCTCGGCTCGTCTGAATTCATCATCCATGAAGCGCTTTAAGATGGTTGTTTGTCTATCTTTTTCCATGGCGGTGCATTTTCAGCACTTGATGAAATGAGGCCTCCTTAGCTTTCCAGATTCTTTTACTTGATCCTCAACAGAATCCCCGATTTCAAGTATAGGCGAGCGAGCGTCTTTGTTTAACCCACTCATCTTGTGAGTTCATCTCTGTAGCAACTTTCTTTTTCACTTCACCATTTGTTCCTCATGCGATCCTAGAGAAATATAGATCAATCTTGGTTTTCTCATGAATTGCAGCTTCTATATTTTCCTTGATTGATGATGTGATGACATTAGGAACCAATTGAAAGGCATTTAGACAGCATTCTTGAGATTTTGTACTTCAAACCTTCGTAGCTTCCACTTCGGATACGAGACGCGAGATGTGGAGGGCAAGATCTGTTCTTCGATAGAGTCGATCTATTTCCTCAATTTCAGCTTCGGTTTGCACCTCCACAATCTGCTCCGTTTGTGCCTCCTCTGTATCCATCCCGGCTAGCTAATCGCAACTTCACCAATTACCTCTTCCTCCATCCTTTCCTCCTCAATAATGACCTCTTCATCTTTCTTCTGCTTCTTCCCCCTTCTCAATCGCTTTCTCCATCTCCTCTGGGGTCTCATCTCCAAGATATACTCTTTGTAGGATATAATCAACAAAAGTATTTTCGTTAGTATATCTTGGAATGACTTGAGTTTTGCCTTCTTAAGAACCTCTTTCTCCCGGATGGCTAGGTTATTGCCCCCTGCTTACGCTATTAAAATAGTTGTCTCTTCAAATGAACCCGGCTGAGTCTTCTCAACACATAAACATCTATCAGCTCTTTTAATAACTCGAGGCTCGTCCTTAAGAGTGGATTCTTGTCTCGGGATGAACTTCTTCCCAAGAATCCGCGGTGAGGTTTTGATTGGACCCATTTCCCCGGATGGGTTGGGTAAATTTAGGTAAAGATCGTGTTCGGATGAGGTTGAGGGTAAGAAAGAGAATGGGTCGAATGAGGGTTGGGTTTGTGGACTTATGGGAGTGGACCATTTTAGAGGCTTAGAGGCACGGTCTCATCTGCTCCTTCATGGCCGAGGTTGGGAAGAGGTGGGTTTTGGTACTCCATCCTCGGATGAGGATGAAGATGATGAAGGTGATTTGACTTCTTCTCCTTCTTTGGATTCATCTTGGACGAGACTTCCACAGTCTCCGTCTGCCCGATACTCCTACCACCTCGGGTGGGACACTTCCCCCTTGGGAAGGCTGTCCTCTCCTCTTCTTCCTCATCTTCCTCCGTCTCGTGAGACGAGGATTCATCCACCAACACCGTCTTGGTCTCCTTTCTCTTGGCTTTTGAAGCTTTTTTCTTAGGAGGCTGGAGGTGGAGCAGAGCATCTCCATCTCCTTCGAGTCGGTCGGCCCATATAGCTTCTCGTCTTTGATTAGAAGTCCCTTCTATCTCGGTGTACTTTTTGACTCCAACACTCCGGTCGAGGTTATGTCCACCCACTTTATGCTCAAGTATGATGGTGATCCTTGCCATCATACTTGCAATCTTGGTCGAGACCATCTCATTAGCTCATCTCGTGGAGTATTGATGAACTTCTTTCTCTCCTCCATTATCCTTGAATACACTAGTACGGCCCGGTTGATTTCAGCCCCATCTAGGATAGCTCTCGACAAAGCATATCCTCGGCCGTTAGCCCATCGTGGCTCTGTTGTTCACCCAAAATACACTTTGTCGAATCAGCATAAGTAATCTGTACTTTCTCTTCAACATTGGCCTCTTGCATTCGCCGTTGTATTACGATAAGTTTTCTGGCCATTAGTCGGAAAGTCTCCAAATATTCCGACGACTTATAGGTGAACGGATTTTCGCGGTGGTGCTTAAACCAAAAATTGCACCAATCTCGAAATAGACAAAACTATTCTTCGCTTCTTCTCCTTAGTTCTAATTTGAGATTCTAATCCTGTATCTGTTGCTTTTGCCACAGTCAGAACTCGGCACAAAGATCATCCACCGTTAAACTCTTTGAAGGTTTCATCGTGCAATATTGTTTCAGACCTCTTGATTCCAACAAATTCGGTATCTCTCTTGTTTCGGTGTCCGTTGAAATATCCCATTCGACGTACATTTCGACTTTGTTTTATCACAAATAGAGGTAAGATCATAATCAAACTTGATATTCTTTTTGGAATCCGCCATTGATGAATGTAGAAGGTTTTAGGAGGGAAAAGAGAGGTTTTGAGAAAATATGAAGAGTTTTATGTGTGCGTAAATGAAAATTATGCACACAAATGTCTATTTATATGAAAAATATAATAGTAAACAATTATTAGAATAATAATTGCCTGCAAAAGTGTAAATATAGGCTTTCGAATTGCCATCAATGCAATTATGTCATTTATTTTGAAAAGTGCATAGAATAATATTTAATATGTCGCGCGTGAGATTGAGACGGTTCATATTTCGAAACCGCCTCCATTTACGGCGCGTGGAGTATGCTCTCGGCGTATTTCAAAAATGAATTTGATAAAATTTCGGGTCCGTAGTAACTTCTCTCCCGACAGAGTTACTTATTTGAGAAAATTACTTTTCAGTTAATTGGAGAGATAAAATAAAATATTATTGTTTTTAGAAAACAAATTTGAACCCTTATCCTTTTATTTCGTAAAACAAAATATTTTATTACACCGAGTAACTTCAATTTTTTTAAAAAATGGTAAAAGAATTATGATATTAAATTCATATATTAATTATATGAACTCAATATTCATAATTAAGAGTATTTAGAAGAAACTTCCTGGACTTTTCTCCTTATGCGGATTGATAGCATCACTATCTGCTTCCTAAATACTTGGATAAATTGACCTTGTCTTGTATTTAGAGATGTGTACTAAACTTTGTTCTTGCTGAAATCACGAGACACTTAGACAAATTGTTAGTAACAAGAGTAAGTCGAGATAAGGTGCAATAGCCATTTGATTACGTAGAAGCCGATTGACTATTATATCCTTATCCGATTTACCTATGTCGAGAAGTAACTATCAAGTCGGATATGGTCAATATGACTAATCCTTGATTCTTGATTCCAATGATAGGAGATCAAATGATATCAGCTACCTGATTGTCCTTTGACTCATATCTTGTCGATAATTCTTTCTAGACAGAATAAACCGGATGAGAGAGACTAGTAATAAAGACATGAATTTAGATTATAGATTAACTAGAGAAGCATCTAATAATCCTAATTCTACGGATAGTGCTTTAAACCTTGTTTCTGCGAGTGGCTTTGTCAAGATGTCTCGCTCTTTGAAAATCGGTAAGAATCTTTTCTAGTCTAATATCCCTTTTTTCGACATGATCTCTGATAAAGTGGTGTCTTATATCTACATGCTTGCATCTTGTATGTAGAACTCGGGTTACGGGTAATAGTTATGGCACTATTACTATCACAAAAGATTGGTACTTCTTTGGTGATAATGTTATAGTCCCTTAGCTGTTGACTTATCGGTCAGTGAGAACAACAACTTCCGCCATATACTCACTTCGATTATGGAAGTAGCTACAGAGGTTTGTTTCTTAGACAACCATGAAATCGGCTTACTTCCAAGGAATTGGCAAGTACCGGATGTAGATTTTCTATCTATCTTACACCCACCAAAATCCGAATCGAGTATCCAGACATTTCAAAGTTGTCATCACCGATACCACAATCCAACATTTCTTGTTCCTTTCAAATACTTGAGGATTTTCTTTGCTTTGCTTCAAGATGACTTTTCTTAGGATTAGCTTGAAAACGAGCACAAACTCCAACCGCAAAAGAAATATCAGGTCTACTAGCGATTAAATATAATAAAGAACCAATAAGACCTCGATACTCAATTTGATCGGTGTCTTCTCCCTTTTAAATGCGGATCCATTGAAAAATTTGTCATCATAGGTATCTTAGCTTCTCGGCTGGTACCTATTCCATATTTTTCAATAAGATCTTTTGTATATTTTGCTTGATTGATGAATATTCCTTTCTTTATGCTTGACTTGAAGTCCAAGAAAATATGTCATTTCTCCCATCATGGACATTTCAAATCTGCTTTTCATAAGACTACTAAATTCTTCACATAAAGATATGTTAGTTGATCCAAAAATTATATCATCAACATAAATTTGAACTAACAAAAGATCACAACCAAACTCTTTTCTAAAGAGAGTTCTATCAATTCTACCTTCAACAAAACCATTTTGAATTAAATAATCAGACAAGGTGTCATACCAAGCTCTTGGTGCTTGTTTAAGTCCATATAGAGCTTTCCTTAGTTTATAAACCTTGTCTCCTTTGACAAAGCCAGGGGTTGCTCTACATAAACTTTCTCGGCTAGGATTCCATTTAAGAAAGGCTGACTTAACATCCATTTGAAAAACTATGAATCTTTTAAAAAGCGGCATAGGCTAAAAACAATCTTATGGCCTCCAGACGAGGCTACGTGCAAAGGTTTCATCATAATCAATACCCTACGATTGTGAATAACCTTGAGCAACTAGTCGGCCTTATTTCTAACCACAATATTGTTTTCGTCCCTTTTGTTTTTAAAGACCCATTTAGTTCCAATGACTTTTTGATGATGAGGCCTTTCAACAAGCTCCCACACATCTTGTCTTTGGAAACTGATTTAGTTCTTCTTGCATGGCATTAATCCGATTGGAATCGCTTAGAGCTTCGTAATTGATTTAGGTTCAAGTAATGACATATAGCAACCGAACATGCAATCTTGATTTAGTTGGGTCCTCGTCTGGACACTGCAGTCTAAATCTCCAATTATCTGCTCAATTTGGGTGATATGACATTACTTTCTTACCTTTATCTTTTGTAGTGGATGATGTCTTGTCTGAATTATTTATTTCGGATGATTCTATGTTACCTTCGATAACTCTACCGATTAGCCGATGTGTAGTTGGTCGTACGATCGGTTGGTAGATCACCGTTGAGGAAGTTCTTTGCATTCCTTTACTTTGTCTCTGATTCTTCCTCTTCATCTCGAATCGATTCTTGATTGTAGAATTTTATAGTTGATCCTTTGATAGTCATCCGATCCATATCATCGATATCTTTGTGATGTCCCCTATCTTATCAACCTCAAAAGAAGATTCATCAAATACCACATGAGGTGTTTCTTCTACACACAAGGTTGTCTTATTAAAAACTCTATATGCTTTTGATATAGATGAGTATCCTAAGAATATCTCATTTGCTATCTTGGCATCAAAGGTTTTAATTGAGATTTCCCATTGTTGTGTATGAAACATTTACAACCAAATATATGAAAATATGAAATTTTGGGAGATCTTCCCTTCCAAATTTCATAGGGAGTTTTACACTTATCCTTGACAATTAGACTTCTATTTTGAACATAGCAAGTTGTATTCACCGCTTCGCCCAAAACCTATGAGGAGTGTTGAATTCGAGATAACATTGTTCTAGCCGCCTCTTTTAAGGTCCTGTTTCTTCTCTCAACAACTCCATTTCTTTGTGGAGTCCTTCTTTGAGATGTTTCTGAGCTATGCCATTCTCAATGCGTAGTTAGAAATCAATTTATTTAGAAATTTAGTACCTTTATCACTTCTAATTTTAACAATATTTAATCCCTTTTCATTTTGAATCTTTTTAAGAAATTCGAATCTTAGTCATAGTCTCATTCTTTTTGTACAAGAAAATAACCTAAGTAAATCTTGAAAAGTCATCAACAATTACTAAGGTATATTTTCTTCCACTAAAGCTGAGAGGAGTTCTTTGGACCAAACAGATCCATATGAAGAAGTTCCGTAATCCTTTACAAGTAGGACTATTTATTGTTTTAAAAGAAGCTTTGGTCTGCTTTTCCTTTTTGACAAGAAACACATACATGGTTCTTTGAAAATACTTTATCAGGGAGTCCTTTACCTAAAGATTTCCTAGTAATTTTGTTAAGAGTTTTGAAGTTTAAGTGACCAAGTCGTCTGCAGGTATGCCCAACTTAAGTCATCGAACTCTTAGCAACAAGACAAGTATCTTTAGGACAGCTTTTAAAGTTGGCAACATAAATGTTACATTGTCTTACTCCAGCCAATAGAATATTTTCATTTAAACCATCTAATACATAGCATGCATTATGAGTAAATTTGACACAAAACCCTTTATCACAAAATTGTGAAACAGGATAGTAGATTGTGCTTCAATCCTTCCACGTAGTAAACTTCATGAACTTGAACATCTCCAATCATTAGTGTTCCTACACCTTTAGTAAGTCCATAGTTGTTATCTCCAAATCACTCTTGGTCCATCAATGGTTTGATAGTTAGAGAGAAGTCTTCTTTCATAGGTCATGTGCTTGGAACAACCACTGTCAATATACCGTATGACCTCAAGAATATCTCCTCTATCAACTATCTTTTTGTCTTCCTGCAATCACAAATTTATTGCTTAGGTACCCTTTGTACTTTGGGTCCTTTCATGTTAAGTTGATTTTTAGGAATCCAGACAAATATATCAATGTTCTTTAAAACCATAGATTGAAGCTTACATCCATATCTATCTACTAAGATAAGACTTTCAAGATCAATCTTATTTAATTGATCTTTTGAAATTGTCTTTAATCTAGGTAAGAATGGGTATGATTTGCTTCTTCCATCAAAGCTATTATACCTAGGATAGATCTTTGATTTAGTCTTAGGTTTAGCCTTAGGAGTTACTTTCCTCGTCGGATTTTTCTTTTCAAGTATCGGATGAGGTAATTAATTCCTTTGGTTTCCGAGGACTGAATAGAGTTTCTATCTTAGGTTTAGTTGCTTTGACAAAAACTCTAGGTTTTATAGGATCATTTTTCTTATTCCTATCAAAACCTAATCCAGCTTTTATCACTAGACTTTTGTGAAGAATTGAAAATTTTATCTATTGTGGTTTGAGAATTATTCATAAGTCCTAACTTGAGATTTAATTCTCTGTTAGTCCTTTTATAATTCTCATTCTCGGAATAGATATTTGAAAATTTTATTTTTAAAGAACTCAATTCTGTTCTAACTTATATGTCTTATTAGACAAGGTACCGGTGATCATCTCGATCGACATTCCCCCTTGAATGTACAGTCTAGTTTCTCACTTTCTTTAGTCTGATTGACCTTAGTTAAATCGAAATTTGATCCTTTAAATTAAGATTTTCGGTCTCTATCTGTTTATAAGCGAGACAGAGCAGTCTCCAAATCTTTCAAAAGTTTATCAATAAGACTGGATCGATTTCGAGATAAGGTATCACAGTCATTATCTACTGTTGATGAATAGTAATGTATCTCTTTAGCCATTAGGCATATGTCATCATCGACCCAAAATCAGGATGAAGATAAGGATGAAGATGTCTCATGAACTTCTTCTTTCTCGGCTAGGAGAGCTCTCGTCGGCATACCTTCTATCTCTTTTCTTCCTCTTTTCTTCTCTCTCTCTGGGAGTGAGTTGAGGACAATCATAACCGTAGTGACCGGGTTTGCTGCATGTATAACATATATCTCCTCTGTCTGCTTTTGGACTACTTTCTCCTCGTCGATAGGTGACTTATGACTTCTTGGTGATCCTTCCTTTTATCATTATCTCGAGCTTTTCTCATCCTCGTCCGATCTATAGTTCCTTCGATCTAATCTGCCTCTTTTGTTTCTTACGTACTTCATCTTGATCTTTCATACCTTTTCAACAAAAGAGCCATTTCTTCTTTTACGCACAAATCGAGATGCTTTAGAGATCTTTTCGATTCATCCCGATGAACAAATGCTACGATTTTCCAGATGTAGATGACTCTGCCTCATCTTCTTCATCTTCAATGCGAATGTCATATTCCAAAGTTGCTTTAAGATGAGAGAAAAGAGTGTGGTGTGATATGGTGACAAATTCTGTGTTGCCTTGAGAATATTTGCTTTCTCTCTCCATCTTTTGCTCAAAGATCTCGAGTACTTTGTTGTTAATTTCTTTCTCGGTGTAAGTCTTACCCAAATCTGCTGCTTTGTTTACAAGATTAGTCGGCCTCACGTCCAATTGATCTATAGTTTCACCATCCTTCATTTTGAACGTGTCAAATGCATGAAGAGACAGATCAAGCTTATTTTCTTTGACTGTTCGAGATCCTTCACAAATTCCAAAGCAAGAGTCTCCCATATTTCTTTGGCGCCTTGCATCTTTTAACCTTTTCAATCCAATCCTTGCTGAATGTTTCGATAATTTCGGTTCTTGCAACTTGATCTAAATTGTGAATCTTCCTTTCATCATTAGTGAGTTACGAACTCTTCTTTTCCCCGCCTAACTCTTGTTTGATAATGTAGTACCATCACTTGTGCCACCATGATAAAACTTGATGGGTCCTTCCTCAAGAACCTCCTCCTCCATTCTGTCATGAATCGCTTTAAGATGGTTCTCCATTCTAAACTTCCAAGAATCATATTCTTCTATAGAAAAATCAGGCAAACTCCTGGATTTCTTGCTTTTCCACGTAAGACATGATAAAACAGAAAAACCACAATACTAGCAAGATCTTGTTAGTAGAACTGTTAGTGAAACAAAGAAACTATGGATTATCAAGAACAAAAATTCAGATCTTAGTTAAGACTCTAAAATTAATATCGTAACGACTTAACAACGCTCGATACCACTTGTTGGTCCCGGATTGTTGAGTTGATTAAGACCTTGAGTTAGCCTTCTAGAACAAAATCTAGAAAGGGGGTTTGAATAGATTTTGTTGACTATTCAAATTTCTCCAAAACCAATTCAAAGTATCAAATTAACACAGCGGAAAACAATTTTAAACTCAACTTTTAACAAGATCAAAAGCAATCGACAAGATAGGTTTAACTTTAATCCCGAGATTAATCTGTAGATGATAAACTAGGAATTGAAAAGAAACAAATTAGTAAATCAAAGCAATAAAGAACACGAGAATTTATAGTGGTTCGGATTATAACAATCCTACATCCACTCTCCTTCTTCAATCTTGAAGAAGGGCCTTCACTTACTTACTTTCTTCCTTCTTGTGACTTACTTACAATAATGAATCTTCACCTTACAATGAATTCTTTTCTAATTTACGGATATCTATGGCTTGAAGATCTATTGAGAAAAGTGTTCTATAAACACTAAAAAGCGAAAACGTATAAAATATTTGTGAATGTGTACAATTTTTGTGGCTTGTGAATACAAAGTATATTGATGAGTGCAAAGTATCAAAAGTTAATTCTAAACTAATTTCTATCCCTATTTATAGAGATCTTCACTTGGTAGTTGTAACTTCCTTGAATTCGGTTTTGATCGGTTATAACAATATAACAATCCTGTAACTTCTTCTTAATTGGTTGAAACGCTTCTTTAATTTTGTGTAACATTTCTATAACACTTCATTGTCTGATATATAATCCACCTTGTCCTCGTTTTCATTCCTTGTCTAGATGTTTGTTAATCATATCGCATTTTAAGCTGTTCCTACGTATTATCCTTGTCGATATCTTGACCTCGTCGATGTTGGTCCCGGAAAGTTGAGTTGATTAAAAACCTTGAGTTAGCTTTCTAGAACAAAATCTAGAAAGGGGGGTTTGAATAGATTTTGTAGATTTTTCAAATCTTTCAAAATCAATTCAAAATATCGATTAAGCACAACGGAATATAATTGGATTCTCAACTTTTTACAAGATCAAAAGCAAGGTTGATATTCAGATTTTAGTTTAGATTCTGAACTTTAATCTTGAAGTAATACAATTGTAAATCAAATGAAACTAAAGAAAGCAAGAAATAACACTGTGATTTATAGTGGTTCGGATTTTAATAATCCTACATCCACTCTCCTTCTTCAATCAAGAAGGGACTCACATCGCTTACTTTCTTACTTCCACCTTACAACTTACAACTTATACAAATCTTCAAATCTTCAATCTCCTAAACCCTTCTTCTAGAAATCTAACTATTACAATATGTATTGGATTTTGAAGATTACAAGAAAAGTGTTCTAAAACACTTAGAACTTTTGAGAACTCTCTTGAAATACTTGAGAAAAGATGGTGATTGAAATCGAGTAGTGAAAAGTGTGTAAATCGAATATGCATAAGTGTTCTCTTATTTGAAAAATGAAAACCTAGACCTATTTATAAGTCCGGAAAGACAGTTAGTTTGTTAGTTAGTTCTAACAAACTTGAAACCGCTTAACAAACTTAATCTTGAAAACTGCTTGAGACCTCGGCCGATTCTTCCTACTTGTCTGCGGTGACTTGGTGAAGACTCGCCTTTCTTATTCTACTCACTTGTCTTGACCTCGTCTCGAGCTCTTTATATTTGTCTCCTGCAGATGATTAGGATTGAGGTTGTCTCCGGATGACTTGTCATTCCTCGTCTCCACCGACTTGAACAATTCTTGACCTAGTCTCGATCACCCGTACTAGAACTTAGTCTCCGCTTCTTTATCATAGTCTCGCTCATCTCGAACAGTCTTTTAACTCATCAAAACAATCTTGATCTAACATCGATTTCCTCTCCTCATCTCGAGATTTGTCCTCGTCGATATCTTGACGTAGTCCGACTATTTGTACTTAGTTTTATTTACAAAGGTATACTTCACTATCTATACAAGATGCTCACTTGTCATCCTATTTTACATTTTTAACACATCAAAACTAAATACAATTTTTCTTTTCTTAACAATAATCTACCTCTTTTGCCATCGGACACACTTCATCATCTCGATCCAAAATCGATGAGGATGATGATAATGATGATGATGATGATTTTCTTGATTTTTTTCCTCAGCAAGTAGGGCCCTCTCGATCTGCAAAGCGCCTATCTCATTTCTTCCTTTTCTCATCTCTTTCTTTAGGAGTCACTGGGGATAGTCATAGCTAAAGTGCCCGGCTTGTTGCGGAGGTGTAACAAGTGTCTCCCACTGATTTAGGACTTATAGGGTTCTTCTTTACAGGAGATTTATATCTTCTGTCTCGATTTCTTCTTTTATCATCATCTGTTGATTCACCATCATCTTTTCTTTTGGATCTTGATCTCGATCTGTTATTCTCTCGCAAATTTTAACTTGTTACGCTTTATATTTCATCCTTAAATGATCATACCTCTTGGTTAACAACGCCATCTCGTTTCTTTCAAGGATAGATCACCTCCTTTGGGCTCAGCTATAGGTTTATCTTCTTTGTTGACAAAAGCAACAGCTTTAGATAAGGTGCTTGACTCCATTTCATCTTCCTCATCTTCTACTCAGTATGTCAAACTCATAACCTTTCAAGTGAGAAAACAAAGTGTAATGAGTCATAGTAGAGAGATCCTTAGTGGCTTTAATCGATTTCCTTTTTCCTCCAACGCTTGGTTAGAGATCTAAAGATTTTATTATTAATTTCTTTTTCGGTGTAAACCTTTCCAAGATCGGTGGCTCTATTGATCAAATTCGTCATTCTCATATCCAAATTGATCAATAGATTCACCCTTTTTCATCTTAAAAACATCAAATAGATGGAGAAACACTTGAAGCTTGTTCTCCTTCACTGATATGTGCCTTCGCACATATTAGCTAGGTGTCCCTACATCTCTTTGGCTGTTTTACACTTCTTGATCTTCTCGTACCACTCCCTACCGAGTGTGACTATAATTTCATTTCTCGCCACCGATCCAGCTTTATACACCTTCCTCTCATCATTGGTTAATTCGACACTTTCTTCACCGTCTCGAGTCCGTGATTCTCGAGCCGCCGCTCCATCACTTATACCACCATGGTAGATATTGATTGGCCCATCGGTATAAGACGCCTTCCATTTGAGGATGGATTGATTTAAGATGATTCTCCATGCGAAATTTCTAGTAGTCATAGTCCTCAATATCAAAGTCCTGGAAGGTTCTTAACCTTTCTATCATTACTCGTAGACATTGTTGGTCCCTGACGAGATGTGCAAGGAGGTGGAAAGTCTAGAAGGGGGTTGAATAGACTTTACCACACTCAAAACTTTTACAACTTTTCGTGAGCCGAGTGTGAGGTTAGAAGACTTTGAAGTCTTCTCGCAGCAAGGTACTCAGAGTGTGCTAAGTGAGATCAGCAGACTTCGGAAACTAGAAGTCTTCCTCGATGGTGCGGAAGCTAATCTCGTGTGTATTTGAAAAACCTTTTTTTTTTTTAAATAAACCTTCTTGAGATTAGAAAACTTTGAAGTCTTCTACAAAGATAATTGATGCAGGTTTATTAAAACGATGAATGAACAGATATAAGTATGAATGCGTAAAGCTAGTAAAGACACAGAGATTTTTATAGTGGTTCGGATATAACGATCCTACGTCCACTCTCCCCGATCCCACAGGGGTCTTACTATCCACCGAAACCGGTCTTGTCTCCTCTAATCTCCTTGAGGATCCGACCACAGAAGTTTAACAAGTTCCCGTCCTTGGTACAATCAAGATGATCCTCGAGTGTTAGCTCTTAGATCAAAAACAATCAACCTTTTCTCGCATGAGATAATGAAAGGTGATTTACACTTCCTTGACCAAAAATAAATCTTTTTGGAAATTCAACGTGATAGATTGATTTCTCGTATGAAGAATTCAGCGTGTATTGCAATGAGTGAAGGAGATGTTGTTGATGTTTCTCGTGCGCGTATAAAAAAATCCTTCACTTCAGCTTTTATGATTCTCAATTTGACTAGCCGTTAGGCTAATTTGTCAATCGTGTCTTCAAAGAAATGGTAAGTGATCGTTGGAAGATTTGTTTGACTTTGGATAATTGATTGTCTCGATACCAATCAATTATGCCGTGATTGATCTTGATTGATAATCAAATCTTCACTTGACTTACTTCGGATATCTTTGAAGTATCTTTCTTTCTTTAGTTAACCCCGATGAACTTCTTGAAGTCAACTCTAGCAACCTTACACCTTGCTCCAAAGACATCTTAAAGTTTGTTGTAGCATGGATATCAACCTTGCTATCTTTACTTGAGCCTTTCTTACGTAACTTCTTTTTGCATAACTCTTATCATCTCTTCTTGATCTTCGCGACGCCCTTCCAATTGACTTCGACCGAGATTTCTCTTAGATCTCTAAGTCTTCTTATCAGAAATTTCGGCTTCTCAAACAATATGAAGCTTCGTGTTAGGCCTAGCAAGATTAACTATACAAAGACACAAACCCTATCTAGATCAACAAATGACTAATGTATTCACTGGTCCTCGTTACACTTAGGTTTTGGGAACATCATCAAAACATACACATTCAAATCCTAACAAATTCCCCCTTTTTGATGATGTTAAAACCTTCTTGAGAACCGCACAAGGGTATGCGAAAACAAGACAAGAAGAGACCAAAAAAACTCAAACAAAATCGGATGACAACGAGAGGTTGTCTTAGCGCAAAACATTCACTTCTATTAATATGAAGAAATCAAGTACATCTTACGAAGTGAAATGCAAAACGATAACAAAGAAAGAAAAAAACTTCAGCCTTCCCGTCCCAAAGAATCTAGCTACCTAACCAAAGCAATCTTCATATCTTCCTCGCCATACCTTCGAAACCCCGTTGGAACATTCAGCCACTCGTACACTCTATCATAGAGTTCCTTGTTATCCTGCTCCAATAGGTGGGCTGACTCACCAAGCAGATTTTGAGCGTCTGCGAACACTCACCGGTCAAACTTCCCATCTCTTTGATCGAGTAGGAATCTTTTCAAATTCTCGCGCTTGAAGGTTTAGGTTGAATTCCACGTGCTCTCGAATATCTCGCCAAAGATCACTGTGCTTTTCCTCCATCCAAGCAAAGAATGTTTCATTCGCTGTGGCCCCGACGCCGATACTTTTACAGCATTTAGTATGAGCAGATGAAATCTCTCTTTGCTGCTTTCCAATCCTCAATCCTCTCCGAGGACAGCAATCATCCACAAATCCATCAAGATTGTGGGGGAGGATAAAGTCTTCCTCGGCCTCTGCTCCAAAGCAGCTTCTTCCCTTTCTTACTCGCTTCTTCCTTGACACCGTAGGTTTTGCAGCAGCCTTTCTTCGATATGAATCGCTTTTTTCTATCGTCCAACACATCCACTTCTTTTCCTTGCTTCCCGAGTAGTTTGATCATCTTGTGACTATCCTTTTCCTCCATCCTTCTAGTTTCTAAGTCAGCAAGAAATGCTTCCTCATGCAACGCCTCTAACTCTTCTTCAAAGCAGACTTCCCTTCAACTTTTTCAGACATCTTAACCAACCTTCTCCTTTTCAATGGTTGGGAACCTTGACCTTCATCCATTCCGGCAGACTCTCGCAACGCTTCTTTTCACTCTGCTTTTTCTCTTCGCTCCAACAGAAAACTTTCAATGACCTCTAGCCTATCTTTCAAATCCTTCAATTCTTTACCCTTAGCCTCATCTCTCTCACAACCATCTCGGTTCTCAATCGGCTTTCCCCCTTTTAACATCATTCAAAAGAGGGGTCCAACGACCTTCCATTTCCGTCATCTTGGCAAGAATATCCCGTCTCGTATACAGAAACTTTTCCGTAAACTTCTTCAGCTTCAAAGATACTCACTGCTATTGGAGAAGCAATCTTCTCATCGATTTTGAGCATATGCCGAACAAAAAGCAGTTGTCGGCCGCAAAGAGCCGTAGCCGTCTCCGTCAATTTAGCATTTCGCCTCTTGTCGCAATTTGCTTTCCCATGTCCAGCATAGATGATTGGATAGCCGCATTCTACGATCAATTCCTTCTCTTAATCAGTGCTTCCATGGCACCGAAGTCTCGCCAATTGATCCTCCATCTTTGTCCGAAATCTGTCCTCAATCGTCTCTCTTCAAAGAACACCTTCCCGAGAGTAGCTTCACTTTCTCACCTTCAGCCTTCACACTTTCAACGTGCTTTCTAACCTCATTTATGTTGTTCAACATCATGCCGAGAAAGAGTTTCGATGATAGTCTCCTGTTGCTCGTAAAACATATCGGCAGCAGTTTGACGGATCAAAGAGGGGCCGTCGAATGGCAGCCTCGATGTAGGACTTTGACGACTCAATAGACTCAAGAAGAGGAGTGTATTTAGCAGCCAATACAGAAAACATTGAAGCATACTGTTGTGTTAACTCAAGAAACTTTGAAGAGTAAGATTTATACAAGTCTTCATGAATGACAACAGCATAAAATTGGGCAAACGTATGCATGTAAAATCGGGAAGAGGAGGAGGAATAGAAGATACACCTTTCCCGATTTCATCGGCCATCGTAAAGGGAGAAATAGAACCATCCTCTGCAGCTCCGGTTCATCTAACGAGCAACTAGGCAAGCAACTGGATGATCTCGTGGTTAGATCAAATGCTCGCTACTCCAGCCTTGGTCTCTGTAGCTCAAACTCCCACAAGGAAAACTTCATTGTGTCCAATCTCATTTGCCGTAAGAATGAGATCATCTATTGCTCCAAGCCTTGCATTTTCCATACCAAGATATCTACTAGCAAGCTACGCTCGTCCTGAAAATTCTCGTAACTGGGAAACTTGCTGTCCACCCAAGTAACGGCCTCGGCCATCAAACATTTCTCAAACGATCCACGTGATCTACCAGCAAGGTCTATCATTTGGACTGAATCTATCGGATCTGCTCCGATCAAATTCTCTCTGTGATCACCCTCAAGAACTCCGGGTGCTAGGCTCCGGCGGCACCCATACTTTCAACCTCATCGCCAACTTCCATCGGTGCAGAAGCTTTGAAGAAGAAGGAATCTCGTAAAGAGAAGGAAACGGAATTGGTACATGTTCCTCCTCACTAGCGAATTCATGAGAGACCATCTCTTCAAAGATCCGAAATCGGAGAATCATCAACCTCCATTGCATCCACCACCGACGATCCTTTCTTTCCGTGAGAAACCTTAGGAGGCATCTCGTGCTCCTCCGGTACGACCGCTCACGAGAATCTTTTCCGGGTTGCCACGGTGAACCTCTTCGCCTTTCTCTCTGTGGTAATTGAGAAATCGGAATCGATCTTCGCTACCGTAAGACTTCAAAGTCTTCTCCTCGAACTAGCAGCCTTGGAGCTTCCGGGTTATCCGAGTCCTTTACCATCGCATCTTTCCCAATATCAATAGCCGCAGGGGCAACCGCCAAAATCGGTAACACCTCGGCAGGCTCTTCCTCATCTTCGGCCTTGATCCTCATCATCATCGTAATCGGGAGGTCCACCGAGCTCCTCATCCTTGTTCAAGATGAACTTTGCCTTAGTGTATGGTTTCGTCCACTTAGGATCCCACGCCGTGTTAGGCATCATCCTCTCCAAAGAAAGATCGTAATCTTATTCGACATAGAAACATACTGCTCCACAGCCCATACCTTAACCTCTGGATGTCCATCCACCTCTCGTCCGAAAGAACCTATTCTTTTCCTTCGCAGAATCTCAAAGAATTTATCGACCCAATCACACTCTACTCCATCCACAATCGCCTTTAAAGCACAAAGACGCCTCGACTAATCGAGTCCATACTCGCGTTCACCAAACATCACCTTCACCATGATGTCAAATAACAATCTATATTTCCGCCCGAGATAAGCTTTCTTCAAATCCGACACATGATGACGACATGAAGTTTTCGCTAGAGAACGAAAAGCTTCGAGATGATTTTCCGCCATATATGATTTTGGATCAATGCCTTGAAGAGACAAACCCAAGTGTTCATGAATATCCTGCCGTCGATGGTCAAACTTTGACCAAACACTGCCGTTTTTATCTTTGCTCCGTCCGAAATCACCACGAACTAAATCAACAACATAGGCATCTAGAGTCCGTCGTTCGACGAATGAGCCGAACAAGATCAAACAAACCCCTATCGGATAAGAGATTTAGAATCTTCACTGCTTCCCGCTGTCCAGTAGTCCGAAAATCCACCGATAGTTCACCGCGCACTTTCTCGTAAAGGGCCAAAGGGTCTAGAGTCTTGTGTTTCCTCGCAATCTTTTTCAAGATGAAGATTGTTTTGGTGCCATTGAAAATAGAACAGAGAAAGATCGAGTTTCGTAAGAAAGAAAACAGAGAATGAAGATCAAGGAATAATGAGAGAGAGAGAGAGAGAGAAAGACGAGAAAAACAATTTATAAGAGAGAAGAAGGAAACCGCTAAATTTTAAATTATACAATAAAATATGAACGTTGATTTGCATATTGCACGATCAGATCGAACGTTACGGATTCAACGGTTCGAATTCGAAAAGTGCGTGTCCTCGCCTTTGGATTTGAAAAAGGTATTTTCCAAAATTAAAAGATTTTCGTCCGCAGAAATAGGATGTAAAATAATATTTTTTAAGGAAAACTTACCCCATAAATTGTGGTTGAAAAGATTTGATTTGACAATTCACATAATTACTTTCCAATGCCGAGGATAAACTCAGAATAAAATATTCAAAATTTATTTAACCATACGGACTAAGGAATATTTTAGACCAAAATATTTGTCAAACAAATAAACAAGAGCAAAACGAAAGAGAGAGAAACATATCTCAGTTGATATTGTAATCAATCGATACCACCGAGTATCTTGTAGTAGCAAGCTTTAGAACTTTCTGCAGCAAGTTTTAAAGTTTTCTTCAAAGCAAGCTTTATCTTCTCGTCAAGAAGTTTAATGCTTTCTTCAAAGAAGCTTAATATTCACTTCAAGCAGGTTTCATACTTCAAAGAATATGTTTAACACGATTTTCCCGGATCCAAGGGACCTAATTCTACAGATAGATCTCTAAACCGTGCCTCGCCAATGGTTTCGCTGAATATCTCGCTTCTCTGTCGATCTCAGATGAATCTTTTCCACTCGAATGTTCTTCTTTTCGACGTGATCTTTAATAAAATGATGACGTATATCCACATGCTTGCATCTTGTGTGAAGTACTTGGATTCTCGAGTAATAGCAATGGCACTGTTGCTATCACAATATAGGAATTTCTTTAGCGATAATGTGATAGTCTTGTAATTGTTGACTTATCCAAAGTAATTATGTAGCAACAACTCCTACAGCCATATATTCTCTTCAGTAGTTGACGTAGCTATCAAGTTTGCTTCTTAGAAAACCAAGAAACCAGCTTACTTCCAAGAAATTGACATGTGCCCGTGGTTGATTTTCTATCAATTCTACAACCACCATAATCAATCGAATATCCACCGAGTTCCAGATTGTCATCAATAGGGTACCAAAGACCTACATTTGCTTTGTACCCTTGAGATACTTCAGAATTTTCTTTGCTGCATCCAAATGACTTTTCTTTGGATTCGCTTGAAATCTAGCGCATACTCCAACCGCGAAAGAAATGTCAGTTCGCTTGCCAGTTAGATACAAAGAAGGAACCTATTAAACCTCTCGTACATGGTCCGATCAATGCTTTCACCATCCTCATCCGATCCATCTTGTAGTTTGTTACCATCGGAATCTTTGCATCCTTGCTTGTTAACATTCCAAACTTTTCTAGCATATTTTTGGTATACTTTGCTTGGTTTATGAATATTCCTTTAGAATTTTGCTTGACTTGAAGACCTAGGAAGTAATTCATTTCTCCCATCATAGACATTTCGAACTTACTTTGCATCAATTTACTGAATTTCTCACAAAGCTTCTTGTTTGGAGATCCAAAATGATGTCATCCACATATATCTCAGTACTAATAGAATATCTTGTTCTTCTTCAATTCGAACAAGATTTCCTTTATCAATCCATGATCAAGTAAAAATTGCGATAGTGTGTCATACCAAGCTCGAGGAGCTTGCTTTAGTCCATATAAAGCTTTCTTTAGACGGTAGACTTGATTTCCTTGAACAAAACCCGGAGGTTGTTCAACGTATACTTCTTCGGCAAGAACTCCATTTAAAACTACAGACTTTACATCCATTTGATATACTCAATTTCATGTATGCCGCGTATGCAAGGAATAATCTTATAGCTTCTAATCGCTACAGTGCAAATGTCTCGTCATAGTCAATTCCTTCCGACTGTGAGTAACCTTGTGCGACAAGCCTTGCTTTATTTCTCGTGACTTCATCTTTCTCATTTTTCTTGTTCTTGAAGACTCCACTTCGTGCCAATCACTTTTTGATGTTTTGGTCTATCAACAAGTACCCACACATCTTGTCGTGTGAATTGATTCAGTTCATCTTGCATAGCTTCTATCCAGCTTTGTGTCCAATAGTGCTTCTTCAATATTCTTAGGTTCTTGTAGAGAGACATAACAGCTAAATAAACCATCTAGGTTTATTTTCCTTCTTGTCTTTACTCCATCTTGAGGATTTCCTAAGATTAAGTCACTAGGATGATCACCATCCAATTCCTTCGTTAGATACGTGTAATTCTTCTCAAGATATTGTTGGAACATCATCTTGCGTCATTCCCCTTGAGTTGACACATTCACATCTCGGTGTTCGGGTGATTCATCGCAGCCTTTAGAGGTTTCGTCACAGACTTTGTCTTGTTTGAGTCTGCCGCCGTAGAAGTTTGCCGATCATCTTCGTAATCCGAGTCTAAAGTAGGCACTTGAACCTTGACATATCTTGTCTTATCCTTGAGTTCTAGTTTCCCAAATCCTTCGCTAGAGGCTCTTCTTGTCCTTTGTCCTTAAACTCAACAATAGATTCATTAAAAACCACATGGGGTGTTTCTTCCACAACAAGGGTTTTCTGTTAAAAACCCGATAGGCTTTGCTTGTCCGGAATATCCTAAAAATATTCCATCAAAGCAACCTTGGCATCAAAGGTTTTTAACTTGGATTTGCCATTGTCATGAATGAAACACCTACAACCAAAAACACGAAAGAAAGAAACACGAGGAATTCTACCTTTCCATAACTCATATGGTGTCTTTTCATGTTCTTTGGTCAGCAAGCTTCGATTCTGAGTGTAGCATGCCGTATTCACAGCCTTCGCCCAAAACCTCGAGGAACATCATACTCTGCTAGCATTGTTCGGCAGCTTCCTTGAGTGTTCTATTTCTCCTCTCAGCAACACCATTTTGCTGTGGAGTACGAGCCGCAGACGTTTCATGTTGAATTCCAGCTTCTTTGCAATATGTCGCTATGTGAGAATTTAGGAATTCTGTTCCTTTGTCACTTTTAATCTTTACAACACTTTCTCCTTTTGTAATCTCTTCAGCAATTCTGTAATCTTGTGATGGTTTCATTCTTCTTGAACATAAATATCACCCATGTGAATCTTGAATAGTCATCCACCACCACCAGAGTATATTTTCTACCACCGAAGCTTAGCGGGGATACAGACCAAAATGATCCATATGGAGTAATTGTAATACTCTACTTGACGTTGGTACGTAAACTTCCTTGAAAGTGGCTCTAGTTTGTTTTCCTTTTAGACATGAGTCACATATCCGATCTTTTGAGAAAACTTCATTTGGTAAGCCTTCTACAAGAGACTTCTGGCTATCTTGTTTAGCGTCTTGAAATTTATATGACCGAGTCTCTTGTGCCATAACCAGTGGCCTCTCAAGTACTCTTTGCTACAAGGCATGTATTACTAGAACATTTCGTAAATTCTCGCAACATAAACATTTCCCTTTCTCGGGCGCTTAAGAGCACCCGATCGTTTAAACCACTTAGAACAACACACAGAGAACTAGAAAACTTAACAGAGTATCCCTTATCACAGAATTGCGAAACCGAAAGCAAGTTATGTTTTAATCCTTCCACGTAGAAAACTTTCTCAACACGTACATCTCCAATGTATAGAGTCCCAACACCTTTGGTAATCCCAAAGTTATTGTCTCCAAATACCACACGTGGGCCATTTTGTGATTTTATTGAGCTCAAGAGTTGCTTGTTTCCAGTCATATGCTTAACACCCACCGTCGATGTACTGCATAAGATTTCCAGCAACCTCTCTTTCATGCCCCACGGCGTCCCCGCACGTTTAGTTAAGTTTTAGGTACCCTTTAGATTTGGGTCCTTGAGAGTTAGCACACTTTTTAGGAATCCATAGGAATAGATTCTTCTTATCATATTCAAGATCTTATCCTTCTTCCATACATATCAACATAGGCAATCTCATCCTTTGGTGCCTTCTTGAATGTATGCCTATGGGTGTCGACTGTGTTCCTTCTAGAAGACTTCACCCTTCGAGGTCTTCTCAGATGGAGTGATCGGCCGTTGTGCAATGGTCCGAGGGTTTTGATGATAAGGGTACGTTCTACTTGAGCCATCAAAAGATTCATATCTCACAGTGCACAGAGGGCTTAGTAGATCGCTTAGCAAGCTTTGAAGTTTGCTTAGGTTGTGTAGTCTTCACCGAGACTGTCTCCTCGTAGATGATTTCGGCCGAAGTCTACTTTTTTCGACCTTGCCGAGGTTTCTTAAGTTGGGATTCCCCTTCTTTTGATACCTCATCGCTTGTTTAGGTTGTTGAGTATAACTACTCTTCTTCCCATTCGACCGATTTGTCGGGTCAAGAACCTTTTTACCCTTATCGATAGGTTTAGGTTTGGAACCCTCTCCTACCAAATCATTACCCTTAACATGTGTACTCTTCTTAAGTACACTTGTTTGAACTCATGAGGATTGGGCAATGGTAAAACCAATTCCCTTCTTTACGTTAGGTGTTTGAGACGATTCAACTATTGTTTGAACCGCATGAGAAGCTTTGTTCACTTGATCCAACCTCAAACTTAAACGCTCCTCACTTGATTTTATACGCTCATGCTGATGGAAAAGTTCATCGAATTTTGCTTGTAGAATTTTCAATCGATCGCTTTTCTCAAGATTCTCAAAGAAGCAACCTTTCTACCAGAGACTGCTCAAGATACTTCATTTTAAGAGTGTTTAACTCTTCTCAAGTTATCCGATTAGAATCTGTTAGTGTCTCGATGTCTTGCTAATAGATTCTTGTGTAAATAGATCAATTTTTTCTTTCAAGCTCACATTCTCCTTTTCCACACAGCTTGTAAGCATTTATAGCAGCTTTTGAGATCTTCCATTAACTTATCAACAAAGTTATGGTCAAACTCTTCTGCAAAAGAAACACGAGAAGCGCATTTAAGAGCAGGAATCGAAAGTACCTCATCTCCTTTTGCCATAAGACACAAATCATTGTCAAGAGAAGTCAAGATGATGTTGAATCACTTGAAAGAGTATCCTCCTCTTCAGCCACTAAAGCACGCTTGTCAAGAAACTTTCTGCTCCTCATCAATCTCTTTTCTTCTCTTTCTCTTGGAGTTAGATCTCGACAATCATAATCAAATGTCCCGATTTATGACAATTATAGCAAGCATCACTTCTTGAAGATTTTCTTGGACTAGAATCCCTTTTTGGAGAAAAATCTCTTCTTTTTGGACTATCTTCTCTTCTTCTTTCGAGTCTTGAACCTTCTGTCTTCTTTGGAGTCTTCTCGATCTCTTGTCTCAAGATTTGTTTCCTGGGATTCAAAACCAGCTTTCTTTGTATTCTTCCAATATCTTCTATATTTCCCAAATTTTGAGTTCATTCTATCAAATTTTCTCGTCAAGAAAGCCATCTGCTCTTTTAAGCTTAAATCCTCTCCAATAGGCTCTTTAGATGACTGATTTGAAGTGACCTTGAAAGCAACTTCCTTTCCCGTGGAATTTGAATTCCCTTCATCCTCGTCTTCTTCTTGTTTCAGATCATATTCATGAGCTTTCAAATGCGAGAATAGCTCATGATGACCGATCTTGCTCGCTTCTTTTGTATCCTTAATCACCGTAATCTTGACTCTCCATTTGCTAGTTAGAGATCTCAATATTTTGTTGTTGATCTCCTTCTCGTGTATGATTTTCCCAAGGAGCTTGCTTTATTGATGATATTTGTCGGTCTTAAGTCCAATTGATCTATCGTCTCATCGCTTCATCTTGAAGGTATCAAATGAATGTAGAATGGACTGCAACTTGTTCTCTTTAATCGCCTCCGATCCTTCACACATGAGTGCTAAAGTTTCCCATATTTCTTTAGCAAGCCTTACATGTCTTGACTTTCTCTCGTAAGTTCTCTAGTTAATGTCTCTATGATCTCCGTCCGAGCAACTTGATCAAGATTAAATAGTTTCCTTTCATCATTTGACATTTCACTCCTTTTCTTTTCAATCTTCTCGTCTAGTAGATGCTTCGCTCCACCACTCCCGTAACTTACTGGTTCAAAGTACAACTTTATCGGTCCATCTTCTAGTGTCTCGAGCATCCTATCATGAATTGCACCAAGATGATTTTCCATGCGGAATTTCCGGTAGTCATAGTCTTCAATAGAGAACTCGTAGCTTTCTTTACCGCTCTTAAGGGAACTCATGTTAGCAATAAAAACAATTATGCAATGAATGCAATGAGTTTTATGAAAATGGTTTTTCAAAAAAGATCTGCTTCGTATGACCACAACAGCTTCTTCTCAAAGACTATTGGTAACCAAAGCCGGTGGTTGGTTGAACCACCGCTCCGATACCACTTGTTGGTCCTGACGAGATGTGCAAGGAGGTGGAAAGTCTAGAAGGGGGTTGAATAGACTTTACCACACTCAAAACTTTTTACAACTTTTCGTGAGTGAGTGTGAGGTTAGAAGACTTTGAAGTCTTCTCGCAGCAAGGTACTCAGAGTGTGTTAAGTGAGATCACAGACTTCGGAAACTAGAAGTCTTCTCGATGGTGCGGAAGCTAATCTCGTGTGTATTTGAAAAACCTTTTTTTTTTTAAATAAACCTTCTTGAGATTAGAAAACTTTGAAGTCTTCTACAGCAGTAATTGATGCAGTTTATTAAAACGATGAATGAACAGATATAAGTATGAATGCAGAAAGCTAGTAAAGACACGTAGATTTTTATAGTGGTTCGGATATAACGATCCTACGTCCACTCTCCCCGATCCCACAGGGGTCTTACTATCCACCGAAATCGGGTCTTGTCTCCTCTAATCTCCTTGAGGATCCGACCACAAGAAGTTTAACAAGTTCCCGCCTTGGTACAATCAAGATGATCCTCGAGTGTTAGCTCTTAGATCAAAAACAATCAACCTTTTCTCGTACAGAGATAATGAAAGGTGATTTACACTTCCTTGACCAAAAATAAATCTTTTTGGAAATTCAACGTGATAGATTGATTTCTCGTATGAAGAATTCAGCGTGTATTGCAATGAGTGAAGGAGATGTTCTTGATGTTTCTCGTGGCGCGTATAAAAAAATCCTTCACTTCGCTTTTATGATTCTCAATTTGACTAGCCGTTAGGCTAATTTGTCAATCAGTCTTCAAAGAAATGGTAAGTGATCGTTGGAAGATTTGTTTGACTTTGGATAATTGATTGTCCGATACCAATCAATTATGCCGTGATTGATCTTGATTGATAATCAAATCTTCACTTGACTTACTTCGGATATCTTTGAAGTATCTTTCTTTCTTTAGTTAACCCCGATGAACTTCTTGAAGTCAACTCTAGCAACCTTACACCTTGCTCCAAAGACATCTTAAAGTTTGTTAGCATGGATATCAACCTTGCTATCTTTACTTGAGCCTTTCTTGACGTAACTTCTTTTTGCATAACTCTTATCATCTCTTCTTGATCTTCGCGACGCCCTACCAATTGACTTCGATCGAGATTTCTCTTAGATCTTTAAGTCTTCTTATCGCCAGCCTTCGCTTCTCAAACAATATGAAGCTTCGTGTTAGGCCTAGCAAGATTAACTATACAAAGACACAAACCCTATCTAGATCAACAAATGACTAACTAATGATTCAAATGGGTCCTGTTACACTTAGGTGTTGGGAACATCATCAAAATATACACATTCAAATCCTAACAGACATGATTAGTAATTAACAAGAAAATCAACAGAGATTATCCAAGAACAAATTTATTTCAAGAATTTAGAAAACCAAAGATCACTTAGACCAAAAGAAATATTCGTAACAACTTTAACACCGCTCCGATACCGCTTGTTGGTCCCAGATCGAGTGATTAAAATAAGCTTATAATGCCTCCCAGAGATAATCTAGAAGGGGGTTGAATAGATTATCTAAATCTTTTCCAAAGATCAGATTATCTATTCATGATACCAAAGCTGAACGGTGGAAACAATTTTAGACTCAATCTTTTTAGGATCAAAAGCAATTTGAAGTTAATGAAATTAATTTGCTTGAGTAATTGATTATCAACAAGGAAATAAATGCGTAAAATAAGAGACACAGAATTTATAGTGGTTCGGATCAAACTAATCCTACATCCACTCTCCTTCTTCAACTTGAAGAAGGGCCTCAACTCACTTATTTGCTTACTTACTTACTAAGAGTACAATTGCAATGATGTGATGATCTCTTTATTCAATCCTATCTTCAATCCTATCTTCAATCTATCAAACTAACTAGAAAACTAGTAAGATACAAGCAGTAGGTTTGAAGATATACAAGAGAGTGTTCTATAAACACTTAGAAACTTATAAAAACTCTTTTGAAAACTTTGTGAGTGCTTTAGGAAAATCGTGAATATTGTATTGTGAATGCTAAGAGTCCTTTTTCAGAATTGTGCTTACTTCTATTTATAAGCTCGTGAGACGGTTAGTTTGTTGTAACAAACTAAAAGCATTCATGTAATAACCCGAAACCAAAACCTAGAGTTTTATATTTGATTTTCTAAGTTTGATTTATTTTATTGTTTGATTTAAAATTTTATGTGTATTTTTCTCCATCATTTAACGGTTCTTCGAACCGAAAATCTACTAATACTTCTACAACCCATATCCGTAATCCGGATTTGATTAATAATGATTAATTATCAATAAGTCCTTTAAAGGTGGGAAACACTCAAGAAAACCCTAAGAAAAATGTTTGTTTTCCAATCGCGCGTTTTAATAATTTTCGAGCCGAAACTCGCATCGAAAAATACCGAAAATTCAACGCCGAGATCATAATATCTGTTTTAAAAGTGGGCTGCCAAAGGGACAGCCCAAAACCCCAAAACAACCGGCCATGTGAAGGTAAGTAAGAGTAGTAGGACTAGCTAGCACCTATTAACCAAAAATCTTGCCAAAATCTTACCAAAACTCCCAAACCAACCAGCCATGTGAAGGCATGTGAGAGTAGTGGGATTAGCTAGAACCTATTAACCAAAAATCTTGCCAAAATCTTAGGTTTAGCTCCTAAACTAGCCTTATAGCCTTATGTCTATTAATCACCTAGTTTGCTCCCTTTCCCCACCTCACTTGACCGGCCCCCTCCCCTCTCTTTTCCCCTATAAATATCCCTCTTCCCCTTCTTCATTTCCTACACCAACAAAGAAGGAAAGAACAAGTAGCAAGCAAGAAGTCCTTAGGAGGAAACTACAAAGGTTAGCCTCTAAGCTTATGTTTTGTTTTAAGAGCTTTAAACAATTAGTAGAAGCATGATAGGAACTCCTAAGAACCCCTTCTTACATAATATGATCCTATATGGAGTGCTTGAGTTGGAATTTTGGTGTTTAGAGTCAAAATGGTGAAGTTATGCTTAAAACATGAAGCTGCCAAAACCATGCCCTAACCACTGACCAGTTTTCGTAAAATTTATTCGGACCCTTTCCACCTGTAAAAATGATTATGTGTCGGAAGTGATCCGAAATCGGGAGCAAGTGACTCATTTCTTTTATTTCTTCCCTTTCTGATGGTCATAAAATTCTAGGAAACATCTGGGATGTTCCCTTGATGTGTTGTAAATCATAGTAAAAATCATGACTTTTCGCTTAGTACTTTATGAGATAAAATTCATTTTCTCGAGTACCTGGTCGATGTTCGACGCATAGGGTTATTCTGTGTTGCATGAATTTATTTTTCAGTTAGACTATTGTATAAATCATGGAAAACTTCATGAATGACCTAAAACCTGTTTATAACAAGATCCTTAAATTTGGTGAGTTTTAAACGAGTATCCAGTAAGTTATGAATTTTCTTGTAAGACATGTTCAAGAACCGAGCCAAACGATGGATTGAATGTTCACAATTTTTCTGGACAGAATCCGTAAGTCAAATGGCTTGGGTCCCTGAATGAAAGTTGTTCATACTTGAGTGCTTCATCACATGTTTTAATTTCATAATTTTTTGATGTTTCTGCAGAGAGTTATGGATTTTATAAGTTAAGGTCACTGTTTTTGCCAAAACAGAAATTTAGAGTCCTTATTACAAAATCTGCTATAGTTCCGTAACTCAAATGAACTCAGACCCTTAATAAACTTTGTTCTACACTGGTGTATAACATAATAAAATTTCATAATTTTCCAACGAGTCTAAGTATTTTATTTCATTTATGCATGTATAGGTGTTAATTCTTCAATTGTTAGTACTTGATAAATTAAATGACCAAAACTTTTAATGACGAGCATGTTTTGAATATCAAATGTCATACATAATACTTTATGAATGCTTATACTTGAGTGTCTTACGTGTTTTCTTGAAAATGAACGGAACCGAAAGTCCCAACTTCAGATCCACAAACCGTAGTACACTAATAAAGCCGTGGACGTAGGACTAAACCCATAGAAGCTTTTGATAAAATAAAGTACCTCTTCTTCATGAAAGCCTAGTTTTTAGAAGGCACAATAAGATCAAGAACCTAAGTTTCCAATGGACAAAAGATCTGTCGAACTAAACATACGGATTGTGCTAGGTAGAGTACGGTCGGAACCAGAGACCGAGACTTTTGTACGAGAGGCCTAAGCAATCAAGAAGTTAAACTTTCTCTTAAAAGTTCTCCAGTGGGTGACACTATCTCGTATATCTAGTTAATGTTATATGGATCGTTGTCGCTTTTCCTAATCAAACATAAACAAATTTTCCTCGAAAGATGCAAATACCAAAAGCGTGTGAATGTATAACTTAAATGTGTGATCGTCTAATGATGAGCTATATTTTACTTTTATTTATGATTTTATGAAAAGAGGGCAAGTCCTATATGATGTGATGAAAGTTTACGGGTCCGGATGTGATAGGAAACTATCATGTGCCCTCCCATATGATGAAAGTTTACGGGTCCGGATGTGATAGGAAACTATCATGTGCCCTCCCATTGATGAAAGTTTACGGGTCCGGATGTGATAGGAAACTATCATGTGCCCTCCCATATGATTACGGGTCTCGGACGTGTAAACGTGCCATTCCACAATGTGATTACGGAGATCGGATGTGATAGGAAACTATCATGTGCCATCTCATATGTGCTATATTTAGGTACTAACTGTTGTAAAGAAAGATGAATCTCTTAATCGAACGGAATTTAAAGGATGAAAATCTTATAACGGAAGATTACCTAATACAAATGAACACAACGCCATAACAAGGAAGTAAACAACGGAAGATGAGAATAAAGAATAAAACATTCAACTATTTTGGGATTTCTGTCAATTCGTATAACAACAGATGTGTCATCCACCGAGATTTTACCTCACGCCCTATAACTAATATTTTTCTGTCACGAGATTGAGGCCCGGGAGCTGCAATAGACGACCCGCTTCCACTCTCTTTATCTAAATATGTCGCTTTATATTTTTCAGATCTTTATGAAATTTGTATTTTGTTAAAGACTCGTCACTATGTTTTTTCCAAGAGTTGAACCTTAGACTCACCGGTGACTTTTGTCAAACGATTAATCTTTTCGTTTAGTTATGAATATGATTCAAATATCTTAAATAAGTGTTTGTGAAATCTTCCGCTGCAACTCAAATGAATAGCTTCGCTTTCTAAAAAGAAATTTTTCGGCTCGATTTTATGGTTCACTAAGTGATGACTCGGGTTTAGGACGTCGGGACCTCAAAGGTCGACTTTACAATTCCGGGCGTAACAGTGTGGTATCGAGCTTATGTTCAAAACTTCGGACCAAATTATCTATTTTTCCTTTCATTTTAAAATTTTCACTTAGAAACAAATGCATTTTTAAAAGCCCCGACTAAATGTTACTTGTGGGAGGTTGTCTACCGTAAGCAAACCGAAACAAGCCTCAAGGTACGTAATGTCTTATTATTCGTTGAATAACAAAGCCGTTACAAATTTGAACCTAAACAAACAAGAGAGAAAATATGAGAATAAACAACAAAGGAAATATATTTCCAAGAAAATGAATTATGCATGCCTTAACAGATTTTGTGCGCATGTGTGTGAAATCTACTTGACTACTTGTGTATTTACTTATATGTTCGATTTTTTTATGCGAGCACTTTCGCTTTTGTCCTTTATACACTACTACTATTTTCTTCTTCCTGTTTTTGGCCTTAGACCTCCAAAATCCCTTTCGTTTAGCAAGCCAAATCTTTTTATAGCAACCTCGTACGCCTCGTGTAGTTGACTTTGCGATATATACGTATTGTCTATTTTAGTTAAATTATTTTGTTTTAAAGCCTCGCATCTTTAAATTTTCGTTGGAGCCTCTTTGACTCTCCATTTAAACTTTGAGAACTTGTCTTTCTCATGTCAATTATATATGTATGTTATTCTCACATAGTTTTATGAGATATTCTATTCTATCCGTTATATTTTTATCTTAATATTTACAATATGTGTTATTACCTCTCTAACATGCATCGTCGAGCTCAACAACCGTCCGCTGTCCGGACAATATGTTCCGGTTTGCAGCGTGCTCCCATGCATGATTGACTTAATACCGTGTTGTTAAATATTAGATTCTCTTGTTTTGAATTTAATCATACGTATATAATGTAAAATATTTTGTTTCCTTTAGACCCGCCCTAGGATGCCGCCTAGAAGGAAAACCCGTGCTAATCAAGAACCGTCTCGAGGGTTCTCAGAGGGCGCCAAGCTCCACCGCTGCATCGGGAGCTGAGATGGCACGAGAATTCTTCAATTCCCTACAAACTTTCATGCAGCAACAAACACCCCCACCACCGCCTACCCATGCACCACCCCAAGACCCCCATGCCAACTCGACTGCCGAGCAATTTCGACGATCGCGACCACCCCGATCAAGGGTAATGAAGGACCTATGGAGACGGAGGAGTGGATTTCTGAGTTGGAAAGAATTTTCCGCCATATGACATTATCAAGCACAAAAGTTTCGTGTGCCCAATTTCAATTGGGTGAGGATGCCGCTCGGTGGTGGGAGGCCCATGAGCGTATTATGACTACGGTGAAAGAGAAGCTTTTACTTGGGGATATTTCAAGCAAGTGTTATGAGGAGGTATTTTTCCTGTGCCCTAAGGGATCGGAAGGAGGTTGAGTTTGTGAACCTCAAACAAGGAACCCTTTCCGTGATCGAGTACGGTGCGCTTTAACAAACTGTCTCGCTATGCTCCACACTGGTGGAGGAAGATGAGAGAAAAGCAAGGAGATTTGAGAGAGGCCTAAGACCAGAGATTGGAGGTGTCGTAGCCGGATTAAAGCTCTCAAGCTATGGTGAAGTCTTCGACCGTGCACTAATTGTGTCCATCGGTCTAGGACTGGAGTTTAGGCAAACCCCACCTGCTCGTCTGCGAACAAAAATTGGTTTCCAAATTTTAAGAACTCGAGGCGACCACAAAGGAAAATAACTTAGTTACTCACTGGGCCAAGACCCCCACTACCCTACTCTAGTTGTGGAAAATCGCATGTAGGGCCATGCCTTAAATGGACCAACACATGTTACAGATATGCCGCCAACCGGGACACAGAGTCTCCGAGTGCCCTCAACTAACCAAAGGGCCACCCTAGAGAGATGGGATCGTGGTCGTCACCATTTGTGAACAACTATCATCTACTGTAGCCTCCAAGTGGTGACTACCACTTACCCGGGGCCGCCAAAAGGAGGCATTTCCGTTCAAGGACAAAGGAGACGTGCTGAGATAAATGCCATAATGATAGAAAATGACATGGAGGATCCGACTCCCAACGAATGACCGACAAGTACGTTGCTAGCACTTGGTTTACGCGCTCATATATTACTTAATGTTGGAGCCTCGCACTCATTTTTATCTAAGGATTAAGGAAAACCTCGTATTGAAAAGTTTTAATGAAACGTTGGACGTAAGTGTTCCATTTGAGAATGCAATGAACATCCAGTGGTTTAGTAGAAAAAGTACTTAAGCAACCTAAGACACGGTCAGTTCTTTTGAAGTTTAGAGATAAATTCAAGGGTTGATTTACGAGGAAATATGGGCAACAATCTTAGAAGAGAAGGTTCACATCTCGAGGAGTTAAGAATTTGTCAATAGTATTAGTACGGTGAAGCAAACACGTAAAGGATGGAGCTCCTAAGAGAGAGAGAGGGAGAGAGAGAGAGAGAGAGAGAGAGAGAGAGAGAGAGAGAGAGGATGAGTACCTAGCTAAGTACCCGCAATGCCTTTAAAATAAGTAAGTAAATTTCGGGACGAAATTTCTTTTAAGGGGTGTAGGATGTAATAACCCTAAACCAAAACTTAGAGTTTTATATTTGATTTTCTAAGTTTGATTTATTTTATTGTTTGATTTAAAATTTTATGTGTATTTTTCTCCAATTGACGAACGGTTCTTCGAACCGAAAATCTACTAATACTTCTACAACCCATATCCGTAATCCGGATTTGATTAATAATGATTAATTATCAATAAGTCCTTTAAAGGTGGGAAACACTCAAGAAAACCCTAAAAAAATGTTTGTTTTCCAATCGCTGCGTTTTAATAATTTTCGAGCCGAAACTCAGACCGAAAAATACCGAAAATTCAACGTCGAGATCACAATACTATTTTTAAAAGTGGGCTGCCAAAGGGACAGCCCAAAACCCCAAAACAACTGGCCATGTGAAGGTAAGTAAGAGTAGTAGGACTAGCTAACACCTATTAACCAAAAATCTTGCCAAAATCTTACCAAAACCCCCAAACCAAGCAGCCATGTGAAGGCATGTGAGAGTAGTGGGATTAGCTAGCACCTATTAACCAAAAATCTTGCCAAAATCTTAGGTTTAGCTCCTAAACTAGCCTTATAGCCTTATGTCTATTAATCACCTAGTTTGCCCCCTTTCCCCACCTCACTTGACCGGCCCCCTCCCCTCTCTTTTCCCCTATAAATACCCCTCTTCACCTTCTTCATTTCCTACACCAACAAAGAAGGAAAGAACAAGTAGCAAGCAAGAAGTCCTTAGGAGGAAACTACAAAGGTTAGCCTCTAAGCTTATGTTTTGTTTTAAGAGCTTTAAACAATTAGTAGAAGCATGATAGGAACTCCTAAGAACCCCTTATTACATAATATGATCCTATATGGAGTGCTTGAGTTGGAATTTTGGTGTTTAGAGTCAAAATGGTGAAGTTATGCTTAAAACATGAAGCTGCCAAAACCATGCCCTAACCACTGACCAGTTTTCGTAAAATTTATTCGAACCCTTTCCACCCGTTTAAAAATGATGGAAAAATTCCTAGATCTAGTATTTTAAGTGTATAATAACATACTAAAATTTCGTGGTCACTGGATATTTGTAGACTGAGAATAAAATCATGAAGGATTATGTGTTGGAAGTGATCCGAAACTGGGAGCAGTGACTCATTTCTTTTATTTCTTCCCTTTATGATGGTTATAAAATTCTAGGAAAAATCTGGGATGTTCCCCTTGATGTGTTGTAAATCATAGTAAAAATCATGACTTTTAGTTTCGTACTTTATGAGATAAAATTCATTTTCTGAGTACCTGGTCGATGTTCGACGCATAGGGTTATTCTGTGTTGCATGAATTTATTTTTCAGTTAGACTATTGTATAAATCATGGAAAAATTCATGAATGACCTAAAACCTGTTTATAACTAGATCCTTAAATTTGGTGAGTTTTAAAATAGTATCCAGTATGTTATGAATTTTCTCGTAAGACATGTTCAGTAACCGAGCCAAACGATGGATTGAATGTTCACGATTTTTCTGGACAGAATCCGTAAGTCAAATGGCTTGGGTCCCTGAATGAAAGTTGTTCATACTTGAGTTCTTCATCACATTTTTAATTTCATAATTTTTGGATGTTTCTGCAGAGAGTTATGGATTTTATAAGTTAAGGTCACTGTTTTTGCCAATACAGAAATTTAGAGTCCTTATTACAAATCTGCTATAGTTCCGTAACTCAAATGAACTCAGACCCTTAATAAACTTTGTTCTACACTGAATGGTGTATAACATACTAATATTTCATAATTTTCCAATGAGTCTAAGTATTTTATTTCATTTATGCATGTATAGGTGTTAATTCTTCAATTGTTAGTACTTGATAAATTAAATGACCAAAACTTTTAATGACGAGCATGTTTTGAATATCAAATGTCATACATAATACTTTACGAATGCTTATACTTGAGTGTCTTACGTGTTTTCTTGAAAATGAACGGAACCGAAAGTCCCAACTTCAGGATCCACAAACCGTAGTACACTAATAAAGCCGTGGACGTAGGATGAAACCCATAGAAGCTTTTGATAAAATAAAGTACCTCTTCTTCATGAAAGCCTAGTTTTTAGAAGCCACAATAAGATCAAGAACCTAAGTTTCCAATGGACAAAAGATCTGTCGAACTAAACATACGGATTGTGCTAGGTAGAGTACGGTCGGAACCGAGACCGAGACTTTTGTACGAGAGGCCTAAGCAATCAAGAAGTTAAACTTTCTCTTAAAAGTTCTCCAGTGGGTGACACTATCTCGTATAGCTAGTTAATGTTATATGGACTGTTGTCGCTTTTCTGAATCAAACATAAACAAATTTTTCTCGAAAGATGCAAATACCAAAAGCGTGTGAATGTATAACTTAATTGTGTGATCGTCTAATGATGAGCTATATTTTACTTTTATTTATGATTTTATGAAAAGAGGGCAAGCCCTATATGATGTGATGAAAGTTTACGGGGTCCGGATGTGATAGGAAACTATCATGTGCCCTCCCATATGATGAAAGTTTACGGGTCCGGATGTGATAGGAAACTATCATGTGCCCTCCCATTGATGAAAGTTTACTGGTCCGGATGTGATAGGAAACTATCATGTGCCCTCCCATATGATTACGGGTCTCGGACGTGTAAACGTGCCATTCCACAATGTGATTACGGAGATCGGATGTGATAGGAAACTATCATGTGCCATCTCATATGTGCTATATTTAGGTACTAAGCTGTTGTAAAGAAAGATGAATCTCTTAATCGAACGGAATTTAAAGGATGAAAATCTTATAACGGAAGATTACCTAATACAAATGAACACAACGCCATAACAAGGAAGTAAACAACGGAAGATGAGAATAAAGAATAAACATTCAACTATTTTGGGATTTCTGTCAATCAGATAACAGCGTACGGGTCATCCATCGAGATTTTATCTCACGCCCTATAACTAATATTTTTCGTGTCACGAGATTGAGGCCAGGGAGCTGCAATAGGCGACCCGCTTCCACTCTCTTTATCTAAATATGTCGCTTTATATTTTTCAGATCTTTATGAAATTTGTATTTTGTTAAAGACTGGTCACTATGTTTTTTCCCAAGAGTTGAACCTTAGACTCACCGGGTGACTTTTGTCAAACGATTAATCTTTTCGTTTAGTTATGAATATGATTCAAATATCTTAAATAAGTGTTTGTGAAATCTTCCGCTGCAACTCAAATGAATAGCTTTGCTTTCTAAAAAGAAATTTTTCGGCTCGATTTTATGGTTCACTAAGTGATGACTCGGGTTTAGGGACGTCGGGACCTCAAAGGTCGACTTTACGAATTCCGGGCGTTCTGATTCAACAAACTTATTCTTGATAAGCTGTCTTAACTTCACTGATCTCGAGCTAGTCGTTTCTGCCGACTTGGTGAAGATTTTCCTTTCTTATTCTACTCATTTTGGTCTTGACCTCGTCTTGAGCTCTTCATTATCCGCTCCAACGGATGGCTTTCTTCAAGACCGTCTTCGGATGACCTACTCTTTTCTAGACTTCAGGTGATTACACTAGCTCTACCTAGTCTAATCGACTTAGCATTAGTGTTCATTACATCAACCTGTTCTATACATATTCAATTTGGTCATCTTATTTACGTGAGCTCATCCTAATCTATACATTTTAACTCATCAAAACTATACTCGATCTAACAATAATAAATTTTTATACATAAATTTTAATTTTTTGGTAACTAAAAGGTGCAATATTAAAATTATAACAATGCACGAAAAAAACTTATTAGAATTATAAAAAAATTAAAATAAATGGAAATAAAAGAATTCATTAAAAATAAAGAGTACAACATTAAAATTAAAATTATAATTCTTTAATTATTGTTGTAGCATGTCCAAATATGTTCAACCAAGTCGGCTCAAAGTTGGTGATGCATATCGCTTACGTACTTCGAATTTCTCCTGGAGAAAATATTAGAATTCTCCATTTGGACCATGGACGGGTTGTGTAGGCTCATCACCTTCATCGTTGGAAAAATTTGCAACCATATCTCCCTCATCTTCAACAATCATGTTATGTAAAATAATACATGTTAACAACCATGTCATCCATTTGTTGAATGTGTCAAGCGGTAAAATAATTAAAAAAAAAAAAAAGAGAATTGAATGGGTCAAATGTGGGCAGACTTGCGGACCGTGTCGCGTTTAATTACATCTTTTACTCTCCTTCTCGGTGCGTGTAATGCACACGCTATTCATGTGGAGAAGGTAATGCTCACTCTTTCCCATTGCACGGTCCATTCTCTCACGTCTATAGTGTCCAAGATGTTGGATATTTCTCTCTCCTCTCTCCTCCATGGACATCACTCTCCTGTAAAATCTTGTCCATCCATCCAATAACACCTCCATGCATGGATAGACATTGGAGGTGCTCTAATCATTGATTGAGAGAAAAATATAGAAGAAATAAGAAAAAGTATGAAAGAGAATAAATATGTAAGAAAAAAGTAGGAGAGATAAAGAGTGGGTGAGAAAAAATAGGAGAAAGTGTGGGTAAAAAAGTGATGATGTGATTATATGAGATTAAATGAAAATAGGTGTGTAGATTTATTATAGGGGTGAATGAATATTGAATGAAAATTTGGATGTACAAATTCAAATAGAATGGAATGGGGGATGGATAATCTCCATCCGGATGACATCATCTCTAACCAAACATAATCTTAGAGTCGACAAGTAGTTGATAATCATTGGAAGAAAAATATTTATTTTTAAGGATGGCGAGAATCTTTTGAACTACCGCTTATTAATATGAGTCTAATAATTAATAGGCCCACTCTTTTGTATTTTAAATTATTTGTCTATTGTTTTTGAAAAATTATAAGAAATTCAAACAAATGAAATGAAAGAGGATCCATTTCTTATCAACTTTGAACAATCTCCTAGTGAAGAACATATACATAGTAAGATGTGAAAGAGTAAGGTACATGAAATTGAGGAATAAATATTATATAGGAGATTAAAATTCCCAGCTTTATTGTCAACACAAAAATTTATAGTACCTTTTTAACTTACTCATTTTGTCAAAATGAATATCCCAACTTAAGTTACCTATTTCATATTCCCTCTCGTTCAAAATAAATATCATTTTGACCTTTCATTTTATTTTGCAAATTATGTGATATTTTGTATTATTCAATGCAAATTAAATGCATTTCTTCCAAATTTACCTATAAATTTATCAAAATATTTAGATAAATGTATCCTTTTACTATTTATTAAAGGTATAATAGAAAATTAATTATTTTCTTAATACGTGTGCATTCATCCAAAAGGGCATACCATTTTCGTTCAAAAAAGTTATGCACACTTTTTGAGACACGAAAAATAAGACAAATTAATTTTGATGACTTTTATGAGAATAGAGGGTAAGAGAGAAAATAAAGTTTAAGAGTATTTTTGGTGATTTAATGAGATAAAGTAGGAGAGAGAATAAAGTAGAGTAGAATAAGAGAAATACTTTTGAGATTTAAATGATATTGTGAGGGTATTAATATTGTGTGATATTTTCTTTTAGGAGTGTGTATATTTTTGATAATTTAATGAGATAAAGTAAGAGAGAGAATAAAGTAGAGTAGAATAAGAGTGATATTTCTTAAATTTAAACAATATTGTGAGAGGTTTTCAAAAAAAAAAATATTGTGAGGGTATTAATATTACGTGATGTTTCCTTTTTAGGAGTGTGCATAACTTGGTGGGACGAACCAAAAAGGAAAGTGTGCATAACTTCTTATGACGGAGGGAGTATATTTTAAAAAAGAGAATATTTGTCAATCTTTTGCCCTCACATCTCCCCACCTCTATCTCTCTCTACTTTTTTATTTTTCATCACATTCAACACTCATTACACATTAAATATTATTTTACCTTATCCGTGTTATTTTGAAACAGCTTAACTTACAAAGGACGAAGAAAGTATAAAATATTTCACGGAATGAGAAACCACTTCTCATTCTCTTTTCTCACTCACTCTCATTGTAAAAGCATTCTTCCTCGCATTTCAATTAACGCAAATCTTCAATTTAAATAAAATGGATAATTCCCATGACTAGTCGTTAATTTCTATGGCTGAATTTGACTAATTATTTCAATCGACGCTTCCTTTGATGATCTCGTGTGGCATCTAAGCGGTTCGATTCCTCTGTTGCATTTTTCATATTTCACTTGGTGTTTCACTCTATTGAATTATTAACACAAATTGATGTGATATATATCATCTATTGATTATTCTTTCACATTCACACGTCGTTCATCAATAATATAAAACACAAAGTAAAACAACAAATATTGAATAGATGATCTCGTGTGGCATCTAAGTCCTGCATCCGAGGAAAGAATTTGTGGAAGAGAGAATTTAAGATTTCAACACAAACGTAATCGATACTTTCTGAAGAGTTTGAGTCAAAACAATTTTGGATGTGAAAAGCGACGAAATTGGAGTTGAAAGAAAGAAATTGAGATTTGAAATCAGGAATGGGGATTACCTATTTTGGCAAAGATACAATTAAATGAAGATGATTATGGTGGCTGATGATGGGTAGAGAAATTTCAATTTGGGATTTTTGTTTTTGGTACCTATTTTCTCTGTTGTAAAAATTGCTTAGGTGGTCGCCGTTGGTGATTCGATTTTTTGTAAATT
This sequence comes from Paraleonurus japonicus, assembly GCA_030762865.1. Classification (NCBI taxonomy): domain Eukaryota; kingdom Viridiplantae; phylum Streptophyta; class Magnoliopsida; order Lamiales; family Lamiaceae; genus Paraleonurus; species Paraleonurus japonicus. The sequence goes on along the minus strand of CM061061.1, from coordinate 18,968,900 downwards.
TAATTTTTAGGTAGCACCCAAAGCGAGTCTTAGGCGATCGAGTCAGATTAATTAGATGTGAACTTGTGAAATGAAACATGTGTTTTGTTTTATAGTATTGAAGTGTTGAACTATTTAACTAATTGCATTGGAATTATGTTCTTAACTTATTGTATATTTTTTTGTCATTTAATTCTTTATTAATTTGTAGTTGAAATTATATTGTTAAGTTATATTGTTACATATTTTTTTATTTTAAACCAAACTTTTTGAAAAATAAATAAAAAATAGACCGCCTTATTGCGACTAGGCGGCGCTTAGATGGCCAAGCGCTAGGCGGCACAAAGCGGCCAATTAACAATTTCCGACTTCCACAACCTTACCTATTTTTATTCATTTGTGATAATACTTGAATTATGTGAGCACTTTGTATCGGTGCTATATATACTTAGTTTTGACAAAATTCATGTATTAATTTTCTATAATTTAAACCATTGTTAGGACAAATTTTTTTGGTTTTGATCAGTTAAGATGAGTATGTATAGAATAATTAGACTAAGTATAGAAGATCGACGAAAGCTCAAAGACAGACAAGGTCATGGAAGACAAGGTCAAGTCAAATGGAGACAAGAACAAGACGATGACACCCTTAAGAAGATCAAGACATGCTTTGAGTAGAATAAGAAAGACATGACAAAGATCGAGATAAGGACTGACCGTCTCGAAGATTAATGAAACAAATGATTAAAGATGTGTTTAAAGATTTCAAGAAGAAGTTACAACAGAATCGGTTATAACTACCCAAGAAGTAGTTTCAACAAACTAGAAGTAGTTATTCGGTTACAACAAATGCTTTGAGAGTCATCAAGACAGTTACAACAATCAGAGAGTCATATAAATAGGACCTATATTAGAATCACAATTACTTTTGACACTTGTAACACAATATTTACTCGGCATTCAAAGATCTCTCTACGCACAAACGTTCATTCAATGTTTTAGTTTTCTCAAGTGTTTGTAGAACACTTCCAATATATCTTCAAGACCTAAAATCCAGAATACGAAGTACATGTAAAGGCTAAAGAATTTGTAATTTGTAAAGTATAAGTAAGTGGAAAGTAAGTAAGTAGTGAAGTCCCTTTCACAAGATCGTGAAAGGAGAGTGGTTATACACTACAAAAAAATAAGATTTAAAGAGAGAAGTTAACGAGGGTTTTTAAACCCTCGTTAGTTAAAGAGGGCCAAGGCGAGGCAAAATTTAACGAGGATTTTAACGAGGAAAAAATCCTCGTTAATTAATGAGGAGCCCACACGAGGCGCACGGCCCCTCATCAACTAACGAGAGCGAGGCCTCGGCGAGGCCCGAGTTGCGAGGGCCAAGCTCCTCGCTAAGTAAGGCCTAAATATTGTTAACGAGGGCAACCGCCTCGCTAAGGCCCAATAAATTATTAACGAGGGTCGTCACCCTCAGCCCGCCTAAAGACAATATTAACGAGGGCATGGGCCCCTCGCCAGCCTAAATATCAAAAAACCTAACGAGGGCTGGCCCCTCGTTAAGCCCGGATTAATTGGGCACAACAACTCCTTCCTCCCCTACTCACACAACCTCGCTTTTTTATTTCAAAAATCGCCGCCACAAAAATTGGCCCTATCACTAGTTGGGCTTTGTAGTACTTGTTCCCGGGAATACTTCTAAGGTAAATTTTTTAGATTTAATCGATTAATTTTATTGTTATTTTAGTGGGTAAATTTGTATTTTCTCATATGTATTTGTGTAATTTTGTTGTTAATTTTATTGTTTATTTTTATATGCATGTATAGGTATTGATTGATTAATTATTTATTGTTAATTTATGTAATTGTTATGTGTGTTATAATTATTTAGTATTTAAGATTAGTATTATTTAATTAGTAGTATACGATTATTAAGTATTTAGAGTTAATTAGTATTTATGCAAATACATAAATTTATTTTTAATATTATTATAATTTTAATTTAATAGCTATAATTTATATATTTGTAGGTACGTACGCAAATTGACAAAAATTTTGATCCGAGCATTAATATAATTTCATACACTACACGCAACCACTATCACCGTAAGTATTCTTAATTATAATAATTATTTGATTTAAAATTATTTGGCATGCATGATATAATAATTTATATATATATATATATATATATGATGATCGATGTTCGATCAAATTTTGCATGATAGATCAATTATATTAATTTTGAATATTGAATCGATGTTTGATTCAAGTTTATGTTGGAGCTTGGGGTTAATGAATTATTTGGTATTGTTTGTTGTAGAATGTGCATTCGACTTTATTAATTTTAATTAAGTCGGAAATGGATGCACTAGGATCTTGATATATTACTGGAAAATACGATAAAATAAAACAAAACTCGACGATATTTTTAGAAAATATATTAATATTAGGAAAAAATATATTAACTGGAGAATTAATTATGATTTAATTAAATTTTGAATCTTCATTAATCGAAATAGATTCCTATGAATTTTCAAGGCGTAGTTGGATGTATGGTTCAAGAACGGATAATGGCATGATATCTCCCGAATTTCTTAGTGGACTCGAATCGCTTATAGAATTCGCTACTAGTAATCCGAATTGGATGAGTGAAGGAAAGATTAGGTGTCCTTGCTCGAAATATAAATTAGGAACCAGATTTTTAGAGAACCTATTAACGTGAAATCACATTTGTATAGGCATGGATTTATGCCTAATTATCACAATTGGATTTTGCACGGTGAGTAAAAATAAAATCCTATACCACACCGAAACTATGATCGGTCGGCGTCGACTTCATATAGAGTTGACAACACTGCAGAATCTAGCTCGTACCACAATATGATGATGGACTTAACTTCTGGTCCTAAGATTAGTTTCGAAAATGTGGAAGAAGAGCCCCTTAATGAGGAACCTCCTAATCAAAGATGCTGCACATTTTTTTAACATGCTTCGTGTAGCGAATCAGATCTGTATCCTGGTTGCGAGTCTCATTCTTAGTTGTCATTCAACGCCCGTCTTTTAAATATTAAACTAAATAATTGATGGGTTGGATGGGTCTTCCCGTGGAGAGGATTGATTGTTGTGCAAATAATTGTATGAACTTGAATCTTGTAAGATTTGTGGTCGGTTACGATTCAAACCTCGCTAGACGTGGTGTGGATGGTTGATGGAAAAGAACAATTCTTTCAAGGAGATGTTATATTTTCCTATCATTCCTCAATTGCAAAGATTGTATCGATCTAATACTACCGCTAAAGATATGATATGACATGCTAGTTGCTATAATGATAAGTCTGGTGTTATGCGTCACCCTGCAAATTCGTTGGCTTGGAAACACTGGACCATTCATATCCTAATTGTGCATCCGAAATACGGAATATGAGGTTGGGTTTGAGCATTGATGGTTTTCAGCCGTTTGGGCGATCGGAAATAATATTCGTCATGGCGATTATAGTGATACCTGCATAATCTACCCCCATGGTTGTGCATGAAAGAACAATTCATGTTTCTTTCGGTTTTGGTGCATGGTCCTAAAATCCAAATTATAATTTAGATGTCTTTTTACAACTACTAATTCATAATTTGACCATGTTGTAGAAAAATGGGGTGGAAACATATGATGTTGCTAGAAAGCGAAATTTTATAATGCGGGCTGCACTAATCTGGACCATTAACGACTTTCCAACTTGCTCAATGTTGTCTGGATAGAGCACCGCTGGAAGGACTGCTTGTCCATATTGTGTTGTATACTCTGATGCCTTCACTTTAAGACTCGGTCACAAACAATCGTGGTTTGACAACCATCGTAAGTTCTTACCTAGAGGACATCCATATCGTAGGAACAATGTTGGTCCCGATTGGTTGAGTTGATTAAGAAACTTTGAGTTAACCTTCTAGGACAAAATCTAGAAGGGGGTTGAATAGATTTTGTAGATTTTTCAAATCTTTCAAAATTGATTCAAAGTACCAAATGTACACAGCGGAAATTCAATATTAGACTCAACTAAGATCAAAAGCAAACTGATATTCAAATTTTATCATTGATTCTAAATTAATCTTTGAACAATAAATTGAAAATTGAGTGATAAGTAAATAAATGCGATAAAGAACACCGCAGATTTTATAGTGGTTCGGATTATAACAATTCTACATCCACTCTCCTTCTCCAACTTGAAGAAGGGTCTCCACTCTCTGCTTACTTACTTACTTCACAATCGTACAACTTACAACTTACAATTTGATCTTCAACTCTTCAAAATACTAACCAAAACTATGAAATCTAACTTTAAGAAAAAGAAGTGTATTTGAAGATGTGCAAGGAAGTGTTCTACAAACACTTAGAAAAATCTATGAAGAAATCTTGGAAAACTATTTTGTGCTTTTAGAAAACTTGAGATTTGAGAGAATAATTTTCTGGAAAAAATAATTTGGATGTTACGTGTATTGAATATTCTATCTATCCTATATGAAGTGCCTAGACCTATTTATAAGTCTGAAAATACGCTTAGTTTGTTAGTTAGTTCTAACAAACTAAAAACCGCTTTAGCAAACTTAATCTTGAAAACTGCTCTAGACCTCACTGGTTTGACTCTACCCATCTCGCAACTAACTTGGTGAAGACTCGCCTTTCTTATTCTACTCAAACTTGTCTCGACCTCGTCTCGAGCTCATCATATTTGTCTCCCTGCAGATGACTAGACTCAAGCTCGTCTCAGGACGACTTGTAATCTTTCGGACCTCAGCTGACTAAATTTGTTCTCGACCCCGTCTGATCGTATTAGCTTATGGTCTCAATCTCACTGCTTCTTCAGTCATCTCGATCATCTCGAGCCGCTTCTTTTAACTCATCAAAACTTCTTGATCCAACAATTTCCCCCTTTTGATGAAGTTAAAACCTATAAGGAAGAAACACACCCACAATCAAGTTAGTACTAGAGTTAGTTAAGATAATCGGATAGGTAAATCAAAGCACTTTTTCACATTACAACAGATTCAATCACATTAAAGCACTTTTAAAAAAATTAAGTCCTTTAGATCATTTAGAAATACTTAAAAAAATTTAGTCTTAGGACTTGGATAAATATTTTAGGAAAAGTTTCTTAAGTCCGAGAGATAAAATTCTCGAGATGATTTATACTTAGAAAAATGTTTAAGTTTTTCTTAAAGCGAAAAAACTTTAAGAAAATAAGACAAGTATTTCACATAAGTCCAAATATATTCATTCACAAATTTACAAATTTACAGATTGATGAACCGATAGAAAATAAAAGATAAGGAAAAGAAAATCCTGTTCTATAAGATTCCCCATCTGCTAGCTTCCGGAATGTTCGGCCGGTTGAAAATCCTCGCTCTAAGTCGTTTGAGTTCATCCTCGTCGTGAGCTCGGATTCTCTTTCGCTTTAGCTATGGTGATCGACCCATTCCAAGTCTCGGAGAGCCGTCTTCTTTCGGCTTAGGGGTAACTTGCTCATAGGCTGGTGTTACTAGATCGCAGCTTGAACACATTATGTGCCCCATCGAGCAACTTCCCATAAAGATCGGCGTCCTCCTTTTCCATCCATTCGTGCCAGCTCATATCTTCATCACCGCTCCAGATGGAGATGCCTTCAAGATGTACCGAGTAGTACATCCATCCGGCATTTAGGGCCTCGCTTCTTATATTCACCGGTGTACTTCCCGAAACCATCTTGGGAGGAGGCGACGTGCGGTGGATGTGGCGGAAGTCCGCTTCATCTGCTGCCTAGGATACCCACTTCCGAGTATCCTGTCCCACTTCAGCTCTGCTTTCCCGCCTTCTTGACCCTCTTCTTTTCCGCTTCTCATACTTCTCTTTTCAGCATGGATTCTTCTAATCTGCCACCGAGAGGTTTGAGTAGTCGACTCCTTTCTTTTGCGCTCGGCTCTGGGCTGATCATCTGCTCGGTGATGAAGATTTTTCCACTACCTTGTCTTTACCCTTGCCCTTGGCCTCGGGTTTTTCGATTCTTTCATCTTGGCCAGCAGGTGCCTCGGACTTCTCTTCCTCCTCCTTCCTCCTCTTCTCCTCATCCTCTCGGATGGCCTCCTCTATCTAGGTCACCCTCGGTTGCAAAGCAACCGGCTCGCCCGATTTTATTTTAATGTCGCCTTGGCCGCCTCCAACTCGATTGAGTCACGCCTTTGAATCTACCTTGTCTGTGAGTGACAAGACTCCAGCTGTGAGGGTGTCCATTCTTCCTTCGACTCCTTCCCCTTTTTGACTTCATCTTGGAGGGTCTGAGTCGTTTTTCCAAAGCCGAACAACGAACTCCCGAAGTCACTCGATCGGATGTGAGTGCATTGACCAGACTTCGTTGTCACCGCCACCTTCTCGCTTGAGTGCCTTGACCTCCTCCTCCAGGTCACTCGGCGAGAACCAACAGCGATGCTGAGATTGGCTGATAGATTGCGTGAAATGTTGACCTCGGCAATCTGCATGTTGGCGAGCATAGTGTCGGTGATCGCTCGAATCACCTTCCTCATCTTCCTCTCCTTCACCTCTCGAACTTTGGATATTATCTTCTTGTGCAGTCCTCAAAGGCCGAGGAGATGGCGAAGATTAGGCGCCTCTTCCTCTCGAATCGGATGAGGAAGAGGTGGTGGGAGAAGTTGGGTGGGGAGCTCATGTGGATATCCCCAAAAATGTTAGAGGTATCCACCGGCTGGGGTTCGAAGGGTGGGATGAAGTAGGGGCGTCGATGGGGAAGGGGGATTTTTGGTGGGGGTGAAGATGGAAGGGTGGAATTTCGAAGTAGTGGGTGGTAGAGATGGGGTTGGCCGAGGTATGGTGGGTTGGATTGGGCTGAGGGTGAGAGTTTGAGAAGATGTGGGTAAGGGTGGTGGGGAGATGGTAGATATGGGGGTAGGGGCGTATACCGGTCCCGTAAGGAAGGACAAAGATCTCGGATGGGGAGGGTGGAGGGGATGAAGTTTGGGTTTGGAGGAGGGTAGATGAGGTTGTGGCTTGGTGATTTGGGAGTAGGCTATTTTAGAGGCTCGGAGGTGCCAGCTGAGTCACCTCTTCATCGCCAGAGTGGGCTGGAGAGGGGAGGGGGAGAATTTTACACTTTTGTGAGTGGGGGAGGGGTCCTCTCGCAGCCGATGTCTTGAACCTCCTCCGATTGGACCACAGGCCGCTATCTCCAGCGTCATTGCCTCTTCAGCAAGACTCGGTTGATCGCCAGATGATCCCCCTAGCTCGAGGTTTTCACCAACCTCCTCCTCCTCTTTGCCTTCTCCTTCGCCTTCATTGGTGTGAAGCCTCACGAGCTGACCGTCAGGCCGCTCCTCCTCTCTTTCCTCTTCTTCCTCCTCCTCGCCTTCCTCACTTGGAACCTGAGCTCCGACCTCGGTTCCTCCTTCATCCGAGTCACTTGGAGCCCCAAGCGGCTCATCCTTAGTCGATCCCTTTCTGTTTGTATAGTGGTCCGACTCCATCAGCCCGGGCTTAATTTCTACGGCTGTCGGCAGGGTCCTCCGAGAATCACCGTCACCTTATTGAATAGGCTGGTGATTGACCTCGCCCGCCACTTTCCACCTACCACCTCCAGCCTTTTCCTCTCCGTCTCAAATTTCTCCGAAGCATCCCAGCCCGGTTGGCTTGAACTCCGTCTATAATCGCCCTTATAACGCATAGCCTGGTCCGGTTAGCCCATCATGGGAACTCTGTTCCCAAGAATAACCTTAGTCACAATCGTCAATAGAAGACGATATCTCCGCCGAGCATCTTCTTCTTCAGCTCCGATCGCTGGTCCTTCATAGAATTCCGGGCAATCATCTCAAATGATTCTACCCGGTCATCGGACTTGTATGTGAGGGGTTAACTCCCTCACCGCCGGTGTCAAATATACGGGCCACCTCCACGAGTAATGTGATAAGAACCTCGCCGTATACTCGAGTCTTGAACACTCCATTTTCAAATGTTCCATTGACGTAGAACTCGATTCCTCTCATGTCCAAAGTTTTATTGGAGGTGGATTTCTTGGAACAAAATGTCCTCAATCCGCCCTCTCCAATAAACCCGATCTCCCTCGATTCACCATCACTAGTCGTCTCAAAATTGACATACATCTCCGACTTTATCTTCTTGTTGTACGTTTCATTGTGTACCTCTACCATGATTGACGTTACTCCAATTCGTTTTTGAGAAGTGCTCATGAAAATAACCAACTAAGAGTTTTGAAAATTTGCAGAGTGTATGTATAAATTTCGAAAGTGAAAAAGTTTACTTGAGGAAGAAGACGTATTTATAGGAGGGAAGATTGGAAAAAGAAACCGCCTTTTTAGAAAATTTGAATTGATCTAAGCCGTTTATTTAAAAGTTTTTACTGCGCATGAATCATCGGTTAAAAATCGGGATTAACGATTGGGATTCAGCGCGTAGATGCTACTCGCCTTTGGAATGCGTAAATAGTTACTTTATAGATCGTTGATTTGACAGATGTAGGTTACTTTATGCAGGAAGTAAGTATACCGACGCCTAGGGTTACCTTACTTCGTATAAGGGTTTTCAAAATAGATGGGTTTGTAAAGTCATCGATAAAGTAACACCGTCGATTTTAAAAACTTAGTTTTAACTTTTTAGCAATCTTAAAAATATTTAAATAAACAGCTCGAGACTTAATTTTCTAAAGTTAGGTTTTCCAACCAATTAATCCAAAAAGAATTTTATGAAAAATATGGAGTTTATTTTAGAAACAAAGGTGTCGAATAAAAGTTTGAGGAAAGATGAGGTAAAAGCAGTCGATCTGTGACCTACTCCCGCAAAGACATAGACTTAAGGAAAACTATTAGTAACTTGAGGTAGATTAGATAGGGTGCAGATAGTCATCTGCTTTTTAGAAATCGATTGACTATTGTGCCTCGTCTGATTTACCAAATGTCGATAAGTAATTATCATGTCGAGATAAGGTCAATATGACTAATCCTTGATTCTTGATTCCTAAGAAAGAAATCAATGATATCAGCTACCGATTGTCCTTTGACTCGTATCTAGTCTGATAATTCTTTCTAGACATTGATTTAAAGAAAAGAAATAACCGTAAATAAGGAATACATTAAACAGATGCCAACAATTTTGAAATCAGCTAAAGATGCATCAAGTAATCCTAATTCTAAGCATAATTCTTTAAACCTAGACTCGGCTAATGGTTTTGTAAGAATGTCTGCTCTTTGTGATTCAAAGGCTATCTTCTCAATTCTAATGTCATTCTTCTCAACATGATCTCTAATGAAATGATGCCTAATGTCTATATGCTTACATCTAGAATGCGTAACAGAGTTGTAAGTCATAGCTATTGCACTATTACTATCACAGTAAAGAAAGAACAATTGATGTCCGAATATTATAATCTCTAAGGCCGTTGACTAATCCGGAGGAGTTGAGAGCAACAACTTCCGGTGCCATGTATTCACTTGATTGTGGAGGTGGCAACAGATGTCTGCTTTCTTAGATAACCAAGAAATTAATTTGTTGCCTAAGAATTGACAAGTTCTGAAGTGGATTTTCTATCAATCTTACATCCTCTAAAGTCTGAATCAATAACTCGTCACCAAAGTTTTCATCACCGGGTACCATAACCCTACTTGCACGGTTCCTTTGAGATATTTAAGGATTTTCTTAGCCGTCTCCGGATGAGTTTTCTTAGGATTAGACATCGAATCTTGCACATACCCCAACCGCAAAGGCTATATCCGGCCTACTTGCAAAGTGAGATAGAGAAGAGATCCAATCACCCACGATACTCTGTTGCATCTGTGGGTATCCCCGCTCATTCGAATCCATAGAGAAGTTAGTTGCCATAGGTATTTTAACTTCTCTGCTAGTAGTCATCCCAAATTTCTCAATCGGATCCTTAGCATATTTAGACGATGTATAAATATACCCTTACTCATTTGTTTAATCAGAAGCCTAGAAAATATATAATTCACCCATCATTGACATTTCAAACCTGTTTTTCATGAGAATACTAAACTCTTCACATAATTTCAGATTAGGTGAACCAAAGATTATGTCATCTACATAAATTTGAACTAATAAGATGTTACCATCTACTTCCTTCCTGAACAAAGTCCTATCAATCTTACCTTTTGAAAATCCATTTGATGTCAAGAAATCGGATAAGGTATCATACCAAGCTCTGGGAGCTTGTTTTAGCCCATATAGAGTTTTATTGAGTTTATAGACCTTGTTATTGATCTTAAACCTGTGAGGCTGCTCCACATACACTTCCTCAAGCAACACACCATTAAGGAAGGCAGACTTAACATCCATTTGAAAGACTTTGAAAGATTTATATGCAAAGAAATGCCAAGAACAACCTTATTGCTTCTAATCGGCAATCGAGCATAGGTTTCATCATAGTCTATCCCCTCATCATGAGTAACCTTGTGCAACCAATCTTGCCTTATTTCGAACAATATTGTTGTTCTCATCTATTTTGTTTTTAAACACCCATTTGGTGCCTATAATCTTTCTCGTAAGGGTCTTTCCACTAATTCCCAAACATTTTGCCTTTCAAACTAATGCGATTCCTCTGCATGGCAAGCTTATCCATTTGGATCGATAGAGCTTCCTCAATAGACTTGAGTTCAAGAAGCGACACATAACAAACAACAGACTTTCGAGTTCAAAGCATCATTCGTGTCTGCACACTACTAGATGGGTCTCCTATAATCGATCGGATGGATGGTAGCTTCTCATCCTTTTGCCTATATGAGGAGAAGGATCCTCATCTTGAGTCTCGGTAGGCAACTCCTCGACTCTAACTCACCGGCGTTCCCCCTTCATCACCGACTCCCGATCAACCGATGTCAAGGGTGTCTGCATTACGATGGAGTGCGATCGTAAGTTGTCTTCGATTATCGATGGGGATTCTTTTTCATCTGATTATGAATCAAGACTAGGTAGATAGACATTTCTATGTTTAGTCTTGGTTAGTTCAATCTTATCTAGATTTTCGTAAATTTGATTCACTTTATCGAGAAGGAATACAACTCATCAAAAACAACATGAGGGTTTCCTCTACACAAAGGTTGTCTTGTTAAAAACTCTAAATGCCTTGGAAGTATTGGAATATCCCAAGAATATTCCATTAGCCGCCTTAGCATCAAAAGTTCTTAACTTAGATTTCCCATTGTTATGGATAAAACACTTACAACCAAAAGCTCTCAAATATGAGATTCTTGGAATCTTACCCTTCCAGATCTCATATGGAGTCTTACCATTGTCTTTAACAACCAAGCACTGCAGGTATAACAAGTCGTGTTGATGGCTTCACCTGAACTCATGAGGGGTTTCATACTTAGCTAACATGCTCCGGCCGCTTCCTTCAAGCGTTCTATTCCTTCTTTCAACCACTCCATTTTGTTGAGGAGTTCTTGCTGAAGATGTCTCATGAATAATTCCACACTCATTGAAAAAGTTAGATAAAAGTAAATTCAAAAACTCTATGCCCTTATCACTTCTTATTTTAATAATATTAACACCCTTTTCATTCGAATCATGCAATGCATCGGGAATCTTATTTATTGTCTCATTTTTCTTGAAAAGAAATATAACCCAAGTGTATCTAGAAAAGTCATCTACTACAACAAGAGTATATTTTCTTCCACCGAAACCGAGAGGTGAAACAGTGCAAACAGATCCGGATGAAGTAGTTGCAAAACTCTTTCGTATGAAGAGGTGTTAATACTCTTAAATGAAAGTGTCTAGGCCGTTTACCTTTCGACAAGCATCACAGCTTAAGATCAGTAGACAAAAGTTTCTCATGTAATCCCTTAACAAGGTTTTTTTAGTCAGCTTACTAAGGGTCTTGAAATTCATATGGCTAAGCCTCTTGTGCCATAACCACCGATATCATCTCCACCCTTAGCTATCGACAAGTATCTTTAGGACAACTATTAAAGTTGGCCACATAGACATTACCATGTCCGAAGCCGCTTAAAAGTACCTTATCTCGAGGAATTATCTAAGATATCACATTTATCCTTAGAAATTTGACAAGAAAACCTTTATCACAAAGCTGGAAAGCAGATAGCAAATTATGTTTCAAACCTTCAACAAAATATACCTCGAGATACCTGAATATCCTTGATAATCGCAGTACCTACTCCTTTAGTCGACCACAATTATTGTCTCCAAATAATACTCTTGGACCATCAATACTTTGGAAATTTGATAACAACCTCTTGTTATAAGTCATGTGTTGTGAACAACCACTATCAATGTACCATATGGAGGCTAAAATCTCTTCCTTGAGAGATGATCCCCGTGAATCCTGAAAAGCAGATTAGGTATAAGGTACCCTAGTGATCTTGGGTCCTTGAAGGTCAAGCATCACTTTAGGTAACCAGATAAAAATCTCATCTCCAAATAATAAATCGAGACTTGGTCTTCTCTACCAAATCGTGTCTACAATTGTATCATTTTTAAATGATAACTTGTTGTATTCAGATTTAGTAATTTTCTGAACTTAGGAAATGTGGGATAACATCTACTTCTCCCATCAAAAGGATTATAATAAGAATTTCTTCTTATTATTTTGGTTCTTGGATTTCTCTTAGTCTTATAAGGAGACCTCGGTGAATTTTTGTTTTCAAGGCGAGATGCAGTCCTTACTTGACTAATTGGTTTCCAAGGACCAATTTTAGTCTGATCAGATGCTTTTACAAATTTCCTAGGTTTTCAACATCCGATTTATTATTTCGTCATAACCAAGACCTATTTTGTTGGATCAAGAGGTTTTGATGAGTTAAAGAGCAGATCGATCGATCACCAACCCAAGAACAACCGAGGATATAAGCCGATCGAGACGGTCATGCATTAAGCTAGTCACCGAGGTCCGATATCATGCTAGTCATCGAAGACAAGCTCAAGTCTAGTCATCTGCAGGAGACAAATATGAAGAGCTCGGGACGAGGTCAAGATAAGCCGAGTAGAATAAGAAAGACGAAGTTTTCACCAAGTCACCGCAGATGAGTATGAAGAATCACCGAGGTCTAGAACAATTTACTAGTTTAAGTTTGTTAAGCGAGCTTCAAGTTTGTTAGAACTAACTAACAAACTAACTGTCTTTCCGCACTTATAAATAGGTCTAGGTTTTTCATTTTTGATATATAGAACACTTATGCATATTAGATTTCACTCTATTCACTACTCGATTTCAATCACAATCTTTTCACAAATATTTCTAGTGAGTTTTCAAAAGTTCTAAGTGTTTTTAGAACACTTTTCTTGTAATCTTTAAAATCCAATATACACTTGTAATAGTTAGATTTCTAGAAGAAGGATTTAGGAGATTGAAGATTTGAAGATTTGTACAAGTTGTAAGTTGTAAGTCGGAAGTAAGAAAGTAAGCGATAGCAGAGTCCCTTCTTCGCATTGAAGAAGGAGAGTGGATGTAGGATTATTAAAATCCGAACCACTATAAATCCTGGTGTTATTTCTTGCTTTCTTTAGTTTTTGTTTGATTTACAATTGTATTAATTCAAGATTAAAGTTCAGAATCTTAACTAAAATCAATATCAACCTTGCTTTTGATCTTATAAAAAGTTGAGAATCCATTTATATTCATTGTGTTTAATCGATATTTTGAATTGATTTTGAAAGATTTGAAAAATCTACAAAATCTATTCAAACCCCCATTCTAGATTTTGTTCTAGGAAGCTTACTCAAGGTTTTAATCAACTCAACTTTCCGGGACCAACAAGTGGTATCGGAGCGGTGTTAAGTCATTACGATATTGATTTTAGGTCTTTAACAAGATTCTGAATTATCTTGATTTTCTTCATTTTCTTTCATTTCTAACGGTGCTACTAATAAGCTTTTGTGGAGTATTTTGTCTTTGTTTCATCATGTCAACAGTAAAAGTAAAAAGTCTAGGAATCTTCGAATTTTCCATTGAAGATTATGATTATTGGAAATTTAGGATGGAAAATCATCGAAGGTCATTCATGATAGAATGGAAGAGGTCCTTGAGGAAGGTCCTATAAAGTTTTATCATGGAGGCACCAGACCGGAGCGGCATTTGAATCAAGAACTAGACAAGTAAAGAAGAGTTCGAATTGACGAATGATGAAAGAAAAGTCCACAATCTTGACCAAGTAGCTAGACTCAAATCATCGAGACTCTTAGTAAAGATTGGATAGAGAAGATTAAGAGATGTAAAACAGCCAAAGAAATGTGGCAAACTTTAGCTAATGTTTGTGAAGGATCGATCAAGTTAAGGAAAACAAGCTACAATCGTATTGCATACATTTGAAACATTCAAGATGAAAGAAAATGAGTCTGTGGATCGGTTTGATGTTAGGTTGACCAATCTTCTCAACAAAGCGGTGACCTTGGAAAGAATTATTCGAGAGAAGGAGATTAATAACAAGATTCTCGAGATCATTAACCAAGAGATGGAGGGAAAAATCCAATATCCTTAAAGCAACTCAAGATTTATCCTCTATTACTCACCATACTTTATTTTCTCATCTTAAAGCTTTAGAGTATGATATCCAGATAGAAGATGAGGAAGATGAGATGGAGTCAAGCACCTCATCCAAGTCTATTGCCTTTGTCAAGAAAGAAGAGAAGGTGTCAACAGAGTGCGTAGGAGCCGATCTATCTCTCGAAAGAGCAGATGGCTTTACTTACAAAAAGGTATGATAAATTGAGAATGAAGTATAAGAGAAATAAATTGAGATTTGCGAGGTAGAGATAGACAAAGATCCAGATCGAGATAGGAAGGTGGATAAATCTTCGATGATGACAAAAACAAGAGCCGAGACAAGAAGATACAGATCACTGTCGAAGAAATCCTTCCAGTCCCAGATCGGATAGGAGTGACATTTGCTATACATGCAACAAGCTAGGACATTTCAGCTATGACTGTCCTCAATCGACTCCTAAAGAAAGGGAAGAAAAGAGAAAGAAAAGAGACAGGAGATTTGCGAGATCAAAGAGCTTTGTTAGTCAAGAAAAAGAGCCAAAGAAATCATCATCATCTTCATCATCCTCATCTGATTTTGGATCGATGATGAGATCTGTCTCATGGCTAATGAGGTAATCTACTATTCATCTTGAGATAATGATTCTTGTCGATCTGCATCCGATCATGACCAAACTATTATTCATGAGTTATTGAGAGATTTAAAGACATCTTTAGCTGCTTATAAACAGCTAGAGACAGAGAATTTATTTTTAAAGGATCGATTCAAATTCTAAATAAAGGCAAGCGGTGATGAACAGCTTAGAGGCGAGGAAACATTCAAGGGGAAATGTTTTCTTCTGATCAAGCTAGTACATCACCAAATTACATGAAAGATTAGAAAATGAATTGAAAACTTTAAAAGATAAATTTGAAGTAGTCTGCTTGAAAATGAATTAATTAAGAAAGACAATGAGAAGCTTGTCTTCAAAATTAGTCACCTTAATAATTCACAATCGAGTAATAGATCATATTTTTAATACTTCTCAAAAATCTCATGATAAGACAGACTTGGTTATGATAGGAACAATAAATCGATGTTCAAAACCTAGGAAATTTGTGAAAGCATTTGTTCAATCATAGGATATTAAAATTGGTCCATGGAAACCAACTAGTCGGATAAGGACTACATCTTCTAGTCCGAAACCAAGAATTCAATTGAAAAATCCCTATCGACTAGAAGGAATCCAAGAACCAAAATAAGAAGATTTTCTTATTATAATTCTTTTGATGGAAGGAGCAAATGCTATCCTACATTTCCTAAGTTTAGGAAAATTACTCAATCTGAATACAACAAGTTATCATTTAAAAATGATATAATTGTAGACAGATTTGGTAGAAAATCGAGTCGATTTATTGTCTGCAGATGAGATGTTTATTTGGATTCCTAAAGTGATTCTTGACCCAAAAGGACCCAAGATCACTAGGGTACCTCAAAACTAACTGCTTTACAGGATTCACAGGATCATCACTCAAGGAAGAGATCTTAGCTTCAATATGGTACATTGATAGTGGTCGTTTCACAACATATGACCCATAACAAGAAGTCATATCAAATTTTCAAAGCATTGATGGTCCAAGAGTTTTATTTGGTGATAATAATTGTGGTCGAGACTAAAGGTGTAGGTACTTTGATTATCAAGGATATTCGTATCCGAGGTATATTTTATTGAAGGTTTGAAACATAATCTGCTATCTGCTTCTCGGCTTTGTGATAAAGGTTTTCTTGTAAAATTTTCAAGGGATAAATGTGATATTTTGGATAATTCCTCGAGATAAGGTACTATTAATCGGCTTCAGACATGGTAATGTCTATGTGGCCAACTTTAATAGTTGTCCCCAAGATACTTGTCCGATGGCTAAGGGTGGAGAAGATATCACCGCTATGGCACAAAAGGCTTAGTCATCCGAATTTCAAGACCCTTAGTAAGCTAGCTAAGAAGAACCTTGTCAAGGGATTACCTGAAAAACTTTTATCAACCGATCTTAAATGTGATGCTTGTCAAAAAGGTAAACAGCCTAGACACTCATTTAAGAGTATTAACTCCTCTTCATCCGAAAGAGTGTTACAACTTCTTCATCCGATCTGCTTGGACTGTTACACCTCTCGATTTCGGTGGAAGGAAATATACTCTTGTTGTAATAGATGACTTTTCTAGATACACTTGGGTTATATTTCTTTTCAAGAAAAAATGAGACTATGAACAAGATTCCCGATCTGCCTGCATGCATTCGTAATGAAAAGGGTGTTAATATTATTAAAATAAGGAGTGATAAGGGCACGAATTTTTGAATTCTTGTTTATCTAATTTTTCAATGAGTGTGGAATTATTCATGAGACATCTTCAAAGCAAGAACTCCTCAACAAAATGGAGTGGTTGAAAGAAGGAATAGAACTTTGAAGGAAGCAGCCGGGAGCATGTTGGTGAGTATAATACTCCTCATAGGTTCTTCGCGGGCTTTAAGCCATCAACACGGCTTGCTATACCCGCACAGTGCTTAGTTGTCAAAGACAAGGGTAAGACTCCTTATGAGATTTGGAAGGGTAAGATTCCAAGGATCTCATACTTCAAAGCTTTTGGTTGTAAGTGTTTCATCCATAACAATGGGAAATCTAAGTTAAGAACTTTTGATGCTAAAGCGGTGATGGAATATTCTTGGGATATTATAATACTTCAAAGGCATTTAGAGTTTTTAACAAGACAACTCTTTGTGTGGAGGAAACCCCTCATGTTGTTTTTGATGAGTCTGTATTCCTTCTCGTATAAAGTGAATCAAATTTCAAAATCTAGATAAAATTGAATTATCCAAGACTAAACATAGAACCGTCTATCTACCTAGTCTTGATTCAATTAGATGAAGAAGAATCCCCATCCGACAATCAAGACAACTTCTGCTGAGACTCCTTCAGATCGGACCCCTTTGACATCACCGATCGCGGGTTAGCCGATGAAGAAGGGGAACGTCACCGAGGTTAAGCTGCAGGAGTTGCCGACGAGACTCAAGATGAGGATCTTTCTCCTCATATAGGCAAAAGGATGAGAAGCTATCATCCATCTCCGATCAGATTATAGGAGACCCATCTAGTAGTGTGCGTACACGAATGATGCTAGACTCAAAGTCTTTTCGCTTGTTATGTGTCGCTTCTTGAACCCAAGTCTATTGAGGAAGCATTATCGAGACCCAATCGATAACACCATGCAGAAGAACTGCATCGGTTTGAAAGGCAAAATGTATGGGATCTAGTGGAAAGACCCTTACAGAAAGATTATAGGCACCAAATGGGTGTTTAAAAATAAAGCAGATGAGAACAATATTATTGTTCGAAATAAGGCAAGACTGGTTGCACAAGGTTATTCACGATCTGAGGGAATAGACTATGATGAAACCTATGCTCCGATTGCAGATTAGAGGCAATAAGATTGTTCTTGGCATTTGCTTTGCATATAAGTCTTTCAAAGTCTTTCAAATGGATGTTAAGTCTGCTTTTCTTAATGGTGTGTTACTTGAGGAGGTCTATGTAGAGCAAATTTCTCCCGGGTTTAAGACCAATAACAAGGTCTACAAACTCAATAAAGCTCTATATGGATTGAAATAAGCTCCCGCAGCTTGGTATGATACTCTATCCTGATTTCTTGACATCAAATGGTTTTTCTAAAGGTAAGATTGATAGAACTTTGTTTAGAAAGGAAGTAGATGGCAACATCTTACTAGTTCAAATTTATGTAGATGACATAATTTTTGGTTCACCTAATCAAATTATGTGAAGAGTTTAGCATTCTCATGAAAAATAGGTTTGAAATGTCAATGATGGGAGAATTAACATACTTTCTAGGCTTACAGTTAAACAGATGAGTAAGGGTATATTTATACATCGCCCAAGTATGCTAAGGATCCGATTGAGAAATTTGGAATGACAACTAGCAGAGAAGTTAAAATACCTATGGCAACTAACTTCTCAATGGATTCAGATGAGCAGGGATACCCACCGATGCAACGGAGTATCGTGGACCGATTGGATCTCTTCTCTATCTCACCGCAAGTAGACCAGACATAGCCTTTGCAGCTTGGGGTATGTGCAAGATTCCGCCTAATCCCAAGAAAACTCATCTCGGAGACTGCTAAGAAAATTCTTAGATATCTCAAAGGAACCTTGCAAGTAGGGTTATGGTACCCAAATGATGACAACTTTGAGCCGACAGTTATTCGCATTCAGACTTTGGAGGATGTAAGATTGATAGAAAATCTACTGAACTTGTCAATTCTTAAGCAACAAATTAATTTCTTGGTTATCTAAGAAACAGATATCCGCTGCCACCTCCACAATCAAGTCGAATACATGGCACCGGAAGTTGTTGCTCTCAACTTCTCTGGATTAGTCAACAGCTTAGAGACTATAATATTCAAACATCACTGCTCCTATTTACCGTGATAGTAATAGTGCAATAGCAATGACTTACAATCCTGTTTTACATTCTAGATGTAAGCATATAGATATTAGGCATCATTTCATTAGGATCACATTGAGAAGAATGACATTAGAATTGAGAAAATTGCCACCGAATCACAAAGAGTCGACATTCTTACAAAACCATTAGCTGAATCTAGGTTTAAAGAAATGTGCTTAGAATTAGGATTACTTGATGCATCTTTAGCTGGTTTCTAATTTGTGCGCATCTCTGCTTCCTTATTTCTTATCTTTTCTTTTCTTTAAAAATGTCTAGAAAGAATTATCGACTAGATATGTGTCAAAGGACAATCAGTAGCCGATATCATTGATCTCCTTTAGGAATCAAGAATCAAGGATTAGTCATATTGACCTTATCTCGAATTGATGATTACTTATTCGACATTGAGTAAAATGCATAAGGACACAATAGTCACCGATCTCCGAAGAAAACAGATGACTATTTACATCCTATCTCGATTTACCTTAAGCTTCTCGATGGTTTCTTTTGAGTTTATGTCTTTGCAGAACAAGTCACAGTATAACACTGCTTCATTCTTTTATTCAAACTCCTCTATTCTATTTCTTTTGTTTCTTAATAATTTTTTTTTAAATAATAAATGAACAACTTTGTTTTAGAAAAGTAACTGAGTCCTGCTTTTGAAATTGCTAAAAAGTTACATCTAAACCGTTGGGTTTCGGTGGATCGACAGTTACTCTATCGATGACTTTCTAAACCCATCTGCTTTTAAAACTAGTCTGCTTTTTCAAACTCATCCGATTTACAAACCCTTAGGCGAAGTAAGGTAACCCTAGGCCGACGTCAGTATACTTACTTCTCGCATAAAGTAACCTACATCTCACAAATCAACAGTACATAAAGTAACTATTTACGCATTCCAAAGGCGACATAGCTTCACGCGCTGAATCCTAATCGCTTATCTTAGTTTTTAACCGTTGATTAATACTCAAGAAAAACTTTTTGAATAAATGGCTAAGATTAATTCAAGATTTCAAAAATGGCGGTTTCTCTTTCCAATCTATTCCTCTATAAATACATCTTCTTCTCCAAATTCATTCTTTTCACTTTCGTAACTTATCAAAACTCTTCCTGCAAGCTTTCTCAAACTCTCTCTAAAATCAGATATGAGTATTTCTCAGAAGAGGAGTAACATCAACAATGGTGGATGTACAAAATGAAACCTACGCGAAGAAGGTGAAGTCTCGAGATGTATGTCGACTTCGACACCACCACCGACGCAGAATCCGTGGAAATTTTGTCCTTATTGGAAAGGGCTGGATTGAGGACGTTTTGCTCCAAGAAATCCCCTTCCAATAAGACATTGGATATGAGAGGGCTGGAGTTCTATGTCAATGGGACATATGAACATGGAGTTTTCGTAACTGTGGTGTATGGAGAGGAATTTGACTGCTTTCTCCTGGAGGTGGCCAGGATTTTCGATACGAGCAAAGTGAGGGTGTGAACCCCCTCACCTACAAATCTGATGAATGGGTAGAATCATTTGAGATGATTGCCCTAATTCCATGAAGGATCGCCGATCGGAGTTGAAGAAGAGAATGCTCCGACGATGATATCGCCTTCTCGATGACCATTGTCACGAAGGTGATATTGGGAGAACAGAGCTACCACGATGGGCTGACTGCACCTGCATCTGCGTAATGAGAACTATCTTGGATGGGGTTCAGCCAATCCGGGCTGGTTTGTTGCCGGAGAAGCCGGAGACGGAAAGGAAGCGTCCTCGGAGGTAGTAAATGGGAAGTGGCAGCGAAGTCAATCACTAGTCTTTTTAACAAAGTGATCGTGATTATGGAGGACTTGTCGTCACCGAGATAAATTGGTCGACGGGTCCGATCTTACACGAAGCGTAAGGGGCTTCGACCAAAGATGAGCCACTGGGCTCCACTGATTCTCGATGAGGGTGGAGCCGAGGTTGGAGCTCAAGCTCCACCAAGAAGAAGCCGAGGAGGAGGAGGAGGAAGATGTGGAGGCGGAGCCGCTGATCGTGAGCTCACCGAGGCCGAATGTACCGATGAAGAGTGAAGGAGAAGGCACCAAGGAGACGTAGGTTGGTGAAAACCTCTCGAGTTGGGAGGATCATCTCGCAGATCGCCCAACTCTCCTTCCCGAGGAAGTATCCACGCCGCAGATTGCAGCTCAGGGTGGTCCAGTGGAGGAGGTCCAAGAAATCAGCCTACGAAGGGACCCTCCCCACCCGAGGTCGGGTACATTTCTCCCCTCCCCATCTCCAACCCAAACCGGCAATGAAGAGGTGTCCTGTGCCGGCACCTCGAGCCTCCGAAACACTCTACTCCCCGAAATTATCCAAAGTCCAACCTCATCTTCTCTCCCCCAAATCCAAACTTCATCTCCTCCACCATCCCCATCTCATATGTTGTCCTTCTTATCTCGGACCAAGATTCTCCCCAACCCCCATCTCCATATCTCCACCAAACTTACCCACAACTTCTCAACCCCAACTCATCTTACTACAATCACTCCAATCTCCTCCACCTACCACTTCACAAATTCCACCTTTACCATCATCTCCCCACCGTAAATCCCACCCCCACCATCGACACCCCCACCTCATCTATCCCACCGAACCTCATGTGGATACCTCAAATATCTTTGGGGATATTCCCATGAGCTCCCCTAGTCCAACTTCTCCTACCACCTCTTCCTCGTCGATTCGTGAGGAAGAGGGACGGACTCAATTTCTGCCATCTCCTCTGCATTTGAGCAACTTCACAGCAAAATCATTTCCCAAGTTCGGAGGATGATGGAGAAGAAAACAAGAAAGGTGATTCGAGCGATCACGAGACACTATGCTCGCCAACATGCAGATTCTTTGAGGTCAACATGACCAAACTTATCGGCCAATCTCAAGACTGCTGTTGGTTCCGCATCGAGTGCGCTTGAAGAAGAGGTCAAGGCACCGAAAGAGAAGATAGCAGTGACAACGAAGTCGTGGTCTCAACACTCACATCCTGATCGTAACGACTTGAGACGACGTTATGCGGCGATAGAGGATCAGCTTGATCCCTCAAGGATGAAGTTAAAAAGGGGAAGGTGCTGAGAGCAGGTCGAAACCCTCACCTGGTGTCATGTTAATAACCGATAAGCTTGATACAAAGGCGGATACGGCTGAGTTGGAGGCAGCCAAGGCGGAAATAAAAATCAAATCGCATTTAGCCGGGTCAGCCTTGCAACCGAGGGTAACCTGTGATTGAAGAGGCCATCCGAGAGGATGAGGAGAAGAGAAAGAAGGAGGAAGAAGAGAAAAGCGAGAAGTTCTTGGCTCGCATGAAAGAATCGAGGAACCGGAGCCCAAGGGCAAAGGTAAAGGGAAAGCAGAAGCAGCAAATGAGAAGACTCCATCAGCCGAGCGGATGATCAGCCCGAATCAGAGCGCAAAAGAAAGGAACCAGACTTCTCCAACTTATCAGTGAGCGCATTAGAAGAATCAGTCTTTGAGAAGGAGATGTTTGAAAAGAGAGAAAAGAAGAGGTCAAGAAGATGGGGAAGGCTGAAATGAAGTGGGACAGGATACTCGGAAGTGGGTATCCAAAGCCGCAAATGAAGCCGACTTCCGCCTGTCCACCGCACCACAGCTCCTCCAAAGATGGTATCAGGAAGTACACCAACAGTATAAAAGCAAGCCCTGGATGCCAAATAGATGTATTCTTGGTACATCTTGAAGGCATCACCATCTGGAGCAAATTAACGAAGACATCTGCTGGGCATGAATGGATGGAGAAGGAGGACAGATCTTTATGGGAAGCTGCTCGATGAGGCACATAATGTGTTCAATCTGTGATTTGATCGCACCCCTATGAGAAGGTCACCCCCAAGCTTAAAGAAGATGGTTCTCCGATCTGGAATGGGTCGAGCGATTGTGGCCAAGGCGTAAAGGGAATCCGAGCTCACAGATGAGAATGATCTCAAACGGCTTAGAGCGAGGATTTTCACAAGCTAAACATTCCGTAGGCCGATCGATGGGGAATCGATAGAACGGGATTTTTCTTTCCTTATCTTTTATTTTCTATCAGTTCTCTTATTTTATAATCAGAAATTTAATGAATATATTCAGACTTATGTGAATTTTGTGTATTAGTTTCTTAGAAATTTTTTTTTTAAATTTTTTTCTAAGTATAAATCATCCTGAGAAATTTTTATATCTCGTAGTTAAAAATTTTTGTTAAAAATTTTTTTAAGTACTTCTAAAAGAGTCTAAAAGACTTAATTTTTTTTTCTCTCTTGAATGTGACCTGAATCATGAAGTGTGAAAATGTGTTGTATCTATCTGATTGATTTAACTAAATCTAGTACTAACTTCAATGTGAGTATGTTTCCTTGTTATAGGTTTTAACTTCATCAAAAAGGGGGAAATTGTTGGATCAAGAGGTTTTGATGAGTTAAAGAGCAGATCGATCGATCACCAACCCAAGAACAAATGAGGATATAAGCCGATCGACGGGGTCATGCATTAAGCTAGTCGGTGAGGTCGATATCATGCTAGTCATCGAAGACAAGCTCAAGTCTAGTCATCTGCAGGGAGACAAATATGAAGAGCTCAGACGAGGTCAAGATAAGCCGAGTAGAATAAGAAAGGCGAGTTTTCACCAAGTCACCGCAGATGAGTATGAAGAATCAAATGAGGTCTAGAACAGTTTACTAGTTTAAGTTTGTTAAGCTTCAAGTTTGTTAGAACTAACTAACAAACTAATCGCCTTCCGAGACTTATAAATAGGTCTAGGTTTTTCATTTTTGATATATAGAACACTTATGCATATTAGATTTCACTCTATTCACTACTCAGATTTCAATTACAATCTTTTCACAAATATTTCTAGTGAGTTTTCAAAAGTTCTAAGTGTTTTTAGAACACTTTTCTTGTAATCTTTAAAATCCAATACACACCGTAATAGTTAGATTTCTAGAAGAAGGATTTAGGAGATTGAAGATTTGAAGATTTGTACAAGTTGTAAGTTGTAATTTGGAAGTAAGAAAGTAAGCGAGCAGAGTCCCTTCTTCGTATTGAAGAAGGAGAGTGGATGTAGGATTATTAAAATCCGAACCACTATAAATCCTGGTGTTATTTCTTGCTTTCTTTAGTTTTTGTTTGATTTACAATTGTATTAATTCAAGATTAAAGTTCAGAATCTTAACTAAAATCTGAATATCAACCTTGCTTTTGATCTTATAAAAAGTTGAGAATCCATTTATATTCCATTGTGTTTAATCGATATTTTGAATTGATTTTGAAAGATTTGAAAATCTACAAAATCTATTCAAACCCCCTTTCTAGATTTTGTTCTAGGAAGCTTACTCAAGGTTTTAATCAACTCAACTTTCCGACCAACAAGTTTTGTCATGGGATTTTTGAGATGTATTAAAGATGTGATCAATTGTTGATTGGGAATTATTAAGTTGACTAATTTTGAAGACTAGCTTCTCATTGTCTTTCTTAATTAATTCATTTTCAAAGATTAATTCAAATTTGTCTTTTAAAGTTTTCAATTCACTTTCTAATCTTTCGGGTAAGGTGGTGATGTACTAGCCTCGGCTGAGGAAAACATTCTCCCTTGAATG
This sequence comes from Paraleonurus japonicus, assembly GCA_030762865.1. Lineage (NCBI taxonomy): Eukaryota > Viridiplantae > Streptophyta > Magnoliopsida > Lamiales > Lamiaceae > Paraleonurus > Paraleonurus japonicus. The sequence goes on along the minus strand of CM061061.1, from coordinate 18,944,329 downwards.
TTTCCTTAGTTTCGGATAGTTCATCACCTGCTTTCCTTTAATTAGAATTTGAATTTGATCCTTTAAAGCCAAATTCTCTGCCTCTAGTTGTTTATAAGCAGCCGAGAGATGTCTTTAAGTCTCTCAATAATTCATGAATAACAGCTTGATCATTATCGATGTAGATCGACAAGAATCATTATCGGAAGATGAATAATAGACTACCTCTTTAGCCATGAGATAGATTTCATCATCCGATCCGAAATCGCACGAGGATGATGATGATGATGATGATTTTCTTGACTCTTTTTCCTCAGCTAGAAGAGCCCTTTGATCTGCAAATCTCTTGTCTCTCTTTTCCTTTTCTCTTCCCTTTCTTTAGGAGTCGAGTTGAGGACAATCATAGCCAAGTGTCCTCGGCTTGTTGCATGTGTAGCAAATGTCACTCCCGTCGATTTAGGGCTGGATGGATTTCTTTTAACAGGATCTGAATCTTCTCGTGGCTCCTACTCTTGTCATCATCGTAGACTCATCTTTCTTTCTTCTTGATTTGGATCTCGATCTGTCTTTACCTCGCAAAGCTCAATTTATTTCGTTTATACTACATTCTTAATCTGTCATACCTTTTGGTGAGCAGAGCCATCTGCTCCATCGTAGATAGATCAGCTCCTACAGCATTCGGTTGACATCTTGTCTTCTTTCTTTGACAAAGGCAACAGATTTAGATGAGGTGCTCGACTCCATCTCATCTTCTTCATCTTCTATTTGAATGTCATACTCTAGAGCTTTAAGATGAGAGAATAAGGTATGGTGAGTAATAGAAGATAAATTTTGAGTTGCTAGAAGAATATTTGATTTTTCTCTCCATCTCTTGGTTAATGATCTCAGAACTTGTTATTAATCTCCTTCTCTCGTATAGTTCTTTCCCGATCAATTTGCTTCGTTGAGGAGATTCGTCAACCTTACATCTAGCTGATCCACGTATTCATTTTTCTTCATCTTAAATGTATCAAAGGCGTGTAAAATGTACTACAACTTATTCTCCTTTACTTGGTCCTGACCCTTCACTACATTTGCGAGTTTGCCACATTTATTTGGCTGTTTTGCATCTTTTAACCTTCTCAATCCAGTCTTTACTCGTAATCTCAATGATTTCAATTGAGCTACTTGATCTAGATTGTGGATTTTCCTTTCATCATTTTGTCGATTACAGTTGCAGATTGGTGATTCAGCACCCACGCTAGTGCCTCCATGATAAAATTTTATAGGTCCTTCTTCAAGAACCTCCTCCATCCTATCATGGATAGCCTTGAGATGATTTTCCATCCCGAATTTCCAATAATCATAATCTTCAATTGAAAATTCGTAGATTCCTGGATTTCTTGCTCTTGCCTGAAGACATTATGAGATAAAGAAACAAAAAACTCCACAAACTTGTCAAGTAGACGGTTAGTAACAATAAAGAAGATGAAGAAAATCAAGAAAATTTAGAATCTTAGTTAAGACCTAAAATCAATATCGCAAACTGCCTTAACAACCGCTCTGATACCACTTGTTGGTCCCGATTGGTTGAGTTGATTAAGAAACTTTGAGTTAACCTTCTAGGACAAAATCTAGAAGGGGGTTGAATAGATTTTGTAGATTTTTCAAATCTTTCAAAATTGATTCAAAGTACCAGATGTACACGCAGAAATTCAAAATTAGACTCAACTTTATTAAGATCAAAAGCAAACCGATATTCAAATTTTAACTTTGATTCAAATTAATCTTTGAACAATAAATTGAAAATTGAGCAGATAAGTAAATAAATGCAGAAAGAACACCGATTTTATAGTGGTTCGATTATAACAATTCTACATCCACTCTCCTTCTCCAACTTCAAGAAGGGTCTCCACTATCTCGCTTACTTACTTATTTCACAATCGTACAACTTACAACTTACAATTTGGATCTTCAACTCTTCAAAATACTAACCAAAACTATGAAATCTAACTCTAAGAAAAAGAAGTGTATTTGAAGATGTGCAAGGAAGTGTTCTACAAACACTTAGAAAAATCTATGAAGAAATCTTGGAAAACTATTTTGTGCTTTTAGAAAACTTGAGATTTGAGAGAATAACTTTCTGGAAAAAATAATTTAGATGTTCTCGTGTATTCGAATATTCTATCTATTCTATATGAAGTGCCTAGACCTATTTATAAGTCTGAAAATACAGTTAGTTTGTTAGTTAGTTCTAACAAACTAAAAACCGCTTTAACAAACTTAATCTTGAAAATCGCTCTAGACCTCACCGGTTTGACTCTACCCATCTCGCATGACTTGGTGAAGACTCGTCTTTCTTATTCTACTCAGCTTGTCTCGACCTAGTCCGAGCTCTTCATATTTGTCTCCTGCAGATGACTAGACTCAAGCTCGTCTCTAGATGACTTGTAATCTTCCGCACCTCACCGATTAAATTTGTTCTCGACCCCGTCCGATCGATTAGCTTATGGTCTCAATCTCAATTGCTCTTCAGGTCATCCGATCATCCGACTCGCTTCTTTTAACTCATCAAAACTTTTTGATCCAACAAACAAGACTAAATTCATCAAGAATGTAGTAGTTACAGATGACCCACCACCCATCCGAACAGGTGAAATGCTCCTACAAGAAATTAATTGGGTGGGATATCGGAAAGTGACAAGAGGGTGAGGTCCACAACAAAAGATTGGATGGTGGTTGGAGGAAGAAAAATATTTTTTTGGGATTTGTGTATTGGAGTACCCTCTTGATCCGACATAATTTGGATGTGATGCACATTGAAAAAATATGTTTGATAATTTATTCTACATAGTGATGAATGTGGAAGGAAAAACAAAAGACACAAATAAATCTAGGGATGAACTTAATGAATATTGTCGTCGTCCCTCTTTAGAGAAATGTTCACGCACAAAAAAGTACCCCAAAGCTTGTTATTCACTTGATAAGGGTGAAAATGATGATAAGTGCAAATGGGTAATCGAGTTGAAATTTTCCGATGACTATGTGTCTAACATGTCCCGATGCGTAGATCGGATGAAATTTCAACCGCATCTCTCGAGGGTTGAACAAGATGATAGACTGCAAGAGGAGTTTGCATCGTGGGTTGAACAACTTGTAAAGATAAGTAATATTTAAAATCGGTGGATATGTGATCTTTCTAGCGGTCCTTCGAGTTGTGTCACCACATACCCCGGGTATTACGTGAATGGTTATAAATTTCACACACGAATTTATGGCTCATCTAAATCAACTACAAATTGTGGAGTTTGTATTGTTTGTTCTTGATTTTGTATGTTTTGATGATGTTTCTAAAACCCGAATGTAATAGGACCAACGAACTCGTTAGTCACCTGATGATCTAGATAGGTTATTTTATTTATTAAGGTAACCTTGCTAGGATCTCTGTCCGTAAGACTTGAAGAAGCTTGAGAATAGAAGACTAAAAGACGTAAGACTTGAAGGCGTAAGACTTGATACTAGGAGGTTTAGGGAACATACGACTAGAAGATTATTAAGGTTGTTATCAAGAAGACTCGAAAGGTTTCTTGTACCTAAAGAAGTTATCTTTGAAAGACTAGAAGACTTGAAGATTACTGAAAAAGAGATAGAAGTGATCAACAAAGATTAAGTAGCCAAGAAGACTTTGATGAGAGGATAGCAAAGTTGGGAAAGCTTGCTAAAGTGAACATAGAAGACTTAGTCGGTTCGAGATCAATCAAGATATCAATTAAGAAGTCAAGCATCAATCAGATCCTTGATGAGAAGATCGAATATGCAAGAGTCAATCTATTAAGAAATAATTGATTAGAATCAAACAATCAATTATCTAAGTCAAACAAATCTTCTCAACGGCTACTTACCATCTTTATGAAGACTCGATTATCAATCGGCCTAACGGCTAGTTGATTTCAGGAAACTATAAATCAAAATGAAGGGTTTCAGAATCGATACGAATCTACGCCCGAGAAACTACGAGAAATCCTATCATTCACTGTACATACACGCATATTCATTCAAACCACGAATCAAGCACACGTTGAATCGAAGAATTTGATTCTCGGTTTAAGGAACCGTAAATCACCTTCATTATCTCGAGTACGAGAGAAGGTTGATCTTTTATAAGATCTAAGAGTTAGAATAAACTTAAGGATCATCATTTGTATCAAGGGCAGAAACTTATAAAATCTTCGTGGTCGAATCCTCAAAGTGATAGAGGGAACAAGACCGAAAGATTTGGTGGATAGTAAGACCCGTGGATCGGGGAGAGTGGATGTAGGATCGTTATATCCGAACCACTATAAAAATATCTATGTCATTTACCGTTTCTGCATTTATATTCTTAATCCTGTTCATTCACCATCGCTTTTAATAAACTTGCACTAAACTTCCTAAGTATTCATCAAGAAGGTTTTTGTTTAAAGGTTTTTTAAATACACTCACGAGATTAGCTTCCACACCATCGAAGACTTCAAGCTTTCAAGTCTCATTGATTACACTTAGCACACTCTAAGTACTTATCTCAAGAAGACTTGCAAAGTCTTCTAATCTCACACTCGGCTCACGAAAAGTTGTAAAAGTTTTGAGTGTAGTAAAGTCTATTCAACCCCCTCTAGACTTTATACCTCCTTTCACATCTCGTCCGGGACCAACATGTATCAAGGGCAAAACTATGATGTAGATGAGAATGATTTCTACGGATCCTTGAGGAAGTAGTACAATTGGAATACCCCGGACTTATTGAATAAAAAGTTACTCTGTTCAAATGTGAGTGGTATGATCCATCTCATGCCAAATGGAACAAGAGTACATCCTAATTACAAACTTATGGACGTTAATCATCGAGGACAAAATGGCCACTACGATCCTTTTGTGTTAGCAAGTCAAGCCACTCAAATTTACTATTGCAAGTACCCGGAAAGCGTAGACATGAATGGTTAGTCGTTTGCAAAATCAAGCCAAGATCCTTGGTCGAAATCGCGCCAACGAATGAACAAGAGCTTCCCCCTTTGAAGACAACAGATGTCAATGGTACACTAATTGATAAGAAGAAGAAGAAGAAGAAGAAGAAGAAGAAGAAGAAGAAGAAGGAGGAGGAGGAGGAGGAGGAGGAGGAGGAGGAGGAGGAGGAGGAGGAGGAGGAGGAGGAGGAGGAGGAGGAGGAGGAGGAGGAGAAGACGAAGAAGAAGAAGAGGAGGAAGAAGAAGAGGAAGAGGAAGAGGAAGAGGAAGAGGAAGAGGAAGAGGAAGAGGAAGAGGAAGAGGAAGAAGAAGAAGAAGAAGAAGAAGAAGAAGAAGAAGAAGAAGAAGAAGAAGAAGAAGAAGAAGAAGAAGAAGAAGAAGAAGAAGAAGAAGAAGAAGAAGAAGAAGAAGAAGAAGAAGAAGAAGAAGAAGAAGAAGAAGAAGAAGAAGAAGAAAAAGAAGAGCTAAATTCAGACTCGGATGAGGATTGAATAGTGTAATAATGTGTGTTTTTAATGTTATATATATGATGACTGATGATTGATGTTTTATATGATGATAATGTGTGTTTTTAATGTTATATATTTGATGAATTATTTTATAGTGTGATAATGTGGTTTTATTTAATTATTGTTACAGATGATCGGAGTGAGTGGGTTGAGGGGACTATGCGGGTCGAGGGGTTGAGGTGACAGAATACGATGCAGCACCGATTATTAATCCATAAGAAGATTCTACCGGCTCTGAGTCTTATGAGGATCGCTCATCTCCAAATTTGAAGGAGAAATACTCGATATATGGATCTATAGGAATACGTACGTTAAATATAAATAATATCATTATATGTTAATTTTATATGTCTATTAATTTCGCGTGCTTACCCCCTTTTTACAAGTTGATGCCATCGAATGCAGATTCCAAGCTTATTAGATTGATTATGTATCAACATATGGAGCTTGGTGCCTTCACATTCCGGATGATATCGCCTCGAGAAGTCGTAGTTGTACCGAAGTCATTTTAGGTATATATACCGATAATCGTTATTTAATTTTAATTAATTTAAAAATTTTAACGCTTATTGAGTACAATAATATATTGTTTGGCGAGCAGGACTAGGTGGGACCCTTTGGTTACGAACACAACATAGGTGTAAGAACTATTCGTTCGTAGGACAGCGAAAAGATATCTTGATATGCCGAACAATGTGAAAAGAAAGTGGTTGACGGAGAAGAAGAGGCCTGGTGGGATGCAGTTTTTTCAATGCACCGCTCGGCTGGAGGCTGAGAATGCGCATCTCCGCCATAAGGGCGAGATCCCATGGAGCAGCCGAGTTTGCCTATGACTTTGTAAGTAATTTTTAATGCTAGTTCGATATTTTAATTAAGCACGTTGTTCTAATTAAATAAATACAGGAGAGGATGAAAGGACGGCCCGCCAATGATTGGGACATAGTGGAGTATTACCACTACTATGGTGAAGGGGAGTACACCTACGGGGCTATTAGTTTGTAAGTATTTTCATTTTAGATTATGTAATAATATAAAAATATATTATATATATATATATGTCTATTTTTATAATCTAAAATTTTAATTGTGGAAAAATTCGTACAACATGAAGTACAAGAGATGGCCTCCCGGATGCCTCAACCCTCCGAGGGTCGAGCTCCGAACCCCAATATCCAACTTTATCCTGGTTGTACGTCAATTCCATTGGAAAACAACACGGACGTGTTTGGGGCCATGGTCAACCTGGGTAAGTCCAGGCATGTCCCCTCCAGCTCTAGCTCATCGAGTACTCCTATTGGTACCTACAACTAATTTGATGTCGATCGGCTGCTCCAAAAGGAGCGTGAGAGGGTGCGGGAGGAGATGGAGCGAAGAGAGGAAGCTTTGAGAGAGGAGTTGACGGCGAACATGCAACGTCAATTCATCGAGTGGATGCAGGTTGCGGGGTTTCTTACCCGGTGGTGGTATTCCCCACATCCGAGTGGTTACGATCACTCATCCCGTGGTTCCCGGTGTTCAAGGCGCCGATCTCGTCATGTTTAATGGATGAACATTGAATTAATTATTTATGTTTAAAACTATGAATTTTTCTGAATGTTGAGAAAGAATTTATGAATTTTAAATGTTTAAGAGTATGAATTTTAATTGTTTATGATGATGAATTTTAATTGTATTAGAGTATAAATTTTAATTGTTTGAGAGTACGTATTTTATACACATGATAATATAGTTGACAATTTAATTAAATATATACATGATAATTATAATAAATATAAACATGATAATATATATATATATATATATATATATATATATATATGTGTGTGTGTGTGTGTGTGTGTGTGAACATAATAATAATAATTATAAATGATAATATATAGTGAATATATAGTATACAATTTAATTGAATATATATGTGATAATAATAATAATTATAAAATGATAATATATATAGTAAATATATAGTATACAATTTAATTGTATATATATGTGATAATAATAACAATTATAAAATAATAATATATATACAAGAAATATATAGTATACAATTTAATTGAATATATATGTGATAACAAGTTAATTGAATATGTAGTATACAATTTAATTGAATAACAATTATAAATTGAATATATAAAATATTGAACATAATATGATATAAATATATTTCAAAGCAAAAACATAACGAATAATTAGCTTTGCCCCAAGCGAGTAAAGCGCACGGCTCCTTATGCACACCTCCTCGGAGGTCGCGGGATCGAACCTCGCGAGTGACGAAAAATGTGGGACTTAAATTTGGTCTAGGCGCAGCCAGGGCGCGAGTTCGATTCCCCTTTGCCGAATTTTTTTAATTAGGTTAAAAATTACCAAGGGGCGAGACGTCGCGAGTTAACAAGGGGGTGCAGCCTCGCTAATTAACGAGGGTGTTCCCTCGCTAAAACGTCGCCGGCTAACGAGCGCATCCTCTCGGCAACTAACGAGCGCGTCGCCCTCGCCAAAGTCGTCGCTCGCTAACGAGGGAAGCGCTCTCAAGAACTAGCGAGGGCCACGCCCTCGGTAACTAACGATAACTAGATAGGGGATTTTGCCCTCGTCAACTAAGGAGGCCGAGACGAGGGTGCATTAACGAGGAGCACTTTAACGAGTGAAAACGAGGGCTATTTTCCTCGTTAAAGCCCTCTTTAACATCGAAACCCTCGTTAAAGCTCTCTTTAACCCCCTCTATAAAATTATTGTTTTTGTGGTGGTAGGATTGTTATAATCCGAACCGCTATAATTCTCTATGTTCTTTCTTTGTTTTATTTACTTTTAATTTTCTACACTTGTTCATCAATATCTCATTTAATCACTATTCATACAAGAATTATCAAAGAATCGAGTATGAAATCAATCCGCTTTGTAATCGATATTTGTTTAAGTATATCTTTAATTTGGAAAGAAAAATTTGGATAGATTGTGAAATCTATTCAAACCCCTTTCTAGATTTCACTCAATTACTAACTCGATTCTCTAGATCAACAAGTGGTATCGGAGCGAGTGTTAAAACTATTTTTGATATATTTTAGGTCTTGGTAATTCTTAGTATTCGTATTCTTCGATTATCTCAATATTATCTTTTGAATCCAACTAACAACTCTTCTCGTTGAGTATATTTGTTTATCATGTCCACAATCAAAAGTAAGAAATCAAGGAATCTACTAGATTTCTCAATTGAGGACTATGATTATTGGAAGTTCGGGACGAGAATCATCTCAAGGCTATTCATGATCCAATGGAGGAGATTCTTGAGGATGGACCTATCAAGTTCTATCATGGTGTAGTCGGTGATGGAGTTGAATTCTCGAAGCGAGTAAGGTGTGAGAAAAAGAGTGCGGATTTGACCAATGATGAAAGAAAATCCATAACTGGATCAAGTTGCTAGAACAAAAATTATTGAAACTTTGAGTAAAGACCGATTGAAAAGATGAAGTGGTGTAAGACGGCAAAAGAGATGTGGCAGACTCTAGCTAACATGTGTGAAGGATCGACCAAGTTAAGGAAAACAAATTATAGTCAGTATTATATTCATTTGATACCTTCAAAATGAAGAAAGGAGAAACTATAGACCAAATGGACATAAGAATGACGAATCTTCTAAATAAAGCTTTAGATCCGGGGAAAGTCCTATACCGAAAAGAAGTCAATAATAAGATTCTTAGAGCATTAAACAAAAGATGGAGAGAGTAAGTTAATATTCTCAAGGCTACTCAAAATGTGTCAACTATTTCTCATCTAAAGGCACTAGAGTATGACATTCAAATTGAGGATGAGGAGGAGGAAGTAGAATCGTCAACCTCGGGAAAGACAGTTGCTTTTCTACATCAAGAAGAATCGACAAAATTTCCAAGGCATCCGACTTATCTCGTGAAAGAAGAAATGACTTTGTTGATTAAGAGGTATGAGAGGCTTAAGATGAAGTACAAGAGAAACAAAAGAGACAGACTAGGAAGAAGTAGTTCTACATCCGAAAGAGAGGATAGAAGTTACGATGGAGAAATGAAAAAGGATCACCCTAGATGGTTTAAGTTACCTATTAGACGAGGGGAAATAAGTCTAAGATCTCGAAAAAGATACCTGCTATATTTGTAATAAACCGAGACCATTATAGTTATGAATGTCCTTAGTTAACTCCCAAGCAACGTGTGGAAAACAGAAAGAAAAGAGATAGAAGGTATGCAGATCGAGAGGGCTCTTTTGGCTGAAAAGGAAGAAGTTCATGAAACTTCATCATCATGGTCTTCATCTGGTTTTGGCTCGAGACGATGAAGTCTGCCTCATGGCACTTGAGGTAAACTATTACTCCTCATCCGACAATGACCGTGAAAACCTGTCTGAATCGATCAATGTCTTATCACCAAACTTATGAAAAATTTGAAAACTGTTCTATCTACTTATAAATAGATAGAAACAGAAAATTTAAGTCTAAAGGAACAAATTCAAAAATCGACTAAAGAAAGTCGACAACGATGAGTAATAGATCTGAGGCAACATTCAAGGGGAATGTAAGCTGAGGTTGCTACAAACTCCTCGTCCGATAAGTACAGTGAGTTAGAAAAGAAATTAAGTACCTTAAAACTTAAATTATCTAATGTCTATAACGAAAATGAAAGTATTAAGAAGACCAACAAAGAGTTAAATCTTAACTTGGGACATCTTAATAACTCCCAATTAGCTATAGACAAATTTCAATTCTTTACAAAAGGCAAGTGATAATACTGATCTCGCTTTGATAGAAGCAAGAAAAATGATCCTATAAAACCCAGTATTTATCAAAACTACTAATACCCAAGATAAGGTTAAAATTGGTCCTTGGAAACCTCTGAGATAAGTAAACTCTTCGATCATTCCGAAAAGAAAGATCGACGTTGAAAAATGTTTCAAAAGAAAACCAAAGACCAAATCTAAATTTTATTTAAGGTATAATAGTTTTGATGGTAAAAGCAAGTCATATCCATTCTTACCTAAATATAAGACTATGACTAAAGATCGCTAAATAAGATAGATCTTGATAGTCTTACATTGGTAGATAGATGTGGAAGAAAGCTAAAATCCCTCGTTTTAAGAAATTTGGATGTATTTCTCTGGATACCTAAATCTCAAGTTAACCTAAAAGGACCCAACAGCCAATGTGTACCTAAGAAATAATCTTTGATTGCGAGGATAGCGCAGTCCGGAGGAAAGAGTAGATGTACTCGAGGTAACTGTACATTGATATTAGTTGTTCAAAACATATGACCTATGAGAAACATCTACTCTTGAACTATCGACGATCGATGGACCTCGTGTCATGTTTGGTGACAATAACTTTGGTCAAACCAAAGGAGTTGGAACCTTATTGATTGGAGACATTCAAGTGCAAGAGGTTTACTATGTGGAAGGTTTGAAACATAATCTTCTCGAGTCTCTCAATTCGTGATAAAGGTTATAATGTGAAATTTACTTGTAATGCTTGTTATGTGTTAAGTGGTCTTGATGAAAATATATTGTTATCTGGAGTCGACAAGGAAACATTTATATTGCTAATTTGAAGTTGCCCAAGGAATACTTGTTTGGTTGCTAAGAGTTCGGATGATTTAAGTTGGCTATGGCATAAACGTCTTTGTCACTTAAACTTCAAAACTCTTAATAAGTTGGCAAGAAAATCCTTATAGTGAAAGGACTTCCGTATAAGGTGTTTTCAAAGAGTCATGCATGTGATGCTTGTCGGAAGGAAAAATAGACCAAAGCTTCTTTTAAGACAATTAACAATTCTTCTTGAACGAATTCTTGAACTCTTTCACATGGATTTATTTGGTCCAAGAATTCCTCTCGCTTTTAGTGGGAGAAAATATACCTTAGTAATTGTAGATGATTACTTTAGATTTACTTGGGTTATTTTCTTGCACAAGAAAAATGAGACGATGACCAAATACTCCGAAGTTCTTTAAAAGAATTCAAAATGAAAAAGGTGTAAGTATTGTCAAAATAAGAAGTGACAAAGGTACTGAGTTCCTTAATTCTCTTGTTGCTAACTATTGTATTGAGAATGGTATAGTGCACGAAACTTCAAGCAGCAAGGATTCCCAGAATTGAGTAGCCGAAAGGAGAAACAGAACCCTAAAGGAAGTTGCCAGACAATATTAATCGAGTACAATACTCCACACAGGTTTTGGGCGAAGCTATTAACACCGCTTACTTTATTCGTAATAGATGTTTAGTTGTTAAAAACAAAGGTAAAACCCCCTACGAAATATGGGAAGGTAGATCTCCAAGGATCTCATTCTTTCATATTTTTGGTTGTAAGTGTTTCTTTCATCCACAAAAATGGAAAGTCTACACCTTTGATGTCAAGGCAGATGGAATATTCTTGGGATATTCCACTACATCTAGGGAAAAATATTTTTAAGGACCGTAACTATAGGGGGTTGTGTTTTCAGGACATTATGTTTTCGGGCCTTTAAATGTAGGACAATATTGAAAGTGTGTGTTTTATGAGATCGTAGATTGTTATTGTCAATGTTGTAACAATGAGAGTAACACTGATAGTTATAACAATGGAAGACTTAGTCAAAGATCTTTGCAAACCAAAGATAAAATTTTTCATAGATTATTTTAAATAATAATCTATGAGGAAACGATTCACTATGTTAATAATGAATAAAAATCATGTAGAGAATGATTCACAATTCGAATCTTCTCAATAAACCACTACAAGACCTAAACCAAATGTTTATGATCTCGAATCGCTAAGTGTATAAAATACACCCTCAAAGTCGACCTATCTAGATATGTTAAAAGAATACCCTGTCTACTAACAATCTAAACAGAATCTATGTTACACGAAATGGCACAACATTTGATGTAACGTAAACGGAAATAATGGCCCTATCAATCTGGATGCATTTATCGACCGAACGATACTCAATTATTTCTTACGCAAGGGTCTTATGATTTATGATTGATCAACTCGTATTGTCTTATACTTCATTCTTGAAGCTTGACCATCTATTTATAGATGTCGATCACAACCTTCAAGAGCATCGTAGATCCTTGTGGATGAATCTAGAAATCTCCAGCTTATTCCCTATTGTTTAGCTCGTGTATCTCAGTGGAAAACCACCTAGAAAACTGTCTTTTGTAACCGCTATTGACTTGTAACCGCTTGATCTAGAAAACTCCCCTTTATTCTTGATCCTTGTAGATCCTTCCTGAGTATTGGAGTCAATTCTAGATCGTCAACCTACGACCAACAACATCAAAGACAACACCTGAAACATGAAAAGTTAGTTGTTAGAAGAAAGGATAAATTGATGTCGCACCCGATGTTACAATATTGGTGGTAACAAAAATGTATAACTTCGGTGACATCAACAATCTTCCCCAATTTGACCTTTCTCGCTACAACACACCCGATATATATATACCCCATATAAATTAGTGAAGTGTGTGTGTAAGACAGAGCACATCAAATTTTAAGAAATCAAGAGCACAACAATGCTTAAAACAAATCAAACTAAACATAGTCCTGATAAATATTCGTAACAACTAAACAAGGGAAATAAGCAATCGCAGCAATGTAAACAAAGAAAATAAATAGTCGAGCATATATATATATATATATATATATATATATATATATATATATAAAGAAATCGTAGCAAACAAAAACCAACAGAGCACAAAACATGAAGTGCTCACAAAACATCCTAATCAACTATTGTCTTAGAAACATGCATAAATTAAAATTGTTCGTAGCAATCAACGAAACAAGAATAATTATCAAGAGAGTAATCAAATCCCCCTTAATAAATGATCAAAAATAATAAAAGCTGTCTTTTTCAAAACAAGCTCCCCTAAGGCGATCTCCATAGAGGTCTTGTACAGCTTCTTCAAAATCACCATCTCCTTCTTCATTTCCGCGTAGATTTCAGTAGCAGTACATCAAGAACAAGTTCGGCTTCGGTTGTTGTAGCGGTTGGTGCGGCATTATCGGCGGCATCGGCAACTCAAGCTTCTCTACAAAGGCGGTGGTATCAGTCTATCGAGTTCAGTGCATGATCGAGTCTTGGATTAGCGGCACTGAGCACGAATCGCACTGGTACTCCCCCTGTTGGAGCGAAAACAACCTCTCCCAAAACATCTTCATAATCCGTAACTCATCTATCCGATCACTCAAGTTATTAATTTGAGCAAGAATAAAAGATCTATGAACAATGACCGAGTTAACAGTGAATTTCTCGAATCAATGTGATCATCAATGTGACCAACATTGTCGGCACCATTTTGGGTGGCTCGCTTTAGCTGGTTGTGCAGATCAACTTCAGGATTTTGCGGCTCTCCTCTAGCCAAAATTGTTCCAAGGCGGATCAATGACCCTATTACCAGCAAGTGACACATGGGAAATACCTAAGGGCTATACCATACCACTTAGTATCTCAACTCCTTCTTTCTCAAAATCCACATTTTTCAACACTAATCCAATTGAGGCGAGATAAGGCGGTATCTCTCTCTTAGCAATATTACCAGCAAACCTCATCATATGATTAAAGATTGTTCTTCCTAGATTGAAATTATTCATCACAACAATTCTATACATGAGTATTGCTTGATCCATTGTAATGGTAGTGTTGGTTGTGGGAAGCTAATTATACAAACATAGTTTATGTATAATAGAATATAAACTAGTGAATGAAGAGGATAGAATTTTGGTTGTCCAAAACCTAATTCTACCACCTGTTATGGTTGTGCAAATGTGATCCATATCCGGTATCTCATCTTTATTAATATCAGAGTTTCAAGATAGTCATTATCAAAGTAGGGTTCGGTAAAACTTCATTACCCCTAAACTTAACGAGATCCATACCTTCTAGAGTTTCTTCTACTTGTACCTTTTCTCAAATTACAGTAGAACTCAACAATCCAATCATCCATATAAGGACATGCATACTCAACAGATTTCAACAGACCTCTAATCTCAAGAAATTCAATCAAGTTATTTTTCTAAAAATCATAATGTTTAATCCTTCTTTCGTGCAAAAGATGCCTTATTTTCAATTTCTTGAATTTTTCAGAATTAACCCCAAAGTATTCATCTTGATCATCATCACTTTCAGAACTACTACTAGATGAATGTGAGGGTGAGTTACCCAGTTCATCATCGGGACTTTCAAGCTTCTTCACGATCCACCGGAAGAATCAACTACCCAGACTCTCGATGTTGCCTCATCACCGCAACATCCTCGGCAGACTCGTAATCAGAATCATCCTCGCCCGTACTTGGGTCATTCTTCTTCTTTGCTCTCTTTTCCAATCTTGCTATCAGATCGAGAGATGAGAATATTTATTTCAGAATCGATGTGTCGATGATGTTTCAACATTAGGAGTGACACTCGGTTCAGCGATGAGGTGCCGCAATCTGGTTCGATGGTTGGTTACGAGGCTTGGCGTGGTTCTCCAGTAGCCTCTTCACCTCTTTCAGATTCAAAAAGTTGATTCGGATAGTTGAATGGAGTCTGGAAGACATTCCTTCTTCATTCATCTTTCCCCTCTTAACGGTTTGAGTAGTTAACTCTCATCACGAGACCTACTCGACCTTCTCCTAGCCTTAGCAGGGCTTCTCTTCTTCTTGGGTTTCTTCACATTCTTGGCAGCAACACACGAGTCGGTGGAATCATTTGCCTCATCCATGATTGCATCATTGATCTCATTATTGTCTGATTGATTATATCATCGAGAACCCGAATTGCGGGCTCGGTAGGTGTAGTTTCCATAGGAACAATAGTAGGACCAGGGGTTTGAGTGGAAGGATTAGGTGCAGTGTCTCATTCTCATCATATGCAAGAAATTTTGAGACATCGATTTGGATTGAGCCTATGGCTACTGTTGGTGGTTGTGGAAGGTTAGGGATATCACTAACAGGTGGCTCGAACGTTTTAGGGGCTCACGAGAAAATGGGAAGACAACGGATAGAGGAACAGGGTCTTGAGCATTAGATGTGGCCGTTGATGGTCCAGCAATATTGGTGACATCAGCAGACGAAGGGTTTTGAGCAGCCATGGATGTAAGAAGATTCAGAGGATTTGAAGTCGAGGAGTCTGAGGAAGTGTTTGAGGGAGGGTTTTATTTTTCCGCCATATTTGATACTTAAACCACAAATAAAGTGCTAAAATTAATTAAATTAAAATAGCAACTTTAATCTAAACCAAGAAATAAACAAGTGTTATGCTAAAAATCTCTGGAAATCAGTAGACACTACGGAGCTAAGTTTCTAAGTAAAGAAGACATATAAATTCGAAATCTATAAATAGAAAAAAAGAAGAGAAGTTATAAGATATTAATCCACTAAAAGGAATAAACCAAAATCCCTAAAAATAAGGAACATGGAGATAATGATACTCCCATGTCCCATAGTTACTCAAATGGATTATGGACAAATTGATGTTATTTTAATCACCTTTTGAAAAGAAGTCATCATAGTAGCGAACTCCGTGCTCCATAGTTACTCGGTGATTAAGAAAAAATATCTAAATGTGTATTCTAATATATGCATTTGAGAAGTGTATGTCCTGTAAGTCACATTATCTTGATTCAAGTATATTTCACAAAGGATCTAACTAATTAATAGAAAGAATCTCAAAATATCGATTTTCTCATAGACCTCACTTGATGTTGTCACAAATGTTGTAACATTTGCTTCAACATCCGTCACAGGATTTTTAGATTGTACACAAACTAAGAGATTTTCTAAGAAATGAAAACCTCTCAAAATCAAGAGCTTTAGTAAACAAATCGGCAAGTTGCTTATCGGTGTGAATATATTCTAACTTCACCATACCCTTTTCTACAAGATCTCTTATAAAATGGTGTCTTATACTTATGTGCTTAGTAAAAGAGTGTTGTACAAGATTTTTAGAGATATTTATAGCATTTGTGTTATCACAAAAATAGTAAGGATATCAGTATCAAGGATCACCAAACATCTTCTTCAACCACAAAGCTTCCTGCGAACATATTCGACTCATTTGTAGATTGAGAAACACAATTCTGTTTCTTGTTGTGCCATGAGATCAAATTGTTCCCTATATAAAAGCGTCCACCACTTGTGCTTTTCCTATCATCAACATCACTTGCACAATCGGCATCACTATATCCAATCGCTGTACTATTTGTATCTTTTGTGTACCATATACCAAGATCAACAATCTGCAATATATCGATGATTCTTTTCACAACATTCATGTGTGATTCCTTGGGATTTACTTGGTACCTAGCACAAATACAAACATTGTACATAATATCAGGTCTACTTGAGGTTAAATAGAGAAGACTACATATCATAGATCTGTACAATGTTGGGTCAACATCTTGTCCAAAGATTGTCCTTACACGGTTCGTGTGGATCCCATAGGAGTTTTCATATGCTTAGCATTTTCAAGACCAAGCCTTTTTACCAAGTTTTTAACATATTTACTTTGTGAAATAAAAATACCATCATTCATCTATTTGATTTGAAGACCTAAAAATAATTCAAGTCCCCAACCATGCTCATCTCAAATGTGGCGGACATTGTTTCAACAAAATATTTCAATATGATATCTAATGTAGATCCAACTACTATGTCAACAACATAGATTTATGCTATCATCAAATCTCCATCAACCTGTTTGATAAATAAGGTTCTATCTCGCTTCTCCTCTAATGAAACCAATATACAAAAGAAAGTCAGTTAACTTGTCATACCAAGCTCTAGGAGCTTATTTCAAGCCATACAATGCTTTCTTAAGCTTATAGACATGATCTGGATATTGAGGATCTTCAAATCCTTTTGGTTGTTCTACATATGCTTCCTCATTCAATATACCATTCAAAAATGCAGCTTTCACATCCATTTGAAACAATTTGATTTTGATATAACATGCAATAGCTAACAATAATCTAATAGATTCAATTCTAGCTACATGTGCAAATGTTTCATCAAAATCTATACCCTCAACTTGAGTGTATCCTTGGGCAACTAACCTAGCCTTATTTCTTACTATATTTCAGACTCATCGGCTTTATTCTTGAAAATCCATTTAGCCCCTATAACATTAGTATTATTAGGTCTAGGAACTAATGTTCATACTTCATTCCTTTCAAACAGATTGAGTTCCTCAAGCATAGCATTTATCCAATTCTCATTTTTCAAGGCTTTGTTACTTTTTTAGGTTCCACAACCTAGTGACTTTTTAAACTTTGGAAAAATGGGATAGCATCTGCTTCTCCCATCAAAAGAACTGTAATAAGAATTTCTTCTAATCTTAGTTCTTGAAACCCCTTAGTCGATTTGGACTCCTCAATCGAATTTTATTTTTCGTATAAGGGGATGCAAATTCCTCATCTCGACTTTGTGGTTTCCAAGGACCAATTTTAATTTCTTTTGAGGTTTCACTGCCTTCACAAATTTCCTTGATTTTTGAACTACTCGATTTATTATTTCTATCATAACCAAGTCCTCGTCTTATCATGGGATTTTTGAGATGTACTAAAGATATGGTCTATGATCGATTGTGAGTTATTAAACCGGCACATTTTGAAGACAAGCTTCTCATTGGCCTTCTTAATTAACTCATTTTCAGTACAAACCATTTCAAATTTATCATTCAAAGATTTTAATTTATTTTCTAGTCTTTCAGACAGACTAGCTAATGTATTAGCCTCGGCTGGGTAAACAATCCCCTTGAATGCTTCCTCGGACTGAATAGTTCACAACTTGTTTGCCTTTAACTAGAGTCCGAATCTGATCTTTCAAAGTTAAATTTTCAGTCTCTAATTGTTTATAAGCACTTAGAGACATCTTTAGATCTTTCAAAAGTCCTTTGATAACAGTTTGGTCATTATGTCTGAGACAGATTTGTAAGAATCATTATCGGATGAGGAGTAATGTTCTACCTCTTTGGCCATCGACAGATTTCATCGTCTCGATCCAAAATCAGATGAAGATGATGAGGATGATGATGACTTTCTTGACTCTTTTCCTCAGCAAGAAGAGCTCTTTGATCCGCAAAATGGTTATCTCTTTTCTTCCTTTTCTCCTCTCTTTCCTTGGGAGTCACCGGGGACAATCATAATGAAATGACTGGCTTGTTACAGTGTAACAAGTGTCTCCTGTCTCGATTTAGGACCGATAGGATTCTTTCTTACAGGTGATTTGTATCTTCTTGTCTCGATTCTTTTTCTTGTCATCATCTGTTGAGTCATCTTCTTTCCTTCTTGATCTCGGATCTAGATCTGTCCTTCTATGCAAATCTCAATTTATTACGCTTATATTTCATTCTCAATCGGTCATACCTTTTTGTGAGTAAGGCCATCTGCTCCTTTAAGGATAAATCAGCTCTTTTGGGCTCACCGTTGTCTTGTCTTCTCTGTTGACAAAGGCAATGCACTTAGATGAAGTACTAGACTCCATCTCATCTTCCTCATCTTCAATCAATAACATATTCTAAAGCTTTAAGATGAAAAAATAAGGTATGATGTGAAATAGAGGATAAATTTTGAGTTGCTTTGAGGATATTGGCCTTTTCTCTCCGTCTTTTCTTGAAGGATCTCGAGTATCTTATTATTAATCTCCTTTTCTATATAATTCTTCCCCAAATCTGCAGCTTTATTGAGAAGATTTGTTAGTCTCACATCCAGCTGGTCTACAGCTTTCATTCTCTTTCATCTTGAATGTGTCGAATGCATGTAACACCGCTTGTAGCTTATTCTCTTTGACTTGGTCTAATCCCTCACATACACCGGCAAGTGTCTCCCACATCTCCTTAGCTGTTTTGCACCTTTTTACTTTCTCGATCCAATCTTTGCTTAGAGTCTCAATAATCTCTGTCTTAGCTACTTGGTCCAGATTATGAATTTTTCTTTCATCATTGGTCAGCTCCGCACTCTTCTTTTTGTCTCACCCTCGTCTCTGCAGCCTCCAGCCCCATCACTAGTTCCTCCATGATAGAACTTAATTGGACCTACTTTAAGAACATCTTCCATCCTATCATGGATTGCCTTTAGAAGGTTCTCCATCCCGAACTTCCAATAATCATATTCCTCGATTGAAAACTCAGCAAACTCCTAGACTTCTTGCTCTTAATAGACGACATGGTGAATCAAAGAATCTCAACAAGAAGTTGTTAGTAGCAAGGTTAGTGGATTGAAAATAAAGAAGATATAGAAGAAACAATTCCAGAAACTTTTCAAGACCTCAAATTAATATCAAACAGCCTTAACACTCGCTCCGATACCACTTGTTGGTCCCACGGATTGAGTATTTTATTAAAGAACTTGAGACAACCTTCTATGGTGTTAGGTAAGAAAAGTGGTATTTAGTTTTGATGTGTTAAAAGTGTAAAATAGGATGACCAAATTGAGCATTATGTATAGACAAACAAGTAAGTATTTGAAAATAAAACTAAGTACAAGAAGTCGATTAGGTCAAGAAGTCGACTAGGTTAAGAAATCAGACTAGGACAAAACATCGACAAGGACAAGAAATCAGATGAGAACCGGATATCGGATGGGGACGACTTGTTCAAGACGGTTAAGATTCAATGCAATAAACAATCACCCGTGCATAAGAAATGAAGACGAAGACATGGTGAGGCAAGTAGCAGACGATGAAGTGTTAGAAAATTTTTACACAAGTTTCAAGAAGCGCTTCAACTCACCAAGAGGAAGCGTTACAAATTTCGGTTATACAATTACAACTCGACCAAAACAGAATTCAAGGAAGTTACAACTACCAAATGAAGATCTCTATATATAGGGATAGAAATTAGTTTAGAATTAACCTTTGTGATACTTTGCATTCACAATTATTCTCACATTTTTATACACGAGTCACAAAAAGTTGTACACATACACAAACGTTCAATACGTTTTCCATTTCTAGTGTTTGTAGAACACTTTTCACAGAACATCTTCAAGTCATAGATATTCAGAAATTAGGAAGAAATCGTTGTAAGGTGAAGATTCACAATTGTAAGTAAGTAAGCAAGAAGGAAGAAAGTCGGTAAGTGAAGACCCTTCTTCAAGTGAAGAAGGAGAGTGGATGTAGGATTTTTATAATCCGAACCACTATAAATCCTGTGTTCTTTATTGCTTTGATTTACTTACTTGTTTCTTTTCAATTCTCATTTAATCAATCACGATTAATTTCAGGATTAAAGTTAAAACTAAAATATCACTTTGCTTTTGATCTTGTTGAAGTTGAGGTTAATAACCGTTTTCCTACTGTGTACATCCGGTACTTTGAATATATTTTGAGAGATTTGAAAAATTTACAAAATCTATTCAACCTCCCCCTTCTAGATTTTGTTCTAGAAGATTAATTCAAAGTTTTTAATTAACTCAACCAATCGGGACCAACAAGTGGTATCGGAGCGGTGTTAAGTTGTTCTGATATTGATTTTAGGTCTTAACTAAGATCCTGAAATTTGTTCTTGATTATCTGTATTTTCTTTGTTTCACTAACAGTTCTATTAACAAGATCTTGTAAGTATTGTGGTTTTTCTCGTATCACCATGTCTTCTCGTTAAGAGCAAGAAATCTAGGAGTCTACCAGATTTTTCAATAGAATAATATGACTACCGGAAGTTTAGAATGGAGAACCATCTCAAAGCAATTCATGATAGAATGGAGGAGGTTCTTGAGGAAGGACCTATCAAGTTTTATAATGGTGGCACAAGTGATGGTACTACAAAGAAATTAAACAAGAGTGAGGCAAGAAAAGAAAAGCTCGAACTCACAAGTGATGAAAGGAAGATTCATAATTTGGATCAAGTTGCAAGAACTGAAATTACTGAAACATTGAGTAAGGATTGGATAGAAAAGGTGAAAAGATGCAAGACTGCCAAGGAAATGTGGGAGACTCTTGCTGGAATCTGTGAAGGATCTCGAACAGGTTAAAGAAAACAAATTGCAGTCTGTTCTACATGTTTTTGACACTTTTAAGATGAAAGAAGGAGAGTCTATTGATCAACTGGATGTTAGGTGACAAATTTATTGAACAAGGCAAATTGATTTGGGAAAAACATATACAGAGAAAGAAATCAATAATAAAGTGTTGAGATCATTGAGCAAAAGATGGAGAGAAAAAGCTAATATTCTAAAAGCTACTCAAAATCGTCCTCAATTTCACATCACACTTTGTTTTCTCATCAAGGCATCGAGAATATGACATCCAAATTGAAGATGAAGAAGATGAAGCGAGAATCTTCAACATCCGGAAAGGCTGTAGCATTTGTTCATCAAGATGAATGCTGAGAAGATCTCCAAGGCATCGATTTGTCTATGAAGGAGGAAATGGCTCTTTTATTGAAAAGATATGAAAGATTGAAGATGAAGTAGAAAAGAAACAAGAGAGACAGTCGGAGTCGAAGGAACTATAGATCGACGAGAGATGAAAAGAGTTCAGACAATGATAGAAAGAAGGATCGGTACAAGGAATCATAAATCACCTATCGGACGAGGAGATAGTAGTCCAAAAACAGACAGAGGAGATATATGTTATACATGCAACAAGCCCGATCACTACAGGTTATGATTGTCCTCAACTCACTCCCAGAGAGAGAGAAGAAAAGAGGAAGAAAAGAGATAGAAGGTATGCTTTGATCAAAGAGCTCTTCTAGCCGAGAAAGAAGAAGTTCATGAGACATCTTCATCCTCATCCTCATCTGATTTTGGATCGGATGACGACATCCGTCTCGATGGCAAAAGAGGTACATTACTATTCATCCTCGTATAATGATTGTGATACCTTATCGAAAACTGATCCTAGTCTTATTGATAAACTTTTGAAAGATTTGGAGACAGCTCTATCTCGCTTATAAACAGATAGAGATTGAAAATTTTAATTTAAAGAATCAAATTACTGATCTAACTAAGGTCAATCAAACTAAGGAAAGTGAGAAACTGCATCGTACATTCAAGGGGAATGTCGATCGAGATGATCACTAATTCCTTGTCCGATAAGACAGATAAGTTAGAACAAGAATTGAGTTCTTTGAAAATAGAATTTTCAAATATCTATTATGAGAATGAGAGTTACAAGAAGACTAACAGAGAATTAAATCTCAAGTTAGGACTTCTAAATAACTCCCAAACCACAATAGATAAAATCTTCAATACTTCACAAAAGTCTAGTGATAAAACTGGATTAGGTTTTGATAGGAGTAAGAAAAATGATCCAATAAAACCTATAGTCTTTGTCAAAGCAACTAAACCAAAGATAGAAACTAGATTTAGTCCCCGGAAACCTAAGGAATTAATTACCTCATCCGATAATTCAAAAGAAGAAAGCAGACGAGGAAAGAAACTCCAAAGGTTAAACTCAAGACTAAATCAAAGACTTATCTTAGGTATAATGGCTTTGATGGAAGAAGCAAAACATATCCATTCTTACCAAGATTCAAGACAATTTCTAAAGATCGGTTAAATAAAATTGATCTTGAAAGTCTTATCTTAGTGGATAGATATGGGTGCAAACTGCAATCTATGATTTTAAGGAACATCGATATCTTTGTCCTGGATTCCTAAAAATCAACTTAACATGAAAGGACCCAAAGTACAAAGGGTACCCAAGCAATAAATTTGTGACTCAGAAAGATAAGAAGATAGTTATTAGAGGAGACATTCTTGAGGTCATCTCGGTACATTGACAGTGGTTGTTCCAAGCACATGACCTATGAAAGACGACTTCTCTCTAACTATCGACTATAGATGGACCAAGAGTAATGTTTGGAGACAACAACTATGGACTTACCAAAGGTGTAGGGACACTAATGATTGGAGATATTCAAGTACATGAAGTTTACTACGTGGAAGGATTGAAGCACAATCTACTATCTGCTTCACAATTTTGTGATAAAGGGTTTTGTGTCAAATTTACTCATAATGCATGCTATGTTCTAGATGGTATTAATGAAAATATTCTATTAGCTGGAGTCGACAAGGTAACATGTATGTTGCAAATTTCAAAAGTTGTTCTAAAGATACTTGTCTTGTTGCTAAGAGTTCGGATGACTTAAGTTGGTTGTGGCACAAACGACTTGGTCACTTAAACTTCAAAACTCTTAACAAAATAGCAAGGAAATCTTTAGTTAAAGGATTCCCTGATAAAGTATTTTCAAAGAACCATGTGTGTGATGCTTGTAAAAAAGGAATACAGATCAAAGCTTCTTTTAAAACAATAAGTAGTCCCTCTTACGAAAGAATTCGGAACTTCTTCATATGGATTTTTTTGGTCCAAAGAACTCCTCTCAACTTTAGTGGAAGAAAATATACCTTGGTAATTGTTGATGATTTTTCAAGATTTACTTGGGTTATTTTCTTGTACAAAAAGAATGAGACTATGATTAAGATTCCAATTTCTCAAAAAGATTCAAAATGAAAAGGTACTGAATTTCTTAATAAATTTATCACTAACTACTGCATTGAGAATGGCATAGCTCAGAAACATCTGCAGAAGGACTCCACAAAGAAATGGAGTGGTTGAAAGGAGAAACAGAACGTTGAAAGGGGCAGCTATCGTTGGAACCACCTATCGCCGACTCTACGAAATTATCGATTCGGGATCGTAATTACATGAACGCAGCGGATAGAATTGTACCTTTATTCACCGTAATAGGTGAAGACAAACCAGTTCTAAGGTCGAATCTGCGATCGAAGGATGAGCCTCGAACCTCACGGTCTTCTACCGTATTCCTATCCCTTTCCCTTGGACGTAGAGTGGTCGACGATCCTCCAAGGAATCGAATCCGCCTCTCTCGATCTCACGTTTTTCACACGCCGGAGGCTCGATGTTAGGGTTTATTTATAGGCTACAACAGGGACCCTAAGGAGGAATTAGGGTTGGGCCTCCCGATGGGCCTAAATATCCTGTGTTAAGTCCGAACACTTTACTTAAGCCCATCAATTATAACTCGAGTCCACTAAAGAGTTATAGTTGAATTACCGTCCTAATCCCATATTATAATATGGGCTCCTTTATTATGTGTACGTTTATTTCCCGTGTTTAAGATATCGAATGTCCATAAATTAATTAAATTACCGACAACTTAATTAATTTATATCTAATTCCAAGAGTAGTACCACTCATCTTTATTATTATGTCGGATTAAATCCACCTGCTGGTTTACATAATAATCTTTATGAGCTCCTCAAGGGGACATCATCATCCTAAACAATTAGGACACGGATTCCTTCTATAATCAACAAAGCACACCATATAAACAATGCTATCTCCCAATTCACCGAGCCTATTGATTTAATAAATCTCACCCATTGGCAAATCAAAGAAACATACATCGAGTACACGTGCCCATTATTATATAGGGATTAAGAAGACGTACATCCATAACAACGAGAGGTCTTGTTCTTTTATATAGTCGGTACAAATTGAACAACCTCATATGGTCCCGCTCAATACATACAAAATGTACTAGTGTAACTTTATAGTCAAGATAGACTAATACCAAATTACACTACAAACCGTTCCAATGGTTTGTCCAAATCCATCTTGGTTTTGAGCTATTATTTATAATCTATAAGGAACGATAGCATAATCTTCTATGTGACACCACACACCATGTTATCTACGGTATAGATTAACCCGGACAAAATAATGATATATATAACAATCATAAACAATAAGTATTTTGATCATAATGAATCTTATATTAAAAAGATGTTCATACAAAAGCTAGGCTTATAGTATACATCCTAACAAACTACATCTATGTTATCCGAGTATAACACTCCTCACGAGTTTTGGGCGTAAGTTGTTAATACAGCATGTTATGTTCAAAATAGAAGCTTAGTTGTTAAGGATAAGTGTAAAACTCCCTATGAAATTTGGAAGGGACGACCTCCTAAAATTTCATACTTTCATATATTTGGTTGTAAATGTTTCATACATAACAATGGAAAATCTCAATTAAAAACCTTTGATGCCAAGATAGCAGATGAGATATTCTTAGGATACTCATCCGTATCAAAGGCATATAGAGTTTTTAATAAGACAACCTTGTGTGTAGAAGAAACACCTCATGCGGTATTTGATGAATCCTCTTTTGAGATTGATAAGACAGGGACATCACAAAGATATCGATGATCCGGAATAGATGACTATCAAAGAATCAACCATAAAATTCTACAATCAAGAATCACTCGGATGAAGAGGAAGAATTGGACAAAGGAAAAGAACACGAAAGATTTTCCTCACCACCGATCACAACTAATCGTACAACTAGTACATCCGATGATCGTGGATCGAAGGTAATATAGAATCATCTCGAAATAAATAATTCAGACAAAACTTCATCCACCGTAAAAGATAAAGGTAAGAAAATAATGGCATATCACCCACTAAGCGAGATAATCGGAGATTTAGATTCTCGTGTCCAGACGAGGACTCAACTAAATCAAGATTGTATGTTCTGTTGCTATGTGTCATTACTTGAACCTAAATCTATTACGTAAGCTCTAATCGATTCCAATGGATTAATGCCATGCAAGAAGAACTAAATCAGTTTCAAAGACAAGATGTGTGGGAGCTTGTTGAAAGACCTCATCATCAAAAAGTCATTGGAACTAAATGGGTTTTTAAAAACAAAAGGGATGAAAACAATATTGTGGTTAGAAATAAGGCCAGGACTAGTTGCTCAATGTTATTCACAATAAGAGGTTATTGATTATGATGAAACCTTTGCACCGGAGCTCTGCCGAAGCCATAAGATTGTTTTTAGCCTATGCTGCGTTTAAGAGACTCATAGTTTTTCAAATGGATGTTAAGTCAGCATTTTTAAATGGAATCCTAGCCGAGAAAGTTTATGTAGAGCAACCTCCTGGTTTTGTCAAAGGAGACAAGGTTTATAAACTAAGGAAAGCTCTATATGGACTTAAACAAGCACCAAGAGCTTGGTATGACACCTTGTCTGATTATTTAATTCAAAATGGTTTTGTTAAAGGTAAAATTGATAGAACTCTTTTTAGAAAAGAGTTTGGTTGTGATCTTTTGTTAGTTCAAATTTATGTTGATGATATAATATTTGGATCAACTAATATATCTTTGTGTGAAGAATTTAGTTCTCTTATGAAAAGTAGATTTGAAATGTCCATGATGGGTGAGATGACTTATTTTCTTGGACTTCAAGTCAAACAGACAAAGAAAGGAATATTCATTAACTAAGCCAAATATACAAAGATCTTATTGACAAATTTGGAATAGGTACCACCGAGAAGCTAAGATACCTATGATGACAAATTTTTCAATGGATCCAGATGAGAAGGGAGAAGACACAAATCAAACCGAATAGCGTGGTCTAATCGGTTCTTTATTATATTTAATCGCTAGTAGACCTGATATTTCTTTTGCGGTTGGAGTCTGTGCTCGATTTCAAGCTAATCCTAAGAAAAGCCATTTTGAAGCAGAAAGAAAATTCTCAAGTATCTGAAAGGAACTATAAATGTTGGATTATGGTATCCACTAATGACAACTTTGAGTGTCTGGATACTCGGACTCGGATTTTGGTGGGTGTAAGATAAATAGAAAATCTACATCCGGTACTTGCCGATTTCTTGGTAGCAAGCTGATTTCATGGTTGTCTAAGAAACAAACCTCTCGTAGCTACTTCCACAATCGAAGCCGAGTATATGGCACTGGAAGTTGTTGTTCACTGATTGATCTGGATAAGTCAATGCCTAAGGGACTATAACATTATCGCCAAAGAAGTACCAATCTTTTGTGATAGTAATAAGTGCCATAGCTATTACCCGTAACCCATTCTACATACAAGATGCAAGCATGTAGATATAAGACACCACTTCATCCGAGACCATGTTGAAAAAGGAGATATCGACTAGAAAAGATTCTTACCGATTTTCAAAGTGCGTACATCTTGA
This sequence comes from Paraleonurus japonicus, assembly GCA_030762865.1. NCBI lineage: Eukaryota > Viridiplantae > Streptophyta > Magnoliopsida > Lamiales > Lamiaceae > Paraleonurus > Paraleonurus japonicus. Next base: position 18,916,920 of record CM061061.1, on the reverse strand, counting down.
CAAAGCCACTTGCAGAGACAAGGTTTAAAGAACTATCTCGTAGAATTAGGATTATTAGATGCTTCTTTAGTTAATCTATAATCTCATTCCTTGTTTTATTCTTAGTCTCTCTCAATTGGTTTAATATGTCTAGAAAGAATTATCGACTAGATATGAGTCAAAGGACAATCAGTAGCTGATATCATTGATCTTCTATCTTGGGGATCAAGAATCAAGGATTAGTCATATTGACCATATCCGACTTGATAGTTACTTGTTCGACATAGGTAAATCAGACAAGGACACAATAGTCAACCGACTTCTACGTAATCGCATGACTATTGTACCTTATCCGACTTACCCTTGATACTAACGATTTGTCCAAGTGTCTGTGATTTCAGCAAGAACAAAGTTTAGTACACATCTCTAAATACAAGACAAGGTCTATTTATCCAAGTAATCGAAAAGCAGAGGTGATGCTATCAATTGCATTTGAGGTGAAAGTCCAGGAAGTTTCTCTTAAATACTCTTAATTATGAATATTAAGTTCATATAATTAATATATGGATTTAATATCATAATTCTCTTTAACATTTATTCAAAAATGAAGTTACTCAGCTTTGTTAAAAATATTTTGTTTTACAAAATAAAAGGATAAGGGTTCAAATTTGTTTTCTAAATCCATAATATTTTATTTTATCTCTCCAATTAATCGAAAAGTATTTTCTTAAATAAGTAACTCTGTCGGAGAGAAGTTACTACGGACCCGAAATATTATCAAATTTACTTTTGAAATACATGAGTATGCTTCACGCGCGTAAATAGAGGCGGTTTCGAAATATGAACCGTCTCAATCTCACGCGCGACATATTAAATAATATTCTCTGCACTTTTCAAAATAAATGTCATAATTGCATTAATGGCGATTCGAAAGCCTACATTTACACTTTTGCAGGCAATTATTAATCTTATAATTGTTTATTATTATATTTGCCATATAAATAGGAACTCGTGTGCATAATTCCATTTACGCACACATAAAACCCTTCATATTTTCTCAAACTTTTCTTTTCCCTCCTAAACCTTCTACATTCATCAATGGCGGATTCTAAGAAAACCAAAATCAAGTTCGAGTATGATCTTACTTCCATTCGTGATAGAACCAAGTCGAAATGTACGTAGAATGGGATGTTTCAACCGACCACAAACAAGAGAAATTCTGAATCTGCTTGAATCACGAGGATTAAAGAGATCTTGCCACGATGAAACCATCATGAAATCTGACCGTGGATGATCTTTGTGCCGAATTCCTAACCAGTGGCAAAAGCAACAGATACAGGTTTGGAATCTCAAATCGAACGAAAGAGAAGAAGAGAAGGGTGGTTTTATCGATTTCGAAATTGGAGCGATTTTTGGTCCGAGCACCACCGCGAGAATCCGTTTACATACAAATCATTGGAATACTTGGAAAGTTTCCGAATGATGGCCAGGAGAACTTACCAAAATACGGCGGCAAATCTAAAGAGGTTGATGTTGAAGAGGAAATACAGGCTTTTGATGTTGATCCCGACGAAGTGTATTTTGGGAACAACAGAGCCACGATGGGCTAACCAAGCCAAGGATTTGCTGTCTCGAGGGCTATTATAGACGGGGCTAAGATAAACTAGGCTGATCGGGTTTACTCAAGGATAATGGAAGAGAAGAAAAAGTTCACCAAAACCCCAATATCGATGAGAGTGATGAAATGGTCTCGACCAAACTTGCAAGTATGATGGCCAGGATCACCATCATACTTGAACACAAGGTGGGGACAGACAACCTCGATCGAGTGTTGGTGTAAAGAAGTACACCAGAAGGGGGTTCTAATCAAAGATGAGAAGCTATATGGGCCGGCAGTATTCAGAGGGAGATGGAGATGCTCCAGCTCCACCTCCAGCTCCTAAGAAAAAGGCTTCAAAAGCCAAGGCGAAGGAGGCTAAGACGGCATTGGTGGATGAATCCTCGTCACGAGACGGAGGAAGCAGAGGAGGAAGAGGTGGAGACAGCTTCCCAAGGGGGAAGTATCGCACTGAGACGACAAGAGTATCAAGGCAGACGGAGACCGTGGATGTCTCGTCTCGAAGATGAATCAGTGAAGGAGAGGAGGCCGTATCACCATCTTCATCTTCATCCTCATCCGAGGATGGAGTACCTAAACCCTCCACATCCCAACCTCGGCAATGAAGGGGCAGATGAGACCGCTACCTCCGAGCCTCTAAAAAGGTCCACTCCCAAAAGTCCAACATAAACCCCACCTTCAATTGATCCATTTTCTTTTCTATCCTCAACCTCATCCGAACTAGATCTATTTCTAAACCTACCCAACCCATCCTGGGGTAATGGGTCCAATCGAAACCTCCCTACGGATTCTAGGAAAGAAATTCATACTGACAAGAATCCACTCTCAAAGACGAGCCTTAGTTACTTAAAGAACTGATAGATGTATATCTTCTAAGAAGACTCAGCCGGGCTTGTTTGAAGAGACGACTATTCCGATAGCGTAAGGCGGAGATAATAACTTAGCCATCCGGGGAGAAAGAAGTCCTCAAGATGGCAAAGCTTAAATCATTCCAGGATATCCTAACGAGAAAACACCTTGGTTGATTATATCTTGCAAAGGGTATACCTTGGAGATGAGACCCCAAAAGAGGTGGAGAAAGCAGTTGAGAAGGGGGAGGAGCAGAAAAAGGATGAGATGACTGAGAAAGAAGTTGAGGAATAAAGGGTGGAGGAAGGAATAATGGTGGAGCTGCCGATGAGCCACCGAGATGGATACAAATGAGGAGGCACGAACAGAAAGGTTGTGGAGCAAGAAACAAATGAGGTGGAATCGGATGTGCAGAACATCGATGAATTTGGCAGATTCCCCTCCAGCCTACTGCACAAGCTGAAAGACATTGAGGAAATAGATTTAACTCTATTTCCTCCTCTCAAGAGCAGACCTTGCCCACCACATCTGCGCCTCGTATCCGATGTGGAAGCGCTGAAAGCGAAATTGAAAATCGAGGAATGCTTGTCTCGAATGCCTTCCAGATGGTCCCAAGTGTCATAACTTCTTCGATAAAAGAAAACATAGAAGTTGTTGTCCAGAGAAAACCAAGATTGATCTTTACTTCTCTGGAATTAGACATGAAGAGAACATGGTCAAGATGAAGCAAAAGGTGGCCGAGGAGATGAACTCACAAGATGCCCGGGTCAAACAATATGTTCGAGATGCATATCGCCAAATCGGTGATAGTGTTGAAGACCATGTGAAAGAGTCTTGGAAAGCAAAGGAGGCTTCATTCTCTCAAGTACTCAAAATGCAAATGGCCATGGAGAAGGACAGACAGACAAATATTCTCAAACAATTCATGGAGGATGAGTTCAGACGGACCGAGACAGCTCATAAGAAGCGCCTTGAACAAATGGATCGAAGACAGGGCTTGTAAGAGAGGAACTCATTGGGCAAATAAATCAAGTAGCCACTATCTCGCAACACCCGATTTGCTGATTTCAAAAAGGGGGAAGATAGTGAGCTCAAGAAAAGAATTGAGTTACAGGATGATCACCGATGGCCCCGAATCCGAGGATAGACGAGTTGTCCGAGGAGCCGTTGAAAGTCAAGAAGAAAAGAAGAAGGCAGCAGAGGAGAAAACTCGAGAGAGCCTTGAGAAGGCTGAAAAGGAGAACAACCGAATCCACCGAGTCTCGAACTCGAACCGAATCGCCACCCACCGCTGATCTCGCTCCCGTCCCGACAATCAAATCCCCTCATCCTCATCAAAAGAAGCTGGAAAGCTAAGGCCTCAAGCCAAGCTCAAGACCCACTGAGATGTAAGAGGAAGCAAAAGTGCTAAAGAGGAGGAGGGAGGAAAAGGAAAAGTATAAAAGGAGAGAAGCTAAGAGGAGGAGGGAGCAAGAGAAAGCAATGGGAAAACTTACGATAGGAAGACAAGGAAGTGGGTTCAAAGGTCGAAGAACAAAGAAGGAGAAGAGATCTTTCGCCCATTCCATAGAATGTAAGTTGTGCCCAAGGAAATCCTTCCCATGGATCAACAAGTAAAATGGAGAGCTTATGAAGGAGAATGGATCTTCCTGTTCCATGTCCGCAAAATAATCACTGGGGCACGACGAGAATATTGCTTTTCATGAATGGCTGGAGGCAAAAGATCCTAACTTCTATCAGTATTTGATCGATCTCGGAGATGCAGAGTTCAATGTAGACATAGTCGCACCGCCTTATTCAACCATGTCTGCTCCGCTTACGCAAGATGGTCGTCTGGATAGGGAAAAGGTAAAGCAGATGCTAATTCAAGCAGAGATGATGGCCAATCTAGCTGAAGGAGGAGACATTGAGCCTAACGAACCGTGTCTTTGATCGATGACCATTCCGTAAGAAGACATGTGGTATAACTAAGTCTTATCTCTTACTACTCCTCCGATTGTTTGTTGTGTTGTGATCAATGTGAATATGCAAATCTGTGAATTCATGAGAAATATATCTTCTTGAACTACTTTCACAAAATTCGGTTGTTTAACTAACTTGTTTTCTTTATTTTGCTAATCGATTCTTGGTATAAGTAATCGGCTTATAAATTTTTAACACTAAATCATCTGAATCTTTATAATATAAACTTTTTCTAAGTACTTACTTCGATTATCCTGATCTCAAGCTTGATTTAAGTCTTGCTCGATCATCCGAACATGAAGTCTATTACTCGATTATCCGACTAGATGTCTCGTATATCTTGTATTATGTTTATCTTCAAAATGTACTAACATTTTTTCTTTTCTTGACGTGTTTTAACATCATCAAAAAGGGGGAAATTGTTAGGTAAGAAAAGTGGTATTTAGTTTTGATGTGTTAAAAAGTGTAAAATAGGATGACCGGTGAGCATTATGTATAGACAGTGAAGTAAGTATTTGAAAATAAAACTAAGTACAAGAAGGCAGACTAGGTCAAGAAGTCGACTAGGTTAAGAAATCAGACTAGGACAAAACATCGACAAGGACAAGAAATCGATGAGAACCAGATATCGGATGGGGACGACTTGTTGAAGACGGTTAAGATTCAATGTAATAAACAATCATCCAGACAAGAAATGAAGACGAAGACAGAGGTGAGGCAAGTAGCAGACGATGAAGTGTTAGAAAATTTTTACACAAGTTTCAAGAAGCTTCAACTCACCAAGAGGAAGTTACAAATTTCGATTATACAGCCATAACCGACCAAAATAGAATTCAAGGAAGTTACAACTACCAAATGAAGATCTCTATAAATAGGGATAGAAATTAGTTTTGAATTAACCTTTTGATACTTTGCATTCACAATTATTCTCACATTTTTATACACGAGTCACAAAAAGTTGTACACATACACAAACGCGTTCAATACGCTTTTCGGTTCTAGTGTTTGTAGAACACTTTTCACAGAACATCTTCAAGCCATAGATATTCAGAAATTAGGAAGAAATCGATGTAAGGCTGAAGATTCACAATTGTAAGTAAGTAAGCAAGAAGGAAGAAAGTCAAGAGTGAAGACCCTTCTTCAAGTTGAAGAAGGAGACTGGATGTAGGATTTTTATAATCCGAACCACTATAAATCATGTGTTCTTTATTGCTTTGATTTACTTACTTGTTTCTTTTCAATTCTCGCTAATCAATCACAGATTAATTTCAGGATTAAAGTTAAAACTAAAATATCGGTTTGCTTTTGATCTTGTTGAAGTTGAGGTTAATAATCGTTTTCCGTGTACATCCGGTACTTTGAATATATTTTGAGAGATTTGAAAAATTTACAAAATCTATTCAACCCCCCTTCTAGATTTTGTTCTAGAAGATTAATTCAAAGTTTTTATTCAACTCAACCAATCGGGACCAACATAGGGAAAATCTAGAAGGGGGTTGAATAGATTTTCAAATCCTTTTTCAAAGATTAGAATATCAATTCAAAATATCAAAGTTCATACAGCGGAAAACAAATTTAAACTCAATCTTTTACGGATCAAAAGCAACTGATTAAGAGTCTGAAATTGAACTTGTTTGAAAGTTGATTTAGAACAAAATAAGTAAAGTAAAGCAAGAAAGAACACAACAATTTATAGTGGTTCGGATCTAATTGATCATACATCCACTCTCCTTCTTTAACTTGAAGAAGGGTCTTGGCCACTTACTTACTCACTTACAATCTTACAATTACAACTTCCCGATGATCTTCTATCTTCAAACCTATCTTCAACTTCCTATCTTCTGAGATTTCTAAAGTACAGGTGCAATAGTGTTGAAGAAATATAGAGTAAATGTTCAATAAACACTTTGAAGTTTTGAATGTTGCTTTGAAAAACTTTTGTGAGTGCTTAGAATACTTGTGAATAATGTGAATGAGAAAGTGTTGAATTGTATGTATGAAATCGTGCCTAAACCTATTTATAAGCTGAGAAAGCGGTTAGTTTGTTGTAACAAACTAAAACCGCCTAACAAATTTAATCTTGATAATGGCTTCGACCCCACCGATCTTGATCCTAGTCGTCTGCGGTGACTTGGTGAAGACTTGCCTTTCTTATTTTACTCAGCTTGTCTTGACCTCGTCTCGAGCTCTTCATTATTGTCTTCTGCAGATGACTATCCCAAGCTTCGTCTTCGGCATGACCTTCGCTTCTTCGACCTCGGTGACTTTCCTAGCTCTTCCTAGTCCGATCACCTTAGTGCTAGGACTTTACCTCACTGCTCTACGCAGCTTAGCTGGTCATCTTACTTTATCCGAGTTGACTCTAGTCCGACCTCTTTTAACTCATCAAAACTTTTTCTAATCTAACAAAGAGTATTAGAGAGAAAGGAGAAGAAATTTTTAGAGAGAGAGAAGAGAAGCAAATGAGAGGATGAAGAAGGAAAGTTTAGAGAGAGAGAAAAGAGAAGCAAAGGAGAGGAGGGGGAAGGAGGGAGAGTTTAGAGAGAAGGAAGAGGAAAGATTTTAGAGAGAGAGAGAGGGAGAAGTTTGCAATTGAAAGAGTTTGATTCAGTATAGTGTTGTGATATCTCACTTTACTTTAGGTCTATGAATATTACTTCTTCATTTTAAAGAATTTAGTCTTATTTTCTTTTAGTATGCTCAAAGAATTTAGTCATATTCCAAAAATATATATATATATATATATATATATATATATATATATATATAACACTTTATCTATATCCTTCAAATATCTCTTTAATTATTTAAATCGTCATTGATGTTATTCATAACAACCACTTTATTCATAAATGACCTCACAAAATTCCATAATACCCTTCTTCCTTTATACATAAACTATTATTATTTCTCCAAACTTGTGCAAAATAAAACAAGATTAAATTCTTTGGATGGAGGGTACATTTTAAGTTTATTATTAGTACCACAATTTTTATGCGTATCACATTTTCATTTGTGTATTAACACATTTTTATTCATGTTTCATATTTTTATTTACACGTTAACGTACTATTAGGTCTATTAATATTACATTTATTTATATAGTATCTCATATTAAGTGGTGAATTAAAGATGAGTTTGTGCACTAATATTGTCTTGGGATGATCTTGAATGTAAACTAGGTGAATTACACTCTACCTTAACTATTCATTTTGCATCTACTTTATTATTGTTTTTGGAATTATTACATTTTGGTTCAAGGTTACAAGCCTAATTGCAAGGAGGTTCAAAAAAATATGGGACCAATAATTACAATGTATTGTCCAAAATACCCTTACTAATCCATTCCCGAACCGCATCGCTTCTCTCTTCTCTCTCCGCGGGGTTTTTTTCCTCAAGTTTCTTCTCGCTTGAGTTACTCCCCATCCCATCAATCTAAAATCATTAGTTTTTATTTAAAAATTCAAATTTCGTTGGTTATTTGATTGTGCTTATTTCTCAGCGTATTAGTCTTCTCTTTTCTCTCAACCCATTTTTTCTCTTGCTTTCATCATCTTCCAAATAGAAGCTTGCCCTTTGTTTTTGTTTTGCATTTGTTTGTTTAATCGTCTTTTTATTTATTTTAATCTAACGCCAAATCCACTGAAGCTCCAAGAGAATGGGTGATCGATGCATAATTTTTGCGGTCAAATTCGGAGTAAAGATGAAATTGCTATCCCTTGGTAATGTCATCACCTCCTATCACTTATAGTCCAAGATTATCACCAGTGGCTAGAACTAAAGAAAGGTCACTTTTCTCTCTCATATTTTTGGGAATTTAAATAATTGTGCCTTAGAATCGAGATGATGATATTCTTAACATCTAGTATATGTGCAAGAGTCTACGTCTAAGGTAGTTGATGTTGAGTTGTTTTAACAATTAGATAAATTTGATGATGTCTCTATTATGGACAATGTAGATGATGGCGGTGTTTCGATAGAGTACCACGATATTTGTGATGTATTTGGTGTTGATAAGAGTCATTGTTGCTTTTACTTGAGCCTATCGAAAATAATTCTAATCTTCCTGGAAGATCAACTTCTATTCCAAATGAAGAGTTTTACTGCATCAAGTATACCTAACTATGATTTGAGTCATGTCCTTTCTAAGACTTCATATCTTTCGATTGTTGGATTGAAATAATGATGGGTGGTGTTGGCACTATTTTCTACCGGTGGTGTAGTAGATGATTAGGGTGATAAATTGCATGATGTGACTTGTGTTTAACTATACATTTGTGCTGATTTTATTGTATTTTTCACCTTAATTGATATATCTGTGAGTTTAATAGTCGAGAAGGGAAGTGTTGCATGTTTTGCAAGGTTTTACAAGCATTTTCAAGAAAAAGAAGGCATAAGCAAAAACAAAGCTAGCAACAAACTTTGGGTTTAAGAGTGTTAGATCAAGAAGTTTTGATGAATTAAAAGAAGCGATTCGAGATGATCGACGACTATGAAGAATAGCCGAGACTAAGTCCGAATACTAAGCCGATCGACTAGGTCGAGGACGTATCAAGTCACCAAGATTAAATAGTTGCAAGTCATCCTGAGACGAGCTCAAGTCTAGTCATCTGCAGGAGACAAGTATGAAGAGCTCGACGAGGTCAAGACAAGCCGAGTAGAATAAGAAAGGCGAGTCTTCACCAAGTCACCGGCAGACGAGTAGAATAAAATCACCGAGGTCTAGAGCGGTTTCCAAGAATAAGTTTGTTGAGCGGTTTCTAGTTTGTTAAAACTAATTAACAAACTAACTGCCTTTTCGGACTTATAAATAGGTCTAGGCACTTCATTAGAATATAGAGATCACACGAATTATTCATTCAAAGCAATAGATTCTCAAAATTCACAAGATTTCGAAAAGCACAAAAATTGTTTTCAAGGATTTCTTCATAGATTTTTCTAAGTGTTTATAGAACACTTTCTTATACATCTTCAAACACTCTTCTATCACTCTAGAGTTAGATTTTTCAAGAATAGTTTAGAAGATTGAAGATTTGAAGATCGGTTGTAATTTGTAAGTTGTACGATTGGAAAGTGAGTAAGTAAGCTAGTAGAAGAGATCCTTCTTCAAAGTTTGAAGAAGGAGAGTGGATGTAGGATTTGTTAGATCAAGTAGAGTTTTGATGAGTTAAAAGAACAATCCAGATGAGCAGACAAAGTTGATGAACAACTCGGATCGAGTTCGGTACTAAGGCGATCGCACTAAGTCAAAGACTAATGAAGTCACTTGAGATCTAAAGTTGCAAGTCATCTGCAGACAAGCTCAAATCTAGTCATCTCGCTGGAGACGATCATGAAGAGCTCGAGGCGAGGTCAAGACAAGCCGAGTAGAATAAGAAAGGCGAGTCTTCACCAAGTCACCGCAGACGAGTAGGAAAAATCAGCCGAGGTCAAGAGCAGCAAGATTAAGTTTGTTGGCCGATTTCGATTTGTTAGAACTCGACTAACAAACTAACTGTCTTTTCGAGACTTATAAATAGGTCTAGATTTTATTTTTCAATACACTTATGCAAATCTGATTTTCACACTATTCATTATTCAAATTCACAAAGTATTTTCAAAAGAGCTTTTAAATATTTTTAAGTGTTTGTAGAACACTTCACTTCACATCTTCAAAAACACTTCTTATTCTTAGAGTTAGATTTTAGAAGTTTGATTAGCATTCTTGAAGAATTGAAGATCAAGTTGTAAGTTGTAAAGATTGTAAAGTAAGTGAGTAAGCGGCTAGTGGAGACCCTTCTTCAAAGTTTGGAGAAGGAGAGTGGATGTAGGATTATTATAATCCGAACCACTATAAAACCTCGGTGTTCTTTAATCGCTTTCGCTTATATTTACGTTCAAGTTACAATTTGTTGTTCAAAGTTTAATTTCGTAATTAAAGTTAAGATCTCAATATCGGTGTTGCTTTTGATCTTATTAAAAGTTGAGTTTAATCTTGAATTCCGCTGTGTACTTTGGTACTTTGAATAAATTTTTGATAGATTTGAAATTCTCAAAATCTATTCAACCCCCTCCCCTTCTAGATGATTGCTAGAAGGCTGATACACTTCTCACCTAATCTACTCAACTAATCGGGACCAACAAGTGGTATCGGAGCGGTGTTAAGTCGTTACGATATTGATTTTAGGTCTTAAGCGAGATCCCGAAATTTTCTTGATTGCTACTAACAGTGCTACTAATTAGTTTGTGGAGTATTTTGTTTCTTTATTTCATCATGTCAACAGGGAAAAACAAGAAGTCTAGGAATCTTCCGAATTCTCTATTGAAGATTATGATTACCGGAAATTTAGGATGGAGAATCACCTAAAGGCCATTCATGATAGGATGGAAGAGGTTCTTGAAGAGAGACCTATAAAATTTTATCATGGAGGCACCAAAGACTGAGCCGAGTCACCGAGTCCAGAACTGCACAGAGAAAAAGAGTTACGAGTTGACAAATGATTAAAGAAAGGTCCACAATCTTGATCAAGTAGCTCGAACTGAAATCATTGAGACTCTAAGTAAAGATTAGATAGAAAAGGTTAAGAGATGCAAAATCGCTAAAGAAATGTGGCGGACTCTAGCCAATGTTTGTGAAGGATCTGAACAAGTCAAAGAAAACAAGTCATGATCAGTCTTGCATGCATTTGAGACATTCAAAATGAAGGAAAATGAGTCGGTGATCGATTAGATGTAAGGTTGACCAATCTTCTCAACAAAGCAAATGACCTTGGAAAGAATTATACGTAAAAGGAGATTAATAACAAGATTCTCGAGATCATTAACCAAGAGATGGAGGGAGAAATCCAATATCCTTAAGGCTACTCAAGATTTATCTTCTATTACTCACCATACTTTGTTTTCTCATCTTAAAGCTCTAGAATATGATATTCAAATAGAAGACGAGGAGGATGAGATGGAGTCAAGCACCTCATCCAAGTCTGTTGCCTTTGTCAATAAAGAAGACAAGGTTTCAACAGAGTCTGTAGGAGCTGATCTATCCTTGAAGGAAGCGAGATGGCTTTGCTCACTAAAAGGTATGATAAATTGAGAATGAAGTATAAAAGAAATAAACCGAGATTTGCGAGGTAAGGATAAGTCAAGATCCGGATCGGGTAGAAAGAAAGATGAGTCTACGGATAATGATAAAAGCAAAAGCAAGACAAGAAGATACGAGATCACCTGTCGAAGAAATCCTTCCAGCCCTAGATCGACAGATTGATACTTGTTACACATGCAGCAAGCCGTGACACTTCAAATATGATTGTCCTCAACCGACTCCTAAGGAAAGGGAAGAAAAGAGGAAGAAGAGAGACGAGGAGGTTTGCGAGATCAAAGAGCTTTGTTGGCTGAAGAAAAGGAGCCAAAGAAATCATCATCATCATCATCCTCATCCGATTTTGGATCGTATGATGAAATCTGTCTCATGGCTAAAGAGGTAATCTACTATTCATCTTCGTATAATGATTCTTGTCGATCCGCATCCGATCATGACCAAACTGTTATCCATGAGTTATTGAGAGATTTAAAGACATCTTTGGCTGCTTATAAACAGCTAGAGACAAGAATTTGGCTTTAAAGGATCAAATTCAAATTTTAATTAAAGGCAAGCAGGTGATGAATCTGCTGTGAACCGAGGAAACATTCAAGGGGAATGTTTTCCCAGTAAGCTAGTGCATCACCAAATTACCCGAAAGGTTAGAAAATGAATTGAACACTTTAAAAGACAAATTGAAGTAGTTTGTGCTGAAAATGAATCAATTAAGAAAGACAATGAGAAGCTTGTCTTCAAAATTAGTCAACTTAATAATTCACATCAAGAATAGACCATATCTTTAATACCTCTCGAAATCTCATGACAAAACGAGTCTTGGTTATCATAGAAATAATAAATCGGATGTACAAAAACCTAGGAAATTTGTGAAAGCATCGATCAATCAAAAGAGGTTAAAATTGGTCCTTGAAACCAACTAGTCGATAAGGATCGCATCTCCCACCAAAACAAAAATTCAGCCGAGGACTCCTTATCGACTAGGAGAAACAAGAACCAAAATAAGAAGAAATTCTTATTATAATTCTTTTGATGGAAGGAGCAGATGTTATCCCACATCTCCTAAGTTTAGGAAAATTACTCAATCTGAATACAACAAGTTATCATTCAAAAGTGATACAATTGTGGATGATTTGGTAGAAAGACCAAGCCCGATTTATTGTCTGCATATGAGATGTTTATTTGGTTACCTAAAGTGATACTTGACCTTCAAGGACCCAATATCACTAGGGTACCTTACAAGCGATTTGTTTTTCAGGATACACAGGATCATCACTCAAGGAAGAGATCTTAGCTTCAATATGGTACATTGATAGTGGTCGTTCACAACACATGACCCATAACAAGAGGTCATTGTCAAATTTCCAAAGCATTGATGGTCCAAGAGTCTTATTTGGTGACAATAATTGTGGTCGAGACTAAAGGTGTAGGTACTCTGATTATCAAGGATATTCAGGTATCTCGAGGTATATTTTGTTGAAGGTTTGAAACATAATTTGCTATCTGCTTCCCCAGCTTTGTGATAAAGGTTTTCTTGTCAAATTTTCAAGGGATAAATGTGATATTCTAGATAATTCCTCAGATAAGGTACTTTTAATCGGCTTGAGACATGGTAATGTCTATGTGGCCAACTTTAATAGTTGTCCCAAAGATACTGTCTCGATAGCTAAGGGTGGAGAAGATCTCAATGAGGCTATGGCACAAGAGGCTTAGTCATCCGAATTTCAAGAACCTTAGTAAGTTGGCTAAAAGAACCTTGTCAAAGGATTACACGAAAAAGTTTTATTCACTGATCTTAAATGTGATGCTTGTCCAAAAGGTAAACAGCCTAGACACTCATTTAAGAGTATTAACTCCTCTTCATCCGAAAGATTGTTACAACTACTTTATCTGGATCTATTTGGACTGTTTCTCCTCTCGGTTTCGGTGGAAGGAAATATACTCTTGTTGTAGTAGATGACTTTTCTAGATACACTTGGGTTATATTTCTTTTCAAGAAAAATGAGACTATGAACAAGATCTCCGATCTGTTGCATGCATTCGTAATGAAAAGGGTGTTAGTATTATTAAAATAAGGAGTGATAAGGGCACAAAATTTTTGAATTCTTGTTTATCTAACTTTTTCAATGAGTGTGGAATTATTCATGAGACATCTTCAGCAAGAACCCCTCAACAAAATGGAGTGGTTGAAAGAAGGAATAGAACTTTGAAGGAAGAAGCCGGAGCATGCTAGCCGAATATTAAACCCCACACGTTCTCGGGGTGAAGCCATCAACACGGCTTGCTATACCCGAACAGGTGCTTAGTTGTCAAAAACAAGGGTAAGACTCCATATGAGATTTGGAAGGGTAAGATTCCAAGAATCTCATATTTCGAGCTTTTGGTTATAAGTGTTTTATCCATAACAATGGGAAATCTAAGTTAAGAACTTTTGATGCTAAGGCGGTGATGGAATATTCTTGGGATATTCTAACACTTCCAAGGCATTTAGAGTTTTTAACAAGATAACCCTTTGTGTGGAGGAAACCCTCATGTTGTTTTTGATGAGTTTTATTCTTTCTCGGTATAAAGTGAATCAAATTTCTAAAAGTCTAGATAAAATTAAAGCTGTCTAAGACTAAACATAGAAGCTGTCTATCTACCTAGTCTTGATTCGTAATCGGATGAAGAAGAATCCCCATCCGATAATCAAGACAACTTTTGATCGTACTCCATCAGAATCGTACACCCTTGACGTCACCGATCGGCGGGGTCACCGATGAAGGGGAACGTCACCGAGGTTGAAGTCGGAGGAGTTGCCTACCGAGACTCAAGATGAGGATCCTTCTCCTCACATAGGCAAAAGGATGAGGAGCTACCATCCATCTGATCGATTATAGGAGACCCATCTAGTAGTGTGCGGACACGAATGATCTTTGGACTACGAAATTCTTTTCACCGTTATGTGTCGCTTCTTGAACCCAAGTCTATTAAGGAAGCTCTATATGACCCAAATGGATAAGCGCCATGCAGAGGAACTGCATCGCTTGAAAGGCAAAGTGTATGGGAACTAGTTGAAAGACCCTTACACGTAAAGATTATAGGCACCAAATGGGTGTTTAAAAACAAAACAAATGAGAACAACATTATTGTTCGAAATAAGGCAAGATTGGTTGCACAAGGTTACTCACACCGAGGGGATAGACTATGATGAAACCTATGCTCCAGTTGCGATTAGAAGGCAATAAGGTTGTTCTTAGCATTTGCGCATATAAATCTTTCAAAGTCTTTCAAATGGATGTTAAGTCTGCCTTCCTTAATGGTGTGTTGCTTGAGGAAGTCTATGTGGAGCAGCCTCACAGGTTTAAGATCAATAACAAGGTCTATAAACTCAACAAAGCTCTATATGGACTCAAACAAGCTCCCGAGCTTGGTATGATACCTTATCTCGATTTCTTGACATCAAATGGATTTTCAAAAGGCAAGATTGATAGAACTTTGTTTAAAAGGAAGTAGATGGAAACATCTTACTAGTTCAAATTTACGTAGATGACATAATCTTTGGTTCACCTAATACTGAAACTATGTGAAGAGTTTAGCATTCTCATGAAAAACAGGTTTGAAATATCAATGATGGGCGAATTAACATACTTTTTAGGCTTCTGATTAAACAGATGAGTAAGGGTATATTTATACATCACCTAAATATGCTAAGGATCTGATTGAGAAATTTGGAATGACTACTAGCAGAGAGGTTAAAATACCTATGGCAACTAACTTCTCTATAGATTCGGATGAGCGAGGATACCCACCGATACAACGGAGTATCGTGGACTCGATTGAATCTCTTCTCTATCTCACTACAAGTAGGCCGACATAGCCTTTGCGGTTGGGGTATGTGCAAGATTCCAGTCTAATCCCAAGAAAACTCATCCGGAGACGGCTAAGAAAATTCTTAAATATCTCAAAGGAACCTTGCAAGTAGGGCTATGGTACCCAAATGATGACAACCTTGAGCCGAGGTTATTCGATTCGAGACTTTGGAGGATGTAAAATTGATAGGAAGTCCACTTCAGAACTTGTCAATTTTTAGGCAACAAACTAATTTCTTGGTTATCTAAGAAACAAACATCTGTTGCCACCTCCACAATCAAGCCGAATACATGGCACCGGAAGTTGTTGCTCACAACTCCTCTGGATTAGTCAACAACTTAGAGATTATAATATTCAAACATCGGTTGTTCCTATTTACGTGATAGTAATAGTGCAATAGCAATGACTTGCAATCATGTTCTGCAATCTAGATGTAAGCATATAGATATTAGGCATCATTTCATCGAGAGATCATATTGAGAAGAATGACATTAGGATTGAGAAAATAGCCACCGAATCACAAAGAGCCGACATTCTTACAAAACCATTAGCTGAGACTAGGTTTAAAGAATTGTGTTTATAATTAGGATTACTTGGATGCATCCTTAGCTGGTTTCTAAAATGATTGCATCACGTTAATTGTACTTCTTATTTCTGGTCTTTTCTTTAAATTAATGTCTAGAAAGAATTATCGACTAGATATGTGTCAAAGGACAATCGGGTAGCCGATATCATTGATCTCCTTCTTAGGAATCAAGAATCAAGGATTAGTCATATTGACCTTATCTCGACTTGATGATTACTTATTCGACATTTGGTAAATCGACTAGGGCACAATAGTCATCCGATTTCTAGAAAACAGATGATTACTCGCACCCTATCCGATCTACCTCACTACTATTAGTTTTGATGAGTTTGTTTGCGAGGAACAGTATACCGCAGTTAGTCTCATAAATCTGTTCATTGAGAAAACTTTCATCTTTGTTTTTCCTCAAAATCTTTGTTTTCAAATAAATTTCTTAAGTCTGTGTATTTCAAGAAATATGTACTTTGTAACTAAACCGAAAATACCGTGTTAAGCCTTAAACATTTGTGGTTTTCAAAAATCGGACTAGGAGAGAGTTTTTGAAAAATATAAGACAAGGTCAATTTGACCAAGTCTGATTTTATCAAGTACGAAATAGAATACCCGAGTGTTAAGTAAGGCACCTCATTGCTTACGTCTGTATACTAATTACTTCGATAAAGTAAGTCTATTAGCCGTCTAATCCGTAGGATAAACGGTTACTTTTTACACAATTCAAGATGCGTAAAGGCCACGCGCCTGAATTTTAATCGACTTTCTCGCTAAACCGTCGATATTTTACACGCGCCTTTTAAAATCAACGGCTTAAAATTAAAACTCCGAGATCGTGCCACGTTTTGCATTCCCAAACTTTCCCTCTCTCCTCGAGTTTAAAATCTTACCTTCTCCATTAAAAAAATTTTCACTTTCACATTTCACTTATCAAAATCCTCTGTAAAAATACCCTTCTTACAAAAACTTATTCAAATGGCTTCTTCTTCATCCCAACCCCCTAAACCTCCCACTTATATAACCGCATCCGTTTCAAATTTCAAAATGAATACGAGGCGATTAGGAATGAACTCAAAGCCGAGATGTATGTCAACTTTGAAACCACACAAGACAGGAATCCAGAGATTCTAGGTCTATTGGAAGCATCAAGATTGCAAGGATATTGTTCACTGAAATCTGCAGAAAACCGAACGATGGATTTCATTGGAGCAGAGTTTTTAGCGACATGTGAGTTCTCTCGAGAATGGGTTGACTACAAGAGAGGGTACTAGATTGGAATTTACAAAGGAGAATGTAGCTCGGATTTTGGATACATCGGCTGAAGGTGTAAATCCGTTGGTGTATAAGGAGGAGGAATGGGAGCAATCTTTTGATTTGTTTGCGAGGGTTACGTATAGGGGAACGAGGAGAGACCCGAAAAAGCATATGTTGAGAAGGAAGTATAGGTTGTTGATGACTATAGTGACTAAGTCAATTACAGGTGATCGAGTTCACATGACGGAGTTACGAAGTCTAGATTGTGTTGTATGCGGGCTATCTATGATGGAATAAGGGTTGATTAGGTTGAATTGCTATTTAGGAGGTTGAAGGAGGAGAAGGCGAGGTTGGTGTATAACCCTACCGTTGGTGATTGGGTTTCTCGTCTATTGTGAGTCTGTTCTACAAGATCACAAGATCTTGATGGATGGGCTGAACAAGAGGGTTCAAACAAGGGAAGGCAAGAAAAATTCTCAAAGCGAAGGGGCCGCCGACAAAGAATGAGAAATTGGGTGGTTTACCGATCGGACGATGAATCGGATGAGGCACGGGCCCATAGAAACGAGGATGCAGCAAGGGTGCAGAGGCAGCCACCGAGGTACCAGTTGAGGTACCCGAAGGCGAGATACCGGCAATGAGGTAGAGGCACCAATCGCACAAACAGTGAGGAAGCACTGGGGTGGAAACAGAGGTTGCTCAACCACTCCAAAGGAGGACCAGGAGAAGGCTGGTCAAGGCCGCCGATATAGTTGGGAGTCCTCCTCAACTCCCTCTAGTCTCGCCCGGAAGAAGCTGCAACACTACGAGATAGCAAGCGCAGTGAGGCCGAGACGGAAGTCTTGGAGGATCCCAGCTCTGAGCGAACCACATCCGTAATATCCCAAAATTATTATTTGAATTATTTATATTTGTATATAATTATTTTTAATAAATTGAGTATTAATATTAATAATTAGCCTTTAATTAAATTATATAAATTTTATTTAAAATAGAAAATATAATACATATTATATTTTATAATATTATATATAATATATATATATATAAGAGTGTGTGTAAAGTGTGTGTAAAGTGAGGGGTGCGTGTGTTTAGTGTGTATATATATATATATATAATATTATATAGTTATAATAATATAATAAGAATAATATAATAATAATAATATTAAAAAGTAAACTTACCTAGAAAGCTAAGTAAGGCGGCGCCATTTAGATTAGGAAGAATGGACAGAGTATTCAGATAACTTAGAGGAAAATTGAAGAAAGAAAGAAATGGGAGAAAGAAAGGAAAAGAGAAGAGAGAGTGGCGCGAGAGAGATAGAAAGAGAAAGAGAGAGGGAAAAAGAGGAGAAAGAAAAGGAAGAGAGAGAGAGAGGGGGAGAGAGAGATCTCAAGCAGTTTGGTAAGTATTCGATCTTCATTAATTGTAGTATTATATATCAAAATGCTCGTATCCACTCGTATATTATAGAATTATAATTAGCTTGTTGATCCGACGCACGTAGCGTCTGGAATTGGAGATTATTAAGGGTATATGTTATTTGTAGGATATGAGGAGAAACTTGAGACCTTTAAGATTGTGCATTATCAAGGAGTTGAGGATTACTAAAGGGGTATTGCATTGCATCATTTGTTGCGATTCTTGTTTTTAAGGTGAGGGCAATCTCCACTCTTAATCGAGTTTAACATTCAATGTTATGATTGCTATGTTAAATTGCATTATTAATCAAGACGGGTAATAACCCGCACTATGTTCAAGCCGGGTAATGGCCCGTACTATGTGCAAACCGGTAATGGCCCGTGTAATATGTTCAAGCCGGGTAATGGCCCGTGATATTATGTTCAAGCCGGGTAATGGCCCGTACAATGTTCAAGCCGGGTAATGGCCCGTACTATGTGATAAAGCATTAAATGTTCACATGAGCTTTATATATGAAAATATCATATACCGCTTACGAATGTTGTTTAACCGTGCAATCATTGATGTTTCCCTCGGCTGGGTGTATTTTCAAACACTCATCCCCCACGCTTATGATTTTCTACAAAGTCAAAAAGAGCTCGAGCAGGCACGAGGCGATGGTTGCATGTAATTTATTTTACATTATTTTCTCTGTAAATCTCAAATGATTATTCTATAATAAATCTCATTTATTTAATTACAATTTTCTCTTTAATTAAGTTAACGGGTCAATTTGGTAGCGCCTCGGCTATTATGTGTTACTTTTAAATTTGGGGCGTTACAACATCTGCCGAGAGGCAAGCCTCTCCAGTACATCTTCCAACATCTCTTCGTCGGATAAATCCCCACCCACCTTGGCGATGAAGAAGTATCCCAGGCTGGTACTTGAGCCTCTCAAAATGCCTCTACTCCCGATATTATCCAAATTCAAACTACTTCACCTCCCACCTCATCTCCCTTACCTGAAATACCTCCCACCTCATCTCCCACACCGACATCCCTCCCACCACTACTCAACCTTTTGATTTCCTTGACTTCCTCTCCACTAAATACCCCACTCCCTCACCCCAAATCACCCAATACACACTCTCTCGGACACGATGGCTCAGAGGAAGCTTGAGCTCTCCCTACGATCGATGCCGAAGGAGATTAGCCGAGCTAATTCTGAACTTGATTTAACCTCGAAGTAATGAAGGAATCCATTGAGATCTGGCTGGTCCATCATCTGCGGACTCGGAGACTCGGAGGAGATGAGCCTCGTTCACCGATGAAGTAGTCATGACAACTTCATCTCCCGGGAGAAGTGTTGGATCAAGAGGTTTTGATGAGTTAAAGAGCAGATCGATCGATCACCAACCTCAAGAACAGTGAGGATATAAGGCGATCGAGACGGGGTCATGCATTAAGCTAGTCACCGAGGTCCTGATATTATGCTAGTCATCCGAAGACAAGCTCAAGTCTAGTCATCTGCAGGAGACAAATATGAAGAGCTCGGGACGAGGTCAAGATAAGCCGAGTAGAATAAGAAAGGCGAAGTTTTCACCAAGTCATTTGCAGATGAGTATGAAGAATCAGTGAGGTCTAGAAAGGTTTACAAGTTTAAGTTTGTTAAGCCTTCAAGTTTGTTAGAACTAACTAACAAACTAACCTGTCTTTCCGAGACTTATAAATAGGTCTAGGTTTTTCATTTTTGAGATAGAACACTTATGCATATTCGATTTACACACTATTCACTACTCGCATTTCAATCACAATCTTTTCACAAGTATTTCTAGTGAGTTTCCAAAAAGTTCTAAGTGTTTTAGAACACTTTTCTTGTAATCTTCAAAATCCAATACACACCGTAATAGTTAGAGTTCTAGAAGAAGGGGTTAGGAGAATGAAGATTTGAAGATTTGTACAAGTTGTAAGTTGTAAGTCGGAAGTAAGAAAGTAAGCAAGAGCAGAGTCCCTTCTTCGATTGAAGAAGGAGAGTGGATGTAGGATTATTAAAATCCGAACCACTATAAATCCCAGTGTTATTTCTTGCTTTCTTTAGTTTTTGTTTGATTTACAATTGTATTAATTCAAGATTAAAGTTCAAACTCTTAACTAAAATCTGAATATCAACCTTGCTTTTGATCTTGTAAAAGTTGAGAATTCAATTATATTCCGTGTTTAATCGATATTTTGAATTGATTTTGAAAAATCTACAAAATCTATTCCAACCCCCTTTCTAGATTTTGTTCTAGGAAGCTTACCCAAGGTTTTAATCAACTCAACTTTCCGGGACCAACAAGTATTTTGTCTTTGTTTCATCATGTCATCGGGTAAAAGTAAAAGTCTAGGAATCTTCCTGAATTTTCCATTGAAGATTATGATTATTGGAAATTTAGGATGGAAAATCATCCAAGGCCATTCATGATAGAATGGAAGAGGTCCTTGAGGAAGGTCCTATAAAGTTTTATCATGGAGGCACCAAGATCTTGGAGCAGTAGACAAATTTGAATCAAGAACTAGACAAGAAAAAAAGAGTTACTGAATTGACTAATGATGAAAGGAAGGTTCACAATCTTGACCAAGTAGCTAGAACAGAAATCATTGAGACTACGAGTAAAGATTGGATAGAGAAGGTTAAAAGATGCAAAAACAGCCAAAGAGATGTGGCAAACTTTAGCCAATGTTTGTGAAGGATCCGATCAAGTTAAGGAAAACAAGCTACAACGAGATTACATACATTTGAAACATTCAAGATGAAAGAAAATGAGTCTCGTGGATCGGTTTGATGTTAGGTTGACCAATCTTCTCAACAAAGCAAATGACCTTGGAAAGAATTATTCGAGAGAAGGAGATTAATAACAAGATTCTCGAGATCATTAACCAAGAGATGGAGGGAAAAATCCAATATCCTTAAAGCAACTCAAGATTTATCCTCTATTACTCATCATACTTTATTTTCTCATCTTAAAGCTTTAGAGTATGATATCCAGATAGAAGATGAGGAAGATGAGATGGAGTCAAGCACCTCATCCAAGTTTGTTGCCTTTGTCAAGAAAGAAGACAAGGTGTCAACAGAGTTTGTAGGAGCCGATCTATCTCTCGAAAGAGCAGATGGCTTTACTTATAAAAAGGTATGATAAATTGAGAATGAAGTATAAGAGAAATAAATTGAGATTTGCAGGTAGAGATAGACAAAGATCCCGATCGAGATAGGAAGGTGGATAAATCTTCGATGATGACAAAAACAAGAGCTGCATAAGAAGATACGAGATCACCTGTCGAAGAAATCCTTCCAAGTCCAGATCGATAGGAGTGACATTTGTTATACATGCAACTAGCCAGGACATTTCAGCTATGACTGTCCTCAATCGACTCCTAAAGAAAGGGAAGAAAAGAGAAAGAAAAGAGACAGGAGATTTGCGGATCAAAGAGCTTTGTTAGCTGAAGAAAAAGAGCCAAAGAAATCATCATCATCTTCGTCATCCTCATCTGATTTCGGATCGATGATGAGATCCGTCTCATGGCTAATGAGGTAATCTACTATTCATCTTCGAGATAATGATTCTTGTCGATGCATCCGATCATGACCAAACTGTTATTCATGAGTTATTGAGAGATTTAAAGACATCTTTAGCTGCTTATAAACAGTGGAGACGAGAGAATTTGTTTTTAAAGGATCGATTCAAATTCTAAATAAAGGCAAGCAGTGATGAACCAGAGACCGAGGAAACATTCAAGGGGGAATGTTTTCTTCAGATCAAGCTAGTACATCACCACCTTACCCGAAAGGTTAGAAAATGAATTGAAAACTTTAAAAGATAAGTTTGAAGTAGTCTGTGCTGAAAATTAATTAATTAAGAAAGACAATGAGAAGCTTGTCTTCAAAATTAGTCAGCTTAATAATTCACAATCGGTAATAGATCATATTTTTAATACTTCTCAAAAATCTCATGATAAGACAGGACTTGGTTATGATAGGAACAATAAATCAGATGTTCAAAAACCTAGGAAATTTGTGAAAGCATCTGTTCAATCAAAAGATATTAAAATTGGTCCATGGAAACCAACTAGTCGAGATAAGGACTACATCTTCCGATGAAACCAAGAATTCACCAAGAATCCCTATCACTAGAAGGAATCCAAGAACCAAAATAAGAAGATTTTCTTATTATAATTCTTTTGATGGAAGGAGCAAATGCTATCCTACATTTCCTAAGTTTAGGAAAATTACTCAATCTGAATACAACAAGTTGTCATTTAAAAGTGATATAATTGTAGATGATTTGGTAGAAAATCTGAGTCCGATTTATTGTCTGCAGATGAGATGTTTATTTGGATTCCTAAAGTGATTCTTGACCCAAAAGGACCCAAGATCACTAGGGTACCTCAAAACTAACTGCTTTACAGGATTCACGAGGATCATCACTCAAGGAAGAGATTTTAGCTTCAATATGGTACATTGATAGTGGTTGTTCACAAAATATGACCCATAACAAGAAGTCGTTATCAAATTTTCAAAGCATTGATGGTCCAAGAGTTTTATTTGGTGATAATAATTGTGGTCGGACTAAAGGTGTAGGTACTTTGATTATCAAGGATATTCGTATCTCGAGGTATATTTTGTTGAAGGTTTGAAACATAATCTACTATCTGTTTCTCGACTTTGTGATAAAGGTTTTCTTGTAAAATTCTCAAGGGATAAATGTGATATTTTGGATAATTACTCGGATAAGGTACTATTAATCGGCTTGAGACATGGTAATGTCTATGTGGCCAACTTTAAAGTTGTCCCCAAGATACTTGTCGATGGCTAAGGGTGGAGAAGATATCACCTGGCTATGGCACAAAAGGCTTAGTCATCCGAATTTCAAGACCCTTAGTAAGTCGGCTAAGAAGAACCTTGTCAAGGGATTACGAAAAACTTTTATCCACTGATCTTAAATGTGATGCTTGTCAAAAAGGTAAATGACTTAGACACTCATTTAAGAGTATTAACTCCTCTTCATCCGAAAGAGTGTTACAACTTATTCATCCGGATCTGTTTGGACCTGTTACACCTCTCGATTTCGGTGGAAGGAAATATACTCTTGTTGTAGTAGATAATTTTTCTAGATACACTTAGGTTATATTTCTTTTCAAGAAAAATGAGACTATGAACAAGATCCCCGATCTGTTGCATAAATTCGTAATGAAAAGGGTGTTAATATTATTAAAATAAGGAGTGATAAGGGCAATGAATTTTTGAATTCTTTTATATCTAATTTTTTCAATGAGTGTGGAATTATTCATGAGACATCTTCAGCAAGAACTCCTCAACAAAATGGAGTGGTTGAAAGAAGGAATAGAACTTTGAAGGAAGCGGCCGGGAGCATGTTGGCCGAGTATAATACCCCTCATAGGTTCTCGGCGAAGCCATCAACACAGCCTTGCTATACCCGTAACAGTGCTTAATTGTCAAAGACAAGGGTAAGACTCCTTATGAGATTTGGAAGGGTAAGATTCCAAGGATCTCATACTTCAAAGCTTTTGGTTGTAAGTGTTTCATCCATAACAATGGGAAATCTAAGTTAAGAACTTTTGATGCTAAAGCGGTGATGGAATATTCTTGGGATATTCTAATACTTCAAAGGCATTTAGAGTTTTTAACAAGACAACCCTTTGTGTGGAGGAAACTCCTCATGTTGTTTTTGATGAGTCAGTATTCCTTCTCGTATAAAGTGAATCAAATTTCGAAAATCTAGATAAAATTGAATTATCCAAGACTAAACATAGAACTGTCTATCTACCTAGTCTTGATTCGTAATCGATGAAGAAGAATCCCCACCCGATAATCGAAGACAACTTCTCGATCGAGACTCCTTCAGATCGACACCTTTGACATCACCGATCGAGGGTTAGCCGATGAAGGGGGAACGTCACCGAGGTTGAGTCGAGGAGTTGCCGATCGAGACTCAAGATGAGGATCCTTCTCCTCATATAGGCAAAAGGATGAGAAGCTATCATCCATCCGATCGATTATTGGAGACCCATCTAGTAGTGTGCATTACACGAATGATGCTAGACTCGAAAGTCTTTTCGCTTGTTATGTATCGCTTCTTGAACCCAAGTCTATTGAGGAAGCCCTATCGACCCAAATCGGATAATGCCATGCAGAAGAAGCTGCATCGCTTGAAAGGCAAAATGTATGGGATCTAGTGCAAAGACCCTTACACGAAAGATTATAGGCACCAAATGGGTGTTTAAAAATAAAGCATGATGAGAACAATATTATTGTTCGAAATAAGGCAAGACTGGTTGCACAAGGTTATTCACGACCGAAGGAATAGACTATGATGAAACCTATGCTCCAAAGCGATTAGAGGCAATAAGATTGTTCTTGGCATTTGCTGTATATAAGTCTTTCAAAGTCTTTCAAATGGATGTTAAGTCTGCTTTTCTTAATGGTGTGTTACTTGAGGAGGTCTATGTAGAGCAGCCTCCGGGTTTAAGACCAATAACAAGGTCTATAAACTCAACAAAGCTCTATATGGATCAAACAAGCTCCCGAGCTTGGTATGATACTCTATCTCGATTTCTTGACATCAAATGGTTTTTCTAAAGGTAAGATTGATAGAACTTTGTTTAGAAAGGAAGTAGATGGCAACATCTTACTAGTTCAAATTTATGTAGATGACATAATTTTTGGTTCACCTAATCAAATTATGTGAAGAGTTTAGCATTCTCATGAAGAACAGGTTTGAAATGTCAATGATGGGAGAATTAACATACTTTCTAGGCTTACAGATTAAACAGATGAGTAAGGGTATATTTATACATCACTAAGTATGCTAAGGATCCGATTGAGAAATTTGGAATGACAACTAGCAGAGAAGCTAAAATACCTATGGCAACTAACTTCTCAATGGATTCAGATGAGCGGGATACTCACCGATGCAACGGAGTATCGTGGACCGATTGGATCTCTTCTCTATCTCACCGCAAGTAGACCGCACATAGCCTTTGCGGTTGGGGTATGTGCAAGATTCCAGTCAAATCCCAAGAAAACTCATCCGGAGATTGCTAAGAAAATTCTTAGATATCTCAAAGGAACCTTGCAAGTAGGGTTATGGTACCCGGTGATGACAACTTTGGTGATAGGTTATTGATTCAGACTTTGGAGGATGTAAGATTGATAGAAAATCCACTTCGGAACTTGTCAATTCTTAGGCAACAAAATAATTTCTTGGTTATCTAAGAAACAGACATCATTGCCACCTCCACAATCAAGCCGAATACATGGCACCGGAAGTTGTTGCTCTCAACTCCTCTGGATTAGTCAATGACTTAGAGACTATAATATTCAAACATCACTGCTCCTATTTACCGTGATAGTAATAGTGCAATAGCAATGACTTACAATCGCTTTTACATTCTAGATGTAAGCATATAGATATTAGGAATCATTTCATTAGGAATCATGTTGAGAAGAATGACATTAGAATTGAGAAAATTGCCACCGAATCACAAAGAGTCGACATTCTTACAAAACCATTAGTCAATCTAGGTTTAAAGAAATGTGCTTAGAATTAGGATTACTTGATGCATCTTTAGCTGGTTTCTAATTTGTGTGCATCTGCTTCCTTATTTCTTATCTTTTCTTTTCTTTAAAAATGTCTAGAAAGAATTATCGACTAGATATGTGTCAAAGGACAATCAGTAGCTGATATCATTGATCTCCTTTTAGGAATCAAGAATCAAGGATTAGTCATATTGACCTTATCTGAATTGATAATTACTTGTTCGACATTGAGTAAATCGAACAAGGACACAATAGTCACCGATCTCCTAAAGAAAACAGATGACTATTTACATCCTATCTCGATTTACCTTAAGCTTCGATGGTTTCTTTTGAGTTTATGTCTTTGCGAGAACAGTCACGTATAACACTGTTTCATTCTTTTATTCAAACTCCTTTATTCTATTTCGTTTGTTTCTTAATAAATTTTTTTAATAAATGAACAACTTTGTTTTAGAAAAGTAAATCGAGTCTGCTTTGTTTAAACTTGTTTTGAAATTGCTAAAAAGTTACATCTAAACTGTTGGTTTTCGAGATCGAGACAGGTTACTCTATCGATGACTTTCTAAACCCATCTGCTTTTAAAATTAGTCTGCTTTTTCAAACTCATCCGATTTACAAACCCTTAGGCGAAGTAAGGTAACCCTAGGCCGACGTCCGTATACTTATTTCTCTCGCATAAAGTAACCTACATCTGTCAAATCAACTTATAAAGTAACTATTTACGCATTCCAAAGGTGATTACTTCACGCGCTGAATCCTAATCGCTTATCTTAGTTTTTAACCGTTGATTAATACTCAGAAACTTTTGAATAAATGGCTAAGATTAATTCAAGTTTTCAAAAATGGCGGTTTCTCTTTCCAATCTATTCTCCTTTAAATACATCTTCTTCTCCAAATTCATTCTTTTCACTTTCGTAACTTATCAAAACTCTCTCGCAAGCTTTCTCAAACTCTCTCTAAAATCAGTATATGAGTATTTTTGTAAGAGGAGTAACATCAACAATGGTGGATGTACAAAAATGAAACCTACGCAAAGAAGGTGAAGTCTGAGATGTATGTCGACTTCGACACCACCACCGACGCAGAATCCAGTGGAAATTTTGTCCTTATTGGAAAGGGCTGGATTGAGGACGTTTTGCTCCAAGAAATCCCCTTCCAATAAGACATTGGATATGAGAGGGCTGGAGTTCTATGTCAACGGGACATATGAACATGGAGTTTTCGTAACTGTGGTGTATGGAGAGGTCTTGACTGTTTCTCCGGCGGAGGTGGCCAGGATTTTCGATACGAGCGGTGAGGGTGTGAACCCCCTCACCTACAAATCTGATGAATGGGTAGAATCATTTGAGATGATTGCCCGGAATTCCATGAAGGATCGCCGATCGGAGTTGAAAAGAGAATGCTCCGACGCCGATATCGCCTTCTCGATGACCATTGTCACGAAGGTGATATTGGGAGAACAGAGCTCCCACGATGGGCTGACCAGACTGCACTCTGCGTAATGAGAACTATCTTGGATGGGGTTCAAAGCCAATTGGGCTGGTTTGTTACCGAGAAGCCGGAGACGGAGAGGAAGCGTCTGGAGGTAGTAAATGGGAAGTGGCGAGGCGAAGTCAATCACTAGTCTTTTTAACAAAGTGATCTGTGATTATGGAGACTTGCTTGTCACCGAGATAAATTGGTCGACGGGGTCCGATCTTACACGGCGTAAGGGGCTTCACCAAAGATGAGCCACTCGGGGCTCCACTGATTCCCGATGAGAGTGGAGCCGAGGTTGGAGCTCAAGCTCCAGCCAAGAAGAAGCCGAGGAGGAGGAGGAGGAAGATGTGGAGGCGGAGCCGCCGACCGTGAGCTCACCGAGGCCGAATGTACCGATGAAGTCAAGGAGAAGGCACCAAGGAGACGAAGGTTGGTGAAAACCTCCGAGTTGGGAGGATCATCTGCAGATCACCCAACTCTCCTTCCCGAGAAAGTATCCACGCCTGCAGATTGCGGCTCGAGTGGTTCACCCGAGGAGGTCCAGAAATAAGTTCTCAAGGGACCCTCCCCACCCGAGGTCGTACATTTCTCCCCTCCCCATCTCCAACTCAAACCGGCAATGAAGAGGTGTCCCAGTCCGGCACCTCGAGCCTCTCAAACAGCCTACTCCCGAAATTATCCAAAGTCCAACCTCATCTTCTCTCCCCCAAATCCAAACTTCATCTCCTCCACCATCCCCATCTCATATGCCGTCCTTCTTATCTCGGACCAAGTATTCTCCCAACCCCATCTCCATATCCCCACCACCTTACCCACAACTTCTCAACCCCAACTCATCTTACTACAATCACTTCAATCTTCTCCACCTACCACTTCACAAATTCCACCTTTACCATCATCTCCCCACCGTAAATCCCACCCCCACCATCGACATCCCCACCTCATCTATCCCACCGAACCTCATGTGGATACCTCAAATATCTTTGGGGATATTCCCATGAGCTCCCCTAGTCCAACTTCTTCACCACCTCTTCCTCGTCTCGAATCGAGAGGAAGAGGACAGACCAATTCTTGCCATCTCCTCTCGCATTTGAACAACTCCACAAAGAAAATTATTTCCCAAGTTCGAGAGGATGATGGAGAAGAAAACAAGAAAGGTGATTCGAGCAATGCAGACACTATGCTCGCCAACATGCAGATTGCCGAGGTCAACATGACCAAACTTATCAGCCAATCTCAAAGACCGCCGTTGGTTCCAAACCGAGTGCGCTTGAAGAAGAGGTCAAGGCACCGAAAGAGAAAACAACGATTGACAACAAAGTCGTGGTCTCAACACTCACATCTAATCGTAACGACTTGACGGCATTGTACGCCAGCGATAGAGGATCACTTCATCTCTCAAGGATGAAGTTAAAAGGGGAAGGTGTTGAGAGCAGATCGAAACCCTCATAGCTGGTGTCATGTCAATAACCGATAAGCTTGATACAAAGGCGCATACACTGAGTTGGAGGCAGCCAAGGCGGAAATAAAAATCAAATCGACGAGTTGGTCGCCTTGCAACCGAGGGTAACCCAGATTGAAGAGGCCATCCGAGAGGATGAGGAGAAGAGAAAGAAGGAGGAAGAAGAGAAAACTCGAGAAGCCGCTGGCTCGCATGAAAAGAATCTCGAGGAACCGGAGCCCAAGGGCAAAGGTAAAGGGAAAGCAGAAGCGAAGCGGCTCGAGAAGACTCCATCACCGAGCGGATGATCAGCCCCATCACCGAGCGCAAAAGAAAGGAACTGCAGATTTCTCCAACTTATCAGCGAAAGCAGATTAGAAGAATCAAGGCTTGAGAAGGAGATGTTTGAGAAGAGAGAAAAGAAGAGGTCAAGAAGATGGGGAAGGCTGAAATGAAGTGGGACAGGATACTCGGAAGTGGGTATCCAAAGCCGCAAATGAAGCCGACTTCCGCCCCGTCCACCGCACCACGCCTCCTCCAAAGATGGTATCGTGAAGTACACCAAATGAGTATAAAAAGCAAGCCTGGATGCCAAATGGATGTATTATCGGTACATCTTGAAGGCATCACCATCTGGAGCAGCCAACGAAGACATCTCACGGCATGAATGGATGGAGAAGGAGGACGCAGATCTTTATGGGAAGATGCTCGATGAGGCACATAATGTGTTCAATCGCGATCCGATCGCACCACTATGAGCAGTCACCCCAAGCTTAAAGAAGATGGTTCTCCCGATCCGAATGGGTCGTAACAGCTTGTGGCCAAAGCGTAAAGGGAATCCGAGCTCACAGATGAGAATGATCTCAAAAACTTAGAGCGAGGATTTTCACCGCTAAACATTCCAGAGGTCGACCGATGGGGAATCGATAGAACAGGATTTTTCTTTCCTTATCTTTTATTTTCTATCAGTTCTCTTATTTTGTAATCAGTAAATTTCTCGTGAATGAATATATTCAGACTTATGTGAATTTTGTGTATTAATCTTAGAATTTTTTTAAAAATTTTTTTCTAAGTATAAATCATCTCGAGAAATTTTATATCTCGAGTTAAAAATTTTTTTCTAAGTATAAATCATCCGAGAAATTATTATATCTCGTAGTTAAAATTTTTGTTAAAATTTTTTAAGTACTTCTAAAAGAGTCTAAAAGACTTAATTTTTTTTTTTTTGTCTTGAATGTGACCGAATCATTGAAGTGTGAAAATGTGTTGTATCTATCTCGATTGATTTAACTAAATCTAGTACTAACTTCACTGTGAGTATGTTTCCTTGTTATAGGTTTTAACTTCATCAAAAAGGGGGAAATTGTTGGATCAAGAGGTTTTGATGAGTTAAAGAGCAGATCAGATCGATCAGCCAACCTGAAGAACAGTGAGGATATAAGCCGATCGACGGGGTCATGCATTAAGCTAGTCACCGAGGTCCGATATTATGCTAGTCATCTCGAAGACAAGCTCAAGTCTAGTCATCTGCAGGAGACAAATATGAAGAGCTCGACGAGGTCAAGATAAGCCGAGTAGAATAAGAAAGGCGAAGTTTTCACCAAGTCACCGCAGATGAGTATGAAGAATCAGTGAGGTCTAGAAGCAGTTTACAAGTTTAAGTTTGTTAAGCGAGTTTCAAGTTTGTTAGAACTAACTAACAAACTAACTGTCTTTCCGGACTTATAAATAGGTCTAGGTTTTTCATTTTTGAGATAGAACACTTATGCATATTCGATTTACACACTATTCACTACTCGATTTCAATCACAATCTTTTCACAAGTATTTCTAGTGAGTTTCCAAAAAGTTCTAAGTATTTTTAGAACACTTTTCTTGTAATCTTCAAAATCCAATACACACCGTAATAGTTAGAGTTCTAGAAGAAGGGGTTAGGAGATTGAAGATTTGAAGATTTGTACAAGTTGTAAGTTGTAAGTGGAAGTAAGAAAGTAAGCAAGAGCGAGTCCCTTCTTGATTGAAGAAGGAGAGTGGATGTAGGATTATTAAAATCCGAACCACTATAAATCCTCGTGTTATTTCTTGCTTTCTTTAGTTTCGTTTGATTTACAATTGTATTAATTCAAGATTAAAGTTCAGAATCTTAACTAAAATCTGAATATCAACCTTGCTTTTGATCTTGTAAAAAGTTGAGAATTCAATTATATTCCGTGTTTAATCGATATTTTGAATTGATTTTGAAAAATCTACAAAATCTATTCAAACCCCCTTTCTAGATTTTGTTCTAGGAAGCTTACCCAAGGTTTTAATCAACTCAACTTTCCGGGACCAACAAGAAGGTTATTCTCGAGTCTGCTGGAATCACATCTATATCGCTTATCCTATCGGAGGAGCACTGCGAATTTCCCGAGAAGCCGCCTTGGCTTGCCTCGAAACCTCACCCGCCGCCTCCCAAGAGCTCAGATCCACCTTCTCTTCAATACCGAATCACTGGAGAAGAGGTAGAAGATAAGTTCACCCAGATGCTAATGATGAAGACTGCAGACATTGTAGACTCTGTCGGTGTAACAATGGAAGACATGCTAAAAGCATCTAAGGTAAATCTCCTATCTTCTATTTCCAATTCTGTTAAGATGAGTGTCAAAGAAGAGTTGGTTGAAGTGAAAAAGGAGGTTGGAGAGCTGAAAATCCAAACCCAAGCCGACAATCACCGGCCGCCGATGAGATCCTTCTCAATCAATCCTCGCCTTCCACCTATTTTATCAAGTATCAAGGAGCAGCTTGCTATGCTACTTGATGATGTTAAAAAGGGGAAGATGTGGAGATCGTGAAAGCCGAGCTCAACCAGATCAAACTTTCAGCAGCCAATCAATCGATGAGCTCACCGCCTTAAAGATAAGGATAGAGCAGATTGAGGAGGCAATCAGGCGAATGAGCCGACTGTAAAGAAAGAAGCCGAAATGAAACTGAAAGGTACATGGCTAAGATCGAGAGAGAAAGGAGGAGGCCAGAGCCAAAGCCGAGGCCGAGAAAGGAAAAGGGAAAGAGCTGGTGGTGATGGAGAAAGAGAAAGAAAAGGAGGTAGAGAAGGTCGTGTCGCCTATCGTGCAGAGCTCGATGTCCAAAGTCACTGGAAAGAGGCCACTTGAGAAATCAGCCGAGCAGCTTAGGATAGAGGCGTAAAGGGACCGACGGATCAAGACCGAGAAGGTATATTATGGCCGGAGGGAAGCTAGAAGGAAGATTAAGTCGGCAAAGGAGGCTGGCCGAATTTTTGACCGGTTCCCAAGAAGTGGGTAGTCCCATCACCGGAGGAGGAGCAAAGGCAGCTTGGATCGGACTGCAGAAGAACCGATGCTCCCAGAAAATGATTGCACATCCATCATGGGCAAATGAGTACATGAAGTACGAGGCTAAGTATGCAAAGGACTTGGAGCATCATCGACAATGAGACAATTGCTTGGCATGACTGGATGGAGAAGGAAAATCCAAGCTTGTACCGAAGCTTCTTGATGAAGGAGATGAATGGTACAACGTGGATTTGGTGGCTCCGCATCTACTCATCCATTCCAATAAAACCGAATGATGATGGCTCGATTGACAAGGAGTGGATCAGGTCAACTATTAACTATGGTATAAATTAAATGAAGTTGATCGATCCAAAGGAAATTGGCCGAGCCGAGGACGCGGATATTCGATTGGATGTAGCTTCCAGAGAAAGATAGATGGGACGATTAGATAAGCCTAAATCTTCTTATCTTTTATCTTCTTATCTGCTCCATATGTAAATTTGTAAATGTGGTATATATGAATGAGATGACTGGTTCTTATCTCGATTTACTTGTTGTTTTAAAACTTTTCTTTATTGTTTTAAGAAACTTTAAAAATTTTCTAAGTATAAACCATCTAAGAAAAGTTATCTCGAGACTCATTATTTGCAAAATTTTTCTTATGACTAAATTTTTTTAAGTCCTAAGACTTAATTTCTTTTAATTTTTGAAAAAGTCTTAAGACTAAAGAATTTTTACTTCAAAACTTTCTAAGTGTGAATTAAAATGCTTCAATCTGAATTTTTTTTTTTGATCGGTAAATGTTAGTTGTTAGTGGTTAGAAGTTAGTTCTCCAAGTCTCCTTATATCTCCCACTCCAACCCGTTCCCAAAGGGAATCGAACTCAGTCTCCCACTTAAGTGAGGAGCCGGTGGCCAAGTGGGCTATGCCCCTTGGTTAAAAATGCTTCAATCGATTGATAGTGTGAATGTGTTTTAACATGCTTATCTCGACTATCTTGAATAACTTTGACTAACATCACCGTGAGTATGTTTCTTTTATAGTTTTAACATCATCAAAAAGGGAGAAATTGTTAGATCAAGTAGAGTTTTGATGAGTTAAAAGAACAATCCAGATGAGCAGACAAAGTTGATGAACAAACGAGATCGAGTTCGGTACTAAGCCGATCGACTAAGTCAAAGACTAATGAAGTCACTTGAGATCTAAAGTTGCAAGTCATCCGGAGACAAGCTCAAATCTAGTCATCCTGGAGACGATCATGAAGAGCTCGAGGCGAGGTCAAGACAAGCTGAGTAGAATAAGAAAGGCGAGTCTTCACCAAGTCACCGGCAGACGAGTAGGAAAAATCAGCCGAGGTCAAGAGCAGCTTTTCAAGATTAAGTTTGTTGAGGAGTTTCCAGTTTGTTAGAACTCGACTAACAAACTAACCGTCTTTTCGTAATTATAAATAGGTCTAGATTTTATTTTTCAATACACTTATGCAAATCTAATTTTTCACACTATTCATTATTCGATTCACAAAGTATTTTCAAAAGAGCTTTTAAATATTTTTAAGTGTTTGTAGAACACTTCACTTCACATCTTCAAAACACTTCTTATTCTTAGAGTTAGATTTTAGAAGTTTGATTAGCATTCTTGAAGAATTGAAGATCAAGTTGTAAGTTGTAAAGATTGTAAAGTAAGTGAGTAAGCAAATGAAGTGGAGACCCTTCTTCAAAGTTTGGAGAAGGAGAGTGGATGTAGGATTATTATAATCCGAACCACTATAAAATCTCGGTGTTCTTTACCGCTTTCGCTTATATTTCATTCAAGTTACAATTTGTTGTTCAAAGTTTAATTTCGTAATTAAAGTTAAGATCTCGAATATCGTTGTTGCTTTTGATCTTATTAAAAGTTGAGTTTAATCTTGAATTCCGCTGTGTACTTTGGTACTTTGAATAAATTTTTGATAGATTTGAAATTCTCAAAAATCTATTCAACCCCTCCCCTTCTAGATTTTTGCTAGAAGGCCGATACACTTCTCACCTAATCTACTCAACTAATCGGGACCAACAGATTTTTATAATCCGAACCACTATAAAATCGGTGTTCTTTATTACTTCACTTTACTTTTCTCACAATTTCAATTTCACTTTATTAATCGAAAAGAATTTGAGAATCAAAGTTAAAACTAAAATATCAGTTTGCTTTTGATCTTGTTCAAGTTGAGATTAAAATTGAATTTCATTTGTGCTACTTGGGTTTTTGATTAAGTTTGAAAGATTTGTGAAAATCTAAAATCTATTCAACCCCCTTGAAAGATCTGTGCTACTAAAATATCACTTTGCTTTTGATCTTGATTAAGTTTTGATTAATTCAAGTTTTCCTAAGATACTCAACTAAGTGGGACCAACAAGTGGTATCGAGCAGCAGTTGTTAAGTCAGTTTCGATATTGATTTTAGGTCTTAACTAAAATTCTGAAATTTGTTCTTGATTATCTTCATTTTTTTGTTTCACTAACAGTTCTACTAACAAGATCTTGTAAGTGATTTGGTGTTTCTATCTCACCATGTCTTCTCGTTAAGAGCAAGAAATCAAGGAGTCTACCTGAATTTTCAATTGAAGAATATGACTATTGGAAATTCGTAATGGAAAATCATCTCAAGGCTATCCATGATAGGATGGAGGAGGTTCTTGAAGAAGGACCTATTAAATTTTATCATGGAGGCACCAAAGAAAGGGCACCGAATCACCAAACAAGAGTGAGGCAAGAAAAGAAAAGATCAACTCACAAGTGATGAAAGAAAGATTCATAATCTGGATCAAGTTGCTAGAACAGAGATCATTGAAAGATTGAGTAAGGATTGGATTGAAAAGGTGAAAAGATGCAAGATCGCCAAGGAAATATGAGAAACTCTTGCTTTGGAATCTGTGAAGGACCAGATCGTGTCAAAGAAAACAAATTGCAATCTATTCTACATGTTTTTACACTTTCAAGATGAAAGAAGGAGAGTCTCGTTGATCAACTGGATGTTAGGTGACTAATCTACCGAACAAGGCGATTGATTTGGGAAAAACATATATACAGAGAAAGAAATCAACAATAAAGTGTTGAGGTCATTAAGCAAAAGATGGAGAGAGAAAGCTAATATTCTGAAAGCTACTCAAAATTTATCTTCAATTTCACATCACACTTTATTTTCTCATCTGAAGGCATTAGAATATGACATCCAAATCGAAGATGAAGAAGATGAAGCAGAATCTTCAACATCCGGAAAGATCATAGCATTTGTTCATCAAGATGAATCTGAAAAGATCTCTAAGACATCTGATTTGTCTATTAAGGAGGAAATGACTCTTTTGTTAAAAAGATATGAAAGGCCGAGAATGAAGTATAAAATAAAAAAGAGAGACAGATCAAAGTCAAAGGAACTACAGTCGACAAAGAAGAAAAGAGTTCGTAAAATGATAGGAAAAAGGATCGGACAAGGAAGCTTAAGTCACCAATCGACGAGGAGATAGTAATCCTAAAGGTATGTTGATCGAAAGATCTTATTGAAAAATATGGAATAGGTACCAACCGAGAAGCTAAGATACCTATGATGACAAATTTTTCAATGGATCCAGATGAGAAGGGAGAAGACACTCGATCAAACCGAGTATCGAGGTCTTATTGGTTCTTTATTATATTTAATCGCTAGTAGACCCTGATATTTCTTTTGCAATGGAGCCTCGTGCTCGATTTCAAACTAATCCTAAGAAAAGCCATCTTGAAGCAAAGAAAGAAAATCCTCAAGTATTTGAAAGGAACAAGAAATGTTGGATTGTGGTATCCGGTGATGACAACTTTGAAATGTCTGGATACTCGCATTCGGATTTTGGTGGGCGTAAGATAGATAGAAAATCTACATCCGGTACTTGCCAATTTCTTGGAAGTAAGCTGATTTCATGGTTGTCTAAGAAACAAACCTGTAGCTACTTCCACAATCGAAGCCGAGTATATGGCACTGGAAGTTGTTGTTCACAGATCTGGATAAGTCAATGCCTAAGGGACTATAACATTATCACCAAAGAAGTACCAATCTTTTGTGATAGTAATAGTGCCATAGCTATTACCCGTAACCCGATTCTTCATACAAGATGCAAGCATGTAGATATCGACACCACTTCATCCGAGACCATGTAGAAAAAGGAGATATCGTACTTCGTAAGATCTTGACCGACTTTCAAAGAGCAGACATCTTGACAAAACCACCGGCAGAGACGAGGTTTAAAGAATTATCTGTAGAATTAGGTTTATTAGATGCTTCGTTAGTAAATCTCTAATTCTGTTTTTTTAATTCTTGTCTCTCTCAATTTAGTTTATTATGTCTAGAAAGAATTATCGACTAGATCTCGAGTCAAAGGACAATCGGGTAATGATATCATTGATCTCCCGTTTAGGAATCAAGAATCAAGGATTAGTCATATTGACCTTATCTCGACATGATAATTGCTTATCGACATATGGTAAATCAAACTAGGCACAATAGTCACCGATTTTCTCAAAATGATGACTATCTCTGCACCCTATCCGATCTACCTCGGCTACTAATAAGTTTTGATGAGTTTGTTTGCGAGGAATTATATCGATTAGTCTCATAAATCTCTTCATTCGTAAAACCTTCATCTCTGTTCTCCTCAAAATCTTTGTTTTCAAATAAAGTCCTTAAGTGTGTGTATTTCAAGTAATCCGAACTTTGTAACTAAGTGAAAATACTCTGTAAGTTTTAAATTTTAGTGGCTTTCAAAAATCGTACTAGGAGAGAGTTTTTGAAAAATATCGGATAAGATCAATTTGATCAAGTCTGATTTTACCAAGTCTCGAAATAGAATACCCGAGTATTAAGTAAGGCACCTCATTGCTTCGTCGGGTATACTAATTACTTCGATAAAGTAAGTCTATTAGCCGCCTAATCCGTAGGATAAACGGTTACTTTTTACATAATTCAAGACACGTGAAGACCACGCGCCTGAATTTCAATCGCTTTTCTCGCTAAACCATCGATGTTTTACACGCGCCTCCTAAAATCAACGGTTTAAAATAAAAACTCGAGATCGTGCCACGTTTTGCATTCCCAAACTTTCCTCTCTCTCCTCTAAGTTTAAAATCTTACCTTCTTCATTAAAATTTTTCACTTTCACATTTCACTTATCAAAAACCTCTGTAAAAACCCTTTCTTACAAAAATTATTCAAATGGCTTCTTCTTCATCCCAACCTTCTAGACCTCCCACTTATATAACCGCATCAGCCTCAAATTTCAAAATGAATACTCAAGCGATTAAAAATAAACTCAAAGCCGAGATGTACGTCGACTTTGAAACCACTCAGACAGGAATCCAAATAAATTTTAAGGTCATTAGAAGCATCAAGACTACGAGGGTTCTGTTTCACTCAAATCCACGTAAAACAAAACAATGGACTTCATAGGCGCAGAATTTCTAGTGAACAGTAAGTTTTCTCGATGACGGGTTTAGTACTACCGTAGAGGGACTAGGTTGGAGTATACTAAAGAAAATGTGGCTAGGACTTTGGATACATCGGTGAGGGTGTGAATCCATTAGTATATAAGGAAGAGGAATGGGAACAATCTTTTGATTTGTTCGCCATGGTTACATATAGGGGAACAAGGAGGGATTTGAAAAAGCACATGTTGAGAAGGAAAATAGGTTGTTGATGACTATAGTAACTAAGTCAATTCTGGGTGATCGAGTTCACATGACGGAGTTACTAAGTCTAGGTCTGTGTTGTATGAGAGCTATAGTTGATGGTGTAAGGGTTGATTGGGTAGAACCTAGCTGTTTAGGAGGTTAAAGGAAGAGCGAGGCAAGGTTGGTTTTTAACCCTACTATTGGAGATTGGGTTCCTCGGTCTGTGAGTTTGTTTAATAAGATCACGATCGATGGATGGACTGAATAAGAGGGTCCAGGCGAGGGAAGGAAAGAAGAAATTTTCTAAGCAAAAGGGTTTGCTTACAAAAAATGAGAGATTTGGGTGGGACTGCCGGATTGCATTTATGAATCGAGGCGAGGCACGAGCCCGAGACTTGAATTGGTAGCAGCGGTGGGTACAGAGACAGCACCGAGGTACCAGTATAGGTACGAGTGAGATCCCAGCCGGGAAGAAGCACTACTTTCGGCACCAGTGAGAAGCAACGGTGGAAAGCGGAAGTGGCTCAACCACTTGAATGAGGACCGAAGGAGGCTGGTCAAGGCTGTGATACTGATTGGGAGTCTTCCTCAACTCCTGCTAGTCTGCTACCGGAGGAGGCTGCGGCACTTCAAATAGCAGCGGCACAGCCGAGACGGAGGTGCCGGAAGATCCCGGCTCTGAGCGAACCGCATCTGCCGAGAGGCAAGCCTCTCCGAGTACATCTTCCTACATCTCATCATCGATAAATCCCCCACCCACCTAGGCGATGAAGAAGTATCCAAGGCTGGTACTTCGAGCCTCTCAAACAGCCTACTCCCGATATTATCCAAATACAAACACCTCCCACCTCATCTCCTTTACCCGAAATACATCCCACCTCATCCCCCACACCTGATATCCCTCCCACCTCTACTCAACCGTTAGATTTTCTTGACTTCCTCTCCACTAAATATCCCACTCCATCACCTCAAATCAGTCCAATACACACTCCCGGACACTGATGGCTCTGTAGGAAGCTTCGAGCTCTCCCTACGATCAGATGCTAAAAGAAGATTAGTTGAGTTAATTCCTGAACTTCGATTTAACCACGAAGTAATGAAGGAATTCATTGAGATCTGGCTGGTCCATCATCTCATGGTGGTGATCCGGAGGAGATGAAGTGCATTCCTTGATGAAGTAGGTGGGACAACTTCATCTCCGGGAGAAGGTTATTTTGGAGTCTGCTGGAATCTCATCCTTATCGGTTATCCTATCGGAGGAGTAGCTCCTGAATTTCCTACGATGCCGCCTTGGCTTATCTCGAAACCCTACCCGGCCGTCCCTCCCAGCCTGTGATCCACCTTTTCTTCAATTCTAAATCAGTGGAGAAGAGGGTAGAGGATAAGTTCACTCGAGATACTCACAATGAAGACCTGCAGACATCGTAGATTACATCGGTGTAACTATGGAAGACATGCTAAAAGCATCGAGGTAAATCTTCTATCTTCTATTTCAAATCTTGTTAAACCGGTCACAAAGAAGAGCTGGAAGAAGTGAAGAAGGAGGTTGGAGAGCTAAGAATCCAGACCCAAGTGACAATCAAGCTGGCGGCGATGAGATCCTCCTTAATCAATCCTCGGCTTCCACCTATTTTCTTGTGATCAAGGAGCAGCTTGCTATGCTACTTGATGATGTTAAAAAGGGGAAGATGTGGAGATTGTGAAAGCCGAGCTTAACCGAGATCAAACTTTCAAGCGGCTAGCCAATCGATGAGCTCACCGCCTTAAAAATGAGAATTGATCAGATTGAGGAAGCAATCAGGGCGAGATGAGCCGCCGTAAAGAAAGAAAGGCGGTTTGAAATCCCGAAAGATATATGGCTAAGATCGAGAGAGAGGAAGAAGGAGGCTAGAGCCAAAGCCGAAGCCGAGAAGGGAAAGGGGAAAGAGCTGGTGGTGGTGGAGAAAGAGAAGGAAAAGAGGCGAGAGAAGGTTGTGTCGCCTATCGTGCAGAGCCCGATGTCCAAAGCTTCGGAAAGAGGCCACTCGGAAAAATCAGTGAGCGGCTTAGGATAGAGGCGTAAAGGGACCGACGGATCAAGGCCGAGAAGGTCGTGTCGCCTATCGTGCGAGCTCGATGTCCAAAGTCACTGGAAAGAGGCCATCGGAAAAATCAGCCGAGCGGCTTAGGATAGAGGCGTAAAGGGACCGACGGATCAAGGCCGAGAAGGTCGTGTCGCCTATCGTGCAGACCCGATGTCCAAAGTCTTGGAAAGAGGCCATGGAAAATCAGCCGAGCACTTAGGATGGAGGAAGAAAGGGACCGACGGATCAAGGCCGAGAAGGTGTATTATTGCCGGAGGAAGCCAGGAGGAAGATTAAGTCGGCAAAGGAGGCTGGCCGCATTTTGATAAATTCCGTAAGAAGTGGGTAGTCCCATCTGCTGGAGGAGGAGCAAAGGCACTTGGATCGACTGCTGAAAGGATCGATG
This sequence comes from Paraleonurus japonicus, assembly GCA_030762865.1. Classification (NCBI taxonomy): domain Eukaryota; kingdom Viridiplantae; phylum Streptophyta; class Magnoliopsida; order Lamiales; family Lamiaceae; genus Paraleonurus; species Paraleonurus japonicus. The sequence goes on along the minus strand of CM061061.1, from coordinate 18,876,412 downwards.
CCCCCCGAAAATGATTGCACATCCGTCGTGGGCACCGAGTACATGAAGTACGAAGCCAAGTGGATCTTCTTCTCGTACATTTGCAAAGGAGTTGGAGCGTCATCGAGATAATGAGACGATCGCTTGGTATGATTGGATGGAGAAGGAAAATCCGAGTTTGTACCGAGAAACTTCTTGATGAAGGAGATGAATGGTACAACGTGGATTTGGTCGCTCAGAACTACTCATCCATTCCGATAAAGCCGAAAGATGATGGCTCGATAGACAAGGAATGGATCAGTCAACTATCAACTATGGTATAAATCAGATGAAGTTGGTGATCCAAAGGAAATTGCTGAGCCGAGAACTCGAATATTTGATTGGATGCACTTCCAGAAAAGACAGATGGACGATTAGATAAGCTTAAATTTTCTTATCCTTTATCTTCTTATCTGCTCCATATGTAAATTTGTAAATGAGCTGAATATGAATGAGATAAGCTGGTTCTTATCTGCTTTACTTGTATGTTTTAAAAGTTTTCTTTCTTGTTTTAAGGAATTTTAAAATTTTTCTAAGTATGAAACATCCGAGAAAATTTATCATCTCGGACTCAATATTTGCAAAATTTTTCTTAAAGTCTAAAATTTTTCTTAAGACTTAAATTTGTTTTCTTTTGAAAATTCTTATGACTAAAGAATTTTTATTTCAAAACTTTCTAAGTGTGAATTAAAATGCTTTAATCGAATTGATAGTGTGAATGAATTCTAACTTGCTTATCCGATTGACTTGAATAACTTTGACTAACATCACCGTGAGCATGTTTCTTTTATAGTTTTAACATCATCAAAAAGGGGGAAATTGTTAGTTCAAGTAGAGTTTTGATGAGTTAAAAGGAACAATCCAGAGGAGCAGACAACGTTGATAAACAGCTCAAATCGAGTTCGATGCTAAGTGATCGACTAGGTCGAGAACCCGATTAAGTTAGCCGGAGATCAAAGTTTACACTCATCCGGAGACAAGCTCAAATCTAACCATCTGCGGGAGACGATCATGAAGAGCTTAGACGAGGTCAAGACAAGCCGAGTAGAATAAGAAAGGCAAGTCTTCACCAAGTCACCGCAGACGGGTAGGAAGTATCACCTAAGGTCAAGAGCAGCTTTTCAAGATTAAGTTAGTTGAGTAGCATTCACTTGTTAGAACTAACTAACAAACTAACCTGTCTTTTCACTTATAAATAGGACTAGATTTTATTTTCTAGATACTTATGCAAATTTTATTTTTCACACTATTCACTATTGATTTCACAAAGTATTGTCAAGAGAGATTTCTAATATTTTCTAAGTGTTTATAGAACACTTCACTTCACATCTTCAAAAACACATCTTATTCTTAGAGTTAGATTTCGAAAGTTGATTAGATTTTTGAAGAGTTGAAGATCAAGTTGTAATTTGTAAAGTTTGTACAAAGTAAGTAAGTAAGCGGCTAGTGAAGACCCTTCTTCAAGGTTTGGAGAAGGAGAGTGGATGTAGGATTGTTATAATCCGAACTACTATAAAACCTAGTGTTATTTATTGCTTTCTTTAATTTCGTTCAAGTTACAATTTTTGTTAATTCAAGACTAAAATTCAGGATCTTAACTAAAATCAATATCGGCTTTGCTTTTGATCTTGTTAAAAAGTTGAGTACACAATTATATTCCGCCGTGATAATCGATTCTTTGAATTGATTTTGGGAGATTCGAAAAATCTACAAAATCTATTCAAACCCCCCTTTCTAGGTTTTGTTCTAGAAGGCTAACTCGAGGTTTTATTCAACTCAACATTCCGGGACCAACATTATTAAAGTTGAGTTTTAAGTTGAATTTCCATTTGTGTCACTCTGGTGTTTTGAATATATTTTGAACGATTTGAAAAATCTAAAAAATCTATTCAACCCCCCTTCTAGATTTTTCCTAGAAGGTGACTCAAATTTTTTTAATCTACTCAACTAAACGGGACCAACGAGATAAGAAGATAGTTGAAAGAGGAGACATTCTTGAGGTCATCTGGTACATTGTGATGCATTCCAAGCACATGACCTATGAAAGATGACTTCTTTCTAATTATCGAGACCATAGACGGATCAAGAGTAATGTTTGGAGATAACAATTATGGACTTACCAAAGGTGTAGGAACACCGATGATAGGTGATATTCAAGTAAATGAAGTCTACTACGTGAAAGGATTGAAGCACAATTTACTATCTGTTTCACAATTTTGTGATAAGGGGTTAAGTGTCAAATTTACACATAATGCTTGCTTTGTATTAGATGGTATTAATGAAAATATTCTATTAGCCGGAGTCGAGACAAGGTAACATTTATGTTGCTAATTTCAAAAGTTGTTCTAAAGATACTTATCTTGTTGCTAAGAGTTCAGATAATTTAAGTTGGTTGTCGCACAAACGTCTTGGCCACTTAAACTTCAAAACTCTTAACAAAATAGCAAGAAAATCTTTAGTTAAAGGACTCCACGATAAAGTATTTTCGATGAACCATGTGTGTGACTCTTGTAAAAAGGAAAACAGACTAAAGCTTCTTTTAAAACAATAAGTAGTCCTTCTTCGAAAAGAATTCTAGAACTTCTTCTCTTTGGTCCAAGAACACCTCTCGGCTTCGGTGGAAGAAAATATACTTTGGTAATTGTTGATGACTTTTCAAGATTTACTTGGGTTATTTTCTTATACAAAAGAATGAGACTATGATTAAGATTCCAGGATTTCTTAAAAAGGTTCAAAATGAAATAGGACTAACTATTGTTAAAATTAGAAATGATAAAGGTACTGAATTCCTTAATAAGCTTGTTACTAACTACCGCATTGAGAATGACATAGCTCATGAAACATCTGCGGCAAAGGACTCCACAAATGCACTGAGTAGTTGGAAGGAGAAAGCAGAACCTTGAAAGAGGCGGCTAGAACAATGTTATCGACTACAACACTCCACACAAGTTTTGGCGAAGTGTGCTAACACGCCTTGTTTTGTTCAAAATAGAAGTTTGATTATTAAAGATAAATGCAAAACTCCCTATGAAATTTGGAAGGGAAGATCCCCCAAAATTTCATACAAAATTTCATACTTTCATATATTTGGTTGTAAATATTTCATACACAACAATGGTTGTTAGGAAAAGAAGAGTTGTATTTAGTTTTGATGTGTTAAAAGTGTAAAATAGGATGACCAGTGAGCATCTTGTATAGGCAGTGAAGTATTTCTTTGTAAATAAAACTAAGTATAGATAGTCGACGAGGTCAAGACATCGACAAGGACAAATCTCGAGATAAGGAGAGAATATCGAGATGAGGTCAAGATAGCAGGACAAGGACAACACGAGAACACGGTTGAGATGCTATAAACACACACCTAGACAAGGAAAGAAGATGAGGATAATGTGAAGTAAATATCGAGACGATGAGGTGTTAGAGAAATATGACATAAAGTTTCAAGAAGCGGTTTTAACTAATCAAGAGGAAATTACTGATTTGATTATATTGTTATAAGCCATCAAAACCGAATTCAAGGAAGTTACAACTACCTAGTGAAGATCTCTATAAATAGGGATAGAAACCAGCTTTAGAATTAACTTTTGATACTTTGCACTCTTCATTATATTTTGTATTTACAAGCTACGAAATCATACACATTCACGAACGTTTTATACGTTTTCGGTTCTTAGTGTTTATAGAACACTTTTCTCATTAGATCTTCAAGCCATAGATATCCGTAAATTAGGAAGAATTCATTGTAAGGCTGAAGATTCATCATTGTAAGTAAGTCGGTAAGAAGAAGAAAGTAAGTAAGTGAAGGCCCTTCTTCAAGTTTGAAGAAGGAGAGTGGATGTAGGATTATTATAATCCGAACCACTATAAATCCTGTGTTCTTCATCGCATTGATTTACTTGTTTGTTTCTTTTCAATTCTCGATTTATTTCCTACAATTTAATCTAAGAATTAAAGTTTAAACCTATCTTGTCGATTGCTTTTGATCTTGTTAAAAGTTGAGTTTACAATTGTTTTCCATTGTGTTTAATCTAATATTTTGAATTGATTTTGAGAGATTCGAAAAATCTACAAAATCTATTCAAACCCCCTTTCTAGATTTTGTTCTAGACGGTTAACTCAAAGTTTTGATCAACTCAACTTTAAGGACCAACAAGTGGCATCAGAGCGGTGTTAAGGCTGTTACGATATTAGTTCTAGGTCTTAACTAAGATCCCGATTTTTGTTCTTGATAATTTGTAGTTTATTTATTTCACTAACAGTTCTACTAACAAGATTCTCGCAAGTATTGTGGTTTTTCTATTTTATCATGTCCTCTCTGTGAAAAGCAAGAAATCCGAGGAGTTTGCCTGATTTTTCTATAGAAGAATATGATTACTTGGAAGTTCGTAATGGAGAACCATCTTAGCGATTCATGACGGAATGGAGGAGGTTCTTGAGGAAGGACCCATCAAATTCTATCATGGTGGCACAAGTGATGGTACTACTTGGTGAAGCGAGAGTTAGGCAGGAAAAGAAGAGTTCAAACTCACTAATGATGAAAGGAAGATTCACAATTTAGATCAAGTTGCTAGAACTGAAATTATTGAAACATTCAGCAAGGATTGGATTGAAAAGGTTAAAAGATGCAAGACCGCCAAAGAAATGTGGGAGACTCTTGCTGGAATTTGTGAAGGATCTGAACAGGTCAAAGAAAACAAGCTTCATCTGTTTCTACATGCATTTGACACATTCAAAATGAAGGATGGTGAGAGGCGTAGATAAAGCTGGATGTGAGATTGACTAATCTTGTGAACAAAGTAGCCGATTTGGGTAAGACTTACCGAGAAAGAAATTAACAACAAGATACTCAGATCTTTGAGCAAAAGATGGAGAGAAAAAGCTAATATTCTCAAGGCAACACAAAATTTGTCATCAATATCACATCACACTCTCTTCTCTCATCTTAAAGCACTGGAATATGACATTCACATTGAAGATGAAGAAGATGAGGCGAAGTCATCTACATCTGGAAAAACAGTAGCTTTTGTTCATAAAGATGAATCTGAAAAGATCTCTAAAGCATCTAATTTGTCTGTAAAAGAAGAAATGGCTCTTTTATTGAAAAGGTATGAAAGGCGAAGATGAAATATAGAAGAAACAAAAGAGGCAGATTAGGTCGAAAGAATTATAGATCGAGACAGGATGAAAAGAGCTCGAGATAATGATAGAAAGAAGGGTCGATCAAGAAGTCATAAGTCACCTATCGACGAGGAGATAGTAGTCCAAAAGCAGACAAAGGGGATATATGCTATACATGCAAAGCAAACCTGGTCACTACAAATATGATTGTCCTTAACTCACTCCTAGAGAGAGAAGAAAAGAGGAAGAAAAGAGATAGAAGATATGCGACAAGAGAGCTCTCCTAGGCGAGAAAGAAGAAGCTCATGAGACATCATCATCCTCATCCTCATCCGATTTTGGGTCGAGATGACGACATATGTCTAATGGCTAAAGAGGTACATTACTATTCATCATCGAATAATGACTGTGACACCTTATACGAAACGATCCCGATCTTATTGATAAACTTTTGAAAGACTTGGAGACTGCTCTATCTGCTTATAAACGAGATAGAGACTGAAAATTTTGATTTAAAGAATCAAATTTCTGATCTAACTAAGGTCAATCAGACTAAGGAAAGTGAGAAATCAGACCGTACATTCAAGGGGGAATGTCGGATCGAGATGATCACCGATACCTTGTTTAATAAGACAGATAAGTTAGAACAGAACTGAGTTCTTTAAAAATAAAATTTTCAAACATCTATTCCGAGAATGAGAATTATAAAAGGACTAACAGAGAATTAAATCTCAAGTTAGGACTTATGAATAATTCTCAAACCACAATAGATAAAATCTTCAATTCATCTCAAAAGTCTAATGATAAAACCGTACTAGGTTTTGATAGTAATAAGAAAAATGATCCTATAAAACCTAGAGTCTTTGTGAAAGCAACTAAACCTAAGGTAGAAACTTTATTCGGTCCTTGGAAACCAAAGGAATTAATCACCTCATCCGATACTTCAAAAGAAAATTCGACGAGGAAAGTAACTCCTAAGGCTAAACCTAAGACTAAATCAAAGATCTATCCTAGGTATAATAGCTTTGATGGAAGAAGCAGATCTTATCCATTCTTACCAAGATTTAAGACAATTTCAAAAGATCAACTAAATCAGATTGATCTTGAAAGTCTTATCTTAGTAGATAGATATGGATGCAAGCTTCAATCTATGGTTTTAAGGAACATTGATATTTTTATCTGGATTCCTAAGAGTCATCTTAACATGAAAGGACCCAAAATACAAAGGGTACCTAAGCAATAAACTTGTGATTGCAGGAAGACAAAAAGATAGTTGATAGAGGAGACATTCTTGAGGTCATCTGGTATATCGATAGTGGTTGTTCCAAGCACATGACCTATGAAAGACGACTTCTCTCTAACTATCAAACCATTGATGGACCTAGAGTGATGTTTGGTGATAACAACTTTGGACTTACTAAAGGTGTTGGAACATTAATGATTGGAGATGTTCAAGTTCAAGAAGTTTACTACGTGGAAGGATTGAAGCACAACCTATTATCTGTTTCATAATTTTTGTGATAAAGGGTTTTGTGTCAAATTTACTCATAATGCATGCTATGTTTTAGATGGTTTAAATGAAAATATTCTATTGGCTGGAGTAAGACAAGGTAACATTTATGTTGCTAACTTCAAAAGTTGTCCTAAAGATACTTGTCTTGTTGCTAAGAGTTCGGATGACTTAAGTTGCAGTGGCATGCATTTACTTGGTCACTTAAACTTCAAAACTCTTAACAAAATAGCAAGAAAATCTTTAGTTAAAGGACTCCGATAAAATATTTTCAAAGAATCATGTATGTGTTTCTTGTCAAGAAGGAAAACTGACCAAAACTTCTTTTAAAACAATAAGTAATCCTTCTTCGAGAAAGAATTTTGGAACTTCTTCATATGGATCTGTTTGGTCCAAGAACTCCTCTCGGCTTTAGTGGAAGAAAATACACCTTAGTAATTGTTGATGATTTTTCAAGATTTACTTGGGTTATTTTCTTGTACAAAAAGAATGAGACTATGACTAAGATTCCAGAATTTCTTAAGAAGATTCAAAATGAAAAGGGATTAAATATTGTTAAAATCGAAGTGATAAAGGTACTGAATTCCTAAATAAATTGATTTCTAACTACCGTATTGAGAATGGCATAGCTCAGAAACATCTGAAAGAAGGACTCCACAACAAAATGGAGTTGTTGAAAGAAGAAACAGGACCTTGAAAGAAGCGGCTAGAACAATGCTATCTCGAATTTAACACTCCTCATAGATTTTGGGGCGAAGCGAAATACAGCTGCTATGTTCAAAATAGAAGTTTGATTGTCAAGGATAAGTGTAAAACTCCCTATGAAATTTGGAAGGAAGATCTCCCAAAATTTCATATTTTCATATATTTGGTTGTAAATGTTTCATACACAATAATGGAAAATCTCAATTAAAAACTTTTGATGCCAAGATAGCAGATGGGATATTCTTAGGATACTCATCTATATCAAAGGCATATAGAGTTTTTAATAAGACAACCTTGTGTGTAGAAGAAACACCCCATGTGGTATTTGATGAATCTTCTTTTGAGTTGGATAAGACAGGGACATCACAAAGATATCGATGATCTGGATCGAGATGACTATCAAAAGATCAACCATAAAATTCTACAATCAAGAATCGATTCAGATGAAGAGGAAGAACCAGACAAAGGAAAGGAATCAAAGAACTTCCTCAATAGCCGATCTATTAAATGATCGAGATGACCAACAACACATCACCGATCGTAGAGTTATCGAAGGTAACATAGAATCATCTAAAATAAATAATTCAGACAAGAGATCATCCACCGTAAAAGATAAGGGTAAGAAAGTAATGTCATATCACCCACCGAGCAGATAATTAGAGATTTAGACTGCGTGTCCAGACGAGGACCCAACTAAATCAAGATTGTATGTTCGATTTGCTATGTATCATTACTTGAACCTAAATCAATTACAAAAGCTTTAATCGATTCCAACTCGGATTAATGCCATGCAAGAAGAACTAAATCGGTTTCAAAGACAAGATGTGTGGGAGCTTGTTGAAAGGCCTCATCATCAAAAAGTCATTGGAACTAAATGGGTCTTTAAAAACAAAAGGGATGAAAATAATATTGTGGTTAGAAATAAGGCCAACTAGTTGCTCAAGGTTATTCACAATCGAGGGTATTGATTATGATGAAACCTTTGCGGCAGTAGCTCGTCTGGAAGCCATAAGATTGTTTTTAGCCTATGCGATTTTAAAAGATTCATAGTTTTTCAAATGGATGTTAAATCAGCATTCTTAAATGGAATCCTAGTCAAGAAGTTTATGTAGAGCAACCCCTGGTTTTGTCAAAGGAGACAAGGTTTATAAACTAAGGAAAGCTCTATATGGACTTAAACAAGCACCAAGAGTTTGGTATGACACCTTGTCTGATTATTTAATTCAAAATGGTTTTGTTAAAGGTAAAATTGATAGAACTCTATTTAGAAAAGAGTTTCGTTGTGATCTTTTATTAGTTCAAATTTATGTTCATGATATAATTTTTGGATCAACTAACATATCTTTATGTGAAGAATTTAGTAGTCTTATGAAAAGCGATTTTGAAATGTCCATGATGGGAGAAATGACATATTTTCTTGGACTTCAAGTCAAGCAGACAAAGAAAGGAATATTCATAAACCAAGCCAAATATACAAAGATCTTATTGAAAAATATGGAATAGGTACCTAGAAGCTAAGATACCTATGATGACAAATTTTTCAATGGATCCAGATGAGAAGGAGAAGACAGCGATCGACCGAGTATCGAGGTCTTATTGGTTCTTTATTATATTTAATCGCGAGTAGACCTGATATTTCTTTTGCGGTTGGAGTCTGTGCTAGATTTCAAGCTAATCCTAAGAAAAGCCATCTTGAAGCGACAAATAAAATCCTCAAGTATTTGAAAGGAACAATAAATGTTGGATTGTGGTATCGAAATGATGACAACTTTGAGTTGTCCTGGATACTCGATTCAGATTTTGGTGGGTGCAAGATAGATAGAAAATCTACATCTAGTACTTGTCAATTTCTTGGAAGTAAGCTGATTTCATGGTTGTCTAAGAAACTAACCTCTCGTAGCTACTTCCACAATGGAAAGCCGAGTATATGGCACCGGAAGTTGTTGTTCACACCGATCCGATAAGTCAACAAGCTAAGGGACTATAATATTATCACCAAAGATGTACCTATCTTTTGTGATAGTAATAGTGCCATAGCTATTACTCGTAACCCACTCCTACATACAAGATGCAACATGTAGACATCGACACCACTTCATTCGAGATCATGTCGAAAAAGGAGACATCGAGACTTGAGAAGATTCTTACCGATTTTCAAAGAGCAGACATCTTGACAAAGCCTCTTGCGAGAGACAAGGTTTGAAGAACTTTCAGTAGAATTAGGATTATTAGATGCTTCTTTAGTTAATCTATGATCAAATTTCTTGAATTTATCTTGTCTTTCTCTATTATGTCTAGAAAGAATTATCGACAAGATATGAGTCAAAGGACAATCGTGTAGCCGATATCATTGATCTCCTATCATTGGAATCAAGAATCAAGGATTAGTCATATTGACCATATCCGACTTGATAATTACTTATTCGACATAGGTAAATCAGATAAGGATGTAATAGTCAACCGACTTCTGCGTAATCGATGACTATTGAACCTTATCCGACTTACTCTTCTTACTAACAATTTGTCTAAGTGTCTCGTGATTTCAGCAAGTACAAAGTTTACACGTCTCTAAATACAAGACAAGGTCAATTTACCCAAGTCTTTTAAGAAATAGACGGTTGATGCTATCAATCCGCATAAGGAGAAAGTCCAGAAGTTTTTCTTAAATACTCTTAATTATGAATATTGGGTTCATATAATTAATATATGAATTTAATATCATAATTCTCTTTATTATTCTTTTTAAAAATTGAAGTTACTCGGTGAAATAAAATATTTTGTTTTACAAAATAAAAAGGATAAGGGTTCAATTTGTTTTCTAAAAACAATAATATTTTATTTTATCTCTCCAATTAACTGAAAAGTATTTTCTCAAATAAGTAACTATGTCGAGAGAAGTTACTACGGACCGAAATTTTATCAAATTCATTTTTGAAATACACGAGTATACTCCACGCGCCAGAAATGGAGGCGGTTTCTCGAAATATGAACCGTCTCAATCTCACGCGCGACATATTAAATATTATTCTATGCACTTTTCAAAATAAATGCCATAATTGCATTAATGGCGATTCGAAAGCCTATATTTACATTCTTTTTCGTGCAATTATTATTCTAATAATTGTTTATTATTATATTTTCCATATAAATAGACATTCGTGTGCATTATTTTCATTTACGCACACATAAAACCCTTCATATTTTTCTCAAAACTTCTCTTTTCCCTCCTAAAACCTTCAATATTCATCAATGGCGGAATCCAAAAAGAATATTAAGTTCGAATACAATTTGACTTCCATCGTAGATAAAACAAAATCTGAAATGTATGTTGATTGGGATACTACCATTGATGCCAAACAAGAGAAATTCTAAACTGCTGGAATCAAGGGGTTTAAAACGGCATCGCATTTACGAAACCGACGAAGAACTTGACGGTGGATGATCTCTCGTGCTGAGTTTCGACTGTGGCAAAACCAACAGACATCTTGGATTAGAATCTCGAATCGAACAATGGAGAAGAAACGAAGAATAGTTTTATCTATTTCGAGATTGGTGCGATTTTTGGTTTGAGCACCACCGGCGACAACCCATTCACTTATAAATCATCGGAATATTTAGAGAGTTTCCGATTGATGGCCGGAGAACTTACCGTAATACGACGACAAATGCGAAGAGGCCAATGTTGAAGAGAAAATACAGATTACTTATGCCGATTCCGACAAAGTGTATTCTGGGTGAGCAATGAGCCATGATGGGCTAACGAAGCCAAGAATATGCTATCTCGAGAGCTATCCTAGATGGGGCTGAAATTAATCGGCCAGACCGTATATTCAAGGATAATGGATGAGAGAAAGAAGTTCACCAAGACTCGATCACGAGCGAGTTAATGAGATGGTCTCGACCAAGATTGCAACTATGATGGCAAGGATCACCATCATACTTGAACATAAGGTGGAGTACAGCACAACCTTGGACCGGAGTGTTGGAGTCAAAAAGTACACCAGGCATGAAGGACTTCTAATAAAAAGACGAGAAGTCGTATGGGCCAACCGACTCGAAGGAGATGGATATGCTCTGCACGTCCCCAGCTCCTAAGAAAAAGGCTTCAAAAGCCAAGAAGAAGGAGACAAAGACAGTTTTGGTGGATGAATCCTCGTCTGCTGAGACGGAGGAAGACGAAGACGAAGAGGAGAGGACAGCTTCCCAAGGGGAAGTGTCCACCCGAGGAGGTAGGTGTATCAGGTCGACGGAGACGGTGGAAGTCTCGTCGAAGATGAATCGGAAAAAGGAGAAGAAATCAAATCACCTTCCTCATCTTCATCCTCATCCGAGGATGGAGTACCTAAATCCACTTCTTCCCAACCCGCGATGAAGGGCGAGATAAGACCGCTGCCTCCGAGCCTCTAAAACGGTCTACTCCCATAAGTCCAAAACAAACTCAACCCTCATTCGACCCGTTTACTTTCCTACCCTCAACCTCATCCGAACTCCGATCTTTACCTAACCTTACCCAACCCATCCGGGGAGATGGGACCAATCGAGACCTCACTGCGGATTCTTGGGAAGAAATTTCTCTTAAGACACGAATCCACTCTTAAGGACGAGCCCGAGCTATTGAAGGAGCTTATTGATGTCTATCATTAAGAAGACTCAGTGCAGGATCCTTTGAAGAGACAATTATTTTGATAGCTAAAGCGAGGAGGCAACAACCTTGCCATCCGGGAGAAAGAGGTTCTCAAGAAGGCAAAATCAAGTCGTTCCAAGATATACTTACCGAAAATACGTTTGTTGATTACATTCTACAAAGAGTATATCTTGGAGATGAGACTTGAGAGGAGGTGGAGAAAGCGGTGAGAAGGGGGAAGAGCGAGAAGAAGGATGAAGAAGTTGTTGTTGAGGAGGAAAGGGTGGAGGAAGAAGTAGTTGGTGGAGTCGCCGATGAGCCCAATTGAGATGGATGCGGTGAGGAGGCACAAACGGAGCAGATTAAGGAGATGCAAATCGTAGCGAAATTGAAGAGATAGATCGACTCCATCGAAGAGAACAGATCTTGCCCTCCACATCGGCATCCTGTATCCGAAGTGGAAGCTCAAAGGCGAAGTGCAAAATCTCAAGATCGCTTGTCTAAATGCCTTTCATGGTTCCCAATGTCATCACATCATCAATCAAGGAGAATTTAGAAGCCTGCAATACATGAGAAAACCAAGATTGATCTATATTTCTCTAGGATCACACTGAGGAACAAATGGTCAAGTGAAAAGAAAGTTCCCACAGAGATGAACTCACAAGATGAGTGGGTTAAACAGTATGTTCGCTCCGCTTATACCGAAATAAGGGATTACTCGTTGAGGATCAAGTGAAAGAAGCCTGGAAAGCGAAAGAAGCCTCATTTCATCAAGTGTCAAGACGCACTGCCTTGGAAAAAGATAGACAGACAACTATCTTAAAGCGGCTCATGGATGATGAATTGAGACGGCGAGGTCTGGTCAAAAGAAGAGATATGACCAGCTTGATCGGAAGACGGGGCTCGTCACGAGAAGAACTCATGGGATACATAGATCAAGTAGCCACTATCTGCAATACCCGATTTGTTGATGTCAAAAAGGGGAAGATAGTGAGCTCAAGAAAAGAGTTGAGTTACAAGATGATCGGTGATGGCACTTAATCGAGGATAGATGAGCTTTACGAAGAGGCTGTTAAAAGGCGAGGAGGAAAAGAAGAAGGCACTGAGGAGAAGTCTCGAGGGCGTTGAGAAGGTTGAAAAGAAGGACAAGCACTGAATCCACCGAGTCCGAGCCTCGAACCCGAACTTCCTTCCACCGCTGATCCACGCTCCCGCCCGACTATCAAATCTCCCCCATCCTTATCTAAATCTGCTGGGAAAGCTAAGGCCTCAAGCCAAGTTCAAGACCCGATCTGAGACGAGAAGAAGAGGCAAGAATGCTTAAGAGGAGAAGGGAGGAAAAAGAAAAGTATAAAAGGAGAGAAGCTAAGAGGAGGAGGGAGCAAGAAAAGGCGGTGAGAAGACGTATGATAGGAAGACGAGGAAGTGGGTGCAGAGATCAAAGAATACGAAGGAGAAGAAGTCTTCCGACCATTCCACCGAGACAGAGCTGTGCCCAAGGAAATCCTTCCCATGGATCAACAAGCTAAATGGAGAACTTATGAAGGGAATGGATTTTCTGTTTCATGTCTGCAAGAAGATCTCTTGGGGCACGAGCGAGAACATTGCTTTTCATGAATGGCTGGAGGCGAAAGACCCAAACTTCTATCGTATTTAATCAACCTCGGAGACTCGAGAATTTAATGTGGACATAGTCGCACCACCTTATGCAACCATGTCTGCTCCACCGACGCAAGATGGCCAGCTAGGCAGAGAAAAGGTGAAGCAGAATCTTTGATCCAAGTGAGGCGTGGCTGATCTAGGCTGAAAGGTGGGGAGGCAGTGAGCTGAAGAATCGTGTCTTCGATCGATGACAATTCCGAGAAGAAGACAGTGGTACGATTAAGTCTCTTCTTTTATCCCTCGAATGTTTGCTGTGAAAGATATAAAAATGTGCAAATCCTGTGAATAGTTGTGAAATACATCTTTTTGAACTACTTTCACGAAATTTGAAGTGTTTAACTAACTTGTTTCATAATTGCTTATTAACTAACTCTTGATCTAAGTAAGCTGTTTTATAAACTTATAACACTAAATCATCGAAAACCTCGAATTGTCCATGTTTTCTTCAAAGTATTTGACCTTGACTTTGAGCAACTACATTGTTACGATCATCATTTTATTGAACTATTGCTCGATTATCCGACTATGTGGCTTAGTTGTATACTTTGTTTCATTCTTATTTTTTTAGTACTAACAGCTTTTCTTTTCTTGAGTGAGTTTTAACATCATCAAAAAGGGGGAAATTGTTAGGAAAAGAAGAGTTGTATTTAGTTTTGATGTGTTAAAAGTGTAAAATAGGATGACCGGTGAGCATCTTGTATAGGCAGTGAAGTATTTCTTTGTAAATAAAACTAAGTATAGATAGTCGAGGCGAGGTCAAGACATCGAGACAAGGACAAATCTCGAGATAAGGAGAGAATATCGAGATGAGGTCAAGATAGCAGACAAGGACAACACGAAGACGGTTGAGATGCTATAAACACACACCTAGATAAGGAAAGAAGATGAGGACAAGGTGAAGTAAATATCGCACGATGAGGTGTTAGAGAAATATGACATAACGTTTCAAGAAGCGGTTTAACTAATCAAGAGGAAGTTCTGATTTCGATTATATTGTTATAACCGATCAAAACCGAATTCAAGGAAGTTACAACTACCTAGTGAAGATCTCTATAAATAGGGATAGAAACCAGATTTAGAATTAACTTTTGATACTTTGCACTCTTCATTATATTTTGTATTTACAAGCTACGTAAATCATACACATTCACAAGCGTTTTATACGTTTTCATTCTTAGTGTTTATAGAACACTTTTCTCATTAGATCTTCAAGCCATAGATATCCGTAAATTAGGAAGAATTCATTGTAAGGCTGAAGATTCATCATTGTAAGTAAGTCGGTAAGAAGAAGAAAGTAAGTAAGTGAAGGCCCTTCTTCAAGTTTGAAGAAGGAGAGTGGATGTAGGATTATTATAATCCGAACCACTATAAATCCCGTGTTCTTCATCGCATTGATTTACTTGTTTGTTTCTTTTCAATTCTCGTTTATTTCCTACAGTTTAATCTAAGAATTAAAGTTTAAACCTATCTTGTCGATTGCTTTTGATCTTGTTAAAAGTTGAGTTTACAATTGTTTTCCGCTGTGTTTAATCTAATATTTTGAATTGATTTTGAGAGATTCGAAAAATCTACAAAATCTATTCAAACCCCCTTTCTAGATTTTGTTCTAGACGGTTAACTCAAAGTTTTAATCAACTCAACTTTAGGGACCAACAATGGTAAATCTCAATTAAAAACTTTTGATGCCAAGATAGCAGATGGGATATGCTTGGGATACTCATCTGTATCAAAAGCATATAGAGTTTTTAATAAGACAACATTGTGTGTGGAAGAAACACCCCATGTTTGTATTTGATGAATCTTCTTTTGAGTATAGTAAGACAAGGGACATCACAAAGATATCGGATGATCTGGATCGAGATGACTATCAAGAGATCAACCATAAAATTCTACAACCAAGAATCGACTCGAGATGAAGAAGAAGAATCGATTCAAACACAAAGAAGAAACACGAAAGTTCTTCCTCACCACGGTGATCAGACGACCAACAACTCGGATGATCGGGTTGAGTCATCGAAGGTAACATAGAATCATCTGAAATAAATAATTCAGACAAAACTTCATCCATTGTAAAAGATAAAGGTAAGAAAGTAAAGTCATATCACCCAGTGAGCAGAGATAATTGGAGATTTAGACTCTGGAGTCAGACGAGGACCCAACTAAATCAAGATTATATGTTCGGTTGCTATGTGTCATTACTTGAACCTAAATCTATTACGAAGCTCTAATTGATTCCAACTGGATTAATGCCATGCAAGAAGAACTAAATGAGTTTCAAAGACAAGATGTGTGGGAGCTTGTTGAAAGGTCTCATCATCAAAAAGTCATTGGAACAAAATGGGTCTTTAAAAATAAAAGGGATGAAAACAATATTGTGGTTAGAAATAAAGCCAGACTAGTTGCTCAAGGTTATTCACAATCCGAGGGGATTGATTATGATGAAATCTTTGCACCAGTAGCTCGTCTGGAAGCCATAAGATTGTTTTTAGCCTATGCTTTGCTTTTAAAAGATTCATAGTTTTTCAAATGGATGTTAAGTCAGCATTTCTTAATGGAATCCTAGCTAAGGAAGTTTATGTAGAGCAACCTCCTGGTTTTTTCAAAGGAGACAAGGTTTATAAACTAAGGAAAGCTCTATATGGACTTAAACAAGCACCTAGAGCATGGTATGACACCCTGTCTGATTATTTAATTCAAAATGGTTTTGTCAAAGGTAGAATTGATAGAACTCTCTTTAGAAAAGAATATGGTTGTGATCTTTTATTAGTTGATTTATGTTGATGATATTATTTTTGGATCAACTAACATATCTTTGTTTGAAGAATTTAGTCATCTTATGAAAAGTGATTTGAAATGTCCATGATGGGAGAGATGACTTATTTTCTTGGACTCCAAGTCAAACAGACAAAGAAGGGAATATTCATCAATCAAGCCAAATATACAAAGATCTCATTGAAAAATTTGGAATAGGTACCACCGAGAAGCTAAGATACCTATGATGACAAACTTTTCAATGGATCCAGACGAGAAGGGAGAAGACAGCGATCAAACCGAGTATCGAGGTCTATTTGGTTCATTATTATATTTAATTGCTAGTAGACCTGATATTTCATTTGCGATTTGGAGTCTGCGCTCGATTTCAAGCTAATCCTAAGAAAAGCCATCTTGAAGCAGCGAAGAAAATTCTTAAGTATCGAAAGAAAGTCTGATAAATGTTGGATTGTGGCATCCAACCGATGACAACTTTGAGTATCTGGATACTCGGACTCGAGACTTTGGTGGGTGTAAGATAGATAGAAAATCTACATCCGGTACTTGCCAATTTCTTGGTAGTAAGTTGATTTCATGGTTGTCTAAGAAACAAACCTCTCGTAGCTACTTCCACGACCGAAGGTGAGTATATGGCATTTGGAAGTTGTTGTTCACTGTTGATCTGGATAAGTCAACAGCTTAAGGGACTAAAACATTATCACCAAAGATGTACCAATCTTTTGTGATAGTAATAGTGCTATAGCTATTACCCAGAACCCGATCCTACATACTAGATGCAAGCATGTTGATATTAGACACCACTTCATCCGAGACCATGTTGAGAAAGGCGACTTGAGACTAGAGAAGATTCCCGAGTTCCAAAGAGCGTACATCTTAACAAAGCCACCGCAGAGACAAGGTTTAAAGAACTATCTCGTAGAATTAGGATTATTAGATGCTTCTTTAGTTAATCTATAATCTTATTCCATGTTTTTCATTCTTTGTCTCTCTCAATTTAGTTTATTATGTCTAAAAAGAATTATCGGACTAGATATGAGTCAAAGGACAATCGGTGGTGATATCATTGATCTCCTATTTTGGAATCAAGAATCAAGGATTAGTCATATTGACCTTATCGACTTGATGATTACTTATCTAACATTTGGTAAATCGAGACAAGGACACAATAGTGGTGACTTCTATAGAATTAGATGACCATTGTATCTTATCTAACTTACCCTAGCTACTAATTGTTTCTTCAAGTTTATGTCTTTGCGGGAATAGGTTACGAGATCAGTTGATAAATCAGATTGTTTCACCTCATCTGTTATAAACCTTCTCATCCTGGACACCTTTGCTTCTCGAATTTTCTCCATACATTGTGTTTTCTTATAAAACTCTTATCAGATTGTTGTTATTGATTGGAAAAACTAACTTTAGAAAATCTAATCGAGTCCGCTTATTTGAAATAAAATATTTTCTTAACAAGTCTTTAAGTTTGCCAAAAGATAAAACTAGATTATTTTAAAACCCAGACGAGGTCATTTTACGGTTATCTTTAGGACCTTATGCATCTTAGAAAACCTTTATGCAAAGAAAGGTAACCACTAGGTGGACGTCGGGATTACTTATTTCTCTCGCATAAAGTAACCCTACTTGGTCAAATCAACGATCTACAAAGTAACTTTTTACGCAATTCAAAGATTAATGAACTACACGCGCTGAATCCTAATCGTTTATCCAAATTTTTAACCGTTGATTTAGCACAAGAAATCATTTCAAATAAACGGCTTAGATTAAAATTAGATTTTCAAAGCGGTTTCTCTTTCCAATTTTCCCTCCTATAAATACATCTGCTTCCTCTTGTAACCGTTTTCACTTTCGAGAAAACCTGCAAATACTCTAAACCTTTCCCAATCTCATAAAATTCACCATGGCCTCTTCTTCTAAAACTACCAAAACCTACAAGCCCACATATATTTCCACAAACTCTTCTCATTTTAAAATGAATGAAGAGTTATTCAAAACCGTTTAAAAGCATAGATGTATGTGGACTTGAAACCACTCGAGATCCAGAATCTGCAGTAAATCCTCCGTTTATTAGAAGCATCAAGGTTAAGGAGATTTTTATCAATGAAATCTCCTCGAGAATAGAAGCTGCTGATTTCTTTGAGGCGAAATTTTAGAAAACATGAGGATACCTGTGATGGGTTCGACATAAGCGTGGACGGAGCAGTGTTGAGTTACTCCAAAGAGAACATTGCGAGAATTTTCAACACGTCAATGGAAGGAGTCAATCCATAGGCGTACAAAGAGGACGGCGGGAGGAGTCTTTTGACTTGATGGCAAGGCATACGAGAGGAACCCGTAGGGATTTGAAGAAAAATCTATTAAGAAGAAAATACCGATTGTTGATGATGGTGGTTACCAAATCGGTGTTGGGTGAAACAGAGTTCGCATGATGGGATAACCAAACCCAGTTGTGTGTTATGAGGGCGATCTTGGATGGAGTCCAAGTGAGCTGACAGACACTGTTGATTTACAAGCTAAAGGAGGAGAAGAAACGGCTTAGCTTCAAGTCATCTGGAGGGCTGGGTACCTAACTCAATAGTCACCTATTCAACAAAATAACGATGCTAATTGAAGGGCTAAATAGAGCGTGACTGGAGAGTGGGTACAAAGAAGTACTCAAGCGTAAGGGATCCTCACAAAGGATGAGAGGCTTGGAGGAAATCCAGATCAGACGACGAGTCCGACGCCGTAAATCGAGGCCTGGAGGCGAGCGGAGGAAGCCCAGAGACCAGCAGAGGTAACCTCCACCCGAGGTAGAAGCAGAGGGACTCGAGGAGGAAGCACTGGAGTCGCAACTCAAGAGGAAGCAACAGATTCCAACCCAGAGAGGCAGTGCTTTGTCATTCCAAGGGTTTCTCGAGAGGCGAGTAAGAGGAGAAGGCCGGTAAAAGCCTCCGAGAAGAAGAAAGGAGAGGGTCCATCTCGTTGTTTCCACCAAAGAAGCCTCTGAGAAGAAGAAAGGAGAGGGTCCATCTCTTTGTTTCCACCAAAGAAGCCTCGAGAAAAAGAGGAGGTAGAGGAAGCTGAAATCCCATTGGTAAGGAGGCCCCGGGCAGGCATCTCAAAGCTCAAGGCTCCACCAAATCTGGAGAAGTCTGAGCAGCGGTTGGACAGAGCAACCTTGCTACCGAGAGGAGGTTCCAATCTTTGAAGATAGCAGTGAGGTTGGTCGGCTTGAGGTTCCCCCTCCCCAACCAAGGAAGCCGCTCTTCCCCGATCCTGAAGCAGTACAAGCCTATCTTCCTCTCCTTCCTTATCACTTGCACTGCAATGAAGAAGTGCCCAGTGTGGCACTTGAGCCTCGTATTCAGCTTTGCTATCCCACTCCGTCCAAACAGTAATGAAGAGGTATCCCTGTGCCGGTACCTCGTGATCCTCTCCAACGGCCTACTCCCTCAATAGTCCAAACTCAAACCCCACCCACCGAAACAGAACATACCTCATCTCAACCACCAACACCACTCATACAAACCTCATCTCCCATTCCCACCCCCACTATACAAACCCAACCATCACCTCTCCCGCAAGTCCAAGCCCCATCTGTTTCCACTATATCTTACTCCTCTCTCCCAATTAACCAAACACATCCTACCTCTCTCCGACCTACTCAAAAAGAACCAACCCCGTCTTCATCGATTCCTCATCGAGGAAGGCAGCGATGACCTAAGCCCTATCTCCGCCATCTCCTCAATCCTCACCCTTGTAGAGAAAAAGATAAATTCAACATTCGAAGGAAAATGAAGAGGAGGACAAGGAAGATGGTCGAAGCGATAATCGACACGATGCTTGCCGGCATGAGAGAAGTAGAGGTAACTCTATCTGATAAAATCATATACATCACTAACTCTATCTTTGGTGACAAAGTGAAAGCAATGGAGGAAGAGTCAAGGCGCCGAAGGAAGAAGTGAAGGGTTACAATCAGATGGTGGTGAATGAAATGGCGTAGACCAATCGGACTTGAGTCAAGTGCAATGATCTTGATGTAAAAGCAGCGAACTTGGCTACCGAAGTTAAAAAGGGGAAAAAGACAAGCAAGAAAAGAGACAAGCCCTCACAGTGTGGTCGAGGAGACCAGAAAAGAAGTAGGCACGAAGGCCAACATAGGCTGATGTGGAGGCGGCTAAGGAAGACTTGAAACTCAAGTCGATGAGCTAGCTACTCTCAGTGAGGGTAAGTCAATTAGAGGAGGCGCGAAGGAGGATGAAGAAAAAGCGAGAAGAAGGAGGAGGAGGAGAGGCGAAAATCTCTTGGCTAAACTAAAAGAATGCTGAATCAAGAAGCCAAGGGGAAGGGTAAGGAAGTAGCAGCTAGCTAGCCAAGATCTCGATATCTATTCCAGAGCCGCTAAAGGAAAAGGAAAGAGGGAGGCTGATTATTCTAATCTCTCGGAAGATCGATTAAAAGGATCAAAGAGAAATGGAATTTTATGGCAAAAAAAGAAAGAGAAGGCAAAAGAAGAAAAAGGATGCAAATGTCTTACGTAGCATGCTTTGAGCAGAAATGGTGATAAAAGACCAAGGCGTGATAAATTCGTACCATTTCACCCGACGTCTGCTCCTCCTAAGCTAGCTTGTGGAAAATATGCAAATGAGTACAAGGAAAGGAATCTGGAGGGAATGTGGATATACTTCATGTATATTCTCAAAGGCCCCGGAGCAACTTAACGATACCCGGACTTAGCTTGACACGAATGGATTGAAAAGGTAGACGCGGACTTCTATCATCGGCTGCTGGAAGAAGCGGATGTGTAATTCAACGTCAACTTTGACCTCTCGGCTTTTCGAATACGCCATCCTTGCCAATAAACTTTCGATGGATCCACGGACCTAGACTGGTCGGGAAATTGTGAAGAAGGCGGTGAGTCCGGACTTACTCAAGAAGAAGACCTTAAGCAACTTAGAAGGAGGGTATTCAATTGGATGATGATTCCGCATTTAAGACCGATGGGAGTCTAATAGAAACAAAACTTTTACTTTTCCTTATTTTTCATTTCTATTAGTCTTCTTTTTGTAATATGTAAATACGATATGAATATACTTTGACTTATGTGTTGGATCTAGAAGTTTTGATGAGTTAAATGAAGCGGCTCGAGATGATCGGACGGCACTGTAGAATAAGGCTGAGATTGAGACCATAAGCTAAGGCGATCGAGACGAGGTCGAGGACCAATCTAGTCAGGTGAGGTCCGAAGAGTACAAGTCGTCTGGAGACGAGCTTGAGTCTAGTCATCTGCGGGAGACGAACATGAAGAGCTCGAGATGAGGTCAAGACAAGCCGAGTAGAATAAGAAAGGCGAATCTTCACCGAGTCGGCTACAAGAGAGAAGAAAACAACCGAGGTCTAGAGCAGTTTTCAAGATTAAGTTTGTTGAAGCGATTTGAGTTTGTTAGAACTCGACTAACAAACTAAGCTGTCTTTTCGAGACTTATAAATAGGTCTAGGCACTTCTTTTAGATATACACTTCACACGTAATATTCAATATACACAGAATTCACAAGTTATTCCAGAAAATTATTCTCTCAAGTCACAAGTTTTCAAGATAGTTTTTTTCAAGATTTCTTCATAGATTTTTCTAAGTGTTTGTAGAACACTTCATTTCACATCTTCAAATACACTTCTTTTTCTTAGAGTTAGATTTCATAAGTTTGGTTAGCATTTTGAAGAGTTGAAGATCAAGTTGTAAGTTGTAAGATTGTAAAGTAAGTAAGTAAGCGAGATAGTGGAGACCCTTTTTCAAGTTGGAGAAGGAGAGTGGATGTAGGATTGTTATAATCCGAACCACTATAAAATCTTGTGTTCTTTATTTGCTTTATTTACTTATCTGTTCAATTTCCAATTTATTGTTCAAAGATTAAGTTCGAATCAAAGTTAAAATCTGAATATCGGTTTGCTTTTGATCTTAATAAAGTTGAGTCTAATATTGAATTTTATTTGTGTACATCGGTACTTTGAATTAGTTTTGAAAGATTTGAAAAATCTACAAAATCTATTCAACCCCCTTCTAGATTTTGTTCTAGAAGGATAACTCAAAGTTTCTTAATCAACTCAACTAATCGGGACCAACAAGTGGTATCGGAGCGGTGTTAAGGCACATTACGATATTGATTTTAGGTCTTAACTAAGATTTCAAATTTTCTTGATTTTCTTCATTCTCTTTATTGTTACTAACATTGCTACTAATAAGTTTTTGTGGAGTATTTTTTTCTTTATCTCATCATGTCATCGGGAAAAAGAAAGAAGTCCAGAATTTACACGAATTTTCTATTGAAGATTATGATTCTTGAAAATTCGGGATGGAGAATCACCTCAAGGCCATCCATGATAGGATGGAAGAGGTTCTTGAAGAAGGACCTATAAAATTTAATCATGGAGGCACTATGTATGGAGTGAATCATGAATCCATAACTAGACAAGAGAAAAGAGTTCTAAATTGACAAATGATGAAAGAAAGATCCACAATCTAGACCAAGTAGCTCGAATCGAAATCATTGAGACTTTAAGTAAAGATTGGATTGAGAAGGTTAAGAGATGCAAAACAGCCAAAGAAATGTGGCAAACTCGCAAATGTCTGTGAAGGATCGAGATCAAGTAAAAGAGAATATGTTGTAGGCGGTCTTACACGCATTTGATATATTCAAAATGAAGGAAAATGAATCAGAGATCGATTAGATGTAAGGTTGACGAATCTCCTCAACAAAGCAAATTGACCTTGGAAAGAACTATACGAGAGAAGGAGATTAATAACAAGATACGAGATCATTAACCAAGAGATGGAGAGAGAAATCCAATATCCTTAAAGCTACTCAAAATTTATCTTCTATTACTCACCATACTTTGTTTTCTCATCTTAAAGCTCTAGAGTATGACATTCAAATAGAAGATGAGGAGGATGAGATGGAATCGAGCACTTCATCCAAGTCTCATTGCCTTTGTCGGCAAAGAAGACAAGATGTCAACCGAGTCTGTAGGGAGTGACCTATCTCTCGAAGGAGCAGATGGCTCTTCTCACCAAAAGGTATGACAGATTAAGAATGAATTATAAACGAAATAAATTGAGATTTGCAGGTAAGGATAGATCAAGATCCAAATCAAGAAGAAAGGAAGATGAGTCTACGAGATGATGACAAAAGCGGGAGCGACGAGAAGATTCGGATCACCTTTCAAAAGAAATCCTTCCAGCCCTAGATCGACAGAGTGACACTTGCAACACATGCAACAAACCAGGACACTTCAGCTATGATTGTCCTCAACCGACTCCTAAAGAAAGGGAAGAGAAAAGGAAAAAGAGAGACAGGAGATTTGCGAGATCAAAGGGCTTTGTTGGCTGAAGAAAAGGAGTCAAAGAAATCATCGGCATCATCATCCTCATCGATTTTGGATCGAGATGATGAAATCTGTCTCATGGCTAAAGAGGTAGTCTATTATTCATCTTCGATAATGATTCTTGACGATCTGCATATGATTATGATCAAACTGTTATTCATGAATTATTGAGAGATTTAAAGACATCTCTCGGCTGCTTATAAACAATAGAGACAGAAAATTTGGCTTTAAAGGATCAAATTCAAATTCTAATTAAAGGAAAGCGGTGATGAACTATCCGAAACCGAGGAAACATTCAAGGGGGAATGTTTTCCCCAGGAGGCTAGTACCTCGGCTAAGCTTACTGAAAGATTAGAAGGTGAATTGAAAACTTTAAAAGACAAATTTGAATCAATCTGTGCTGAAAATGAATTAATTAAGAAAGACAATGAGAAGCTAGTCTTCAAAATTAGTCAACTTAATAATTCACAATCGGCAATAGATCATATCTTTAATACATCTCAAAAATCTCATGACAAAACAGGTCTTGGTTATGACAGAAATAATAAATCGGATATCCAAAAACCTAGGAAATTTGTAAAAACATCTCGATCAATCAAAAGAGGTTAAAATTGGTCCTTGAAACCAATCGATCAAGTAAGGATCGCATCTCCCGGCTTGAAAACAAAAATTCAGGTGAGGACTCCTTATCGTACTAAGAGAAATCCAAGAACCAAAATAAGAAGAAATTCTTATTATAATCCTTTTGATGGAAGAAGCGAGATGTTATCCCACATTTCCTAAGTTTAGAAAATTACTAAATCAATACAACAAGTTATCATTTAAAAGTGATACAATTGTAGACAGATTTGGTAGAAAGACCAAGTTTGATTTATTATTTGGAGATGAGATTTTTATCTGGTTACCTAAAGTGATGCTTGACCTTCAAGGACCCAAGATCACTTGGGTACCTTATAACTAATTTGTTTTTCAGGATTCACGGGGATCATCACTCAAGGAAGAGATCTTAGCTTCCATATGGTATATTGATAGTGGTTGTTCACAACACATGACTTATAACAAGAGTCTACTATCAAATTTCCAAAGCATTGATGGTCCAAGAGTATTATTTGGAGACAATAATTGTGGTCAGGACTAAAGGTGTAGGTACTCACGATTATCAAGGATATTCAGGTATCTCGAGGTATATTTTGTTGAAGGATTGAAACATAATCTGCTATCTGTTTCCCAGCTTTGTGATAAAGGTTTTCTTGTCAAATTTTCAAAGGATAAATGTGATATCTTAGATAATTCCTCGGATAAGGAACTTTTAAGCGGCTTGAGACATGGTAATTTCTATGTGGCCAACTTTAATAGTTGTCCCAAAGATACTTGTCGATAGCTAAGGGTGGAGAAGACCTCGGTGGCTATGGCACAAGAGGCTTAGTCATCTGAATTTCAAGACCCTTAGTAAGTGGCTAAAAAGAACCTTGTTAAGGGATTACCCGAGAAACTTTTATCCACTGATCTTAAATGTGATGCTTGTCAAAAGGTAAACAACCTAGACACTCATTTAAGAGTATTAACTCCTCTTCATCGAAAGAGTGTTGCAACTACTTCATCTGGATCTGTTTGGACTGTTTCTCCTCTCGGTTTCGGTGGAAGGAAATATACTCTTGTTGTACTAGATGACTTTTCTAGATACACTTGAGTTATATTTCTTTTCAAGAAAAATGAGACTATAAACAAGATCCCTAACTGCATCGCATGCAGTTCGTAATGAAAAGGGTGTTAATATTATTAAAATAAGGAGTGATAAGGGCACAAAATTTTTGAATTCTTGTTTATCTAACTTTTTCAATATGTGTGGAATTATTCATGAGACATCTTCAGCAAGAACCCCTCAACAAAAAGGAGTGGTTGAAAGAAGGAATAGAACCTTGAAGGAAGCAACCGGGAGCATGTTAGGTGAGTATGAAACCCTCACAGGTTAAGTGAAGCCATCAACACACCTTATTATACCCGAACAGTGCTTAGTTGTCAAAGACAAGGGTAAGACTCCATATGAGATTTGGAAGGGTAAGATTCCAAGAATCTCATATTTCGTAGCTTTGGTTGTAAGTGTTTTATCCATAACAATGGGAAATCTAAGTTGAGAATTTTTGATGCTAAGGCGGTGATGGAATATTTTTGGGATATTCTAACACTTCCAAGGCATTTAGAGTTTTTAACAAGACAACCCTTTGTGTGGAGAAAACCCCTCATGTTATTTTTGATGAGTTGTATTCCTTCTCGGATAGAGTGAATCAAATTTCCGAAAGTCTAGATAAAATTGAACTGACCAAAACTAAACATAGAACTCTCTATCTACCTAGTCTTGATTGAATCGGATGAAGAAGAATCTCCATCGATAATCGAAGACAACTTCGATCGGACTCCATCGAAGCACACCCTTGACGCCACCGATCAATGGGGTCACCGATGAAGAGGGAACGTCACCGAGATAGAGTCGGAGGAGTTGCCTCTTGAGACTCAAGATGAGGATCCTTCTCCTCATATAGGCAAAAGGATGAGAAGTTACCATCCATCCGATCAGATTATAGGAGACCCATCTAGTAGTGTGCGGAACCACGAATGATGCTCGACTACGAAAGTCTTTTTCACTGTTATGTGTCGCTTCTTGAACCCAAGTCTATTGAAGAAGCTCTATCGGATCCAAATCGATAAGCGCCATGCGGGAGGAAGCGCATCGATTTGAAAGGCAAAATGGTTGGGAATTAGTGGAAAGACCCTTACACGTAAAGATTATAGGTACTAAATGGGCGTTTAAAAACAAAACAGATGAGAACAACATTATTGTTCGAAATAAGGCAAGATTGGTTGCTCAAGGTTACTCACACCGAGGGAATAGACAATGATGAAACCTATGCTCCAGGTTGCGGATTAGAGGCAATAAGGTTGTTCTTGGCATTTCTTGCATATAAATCTTTCAAAGTCTTTCAAATGGATGTTAAGTCTGCCTTCCTTAATGGTGTGTTGCTTGAGGAAGTCTATGTGGAGCAGCCTCACAGGTTTAAGATCAATAACAAGGTCTATAAACTCAACAAAGCTCTATATAGACTGAAACAAACTCCCAGAGCTTGGTATGATACCTTATCTCGATTTCTTGACATCAAATGGTTTTTCAAAAGGTAAGATTGATAGAACTTTGTTTAGAAAGGAAGTAGATGGTAACATCTTATTAGTTCAAATTTATGTAGATGACATAATCTTTGGTTCACCTAATCTGAAATTATGTGAAGAGTTTAGCATTCTCATGAAAAACGAGGTTTGAAATGTCAATGATGGGTGAATTAACATACTTTCTAGGCTTACAGATTAAACAGATGAGTAAAGATATATTTATACATCGATCTAAATATGCTAAGGATCTGATTGAGAAATTTGGAATGACTACAAGCAGAGAAGTTAAAATACCTATGGCAACTAACTTCTCTATGGATTCAGATGAGAAGGGGATACCCACGGATGCAACGGAGTATCGTGGACTGATTGGATCTCTTCTCTATCTCACCGCAAGTAGGCCGCACATAGCCTTTGCGGTTGGGGTATGTCCAAGATTCCAGTCTAATCCCAAGAAAACTCATCCGGAGACGGCTAAGAAAATTCTTAAATATCTCAAAGGAACCTTGCAAGTAGGGTTATTGTACCCGGTGATGACAACTTTGGTGACAGTGCTATTGATTCGGACTTTGGAGGATGTAAGATTGATAAGAAATCCACTTCAGAACTTGTCAATTCTTAGGCAACAAATTGATTTCTTGGTTATCTAAGAAACAGACATATGTTGCCACCTCCACAAAAGTCGAATACATGGCAGCTGGAAGTTGTTGCTCTCAACTCCTCTGGATTAGTCAATGACTTAGAGACTATAATATTCAAACATCGGCTATTCCTATTTCTTGTGATAGTAATAGTGCAATAGCTATGACTTACAACTCGTTACGCATTCTAGATGTAAGCATATAGACATTAGGCATCATTTCATTAGAGATCATGTTGAGAAGAATGACAATAGAATTGAGAAGATAGCCACTGGGTCACAAAGAGCGGACATTCTTACAAAACCATTAGCTATGTCTAGGTTTAAAGAATTGTGCTTAGAATTAGGATTACTTGATGCATCTTTAGCTGATTTCTAAATTGTTTGCATCTATTTAATGTATTCCTTATTACTTGGTTATTTCTTTTCTTTAAATCAATGTCTAGAAAGAATTATCAGGACTAGATATGAGTCAAAGGACAATCAGTAGCCGATATCATTGATTTCCTTCTTAGGAATCAAGAATCAAGGATTAGTCATATTGACCTTATCTCGACATGATAATTACTTATTCGACATCCGTAAATCAGATGAGGGCACAATAGTCACCGATCTCTCGAAGAAACAGATGACTATCTCGCACCCTATCCGATCTACCTCAAGCTACTAATGGTTTTCTTTAAGTTTTTGTCTTTGCGGGAATAGGTCACAAGATCGATTGTTTCACCTCATTTTTTTCCTCAATCTTTTATTCGACGCCTTTGTTTCTAAAATAAACTTCATATTCTTCATAAAATTCTTTTTGGATTGATTGGTTGGAAAACCCATCTTTAGAAAATTAAGTCGAGCCTGTTTATTTAATTGTTTTTAAGATTGCTAAAAAGTTAAAACTAAGTCAAGTTTTTAAAATCGACGGGTTACTTTATCGAGATGACTTTATAAACCCATCTGTTTTTAAACCCATCTGTTTTGCAAACCCTTATTCAAGTAAGGTAACCCTAGTGCCGTCGAGGTATACTTACTTCCCTGCATAAAGTAACCTACATCACAAATCAACAATCTATAAAGTAACTATTTACGCATTCCAAAGGCGAGTAACATCCACGCGCTGAATCCCAATCGTTTATCTTAATTTTTAACCGTTGATTCATGCGCAGTAAAAACTTTGTAAATAAATGGCTTAGATCAATTCAAATTTTCTAAAAAGGTGGTTTCTCTTTCCAATCTTCCCTCCTATAAATACGTCTTCTTCCTCAATCAAACCTTTTCACTTTCAATTTCATACATACACTCTGCAAATTTTCAAAAACTTTCGGTGTTATTTTTATGAGTTCTTCTCAAAAACCAATTGGAGTTACATCAACGATGGTGGATGTTCACAATGATACGTACAACAAGAAAATTAAATCGGAGATGTATGTCGATTTTGAGACGACTTGATGGTGAATCGAGGAGATTCTGGAGTTATTGGAGAGGGCGGATTGAGGACTTTTTATTCCAAGAAATCCCCCTTCAATAAAACGTTGGACATGAGAGGGATTGAGTTCTATGTCAACGGAACATTTGAGAATGGTGTATTCAAGACCAGAGTGTTCGGCGAGGTTCTCGACCGTAACCCGTGAGGTAGCCCGTATATTCGACACGAGCGGTGAGAGAGTTAACCCCTCACATACAAGTCCGATGACTAGGTAGAATCATTTGAGATGATTGCCCGGAATTCGATGAGGGATCGCGATCGGAGCTGAAGAAGAAGATGCTCGGCGGAGATATCGTCTTGATCACGATTGTGACGAATCGATCCTCGGGGAACAGAGTTCCCATGATGGGCTGACTAGACCCGGACTATGCGTAATGAGGACAATAATAGACGGAGTTCAAGCCAATTGGGCTGGGATGCTACCGGAGAAGCTTGAGACGGAGAAGAAAAGGCTGGAGGTGGTAGGCGGAAAGTGGCGGCGAGGTCGATCACCACCTATTCAATAAGGTGACGGTGATCCTGGAGGACCTCTTGTCGGTGAAATAAATCGGGCTGATAGAGTCGAGGCCCTACACAAAACGAAAGGGATCCTCGACTAAGGATGAGCCGCATGGAGCCCAAATGATTCGAGATGAAGGAGGAGGCCGAGAGTCGGACCCCGTGCACCAGCAGAGAGGAAGGCGAGGAGGAGGAAGAAGAGGAAAGAGAGGAAGAGCTGTCGACGGTGAGCTCACCGAGGCCTCACAGCCGATGAAGTCAAGGAGAAGGCGGCGAGGAGGAGGAGGTTGGTGAAAACCTCGGAGCTTGGGGGACATCTGGCGATCGGCCGAGCCTTCTACTCCAAGAAGCGGCAGCGGCTGGAGATAGCAGCCTGTGGTCCAATCGGAGGAGATTCAAGATATAAGCTCTGAGAGGACCCTCCCCCACTCACGGTCGCACAATTCTCTCTCCCTCCTCTCCACCCCACTGCGCGATGAAGAGGTGTCAGGCCGGGCACCTCGAGCCTCTAAAACAGCCTACTCCCAAATCACCCAAGCCACAACCTCATCTACCCTCCCCCAAACCCAAACATCATCTCCTCCACCATCCCCATCTCAAATGTTGTCCTTCCTCACGGGACCGGTGTACGCCCTACCCCCATATCTACTATCTCCCCACCAGCCTTACCCACATCCTCCCAAATCCAACCCACCTTACCCCTAACCCCATCTCCACCACCCACTACCTCGTAAATTCCACCCTCCATCTTCACCTCCACCAATCCCCCTCCCCCATCGTACGCCCTACTTCATCCCACCCTCTCGAACCCCCGGTGGATACCTCCAACATCTTTGGGGATATCCACATGAGCTCCCCAGTCCAACTTCTCCCACCACCTCTTCCTCATCTCGATTCAGAGGAGGAGGTCGATCAATCCTTGCCATTTCGTGAACACTTTTGAGGATCTGCACAAGAAGATAATATCCCAAGTCCAAAGGTGATGGAAAGAAAGACGAGGAAGGTGATTCGAGCGATCACCGATACAATGCTCGCCAACATGCAGATTCCGAGGTCAACATTTCATGCAACCTATCGGCCAATCTCAAGACTGCTGTTGGTTCTCGGTACCGAGTGACTGGAGGAGGAGGTTAAGGCACTTAAGCGAAGGTAGCGGTGACAACGAAATCTTGGTCAATGCACTCACATCCGATCAAAATGACTTCGGGGTTTGTTGCTCAGCCTTTGGAAAGACACTGACTCCAGACCCTCAGATGAAGTCAAAAGGGGGAAGGAGGCGAAGGAAGAATGGACACCCTCACAGTGAGTCTTGACACTCATGACAAGGTAGACTCGAAGGCGGACTCACCTGAGTTAGAGGCAGCCAAGGCGACATCAAAATAAAATCGATGAGTGTTGCCTTGCAACCGAGGGTGACCGAGATAGAGGAGGCCATCCGAGAGGATGAGGAGAAGAGGAGGAAGGAGGAGGAAGAGAAGTCCGAGGCACCTTTGGCCAAGATGAAAGAGTTAGAAAACCCGAGGCC
Organism: Paraleonurus japonicus; assembly: GCA_030762865.1. Lineage (NCBI taxonomy): Eukaryota > Viridiplantae > Streptophyta > Magnoliopsida > Lamiales > Lamiaceae > Paraleonurus > Paraleonurus japonicus. The sequence continues at coordinate 18,845,326 of CM061061.1, read as the reverse complement.
AAGGGCAAGGGTAAAGGCAAGGCGGTGGAGAAGTCCTCATCGGTTGAGCAGTGATCGCCCAGAGCCGAGCGCAAAAGGAAGGAGCGACTTCTCAAACCGCTCAGTGAGCAGATCGAAGAATCCACGCCGAGAAGGAGAAGTATGAGAAGCAGGAGAAGAAGAGGTCAAGAAGTTGGGGAAAGGCGAAATTTTGAAGTGGGATAGGGATACTCGAAAGTGGGTATCCAAAGCGGCAGATGAAGCGGACTTCCGCCACTGTCTACCGCACGTCGGCTCCTCCCAAGATGGTTTCGGGAAGTACACAAGTGAATACAAGAAGCAGGCCACTGGTTGCCAGATGGATGTACTACCGGGTACATCTTGAAGGCATCTTCATCTGGAGCACTGATGAAGATATGAGTAGCATGAATGGATGGAAAAGGAGGACGCCGATCTTTATGGGAAGTCAGCTTGATGAGGCACATCTGTGTTCAATCGCGATTTAGTCGCACCAGCCTATGAGCAAGTTACCCCTAAGCTGAAAGAAGACGGCTCTCCAGTATCTGGAATGGTTAGATCACCATAGCCAAAGCAGAAAGGGAATTCGAGCTCACGAGACGAGGATGAGCTTAAACAGCCTAATAGCGAGGATTTTCAACCTGGCCGAACATTCCGTAAGCCAGCAGATGGGAATCTGATAGAACACGATTTTCTTTTCCTTATCTTTTATTTTCTATCAGTTCATCTATTTGTAATTTGTGAATGAATATATTTGGACTTATGTGAATTACTTGTCTTATTTTCTTAAAGTTTTTCTCTGCTTTAAGAAAAACTTAAAATTTTTCTAAGTATAAATCATCTGAGAATTTTATCTCTCAGACTTAAAAACTTTTTCCTAAAAATTCAAAGTCTTAAGACTCAAATTTTTAAGTATTTCTAAAAGAGTCTAAAAGGACTTAATTTTTCTTAAGTGTTTTAATGTGATTGAATCTGTTGTAATGAGAATAAGTGCTCGATATACCTATCTAATTATCTTAACTAACTCTAGTCACCAAGTTCTGAAGAGTACAAGTCGCCTGAGGCGAGCTTGAGTCTAGTCATCTGCAGGAGACGAACATGAAGAGCTCGGGACGAGGTCGGGACAAGCCGAGTAGAATAAGAAAGGCAAATCTTCACCGAGTCGGCTACGAGAGTAGAAGAAAAGCAGTGAGGTCTAGAGCAGTTTTCAAGATTAAGTTTGTTGAAGTAGCTTTTCGGTTTGTTAGAACCGACTAACAAACTACTGTCTTTTGAGACTTATAAATAGGTCTAGGCACTTCTTTTAGATATACACTTCACACAGAATATTCAATATACACAGAATTCACAAGTTATTCCGGAAAATTATTCTCTCAAGTCACAAGTTTTCAAAAAGCACAAAATAGTTTTTTCAAGATTTCTTCATAGATTTTTCTAAGTGTTTGTAGAACACTTCATTGCACATCTTCAAATGCACTTCTTTTTCTTAGAGTTAGATTTCATAAGTTTGGTTAGCATTTTGAAGAGTTGAAGATCAAGTTGTAAGTTGTAAGATTGTAAAGTAAGTAAGTAAGCGAGATAGTGGAGACCCTTCTTCAAGTTGGAGAAGGAGAGTTGATGTAGGATTGTTATAATCGAACCACTATAAAATCTGGTGTTCTTTATTTGCTTTATTTACTTATCTGTTCAATTTTCAATTTATTGTTCAAAGATTAAGTTCGTAATCAAAGTTAAAATCTGAATATCGTTTGCTTTTGATCATAATAAAGTTGAGTCTAATATTGAATTTCCATTGTGTACATCTCGGTACTTTGAATTAGTTTTGAAAGATTTGAAAAATCTACAAAATCTATTCAACCCCCTTCTAGATTTTGTTCTAGAAGGATAACTCAAAGTTTCTTAATCAACTCAACTAATCGGGACCAACATTATGTGATCTACTTGTTTTATTTTTAAAGCTTTCTTTCTTGTTTTAAGAAAACGTTAAAAATTTTCTAAGTGTTAATAATCTAACAAAATTTTCATCTCGGACTTAAAATTTTTCTAAAATTTTTTTAAGTCTTAAAAACTTTTCTAAGTTCTTTAAGTTTTAAAACTTTTCACTAAGTCTAAATTCTTAAGACTTAAGAATATTTTTCTTAAATTTTCTAAGTGTGAATTAAGTGCTCTAACTTGAATAAATCAATCAAAGTGAGAATGTGCTCTAGTTTACCTATCTAATAATCTTGATTAACTTTAAACTAACTTCAATTTGTGAGTGTGTCTCTTTCTTGTAGGTTTTAACTTCATCAAAAAGGGGGAAATTGTTAGATCAAGAAAGTTTTGATGAGTTAAAAGAAGTTTGAGATGATCGGATAACCACTGAAGAACAGTGAGATTGAGTCCCAAGATTAAGCCGATCGAGACTAGGTCATCGACCGAGCAAGTCAGTGAAGAGGCGAAAGTTGCAAGTCATCCGAAGACAAGCTCAAACCTAGTTATCTGCAGGAGATAATTATGAAGAGTTCGAGACGAGGTCAAGACAAGCTGAGTAGAATAAGAATGGCGAGTCTTCACCAAGTCACCGCAGACGAGTAGGATAAATCAGCTAAGGAGCAAAGTAGTTTTCAAGATTAAGTTTGTTGAGCAGTTTTTGGTTTGTTAGAACCGACTAACAAACTAACCTGTCTTTTCGTACTTATAAATAGGTCTAAATTTTCATTTTTCAAATAACTTTTTAACTTTTTACACACATCATGAATTGTGTATTACTCTCTATTCAGATTTCACAATCAATTCACATGTTTTCAAAAGAGTTTTTCAAAACAATTTTAAGTGTTTATAGAATGCTTTACTTGTAATCTTCAAATTTCACTACTCACCGTAATAGTTAGATTCCAAAGAAGAAGTTATGAGTTTTGAAGATCTGAAGGTATTTGTAAGTCTGTAAGTTGTAAGTTAGACTGAAAGTAAGTAAGTAGTAAGCTAAGTCCCTTCTTCATGTTGGAGAAGGAGAGTGGATGTAGGATTATTTATAATCCGAACCACTATAACCTCTCGGTGTTCTTTATTGCTTTACTTTACCTTTCTGTCAATTTCAATTTTCAATTTCTCAATCAAAGATTAATTTCAGAATTAAGGTTGGAACTAATTATCATAAGGTTTTGATCTAAATAAAGTTGAGTTTAAAATCGAATTCATTTGTCTTTATTTGAGTGTTTTGAATAATTTTGTAAGATTTGAAAAATCTGAAAATCTATTCAACCCCCTCTAGATTTTCACTAGAAGGCTAGATCAAGTTGTAACTAATCTACTCAACTAAGTGGGACCAACAAATTCTATTGCATAGATTGTCATGGGTCATATTAGATTATCATTTGTTGGTATTTTTATGCCTCACTTAGCCATGGACTAAGCATTTTATGCTTTGGGTGGATGATTTGTGAAGGATAATGATGTAATGTTATTGTTTATGCTTTGAGTATGCAATTAATTTGGTGATTAGCTTCTATTATTGTGTTTTGATTATTGATTGATTTAGTTGGATAAATTTAGAAATCCTTGTATTGATTGATGTATGCTACAATGAGAGTTGGGTGTATTTCAATTGATCATGTGGTGAGAGATTTGCTTGGTCGAATTAAGTTTACTAATCGCTTGCAAGCACCGAGAGGGGGTAAATGATTTAGACCACCAATAATAGACATTAAGTTTCTCAAATGAACTTGGGTACTTAGTGAAAGGGAAGAAATATATATTAGTAACCGTGTTGAACGTCTTTATTGCTTACTACCTTAGGAGCTTTTGGTAGTTAATTAGTCCTAATTAACTCTAGTGATCACCCAAGCCTCAAAAGGGATAGGTCTTCATTTAAATTGTGGTAGCCTTTAGTTAAACACCAATGATATTGCATACGATTAGTTGTCTTGTCTTGTTGAGCACCGTTTGATTTCACACTTATTCCACCCGAAGCATACTTCTCTCATTTGCACTTCTTTCCGAAGTTATTTTAGTTGTTAATTTCTTATCTTGTGTTTGTTAATTTTTGCTTAAGAAAACCGGTTAGCTACTATAATATCTACGACAACGTGTGGTTTTGAGGATCCATTATTTTCATAGTCCTTTGGGTTCGATAGTACTTGGTCTAAATACTTACATGCTACATCGATATCATACTCTTGTGGTTAGTATTTGATTGCTAATTTGTGCAAAAATACGACCAAGTCAAACATACTCTCCTTTTCTTCCTCGGACAACTCACTATTTCGTAAACCCAATTCCCCCTCCCCCAAAAACATGTTCTTCCATCTCTCCCTCTTCTCTGCTCAATTTTTCACACAACAACTCGAGTCGAGTTGAATGTCTTGGATGGGTAATAAATCGCATGGAATCGATTGTCCCTCAACTGTCCAAGAGCTACCCCCATGGCGTACTCACTTGCGCTACACATCAACACGAATGGTTTCTTCCAATCCCGAGCAATGAGAATCGAGAGCTCACCAAAGCTTCCGAAGCTTCCTGAAGTTTCTGAAAGATTCAAGACAAGCTTCATTAAATACAAAAGGAATATATTTCTCAAGCAAATGAGATAAAGGTTTAGAGATTTTTGAGAAGTCTTTGACGAATCTTCTATAGAATCCAGCGTGTCCCAAAAGCGATCTAACTCCCTTCTCATTTGATGGTGGAGGGAGCTTCTCAATGGCCACCACCTTTGCTCGATCCACCTGCAAACCCTTCAAAGAAATATGATGACCATGGACAATCTTATCTTGAACCATAAGATGACATTTTTCCTAATTCAAGACAGGATTAGTCTCTTGGCATCTCTTTAGCACAAGCTCCAAATTTTCTAAGCAATTATCAAAACAATCCCCAAAGATAGAAAAGTCTTCCATGAATACTTCTACCACATACTCAATCAAATCATGAAAGATGGCCATCATGCATCTTTGGAACGTAGCCGGTGCATTGCAAGACCAAAAGGCATGCGCCTCCATGCATACGTTCCATAGACACAAGTGAAAGTAGTCTTTTCTTGATCTTTGGGGGCAATCATAATTTGATTATACCCCGAATACCCATCCAAGAAGCAATAGAATTTATGCCCACATAGCCTATCTAACATTTGGTCCATAAAGGGGAGGAAAGTGGTCTTTACATGTAGCTTTATTAAGCTCCCTATAATCAACGCAAACACGCCACCCCGTTGCTACCCTTGTAGCAACCACCTCATTTTGATCGGTTGTGATAACCGTCATGCCACCCTTTTTTAGAAACAACATGCAATGGTGAGATCCATGGACTATCACTAATAGCAAAAATCATCCCCGCATCAAGAAATTTAATAACCTCTTTCCTAATAACCTCTTGTATAATAGGATTAACACGTCTTTGAGGTTGCACAATTGCTTTATTACCCTCCTCTAACCTAATTTTGTGCATGCAAATTGAGAGATTAATCCCCTTCAAGTCCTCTATTGACCATCCTAGAGCATGTTTGTTTCTAGCAAGAACAACCAACAATTTTTCTAGCTCACTAGAACTCAATTTAGAAGAGACTATCACGGGATACCTCAATTCGGTGTCAAGGAATGCATATTGTAGATGCTCGGGTAGAGGCTTCAAATTTCCTTTCTTCTCCTCGGGAGTAGGTAATCCTTCCACTTCTTTCCTCAAAGGTAGTATTGGAGCCCTCATACTTCCTCTTTCTAGTGCCTTTTCATGCTCCACTTTCTCACTACAAGCATAATCATCACAAGAAACAATATCATCAAAAAGAATCTTAACATGTGAATGCAAAATTCTACTTAAAAATGAAGAAGAATTAATTGAAAGAGAAAAATTTGAGAAATCTTCCCATTCTTTTTGTAGAAGTCCATCAATCATGTTCACAAAGCTACAACTTTCCACACTATCATGCTTCCTCAAAGAGTCACTCAAAGAAACCTTGACCGCCTCATTGTTGAAACTAAGTGTCAACTCTTTGTCCTTCACATTAATCATGGTCTCACTCGTGGCTAAGAAAGGTCTCCCAAGTATGAGGGGAACATGCTCATCTTCTTCCATATCAAGTATGACAAAATTGGCCGGGAAGATGAATCGATCCACCTTCACTAGAAAATCTTCTACAATACCCCTTGGTCTTGCCACAGATCGGTCGGTATATTGTAGAGTCATGGACACCTCTTTGATTTCACCCAAGTCGAGTTTCTTATATATTGAAAATACATAAGATTTATGCTTGCTCCAAGATCACATAACGCCATTATAGGGTCACAACCTCTAATTTCACACGGCGGTCGAAACTCCCGGATCTTTCAACTTTTGAGGTAAGTTCTTTTGTAAAAGTGCACTACATTCCTCCGTGAGGCTCACCATCTCCAAATTTCCTAACTTCTTCTTATTGGCCATTGCATCCTTAAAATATTTCATATAATGGGGTATCTGCTCAAGTGCATCCATAAAAGGAATGTTGATATGAATTTTTGAAGATCTCAAGGAATTTGGCAAACTTGTTCGCAAGTCCCTTTTCCATGAATCTTCTTCGATAGGGTGGAATTGGTGTGATGGGCACTCCCCACTCATCAAAAGGGTATTCATCATTCTTCTTTTCCCGAAACTCCTTTGCGATCTTCCATTTTGGGATCCTCTTCGGGCTTTCTCCAAATTTTACTTTCTTTTCCTTCCCTTTTTGAATTTTTATCCCTTTGTCCTCTTCATCCTCACTTGGCAACTCTACCACTTCTTCTTCACCTTCTTCCTCCATTTCTTTCTCATAGTTGGCATTTTCACCATCTTCTTCATCTTTCTTCCACTCTCCACTTCCTTGGCAACCTTCTTTTGGCATAGGAGGTCCATCATATTTTGTGTCACTTCTCAATTGAATCCCCTTGCAATGCTCTTTAGGATTTATCTTAGTGTTTGAAGGAAACTTCCCTTTGTTTTGCATATTTCCAGCGGTGGTAGCCTTTAGTTAAACACCAATGATATTGCATACGATTAGTTGTCTTGTGTAGCACCGATTGATTTCATACTGATTCCACCCGAAGCATACTTCTCTCTTTTGCACTTCTTTCCGAAGTTATTTAGTTGTTAATTTCTTGTCTTGTGTTTGTTAATTTTTGCTTAAGAAAACAGATTAGCTACTATAATATCTACGACAACGTGTGGTTTTGAGGATCCATTGTTTTCATAGTCCTTTAGGTTCGATAATACTTGATCTAAATACTTGCATGCTACATTGATACCATACTCTTGTGGTTAATATTTGATTGCTAATTTGTGCAAAAATAAGACCAAGTCGAGTAGATTTTAGAGAATTTCGATTAAGTATTCCACACGTCTAGGTTTCTTTTACAAATATGTTCGAATACGAGATATATATATACACACACACACATTGTGTGCATGGAATCATTGAATGAATGTTGTGATTGGTTTATAAGGGCAAAAAAGAAAGTATCGTGGAATTTATAATCTATAAGGCTACCCTCTCACACAAATGTATGGATAATTATGTAAACAATAAGGCAAAACATCTTGGTCCAGCGTTTAATTGGTAATCTTAGGATGCAAGATATCAAGAGCAAACTAACTATCCGTGCATCAGATTTAGTAAATATTGTTGGTCCCACTTAGTTGAGTAGATTAAAGGAAACTTGAATCACCTTCTAGAAAAAATATAGAAGGGGGGTTGAATAGATTTTTCAGATTTTACAAATCTTTCAAAACTTATTCAAAACACCAAAGTTACACAATGAATTCAATTTTAAACTCAACTTTATTCAGTATCAAAAGCACACTGATATTTAGTCTAACTTGAATTACGAAATTAATCTTTGATTGATAAAAGAAATTGAAAGAAACATATAAGTAAAGTAAAGCAATAAAGAACACCAAGATTTATAGTGGTTCGGATTATGAATAATCCTACATCCACTCTCCTTCTTCAACTTGAAGATGGGACTCTGCTTACCACTTACTTACTTTCAATCCAACTTACAGTTTACAACTTCGTGAAGATCTTTAAATCTTCAATCTCCTAAATTCTTCTCTAAAATCTAACTATTACGGTGAGTAGTGAACTTTAAAGATTACAAGTAACGTGTTCTATAAACACTTAGAATTTTTGAAAAACTCTTTTGAAAACTTGTGAATTGATTGTGAAGATAGAAATCGAATTGTGAGTAATGTATGATTCATGATGTAGTATCGTGTTTGAAAAATGAAACTAGACCTATTTATAAATGCGAAAAGACAGCTTAGTTTGTTAGTCGATTCACGGTGAAGTTAGTTAAAGTTAATCAAGATTATCGTATAGGTATATTAAAACACATTCACACTTTGAATCAGATTCATTCAAGTTAAAACACTCAATTCACACTTAGAAAGCTTTTAAGAAAGTATTCTTAAGTCTTATGACTTTTTCAAAATATTTAGACTTAGTAAAAAATTTAAGACTTAGAAAAATTTTAAATCTGAGATGAGAATTTCCTCGGATGATTAATACTAAAAAAATATTAAGTTTTCTTAAAACAGAAACAAAACTTTAAGAAATAAGACAAGTAAATCATATAAGTCAAAGTATATTCATTCACATATACATTTTACGAGATAAGGAGAACTGATAGAAATAAAAGATAAGGAAAAGAAAATCCTGGTCTATCGATTCCCCATTGATAGGCTTCGGAATGACCAGCGGTGAAGACTTCGTCTTCTTAGTGCCTTCGATTCCTCTTCACCTTTCGTGGCTGATTCCACTTCAGCCTTGGCAACGATGCCTTTAATCCAGTTCATGTCTACTGAACCGTCGGGGTTGGTCTTGGGTCTGCCCGTTTCATAAAATTTGGAGCGCATAAATCGGCATTGAAGATTTTATCGGCTTCATCGATCGATCGATGATAAAGGTTGGCATCTTCTTTTTCGATCCACTCATGCCACCTAAGGTCTTCGTCACTGGGTGAAGAATCGAGTGCCTTTCAAGATGTACCAATGGTACATCTATCGGCATCTAAATTTTTTTCTTTATATTCTTTGAACCACGCCTTGCGCGACCTTTGGAGGATTGAGTGTACGGTAGAAGAAGTGCGAACTCCGCTTCATCTGCCGCTTTCATCTCCCATTTCCTGACCTCCTTGCTCCATCTCATCTCCAGGACCCTTGTTCTTCTTCTTTAATCGCTTCCTCTCTCTTTCACCATACTAGGGCCTTTTCTTGCCTCATTCTGCGAATCTGTTTTTCCCGAAAGATTCGAGTAGTCGCTCTCTTTTCCTCTTCTCGGTCAAGGTAGATTTGAGGCTGAGTGCTTTGACCAGAGTGGACTCCTCGATCATCTCTCCTTTCCCTTTTTCCTTCACCTCACTGGTTTTTCTGTTTCTTTTATTTACAAACGGGCGATTTCTCTTCCTCTTCCTTCTTCCTTCGTCCTCATCCTCCTTAAGAGCTTCTTCCAGCTGGCTAACCCTCGGTGAAGTGCAGCCACTCATCGATTTGAGCCGAACATCTTCCCTGCTGCATTCACTCAAATCTTGGCCTTAGTGCCAACTTCTTTTGGTCTCTTCTAGGGCAGTGTGAGGTCCGCTCTCTTTCTTGTACCTTCCTTTCCCCCTTTTTGACTTCATTAGCTGGGGTAGTCGGCTTCATCTCTAGATCCTTGCACTTAACCCTAAGTCTCGACTTATCCAGAGCTAATGAGTCAACTACAATGGCATTATAGTCGGTGACCTGATTCCTCACCCTTGCACCTCCTCCTCCAGAGCCTTCACTTTCTCAGCCAAGACAAAGTTAGTAAGAGTTGTAATTTTTTCAATTAAATTTACCTTTACTTCCCTCATGCTTTGGCGATCATGGTCTCCGTGACTACCTTCACCATCTTCTTTGTCTTCCTCTTCATCTTTTTATAGAAGGTTTGTTTGATCTTTTTCTCCATTTGAGCAACAATAGATGAGATAGCCTGATGTTGGGCTTAGGTCATCGTCCTCCTCCTCGGATGAGGATTCGAGACGAGGAGGAAGTGGGAGTTTGGGGTTCGAGATATTTGAGGTAAGGGGATTGGTGAGCTCATCTGGATATCCTCCGAGAAATGAGTAAGAAGGGATCTCAATTTCTCGGAAGGGGGTGAGATTTGTGTTTGTGGAGGGTGGATGTTTGTGTTTGAGATATGTGAATGGTAGATGAGGTTGGTTGTTCAAGTTGTGGAATGGTTGATAGAATGGGGGTGGATTCAGGTTGGGTGGGAGTAGAGGTGGTTTCGGATGGGGTTATGATTGGTTCGGTCGGGATTTGTGTTTGGACTTCGGGAATTGACCGGTTATGCAGGGCAACCGTGGCTATTTTAGAGGCTTGAGGTGCCGGCCGGGCACACATCTTCATTGCCGAGGGAGATTGGGATAGAGAGGGAGAAGAGTTGGTACCTTCCTCCTGGAAAGGGAGAGTGCAGCTTCCTTGGCTGGAGATGGACGAACTTCAATTTGTCCGACTTCCGCTGCAATGTTGAGGACCGGTACCTCCTCCGGAAGTAGTGTTGAAGACACTGTCTGCAGACTGAACTGCTGGAAAAATTCGGAAGCTTGAGACTTCGTCCGAGTCCTCCTCGATGGATAAATTGGTTGTCCTCATCGAGTCCTCGTCCAAGGCTAACGGTAGTGGCGCAGATGACTCTTCTCAAGCTTTCTTTTGAGAGGCTTTGACTAGTCTCCTCCTTGATCTCCTCCTAGGAGACCTTGCCTCTATTGCGCATCCTCACTGTCACTTCGACCACGGTTGGATCCTCGACTTGAAGCAGTTTCTAGTCCGGTCTCGAGTACTGGTTCTGCGGCTGCCTCACGGCCTCTTCTGCTGCTGCTTGCTGCCCTTTGCTCCCTTGTGGCATCGATTCATCATCCGAATCAGGCATTCCTCCCAGCCTCTCATTTTTGTAAGTATTCCCTTATGTTTGGAATACTTCTTCGACCTAACTCCCGATCAGCTCGATTTAATCCTTCGATCAACACAAGTGATTTTGTTGAACAAGGTGTTGTAGAACTTACCACCCATCCTTCTTGACTGATTTTAAAACTAAGCCTCTTTTTCTCTTCCTTGATTTATGAATCAATAACTCTACCCGGTTTATCTCGCACTCCATTCGTAATTGTTCTCATCACACACAATCTAGGTTTGGTTAACCCATCATGCGAGCTTTGTTCTCCTAATACCGACTTTGTCACCACTGTCATCATTAAGTGAAACCTCCTTCTCGGTAGATTTTTCTTCAAGTCTCTTTGGGTCCCTCTATAGGTAACCCTTGCCATCAAATCAAAGCGATTCTTCCTGTTGGTCCCGGAAAGTTGAGTTGAATAAAATCTTAATAAAGCTTTCTAGAACAAAATCTAGAAAGGGGGTTTGAATAGATTTTGTAGATTTTTCAAATCTTTCAAAACCAATTCAAAATGTCGATTAAGCACGGATTAGGATTAACTTCTCAACTTCTTATAAGATCAAAAGCAAGATTGATATACCTGATTTTAGTTAAGATTCTGAATTTAACTCTTGATGTAACACAATTGTAAAATAAATGAAACTAAAGAAAGCAAGAAATAACACTGGATTTATAGTGGTTGGATTTTAAAATCCTACATCCACTCTCCTTCTTCAATTTGAAGAAGGGACTGCTTACTTGCTTACTTTCTCACTTCCAAACTTACAACTTACAACTTGTACAACTCTTCAAATCTTCAATCTCCTAGACTCTTCTTCTAGAAATCTAATCACATAGTGTATATTGGATTTTGAAGATTACGGAAAAGTGTTCTAAAAACACTTAGAACTTTTTGAAATCTCTCTAGGAACTCTTGTGAAAAGATTATGAAATCTCGAGTAGTGAATTGTGTAAATCTAATATGCATAAGTGTTGTATATAAAAATGAAAAACATAGACCTATATATAAGCTCGAGAAAACGGTTAGTTTGTTAGTTAGTTTTAACAAACTTGAAACCGCTAACAAACTTAATCTTGAAAAGCTGTTTAAGACCTCGGTTGATTCTTCCTACTCGTCTGCAGGTGACTTGGTGAAGATTAGCCTTTCTTATTCTACTCGGCTTATCTTGACCTCGTCTCGAGCTCTTCATATTTGTCTCCCGCAGATGACTAAGATTGAGGTTGTCTCCGGATGACTTGTCATTCCTCGTCTCCAAACTGACTTGAACTAATCTTGACCTAGTCGATCGGCTTCGTACTAGAACTTAGTCTTGATTCTTCATCATAGTCTGCTCATCTGGAACAGTCTTTTAACTCATCAAAACAATCTTGGTCTAACAATTTCCCCTTTTTGATGAAGTTAAAACCTACAAGAATAGACACACTCACATTTGAAGTTAGTTCGAGTTTATCAAGATCAATAGATAGGTATATCAAAACATATTCTTCACATTACAACAGCATTTATTCACATATAAAAACTTTAGATCTTTTAGACTCCCTTAAAAAACTTAGAAAACCAAATGAGTCTTCAAGACTTAGTTAAAAATTTGAAAACATTTTTAAGTCGGAGAGATAAAATTCTCGAGATGACTTATACTTAAGAAAATTTTAAGCTTTTCCTTAAGAAAAAAACTTTAAAAAATTAATACAAATAAAATGAATCAAACAAAGTATATTCACATTGGATTTACAAAGATTACATGAGAAGATAATAGAAAAGTAGAAATAAGGAAAAGAAAAATCCTGTTTCTATCAATCTTCCCACTGGTCTTCATCTGCAGTATCATCACCCAATTGAATACTCGCTTCCTAAAGCTTTAGATCTTCATCTTGAGAAAGTCTGATTCAGCCTCTGCCTTCTTCAAAATACCCTTGACCCGATCTAGGTCCAGGATCCATCTGATTTCCTGGCGGGAATGGCATACTCAAAAGCTAGAGAGATCGAGTTGACGTTGAACTCTACATCGGCTTCTTCCGGCGAGACGATGATAGAACTCGCATCTACCTTCTCCATCCACTCATGCCAAGCTAAATCGAGATCTTCTTTGAGTTGCTCCGGGGCCCTTGAGAATATACCGGTAGTATATCCACATTCCCTCCAGATTCTTTTCTCTGTATTCGGTAGCATACTTTCCATGGCTTGACTTAGGAGGAGCAGATGTGTTGTGGAATGGCCTGAATTTCCCCGCCTTGATCCTTAATTAACCATTTCCGCTCGGCGGCCTCCGGGCATTTACGTTGGAGTCTTTCTTCTTTCTCTGCTTCTTCTTTTCTTTCTTGCCAAAATATTCCATCTCTCTCTTAATTCTCTTGATCTGTTCTTCGAGAGATTGGAATAATCAGCTTCCCTCTTCCCTTTTCCTTTAGCAGCGGCCACAGTAATAAGTTCACTGATCTGGGCTCGATCGCTACTTCTTTTCCCTTCCCCTTGGCTCCTTGATTCAGATTCTTTTAATCGAGCCAAGAGCTTCTCGACCTTTCCTCCTCATCTTTCCTTCTCTTCTCCTCATCCTCCTTCAAAGCTTCCTCCGGTTGACTCACTCCTCAGTGGAGAGCGGACTCATCGTATTTGATCCGAAGCTTCCTCCTTGGCTGCCTCCGTGTCAGCCGTGTTGGCCTTCATGCCCACGTCTTTCCTGGTCTCCTCGACCACAGTGTGAGGGCTCGTCTTTTCTCTCGCTTGCCTTTTTCCCCCTTTTTAACTTCAGCGGCCAAGTCTCGAAAGTTTTGCATCCAGAGCGTCGCACTTGACCCTTAAGTCTCGAGTGGTCTACTGACCAACTCATTCACCACCAGCTGATTGTACCCCATAACCTCCTCTTTCAACGCCCTCGGCTCCTCCTCCATTGATTTCACTTTACCAGCCAGACGAGTTAGTGACATCTATAATTTTATCGTAACAAGTTTACCTCAACTTCCTTCATGTGGCTAGCATAGTGTCGATTCTGACTTTGACCATCCTCCTCGTCTTTCTTTCCATTTTTCGTCTAAATGTAGCATTGACCTTCTTCTCGGCGAGGGATAGAATAGAGAGATGGCTGTGGTTGGGCTTAGATCGGTGTCTTCATCCTCGGTTGAGGAGTCGGACGAGGAGATTATTTGTTCGGTTGAGGGGATGGGAGAGGAAATGTATTGTGTTTGAATAGTTGGAAGAGAGGAGTAAGATATTATTGGGATTGGAGAGGTCTGGACTGTAGGGAGAGGTATTTGTTCGAGATGGGGGTGGAAGAGATGTTTGAAGTTGGGTAGAAGGAATGGATAAAGGGGATGGGATAGATTCTGTTAGTGGGGTTTGGATTTGGACTATAGGGAGGTAGGGTCATTGAAGAGGCTCTGGGATACCGGCACTGGGATATCCCTTCATTGCCAATTTGGATTTGTGGGGCTTCGGTGAGGCACGCCTCGAAATCCCAGCACAGGGCATTTCTTCACCGCCAAGTATGGGAGATAAGGTAGGAGATGGGGAAAGACTAGTACTGCCTGCGGAATAGGGAAAGAGCGAGGTTCATCGGTTGGGGAGAGAGGAACCTCCAGGTGACCAACCTCGGCCGCTATCTGAAGGGATGGACCTCCTCTCGGTAGCGAGTTGATAGTTCCATCTCTTTGTTCGGAGCTACGGTTGGTGGATCCTTGAGCTCGGGCTGCTCGTCTTGGCCTCCTTACCAAGGGGATTTCTGCTTCTTCTTCCTCTTCATCATCTCAAGCAACCTTGGCAGAGCAGCAGATGAGCTTTCCCCTTCTTCTTCTCAAGCTTTCACCAACCTCCTCTTCCTCCTCTGAAACATCCTCGGGACCACGGTGTTTTTGAGTTGGACTTGAGGTGCGACCTCAGCTCTTGCTTCATGTCCCTCTGTTTCGACCTCCACTGGAGCCACCTCAACTTGTTCACTGCTGGACCCACGACCCTCAACACTGCGGCCGCTGACCTCGAGCTCTGCCGCATCGGACTCATCATCCGAGTCTGGAATTCCTCCACTGTCATCCTTTGTGAGGATTCCCTTACGCTTGGAGTACTTTTTAGTACCTATTCTCCGGTCGGCCTCCTATTCAGCCCTTCAATCAAAACGGTGATTTTATTGAAGAGACTGATCAGAGAAGTAGGAACCCGACCCTCTGCAGATGACTTGAAAGTCAATCGCTTCTTCTCCTCCCCGAGCTTGTATAAAAGCAAATCCACCCAATTCACTTGCACTCCATCCAAGATGGCTCGCATCACGCACAATCTGGGTTTGGTTAACCCATCATGTGAGCTCTGCTCACCCGATCTTGCCTTAGTAACCACGGTCATCGGCAATCGAAACCTCCTTCTCAACGGGTTCTTCTTTAAATCCTCGCGAGTTCCCTGTAAGTGACCCTTGCCATCATATCGAAGGATTCTTCCCACTCATCTTCTTTGTACGTCAATGGATTAACTCCCTCCATTGGCGTATCAAAATCCTGGCAATATTCTCTCGAGAATAACTCGGTGTCGTTCGTCGATAGAAGTATCAAAACCGTCTGAGTGTCCTCCATTCTCGCCAAAAATTCTCGCACCCAAGAAATCCATTTCTGTTTTGAGGAGACTTTAGTGATAGAAATCCTCTGAGTCGTGAAGCTTCGAGAAGACGAAGGATTTCTGCAGGTCTGGAGTCATTTGTGGTTTGAAATCGACATACATTTACGCTTTCAAACGATTTTTGAAGTATTCCTCATTCATTTTGAAATGAGAAATATTTGTGGAAATGTATGTGGGTTTATAAGTTTTGGTAGTTTTTGAAGAAGATGCCATTGGAAGTTTTTGTGAATTTGTAAAGGGTTTGACAAAATATGCCGGTTTTACGAGAATGGAAAGAAAAAAAAATTTAGGGAAGAAGAAGATGTATTTATAGGGGGAAGATTGGAAAGAGAAACCGCCATTTTTGAAAATATGAATTAATCTCAGCCATTTATTCAAAAAGTTTTTAATGAGTATTAATCAACGGTTAAAAACTAAGATAAACGATTAGGATTCAGCGCGTGAATTGTAATCGCCTTCGAAATGCGTAAATAGTTACTTTATAGATCGTTGATTTGACCGATATAGGTTACTTTATTCGTAGAAGTAAGTATACCCGATGTCGACCACGTGATATCTTACTTCAATGAAGGTTTCCTAAACGAGATGGGTTTGAAAAACAGATCACTTAAAATCGTATAAGTTTTAGAAAGTCATCTCGATAGAATAACCTCGTCTCGATCCTCGAAAACCAACAATTTAAATGTAACTTTTTAGCATTTTTCAAACCAGGTTTAAACAAAACACACTTAGATTTAATTTTTTTTAAAAAAATTTAAAAAAATTTAAGAAACAACATAGACTCGGGTTAAGAATAAAGGAGTTTGAATAAAAGAATTAATCGGTGTTATCTCGAGACCTGTTCCTGCAAAAACATAAACTCAAAAGAAACCATCGAAGCTTAAGGTAAATCAGATAGAATGTTAATAGTCATCTGCTTTTCTACAGGGGTTCAAACCGACTATTATGTCCTTGTTCGATTTACTCAATGTCGACAAGTAATTATCAATTCGTATAAGGTCAATATGACTAATCCTTGATTCTTGATTCCTAAAAGGAGATCAATGATATCAGCTACACGATTGCCCTTTGACACATATCTAGTCCGATAATTCTTTCTAGACATTAATTTAAAGAAAGGAAAAGAAATGAGAAAACAAATGCACACAAATTTAGAAATCAGCTAAAGAAGCATCAAGTAGTCCTAATTCTAAGCACATTTCTTTAAACCTAGACTCACTAATGGTTTTGTAAGAATGTCACTTTTTGTGATTCAAAGTGGCAATTTTCTCAATTCTAATGTCATTCTTTTCAACATGATCCCTAATGAAATGATGCCTAATATCTATATGCTTGCATCTAGAATGTAAAACAGGGTTGTAAGTCATTGCTATTGCACTATTACTATCACAAGTAAATAGGAACAAATGATGTTTGAATATTGTAGTCTCTAAGTCATTGACTAATCCAGAGGAGTTGAGAGCAACAACTTCCGGTGCCATGTATTCACTTCGGTTGTGGAGGTGGCAACAGATGTTTGTTTCTTAGATAACCAAGAAATTAATTTGTTGCCTAAGAATTGACAAGTTCCGTAAGTGGATTTCCTATCAATCTTACATCCTCCAAAGTCTCAATCAATAACTCGTTAGCTCAAAGTTGTCATCACCGGGTACCATAACCCTACTTGCAAGGTTCCTTTGAGATATCTAAGAATTTTCTTAGCAGTCTCCGATGAGTTTTCTTGGGATTAGATCGAATCTTGCACATACCCCAACCGCAAAGGCTATGTCCGGCCTACTTGCAGTGAGATAGAGAAGAGATCCAATCACCCACGATACTCCGTTGCATCGGTGGGTATCCCCGCTCATCTCGAATCCATTGAGAAGTTAGTTGCCATAGGTATTTTGACTTCTCTGCTAGTAATCATTCCAAATTTCTCAATCGATCCTTAGCATACTTAGATCGATGTATAAATATACCCTTACTCATCTGTTTAATTTGTAAGCCTAGAAAGTATGTCAATTCTCCCATCATTGACATTTCAAACTCCGTTTCTTCATGAGAATACTAAACTCTTCACATAATTTCGATTAGGTGAACCAAAAATTATGTCATCTACATAAATTTGAACTAGTAAGATGTTGCCATCTACTTCCTTTCTAAACAAAGTTCTATCAATCTTACCTTTAGAAAAACCATTTGATGTCAAGAAATCGAGATAGAGTATCATACCAAGCTCTGGGAGCTTGTTTCAGTCCATATAGAGCTTTGTTGAGTTTATAGACCTTGTTATTGATCTTAAACCCGTGGAGGCTGCTCTACATAGACCTCTTCAAGTAACACACCATTAAGAAAAGCAGACTTAACATCCATTTGAAAAACTTTGAAAGACTTATATGCAGAAATGCCAAGAACAATCTTATTGCCTCTAATCTCGCAATCGAGCATAGGTTTCATCATAGTCTATTCCCTCAGATCGTGAATAACCTTGTGCAACCAGTCTTGCCTTATTTCGAACAATAATATTGTTCTCATCTGTTTTATTTTTAAACACCCATTTGGTGCCTATAATCTTTCTCGTAAGGGTCTTTCCACTAGATCCCATACATTTTGTCTTTCAAATCGATGCGCTTCTTCCCGCTTGGTCAAGTTATCCAGCTTTGGGTCCGATAATGCTTCCTCAATAGTCTTGGGTTCAAGAAGCGACACATAACAACCGAAAAGACTTTCGTAGTCTAACATCATTCGTGTCCGCACACTACTAGATGGGTCTCCTATAATCGATCGGATGGATGATAGCTTCTCATCCTCTTGCCTATATGAGGAGAAGTATCCTCATCTTGAGTCTCGATCGGCAACTCATCTCGACTCAACCTCGGTGACGTTCCCCCTTCATCACCGACTCGTGCCGATCAACCGATGTCAAAGGTGTCTCGATTCAAGGAGTCGATCAAGTTGTCTTCTCGATTATCGGATGGGGATTCTTCTTCATCCGATTCTCAATCAAGAGTAGGTAGATAAATAGTTCTATGTTTAGTCTTGGATAATTCAATTTTATCTAGATTTTCGAAATTTGATTCACTTTTTCTCGAGAAGGAATACAACTCATCAAAAACAACATGAGGAGTTTCCTCCACACAAAGGGTTGTCTTGTTAAAAACTCTAAATGCCTTTGAAGTATTAGAATATCCTAAGAATATTCCATCACCGCTTTAGCATCAAAAGTTCTTAACTTAGATTTCCCATTGTTATGAATGAAACACTTACAACCAAAAGCTTTGAAGTATGAGATTCTTGGAATCTTACCCTTCCAAATCTCATAAGAGTCTTACCCTTATCTTTGACAACTAAGCACACTGCTCGGGTATAGCAAGTCGTGTTGATAGCTTCACCCATAACCTATGAGGGTATTATACTCAGCTAACATGCTCTTGTCCGCTTCCTTCAAAGTTCTATTCCTTCTTTCAACCACTCCATTTTGTTGAGGAGTTCTTGCTGAAGATGTCTCATGAATAATTCCAAACTCATTGAAGAAATTAGATAAACAAGAATTCAAAAATTTTGTACCCTTATCACTCCCGATTTTAATAATATTAACTCCCTTCTCATTCTCGAATTTGTCTGAACAGATCAGAATCTTGTTCATAGTCTCATTTTTCTTGAAAAGAAATATGACCCAAGTGTATCTAGAAAAGTCATCTACTACAACAAGAGTATATTTCCTTCCACCGAAACCGAGAGGAGTAACAGGTCCAAATAAATCCAGATGAAGAAGTTGCAACACTCTTTCGGATGAGGAGGAGTTAATACTCTTAAATGAGTGTCTAGGCTGTTTACCTTTTCGACAAGCATCACATTTAAGATCGCTTGATAAAAGTTTTTCGTAATCCCTTAACAAGGTTCTTCTTAGCCGACTTACTAAGGGTCTTGAAATTGGATGACTAAGCCTTTTATGCCATAGCCAAATTGATATTTTCTCCACCCTTAGCCATCGACAAGTATCTTGGGAACAACTATTAAAGTTGGCCACATAGACATTACCCTGTCTCAAGCCGCTTAATAGTACCTTATCTCGAGGAATTATCCAAAATATCACATTTATCTCTTGAAAACTTTACGTAAAAACCTTTATCACAAAGCCGAGAAACAGATAATGATTATGTTTCAAACCTTTAACAAAATATACCTCAGATACCTGAATATCCTTGATAATCAAAGTACCTACACCTTTAGTCCGACCACAATTATTATCACCAAATACAACTCTTGGACCATCAATGCTTTGAAAATTTGATAACGACTTCTTGTTATGGGTCATATGTTGTGAATGACCCACTGTCAATGTACCATATTGAAGCTAAGATCTCTTCCTTAAGTGATGATCCACTGTGAATCCTGTAAAACAGATTAGTTTTGAGGTACCCTAGTGATCTTGGGTCCTTTTGGGTCAAGAATCACTTTAGGAATCCAAACAAACATCTCACCTGTAGACAATAAGTCGACTCGGATTTTCTACCAAATCTGTCTACAATAATATCATTTTTAAATGACAACTTGTTGTATTCAGATTGGGTAATTTTCCTAAACTTAGGAAATGTAGGATAGCATTTGCTCCTTCCATCAAAAGAATTATAATAAGAAAATCTTCTTATTTTGGTTCTTGGATTCCTTCTAGTCTGATAGGGAGTTTTCAATGAATTCTTGGTTTCAGATCGAAGATGTAGTCCTTATCTCGACTAGTTGGTTTCCATGGACCAATTTTAATATCCTTTGATTGAAGCAGATGCTTTCACAAATTTTCTAGGTTTTTGAACATCTGATTTATTGTTCCTATCATAACCAAGACCTATCTTATCATGAGATTTTTTAGAAGTATTAAAAATATGATCTATTACCGATTGTGAATTATTAAGTGACTACCACCGCTTCCGATACCACTTGTTGGTCCCGGAAAGTTGAGTTGAATAAAATCTTAATAAAGCTTTCTAGAACAAAATCTAGAAAGGGGGGTTTGAATAGATTTTGTAGATTTTTCAAATCTTTCAAAACCAATTCAAAATGTCGATTAAGCACAATGGATTAGGATTAACTTCTCAACTTCTTATAAGATCAAAAGCAAGATTGATATACTTGATTTTAGTTAAGATTCTGAATTTAACTCTTGATGTAACACAATTGTAAAATAAACAGAAACTAAAGAAAGCAAGAAATAACACAGGATTTATAGTGGTTCGGATTTTAAAATCCTACATCCACTCTCCTTCTTCAATTTGAAGAAGGGACTCACATCGCTTACTTTCTCACTTCCAGACTTACAACTTACAACTTGTACAACTCTTCAAATCTTCAATCTCCTAGACTCTTCTTCTAGAAATCTAATTGTTACAGTGTATATTGGATTTTGAAGATTACAGGAAAAGTGTTCTAAAAACACTTAGAACTTTTGAAATCTCTCTAGGAACTCTTGTGAAAAGATTATGAAATCTGAGTAGTGAATTGTGTAAATCTAATATGCATAAGTGTTGTATATAAAAATGAAAAACATAGACCTATATATAAGCTCGAGAAAACAGCTTAGTTTGTTAGTTAGTTTTAACAAACTTGAAACTGCTTAACAAACTTAATCTTGAAAACTGTTTAAGACCTCGCTGATTCTTCCTACTCGTCTGCATAAATGACTTGGTGAAGATTAGCCTTTCTTATTCTACTCGGCTTATCTTGACCTCGTCTCGAGCTCTTCATATTTGTCTCCCGCAGATGACTAAGATTGAGGTTGTCTCAGCATGACTTGTCATTCCTCGTCTCCAGTGACTTGAACTAATCTTGACCTAGTCTCGATCACCTTCGTACTAGAACTTAGTCTTCGCTTCTTCATCATAGTCTGCTCATCTCGGAGCAGTCTTTTAACTCATCAAAACAATCTTGGTCTAACACTTCCCACTCGTCCTCCTTGTATGTCAAAGGATTAACTCCTCCATTGATGTGTTCAAAATTCTTGCAATATTTTCTCTGGAGTAGGAGAGAACAGTTCCATCGATCGTTGTATCAAACCCCTCCCGGGTATCCTTCATGTTGGCTAAAAACTCTGCCCCAAGCAAATCAGCTTCTATTCTCGGGGTGATTTCATCGACACGAATCCCCTTAATCTAGATGCTTCCAATAGTTGAAGGATTTCTGCAAATTCTCTATCCCGAAAGTGATTTCGAAATCCACATACATTTCTCGCTTTCAATTTGCTTTTGAATGTTTTTTCATTCATTTTAAAACCAGATGTTTTCAAAACAAGATATGTGGGTTTCTTGGTAGTTTTTTAAGAAGAAGCCATGGTGAAGCAGGTTGAGAATTTGAGAGATTTTACAGGAAAAGATGCTGAAATTTGTAAAAGTAAATTTTGAAATAACGAAGGTAAGTTTTTAAATTTGAAGGAGAGAAAGGGAAAAGAATGGAAGATGATACGTGGCAAGATCTCGGAAATAATTTTTAATCGTTGATTAATGAAGGCGCGTGAGATATATCAACAAAGCTCTGCGAAAAAAGCCGCTTCAATTCGGGCGCGTGGCATTAACGCTGCCTTGATTTGTGTAATAGGTTTTCTTTATGCAGAGGTAATTAGTATACTTGACGTAAGCCAAAATATACCTTTCTTTGCATAAAGGTTTCCTATTTCAGCATCGGGTTTTATCAAACTTGGTTAAAAATGACCTTGTCTTATATTCTTAAGAAATTCCTCCGAGTCCGATTTTGAAAAACACAAAATTTTAATGCCGTAGATTGAACACAACATTTTCAATTCAAAAGAAATTCATCAAGATTATTTGAGAACTAACAGTTTGGGAAAGTTATTTTGAAAACAACATTTTTCAAGAAATGTGTAGACAAAGGTGAGGTGATTTTCGGATTAGAGAGTTTTAGAACCGATTTATTAAGGCCGGCACACTGCTCTGCAATCACACTCATCAAAACTATCGTAGCCGAGGTAGATCGGATAGAGTGCAGATAGTCACTGCTTTTTCAAGAAATCACCGACTATTGTGCCCTAATCTGATTTACCAAATGTCGAATAAGTAATCATCAAGTCGATAAGGTCAATATGACTAATTCTTGATTCTTGATTCCTAAGAAGGAAATCAATGATATCAGCTACCCGATTGTCCTTTGACTCATATCTAGTCCGATAATTCTTTCTAGACATTTATTTAAAGAAAGGAAAGAAAGAAATAAGGAAAACAATTATTAGATGCAAGCAATGATAATTAAAAATCAGCCAATGATGCATCAAGTAATCCTAATTCTAAACATAGTTCTTTAAATCTAGAAATAGCTAAAGGTTTTGTAAGAATATCTCGCTCTTTGTGATTCGGTGGCTATCTTTTCAATTCTAATATCATTCTTTTCCACATGATCTCTAATGAGATGATGTCTCGATGTCTATATGCATACACCTAGAATGCAGAATAGGATTGTATGACATTGCTATTGCACTATTACTATCACGTAGATGGGAACATATGATGTTTGAATGTTATAATCTCTAAGCTACCGACTAATCCGGAGGAGTTGAGAGCAACAACTTCCAGTGCCATGTATTCACCTCGGTTGTGGAGGTGGCAATGATGTTTGTTTCTTAGATAACCAAGAAATTAATTTGTTGCCTAAGAATTGACAAGTTCCTAAAGTGGATTTCCTATCAATCTTACAACCTCCAATGTCTCGAGTCTCGAATATCCCGCCAGCCTAAAAGTTGTCATCGATTGGGTACCATAACCCTACTTGCAAAGTTCCTTTGAGATATTTGAGGATTTTCTTAGCGGTCTCCGGATGGGTTTTCTTGGGATTAGACTGGAATCTTGCACATACCCCAACCGCAAAAGCTATGTCTGGCCTACTTGCGGTGAGATAGAGAAGGGATGCAATCGACCCACGATACTCCGTTGCATCCGTGGGTATCCCCGCTCATCCGAATCCATAGAGAAGTTAGTTGTCATAGGTATTTTAACTTCCCTACTAGTAGTCATCCCAAATTTCTCAATCGGGTCCTTAGCATATTTAGTCGATGTATAAAGATACCCTTACTCATCTCGCTTAATCTGCAAGCCTAGAAAATATGTTAATTCACCCATCATTGACATTTCAAACCTATTTTTCATGAGAACACTGAAATCTTCACATAATTTCGTATTAGGTGAACCAAAACTAATATCATCTACATAAATTTGAACCAACAAGATGTTACCATCTATTTCCTTTCTAAACAAAGTCCTATCTATCTTACCTTTTGAAAATCCATTTGATATTAAGAATTCAGATAAGGTATCATACCAAGCCCTGGGAGCTTGTTTCAGTCCATATAGGGCCTTTTTGAGTTTATAGACCTTGTTATTGATCTTAAACCCGGGAGGCCGCTCCACATAGACTTTCTCAAGTAACACACCATTAAGGAAAGCAGACTTAACATCCATTTGAAAGACTTTGAAAGATTTATAAGCAAGAAATGTCAAGAACAACCTTATTGCTTCTAATCGCAACCGGAGCATAGGTTTCATCATAGTCTATCCCTTCGCATCGTGAGTAACATTGAGCTACCAATCTTGTCTTATTACGAACAAAAATGTTGTTCTCATTTGTTTTATTTTTAAACACCCATTTGGTGCCTATAATCTTTCTATGTAAGGGTCTTTCCACTAATTACCAAACATTCTCGCTTCTTTTCAAACCGATGCAGCTTCTTCCGCATGGCTGTTATCCATTTGGATCTCGATAGAGCTTCCTCAATAGACTTAGGTTCGAGAAGTGATACATAACTGAATAGACTTTCGTAGTTCAACATCATTCGTGTCTCGCACACTACTTGATGGGTCTCCAATAATCTGGCCGATGGATGATAACTTCTCATCCTCTTGCCTATTTGAGTAGAAGGATCCTCATCTTGAGACTCGGCGAGTCAACTTATCTCGACTCTACCCGAGCCGACGTTCCCCCTTCATCTGCCGACCCCGCTAATCGGTTGATGTCAAGGGTGTCTCCTCGATGGAGTCTCAAGAGAAGTTGTCTTCTCGATTATCATATGGGGATTCTTCTTCATCTCGAATCGACTCAAGACTAGGTAGATAGAAGTTTCTATGTTTAGTTTTGGTTAGTTTAATCTTATCTAGATCATTAGAAATTTGATTCACTTTATCTCGAGAAGGAATACAATTCATCAAAAACCACATGAGGGATTTCTTCCACACAAAGAGTTGTCTTGTTGAAAACTCTAAATGCTTTGGAGGTGTTAGAATATCCCAAGAATATTCCATCACCGCCTTAGCATCAAAAGTTCTCACTTAGACTTCCCATTGTTATGGATGAAACATTTACAACCAAAAGCTATGAAATATGAGATTCTTGGAATCTTACCCTTCCAAATCTCATATGGAGTCTTACCCTTGTCTTTAACAACCAAGCACCTGCTGGGTATAACAAGTCGTGTTGATGGCTTCACCGTAACCTGTGAGGGGTTCCATACTTGGCTAACATGCTCCGGCCGCCTCCTTCAAGGTTCTATTCCTTCTTTTAACTACTCCATTTTGTTGTGGAGTTCTTGCCTGATGATGTCTCGTGAATAATTCCACACTCATTGAAAAAGTTAGATAAACAAGAATTTAAAAATTCAAAGGTGCCCTTATCACTCCTTATTTTAATAATATTAACACCTTTCTCATTTTGAATGCATGCAGACAGATCGGGGATCTTGTTTATAGTCTCATTTTTCTTGAAAAGAAATATAACCCAAGTGTATCTAGAAAAATCATCTACCACAACAAGAGTATATTTCCTTCCACCGAAGCCGAGAGGTGAATCAGTCCAAACAGATCAAGATGAAGAAGTTGTAAAACTCTTTCGTATGATGAGGTGTTAATACTTTTAAAA
Organism: Paraleonurus japonicus; assembly: GCA_030762865.1. Taxonomy (NCBI): domain Eukaryota; kingdom Viridiplantae; phylum Streptophyta; class Magnoliopsida; order Lamiales; family Lamiaceae; genus Paraleonurus; species Paraleonurus japonicus. The sequence continues at coordinate 18,819,950 of CM061061.1, read as the reverse complement.
GAGTGTCTCGGGCCGTTTACCTTTTTTACAAGCATCACATTTCGTATCAAGTAGAACAAAGTTCCTTAGGTAATCCCTTAACAAGATTCTTTCTAGCCGACTTACTAAGGGTTTTAAAGTTCGATGACTAAGCCTCTTGTGCCATAGCCACCGAGGTCATCTCCACCCTTAGCTATCGTGACACGTATCTTTGGGACAACTATTAAAGTTTGCCACATAGACATTACCATGTCTGAAACCAGTTAGAAGTACCTTGTCTGAGGAACTATCTAAGATATCACATTTATCTTTAGAAAATTTGACAAGAAAACCTTTATCACAAAGTTGGGAAACAGGATAATGATTATGTTTTAAACTCTCTACAAAATATACCTCGTATACTGAACATCCTTGATAATCAAAGTACCTACTCCTTTAGTCTGCCCACAATTGTTGTCTCCAAATAATACTCTAAGACCATCAATATTATGAAAATTTGATAGTAGCTTCTTGTTACAAGTCATATGTTGTGAATAAACCACCGTCTATGTACCATATAGAAGCTAAGATCTCCTCCTTGAGTGATGATCCCTGTGAGTCCTGTAAAACAGTTAGTTATAAGGTACCCTAGTGATCTTGGGTCATTGAAGGTCAAACATCACTTTGGGTAACCAAACAAACATCTTATTATCTAATAACAAAAGCAGACTTGAAATTGCGTCTACAATTATATCACTTTTAAATGATAATTTGTTGTATTTAGATTTAGTAATTTTCTTGAACTTAGGAAAAGTGGGATAACATCTACTTCTCCCATCAAAAGGACTATAATAAGAATTTCTTCTTATCTTAGTTCTTGGAACTCTCTTAGTCGATATGGAATCCTCAATTTGAATTTTGGTTTTCGATCGGGAGATGCGGTCCTTATCGACTAAGTGGTTTCCAAGGACCAATTTTAATCTCTTTTGAGGTTTCAGACGCCTTCACAAATTTCCTAGGTTTCGAACATCGATTTATTATTTCTATCATAACCAAGACCTCGTTTTGTCATGGGATTTTTAGAAGTACTAAAGATGTGATCTATTACTAATTGTGAATTATTAAATTGACTTATTTTGAAGACAAGCTTCTCATTGTCTTTCTTAATTAATTCATTCTCGGCCAGATCGTCTCAAATTTATCTTTTAAAGATTTCAATTCATTTTCTAATCTTTCGCAAAGGTGGCTGATGTACTAGCCTTAGCACAGGGTAAACATTCCCCCTTGAATGTTTCCTCGGACTGAGTAGTTCACCACCGCTTGCCTTTGGCTAGAATCTGGAATTTGATCTTTTAAAGTCAAATTCTCTGTCTCTAGCTGTTTATAAGCAGCCAAGGACTTCTTTAAGTCTCTCAATAACCCTTGAATAACATTTTGATCATTATAAAGCAGTTATAAGAGTCATTATCGGAAGAGGAATAATAATCTACCTCTTTGGCCATAAGACAGATTTCATTGTGCGATCCAAAATCGAGATGAGGATGATGAAGATAATGATTTTCTTGATTCCTTTTCTTTAGCCTTGAGAAGAGTCCTTTGATCTCGCAAATCTCCTGTCTCTCTTCCTCCTTTTCTCTTCTATTTCTTTAGGAGTCGGTGAGGACAGTCATAGGTGAAGTGTCTGGCTTGTTACAGTGTAACAAGTATCACTCCTATCCTGATCTAGAGCTTGTAGGATTTCTTTTAGCGGGAGATCTCAACCTCCTTGTCGGCTCCTACTCTTATTATCATCTGTAGAAACATCTTCCTTTCTTCTTGATTTGGATCTGGATCTGTCTTTACCTCGCAAATCTCAATTTATTGCGCTTATATTTCATTCTTAATTTGTCATACCTTTTTGGTGAGCAAAGCCATCTGCTCCTTCAGAGATAGATCGGCTCCTCTGATTCGGACTTTGTCTTCTTTATTGACAAAGGCAACAGACTTAGATGATGTGCTTGACTCAACTTCATCTTCCTCGTCTTCGATTTGGATATCATACTCTAATACCTTAAGATGTGAGAACAAGGTATGATGTGTTATTGAGGATAGATTTTGTGTGGCTTTGAGAATATTAGTCTTCTCTCTCCACCATTTGCTTAAAGACCTCGGCACCTTGTTGTTGATCTCTTTTTCAAGATATGTTTTACCCAAATCACCGCTTTGTTCATAAGATTAGTTAGTCTAACATCCATTGATCAACGGTTTCTCCTTCTTTCATTTTAATTGTATCAAAGATATGCAATCGATTGCGGCTTGTTCTCTTTGACTTGATCGGATCCCTCACAAATCCCGGCAAGAGTTTCCCACATTTCCTTGGCAGCCTTGCATCTTTTCACCTTTTCTATCCAGTCTTTACTCAAAGTTTCAATGATCTCTGTTCTAGCAACCTGATCCAAATTATGGATCTTTCTTTCATCACTAGTTAGTTACGAGCTCTTTTTCTCTTGTCGACTCTTGATTGGTGATTCGGTGCCACTTCTTGGTGCCTCCATGATAAAATTTAATAGGTCCTTCTTCAAGAACCTCCTCCATCCTATCATGGATTGCCTTGAGGTGATTTTCCATCCTGAATTTCCAATAGTCATATTTCATCAATTGAAAATTCGGGTAAACTCCTGAATTTCTTGTTCTTGCCGAGATGACATGATGAGATAAGACAACAACAACTTACACATCTTGATTAGTAGCAGAGTTAGTGAAATAAAGAAGATGAAGATAATCAAGAATAAATTTTAGAATCTTGGTTAAGACCTAAAATTAATATCGGAAACAGACTTAACAACGCTCTGATACCACTTGTTGGTCCCACTTAGTTGAGTAGATTAAAGGAAACTTGAATCGGCCTTCTAGGAAAAATCTAGAAGGGGGGGGATTGAATAGATTTTTCGATTTTACAAATCTTTCAAAACTTATTCAAAACACCAAAGTTACACAATGAATTCAATTTTAAACTCAACTTTATTCGGATCAAAAGCACACCGATATTTAGTCTAACTTGAATTAAAATTAATCTTTGATTGATAAATCAAATTAAAAGAAACAGATAAGTAAAGTAAAGCAATAAAGAACACCAAGATTTATAGTGGTTCGGATTATGAATAATCCTACATCCACTCTCCTTCTTCAACTTGAAGAAGGGACTCGCTACCACTTACTTACTTTCAATCCAACTTACAGTTTTACAACTTCGTGAAGATCTTCAAATCTTCAATCTCCTAAATTCTTCTCTAAAATCTAACTATTACGGTGAGTAGTGAACTTTAAAGATTACAAGTAACGTGTTCTATAAACACTTAGAATTTTTGAAAAACTCTTTTGAAAACTTGTGAATTGATTGTGAAGATAGAAATCAATTTTGAGTAATGTATGATTCGTGATGTAGTACTATGTTTGAAAAATGAAAATAGACCTATTTATAAGTCGAAAAGACAGTTTGTTTGTTAGTCGGTTCTAACAAACTAAAAGCTGCTCAACAAACTTAATCTTGAAAACTGCTTCGCTCCTCGGTGATTTATCCTACTCGTCTGCCGGTGACTTGGTCAAGACTCGCCTTTCTTATTCTACTCGGCTAATCTTGACCTCGTCTCGAGCTCTTCATAATCGTCTCCTGCAGATGACTAGATTTGAGCTTGTCTCCGGATGACTTGCAACCTTTTATTTTTCAGCTAACTCGTCCAGTCCTTGACCTAGTCTCGATCGCCTTAGCACTAGACCTTGATCTCGATTGTTCTTCATAGTCGCCCGCTCATCTAGATTTATCTTTTCAACTCATCAAAACATTTCTTGATCTAACAAATATTGTTCGCAATAATTATGACATTGAAGTATCATATCACAAAGGGTGGCGTGCATCGAAATAGCAAAAGACCAAATTCTTGGTAGTTATGACGAATCTTATGATCATCTTAGATGGTATGTAGAGGCTGTACATAGAACCAAACCGGGAAGTGTGGCTTTTATCGAGCGGTGACCAATATACTAATTGTTTTGAAAGGTTATTAATTTCTTTTAAGGCGTGCATGGATAGGTTCTAAACATGCCGACCGATGTTGTTCCTTGATGACACTTTCCTCAAGGGGCGGGCCAAAGGCATCTTGTTGACAGCCACTGCCAAAGACGGGAACAATGATACACATTTCTATTTTTGTTTCTGCTCACTCTTGTTTTTTATCTTGTTTCTGCACTTCTTTTTTATTTTACCAATTAAGAATCAAGGTTCAAACAGGAAGGGAGGCGAGAAATTAGATATTGAAGTAATTAATTTTGAATTTGACTTAAAAAATAATGATATCATTACTCTATAAACATACATACATTACATTTTTACGAGTACATATTGATGTAGAAACCAATGGTTGGTGTCTGTATCCTTAAATGTGTAAGCTTTGATGGTGAAAGCAATTTTGTGGTCTTGTGATTAATGAATTAAGGGTCGATCTTCGGTGAAACTTGTTTATCGTATAAAACTAATATTATTATATTTATTTAGTAATATCATTGTATTTAAAAATTAATATTATCATATTTATTTATCTGTGTGTAAAATATAATAAAAAATCCAATTTCATTGTGTGATTAAATTTCATGGGACAGTTTATCTTAAGTTAAAAAAGGTATCTGCATTCACTTCTTTGAAAAAATATACGTACTCGTAGGCTTTGTTTGTAATGAGATGATTAAGGGATGTTTGGTTACAAATTCTCCGGTGGGAATAGAAATGAAGTTGAAAGGATAATTATGATGATTAATGAAAATAAAAAATGATCAATTCACTATGTTCCCACCTAAATAAGACAATTATTATCTCATTTTAATTAACCAATTCTCTTATAATAATTTATTCCCAATCGTTCCCCTAATCCGTAGCCAACAACAATGTGTCGTCCATTTTATTCCAAAATTAGTGCAACACACTAAGGGCCCGTTTACTTGAGGGTTATCCAGAGATAACCCGGGATAAAAAAATTTATTTATCATTTTATTCCAAAAAAAAATCATTTTAGGCGTATGAATGATTTTTTTATCCTGCATTATTCCTAGAAAACCCTCAAAGTAAATGGGCCCTAATAAATGTAACCATTATTGAGATAATTCTATATCCAACATATTTATTTTATTAAGAGGACGTAGAAGAATAAGAGATTTTTATTATCATATTTATTGAAAAAATTGAACTAATCGCCACCTAAATTAAATAAAATAATACTGGTTTAATTATTCCAACTGTGGAGGAGGGAGGGACCAATAATGAATCAAATTACATTAAGACTCATACAAATACATGGGTGATAAGGTTGAATAAACAAAGCCATATTTGATAAATGAAAGAAGAAGGGCACATTCCTTGAACCAAATGATGATGGAAGGCAGGGATGATATTGAGATTAGGATTTGGCAATGTATTGTATATATAAATTTCAACATACAATTTTGTTAGTATTAGTTGGCAAAAATTTGTGCTGAATCAAGTGCATAACAAGAACTTTATTTTTACTATTACTATAATTCACATGAACTATCACCGTAACATATAATATAACGGTGAATGTGTATGATAGTGATAGTGAATTTGCATAATAATAATAATGAATGTAGATGGTAGTGATAATAAAAATAAAGTTAATAGTATACACTCATGTTGGTCCCGATTGGTTGAGTTGATTAAGAAAACTTGAGTTAACCTTCTATGATAAAATCTAGAAGGGGGTTGAATAGATTTTATAGATTTTTTTTTTTAAAACTTTTTAAATCTTACTCAAAACTTCAAAGTTACACAAATGGAAATTCAGTTTTGAACTCAACTTGAACAAGATCAAAAGCAAACCGATATTTTAGTTCTAACTTTGATTCTACAAATCTATCTTTGATTTGTTAAGCGGAATTTGTAAAAATCAAGTAAGTAAAACAAAGCAATAAAGAACACCGATTTATAGTGGTTCGGATTATAACAATTCTACATCCACTCTCCTTCTTCAAACTTTGAAGAAGGGTCTCTTCTACCGCTTACTTACTCACTTTTCAATCGTACAACTTACAAATTACATTCAATCTTCTAAACTATTCTTGAAAAATCTAATTCTAGAGTAATAGAAGAGTGTTTGAAGAAGTATATGAAAAAGTGTTCTATAAACACTTAGAAAAATCTATGATGAAATCCTTGAAAATAATTTTTGTGCTTTTTCGAAAAATTGTGAATTGTGAGAATCATTGCTAAAATGAATAATTCATGTGATCTCCTAATATTTTTCTAATGAAGTGCCTAGACCTATTTATAAGTCTAAAAAGACAGTTAGTTTGTTAATTAGTTTTAACAAACTAGAAACCGCTCAACAATCTTATTCTTGGAAACCGCTCTAGACCTCACTGATTTTATTCTACTCGTCTGCACTGACTTGGTGAAGACTCGCCTTTCTTATTCTACTCAAATTGTCTTGACCTCGTCTCGAGCTCTTCATACTTGTCTCCCGCAGATGACTAGACTTGAGCTTGTCTCCGGATGACTTGTAATCTTCCAAGTCTTGGTGACTAGTTCGGTCCTCGACCTCGTCGATCGCCTTAGTATAAGGACTTAATCTCGGCTATTCTTCAAAGTCGTCTCGATCATCTCGAATCTTCTTTTAAATCATCAAAACTTCTTGATCTAACAATTTCCCCCTTTTTGATGAAGTTAAAACCTACAAGGAATAAACACACTCACAAATTGAAGTTAGTTCTAGAGTTAGTAATCGATAGGTATATTAGAGCACATTTTCACATTAAAATGATTCATCCAAATTAAAGCACTTAATTCATAAAAACTTTTAGACTCTTCAAATATTTAGAAAAAAATGAGTCTTAGGACTTAGAAAAATTTTAGAAAATTTTAAGTCCGAGAGATAAATTTCTCGAGATGATTTATACTTAGAAAATTTTAAGATTTCTTAAAGCGTAAAAAAACTTTAAAAAATAAGACAAGTATTTCACGTAAGTCCAAGTATATTTATTCACATATTTACAATTTACAAATAGGTGAACTGATAGAAATAAAAGATAAGGAAAAGAAAATCCTGTCTATCAAATTCCCCATCGGCTTGCTTCTCGGAATGTTCAAACCGCTTGAAAATCCTCGCTCTGAGCCGCTTGAGTTCATTCTCGTCTGTGAACTCGGATTCTCTTTCAGCTTTGATGATGACCGATTGACTCATTCCATGTCTCGGAGATCCATCCTCATTCAGCTTCGGAGAGACTTGCTCATAGGCCGGAGCGACAAGATCGCAGCTTGAACACTGATGTGCCTCATTTAGCGATCTTCCATATAAATCAAGATCCTCTTTCTCCATCCACTCGTGCCATTGCTGTCTTCATCACCGCACCGGATTGAGATGCCTTCAAGATGTACTAAAAGTACATCCATCTCAGCATCCAGAGCTTTCTTTTTGTATTCACCGGTGAACTGCATACACCATTTTAGGAGGAGCTGATGAGCGGTGGACAGTCGGAAGTCTCGCTTCATCGGTGCCTTCGATACCCACTTCCGAGTGTCCCTGTCCCCACTTGACTCCGCCTTACCCGGCTTCTTCAGTCTTTTCTTCTCTCGCTTCTCATACTTCTCCTTCTCGGCATGTATTCTTCTAATTAGCTCACCGAGAGGTTTGAGAAGTCGTTCTTTCCTCTTGCGCTCGGCCGCTTCTGGGTTTCACCGCTCACCGATGAAGACTTCTCTGCTGCCGCTTTTCCTTTACCCTTGCCCTTGGCCTCGGGTTTCTCGGTTTCTTTCATCTTGGCCAGCCTTCTCAGTCTTCTCCTCCTCCTCCTTTCTCCTCTTCTCCTTATCCTCACGGATGGCCTCCTCAACTGGGTCACCCTCGGTTGCAAGGCAGCCGGTTCGTCGATTTGATCTTGATTTCGGCCTTGGCCGCCTCCAACTCACCTGAGTCTACCTTTGAGTCAAGCTTGTCTCGTGAGGGACATGACTCCACTGTGAGGGTGTCCATTCTTCCTTCAGCCTCCTTCCCCTATTTTGACTTCATCTTGCAGGTCCGGAGCTATTTTTCCAAGGCAGAGCAACGAACCCCGAAGTCTGCGTCTGATCCAAGTGAGAGCATTGACCAGGACTTCGTTGTCTGCGGCCACTTTTTGCTTGAGCACCTTCACCTCCTCCTCCGGGTTACTCAGTAGGGTACCAACAGCGGTGCCAAGGTTGGCTGATAGGTTGCGAGTGATGTTAACCTCGGCAATCTGCATGTTGGCGAGCATTGTATCGGTGGATCGAATCACATTCCTCGCCTTTTCTCTCCATCAGCCTTTGAACCTTGGTTATAATCTGCTTGTGTAAATCCTCAAAGGCCGAGGAGATGGCAAAATTAGATCGGTCTCTTCCTCAATCGATGAGGAAGAGGGGGTGGGAAGTAGTTGGACTTGGGAGCTCATGTGGATATCTCCAAAGATGTTGGAGGTATCCACGGGTTGGGGTTCATAAGGTTGGGAGGAAGTAGGGCGTCGATGGTGGTGGAGGGGAATTTCGGGTGGGGGTGAAGATGGAGGGTGGTATTTCGGATGAAGTGGGTGGTGGAGAAGGGGTTGGCTGTGGGATAGTAGGTTGGGGTGGGCTGTGAGAGAGAGTTGGAGAAGATGGGAGTAAGAGTGGTGGAGAGATAGTAGATATGGGGGTGGGGGAGTAGGCGGGTCCGGTGAGGAAGGACAAGATATCGGATGGGGAGGGTGGAGGAGATGAGATTTGGGTTTGAGGAAGGGAAGATGAGGTTGTGGCTTAGACTATAGTGGGAGTAGGTCGCTTTTAGAGGCTCGAGGTGCCGGCTGGGTCACCTCTTCATCGCCAGAGTGGGCCGGAGAGGGGGAGGGAGAGAATTGTACTGTCTGTGAGTGGGGAAGGGTCCTCTCGCAGCCGATTTCCTGAACATCCTCTCGATTGGACCACTTTAGCCGCTATTTCCAACGTAAGTGCCTCTTCACCAACAGATCGGGCCGATCAACAGAGGTTCCCCTAGCTGAGATTTTCACCAACCTCCTCCTCCTCTTAGCCTTCTCCTTCGACTTCATTGGGCTGTGAAGCCTCAGTGAGCTCACCGTCTAGCTTCTTCCCTTTCCTCTTCTTCTTCTTCAGCCTCCTCGGCTGATGGATCCCGAGCCCCGACCTCAGTGCTCCTTCATCTCGAGTCGGCCAAGCCCCGAGCGGCTTATCCTTGGTCACAGCCCTTTTTGCTTTGTGTAGGCTCGACTCCATCAGCCAGATTGATCTCGGCTATCGGCATATCCTCCAATATCACCGTCACCTTATTAAACAGACCGGTGATTGATCTCGCCTCGCCACTTCCCATTGACTACCTCCAGCCTCTTCCTTTCGCCTCGAATCCGCCAGAATATCCCAGCCCATTGGCTTGCACTCCATCAATAATAGCCTCATGCAAAGGCCACCTGGGTCTCACACCCATCATGGGAGTTCTGCTCCCTAAAATGACCTTCGCCAATATCGTCATTAGCAGACGATATCTCCGTCGAGCATTTTCTTCTTCTTCGGACCTCCTATCCCTCATTGAGTTCCCGGCAATCAACTCGAACGATTCCACCCAATCGTCTGATTTATATGTGAGGGGTTTACTCCTTCACCGCTTGTGTTGAAAATACGCGCCACCTCTCGGAGTTCTTGTTAACACCTCACCGTAGACACGGGTTTTGAAAATCCCATTCTCATAGGTCCCATTGGCATAAAACTCTATGCCTCTCATATCCAAGGTTTTATTGGAGGTGGATTTCTTGGAACAGAAAGTCCTCAATCCCGACCTCTCCAATAAATTGAGGATCTGTCTCGATTCACCATCGGTGGTGGTATCAAAGTCGACGTACATCTCCGACTTGATCTTCTTGTTGTATGTCTCGGTGTGTACTTCCACCATTGTTGATGTTACTCCTAATCGTTTTTAGTAAGGCTCATGAAAGAATTTGGCTAAGAGTTTTTGAAAATTTTCGGAGTATAAGTATAGTATTACGAAAGTGAAAAAGTTTGATTGAAGAAGAAGATGTATTTATAGGAGGAAAAATTGGAAAGAGAAACCGCTTTTAGAAAATCTGATTTAATCTAAGCCGTTTATTTAAAAAGTTTTCTTCGCTACTGAATCAACGGTTAAAAATCTGGATAAACGATTGGGATTCGGCGCGTGTAGGCTACTTGCCTTTGGAATGCGTAAATAGTTACTTTATAGACTATTGATTTAACGGATGTAGGTTACTTTATGCAGAGAAGTAAGTATACCGACGTCGACTAGGGTTACCTTACTTCGTATAAGGGTTTTCAAAAGCAGATGGGTTTGTAAAGTCATCTCGATAAAGTAACCCGTCTCGATTTTAAAATGACTTAGTTTTATCTTTTAGTAAACTTAAAAAAATTTAAATAAACAGGCTTAGATCTAATTTTCTAAAGTTAGGTTTTCCAACCAATCAATCCGATAAGAGTTTTATAAGAAAACACAATATATGGAGATTATTCAGAGGCAAAGGTGTCTCGGATAAGAAGGTTTATGAAAGATGAGGTGAAGCAGTCGAGTTATCAATATGATCTCGTGACTCTATTCTCGCAAAGACATAGACTTGAAAAAGACATTAGTAACTTTAGGTAGATCGATAGGGTGCGAGATAGTCATCTGCTTCTCAAGAAATCTTGATTATTGTGCCCTAGTCTGATTTACGAATGTCGAATAAGGTCAATATGACTAAGCCTTGATTCTTGATTCCAAAATAGGAGATCAATGATATCACTACCCGATTGTCCTTTGGCTCTTATCTAGTCTCGATAATTCTTTCTAGACATAGTAAACTAAATTGAGAGAGACAAAGAATGAGAAACATAAAATTATAGATTAACTAAAGAAGCATCTAATAGTCCTAATTCTACAGATAGTTCTTTAAACCTTGTCTCTGCCCGGTGGCTTTGTTAAGATGTTCGGCTCTTTGGAAATCAGTCAATCTTCTCTAGTCTCGATGTCACCTTTCTCTACATGGTCTCGGATGAAGTAGTGTCGATATCTACATGCTTGCATCTTGTATGTAGGACTGGGTTACGAGTAATAGCTATGGCACTATTACTATCACAAAAGATAGGTACATCTTTGGTGATAATATTATAGTCCCTTAGGCTGTTGACTTATCCAGATCACCAGTGAACAACAACTTCCACCGCCAAATACTCGGCTTTTGTGGAAGTAGCTACAGAGGTTTGCTTTTAGACAACCATGAAATCAACTTACTTCCAAGAAATTGGCAAGTACCGGATGTAGATTTTCTATCTATCTTACACCCACCAAAATCTGAGTCCGAGTATCCAGACATTTCAAAATTGTCATCACCGGATACCACAATCCATCATTTACACTTCCTTTCGTATACTTAAGAATTTTCTTTGCCGCTTCAAGATGGCTTTTCTTAGGATTAGCTTGAAATCGAGCACAAACTCCAACCGCAAATGAAATATCGTGTCTACTAGCGCTTAAATATAATAAAGAACCAATTAAACCTCGATACTCAGTTTGATTAATGTCTTCTCCCTTCTCATCTGGATCCATTGAAAAATTTGTCATCATAGGTATCTAAGCTTCTACCGTACCTATTCCAAATTTATCAATAAGATCTTTCGTGTATTTGGCTTGGTTTATGAATATTCCCTTCTTTGTATGTTTGACTTGAAGTCCAAGAAAATAAGTCATCTCTCCCATCATGGACATTTCAAATCTGCTTTTCATAAGATGACTAAATTCTTCACACAAAGACATGTTAGTTGATCCAAAGATTATATCATCATCATAAATCAACTAACAAAAGATCGCAACCAAATTCTTTTCTAAAAAGAGTTCTATCAATTATACCTTTAACAAAATCATTTTGAATTAAATAGTCGACAAGGTGTCATACCAAGCTCTTGGTGCTTGTTTAAGTCCATATAGAGCTTTCCTTAGTTTATAAACCTTGTCTCCTTTGACAAAACCAGAGGTTGCTCTACATAAACTTCCTCATAGGATTCCATTAAGAAATGCTGACTTAACATCCATTTGAAAAACTATGAATCTTTTAAAAGCGGCATAGCCTAAAAACAATCTTATGGCTTCCAGACGAGCTACCGTGCAAAGGTTTCATCATAATCAATCCTCTCGATTGTGAATAACCTTGAGCAACTAGTCCGCCTTATTTCTAACCACAATATTGTTTTCATCCCTTTTGTTTTTAAAGACCCATTTAGTTCCAATGACTTTTTGATGATGAGGCCTTTCAACAAGCTCCCGCACATCTTGTCTTTGAAACTCGATTTAGTTCTTCTTGCATGACATTAATCCAGCTTGGAATCGATTAGAGCTTCGTAATAGATTTAGGTTCAAGTAATGACACATAGCAACCGAACATACAATCTTGATTTAGTTGGGTCCTCGTCCTGACACCAGTCTAAATCTCCAATTATCTGCTCACCGGATGATATGACATTACTTTCTTACCTTTGTCTTTTACGGTGGATGATGTTTTGTCTCGAGTTATTTAGTTCGGATGAGTCTATGTTACCTTCTGATGACTCTTCCCGATCATCCGATGTGTTGGTTATCCGATCACCGGTAGATTAGCCTGAGGAAGATCTTTCGTGTTCTTTTCCTTTGTCCGATTCTTCCTCTTCATCTCGAATCTCGATTCTTGATTGTAGAATTTTATGGTTGATCTCTTGATAGTCATTTGATCCAGATCATCGATATCTTTGTGATGTCTCATGTCTTATCAAACTCAAAAGAAGATTCATCAAATACCACATGGAGTGTTTCTTCTACACACAAGGTTGTCTTATTAAAAACTCTATATGCCTTTGAACAGATGAGTATCCCAAGAATATCTCATCTTCTATCTTGGCATCAAAGGTTTTTAATTGAGATTTTCCATTTTTGAGTATGAAACATTTACAACCAAATATATGAAAGTATGAAATTTTGGGAGACCTTCCCTTCCAAATTTCATAGGAGTTTTACACTTATTCTTAACAATTAAGCTTCTATTTTGAACATTGCAGTCAGCCGTATTAACAGCCTTCCGCCCAAAACCCGTGAGGAGTATTGTACTCGAGATAACATTGATCTAGCCGCCTCTTTCAAGGTTCTGTTTCTCCTTTCAACTACTCCATTTTGTTGTGGAGTCCTAGCTGCAGATGTTTCTGAGCTATGTCATTCTCAATGCGAGTTAGTAATCAGCTTATTTAGGAATTCAAGACATTTATCACTTCTAATTTTAACAATATTTAATCCTTTTTCATTTTGAATCTTTTTAAGAAATTCTGGAATCTTAATCATAGTCTCATTCTTTTTGTACAAGAAAATAACCCAAGTAAATCTTGAAAAATCATCAACAATTACCAAGGTATATTTTCTTCCACTAAAGCCGAGAGGTGTTAATGGACCAAACAGATCCATATGAAGAAGTTCCGTAATCCTTTCAAGAAGGACTACTTATTGTTTTAAAAGAAGCTTTAGTCTGCTTTTCCTTTTTGACAAGAATCACACACATGGTTCTTTGAAAATACTTTATCGTGGAGTCCTTTAACTAAAGATTTCCTTGCTATTTTGTTAAGAGTTTTGAAGTTTAAGTGACCAAGACATTTGTGCCACAGCCAACTTAAGTCATCCGAACTCTTAGCAACAAGACAAGTATCTTTAGGACAACTTTTGAAATTAGCAACATAAATGTTACCTTGTCGACTCCAGCCAATAGAATATTTTCATTAATACCATCTAATACATAGCATGCATTATGAGTAAATTTGACACAAAACCCCTTATCACAAAATTGTGAAACTAAAAGTAAATTGTACTTCAATCCTTCCACGTAGTAGACTTCATGTACTTGAATATCTCCTATCATCAGTGTTCCTACACCTTTGGTAAGTCCATAATTGTTGTCTCCAAACATTACTCTTGGTCCATCTATGGTCTGATAGTTAGAGAGAAGTCGTCTCTCATAGGTCATGTGCTTGGAACAACACTGTCAATGTACCGGATGACCTCAAGAATGTCTCCTCTATCAACTATCTTCTTATCTTCCTCAATCACAAATTTATTGCTTAGGTACCCTTTGTACTTTGGGTCCTTTCATGTTAAGTTGATTTTTAGGAATCCAGACAAAGATATCAATGTTCCTTAAAACCATAGATTGAAGTTTACACCCATATCTATCTACTAAGATAAGACTTTCAAGATCAATCTTATTTAACTGATCTTTTGAGATTGTCTTAAATCTTGGTAAAAATGGATATGTTTTGCTTCTTCCATCAAAGCCATTATACTTAGGATAGGACTTTGACTTAGTCTTAGGTTTAGCCTTAGGAGTTACTTTCCTCGTCTGCTTTTTTCTTTCTAATTATCGATGAGGTAATTAATTCCTTAGGTTTCCAAGGACTAAATCTAGTTTCTATCTTTGGTTTAGTTGCTTTAACAAAAACTCTAGGTTTTATTGGATCATTTTTCTTACTCCTATCAAAACCTAATCCAGCTTTTATCACTAGACTTTTGTGAAGTATTGAAGATTTTATCTATTGTGGTTTGGGAGTTATTTAGAAGTCTTAACTTGAGATTTAATTCTCTGTTAGTCTTGTAAATCTCATTCTCGAGAATAGATATTTGAAAATTTTATTTTCAAAGAACTCAATTCCTGTTCTAACTTATCTGTCTTATCGGACAAGGTACTAGTGATCATCTCGGTCGACATTCCCCTTTGAATGTACAAATTGGTTTTCACTTTCCTTAGTTTGATTAACATTAGTTAGATCAGTAATTTGATTCTTTAATTTAACATTTTCAGTCTCTATCTGTTTATAAGCGAGATAGAGAAGTCTCCAAATCTTTCAAAAGTTTATCAATAAGACTAGGATCAGTTTCGGATAAGGTATCACAATCATTATCCGAGGATGAATAGCAATGTACCTCTTTTGCCATTAAACAGATATCGTCATCTCGACTCCAAAATCGGATGAGGATGAGGATGAGGATGATGATGTCTCATGAACTTCTTCTTTCTCAGCCGTAAGAGCTCTCTCGATCAACATACCATCTATCTCTCTTTTTCCTCTTTTCTTCTCTCTCTCTGGGAGTGAGTTGAGGACAATCATAACTATAGTGACCAGGCTTGTTGCATGTATAACAAATATCTCCTCTATCTATTTTCGGACTACTATCTCCTTGTCTGATAGGTGACTTATGGTTCCTCGTCCGATCCTTTTTTATCATTGTCGAACTCTTTTCTTCTCTGCGGTCTATAGTTCCTTCGACTGATCTGTCTCTCTTGTTTCTTTTGTACTTCATTCTCAACCTTTCATATATTTTCAATAGAAGAGTCATTTCTTCCTTAATAGACAAATTAGATGCCTTGGAGATCTTTTCGCATTCATCTTGATGAACAAATGCTACAGCCTTTCCGGATGTTGAAGATTCTCGCTTCATCTTCTTCATCTTCGATTTGAATGTCATATTCTAATGCCTTCGATGAGAAAATAAAGTGTGGTGTGAAATTGAAGATAGATTTTGAGTAGCTTTCAGAATATTAGCTTTCTCTCTCCATCTTTTGCTTAATGACATCAACACTTTATTGTTGATTTCTTTCTCTGTATATGTTTTTCCCAAATCACCGCCTTGTGTTGGTCCCGATTAGTTGAGTAGATTAGGTAAAACGAGTATCACCTTCTAGAAAAAATCTAGAAGGGGGTTGAATAGATTTTTCGATTTTTTCAAATCTTTCAAAATTTATTCAAAGTACCAAAGTGACACAATGAATTCAATATTAACCTCAACTTTTAATAAGATCAAAAGCAACACCGATATTTAGATCTTAACTTTAATTCTGAAATTAAACTTTGAACAATAAATTGTAACTTGAACAGAAAGATAAATGAAAGCAAGAAAGAACACTGCATTTTATAGTGGTTCGGATTATAACAATCCTACATCCACTCTCCTTCTCCAACTTGAAGAAGGGTCTCCACTAGCCGCTTACTTACTTACTTTACAATCTTTACAACTTACAACTTGATCTTCAACTCTTCAAAAATGCTAATCAAACTTCAAATCTAACTCTAGGAATAAGAAGTGTATTTTGAAGATGTGAAGTGAAGTGTTTTACAAACACTTAGAAAATTCTATGAAGAAATCTGATAAATTGAAAACTTGTGAATTCTATGTGAAAAATGTTCGGTGAAAAAGTATGTGGAAAGAAGTGCCTAGACCTATTTATAAGTCTGAAAGACAGCTTAGTTTGTTAGTTAGTTCTAACAAACCGAAAACCGCTTTTAACAAACTTAACCTTGAAAACCGCTTGCTCCTCGGCTGATTTTAATCTACTCATCTGGTGACTTGGTGAAGACTCGCCTTTCTTATTCTAATCGGCTTGTCTTGACCTCGTCGAGCTCTTCATACTTGTCTCCTCTGCATTTACTAGATTCGAGCTTGTCTCCGGATGACTTGTGATTCCTAGTCTTCACCGACTTGAACTATTCTTGACCTAGTCCGATCACTTAGTATTAGAACTCAATCTCCACTATTCTACATTGTTATCTCGCTAGTCCTGGATTTATCTTTTAACTCATCAAAACAATCTTGATCTAACAATTTCCCCTTTTTTATGAAGTTAAAACCTACAAGAAAGAGACACACTCACGGTGAAGTTAGTTTAGAGTTAATCAAGATTATTAGATAGGTATATCGAGCACATTCTTCACATTACAACATGATTCATTCACATTACAAGACTTAAGGAAAAAAATTAAGTCTTTTAGACTCTTTTAGAAATACTTAAAAAAATTGAGTCTTAAGACTTAGATAAATTTTTAGTAAAAAAATTCTCAAGTCTCGAGAGATAAAATTCTCAGCATGATTTATACTTAGGAAAATTTTAAGTTTTTCTTAAAGAAGGAAAAAACTTTAAAAAATAAGACAAGTAAGACGAATCAACCAAAGTATATTCATATTGGATTTACAATGATTTACACAGAAAGATAATAGAAAAGAAAGATAAGGAAAAGTAAAGTCCTGTTTCTATTAATCTTCCCACTAATCTTCATCTGGGATCATCGGCCCAATTGAATACGCGCTTCCTAAGTCAGCTTGGATCTTCTCCTTGGGCGAGTCCAGATTCAGCCTCGCCTTCTTCAAAATTCCCTTGACCAGTCTAGGTCCGAGGATCCATCTCGGTTTCTTAGCGGGGATGGCATACTCATAAGCTGGAGAGATTAGGTTGACATTGAACTCCACATCTCGCTTCTTCCAAAGAGCCGATGATAGAATTCCTTATCCACCTTCTCAATCCATTCATGCCAAGCCAAATCTGGATCTTGCTTTGAGATGCTCCGGGCCTTTGAGAATATACCGGTAGTATATCCACATTCCCTCCAGATTTTTCTCTCGTACTCACCGCATATTTTCCGCAGCGCCTTAGGAGGGGCAGATGTGTTGTGAAATGGTCTCAATTTCCCACGCCTTGATCTCTCGATCATCCATTTACGCTTAGCAAGACCTCCGTAAGACATTTGCGTCCTTCTTCTCGTCTCTTCTTTTCCTTCTTGCCAAAGTATTCCATCTCTCTCTTGATTCTTTTGATCTGTTCCTCGAGAGATTGGAATAATCAGCTTCCCTTTTTCCTTTCCCCTTAGCGCACTGTAACAATTTCACTGATTTACCACCGATCGCTACTTCTTTTCCCTTCCCCTTGGCTCCTTCGGATTCAGATTCTTTCACCGAGCCAAGAGTTTCTCTCGTTCTTTCCTCCTCCTCTTTCCTCCTCTTCTCCTCATCCTCTTTCACAGCCTTCTTCAAGTTGACTTACCCTCACTGGAGTGCAGCCCATTTCATTCGATTTGATTCGAGCTTCTTCCCCGTCGTCTCCGGATCACCGCTGGCCTTTATGCCTACATCTTTTCTCGGTCTCCTCGACCACAAGTGAGGGCTTGTCTCTTTTCGCCTTCAGCCTTTTTCCCCCTTTTTAACTTCAAATGCCAAGTTTGTAAGTTTTGCATCCAGTGAGTTGCACTTGGCTCAAGTCGGAGTGATCTACCGCCACTCATTCACCACCAGCTGATTGTATCCTTTAACTTCTTCTTTTAAAGCTCTCACTCATCCTCCATTTCTTTCACTTTACCACCAAAGACAGAGTTAGTGACATTTATAATTTTATCGCACAAAGTTACCTCTACTTCCTTCATGTCTTTGGCTAGCATCGTGTTTGTAATAGCTTTGACCATTCTCCTTGTCCTCCTTTTCATCTTTCTTCGAAGGTAGAATTTATCTTTTTCTCTACAAGGGAGAGAATGGAGGAGATGGCAGAGGTGGGGCTTAGATCGGTGTCATCATCCTCGGTTGAGGAATCGACGAAGATGGGATTAGTTGTTTGAGCAGATAGAAGAGGGATAGATTGAGTTTGGATGGGCTGGAAGGGAAGAGTAGGATATGATTGGGACAGGGAGGCTTGAATTGTTGGGAGAGTAATTTGTTCGGACGAGGGTGGGGGTGATGATTGGGTTTGTATGGTAGGGGTGGTAATGGGAGATGAGGTTGGTAATATGGGTGTTGGTGGTTGAGGTGAGGTATGTTCGTGTTCATTGTTGGGATTTGGATTTGACTGTTGGGATTGTAGGCCGTTGGAGAGGCTCGAGGTACTACTGGGATACCCTTCATCGCCCGTTTGGACGGTGGGATTTCAGGCCGAGTTTGAGGCTCGTAAATGCTAGCACTGGGCATTTCTTCATTGCAGTGCAGTGATAATTGTGGAGATGGGGATAAGCTTATACCCGCCTCTGGAATAGGGAGAGAGCAGCTTCCTTGGTTGGGAGGGGGAACCTCCACCGACCAACCTCACCTGCTATTTGAAGGACGGGGACCTCCTCCTCGTAGCAGAGTTGACAACTCCATCTGCTGCTCGAGCCACCAGATTTGGTTGAGCCTTCCGAGCTCGAGTTGCTCGTCTTGGCCGCCTCACCGGAGGGATATCAGCTTCCTCTTCTTCTTCTCCTTCTCGAGGCAACTTTGGCCGAAGCGCCAGACGAGCTTTCCCCTTCTTCTTCTCCACAGCTTTCACCAGCCTCCTCTTCTTTCTCCTCCGGGAAACCACGGGACTCAGCTTGTATTTTGATTGATTCTTCTTGAGGCGACCTCGCCGCTGCCTCCTCATGTCCCTCTGCTTGATCTCACCGAGGGACCTCGGCCGCTCACCGGGTTCACCGCTAGTCTTTGTGCTTCGTGCGCCTCCAAACCTCCAACCCTAGGCGCATCGGACTCATCGTCCGAGTCTGGATTTCCTCCAAGCTTATCATCCTTAGTGAGGATTCCCTTCGCTTGGAGTACTTTTTCGTACTCCACTCTCCAATCGCCTTCCCTATTCACTCCTTCCATCGCCAGCTTATTTTGTTAAACAGTGACCACGAGGTAGGTATCCACCCTTCGCAGATGACTTAAAGGTAAGTCGTTTCTTTTCCTCCTTCAATTTGGTGATCAGCACTCCACTCAATTTACCTGAACCCCATCCAAAATAGCTCGCATCACACACAACTGGGTTTGGTTAACCCATCATGTGAGCTTTGCTCACCCAACACCGCCTTCGTCACCATCACTTTGTCATCAACATGTACTTCCTTCTTAATAAATTCTTTTTCAAATCCCTTCTCGTTCCTCTCCGAGATACCCTTGCCATCAAATCAAAGGATTGCTCCCACTCGTCCTCTTTGTACATCAATGGATTAACTCCCTCCATTGACGTATCAAAGGTTCTCGCAATATTCTCCCTTGAATAGCTCGTAGTTGTCCCATCTACCGAGGTGTCAAACCCATCCTCGGTATCATCCTTGCCGAAATTCTGCTCCTAAGAGATCACCGGTCTGCTTGGGGTGATTTCATTGAGAGAAATCCTGAGCCTTGATGCATCCAAAGAGACGTAGGATTTCTGCAGATTCGGGTCTTGGGTTGTTTGAAATCTACATACATCTCTCGCTTTCAATCGGTTTTGAAAAATTCCTCATTCATTTTGAAATGAGAAATATTTGTGGAGATATATGTAGGTTTGTAGGTTTTGGTGGTTTTGGAAGAAGATGCCATTGAAACTTTGTGGGTTTGTAAAAGAGTTAGAGAATATGTGAGTTTTCAAAGTGGAAAAGGGTATGATTGAGGAAGATGATGAATTTATAGGAGGGAAAGTTTGGAGAGATAAACCGCTTTGAAAATTAATTTTAATCTAAGCCGTTTATTTGAAATGAATTCTTGTCTTTGAATCAACGGTTAAAACTTGGATAAACGATTGGGATTCAGCGTGTAGTTCACTAATCTTTGAAATGCGTAAAAAGTTACTTTATAGATCGTTGATTTGTGAGATATAGGTTACTTTATGCAGGGAAGTAAGTATACACGACGTCAACCTAGGGTTATCTTACTTCGTATAAGGGTTTTCAAAACAGATGAGTTTATAAAGTCATCTCGATAAAGTAACTTTGTCGATTTTAAAAACAGCTTTAGTTTTAACTTTTTAGTAAGTTTAAAAATTTAAATAAACAGGCTCGGATTTAATTTTCTAAAGTTAGGTCTTCCATCCAATCAATCCAAAAATATTTTTATAAAGAAAAATATGGAGTTTATTTAGGAACAAAGGTGTCGAATAAAAGATTTGAGAATAGATGAGGTGAAATAGTATGATCTCGTAACCTATTCCCGCAAAGACATAGACTCAAGGAAAACCATTAGTAGCTTGAGATAGATCGGATAGGGTGTAGATAGTCGTCGATTTTCGTAAAATCAGGTGACTATTGTACCCTCGTCGATTTACCTAATGTCGTATAAGTAATAATCATGTCGTATAAGGTCAATATGACTAATCCTTGATTCTTGATTCCTAAGAAGGAGATCAATGATATCATTTACTGATTATCCTTTGACACATATCTAGTCCGATAATTCTTCTAGACATTGATTTAAAGAAAAGAAATAACCAGAAATAAGGAAAACCATAATCGATGCAAACAATTTAAAAATCAGCTAAAGAAACATCAAGTAATCCTAATTCTAAGCATAATTCTTTAAACCTAGATTCAGCCAATGGTTTTGTAAGAATGTCTGCTCTTTGTGACTCATTAGCTATTTTCTCAATCCTAATGTCATGCTTCTCAACATGATCTCTAATGAAATGATGCCTAATATCTATATGCTTACATCTAGAATGCAGAATAGGATTGTAAGTCATTGCTATTGCACTATTACTATCACAAGAAATAGGAACAAATGATGTTTGAATATTATAATCTCTAAGCCGTTGACTAATCCAGAGGAGTTGTGAGCAACAACTTCCAGCTGCCATGTATTCAACTTCAGCCAGGAGGTGGCAACACATGTCTGCTTTCTTGGATAACCAAGAAATTAATTTGTTGCCTAAAAATTGACAAGTTCCTCGAAGTGGATTTCCTATCAATCTTACATCCTCCAAAGTCTGAATCAATAACCTGTCACCAAAGTTGTCATCACCGGGTACCATAACCCTACTTGCAAGGTTCCTTTGAGATATTTAAGAATTTTCTTAGCCGTCTCCGCATGAGTTTTCTTGGGATTAGACTGGAATCTTGCACATACCCCAAATTGCAAAGGCTATATCTCGGCCTACTTGCGGTGAGATAGAAAAGAGATCCAATCACCCACGATACTCCGTTGCATCGGTGGGTATCCCTTGCTCATCTGAATCCATAGAGAAGTTAGTTGCCATAGGTATTTTAACTTCTCTCGCTAGTAGTCATTCCAAATTTCTCAATCAGATCCTTAGCATGTTTAGATCTGATGTATAAATATACCCTTACTCATCTGCTTGATCTCAGAAGCCTAGAAAGTATGTTAATTCGCCCATCATTGACATTTCAAACCTCGTTTTTCATGAGAATGCTAAACTCTTCACATAATTTCAGATTAGGTGAACCAAATATTATGTCATCTACATAAATTTGAACTAATAAGATGTTATCATCTACTTCCTTTCTAAACAAAGTTATATCAATCTTGCCTTTTGAAAAACCATTTGATGTCAAGAAATCGATAAGGTATCATACTGTGCTCGGGAGCTTGTTTTAATCCATATAGAGCTTTGTTGAGTTTATAGACCTTGTTATTGATCTTAAACCCGTGAGGCTGCTCCACATAGACCTCCTCAAGCAATACACCATTAAGGAAGGAAGACTTAACATCCATTTGAAAGACTTTGAAAGATTTATATGCAGCAAATGCCAAGAACAACCTTATTGCCTCTAATCGCAACCGGAGCATAGGTTTCATCATAATCTATCCCCTCGATCGTGAGTAACCTTGTGCAACCAATCTTGCCTTATTTCGAACAATAATGTTGTTCTCATCTGCTTTTGTTTTTAAACACCGATTTGGTGCCTATAATCTTTCTCGTAAGGGTCTTTCCACTAGTTCCCATACACTTTGCCTTTCAAATCGATGCGCTTCTTCCCGCATGGCGCTTATCCAGCTTTGGATCTGATAGAGCTTCCTCAATAGACTTGGGTTCAAGAAGCGACACATAACTGGTGAAAAAGACTTTCGTAGTCCAAAGATCATTCGTGGTTCGCACACTACTAGATGGGTCTCCTATAATCGATCGGATGGGTGGTAGCTTCTCATCCTTTTGCCTATATGAGGAGAAGGATCCTTATCTTGAGTCTCGGTAGGCAACTCCTCCGACTCAACCTCACCGACGCTCCCTTCATCACCGACCCCGCCGATCACCGATGTCAAGGGTGTCTCGATCTCGATGGAGTCTCGATCAAGTTGTCTTGATTATCGATGGGGATTCTTCTTCATCCGATTCTCAATCAAGACTAGGTAGATAGACAGGTTCTATGTTTAGTCTTAGTTAGTTCAATTTTATCTAGACTTTCGTAAATTTGATTCACTTTATCTCGAGAAGGAATACAACTCATCAAAAACAACATGAGGGGTTTCCTCCACACAAAGGGTTGTCTTGTTAAAAACTCTAAATGCCTTAGAAGTGTTAGAATATCCCAAGAATATTCCATCACCGCCTTAGCATCAAAAGTTCTTAACTTGGATTTTCCATTGTTATGGATAAAACACTTACAACCAAAAAGCTCGAAATATGAGATTCTTGGAATCTTACCCTTCCAAATCTCATATGGAGTCTTACCCTTGTCTTTGACAACTAAGCACCTGCTCGGGTGTAATAAGTCAGTGTTGATGGCTTCACCGTAACCCGTGGGGTATCATACTCACCAACATGCTCCCGGCCGCTTCCTTCAAAGTTCTATTCCTTCTTTCAACCACTCCATTTTGTTGAGGAGTTCTTGCTGAAGATGTCTCATGAATAATTCCACACTCATTGAAAAGTTAGATAAACAAGAATTCAAAAATTTTGTACCCTTATCACTCCTTATTTTAATAATATTAACACCCTTTTCATTCTCGAATCATGCAATGCAGTTAGGGATCTTGTTTATAGTCTCATTTTTCTTGAAAAGAAATATAACCAGTGTATCTAGAAAAGTCATCTACTACAACAAGAGTATATTTTCTTCCATCAAACCGAGAGGAGAAACGAGGTCCAAACAGATCCGGATGAAGTAGTTGCAACACCCTTTCGGATGAAGAGGAGTTAATACTCTTAAATGAGTGTCTAGGCTGCTTTACCTTTCTCGACAGCATCACATTTAAGATCAGTGGATAAAAGTTTTTCGGGTTATCCCTTGACAAGGTTCTTTTTAGCTTGACTTAATAAGGGTCTTGAAATTCAGATGACTAAGCCTCTTGTGCCATAGCCAATCGAGGTCTTCTCCACCCTTAGCTATCGACAGGTATCTTTGGGACAACTATTAAAGTTGGCCACATAGACATTACCATGTCTCAAGCCGCTAAGAGTACCTTATCTCAAGAATTATCTAAAATATCACATTTATCCCTTGAAAATTTGACAAGAAAACCTTTATCACAAAGCTGGAAACAAATAATGATTATGTTTCAAACCTTCAACAAAATATACCTCGATACCCGAATATCCTTGATAATCGTAGTACCTACACCTTTAGTCCGACCACAATTATTGTCACCAAATAAGACTCTTGGACCATCAATGCTTTGGAAATTTGATAACACTCTTGTCATGGGTCATGTGTTGTGAACAACCACTATCAATGTACCATATGGAAGCTAAAATCTCTTCCTTGAGTGATGATCCCCGTGAATCCCGAAAACAGATCGGGCTTATAAGGTACCCTAGTGATCTTGGGTCCTTGAAGGTCAAGTATCACTTTAGGTAACCAAACAAACATCTCATCTCCAAACAATAAATCAGACTTGGTTTTTCTACCAAATCATCTACAATTGTATCACTTTTGAAGGATAACTTGTTGTATTCAGATTGAATAATTTTCCTAAACTTAGGAAATGTGGGATAACATCCGCTCCTTCCATCAAAAGGATTATAATAAGAATTTCTTCTTATTTTGGTTCTTGGATTTCTCCTAGTCTGATAAGGAGTCCTCACTGAATTTTTGTTTTCAAGTGGGAGATGCGATCCTTACTTGACTAATTGGTTTCCAAGGACCAATTTTAACCTCTTTTGATTGATCGGATGCTTTCACAAATTTCCTAGGTTTTGGTACATCCGATTTACTATTTCTATCATAACCAAGACCTGTTTTTTCATGGGGTTTTTGAGATGTATTAAAGATATGGTCTATTCTTGTTGTGAATTATTAAGTTGACTAATTTTGAAGACTAGCTTCTCATTGTCTTTCTTAATTGATTCATTTTTAGCACAGACTACTTCAAATTTGTCTTTTAAAGTTTTCAATTCATTTTCTAATCTTTCGTAAGCCGGCCGATGTACTAGTCTTAGCTGGGAAAACATTCCCTTGAATGTTTCCTCAATTTCGAATAGTTCATCCCCGCTTTCCTTTAATTAGAATTTGAATTTGATCCTTTAAAGCCAAATTATCTGTCTCTAGATGTTTATAAGCAGCCAGAGATGTCTTTAAATCTCTCAATAATTCATGAATAATACGGTTTGGTCATGATCGATGCAGATCGACATGAATCATTATCAAGATGAATAGTAGATTACCTCTTTAGCCATGAGACAGATTTCATCATCTCGATCCAAAATCGATGAGGATGATGATGATGATGATGATTTCTTTGGCTCATTTTCTTCAGCCAATAAAGCTCTTTGATCTCGCAAATCTCCTCGTCTCTCTTTTTCCTCTTTTCTTCCCTTTCTTTAGGAGTCGAGTTGAGGACAATCATAGTGAAGTGTTCTCGCTTGTTGCATGTGTAGCAAGTATCACTCCCGTCTCGATCTGGGCTGGAAGGATTTCTTCGACAGTGATCTGTATCTTCTTGTCTCGGCTCGCTTTTATCATCATCTCAGACTCATCTTTCTTTCTTTCTCGATCTGGATCTTGATTTATCCTTTCCCGCAAATCTCAATTTATTTCTTTTATACTTCATTCTCAATTTATCATACCTTTTGGTGAGCGAGTCATCTGCTCCTTCAAAGATAGATCGGCTCCTACAGACTGCTGACAACTTGTCTTCTTTATCGACAAAGGCAACAGACTTAGATGAGGTGCTTGACTCCATCTCATCCTCCTCGTCTTCTATTTGAATATCATATTCTAGAGCTCAGTAAGATGAGAAAACAAAGTATGGTGAGTAATAGAAGATAAATCTTGAGTAGCTTTAAGGATATTGGATTTCTCCCTCCATCTCTTGGTTAATGATCTTAGAATCTTATTATTAATCTACTTCTCAAGATAATTCTTTCTAAGGTCAATTTGCTTTATTGAGGAGATTAGTCAACCTTACATCTAATCGATCCACAGACTTATTTTCCTTCATTTTGAATGTCTCAAATGCATGCAAGATCGATCGCACTCTTGTTCTCTTTAACTTGTTCGGATCCTTCACAGACATTGGCTAGAGCTCGCCACATTTCTTTGGCGCTTTGCATCTCTTAACCTTCTCTATCCAATCTTTACTTAGAGTCTCAATGATTTCAGTTCGAGCTACTTGATCAAGATTGTGGATCTTTCTTTCATCATTTGTCAATTCGTAACTCTTTTTCTCTTGTCAGTTCTCGATTCAAATTGATCAAATTGCTAGTGCCTCCATGATACAATTTTATAGGTCCCTCTTCAAGAACCTCTTCCATCCTATCATGAATGACCTTTAGGTGATTCTCCATCCTAAATTTCCGGTAATCATAATCTTCAATAGAAAATTCAGGTAGATTCCTGGACTTCTTGCATTTTCCTACATCCACTCTCCTTCTCCAACTTGAAGAAGGGTCTCCACTAGCCGCTTACTTACTTACTTTACAATCTTTACAACTTACAACTTGATCTTCAACTCTTCAAAAATGCTAATCAAACTTCAAATCTAACTCTAGGAATAAGAAGTGTATTTTGAAGATGTGAAGTGAAGTGTTTTACAAACACTTAGAAAATTCTATGAAGAAATCGATAAATTGAAAACTTGTGAATTCTATGTGAAAAATGTTCAAGTGAAAAAGTATGTGGAAAGAAGTGCCTAGACCTATTTATAAGTCTCAAAGACAGCTTAGTTTGTTAGTTAGTTCTAACAAATCGAAAACCGCTTTAACAAACTTAACCTTGAAAACCGCTTGCTCCTCGGCTGATTTTAATCTACTCATCTCAATGACTTGGTGAAGACTCGCCTTTCTTATTCTAATCAGCTTGTCTTAACCTCGTCTCGAGCTCTTCATACTTGTCTCCCCAGACGACTAGATTCGAGCTTGTCTCCGGATGACTTGTGATTCCTAGTCTTCACCGACTTGAACTATTCTTGACCTAGTCTGATCGGCTTAGTACTAGAACTCGGCCTCCACTGTTCTACATTGTTATCTCGCTAGTCTGGATTGATCTTTTAACTCATCAAAACAATCTTGATCTAACAATTGTTCGATTTGTCACCTAACATCCAGCTTGATCAATGACTCTCCTTCTTTCATCTTGAAAGTGTCAAAAACATGTAGAACAGATAGCTTTGTTTTCTTTGACTCGATCTCGATCCTTCATGCATTCCAAAGCAAGAGTTTCCCACATTTCCTTGGCGCCTTGCATCTTTTCACCTTTTCAATCCAATCCTTACTCAATGTTTCAATGATCTCTGTTCTAGCAACTTGATCCAGATTATGAATCTTTCTTTCATCACTTATGAGTTCCGAGCTTTTCTTTTCTTGCCTCACTCTTGTTTCACCGATTCAGTGTCATTCTTTGGTACCTCCATGATAAAATATAATAGGTCCTTCCTCAAGAACCTCCTCCATCCTATCATGGATAGCCTTGAGATGATTTTCCATCCCGAATTTCCAATAGTCATATTCTTCAATTGAGAAATCGTAGACTCCTTGATTTCTTGCTCTTGCTCAAGACATGATGATAGGAAAACAAAACACTCTACAATCTTATTAGTAGCACGCTTAGTAACAATAAAGAAGATGAAGAAAATCAAAAATATTTCAGAATCTTGGTTAAGACCTAAAATCAATATCGTAATGCCTTAACACCGCTCCGATACCAATTGTTGGTCCTGATTGGTTGAGTTGATTATGAAAACTTGAGTTAACCTTCTATGATAAAATCTAGAAGGGGGTTGAATAGATTTTAAAGATTTTTTTAAAACTTTTTAAATCTTACTCAAAACTTCAAAGTTACACAATGGAAATTCAGTTCTAAACTCAACTTGAACAAGATCAAAAGCAAACCGATATTTTAGTTCTAACTTTGATTCTAAATCTATCTTTGATTTGTTAAGCTGGAATTTGTAAAAACCAAGTAAGTAAAACAAAGCAATAAAGAACACTGTATTTATAGTGGTTCGGATTATAACAATCCTACATCCACTCTCCTTCTTCAAACTTTGAAGAAGGGTCTCTTCTACCTCGCTTACTTACTCACTTTTCAATCGTACAACTTACAAATTACAACCTCGATCTTCAAATCTTCAATGTTCTAAACTATTCTTGAAAAATCTAACTCTAGAGTAATAGAATAGTGTTTGAAGAAGTATATGAAAAAGTGTTCTATAAACATTTAGAAAAATCTATGATGAAATCCTTGAAAACAATTTTTGTGCTTTTCAAAAATTGTGAATTGTGAGAATCTGTTGCTAAAATGAATAATTCGTGTGATCTCTCTAATATTTTTCTAATGAAGTGTCTAGACCTATTTATAAGTCTCGAAAAGATAGTTAGTTTGTTAATTAGTTTTAACAAACTAGAAACCGCTCAACAAACTTATTCTTGGAAACCGCTCTAGACCTCACCTGATTTTATTCTACTCGTCTGCGGTGACTTGGTGAAGACTTCGCCTTTCTTATTCTACTCGGCTTGTCTTGACCTCGTCTCGAGCTCTTCATACTTGTCTCCTGCAGATGACTAGACTTGAGCTTGTCTCCGCATGACTTGTAATCTTCCAGTCTCCACCGACTAGTTCGGTCCTCGACCTCGTCTCGATCACCTTAGTATAAAGACTTAATCTCACTGTTCTTCGTCGTCCGATCATCCGAATCGCTTCTTTTAACTCATCAAAACTTCTTGATCTAACAACTCAGTCCATACAAGTGTTACTCTTAATTGTTTCACTAAAAAGTTTTTTTATAATAAAATATTAATTATTTTCATTATAAACTAATTTTACGGTAAAGTTTGTTTAAATCCCACGAGAGATACATGATAATCATTGGAATAAGAACATCTAATTTTTTTGGTCTAATCAATTTTAGAATTGCTACTTACTAAATACTACTTTGATCTCCTAGTAAAGAATACATATTTATTTATACAAGAACATGTGAAAGGGTTGAAAGAAGTATGAAGGTGAGGAATCTTTCACTTATGACATGGCAGTATTAAAATAATATAATTTCTATTTGAGCATATGTGACATATTTTCTATTTTTTTCCAATTTATAATTAATTTATCTTTTAAAGTTTTAATCGCAAATT
The DNA here is from genome assembly GCA_030762865.1 of Paraleonurus japonicus. Taxonomy (NCBI): domain Eukaryota; kingdom Viridiplantae; phylum Streptophyta; class Magnoliopsida; order Lamiales; family Lamiaceae; genus Paraleonurus; species Paraleonurus japonicus. The sequence goes on along the minus strand of CM061061.1, from coordinate 18,790,943 downwards.
TAATTAAGATAAGAATTAATTACGGTAATTAAAGATTTAACATTTATTGTATCAATTTTTTCTATTTTATTTAGTCTATTAATAATTGAAAATACATTATATTTAAATACACATACTCCTTCCCATGTTAATTTGCACTCATAATAAAAAAATGGAGTTATGAGTAGAGCTTTAATGGGTAATTTCGTAAATCTTTATGTATAGAATGAAAAATTTTGTTGGATTGTGTATATATGTGAATTCAAAAGTAATGATATTTTATGTAAAATTGTGGATATTGTGAGGGAGAGTTTATGGAGGGTTTTCTATTTTGGAGAAGGATGTTACAAGTTATTTTGAGACATTCGAATAATAAAAATATGCAAGTTATTATGAGATGAGAGTATTATTTATTTTCTCTTGCATCTATTGCTAAATATATCAACCGTGTTAGTATTAGAATAATCTAATTTCTATTCGAGTCCAGTGTGACACTACCTAACTTTTTTTTTTTTTTTTTTGATCGATTAAATGGTGGCTCGAACACATGACTTTTTGAACATAGGTAGTGGAGCTCTAACCACTTGAGTTATACCATTTCGTCACCCAACTTTTTTATTTTATTTTTCAATTTTATAATTTTGTCTTGTGAAATTTAATTCACAAATTTAATTAAAGTAAGAATCAATTATAATCAATTAAAAATGAACCAATTTCAAAATTTTCCCAAAATCTGCATTTAATAGTTTGTGAGCTGACTTGATTCACTTACACCTAGGGTCAACAATTCGATATTCGTGTCATATTTCGTGTTGACATAATAAGACTAAACACAAACATGACATGATAAGAATTCATGCTGGAACGACACGAACACAAAAATTTCATGTCAACACAACACAACACGATAATAAAAAATATTAAAAATAGAATTTATTATATAAATATTTAACATGATACAATAATACACATTATATATACAATATGACATGATACCACACTATAATAAAACACTAATAAAATTACAAATTATCAAGTCATACAAACACTCAATTTTTTTTTTTCTCAAATTTAATGGGTGGACACAAATACGATACGGCACGAAAATATTGTGCCCTTATCATCTTGACACGACAACAACATGAACACGAAAAATCTAAACGCTAACCTCGTCATCTTCATATCGCTTTATTGTGTCGTATCCGAAATTGTCAACCCTAGTTACGCCGACCCATATATACAACGCCAAAAATCAAGTTAGGTGTCCTCCACTTTTCTTGAAAGTAAAACAAATTAAGAAAGAGGTACTTGATTGTCTCCATCAAAAATAATATTCCTTCATTGGACTGAAATAAAGAGGGAAATTGCCCTCTAAAATCAGTTTCCTCGATTTTATTTGTTATCCTCTCACCAAACTATTTGAGGATAGAATAAAAGTTCACTAATAGGAGGAAAGGTATTCTCCACAACATGCTAAAAGATCAAACACCCACTACATGTGGATCAATATGGTCGTGGTCGGTCCTACGATTTATAGAGTCGTATGTAGAGGTGCAAATTTTTTTAGATATCATTATTTATAAATATTAAAAAAAAAAGAATAAACGATAACAAGAATGACGTCATACACTACTACAACAATATTGAAAATTAATTAGGAAAATATATGTAAAATAAAAATTAATTGGCAATAATAAAAAGAAAGATGGTTAGGAAGGATTCATAATTCAACAATCGGGAATAAGTTTAACTTGTTCAATAAAAAGTACAAACAATAATTATTTTTTTAGCATAAGTACAAACAATAATTAAACAACTCAAAATAGGTTCATAATAGCATAATAAGTCCATTATAAATTCAACACTCACGGTTAACAAAGCTTAAAACAATTCAACAATTTAAAATAAGTTTGAATTCAACAATTCAAAGCAAACGAAAAATAATATTGCTCATATCGGGAATCAAGTTTCATTCAAAAGGGCATTGGAATCTTTCGAAAATAATTGTATTCTCAAGAAAAAATGAATATTCCGCAACACAAATACATTGCAAATAAAATACTTCTTCGATTCCATAAAAACTTTCATATGAGGGAGTGCACACACTTTAAGAAAGAAGAATAAGAATTGAGGTTTTAAGGGTTAATTTTGTAATATTTTATGTATAAAGCAAAAAAATTTATTAAATTATATGTTGTGTGAGTAAAAAAATAATGACATTTTGTGTAAATTAGTGGAAATTGTGAGAGTGAAATTTATAAAGGGTTTTTATTTTATGGGTGGTGAACTTATAGTGAAAAAAATGAAAAAGAAAAGTGTGAAAGATTTTATGCAAAAGAGTACATTAACAAGTACATTGCAAATAAAATACATACTTGGACGAAATGACATTACCCTCTGTTTTTCATAACACCCAAAATACAAGAAAATAAAGTGATGAACTAATGATATTTTGAATTTTGGAAGAAGAAAATTAAACTTGAACCAATATATTAACCTTTGTAATTTCTACACGGGTTTGTATCTTCTTTATTTCCTTATTAATTACACATTTACACACATCATTAAATTTTTTTAAAAAAATAATGGTTGGCTCTAAAAAGATTGATGTGCTGTGCCAAAATCGGGTCAAGCCCGGTTGGCCCGATGGGCCAGGTAAAATAGGTCGATTCTTTTAGGGCCGCCAAAAAGGCCCAACCTAGCCATAAATGTAGACTAGCTAGACTCATTTTGCCCGCTCTAGTTTTAAGTGACTTTTAAAATCTATTTTTAAAAAATTTAAAGAATTTTGAAAATCGATTAAAAAGTAAGATGAGTGTTTGTTTTGAATTTTTAAGTAGAGTATAGTTTAATTTTTTAATGTCAAATTAATATGTAAAAATTGATAAATTTATATTATATTATTATTATTATTATCATTATTATTATTATTATTATTATTATTATTATTATTATTATTATTATTATTATTGAATGTAATTGAACTAAATGAATAGTTTGAATTATAATTTAAATATATAAACACCCACATTGATTCGTGTGTTTATAACCACACCCTCTGTTCAATTCCATTATCAATTATTTTAAAATACCTATACAAAGGTCCATGGGAACCAATATTTTTAAAATTGGATCGGACCGGTCGGTTTGATCTATTTAATCAGATATCGGTCATGGCACCGATCCTGGTTTTAATGTGCAGCAGACTAGATCAAAGTGAATCGTTAAAAACCCGAGTTGGACTCGGTTTCATTTAAATTTTGAAAAATATTCTAAAAATTGAATATCAATAGTTTTCCACGCATTTGATTACTTTTGACTTATATTTGAACTAGTTTTAGCTTCATGCTTAACCGTGCTTCACATGGTGGTTAACATTGTTTTATGAGTTTTAATCAATATATATTTTTTTAATTAATTTTAAAATAAAAAGAATAAAGAGTGGCTTATAATTTCATTATATTGTTTAAAACAACCCTAAATAGTGTGACTTTCATTCTACGAGATAATCAAAACATTAATTATTTTAAACATTCTTTAGAGAAGCAAGTTCACAACAATAGATTATCTTAATGTTGAGATTTTTAATGTTCGTGTTATATTAATTTGGCGGTGTCTTTAAATTTTTAAGTAGGACACCACCTTGAATTGAATTGTAATAATTATACGATCTGCTACAAATAATCTACACATATAACAATAATACAAAATAAATTGACTACAATTAATGAATATATGTTGTTAAACTCACCTGTTACAAAAACACGAGAAAATGGAGAAAAATATTAGGAAGATAAATCAAAAGATAATGAACACAAAATCTATAAACAAAAGTAGAGAGAGAAATTGTAAGGTAAAACTCACAGAAATTGAAGAATAATTTTTTAATGTTGTTGTTCATGAGCATTAAATAGACAAACATGTTTTTTTTTTTATCGGTAAATGTTAGTTGTTAGTAGTTAGTAAATAGACAAACATATAATTAATTAAAAAACAAATTATCGTATAATTAGATGACAAATAAATGAAGTAATAAGAGTCAAAACTAGCTTGTATATCAAATATAAAATAAAAGGCTAAGATTAAGAATATATTAAACGATAAAAAATATTAGAGTCAAATATGTCATTTATGTATTGAAAAAAATTGAGCAGTCGAGATAATAATCAAGTTCAAATCTACGGCCAGAGAAAAAGGCAGAAAAACCATATATGATAATCCGATGGTGTATTATATATTTATAAATATGCATTCTATTTTATTATTTTATACTCCCTCCATCCCGTACTATCTTCATATGTGAAGAAGCACACTTATTAAGAAAACTTAAATTAGTATAGGAGATAGAATAAAGTGTAAGGGTATTTTGGGTGATTGTATGAGATAAAGTGTAGGAGAGAGAATAAAGTAGAATAAAGTAAGAGTGACATTTTTAAAATTTAAATGGTATTGTGAGGGTGTAGGTTATGGAGGGTATCCCAAATTTGGGGTGTGAAAATAGTTGTAGGACAGAGACCGAAATATAAAGTGTGAAGATAATTTCGCAACGGAGGGAATATATAAAATAGATCTCCGAATTAATAGATGATTTTACAACTACTTAACCGGTTGAATCAATAATCAATTCATCGTCTAGGTGTTTTAAAAACATTGATGGGAATCTGGGAAGGACCAAAAATCCTTGCAAATAATCTCTTTACAAATATTATAGGGATGCGTGCACTTTCGTGTATCAAATGTCTTCTTCCTTCTTTTGGCCAATATATCGCCATATTATTTCATTTTTTAATCGGTTAATATTCGTTCTCAAAGGGAATCGAACTCAAGTCTTCCACTAAAGTGAGGAACTCACTGGTCGAGATGGGCTAAGCCACCTGGTTATTATTTCATATTGAATTGGCGTACATTAAGCTCCATTCCCTCTCATTTCTCTCCAAAAGACGGTTGATTTGATAAGCCTATCACATCTCATAATTTTCGATAAATCAAACATATTTAAAATCATTTGCTTTAAATGCACCTAACACGAATTAATTCGAAAAATATGTCTTAAATGACGGGTGCGGATCCTCTCCAGTTAGTGGGTCTGTAAATTTTTAAATTTCTTTTAATCTACACCCTTAATTATAGGAATGTCTCAAATTTTGCCACATCACCTACTAATAATATCTGAATTTCACTCTCCTCAATAAAAAAATTTAACCGCTCCTTTCTCTTTCTTTTCTCTCTCCTAAATAAGAATTTTAAACCGCTCTTCTCTCTTTCTTTTCTCTCTCCTAAATTTTAAACCGTTCATTTCTTCATCGTTCTCAACACTATGCCATTTTCACACACATCATTTTTTTCATTACAAATCTTCATTAACTTAATCACTCAACTAGAGATAGCAAAGCGGAAATTAAAATCCTTATATGGAGGAGGAGAATCAAAAATCTCATTCTAAAGGGTATTTTTCTTTTCTCTTTCTCTGCATTTTTACCTTCGAATTATTTTAGTATGTTTCTACAGCTTTTAGTTTTGATAGAGAGTAACTAATTGGAGTAGTATTTTCGGGTAAGAGTTATTAAGACCAATCAACAAAATATCGAACCCAAGGAAAAAGTATATATATGCACGTGAGGCCCTAGAAATACAAGTTCTCTATGACTATTGTTGCAAAACGGTTTGGCACTAACACTACAAAACACTTGCAAAACTCAAACTAAAATCAAGCAAACAAATGATCAAACACTTAGAATGCGATAACAAAAACAACAATAAATGGTGGGATAGAGGTGCTAGGATTAACATCCATCAATGAATCATCAATCAACAAGCTACAATTGAATCAAATTGCAAATCAACTAAGATAGAAAGCATAAAACCATCATGAAATTAATCACTCCATTAAAATCACAATGCCTAATGTGAGTATTCTTAGTCTTTCTCATCTCTCAATGTAGAAATCCCCAATTCATACAATCATGCAAAATTGTAACCCGATCAACACCTAATCACGTTAGCTCAACTCTCGCCTATTGCTAGGGTGATCAACCATTAATCTAAAGCGACAATTTTACATGAAGCACAATTAAGAATCACAATAGGAAACAAACTAATGCGAGTATCCTTAGTGCAACTAATCTCTCGATTCCGAAGCATCCAGTCCATACATTCATACACAATTATAACCCGATTAATCCCGAATCACGTTAGCGCAACTCTCGTCTATAGCTAGGGTGATCAAATACTAATCTAAAGAGATAATTATGAATGAAGCACAATTGCGAATCACAATTAGTAAGCAATCTACTCAATTGATCTCCAATCCTCAACAATTATAGCATAGTCAATCAACTCATCATCAATTTCAATTAACCCAAGCACAAGAGAGTTAGCCCATGGTACCACAAACAATACCCATGGGAAGAAGATATAATTGCACAAAAACAAAGCAAATCACAACAATTAAGAAATTAAAGAGACAAAAGAGGAAAAACATCACCAAATGATCTTCAATCAACAACTATAGGAATGCTTGAGTCTTCAACACCAATCTCCAAATGAATTACAAGCTTGAATTGAATGAAATAACACTAAACAAATGTTAATCTATGGCTAATCTACCAATCATCAATTGAAATCTAATTCTAAATCTAACTCTAATCTACCTACAAGGAAGAAATTGGCTTGGGGCACGAGAAATCGCCCCAAAACCGCTCTTAACTGCTATTTTGAAAGTTCTCTTTGAAATGCTCTGCTCATCCTCTTTAAATACCGAATTTCTGAAAAACCTCCCCCTCGAGTCGAGGGTCAGGCCTCGACTCGAGGCTCATGCAAATTTCCACTCCCTCGACTCGAGGGTCGGACCTCGAGTTGAGGCTCTTGCCTTTTCCAATTCTTGTCCTCTCTGCACGCCCTCGACTCGAGGCTCTTGCTCCTCGATCGAGCTCGAGTCCAGTGGCACTTTTCTCGCGGGGCTTCGGCCCCGACCCCGTTTTCATCCGATATGTCCGTCTCTTCATTCTAAGCCTAATGGTACTCTCGGATTGGCAAAATTCCACCGAATTACCTGCAAAATGGACGAAAAACATCAAAATCTCACAAATAATACTTTTTAAGCAAAAGAGTGATACTTTTCAAATTTAGGCACAAAAATCAACACTTTAGCTCACTTTTTGCACTAAAATAACCCCTAAAATCATGCATCAATTCACTCCAATCATACCCCCAAACTTGAAGTGTTGCTCGTCCTCGAGCAATGTAGAAACTAAACACAAAGGAGTGAATTGATTGCAATTATGTCACATGGCACTTTAGACGAAGTATAAGACAATCGAACTCATCAATGAACATAAGTATCAATTCAACTATCCACTAGCAATCAAGATGAATCATGCTCAAACAAATGCTCACCAAACACTTAATACATTGCTCCTTCCATGGAGTGTTTCACTCTTCACTCAAGTGTATAAAGGTATGATGCTCTCAATCATCAAATTCACAAATAAGTACACCATATGCTTGCCAAAAGACTTAATCTCAATCAAAATCATTTGTGATCTATCAAGAATCAAAGAGGTCTTTCTTTAGGTTGTAATGTAGGTTATTTGGAAAGGTGGGATGAATTTGGATAAGAGTGACTAAGTAGTAGAGACTTGAATGTAAGCTAATCAATACAAAACACATCTCTTCTCTTTCATCAAGTAACACTCTTTCTTTTGAACTTCAACGATCAATCCACCATTCACTTGAGCTTTCTCTTTTAAGCTCACAAATTGAATATCTCTTTCATTCACTTCACACATTTTTCTTCACAATTCAATTTTTCTTCTCAGCCTTTCTTCCTCTTTCAAGCATCATCACTTAGCAAATTATTCTCACCACACTTAGCAATCAAATCACCATCATTAGCCAACAATTCAAGCTCTACTAAGCATAGGACAATAAGGCTCATGAAAATAGGCAAATGGTTTCAATTTCACTTGGCTTGCCAAAGAATAAGGATCATAAGGCTCAACATGGCTTACTAAGGAAATCAAATGTGTTTGGTGGGAAAAATTTGGCAAAGTGACTAAACATAGCAAACATGGCCTCTTATCACTTTCATGAAATCACACAAAGATCAATATCAACAAGTCTAGTGGCAAGTTTTAGCATACAAATCCATGAATGATGCACTCACAAAGAAATTGATATCAACCGTATAAGATGTACGATTATAAAGGCACAAAAGCTCACGGGCTTAAATTGAGCAATGAATCAAGCATTATCAATCACATCCATCTTCACATGATTAATCAAGAATACTAGCATCAAGCTACAAATCAACTCATGATCAAATCAAAATCCAATAAGTCTTGCAAATCAAGCACAAGTGCTCATGTACATAAATCCAAGCAAACTCACTACATTAAGGTGATACTAAAAGATATGACACTAAATCCACAATGAAACTCAAAATCACAGTAATAAGGAATCCAAAAGAATCAACAAGATAATAGATCAAGAGAATAAAAATCATCATCAAAATCATCAAGTAATCGAAATCATCACATCATCAAGTTCACCAACAAGAAGTGCAAACATCATCAAGAGTACAATCACCAAGAAAACCATAATCTAAAAACTAAGGATAGGGAATGAAGAATGGGATAGCCTAATAGTCCGACGGTGGCGGTGGAGGAGGGTAGTGTCCCGGCCCAAAATTCCACGAGCTCATCTCGTTGTAGGAGGGTGTACATTTCATTTCGAGTCTTCAGAGACTCTTCCTACATCCTCCTAGTCTCTTCATTGAATCTACGGACTCCTCAATCATCCTGTACATCTCATCCTGGCGGGTCGGGCTCTCGATATGCATCCTCCGGCTATCGGCCCACATCTCCTCCCCAACACCGACGGCCTCTGTGATGAGCCGCCCGCCTCATAATCTCGACTCCTCATCTCATCCTCGCCAAGACATGTTGATCTTCGGTGATAGTCCTCGTCTATCCGTACCGGCGGCTCCTCCCGTCTCGGCTCTTCATACTCATCCTCCTCATCATCATCTCGCCTCTGCCTCGGCTCCCTCTGCAAGATCCTCACCCTCATCATCATCGATCTCGACTCCCGGCCCTCATCATCATCGCCAACGTCCTCCTATAGATTAACTCCTTGCTCTCTAGTGTAGGCGTCGATCGCCTCCGTATGATCTTTGTGACCACATACGCAGTTGATGGTCACGAAAGCTACGAGATCTAAATACCGTCGTCAACCTCTTATTCTAAGAGGGAATCGACCACCATGATGTCAGCCGGAGGCACCAAGTCCTACCAATGCGGTCGAGTGTCCTCGGGCGTGATTAGGGTGAATTATAGCATGTTAATTGTGTGCTAATTATCTCAATTTGATATGATTTTTCATGTTAATTCTCATTTAATTGGTCAAATTGCATTTCATAGTTTGATTTGATATTTTATGTGTGAAATTGTAGGTTAAGGCTAACTTTGAGTGCAATTTGAGGATATTTATCGTCTTCAAATCAAATGAGCAATTACTTGTTTGGAAAGAGGGTCGAGAGATGGTCGTAACGCAAAAAGAATGAGGTCAATCGGAGTTCGTATGAAGGAGATACGGACGAACGAAGTTGAGACGGCAAATATAGCAAACTGATACCCAGAACTGATGCACCCACCAAATTAGTCAGTACACCCACCAATTTCACCCACAAAATTGATAAGTGCACCCCCATCGTCCTCAACAGTTCACGACTCCCTCTGCAACTCCAAAATCACCATTAAACAACCACCATTCAACACCAAACCACCACATCACTCCTAACCACTGCGCCGCCGTCGACGCTAATCAATCGTTCACCAAACCCACCGCCGTCGCCCTTCAATTTCACAGCAACCCCCGCCGTCGCATCGTGCATCGCCGCCGTCACTCCGTCAAATCCCGTCACCAAAAACAGCGTCGCATAGCGCGCCACGCAACCCAGGCCTCGCCGTCGCGTCTCCCCAGCCCAACCGCCAATTCGTCGTGCACAACCGTTCATCGCCGTCGATTGCGCTACTTTCCTTCAACGATCCAGTGCCCAGACCCCAGCTCTCCACTCCTCGAACCAAGTTGAGGCAACCCAAATCTTACAGAATGTTTTGTGCTTTGTCGATCCAACCTCAACTCGACTCGGCCACAATTTTCCCCTCGGTCCGAGTTGAGCGGCGCCTGCCGTAGAAAAATGCGCCCACATTTTACAGCGTGATATATTTTTTTTTTCTTCTTCGGCCAATGGGAACAAGCCATATGGAGGGAATATGCTTTGACTTTCAAATTTGATTTAAAAGAGGAGACCAGCGTGAATTTGAGGGAGGGGGATTATTAGCAGATTTACATTCAGCGGCAGATTAGAAAATTAGAAATTAGAAAGGAAAAGAGGAAAAACCCCACACACACTTTTACACACACATAGGTAGATTTTGTATTTCTATATCATTTTGGAAGATCAAGACATGGAATCTTAATGTTTGAACCCTAATTAGGTGATATCATATCTTTATTTTCAGTTTTATTGGTTTAATTACTTGTAATGATGAATGTTTATTTTCTTAATGTAATGGGTTTATTTCAATTTGCTATGAGTGGCTAATTTCTCAAGTGTTTGGGTGTTTGGAGGCTATGGATGATTGAATTATGTTGATTAATTGAGTGGGTAATTTCAATTGAAGGTTGATTGATTGAATTGATGAGTTTTGCATGATCTATTATTTGATTTAGCTTGAATTTCATGTTTAGTATTTAATTATTGCAAGGATACTTGGATAATTAGAGTGGATATTGTGTAACACAAGGAGACTTGGTTAACTACATTAGAATTACATTAATTCACATTAATTGCTTAAATTAATAGTCGGGTGATTAGTGAGGGGACAAAAGGGACGTACCTTAGTAGCAAAGATTAATCACGCTAGAAACCTATTGACTCGTGAGAGAATCGGGAAGAACGGGACATTGGCCTAATCAATTCTTCATGCTTTAACGAAACGTGACTCCTAGGCTTACCAAGTACGGTGTTGTGTTTTCTTACTTGAATTGCCCTTATCAATTTGCCACGAGAGAGTTACTACTTGGTTTTGCTTGAACGTAGTTGCTTGTTAATCGTTGTTTGAATCCTAAAACTTGTTGAATGTGTTGTACTACAATTATAACTAAACTAGTAGATTTAGGGCTATCTCCCACTTGATTCCCGCGGATTCGATAATTTAACCGGTACTTGCTCGCTACACGATCCTCCTACACTTGGGAGGTGAGTGCTAGTTTGCACCTATCAATGCGCCGCATGGTATCAAGTGTAAGATCGGGGCCCTCTCTTGCTCTGAGGTTGTGAGTAGGGATGCCAAGTGCTCGGCTATCAAAGTGATCATCCCTCCAAAATTAATCTTCTTAAACTTCGTACTCGTGGCTCTCTCAAATAGATAACAAAGGTATGCGGCAGATTTGAACTTCACTCCATGGAGGAAACACCAAATGACATATAGCTCCTCTGAAACCACGGCTCCTCCCTCCGATCTCGCGAATATAGTGCTCGCGAGGATCTTCTCTAGATATCGAACCACCGGGTTCCGGATGTGAGTGCTCTTAGACTTCCCTAACAAAATCAGCCGTACCGGTGCCCCTGAATCGTAAATCCGCCTCCAAAACTTCTTGGCGTTGTACTCCTTCCTAATGTTCAAAAGTGATCTGTCGAGTGTCTGTAGGTGCTCCAATGATTTCGTTGACCTCGTCCAAGGTCTACTCATACTCGATCCCCATCACCGAACGTAATGCTCCTTGCGAACTTGGCCCTCCCGGCCTTCTTAACCTTAATCGTACACAAGAACTCTAAGGTGAGTCCAAGATAAGTCCTAGGCCTCTTTGCTAAGAAGCCCCCATGTCGATCTGCTCAAAAAGTCGAGGAATGTCCTCCTCGATACCCATCGACACCATGCAATTGTGATCCACCAATCGGGTCTTGACCACCTTCTTATACAGCTCGGCGTAAAGAATGATATGCTTCCTCCATTTGTAGTCGTCCCACTGAATTCCAAGTTCGGCGGGCATACGATGAGCAAATCGGATGGCCTCTTCTCTTTCACGGATATCCGCATCCGAAAAATTGTGTCCATCAACTCCCCTAAACATTGTTCCCGCAAAACAATTCCAAGAGCAAAAATCAATCCCACGATTAAAATAAGAGCTCAAAATATCATTCTAACCATGGACGAGTCAATCAAGCAATAATAACTCCAATCGCAATAATAACCCCTAGTGACTAAGCAATAAACCCCAACAATTGGTCAATGAGTCAACTACGCACATATGATCAATAGAAGTGCTCAAATAATTCCAAAATATGCCTACTTGACTAGAATGGCTCCACAATTAACAACACAATTATGCTCAATAATAATCATGCAATTAAGCTTCAACAAAATTCCCAAAAATTATGTGCCAACTAGCAAGTAATTAAGCAATTATCCAACACAATGATACACTCCTAACATCACCATGATTCAACTTGACCATGTATACCAATAATTACACTAGGAATTTCTCTAAATATGCCGAACATCAATTTTCCAAGCCAAAGCCACAAATAAACGAGCAAGGTATCATATACAACCCTAAGCATGCTCCTAAACTCATCAATTAATCCAAACAATCCATCAAAACTCCCAATTCGCTCAATACAAAATGTACACAAGGTGTTCAAATAAATGCCCACAAGAGAATTCAAACTCAATGATAACTCATGCAAAATCCAAACACATATGCAACAATCAACTATAATAACAAGATTAGGAGTCAATAGAGGAGAAGTTGTGTACCTTGCTTGATTAATTCGGCCTAAAATCATGCAATTTGAAGAACCCACGAAATAACACACAAAACCCCCAATTTGATGTACAAAAACCCTCAAAATCTAATCTTATGCAAGTGTGGTTGAGAATGTGATGAAGTAAGATGAAATGAATGGTGAAATGAGCGACAATGGCCGGAAATCACTTGATGGGAAGAAGGGAATCGGAACTAGGGCTTGGCCTCGACTCGTGGTTGTTGAATGCTTCGCGATATTTATAAAAAATACAGCCTCGAGTCGAGGGTCAGGCCTCGACTCGAGGGATCCGAATTTCAACCGCCTCGACTCGAGGTCTCACGCACGACTCGGGAATACGAAAAACTGACCCCCTCGACTCGAGGTATCACCCTCGACTGAGGACACCGCAAATTTTGGAATTTTTCTAAGTGTAAGTCCCTCGACCCTGGGACCATGCAATCTCGACCTTGGGTCGAGTCCAAGGAATTTTTACGATTCCCGGGCCCAACCCGAGCCCCGAAACTTCTAAAATGACCTCTATACCCCTAACGAACCCAAATATGCAAGAAATTACCATTTTGGTCCCTCGATTTAAGCCCGGTCTCTCATTCGATCGAGAAGACCGGGTTCTCTTTCTTTTTGCTCATTTTCATCAACTTTTAAGCTCTCCTTTCCTTCTCGATTCCTTGATTCCTTTGCAAGTTCGATCATTTTCCAATCTAAGTAGTGAGTATTCCTACACACGGCCAAAACAAATAATCAAATAATCATCACTAAGAGATGCATTTCTACCCTAAATGACATACACCCCCAAACTTGAATGAAGATATGAATTCAAGTTTGGAATGAGAGTAATAAAAATATGCAACTCTAAATGATATCAACAATAAGCTCAACCTCCCAAATGTATCACCAAAGCAACTAGCATAATTCCCTAAGCATGAGCAATTTAGTAGCAAGCCAAATCTCCCAAAACTAAACAAAAACACTAATCTACCAAAACACACAAAAGCAAATAAAAAGGATGGGTTGCCTCCCATCAAGCGCTATTTTTATTGTCCTTTGCCGGACTTATTCTTCCACTTCAAAACGTCCCTCATCGGAATGACCAAGGGTAGCGATCCTCGCTTTCCATTATATCTCAATTTTTGTGCTTCAAATCTAGGAGGTTCACCGAATAGATAGGGCAACCACATATAGAAATGCAAAGTGTCCATGGTTGTCCCCCTTTCTCTCTTACCATCCTTCGCGATTCTTCCTTCTTTTCAAAAAGGATGCCCAAGCGTTTCATCAACTCTTCCCTATAGTCAAAATTCACAAGAGGCAAAATTAAATCATTAGAAGCATCATTATCAATAGAATCACAAATTGAAGAGTTAGAGGGTATAGAAATGCTCATTTCGGTCTTCAAAGCTTCATTTGGTGCTTCTAGATTTGCTTTCTCATTATAGCTCATGTCCATCAATGGACACTCCTCTTCCTCACTTTTGACAAGGAAATTCTTCCTTTCATCCTCATTGCTTGGACCCTCTTCTACATCATCTCTTTCACTTTCTTCCTCCCCTTCTTCTTCTTGATTCTCCATGATGGTCATGTTCTTTACTTGGCGTAGGAAGTTTTGAGTTGACATTTTATAAACATGGAATGAACTTCGGTGATCTCCATGTTCCCCTCATTTATGAATTAACCTTTGCTTTGGTCTCATGCATTTCCTCATACAAGGGAAACATTTCATCACATCTAGGGTCATTATCCTCAAATTTTTCCAACAAAATTCCAAGCATCTCTTGCAAGCTAGCTCTCACATCATGGAGTCCCCATTCTTCAAATTTAGGAGAAGCTTGTGGCATTGGATAATCGAACTCATGGCTTCTCCTATCATCATAGTAAGCCCCTTCCGATGCTCCTTGAAATTCGTATCCATTACATGGATCGAATTGATCATAATGCTCATAGTATGGAAACATCTCTTGAGGTTGGGGAGGAATTTCTTCATATCTCCAATTTTCATAATTGGAAGGAACTTGTTGCAATTGAGAATTGTCTTCATAGTTCCTCCAATTATTGTATCCAAATTCATCAAAGTGTGGAGAATACACCATACTCTTTTGATAATACTCTTGATTCCATGCATATGAGTGGTGTCCCTCCAACTAGACAAGATAGCAAAGTATCAAATTCAAACAAAAATAACAACAAAAATAAAAACAAAAAGGCAACAAGTAGCCACTTCAAACAATTCCTAGGTCTCACTTAAGGCGCAATAACTAATTCCCAAAGAACGGCGCCATTTGATTGGAGTAGTATTTTCGGGTAAGAGTTATTAAGACCAATCAACAAAATATCGAACCCAAGGGAAAAAGTATGCACGTGAGGCCCTAGAAATACAAGTTCTCTATGACTATTGTTGCAAAACGGTTTGGCACTACACTACAAAACACTTGCAAAACTCAAACTAAAATCAAGCAAACAAATGATCAAACACTTAGAATGCGATAACAAAAACAACAATAAATGGTGGGATAGAGGTGCTAGGATTAACATTCATCAATGAATCATCAATCAACAAGCTACAATTGAATCAAATTGCAAATCAACTAAGATAGAAAGCATACAACCATCATGAAATTAATCACTCCATTAAAATCACAATGCCTAATGTGAGTATTCTTAATCTTTCCCATCTCTCAATGTAGAAATCCCCAATTCATACAATCATGCAAAATTGTAACCCGATCAACACCTAATCACGTTAGCTCAACTCTCGCCTATTTCTAGGGTGATCAACCATTAATCTAAAGCGACAATTTTACATGAAGCACAATTAAGAATCACAATAGGAAACAAACTAATGTGAGTATCCTTAGTGCAACTAATCTCTCGATTCCGAAGCACCCAATCCATACATTCATACACAATTATAACCCGATTAATCCCGGATCACATTAGCGCAACTCTCGTCTATAGCTAGGGTGATCAAACACTAATCTAAAGAGATAATTATGAATGAAGCACAATTGCGAATCACAATTAGTAAGCAATCTACTCAATTGATCTTCAATCCTCAACAATTATAACATAGTCAATCAACTCATCATCAATTTCAATTAACCCAAGCACAAGAGAGTTAGCCCATGGTACCACAAACAATACCCATGGGAAGAAGATAGAATTGCACAAAAACAAAGCAAATCACAACAATTAAGAAATTAAAGAGACAAAAGAGGAAAAACATCACCAAATGATCTTTAATCAACAACAATAGGAATGCTTGAGTCTTCAACACCAATCTCCAAATGAATTACAAGCTTGAATTGAATGAAATAACACTAAACAAATGCTAGTCTATGGCTAATCTACCAATCATCAATTGAAATATAATTCTAAATCTAACTCTAATATACCTACAAGGAAGAAATTGGCTTGGGGCACGAGAAATCGCCCCAAAACCGCTCTTAACCGCTATTCTGAAAGTTCTCTTTGAAATGCTCTGCTCACCTCTTTAAATACCGAATTTCTGAAAAACCTCCCCCTCGACTCGAGGCTCATGCAAATTTCCGCTCCCTCGACTCGAGGGTCAGACCTCAAGTCGAGGCTCTTGCCTTTTTCCAATTCTTGTCCTCTCTGCACAGCCCTCGACTCGAGGCTCTTGCTCCTCGATCGAGCTCGAGTCCAGGCACTTTTCTCGCACGGGGCTTCGGCCCCGACCCCGCCGTCCGATATGTCCGTCTCTTCATTCTAAGCCTAATGGTACTATCGGATTGACAAAATTCCACCGAATTATTTGCAAAATGGACGAAAAACATCAAAATCTCACAAATAATACTTTTAAGCAAAAGAGTGATACTTTTCACATTTAGACACAAAAATCAACACTTTAGCTCACTCTTTGCACTAAAATAACCCCTAAAATCATGCATCAATTCACTCCAATCAATAACCCACATTAATTTTTTTATATCTTTTATTCTTGTTCAATATAGTACTTATTATTTACGTTTACAAGCAACACAAACACACATTTGTATCTTTATATTAGAAGAAAGCAATGAATACACATTATTTGTAGATTTTAGAAACGTGAACAATTTACAGGTTCATAGGTGTAAGTTATTAGCTAACCTCAGCTATTACACTCAAGATCATACAAAAAAATGAGATCGTAAATTAACTTTTAGAAAAATTATGTATTACTTATTCTTTTTATTTAATACTATATCTTTTTTATGTACAGAAATTAATGGATAATAGTTTGGCGGTGATGAGAAGTGATAATGTAGAAATAAAGTGGAAGCACAAAGAAGGGATGTAATTTGATAGTGTAGAGATGGCTTGGAAATTTTAGGTTGAGTATGGTGGAAAGATTGGATTTGGAGCAAGAAAACAATACACCAATAAAAGTAAGAAAGATGGTTCTATTACTTCATGTAGATTTGTTTGTTGTAAAGAAGGTCTTCGAAAAGATGACAAAAGAAATTATCTAACTCGTGAATCCTCGACACGAGACTAGAACTAATTGCAAAGCCAGGATGTCGATCAAGCACGTTAATGGAAAATTTAGTGTTTATGAATTTGTGGAAGAACATAATCATGAGCTTCAACTCACCGAGAGATGCCCCATATGTTGGCATCTCGGCGTAAACTAACCGAAATTCAAGCTCGGAGATTGACTTGGCACACGATTCGAGTGGCTTCACCAACGGGATTCATTTCAGTTGATGAGTGGACATGTAGGAGGAAGAGTGAATCTTGGATATACTCGTCTTGATCAAAAAATTATCTTCGAACGAAAAGACAAACAAGCTTGATGTACGAAAAAGCAGGGTGTTTATTGCAATATTTTCAGAGGCGCTTGTTGGAAAATCTATCATTTTTACACTTACCAAATGGATTTAGAAGAATAAATAACAAATGTTTTTGGGCAGATGTAAAAATGCTCATTGATTATGAATCTTTTGGTGATGTGATTTCTGTAGACACAACTTATTGTACTAACCGAGCTCATCGACCACTTGCTTTGTTCTCTGGGTCAATCACTATAGAGGAGCGGTGATATTTGGGGCAGCCTTGATGTATGATGAAACAATTGAGTCTTTCAAGTGGTTGTTTGAAACATTCTTGGAAGCACATAAGCAAAAGAAACCACAAACTATTTTTACCGATCAGATCTAGCAATTGCTAAAGCTTTGCGTGAAGTGATGCTTGACACTTGCCATGGACTTTGTACGTGGCATTTAATGGAAAATGGCATCAAACACTTGGGTAACTTGATGAAGAATGATTCTTACTTCTTACATGATTTCAAGGCTTGCATGTATAAGTATGTAGATGAAATGGAATTCAAAGAGGCGTGGAATAAGTAGATTTCAGCATACAATGTGCAAGAGAACGCGTGGTTGAAGTCAGTTTACAACATTAAAGAAAAATTGACAGCATGTTACATGAAGAGAACATTTACATTAGGCATGTGCAGTACACAAATTAGTGAAAGTATGAACTCGAGACTTCCAAGAGTTTCATGAGCCCTAGCTTGAATATTGTCCAGTTTTTAAACACTTTGAAAGGGTGGTGGATGATAAGCGGTACAACGAGTTGAAGTGTGAGTTTGAGTCACAACACAAGCCGCTAAGGTTGAAAAGTCAAGATTCCCCTATGTTGAGACAAGTCTCACAATTGTATACTTAAACAATTTTGATTTGTTTCAAGAAGAGTTTGACTTATGCCTGAAGCATGTGTGGATGGTAAGAATGAAAACTTTCCATTATTTGAGTACATCATTTCAATTGTTGATCAAGTTGGAGAATGGAAAGTTTCATTCAATCCTTGAAACAAATCCATTGCTTGTAGCTGTAAAAAGTTTGAGACATTTGGAATACTATGTTGCCATGCTTTGAAGATATTTGATATCATGGATATTAAAGTAGTGCTGATCAATATATTCTCAAGAGATGGACGAAACAAGCAAGAAGTGGTTGTGTATATGATGCTAAAGGAAATGAAGTTGAGGGAGATGTCAAACTAGTTGCCACACAACGATATAGAGAAATTTGTCCTTTACTTGTAAGGATAGCAACCGAGGCATCCGGGAGTCGGGAAGCATATTCACTTTTCTACGTGAAGTTGTTGTTAAGTTGAGCAATCAAATATCAATGATTTGTAGTGGACAAATTAATGTGGATGCTGACACAAATAATACAATAGTGATTGGAAAACAAAACAAGTTGCAACTGATAGGTTTCAAAAAGAGAGATGGTAGGAAAGCAAGAAGCGTCTAAAAAGTTGGGTTGAAACACAATCGAAGAGAAAACGGAAGATAACAAGTGCTAGTAATTCACAAAGTCAACTAGAAAGAATTGTAATAAAAAAATTTATACTTATATTATGGTTAAGTAACATTCTTTTATTTTTGTTTGGGTACTAACAAGTTTTAGGCTTTATCGCAGGGAATGAAGTTTGTTTAAGTCAAACACAACTTGGGTTTCAATCTGACATTGTGAAGAAATGAATGCACCTCATAGTCAATTTAGTTTCACTAGACTATTATTGGTAAAAATATTTAGTCTTGTTCTATCTATTTATTTTGGTTTAGTTTATGATCAAACATCATATATATTCTAATGAAACTCGATTTGTATAATGCAGGATCCATTGATCATTCGATTCAATCTTTTAATGGCGAAAGAAACAAATAAGATGTGGAATTCATAGTGGGGTGTAAAGAGACAAGGCTAATGATCAACAAATTTTATTGCATTATTTTGTTATTGTACGAGGATCATTTGTCTAATTTTATTGTACTTATGATTTAAAATTTCATTACAACTCCAAATTTATGCTTCTTCGAATTTAGAAATAGTTCATCTTGTGTGTTTTCTTGTATTGAAAAACCTCGTTGCATAATTCATTTCTTTGTTGATCCAAATTGTGTATGAAATATAGCCTTTGAATGTAGTCTTGATGTCCTCGTTTTGAATTCATTATTTTGATCCACCAACGAATAATCGTTGTTGTAACATAATAGGTTTAACTTTAAACTACTTGTAAATTAACAAATATTATTTAGGATTTTTATCAAACACTTACAAGGCATAACTATTACATTTGAGTTATGGCTTGTTATATACAAAAATAAAACTCCAAAAAGAATAACTACATTTTCAAGATATACCGATGTGTATATATATATATATATATATATACACATATCATCATCAAAGCCAATTAGATTAATCTCACCTTCGTAAATTTAAACAAATCTTTTGCTCATTTGATTTCATGAAATAAATACATTTAAAATTATTTATGAAATAAAACTACATTTAATTGGATGAGAGAAATGTAAAGAAGTGTCGGATATAAGAAGGAAATCACGAAAAAAAGGAGAGATGAGAAGGAAATCATGAAAAAAAAAAGAGAGAAATAAGAAGGAAATATGCGGTGAATAGATATAAAGGAAGAAAGGAGAAGACACGATCAAAATGTATAAAGAAAGAGAGTGAAGGAGCTGTTAAAATTTTTATTGAGAAGAGTGAAATTCAGATTTTATTAGTAGGTGATGTGGCAAAATGCGAGACATTCCTATAATTAAGGGTATAGATTAAAAAGAGATTTAAGAAATTTATGCCCACTAACTTGAGAGGATCCGCACCCCTTAAATGACTAAGGCGACTAAATGCCTAGCATGCTTTTAAACTTTTTTCTAATTGAAGAAATGGTTTTTTTTTTTTTTTTTTTTATCGGGCAAAGAAAATTTTTATTAAAACAAGAGGTATGAGAAATACCCCCAAAAGTCCAACTACATTATACGAGACACTATAGCGAAACATATACATTATAATAATAAACTTAGGATCATGAAGTCAAACACATTAGCATTACTAAAGATAAATCCCTTGGTGAAGCACCAACTCCAAAGTCTGCTTCTAATCTCTTCAAAAATTGAACCGGAAGAATTCTCCAAGCCTTTGAATATGAAATTATTTCTAGCTTCCCACAAAACCAAACCACGCATTCCCAAGCACAAATGATGAACTTCTTGCCTTTTTTAATCGAAGAAATAGTGACTCAAACTTATGATCTTACAGTCATAGGTAATGAAGCTCTAACCATTTGAACTATACCACTTCAACACTTTAAAACATGTTCTTAAGATGCAATTTTAAAAACTACCTTTGCACTTCATTTAAAAGTATAGTTAGAATATTATCTCGTTGTTTGTCAATGTGAATCTTCTCCATTCGAATATCTTTTTTTTTCTACATGGTCTCTAAATGTTAAGTTTAGTGTGTAATATTAGGTTCTCGAGGGATGATTATAATATTATAATTATCACAATAAATTGGTACCTCATTGGCTATTATGAGGTAGTCTCTCAATTGTTGTCTAAGCCATATTATTTTAGCACAACAACTAGGGGTGTAAATGAGTCGAGTCGAGCCGAGTATTGCTAAGCTCGAAACTCGACTCGATTGCAATACTCAATGTTCGAGCTCAACTCGAACTCGGCCGAGCCTAAATTTTATGAGCTCGAGCTCAGCTCAATAAAGAACTCGATAAACTCGAGCTCGACTCGATTACCTATATTGTTTTTCAAAATTAAATGTAAAACAAATTTTTTCTATTTTCTATTCAAACTTTCTACATCAAATGCAATGAAACATTAAAATAATTCAAAGTCACAAATATTCATCACACCAAATAACCGAAGAACATAACCAACAACCGTTGCTTCCAAAGTCCAAGCATCCAAAGTCCAAGCAGAAAAAAAAAAAAAAAAAAAAACTAACAATAAATTGAGTTAACCTCAATTTTCCAAAGTCCAAACATGAATAAAAAGACAATTTAACAAAAACTCATCACAATTGATGCACTAAGTTAAGTTCATTCCACTTCCTCCAACAAAGATCACATCCCAACTTATTTAAAGTTCGCATCTCTAGCTCCGAGAATACTGTGCAATATATGTATAAGTTAATATAGTTATTATCTAATGGAGAATTAAAAATTGAGTGAGTCTTTAAAAATTCTTCTCCATTATTTAATAACATAAACACAATTATTGAGTAATGAATTTAAAATCTTCAATCACAAAAGATGAAGAGATATACGCACGAGAAGCAATAACAACCATCTTTCATCATCACAAACCAATTAATCAAGTTGGAACAGGTAAGATTATCTCCAAGGACTTCTTCTCATTCTACAAATAAACAAAATACACAAAATTTAGAATTGTAAAAATAATAAACAAACATATGATAGAAACATACTTACTTTGTTCTTTCTTTTCAAGCCATGAAGACTACGATACCAATCACTTCCACAAATTAAAACTTGAACTGTATCTGAAGCCAATGATGCACGATAAGTATCAATAACTCTACTTCCTGCACGAAAAGTAGCTTCCGAAGCAACCGTCGATACGGGAATAACTAGTATATCTCTAGCCATTTTGGATAGAATTCGATACTTCAAATTATTCGCCTTCCACCATTCTAATGCATCAAATGGGGTTGAATCTCCTTCACAAACTAAGCATCCTTCTTCTAAATATGCATCCAATTCAGACTTTTGTGGCTGAATAGTTTGATTTGATGTTACAAACTCGGTAAATTGACCAACCCGAACTTGAAGATTGAATATTTTTGAGCAACAAGGCCGCTTCCAACACTTTCCTTACTTTGAGCATCATTACTGCAGACTGCGCTTCACTACATATTCAGCATACAACTCATATAAAATTTTTTTCACATGGAGGATATTTTGCTCACCTTCATTATTAGGATACATTTTTGGGAAGGAATAGTCAATAACCACCATTTTACACCCGGGATCCAAAATCGCACCTAAAGCCATCACCAAGTTGCACTCTCCCCAATACTTATCAAACTTCTCTTTCATAGCCCCAACCATTTCATGGATAAACGCATCTTCATCTTGATAAACTTTAGCCAATAGAACTTTGATTCGGCAGACTTCATTGAGAAATAAATTTAAAGTTGGATACTCACTCCCGAGAAATGATGTGAGTGGCTGAATTGAACGCACTCAAAATGGGAATTAACATTTCCACTTTCAACCAATCTTCATTACTTGGACTTTGATAACGTGGCTCTCGCTCTTTGTACCTTGGGAACACCTCCTTGAACAAGGCTGCAGTGGCAGCATCTCGTATGTAGAATTCCACCTTGTTTTGCATTCAAGAACAAGCTTCTTATGAGGTAATCGTAATTGCTTTGCACAATTTCTGAAAACAACATCAACCTTCCTTCATTGTAGTTAATGAATGTCACACTATCATGTATTTGCCCAATGATTGTTTCAATTTTTGATAGTCCATCTTGAACCATAAGGTTCAAAATGTGGGCACAACACCGCACATGAAACAACTTTCCTCAACAAAGCGGTTTATTATTTCTTGAATAAGTTTCTCTTAGAATTCGATTGCCGAGTCATTGTTTGAAGCATTATCCACCGAAAGTGTGTACACCTTATTCTCAATCTCCCATTCTTTTGTGCACTTGTAAATACTATCTGCAATCTCAACACCACGATGAGGAGGAGGTAGGTGAACAAAACTAAGCACCCGCTTTTGCAACTTCCAGCTAGAATCGATAAAGTGTCCTGTTAGAACCATATACTATAACTTTTGGTTGGTAGACCTCTACATATCCGTTGTCGACTGATTTTACTAATGCTTTTCAGTGAGACTTCAATTTCTTCTTCTCGATTTCATACACTTGCCCACGGTCTTTCTTAATTGTATTCCGTGAAACTTTCTCCCACATGGGTATCCCACGTCTTTGCATCATATTGAAACCTTCCTCCTCAACAATCGTAAAGGGGTGCTCATGCATTAGAATCCAATGTGTCATAGCCTCTCTCTTTTTGCCATATCAAACTTGCCATCTGTCGGTGCAGGTGTCATTACTTGTTGATCATCCTCGTTTGTTGCTTCACTTGCTTGAAAATTAATCGGTCTTTCTTGCTTTTGATAAATCATTCGCTTAACACATCCAGCTAAATGTCTTGAGAGATGGGTAGTGCTCTTACTTTTGAGTATTGAAAGTTTTGCGTTGCAATGGTTACACATTGCTTTCTTACCATCCGGACAATCAACTTCTTTGAACTCCAACCAAACCTTGGAAGTCTTTTGTCTCTTCTTCACAGAAATTGAGGGTCATCTTCCATGGAATCAATAGTGTCACCTTCAATAGTTCTTTCAAGAGCATTATCGGTTGAATTTGTGGTATCACAAGGTGATTGATTGTTGCTTGTTGGCGTAGGAGATTCACCAATCATTGTTGAGGAAACTTCGGGAGGAGAGAACGACATATCTCAATTAAACAAAAAATAAATAAAATTAGTTCAAGTTAATAAGAAACAATCAAACTTAGGAATTACAATAGAGGTTTTAACTTTCAAGTAAAAAAAAATTAGTTTCAAGTCAATAAAAAAATAACGAGAGGTTAAAGAAGGAAAAAATAGGAGATTATACAATCTTAAAAGTTAACACTATCTTAACGAGATTACATAATCAACTTAACTTAATCTTAATAATTAATTTCTATTACATATATTCCTGAATACCATAGAAGGAAAAAAATCAATCACTTCCCACTCAATCATAATAGGTGAAGATAGGTGAAAAAATCAATCACTTCCCACTCAATCATAATTAATTTCGATTACATATATTCCTGAAGATAGGTGTCTTTGCTCCTATGCACATCTCAATTTTAAATGAACCAAAATTCAACAATTTTTTCAGAATTTATTTTCACCGTACAAAGAAATTTTCCATTTAATTTGATCCATTGAATCTCAATCACTTCCCACTCATTCCCTTCCACATTACGTATATTCTAAAAATCTTGTATTTTTTCAATTTTATACATTTATGAAATTATGCAGAGAGGGATTAGATTTTATACCGTAAAACCATTGGTTTGCGCACATATGTATGCATATATAGTTGGTGGCGTGTAAGCTTTACTGTACACCCTAAATTTAGTAATTTACCCACCACCATATATATATATATATATATATATATATATATATATATATATATATCATATCACAATCTACAATAAATGTTCAACATGAGAACTTCAATTTCTTCACGGGAGGAGCAAATATAGGAACTTCATAACTCATAGTGATTAGTAAAGCAAGATTCATAAATAAATTAAGAGAGGGAAGTGACACTTGAGTACACTGGGGCTGGGATTTGTCGTTGTGTATCGTGGTGAGGAATGATTCACGATTGTGAAGTGTAAGCGCCGCCGCGGCTGTGGAGGAGAGCCGACGGCCCGACGACTGAGCGAGCCGACGTGCAGAGCGGCAGAGGAAGGGGCTAGGGGCGGAGGCGAAATTGCAGAGTGAGATGAGATTTGAGAGAGGCGGAATGGCGGATTAGGGCTTTTTTTTCTTTTGTTATTTTTTATTTTTATATTTATATATTTATAATATAAATATATTTAATTAATAAAATATAATGGCAAAATTGTAATATAGTGCAAGCTTGATAAGGCTCGCGAGCCTTTCGAGCCAGTATTTGTGAGTTCGAGCTCGATAGCTACTCGAGTAGCTCAAAACTTCGACTCCGACTCGATTAACTTCGAGTCGATTTTGATCTTTTTCGAGTCGAGCACGAGTAGCTCGCGAGCCGGCTCGACTCACTTACACCCCTAACAACAACTACCAGCAATTATATATTCAACTTCGGTGGTAGACGTTGTGCTGAATTTTGCTTCTTTGAGAACCATGAGACCAACTAACTCCCTAAGAACTAACATGTCGTGTGGTGGATTTTCTATCGCTATCCACTATGATCAACATTTGAATAGTCAACTCTAAGTTGTTATCGGTGGGGTACCACAAATCTAAGTTCACAATTCCCTTGAAGTATATAAGGGTTCTCTAAATTGTCTCTATATAACTTTTTTGGGATTAGATCGATAGCGAGTACATGCACCAACATTGAAGGTTATGTCTGGTCTGGGTGTTATGTAAATGAGGATCCTATTAGTGTTGTATATTCAATGAGGTTAATCGAGGTTCCTTATAGGTTAGGGTCTCTCTTCCAATCGATACTTATAAGAACTTTAATAGTCTTGCTAGTTTGAGAATCAAATTTCTAAATAAGATTTTTGGTGTTCATTGCTTGGTTGACTTAGTAGATTTTTGACCTATAGACCAAGAAAGAAATTAATTTCACCCATCATTAATATTTCAAACTTACCTTATAGTGAGAGAATTTCACGCACAAATGTTGATTTGGTGAATTAAAGATAATATCATCAAATTAAATTTGGACAAGCGAGATATCATCTTCATCGGCGATCCCGATCACGAGGTCTTGTTGACGGTACCTTTGCTAAATACGTGATCAAGAAGATTGAGACAATTTATCATACCAAACTCTTGAAGTTTGTTTCAAGTTGTATAGAATATTTCTTAAACGATATACTTTGCCCCTAACCTAGAAACTAAGAATTTGTTCCACACATACCTCTTCGTGGGGTACACAATCACTCTTAGCGTTCATCCGATACACTTTAAATCTCATTTGCACTACATATGCAAGGCATCACGAATGACTTTAAACCTAGCAACTAAAGAAAATGTTTCATCATGGCCAAACCCTTCGATTGTTAATAACCTTTAACAACCAATTTAACTTTGTTCTTAAGGATCATATCATTCTCATCCCTTTTATTTTTAAAGATTCATCTAGTTCCTATCAATTTTGGACATTTAGATATGCCCACCGGTTCCATACATGGTTCTTATTGAACCGACTTTGTTCTTACATTGCTATAATATAATCTAGTTGGAATCTCTAGTGCTTCTTCGATTGCATTACGTTTTTAGTAGAGAGAAAACAACAACACAATGCACTTTCATATCATTGGTGATGCTTAATCTATACTACAATGTACTAATCAAGAATCCATCCGACTCCGCCATACCAACACAATCCTCCATTGAAGATACATGCAACTTTTTAGATTATATATATGTAGAGAGAGAGAGAGAGAGAGAGAGAGAGAGAGAGAGAGAGAGAGAGAGAGAGAGAGAGAGGTAACAAGAGGTTTTGGAACTCTACGGTTCTCCTTCGCCACAGCTTTCTTCTACTCAATCGCAACCAACATCGGAATAACAACCACTCGGAGTCCCTAATATCTTTCCCTTTCCAGTCAATTTTGGTCTGTGTTTTAAGGAATTGGTGTATGTATGTGCGTTGATGGTCTGATGTTGAGTTATTTTGCTTGAAATGAGGATTCAGATTTCATATTAATTTCTTGATTTTTTATTTGTTTGTTTGGCTCATCTTGAACATTGATTTACCGTTGTTTAATGTTTACATTAAGGGATTTTCTGTTGTAAATGCTATTTAATTTTTAAAATTTTCTGTTTCCTTTTTTTTCAATTATTATTATTTTTATTGTTTTTCTCGTAATTTCTCTGTAATTCCTAGTTCAATAGTTCTACCGTTGACATCTCGTTAGTTTGTGAAGTTGTGTAGCACTGTAGGTCGTATGCTTTTAAAAAAAAATTCATAAGTATTTTCTTGTGTTAAAATTTATTGTGTAACCTAATTTAATATCGGTAGGTGTTTTGGAAGAATATGATTATTCTTTCTTGAATTTATGTGTTTTAGATAATCTTTCTAGTGATAATGTTGAAGAAAGGAGCTTCAAGAATCTGTGTCTGCAATTTCGCATTAGCCGATATCAACCTCGAGTAGTTCATTTTTCTCTAAACTTTGCAAGGTTAATAATCTGCTATTTCTTGCCAATTGCTATTAAGTGATGCTTATATCACTTTATTCACTTCAATTATGTGAGTAGTTTCATATCTATAAACATTAATGCAGGTTTGGTGTTGATATGAGGGGAGCAAGAGACATGTAGACTGTTAGATCAAGAAAGGTTTTGATGAGTTAAAAAGCAATTCGGATGACCAGACGACTATGAAGAACAGTGAGATCAAAGTCTCGGTACTAAGCCGATCAGGACTAGGTTGAGGACTGAACAAGTCACCGTAGACCGGAAAGTTGCAAGTCATCCGAGACAAGCTCAAACCTAGTCATCTCGTAGGAGACGAGTATGAAGAGCTCGAGACGAGGTCAAGACAAGCCGATTAGAATAAGAAAGGCAAGTCTTCACCAAGTCACCGGCAGACGAGTAGGATAAATCACCGAGGAGCAAAGCAGCTTTTCAAGATTAAGTTTCTTGGAGTAGCTTTCGATTTGTTAGAACTCGACTAACAAACTAACCTGTCTTTTCGGACTTATAAATAGGTCTAGATTTTCATTTTTCAAATAACTTTTGCACAACACAATTTACACATTATTCACTGCTCGATTTCTATCATCATAATCAATTCACAAGTTTTTCAAAAAGAGTTTTCAAAAAGTTCTAAGTGTTTATAAAACACTTTACTTGTAATCTTCAAAATTTGATATTCACCGTAATAGTTAGATTTTAGAGAAGAATTTAGGAGATTGAAGATTTGAAGATCTTCACGAGTTGTAAGTCGTAAGTTGGATTGAAAGTAAGTAAGTGGTAAGCGAGTCCCTTCTTCAAGTTGAAGAAGGAGAGTGGATGTAGGATTATTCATAATCCGAACCACTATAAATCGTAGTGTTCTTTATTGCTTTACTTTACTTTTTGTATATTTCAATTTACGCTTATCAATTAAAAGATTAATTTCAATTGAAGTTAGAACTAAAATATCAGTTTGCTTTTGATCTTAATAAAGTTGAGTTTAAAATTGATTTCTGTGTGTGATTCTAGTGTCTTGAATAAGTTTGAAAAATTTGTAAAAATCTAAAAATCTACTCAAACCCCCTTCTAGATTTTTCCTAGAAGGATCATATAAGTTTTGTCTAATATACTCAACTAAGTGGGACCAACATGTGGTATCGAGTGGTGTTAAGTCATTTCGATATTGATTTTAGGTCTTAACTAAGATTCTCAAATTTGTTCTTGATTATCTTCATCTTCTTTATTTTCACTAACTGTGCTACTAACAAAATTGTGTAAGGTTTTGTTTTTCTATCTCATCATGTCATCTGGCAAGAACAAGAAATTGAAGTCTACCCGAATTTTCAATTGAAGAATATGACTATTGGAAATTCAGGATGGAAAATCATCTCAAGGCAATCCATGATAGGATGGAGGAGGTTCTTGAAGAGGGACCTATTAAATTTTATCATGGAGGCACCAAAGAATGGCACCGAGTCACCAATCAAGAGTCGACAAGAGAAAAAGAGCTCGAATCGACAAGTGATGAGAGGAAAATCCACAACCTAGATCAGGTAGCTAGGATTGAAATCATTGAAACTACGAGTAAAGACTGGATTGAAAAAGTCAAAAGATGCAAATCAATAAAGAGATGTGCGTAGACACTTGCAAATGTTTGTGAAGGATCTCGACCAAGTGAAAGAGAATAAGCTGCGATCAGTATTACATGCCTTTGATACCTTCAAAATGAAGGAGAATGAAACAAGAGATCAGCTAGATGTGAGATTAACAAATCTTCTCAACAAAGCGGTGATCTAGGAAAGAGCTATTCGTAAAAGGAGATCAATAATAAGATACTCGAGATCTTTGACCAAGAGATGGAGAGAAAAGTCTAATATCCTTAAAGCAACTCAAAATTTATCTTCTATTACTCATCATACCTTATTTTCTCATCTTAAAGCTTTAGAGTATGACATTCGAGATAGAAGATGAGGAAGATGAGATGGAGTCAAGCACCTCATCCAAATCCGTTGCCTTTGTCAACAAAGAAGACAAGATGACAACTGAATATGTAGGAGTTGATCTATCTCTCGAAGGAGCAGATGTCTTTGCTCACCAAAAGGTATGACATATTAAGAATGAAATATAAGCGTAACAAATTGAGGTTTTGCAGTAAGGACAGTCCAGATCCAAGTCAAGAAGAAAGGAAGATGATTCTACGGATGATGCCAAGAGTAGGAGCCGAGACAAGGAGGTTCGATCTCCTGCTAAAAGAAATCCTACTAGCCCTAAATCAGGTAGGAGTGACACTTGTTACACTCGTAACAAGCCAGACACTTCACTATGATTGTCCTCACCGACTCCTAAAGAAAGGGAAGAGAAAAGGAAAAAGAGAGTTAGGAGATTTGCGAGATCAAAGGGCTCTTCTCGGCTGAAGAAAAGGAATCAATAAAATCATCATCTTCATCATCCTCATCGATTTTGGATCGACGATGAAATCTGTCTTATGGCCAAAGAGGTAGATTATTACTCTTCTTCGATAATGATTCTTATAAATGCATTTGAGATAATGATCAAACTGTTATTCAAGGATTATTGAAAGATTTAAAGATGTCCTTGGCTGCTTATAAACAGCTAGAGACGTAAAATTTTACTTTAAAAGATCAAATTGATTCTAGCCAAAGGCAAGCGGGTGGTGAACTACTCGAGAATCGAGGAAACATTCAAGGGGAATGTTTACCCAGCCGAGGCTAGTACATCACCCAACTTGTCTGAAAAGATTAGAAAGTGAATTGAAATCTTTAAAAGACAAATTTGAGATGATCTGTCTTTGAAAATGAATTAATTAAGAAAGACAATGAGAAGCTTGTCTTCAAAATAAGTCAACTTAATAATTCACAATCAGCAATAGATCACATCTTTAATACTTCTAAAAAATCCCATGACAAAACGAGGTCTTGGTTATGATAGTAATAGTAAATCGGATGTTCGAAACCTAGGAAATTTGTGAAGGCATCTCGAAAACCCAAAAGAGATTAGAATTGGTCCTTGGAAACCACTTAGTCGAGATAAGGCGCATCTCCCGATCTGAAAATAAAACTTCAGCAGAGAATTCCATATCAGACTAAGAAAGTTCCAAGAACTAAGGTAAGAAGAAATTCTTATTATAGTCGTTTTGATGGGAGAAGCGAGATGCTATCCTACTTTTCCTAAGTTCAAGAAAATCACTAAATCAATACAATAAATTGTCACCTTCGGGTGATATAATTGTAGACAGATTTGGTAGGCAACTCAAGTCGATTTATTATTAGGGAATGAGATATTTGTTTGGTTACCCAAAGTGATGTTTGACCTTCGAGGACCCAAGATTACTAGGGTACCTTATAACTAACTGTTTTAAAGGATTCACGGGGATCATCACTCAAGGAGGAGATCTTAGCTTCTATCCGGTACATAGACGGTGGTTGTTCACAGCCATATGACTTGTAACAAGAAGCTACTATCAAATTTCCAAAATATTGATGGTCCTAGAGTTTTATTTGGAGACAACAATTGTGGGACAGGACTAAAGGAGTAGGTACTCGATTATCAAGGATATTCGTGTATCGAGGTATATTTTGTAGAGGGTTTAAAACATAATCATTATCTGTTTCTCAACTTTGTGATAAAGGTTTTCTTGTCAAATTTTCTAAAGATAAATGTGATATCTTAGATAGTTCCTCGAGACAAGGTACTTTTAATTGGCTTGAGACATGGTAATGTCTATGTGGCAAACTTCAATAGTTGTCCCAAAGATACTTGTCTAATAGCTAAGGGTGGAGATGACCTCGGTGGCTATGGCACAAGAGACTTAGTCATCGAACTTCAAGACCCTTAGTAAGTCGGCTAGAAAGAATCTTGTTAAGGGATTACGAGAAACTTTATTCTACCGATCGAAGTGTGATGCTTGTCAAAAAGGTAAACAGCCTAGACACTCATTTAAGAGTATTAACACCTCTTCATCTGAAAGAGTTTTACAACTACTTCATCTTGATACTGTTTGGACCTGTTTCTCCTCTCGCCTTCGGTGGAAGGAAATATACTCTTGTTGGGGTAGATGATTTCTCTAGATACACTTGGGTTATATTTCTTTTCAAGAAAAATGAGACTATAAACAAGATTCCTGATTTGTTCGAATGATTCAAAATGAGAAGGGTGTTAATATTATTAAAATAAGGAGTGATAAGGGCACCGAATTTTTAAATTCCTATTTATCTAACTTTTTCAATGAGTGTGGAATTATTCATGAGACATCATCAGCAAGAACTCCACAACAAAATGGAGTGCTTGAAAGGAGGAATAGAACCTTGAAGGAGGCGATCGGGAGCATGTTAGCCGAGTATGGAACCCCTCACGGAGTTACAGCTGAAGCCATCAATACAACTTGTTATACCCAAAACAGGTGCTTGGTTGTTAAAGACAAGGGTAAGACTCCATATGAGATTTGGAAGGGTAAGATTCCAAGAATCTCATATTTTAGAGCTTTGGTTGTAAATGTTTCATCCATAACAATAGGAAGTCTAAGTGAGAACTTTTGATGGTAAGGCGGTGATGGAATATTCTTAGGATATTCCAATACTTCCAAGGCATTTAGAGTTTTCAACAAGACAACTCTTTGTATGGAGGAAACTCCTCATGTGGTTTTTGATGAATTGTATTCCTTCTCGAGAAAAAGTGAATCAAATTTCTAATGGTCTAGATAAGATTGAACTAACCAAAACTAAACATAGAACGAGTCTATCTACCTAGTTTTGATTCGATTCGATGAAGAAGAATCCCCATCTAATAGTCAAGACAACTTCCGATCGGACTCCATCTGAGGAGACACCCTTGACATCACCGATCGGCGGGGTCACAGATGAAGGGGAACGTTAGCTCGGGTAGAGTCGGATGAGTTGCCTGCCGAGTCTCAAGATGAGGATCCTTCTACTCAAATAGGCAAGAGGATGAGAAGTTATCATCCATCGGACCAGATTATTGGAGACCCATCAAGTAGTGTGCGGAGACACGAATGATCTTTGGACTCGAGAGTCTGTTTCACTGTTATGTATCACTTCTCGAACCTAAGTCTATTGAGGAAGCTCTATCAGCATCCAAATGGATAACAGCCAGGAAGAAGCTGCATCGGTTTGAAAGGCGAGAATGTTTGGGAATTAGTGGAAAGACCCTTATATAGAAAGATTATAGGCACCAAATGGGTGTTTAAAAATAAAGCAGATGAGAACAACATTATTGTTCGTAATAAGGCAAGTTTGGTAGCTCAAGGTTACTCACATCGAAGGGATAGACTATGATGAAACCTATGCTCCAGCTTGCCATATTAGAAGTAATAAGACTGTTCTTGGCATTTGCTGCTTATAAATCTTTCAAAGTCTTTCAAATGGATGTTAAGTCTGCTTTCCTTAATGGTGTGTTACTTGAGGAAGTCTATGTGGAGCAGCCTCCTAGGTTTAAGATCAATAACAAGGTCTATAAACTCAATAAGGCCCTATATGGACTGAAACAAGCTCCCGGGGCTTGGTGTGATACCTTATCTCGATTTCTTAATATCAAATGGATTTTCAAAAGGTAAGATAGATAGGACTCTGTTTAGAAAGGAAGTAGATGGAAATATCTTGTTAGTTCAAATTTATGTGGATGACATTATCTTTGGTTCACCTAATGCAAATTATGTGAAGATTTTAATGTTCTCATGAAAAATAGGTTTGAAATGTCAATGATGGGTGAATTAACATATTTTCTAGGTTTGCGATTAAACAGAGATAAGTAAGGGTATTTTTATACATCGGACTAAATATGCTAAGGACCTAATTGAGAAATTTGGGATGACTACTAGTAGGGAAGTTAAAATACCTATGGCAACTAACTTCTCTATGGATTCATATGAGCGGGATACCCACAGATGCAATGGAGTATCGTGGATTGATTGGATCCCTTCTCTATCTCATTGCAAGTAGGCAGGACATAGCTTTTGCGGTTGAGGTATGTGCAAGATTCCAGTCTAATCCCAAGAAAACTCATCTGGAGACCGCTAAGAAAATCCTTAAATATCTCAAAGGAACTTTGCAAGTAGGGTTATGGTACCCGGTGATCACAACTTTGAAATGGCAGTTATTAAGACTCGAGACTTTAGGGGTTGCAAGATTGATAGGAAATCCACTTCGTGAACTTGTCAATTCTTGGGTAACAAATTAATTTCTTGGTTATCTAAGAAACAAATATCTGTTGCCACCTCCACAATCAAGTGAATGCATGGCGGCTAGAAGTTGTTGCTCTCAACTCCTCTGGATTAGTCAATGACTTAGAGATTATAACATTCAAACATCATCTGTTCCTATTTACTTGAGATAGTAATAGTGCAATAGCCATGACATACAATCCATTACGCATTCTAGGTGTAAGCATATAGATATCGAGACATCATTTCATTAGAGGTCATGTGGAAAAGAATGATATTAGAATTGAAAAGATAGTCACTGAATCACAAAGAGAGATATTCTTACAAAACTATTGGTGAGTCTAAATTTAAAGAATTGTGTTTAGAATTAGGATTACTTGATGCATCATTGACTGATTTTTAATTATCGTTGCTTGCATCTCGTTAATTGTATTCCTTATTTCTTTCTTTCTTTTCTTTAAATAAATGTCTAGAAAGAATTATCGGACTAGATACGAGTCAAAGGACAATCATGTAGGCGATATCATTGATTTCCTTTTAGGAATCAAGAATCAAGGATTAGTCATATTGACCTTATCCGACTTGATGATTACTTATTCGACATTAGGTAAATCAGACAAGGACACAATAGTCACCGATTTTATAAAATCGGATGATCATTGCATCCCATCCGACTTACCACTGGTTACTAATGGTTTATCTAAGGTTGTGTCTTTGCAGAATAGATCACGAGATCAGTTGTTTCACCCCATCTGTTATAAACCTTCTCATCTGGACACCTTTGTTTCTAAATGCTCTCCATACACCGTGTTTTCTTATAAAACTCTTATCGATTGTTTTCATTGGTTGGAAAAACTAACTTTAGAAAATCTAATCGAGCAGCTTATTTGAAATAAAATGTTTTCTTAATTGGTCTTTAAGTTTGCCAAAAGATAAAACTAGGCCGTTTTAAAAATCGGACGAGGTACTTTATCGAGATGAATTCATAAACCCATCTGCTTTTGAAAACCCTTATACGAAGTAAGGTAACCCTAGGCTAACGTCGGGATTACTTACTTCTCTGCATAAAGTGACCCTACTTGGTCAAATCAACAGTCTACAAAGTAACTTTTTACGCAATTCAAAGATTAGTGAACTACACGCCTGAATCCCAATCATTTATCCAAACTTTTTGTTGGTCCCGGAAAGTTGAGTTGATGAAAAACCTTGAGTTAGCTTTCTAGAACAAAATCTAGAAAGGGGGTTTGAATAGATTTTGTAGATTTTTCAAATCTTTCAAAATCAATTCAAAATATCGATTAAACACAATGAATATGATTGAATTCTCAACTTTTTATAAGATCAAAAGCAAGGTTGATATTACGATTTTAGTTAAGATTCTGAACTTTAATCTTGAATTAACACAATTGTAAATCAAACAAAAATTAAAGAAAGCAAGAAATAACACTGAGGATTTATAGTGGTTCGGATTTTAATAATCCTACATCCACTCTCCTTCTTCAATCAAGAAGGGACTCTGCTATCGCTTACTTTCTTACTTCCGACTTACAACTTACAACTTGTACAAATCTTCAAATCTTCAATCTCCTAAACCCTTCTTCTAGAAATCTAACTATTACGGTGAATATTGGATTTTGAAGATTACAAGAGAAGTGTTCTAAAAACACTTAGAACTTTTTGAAAAACTCACTAGAAATACTTGTGAAAAGATTGTGATTGAAATCGAGTAGTGAATAGAGTGCAAAATCAAATATGCATATGTGTTCTATATCATGTATCTTTGAAAAATGAAAAACCTAGACCTATTTATAAGTCTGAAAAGTCGAGTTAGTTTGTTAGTTAGTTCTAACAAACTTGAAAACCTTAACAAACTTAATCTTGAAAATTGCTTGAAACCTAGGTCGATCCTTCCTACTCGCTGCCGGTGACTTGGTGAAGACTTGCCTTTCTTATTCTACTCGGCTTGTCTTGACCTCGTCGAGCTCTTTATACTTGTCTCCTGCAGATGATTAGGATTGAGGTTGTCTCCAGATGACTTGTCATTCCTCGTCTCCAGTGACTTGGACTATTCTTGACCTAGTCTCGATCGGCTTCGTACTAGAACTTAGTCTTGAGTTCTTTATCATAGACTCGCTCATCCGGAATAGTCTTTTAACTCATCAAAACAATCTTGGTCTAACACTTTTAACCGTTGATTCAAAGACAAGAAATCATTTCAAATAAACGGCTTAGATTAAAATCCAATTTTCTAAAGTGGTTTCTCTTTCCAATTTTCCCTCTTATAAATACATCTTCTTCTTCGATAAAACTTTTTCACTTTCGAAACCACACTTATACTCTGCAAAATTTGATTTCAAAACCCTTAGCCAAATTTTATGAGCCAATCTCAAATCTATCTCAACAACTTCGACAATGGTGGAAATCAATACCGAGACTTATAACAAGAAGATCAAGTCGGAAATGTACGTCGACTTTGACACCACCACCGATGAAGAATCACGACAGATTCTTAGTTTACTAGAGAGATCTGGATTGAGGACTTTTGCTCCAAGAAATCCAACACAAACAAGACTGGATATGAGAGGAGTCGAGTTTTATGTCAACGAGACATACGAGAACAAGCATATTCGTAACCCGTGTTTACGGCGAGGAACCGACGGTGACCACGGCGGAGGTGGCCCGGATTTTTGATACAAGCAATGAAGGAGTAAACCCCTCACCTACAAATCAGACGATCGGGTAGAATCATTTGAGATGATTGCCCACAATGAAGGGTAGAAGGTCTAAATTAAAGAAGAAAATGCTCGACGGAGATATCGCCTCTAATGACGATATTGACGTAATTTTAGGGGAGCAGAACTCCCATGATGGTCTCGACGCGACCTAGGCCGTGGCCGCTTGAGGGCCATAATTGATGGGGTACAAGCCAATCGGGCTGAGATGTTCTTGAGCCGGTTTGAAACCGAGAGGAAAAGGCTAGAGGTGGTGAATGGGAAGTGGCGAGGTAAAATCGATCACCAGCCTGCTCAACAAGGTGACAGCTTATTCTGGAGGACATGTTGACACCGAGATCAATCGGGCTGATGGAGTCGAGCCTATACTAAGCAAAAAGGGCTGTTGATAAAGAACGAGCTGATCGGAGGACCAACCGATTTCGATGGAGAAGCACTGAGGTCGTGGCTCGGGACCCTCACCGAGGAGGAAGAAGAAGAGGAACGGATAGAGGAGCCAACTGTGAGCTCACTGAGGCTTCACACCCAATGAAGTGAAGGAGAAGGCAAAGAAGAGGAGGAGGTTGGTGAAAACCTCGGAGATGGGAGGAACCTCTGCTGGCGATCGGCCTAGCCTGCTTGTGAAGAGGCATTCACACCGGAGATAGCGGCAAAGGTGGTCCAGACGGAGGGTGTACAGAAATCGGCTCCGAAAGGACCCCTTCCCCTATCCCGAGAAAGGTACAGTTCTTCGGAACTTCAGCCGATCTCTCCCATCCCCTCTCCCACCCACTTTAGCTATGAAGAGGTGACCCAGCCGGCACCTCCGAGCCTCTTAAACAGCTACTCCCACATTAGTCCAAACCACAACCTCATCCTCCCTTCCTCAAACACAAACCACTTCTCCTCCCTCATCTCCATCTAATATGCTTTCATTTCTTACTGGACCCGTCTACTCCCCACCCCCATAACTACCATCTCCTCCACCTTACTCCCATCATCCCCAACTCCACCCGAAACCACATCATCTCCCCAACCCACCATTCCACAGCCAACCTCTTCTCCACCACCCACCTCATCTCGATACCCACCCTCCATCTTCGTCCCCACTGAAATCCCCCTCCACCACCATCGACGCACCCACCTCTTCCCAACCCATCGACCTTCCAGCCCCTGGATGTCTCCAACATCTTTGGTGACATCCGTATGAACTCCCCAAGTCCAACTTCACCCTCCTCCTCCTCGCCCTCAATCATCGGAGGAGGAAATCGACCCAATCTCTGCCAACTCTTACGCTTTCACGGACCTTCATAAACAGACATTGACAAAGCTCGAGAAGATGATGGAGAGGAAAACAAGGAAGGTGATTCGAGCGATCACCGATACAATGCTGCCAATATGCAGATTGCCGAGATGAACATATCTCGCAACCTATCAGCCAACCTCAGACCGCTATTGGTACTCGGCCGGGTAACTGGAGGAGGAGGTGAGATTGCTCAAGTAGAAGGTGGCAGCAGACAACGAAGTCCTGGTTGATGCCCTCACACCGATAAATCGAGACTTAGGGTTCGTTGTGCTGCGTTGGAAGATCGACTCAGGACCACTGAAGAATGAAGTTAAAAAGGGAGAAGGAGCTGAAGGAAGACTGGACACCCTCACACCGGAGTTATGTCAATCACGCATAAGCTCGATTCGAAGGCGGACTCGGTGAGTTGGAAGCGCAAGGCCGAGATTAAAATCAAATCGATGAGCTGGTGCTTTACAACCGAGGGTGACTCAGATTGAGGAGGTCATCCGAGAGGATGAAGAGAAGAAGAGAAAGGAGGAGGAGGAGGAGGAGAAGACCGAAAAGCCGCTGGCCGGGATGAAAGAAGCCGAGAAACCCGAGGCCAAGGGCAAGGGTAAAGGAAAGGCAAAGAAATCGACAAGGTATCATCACCGAGCAAATGACCACAGAGCGCAAGAGGAAAGAACCTGACTACTCAAACCTTTCACCGAGCAAATCAAGAAGACATGCTGAAAAGGAGATGTATGAGAACCAGGAAAAGAAGAGGTCAAGAAGCCGGGCAAGGGAGCTAAGCTCAAGTGGGATCGGGAGTCAAGGAAGTGGGTTTCAAGACCGCAAACGAAGCCGACTTTCGACCTTACCACCGAACCTCAGCTCCTCCCAAGATGGTGGCCGGGAAGCATACAGAGGAGTACAAGAAAAGCTCTAGATGTCAAGTGGATGTACCACCGGTACATTCTCAAGAATTCTCCTACCGGCGCACTGATGAAGACCTTCAATGGCATGCATGGATAGAAAAGGAGGATGCTGATATGTATGGGAAGCCGCTCGACGAGGCCAACAGAGTCTTCAATCGCGATCTGATCGCACTGGCCTTCGAGCATGCCAAACCCAAGATAAATGAAGATGGGACTCGACCTGGCTTTGGTCAGGACCATAATTGCTAAAGCCGAGAAAGAATCCCAGCTCACGAATGAAGAGGAACTCAAACAATAAGAGCTAGGGTTTTTAATTGGCTAAACATCCCCAAGCAAGCCGATGGGGAATCGATAGACCAGGATTTTTTTCCTTATCTTTTATTTCTATCGAGTTCTCCTTATACGTAAATTGTATATATGTGAATGAATATACTTTGACTTATGTGATTTACTTATTTTATTTCTTAAAGCTTTCTTTCTTGTTTTAAGAAAACTTAAAAAATTTTTAAGTGTTAATCATCTGAGAAAATTTTCATCTCGGACTTAAAATTTGTCTAAAAATTTTCTAAGTCTTAAAATTTTTCTAAGTGTGAATTAAGTGCTTTAACTTGGATGAATCGATTACGAGTGTGAATGTGTTTTAAAATACCTCTCGATAATCTTGATTAATTTTAAACTAACTTCATTTGTGAGTGTGTCTCTTCCTTGTAGGTTTTAACTTCATCAAAAAGGGGGAAATTGTTAGATCAAGAAAGGTTTTGATGAGTTAAAAAGCAATTGAGATGATCGAGATGACTATGAAGAACAGTGAGATCAAAGTATGGTACTAAGGCGATCGAGACTAGGTCAAGGATCAACAAGTCATTTAGACTGGAAAGTTGCAAGTCATCACGGAGACAAGCTCAAACCTAGTCATCTGCAAAGAGACGAGTATGAAGAGCTCGAGGCGAGGTCAAGACAAGCCGAGTAGAATAAGAAAGGTAAGCCTTCACCAAGTCAACTTTAGGCGAGTAGGATAAATCAGGTGAGGAGCAAAATAGTTTTCAAGATTAAGTTTGTTGAGCGGTTTTCAGTTTGTTAGAACCGACTAACAAACTAACTGTCTTTTCGGACTTATAATTAGATCTAGATTTTCATTTTTCAAATAACTTTTGCACAACACGATTTACACATTATTCACCGTTCAAATTTCTATCATCACAATCAATTCACAAGTTTTTCAAAAAGAGTTTTCAAAAGTTCTAAGTGTTTATAGAACACTTTACCGTAATCTTCAAAATTTGATATTCAACCGTAATAGTTAGATTTTAGAGAAGAATTTAGGAGATTGATAATTTGAAGATCTTCACGAGTTGTAAGTCGTAAGTTGGATTGAAAGTAAGTAAGTGGTAAGAAGAGTCCCTTCTTCAAGTTGAAGAAGGAGAGTGGATGTAGGATTATTCATAATCCGTCATGAAGGTGTGCGTACGTGTTTTGCGAGAATGTTGTCACGAATGTTGGCACATTCGAATAGCAACATAGACAAATAAATAATCGTAAATGTACACAGCGGAAGTCTTAAACACGTTGCAAGATGGATATCAAAATTTTCGTATAGACTATAAATAAGTCTATACCGCCAATCGGCGTATTATCACTAATAATTGTTAAGTGATACAATCGATGAAAACATAAGTCACACCGTGAATGGATCTACGTATATAGTGACTAGATAATATTCAATCTAACCTATCACTAATACAAATAATGACCCAATGTTGAGTGAAATGTTGGAACATTCACCAACGGAAGTATCGAGTATGAAACTACAATAAATTCTATAGTCTATGCCAAACGACTATGCTAGATTGTGTTTCCCTCAACTTCAAGTTTTAATCTTCATAAGCGGCGTGTATTTATAGAATTCGGACACTCTTAGTGCTTGAAGATAACTTCCACATCTCCCTTGAAAATAGGTAACTTCTATGTAACTTCCCCATGATCTTTATAACTTCTCTTGCTTGCCTCTTTCAACCGCATCACTTCGGTAATCTGCCGTAAGTCTTCAATCCTGAAAGAACAAGTCAATGAACAAGACAAAACGTGGGTTAAGGGTTAGTGAAAGTGGAAGGACGAATTCGATGTTGTGACCAGAATGTTGGCACATTCTCGAGTAACACTCGTCATAACATCAATAATCTCCCCCAATTCGGCCTTTCTCTTTGGAACACACACACGATGTTGCAACAAAATGCGAATGTGTACACAATAGAGATAAGTAAATTAATATCAAGTAAATGACATCTTTTTACTTAGCCAAAACGAACATAAATAAAAACAATAAACACTTAGCATCACAAGGACAAAACATAGACTAAACAAAATCACACTAACATAAAACAATATAAAATTTAGAGCAATAAAACAGACAAAATACTAGACTTAACAAAACTTAAATCAGAGCTTAACCATAAAACACATTAATACTAAAATCGTAGCTTAAAGATAAAAATACTTAACCAAAACAACATAACAAAAATAAAACCGAGCATAGTATCACGAACTTAACTAAATACCAAAATACTATTAAGTTCATCGATATAGCTAACACGTAATATAAGTTCGAAAAGACATAAACATAAAAACAGAAAAAATAAATTGAGTCTTTACAAAAACAGATAAAGCTTATAAATGAAGGTTTAGGAGAGGATTGGGTCAGAAAGAATAACAATGCATCTTCAAGAGTCTCGCACGAACTCCCCTATCTTCAAGCTACTCTATCTTCGAAAGCTCCCCTTGCTTAATGTCCCCAATCATCCAAATCATCATACAAAGACAATGAGATCTTCATCATCCCAATCTACTGCATCTATCTTCTCAAAGATCTACGTCCATGTTCGAGCTCTGGGTCCATCATTGTTGCTCTAGATTTGTGGGCACATTCTCCGGCGCATTCTGGGTTTCTCGCTTTCAATCTCAGCATTGTGAGCCGCACTTGTTCCAGCTCCGCATATATCAAAGATCTGGTCCTCCTTTGGTCTCCATCACCATTAGCATTTCCATCTTCACTGCTCAAGAAGCAACATCCAGGAGCATCAACTTGAGCGGCAACATCGTGTCCTACTCCCGTGACAGAGAAAGTAGAGCTTCCTGCACTTTTGTGCATTTCAAGGTTGCTCAACAGACATTTGGCATTTGCGATTGAGTTTTCATCATAGCAATCTGATCTCGGATGAATTGCGACCGTAATTGCGGAGTGTTGGCAGCGTGTGTGCCAACATTTCTCGGCACATCGGCCGTTTGATCAAGTAGGGAACTTCGTGTTCAGTGCATTAGGATCTCTCGTAGGGCGTATCAATCACACGTGGTCCAGTCCTCGGTACATGTGAGATCCCTAAACTCGAAGCAAACGAACTTATTATCTCTGAATTTTCCTTTGAAATCCAAGAGCCGATATCATCATAAAAATCAGACTAGGATACGGCGGTAGTCCTTTACTTGACACCCTTCCGTAATATGTCATCATATTGTCAAAAATTGTCTTTCCAAGATTAAATCTTTGCAAGTGGCCAATTTTGTACATAAGTACAAATTGTTCGAAGTAAGGGTAGTGGTGTTGGATGAGGGCAGCCAATTGTACACAATTAGCTTGTGCAAGACACTATATAGACTTGTTAAAACCGAGGAATTCATCTTATACCTCCAAGCAAGAATCCTTCCCGTGATAACACTAATCACTTCATCCAGTTATCAATAGGAGGATCCTCATCATCCCTAGTTCTAAGAAAACCGTTAATATTAGCAGGAGTAACCTCAATCACCTTTCCCCTAAATTTGACCTTTCCATAATTCCCGGAATCGACCATAGACACACCGCCCTTTAAGTTTGCATAAAATTCATACACCCATTCAATCGTATAAGGAGTGGCAAATTGAAGTGCAAACATCAAAGATCTTTCTTCCGTATAACCAATCAAATTCATAGAAACAAAGTCATCCATCTTAATTATCCTCTCTCCAACAATCGAGTCTAGTTCTTAAAGTCCTAAACTTATCACTATCCACACCATTATAGCTATCATCGAATCGATGAAGTCATATTCAGAGAGGAATCAAGATGTACCTCATCAGGTTTAGCCTTACTTGCGTCGGATGAAGAAGACTCGTAGTCGAGGACGATGTGTCCATTGATGTGCCAACATCCACCGGCACATCCTCGTGGATCATTTCGCTTTTGCTCCTCTTTTCCAAGCGAGCAGCCATTTCAACCAATGTTTGATTCATTTCTGAATCCTCGCACTCCCTCGGCCGAGCACCTAACAGAGGCTTGATCGCTGCTTTCCTTCTCTGGACTAGCTTCCCTCATCTCTTCTTCGCATTTATCTCGTAATCAAACACTTGAATCGGTTTTGAAGCAACACCATCATCATGTTTCGCTTTTTCCCTTTTTCGCAGTAATCCACCCTTTTGCCCATGGTTCGGTAAGAATGTCTTTTCGACCGCGTCCCCGGAGCTTGTTGCCTTTTGTCGAACGGTTTCAAAGCGAGCAAAGTGAGTTCACCGGTGTCACGAGTCGGTCGACGGGTCTTCTACTGGAGCATCTTGCGGTGATTGTGGCGGTGTAAACACTAAGTATTTGTACTGAAAATCAATCTCCACGTCGCCTACCTTGACAATGTGGTAAATCGTCTCGCTTAGTGAGGGTTTTGAATGCATAGACGATCTCGATCGCAGGTGGCTCCTTTAGCTAGCTCAACCGTCATTGGGTAAGTCTCTAGAACAGGGCTTCGCTAGCTTCGCCGCTAACCGGATTTTGTGGCGTTCCGCCCAAAATCGGAATTTCAGGATTTCGTGAAGGAATTTCAAGAGGTGGGAGAGGAACATCGACAGAGCCAACCCTAA
The DNA here is from genome assembly GCA_030762865.1 of Paraleonurus japonicus. Lineage (NCBI taxonomy): Eukaryota > Viridiplantae > Streptophyta > Magnoliopsida > Lamiales > Lamiaceae > Paraleonurus > Paraleonurus japonicus. The sequence continues at coordinate 18,747,380 of CM061061.1, read as the reverse complement.
TAGAAGAGGGTGATGTTGGGCGAGATGCGCCAACATTCTCGGACACATTGTCGACGGCCATTGAAGCAAGAAGTCGAAGGTTTACGGAGGTAGAAGATGATGCCGGAGAGGTTGAGTGTTTTGATTGTGAAGGTGAGAGGTCTTTTCGATCAGCCATATTAATCACTGCAAACACTATTCAAATTAAATTAATAAAATAATGAATTTGAATATAAATAGGCCGAGGGAAAGAACTAATACCACAAAGTATGATTAATGATACCTTTCGAAATTTTGTGCTTAAATTCGAAACTATGAAATTAAGTATAGAACACACCGAGTATTAAGGACCTTAAATAGGGAATAGAAAGATTGCGTAAGTTGTGAACACATCGAAGTTAAACGATAAGATTTAATCACATCCCTAAAAATTAGGGCATTATCAAATGTTGGAAGTTTATTTCAATGACATGCTAAAAACCGCCCGATTTTATAAAAATTAACCGCACAAATAATTAAATTAGACTATATAATATTGCTGGGAACAATTTAAAATAAATCGATCTTTATAAAATAATATTCGGAAATTTCCAAACTCATAGAGGTAAATATACATATGAGAACCGAATGTTATTCTCTGAATGTCGGCACACACACTTCTCAACACGCTTTTACATGAAATAAATTCATTTGTGTTGCACTATATTTTGCTTTACCCACTCATTCACATTGATCCATTTTTCCGTAAGAGATCATCGTAGTTGTCAGCTCCGTGTCCCATAATTACTCAATGGATTGTGAATATATTGATGCATTCAAGTCATCTTTTGAAATGAGAACATCGTAGTAGTCAACTCCGTGTCCCATAGTTACTCAATGACATAACATCTATTTGTGAGTTTATTCTATTGCATTTGAGAGAAGTGTGTCCAGACAATATATTTTATCACAGGTTCTAATACTATTTACACAAGAGAGTTCAAAAACACTAAATATTACAAGACTTAGAAAAATTTAAACAAATTATTCTAGTGTTGTTACAAATGTTGGCACAGTTGTCACAACACACAAAGAAATATAGGTCTAATTAGTGCATAAACCAAGAGATTTTCTAAGAGAAGAAAACCTCTCATTATCAAGGGCTTTAGTAAAAATGTCTGTAATCTGCTTTTCAAGAGAAATGTATTCCAACTTTACAACTTCTTTTTCTACAAGATCCCTAATAAAGTGGTGTCTAATACTTATATGCTTAGTTAACGAATGTTGCACAGTGGTTCTTAGATATATTAATTGCACTTGTATTATCACAATAAACAAGAAGAGTATTGCTCTCCAAACCGTAGTCATCGAACATCTTCTTAAGCCAAAGAAGTTGAGTACAACAATTCCCCGTGGCTATGTATTCGGATTCAGCCGTAGATAGGGAAACACAATTTTGTTTTCGGCTATGCCAAGAAATAAGATTGTTACCCATGTAGAAACATCCACCACTTGTACTCTTCCTATCATCACTATCACCCGCCCAATCTGCATCACTATAGCCAATCAAAGAACAATTAGTATCTTTGCTATACCATATTCCATAATCACATGTGCCGCCACATATCGAATTATTCTCTTAATCGAATTCATATGAGATTCTTTAGGATCAGCTTGATAACGTGTACATAAACAAACACTAAACATGATGTCCGGCCTACTTAAAGTCGATACAAAAGACTACCAATCATCGACCTATACAATGTTGGGTCAACATTTGTGCCAACACTGTCTTTACACAACTTTTGTGTCGATCCCATAGGTGTCTTCATGTGTTTAGCATTGTCTAAACCAAACCTTTTCACAAGATTTTTGGCATATTTACTTTGACAAAAGAAAATACCATCTTTGCATTGTTTAATTTGAAGACCTAAAAAGTAATTCAAGTCTCCAACCATCGACATTTCAAAGGTAGTGGTCATTTCATGTACAAATAATTCAAGCATTTTCTCACATGTAGAACCAAATACAATGTCATCAACATATATTTGAGCAATCATAATGTCATATCCAGAGTGTTTAATAAACAATGTTCTATCAGCTTCACCTCTATAGAAACCAAATTCAACAAGAAAATCGGTTAATCTACCATACCATGCCCTAGGTGCTTGCTTTAAACCATATAAGGCTTTCTTAAGTTTATAAACATGATCAGAAAATCATGATTCTCAAACCCCTTAGGTTGTTCTACATATGCTTCTTCCATAAGAATTCCATTTAAAAATGCGGCTTTAACATCCATTTGATGCGCTTTTATATCAATGTAGCATGCAATAGCAAGTAATAGTCTTATGGACTCAATTCTAGCAACAGAGCAAAAGTCTCATCAAAATCAATTCCTTCTACTTGTGTATAGCCTTGAGCTACTAATCTAGCTTTGTTTCTTACAACATTACCGATTCATCGCTTTGTTTTTGAAAATCCATTTTGTACCAATTACATTCACATCATCGTCTAGGCACAAGTATCCAAACATCATTCCTTTCAAATTGATTTAACTCCTCATGCATTGCATTAATCCAGCTTTTCATCTTTCATGGCTTCATCAACATTTTTAGGTTCATTGAAAGAATGAAAACATTCAAAGTTCACCTTGTTACACATAGAAGTCATACATATCGATCTTACCACATGCCTTGCGTCAAAACTTAATTTTCTCCTCGTTTGTACACTGATTGTGGCTTACCTATGATCTGTTGTTGTGGATGATTTTTGAGAATTCTAGAAGATGGTATTGTAGCAGGATAAGGCATAGTTCTATTAATTTCTCGGATGTTGAGGTGATGTTACTTCGATGTGGGCACATTTGTAGCAACATTCTCAATTGGTTCAAATTCCAGAACTTTGCATCCGCTCAATAAGATCGATTACATCTTCTTCAATAGCATTATCTCGCAAGACTTGCATTATCATCAAAAACAACATTCATAGACTCTTGAACAAGATCACTCCTAAGATTATAAATCCTAAAAGCTCTCTGCTTCTAGCATAACCAAGAAAGAAACCCTTATCACTCTTTGAATCAAATTTATGAAGTTGGTCTCTATCATTCGTAATGTAACAAACACATCCAAAGACATGAAAGTATTTCATATTAGGTTTTTGTCATTCAAAAATTCATAAGGTGTCTTTGTGGAATTAGGTCTAAGATAAACTCTATTTGAAATATGACAGGCGGTATTCAAAGCTTCACCGAAACCTTTTTGAAAGTTTCTTGGATAAAAGCATTACTCTAGCCATCTCTTGTAGAGTTCTATTTTTCCTTTCGGCTACACCATTTTGTTGAGGTGTTTTAGGAGAAGAGAATTCTTGTATTATGCCTTTATCTTCACAAAACTTAGTGAATAAACTGTTCTCAAACTCCCTACCATGATCGACCTTATTCTCTTTATCTTAGTGTTATACACATTCTTAAACCTTTTATAAAGAATTTTGAATACATCAAAAGCATCTCGATTTCTCTTTAAGAAACTCAATCCATGTAAACCTTGAATAATCATCTACTATGACAAAAGAATATCTCTTCCCACCAATGCTTTCACTCTATTGGTCCCATTAAATCCATATGCAAAAGTTTAAAGCAATGTTTTGTAGTACAATGTGTCAACATTTCATGCGACATTTTGACTTGTTTACCACTTTGGCAGGATCCACACACATTTGACCTACGAATTTCTAACTTAGGTAGACCTTTAACAAGATCAAATTTCAATAATTTGACAATATTTCTATAATGAGCATGTCCAAGTTTTGATGCCAAAGTACACTTTCATCAGTTTGAGCATTAAAGCATGCTTGATTTGAATCGATTAAATAGCAATTATCAACCGATCTATTACCAACCATAAGACATTTATCATCACTGTTTAGCACATAGCATGAACTTTTGTCAAACTTCACATGCAAGTCATCATCACATAATTGACTAATACTAATCAAATTTGCAAGTAAACCTTTAACATGTAAGACTTTTTGTCAAGTTAGGAAAACCAGAACATTCAATGTACCTATATCAATAATTTTACCTTTTGAACCTCCTCCATATGTAACATTTCCACCATCATATGCCTTATAATCAAGTGAGATAACTTTCCTCACCGGTCATGTGTCTAGAACACCCACTATCAAAATACCATAGTCCCTAACACATGCTTTTAAAGATGTATAGACAACATTACATACAAGATTTGACTTTTTCACCCAAGTAGATTTTTGAACAGGTTTTTGAAAAAGATTTTTGAACAATTGCTTCGAATGTTGAGCGTAATGTGGCAACATTTTCAAAGACATTTTAGAAAACTTTTTATCCCGACTCATTCTAAAACAATTTGGTCGTTTGTGACCCTCAAGAAACAATAATGACAAACATCCTTCTTTTCGTAGTCATTTTTCAATTTTTCAGTTTCAACGAAGGTTTAATAAACACAATAGGTTTGTTATTATTTAAAAACTGAGTGATATTACCATTATAACCTAGACCATGTCTACTTGTACTTCCAATTGTCGGCCTCATCAAGTTTGGCTGAACTTTCTCGAATATCTTTTGAAATTCAAGTTGTTCCTTTCGAGTCTGTTCTTTGAGGTTGCATAACTCCGCATCTTTCCTTGTTAGTATGACCTCAAGCTTTATCACCAAATCCTTTTGATATGACTCTTCAATAGTCATGTCCCTTAAGGCTTTCTCGAGTGGATTCCAACTCCTTTTCAAGCTTTAGATAACCCGACTTACAATCTTTGCAAACAATATTAGAAGTACCGCTTCATCTACACAAGAACTTGAGAAACAATTAAATTCTCGAACCTCCACGTTTCCCTCAAATGTTGGCACATTTGACTCAATATCAATCATCCAAGAAATCATCAAGAGTATCATCATACAAAATTCTTGCGAAAAAGCAAACTCCTCATTTTTATCGTAATCTTCTTCGCAATCGGACTCATCACTTAAGGTAGCATTGAAATTTACCCTCTTTCTCAAAAGAGTGTTGGCACATTCATTAGCATAATGACCAAAACCAGAACAAGCATCACATTTAACATTTTTCCTATATTCCGGATCATATTTGATCTTGTTACCTCTATCAAATTGCCTAGGTTGATTAACATTCCGATTTCTATCGTGCAATTGGCGTGAACTACCACTGTTCTCTCTCTTGATTCTTAATTTGAAAATTATTTCTAAGTCTATTTGCTCTCTTTTTCAAAAATGCATTAAAGCTGGCTTAGTCGGGAAAGCAATGTTATCGGCATTGTCGGCACAATCGTCAACAACATCTTCATCGGAATCTATTTGAGAACAAACGGTTGTTTATCAACACATGAAGAAGTCTCTCCTTTGAAAATGTAAATTTTCCTTTCGGATTTCTCACTATCTCTTTGAGAAAATTCATTTCATACGTTTTCAAAATACTCACCAACTCATTTTGAGTAATAGCATCGATATCTTTAGCTTCCTCTATAGCACATATCTTAGCATCAAAACGTTTAGGAACAGCTTCTTAAGATTTTATGTACTAACCTTGTATTGGATATAGCTTCACCAAGTGCTTGAGATTCATTGGAAATCTCGGTAATTCGCTCATTGTAGGAGGATATGGTCTCATCTTCCTTCATCCTTAAATTTTCGAACTTGGTTCCAAGCATCCTCAACTTCGTCCTTCTTACACTCTCGGACCCTTCACAATATTTTTTAATCTCTCCCATGCATCTTTTGCAGATACACAATTAGAAATTATTTTGAACATGGATACATCCGTAGAGGTAAATAAGGCATTGAGTGCCTTCGAATTGAAGGTGGCCGTTGTCACCTCATCATTTGTCCATTCTAACTCCTTTTTGATTTGAGCTTCAGTATTGTCATCATTTGGAACAATCGGTGGAGTCCATCCACCAATATACTCCTCCATGCACGTTCATCAATGGACTTGATGTACATACGCATCTTAGGCTTCCAAATTGCATAATTTGTACCATCTAGAACGGGTGGCCTAATTGGAGCTGTCATAGGATAATCCATTGCAATAAATCACACCAAACATAGGATCTAAACTCGGGATAACGAGTTCAACGGCTCTCGTGCCACTTGAAGGTGTGCGTACGTGTTTTGCGAGAATGTTGTCACGAATGTTGGCACATTCGAATAGCAACATAGACAAATAAATAATCGAAATGTACACAACGGAAGTCTTAAACACATTGCAAGATTAATATCAAAATTTTCGTATAGACTATAAATAAGTCTATCATGTCAATCGGCGTATTATCACTAATAATTGTTAAGTGATACAATCGATGAAAACATAAGTCACACCGTGAATGGATCTACGTATATAGTGACTAGATAATATTCAATCTAACCTATCACTAATACAAATAATGACCCAATGTTGAGTGAAATGTTGGAACATTCACCAACGGAAGTATCGAGTATGAAACTACAATAAATTCTATAGTCTATGCCAATCGACTATGCTAGATTGTGTTTCCTCAACTTCAAGTTTTAATCTTCATAAGCAAAGATGTATTTATAGAATTCTGGACACTCTTAGTGCTTGAAGATAACTTCCACATCTCCCTTGAAAATAGGTAACTTCTATGTAACTTCCCCATGATCTTTATAACTTCTCTTGCTTGCCTCTTTCAACCGCATGACTTCGGTAATCGCCGTAAGTCTTCAATCTGAAAGAACAAGTCAATGAACAAGACAAAACGTGGGTTAAGGGTTAGTGAAAGTGGAAGGACGAATTCGATGTTGTGACCGAGAATGTTGGCACATTTCCGAGTAACACTCGTCATAACATCAACACGTACCACTATAAATCGTAGTGTTCTTTATTGCTTTACTTTACTTTTTGTATATTTCAATTTACAGTTTATCAATTAAAAGATTAATTTCAATTGAAGTTAGAACTAAAATATCGGTTTGCTTTTGATCTTAATAAAGTTGAGTTTAAAATTGATTTCCATTTGTGTGATTCTCAAAGTGTCTTGAATAAGTTTGAAAGATTTGTAAAAATCTAAAAATCTATTCAACCCCCTTCTAGATTTTTCTGGAAGGATCATATAAGTTTTGTCTAATATACTCAACTAAGTGGGACCAACATAGACTATTTTGTTCTACCTGCAAAGCTAAAGTGGGGATACACTCATATAAGTTACATCTTAGAAATGGATGATTTACTTTGTATTTCCTGCACCATGATTAGTTAAATATTCATTCTAATGAAGATCTTTTTGTTATTTGATCATTATTCTTACTTTTAAAGTGAAGGGTTTTACATATACTCCTTAGCGTAACCACGGAATATATCTAGATTATGTCGTATAGATACCTATGGAAGCAGTCTTGCTTTATTGTCTTTTATTAGAAAGTCGGAAAGCAAAGTCTTTACCACTTTATTCAATGAAGGAACACAATAATAGTTGCTTTATCCTGAAATTATAAGTCATTAATTCAATAAGTTTTTTATTGTGCAATGAGGAATTAATTGACGTACACATTTAATACCTTCGGTAAAGTGTTACTTATTATTACAAAAAAGTGCTAGATGTTATAACTGAAAAGCATCACTTGTTATAATTAAAAAATATCAGTTATAATAACAAAAGTATTAGGTGTTACATAATTGAAATATGCTAGCACAATTAATTGAAAAGTGTCACAATAAAATATATCTCTTGTAATCAATAATTGTGGGAGGAAGAAAAGTGATAATTGTCATAAAATTAAAGAGTAAAGTGTTATTTATTATTAATAAAAATTGCTAGATGTTATAAATGAAATTGTATTATTTATATTTTATAAGTGCTAATAGTTTTCTAAAATGTGCTAGCACTTCTTAATGAAAAATGCTACTTATTATTAATGAAAAGTGCTAGATGTCATAATGAAAAGTGCTAGATTTTATAACTAAAATTGCCAAAGAAATTAACAGAAAAATGTCATAATAAAAGTATTACAGACTTAGAAATTAACATTGTCTTGCATAAATAAAATCTAAAATAAATATGGTTTTGGAATTTTCGAACCAAATTCGTATTGCATTCATGCTCTCTGTAATTGTGGGAGGAAGAAAAGTGATAAGTGTCATAAAATTAAACAAGAAAGTGCTACTTATTATTAATAAAAAGTGATAGATGTTATAGCTAAAAATATGTTATTTATATTTATATAAGTGCTAATAGTTTACGAAATGGGCTAGCACTTCTTAATGAAAAGTGCTAGCACTTATTTTCTCAAAAGTGCTACTTATTATAAATATGTAAGGGAGAAAATGATAAGTGCCATTAAATTAAATTGTAAAGTGTTACCTATTATTAATAAAAAGTGTCACGCATTAAAACTATAAAGTAATACAAAAGGAATATTATACACAATTAAAAATATCACGAAGAAGAATCGAACCATTCACCTCGAAGTTAAAATTCTCACTTTCCATAATTAGAATAACCAGAACTATGAAATACTATAAATATGTCCTGGAGAAAGTTAATAAGTGTCATTAAATTAAACCGAAAAGTGCTATCTATTATTAATAAAAAGTGTCACATATTAAAAGCAAAGTAATACAAAAGGAACATGATACACAACAAAAATATCACGAAATCGAATCATTCACCTCGAAGTTAAAATTCTCACTTTGCACAATTGAAAAACTAAGAACTATGAAATACTATAAATATGTGTGGAAGAAAATGAGAAGTGCCAATAAATTAAACTGATAAGTGCTATCCTGCAATCGTCCTCATAATTTGATTCAACTATCGGTGTGGTTCATCGTTGTTGTGGTGTGATTGAAGTTCTATTCTCACATATTCGTGCGTTGTAATTGAAGTTGTATTTGCAAGCTGGATGTCAAAAGTAAAATACACACTTTACACCATTGGACCAAGCAAGAATAATGATAACAATTTATTTTCGTAGTATATATACATTTAATTTTGACTCATTTTTTAAAATGGGTCAAAATGACCCGAATACATGCACCCACCTCACAAGATACCAATTCTTTCTTTAAATCTTAAACATGGTCTAATTGAGGAGGTGGTATTGTGTAAATAAGATACTCTTTAACGAAACAACTAATGTCATTCAAAAGTAATATCTAATAATAAAATAATTAATACCATTCAAAGGAAACTTGTTCGTAAATTACTTTACCTTACTTTAGTTCACAAATTTAAATTGTGTGTCAACATTTTTAATTTGGCAAAATCTTATGTGAACAATTTTTCAAATTGAAACTAGTTTTGATAATATTATTTATTTAATTAAAGATGAAATGGTATACTTCAAGTGGTTAGAACTTCACTATCTATGCCTAAATGTCATGGGTTCGAGTCATCATTTGTCCGATAAAAAAGTTATTTAATTAAAGGATATTGACTATTTTTACTATTAGGTGCTTCCCATCCCAAATCGGTTTTCACGTTTTCCTTTTTGGTTGTCTCATATTAATTTTCTCACCAAAAATGAAAAATTTACTTTCAACCCTTATCCTCTCAATATACACTTAATGTAATTACTTTTTCTTACATATTAACTCACACCCACTATCAAAAAGTAAAAGATTTAAAATGCTCTTACTTTATCACTTTAATAAAGCAAAAACCTACATTTTCTTAGAGTATGTTTGTTTTGGGATTTATGTGTGCGGAGGAAGTCATGACTTTGAAATCCTATGATTTGAAAATCCTCGATGAATAGTAAAAGTGTATGTTTGGTTTGAGATTTTAGTAGGGTGGAATTTTACTTTATATCAAATCAATTTTTAAAAATGATTTGTGTTGTATTATTATATTATATTGAGTGAGTGAAAAGTATGAGAGAGAATTAGTGGATGGGAGTGAACAAAATAGTTTGTATTGGGAAGAGTAATAATATGTTTTATAGGTATTTTTAGGTGATGATTGAGATTTGAATTCGCAAGTCCGATTCTAAATCCCTAACTAGTATGAGACGTGGTTCGCAAAGTCCTAAACACATCCGTGTGAATCTCAAAACAAACATACCCTTAATATTTGTGCACAAATCAAACATGAAAACTTACTTGAGAAAAAAATAGTACTAGTTTTGAATGATCTTAATTATTTCATTAAAACAATATTAATTGTTTCATTAAAAGGTACTCTCTCCATTCCATATTAACTTGCACATTTTCTCGCTTTGAGATGTCCCATACAATACACACTTTTAAAATGGAAAATCACTCACAAACTCATTTACACAAAATGTCATCATAAAATCATCCAATAAAACAAAAATGCATTTTTGTTACAAATTTGTCCTTGCAAACCAATCCAATCAAGTAAAAATGCAATTTTTTAAATTTTTTATATTAAAAAATTGGTGTAAATTATTACTAAATAATGAAAATATTAATTATTTATTATAAAGTATTAATTTTATAGCTATTTTTCTTTTGAATCAACCAACAGTAACAGAGAATTAATAACGTTGATTAAGATTAAGGTAATAACTAAGTATGAATTTTCCAAATTGAAATACAAAATACTTGGCTCCATTTGGATGGAGTGAATTTGAAATCAAGGGATTTGATGATAATATATCATGCATTTACACAAACTAAAATGGAGAAAACTTAAATGAATGAATTTGATTCACTCAAATATTAAGCACAAGTGGGAGAAGTAAGAGGATTTCAAATGACTAGGTTTTCATTGGGTATTTGAAATTTTCCCACTTATAAGTAATATTTGTGTGAATCAAATTCATTCATTTAGTTTTTCTATTTTAATTTGTAAATGTGTGGTGTATTATCTTCAAATCCTTTGATTTTCAAATGACTCCATCCAAATGGAGCCAAAAATACTTTTAGGGTGTGTTTGGTTCAATGGATAGAGGTGGATAGAATATATAATCTAAACTAATCCGATGTTTGGTTCAATAGATATTGGCTCGGGAAGGATATTAGGCCCGGGCCAAATTTTAGCTATATCCCATCAATGCAGGATTTTTTTATCTAAGGGGGTGTTGGATTTTTATCCATATTGTTAAATTTACTATATTGTCCCTTCAGGTGTTTTTAGTTCAATGAATAGAGGTGGATAGAATATATAATCCAAACTAATCCGATGTTTGGTTCAATGGATATTAGCCCGGGAAGGATATTAGGTTCGGGCTAAATTTTAGCTATATCCCATCAATGCAGGATTTTTTTATCTAGGGGGTGTTGGATTTTTTTATCCATATTATTAAATTTACCATATTGTCCCTTCATATTATAAAAATAAGCATTGTATCTTAAATTTAAATTCATATATCGTGAAAACCCTCGCCCTATTTCGTTTTTGGCGCCTTCCAATACGCAGATACCTCCATTACTTAAAGAAGAATCACAACGCCGCCTCCATAACGCACATGAAGAACCCTAACGCCGCCGCCTCCATCACGTACAAGAAGAACCCCAACGCCGCCGCCTACACCACACAAAAGGAATAACTCAAAATTGTCGCATAGAAATTCATCAAATCGGTACGTATTTTAGTTTTAATTTTTATTGACGCTCATATATTTTCAAATTGGTACATTCATAGGTTTTATTGTTGCAATCAAAACTATCTCAATTAATATTAACAAAACGCAAAGTGGTGCCCATCATATGTATTTTGATTTTAAATTGCTAATTAACTAGTATTTACGAGTTAGAGCGACAAATATTTATATTCAAATGTTTATATATTAACTTTCTTGCAAGTTTATAATGTGGGGTGAGAATTTTTGGAATGCTGCTATTGAGAATGACGATAAAAACAGTTGATAGAATATTAATTATTAAGAAATAGACCTTGTTTCACCCATATATAAAGAATGAATCTGTAGGCTGCAACAATTAAAAGATAATGTTTGGAGTTGCTATAATAATGATGATAATGCATAATGTTTGTGTTGTTGATGATAATATAATTTTGATGTAATTCTGTTTTTAGTTTTGTTCAAATTATTAATTGTTCTCCCATGATGCATTTTGAGTCAATTTTGTTTTGTGTTTCTTTTCTTCAATAATTTTGTTGGAAGTGATATATTTTTTAATGCTTGGATTTTCTCATTTCTGCAATAACTCACCATTTTTTTCTCTCTATGCAGGAAAATTCTTACATAGGAGACTGGATTTTCAAGGTTTTGCCTTTTGGGTTCTCTAAATTTTTGTTGGAAGCACAAAAATCTTCAAAGGTGTGTTGCATTCTATTTTCTTTAATTTTCTTTAAAATATGATAAATTCTTACCATCTTTATTACTAATATTTTCAAATGTAATTTGAAAATTTCACAGAATTTCAGTGAAACTTTTCTCAACCCTCTAAGTACTCTTGTATGTTTTCAAGTTGCATTAGATTTTGTTTCAGTTCCTCATACCATGTTGCTGTTTTTTTTTTAATTATTTCAAGTGAAAAATTAATGTTTCTTCCTCTAAAATGTATTCTTTGCTATTTTGTGTCGTTTGAGTTGGGTATGTTTGTTATTGTGTGTCGTTTGAGTTGGACAAATCTACCAAATTAATTCCTGCATTTTGTTTAATTCATTATTTTATTATCCACAGTTTTTTTCAAAATATGGAAGAAGTGGGTGCGCTTGCAGCGACTTTTGGTGCCATAGCTGTCTTAATGGGTGAACTTAACATGCTTATCATGTTAATGACGTACAAGTATTTAGGAATGCGTGCCTTAGAAAAAGAAGAAATTTAATAGGACATCGATATAGCATAAGGCATAAAGTAACACGTCAACTAGACCACCCGCATTACATAATATCTTTTAGTGATGAAACTTATAGAGATTATCTGCGAATGACTAGAGACTGCTTTCAACCGATTATGTTTCCTTCTAGAGAATGTAGGTGGACTTTCCCCTACACGTCACGTAACCATCTCTCGAACAAGTGGCCGTTTTTTTGACTGTTTTGTCTCACCACACAAAAATAGAATTATCAAAGCAAGTTTCAAGCGTTCGGGCTACACGGTTAGTAAATATTTTAATTGTGTGCTTAACACCCTACTTAAGTTGTATACCATTCTCCTTGTCACTCCCGAGCCGGTGGCCGGCAGCGACACCGATAGTTGATGGAAATATTTTAAGGTAATTGAGAATTATTGATAGTCGATCCGAGGGTGACCCGCATTGTTGTTCTAAGATACATGTATGGAAGAAATAATATGCTTGCTTGTCAAATATGTTAAATCATTCAGAATTGGTTTAAACAAAGACCACCCACCACATCGAAGCAGATGACGACAAGTGGGAAATTGTTGTAAAGGTAATTTTCAATCCTATAAACTGCTCGAGGCACACTTGAAATAAGGCTACAGTTTTTAATTGTTATTTGTGAATATATGTTGTTTGAAAATGTTGTTTAGAATAGGCACCACCCATCACATTCTTTACTATTTTCTTTTCTTATTTTTGAAAATATTTTTGAAATTGCTTCTTATTTTTTAATTGGTTTGGAAGCTGAGTGTATGCCGATAAGTGAATTTGATGATCAATATAACATATGATTGTGTTTAATTTGTTGCTAATTTCTTTTATTGGCATGATTTGCAAAATCCAACTAATTTTTTGTTTGTTATTCTATTGTGGTTGTAGAAACGATCCAACCGCTCGTGGTTTGAAAAATAAATCATTTCCTTTCTACAACGCTTGGGTTGAGATATTTGGGAAGGATCGTGCAAATGGGGGAACTCCCAAGGCTTCGCAGAATCTTGTCGAGAATTTGTTGAACAACGAGTCACCACCAGCACCACCTCGTTGTCTCAAATGAACCAAAAGAGACTCCAGTGTTCCATCAAAGCTCGCAGCCGATTTCACATTTGGAACACACACAGAGAGTAATACCGCGACCAATATTAAAGGAAAAGGAAAAAAGCGTAAGAAGTGTGAAGAGGTTGATCGAGCTTCATGGATAAAATGAGTGGTTTATGCGAAGCCACACGATCTAAGATAGGTGAAATTGCAGGTTATATTGGTGATATTGCACCGAATCAACGTCTCCAAAAGAAGAGGCAATGTATTCGAACGTTTGAACAATTTCAATTTTTCATCACTGGAGGTTAAAGTGGGTGTTGCACAATATCTGTGCAAAAACCAAGATGAGATGGACCTCTTCTTTACTATTCTGATCTCATCTTTACTATTCCTCGATGATGCAACTACCGCATTGGTTGAGAATATAATCAAGAAACATGGTCTTTAAAACAAATATTCCACCTTTTGATAAATACTTTTGTTAGTTTCTCGCATCATTTTGTCAAGTGAACCATTTTTTCCTCGTATATGTGTGACTCCCACAAATCTTGTAAATAACTAGAGATATTTTAATAAATAGTTATGCATTAATGCCTTGGCAAACATATTAAACTTCAATCAATTTTGTGCTCTTCTTAGAACTTTTATATTAACTAAGTTTGATTTTAATCTAATAACAAATTCTTCAAGATGCTCTTAACATTTTTGTTCATAAGATGAGAGGGCAAAATTGTCAATTACACTATTTTTGTTATTTATTCCATAATTCAACCAATTAAAAAGAACTTAGCGTGCAACAATAAAAATTATAATCCATCAAACTAAACATATCACCTAATTTAAAAAATTACAATTCAAACCGCATAACGCCGACTAATTTTGTCTTGAGTTAAATATACGCCAAGTATCTGAATCTATGTACTACTCACTTTTATTTCGTTATACATCCCAAAAAATCTTAGCAATACAAGACAAATCCTTTTAGCAGAAGAGCCTATACACGATTTTCTCCATTAATTCCATCTCTGATTTTCCATTAATGGTGTTCAGTGTTTGGTTCAGCTATGCATTAAATCAACTAATTCCTAACAAGAACGCCAAGCCAAATCAAATCACACTATAAAGATTCCGCCTTAGTCCTTCTGCTTCAATTCGAGTAGGTTTAATTGTTTTTCTAGTAGGCGACCAGCGCGTGATAGGATGGGCAAGGTAGCGGTGACGGCGGCGGTTGTCTGCACGGCGGCGGCGTGTGCGGTTGCTGTTTTGGTTGTACGGCGGCAGATGAAGAGCTCAGGGAGGTGGGCCAGAGCAGAGGCCATTCTCCGGGAGCTGGAGGAGAAGTGTGGGACCCCCACCGCCAAGCTCCGGCAGGTGGCCGACGCTATGACGGTGGAGATGCACGCCGGCCTGGCCTCCGATGGGGAAGTAAGCTGAAGATGCTCATCAGCTACGTTGACAACCTTCCCACAGGGTATATTTGATTAATTGCGAGTAATTGTGTTTTTTTTTTTTTAAATTTCTGATTTGATGTGAATCTACACTTTTGCTACGATTATTCAGTTTCAATTCTCAAGATTTAGTGTTTAGTGCTGCCTAACTTTGTGTTTATTGAGAATTCTAGAAAATAAACTTCCTTGGTCATACTATTGATTGATTTCATCTTTTCTTTCTGTTATGTTTTTAATTATTGAAGTTAGCTGATGAACATACAAGCTTGGTGATGTGGTGTCTGATTTGTAGAGTTACTTTTTGAGCAAATCTATGATTTTTATGTGTGATTTCAATGTTTAATTAATGTTTTTTTTTTTTTTTGGAAAGGATGTTTAATTAATGTTATTACATCAAAGTTTGAGATCTGGTTTTGTAGAAGCACATAGATGCTATATATGTACACATATACTCGATATGCGTCTCTGTGTGTTTCACTAATAAAGTGATTTCGAATGGCAACTAACATTACACTTTGTACTACCCTTATCTTCATCATCAAATTAGGTTCCTGTTAGATGATGTATGGCCCTTAACTATATAAGTTTCTGCCCATTCCCTCATTTTACATTTTGGTGGGCATTTTCTCCCTCACCCCACCCCCAACAATTTGTGGAAAGATCTTTATTCCCAAGTATATGTTAATATTCACATTTAAATATTGAATTTTCATTAATTTAGTCTCCCCCACCACCACCCCCAAAAAAAAAAAAATCAATTGAAAGCAATCCTTGCCTCCTTCAATTGGCTAAATATTTCTCCGGAGGCACACACCATTACTCTAAAGTCTTGTTTGAGGTCTTTCTTTTTTGGTCGGTTAAATGGTAACTCAAACCCATGACCTTTTGGACTATGTAGTGGAGTTCTAACCACTTGAGTTATACCACTTCGTCAACTTGGTCAGTCATCCTATGGAATCCTTTGATAAAAAAGCACAACCATTCACTTTTAGTTTTAAGGTTTGGTTTAGAAGACAATAGAGGATAACCGGTGGTTTAGCCCACTCCGGCCACCGAGTTCCTCACTTTAGTGGGAAACAGGTTCGATTCCCTTTGGGAACGAATCATTTACCATTCAAAAAAAAAAAAAAAAAAAAAAGAAGACAATAGAGGATATTTGGTGTTTCTATTCAATTCTGCTGATTCACACATTTCTTCACCATTCTTGGCTTATGAGTTCACTAATTGGTTACTGTTTAAGCTTTTGATATGTAGTTCTCATTTTATAAAAGTTGTGAATAATGTAACATAGAGATTGCAGCTTTAATCTTTCTATGTAGCGAAACAATGCTATCTTCAAATTGAGCTTTTCACCATTAAATCTTTAAACTGAGCTAATTTAGCATAATTAAATTCTTTTACAGCTTGGGCATGCATTTGTGCAATTTTTTAAGTAATCTCACGCATCACTGTACTTGCATGAAAGGACCTTGTTACTGCTCTTATATGGTTGTTGAGATCCATTTTGGATATTATATCTTAGCAGAAGGGTATAATGCAGATGTAACTTCAATCTACAATAATTTAATGAAAAATCATTGTAATCACGAAGAAACAAATTCTTCCTTCACCTTGCCAAAAAATTATTAGCTTTTGAGTATTGCTTTTTTGAGGTAATATGTCTGTTAAGTGCTATCGAAAACTGTATCCTTGATCATAAAGAGAAATTTGTATGGAAGAAATAAAATTTTGCTTTGTGTGCTATGCTAATCAATGAAATTTGTGAAGGGTCTAATTCCTCAATTTTTTGTTCAGGGATGAAAACGGATTATTCTATGCATTGGACCTAGGCGGAACAAACTTCCGTGTTATGCGGGTCCAATTAGGTGGCAAAGAAACTGCGATCAAGCAAGAATTTGAAGAGGTTTCCATTCCTCCACATTTGATGGTTGGATCATCTCATGTGAGGGGTTTTTTCTTTTTCTTTTTTTAAGCATAAAATACTGTTAGTATTTATTGCCATTTTCTGATGCTCACAATGATTGTGATTCAGGAGTTATTTGATTTTATTGCTGAAGCACTAGCAAAATTTGTTGCTACAGAAGGTGAAGGCTTTCATCTTCCACCTGGTAGGCAAAGGGAGCTTGGTTTCACCTTTTCTTTCCCAGTTAGGCAATTATCATTAGCATCAGGAACCCTAATAAAGTGGACGAAAGGATTCCTCATAGAAGATGCGGTTAGTTTATTACTTGCTTTTGTTTATCGTATTATAAATTCTAGACTCATTAACTTTTTGCATGCAAAGTATAGATGTGTTCTCAACGTTTGATTACTTCTTGTTGGTTTTCATGGAAATTAATACTAGAAATACTCATTTTAAATTGTACTGGACAAAATGGAAGTTAATACCTGGGTTACATACATTTGAAAGAGCTAAATTACAAACAAACTAAAACATATTCCTGTATTAGTTGAATTCATAATTATAACCCTATGATTCTAGAAAATCCTTAATTCTAGAAAATAAATTAATACAATGACTAAACATTACACACAAGCATACAGCCAAATAAATCGTTTATTTTCCAACACTCCCCCTAAAGTCAGTGAATATGCATTTTGCATTCCCAGCTCGAAGATAAGCCCCTTAAGTATTATACGTGAGTTCTGTTGTGAGCACATCATCTATTTGACCACTGGTGAAAGATTCGTCCAACATCCAAAGACTATTGTAAAGTAATACTTTAATATGCCTGTTTTATTGATGCAGCATCTGGGCATTGAAAATGTTGATGACAGGTTTTTATTTGAATTAACTTCATTGAACCAATCCCATTTCATTCTGAGATCCTCAAGTCCAAAATATCTTGATCAATAGTAGCTCACATACTCTTTGGGCCTCTATCTGAATTCTGCCTCACACTTGATCTATCTACCATAACTGCTTCTTGATTTTACATATCATTTGATTGCCTAATGTGCAATAGCCTGTCGTGGATCATTTATTAACAAGTGGTTGTGCATTATCTTCATTTGTGCTAGCACGCCTTTTTTACTTTACAGGTCTCTCACCCCAAAACGTGGTTTGTGTATAATTTTTGAAAAGAAAAACCATTTTTGACAGAATAACTCGAAGGAGAACAATTGGATTGGTTAAGATTATATCTCCTTCATATAGCAAGATATTTGCAAATCTTGAATTAGATAAGATTATCCCATTGGGCTATTCCTCAAATAATAGGCTCCAGTTCCTTTTTTTTTCTTTTAAAATGTATTTTTTTCTATATACTTCCTAAAGGTGAACCTCTCGTGGAGTGTGCACTGTTGTAAAGTGAGCAATAATAGGAAACAATCCCGTACTGCTGTAAATTAGATAATTTATAATTATGTGTGCATCAATCTTTGTTTTTAGTGTTCACTTTCCTCAATTGCCTAATTGTTTATGCTGTAAACTCTATAAGAGTGTACTGACAATGAAAGATAACATATATCTGGAAAATCTTCTTTTTCTACGTGGTATCAGATTTGTTAGTGAAGAAAGGGCTTAGGTGCATGTTGTATCCGATTACTGGATGATGATGGAATGATTTACTAAATCCTAATGATAATCTTGTTTCTTTACAATGTTTAATCTGTTATTGGCACATAATCTTAAGTATGCATAAAGCCTTGAATGCTTCTAGGATTGCTAAAGGAGTCATAAGAATATGCTCTGTGCCATTGTTTTGGCCTAACAAGTAAGACATGGTACTCCCCAAATTTCATCCATTTTTTAATCCACTCTATTTGAAGATAGTTTCAAAATTCTGAGACTACCTTTTTAGTTGACTGCATGGATGGATACTAAATTGGAATTTTATCGGTCCAAGCGCTGAAAGATAGGTCAATTATTTATCCGGGACCTGAAGGATGAAACTTATCAATCCGGGATTTGAAAGAATTTTAACTATCATTACAAGATTGATCGAGTGGACAAAGAAAAACTTTAGAGTATTATATGGCTTGGGCTACATTCCACGAATGAAAATCCCAAATGGCTAATTCACTTGGGATGTGTTTGGATTGAAGGATTTAAGGACGGAGTTGAAATCCATAATGGCAAATCCATTAGATTGTACGCATTGTAATAGTCTTGTAATTATCACTTCCATTTTGAACTAGTGATTGATTTGAAATCCACTTTAATCTGGTGGAATTCTTTCTAATTCTTGCATATCAAAATCCTTAACCCAAACATAGCGTTAATTTTATCTAACTTTGTCTGGAATAACACTCGGTACCTATTATTTAGCTGATTAACTGATGAAGGAATAAGAAGGGGAGAAATCTCTCCAAAGTCAAATATGAACTATCTCAACAATCAACTATATTTGTACTATTGTGATCTCAGTTACTCGAAGAAGCCACTTTTGATTCTTAAAAGTGAAGTGAATGGTTTGTGGGAATACTTTGTCCTGTTAACTAACATTAAAGTATTTCCATCTGCTCTCAATCAACTGAAAAATCCTTTGATCTAGGTAATTTCTGAATCTAGTATTTTTATAATTATCGAATCTTGATAGGTTGGAGAAGATGTGGTGGGAGAGCTGACAAAGGCATTGGAGAGAGTTGGCATCGATATGCGTGTGGCTGCTTTGGTGAGCTTCTTTATTTTTATAAGATGCTAATTCTGAGCAAGAATGCTGTCCTGGAAATTTTGTTGACAAATTTTCCTTCCTAATTTTCTAATACAGGTCAATGATACCGTTGGTACATTAGCTGGAGGACGGTACAGCGATGGAGATGTGATTGCTGCTGTCATCCTGGGAACTGGAACTAATGCAGCTTATGTTGAACGGGCACATGCAATTCCAAAATGGCAGGGCTTGCTACCTAAATCTGGAGAAATGGTTGGTCTTTTGAATTTTTTCACTGATGTATATTGCAGGATTTAGGCTGTAACATCGCGTTTTGTAGTTAATAAGTTTTTGGTACCATAACTAGTCTATTGTTCAAATTTGGTCCCAAAATTTTTAACTGTTACTCCTTCTGTCCCATGATTACTTTCATAGGGAGGGAGGCGCACATTTTAAGAAAAATGAGTAATGAGTAGGGATTTGAGGGTAATTTTGTAAACTTTTATGTATAAAGTAAAGAGATGAGTTAATTTGTGTAAATGTGAGCCCAAAAGTAATGTCATTTTGTGTAAAATTTGGGATGCTGTAAGGGTTTAGTTTATGGAGGGCTTTTCATTTTAAGGATGTGAAAGTAATCTTGGGACGGACGAAAAGGAAAGTGTGAAAGTAATCGTGGGACGGAGGGATTACAATTTAATCCCAATATAAAAAATTTCAAATTTTAGTGCAAAATAACTGGAGAATTGAAAACTGTATTGTTTTATGTCACGCGAATGTCCAATTTTGGCCCCATAACTTGCTTACTGTCCAATTTTTGGCCCCAAATTATTCTCACGTGACATAATGACATCATTTTTCTATTTTCTAGCGATTTTGGGGCCAAAATTGGACATTTTTTAAATATTGGGACTAAATCAAAATAGTTAAATTTTTGGGACCAAAATTGGGTGGTAGACAAGTTATGAGACCAAAAATCTTTTTACTCTTGCATTTTGTCAGTGATTATCCGTACTTGTTACTTCAGCAACTGATTTGTGCTATTCACACAACAAAACTGATCAATTTTTTTTTTTTTAAATGAAGGTCATAAACATGGAATGGGGTAATTTCCGCTCGTCTCATCTTCCGCTTACCGAATATGATCAAAGCCTTGATGCTGAAAGTTTGAACCCCGGAGAACAGGTACTTTATTAACCTCTATCATTAATCCTGGGTTCAGAACTTCCATGGTGATGACCTTTCAGTCATCTCTATCAATTTCTTCTCGTGCTACTGCAGATTTTTGAGAAAATCATTTCTGGCATGTATCTTGGAGAAATTGTGCGTAGAGTTTTATGCAGGATGGCCGAAGAAGCATCATTTTTGGTGATAACATCCCACCAAAACTCAAAATTCCATTCATTTTGAGGTAAACAAGTGATAATGCTTGAGATATAAGGACATGAACATCTTGTCACACTTCTCCACCTAATAATCGCCTGGTTGAGTATTCTGATGAGAGGGTTCTGGATTGTATTGGTGAAAGTTTTAGATTATTGGATTCCTAATACGGGTAAAATGAGAATAAGAGGTGATGCATAATACTCTTTAGCCTCTCTAAAACGAAACAATGATGGATCCAAATTCTTGCAAACGAAATCGTAGAAGATTGTGTGCATAATGAGGCCTAAGGTCATCAGAGAATGATCACAATGTATGCAGACTTAGGACATCCTCTGCTTTGCTTCAAATAAAAGGGAAATGAAATTTGGATTCACAATAGATCTAAATTTCGTGAACCTATAAACCATCTTAATTTTCCATCAAGTGATTAAAATGGGTGTTATGCAGCATCATATATTTGCATTTTGAATTAATAATAGATCTAACTTTTATGTTAAGATACTTTTGAAATTCAACACAAAAGTGAGCATTCCATTAAATCTACTTGAGTTCGTGATGATTCCGTATGCAGTACAAATAGGCACAGTATGAACACTTTTTGCTTCCTTTAGTCACCAACCATCTCAGTTTGCCAGATGCTCTCATTATCTTTCTGATAATGTTGCATTTGGGATTTTTATTTGTGGGTCGTAAGAGTCGATAGTTGGAGTATTTTTAGTTACAGTTTGATTGTGGGATGCAGCTTTATGATAGTGGTTAACTGATTGCTCTACGCATGTCTGCATCTCACTTGGAAAGCATTTGTCATATAACTAGTTATTGGTATCACAACTTTTTATTTATTATCTGAATTTCCACCAAATGATAAAAACTGTTACATTGTTATCGTCATTTCCTCTCCTCCTTGACTGTTATGCAGAGGTAGGCGAGAGAAGTTTGTCGAGTAAGAGTGTAAACAAAATGAAGATGTATATTGGTCGTTATTGTGCCTTTCGACAATTGCCTCATTTTGCATGAGATTACAAAATGAAGATGCATCTTATTCACTATTATACATGATGTCCTTTGGATTAGAGCTTAAGTAATTAGTGCCTCTTTGCAGGACTCCTGACATGTCTGCTATGCATCACGACACCTCTTCCGATCTCAAGGTGGTTGGGAGCAAACTGAGGGACATACTTGAGGTATAGTATTTCTCTGCTTCACATATAACGATATTGTCATTCACAAAACACCGTCGAGGGTAAATTACAATTTGCCACCCGATTATGGTCGTTCTCACGCTTTAGAACCTAAACATTTTATCACATTATGCATCCTAGAGTAAAAATTTCACATTTTGCAACCTTAAAATATACTAGATTTGCTATTTGCAACCTAAATAGGTTTTTCAACTACTTTATTGGCTGGAATCCGAGCAGATTTATTGCACAGTGTTTTAAAGGGCTCGTTTTCAGACTTTTTAGCACGAGTGCATAACTAATATTGTTCAATGACAATAACTGATACTGTTCAGTGAAAACAATCAATACTGACCAACTCATAATATTTGTATTCCATGTGAATTTGGTATGACAACAGGTACCCAATAGTTCCCTGAAAATGAGGAAAATGATAGTGAAATTATGCGACATCGTTGCTTCACGTGGGGCGCGTCTCTCTGCTGCTGGCATCTTAGGCATACTCAAGAAACTGGGAAGAGAGAGTGTAAAAGAGGGAGAGAAGCAGAGGTCAGTTATAGCATTGGATGGTGGACTATTCGAGCACTATACTAAATTCAGGGACTGCATGGACATCACTCTTAAGGAGCTTCTGGGCGAGGTTGTGGAAAACGTGGTGGTGCAGCATTCAAACGACGGGTCAGGCATCGGAGCTGCTCTCCTGGCCGCCTCTCATTCTCTGTACCTCCAACCCGAGGAGTCGTGATTTTTTCTCCCGTCTCTACTTCTGTACAACAGGCCTCAGATAATGTATCCTTACTGTTTTGAATGGTTGCTGACCACTTGGCAGGGTGATCTTTTTTACTATTTACAGCGTATACAGACACTAGTAGAAGATCATCGTGTGATGGTAACTTTAGTCGGAATAAATGTTTGGGGGTTAAAATTGTCATTTTAGTTGATTCCTCTTCAAACAGATTCTCTGTTCAATTGAATGAGATGAGTTGGGGTGTTGTACAATATGCTTTTGAAACGTCGTGGGAATACGTCGTTTAGCAAAGATTTTACTTTGTCTATTCTTTTTGAGTGAGTTACTATTAGGTACAATTTTGAACACTAAATTACTACTAAGTACAATTGTTTTTTTAATTACTACTAGGTACAATATTTTGATTGATTTTTTCAATTTTACCCTTCTATGTAAATGTGCAAATTACTTTTTAATTCCCAAGAAAAATACTTTGACTTTCACGCCAATTTTTTTCTTTCCAATTTCACGCCAATTTTTCTCTTTCCAATTTCCAATTTTTCTCTTTCCGACATGATCATTTTTAATTTTTCTCTTTTCAATTTTCAACGTATATCATTTTTACACCAATATTTCCTTGGGTGATTTCTTGTATTTACAATACTAAAATTGACAAATATATATTTACGCTTATTTTTTTTTCGTTACATTTTAATTCAAAATTAAAAAAAACGCAAAAATCATCACACAACAAATTAAAAATATATTTTCAATTATTGACACAACAAAAATTCTCGCACATGTGCAAATATCATTGCACATGTGCGTAAAAAATCTGCATATGTGCGTAAAATCTACACATTATCACCGTCATTTTATACAACAATATCCAAGAAAGAAAACACAAAGAACAAAGAAAAATCAAACAAAAAATCCCGCATTCTATTCACACAAAAGCCCGCATCGATCAACAAAGAAATAGGATCCCCCAAATCTTAAAAAGATCCAAGATACGGTAAGAGTGATATATAGAAACCCTTGTTTCGAGAATCAAATCACAAAAATCCTCAAAACAACTCACCGATCCGCTATGCGACGCCTGTAGATCCACCGTCGGAGAAGCGGCCGCCTGCAGATCGCCGCCGTCGATCCGTGCGCCACCGTCGCCGCCACCGGGTGCGCCTGTAGATCCACTGCCGCTTGCAGATCGCCGCCGTCCATCCAGTGCGCCACCGTCGGCTGTCGAATCTGGGTGCGCTCAGATCCACCCTTCGCCGCCGTCGATCCGGTGGGCTCGCAAATCCACCCTTGTCGTCGATCCGGGTGCGCCACCGTCGCGAGGAATGATCGCCGTCGCTGCCGCTGCAGATCCACCCACTGTCGCGTCTCCTTCTCCGCCCTTCACCGTCGCCGAACTTTGTCGTCGCCGGTCAAGGTGGGTGCGCCGTCATTGGTCAAGGTGTGAGAGGAAGAGAGAGAAAAAGATTGAGAGAGAGAGAGAGAGAGAGTCGGAGCGTAAATGTGTATGTATTGGCTCAATTTCGTGGTTTTATTAATTTGAGGGGTAAAAATGGTATAGATTGTAGTGGGTAGTAATTTTTCAAAATCATTGTACCTATTAGTTATTTTTGGCTACATATTGTAGTGGGTAGTAATTATTCCAACTTTTCTGTTAGGTCGTGTTTGGACGTTAGATGATGGTAGTTTATTTGAAAAATTATACTACATTCGTTACAATTTAAATTATTAATAGAAAAATGCATTATAATTTTGTTTTTTATACATATAATAACAAAAAAAAAAATTTTATCCTCTTAAATAAAAATTATTGCAAACATTTTTTATTTATACGTCAATTTTCTACTATAAATAAATATGTCCTACTTAATTACTCATTCCAATAAAGTTGAAAAGATCAATTTATCTTTTATTATACACTTTTTAATATTAATAAATAATATTTTTATTAAAATTTTAATCACTTAGATTTTGATAAATTTAAATCGTAACTTAGAAAGTATCATTTTTATATGTGAAAATTTGAAAAATAATAGTTAGGCTTTCTTCCTCGCATTTATCGTATATCCTGCTTTTCTAAACAAAGTATGTTGTGGACCATTTTCACTATAGATTTTGTAGTTTGTGTATATTTTAAAATAATATTAATTATTTTATTAAAAATATTAATTTAATAATAATAATAATAATAATAATAATATAATTAAAAGAATTAGTATGATTTGAAATTATACGATGAAACGAAAGATTCTATCACTACGACATAATACACAAAAAAAGTACTACTTAAAGTAGTGTAAATATATAAAAGGATAACAATGAACAATCAAAGCTCAATGAGATTAATTAACTAAACTTTGTTGGAAGGGAAATAGGGTAAACTACCCTCTTTCATAACAAAAAAATATTTTTACCCACTTACATAAGAAAAACTATTTTTTCCCATTTCATATTTTAAGGACTAGAATGCCCTCATAGTTTTCTTCTAAGAAAACTAAGGGAATTTAATTGATCTTTTAACGAAATTACCCGTATTTACCGCAGCGTGTAAAATGGTATCGAGTCTCGTTTATGAAGAAATCATAATTATATTATATGTGTTAAAATCTTCCTAACGGAAGAAGACTTTTTACAAGAATATGAATCCGAACGAATGTTCGAGATGTATTTACTATAGGGAATATCTTCAAATTTTGAAGACACATGAAGAAGAGCATCGCGTTGAGATTATATACTTGGCAAAATCGGTATATATATCAAGCGACTACAGAGTCCAAGGAAACCCTTAGGCTATGTAAATCACAAGAAGAAAAAAGTATGAATTATCTCGCGATAAATCTCATAATACAAACAATTACAAAACATACAAGAAGCTTCACATCGGAATCATTCATGAATTCGATTACGCCTAAATGGAAAGAGATCCGTCCAGATCACTCTCAAGGATCTATTCATGCTAGAGAGATCCAAAAGACAGTCAAAGTTATGGCAACAAGATAAATGAGGAACTTGAAAAAGTAAACCATGTCTTGCCACAACTTGTCCAAAAGATTTCAGATCTAGAAAACAAATTCGAAGATCTGAAAAGAAGAATTACTAATGTTCCGGAATCTTAAAACTCGGAAAAATTAGTAATGAGCTTAAAGGATCCACGTCGAACCATAAAGGCAAGGCGTTGGAAATTCCAAAAGAAAAGACCAATGAAGAAATTCTTCTTGATTTTATGAAGAATTTCTAAATGGAATTTTCAAGAGCCAATCTATCGATCTACAAGAGTTAATTGAATCCACACAGATTTTAGCTGAATCTCTCTTAAATCTCGAGATTGTAGATTTGGTTAACATCCGTGTTAACAACGTCGAAGAAACGGAGACACACAATCCAACTTCGTCCACAACAACAAGCAGTGAGTACGAGCTACAATACTCCGTAAGAGAAACCCGGAGTATACTTCGTTCCCAAAACCAGAGGAAAAATAAAGCGTGAGATCCCTTTTATGGACCAACAAATAGTCCATGGGGAAAACGCTTTTAGAGCCCCTTCATCCATACGGAGTCATGTTAAATCTGGATATTCCAGATTTTAGAAACATTGAAAAACTCATCGATGAATGGGTGATCGCGATGAAAATCGCAGAAGCACGTTGGAACTTGATAAAGAAAATTTCACTAGCTTTATCGAGTTAAGCATGGTTGGATCCGTTAAGATCGGATGGGAGAGTGCAGCAGCCTTCGATCGAAGAAGAAGTTACAAGAGGAGACTCCTGCCGGATATAGTCGACCGAATTGCAGGAATAATCAAAATCAACTTCCTTGGAGATGGTTACTTGACAAAAGAAACGAAGAAATGACAATGTAATACGCCCAAATATTTTTGCTCTCGAATTAAGGAATATTTGCGAAGTAGATAAATATATATACTATTTTCGTAAATATTTCTTTGAAGGAAAGATCAATGTCTTTGCGGTGGCTTGTCAAATGTTCTTCGCAAAGATATGCGATCCATGGAGGAAATGCTGATCCAATCGTATAAAGTACCGAGAAGGAAAAATGGATACGATTGGAAGAAGAATGTCATTTCTAAAAGATAAGCTAGGAGAATGGTGTTGACAGCAGCTATCCGTAAAAATGTAAAAAGATTACGAGGAGTAATGAAGAAAGTTCCTATTTGTTGCGAAAATAACGATTTTCCAACCGTTATTGGAGAAACAAGTGGGTATAAAGGAAGGAAGAAGAATCATAGATACTCTTCCTATAAGGATGGATCAAAGAGAAGATCTTCTTTTAGAAAGAAGGCACGGTGGTCAAAATCTAAAGCCGATACTATAAATCTGGACAAAGATCAGACCAACCAGAATTCATCCCAAAGAGGCCAAAAGGGGCGAGAAACCCACAGGAGATCACCAACAAAAAGAACTTTCAGGAGAGCCCAAACTAGGGCAAATGAAAGTTTCAAAGATTGTAAATCGTTAGACATGTGGTGCGCCAGACATATCTCTCTAGATTGTCCCCAAAAGAAAAAAAGAGGCTCGTCAATTCGAAGAAATAAAGTACGAAGCAACGGCGTATATTCATGATGCCGTTTACTATGGAGAGTTGGAACCATCTATCGGTTCGAGGATATTCCCTCGTATACAAGTATATATGAGGAAGAAATATTAACCTCGGAAGATGGATCCGACTCGTGACTCAGAGGCGAAGGAGAGGATAGGTTGCGAGACCAACGAAAGCCTAGCGAGTTTCTTTTCCAAACTCACGGTCTCATCAAAGACCTTGGAAAAGATCATGAGGCAACTATCCAACATAAGCCCACACGATGGGTTTAGGACCAGCAATATGGGTAAAGTCCTTAACAAGATAAGTATAGGACAACGAAAGCATCACATCATCTATAAGGTGAATACAGGTGAGTTCTCCATTACTATGGAACTTACAAGAAATGTAATGGAAATGCTAATTTCCAAAGAAGAAATTCTAGAGGAATTAAGCGGGATGAAAGAGGAAGTAGCAATTACTATGAAATGGATCCATATTGGAACCATTGAAGTAGTAATTAAATCTACCTTCAAAGAAGAAATTGATTTAGAAATCCATTTATCTATAATGGATAAAAGAATTAATGACATAAGAGATGCGTGTCTTGGAACAATGGTAGGAAATTTATATGCGGGTAAACTCATGTTTGAAATCCTAGGATTGCATATAACCTAGCAGACCAAGATTTTAGTAGAGTCCCGACCTTATATCAAGACTTTAAAAGAAAAGATTTAATGAAAGCAGGGGATAGATCATATTCTATAACCTATAGAATATCTCTATGCACTTTCCAACACACATCATTCGTAAATGTTTGTTAGGAAAGAATATATAGAGATCCCTAGAATCTTTAAAGAATTAGCGAAAGTTATGACACTGCACTCCGATTCAATTACCTAGGATTGGAGGAGTTAATATTGCTATTAAAGATAAACCAGATTTTAGGAAGACCTTCTATATCCTGGGAATAGCAGTAGAATTTCCTTTTCGTAAGAAAGAATCCAAATCCTTAAATATGAAGAAGGAGAAATAAACGAGATAGAACATCCTAAGGAAATAAGTATAACAACCAAAGTTAGGTGTAATCGGGGATGGAAAAAGTTACTGAGGTAATATTTGATATTACCGAAAAATCTAATTATTTTCCTTGCGATGACTGTATTATTTGCAGCAACCTAGCATCGACAAATATGAAGGCATGTTGGAAATGGCGAGGCCATGAGGTTTGGGTCAATGGGAAAGCGGGACAAGAACCAAGGATTATGATATTGGGATTAAGTTTCCTTGAAGAACATCAACCACGGGAAGAAAAGGAAAAGGTATGGAATTCGATATATATGGACATACCATAAGAGTAGAATAGATGGATGAAGTTATAATGAGTTATTCAATTCCAGTTAAAATAAGTGAAACAGAATCCCTAATAAGGATGAAAAAGAAATATTTCAATGGACTTGAATACCACAAGAGGAAAATTAAAGAATGTAATAGAACCATCGAAAACAAGAGTAATGCAAGATTATAGAACAAGCACCCGTAGATAGTTCAAAAAATTATCTACATACAGGTTGAACGGCTAGTATGACTAGTCCCTTCTCGATTTACATATCGGTTGGTATATTATATGATCGGTATAAGTCGAGAATATTTTTGCGGCTTATATTGATTCGAGTTTCAGTATTTGCACCGCAAAACCGAGAGTCTTTCCGAAAGAAGCGGTGAAAATTTACTAGTTATTGTAGGAAGAAATTTCTCACGTAATATATTGGTGCTTAACGAGGATATCCGGAAGCTCATATCATGATAGGGGAGCGTTTGGAAGTCGTGGTATAAGGTTAAACTACCACTCATTTACTTTCATGATACAGAGCAGATATTTTGCTAGGGAATAATTTTATCCAAACTTTTGCAAAATATGAACAAGATAACAATAAAAATTTGTTAACATTTACAACAAATTGTGGTAACATTATACAAGTTTTGCGGAAAGAAAAAGCGTTTAACAGATTCTACCTATTAATTATCGCAAAGAACGTGGTGATAGGGATGTGAAATTAACTCATCCAAAAAGGTATAACAGAGAAAGTTTGGAAAAACTCTCTTGTTATTCAGACAACAAGGTTGTGAAAATGCAATGGAAGAAGCAATACATCTTCTTAAGGCTGCACTTTATGAAAATTCTACTTATATAGACACTAACGATTGTTATATAAGTTTAGAACATGTTAAAAGAAAGATCCAAAGGAACTATAATGAAAACCCTTTGGCTTGGTGGGATAAGAATGAAATCGAAGTCGTTCTAAAGGTAAAAGAAGGTAAGAAAAATAATTTGGTTAGATATAAACCCATTCTTATGAACATGAAAGATAAAAGGATATGCAGATGATTATAGAGGAGCATATCGATCTCAAGCTTATTGAGCCATGTACCTCTCCATATAGTAGTCAAGGATTTCGTAAGAAATCATGGAGAAATCAAAAGAGGTAAACCACAATTAGTAATAAACTACAAAAGGATTAATCAAATCCTTAAGTTTGATGGTTACTATATTCCGAGCGAGAGAATACTTAATTGATTGCATCAAAGGTGCAAAAGTGTTTTCTAAATTCGATTGTAAGTCCTGGATTCTACCCAGATTAAATTGGAAAAAGAGTCAAGAAAGTATACCGCTTTCTCCACACCACAAGGACAATATATTTGGAAAGTTATGCCAATGGGATTGGCTAATGCACCCCAAATATACCAAAAAAAAAAATGGATAACTTGTTTAAAGATTATTTCGAAGTTTATGTTTGTCTACATTGATGACATATTAATTGCATCTAAAAATATGAAGGATCATATCAAACATTTAGAAATATTTTTTGATGCATGTCATAAAGAAGGATTGATGCTCTCTTAAAAAAGCAACAATTCGGGTCAATAAAATTGAGTTCTTAGGAGTTCTTATTGATCATCTTGGTATAGAACTTTAGGGACATATAGTTGAAAAAATAGTCAACTTTCCTGACGTCTTGAGAGATAGGACTCATTTACAACAATTTCTAGGAGTCATAAATTTTGCTGGGAATTTCATTAAAGACTTAGCAAAATATAGAAAAGATTTCGAATACTTCAAAGCAAAAGAGAAATTTGTATGGAAAGAAATACATATACAATGAGTACGTGAGTTGAAATAAGTTTGTAAGAACTTGCCTAAACTCACTATACCTCAAGATAATGATGAATTAGTAGTCTATACAGATGCTAATGATTTTCGATGGGCAGCTGTGCTTATGAGAAAATCGAAACAGGAGAAGAACCATGCAGGTATACATGTGGTCTCTTCACGTAAAGTCAAGCTAAGGCCTCGCATATCAATGAAAAGAATTTTATGCGATGCGGATGTCAATATTATGTGTTTAATATTATCGTTATTAAATCTCATGAAAATATTCTTGCAGATTTCTTAACAAGAGATGGAGCCATCAGAGGTTGATTCCATCGCCACAAGAGTAAGACACCTCCGAGAGAATATCACGGAGATGCAAAAAGAAATATGACCAATTGACTTTAAATGCAAAAGTCTCTGTGGGCATGTACAACAAGGAGATTTGGAAAGCTGTCCAAACATCCATCAATGGAGTAAGATATGCACAATTTTTATTGTGGCAAGCATTGGGACTTTCATTGCTCGTGAGCGGGTTCACCATCGGTAACCCAAAAAGAAAAGAATGAACAAAAGGTTCAAACTGAACCTCAACAAGATTTTCGTGTTCCGTAACTAGGAAAGGCCGACGCAGCCTACACAAGTCCTTCTTCCAACTTGGAAGATAAAGAGATGAAACATACGGAACCAACACCCGATGTTTCAAGTTAACCCAACACCTCCGGGGTTAAAGAAGAAGATATCAACCCAAGACCTCAGACAGTCCTAAACAGGTTGATACTAACATTCCAAGTATCGTGTCATGCTGGTTTTTCAACGATACATGGAAAGACCTGGTCACAGGATATGGATTAAAGCGTAACATTTTATCACCGATGTCTCTAGTAAATATCCACGGCTATGTGTACTCAAAGGGGCAAATCCCATAGAGGTCAATAGATGGTATAAATTTGGGGCTCTTGCCTCAATTATTACCGTCTCGCCAGGTTTTTATGAAATATCCAGCTACAGATTGGGTTCTTAATGCAGATTTGAATGCCTTTGGCATAACAACCCTCATCTCAAAAGGGGAGACGAATCGAAATAAAGTTCATCTCAAGCAGGTCATGAAAATCCCGACAATGTAGAGAGACAACCATCCTTCCATTTCATGAAGCTACAAATGCCAGACAAGAAGGCCTTAAATTATATTAAGGAACAGGATACAAAACCAACTCTAGTCGTCAACCTAACGGAAGACGAAATGTCCACAAGAAGAGCTTGGAGAATTTGGGTCCTGTCTCACAGAGATGGAAAAAGTAAAGTATCCATTCAAAATATATCAAAATTCAGCGAATGGATCCTTTCTACTCAACACTATGACAGGGGTACTACCAGATTTGCTAATGATGCATTTGAAGCCAAACGAGCAAATGATCTGGAAAAATAAGTTACCGCGACTAAAAACACACGCCGAAAAGTTTGCAACATGATTCATGTTGGGAGATGGCACGAGCATATATGCGAAAGTTTTGAAACACAAGAGAGGCCATTATTCGAAAAAAATTCAGTAAAAAGGACCGGCCAGAAAAGAAGAAAATCCTAGGAAGAAGACAAGTTTCCCAAGGAGTTTCAGAAAACCCCAATCTTAAGAGATCTAGGGAAAAAGAGAAAAGTTTAAATATAATATTTAGTTTAAATTTTTTGAAAAAGTAAAGTGTCAAGACACCCACTATTAAAGGTGCGGGTCCAACAAGAAACCCATTATTAAAAGTATAGGTCCAAGAAGAGTCCAAGAGTCATCCCATTATTAAAGATGTAGGTCCAAGAGTCGCAGATTGCATGAGATACCCTTCCCACTTGAAACTTACGGACAAAAAGAGTGGGGAATGAGTCGGCAAGCTTTGGAGCCATCCGACAAAAGATAAGGCATCGAGAATCCAATGGAAAATGAACCAGACTAATACATTGGATACCCGACAAGAGGGACCCCTCCATGTGAAGATAAGCTAACCTTCAATAATGAAGGACGAGAAGGGAGAGGCTCCCAAACCACTATATAAAGGCTCAAGAAGAATGAAGGAAGCATCCGAAAATTATCCTCTAGTCTTCTTTTTCTTAGAGTGATAAAATAAAAGTCTTTGTTGTAAGTTTTGTTTGAGTGTTTTGAGTACTTAAGTTTATGTATTTAGTGTGCAAAGCTACTATGAGTAGCTAAAAAGGATAGTCTCTTTCCCGAAGGGGATTTATCCATGTAATATATTTATGATTTCCATATAAATAAAAGGCTTTACGCCCTTCGTTTCTTTAAACCATTGTTCATAAACCAAAAGAGTATTTTCACACCTCGAGATAGAGAACGAAAGTGAGGTTTCATCTGAAGTATTGATGAAGGAGTCCATGACAGAACCATCTGCCGAGGCCGCGTGGTTGAGCTGTGAGGAGCATAGTATACTTTAAAAAGTATGAATTTCGTTTATAAGACAATTAGTTTACGGAAGCATGTTGGGGCCTGATATGGTCGTAATGGACTATTTCTATTTTAAGCATTGTAGTAAAACGGGTATGAATTTTAATAAAAGGACATTATAGTCATTTTAAGCAAAAATGGGTCAAAAGGTGGCTTTAAAGTCAAAGTGGATGAAAACATTTTTTCTTATGAAAAAGGGTAAAACCAAGTTTCTCTCTTGTTGTAAATTATTATACTATTTCAAGCTCACTAAAATTTTCAATCACCTTATTTCACTCACGGTGCGCGTGCCCATGCGCGTGCTCGTATGTTTGTATTCTTCATTTTTTTGTGTATTCTTAAATTGTATATTCACCGTTGTTTCCGTAGGAATCCAATAAATTGTTTTTAATATATTTATGTTTTTGTTGCTTATTACGTAATTATATGCATATATAACATAATTATTTAGACAAATTCTTATATGCAATATTTCATGGATCTAAGATCCGTGAAATTACCCATATAACAAAATTCGCGGATTGGGTCGGGTTAGGTCGTGTTTGGCTAAAAAAACTCGCGTAAGGACAAAAATACAATTTTCGTTTCCAGTGCTCCCAGGGGTGTTACTATTAGGTTACGCATATGTTACTTAAACGATAAGTATGTGTTACTATAAAACAAATAATATATATTTGTCTAAAAATAATCGCCCAAATGCAAAAATTAAAAAAAAATGGTCAAATAAATATCTAATCTAATTATATATGTGTGAATCAAATAAGTATTTAATCTTCGAAAACTTTATTCTTATTAAAAGAGTGTGATTTTATTAAGATGATGACTTATTTGATCTCAATATTAAAGAGAAATGATTTTAATGTGTTAAGAAAAAAATTATGGGTCTATTTGATCCCCAAGTATAAGATTTTTGGGGTAAATATGTGCTATTGTAAGGGCAAATATGTGTATTAAACTTGTGCGAAGGTAAAAATAAATTTTTACTCTCAGGTTGTATTATTATTAGGTCAAATACATGTTATTGTATGAAGAAAAATGTGTTATTAATGAACAAAACTAATAATTTATTCTTTTAAGGACTAGTAACACGTATTTACCCTTACGGTAACACATAATTGTTCTTACAAGAACACATACTTTTGAAAAAATATGTTACTATATGAACACAAACGTGTTCTTGTATAGAGAAATATGTACGTGTTCTTGTATAGAGAAATATGTGTTACTATATGAAGAAAAAAATGTGTTACTATATGAACAAAAACATGTTACTTTATGGAAAAATGTGTGTTACTATATGAATAAATCGGAGCAGATTAGGAGTTGCGATATTCATTCCAGTTTAAACAGAAATAAAAATTTATCATCAGAAGTTCGCATAAGCTTTGTATTCATCACTGTTTAAATTTTATCCACTACTGCTTTTCATCAATCGGATCATCCAACACCTAATTATCCTGGAAATTTTTAAAAAAATCACCCATGTCTTCTCCTTTTTTTGCTCTCTTCTCCTCAATTTGATCTCGTAGTTAAATTTCGCTGTTGTTTTCGTCGGACTTCACCGTTTTTATTGTCTCATGATCGTCACCGTATCTGCGCCGTAGATTGTTGTCGCTCGCTGCGCTACAATCTGCCCTAATCTGCGTTCTTAATGATTTGACACGTTTTGATGGTGCAACCTCGCGAGTTTTTTTTTCCTTTTTTAATCGATATTGCATGTGAAATATTTCACAAGAGACTCGCCCAATTATTTAATGCTAGAAAAAATATTCTTTATCCATCTTGCAAATAGAGTCGTGGTCGGCCCTACATCTACACTTCTATCATATAATTTGAAAAAGAAAAGAGTTGAAAAATTAATAAAATAAAAAAGGAATCTCTAGAGGATACAGACAATTTTTTCCCATTTACATTATGGGAAAAGAAGTAGATATTGTCCCTGTTCCCATTGCGCTTCATCCTGTTGACATCCATAGTTACATATTGAATTTAGTTGATAAACCTCGATAAAATAGAGCAGGGCGTGGGAGTTTGATATTATTGACTTTTTATTACCTTTTTATTTTAAATTTATGTTTCTATCCATTAATTTGTTGAAGGTATGCAAATAAAATCATCTTCATCTAATATGCCTACACTTTAAATTACTCCTTTTGTCCAAAAGAATTTGGCTACTTAATTTTTTAAGACAAATTCTTATATGAAATATTATATCCGTGATATAACTCATTTAATGAAAGTCGCGGATTCTAGTCGGGTCGGGTCGAGTTCAATGGATATTTCCAAAACTCGCGCGGGGACAAAAAAATTCGCCCCACGTGCTCCCGTGGGTGTTATTATTAAGTTAAACATGTGTTACTTTAACGATAAATATGTGTTCTTGTAAAACAAATAATATGTATTTGTCTAAAAATAATCGCCCAAATGCAAAAATAAAAATGAAAAAATGGTTAAATAAAACTCTAATTTTATATGTGTGGATTAAATAAGTCTCTAATCTTCGACAACTTTATTTTCATTAATAGAGTGTGATTTTGTTAAGATGGGGACTTATTTGATCTCAATATTAAAGAGAAATGATTTAAATGTGCTAAGAAAAAGTTCATGGGTCTATTTGATCCCATGTATAAGATTTGAGGTAAATATGTGTTATTGTAAGGACAAATATGTGTACTAAACTTGTGCAAAGGTAAAAATTAAAACTCGGTCTCGGGTGTTTTACTATAAGGTCAAACATGTGTTATTGTATGAAGAAAAATGTGTTACTAATGAACAAAATCAGTTCAACAAATGGATAAATATTTTATTCTTTTTAGGACTAGTAACACGTACTTGTCCTTACGTAACACATGTTTTAATCGTATAGTAACACACACGGGAATGAGATTTTATTTTTGACTTTGCGCGAGTGTTACTATATAAACACAAATGTGTTACTATATAGAGAAAGATGTGTTAATATATGAAAAAAATGTGTTACTATATGAACACAAATGTATTCTTGTATAAAAAAAGATGTGTTACTATATGAACAAATCGAAATAGGGTAACAATTGTGATATTAATTCCAGTTTTTAGAAAAATATGCAACTAATAACAAAGATGATCCAGACAAAGGACACATCAATTTGATGTTGTTGATAAACTTTGTTATTGTTTTGATCAGATCTGTAACAATTATTTGATAATTTTTTTAAAAAAATCATCCATATCTTCTTTTTTTATATGTATCTTTGCTTGTTTCTCTTCAATTTGACGTCATTGATAAATTTCACTATTGTTTTCGCCGGAGTTCTATGTTGAATCGCCTCCTAACCCACTCTGTCGTGATTTTTTTTCGGCGTTTTTCGTGTTTCTTTGTCTTTGTCGCTGTTTTGCGTCCAAATCTGCGCATTATTCATGTTTTGACCCGCTTTGTTGATTGACCCGCGAGATTTGTGGATATACCTTTATAACTATTATTTCACAAAAATATTTCACAAGAGACTAGCTCATTTTTAATATGGACATAACGACTTCTTAATTGTTGGATCTCAAGAAAAATTCCAAGATCTCTTATCGTCCTCCCATCTAGAAATATAATTCCATTACTTATACAAGGGAGACCTTGTAACATTTTCACTCCATTATTAATGTGTTTTATTCCTTAATTTTAGACAAGCTGGAAAATTGCTTGTGCGAGAGAGATATGTTAATTACTACTATAAAATAATTCTTACAAAATCAATATTATATAAACACAAATGTATATATCATTGTAAAATTAATAAGAAACACAATAAGATAACAATGAATATGAAAGCTTCATAGCTGGAATTAGGGTAAGACTTTTCATTGAGAAGAAAGCACACTTTATTACATTCCTTATATAGCCTTTGCTAGGGTTTTAAGGTAGAGACGTGTCATGCCTTCATTAGTTGTCAATGACTTGCATTCAAACTTTTCACAGCTTGTGCTTGTACGATTCTCGATAATTTTCTTTGCCATATATTTTGCCTTTTGCATGCTCGGTACATATATTGTAATTGTTGCATGCCTGCAACTCATCTTGACCATTCATTGCCCGCAACTCATCTTGACCATTCATTCCTTTCATCTTATCATGCCCATTCAATTCGAACGAGCTGCATGGAACAATGTTTAACTTGTTACACATGCAATGGATGAATTGCCCGTAAGAGGTTTCATGAGACAATCTGCAACTTGATCAACGGTTGGAACATGCAAAACTTGAATTTGTTTCTTCATGATTTTCTCTCGAATGAAATGGAAATCAAGTTCAAGATGTTTCGTCCTCGAGTGATAAATAAAATTAACTGCCAATGATATTGCCCCTTGGTTGTCAACCCAAATTAAATAGTTGGTATCCTCTTGTTGGATCAAGTATTTCTTTCGATAAGGATCGTATCCGAGTCACTTCACACATTGCCAATGCCAAACTTCTATATTACGCTATTGTAGATGATCGTGAGACAGTTTGTTATTTCTTAGAACTCCACGACACCAGGCTTCCACCAACAAGTACACAAAAACCCGACAATAATTTTCGGTCATCTAGATTGGAGGCCAAATCTGCATCAATGCAACAATATCCTCGCTCTTTAGACCATTTCATGCTCAATCCATAATCCATCGCTCCATTAAATACCTAAGTATACCTTTCACCGCCTTGAGGTGTGTGTGTAAGGGATTTTACATGAACTAACTTACTTTGTTGACGGCAAAGCTATGTCGGGCCTCATGACAAGCATATTGTAGTGCTCTAACGATGCTTCTATATCTTTGTTGATCGCTTATTGGATCACCATCAAACTTAGAGAGATGGTTGTTGGTGATCATGGGAGTAGTGAGGCTTTTGGCATCTTCCATTCCAACTTTTGCTAAAAGATCTTGAATATACTTCTTTGGCATAAGAAAATATTATCACAGATCTTTTGACTTCTATCCACCAAAATAAATTCAATGCACCAAGATCTTTGATGGAGAAAAAATCCTTCAACTTCTGAATTAGCTTCCGAATTTCAAATGAACGTGAACCTGTAATGACTATATCATCAAATAAGCAATTAAAAGAATTGCAGAGCCTTGATGATGTCTATAATATAGTGCATTGTCACTTTACAAACTTTGAAACTAAGCAATTTAAGGATTTAAACCAGCTTGGTATTCCAAGCTCTTGAAGTTTGTTTTAAGAAGAGACTTTTGAGTTTGCACACCATATTTTGCCCCTTTGCTAACTTAAAACCAAGAGGTTGTATCATATTTAACTCAAAGTGTCCAAATTACCATTCAAAAAGCATTATCAATATCAAGTGATGTAATGGCCAGGAGTGAGTTAGAGCAATGGAAAGAAAAAGCATAACAAGAACAAGATTTACCACAGGAGAGAAAGTATCTCAGAAGTCAAAACCTAGAACTTGAGTATATCCTTTAGCCACAAGTCGAGCTTTATATCTAGCAATTGAACCATCAACATGCCTTTTAACTTAAATACCCATTTGCATCCAATTAGAGAATGAGACGATGGAAGGGAACACACATCCCAAGTTTGATTATGGAGTAGGGTCGAATACTCCACCTCCATCGCCTTCTTCTAATTTGGATCGAAAGAGCCTTAACATGATTAGAGGGCTCCATCTCAGAAAAATCAGCAGCAAATATAACTTTAGGCTTTTGAATCTCATCCTATCATGGGATGGTGATAAACCTGTTGTGGAACCTCAATACCTGCACAATCTAGATGCACATTAGAAGATGGTGAGGTATCACATTGTACACTAGGTAAATCTATATATAATCGCCATGCAAAGGTGATAAAGATGAAGAAGTAGAATGTGGAGAGGATGGAAGAGATGATGATGTATTAGAGGGGATAGGCACGAGATGAGGGCGAGCATCGGTATGGGAGAGGGATGGGAATGAGTGGTGCTAAAGCAGGAGCATCAAAAGAGCCGTGAGGGGTAGTTGGTGCACAAGCAAAGTGATGAATGGAAAAGTATGCTCATCAAAGGTAATGTGTCTTGTGATAACAACTTTTCCATTAGGTAGAAGAGCCTCATATCCCTTTTATTGCAAATTGTAACCAAGAAAAACACAGCTATCAGATTTATTATCAAATTTATGCTTGTCTTTGTAAGGTTTCAACAGAGGAAAACAAAGGCAACCAAAAACCTTTAATCTATGGTAGTCAAGTTTTGAACTGTGAGCATCTCAAGTGGAGTCTTATGATTAAGAAGAGGAGTTGGTGTTCTATTTATGAGATATACACTGGTAACAAAGGCATCAACCCAATGGAATAAGGGAAATTGAGATTGAGACAACGTAGCTAAAGCATGTTCCACTATATGTCATCTATGTTTTCTTTCAAAGAATGCCATTTTGTTCAGGTGTATATGGACAAGATAACTGGTGTATGATGCCTCGAATCATTTAGGATGGGAATCACGGGCATATACTCGGTTCCTCCATCCGTGTGAAGAGCTT
The DNA here is from genome assembly GCA_030762865.1 of Paraleonurus japonicus. Taxonomy (NCBI): domain Eukaryota; kingdom Viridiplantae; phylum Streptophyta; class Magnoliopsida; order Lamiales; family Lamiaceae; genus Paraleonurus; species Paraleonurus japonicus. The sequence continues at coordinate 18,707,635 of CM061061.1, read as the reverse complement.
TTGATCTTAGAATTAAACCGGGTCTCAACAAGAGATTTAAAATGAACAAAGGCATCTTTCCCATCAAATTTTAATTTCAACAAGTAAATCCAAGTATATTTGATTGCAGCATCAATAAAGCTAAGATAATATCGAAATCCATTCAAATAAGTAATAGGAGCTGGACTCCAAAGATCGAATGTATTAAGACAAAAGGTTCATTAATAATAGGCTTAGAATTGGAAAAAATGGAGTTTGTGGCATTTAGCCTTTATTCAAGCTGTGCAAAGACTATTAGAGGTGTCATCAACAAAGGAAATTGAGCTATTGTTGAGAGCTTTCTTGGTAATAAGAAAGGATGCATGTCCAAGTCTCTTATGCCAAAGAGTAAGAGATGAATTTCTTGAAGCTTGAGCAGAATAAGCTTGAATATGGAAAGGGTGAGTTGATGAGGACTCAGGAATAGGCTACTTGAGTGAGGGTGAAGCTGTCAATTTAAACTTACAAAGACCTTGATCAAGGGTTCCTTAGAGCGTACTTGATGAGTGGTTTGATCCTTCACAAGACAATAAGATGGGTGAAACTCAAAATAACATGGTTATCTTTGGCAAATTGAGAGACACTTAAGAGATTATTTCTAATGTGAGGAGCATGAAGAAGATTTTTCAAAAGAAAAGAAGAAGAGTGAATAGAGTTAGGCACATTTACGACAAAATTACCAAAAGTGAGATATATGTAAACCTGTACCAATTCTCATGTGAACCCTTTCTGAACCTTGATGTTCAGATCCACCACCAAGATTGTTCAGATCACAAGTCACATGATTAGAAGCTCCAGAATCTGGGTACCATGAACTTTTTATCATTGACTCTTCTCCATCATAGCTAGCCGAATTAACTAAAGGCCGATAGGATTTGTTTGAAGTCTGCGGTGATTTTGATTAGGTTGAAGATGGCTGGGAGGAACATAATCAAAGTTGGCTCTATAGTAGCACTTTTCTGCGGTATGATTTGTCCTGTAGCATAATTGACATCCGTGCCCGTTGTTTCCTCCACGACTACCTCTACCTTTGGTAAAACCACCTCGAAGAAGTTCTAACACCTCTATTATTGCCATTGTGTCCTCCTTTTCCTTTGTTATTTTGTGAGTTGAAGTTCTAACACCGTAGGTGATGAACCTTCTTTGCTAAAGGTTGAAAAGGACATTCCTTCTAGACGAGCTTTGAAGCTTCAACAACAATGTGAACTCAACTCAGAGACAGATATAGGATCAATCTTTGAACCGATAGACACCATAACAGGTTATATTCTGCACCCAATCCACTCATTATGTAGAGAAGATGATCCTCACCAGGTGATTTTGTACCCAGATACGTCAAAGACATCAAAACATCCCTTAATTTTGGTAAAATACTCCCTCATGCTTATTGTGTTCTTCTTGATACTCTGGAGCTGCTATTTGTATTGCATGATTTTGACTCTAGATTAATCGAGAACCCAGACTCCAAACACTCCCAGATTTCTTTGGACGTCTGTAATCCTACAAGCTAACTAAAATGCTTTGTGAAAGAGATGATAGCAGCCAGAAACTAGCAATTGGTCTTGCCTATTTAATAAGGAAGGTGTTGACTAAATCACTTAATTAGGGATTGATTTTATATTGTAAATATTCTGTATATCCTTTTGTAATCTCTTGTTTATTTTTCCCTTGTAAATCATTGTACGATTATTATTAATTGATGATTCCTATCACTCGATAATTATCGGTGATCATTAATTCTTCTCTCATCGTATCACCGACCATCAAAACCCTAATTTTTCTTTTTTCTTTTTCCGTTAACCCATTCTTCTCTCACGCCTTTTGCGTCGCTCGGACTGGGCTCCTCCGACGTTGCACTTCTGCCGATGGCCACCATACCTGCTCTGCACTCTATTCCGGTCACTTCGCTCCATCACCTGATTTCTTTAAAGTTGTCGGCTGCTAACTACCTTCTATGGAGTCAGCAGGTACTTGTTGCCCTCTCAAGCTTTGATTTGCTTGGTTTTATTGACGACGAACCCTGCTTTGTGTGCATCTTGTCAAATGGCTAAGAGTAAAAGACAATCTTTTGTGTTGAATGATAAACGTGCTTCGAATGTGTTAGACTTGATTCACCGTGATTTATGGGGGCCCTCTCCAGCTTACTTCTTCCGAGGGTTATCGTTTCTATGCGGTATTTGTTGATGATTTTTCGCACTTTTCTTGGATTTATCCTTTGCGTGCGAAATCTGAGCTTTATGATGTGTTTATCCATTTTTTAAGTTTGTGTGTAATCAATTCTCAAGCACGGTTAAGATTTTTCAAAGTGATGGTGGTACGGAATTTGTTAATTCTCGTTTGCGTGCCTTTTTGACTCGAATGGTATTGATCATCGCATCTCTTGTCCATTACACACCTCAAAGAAACGGTCGTCTTTGACGCAAGCACCGCCATATTACTCGAGACCTGGATTGTCTATGCTCTTTCAAGCTAACATTGCTGCTTCATTTTGGTTTGATGCTTTTGCATCCGCCGTTTACACTATTAACCGCCTTCCGATTCCTGTGCTTTCCCACAAATCACCTTTTGAGGATTTATTTGGTGTTGCGCCGAGTTATGCCAATTTTAAGCCTTTTGGCTGTCGGGTGTTTCCTATTTACAGGATTATGCCGATCACAAGTTAATGCCTCGCAATCGTCCTTGCATTTTTCTTGGTTACTGCAATTCTTATAAGGGTTTTCGATGTTACGATCCTGCCTCCTCTCGTATTTTTATCACTCGACATGCCTACTTTGATGAACTGCATTTTCCCCTATCTCGGTCTAAGGATGAGCCGTCTTCTTCGATACTTGATTGTCTAAGTTTTACGAAGATGGGATTTCTCTACCTACTCATACTCCTAAATCACTCCGTCATCACCTTCATTTCCCATAAGCCCCTCGCTCTATTTGTGATTCTCGATGATCCCTCGGTGCCATCCTGTGCTCCCCTGCTCCTATAGCTCCTCTTGAGCCTATTCCCGATCCTGTGTCTCGGTTCAGATCCGATTGTTCAAGAATCGCCACAGGTTCCGGTGCCGCAACCTACCCACCCCATGCGGACTCGGTCTAAGTCCGGTATTTTCAGCCCCGTTATCCTGTTGACATTACTACCACTGCTCTTCTTGCGGCTTTTACTTCTTCAACCGAGCCTCGGGGTTTCAAGTCGGCTATGAAGTCTCCGGCTTGGTTGGCTGCGATGCAGAGGAAATTGATGCCCTTCGGCTAATGCTACGTGGGATTTGGTCCTCGTCCTCCCGATACAAACATTGTTGGTTCTAAGTGGGTTTTTCATACTAAGTATCACTCGGATGGGTCTATTGAGCGTCATAAAGCTCGTCTTGTGGCTCAGGGGTTTACTCAAATTCCCGGTACGATTTTGGTCATACTTTTAGTCTGGTTGTCAAAGCTTCTACCGTCCGCATAATCTTGGTTCTCTCGGTTCATTGTGGGTGGTCTCTTCATCAGTTGGATGTGAAGAACGCCTTCTTGAATGGTGTTCTTCATAAGCCTCGTGTTAATGTCTCAGCCACCTGGTTTTGTGGATCCTCGCTTTCCGGATCATGTGTGCCGATTGAAGAAGGCGCTTTATGGCCTTCGCCAAGCCCCATTGGCATGGTTTCATCGCTTCAAGACTTATCTTCTTAGTCTTGGGTTTTCGCTAGCCGGTCGATTCTTCTTCACCGTTTTTTCTCCACCAAGGGTCTTCTCGTCATCTATCTTCTATTATATGTGGATGATATTATTGTGATCGGGAATGATCTCGCTTTGCTTCGCTTTATCGGTCGTACTCATTCGTAGTTTGCCATTAAGGGTCTTAGCAAGCTCAACTACTTCTTGGGACTTGAGGTTTCCTATACTTCTACCGGTTTGTTTGTAGGCCATCTAAATATGCTCGGGATATTCTTGAACGTGCCGATCTCTTGGATGTGAAACCTCCGTCTCTACTCCATTGGCTGCGGGTGATTCTTTATCTAGTACTCGTGATCCATTCCCGATCCTACTCTTTATCGGTCCTTGGTTGGTGCTCTCCAAGACTTAACCATCACTCGTCCCGACTTGTCCTTCGCAGCTTAATATGGTGAGTCGGTTCCTCGCAGCTCCTACACAAGCTCACTTTCTTGCGCTTAAGAGGATTCTGCGTTATGTTAAAGGGACTATCAACTTCGGCCTCAATTTTGCTTCCCGTTCTCGATCCTTCGATCACGAGTTACTCGGGATGCGGATTGGGCCCGTTAACTTGAAACTCGACGTTCCACTTATGGCTATTCTATTTTTCTTGGGGGTAACTTAGTCTCTTGGAGTGCGAAGAAGCAACCCATCACAGCCGCTCCACTCGCGAGTCCGAGTATCGTGCTCTTGCAAATGCAGCCTCGGAGATTGTGCAGGTTTCAAATCTCTTATCGGAGCTCCGTATTCGTCCTTCTACTCGTCCGGTTTTGCTTTGTGACAACAACGGTGCCATTTTCCTCAGCCAAAACCCGATTGCTCACAAGAGGGCCAAACATATCGATATTGATCGCCACTTTGTTCGGGAGCTTGTCTCGGTTGGTCGTCTTTCCACTAAGTTAGTTCCCTCTCATTTACTCGCCGATATCTTCACCAAGGGCCTCCCCGTCCCGCTTTTGAGTTCCTTCGCTCCAAGCTCTGCATCACTTGTCATCCCGCGCATCGCTTGAGGGGGATAATAAGGAAGGTGTTGACTAAATCACTTAATTAGGGATTGATTTTATATTGTAAATATTCTCGTATAACCTTTTGTAATCTCTTGTTTATTATTCCCTTGTAAATCATTGTACGATTATTATTAATTGATGATTCCTATCACTCGATAATTATCGGTGATCATTAATTCTTCTCTCACTATTCCATGACAAATATTTGGGACTAGGCGTATTTTTTCCTCCTTTTGTATCATCGATGCGAGGTGGGCACTTCTTGGTACCATTAAGAAAATCTTCAAGACCATAGCTTTTAAGAGCTAGAACTTGTTGCCTCCATATTAGATAATTATTTTTGTGAGTTTGATCGAAAGTAAGCGATGAAAGGGGATATGGAAATGAGGTGATGGAAATAGATGAGAGACACCATCGGATTTGGTGCTCTCCACCGAGTCTACCATGGTATATAAATAAAGGGTGTAAATATGGGAAAGGTATAGAGACTCCGGGTTTTACCCTAGAGCTCGATACCACAATAAGAAATGCGTTGAAGATAGCAATGAATGAAAACTTCATAGTTGAAAATAGGTTAGACTTTTTCATTGAGAAGAAAGCACATTGTTACATTCCTTATATAACCTATGCTAGAGTTTTTAGTTAAAGACGTGTCATGCCTTCATTAGTTGTCAATGACTTGCATTCAAATTTTTTATAGTTTTGCTTGTATGATTTTGATGATTTCCCTTTGCCATATACTTTGCTTTTGCATGCTCAAGACATATATTGTAACCATTGCATGCCTCAGTAACCATTCATAGCCTGCAACTTATCTTGGCCCTTCATTCCTTTCATCTTATCAAAAATAGATGTTCATTATTATTTCTTATCATAATTTTGTGCGAATAATTTTATTATGCATTTTGTTATACAAAGTGGAGAACGTAGGGTGGTCGTCTTTTTCAAGTAATCTATATATACATTGTGATTATATTGGCAGGAGACAATATTAATTTTCTCGCGATCCTAGAGGGATACATGGAAAGTATCAATTGTTTACTCATTTATTCTAGAAGCAAATAGGATAAGTGTCCATTGGCCATCTCTACCGCATTAACATCACTACCGGAACAACTACCCCAACTAAACTTTTTTGTAAGTTATTTTACTATTTCAAGCATAATATATTTTTGGGTCAGTTAACTAGGTACAATCTTTTAAGACTTATTACTACTAGATACAATCAAAATCCTAATTACTATTAGATACAATAATATAGGACAATCTGCCCAATTTACCCTTCTTCAAACAGAAATTGCTGCAACTTTTTCAATCTGCAGCCTTTATTCTTGGCACAATTCTCAAGGTGATTGACTTGTCTCATCATCTTTTCATTCTTTTTCATTCTTGGCGGCTTCAATTTTTTTCAAAGTAGAGTCCAAATAATTCACTTCTTTTTTAAATTCCTTCATAATTCGTATATGATGTTGTAGGAAATAATTGTTGAAAAATTCTAAAAAATATGCAGATTCAATAATCGAATATCGGTAACAATAATTCATATGTGCGAAAACAATATCCAAATGTGCGTAAATAAATTACATGAAGGATACGGTGACGTTTTTCTCATCCTCAATCTTAAAATTTTTCTTGAAATAAATCACGGTGTCTTTTCTCCTCATTAATAAGATTGCACATGTTGCCCGTTCCAGTGCGAGTCCGAGTATCACAGTTGTCTATTCTATTTTTCTTGGGGGTAACTTGGTCTCTTGGAGTGCGAAGAAGCAACCTACTGTTGCCGTTCCAAACGAGTCCGAGTATCGTGCTCTTGCAAATGCAGCCTCGGAGATTGTCTAGGTTTCAAATCTCTTATCGGAGCTCCGTATTCATCCTTCTCCTCGTCCGATTTTGCTTTGTGATAACAATGTTGCCATTTTCCTCACCCAAAACCCGATTGCTCACAAGAGGGCCTAAACACATCGATATTGATCGCCACTTTGTTCGGGAGCTTATCTCACCTGGTCGCCTTTCCACTAAGTTAGTTCCCTCTCATTTACACTCGCCGATATCTTCACCAAGGGCCTCCCCGTCCCGCTTTTGAGTTCCTTCGTTCCAAGCTCTGCGTCACTTGTCATCCCGCTCATCGGCTTGAGGGGGTAATAAGGAAGGTGTTGACTAAATCACTTAATTAGGGATTGATTTTATATTGTAAATATTCGTATATCCTTTTGTAATCTCTTGTTTATTTTTCCCTTGTAAATCATTGTACGATTATTATTAATTGATGATTCCTATCACTCGATAATTATCGGTGATCATTAATTCTTCTCTCACTATTCCATGACAAATATTTAGGACTAGGCGTATCTTTTCCTCCTTTTGTATCATCGATGCGAGGTGGGCACTTCTTGGTACCATTAAGAAATTCTTCAAGACCATAGCTTTTAACAAATACTAGAACTTGTTGCCTCCATATTAGATAATTATTTTTGTGAGTTTGATCGAAAGTAATCGATGAAAGGGGATATGGAAATGAGGTGATGGAAATAGATGAGAGACACCATCGGATTTGGTGCTCTCCACCGAGTCTGCCATGGTATATAAATAAAGGGTGTAAATATGGGAAAGGTACAGACTCCGTGTTTTACCTTAGAGCTCGATACCACAATAAGAAATGCAAAGAAGATAGCAATGAATGAAAACTTCATAGTTGGAAATAGGTTAGACTTTTTCATTAAGAAGAAAGCACATTGTTACATTCCTTATATAACCTATGCTAGAGTTTTTAGTTAGAGACGTGTCATGCCTTCATTAGTTGTCAATGACTTGCATTCAAATTTTTCACATTGTGCTTGTATGATTTTGATGATTTCCCTTTGCCATATACTTTGCCTTTTGCATGCTCAGACATATATTGTAACCATTGCATGCCCGTAACCATTCATAGCACTGCAACTCATCTTTGCCCTTCATTCCTTTCTCTATCTTATCAAAAATAGATGTTCATTATTATTTCTTATCATAATTTTGCGCGAATAATTTTATTATGTATTTTGTTATACAAAGTGGAGAACGTAGGGTGGTCATCTTTTTCGCAATCTATATATTGTGATTATATTGGCGGGGAGACAATATTAATTTTCATCGCGATCCTAGAGGATACATGGAAAGTATCAATTGTTTACCCATTTATTCTAGAAGCAAATAGGATAAGTGTCCATTGACCATCTCTACCGCATTAACATCACTACCGGAACAACTACCCCAACTAAACTTTTTGTAAGTTATTTTACTATTTCAAGCAAAATATATTTTTGGGTCGATTACTACTAGGTACAATCTTTTAAGATTTATTACTACCAGATACAATCAAAATCCTAATTACTATTAGATACAATAATATAGGACAATCTGCCCAATTTACCCTTCTTCAAACCTAAATTGATGCAACTTTTTCAATCACGCAGCCTTTATTCTTGGCACAATTCTCAAGGTGATTGACTTGTCTCATCATCTTTTTCATTCTTTTTCATTCTTGGCTCTTCAATTTTTTTCAAAGTAGAGTCCAAATAATTCACTTCTTTTTTTAAATTCCTTCATAATTCGTATATGATGTTGTAGGAAATAATTGTTAAAAAATTCTAAAAATGTGCAGATTCAATAATCGAATATCGGTAACAATAATTCATATGTGCAAGAAACAATATCCAAATGTGCGTAAATAAATTACATGAAGGATACAGGTGACGTTTTCTCATACCCAATCTTAAAATTTTTCTTGAAATAAATCACAAAGTGTCTTTTCTCCTCACTAATAAGATTGCACATGTAGAAATTTACTGCACATGTGCGTAAAAATACAGAAAATGGTGGATTATCTAACATCGATAACCCAAAAACACAAAGACATTATAACAAAATACCGAAGGAATACAAATATAAAGCAACAAATAAGTATAAGATCCGGAAGAAAAGGTGTATGTGCACTATTTATAGTTAGTAATATCTCCACCACGTAAGAAAGGAACGAAAAAGTATCACAAATATCTATTTACAAAAACTATATCATAGCAAGAGAAATCTCAACAGGTTTCATACGGGGCAGTCTTCTCTTCACAAGTAAGCCAAAAAGAGTGTTCCATTGCGATTGGTAAGGGATTCAAACCAAGATGGAAAGTATTATGCACAGAATAAATTATCGGACATCTCCACGTTACTTACGTAAACCCCGTATCCGACGCTGCCGATGTCGCGACACACGCACAGATCCGCATCACCGCCGTCGATGTCGAAACCCGAAACCCAGGAATAAATTATCGCGCAACACCGCCATCTCCTACGTATCCGACGCTGTCGATGTCGCGACACACCGCACAGATCCGCCGTCGTCGCGCGATTCACCACAAAGATTATTGCCGCGTGTCCCAGATCGCCGCCGACAACTTCACAAAGCAGCAGCAGCCGGCAGCGGCCATCGTTGGGGCTTGGTGGTCGCCGTCGTTTGGCAGATCTGTCAATAATCTCTAAAACGAACGATTTCACCGCCGATGGCCATCGATCTGTGACTTTCGTCTGGAGCGGCGGTCGCGGCGGGTTGTGCGGGCCGGGATGGGCTGTATGTGGCCGTTGATGGAGAGAGTTTGAGAGAGAGTGGGAGAAAAGGTGAGAGAATGTGAAATAGCGTCTGTGAGAGAGAGGGAGAAAGTGAGAGAGAGAAGGGTTTTCCTGATTAAATATGGGAAGGGGTATTTTGGGTATCAATTGTAGTGGATAGTAATTTATTTTTGTATCTAATAGTAATTTTTGTCTACAAGATTGTACCCCATAGTAATTCATCCTATATTTATATTTTTCATTTGTATCATTTCACTTTACTAATTTCTCTCGTATTAATAAAATAAATGGGATGTCTCCTGAGGATGGGAATAATTTTTCCCGGTTACTTTAGGGGAAAATGTGGATATTATCCCCGTTCCCATCGCGCGTCGTCTCGTTGACATCCATAGTTACGTAGTGAATTCACGAGATAAACCTCAATAAAGTAGAGCATGGCGTGCTTATTGGATATTATTAACTTTTTATTACCTTTTCTTTTAAATTTATTTTACTATTGATTAATTTATTGAATATATACAATCTTCATCTAAAACATATACACTATAAATTACTCCCTCTATCCACAAGAATTTGGCTAATTAATATTTGCACGGGTATTAAGAAATTAGATATATTGTGTAAAAGGTAAAAGATTTAAGTTGAATGGTATAATATATATCTTTTTAAAATACCTTAGTGGATGGAGGGATAATAGTTTGTAAAAATATGTGAAACTTTTAACGGGAGGAAAAAAATATGCTATGGAGTGTACGTTATAAGAAAGTTGCAGAGAAATCGCAAAAATATAATGAATAAGAAGAGAGAAATTGGGAAAGAACAAATCAAAATTGATTTGATACCAAAACCTATAAATTACAAATGGAAATTTGGGTATTTATATATTACCCGAATTCAAATCTAATACCCAAGATAAATTCTTATATGAAATATTTCACGGATCTAGGATCCGTGAAATAATCCATACCTGCACCGGTTTGATTATATGAGTCATATATATATATATATATATATATATATATATATATATATATATTGGTTTTGACTGCCTATTTTTACTTTTTCTTCATTTTCAAATTTTCACCGTGTTAGTCTATCTTTCCCCGCGACGATCGAGAGCGCTTTCTTCATACGCTTTCAAGGCGGTTTTTCCGACGGTTTCTACAACAGATCTCGGTTGTATATATATATTGGTTTTGACTACCTATTTTTCATTTTTTCTTCATTTTCAAATTTTCACCGTGTTCGCCAATCTTTCCCGCGATGATCGAGAGCGGTTTCTTCATACGCTTTTAAGGCGCTTTTCCGATGGTTTCTATGGCGTATCTCAATTGTATTTATAGGCGTCGTTGTACCTTTCGTCTGTTCGTCTTATTTTCGGTTCGAATGATTGTTTATAGAGGTATTGTTCAAGCTTTTTTTTTTTTTTGGAAATCTTTGTATATTTTTTTGTTTGTTTTTGTTTGTGAACGTTCTTTTACGGTTTTACAATTATTATTATCGCATTATTTCGTTTCTAGTTCTAGATATTGTTAGTTCGAAACCCTAGCTTATGGAGTTAGGGTATCTACTATTTTTATGTGTTGTAGTTGATCTTCTACTTTTTTGGTGTTTCAATGTTTATTTTTGCTCGATTATGCTTTGGTATTTTGGTATTTCTCGGTGTTTTTGTTTGGTTTTTGTTTATGTAGTTTATTTTTTTCGTTGTTGTTATGGTTTTAGATCCGTGTTCGCTTCTCGTTGCTGCTTAGTGTTATGCTTTGTTCTTTGTTTTGTTTTTTATTTTTTTGTCGTGTTATGAATAGTAACACATTCTATTTCGATTAGTAACATACATTTGTTGTCCTAGTAACACAATTTTTGCTATTTTTGTGATATTTTTTGGTATTTGTGTCTACATAATTTTTAGTAATACAATAGCAGCTTTGTGTTTTTTTGTTGTTGTTAACGTGGTTTTACATATTTTGTGTTTTTAGTTGCATGTCCCTGTTGAATGTTATCCCATGTTTTCTGTTATACTATTTTTTTTGTCATGTTATGGTTAGTGACACATTTTATTTCATTTTAGTAACATTTTTTTTTTTTTGCTATACAATGGTTACCAGATGGCTCCGTTATGGTCCAAGGATTTGGCACCCAAGAGATGGAAAAAGCTTTCATAAGATGATGATATGAAAAATAAAGTCCCTAAGGATGTTAATCCAAATGTAACGTGGAGAAGCCAAAGTCTCATAAGGATGCATGGTATTAGGCCGCGCAAAGAAACCGCATCTTGTTTTTATTTATTTATTTGTTCACACAACAAACATGTTTTACTATTTTTTTCTTTTTTTTCCCCTTTTCAATTCCTTTAAGGGACTTCACCCCTCATGGTAGGCCTACTGCAATTCTCGAGCTCATTAAATCGCTGAATGATGCTCGTGAGGGAGGCTCACAAGAGCGTGGGGTTTGATGGTCTTTTAAATCATAATCTGCCTAAGCTTAGGGGTACCGATGCTAAGATGGCTAGTTGGAAGCTTTAATCCTTGTAGTTGGCGGTTGTCGGTTGGTCGTGGTCGTAGTTTTATCATTACCGCAGATGATGTGCATGATATATTTATGCTTCCTAGGAATGAAGGTCATGATGTGTTGTTATATAAGCTGTGGGAAGAGAACTCTCTCTTGAATAAGTTCGTTGATCGGTATGGTATTAAGTCTACGTCTAAGTTGAGCGAGTTGGCAAACATTTTTAAAACCCACTTGAAGGATGGTGGTCAAGATTTTAAGCGTTTGTTTGTATTTTTGTCTCTGCCTTCTTTGTTTACTCCACCGCAAATCACTTAGTTTGCTCTACTAGTATTTTTAGATCTATTGTAAATGTTAATTGTACTTGTAAACTTGACTCGGTGTTCTTACATATTCAAAAAACTTTGTGAGAGTGTTGATGTTGTGAAAAGAATTTGTCGCACAATGTTACAGTGGTGCTTGTTGATTCTGCAAATTGCGTATCTCCATAGGATACGGCGGCATGGTGTTCGCATGCCACGTAGTATTCCTTTGATACGTAACTAGAGCGATGGTAGTGTGCATGCCCGGTGCAAGTGGAGTGTAATAATGACTTTTATGGAGATGGGGAGTTGGTGGTTCATGAGTATCCTGTGACTTATAATGGCTCAACGATGGCTTTTAATTGTGGGTTAGGAAGGTAGGCTTGTGGTAATTCGAGGTATTTTTATGTTTATGGATTTTTTAAATATATCTTTTTTTTTGTCATATAGTAAAAGATATTAATATAGAATAATAATATATCTATCTTACTACAATAATATTATAATTATTAACACATTAGTAACATATCTCGTTGTTATATAGTAACATATTATATATTATTGGTCCCAGATTGTTGAGTTGATTAAAACCTTGAATTAGCCTTCTAGAACAAAATCTAGAAAGGGGGGGTTTGAATAGATTTTGTAGACTTTTCGAATTTCTCCAAAATCAATTCAAAGGACCAGATTAACACAAATGAAAACAATTTTAAACTCAACTTTTAACAAGATCAAAAGCAATCGACAAGATAGGTTTAACTTTAATCGAGATTAATCAGAAATGATAAACTAGGAATTGAAAAGAAACAAATAAGTAAATCAAAGCGATAAAGAACACAGGATTTATAGTGGTTCGGATTATAACAATCCTACATCCACTCTCCTTCTTCAACCTTGAAGAAGGGCCTTCACTTACTTACTTTCTTCCTTCTCGATGACTTACTTACAATAGTGAATCTTCAGCCTTACAATGAATTCTTCCTAATTTACGAATATCTATGGCTTGAAGATCTAATAAGAAAAGTGTTCTACAAACACTAAAATTGAAAACGTACAAAACGTTTGTGAATGTGTACAATATTTGTGGCTCGTGAATACAAATTGTATATTGATGAGTGCAAAGTATCAAAAGTTAATTCTAAACTAATTTCTATCCCTATTTATAGAGATCTTCACTTGGTAGTTGTAACTTCATTGAATTCGGTTTTGATCGGCTTATAACAATATAATCAATCTTGTAACTTCCTCTTAGTTGATTGAAAACTTTCTTGAATCTTGTGTAATATTTCTCTAACACTTCATCGTCTGATACTTGCTCCTTCTTGTCTCCGTCTTCATTCCTTGTCTTGATGATTATTTCTAGTATTGTATGTCAACAATCTTGTGTTGTCCTTGTCTGATATCTGGTTTCTTATCTCGATTTTCTGTCCTCATCTCGAGGTTTGTCCACTGTCGATGTCTTGACCTAGTCGACTATCTATACTTAGTTTTATTTACAAAAATATACTTCACTGTCTATACAGGATACTCACTGGTCATCCTATCTTACACTTTTACACATCAAAACTAAATATAATTTTCCTTTACCTAACAATTTCCCCCTTTTTTGATGATGTTAAAACACACTCTAGAAAAGGAAAAAATGTTAGTACTTATCAAGAGATAAACATATTGCAATGTAAACAACTAAGTCATGCATAATCGTAACAATGGATTCAATAATCGGATAATCGAGTTATATATTTAATAAACACATTATGAAAGTAACATAGTCAATAACAACAAAGTCAAATACTACTAGGTCAACATAGACAAGATTTGAAGATTTCGGATGATTCAATGTTATAAATTTATAAGACAGCTTACTTAAACCAAAAGTTAATGAAACATTATGAAAACAAGTTAGTTAAACAACCAAATTTTGTGAAAGTAGTTCAAAAGATGTATTTCACAAATATTCACAGGACTTGCACATTTTTCATATTTTCATCTTTCACAAAGAAACATTCGTGAGGAGTAAAAGAAAGACTTAATCGTACCACCTGTCTTCTTCTCGAATTGTCATCCATCGAAGACACGATTCTTCAAGCTCAATGTCTCCCCGCCTTGACTAGATCTGCCACCGTCTCGGCTTGTATCAAGATTCCTGCTTCACCTTTTCTCTATCTAGATGGCCATCTTGCGTCGGTGGAGCGTACATGGTTGCATAAGGTGGTGCGACTATGTCAACATTGAATTCTGAGTCTCCGAGGTCGATCAAGTACCTTGATAGAAGTTTGGATCTTTCGCCTCCAGCCATTCGTGAAATGCAATGTTCTCGCCTCGTGCCCCAAGAAATTTTCTTGCAGACATGAAACAAGAAAATCCATTCCCCTTCATAAGCTCTCCATTTAGCTTTGTTGATCCATGGGAAGGATTTCCTTGGGCACGACCTCATTCGGTGGAATGGGCGAAAGACCTCTTCACCTTCTTTGTTTTCCGATTTTTGAACCCACTTCCTCGTCTTCCTATCATACGTCTTCCCACTGCTTTTTCTTGCTCCCTCCTCCTCTTGGCTTCCCTTCTTTTATACTTCTCTTTCTCTTCCCTCCTCCTCTTAAGTACTCTTGCCTCTTCTTCTCGTCTCGATCGGGTCTTTTGAACTTGGCTTGAAGCCTTGGCTTTCCAGTGCTTTGGATGAGGATGAAGGAGTTTTGGATAAGATGGGAGCAGGATCGGCAGTGGGTGGCGCTCAGGCTCGAGACTCGGTGGACTCAGTTCTTTGTTCTCCTTTTTAGTCTCCTCAAAGCCCTCTCGAGACTTCTCCTCACCGCCTTCTTCTTCTTCCTCGGCTTTCAACAGCTCCTCCGACAACTCATCTATTCTCGATTCTGCCACTCACCGATCATCCCGTAGCTCAACTCTTTTCTTGAGCTCACTATCATCCCCCTTTTTAGCATCAGCAAAACGGGTATTACAGATAGTGGCTACTTGATTTATTTGGCCAATGAGCTCTTCTCTTACAAATCCAGCCGATCAAGCTGCTCCAGTGCGCTTCTTGTGAGTCTGTCTCGGTTAAATCGAACTCATCCTCCATGAAATTTTTCAGATGTTTGTCTGTCTGTCCTTCTCCATAGCTATCTCGCATTTTTAGCACTTGAGAGAATGAAGCCTCCTTAGCTTTCCAAGACTCTTTCACCTGGTCTTCAACACTATTGCGATTTGGCGATATGCATCTCGAACATATTATTTGACCTGCATCTTGGTTGTTCATTTCCTCAGCCACCTTCTCGCTTCAATTTGGCCATATTTTCTTCATGTCCGATTCCGAGAAATATAGATCAATTTTGGTCTTTTCATGAACAACTCGCTTCTATATTCTCCTTTATTGCAGAGGTTATGGCGTTTGGAACCACTGGAAGGCATTCGGACAGGCATTCTTCAGATTTTGTACTTCGGCCTTCAATGCTTCCACATCGGATACGCGACGCAAATGTGGTGGGCAAGCTCGCTCTTCGGAGGGTCTATTTCCTCAATTTTAGCTTCGGTTTGTCTGGCAGCTGAAGGGGAATCTGCCAGATGGATCGATGTAGATGGCATATCAGTTTCCACTTCAGCTGTTTCTTGCTCCACAATCTGCTCCGTTTGTGCCTCCTCACCGTATCCATCTCACTGGCTCATCGGCAGCTCCACCAGCTTTGTTCTTCTAACCTTTCCTCCTCTACGAAAGCCTCTTCATCCTTTTTCTGCTCCTCCTTTTCAACCGCTTTTTCCACCTCCTCTGGGACTCATCTCCAAGATATACCCTTTGAAGAATATAATCAACAAATGTATTTTCGGTTAGGATATCTTGAAATGACTTCACTTTGCCTTTTGAGGACCTCTTTCTCCCAGGATGGCTAGGTTGTTGCCTCCTCGCCTTAACTATCGTAATAGCCGTCTCTTCAAAGGAACCCAGCCTGAGTCTTCTTAATAGATAGACATCAATCAACTCCTTCAATAGCTCGCTCGTCCTTAAGAGTGGATTCTTGTCTTAGGATAAATTTCTTCCCAAGAATCCGCAGGAGGTTTCAGCTTGGTCCCATCTCCCGCATGGGTTGGGTAAATTTAGAAATAGGTCGAGTTCAGATGAGGTTGAGGGTAGGAAAGAAAATGGATCAAATGATGGTTGGGTTTGTGTTGGACTTATGGGAGTGGACTGTTTTAGAGGCTCGGAGGCAGCGGTCTCATCTCGCCCCTTCATCGCGAGGTTGGGAAGTGGTGGGTTTAGGTACTCCATCCTCGAGATGAGGATGAAGATGATGAAGGTGATTTGGCATCATCTCCTTCTCTGATGTATCCTCGCACGAGACCTCTACCTGCCTCCGTCGCCCGATCCTTTCTCCGCTTGAGCCGCGACACTTCACCCTTGGGAAGTCAGTCCTCTCCTCTCGCTTCCTCATCTTTCTCCGTCTCAGCAGACGAGGATTCATCCACCAAAACCATCTTCATCTCCTTCAACTTGGCCTTTGATGCCTTTTTCTTTGGAGCTGGAGGTGGAGCCGGAGCATCTCCATCTCCTTCCTCGAGTCGGTCGGCCCGTATATCTTCTCATCTTTAATCAAGAGCCCTTTCTGTCTTGTATATTTCTTGACTCCAATACTCCAGGTCAAGGTTATGCATTCTACTTTGTGTTCAAGTATGATGGTAATCCTTGCCATCATACTTGCAATCTTGGTTAGAGACCATCTCATTAGCTCGTCTCCGATATAGGGGTCTTTGTGAACTTTTTCTTCTCCTCCATAATTCTTGAGTAGACCAACCTAGCCCAGCTTAATCTCCGCCCCGTCTAGGATAGCCCTCGACAAGCATATCCTTGGCTTGGTTAGCCCATCATGACTTTGTTGCTCCCCAAGATACACTTGGTCGATCGCATCAACAATCAGACTTTCTCTTCAGATCGGCCTTTTTAAATTCGCTGCCGTTGTATTCTCGATACGCTTCTTTTTGCCATCGATGAAAACTTTCCAAATACTCGACGATTTATAGGTGAACGGATTGTCGCCGGTGGTGCTTAAATTAAAAATTGCACCAATCTCGAAATTGATAAAACAATTCTTTTCTTCTTCTCTTTTGTTACTGATTTGCGATTCTAGACTTGTATCTCGTAGCTTTTGCTCTGGTTAAAAACTCAAGACACGTATCATCCACCGTCAAATTCTTCGTAGTTTCATCATACAAGATCGCTTTAAACCCCTTGATTCCAGTAGATTTAATATTTCTCTAGTTTTCGAATCGTGGCAGATCCCAATCAACGTACATTTCTGACTTTGTTTTATCTCTAATAGAAGTCATATCATATTCGAACTTGATTTTCTTTTTGGAGTCCGCCATTGATGAATGCAGAAGGTTTTAGGAGGGAAAAGAGAGGTTTTGAGAAAATATGAAGAGTTTTATGTGTGCGTAAATGAAAATTATGCACACGAATGTCTATTGATATGGAAAATATAATAATAAACAATTATTAGAATAATAATTGCCGCAAAAGTGTAAATGTAGGCTTTCGAATCGCCATTAATGCAATTATGACATTTATTTTGAAAAGTGCATAGAATATTATTTAATATGTCGCGCGTGAGATTGAGACGGTTCATTTTTCGTAAACCGCTTCCATTTCTCGGCGCGTGAAGTATACTCGCTTTTTCAAAGGTTAATTTGATAAAATTTCGTGTCTGTAGTAACTTCTCTCCCGACACGCTACTTATTTAAGAAATTACTTTTCGCTTAATTGGAGAGATAAAATAAAATATTATAGTTTTTAGAAAATAAATTCGAACCCTTATCCTTTTATTTTGTAAAACAAAATATTTTTTTATCTTGAGTAACTTCATTATTGAAATAAATGATAAAGAGAATTATGAAATTAAATTCATATATTAATTATATGAACTCAATATTCATAATTAAGAATATTTAGGAGAAACTCCTGAACTTTCACCTTGTTTGGATTGATAGCATCACCGTCTCTGCTTCCGAATACTTAGACAAATTGTTAGTAACAAGAGTAAGTCGATAAGGTTCAATAGTCATCTGATTACGTAGAAGTCGGTTGACTATTACATCCTTATCTCGATTTACCTATGTCGCATAAGTAATTATCAAGTCGATATGGTCAATATGACTAATCCTTGATTCTTGATTCCAATATAGTGAGATCAATGATATCAGCCTACCCGATTGTCCTTTGACTCATATCTAGTCCGATAATTCTTTCTAGACATAATAGACCAATTGAGAAAGACAAAGTAAAACCCAAGAAATTAGATTATAGATTAACTAAAGAAGCATCTAATAATCCTAATTCTACTGAAAGTTCTTTAAACCTTGTCTCTGCAAGAGGCTTTGTCAAGATATTTACTCTTTGAAAATCGGTAAGAATCTTCTCTAGTACGATATCTCCTTTTTCAACATGATCTCGATGAAATGATGTCCGATATCTACATGCTTGCATCTTGTATGAAGGTCTGGGTTCGAGTAATAGCTATGGCACTATTACTATCACAAAAAATTGGTACTTCTTTGGTGATAATGTTATAGTCCCTTAGCTGTTGACTTATCCAGATCAGTGTGAACAACAACTTCCACCGCCATATACTCACTTTCATTGTTGAAGTAGCTACAGAGGTTTGTTTCTTAGACAACCATGAAATCAGCTTACTTCCAAGAAATTGGCAAGTACCAGATGTAGATTTCTATCTATCTTACACCCACCAAAATCCGAATCCGAGTATCCAGACAGCTCAAAGTTGTCATCACCGATACCACAATCCAACATTTACTATTCCTTTCAAATACTTGAGGATTTTCTTTGTCGCTTCAAGATGACTTTTCTTAAGATTAGCTTGAAATCGAGCACAGACTCTAACCGCAAATGAAATATCAGGTCTACTAGCAATTAAATATAATAAAGAACCAATAAGACCTCGATACTCGGTTTGATCGGTGTCTTCTCCTTCTCATCTAGATCCATTGAGAAATTTGTCATCATAGGTATCTTAGCTTCTCGGCTGGTACCTATTCCAAATTTATCAATAAGGTCTTTTGTATATTTGGCTTGATTGATGAATATTCCCTTCTTTGTCCTGCTTGACTTGAAGTCCAAGAAAATAAGTCATTTCTCCCATCATGGACATTTCAAATCGCTTTTCATAAGAGAACTAAATTCTTCGCACAAAGATATGTTAGTTGATCCAAATATTATATCATCAACATAAATTTGAACTAACAAAAGATCACAACCAAACTCTTTTCTAAAGAGAGTTCTATCCATTTTACCTTTAACAAAACCATTTTGAATTAAATATTCGTGACAAGGTGTCATACCAAGCTCTTGGTGCTTGTTTAAGTCCATATAGAGCTTTCCTTAGTTTATAAACCTTGTCTCCTTTGACAAAACCAGGGGTTGCTCTACATAAACTTCCTCACCTAGGATTCCATTTAAAAATGCTGAC
The DNA here is from genome assembly GCA_030762865.1 of Paraleonurus japonicus. Taxonomy (NCBI): domain Eukaryota; kingdom Viridiplantae; phylum Streptophyta; class Magnoliopsida; order Lamiales; family Lamiaceae; genus Paraleonurus; species Paraleonurus japonicus. The sequence goes on along the minus strand of CM061061.1, from coordinate 18,688,052 downwards.
TTAACATCCATTTGAAAAACTATGAATCTTTTAAAAGCTGCATAGGCTAAAAACAATCTTATGACTTCCGTGACGAGCTACCGGTGCAAAGGTCTCATCATAATCAATACCCTCCGATTGTGAATAACCTTGAGCAACTAGTCCGGCCTTATTTCTAACCACAATATTGTTTTCATCCCTCTTGTTTTTAAAAACCCATTTTGTTCCAATGACTTTTGATGATGAGGCCTTTCAACAAGCTCCCACACATCTTGTCTTTGAAACTCGATTTAGTTCTTCTTGCATGGCATTAATCCAGTTGGAATCGATTAGAGCTTCGTAATTGATTTAGGTTCAAGTAATGACACATAGAAATCGAACATATAATCTTGATTTAGTTGAGTCCTTGTCTGAACACCACAATCTAAATTTTCAATTATCTGCTCACTGGGTGATATGACATTACTCTTTTACCTTTATCTTTTACAAAGGATGGTGTCTTGTCTGAACTATTTATTTCGTATGATTCTATGTTACCTTCGATAACTCTACCTGATCACCGATGTGTCGTTGGTCGTCTGATCGGTTGGTAGATCACCGTTGAGGAAGTTCTTTCAGTGTTCCTTTCCTTTGTCTAATTCTTTCTCTTCATCCGAATCGATTCTTGATTATAGAATTTTATGGTTGATCCTTTGATAGTCATCTCGATCCAGATCATCTCGATATCTTTGTGATGTCCTCTGCCTTATCAAACTCAAAAGAAGATTCATCAAATACCACATGGGGTGTTTCTTCTACACACAAAGTTGTCTTATTAAAAACTCTATATGCCTTTGATATAGATTGAGTATCCCAAGAATATCTCATCTCGCTATCTTGGCATCAAAGGTTTTTAATTGAGATTTCCCATTGTTGTGTATGAAACATTTACAACCAAATATATGAAAATATGAAATTTTGGGAGGTCTTCCCTTCCAAATTTCATAGGGAGTTTTACACTTATCCTTGATAATCGACTTCTATTTTGAACATAGCAGTGTATTAATCGCTTCGCCCAAAACCTATGAGGAGTATTGAATTCGTATAACATTGTTCTAGCCGCCTCTTTCAAGGTCATGTTTCTTCTCTCAACAACTCCATTTTGTTGTGGAGTCCTTGCCAGTATGTTTCTGAGCTATGTCATTCTCAATGCAAGAGTTAGAAATAAATTTATTTAGGAATTCAAGACCTTTATCACTTCTAATTTTAACAATATTTAATCCCTTTTCATTTTGAATCTTTTTAAGAAATTCTGAATCTTAGTCATAGTCTCATTCTTTTTGTACAAGAAAATAACCCAAGTAAATCTTGAAAAATCATCAATAATTACTAAGGTATATTTTTTTCCACTAAAGCCGAGAGGAGTTACCGGACCAAACAAATCCATATGAAGAAGTTCCGTAATCCTTTTTGAAGAAGGACTATTTATTGTTTTAAAAGAAGCTTTGGTCTGCTTTTCCTTTTTGACAAGAAACACATACATGGTTCTTTGAAAATACTTTATCAGTGGAGTCCTTTAACTAAAGATTTCCTTGCTATTTTGTTAAGAGTTTTGAAGTTTAAGTGACCAAGTCGTCTGTACCACACCCAACTTAAATCATCTGAACTCTTAGCAACAAGACAAGTATCTTTAGGATAACTTTTGAAATTAGCAACATAAATGTTACCTTGTCTAACTCCGGCTAATAGAATATTTTCATTGATCCCATCTAGGATATAGCATGCATTATGAGTAAATTTGACACAAAACCCTTTATCACAAAATTGTGAAACAGATAGTAGATTGTGCTTCAATCCTTTCACGTAGTAAACTTCATGAACTTGAACATCTCCAATCATTAGTGTTCCTACACCTTTAGTAAGTCCATAGTTGTTATCACCAAACATCACTCTTGGTCCATCAATGGTTTGATAGTTAGAGAGAAGTCTTCTTTCATAGGTCATGTGCTTAGAACAACCACCGCCAATGTACCAGTATGACCTCAAGAATGTCTCCTCTATCAACTATCTTCTTGTCTTCCTGCAATCACAAATTTATGGCTTAGGTACCCTTTGTACTTTGGGTCCTTTCATGTTAAGTTGACTCTTCACGAATCCGCATAAATATATCAATGTTCCTTAAAACCATAGATTGAAGCTTACATCCATATCTATCTACTAAGATAAGACTTTCAAGATCAATCTTATTTAATTGATCTTTTGAAATTGTCTTAAATCTAGGTAAGAATGGGTATGATTTGCTTCTTCCATCAAAGCTATTATACCTAGGATAGATCTTTGATTTAGTCTTAGGTTTAGCCTTAGGAGTTACTTTTCTCGTCTGGGTTTTCTTTTCTAAGTATCGATGAGGTAATTAGTTCCTTTAGTTTCCAGGACTGAATAAAGTTTCTACCTTAGGTTTAGTTGCTTTAACAAAAACTCTAGGTTTTATCGATCATTCTTCTTACTTCTATCAAAGCCTAATCCAGCTTTTATCACTAGACTTTTGTGAAGAATTGAAAATTTTATCTATTGTGGTTTGAGAATTATTCATAAGTCCTAACTTGAGATTTAATTCTCTCATAGTCCTTTTATAATTCTCATTCTCGTAATAGATATTTGAAAATTTTATTTTTAAAGAACTTAATTCCTACTCTAACTTATCTGCCTTATCGACAAGGTACTCGGTGATCATCTCACCGACATTCCCCTTGAATGTACAGTCTGGTTTCTCACTTTCCTTAGTTTGATTGACCTTAGTTAGATCAGAAATTTGATCCTTTAAATTAAGATTTTCAGCCTCTATCTGTTTATAAGCAGATAGAGCTATTTCCAAATCTTTCAAAAGTTTACCAATAAGACTGGATCAATTTCGTATAAGGTATCACAAATCATTATCTCGATGATGAATAGTAATGTACCTCTTTTGCCATCGACATGCATGTCATCGCCTCTGCTCCAAAATCAGATGAGGATGAGGATGAAGATGTCTCATGAACTTCTTCTTTCTCGGCTAGGAGAGCTCTCTGGTCAAAGATACCTTCTATCTCTTTTCTTCCTCTTTTCTTCTCTCTCTCGGGAGTAAGTTGAGGACAATCATAATCGTAGTGACCAGGTTTGTTGCATATATAACATATATCTCCTCTGTCTGCTTTTGGACTACTATCTCCTCGTCTCGATAGGTGACTTGTGAATCCTTGACTGATCCTTCTTTTATCATTGTCTCAACCCTTTTCGTCCCCTGTCTCGATCTATAATTCCTTCTACCTAACCTCGTCTCTCTTGTTTCTTTTGTACTTCATCTTCAATCTTTCATACCTTTTAACAAAAGAGCCATTTCTTCTTTTACGGACAAATCAGATGCTTTAGAGATCTTTTCGCATTCGTCTTTATGAACAAAAGCTACTGCTTTTCCAGATGTAGATGACTCTACCTCATCTTCTTCATCTTCGATGTGAATGTCATATTCCAGTGCTTTAAGATGAGAGAAAAGATTGTGATGTGATATTGATGACAGATCCTGTGTTGCTTTGAGAATATTAGCTTTCTCTCTCCATCTTTTGCTCAAAGATCCGAGTACCTTGTTGTTAATTTCTTTCTCGGTGTAAGTCTTACCCAAATCTGCCGCTTTGTTCACAAGATTTGTCAGTCTTACGTCCAATTGATCCATAGTTTCACCATCCTTCATTTTGAACGTGTCAAATGCATGTAGAACAGATCGTAGCTTATTTTCTTTGATCTGCTCGCATCCTTCACAAATTCCAGCAAGAGTCTCCCACATTTCCTTGGCAGCCTTGCATCTTTTAACCTTTTCAATCCAATCCTTGCTCAATGTTTCAATAATTTCAGTTCTTGCAACTTGATCTAAATCGTGAATCTTCCTTTCATCACTAGTGAGTTCGAACTCTTCTTTTCCCGCCTAACTCTTGTTTCAAATTGATGTAGTACCATCACTTGTGCCACCATGATAAAACTTGATAGGTCCTTTCTCAAGAACCTCCTCCATTCTGTCCATGAATTGATTTAATATGGTTCTCCATTCTAAACTTCCAAAGAATCATATTCTTCTATAGAAAAATCAGGCAAACTCCCGGAATTCTTACTTTTCACGAAGACATGATGAAACAAAAACCACAAGACTCACAAGATCTAATTAGTAGAACTGTTAGTGAAACTGCAGATTCTCAAGAACAAAAATTCAGATCTTAGTTAAGACCTAAAATTAATATCGTAACAGCCTTAACACCGCTCCGATACCACTTGTTGGTCCCAGATTGTTGAGTTGATTAAAACCTTGAGTTAGCCTTCTAGAACAAAATCTAGAAAGGGGGGTTTGAATAGATTTTGTAGACTTTTCGAATTTCTCCAAAATCAATTCAAAGGACCAGATTAACACAAATAAAAACAATTTTAAACTTAACTTTTAACAAGATCAAAAGCAACTGACAAGATAGGTTTAACTTTAATCGAGATTAATCATAAATGATAAACTAGGAATTGAAAAGAAACAAATAAGTAAATCAAAGCGATAAAGAACACAGGATTTATAGTGGTTTGGATTATAACAATCCTACATCCACTCTCCTTCTTCAACCTTGAAGAAGGGCCTTCACTTACTTACTTTCTTCCTTCTCGCCGACTTACTTACAATAGTGAATCTTCGCCTTACAATGAATTCTTCCTAATTTCGAATATCTATGGCTTGAAGATCTAATAAGAAAAGTATTCTACAAACACTAAAACCGAAAACATACAAAACGCTTGTGAATGTATACAATATTTGTGGCTCGTAAATACAAATTGTATATTGATGAGTGCAAAGTATCAAAAGTTAATTCTAAACTAATTTCTATCTCTATTTATAGAGATCTTCACTTGGTAGTTGTAACTTCCTTGAATTCGGTTTTGATCGCTTATAACAATATAACTGAATCTTGTAACTTCCTCTTAGTTGATTGAAAGCTTGTTTCTTGAATCTTGTGTAATATTTCTCTAACACTTCATCGTCTCGATACTTGCTCTTTCTTGTCTCCGTCTTCATTCCTTGTCTTGATGATTATTTCTAGTATTGTATGTCAACAATCTTGTGTTATCCTTGTCCGATATCTGGTTTCTTATCTCGATTTCTGTCCTCATCTCGAGGTTTGTCCCCTGTCGATGTCTTGACTCTAGTCTCGACTATCTATACTTAGTTTTATTTACAAAAATATACTTCACTGCCTATACAGGATACTCACTGTAATCCTATCTTACACTTTTAACACATCAAAACTAAATACAATTTTCCTTTACCTAACATATGTCATTTAGTAACATTTTTAATATCCTTCTTTTTTTTTGTGGTAAGGTCTGCGGGGTTTGGTTGAAAACTTGATGAAAGATATAAGGGAGACTTTTGATGGTTATATTGTTAGGCTCATTGATATTAAAAGGAATTTGACTTGTTCAAATTCCTAGTCGATTCCCAGCTTTGGGCTGATGAAATTTTTTTGAAAATATGGATGATCTTGTTGATAACTTCATCCGTTCAAAGAAGATGGCTGAAATGCCTAGTTTTGATTTATTTCGGATGATCCACTCAACAATGTTAATTCCAAATGACAAGTGCATGGATGTTGATGATGAGGAGGAGTTTGATGGTGGTTCGATAAAGAGGCTGATGAGGATGTGGATCTTGATGACAAGGATACTGATGATGAGGATGAGGAAGAAAAACAAGATGATGAGGATAGTGATGATGAGGATGATGGTGAAGGGAGTAGCAAGGAGTCTCGGTCAGGATGATGAGGGTGCGAGATGAGGAGAAGTCTCGAAAGAGTCGAGGATGGGGGAACAAAGAGAATCAAGAAGAGGAGAAGTCTGAGGGTGCAGTGAGGGGAGGACTAAGGATGAGTTGCGGGAGAATGAGCAAGTGCAGGAGATGGAGAAGGAAGAAGAAGCTAAGGAGGGGGAAAAGGAAGCTAGTGAGGCCGAGGAAGGTAATAGAGATGAAGCTGTTGGCACAGTGGTGATGAGTTTGATGTTGAGTCTTTTGAGGAAGCAAGTGATCGATTCATTTACAAAGTTAATGGGAATTTTGGTCCCGATGTTGGTTTTGTATCTAATTTTGTAAATATGAATTTAAGTTTGTTTTCTGATTTGGAGAGATATGAGATTGAGTTGGTTGATTGCATCTTTTAATCTTCAAAATTTATTGTAAGTATTTTCTGCTCGATATGTTTTAATTTTTTTTTGTATGCATTATTCATTTATATTTGGTAACTTTTTTTTTGTTGCCTTTTGTATTTTGTTTCATTTGTGCAGTAGAGGAATTTTACCGCAACGATGATAGGATGTATCTGGTTACTTGACAATGCACATCGATATCGAGATAGCACACAATGTGCTTAATGTTGTGTGCTACTCTATTAATTGTTGTCCAAGTCCGGTCGTGTCCTCGCGAATCCATCACGTTTTGTTTTTGATCTAGATTACAAGTGTAAGCTTTATTATTACAAGAATATATGTTTAGTGTTATAGTAACTCATGTTTGTTATTTCAGTAACATATATATTTTTTTATTTTTTGTAGATGCCGTTGAATAGGATACTACGCAGCTGACCACTGACAGGAGGCATATGAGCGAGAAGGTGATGGGAGGCCTAGAGCAATGGTTGGATATGACGTCGCGAGCTTTTCATGTCTCGCTAATCTAGTAATGTATTTTCTTATTTATAGTAACACATTTTATTCTATATAGTAACATTTTTTTAATTTTTTTTTCTTAATGTGTTTACACATATTTATTTCTTTATGTATTTTATGTTACAGATTTTAATGTCATTCTCGTATATATGGGCATTACGCTCCGCTTGCTGTGAATCTTTTGTCTGGTAAATTACAATATTTGGATAACCTTATCCATATTGGAAAAGAGGACGTATAAGAGCTGCATACGTCTCGTTGGTTAGTTTTTTTTTACTTATATTGTTGTTTATATATATATATATATATATATATATATATATATATATATATATATATATTTTCTATGTGTTTATTTTTTATCTTATTACTATCTTTTTTTGGCTCTGCTTCACGTAAAATGTTTATTGTAAGACTGATGAAGAAAAGGAATCATCCCAGAGTTAGTGATGTTAAGGTATTTAACATTGAAGACATGAAGCTGAAATAGAAGTCAAAGGATGTGAACAGGGATTGTGGTCTCTTTTTTATGCACTATATCATGAATTTTCATGGTGAAGTTTATGATGAGCTTGATCTTTCAAGTGTATGTTTTTAATTTTTAGTCTTTTTTTTTTTTTGTGCTTGTGTTTATTCATTGCTTTGTTTTTGTTTCTTTTGTTTTGCAGGTTGGTACGAGGATATTTTATAGAGCTAAATTCTGTCCTATAATGGTTGAATCACGAACTAACATTCGGAGGGAGAGGGTCTTTTGGAATGTACTTACATTTTATGAGAAGAAATCACCGGGTGCTGGAATAGTGAAAGATCCCGTTGTCACGCCGAGAAAAAGCGAAAGGTGATACCATTGCATATGAAAGGAGAAAGATTTTAAGACCGAGGGTTAAAAAGACTGATAAATACATTGTTCTCTAATTTTATTTTTCCTACTAAGTTCTGATCAGAGGGGCTGATAAATACTGCTTTTTATGGTGAAGTTTTGTAGGGTCTGTGGTTTTTTTGTTGCTTGTTTCGTGGTGGTTTTTTTTTTTGGTACAAACTTATGATGCTTGTTGGTAACTAGTGCTAAGATTGATACTTTTTTAGGTTTTTAGGTTTACGGTGTCTCAGGCATATTTTTAGGATTGTGTATGTACATTTGTAGTAATATTTATTATGTTTATCATAATTGATGTGTTCTTTCATGGGATATTTATTTGTGTATGTATTTTTTTGTGTCCCTTTGTAATATATTTATTTTCTTGACAGGATGTAGAAAATAAGTATGTTGGGCAATCACCCATCATAAGATATACATCATATATAAAACTATTCGTAGTAACATATTTAAAACATGTATTGTAACATAGTTTTTAATTCATTTTTGTGTTTTAAAAATACAAACAATATTTTATCACATATCAAGTTTATAATGAAGACTGCGGTGTTAGGAGAGTATGCATATGGAGGTAATTCATACCGCATTACTATTATCCTCTTTTTATCAAGTATAACATATAAAACTAAATTGATATAAATATAATATATACCTGTAACATAAATATAAACGAATAGTAACATAGTTTGTTTTAAATCGTAACATATATATATATATATATATATATATATATATATATATATACATATATACATATATATATATTTAGCAAATTTTATATGCAAATGATACACATTTCAATTAATTATGCCAATTATAGTAATCAATGTTGCAAAAAGTTTCAGGCGGCCGCCCCATTTTTGGCATGTTTAGGCGTTTTTAGCGTTTTTTGTACCTAGGCGGACCTAGGCGGATCTAGGCGGTGTAGGCACCGGTTAGGCGGTTGGGCGGCGCCCCAAAAGAAATCGGCCGCCTCATATGTTTTTAATTAAAAAAGTAATAATAAAACTACATCTAAAAGTAAACCATCGAGCAAAGACACTCACAATTTAGAAAGACCGAAACAGAAAACCTCTAATTCTGAATTCCCATTTCCTGCCGCCGTTGCGCCTGCCGCCGTTGCGCCATTGCCGAGCCAGCTGCCGCCATGCCGCCACGCTAATCGCCATTGCCGAGCCAGCCTTCCAACGGGTGTGCTTCTTTTCACATTTTTAGATGAATACCCTTTCGAATGCTTCTTTTCCGTTTTCAAATCGGTAAATGAAAATCTGATTCTTCCGAATTGTTTTGTTGGTGGAATTTTCAATTAGGAATTTTCAATTGTTTTAATCGATTCTGGGAATTTTCATATTCCGAGAAGCGAGAATTGTATGCGGTAATTTAAGAAAAAAAAGGGCTTTGAATTTAATTTAAATGTTCAAATTAGGGATTGAAAAAAAAAAAAGCTAGGCGGCGCCTGAGCGGCCACAAAACGCCCGATTTCCGATTTCCGATTTTTACAACCTTGATAGTAATAGTAACACAATTAGATTGTGATCAATATAACATAGTTTTGATTAAACATTAATATTGAATCTAACATAAAAAAATTAATAACCAAAATAAAAAGTTTAATAATAATGTGCAACAATGACATATTCTTTTGAATCGATACAATTGAAAATTAAAATAAATGGGGGTTTGGGGTTGCATTGCCAAATTCTTTTGCTATTATTGCTGCTCTTTTTTTGCTTCTAGTGAAATGGTTCTTTATCTCGTGCTTTCTCGTCCCTTTGTGATTGATCGTTGAGGGTCTAATATAGTCATTCTATCTTCAATCTCAACGGATGTTCGAGATTGTTTTCTAGAGACTAATGTCTTAATAATCGGTGAGTCCCTTTCATAACTATCTTCGAAGTTTTTTCCGTGCATCTTCATTTTTCTCTGTTTCTAAAATCAGATTGTAGCTCTTCCTTGCCATATCATGTCTCCATGGAATTGTACTACGAGTTTGATTTGTTGTTAGTCCCCTGCTTTTGTCCCAAGAAGCTATTTTTGCATTTTTGTCCACCTCCTACATATGTATTCATTTGATATTGTTTGCACCGAGTTAATATGCAAGGCCCATATTGAATGACAAAGATAGTATGCCACATTCCTCAAATTTCTTGCAGCTTGCACCGCACACAAACCATATTTTTTTCCAAAGATCACTCTATTGACCATACCGTGTGTAGTAACATCATATATCAAAGTATTGTCCTCTCTTTCTATCTCTTGTGAAGTACATAGGCTCTTGAGAAATTCTTTTTCAAAAATATTGAAAATGACAAGTGTGTAAACTTCCGAAGCATGCTTCACTATTCCATTAATTTCCAAAGAAGATCCTCGCTTCTTACGCTGGTATTGTAATTCATCATTTTTCTCCCTTGTTCTACGCAGATTCTTGTGTCATTGAAAATTTTATAAAAATCACAACCCAATGCTCCTTCTTGAATTGAATGAGATGAAACTGTTTGTGCTTTCACTTCTTTGTGAATATAGTATTCCAGAGAAAAAATCTTTGCTCAATGCAAAGGCACCACTTTTCATTCAAACTGTAGAGTCTTTTAAACCAAGCATTATTCTACAAGTTGTAGTCTGCGATTATCCCATTCCAACAGCTCTCAAACTCATCCCTTTCTACAGCCCGATAAACACTTATTGAATGCATCTTTAAATGCGTTATTTCCCTTGAGCTTTGCAAATCGCTAATCGCATTTTGCTGGAGATGCCACAGGCATAACCTATGTCGTGCTTCCGGAAAACTCGTACATCACACACAATGTAATAAAATAGTAATAGTCACACATTTATACTTATAAAGTAACATAATATATTTTATATGGTAACATTTATACTTTATGTCGGTTGCAATGAATTAAATTCATACTTTCTCTATTGCATTTGCAATTGCTAGATCCTGATCGGTGAATATTGTTACCGGACTTCTCCCACCCATTGATTTCTTGAACATGTAAAAAGCCACTCAAAAGTGTCCTGCTCTTTTCGTCGGATAAGAATGCTATACCAAACATGGTGTTTTTCCGTGATTGTTTACCCCAACAAATGGTGCACAAATCGGATCATACTTGTTAGTTTTATAAGTGGTGTCAAACACATGAACATCGCCATATATTCCATAATCTTCCTTCATCATTGGGTCCCTCCAATAAACATTACTCATCCCGCCCCCATCATTCATTTGTACCTTGTAAAAGAACTCATTTTCCTCATCCGACTGATTTTATATTAGTTCCATGAACATTTTTGCATCTCCACCTTCTATGTTGCTTCTCTTGTTGTTGGTCTTGGACGAGATGTGAACGGAGGTGTAAAGTCTAGAAGGGGGTTGAATAGACTTTACCACACTCAAAATTTTTCGACTTTTCGTGAGCCGAGTGTGAGGTTAGAAGGCTTTGAAGTCTTCTATAGCAAGGTACTCGAGTGTGCTAGGTGTGACCAAAGAGACTTCGTCAAACTCGAAGACTTCGATGTTGCGGAAGCTAATCTCGTGTAAATTTGAAAAACCCCTTTTAATGAAAACCTTCTTGAAAGATACTTAGCAAGTCCGATGCGGGTTTATTAAAACGAAGATGAATGAGCAGTTATAAGTATGAATGCAGAAAGCATGTAAAGGCACATATATTTTATAGTGATTCGGATATAACAATCCTACGTCCACTCTCCCCGATTTCACAGGGCCTTACTATCCACCAAACTGGTCTTGTCTCCTCTAATCTCCTTGAGGATTTGACCACAGGAAGTTTTACAAATTTCTGCCCTTGTTACATGTAATGATCCTAAGATCAATTTAATAATCAACCTTCTCTCTTACAGAGAAACTGGAAGGTGATTTACAATTCCTTAACCAAAAACAGATCTCTCAAAATATCAGCGTATTGGATCGATTTCGTGTGAATAATTATGCGTGTTCTTGCAATGAGTGAATTGATTACTTGATGTTTCTCGCTCGTATCTTTTTTAAAATCCTTCACATCAATTTATATGATCCTGAATTTGACTAGTCGTTAGGCTAATTTGTCAATCAGTCTTCAAGAAATGGTAAGTGACCGTTGGATGATTTGTTGACCTTGGATAATTGATTGTCTAATATCAATCAATTATCTCTTGATTGATTCTGATTGAGAATCCAATCTTCTCTAGATTGATTATGAGTATCTCGATTTATTCTTCTCGACTTTTATCAATCCCGATAAATCTCTCAAAGTCAACTCTAGCAATCTTACACACCTTGCTTGGTAGCAGTTCACAAGCTTGCCTTTGTAGCAAGGATTCCAACCTTCTTTGTCTTCACTTTAACCTTTCTTGACAACACCCTTTTTGCGGATAACTTATTATCTTCTTCTTGATCTTCACGAAACCCTTCTAGTTATCTTCGAATACAATCCTTCTTGATCTTCAAGTCTTCCGATCAACATCCTTCAGTTCTCAACCAATATCGATCTTCGTGTTAGGCCTAGCAAGATTAACTATACTAAGACATAAACCCTATCTAGATCATCACCGACCAACAGCTCAATCGTCCTATTACACTTAGGTTTTAGGAACATCATCAAAACATACAAATTCTAGTCCTAACAAATTCCCCTTTTTGATGATGTTAAAACCTTCTTGAGAACTGCACGCAAAACAAAGAAATGCGAAAAGAAGATAAGAAGAGACCTTTAAATAGATCTCAAAAGAGAACAGATGACAACGAGAAGTTGTCTTAGAGCAAAACATTCACTTCTATTAATATCAAAAGATCAGTACAAATTACGAAGTGAAAGCAAAAAGAGCAAAAGAGAACAAAGAAATGCCTGAAAAAAACACAGTTTTCACAAACTTCCCAACCAAAGAACCTTCAGTAAATTCCTCGAGTCATACCTTCGATACCCTGTTGGAACATTCATCTACTCGTACACTCTATCATAGAGTTCCTGTTATCTGTTCCAATGGGTGGGCTGACTCTCAGCCAGCAGATTTTGAGTGTCCTGCGAACACTCAACCGATTAAACTTCCCATCTGCCGTGGATCGAGTAGGGATCTTTTCAAATTCGCGCATGAAGGTTTAGGTTGAACTCAATGAAGCTTTCGGAATCTACTGCCCAAAGGTCACCGTGCCTTTCTTCCATCCAAGCAAGGAATGTTTCATTTGTTGTGGCCCCAATGCCGAAATACTTTTGCATACATAGTATGAACAAATGAAATCTCTTTGCCGCTTTCCATTCCTCGATCCTCTCGGGAGGACAAATACCATCAACATAACCATCAAGATTGTGAGGAAGGATAAAATCTTCTTCACCTCTCCGCTCCAAAGCAGCTCTTACCTTTCCTATTCTCGCCGGTAGGCCTTGCAAACTTCTTCGGTATGAACAACTTTTTCATTTCATCGTCTGTGACATCCACATCTTTTGCTTGTTTTCCAAAGAGTTTGAACTTATGACCATCTTTTTCTTCCATTCTCCTTGTTTCAAGATCAGCAAGAAAAGCTTCCTCATGTAAAACTTCCAACTCTTCTTCAAAGCAGACTTCCCTTTCTCAACCTTTTCGCATGACTTAACCAACCTTCTCCTTTTCATAGGTTGGGAACTTTGGCCTTCGCCCATTCCAGAACCATGTCCAGATGACTCCCGGAGAGCCCGCTTCAAATCTGCCTTTTCTTTCCGTTCGAGAAAATTATCAACGACCTCAAGCCTTTCTTTCACCTCCTTCAACTCCTTATCCTTCGCCTCATATCTTGCAACCATGTCGGCTCTCAACCGTCCTTCCCCCTTTTTAACATCATTCAAAAGAGGGGTCCAGCGAGCTTCCATCTCCAACATCTTGGCAAGAATATCCCGTCTGTACAAACTCGAACTTCTTTATAAATGGCTTCACTTCGATAAACTCACCGCTATAGGAGAAGCAATCTTCTCATCAATAGCTAACATGTGCTTAATGGCAGCAGCAGTGTCACTGCAGATTCTTTAGCGATGTCCGTCAATCGAGCATTCGCCTCTTGCACAATAGCAATTTGTTTTCCCATTTCTAGCGGGGAAGAATGGATGGCTGCATTACGATCAATCCCTTCATTGGTCCCCTGAATGTTGAGTTGATTAAAACCTTGAGTTAGCTTCCTAGAACAAAATCTAGAAAGGGGGTTTGAATAGATTTTATAGATTTTTCGAATCTCTCAAAATCAATTCAAAGTATCGATTATCACAGCGGAATATAATTGAGAACTCAACTTTTAACAAGATCAAAAGCAAAGGTGATATTCGATTTTAGTTAAGATTCGAACTTTAATCTTGAATTAACAATATTATAATTTGAAAAGTAAATTAAAGAAAGCAAGAAATAACACCGAGGATTTATAGTGGTTCGGATTATGAATAATCCTACATCCACTCTCTTTCTTCAAACTCTCAAGAAAGGTCTTCACTAGCTGGTTGGAACCACCGATCGCCGACTCTACGAAACTATCGACTCGGGATCATAATCACACAAACGCAGCGGAAAGAATTGTACCTTTATTCACCGTAATAGGTGAAGACAAACCAGTTCTAAGGTCGAATCTGCGATCGAAGGATGAGCCTCGAACCTCACGGTCTTCGCCGTATTCCTATCCCTTTCCCTTGGACGCCGAGTGGTCGACGATCCTCCAAGGAATCAGAATCCGCCTCTCTCGATCTCACATTTTTTCACACGTGGAGACTCGATGTTAGGGTTTATTTATAGGCTACAACAGGGACCCTAAGGAGGAATTAGGGTTGGGCCTCCCGATGGGCCTAAATATCCTGTGTTCATCGAACACTTTACTTAAGCCCATCAATTATAACTCGGTCCACTAAAGAGTTATAATTGAATTACCGTCCTAATCCCATATTATTATATGGGCTCCTTTATTATGTGTACGTTTATTTCCCGTGTTTAAGATATCGAATGTCCATAAATTAATTAAATTACTCGACAACTTAATTAATTTATATCTAATTCCAAGAGTAGTACCACTCATCTTTATTATTATGTCGGATTAAATCCACTGCGGGGTTTACATAATAATCTTTATGAGCTCCTCAAGGGGACATCATCATCCTAAATAATTAGGACACGGATTCCTTCTATAATCAACAACACACCATATAAACAATGTTATCTCCCAATTCACCGAGCCTATTGATTTAATAAATCTCACCCATTGGTAAATCAAAAACATACATTGAGTACACGTGCCCATTATTATATAGGGATTAAGAAGACGTACATCCATAACAGAGGTCTTGTTCTTTTATATAGTCGGTACAAATTGAACAACCTCATATGGTCCTGCTCAATACATACAAAATGTACCGGTGTAACTTTATAGTCAAGATAGACTAATACCAAATTACACTACAACCGTTCCAATGATTTGTCCAAATCCATTTTGGTTGTGAGCTATTATTTACAATCTATAAGGCACCGATAACATGATCTTCGTGTGACACCACACACCATGTTATCTACGGTATAGATTAATCAACATAATAATGATATATATAACAATCATAAACAATAAGTATTTTGATCATAATGAATCTCATATATAAAAAAATGTTCATACTCAAGAAAGATGTTCATACAAAAGCTAGGCTTATAGTATACATCCTAGCAATCTCCCACTTATACTAAAAAGACTATGCTTCCATAATTGCTTGCCATACATCCGATTCCCATCCCTTCAACATGCCCATCAAAAGCTTTACTTGGAAGAGCCTTTGTGAAAGGATCTGCTAGGTTATCCGCTGATGCAATCTTGGCGACAACAACTTCTCCTCGTTTTACGATGTCTCGTATCGGGTGGTACTTGCGCTCAATGTGTTTGCTTGCTTTGTGGGCTCGTGGTTCCTTCGAGTTTGCCACATCGCACCACTGTTATCACAATATGTGATAGCTTTAGGCAAACTAGGAATCACTTCTAAGTCCATCAAGAAGTTTCGAGCCATACAGCCTTCTTTGGCTGCCTCGCAGGCTGCTACATACTCGGCTTCCATGGTGGAGTCCGAAACGCATTTCTCGCTTTACACTCCTCCATACTATGGCTCCACCTCCCAAGGTAAACACATAACCCGAGGTAGATTTACTTGTTGTCCCTATCCGACCGAAATCGTAGTCGTAACCCTCAGAAGTAAAGTATTCGCTTGGTAAACCAAAGCATATAATTTCTAGTCCTTTTCGTGTACTTTAAAATATGCTTTACCGCAGTCCAATGTCCTTGTCTGGGTTACTTTGATATCTCAAGCTAACCATGCCACGGCAAAACAGATATCTCGGCCTCGTACATAGCATTGCATACATTAGGCTTCCTACAGCCAAGCATAAGGAATCGCCTTCATGTCCTCTATCTCCTTTGGTGTCTTAGGACACATCTCTTTAGATAAAGGTACTCCATGTCGAAAAGGTAGAAAACCTTTCTTAGAGTTTTGCATGCTAAAACGAGCCAAGATAGTATCAATGTATGAAGCTTGAGATAAGCATAACATTCTTTTCTTGCGATCCCTTATAACTTTGATCCCAAGAATATGTCCAACTTGTCCCAAGTCCTTCATATCAAACCGCTTGGACAACCATACCTTTACGTCGACAACACCTTGACATTGTTGCCAATGAGCAAGATGTCATCTACGTATAGTACAAGAAATACCACCACGTTTCCGCTACTCTTCTTGTATACACATGACTCATCCGGACATTGAATAAATCCATAAGACTGGATTACCTCATCAAAATGGATGTTCCAAGATCTCGAAGCTTGTTTCAACCCATAAATGGACCGATTAAGCTTACACACAAGATGCTCTTTGCCCTTTGCGATGAATCCTTCTCGTTGCTTCATATAGATGTTTTCTTCAAGACTTCCATTAAGGAAAGTCTGTCTTGACATCCATTTGCCAAACCTCATAATTCATATGAGCGCAATAGACAAAAGAATCCGGATAGACTTAAGCATGGCTACCGCGAAAAGGTTTCCTCATAATCGATTCCTTCTTTTGAGTGTACCCCTTCGCTACAAGCCTTGCTTTGAAAGTTTCTACTTTCCCGTCTCGATCCTCTTTTCTTTTGTAGACCCACTTACAGCCAATGGCTTTTACACCATTTGGTGGTTCTACTAGCTCCAGACTTGATTAGAATCCATAGATTCTAATTCAGATTTCATTGTTTTTTCCCAAGATTCTGCATCTTTATCTTGGAGTGCTTCACATAGCTCCAGTGGATCCGATTCGTGTTCACTGTACTAAGTCCGAAGACTCTCCCAAAAACATGAATCTATCGGGTTGTCTAACAACCCTCCCACTACTGACGAGGCACTTGTGGTAATAGTGTATCATTAGTAGCAGATGATGCCGACACATGTGGTATCTCATCTTGTACTCTTGGTACTAAGGTAGAAGTTTCTCCCTTATTTCTTCTAAAATAATTTTACTCATGGGCTTGTGGTCCATTACATAGTCCTCTTCTAAAAATCGGGCATTTGTGCTAACAATTACCCTCTCGATCTTTAGGACTATAAAACAAACCACCTTTCGTTCCTCTAGGATAGCCCACAAACAGTAGAACTTCGTACGAGATTCCAACTTATCAAGATCTCCTTTCAAAGCACATGTGCCGGACTACCCCATATCCGAATATGTTTCAAACTAGGCTTACGCCCATTCCACAATTCTGTGGGAGTAGAAGATACTGTCTTAGAAGGAACCAAGTTCAAAATGTACGCTGCCTTTTCCAGGCATACCCCAAAACGAACTCGGCAATTCGAATAGCTCATCATCGATCTAACCATTTCCAAGAGTGTCCTATTCCTTCGCTCCGCCACACCATTCTCGTTGGGGTGTACCAGTGCATAATTGGGATTGAATCCCACTTCTCGATAAGTAATTCCTAAACTCTCCTAAGAGGTACTCGCCACCACAATCAGATCGTAGTGTTTTGATATATTTACCATGACGCTTCTCCACATCAGCCTTGTACTCTTTGAATTTATCAAAGCACTCTACTTGCGGCGCATCAAATAAATATATCCATATCTCGAATAATCATCTATAAAAGAGACAAAATATTCGAAACCACCCCTTGCTTGAGTAGACATAGGACCACATAAATCAGAATGAACCAATTCCAACACTTCTTTGGCTCTATACCCCTTGGCTTTAAAAGACCTTTTGGTCATTTTTCCTTCCAAGCGTGACTCGCAGGTCGGATAGTTTTCCACTTCCAACGAACTCAAAGGTCCATCGGCTATCAACCTTTGAATCCTACTCAAGTTAATGTGACCTAATCTTAGATGCCAAAGATATGTTTGGTTCATTTTTGAAGGTTCTTTTCGCTTATTTGAGTTAGAAGATGTACTATTAATTTCCATTTGTTGCTTTGTGGGAGTTATTGGATTAAGAGTATATAAATTGCCAATCAACGTATCGTAATGATAATAGCACTATTTTTCTTGACAACCACTTTGCTATCAAAAGAAATGAATATCCATCCAAAAATAACTTAGAAACCGAAATCAAGTTCTTTCTAAAACAAGGTACGTAAAGACAATTTCTCAAAACCAAAGTCTTATTCTTATTAAAAATAAATAAACATCTCCCATCGCAACACTGCTACTCTCGTAGCGTCGCCCATGTAGATGGTAATCTCACCCTCACTAAGCCGCTGGTTTCTGGAACCCCCGCAAAGAATTGCGGACATGATCGGTGGCTCCCGTATCTACACACCAGTGCCGTAGATAACACCGCTAAACATGTTTCAATAGTTAGTGAATAAGATATACCTTCTTTTTCCTTTTACGGGGCAATCTACCTTCCAATGTCCTCGCCGCTTGCACAAAAAGCATTTGCCCTTAGGCTTCTTCACGCCATTTGGTGGACCAATTTTCTTTGGTTCACCCGCTTTCTTTGCCAAACCAGCTTGTTTCTTTTTCTTCATCACTTTGCCTTTTGGCTTAGTTTTAGAAACATTTTCAGCAATATAAGCTTGAGAAGCTTGACGAAATAACCCTTCGCTGCTTGGAGTTCGCCGAAGTTCCGCCATCGAATACAACCTTTTGTTCATGTTGTAGTTCAGTAAATCGCTCAAAACTCTTAGGCGTTGTCTCGGAGAACGATATCGACCTGGGTTTCCCCATCGATTTCAGCTCCAAGGACTTCCATCTCATTCAAATGAGCCATCATCTTGAGGATATGATCCCTTACGGGTGTCCCCTCGCCATGGTGGTCGCCATTAAGTTTCTCATGGCTTCTTGCCTCGGCAGCCCGACTGTGTCCAAAGAGTTCTTTGAGATTGAGCATCATCTCATAAGCAGAGGTCATGGCTCGATGCCGATGTTGCAGCACATTTGACATAGAAGCCAAAATGTAACACCGCGCCATCTCATCCGCCTTGACCCACTTCTTATAAGCCTCTTTCTCCTCTTCACTAGAGTTTTCATCGGGTTTTTCAGACAAACCTCGGTGAGTACAAACTTGTACTCTTCAAGATCAAGACAATGTCCAAGTTTCTTTTCCAATCAATGTAATTAGGACCAGTAAGTTTGTTTTCTTTAAGAATAACGGCAAGTGGATTGAAAGCCATGATAAATCTGAGAAACACGTAAATTCATTATGATCAAAATTAAGAATTTAAATCAATATTGTTTCCCTCAAACAATACAATTAAATTCACCAACACCTCAAAACACCGTGAAGTTTGTATGCCACGATAGTGTGGACGTATACTAATTCAATCATTTGCAAGAGGAGGTTTTAACCATTAATTTCATCATTTTGTCAAACAAAATAAAAATTAATAGTTGGTTTGTCTTTAGCCATACAAATAACAAGACTTACTCCGATGGGGAGGATACTTTATATGCATCTAAGTGTATACCATTTCTTAATACCAAGTCAATTACCTAGGTTTGTGCCTCTTCGGATGGAGAAGATAACACGCTCCTAAATAACTTACTTATAATTATCCATAAGGAAGTTTGATCTAGTGGTCCGCAAAACAAACACATCCGATATGGAAGAAGGCACTTAAAACCAACGTTCATGTTTGAATGCATCACTTACAAACCAGAAATGGAGGCTATGGGATTTGTTGAAAAATAACCCCTCTCCCACTTAGTTATTTAACATGAGGGATATTAATATGCACGAAATATGAAACACATAAAGCATGCTAAACACAATAACACATATGAGAAAGAATAAACATGGAAAATAAAATTCCAACTATTATGGCCTCTTTCATGCTCCCATGTGCTTGAATGTTCGCCGTCAAACGGGGTGCGGGCGCGCCTGTCAAACCGGTTCCTCCAACGACCATCCTAACACCTGTTTCTATTACGGTTTTATCCAACGATCCTATACATCATATAGATCGAAATAAAACCTACACGATGCATCCGCCGTGGTAATTACTATTACAATCATTCACCAACCCAAAACAAAAACCTCGACAGTCCGAGGGTTTAATACATACATAAACATACATACCGACCATAATAGTTGGATTTAGGGTTCCCGCAAAATTATCGAATATTCGCATACCCAAAAGACTACGATTAACATCGAATCCCTAATATAACAGATTTATGATAAGCATGCAAACCCTAATATGACAGATTTACAAATACCATGCAATCTTATTCAATATCGATCAAGAAACCCTATTATAACATATCAAGAAACCCTATTATAACAGATCAAGAAACCCTATTATAACAGATCAAGAAACCCTATTATAATAGATTTACAATAATCATGCAATCCAAATAAATCAGATCTATGAAAAGCCGAATCAATTGCATAGAGTCGTAAAACACGGCTCGATACCAATTGTTGGAACCACCGATCGCCGACTCTACGAAACTATCGTACTCGGGATCATAATCACACAAACGCAATGGAAAGAATTGTACCTTTATTCACCGTAATAGGTGAAGACAAACCAGTTCTAAGGTCGGAATCTGCGATCGAAGGATGAGCCTCGAACCTCACGGTCTTACGCCGTATTCCTATCCCTTTCCCTTGGACGCCGAGTGGTCGACGATCCTCCAAGGAATCGTAATCCGCCTCTCTCTCGATCTCACATTTTTTTCACACGCTGGAGACTGCGATGTTAGGGTTTATTTATAGGCTACAACAGGACCCTAAGGAGGAATTAGGGTTGGGCCTCCCGATGGGCCTAAATATCCTCGTGTTCATCGAACACTTTACTTAAGCCCATCAATTATAACTCAGTCCACTAAAGAGTTATAATTGAATTACCGCCCTAATCCCATATTATTATATGGGCTCCTTTATTATGTGTACGTTTATTTCCCGTGTTTAAGATATCGAATGTCCATAAATTAATTAAATTATCGACAACTTAATTAATTTATATCTAATTCCAAGAGTAGTACCACTCATCTTTATTATTATGTCGGATTAAATCCACCTGCAGGTTTACATAATAATCTTTATGAGCTCTTCAAGGGGACATCATCATCCTAAATAATTAGGACACGGATTCCTTCTATAATCAACAAAGACACCATATAAACAATGCTATCTCCCAATTCACCGAGCCTATTGATTTAATAAATCTCACCCATTGGTAAATCAAAGAAACATACATTGAGTACACGTGCCCATTATTATATAGGGATTAAGAAGACGTACATCCATAACAACAGAGGTCTTGTTCTTTTATATAGTCGGTACAAATTGAACAACCTCATATGGTCTCTGCTCAATACATACAAAATGTACCGGTGTAACTTTATAGTCAAGATAGACTAATACCAAATTACACTACAACCGCTCCAATGATTTGTCCAAATCCATTTTGGTTGTGAGCTATTATTTACAATCTATAAGGCACCGATAACATGATCTTACGTGTGACACCACACACCATGTTATCTACGAGTATAGATTAATCGAGACATAATAATGATATATATAACAATCATAAACAATAAGTATTTTGATCATAATGAATCTCATATATAAAAAAATGTTCATACTCAAGAAAGATGTTCATACAAAAGCTAGGCTTATAGTATACATCCTAGCAGCCTACTTACTTACTCACCGTACAACCTTTACAAATTACAACTTGAACTTGGCTCTTCAACAATCTAAACAACTCTATGAAATCTAACTCTAAGAATAAGATGTGTTTTTTTTTGAAGATATGAAGTGAAGTGTTTTATAAACACTTAGAAAATATTTGAAATCTCTTTTGAAAAATACTTTGTGAAAACAATAGTGAATAGTGTGAAAAATCAAACTTGCATAAGTGTATTGAAGAATAAAATCTAGTCCTATTTATAAGTCTGAAAGACAGGTTAGTTTGTTAGTTAGTTCTAACAAACTTAAAACCGCTTAACAAACTTAATCTCGGAAATCGCTCTTGACCTCACTGATTCTTCCTACTCGTCCTCATGACTTGGTGAAAACTTCGCCTTTCTTATTCTACTCGGCTTATCTTGATCTCGTCTGAGCTCTTCATGTTTGTCTCCTGCAGATGACTAGGTTCGAGCTTGTCTTCGGATGACTAGCATGCTATCGGACCTCGGTGACTAGGTCGGTGCCTCGACCCCGTCTCGATCGCCTTATCTTATAAACTTATTCTCTGCTATTCTCCGGGTTGGTGATCGATGCATTTGCTTCCTTTTTAATTCATCAAAACTTCTTGATTCAACAATTTCCCCCTTTTTGATGAAGTTAAAACCTATAATAAGGAAACATACTCACAGTTGAAGTTAGTACTAGACTTAGTTAAATCAATCGGTATAGGTAAATCAAAGCACATTTTCACACTACAATGATTCATTCACATTCAAGGCATAAAAAAATTTAAGTCTTTTAGACTCTTTTAGAAGTACTTAGAGAATTTAGTTTTATGACTTAGAAAAATTTTTAGGAAAAATTTTTAACTCGAGATATAAAATTCTCGGATGATTTATACTTAGAAAATTTTTAAAAAAATTTCTTAAAAATTTTTAAAGAAACCGATACACATAATTCACATAAGTCTGAATATATTCATTCACAAATTTACAAATAGAAGAACTGATAGAAAATAAAAGATAAGGAAAGAAAAATCTGTTCTATCGGATTCCCCATCGGTCGACCTCTGGAATGTTTAGCCACCAAAATCCTTGCTCTAAGCCGCTTTAGATCACTCTCATCTCGTGAGCTCGGATTCCCTTTCCGCTTTGGCCACATCAAGTTGACCCATTCCGGATCGGGAGAACCGTCTTCTTTCAGCTTGGGGTGACTCGCTCATAGGCGGGTGCGATCAGATCGCAGCTTGAACACATTATGTGCCTCATCGGCAGCTTCCCATAAAGATCGGCGTCCTCCTTCTCCATCCATTCATGCAAGCCGATGTCTTCGTTGGGTCGCTCCGGATGGTGATGCCTTCAAGATGTACCGATACATCCATTTGGCATCCAGGCTTGCTTTTTGTATTCGCCGGTGTATTTCCTGATACCATCTTCGGAGGAGCAGAGTGCGATGGACAGGCGGAAGTCCGTTTCATTTGCAGCTTTGGATACCCACTTCCGAGTATCCTGTCCCCCCACTTTCGGCCTTCCCAGCTTTCTTGACCTCTTCTTCTCTCTCTTTTCAAACATCTCCTTCTCAAGACTGATTCTTGATCTGCTCACTGATAAGTTGGAGAAGTCTGGTTCTTTTCTCTTGCGCTCGGCTGATGCTGGGCCGATCATCTGCTCGGCTGATGGAGACTTCTCACTGCTGCCGCTGCTTTCCCTTTACCTTTGCCCTTGGGCTCCGGTTCCTCGTACTCTTTCATGCGAGCCAGCCTTCTCTGTCTTCTCTTCTTCCTCCTTCTTTCTCTTCTCCTCATCCTCTCGGATGGCCTCTTCAACTGGGTTACCCTCGGTTGCAAGGCAGCCAATTCATCCGATTTGATTTTGATTTCCACCTTGGCCGCCTCCAACTCACCGTGTCCGCCTTTGTATCGAGCTTGTCGATTAATGACATGACACCAGTGTGAGGGTTTCCATTCCGCTTTCAGCTCCTTCCCCTTTTTAACTTCATCTTTGATAGCCTGAAGCTGGGTCTCTATCTCTGCACAACGTTTTACGAAATTGTTACGATCGGATGTGAGTGTTGAGACCACGATTTCGTTGTCGCACTGCTTTTCTCTTTTAGTGCCTTGACCTCCTCCTCAGCGCACTCAGTAGGATCCAACGGCTGAGTCTTTGAGATTGGCCGATAAATTTCTCGGGTCATGTTGACCTCAAGAATCTGCATGTTGGCGAGCATGGTATCTGTGGATCGCTCGAATCACCTTTCGTGTTTTCTTCTCCATCATCCTCTCGAACTTGGGATATGATCTTGCTATGGAGTTGTTCAAAAGCAGAGGAGATGGCAAGAATTGTCTGCCTCTTCCTCTCGATTCGGATGAGGAAGAGGTGGTGGGAGAAGTTGGATCGGGAGCTCATGGGAATATCCCCAAAGATATTTGAGGTATCCACATGAGGAGGTTCAGGTGGGGTGGATGAGGTGGGGGTGTACGATGGTGGAGGTGGGATTTCTCGGTGGGGGTGATGATGGTAAAGGTGGGATTTGTGAAGTGGTAGGTGGGGAGATGGGAGTGTTTGGGGGTAAAGTGAGTTGGGGTTGAGAAGTTGTGGGTAAGGCTGGTGGAGATATGGAGATGGGGGTTGGGGCGAATCTTGGTCCAGAGAGGAAGGACAAGTATATGAGATGGGGATGGTGGAGGAGATGAGGTTTGGGTTTGGGGGAGGGAAGATGAGGTCGGAATTTGGACTATTTCGGGAGTAGGCATTTGAGAGGCTCGAGGTGCCACTGGGACACCTCTTCATTGCCGGTGTGGGTTGGAGAGGGGAGGGGAGAAGTGTACTGTTCACGGATGGGGGAGGGTCCCTTCGAGCTGATTTCTTGGACCTCCTCCACTGGACCACCCGAGCTGCAATTTGCAGCGTGGTCGCTTCCTCGTAAAGAAGAGTCGGCCGATCCACGGATGATCCACCCAACTCGAGGTTTTCACCAACCTCCGCCTCTTTGGTGCCTTCTCCTTCAGCCTTCATCGGCTGAACCTCACTGAGCTCATAGCAGCAACTCTGCCTCCACATCTTCTTCCTCTTCCTCCTCGCCTTCTTCTTCACTGGAACCTAAGCTCCTACCTCGGCTCCACCCTCATCGAGGATCACTGGAGCCCCGAGTGGCTCATCCTTGGTCGAGAATCCCCTTTTGCTTTGTGTAAGCTCGGACCCCGTCGACCAATTGATCTCGGCCGACAGCAAGTCCTCCATGATCACACTCACTTTGTTATAAAGATCGGTGATCGACTTCGCATGCCATTTCCCATTAACGACCTCCGGACGCTTCCTTTCCGTCTCCGGCTTATCGAATGTATGAGACCAGCCCGGTTGGCCTCGTACTCCATCTAGAATTGTTCTAATAACGCAGAAGTCTGGGTCTGGTCAGCCCATCGTGAGAGCTCTGTTCTCCAAGTATCACCTTCGTGACAATGGTCATCGAGGCGATATCTCCGCGAAGCATCTTCTTTTTAGCTCCGATCGTCGGTCCTTCATAGAATTCCGGGCAATCATCTCAAATGATTCTACCCATTCATCAGATTTGTAGGTGAGGGGTTCACTCCCTCACCGCTTGTATCAAAAATTCTGGCCACCTCCGCCGGAGAAATACCAAGACCTCTCCGTATACCCTGGTTCGGAAAACTCCTATCTTCGTATGTCCCATTGACATAAAACTCTATCCCTCGCATATCCAGTGTCTTATTGGAAGGGGATTTCTTGGAACAAAAGGTCCTCAATCCAGCCCTCTCCAATAAGGACAAGATTTCCCGGATTCTCCATCGGTGGTGGTGTCGAAGTCGACGTACATCTCGAGACTTCACCTTCTTATTGTAAGTTTCATTATGTACATCCACCATTGTTGATGTTATTCCTCTTGAAGAAGTGCTCATATATTGATTTAGAAAGGATTTGAGAAAATTTGCGAGAGAGTTTGAGATTTTCTCAAAGTGAAAAGAATGTTTTTGGAGAAGAAGATGTATTTATAGGGGAATAGATTGGAAAGAGAAACCGCCATTTTTGAAAATTTGAATTAATCTGAGCCATTTATTCAAAAAGTTTTTACTGCGCATATATCAACGGTTAAAAATTAAGATAAGCGATTAGGATTCAGCGCGTAGATGTTAATCGCCTTTGGAATACGTAAATAGTTACTTTATAGATCGTTGATTTGACAGATGTAGGTTACTTTATGCGGGAAGTAAGTATACCCGACGTCGCTAGGGTTACCTTACTTCGGCTAAGGGTTTGTAAATCGGATGAGTTGGAAAACAGGATGAGTTGAAAAAGTCATCTCGATACAAGAACTGTCCGATTTTTTTAAAAAAACAGCTTAAGTTAAAAAAAAATTTAGCAACTTAAAGACAATTTTCTTTTTATATAAACAGACTCGAGACTTAATTTTCAAAAAAATGGGATTTTCAATCAATCATTCCAAAAAGAATTTTTAAAAAAATTCCGGATGAGGTGAAACAAAGATGATCTATGATGTATTCCTGCAAAGTCATAGACTCATAGAAAACCATTAGTAGCTTGAGGTAGATCGGATAGGGTGCGGATAGTCATCCGCTTTTGAGAAAATCGATTGACTATTGTGCCCTTGTCTGATTTACCATATGTCGAATAAGTAATTATCATGTCGGATAAGGTCAATATGACTAATCCTTGATTCTTGATTCCTAAGGAGGAAATCAATGATATCACTACACGATTGTCCTTTGACTCGAGATCTAGTCCGATAATTCTTTCTAGACATGATAAACTAAATCGAGAGAGACAAGAACTAAATGTAACATAATTAGAGACTTACTAAAGAAGCATCTAATAAACCTAATTCTACGAGATAATTCTTTAAACCTTGTCTCTGCCAATGGTTTTGTCAAGATGTCTCGCTTTTGAAAGTCACCAAAATCTTCTCAAGTCTCGATATCTCCTTTCTCTACATGGTCTCGGATAAAGTGGTGTCTCGATATCTACATGCTTGCATCTTGTATGAAGAATCGGGTTACGAGTAATAGCTATGGCACTATTACTATCACAAAAGATTGGTACATCTCTCGTGATAATATTATAGTCCCTTAGCCTGGCGACTTATCCAGATCATTTGTGAACAACAACTTCCACCGCCATATACTCGGTTTGATTGTAGAAGTAGCTACAGAGGTTTGTTTCTTAGACAACCATGAAATCAGCTTACTTCCAAGAAATTAGCAAGTACCGGATGTAGATTTTATATTCTTTAAAATCTGAATCGAGTATCCAGACACCAAAGTTGTCATCACCGGATAGCACACCCAACATTTATCGTTCCTTTCAAATACTTGAGGATTTTCTTTGCCGCTTCAAGATGGCTTTTCTTAGGATTAGCTTGAAATCTAGCATGCACTCCAACCGCAAAAGAAATATCAGGTCTACTAGCGCTTAAATATAATAAAGAACCAATAAGACCTCGATACTTAGTCCGATCGCTGTCTTCTCCCTTCTCATCTAGATCCATAGAAAAATTTGTCATCATAGGTATCTTAGCTTCTCGGCCGTACCTATTCCATATTTTTCAATACGATCTTTTGTATATTTGGCTTGATTTATGAATATTCCCTTCTTTGTCTGCTTGACTTGAAGTCCAAGAAAATATGTCATCTCTCCAATCATGGACATTTCAAATCTGCTTTTCATAAGACTACTAAATTCTTCACACAAAGATATGTTAGTTGATCCAAAAATTATATCATCAACATAAATTTGAATTAATAAAAGATCACAACCAAATTCTTTTCTAAATAGAGTTCTATCAATTCTACCTTTAACAAAACCATTTTGAATTAAATAATCGAGACAAGGTGTCATACCAAGATCTTGGTGCTTGTTTAAGTCCATATAGAGCTTTCCTTAGTTTATAAACCTTGTCTCCTTTGACAAAGCCAGGTGGCTGCTCTACATAAACTTCTTCAGCTAAGATTCCATTTAAAAAGGCTGATTTAACATCCATTTGAAAAACTATGAATCTTTTAAAAGCTGCATAGGCTAAAAATAATCTTATGGCTTCCAGACGAGCTACTAGTGCAAAGGTTTCATCATAATCAATACCCTCCGATTGTGAATAACCTTGAGCAACTAGTCTGGCTTTATTTCTAATCACAATATTATTTTCATCCCTTTTGTTTTTAAAGACCCATTTAGTTCCAATGACTTTTTGATGATGAGGCCTTTCAACAAGCTCCCACACATCTTGTCTTTGAAACTCGATTCAGTTCTTCTTGCATGGCATTAATCCAGCTTGGAATCGGTTAGAGCTTACAGTAATTGATTTAGGTTCAAGTAATGACACATAGCAATCGAACATACAATCTTGATTTAGTTGGGTCCTCGCCTGGACACCGAATCTAAATCTCAATTATCTCGCTCACTGGGTGATATGACATTACTTTCTTACCTTTAGCTTTTACGAGTGGATAATGTCTTATCGAATTATTTATTTCGAGATGATTCTATATTACCTTCTCGATAACTCTAGATCGGTGATGATATGTCGTTGGTCGTCGATCGGTTGGTAAATCACCGTTGAGGAATTTCTTTCGTGTTCCATTTCTTTGTCCTGGTTCTTCCTCTTCATCCTGAATCGATTCCTGATTGTAGAATTTTATAGTTGATCTTTTGATAGTCATCTTATCCAGTTATCGATATCTTTGTGATGTCTCTTGTCTTATCGGACTCGAAAGAAGATTCATCAAATACCACATGAGGTGTTTCTTCTACACACAAGGTTGTCTTATTAAAAACTCTATATGCCTTTTATATAGATGAGTATCCTAAGAATATCCCATCTCGCTACCTTGGCATCAAAAGTTTTTAATTGAGATTTCCCATTATTGTGTATGAAACATTTACAACCAAATATATGAAAATATGAAATTTTGGGAGATCTTCCCTTCCAAATTTCATAGGGAGTTTTACACTTATCCTTAACAATCGGACTCCTATTTTGAACATAGCATTTGTATTTCTTTTCTGCCCAAAACCTATGAGGAGTGTTGAATTCGAGATAGCATTGATCTATTTGCCTCTTTCAAGGTCCTGTTTCTTCTTTCAACAACTCCATTTTGTTGTGGAGTCCTTGCTTCTGAGATGTTTCTGAGCTATGTCATTCTCAATGCGGTAGTTAGAAATCAATTTATTTAGAAATTCGGTACCTTTATCACTTCTAATTTTAACAATATTTAATCCTTTTTCATTTTGAATCTTTTTAAGGAATTCTGAATCTTGGTCATAGTCTCATTCTTTTTGTATAAGAAAATTACCCAAGTAAATCTTGAAAAATCATCAACAATTACTAAGGTGTATTTTCTTCCACTAAAGGCTGAGAGGAGTTCTTGGACCAAACAGATCCATATGAAGAAGTTCCAAAATTCTTTACGAAGAAGGATTACTTATTGTTTTAAAAGAAGCTTTGGTCTGTTTTCCTTTTTGACAAGAAACACATACATGGTTCTTTGAAAATATTTTATCGTGAAGTCCTTTAACTAAAGATTTTCTTGCTATTTTGTTAAGAGTTTTGAAGTTTAAGTGACCAAGTCAATGCATTGCCACACTAACTTAAGTCATCGAACTCTTAGCAACAAGACAAGTATCTTTAGGATAACTTTTGAAGTTAGCAACATAGATGTTACCTTGTCTTACTCCGCCTAATAGAATATTTTCATTTAAACCATCTAAAACATAGCATGCATTATGAGTAAATTTGACACAAAAACCCTTTATCACAAAATTGTGAAATAGATAATAGGTTGTGCTTCAATCCTTCCACGTAGTAAACTTCTTGAACATGAACATCTCCAATCATTAGTGTTCCTACACCTTTAGTAAGTCCAAAGTTGTTATCACCAAACATCACTCTCGGTCCATCAATGGTTTGATAGTTAGAGAGAAGTCGTCTTTCATAGGTCATGTGCTTGGAACAGCCACTATCAATATACCGGATGACCTCAAGAATGTCTCCTCTATCAACTATCTTCTTGTCTTCCTGCAATCACAAGTTTATTGCTTAGGTACCCTTTGTATTTTGGGTCCTTTCATGTTAAGATGACTCTTAGGAATCCAGGATAAAAATATCAATATTCCTTAAAACCATAGATTGAAGCTTGCATCCATATCTATCTACTAAGATAAGACTTTCAAGATCAATCGATTTAGTTGATCTTTTGAAATTGTCTTGAATCTTGGTAAGAATGGATAAGATCTCGCTTCTTCCATCAAAGCTATTATACCTAGGATAGATCTTTGATTTAGTCTTAGGTTCAGCCGTAGGAGTTACTTTCCTCGTGCGATTTTTCTTTTGAAGTATCGGATGAGGTGATTAATTCCTTTTGTTTCCAAGGACTGAATAAAGTTTCTACCTTAGGTTTAGTTGCTTTTACAAAGACTCTAGGTTTTATAGGATCATTTTTCTTATTCCTATCAAAACCTAATCCGGTTTATCACTAGACTTTTGAGAAGAATTGAAGATTTTATCTATTGTAGTTTGAGAATTATTCAAAAGTCCCAACTTGAGATTTAATTCCTGTTAGTCCTTTTATAATTTTCATTCTCGTAATAGATATTTGAAAATTTTATTTTTAAAGAACTCGAGTTCTGTTCTAACTTATCTGTCTTATCAGACAAAGGTATGGTGATCATCTTAGCCCGACATTCCCCTTGAATGTACAGTCTAGTTTCTCACTTTCCTTAGTCTGATTGACCTTAGTTAGATCAAAAATTTGATCCTTTAAATTAAGATTTTCAGCCTCTATCTGTTTATAAGCGAGATAGAGCGGTCTCCAAATCTTTCAACAGGTTTATCAATAAGACTGGATCGATTTCGAGATAAGATGTCAGTCATTATACGATGATGAATAGTAATGTACCTCTTTAGCCATTAAACATATGTCATCATCTCGACCCAAAATCAGATGAAGATGAGGATGATGATGTCTCTCGAGCTTCTTCTTTCTCGGCTAGGAGAGCTCTCTGTTCGACATATCTTCTATCTCTTTTCTTCCTCTTTTCTTCTCTTTCTCTCGGGAGTGAGTTGAGGACAATCATAGGCTGTAGTGACCAGGTTTGCTGCAAGTATAGCATATATCTCCTCTGTCTCGTTTTGGACTACTTTCTCCTCATCCGATAGGTGACCTATGACTTCTTGGTGATCCTTCTTTTTATCATTATCTGAACTCTTTTCATCTCTGTCGATCTATAGTTTCTTTTATCTAATTTGTCTCTTTTGTTTCTTCTCGTACTTCATCTTCAATCTTTCATATCTTTTCAACAACAGAGCCATTTCTTCTTTTCTGAGACAAATCGAGATGCTTTAGCAATCTTTTGAGATTCATCTTGATGGACAAATGCTACAGCTTTTCCGGATGTAGATGACTCTGCCTCATCTTCTTCATCTTCAATGTGAATGTCATATTCCAAAGTGCTTTAAGATGAGAGAAGAGAGTGTGATGTGATATTGATGACAAGTTTTGTGTTGCCTTGAGAATATTGACTTTCTCTCTCCATCTTTTACTCAAAGATCTGAGTATCTTGTTGTTAATTTCTTTCTCGGTGTAAGTCTTACCCAAATCGGCTGCTTTGTTCACAAGATTAGTCAATCTCACATCCGGTTGATCTACAGTCTCACCATCCTTCATTTTGAATGTGTCAAAAGCATGTAGAAACAGATGAAGCTTGTTTTCTTTGACACATTCGAGATCCTTCACAAACATTGGCTAGAGTTCGCCACATCTCTTTGGCGATTTTGCATCTCTTAACTTTTTCTATCCAATCCTTACTTAGAGTCTCAATGATTTCAGTTCGAGCTACTTGGTCAAGATTGTGGACCTTTCTTTCATCATTTGTCAATTCGTAACTCTTCTTTTCTTATGCAGTTGCAGATTGGTGACTTCGGCTCGATCTTTAGTGCCTCCATGATAGAATTTTATAGGACCTTCCTCAAGAACCTCTTCCATCCTATCATGAAAGGCTTTTAGGTGATTCTCCATCCTAAATTTCCAATAATCATAATCTTCAATAGAGAATTCGGGAAGAATCCTAGACTTTTTGTTTTCCCCGATGACATGATGAAACAAAGAAACAAAATACTCCATAAGCTAATTAGTAGCACCGTTAGTAAAAGAAGAAAAATGAAGAGAATCAAGATAATTTCAGAATCTTGTTCAAGACCTAAAATCAATATCGGAAACTGACTTAACACCGCTCCGATACCACTTGTTGGTCCCTGAATGTTGAGTTGATTAAAATCTTGAGTTAGCTTCCTAGAACAAAATCTAGAAAGGGGGTTTGAATAGATTTTGTAGATTTTTCGAATCTCTCAAAATCAATTCAAAGTATCAGTTATCACGGCGGAATATAATTGAGAACTCAACTTTTAACAAGATCAAAAGCAAAGGTGATATTGATTTTAGTTAAGATTACGAACTTTAATCTTGAATTAACAATATTATAATTTGAACGAAATTAAAGAAAGCAAGAAATAACACTAGGATTTATAGTGGTTCGGATTATGAATAATCCTACATCCACTCTCTTTCTTCAAACTACGAAGAAAGGTCTTCACTAGCTACTTACTTACTCACCGTACAACCTTTACAAATTACAACTTGAACTTCAGCTCTTCAACAATCTAAACAACTCTATGAAATCTAACTCTAAGAATAAGATGTGTTTTTTTAGAGATATGAAGTGAAGTGTTCTATAAACACTTAGAAAATATTTGAAATCTCTTTTGAAAAATACTCTGTGAAAACAATAGTGAATAGTGTGAAAAATCAAACTTGCATAAGTATATTGAAGAATAAAATCTAGTCCTATTTATAAGTCGAAAAAGACAGGTTAGTTTGTTAGTTAGTTCTAACAAACTTAAAAGCTTAACAAACTTAATCTCGAAGCTGCTCTTGACCTCACCGATTCTTCCTACTCGTCTGCGGTGACTTGGTGAAAACTCGTCTTTCTTATTCTACTCGGCTTATCTTGACCTCGTTTGAGCTCTTCATGTTTGTCTCCTATAGATGACTAGGTTCGAGCTTGTCTTCGGATGACTAGCATGCTATCGGACCTCGGTGACTAGGTCGGTGCTGACCCCGTCCGATCGGCTTATCTTATAAACTTATTCTCTGCTATTCTCCGGGTTGGGTGATCGATCTGTTTGCTTCCCTTTTTAATTCATCAAAACTTCTTGATTCAACACCTTCTTGTAATTGCGCATCCATGCTACTAAGTTTCGTTAAGTGATCTTCCATTTTTGTCCGAAATCTATCCTCAACCAATTCCCTTTCAAAGAAACACCTTTACGAGACTAGCTTGACTTTCTCCCCTTCGGCCTTCACACTCTCAATGTGCTTCCTAACCTCATTTATATTGTTCAGCATCATGCCAGAGAGTTTCGATGATAGTCTCCTCGCTGCTCGAGAAAACATATCGGCGGCGGTTTGACGGATCAAAGTGGGGGCCATTTGAATGACAACTTCGATATAGGACTTGGAGGACTCAATAGATTCAGCAAGAGGGGTATACTTAGCAGCCAATACAAAAACATGGCAGCATCTTTGTTGTGTTAACTCAAAGAAACTTTGCGGAATAAGAATTATACAAATCCTCATGAACAACAACGGGCATGAAATTTGGTAGGCGTACAAATGTAAAATCGGTGAAGAGAAGAAGGAATAGTAGAGACATCTTTCCCGATATCTTCAGGCATTGTGAAGAGAGGGCCTGAACCATCTTTTGCAGCTCCGGTTCATCCAAAGAAACGAGTAACTAAGCGAGCGATCGATGATCCGTTAATAAATAAAACGCTTTGGCCACGCCCGATCTTGGTTTGTAACTCAAATTCCCAGAGAGAAAATTCATTGTGACCAATCTCATTTGCCGGAAGAATGAGATCATCGATAACCCCAAGCCTTGCATTCTTCCACACGAATATCTACCGGTAGACTTCGTTCCTCCGAAAAATCATGCAATTTAGAAAACTTGCTGTCAACCCAAGTAGAAGCCTCGGACATCAAATACTTCTCAAACGGTCCGCGAATTCTTCCAAAGCAAGATTCACCGTTTGCACAGCTCCATCGGATCTGCTCTAATCACATCTTCATCGTGATCACCCTCGGCAACTTTCGGGTGATAGGCTCCGACGCGGCACCCATGCCCGCGACATCATTGCCGACTTCGAGGTGGTGCAGCCAGACCTTGGAGGGCTAGAATGAATCTCGTAGAGAGAGGGAAAAGGAATAGATACCTGTTCCTTCTCGGTAGTAGACTCGGGAGAAATCATCTCTTCGTCCTCCGATAATGGAGAGTCTTCAATCTCCATGACATCATCTACGGATGAACCCTTCTTGCCCGGAGTCACCTTAGGAGGCAACTTTGCTCCTCTGGTGCGGCTTCTTGAACCTTTCCTGGAGACCACAGTTATCTTTTTGGCCTTCCTCTCTGCGGTAGCTGAGAAATAGGAATCGATCCTCGCTTCCCGAAGACTTCGCAGTCTTCTCCTCTCGAGCTAGCAACCTTGGAGCTTGCTTTGGTGCTTTTTCACCGACACTCTTAGGAGAGTTTTCTGAATCCTTCACAATCTCATCCTTCCCATCATCATCCTTAATCACATCCACATCAGCAACATCTGTTATAGGTACAACCTCTCCGATTGGAACCACATCAAAGAACATCTCATTATAGGTACAACCTCTCCGATTGGAACCACATCAAAGAAGTTCCCCCTCAATTTCAGCCAGGATCTTCTTCATCATCGTAATCGGGAGGACCACTAAGCTCTTCATCCTTATTAAGCATGAACTTTGCCTTAGTGTAGGATTTTGTCCACTTCGGGTCCCACACTTTGTATATGGCGTAATCTTCTCCAACAAGGCTGTGACCTTATTAGACATACAAACATACTGTTCAACAACCCAAACTTTAACACCAGGATGTCCGTCAACCTCGATCTGAAAGAACCGATTCTTCTCATTCTCGCAAAATCTCAAAGAACTTACTAACCCAATCACACTCCACCCCATCAACAATAGCCTTCAAAGCACAAATACGTGTTTGACTCACCGAGTCCATACTCTGTCGTTCACCAAAAATAACCTTCACCATGATATCAAACAACAGTCTATATTTCCGCTTGAGATATGCTTTCTTCAAATCGACACATGATGACGACACGAGGTTTTCGCTAGAGAATGAAAAGTGTCGAGATGGTTTTCCGACATATACAATTCTGGGTCAATGCCTTGAAGAGATAAACCCAAGTGTTGATGAATATCTTGTCGTTTGATGGTTAGACTTTGACCGAACACGATTGTTTTGATGTTATTCCTTCCAAACTCAACGCGAACCGAACGAGCAGCGTTGTCATCAAGAGTTCGTCGCTCCGAAGAATGAGCCGAGCAATACTTGGTACAAGCCCCGATCGGATAAGAAATTGAGAATTTCCACTGCCTCTCATTGTATTGTTGTTCAAAAATCCACTGATAATTCACTCCACACTTTCTCCGATAGGGCCAAGGGATCTAGGGTCTTGTTTTCCCGGCGACCTTTTCGAAGATGAAGATTGTTTAGGAGCCATTGAGATTAAAGTAGAGATTGATCAAATTTCAGAAAAATGAAGAACAGAGATGAGATGTAAGGTAAGGGGAATAAATGAGAGAGAAAATCAATTTATAAGAAATAGGAAAGAAACCGCTAATTTTTAAATTACAAAATAAGATTTGAGCGTTGATTGGCATATTGCACAATCAGATCGAACGGTTATGGATTAAACAATACGAATTCCGAAAAGTGCGTGACCTTAACATTGGACGCGAAAAAGGTATTTTTCAAAATGGAAAGATTTTCGGATCCGCGGTAATAGGGTAGAAAATAATATTTTAAAGGAAAGAACACCCTAAAATTTGTGGTAGTAAAAATATGATTTGTGATTAACAAAATTAATTCCAAATGCCGAGGATAAACGAAGAAATAAAATATTCGAAAATTATTTTAACCACATAAAACAAAGAATATTTTATATCAAAATATTTTTCAAAAGAATAGACAAGAGAAGCAATCGAGAGAGAGAGAGAGAAAGAAGATAACATATCGTCGGTTGATATTGTAATCAACTGATACCACCGAGCACCGTAGCATTATAGTATCAGTAGCAGCAAGGTTTGAGACCCTTCTCCAGAAAGTTGAAAGTCTTCTTCAAAGCAACCTTTACGAGAATCCTTAGCAACCTCCTCCAAAGAAATTTTAGCATACTTTTTTCTCGGATCCAGTACTAATTCCACCGATAGATCTCTAAACCTTGCTTCGCCAATGGTTTTGTAAGAATGTCTGCCCTCTGTCGATCGGTATGAATCTTTTCCATTCTAATATTTTTCTTTTCCACATGATCTCGAATAAAATGGTGCCGTATATCCACATGCTTGCATCTTGTGTGAAGTCTTGGATTACGAGTGATAGCAATAGCTATTGCTATCACAAAAGATAGGAATTTCTTTAGTGACAATGTGATAGTCTTGCAATTGTTGACTTATCCAAAGTAATTGTGAGCAACGGCTCCGTGACCATGTACTCTGCTTACGTGGTTGAAGTAGCCACTAAAGTCTGCTTCTTAGAGAACCAAGAAACCAGCTTACTTCCAAGGAATTGACAAGTACCCGTGGTTGATTTTCTATCAATTCTACAACCTCCATAGTCTGAATCGGAGTATCCACTAAGTTCCGTGTTATCATCGGCGAGGATACCAAAGACCTAAGTTTGTTGTACCCTTGAGATACTTTAAAATCTTCTTTCTTTGCATCCAAATAAGCTGTTCTTTGGATTAGCTTGATATCTAGCACATACTCCAATTGCGAAAGAGATATCAGGTCTACTTGCTTTTAGGTAAAGCAAGGAACCTATTAACCCTCTATACATGGTCTGATTAACACTTTCACCATCCTCATCTAGATCCATCTTGTAGTTTGTTACCATAGGAATTTTTGCATCCTTGCTAGTTAACATACCAAACTTTTCTAGCATATTTTTGGTATACTTAGCTTGATTTATGAATATTCCTTTAGAGGTTTGCTTTACTTGAAGACCTATGAAATAATTCATTTCTCCCATCATAGACATTTCAAACTTACTTTGCATCAATTCACTAAATTTTTCACAAAGTTTCTTGTTTGGAGATCCGAAGATTATGTCGTCCACATAAATCAGACTAATAGAATATCTTGATCTTCTTTAATTTCTGAATAAGGTTCGATCAATCTTTCCTTTATGAAACCATGATCGAGTAGAAAGCTGCGATAGTGTGTCATACCAAGCTCGGGAGCTTGCTTTAGTCCATATAGAGCTTTCTTTAGTCGGTAAACTTGATTTCCTTGTACAAAACACGGGGGTTGTTCAACGTATACTTCTTCTGCAAGAACGCCATTTAGAAACGCAGACTTTACGTTCATTTGATATACTTTGAATTTCATATATGCTTTGCGTATGCAAGAAATAATCTTATAGCCTCTAATCTTGCTCTTTGGTGCAAAGCGTCTCGTCATAGTCAATTCCTTACGATTGTGAGTAACCTTGCGCGACAAGCCTTGCTTTATTTCTAGTGACTTCATCTTTCTCATTTTTCTTGTTCTTGAAAACCCACTTAGTTCCAATCACCTTTTGATGTTTTGAGTCTCACAACGAGTACCTAAACATCTTGTCATGTGAATTAATTCAGTTCATCTTGCATAGCTTCTATCTAGTTTGTGTCCAATAATGCTTCTTCAATAT
This sequence comes from Paraleonurus japonicus, assembly GCA_030762865.1. Lineage (NCBI taxonomy): Eukaryota > Viridiplantae > Streptophyta > Magnoliopsida > Lamiales > Lamiaceae > Paraleonurus > Paraleonurus japonicus. The sequence continues at coordinate 18,650,607 of CM061061.1, read as the reverse complement.
TCTTAGGTTCTTATAGGGAAACATAGCAGCTAAATAAACCATCTAGGTTTATTTTTCTTCTTGTTTTGACTCCATCTTGAGGGTTACCTAAGATTAAATCAACTGGAATGATCTGTCATCCAATTCCTTCTCTTAGCCACGTTTAACTCTTCTCAAGGTATCGTTGGAACATCATCTAGTGTCGTTCCCCCTTGATTTGATAGATTCACATCTCTGTGTTGCAGGTGAGTCATCGGCAATCCTTGGGGTTTCTTCAGCAGTTTTGTTTTGCTTGAGTCTTCACTCCTTTCGGGAGCAGCTTTTCTTTTTCTCGCTGAATTTGAGGTTTCTTTGATCATCTTGAGAATCTGAGTCTAAAATGGGTAAATGTACCTTGACATATTTTGTCTTATCCTTGAGTTCTAGTTTCCCAAATCCTTCTACCAAGTAATTCTTCTTGTCCTTTGTCCTTAGACTCGTGAGTAAATTCATTAAAAACCACATGAGGTGTTTCTTCCACAACAAGGGTTTTCCTGTTAAAAACTTCGATAGGCCTTGCTTGTCTTTGGAATATCCTAAGAATATTCCATCAAAGCAACCTTGGCATCAAAGGTTTTTAACTTGTACTTGCCATTATCATGAATGAAACACCTACAACCAAAAACGCGAAAGAAAGAAACACGAGGAATTCTATCTTTCCATAACTCGTAAGGTGTCTTTCCATGGTCTTTGGTCGGCAAGCTTCGATTACGAGTATAGCAGGCTGTATTGACGGCTTACGCCCAAAACCTCGAGGAACATTATACTCTGCTAGCCTTGTTCGGGCAAACTTCCTTGAGTGTCCTATTTCTCCTTTCGGCTACGCCATTTCTTTGTGGAGTGCGAGCCGCAGACGTTTCATGCCGAATCCCAACCTCTTTGCAATAAGTTGCTATGTGAGAGTTTAGAAATTATGTTCCTTTATCACTTCTCGATCCTTACGACATTTTCTCCCTTCTCATTTTGTAATCTCTTGATAATTCTAGTAACTTTGTGATAGTTTCGTTCTTTTTGAACATAAATATCACCCATGTGAATCTTGAGTAGTCATCTACCACCACTAGAGTGTATTTTACGCCACCGAAGTTTAAAGGAGATACAGGTCCAAATAAGTCCATATGAAGTAATTGTAGAACTCTACTTGATGTTGAGTACAGAACTTCTTTGAATGAAGCTTTAGCCTGCTTTCCTTTTTACATGAATCACAAATCGATCATTTGAGAAAACCTCATTTGGCAAACCCTCTACCGGGGACTTTACGGCAATTTTGTTTAGCATTTTGAAATTTATATGACTCAATCTCTTGTGCCATAACAAGCTAGCTTCAAGTACTTTTTGCTACGAGGCATGTATTGCTTGAACACTTCAAATTCTCGCAACATAAACATTGCCCTTTCTCGGGCCGGTTAAGAGCACCCGATCGCTTTAAACCACTTAAAACAACGCACAAGGAACTAGAAAACTTAAGCGAGTATCCCTTATCGCAAAATTGTAAAGCGAGAGCAAGTTATGCTTTAATCCTTCCACGTGAAAACTTCATCAACACGTACATCTTTAATGTATAGAGTTCCAACACCTTTGGTAATACCAAAATTATTGTCTCCAAACACTACCCGTGGGCCATTTTGTGATTTTATTGAGCTCAAAAGTTGCTTGTCTCCAGTCATATGCTTTGAGCACCCACCGTCGATGTACTGCACGGTATTTCCAGAACTTCTCTTCCATGCCCTACGGCGTCCCGCACGTTTAGTTGAGTTTTAGGTACCCTCTAGATTTGGGTCCTTGAGAGTTAGCATAATCTTTAGGAATCCATAGGAATAGACTCTTCTTATCATGTTCAAGATCTTATCCTTCTTCCATACATATCAACATAGACAGTTTCATCCTTTGGTGCCTTCTTGAATGTATGTCTATGGGTGTTGGTTGTGTTCCTTCCGGAAGACTTATGACCCTTCCGAGGTCCTCTGGATGGAGTGATCAGCCGATGTGCTATGATTCGAGGGTTTTGATGATAAGGATACGTTCTACTTGAGCCATCAAAAGATTCATATCTCACAGTACGAGAAGACTTAGTAGACCGTTTAGTAAGCTTTAAAGTTTGCTTAGGTTATGTAGTCTTCACCGAGACCTGCCTCCACGAGATGGTTTCGGCCGATGTCTACTTTTTTGACCTTGCCGAGGTTTCTTAAGTTGGGATTCCCCCTTCTTTTGATACCTCATCGGTTGTTTAGGTTGTTGAGTATAACTACTCTTCTTCCTATTCAACCTGATTTCTTTGAGTCGACAACCTTTTTACCCTTATCGGTAGGTTTAGGTTTGAAACCCTCTCCTACCAAATCATTACCCTTAACATGTGTACTCTTCTTAAGTACACTTGTTTGAACTCGTGAGGATTGGGCAATGGTAAAACCAATTCCCTTCTTTACGTTAGGTGTTTGAGACGAATCAACTATTGTTTGAACCGCATGAGAAGCTTTGTTCGGTTGATCCAACCTCAAACTTAACCGTTCCTCACTTGATATTATACGCTCATGCTGATGGAAAAGCTCATCAAACTTTGCTTGTAGAATTTTAAAGCGATCGGTCTTCTCAAGATTCTCAACAAGCAACCTTTCTACCAAAGAGACTCCTGTTCGGTGTACTTCAATTCTAAGAGTGTTTAACTCTTCTCAAGTTGTCTCGATTGAAGTCTGCTAATACCCCGAGATGACTTGCTAATAGATTCTTGTGTAAGTAGATCAATTTTTTTCTTTTAAGCTAACATTCTCCTTTTCCACACAATTATAAGCGTTTATAGCGCTTTGAGATCTTCCATTAACTTATCAACAAAGTTATGGTCAAACTCCTCTGCTAGAGAAACACGGGAAAGCAGGCGAAGAATAGGAATCTGAAAATACCTCATCTCCATTGGCCATAAGACACAAATCATTGTCTCAAGAGAAATCAAGATGATATTGAATCACTTGAGAGAGTATCCTCCTCTTGACCACTAGAGCACGCTTGTCGCCAAACTTCCTGTTCCTCATTAACCTCTTTTCTTCTCTTTCTCTAGGAGTTAATTACGGACAGTCATAAGCTCAAGTGACCAGGTTTATGATAGGTATAGCAAGCATCACTTCTTGAAGATCTTCTTGGGCTAGAATCCCTTTTAGGAGAAAAATCTCTTCTTCTTGGACTATCTTCTCTTCTTCTTTCCTGGAGTTTTGAATCTTCTACCATCTTTGAAATCTTCGATGTCTTATCCGAATTTACTAAAGATTTGTTTTCGGATCTGAAACCAGCTTTCTTTGTGTTCTTCCAATGTTTTCTGTATTTCCCAAATTTTGAATTCATTTTATCAAACTTTCTAGTCAAGAAAGCCATTTGTTCTTTCAAGCTCAAATCCTCTTCAATGTTCTTTAGATGGTGATTTGAAGTGACCTTGAAAGCAACTTCCTTTCCCATGGAATTTGAATTTCCTTCATCCTCGTCTTCTTCTTGTTTCAGATCATATTCATGAGCTTTCAAGTGTGAGAATAGCTCATGATGACTGATTTTGCTAAGTTCTTTTGTATCTTTAATCACCGTAATCTTGACTCTCCATTTGCTAGTTAGAGATCTCAATATTTTGTTGTTGATCTCCTTCTCGGTGTAAGATTTACCCAAAGAACTTGCCTTATTGATTATATTTGTCGAGTCTCAAATCCAACCGATCTATTGTCTCATCAGCTTCATCTTGAATGTGTCAAACGAATGTAGAATAGACGCAACTTATTTTCTTTAATTTGCTCCGATCCTTCACACATAAGTGCGGGGTTTCCCACATTTGTCCCAGTCTTACATGTCTTGACTTTCTCTCGTAAGTTCTCGAGATCGAGTTTATATGATCTCGGTTCGAGCAACTTGGTCAAGATTAAATAGTTTCCTTTCATCATTTGACATCTCACTCCTTTTCTTTTCAACCTTCGCCGAGTAGATGTTTCTGCTCCACCGCTTCCAACTTCTTGGGTTCCCAATAGAATTTTATTGGTCCATCTTCAAGAGTTTCAAGCATTCTATCATGAATCGCACCAAGATGATTTTCCATGCGAAATTTCCAGTAGTCATAGTCTTCAATAGAGAACTCTGGTAGCTTTCTTTTCTTGCTCTTATGAGAACTCATTGTTAGTAATAAAAACAATTATGCACCGAATGCAATGAGTTTTATGAAAATGGTTTTTCAAAAGATGCATTCAAGTGACCACAACGCTTCTTTCCTCAAAGACTATTGGTAACCAAAGCCGGTGGTCGGTTGAACCCACCGCTCTGATACCACTTGTTGGTCCCGGATGAGATGTGAACGGAGGTGTAAAGTCTAGAAGGGGGTTGAATAGACTTTACCACACTCAAAACTTTTTCGACTTTTCGTGAGCCGAGTGTGAGGTTAGAAGGCTTTGAAGTCTTCTACAAAGAAGGTACTCAGAGTGTGTTAGGTGTGACCGGTAGACTTCGAAACTTCGAAGTCTTCTAATGGTGCGAAAGCTAATCTTGTGTAAATTTGAAAAACCCCTTTTTAATGAAAACTTTCTTGAAAGATACTTAGCAAGTCGATGCAGTTTATTAAAACGAAGATGAATGAACAGTTATAAGTATGAATGCAGAATGCATGTAAAGACACGAGATATTTTATAGTGGTTCGGATATAACAATCCTACGTCCACTCTCCCCGATTTCACAGGGCCTTACTATCCACCAAACCGGTCTTGTCTCCTCTAATCTCCTTGAGGATTTGACCACATGAAGTTGTACAAGTTCCTGCCCTTGTTACACGTAATGATCCTAAGATCAATTTAATAATCAACCTTCTCTCTTACGGAGAAACTGGAAGGTGATTTACAATTCCTTAACCAAAAACAGATCTCTCAAAATATCGGCGTATTGAATCGATTTCTCGTGTGAATAATTATGTGTGTTCTTGCAATGAGTGAATGGATTACTTGATGTTTCTCGCGCGTATCTTTTTTAAAATCCTTCACTTCAATTTATATGATCCTGAATTTGACTAGCCGTTAGGCTAATTTGTCAATCAGTTCTTCAAGAAATGGTAAGTGACCGTTGGATGATTTGTTGACCTTGGATAATTGATTGCCCTGATATCAATCAATTATCTCTTGATTGATCGATTGAGAATCCAATCTTCTCTAGATTGATTATGAGTATCTCTGATTTATTCTTCGACTTTTATCAATCCCGATAAATCTCTCAAAGTCAACTCTAGCAATCTTACACACCTTGCTTCAAAGCCAGTTCACAAGCTTTTCTGTCAGAGCAAGGATTCCAACCTTGTGTCTTCACTTTAACCTTTCTTGACAACACCCTTTTTGCAAATAACTTATTATCTTCTTCTTGATCTTCACGAAACCCTTCTAGTTATCTTCAAATACAATCCTTCTTGATCTTCAAGTCTTCGATCAAGATCCTTCGCTTCTCAACCAATATGGATCTTCACTCGAGCCTAGCAAGATTAACTATACTAAGACATAAACCCTATCTAGATCATCACCGACTAATGTGCTCAAATTTGGTCTTATTACACTTAAGTTTTAGGAACATCATCAAAACATACAAATTCTAGTCCTAACACTCGTGACGATCAACAAAGTTCATGTGGTCCTTCATTGTATGCCCAACTTGCACTATAAAAAAATCCAAAATTAACGAGAGCTATTAGCGAGGGCAACGGGCCGCTCGTTAATTAACGAGGCCGAGGCGAGGGCCGGACTTACCGAGGGCTTTTGTGAGGGCGATGGGCCCCTCGTTAATTAACGAGGGTATTAGCGAGGAATCGGGCCGAGGGTATTTTAACGAGGGTGGGCCCCTCGGTAATCCATCAGCGAGGCAGCTCCCTCGGCAATTTTTAGCGAGGACTTGGGCCCTCGGCAAACCAAGATATTAAAATTGGCCCCACCTCTTTTTCTCCCCACGCAGCCTTTCACCCAAAATTCCCACCGCCGCCTCCGTCAGCTGCCGCTGCCGCCGCCTTTGAAATTGGACCGTACAATAGTCGGGCTTTGTTCTACTTATTCCTAAACATTTTTACGGTGAGTTTTTATAATTTAATCGGTTAATTTTGTTGTTATTTTACATGTTTTGTATTTTTCATATGCATGTATTTGTGTAATTTTGTTGTTAATTTTGTTGTTATTATACATAATATGCATGTATTTGTGTAATTTTATTATTATAGTTGGTGATTTATTAATTATTTAGTGTTAATTTGTATAATTGTTATGTGTATTTTAATTATTTATGGAAAATGTTAATTAATTAGTAATTATGCAATTATATAATTTTGTTGTTATAGTTGGTGATTTATTCATTATTTAGTGTTAATTTTTGTAATTGTTATGTGTATTTTGATTATTAGTAATTATTTAGAAAAATTAGTAGTATAAGATTATTATATAATTATTTAGTGTTAATTAATTAGTAATTATGCAATTATATAATTTTGATTATTAATATTATTATAATTTTAATTTAATTGCTATAATTTATATATTTGTAGGTGTGTACGTTTATTGAAAAAGATTCGATCCGGGAGTATAATTTCATAGCCACCACTATCACCGAGTATTCTTTTTGTAATTAATTATTATTTAAATATGGTTTTAATTTAATTATAATAATTATTTGATTTAAAATTATTTTGCATGCATGATATAATAATAATTTATATATATGGTGATCGATGTTCGATCAAATTTTTGTATGATAGTTCAATTATAATATTATTAATTTTAAAAATTGAATCGATGTTCGATTCAAGTTGATGTTGGAGTTGAGGGTTGATGAATTGTTTGGTATTGTTTGTTGTAGAATGTGCGTTCCGACTTGATTAATTTTAATTAAGTCGGAAATGGATGCACTAGGAACTTGATATATTAACTGGGAATACGATAAAATAAGACAAAACTCTGCCGAAATTTTTAGAAAATATATATATTAATATTAGGAAAAATATATTAACTGGAAGAATTAATTATGATTTAATTCAATTTTGAATCTTCATTAATCAAATGCATCTATTCCTATGAATTATTTAAGTCGTAGTTGGATGTATGGTCCAAGAACGATTAATGGTGTGATATCTCCGAATTTCTTAGTGGACTTGAATCGTTTATAGAATTCGCTACTAGTAACCCGGAATGGATGAGTGGGGAAAGATTAGGTGTCCTTGCTCGAAATTCAAATGTAGGAACCAGAGTTTTAGAGAACCCATTGACATGAAATTACATTTGTTTAGACATGGGTTTATGTCTAATTATCACAATTGAATTTTGCATGGTGAGCAAAATTGGAATTCTATACCACACCATGATCAGCCGGCGTCGACTTCATATAGAGTTGACGACACTGCAAAGATCTAGCTCGTACCACAATATGATGATGGACTTAACTTCTGGTCATAACATTAGTTTCTAAAATGTGGAAGAAGAGCCCCTTAGCGAAGAACCTCCTAATCGGCATGCGCACATTTTTTTGACATGCTTCGTGCGGCGGATCGGGATATGTATCCTAGTTGCGAGTCTCATTCTCGGTTGTCATTCAATGCCCGTCTTTTAAACATTAAAACCGAGAGCAGATCGTCTGAAAGGGGTTACAATCAAATAGTTGATTTGATTAGTGAGATTTGCCTCTAGAAAATCTGGTGCCCAAGAAATTTTCTCGATATTAAAGCAGTTGATGGGTGGGATGGGTCTTCTCGTAGAGAGGATTGATTATTGTGCAAATAATTGTATGATATATTGGGGGTGCGAGACGGGGAACTTGAATCGTGTAAGGTTTGTGGTCGGTCACGATTCAAACCTACTAGACGTGGTGTGGATGGTCGATGGAAAAGAATAGTCCGTTCAAAGAGATGTTCTATTTCCCTATCATTCCTCGATTGCAAAGAGTATAAGTCCAATACTACCGCTAAGGATATGATATGGCATGCTAGTTGCTATAATGATGAGGCCGGTGTTATGCGTCACCCGTAAATTCGTTGGCTTGGAAACACCTAGACTATTCATATCCCTGATTTTGCGGTGAAATATGGAATGTGAGGTGGGTTTGAGCACGATGGTTTTCAGCCGTTTGGGCATCGGGAAAACTTGATATTAAATTCGCCATGGCCGGTGATAGTGACACCGCATAATCTGCCCCCATGGTTGTGTATGAAAGAACAATTCATGTTTTTGACGGGTTTGGTGAACAACGTGAAAACGTTGTGGGTCACCAAGCACCGAGGCCTGGATGGGATGGCGTCGTCTTCAATGCACTGCTCTTTTATTGGGATAGAGAAGACGTGAGAGTAAAAAGTGAGCGTGTCGTGCGAATCGAATGTCGGAGCCTAGAGGCCGAATGCGGCATCTCCGTCATAGGGGCGGATCCCGTGGATCAGCCGAGTATGCATATGACTTTGTAAGTATTTTTAATGCTAGTTCTATATTTTAATTAAACACGTGGTTCTAATTAAATAAATACAGAGAGGAACATGGACGGCCCCCACGGACTGAACATAGTGCGGCATTACCACAACCGTGGTGACGGGGAGTACACCTACGTGGCTATTAGTGACACACTTGTAAACATTTTCATTTTATATTATGTAATAATTTATAAAAATTTATATATATGTCTATTTTTGTAATATAAAATTTTAATTGTCGAAATGTTCGTACAAAGATGAAGTACAAGATGTGGCCTCCCGGATGCCTCGGCCCTCCGAGGGGTCGAGCTCCGAACCCCAACCCGACTTATCCCGGATCTATGTCAATACCGTTGGAAAACAACACGGGAGGGTTCGGGGTCTTGGTCAGGTTTGGGTAAGTCCAGACGCATCCCCTCAGGACTCTTGCTCATCGAGTGCTCCTCCTAGTGGCTACACCTAAGCCGATATCAATCGGCCGCTCCAAGAGGAGCGTGAGAGGGTGTGGGAGGAGATGGAGCGTAGAGACGCAGCTTTGCGAGCGGAGATGCATGCAGAGTTTAAGGCGGATGATGTAGGGGTTGCGGGGTTCCTTGCACAGTAGTGACCAGTGGTCGGGTGGTTACGATCAATCATCCGTGGGTCCTAGGGAGTTCTAGGCGGCGGTGAATGAATTATTCGTGTTTAAAACTATCACAATTTTTCTGAATGTTAATTAAGAATTTATGAATTTTAAATGTTTACGAGTGTGAATTTTAATTAATTAAGATGATGAATTTTAATTATTTAAAGTATTAATTTTAATTGTTTAAGAGTACATATTTACACATGATAATATATATATGTAATAATAACAATAACAATAATAAATAATATAATATGTATATAGTGAATTATATATAGGATGCAATTTAATTGAATATATACAATATTAATAATTATAAAATAATAATATATATACTAAAATATAGTATACAATTTAATTGAATATATATGTGATAATAATAATAATTATAAACATGATAATATATATGTAATAATAATAATAATAACAATAATAAATGATAATATGTATATAGTGAATTATATATAGGATGCAATTTAATTGAATATATACAATATTAATAATTATAAAATAATTATTTATATACTAAAATATATTATACAATTTAATTGAATATATGTGATAATAATAATAATAAATATGATAAATATATATATATATATATATATATATATATATATATATATATATTTAATAATAATAATAATAACAATAATAAATGATAATATGTATATAGTGAATTATATATATGATGCAATTTAATTGAATATATACAATATTAATAATTATAAAATAATTATTTATATGTGATAACAATTTAATTGAATAATAGTTATAATAAACAAATTTAATTGAATAACATTTATAAATTAAATATATAAAATATTGAACAAAATATAATAATCTAATCATTCGATATGATTTTGCTTTGCCTAAACGATAAAGCGCCTAAGCTCTCTCCTCCTATGCGTGTGGAGGTCGCGGGTTCGAAACCCGCTCACGCGAATAAAAGACGCCCCCGGCCGCGGCCGGCGTGGTTTCGATACCCCCTGGCCGCATTTTTTATTAGTTTCAAATTTACCGAGGGCGAGACGAGGGGCCCGCCCTCGCCCGGTGGCCCTCGCCAATTCCCTCGCCGGTGGCCCCTCGGCAATGCCCTCGCCAAATGGCCCCTCGGCAATGCCCTCACCATTCTAGCCCTCGCCAAAGCCGTCGCTAGCCAGGCCCTCGCTAAATCCCTCGGCAATCTACCTCGCCAAATCCCTCGTCAATTAGCGAGGGCCTGCTGCCCTCGTTAATTAGCGAGGCGAGCCGAGGATAAGTTAGCGAGGAGGTTTTTAGAGAGGGCAAGTTGCCCTCGTTAAAACCCACGCCAAGCCCCCACCCTCGCCAAATCCCTCTCTAATCCCCTTGCTAAATTATTTTTTTTTCTAGTGTTGATCTTCTTCTCCTAAGACTATAAGTTAGATACCCGAAAGAATCGGTTGGTCTAATACCGGATGTCACCATCTCCTTGATATCATTAGCCTTCCCACCCTGTAATTTTCCTTTACGATCAATGTAAGTGACTCCATTCTTTTCTCGTTAATGGATGATTGTGCTCTGTTATGTGCTTTGCTACCTCATATTTCCCATCTTGATAATTTTTGCTCTCGGTTGTGCCTTGCAATTAGTTTTCGTTACCCCACATTTTTGTCCTTTGTAGATTTTTGTAGAAGTACATCATCGGTTTTGTTCTTTAACTCTTTGGAAGAACACAAGTACAATTTATATGTTATTGTGTTGCTTCCATCAATAGAAATAATCCCGGTTGACTTACGGACACTAAACCCCAATGAATGAGCACATTGCACTGAGAATAGATCATACATCCGATCTATTGTATCTCTTCTAATTCCAATCGGTGAACCAAAGATATTCATCATTTTGTAAGTTATGTTCACCGGTGCAGTGTTTGAATCATCCAACATTTCTGTTGACTCCAAACTAATCATCCCTACAAGGCACCAATTTTTAGAGTAACACTGTTTGGGGGTATATAATAACACATATCATCATTAAACTATATAGTAACACCAGTTAGTGAATATAGTAACACATGTAATATTTAAAAGTAACACAAAAATATTATTTCGAAATAGTAACCATGTTCACCCCATGCAATAACATACATGTGTCTAATAAGTAACATATTTTTTTAACAAGCAATTTAATACCGAGTTCGTGGTTTCTTGTGATTTTTGTTGTATAATGTAACCACCCAGTAATCGCATGTGAGAATTTCATTATATGAGAATTAACACAATTACTTGATGTTGAAGAACTCGCAGAATTATCACCGCGATTATCCGGTAATTTTCAAAATAATCATCCATGGTCCTTTCTCTTTTTTTTTTATGTGCTTTTACTCGTCTCGATCTTTGGGTTGAATCTTCGATGTTGTTTTTGTCGATCTTCGGTGTCTTAGCGTCTCATCATCGTCGCCGCATCTGCGTCGTTTTTTTGTCTTTGTGATTTTTGACCTAGCTTGCATGATATTTCGTTTTTAACCCATTTTCGCCGCGACCCGAAGTTTTTAAACTTTCTATTTTTAATTGATATTGTGAAACAATATTTCACAAGTGACTTGCTCAATATCCAAGCTCAAAATCATGTCTGCGATTTGGATAGAACAAGGGCTTCTTCTTCATTTTTTTATAACTCGGTATCCGGTCCAAGGACCATTTAATCAGGAGACCAATCCAACCATCTAGCGGGGCCCCACTTAAAGATAGAGCAAAGCTCTGTATAGACTAGCCCACAAGATTTGTTTGCAACTTCTTCATTCATAACATGGAGAATACTACAAAAATTGCTATATGGGTAGAATTGGGTCTATGATCGTGGCCACGCTCTATGGGTTTTCTTTCTCTCCTTGGCGCGTAGATTAAATTCGTTCTCCCGCTCTTTTTGTTTTCTACTTCCTCTTTCACCGTACTCTGTTTTTATTTATATCGTAATAGTGAAAAAATAAATTTAGTTTATAAATATAATTTATTTATTTCTATGAATCAATTCTTAATACATCCATTTAAATATTTGAAGGAAACTAGAAAATTCTCAAAATTGAAATGAGTATTTTGAGAATATAAGTACCTTGAAAATTTTATCTATCTAAAACAAAATTTTATTTAATTTAATTTTTATTTTCAAATGGATCAATAATATTTAGAATTTAAAATATATAGTGTATATATAAAATTTTATTTTGTTGTTTTAATAAGTAAATAAGTAATTTATATGTTTAATAAAATAAGACTAATAATACACTAGTGTTAATGTCTTAATTGTATTGGTTTACTGACATTTAGTTAACAGTATATTAATAGTTCTTAGAATAGTGTAGCTTTAAGTTATGACGATTCAGTATATCAATAGATTAGTTTTCACTACATTTCTTTTATAGTGTATTTAAATTAGTGTAGTATTAAGCCTTTTTTCTCATATATCCTCCCTCGTCTTGATTTATTTATATATAATGCATTTCAGTATTATTTGTTTGCATGTGAATTAAAGCGCACATTCTTTGAAGGCTTTACGTATTTACACATCTATATATGCAGAGATAATTACACAAATCATCATGTATCTTTACATAAATTCAATTTTAGTCTTTTTTTTTTTTTTTTTTTACTTTATCCATTTTGTTCCTTTTGGTGTTCGTTATGGTCCTTTTTACCGGAAAATTTCAATTTTGTCCTAATTTATTCTAGACACGTCGGTGGTCGTGTCCACTCTCATTTGAACCGTCTCTTATTCGGGAAGCAAAACCCTCAATCAATTTCAAGTTTCAATTACACTTCCTCCTAAAATGCGATTTCAAAATCACGAATTTCGTCAATTTTCATCGCTAATTCTGAGTGTTATATGACGGCTAGCGAGATGGTCAAGGCCTTTATATAATTTCTCTTCTCTTGTCGAGCCCGTCATTTTGGTATATTTTCATGTCTTTTTGTACGCTACATCAGATTTCCAACCCTTTTTCGGTAAATTTTTCCGCCAAAATTTGAACTATTCAAATAAAAAGACCTATATATGTGGGCAAAAACTTGTATGAGACCGTCTCATGCATGAGACCGAATCACTTTTTAATAAATTGTTATCACTTTTTAAAAAAGTGATACAAATTAGTATAAAAGTGATAACAAATTAAAAAGTGATAACAATTTATGAAAAGTGATAACAATTTATGAAAAAGTGATAACAAATTATGAAAAAGTGATAATAATTTACTAAAAAGTGACTTCGTCTCATGTCCGTCTCTACGCATTTAGACGGCCTCACACAAGAGTGCCCCATATATGTGATATCAAAAGGACCACAATTTATAGAATAAAAACAAAAATGATCAAATTTGAAATAACTGGTCAAAGTTACTAGACCTTTTGTGCAATTATCTCATATATGCATGGATATATTATGTATTGAATGTAAATAATCAAATAGCTAGCTAGCATTAATCCGTTTTTGATTCACGCGAGTAAACACTATATATATACTAATTTTGCTCAAGAATCATTAGTCTTACGCAATGTTTTTAAAATCGGACCGGTCGTGAACCGCACAATGAATCGTCATGGTTCATCGTCCAACCGGTTGAACCGTTGTAAAAATCGGATAACTCGAATATTTATTTATTTATATATTTATGTATAATATATATCAATATATTATAAATATTATAGATATTCATAAAGACATAACATAAAATTCAATATTAATATTGCATAAGATTAACGTAGTATGCAAAAATTAAAACTTCGTACTACACGTCCATAAAAATAAAATCTAAAATTTAAAATTTTCAATTAAAAATAACTCAAGCAATTCAACCAAAATCAATTCAAAAATGCTAAAAATTTAAAAAAATTTTTAAATATCCAAAAAATCGGGACAACCGGTTCACCGGGTCACCGGTTGAATCGGGTTTTTACGGTTCTTACTAGTTTTTCTAAGAACCGGTATGCAGAAAGAACCGGACCGCACCGTGACCGGTTCCCGATTAAACCGGGTCGAACCGCCGGTCCGTCCGGTTTTGAAAACACTGGTCTTACGGCCTCGTCTCTTTAAATCGTACATGTTGGAATGTCTTGAATTCTGACTGCGAGCGAGCTAGTCGATTTGGGCTCAATTTCTGCATTGGGCTTATTTCATAGGCCCAATCTGTTTTGGTAGTATAAATTGCTTCCCTATTATTTTTCTAGGGTTATTCTGTATTGCATTCGTTACTCATAATAATAAGAAGTCCTTTCTTCTGTCTCAAAATAAGAAGTCCTATTATTTTTCTAGGTTTTTTCTGTATTGCTTTAATTAAAAAAAGTGAAAATTAAAGCAAAATTTAGCATGTGGAGACTGAAGATTGGGGAAGGGGTTGATAGTCCTTACCTTTACAGCACCAACAACTATGTGGGCATACAGACATGGGAATTTGACCCGAATTACGGCACAACGGAGCTCCGTGAACGGATCGAGAATGCCCGCCAACACTTCTGGGTCAACCGGGATCGGGTCAAGCCCAACAGTGATCTTCTCTGGAGGATTCAGGTCTCACAACCATTTAAATGTGCTTGCTATATACCTCTTTTTATTCTATCTAAGTTAATTAATTTCTTATTTATTTCTTTCTTTACCACTTGCTTACAAGACAAATTACTCCCTCCGTCCCGCCCTAAGCAAGTGTGTCATTTTACTATTTTCGTCCGTCCCACTTAATTGTCTCATTCCTTTTTTATACATACCCTACTTTTATTATTATTCCTATACTACATACACATTTACACAATATGTCACTCATTTAATATATTTAATTATATATTTTTATCTCTCTCCATCACATCACTTATACTATATAATTATTATACTACATTTCATCTCTCTATCTATCACATCACCTTTACTATATTATTATTACATTACATTTCTTAAAACATGTGCCCAAAAGTGTTGGGGCACTTTGGGCGAGACGGAGGGAGTAGTAATTTATGTTGATTTTGGTCTTGATCCCGTAATTTTCATATTTTTATGCAAATCATTCTTAGATTGTTAAAAAAATTAATTTAATCCTTTAACTTTGTACATTAATGGCTCATTTTACATTTTTTTATTTTTGCAAAAAAATAACATCGTTTGACAAAAATGGATGTAAATAGAGCAATGTGCATAAGTATGAGACTAAAATATATTTTTTAAGTATCTTGGAACTGACTTGTGAAAAAGATAAAATTAACGGGACTAAGGGGGTGTATTGGTTCTAGAGTCTGTAGGATTTTTTTAGACTTTCAAAATCTGAGGGTATTCAATCTGGATTTTCAAAAGTCTTTAAAAATCCCGAGGTATTCAATACGGATTTTAAAAAATCTTAAAAATCATGAGGTATTCAAGAGTCTATGGATTTTAATTGTCTATGGATTTTATTTGATTCTCTTTCCAAAATATAAATAGATTTCACTCTCCAAAATCTCTTCTAACAATGAGAAATTTCTCACGGATTCTCTCGGGAAAAAAAAAAACCTTTGTTGTTCTTCTAACAAAGTACTCTACAAATTTTTTTCTGCTCTTTATTTTGGATTTTGTCGTCAAGACTTTTGTTCGTGATCCCGATTAAAGTTTCACAATCCCAGTTCAATCTCTCTTTACATAACTTTCTTTACACAACTTTCTTAAAAAAATGCCGCTCGAAAAAAATCTCAATTATGAGAATGATAGAATAAATCTCAATTATAGGTCACATTTATTTGAAAAGAAAAATGATATAAAGTCGCTTAGAGAATATTATTAATATTTTTTTGCGGTGTTACATAAAGAAAAAATGAAAATGAAAGAAACATATTTATATATTTTATTAAAAAAATTATATTTCAAATTTTAATATTTACATCAATAAATTTTGAATTTTATATTAATTTAAGAACAAATATAAAAATCATTTAAATTATAATCATTAAAATTATGTCCGAGATTTTTATAAAATTATTATAGGACTTTAAAGATGATGAGAATGAAGATGAGAATAATAATGATGAATAATAGTAATGTATTTTTTTGGAACTAATATGCTTTTGATATTTTTTCTAAACAATTTGGATAACTTTTTTATATATAAGTGTGTTCCATATACATTTGCATCAATAGTTTCAAATAGAAATCTATGGAAATCCATGTAAATCAATAAAAAAGTCACCAAACTCGCATGGAGTCTATGAAACTCTACATGGAGTCTATGGATTTTCTAAATCCACATACTTTTAAAGTCCAAAAATACAATAGAATCCCAATTGAATACGCCCCCAAAACATTTTTAACTCCGAGTGCACAATAATCTTGAATCCTGATCCTCTCTAACCTAGCACAGTCGTCCTATGTTATCAGCTAGTCAACCAAATTAATTAACTTTACTTAGGTTAACTAGAAATACTGGAATATAGTACTAGCCAGTAGTTATACAAATAACGTACAAGCAAAATACAGAAATATATTTCAATCTTACATAATTTTTTATAATTACATCAAATTATTTAAAAGAATAAAAAGTATATCCTAACTTAAAAAATTAATATTATATCTCCAATCACATTTTCTATTCTAATATGATTCATGATTGGATGGAACTCCAGTTTTACATTCTAAATAAAAAATCAAATTCAACAAAACGACGTCATTTTGTGAAGGTTAAATGTTAGATACATCGTGTCTTGTCCAAATTTCTTTTTCTAAAAATCGCTACTAAAAAAATTTTAGGTTGACACTAAAATAAACTTAGCAAGTAAAATTTTCACTCTTCAATAAATTAAAAAGATGTAAAATGAATGTACTGCTACAATAAAAATTTATTTTTTTGCTTCAGGATATAATTGTTGTTTTTAGTATACTTTAAAATTTAATAGTTACTTATCTAAATGATGCGTATAATTGTTAAAATTATGAAAGGCTCCTCCATAAAAACTATGCTCAAAAGGGTTGGACACAACTTTAAAAAAAAAAATAGATAAAGTAATGGTATATTACGGTATTGTTGGGTCCATTAGAAATAAAGTGATTGTTTTCAAATGTAAAGTCAACATTATTTTGAGTAATTAAGTGATGGTTTAGAAATGATACTAAAATAATTGTTTTCATAAAGGAAAATAAACATAGTTTTGGTGGACGAATAAATAAGCTTTACTTTTGATGGATAGAGAGTGTAATTTTTTTTTTTTTATATACGTGGGATATAATCGTTATTTTGTAAAGAATGCTCTATATTTACAAGAAATAAAAGATTGGTATATGATAAAAGAAAAAAATTGAAAGAACCATGGATCGGAAAACGTTGGTGACTCACTAATGGAAATTGCTATTTTCATTCATTAAGTTGTTCACCTTTCACTTTCAGCATACATATATATATCCAAAGAGTATTAGCCTGTGAATACAAAAGGTGTTTCAATGCATGGTATTGGTTGTTGCCACACAACTACTGTACACTGCTGTCCTTCATTTTGTTGTCCACATGCATTGGCAATTTATCCGCTGCTTTTCTCATATTGTGCACCCTAGGTTATATTCCCTTTGAGTTTAAAGCCATTTTGGTCCCGTAACTATCTGCTTTTTCGATTTGGTCCCAAGATAGTTAAGAAAATTAATTTAGTCCCATAATTTTTGTAATTGCGTAATTTAAGTCCTAATTACGTCGGAAATTCAAAAACTTGCCGGAATTAGTCACGTGCACATCACGTGCTTCGTAAATTTGGGGGAATCCGCAACTTGATGACATGGTCGCCTGTGGAATATATTTAAAAAAACTAAAAACTAAATTCCTGAAATGAAATTGCAATGAAATTACACTGAAATGAAATTCAAAGGAAATTAAACCAAATTCAAATGAAATTACATTCAAATTCAATCAAATTAAACCAAATTCGGTCAAATTAACCTCTCCCCCAAAATCAACTAACCCGCAAATGTAAACCCTAATTCAAAAAAATCTCGAACGAATTCTACACATATAACCCGAACGAATTAGATCCGTAAACCCAATAAATTGAAGATCTCGGTTGTTACAATAAATACAATACCAAAAATCTCGGAAAAAAAAGATCATGCTTGAGAATTCACACCCCCTTCAAGCGATTGATCGATCTAAAGAAATGGGGTTGATGGTCACGAGATCGATAGAGAGAGGGAGGGGAAATGCGTTGCGGAAAAGGCGAAATGAAAGGAAAAGGAGATGCTCCACAAAGAAAATTCGCCCAGTTGAATGGAACGAGCTGTCCTTAGTTGGAAACATCGATGACGTCTTACACGCTGCTCGTTGGCAATGACATCTTACACTCTCTCGAGTTCCCAATAATGGTCAACATCTTTAAAGGGATTTCAGACGCAGACCACAAATGGGCGTCAATCGGCAACCTTCTTCTTCTATCTTCAATGGAATTTCAATTGGAAGGGCTTCTTTTCGAGCGAGATGGGCTTCAATCGGGAGGGCATTCAATCGGGAGGGTGTTCAATTAGGGTTCATGATTGCGGATGAATTTGGGGGTTTTTATTAAAGGAATAATAGTAGCAACTTTGTTAGTTGGATATAATAAATTATGTGTAATTAATATTTAGGACACATGGATATAAAATTCCACAGGCGGCCATGTCATCGAAGTTGTCGGATTCCCCCAAATTTACGAAGCACGTGACGTGCACGTGACTAATTCCGGCAAGTTTTTGAATTTCCGGCGTAATTAGGACTTAAATTACGCAATTACAAAAATTATGGGACTAAATTAATTTTCTTAACTATCTTGGGACCAAATCGAAAAAAGCAGATAGTTACGGGACCCAAAATGGCTTTAAACTCTATTCCCTTTGATTCCAGGAATCTTTGAGGCTTCTTTACTTCAGAGCGAGATCTTAATGTAAGATAATATAATATAGATAGGCTCCGTTTGGTGGGCTATATAAGCCCCATATTATGGGGTATATTAAAAATCTTATATTGCTTGGTAGTTCATATAAATTATACGTAATCATATTTTTATCTTACCGACCGTATATAACTCGGTAAGTAACACCGAGAAAACACTGCTCCTCTTTACATAAATTATCCGGCACCCCCATCCCCCTTATTAATTTGTCTTCATTGAACAGTGATCTTTTTGTATTTATTTGGGCAATTTTGTGTGTTATTTAAGGTTATTTATTGTAAAAGGCCATGTAATATGGTGTACCAAGCAAAATATTATTTTATATCATGTTTTATTACTCTCTACCAAGCAAGTTTGAAATATTCATTAATTTAGTATGTATCTAGTTTTATTACCTGCCAAATAAAATAATAACACCAACCCATTACTAAATTTGTACTATCTCACCTCGAATAATAACCCCTACCAAACGGAGCCATATAGTACAAAATATGTCATGGAAAGAGAAGAAAAAGTAAGAAATTTACATAAAAGTAAGAATAAATGAGTGACATATGTGTAAATAATAGAAAAGTGTAGGGATATATATTTAGTGGGTAGTTGCCAAAAATAGAACGAATAACTTATAATGGGAAATATCAAAATCAAAATATTGTTAACTTATACGTAGGAAGTATTTTCATAGTTTCTATATTAATTTGAACATTTTTCCTTTTTATGCATGGTTGGGCTATATTTTTATGTACAAAGTATACTAATATAAAAATTATCAAAATGAAGTTTATGCATGAGAAGAATTTCAAACAAACAATACCCCAAGTGAAGGTTGGCGATGGTGAAAATGTAACCTATGAGGCGGCAACCGCCACGCTCCGGCGAGCTGTACTCTTCATTTCAGCCTTGCAAGCAAGTGATGGCCACTGGCCCGCAGAAAATGCCGGTCCATTATACTTCCTTCCACCTTTGGTAAGTTTTTATTTTTATCGTGCAAATGACGATCGAACTCATGACCTACGCCATAGGTAGTGGAGCTCTAACCACGTGAGTTATATGACCTTTGGTAAGTCTTGATTATTAGCTAGAGCAAAATTTATCAAATGTGAACAAAGTTGAACTTAATTGTACATCATAGTGCATAAAGAATGCAATTCGATTTTTCTCGTGTCACTTTCCACATTTCATCACTTGATTTTTTTCCCATATCTTGAATCTTAAAGTCAGAACATCGCGTTCTCCAAAATTTTGTACTTTTTCTTTTTAGTAACACTTGTGTGAACCGAGTGAATACGATAAACTTCATTTTTACTATTACTATCAAGCGCATTCACTATCGTCATGCACACACATTATTGTAAAATAAGTGTGACAGGTGATAGTATATATGCATGACAGTGATATCTGATGATAGAGTTCATCGTATACACCCACAATAATATCATAACCATAGATAGAGCAACAATTAGATATACATTGTAATTCTCATTGTTAATGAAATATTAAACTTTCACATGGTATCGTAACAAATCCCCGGGTTCAAACACCGCTGAAAAGCAACTTTACCCATTTAAAAATTTAAAACTTGTTGGCCCTCCCGAGGATGGAATTAATGTTAGCCAACAAGTACACTCGTTGGGCCTTCTCAATCCTCCTCATGATTAAATTGACACTAGCCCACAAGTTATGAGAAGTATTTAGGGTGATGATATTAATGGATTGATTCACAACCTCTCTACAAGTTCAAACTTTTAGATGAAACGGAATTTTTCAACCCGGTACACACAAATTTTTGCCTTTTCTTTTAACTCAAACTTTTGTATATTTTTAAAAATAAAAATATCACCGTTTTATATTGATGAATGTGTATAATTTTGTCACCATTTTGAGACATCATTATGAAGGCCTCAAGTTATATAGGATTAATAAGTGGTTAACTTAAAAATTTATGGAATCAAGTCGAATTTGATATGGTCTACCCCTAACAACGATTGAGACATTTTGTTATATAATGATGTAACAATTATCTTTTGTTGCACCACATATAAGAATGACTTGTAACCCCAATATTAGTTGACCTGGTTTAGTAGACTTGGGCTTCAAGTATGCTCCTCTTTAGGTTTCAGTTCGAAACCCAAGTGCTATCAATTCTCGTGTTGAATTAGTTTATGTAGAGCAAAAATGTAGGGCTTTGCTCTCGACTTCGTTTGGGTCATTCGTTAGTGGGGGTGGAATTTATCTCCCAAACTAATCGAGTATTGAACTGAATAACGAGTCATAAATAAAATAATAATAACAGCATGTAAAATAAGATATTAAGCAATAAACAACGAGAAAAATAATTTGATCCTATAACTTATTGGGTCTCCAGTTTTGGTCCCAAAAAGTTATCTGCCCAATTTTGATCTCATAAAAATTATTTGTCCGATTTTGATCCCATTTTACCGAAAAATTTAAAACATCTTTTTTGTCATGAAACATGCGCGTGCTTTAAAATTAGGACCAAAATTGGAAAAATTTAAAAATTATGGGATCAAAATTGGATAAATTCTCATGTCATGTGACCAAATCCGAAGTTATTTTGGATTTTTCAAGTAAAATAAGATCAAAATTGAATAAATTTAAAAGTTATAGGACCAAAATTTGGCATACAATATTTTGGGACCAAAACTGGAAACCCAATAAGTTATGAGTCCAAAATTTTTTTCTTAATAAACAACTAAAGAGTTAATATAAGGAGGTAAAATCACGAATTGAGGTTAGTTTTCCTCGAATTAACCCAAAATGGGCTAATAGGCCCGATTTGGGTTAATTTGGGCTTATTTGGTCTAATTGTGAGACTTTAAAAGTTATTATCATTAAATTATCAGCACATAGAGTTATGCTCCTTACTTTATCATCCCAAAGAGTTATGAACCTCATATTTCCACCACCATTAAGTTACAGTTCTTAAACAAATTATTCGTGTAAATAGTCAAGTTACCGTAATTAATTTTTATGCGGAAATATTGCAGGTGATGATTGCATACATTACTGGTCACCTCAACACCGTATTTTCAGCTGAACATCGTCAAGAAATTCTTCGTTATATATACTGTCATCAGGTGCGCAATGTATAAAAAATCAATATTTGTGTAGTTACACAAGTAAAACTGCATTTAAATAAAACAAAAATCTTGTATATATGTATACACGTTTTTTCATCAATTCTTATAAATAGTAGACATGAAGTTAACAAGAAATGAAATATATACATACATATATATATGTGTGTGTTTATTAGAGGGAAATTTATCTTTTAAGACACTAATTATAGGAGTACGATAAAAGAAGGATACTACGTTTTTTGGGGCATGCAATATTGACCATTGACTTTTTAATTTCTTCGTTTTAGATATGGCACCTCGATAATTATAAAAATAAAATAATTAAATATGATAATAATTTAAAATATTTAAACAGACAGTTAAAATCTTTATACTAATTTTAAAAAAATAGCGAAAATTTACTTTTTTGTCCTTTAACTTTTCTCATTTTTTATTTTCATCCTTCTAGCTTTGGCTTTTTGAAAATAGTCCTATAACTTACACAAAATCGACATTTTAGTTCTATTACTTGCTTCACCAGGTCACTTATCAGGTCACTTAATTTATAATCCGTATATTATTTTTCAAGAAAAGAATATGAAACTAATACAGATAAATAGAGAATGTAGAAATGATTGAGTGATTAATATATAACAACAAAAGTGGTGTAACTCAAGTGGTTAGAGTCCCACTACCTATTCCATAAAGTCATGGGTTCGAGTCACAGTTTGTTCGATAAATATATATATATACATATATATATATATATATATATATATATATATATATATATATATATATATATATATATAATAGCATGAAGACGGAGGATGGGGATTCCACATAGAAGGGCATAGCATGATGTTCTCCACAGTGCTCAATTACATTTGTATGCGTGTATTAGGAGAAGACCCTGATGGAGGTGAAAACAATGCGTGCAGTAGAGCAAGAAAATGGATATTTGATCATGGCACTGCAAAAGCAATACCTTCTTGGGGGAAGACATGGCTTTCAGTACTTACTTTTTTTTTATTTGCATCTCAACTAATAATTTATTTTATTTATCCTTCTTATCAAATTAACACAACAAATCTTCATTTTGTAGATATTTGGAGTGTTTGAGTGGAAAGGAAGCAATCCGATGCCTCCCGAGTTCTGGCTATTTCCATCTTTTTCTTCCCCTGCATCCAAGTTAGTCGTTGAATTGATTTCCCATTTGCCAAAAACATCGTCTTCTATTATTAAATTTCTTCTATTATTAAATTTCTCATACACTCTGACCGATCAAAAAAAAAAAAAAAAATTCTCATACACTCCACCTTTTCTAACTATCCTGCTCCAAACATTTCTAAATTACATCTCTTGGACTCACAATAACTACACACAAAAGTATCTTTTATTTAGAGTTAAAAATATTTTTGGTACTGTAACTTTCATCTTTTTCGCAAACGGTCCCAAGATAGTTCAAGAATTCTTTAAAATCCGGTAACTTTGTATGTTGCTCAATTTATATCCATTTTTTGTTAAATGTCGCTGCCTTTATCACATACCTAGGGATGATGATGCAGGGGAATACTCGGAAAAATGTAAAAGATACGAGAGACAAACTTGTCTCGAAAGAGGAAACCTCAATATATTAATTTATCAATCAACCTGTCCTTACAATATTCATCGGACCACTATTTATAATAAGATAAACTAGGGTAATAATTGTAAGCCCTAAAAGCCCGACCCACTAATAATTAATTAAACTTAAATAAATCCTAAAACTATGTTAAAATACTAAATAATATAATAAATAATCTTCATCTCCATCATTCTCCCCCTCTTCAAAAAGATTCGTCCTCGAATCTGGCAGCGATCTTCATCTCCAGAGCAAAATAGAGGCGACAACACGTAAATCACCGGGAAAAACATAATTTAGGAACGTCTCCGTAAGCTGGACTTCAAAGATATCGGCGGTATGAATTTTTGCCAAAGTTTGGAGACGGTACGCAAATCGATATCTCCAAAAGGGTTAAAATAACTATCATTAATAATGACATAATAATAGTTATCAAAATTAAACCCAAATTTAGAATTTCCCGCGGTGTAATCAAACAGATTGGGAGGTGTGCTCATCAATCATAGGGGTGTATTCATCCAAACATGAGGGTGCATTAATCAAAATATAGAGGGTGTCTTCGTAAATAATAGGGGTGTACTCAACAACACCATCAAAATCCGTAATGTATAATGCAAATGACTCGGCCTCGGGTTCGATATCATAGACAGTTCCTCATCAAATATTGGTGGCCCATCATAATTTAATAAATTATTAATGGGTTCCTCATCAAATGAAATTGGCCCAGTAAAATTATAATCAATGAGACCCAAAAGAGAATGAATTACCCTTATTTTTTCAAACCCACCGCAATAATTACTTGTAGAAAGCCCATCAACATATGGCCCAAAGGAATATTGGGCCAATATAATTGATGTGGCCCATTTGGAACTAGGGCAGCAGACTTATGCAATTCGTCTTCATCGTCTTCATCACGCACGGACTGCAGTGGGCGAGCGGCACATCGGGTTGCGCGCTGGTGGTCGGTGGTCGGCGTGCGATAATGACGCGGCCAAGGGAGGGGGCACGGGCGGCGCCGATCGGGCGGAGGAGCGAGCGATGCCGATCGGTGCGAGGCGCAGCGACGCCTCGCGATGGGCGGTGCTCGGCGGGGAGGGCATCGAAGAAACGATGCGGCCGGTGGTGGCACACCGTATGGCGGCGGGCGCGATGCGGGCGACGCGTTTGTCGGCATTCTGAAGCCACTTTGCGGCGGCGGTTCTTTGGGAGTGCGGTGACGGCGAAAAAATGGTGGTGTATTTGGCCACGATCTGATCGCTCATTGTGAAGTGGTGTGAGGAATTGTCGATCCAAATATTTACGGAACTTATCCCAAGAAGTGATCTTAGATTTCCTATGGCGATTGCGCGATTCCTTCAATTGAGTCCACCAAATTGCAGCCCGTCCTTTGAAACAGTCGAGACAAGTTTTACTCGGCGATCTACAGGAATTGAATTGTGCTCCAAGTATTCTTCACAGGCATGAATCCATTTAACATATATTTTTGAACTGGAAAACCTATCAAATTCTGGTAAAAAAATTTTTCCAATGGGAGGATATGTGGTGGTGATTGATTGCACGGTGGAGTTCTTGGATTCAATATCTGTTGTAGGTTCCCTAATTTTACAGGGATATCATGTAAATTATCTCGAAGGAGAGCAAATTCATGATGCCAGTGCGTCGAGAGGCATCACAAGGATCGTAATTGACTCTAGATACCAACCGATGCAGGAAAGCGTAAAGATAATTACAAAATTCCGTTGATTCTAAGAATACCCGGAGGAATGTAAAAGATACAGAATACGAACTCGTCTCGAAAGAGAAAAACCTAATTTATCAATCAACTTTCCTTACAATATTCATCAGACCACTATTTATAATAAGATAAACTAGGGTAATAATCGTAAGCCCTAAAAGCCCGACCCACTAATAATTAATTAAACTTAAAAAATCCTAAAACTATATAAAAATACTAAATAATATAATAAATAATCTTCATCTCCATCACCGATGCGGGGAAAGCGTAAAGATAATTACAAAACTCCGTTGATTCTAAGAATACCTGGAGGAATGTAAAGATACAGAGACGAACTCGTCTCGAAAGAGAAAAACCTCAATATATTAATTTATCAATCAACCGTCCTTACAATATTCATCGCACCACTATTTATAATAAGATAAACTAGGGTAATAATTGTAAGCCCTAAAAGCCCGACCCACTAACAATTAATTAAACTTAAGCAAATCCTAAAACTATATAAAAATACTAAATAATATAATAAATAATCTTCATCTCCATCAGATGATTTGTGAAAAGGTAAAAGTTGGGGGACAAAAATTATGCCGTTTAGCAAAAATTGGATGTAAATTGAGTTATGTATAAAGTTACTGGATAAAATTTAATTTTTTAACTATCTTGGGACTTCGGGTAAAATGTGAAAGTTGCTGGACTAAAAATATTTTTATTAAAACTCCTCTGATGAAGGTAATTTCTCTCCTTTAATATTAATAAATAACTTCCACACTAAAATCCGAACTGAAGCCAAATGGGAAGTCAAGTTAGAGAGGGGAGAGTATTGTTTAATTTTAACACTGAAGTATAGGGAAAATGCATGTGGTGTTATTGTCGTATGACTTACGTGCCACGTGCGTATTCCTTACATCTATGACGAGATTTGTTTGTCCAATTACTCATCCTGTTTAACAAATGTTTGTAATAAAATGCAGAAAAATGTGGTGCTACTGCCGATTGGTATACATGCCAATGTCATATTTATATGGCAAGAGATTTGTCGCTCAATTACTCCTCTTGTCTTACAATTAAGACAAGAGTTGTATGATGAACCTTATGAAGATATTAAATGGAAAACGCTAAGACGTTTATGTGCAAAGGTCATTATATGCATATATAAATTAAGTCAAACTGTAGTGAAATTTGTTAATCGTATGAAACTGATATCAATCATTTATTCAATAAGACCAGAACATGCATTCATTAATACCATTACACCGATCAACTCGATACTATTTAATTTATTTACACAATATGGACAGTTTGTGTGTGTAAAAATATTACAATATTCGTATATAAGAGTAGTTGTATTACTAAATGAATTTTATGGTAATATAGAATGATTCAGTTTCATACAAGTTTTGCAAGAAAGTTTGTCATATAAATAGAAAATTCACAAATCGTCCAATATGTTAACCCAAATTCAATTTTTGTCCTTTTATTTTTTATTTTATCAACTTTGATCCTTAGGGTGTCAATTGTGGTTTTTCACTGGAAAATTCAAATTTTGGTCAAGAAATTGCTCTAATTATTATTTTGGTCTTGTTGGGGATCATGTCCACTTACAATTTGAATTGTCTCTCACCCACAAAGCAAAACTCTCAATCAATTTCAAGTTTTGATTAAACCTCCTCGTGAATCACACTTCAGAATCATTAATTTTTCAAATTTGTGTTGTTAATTCTGAGTGATTTACGACGAGGAGGATTGAGGTCTATACTATCCTCCTTGTCCTATCAAACCCATCATTTTGGTTCATTTTTTGTGCCATTATGTATGCTACAATAGATTTTCGATCATACTCCAATAACTTTTTTGGCGAAAAGAATCTGTTCTGATATCAAAAGGGAAAAAAAGACTAATCTGGATTTGGGCAAATTATAGGACCATTTGTGAAATTATCTTTTTATAAATAATGAATTTTTTTATGATATATTAATTTGTAATGTAGGAGGACATGTATTATCCTCATCCTTTTATACAAGATTTAATGTGGGATGTTTGTTACATACTCATGGAGCCACTATTGAGTCGTTGGCCTTTGAATAAGTTGAGAGAGAAAGCTCTCCAGGTGACTATGAATCACATTCATTACGAAGACGAAAACAGCAGATATATCACTATAGGATGTGTGGAGAAGGTATTATGTATGCTCTCATGTTGGGTTGAGGATCCTAATGGAGATGCTTTCAAGAAGCATCTAGAAAGAATCCCTGATTACTTATGGCTAGCTGAAGATGGCATGAAGATGCAGGTAATTCCAAATTTAATTAATGTTTAATCGCAAATAAAATCATATTTTTTCCTAAATCTAATCTAAACTTTTGAGTCTTGGTAAACGAAATATCATTTTAAGATTCTCTTGCAATTTGAACCAGTTGGCATATTCGCTCCTGCCTGAAAATGGCGATAAATTATTTGTTATCATCCGAACAAACTTGAAGACGTACGTTAATACAATAAATTATTCATTATAATCAGGTAGATGACGCGTCAATTCCAGGCAAGACCAAATCTGTTCGTTGGTTCAAATTGAAATAAAAAAAAAATTGAGGTTTTGTTTACTAAGATTAAAAAGTTTAGACTGCAATTTATGAAAAAGGTCGTAATTTTATCTGCATTTAAGGCTTTAATTAATGTCTTTTCTACCCTCGAGAAATTTATTTTCATATACTAATTTGTGACATGCAGGGTTTTGGAAGTCAAGCTTGGGATACAAGTTTCACTATACAAGCATTATTGGCCACTGATCTCACAGATGAAATAGGTGAAACGCTAAGAAGAGGGCATGACTACATCAAGAGTTCCCAGGTAACTAATTGCACAATCTAGAAAAAATGTTTATTAAGGACTGTAATTTAAGGGATGACAAAATTATGACCATAGCAAATTAAGGAAAATAATTTTAAAAAGTGGCAAATTGAGGCAAAATCGAGTCTGAATCAACCCAAATTAGGCTAATTGGCTCAATTTGGGTAGATTTGGGCTTATTTGGCTTCAATTTACGTGTTTTGAAAGTTATGGTCCTTAAATTGTCAATTTGAAAAATACAGTCCTCATTTTGTCAACTCGAAAAGTTACGGTCTCATATGACCACCACCCCTAAGTTACAGATCCTTAAATTATTTTTTCAGTCTCGTATGTTTTCTTCTCAATTTGAATGGATATTGATCACGTTTGTTTGCTAGGTCAAGGACAACCCTTCGGGAAATTTCAAAGGCATGTACCGACATATTTCTAAAGGGGCATGGACTTTTTCGGATCAAGATCATGGATGGCAAGTTTCCGATTGTACTGCAGAAGGACTCAAGGTATAAATTATAATCTAAATTTATCAAAGAAAGGAGGGGACCAACGTTTTATTAGGCCCGTAACTTAGAGATTGTGTTTTAAGAATAATAGTGTCACGTCCCTGTGAATATAGGACATTATGTTTAAAAATTTATAAATGTAGGACAATCCAGCCCGAATAAGCCCGAATCGGGCTGAAATATCACGTGAGTTGCACAATTATCCTACATTTACAGAATTTAAAAATATAGTGACCTATATTTACAAGTTTACAGCATGTAAATCAGAATGTAGGACAATCGTGCAACTCATAAACAATTGTGCCCGATTTGGATTAATTCGAGTTCGATTATCCTACATTTACAGATTTTTAAACGTAATGTTTTGCATTCACAAACACGTAAAATATTAATTCTTAAAACACACCACCCTAAGCCTAAAAAAAAAAATTTCCAAAAAGGAGTCTTGATGTAGAAGGGAATATTTTTTAAGGCCGTAAGTATAGGAGAGTATAGTAGCAAGTGTAGGTCATTTATATATATATATATATATATATATATATATATATATATATATTGTCGCAAATGCAGAACAATATTTTTTTAGCAAATTATGACTCAAAAATTAATTGTCGCAAATTCAATGGTGTAAAAGTTTAGTTTTTGAAAATTTATGTCCGCAAAATATCATAAATTTGCCAACAATTAATTAATAGCCTAAGAAGTGGCCTACATTTGCCAAAATGCAAATATACCAGCCTTAAATCGTCTCCCCCTAAATTACGAGCCTTAAAAATATCCCCAAGGCACAAGGAAGTGAAATATTATTGCGATTGCTTTGTTTTTCTTGATTCTTCAGTGTTGCCTTCTTCTCTCTATGATGCCTCCTGAAATTGTTGGAGAACCAATGGAAACTGAGGGACTATACAATGCTGTCAATGTGTTGCTTTCTTTGCAGGTAGTGGACTAAAAATGACTATAACATATTACTGATTTTACTATATGATTGTTGGAGATGCAATGTGGAATACTAATTTAGATCAGATACTCCCTTCGTCCCATTTTTTATTCAGGGTGAGTCATTGAAATTTGTTTACCGTATGAAACTGATATGTTACATGTATTTAAAAATATCATTACTCTTAAATAATACCATAACATTTTTCATTGCAATATTAGTTTATAAGTGCAGCGGTATTTACTAAATGAATGTTATGGTATTCTTGAATTAATATAATTATATCAGTTTCATATAGAGACAAGTTTCACAGAGAGTTTATGTTCTAGAGAAGTTTTTGTCACAAAATATACAATTGTCATTTGCACTAATTTAGGAGAATTAAATCTCATATTTCAACTTTATCCCTCTACTATTTTTTTATGTGATAGTATGCATTAAATGGATGTATATACAAATAATCATATAGATAAATAAAAAGATAAGATG
Source organism: Paraleonurus japonicus (assembly GCA_030762865.1). Classification (NCBI taxonomy): domain Eukaryota; kingdom Viridiplantae; phylum Streptophyta; class Magnoliopsida; order Lamiales; family Lamiaceae; genus Paraleonurus; species Paraleonurus japonicus. Next base: position 18,620,449 of record CM061061.1, on the reverse strand, counting down.
CCACATTATACATATATTTATTACTATTTCATGACTTTTTACTTCATGTGAAACTTTCTTAAACGACAAATAATATAAGATTGGGGAAGTACATAATTTCTTAATTAAATATTGCAGGGGCAAAGTGGTGGTTTACCTGCATGGGAGCCCGCTGGAGCCTCAGAGTGGTTAGAGGTATCTTCTTTTCTTAATGAATATCGTGTTCGTTATTTAAAACGTGGGTTAAATGCAAGAAAGGTTCAAGAGAATTTTCTCATTGCACTTTTGGTACCATGCTAAAAAATGATCCTTTTGTGTGTATTTTAATTGCAAAACTGATCCCACAAGAATTATATTTTACACTTATTTATACAAAAATGACCACTCCCTCCGTCCGAAAAAGCTTTCATATGTATGTGAACACACATTTTAAGAAAAAAGAGTAATTGAAGTTTTGAAGGATAAATTTGTAAACTTTTATGTATAAAGTAAAAAAACTTTATTAGGTTATGTATATGTGAGAGTAAAAGTAATGGCATTTGTGTAAATTAGTGAAAATTGTGAGGGTGGAGTTTATAAAAGATTTTCCATTTTAAGGGTGTGAACTTATATTGGGACGGACGAAAAAGGAAAGTGTGAAAGTTTTTATGGGACGGGGGAGTATTATTTTTAACAATAAGGACCACTTTTGCAATCACATTTACTCTTGCATTTAACCCCTTAAAACACAATATGTTAATGTTTTATTTGTTGTTCAGTTGTTGAATCCTACAGAGTTTTTGGCTAATCTCGTTATTGAGCATGAGTAAGACCACCTCACCTTTGAAGAAAACTTGTACAAATTGAAGTACGCCGGGAATATTTTTTAAGGCCCGTAATTATCAGGGTATCCATTTAAGGACTATATGCTTGTATTTTTACGAATGTGGGCCATTATGTTTTTCTCACAAATATAGAACAATTAAAAAAATTTGCAAATTAGGCCAATAAAATTTTAATTTTTGGTCTATACATTTGCCAAATAAATTAAATTGGCTTATATTGGTCAACATTAATTTGCCAAAATGCAGACATACAGTCTTTAAATTATCATCCTCTTAAGTTACGGGCCTTAAAAAAAAATTCTCCAAGTAAGCCTAACATAATTCTTGATTCAGATACGTGGAGTGCACTTCAACGGCAATCCATGCGCTTGTTCTGTTCAAGAAATTGTACCCTCATCATCGAAAGGAGGAGATTGAAACCTTCATTACAAAGGCTGTCGATTTCATCAAAGATACTCAAAGGCCTGATGGTTCATGGTACATGTATTGTGAACCAGTTTGAATTTTGTGTCTCTATATTGAGTTGGTCTTATGTGTATCATATACACCGTAAGGTTACGGTTTTACCACTTTTGAAAAATTTAAAGTATTGAATATTTGATCAAAAGTATTAAGAATCTCATCGGGAGTATATAAAATATAGTATTATAATATTTAAATTTAATATATCAAGTTTAAAAATAACATTTAAAGTTTCAAATATTTAATCAAGAGTATCATAAATTGGATGAAATTAAAAAGTGAAACACGTAAGCTTAGGGTATATACAAAACATAAGACTTTGCTTATCATAAAAAAGGGGAAAAAAATCCTATAATTTACCATTTGATTTTGGTCTTATTGACTTTTAAATTCTGATTTTCGTCTTGTAACTTACACTCTTTCAAATTTTTGGTCCTACTGACTTTTAAAATTCTGATTTTCATCCTGGAACTTACATGAATCAAAACCGAAGAGTGGTGAAAGTGTGTAAGTTACCGGATGAAAATAAAAATTAAAAAGTCAAAGGAACTTTAAAGATTGAAAGTATGTAAGTTATAAGACTAAAATCAGAATTTAAAAGTCAATGGAGCAAAACCAAAAAATGGTAAAATTACAGGACGAAAAAAATGTCATGTATGCACATTTTATGATGACTGATATACGTTATGTACAGGTATGAAAAATGGGGTATTTGCTTTATATATGCTACTTGGTTTGCCCTAGGAGGACTCGCAGCAATCGATGAGACATACGACAATTGTGCAGCAATTCGAAAAGCAGTCCATTTCTTGCTAAAATCACAAGTGGATGATTGTGGCTGGGGAGAAAGCTATCTCTCTTGCCCAAAGGAGGTAATTTTTCTTTATATTTTATATATAAATATTTTTATTTCATTATATATGTTTAAATCTTATATATATATTTCATTTATCCACATATGTTACTCCTGATCAAAAAAATCCACATATGTTACTTACGCAACATGTAATCATCATTGTACATTTGATGCGGATAATAAATAGCGAGCATTATTCATTGAACTAGAGAAGTTGACTAATAGCAAAGGATTCTAAAATGATGATTTTTACGTAGATTATTTAAGTTAATATGTTAATATAAGGGGTTAATTGAAAAAAAAACCCATGATCTAGCTTTTCATATTTTTCAATTATCACAATATATGTTTTTAAAATTATAATTTGATACACGACCTTTCAAATTGTTGCAATTCTAACGAGACCATTTTCCGGCAAGTCCTGCTAACGTGTCAGTGAGTGAAAGTGAAAAGTTAAATGTTGTGATTAAATTAAAACAATAACAACAGGTCCTCAATTTATTTGTAATTTCTTCTGGCTGCGAAGTCATCATAAGTTGCCAGAAAATAATCATGTGATATAATTGTAAAAATTAAAAGAGCATGTATCGAATTGAAAATTTTAACAAAAAAAAAAAAGGTATTGTACGTAATTGATAAAACGTCATAAAATCGTGATTTTTATACGCAATTAACTCTAATGTAAAATATTGCTTGTTTTTATTTAAAGGTAAATGCTTGTTCTTGATTTTGCTTGAAAACAGGAATATATCCCACTTGAAGGAAATCGCTCAAACTTGGTTCATACTTCATGGGCGATGATGAGTTTGATCCATTCAGGCCAAGTAGGTTCTCTTTTTAAAGTATTGAATGTTGTACACATAAATGAGTCAAGGTCTTGTGTGCACCAGATGCACCGTGCAATTCGAGTGTATTTTTAAACAATTATGGTTGTTTTCGGTAAATAGTTACGGTTGGACAACAGATGGCTGTTCAGTGCAAACAACCATAACAATGAAAACACGTATAACTGTTTAAAAATGTATTTGAATTGCACGGTGCACCTATCGCACAAGAAACTTACTCGATAAATAAGTCAAGGTCTTGTGTGTACCAGATGCACCGTGCAATTCAAGTGTATTTTTAAACAATTATGGTTGTTTTCAGTAAATAGTTACGGTTGGACAACAAGAATCGCTCGTGCAAACAACCATAACAGTGAAAACACGTATAATTGTTTAAAAATGCATTTAAATTCCACGATGCACCTGACACACAAGAAACTTACTCGATAAATGACAGTTTGATAGGGACCCTACAGCTCTCCATCGCGGAGCAAGGCTTTTGATCAACTCGCGGTTGGAAATTGGTGATTTCCCTCAGCAGGTAAATCAAAAGGTGTACCTCCCATGTGCAGTGCAACGAAAAAGTGTTAATTAATTAATGATCATTTAATTTTATTTAATTGCAGGAAATTAGTGGAGTTTTTCTGAAGAACTGCATGCTACATTACGCTATGTACAGAGATATATTCCCATTATGGGCTCTAGCAGAATATAGCAAGCTACCATCAAGAACCACCTAAATGCAAATGCATTAAGTTTGAAAAGTGAAAATCTTGATAACACCACAAAAATAAATGGATTTAGCGAGGCATTTAACGAGGGGCAGGGGTTTGGCGAGGGTCTTAGCGAGGGAGACTGCCCTCGGCAAAATCGTCGTCGGTAACCCTTAGCGAGGGCTGCCCTCGCTAATTGCCGAGGGAATTGGCAAGGGTTTATTGGCGAGGGATTTAGCGAGGGCTTCGTTAGCGAGGGAGTTGGCGAGGCGAGGTTGGCGAGGATTTGGCGAGGTTCGATTGGCGAGGGAATTGCCGAGGGGCAGCTGGCGACGGAATTGGCGAGGGCTCTAGTGGTGAGGGCATTGGCGAGGGCCACCGGGCGAGGGCGGGCCTCGTCTAGCCTCGCTAATATCAAAACATTAAAAAAAAAGAATCGTGGCCGGGGGGATCGAACCCGCGCCCCGGCCGCGGCACGGGGCTAGGCGGGCGATTTTCTTCGCGAGAGCCGGTATCGAACCCGCGACCTCCGAGAGAGTGGAGGAGAGAGCTTGGGCGCTTTACCATTTAGGCAAAGCTAATTATTCGATATGATTTTGCTTTTAATTATATTAATATCATATTATGTTCAATATTTTATATATATTTAATTTATAATTAAATTGTATACTATATATTTAATTAAATTGTATACTATATATTTAATTAAATTGTATACTATATATTTAATTAAATTATCTACTATATATATTTAATTAAATTATATCATTTTTAAATTTTTATTATTATAACATATATATTCAATTATATATATATTTACTATATATATTATTATTTTATAATATTTATTATTATCACATATAACTATATTATTATGTTTATATACTATATTTTTAATTAAATTATATATATATATTTACTATATATATTATTATTTTATAATTGTTAATATTGTATATATTCAATTAAATTGTATCCTATAATTCACTATATACATATTATCATTTATTATTATTATTATTATTATTATTATTATTATTATTATTATTATTATTATTATTATTATTATTATTATTATCACACATATATATTATCATGTTTATAATTATTATTATTATTATCGCACATATACTCAATTAAATTGTATTATATATTCACTATATATTATCATTTATAATTGTTATTATTATTATCACACATATATATTATCATTTCTATAATTGTTATATATATATATATATATATATATATATATATATATATATATATATATTCAATTAAGTTGTGAACTATATTATCATGTGTTTATATATGCAATTTTCATGAATTAAAATTAATACTTTAAACAATTAAAATTCATCATCTTAATCAATCAATATTCGGAAAATTCATAGTTTTAAATGTATATAATGAACTCGGTGCCTCCGAGACCCACGAGATGAGTGATCGGAACCACTCGGACCATTTGGTGGATTACCACCACCGGTGAGAACCCGGTACCTTGCATCCACTCTTGGAATTGACGTGCATTTCCGCTCTCAAAGGCTGCGTCTCTTCGCTCCATCTCCGCCTGCACCTCTGCTGCACATCTTGTATTTGTTTCTGCGATCTCTCACGCTCCTCTTGGAGCATGCGGTCGACATCGGCTTAGGCTGTAGGTGCCGCCAATAGGAGCATCCGATGAGCAGAGCCGGAGGATGCGTCTGGACTTACCCGGTGACCAAGACCCCGAACCCTCCCGTGTTGTTTTCCAACCGTCTGGACATAGATGCGGGATAAGTCGGCATGGGGTTCGGAGCTCGACCTCGGAGGGCATCCGGGAGGCCACCTCTTGTACTTCATGTTGTACGAATATTTCGACAATTAAAATTTTAGATTACAAAATAGACATATATATATAATATTTTATTATAAATTATTACATAATATAAAATGAAAATACTTACAAGTGTGTCACTAATAGCCCCGTAGGTGTACTCCCGTCATTATACCGGTGGTAATGCCGCACTATGTCCCGATCCGTGGGGGCCGTCCATGCCTCCTCTCCCGTATTTATTTAATTAGAACCAAGTGTTTAATTAAAATATTGAACTAGCATTAAAAAATACTTACATAGTCATATGCATACTCGGGTGATCCACGGGATCCGCCTTTATGACGGGAGATGCCGGTACCGAGGCCTCCAGCTCCGACATGCGATTCGTGCGACACTTTGTTGGCTTTTTGCTCTCACGTCTTCTCTATCCCGAAGCGGCAGTCCATTCCAGACGGCGTCATCCCATCCAGAGCCTCTGCTGCTTGGTGACCCACAACGTTCTCACGTTGTTCAAGCATATCAGTGTATCTACTTGCTGCCCTACGAAGGAACATCTCGATACACCTCCGTTGAGTTCGTAACGGATGGGTCCCACCTAGTCTCTCTCTCGCCAAACAAAATATTATTGTACTTAACACCGAGTTAAATTTTATAAATTAATCAAAATTAAATAGCGAATAACAAAATATAATGTACGAAATGTCTCCCAAAGTACAAGCAGCCTCTTAGGAGATATCATCCGGAAAGTGAATGCACCGGGCTCTATGTGTTGAGACATAATCTCCCGAATAGTCCTGGATACCGCATTCGATGGCATCAACCTGCAAAAGGGAATAAACACGCAAAATTAATAGACATATAAATATGACATAGTTTATTATTCACAAGTATTTAACTTACGTTCCCTGGTAGATCCATATATCCAGGACCCTCCCCACCGGAGCTGGAGCCGAGCCGGATGATGGTCCTCATAGGCCTCGGGGCCGATAGCCTCGTCGTCCCCTCCTCTCGAATAAAGGGTACCAATGGTACCCTGCCATCTCGACTCCATCTCCTCTAGATCCAGATCGTCCCCTCGATCCAGACGGTCCGCTCATCTCGTAACAATAATTAAATAAAACCTCATTATTACACGGCTCAATAATAAATAATTCATCATACGTATAACATGCAAATGAAACACACATAATTATTACATTACACTATATATTCAATATTCGTCGAGTCTTCATCCTCCTCCTCGTCCTCCCCCTCCTCCTCATCATCATCATCATCATCATCTTCTTCTTCTTCTTCTTCTTCTTCTTCTTCTTCTTCTTCTTCTTCTTCTTCTTCTTCTTCTTCTTCTTCTTCTTCTTCTTCTTCTTCTTCTTCTTCTCCATTATTTTCAATATCAATTAATGCACCGTTGACATCTGTCAATATAATTGGATCATCATCCGTTTGCACACCATTAATTTGGGACTCAAGATCGTCTTGAAAGGGGGAAGCTCTTGTTCATTTGTTGACACGGTTTCGACCAAGGATCTCGGTTTGATTTTGCAAACGGCCAACCATTCATTTTTACGCTTTCCGGGAACTTGCAATAGTAAACTTGAGTGGCTTGACTTGCTAACACCAAAGGATCGTAGCGGCCGTATCTTCCCCTTTGATTAACGTCCACAAGTTTGTAATGAGGATGTACTCTTGTTCCATTTGGCACGGATGGATCAAACCACTCACACTTGAACAACAACATTTTTCTCAATACGTCCGGGTACTCCAATTGCACTACTTCCTCAAGGACCCCGTAGAAATCATTCTCATCTGCATCATAATTTTTACCCTTGATACAAACTCCACAATTTGAAGTAGATTTTGATGAGCCATAAGTTCGTGTGTGAAATTTGTAACCATTCACGTAATATCCAGGGTATGTGGTGACACAACTCGAAGGTCCGCTAGAAAGATCACGTATCCACCGATTTTGAATATTATTTATCCTTACAAGTTGTTCAAACCACGATGCAAACTCCTCTTGTAGTCTTTCATCCCTGTTCGGCCCTCGAGAGTCCCGGTTGGAATTGTTGCGATTGCTCGAAAAACTTACTACAAAAGGGGATTTGATTATTTAATATACGGATTGACGTTGTAATTAACAAAAATTGAGCGTTATAAACTTACTCGATATACGGTTGCAACTCGGGACAATTCAAGAACACGTACGTATGAGTCGTGTTTTTCTCCTCATCTACAATCCATCTTTTGTTTATCTTTCCAAGATGTCGACCGGGAGGTATAAATATGGACTAAGTACATTTCGCTACTTGGGGTACCTCGCCACGACCATCGTAATTACGAGGTACATTGTGCCGCCTCGTCTGAACGTGATCGCCGAAATAGAGGGAACAAAATATTGAGGCCTCTTTCGTTAAATACGCATTTGCAATCGATGCTTCAACATGCGCCTTGTTCCCAACACTTAGCTTTAAATTGTAAAGATACCTAATTAAATGAATCAAGTGTTATATATATGTATAGTATAACCATTTTAGGTAATCAAATAATTTAGAGTTATAAATTACCTCTCAAATGGATACATCCATCTATACCGCACAGACAAGCTATCCTTGCTTCGTATGCAAGGTGCACGGGCAGATGCTCCATCGAATTGAAGAAGGTGCGGAAAGATACATTCCAACTTACACAATATAACCGGAATATCTGCTTCCAATCGAGCCATGTTCTCAATCGTAATGGATGCGAAGTTAACTCCTTAAAGAACAAACTAAGTTCGGTAATTGCTTTCCACACATTCGGCGGCAGAGTTTCACGAAAAGCAATCGGGAGTAGTCTCTGCATAAACACATGACAATCATGACTCTTCATCCCAAACATCTTCAATTTGCTCCAGTCTACACATCGAGACAAAGTTAGACTCATAGTCATCGGGAAACTTCAACTCGCTTACCCATCCGCACGTATCATCCTTTTGACTCTTATCAAGTGAATAACAAGCTTTGGGATACTTTCTGTGCGTTGACATTTCTCTAGAGAGGGACGATGACAATATTCATTAAGTTCATCCCTAGACTTATTTGTGTCTTTAGTTTTCCCTTCCACATTCGTCACCGTGTAGAACAAATTATCAAACACATTTTTTCAATGTGCATCACATCCAAATTATGCCGGATCAAGAGGGTACTCCAATATGACAAATCCCAAAAATACTTTTCTTCCTCCAGCCACCATCTAATCTTTTGTCGTGGGCCTCGGCACCCTCTTGATCACTTTCGGTACTCCCAACCAATCAATTTCTTGTAGAAGCATTTCACCTGCTCGGATGGGTGGTGGGTCATCTGTAACTCTTGTATTCTTGATGAATGCGGTCTTGTTCTGCGATACGGATGTCCCCGGGTAAGAACTTACGATGATTATCAAACCCACATTTGTTTCGAGTTTTAAAGTGAAGGCATCGGAGTACTCAAAGACAATATGGACAAGCGGTTCTTCCGGCGGTGCTCCATCCAGACGACATTGAGTAAGGTGGAAAGTCGCTAATGGTCCAGATTAATGCGGCTCGCATCATAAAATTCTGCTTTCTAGAAACATCATACGTTTCCACCCCATTTCCTCACAAAGATGTTCAAATCATGAATTAGTGGTGTAAAAATACATCTAAATTATCCTTTGGATTTTAGGACCAGGCACCAAAACCGTCAAAAACATGAATTGTTCTTTCATACACAACCATGGGGGCAGATTATGCGGTGTCACTATCACCGCCATGACGAATACTGTTTTCCCGATCGCCCAAACGGCTGAAAACCATCGTTGCTCAAACCCAACCTCACATTCCGTATTTCACGCAAAATCAGATATGAATAGTCCAGTGTTTCCAAGCCAATGAATTTGCAGGTGACGCATAACACCACCAAATTTCATCATTATAACAACTAGCATGCCATATCATATCCTTAGCGGTAGTCTTGGGTGATACGATCTTTGCAATCGAGGAATGATAGGAAAATAGAACATCTCTTTGAAAGGACTGTTCTTTTTCCATCGACCATCCACACCACGTCTAGCAGGTTTGAATCGTGACCGACCACAAACCTTACACGATTCAAGTTCCTGTCTGCACCCCAATATATCATACAATTATTTGCACAACAATCAATCCTTTCTACGGGAAGACCCATCCCACCCGTCAATCAAGCTTCCGTATCGTAAAATTTCTTGGGCACCGCATTTTACGGAGGGCAAATCTCACTAATCAACTCAACCATTTGATTGTAACCCCTTTCGTACAATCTATTCTCGCTTTAATGTTTAAAAGACGGGCATTGAATGACAACCGAGAATGAGACTCGCAACCGTGATACGAGATCCGAATCCATTTGCCTGAAGCATGTCAAAAAAATGTGCGGCATCTTTGATTAGGAGGTTCCTCCCTAAGGGGCTCTTCTTCCACATGTTGGAAACTAATGTTAGGACCAGAAGTTAAGTCCATCATCATATTGTGGTACGAGCTAGATGCTTTGCGGTGTCGTCAACTCTATATGAAGTCGACGCCGCTGATCATAGTTTCGGTGTGGCATAGAATTCCAATTTTGCTCACCGTGCAAAATCCAATTGTGATAATTAGACATAAACCCATGTCTAAACAAATGTGATTTCACGTCAATGGGTTCTCTAAAACTCTGGTTCCTACATTTGAATTTCGAGCAAGGACACCTAATTTTCCACCACTCATCCATTCCGGGTTACTAGTAGCGAATTCTATAAACGATTCGATTCCACTAAGAAATTCGGGAGACATCATGTCATTAATCGTTCTTGGACCATACATCCAACTACGGCTTGAATAATTCATCATGCTTCAAATTAATGAAGATTCAAAATTTAAATAAATCATAATTAATTCTTCCAGTTAATATATTTTTCCTAATATTAATATATATATTTTCTAAAAATTTCAGAGTTTTGTTTTATTTTATCGTATTCCCCACTTAATATATCAAGTTATATCCTAGTGCATCCATTTCCGACTTAATTAAAATTAATCCAAATCGGAACGCACATTCTACAAAGAAACAATACCAAACAATTCATCAACCCTCAACTCCAACATCAACTTGAATCGAACATCGATTCAATTTTTAAAATTAATATGATTGAACTATCATGCAAAATTTGATCGAACATCGATCATCACATATATATATATATATATATATATATATAAATTATTATATCATATGAGCATGCAAAATAATTTTAAATCAAATAATTTTTAGAATTAAATTAAAAGCATATTTAAATAATTAATTAAAAAGAATACTTACGGTGATAGTGGTGGCTATGAAATTATACTCCCGGATCGAATCTTTTTCAATAAACGTACACACCTACAAATATATAAATTATAGCAATTAAATTAAAATTATAATAATATTAATAATCAAAATTATATAATTGCATAATTACTAATTAATTAACACTAAATAATTATATAATAATCTTATACTACTAATTTTCCTAAATAATTACTAATAATCAAAATACACATAACAATTACAAAAATTAACACTAAATAATTAATAAATCACCAACTATAACAACAAATTATATAATTGCATAATTACTAATTAATTAATATTTTCCTAAATAATTAAAATACACATAACAATTATACAAATTAACTCTAAATAATTAATAAATCACCAACTATAACAACAAAATTAATAATAAAATTACACAAATACATATAAAAAAATACAAAATTTACTCACTAAAATAACAACAAATTAACCGATTAAATCTAAAAAATTTACCGTAGAAATATCCCTGAACGAGTACTACAAAGCCCGACTAGTATTAGACCCAATTTCCGGCGAGAAAGGCGCGGCGGCGGCTTTTTAACGGCGGCGGCGATTTTGAGAGTGAAAGGGGGCGGCGCCATCGTGGAGGAGAAGGGCAGCCCGTTTAATTATATTGGGCTTAGCGAGGGGCCCACCCTCGGTAATTTTGGGCTTGGCGAGGGTTTTGCCGTGCACTAGGCTTGCCGAGGGCCCATTCCCTCGTTAAAATGCCGAGGGCCCATTCCCTCGTTTGGGCCCTCGTTAATTACCGGGGCCCAATTCCTCGCAAATACCCTCGTTAATTACCGAGGGCTTTTTCCTCGGTAAATGCCCTCGTTAATACTTGTTTTTTTGTAGTGTAATTTTAATGTTATATATATATATATATATATATATATATATATATATATATATATATATTTAATAATTTGTGCTCGGCATATGTTGAAAAATATTTCATCTTCAAGCAATGTAATTTATTGAAGTATAAGAGGAGTCTTGTGTGAAACGATCTTATTCATGAGACGAGGTTTCTATTATGCTATTTGAGTCATACGTTCTTTAAAATAAATTATACATTTGAGTAAATGAGATGTCTTATATAAAATTTAATCATTAAATAAAGAACTTGAGCACATCACATGTGTAGTGTTTGCATAGGTTTGAACCATACCCCCTGAATAATATTCGGGAAAATGGTTTTTTCGTCCTTTAAATTTCACGTATTACGATTTTAGTCCTCTTAACTTTTTATATCTCATCCTTTAACTTTTATTTTTGGATATTTTTGTCCTACAACTTGCTACAATAGGTAATTTTTTCAGTAAATTCTACGTCAAACTTTTTTAATATAATGAAAATATGTGGCCGGCATTTTGGAGGGAAAGACACATGTGCATCTCACGTGGGTACTTACCGAGCGGGAAATGAACAAAATTCCCAATTCACACCCCTAATCCCCCTAAACCTAGAAATTTAACCATCACTATGCAAAATCAAGGAACACGAATTGACATGGTAGAAGAAAATTATGAATCCGAAGGGGACGATTCTATGACGCGAAGATGAAATCGGGGATCCAAACAAATATATATGGAGACCCTCCCAAGATATTGTATGTTTGAAATGTTATTGTAATGTGGTTATCTTGTTTATTCATAAAGTAATGTGGTCCCTAGGGTTTGTCATTTTTCACATAAAGTATTAGTTTGAAGATTCCCTTTGTGTTGTTGTTTTTAATTCATTGTTCTGCATAAAGAAAAAGAGGTGTGGTCCCTTGTGCTTTTTATTCACTTTTTTATCGAGCAAATGGTGACTCAAATTCATAACTTTTAGCCATAGGTAGTGGAGCTCTAACCACTTGTGTTATACTACTTCGTCGCTTTTTATTCTTAGTAATGGTATTAAAGAAATGAAGTCAATGTTATATCAATGTGTATTAAAATATTAGTGGTCCATTTACCGCATTCACCGATGTTCGCAGCTTTATAGTTATTCTTCTACGTTTCACATGATTTTTATTTTGTTTTTTATGATTTTATTTTTTAACATCGAAATGGTAACCAATTTACTCTATCGATTCACACGGGAGGAGATATCTATGGGTGTAGATTACGTAGTGAAAGAATTTCGCCTCATTTAAAAGTCCAAACTTTTAGAGAGGTTGGGAATCAATTCATTTATATCATTACCCTAATACTCCCTCACTCGTGGGTTGGTGTCAACTCTATCATGGGGAGGATCAAGAGGTCTAACGAGTGTACTTGCGGGCTAAGGTTACTCCATCATGGGGAGGCCCAACAAGTATTTAATTTTAAATGGGTGGAGTTGCTTTCAAGAGGATTTGAACCCGCAGTTTTGCTCGATACCTTAAAAGAATTACGCCTCATATAAAAGTCTCGAACTTGTAGAGAGGTTGGGAATCAATTCATTTATATCATTACCCTAATACGTAGGTAGTAATATTTACAAGTTTGATCATGTAAAAAGAAAGCTGACAAAGTGGAATAGTGATTGGAGTGTATAGGGTAAGAGTTATTAAGACCAATCAACAAAATATCGAACCCAAGGGAGAAAGTATGCAAACGAAATTCAAGGATAAGAGTTCTAAATGGCTAAAGTTGCAACAAGCTCTTGGACTAAATCACTACAAATTGCAAGAAATTAAATGGCAAGATTATGCAAACAATTTATCAAACACTTAGAATGCAAGATCAAATAGACTAAAATCAATGAGGGAATAGGGTGCAAGGGATAATCTCCATCAAGGAATCCATGATTAACAAGCTATGATTGTATCCAAATGCAAATCAATCAAATTAGAAAGCACAAACCATCATGAAATTAATCACTCCATTAATATCACAATGCCTAATGTGAGTATCCTTAGTTCTTCCCATCTCTCAATGTAGAAGTCCCCAATTCATACAATCATGCAAAATTGAAACCCGATTAACACCTAATCACGTTAGCTCAACTCTCGCCTATTGCTAGGGTGATCAACCATTAATCAAAAGAGACAATTTTTCATGAAGCACAATTAAGAATCACAATTAGGAAGCAATCTAATTCAATTGATCACAATTATCAACAATCATAGCATGAGACAATCACTTCATCCCTAATTTCAATTATCCCAAGCACAAGACTATTAGCCCATGGTGCTACAAGCAAAAACCATGGCTAGAAAATCTAAGAAAGCAATTGAAAATCTAATCACTACAAGCAATGAATTAAAGAGATCAAAGGGTAAGAACATCACCAATTAAGCTTCAATAGGCAAAAATAAGAATGATTAATCTTGTACAATGCTTCAATTCAACTTCACTTCTTCTCAAATCTCAGCTGCAAACTTCAATTACAATCACCAATCTACTAATCTAATGATCTAAATGTGGAATCTATCTAAATTCTAACAATCTAGTGCAATTACAAGTAAATTCAAGCTACAAAATGTAAAATTCGCTCAAAGAAACTCCTAGAAACCGCTCTGAACCGCTAGAATCAACTCCTCCTCTGTTTTGGCTTCCCATGGCTTAAAAACTGAATTTTTCGGTTTTGGGCACTCCTCGAGTCGAGGTTCAGGCCCTCGAGTCGAGGCCTAAAAGTCGCTAACACGATTCTTCAAAATTCTCTCTGCCTCGAGTCGAGGCCTAGCCCTCGAGTCGAGCTCGCTGCAATTTTCGTCTCCCTCGACTCGAGGCTCCTCCCTCGAGTCGAGCTTGCCAACTTTTTGAAATTATTTCCCTCCAAAGATGAACCTCGAGTCGAGGTCTGTGCACCCGACTCGAACTCGAGATCGGGGATTTTTATCGAGAAGGCCTCCTGCCCGACTCCCGTTTTCGTCCCGTATGTTCGTCTTTTCATTCTAAGAATACCAGTACTCTCGGTTTGGCAAAATTCCACCGATTTACCCGCAAAACGGGCGAAATACATCAAAACCTCACAAATAATACTTTTAGGCATAATAGTGATACTTTTCACATTTAGGCACAAAAATCATACTTTAGCTCACTTTTGCACTAAAAATAGCCCTAAAAATATGTATCAATTCACTCCAATCATACCCCCAAACTTGAATTGTTGCTCGTCCTCGAGCAACGTAGAAACTAAGAACAAAGGAGTGAATTGATTGCAATTATGTCACATGGCATCATAGACGAAAAATAAGACAATCGAACTCATCAATGATCACTTATATCAATGCAACTATCCACTAGCCATCAAGATAGATCATGCTCAAACAAATGCTCAATCAAATACTCAACACATTGCTCCTTCCATGGAGTGTTTCACTCATCACTCAAGTGTATCAAGGTTTAAAGCACTCAATCATCAATTCACAAATAAGTACACCATATGCTTGCCACAAGACTTAATCTCAATCAAAATCATTTGTGATCAATCAAGAATCAAAGAGGTCTTTCTTCTAGGTTGTAATGTTGGCTCTTTGGAAAGGTAGGATATTTATAGATAAGAGTGACTAATTAGTAGAGACTTGAATGTAAACTAATCCATACAATGCACATCTCTTCACTTTCATCTAGCAACACTCTTTCTATTTAACTTCAATGATCATTCCACCATTCACTTAAGCTTTCTCTTTTTAAGGCTCACAAATTGAATCATTTCATTTCATGCACTTTTCTTAACAATTCAATCTTTTCACAACCTTTCTTCTCTTTTATGCTTCATTCATCATCACTTAGCTCATCATCTTCCCACACTTAGCAATCAAATCACCATCATTAGCCAACATTCAAGCTCAACTAACATAGGACAAGAAAGGCTCATTAAAATAGGCTAAATGGTTTCAATTTCACTTGGCTTGCCAAAGAATATGGATCATAGGCTCAACATGGCTCACTAAGGAAATCAAATGTATTTGGTGGGAAAGTATTTGGCAAAGTAACTCATCATATCAAACATGGCCTCTTATCATTTTCAAAACATCACACAAAGATCACTATCAACAAGTCTAGTGGCAAGTTCTAGCATACAAATCATGAATGATGCACTCACAAAGGATTAATCAACCGTATAAGATGTACGATTATTAGGGCACAAAACTCACGGGCTTAGATTGAGCAATGAATTAAGAATTATCAATCACATTCATCTTCACATAATTAATCAAGCAACTAGCATCAAGCTACACATCTACTAATGATCATATCAAAATCCAACTAGTCTTACAACTCAAGCACAAATGCTCATGTACATAACCTCAAGCATACTCACTATATCAAGATGATACTAAAAATATGTCAATGAATCCACTACTAAGCTCAAGATAAATTCTAGCCCAAAAAAATATACAAGTGCAAGGAAGATAAGCTAAGGTAAGAAAAACACCTCCCCCAAACTTAGACAAGTCTAAGTTTGAAAGGAAGTGTTGTACCAATAAGCCTTTAAACTCCATCTCTCTTTAAACATGTAGGGCTCATCATGCTTTTATGCACTTCCCTCTTGCTCTTGCATTTCCTTGCAACTCCAATGGCTTTCCAATTCATCTAGAAAGTGTACCTACAAATGGGCATAAGAATCATCAAAACATTACCACTAAGAGATGCAAGAACCAAATAACGACCAACACCCCCAAACTTGAATGATAGCATGAGTTCAAAGTTTGGCTCAAAATATAGGCAACTCATAATGATATCAACAATTAAGCACAACAATATATGAATCTCAAAGCATAGAGCATCATGTACCAAGAATAAGCAATTAAGTAGCAAGCCAAATCTCCTAAAAACAAAAAACACTAATCTACCAAAAACACAAGAAAGAAAATAAAAAGATGGGTTGCCTCCCATCGAGCGCTATTTTTAGTGTCCTTTGCCGGACTTATTCGTTCACATCCAATATCCTTCATCGGAATGGCCAAGGGTAGCGATCCTCCTTCCCATTGTATCTCGATCTTTGTGCTTCAAGGTCTAGGAGGTTCACCGAATAGATAGGACAACCACCTATAGAAATGCAAAGTGTCCATGGTTGTCCCCTTTTTCTCTTGCCATCCTCCTCTTCCATTCTTTCTCTTCGAGGATGCCCAAGCGTTTCTTTAATTCTTCCCTATAGTCAAAATTCACAAGAGGCAAGATTACATCCTTAGAAGCATCATTTTCAATTAAATCACAAATTGAAGAGTTAGAAGGTATAGAAATGCTCATTTCAATCTTCAAAGCTTCATTTGATGCTCTTAGATTTTCTTCCTCATTATAGCTCATGTCCATCAATGGACACTCCTCTTCCTCACTTTTGACAAGAGATTTCTTCCTTTCATCCTCATTGCTTGGACCCTCTACTACATTTCTTCTTTCATTTTCTTCCTCCCCTTCTTCTTCTTGACTTTCCATGATATTCAAGTTCTTTACTTGGCGTAGGAAATCTTTGAGTTGACACTTAATAAACGTGAAATGCACTCCGGTGATCTCCATGTTCCCCTCTATCCATGAATTTACCTTTTCTTTGGTCTCATACATTTCTTCATACAAGGGAAGCATTTGATCACATCTAGCATCATCTTCCTCAAATTTTTCCAACACAAATCCAAGCATCTCTTGCAATATAGCTCTCATATCATAGAGTCCCCATTCTTCCATTTTAGGAGAAACTTGTGGCATTGGATAATCGTTCTCATGGCTTCTCCTATCATCATAGCTATCACCTCCTTCCAATGCTCCTTGACACTCAAATCCAAGACATGGATCAACCGTTTGATCATAAGGCTCATAGTATGGAAACATCTTTTGAGGTGGGGTAGGAATTTCTTCACATCTCAAATCTTCATAATTGGATGGAACTTGTTGCCATTGAGAATTATCTTCATAGTTCCTCCAATCATTGTAGCTCAATTCTTCAAAATGTGGAGAATACACCCTACTATCTTGATAATATTCTTGATTCCACAAGTATGAGTTGTATCCTTCCATCTAGACAAGATTTCAAAGTATCAAATTCCAACAAAAATAACAAAACAAACGCAAACACAAAGTCAACAAATAGTCACTTCAAACAATCCCTAGGTCTCACTTAAGGCGCAAAAACTAATTCCCGGCAACGGCGCCATTTGATTGGAGTGTATAGGGTAAGAGTTATTAAGACCAATCAACAAAAATATCGAACCCAAGGGAGAAAGTATGCAAACGAAATTCAAGGATAAGAGTTCTAAATGGCTAAAGTTGCAACAAGCTCTTGGACTAAATCACTACAAATTGCAAGAAATTAAATGGCAAGATTATGCAAATAATTTATCAAACACTTAGAATGCAAGATCAAATAGACTAAAATCAATGAGGGAATAGGGTGCAAGGGATAATCTCCATCAAGGAATCCATGATTAACAAGCTATGATTGTATCCAAATGCAAATCAATCAAATTAGAAAGCACAAACCATCATGAAATTAATCACTCCATTAATATCACAATGCCTAATGTGAGTATCCTTAGTTCTTCCCATCTCTCAATGTAGAAGTCCCCAATTCATACAATCATGCAAAATTGAAACCCGATTAACACCTAATCACGTTAGCTCAACTCTCGCCTATTGCTAGGGTGATCAACCATTAATCAAAAGAGACAATTTTTCATGAAGCACAATTAATAATCACAATTAGGAAGCAATCTAATTCAATTGATCACAATTATCAACAATCATAGCATGAGACAATCACTTCATCCCTAATTTCAATTATCCCAAGCACAAGGCTATTAGCCCATGGTGCTACAAGCAAAAACCATGGCTAGAAAATCTAAGAAAGCAATTGAAAATCTAATCACTACAAGCAATGAATTAAAGAGATCAAAGGGTAAGAACATCACCAATTAAGCTTCAATAGGCAAAAATAAGAATGATTAATCTTGTACAATGCTTCAATTCAACTTCACTTCTTCTCAAATCTCAGCTGCAAACTTCAATTACAATCACCAATCTACTAATCTAATGATCTAAATGTGGAATCTATCTAAATTCTAACAATCTAGTGCAATTACAAGTAAATTCAAGCTACAAAATGTAAAATTCGCTCAAAGAAACTCCTAGAAAGCTGCTCTGAACCGCTAGAATCAACTCCTCCTCTGTTTTGGCTTCCCATGGCTTAAAAATTGAATTTTTCGGTTTTGGGCACTCCTCGAGTCGAGGTTCAGGCCCTCGAGTCGAGGCCTAAAAGTCGCTAACACGATTCTTCAAAATTCTCTCCGCCTCGAGTCGAGGCCTAGCCCTCGAGTCGAGCTCGCTGCAATTTTCGTCTCCCTCGACTCGAGGCTCCTCCCTCGAGTCGAGCTTGCCAACTTTTTGAAATTATTTCCCTCCGGCCATGAACCTCGAGTCGAGTGCAGGCACCCTCGACTCGAACTCGAGATCAGGGATTTTTTATCGAGAAGGGCTCAGGGCCCGACCCCGTTCGTCCCGTATGTTCGTCTTTTCATTCTAAGAATACCGTCTCTCGGTTTGGCAAAATTCCACCGATTTACCCGCAAAACGGGCGAAATACATCAAAACCTCACAAATAATACTTTTTAGGCATAATAGTGATACTTTTCACATTTAGGCACAAAAATCATACTTTAGCTCACTTTTTGCACTAAAAATAGCCCTAAAAATATGTATCAATTCACTCCAATCAAATAGCTCAAGTGGTTAGAACCCACTACCTATGACCATGAGGGCATGGGTTCGAATCACCATTTGTCAAATCAAAAATATATATATATAAAAAAACCTCTTTTCCATAGAATCGCTGCATAAGTTTTCATGTTATACGGGGACAATGAATCTGCTATTATGTATGTTAAAATGATGAGGGTCAACTAGAAAAATTAAGACAATAGAAGATAGAAGATGATTTCCAAAAATACTCGAGAAAGGTTGTTCATTGATTAGTGTAAAAATTGCATGATTATTGTATGCTTAATTGTCTTAATTTGATATTATTTTCATATTAATTCACATTTAATTGACTAATTGTATTTAATTATTTGATTTGGTGTTTTGAGTGTTTAATTTGTAGGCTTGAGGCGAACTTTGAGTATAAATTGAGGACATTTGTTGTATTCAAATCAAATGAACAATTGTATTGTTGGAAAGAGGGCCGAGAGAGCTTATCAACGCAAAAAGAATCGGGTCAAACGGAGCTCGTATGAAGAAAATACGGCCGAAGCGAAGTTGTGGTAGACAAAACAACACTCGCATACACCCTTCAGATCAGCGAATACACCCAAAACCTATCAATCCATACACCCACCAATCTGATAAGTACACACCCTGTCGTCTTTTTCACAACTCTGTCGCAGATCCGCCATTGCTGCACATCTCCATTCATCTTAAACCACAATCCACCACAATCAACCCCAAATCACACAGATTCAACCACAAACACCATGCCGCCGCACATCGCCCCAACCACCACCGTTCACCGCTGCTGTCGCGCGCATATCATTTGTCTTGCGGCTATCCCCATCATAGCCCAGCGCAAAAATAGATTCGCGACCCATCACAATTCATTGCGCAACACTCCGTTTCCAGCCATCATGATTAGGGTGATATAGTGCATGATTTGATGTGTGTTTAGATATATACTTGTATTAATTTCATCACATTATTAATCTTGATTGATATAATTGTGAGTCTAATAGTCGAGAAAGGTAGTGTTGCATTTATTGCAGGATTTTGCATGGATAATGTGAAGAATTGGAAAGGCAAAGAAGTGAGGGTCGAAACGCAACGAGAATCAATCGAATCGGAGCTCGGGAGTTTGAGTTACGAACGTGTGAGCGAAGCGGCACCAACTCGAGCCGAGTTGACTCAACTCTGGCCGAGTTGGAGGAAAAATGTTCTAGAATGCAAAGTGGCCAAGGACCAGATGAACTCGACCGTTTTCTTTCAACTCAAGCCGAGTTGACCAACTCGAGCCGAGTTGGAGGCTCCAAGATTTCGCCCAAAACTTCGGCATTCAACTCGACCCGCTTTCATTCAACTTGAGCCGAGTTGACCAACTCGAGCCGAGTTGGTTCAACTCTGGCCGAGTTGATACAGAGTCTGCGCGCTTTTGTTGAGTTATCTGATTTTTAGGGACCTAGGTGCAATTTTTGTTATTTTAACTTTGCCCTCACTATAAATACTTCTCATTTCAAATTGATTGAGAGGATTCCACACTTAGAGCACATTTGACACTTAGAGAAATTCCTTAGTTCAAATTTCAGCATTCCTTCACACACACAAACACATAGTGATAGGTGTTCTTCCAATTTTGATAGATTTTCATTACCCAAGTGTAATAGCTGATAGAATTGATCATTCAAGTTGTATTAAACTCCATCAAGGTGACTTCTACCATTTATATCAAGTTTTGTTTATTAATTTCAGCTTATTCATGTTCTCAATTTACTTGTTGCTTATGGGTTTCCTTCAATTAGCCATGATTGGCTAAATTACTTATGTGTTTGGGTGTAATGATCCCTAGATGAGTTGATTTTGGTGAATTGGTGATTGGGTGTTCATTTGTTGGGGTGATTACTTGTCTTAATGATGCTTTTAATGATTTAATTGCTTGGGTGAGCTTTAATCGTGTGTTTATTGGTTTAATTAACTCAAGGATACTTGGTTTATTGAATTGATGCATAGGTGTTAGGTTTACTTGGGTGATTGAAGTGGATATTTGGTTAACACAAGGATACTTGGTTGATTAATTAGAACCTCATTAAGGCACATTGATTACTTGTTGTTTGCTTGTAATTAGTGAGGGGGTGAGAGTGTCGTCTCTTACATTCCTGCGTGCTTAATCGATCATTTAGAACCTAGGCTTATCCGATGCGGTTTTATTTAAATTATTTGTTGGTTATCCCTATGATCCCTCTTGAATGAACACTTGATTGTTGATGATCCGAAATTGATGAGTCTTTGGTGATTTGCACCCTAGCACTACTATCTCATCCTTGGTATTCCTTTGTTGATTGCTTAGTTTAATTTCTTGTTGAATTTGTGTTGTTCTTTTGTTGCTTTAATTTTGCAATCTTGACCAGCCGCTATAATTCTCAAAACGTGTAATTTCATGGCTTCACTTCATTCCTAGTCCCTTGGGTTCGATATATTTGGTCGCAAATTTCTATCCACTAAAATATTACGATCAAAATGGAGCCATTGCCGGGACTAGTCGAGTGTGCTTAGGTGGAACTTGAATTCTAGTTGAGTGGAGTTACTAGTGACATTTATTTTTCTTGTTTGTTGTTTTTGTTTAAGAAGTTGATACTTGCTTTCTTTTGGTAGGTCCATAAGCGAACTTTGAAAATTGATAACGAAGCTCTACCAAGAAGAAGGAATCGGAAAAGAAATCGAAGGACTTTTGATAGAGAAATGGAAGGGGATCCACCCCACATAGAGAGGGGGTTGCTAATGAAGGAGAAGGGGAGATAAATATTCAAGGCATTCATGTAGAATTGAGAGGTGCTCAACCTCAAAGAGATGAGATGGTGCAACATAATCCACCAAATCCCCAAAACCCTTACCCTTATCCATATCCATATCCACCTCCTCCAATTCAAGGCCAAAATCCATATCCATACCCACCTCCATATCCACCATACCCTCCATATCAAGACCAAAATTACATTGCTCCATACAATCCTCCACCACCACCCTTGCCTAACAATCAAAATCCACAAAATCCCCCACCTCAAAGGGAAGGTAGACCCATTCGTGCTTATTTTGAGCCTCAATTACGGGAATATTATGATGGTTTAGCTAGGCCGAATATCCAAGCTAATAATTTTGAGATCGCACCAGCTATGATCAAGCTTCTCATGGAGAATCAATTTGAGGGAAGAGATGGGATAGATGATCCTCATAAGCACTTGGATAGATTCTTGGAGCTAGCGGATACTACGAAGTTCAATGGAGTCACCGAAGATGCTAAGAAGTTGAGGATGTTTGCATTTACTCTCACGGGAAAGGCCAAGCAATGGCTTAGCAAAACGTTACCGTCGGGAGTGTACGCACTTGGGACGAGATAAGTCAAAATTTTTGCTTAAATTCTATCCTCCTTCTCGCAAGGAATGAGATTGCCGGTTTCAAGCAAAAGCCAAAGGAGAGTATCAAGGATGCATGGGAACGTTTCAACAATTTGTTGATTTCGTGTCCCCAACACGGCTTCCCGGAGGAGCAAACCATATGCTTCTTTTATTGTGGAGTGGATGAAGCATCTCAACTACATTTGAATGCATGTGCTAAGGGGGACTTCTTATTCTTGATCTCACAAGAAGCCATTGAGATTTTAGATGGTGTAGCCAACAATGCCTCCCAATGAAACACCAATCAAGGCCCCAATCAAAGAGTAGCCAATGTGGAGCAAGGAGACTTAATGAAGTCTATGATGATGACACTTATTGATAAGGTGAGCTCACTTACCGCCAATCAACAAAGAGATGTCACTCCTCCTCCAATGATGCAAGATGGGCAAGCTCTTAATCAAGTTGGGTCATGTGAAGATGTAAATTATATGGGAAGGCAACCTCAAGGAGGATATCAACAAGGCTACCAAGGAGGAAAGCAATTCAATCAAGGGCAATTCCGACCCCGTATCAACAAGGAGGTCCATCTTCTTTTCAACAAGGAGGCCAATTCGCTCAAGGTAACAATTCCTATAACTCAAATGTCCGTAAGAATGAAAACTTTTCATATGCAAATCCTAAGGCCGCCGTGATAATTCCCACCCTGATTTGATCCGGAGCTAAACCGCCTAATGGGGAAGGGAAGCCTTCAACGGATAAGTTGTTAGCCTTGTTGATCAAGAAGACGGAAGAGAAAGATGTTAAGCTAGAAGCAAGGCTAGATAAGATGGAAGGCTTGTTTGGGAGCCAAATTACTCAACATGGTCACCAACTCAAGACCCTTGAATTCCAAATGGGTCAATTGGCTAACACCTTGGGGAATTTGCAAAATAAGGGGAAGTTTCCTTCAAATACCGAGGTGAACCCAAAAGAGCAATGCAAGAGAATTCTATTGAGAAGTGGTACTAAGTACGATGGACCATCAATGCCAAGAGAAGGGGAGTTCGAAAGGGAGAATTCTCACGAGAAGAAAGAGATTGAAGAAGAGGGTGGTGAAGAGAAAGAAAACGAGTTTGAAAGATTTGATGAAGATGAGGAGGAAAAAGGGATGAGGAAGGAAGAAGCCTTAATAAAGAAGAAGGAAAGGGTGCTTGAAAAAGGGAGTGTTCAACTCGAATTCCAAAGTGGAAATTGGCCAAGGAGTTGAGAGAAAGAGAAGAGCATGTGCCTTGTGATAGATGGGAGTGCCCAAGACACCAATTCCACCTCCTTTCCCAAAAAGGTTTATGAAACAAAAGATGGAGGAAAGATTTGCTAAATTCCTAGAAATCTTCAAAAAGATTCACATCAACATACCTTTTGCCGATGCCTTGGAACAAATGCCACACTACATGAAGTTTCTCAAAGATGCGATTTCCAAGAAGAAGAGGCTCCAAGAGCATGAAACGGTGAGTTTGACGGAGGAGTGTGTGCTTTGCTCCAAACGAATGTGCCATAAAAACTCAAAGATCCGGGAGTTTCACTATTCCTTGTGAAATTGGCGGAAGTGATACAATGTGGGCGTTATGTGATCTTGGAGCAAGCATAAACCTTATGCCTTACTCTATCTACAAAAGGCTTGATCTCGGTGATATTAATGAGGTCTCTATGACACTCCAGCTTGTCGATCGATCAATTAAGAGGCCTAGAGGAATGGTTGAGGACGTGCTTGTGAAAGTGGATCGTTTCATCTTCCCGGACTTTGTGATATTGGATTTGGAAGAAGATCAAGATGTGCCTCTCATTTTGGGAAGACCGTTTCTTGCAACGGAGGCTATGATCAATGTGAAAGATGGAGAGCTTAAATTGTGCTTAAAAAATGAGGAGATCAAGTTTTCTATTTACAAGACGTTGGAGAAGAACGACCTAGCGGAGAGTATTAGCTTTGTTAGCTTAATTACGGGGTCATTCAAGATGAATGGGAAGACTTCTCAAACTCTTCTTTATCTCTTGATTCATATTCGTTCTTAAATAGAAATTTGCATGCATTGCATTTGGGAGAGTCTAATGAATTTACTTTGCATATTTCTAATGATTGTAGGGGCAAAGTGGATGAGAAGATGAAGGGATGTGATCAATGGAAAGGGCAATCAAAATTTTTACCCTTGAAAATAGAAGGAGAAGAGGTGCCTAAATTGGAGGAAAAGAAGGACAAGCTCAAGCCTCTACCCGATGACCTTCGGTATGCTTATCTAGATGAAGAAATGAGGTACCCCGTGATTGTTTCTTCTACTTTAAGTGCTAATGAACTTGAGAAATTATTGCATGTGCTAGCTAGGAACAAAGGTGCATTGGGTTGGTGTATTGATGACTTGAAAAGGATTAACCCATCTATTTGTATGCATAAAATAAGGATAGAAGAGGGTAGTAAGGCTATAGTGCAACCTCAAAGGCGGGTAAACCTTTTAATTCAAGAGGTGATTAAGAAAGAGGTGATTAAATTCCTTGTTTCCGGTATGATTTTTCCTATTAGTGATAGCCCGTTGGTATCTCCTTTACATGTGGTGAGTAAAAGGGAAGGATGACGGTGATTACCACCGACTCCAACGAGGTCATTGCTACACGGGTAGCGACCGGTTGGAGAGTGTGCGTAGATTATAGAGAATTGAATAAGGCTACATGCAAAGACCATTTTCCCTTCCCTTTATGGACCAAATGTTGGATTGTGTGAGTGGACATGCATTTTATTGCTTTCTCGATGGTTATTCGGGTACAACCAAATCATGATTGCCCCGAAGATCAAGAGAAGACTACATTTACATGTGCTTATGGAACGTATGCGTGGAAGCGTATGCCATTTGGATTGTGTAATGCTCCGCAACGCTTCAACGTTGCATGATGTCTATATTTCATGATATGATTGAAAATGTGATGGAGATATTTATGGATGATTTTTTAGTTTTTTGAAGTTCATATGATGTGTGCTTAGCTAATCTTGAGAGTGTCCTTAAGAGGTGCCAAGAAACTAACCTCGTCCTAAATTGGGAAAAATGTCATTTTATGGTAAGGGATGGGATAGTTCTTGGCCATCATGTGTCTCATGCAGGAATACAAGTGGATAGAGCCAAGGTATGGCCATTGAGAAGCTCCTCCACCCACAAACATCAAGGGAATCCGTTCTTTCTGGGACATGCCGGGTTTTATAGGAGATTTGTAAGGGATTTTTCCAAACTCTCTAAACCTCTTTCATGTTTACTTGAGAAGGATGTTCCTTTTGAATTTAATGATGATTGCTTGTTTGCTTTCAGGGCTTTGAAGGAAGTATTGATTTCAACGCCTATCCTTGTGGCACCAAATTGGGAGGAGCCTTTTTGTGGTGATGTGTGATGCTAGTGATTGGGCTATGGGTGTAATGTTGGGACAAGTGAGGGAGAAGAAGTTTCGAGCCATTTATTATGCGTCCAAGACATTCAACTCTACCCAACTCAATTAAACTACAATGGAAAAAAGCTCTTAGCGGTGGTGTATGCGGTGGATAAATTTCGACCCTACCTAGTAGGTGCGAAAACCACCGTTTATACCGACCATGCAGCCATAAGGTATTTGATGACGAAGAAAGACTCTAAGCCAAGACTTATCCGGTGGATTCTACTCCTACAAGAATTTGACTTGGACATTAAGGATAAGAAGGGGAGTGAAAATGTAATCGCCGATCATTTGTCACGGTTAGAGCATGATGAAGGGTATGATGAGGAAGGGGGTGAAGTGAAAGAGGAGTTCCCGGATGAGCATTTATTTGCTATCAAAACCAAGGAGGATGGAGAAGAAGGGTCATGGTACGCGGACTATGCTAAATACCTTGTAGTAGGAAGGTTGCCCTATGACTTGAAACAATATGAGAAGAAGAAATTCTTGAAGGATGTGAAGGATTACTTTTGGGTAAACCCCTTCTTGTACAAGAAAGGGGTTGATTCAATTATTAGAAGATGTGTGCCTCAAGAGGAATGGAAAAGTATAATGTCTCATTGTCATTCATCTCCTTGTGGAGGACATTATGGAGGAAAAGACCACCTTTAAGATTCTTCAATCAGGTTTCTATTGGCCAAAAATGTTCAAGAGTTGCAAAGACTTTGTGATGAGGTGTGACAAGTGTCAAAGAAGTGGGAACATATCGAAGAGGGATGAGATGCCGTTGAATAACATGCTTGAAGTTGAATTGTTTGATGTTTGGGGCATGGATTTTATGGGACCTTTTCCTAATTCCTTTGGCAATGAGTACATTTTGCTAGCCGTGGATTATGTCTCTAAATGGATTGAAGCGGTTGCAACAAGGAACAATGATGCCAAAACCGTGATCGAGTTTCTAAAGGGGAACATTTTTGCAAGATTTGGTGTGCCAAGAGCGTTGGTGAGTGATGGGGGTAGCTACTTCGTGAACAAATTGTTGGCTAATGTCTTAACTAGTTATGGAGTGTCACATAAGGTCTCCACACCTTACCATCCTCAAACAAACGGACTTGCCGAAGTGTCTAATCGCCAAATTAAAAGATCTTGGAGAGAACGGTGAGCATCTCAAGGAAGGATTGGTCTAAGAAGTTGAATGACGCATTGTGGGCTTACCGTACGGCATTCAAAACTCCTATTGGGATGTCTCCTTATAAATTGGTGTTTGGAAAGGCATGTCATTTACCGGTGGAGTTGGAGCATAAGGCGTATTGGGCTACTCGAAAGGTGAATTTGGATAGTGATTTGAGTGGTGAGAAGAGGATTTTGCAACTCCATGAGCTTCAAGAATTTAGGGAGAATGCTTATGAAAATGCCAAATTGCTCAAAGAGATGACAAAAAAATGGCATGGCCAAAGGATCAAGAGAAAGGAGTTTAACGAAGGAGATAAAGTGCTTTTATTCAACTCCCGATTGAAGCTTTTTCCGGGAAAACTCAAGTCCAGATGGAGTGGTCCGTTTGTGGTTGTTCAAGCATTTCCTAATGGCCACATTGAATTGATAAATGAGAGAGGTGATAAGTTTGTTGTCAACGGTCATAGAATCAAACACTACCTTGTACCGCTCAAATTGGCCTTGTGGATGAGCAATTTTTAGAGGAAAGTTGAGCAACTCACGCTCCGTCTGGCATAGGGCGTTAAAAATAGCGCAACCCATCCCTTTTCTTGCTTTCTTCGTTCTTTGTTTGTTTTTGTTTTTAATAAGTGTGTTGTGTTTGTGATAGGTGATGGATTGTGCTTCGAGGGAATTAACGTGCGTTGAGAAGCTTGGGGGTATCGTTGGTGCAAATTTTGAGTCCTGATAAGTGAGTTTTGGGTAAGCCACCCCGGGCTTAAACTTAGACTTGTTTGCAATGTCTAAGTTTGGGGGATTTTGTTTGTTGAACACTTGACATTGCACCGGCGCACACGGGTTTATATGACACCGCAGTGCGCACTACCCGCTCTTTCCGATGGTATTGAGATTTTTCGTGTATGGAAATGATTAATGTTGCTTAGGATTGGGCTTGTGAGATTGATGATGATGTTGCGTAATTGTTTGAGGATTTTATGCTTGAATTGCAAATTTCATTGTATATTTTTGCCCAAATTTTAATTCACGAGCAATAAAAAGTTTGGGGGTATGATCAGTTTACAATTCCATTTGTATTGCATATTGTGTTGTTTGTGTTTCATGCAGAGAAAATGGTAAAAAAGAAGGAAAAATTTCGTGGTGGATCAAGGAGGCAACTAGGCCCGAGTTATAGCCAACTCGACCCGAGTTGAGGAGGAAAAAAATTATCCGTAACGTGTCGAGTGCCAACTCGACCCGAGTCAAGCCAACTTGAACCGAGTTAAAAATTAACTCGACCCGAGTTGAGGAACTCGACCCGAGTTGAAGTGTGCAGAGGGAAATCTCGGGTATAGCCAACTCGACCCGAGTTGAGGAACTCGAACCGAGTTGGAGTTGACTGATTTCAAAAACGAGTTTGACTTTTTTAAGTCATGTTTTATCTCCTTTTTCTCACACTTCATCATATTTTTCAAACCTCATTTTCCTCATTCCCTTTAGAAAGAAACGCACGCTTCCCCCTTCTCTCTCATTCGGTTCTTCACCGAACAACTCGAATCGAGTTAATTCCATAGAGTATCAAGTTTAATTTTTCACTTTCCATTGAACAAGAGGTATGTTTCCTACTCTATTTCATCCATTGTCTAGGATTGAAAATTATCTATGTGAATTTGTGGAAGAACCCTAGAATTGAAATTTTGGGACTTTCTATTTGTGGGACGAATTGATGCTTAATGTGACCTATTTGTGATGAATTTATTGTTATTGAGTGATGGGTTTTCCAATTCTTGTGTCAATTTGATATGGGTATGCCAAATTTTGGTGGAATTGGAAATTTTGAAGCCTTAGGTCTCATTTTTGCTAAATTTGGAATAGAGGGAATTTGTTGAAGTTGATGAATAATTCTTGTTTAATTTGTGATGAGGAATTACTTATTGGTGAATATGCATGATGGGTGCTTTCAATTTCAATCCAATTGGGTAATTTTGTATCTCATAGGTTAGGCTTGAAATTCGATATATTGTTGTTGAGAATGGAGAAGTTGTGAATGTCTTGAGATAATTAGAACAATTGATTGGTAAATTGCTTAATTGTGAGATTTTTGCATGCCCCATTGTGAATTTTGTTTGTAATGAAATTTCCGTGGGTTGAAGTTGTGAAGATAGATTCTTACATGCCTTGTTGCTTAATTTGTAAACTTGAAAGATGTGTTTAAATTGCATAGTTCTAGCAATAGGTTGAGGTTGTGAGAATTTCATAATTATGCTTTGATATGTTGAGAAAATTTTAAGACTCATCTAATATCCTTGTTTGAATAGGAAATGCCGCCGAGGAGAAGAGAAAGGGTACGAAGAGACATTGATGATAGGGAATTTGCTGAGGATGTCCGGGAATGCATAGATTATGATTGCTACAAGGGGTGTAGACGGACTCCCTCCGAATTTGGCATAGACTTTGGGGTAGACGGGTACAAGTATGTCGACAGATTTATCAAGCTTGCCCAAATGTCCATTAGAGCAACAAAATATTACGATGAGGCGTGTGCTGAGGCGCTCGGGATAAGAGAGGAAGTGGAAGGTTTGTTTGAAAGGATAGGATGGAAGAACTTTCTGTACCATTGGGAAATTAACAGGATTTTTCATACGAGAGGAAGATCTGGACGTGACGTAACATGGTAACCTAAATGCCGGGATTTTTGGAAGAAGATTGCTGGAGTTAATGAGTATGACAGGCCGGTATACAACCCGTGTCGCTCGAAGGCATCTTTGATTAGGAATCCGGTGTTCCGTTATGTGCAACGGGTTCTATCTCGACGGTGTATGCTAGACATAAAATTGGAGCTGTTAGAAAAGATGAGCTAATAGTCATGTCCAAGATGGCCAGGTGAGTGTGAAGCAAATTTTGCGGAGTCTCTAACATATCAGCTTTGGCGGCAAAGAGCACTGTCAAGAATATCCAAATAGGTGGATTAATAACCCCTATTGCTCAGCATTTCGGTATGGTGGATTTTGGTGCACTAATTGAGGGCGAGACTCGATTAGATTTGGGGTCCTTGATGCGATCAAGGATGATTGTGAGAAAGAAATGAGTCCTTTGCCTTAAGCTCGAAGATGATAATGCATTTCCACTTCCAAAGCCGGAGCTTACGGGGTACTTGGTGATGATTTGAGAAACCGGCAACTATCCTCGCAAGCCCATAGAGATTGGATGAGCACACTTGACGATGTCCCGTAAAGACATAAGAGAAGAAGAGATGTGCCGGAGTCATCAAGAAGGAATGACACAGAGGAGAGAGAAGTCTGGAGAGGAACCATCTATGGGACGTCAAGAGGAACCACCGGCTAGAGAACCTGCCCGAAGACAAATCGTGCAAACTTATCAAAGGAGGACTGATCTACAAAACTTGACGAGGGGAGTGGAACGACTTAATTTGAGGATGACGGAGTCGAAGAGCGCCAAGAGAGGATCGAGACCATGCTTGTGGAGCAAGCAAGAATGCAAGAAGCCATGTACAATTGGCACTTGAGTCAAGGACATTTCCCGCCATATCAACCACCACAATAATGAAGTTGATCGTGTGAGTTCTAGAGTACCTTGTGGTGGTACTTCCTTTGATTTTCAATTCTATGATTGTCGTGATATTTTCCCTTGTGATTTGATTGATCAGTAGACCTTTTGATTATCTTTTCTCCAACTGATTTTTGATTTGTGGGTTGTATGGATTTGATGTTTAACATTACTTGTTCTTAATTGTGGTTTAATTGTTGATCTTTAAGTTAACTTGGTGGGGTGAATTTTATTTGGAAGATTTGAGCATGTGAATTTGGTGATCATAGTCAGTGGACTTTTCATGAGTGAAATTGGTGATCTTATGATTTGAATTGGAGGTTGAATTAAGTTAGGGGTGATTTAGTCATTGTAGCTTGTACTTTTGTGGGAACTTGGTTTATGAGAGCATGTGTCTACCATAATAAACCAGGGAGTTTTGAGCCGTAAACGGGTATACATTTGACCCAATTTTGTTCTTGTGTGATGTCGTCCATGTGGTCATGATCTAGAACTTGCCCTTTGTCTCATTTGAAGCTTGTCTAGGTCTAATTTTTGAAAGTGATAAGAGGCATTTTCTTTGTAAAAATTGAGTTACTTAGCCAAATTGTAACCCCACCTAATTGATGAATTCCGTAGTTAGCCCACTCGAGCTTGGAATCCTATTTTCTTTGGCTAGCCATGTGTAATTCAAACCATTTGTCTATCTTAATGAGCTTTTGTCCCTATGATTAGTAGAGCATGAATTGTTGACAAGAAATGGTGAAAGAAAGTGTTAAGTGTGGTGGTGAGATTTGCTAAGAAAGATGAGAAAGAAAAGAGAAGAAAAAAAGGGGGTTTAGAAGAAAATTGAATTGTGTGAGAAATGATGAAAAAAGTGAAAAAGAAAAAAATCAATTATGTGCTTGAAAGTGCAAATGG
The DNA here is from genome assembly GCA_030762865.1 of Paraleonurus japonicus. Taxonomy (NCBI): domain Eukaryota; kingdom Viridiplantae; phylum Streptophyta; class Magnoliopsida; order Lamiales; family Lamiaceae; genus Paraleonurus; species Paraleonurus japonicus. The sequence goes on along the minus strand of CM061061.1, from coordinate 18,588,590 downwards.
TGAATAAAAGATATGGTGTTGTGAAGTGCTTTGAAAGAAAGAAAAAGCAAAAGAGAATGATTGTTGAAATTGAAGTGAAAGTTTGATTTGAATTGTATAATCAACACTCATTTCTCTACTAATCTTGAGTCACTACTTCCAAACTTCCCCACCATGTCCAAAGAGCCAACATTACAACCCATAAAAGACCTCTTTGATTCAATGAATAAGGCTTAGTAAAAGGTTGAGAATTGAGATTTTTGGCAAGCATATGGTATTGTGAGTATGTGGATTGATTTCGTGAGTGCATATCTGTCCTATACACTTTTGAGTGACGAGCGTGAAACATACATCCCGTGAGTTGGTAGTTTGCATGCTCGAATTTGCCATTGTTGAAGCAAAATGCATGTGAAAGTGATCGGGGACTCTCTAGCTTGATGATTCATTTTAGGAAAGTCACTTGATTGTATGATTTTGTTGATTAGTCCACGATTTGTGAACCTATGAATAATTTTTCCCTTTGATCATTTATTTCTTTGCTTGGGGACAAGCAAATCTTTTAGTTTGGGGAGTTGATTAGGGTGATATAGTGCATGATTTGATGTGTGTTTAGATATATACTTGTATTAATTTCATCACATTATTCATCTTGATTGATATAATTGTGAGTCTAATAGTCGAGAAAGGTAGTGTTGCATTTGTTGCAGGATTTTGCATGGATAATGTGAAGAATTGGAAAGGCAAAGAAGTGAGGGTCGAAACGCAACGAGAATCAACTCAATCGGAGCTCGGGAGTTTGAGTTACGAACGTGTGAGCGAGAACGGCACCAACTCGAGCCGAAGTTGACTCAACTCGCCGAGTTGGAGGGGAAAAATGTTCCAGAATGCAAAGTGGCCAAGGACTAGGCCAACTCGACCGTTTTCTTTCAACTCGAGCCGAGTTGGTTCAACTCGAGCCGAGTTGGAGGCTCCAGAAGATTTCGCCCAAAAACTTCAAGATTCAACTCGAGCCGAGTTGACCAACTCCTCGAGCCGAGTTGGTTCAACTCGCCGAGTTGATATAGAGTCTCGCGTTTTTTACCGAGTTATCTCGATTTTTAGGGACCTAGGTACAATTTTCGTTATTTTAACTTTGCCCTCACTATAAATACTTCCCATTTCAAATTGATTGAGAGGATTCCACACTTAGAGCACATTTGACACTTAGAGAAATTCCTTAGTTCAAATTTCAGCATTCCTTCACACACACAAACACATAGTGATAGGTGTTCTTTCAATTTTGATAGATTTTCATTACCCAAGTGTAATAGCTGATAGAATTGATCATTCAAGTTGTATTAAACTCCATCAAGGTGACTTCTACCATTTATATCAAGTTTTGTTTATTAATTTCAGCTTATTCATGTTCTCAATTTACTTGTTGCTTATGGGTTTCCTTCAATTAGCCATGATTGGCTAAATTACTTATGTGCTTGGGTGTAATGATCCCTAGATGAGTTGATTTTGGTGAATTGGTGATTGGGTGTTCATTTGTTGAGGTGATTACTTGTCTTAATGATGCTTTTAATGATTTAATTGCTTGGGTGAGCTTTGATTGTGTGTTTATTGGTTTGATTAACTCAAGGATACTTGGTTTATTGAATTGATGCATAGGTGTTAGGTTTACTTGGGTGATTGAAGTGGATATTTGGTTAACACAAGGATACTTGGTTGATTAATTAGAACTTCATTAAGGCACATTGATTACTTGTTGTTTGCTTGTAATTAGTGAGGGGGTGAGAGTGTCGTCTCTTACATTCCTACGTGCTTAATCGATCATTTAGAACCTAGGCTTATCCAAGACAATTTTATTTGAATTATTTGTTGGTTATCCCTATGATCCCTCTTGAATGAACACTTGATTGTTGATGATCCAAAATTGACGAAGTCGTTGGTGATTTGCACCCGAGCACTACTATCTTATCCTTGGTATTCCTTTGTTGATTGCTTAGTTTAATTTCTTGTTGAATTTGTGTTGTTCTTTTGTTGCTTTAATTTTGCAATCTTGACTAGCCGCTATAATTCTCAAAACGTGCAATTTCATGGCTTCACTTCATTCCTAGTCCCTTGGGTTCGATATATTTGGTCGCAAATTTCTATCCACTAAAATATTACGATCACATCACCGTCGCGAAGCTCTCACCTAACGCCACCTCTCGTGCGCTATTCATCGCTCATATCCAGCACCAATTCCAACTCGGTCTCGCTTCATTTCACTCGATCCGAGGTGCGATCCTATTATCCGAGCCGAGGTCGCCACATTCCGAGTCGAGGCTGGAAGGCTTGTCCCGAAACTTACAGAATGTTTCACCCGGTATATGCCACAAATCTGCCTCGGTCCAAGGCACATTCCCAACCGAGTTGAAGACGTGAAGGGCATTCGAATTGCAGCGTCAATTCCTTTCTCAATTTTTAATATTTTTGGGGTCTTTTTGCAATATTTTGAAATTATTCCTAAACCACTTTATAAATTTCATTTGCAGATTTACTAAGAGGGGATACACAACGACAAACATCATTAGATAAATTTCCACACAATTAGATAGGATAATTCCCAACACACACTCTACACACTTTTTACACACACTAGCTTAGATTAGTTAATTGCTTTTAAATTTCCATAGATTAGAGTTTAATTTCTATTGCCCAATAGATATCTAGCTTAGATCATTAGTTTATTTCATTGTAATTTCAATTTCAAGCAAGGATTGAAGGATTTTGTAAGAATTGCAAGTTTAATTTAAGTTTTGAAGATTTTCAGTGTCATCTCTCTCATCTTGCTTTTATTTCATTGTAATTGGTATGGATTTCTTATTTTTACTCTTGATTGCCATGGGTATTGTTGAATTGATGATGATTGGCTAGATCATTTGGTGCTTGGGTGTGATGATCCATTGATGATTTGATTATGGTGATGATGTGATTGGATTTCCTTGTTGTGAGAGATTGATTATCTCTATGTGTTTTGCATGATTTGATTGCTAGATTGAGTTTTGATCCTTTGTTAATTGATTTAATTTGCTCAAAGATATTTGGTTTATTAAATTGATGCTTAGGTGTTAGACTTGGTTTTGGTGATTGAATTCAATATTGGATTAACGCAAGGAGACTTGGTTAATTTTCATTAGAACCTACATAGGGATACGTAATCGCTTGATTGTTAATTGGGTAATTAGTGAGGGGGCTTAGAGTGTCGTCTCTAAGACAATCTACGTGCTTATTGTGTGCTCTTCCTAGGCTTATCCAAAGACGGTTGAGTGCTTCATACGTGATTGACCTTATCATTCTCTTGCGTGTGGTTATCCGGTTGTGTTTGATCCGTGATCGGTGATTCTTTGGTGAATTGCACCTGAGCACTCTCTTCTCCTTGATATTTGTCTCGTGTTACTTGCTTTCTAGTTCATTGCTTTTTATTTGCTTGCTATTTAGTTAATTGTTCTTGCTTGTTTGTTGGTTTTATTTGTTGATTTTAGTTTATTGCAATATCCCGTGTTTGGCTCGATAAATCCGCAAAGCATATAGTTCTAGGGATCCTTGCTCTCCTAATTCTCGTGGGTTCGATAACTGGTTGGTCGAAATTATTTGCTACGATAAAATGACGACAATCATTCATGAGGGTAAAGAATTGGATATATTCATAGTGATTGGAAAAGGGGGTGAGTCTAATGTTCAATTGGGAAGTAAAATGATAACTCTAGGGATAGTGATTCTAGTCTAGTAAATGAAGCCGAGTCTTGTGACAAAGTGTGGCAAATGACTTGGTTGATAGTGATGACAGTATGGACGAGGAGTAGGAATGGGCGGAAGGGGTTTGTCATGGTGAGGGAGTGCGAGGATGATTTAGTTGTTGATGATTCGGGGAGGAAAATTGGTAGAAAGTGGGGAGGATTTCAATAGTAGCAGGAACTCTTATAGTAATAATTATGGTCATGGGTATCTTATTTACAAGTACACTGTATAATCCACATATAAACATGGTTTTTAGTAACAAGAAGGAGCTAATTGATGTTATACATTCAAATATTGTAGTAAAAATAAAGGTAAGATGGCAAAAATGATAAGAAAAGGGTTTATATATGCTAACTCATGTGTTGGGGATGGGTGGAACTTGCATGATTTTAATATTTTTTTATAATTTGGTATCCGGCCTAAGGACCGACTAATTTGGAGGATCAATCCCATCGTCCACAAGTGGGGGCCCCACTTAAAGCCGCAGCAAAGCTCGTGATGCATCGGCCCATCTCGAGAGATTGTTCGCACCCAAAGAGTTTCTAACCTCATACCTATAGAGCATCACACCCCTAAGCCTCAAGCCCCACCACTAGGCCAACCCCCGGGGTTGTTGCATGCTTTTAATATACCCGAGGAGGCCACATTCCAAGTCGATCTATCATCCTATACATTTTTAAGAGGCTTACCATGTGAAGAGTATTAAGTCAAGATGGTTAGGTGGTAGGTATGGATACATGTTTATAAATGATAATGAGAAAAATGTCTCAACTTTCATGAAGGACATCTCATATGAACTAGGGGTGGATATTACACACCACCAGTCTCAGAGATGCAAAATATTATCACTAAAGGATCAATATTCTAATGTGGATGATCGTCAAGCTTTTATGGTCTTGTGCAAAGATATAAGATCAAATCCTGGATCCACAGTCATTATAGGCATTAGTGATTCTTTTAAGTGCATGATTTGATGTGTGTTTAGATATATACTTGTGCTAATTTCATCGCATTATTCATCTTGATTGATATAATTGTGAGTCTAATAGTCGAGAAGGGTAGTGTTGCATTTGTTGCAGGATTTTGCATGGATAATGTGAAGAATGGGAAAGGCAAAGAAGTGAGGGTCGAAACGCAACGAGAATCAGCTGAATCGGAGCTCGGGAGTTCGAGTTACGAACGTGTGAGCGAGAATGGCACCAACTCGAGCCGAGTTGACTCAACTTTGGCCGAGTTGGAGGGGGAAAAATGTTCCGAATGCATTGCGGCCAAGGAAAAAACCAACTCGACCCGCTTTATTTGAACTCGAGCCAAGTTGGTTCAACTCGAGCCGAGTTGGAGGCTCCAGAAGATTTCGCCCAAAAATCCTGCATTCAACTCGGCTCGTTATCGACCAACTCGAGCCAAGTTGGTTCAACTCGAGCCGAGTTGACACAGAGCCTACGCGATTTTCTTTGAGTTATCTGATTTTTGAAGGACCTAGGTGCGATTTTCGTTATTTTAACTTTGCCCTCAATATAAATACCCCCTATTTCACCGATGGAGGAGAATTAGATACTTAGAGCACATTACACACTTAGATAAAATTCCTTAGTTCCAAATTCAACATTCCTTCACACACACAAACACATAGTGATAGGTGTTCTTCCAATTTTGATAGATTTTCATTACCCAAGTGTAATAGCTGATAGAATTGATCATTCAAGTTGTATTAGACTCCATCAAGGTGAATTCTACCATTTATATCAAGTATTGTTTATTGATTTCAACATGTTCATGTCTTCCCTTTACTTAATGTTCATGGGTTTCTTTCAATTAGCTATGATTGGCTAAATTACTTATGTGCTTGGGTGTAATGATCCTAGATGAGTTGATTTTGGTGAATTGGTGATTGGGTGTTCATTTGTTGTGGTGATTACTTGTCTTAATGATGCTTTGAATGATTTAATTACTTGGGTGAGCTTTGATCTTGTGTTTATTGATTTAATTAATACAAGGATACTTGGTTGATTGAATTGATGCATAGGTGTTAGGTTTACTTGTGTGATTGAAGTGGATATTTGGTTAACACAAGGATACTTGGTTAATTAATTAGAACCTCATTAAGGCACATTGATTACTTGTTGTTTGCTTGTAATTAGTGAGGGGGTGAGAGTGTCGTCTCTTACATTCCTGCGTATTTAATTGATCATTTAGAACCTAGGCTTATCCAAAGACGGTTTTATTTGAATTATTTGTTGGTTATCCCTATGATCCCTCTTGAATGAACACTTGATTGTTGATGATCTGAAATTGACGAGTCTTTGGTAATTTGCACCCGAGCACTACTATTTCATCCTTGGTAATTCTTTGTTGATTGCTTTGTTTAATTTCTTGTTGAATTTGTGTTGTTCTTTTGTTGCTTTAATTTTGAAATCTTGACTAGCCGCTATAATTCTCGAAAACGTGGTATTTCATGGCTTCACTTTATTTCTAGTCTCTTGGGTTCGATATTTTGTTTGGTTGAAAATTTCTTATCCACTAAAATACTACGATCAAAATGGCGCCGTTGCGGGGACTAGTTAAGTGTGTCTAGGTGAAACTTGAGATTTCGTTGGATAGATTTACTAGTGGCATTTATTTCTGTTGTTTTGTTATTTTTGTTTTAAGAATTTGATACTTGGTCTCTTTTTGGTAGGTGCTTATTCGAACTTTGAAAATTGATAACGAAGCTCAACCAAGAAGAAGAAATCGAAGAAGGAACCGAAGGGTTGTTGATAGAGAAATGGAAGGGGATCCACCCCCACATAGGGAGGGGTTGCTAATGAAGGAGGAGAAGGGAGATAAATATTCAAGGCATCCATGTAGAATTGAGAGGTGCCCAACCTCAAAGAGAAGAGATGGTGCACCAAAATCCACCAAATCCCCAAAATCCTTACCCTTACCCTTACCCTTACCCTTACCCCTATCCATATCCATATCCACCACCTCCAATTCAAGGCCAAAATCCATATCCATACCCACCTCCATATCCACCATATCCTCCATATCAAGACCAAAATTACATTGCTCCATACAATCCTCCACCACCACCTTTGCCTAATAATCAAAATCCACAAAATCCCCCACCTCAAAGAGAAGGTAGACCCATTCGTGCTTATTTTGAGCCTCAATTACGGAATATTATGATGAGTTAGCTAGGCCGAATATCCAAGCTAATAATTTCGAGATCTCACCAGCTATGATCAAGCTTCTCATGGAGAATCAATTTGAGGGAAGAGATGGGATAGATGATCCTCACAAGCACTTGGATAGATTCTTGGAGCTAGCGGATACTATGAAGTTCAATGGTGTTACCGAGGACGCTAAGAAGTTGAGGATGTTTGCATTCACCCTCACGGGAAAGGCCAAGCAATGGCTTAGCAAAACCTTACCGTCGGGGAGCGTGCATACGTGGGAGGAGATAAGTCAAAAATTTTTGCTCAAATTCTATCATCCTTCTCGAACAGTCCAAGCAAGGAATGAGATTGCGGTTTCAAACAAAAGCCAAAGGATAGTATCAAGGATGCGTGGGAACGCGTTTCAACAATTTATTGATTTCGTGTCCCCAACACGGCTTTCCGGAGGAGCAAACCATATGCTTCTTTTATTGTGGAGTGGATGAAGCATCTCAACTACATTTGAATGCATGTGCTAAGGGGGACTTCTTATTCTTGACCTCACAAGAAGCCATTGAGATTTTAGATGGTGTAGCCAACAATGCCTCCCAATGGAACACCAATCAAGGCCCCAATCAAAGAGTAGCCAATATGGAGCAAGGAGACTTAATGAAGTCTATGATGATGACACTTATTGATAAGGTGAGCTCACTTACCGCCAACCAACAAAGAGATGTCACTTCTCCTCCAATGATGCAAGATGGGCAAGCTCTTAATCAAGTTGGGCCATGTGAAGATGTAAATTATATGGGAAGGCAACCTCAAGGAGGATATCAACAAGTCTACCAAGGAGAGAAGCAATTCAATCAAGGGCAATTCCGACCCCGTATCAACAAGGAGGTCAATCTTCTTTTCAACAAGGAGGCCAATTTGCTCAAGGGAACAACTCCTATAACTCAAATGTCCGTAAGAATGAAAACTTTTCATATGCAAATCCTAAGGCCGCCGTACAATTTCCACCCGGATTTGATCCGGAGCTAAACCGCCTAATGGAGAAGGAAGCCTTCAACGGATGATTTGTTAGCCTTGTTGATCAAGAAGACGGAAGAGAAAGATGCTAAGCTCGAAGCAAGATTTGATAAGATGGAAGCAAGGCTAGATAAGATGGAAGGCTTGTTTGGGAGCCAAATTTCTCAACATGGTCACCAACTCAAGACCCTTGAATTCCAAATGGGTCAATTGGCTAACACTTTGGGGAATTTGCAAAATAAGGGGAAGATGGTCACCAACTCAAGACCCTTGAATTCCAAATGGGTCAATTGGCTAACACTTTGGGGAATTTGCAAAATAAGGGGAAGTTTCCTTCAAATACCGAGGTGAACCCAAAAGAGCAATGCAAGAGAATTCTATTGAGAAGTGGTACTAAGTACGATGGACCATCAATGCCAAGATCCGGGAGTTTGAAAGGGAGAATTCTCATGAGAAGAAAGAGATTGAAGAAGAGGGTGGTGAAGAGGAAGAAAACGAGTTTGAAAGATTTGATGAAGATGAGGAGGAAAAAGGGATGAGGAAGGAAGAAGCCTTAATAAAGAAGAAGGAAAAGGTGCTAGAAAAAGGGAGTGTTCAACTCGAATTCCAAAGTGGAAATTGGCCAAGGAGTTGAGAGAAAGAGAAGAGCATGTGCCTTGTGATAGATGGGGAGTGCCCAAGACACCAATTCCACCTCCTTTCCCAAAAAGGTTTATGAAGCAAAAGATGGAGGAAAGATTTGCTAAATTCCTAGAAATCTTCAAAAAGATTCACATCAACATACCTTTTGCCGATGCCTTGGAACAAATGCCACACTACATGAAGTTCCTCAAAGATGCGATTTCCAAGAAGAAGAGGCTCCAAGAGCATGAAACGGTGAGTTTGACGGAGGAGTGTAGAGCCTTGCTCCAAAAGAGTGTGCCACAAAAGCTCAAAGATCCGGGGAGTTTCACCATTCCTTGTGAAATTAGTGGAAGTGATACAATATGGGCGTTATGTGATCTTGGAGCAAGCATAAACCTTATGCCTTACTCTATTTACAAAAGGCTTGATCTCGGTGATATTAATGAGGTCTCTATGACACTCCGGTTGCCGATCGATCAATTAAGAGGCCTAGAGGAATGGTTGAGGACGTGCTTGTGAAAGTGGATCGTTTCATCTTCCCGGACTTTGTGATTTTGGACATGGAAGAAGATCAAGATGTGCCTCTCATTTTGGGACGACCGTTTCTTGCAACGGGGAGGCGATGATCAATGTGAAAGATGGAGAGCTTAAATCGTGCTTCAACAATGAGGATATCAAGTTTTCTATCTACAAGACGTTAGAGAAGAATGACCAAGCGGAGAGTGTTAGCTTTGTTAGCTTAATTACGGGGTCTTTCAAGATTGTAGGGGCAAAGTTGATGAGAAAATAAAGGGATGTGATCAATAGAAAGGGCAACCAAAATTTCTACCCTTGAAAATAGAAGGAGAGGAGGTGCCTAAATTGGAGGAAAAGAAGGACAAGCTCAAACCTCTACCCGATCACCTTCGGTATGCTTATCTAGATGAAGAAATGAGGTACCCGTGATTGTTTCTTCTACTTTAAGTGCTAATGAACTTGAGAAATTATTGCATGTGCTAGCTAGGAACAAAGGTGCTTTGGGTTAGTGTATTGATGACTTGAAATGGATTAACCCATCTATTTGTATGCATAAAATAAGGGTAGAAGAGGGTAGTAAGGCTATAGTGCAACCTCAAAGACGGGTTAACCCTTTAATTCAAGAGGTGATTAAGAAAGAGGTGATTAAATTCCTTGATTACGGTATGATTTTTCCTATTAGTGATAGCCTGTGGGTATCTCCTTTACATGTGGTGAGTAAAAAGGGAGGGATGACGGTGATTACCACCGACTCCAACGAGGTCATTGCTACACGGGTAGCGACCGGGTGGAGAGTGTGCGTAGATTATAGAGAATTGAATAAGGCTACATGCAAAGACCATTTTCCCCTTCCCTTCATGGACCAAATGTTGGATCGTGTGAGTGGACATGCATTTTATTGCTTTCTCGATGGTTATTCGGGGTACAACCAAATCATGATTGCCCCAGAAGATCAAGAGAAGACTACATTTACATGTGCTTATGGAACGTATGCGTGGAAGCATATGCCATTTGGATTGTGTAACGCTCCCACAACATTTCAACGTTGCATGATGTCTATCTTTCATGATATGATTGAAAATGTGATGGAGGTATTTATGGATGATTTTTCAGTTTTTGGAAGTTCCTATGATGTGTGTTTAGCTAATCTTGAGAGTGTCCTTAAGAGGTGCCAAGAAACTAACCTTGTCCTAAATTGGGAAAAATGTCATTTTATGGTAAGGGATGGGATAGTTCTTGGCCATCATGTGTCTCATGCAGGAATACAAGTGGATAGAGCCAAGGTTGTGGCCATTGAGAAGCTCCCTCCACCCACAAACATCAAGGGAATCCGTTCTTTCCTTGAACATGCCGGATTTTATAGGAGATTTATAAGGGATTTTTCCAAACTCTCTAAACCTCTTTCACGTTTACTTGAGAAGGATGTTCCTTTTGAATTTAATGATGATTGCTTGTTTGCTTTTAGGGCTTTGAAGGAAGCATTGATTTCTACACCTATCCTTGTGGCACCAAATTGGGAGGAGCCTTTTGTGGTGATGTGTGATGCTAGTGATTGGGCTATGGGTGTAGTGTTGGGACAAGTGAGGGAGAAGAAGTTTCGAGCCATTTATTATGCGTCCAAGACATATTCAACTCTACCCAACTCAATTACACTACAACGGAGAAAGAGCTCTTAGCGGTGGTGTATGCGGTGGATAAATTTTGACCCTACCTAGTAGGTGCGAAAACTACCGTTTATACCGACCATGCGGCCATAAGGTACTTGATGACAAAGAAAGACTCTAAGCCAAGACTTATCCGGTGGATTCTACTCCTACAAGAATTTGACTTGGACATCAAGGATAAGAAGGGGAGTGAAAATGTAATCGCCGATCATTTGTCACGGTTAGAGCATGATGAAGGGTATGATGAGGGAGGTGGTGAAGTGAAAGAGGAGTTCCGGATGAGCATTTATTTGCTATCAAAACCAAGGAGGATGGAGAAGAAGGGCCATGGTACGCGGATTATGCTAATTGCCTTATAGTAGGAAGGTTGCCCTATGACTTGAAACAACATGAGAAGAAGAAATTCTTGAAGGATGTGAAGGATTACTTTTGGGATAACTCCTTCTTGTACAAGAAAGAGGTTGATTCAATTATTAGTAGATGTCTGCCTCAAGAGGAATGGGAAAGTATAATGACTCATTGTCATTCATCACCTTGTGGAGGACATTATGGAGGGAAAAAGACCACTTTTAAGATTCTTCAATCAGGTTTCTACTGGCCAAAAATGTTCAAGAGTTGCAAAGATTTTGTGATGAGGTGTGACAAGTGTCAAAGAAGTGGGAACATATCGAAGAGAGATGAGATGCCATTGAACAACATGCTTGAAGTTGAATTATTTGATGTTTGGGGCATGGATTTCATGGGACCTTTTCCTAATTCCTTTGGCAATGAATACATTTTGCTAGCCGTGGATTATGTCTCTAAATGGATTGAAGCGGTTGCAACAAAGAACAATGATGCCAAAACCGTGATCGAGTTTCTAAAGGGGAACATTTTTGCAAGATTTGGTGTGCCAAGAGCATTGGTGAGTGATGGGGTAGCCACTTCGTGAACAAATTGTTGGCTAATGTTTTAACTAGTTATGGAGTGTCACACAAGGTTTCCATACCTTACCATCCTTAAACAAACGGACTTGCCGAAGTGTCTAATCGCCAAATTAAAAAGATCTTGGAGAGAACGGTGAGCACTTCAAGGAAGGATTGGTCTAAGAAGTTAAATGACGCATTGTGGGCTTACCATACGACATTCAAAACTCCTATTGGGATGTCTCCTTATAAATTGGTGTTTGGAAAGGCATGTCATTTACCGGTGGAGTTGGAGCATAAGGCGTATTGGGCTACTCGAAAGGTGAATTTGGATAATGATTTGTGTGGTGAGAAGAGGATTTTGCAACTCCATGAGCTTCAAGAATTTAGGGAGAATGCTTATGAAAATGTCAAATTGCTCAAAGAGATGATGAAAAAATGGCATGACCAAAGGATCAAGAGAAAGGAGTTTAAGGAAGGTGATAAAGTGCTTTTATTCAACTCCCGATTGAAGCTCTTTTGGTAAAACTCAAGTCTAGATGGAGTGGTCCGTTTGTGGTTGTTCAAGCATTTCCTAATGGCCACGTTGAATTGATAAATGAGAGAGGTGATAAGTTTGTTGTCAACGGTCATAGAATCAAGCATTATCTTGTACCTTCTCAAATTGGCCTTGTGGATGAGCAATTTTTAGAGGGAAGTTGAGCAACTCACACTCCGTCCGGCATAGAACGTTAAAAATAGCGCTAGATGGGAGGCAACCCATTTTTTTTTCTGGCTTTCTTTGTTCCTTTGTTTGTTTTTGTTTTAATAAGTGTGTTGTGTTTGTGATAGGTGTTGGATTGTGCTTCGAGGGAATTAACGTGCGTTAAGAAGCTTGGGGGTATCGTTGGTGCAAATTTTGAGACATGATAAGTGAGTTTTGGGTAAGCAACCCCGGGCTCGAACTTAGACTTGTTTGCAATGTCTAAGTTTGGGGGATTTTGTTTGTTGAGCACTTGACATTGCACCGGCGCACACGGGTTTATATGACCGCACGCAGTGCACTACCCGTTCTTTTTTATGGTATTGAGGTTTTTCTGTGTGTATGGAAATGATTAATGTTGCTTAGGATTGGGCTTGTGAGATTGATGATGATGCTAATTAATTGTTTGGGGATTTTATGCTTGAAGTGCAAATTTTATTGTATACTTTTTGCCCAAAATTTTTAATTCTTTGAGCAATAAAAAGTTTGGGGGTATGATCGGTTTACAATTCCATTTGCACGCATATTGTGTAGTTTGCGTTTCATGCAGGAAAAAATGGTAAAAAAGAAGGAAAAATTTTGTGGTGGATCAAAGGGTCAACTCGGCCCGAGTTATGGCCAACTCGACCCGAGTTGAGGCGTAATCATCCGTGAAGGTGTCGGCAGCCAACTCGACTCGAGTCGTGCCAACTTGACCCGAAGTTGGAAAGTCAACTCGAACCGAGTTGATGCAACTCGACCCGAGTTGAGGGGGCGTAAGCAGGTAACTCGGCAGCCAACTCGACCCGAGTTGGGCTTGACGGGTTTTAAAATCGGTTTTTGACTTTTTTAAGTCAGTTTTCTCTCCTTTTTCTCACACTCTTCTTCATTATTTCAAACTCAAATTTCCCCATTCCTTTCAAAAGAGAACACGCACGCCCTTCTCTGTCTCTCACTTGGTTCTTCACCGAACAACTCGGATCGAGTTAATTCCCTAGGTATCAAGTTTAGTTTTTCACTTCCCATTGAACAAGAGGTATGTTTCCTACTCTATTTCATCCATTGTTTAGGATTGGAAGTTATCTATGTGAATTTGTGAAGAACCCTAGAATTGGAATTTTGGGGCTTTTATTTGTGGGGCCAATTGATGCTTAATGTGACCTATTTGTGATGAATTTGTTGTTTTTAAGTGATGGGTTTTCCAATTCTTGTGTCAATTTGATATGGGTATGCCAAATTTTTGTGGAATTAGAAAATTTGAAGCCTTAGGTCTCATTTTTGCTAAATTTGGAATAGAGGGAATTTGTTAAAGTTGATGGATAATTCTTGTTTAATTTGTGATGAGGAATTACTAATTGGTGAATATGCATGATGGGTGCTTTCAATTTCAATCCAATTGGGTAATTTTGTATCTCATAGGTTAGGCTTGGAATTTGATATATTGTTGTTGAGAATGGAGAAGTTGTGAATGTCTTGAGATAATTAGAACAATTGATTGGTAAATTGCTTAATTGTGAGATTTTTACATACCCCATTGTGAATTTTGTTTGTAATGAAATTTTCGTGGGTTGAAGTTGTGAAGATAGATTCTTACATGCCTTGTTGCTAGATTTGTTAACTTGAAAGATATGTTTAAATTGCATAGTTCTAGCAATAGGTTGAGGTTGTGAGAATTTCATGATTATGCTTGATATGTTGAGAAAATTTAAAGACTAGCCTAATATCCTTGTTTGAATAGGAAATGCCGCCGAGGAGAAGAGAAAGGGTACGAAGAGACATTGAGGATATGGAATTCACTGAGGAAGTCCGTGAATGCATAGATTATGATTGTTCAAGGGGTGTAGACGGACTCCTCCGAATTTGGCATAGACTTTGGAGTAGACGGATACAAGTATGTCGGCAGATTTATCGAGCTTACCCAAATGTCCATTAGAGCAACAAAATATTACGATGAGGCATGTGTTGAGGCGCTCGGGATAAGAGAGGAAGTGGAAGGACTGTTTGAAAGGATAGGATGGAAGAACTTTCTCGGAATTAGAGAGCCGACTTATGAGCCATTGGTCATGGAGTTCTTGAGCACATTAGAAGATGCGATTTTTGGTGATAATGATAGACGAAATGGGATTAGATTTAGACTCGAGAACCAAGACCGATTTCTGTACTTGTGGGAAATTAACAGGATTTTTCATACGAGAGAAAGAGCCGGACGTGACCGAACATGATAATCTAAATGATGGGGATTTTTGGAAGAAGATTGCAGGGGTTAATGAGTATGACAGCCGGCATACAACCCATGTCGCCAAGGCATCTTTGATTAGGAATCCGCATTCCGTTATGTGCAACGGGTTCTATCTCAAAACTCAGTATATGCTAGGCATGAAATTGGAGAGTCGTTAGAGAAGATGAGCTAATAGTCATGTCCAAGATGGCCAGTGAGTGTGAAGCAAACTTTGCGGAGTCTCTAACTTATCGGTTTTGGCGGCAAAGAGCACCTGTCAAGAATATCCAAATAGGTGGATTAATAAACCTTTTTGCTCAGCATTTCGGTATGGTGGATTTTGGTGAACCAATTAAGGGCGAGACTCGATTAGATTTGGGGTCCTTGATGCGATCAAGGATGATTGTAAGAAAGAAAGGAGTCCTATGCCTTAAGCTCGAAGATGATAATGCATTTCCACTTCCAAAGCCGGAGCTTACAGGGGTACTTGGTGATGATTTGAGAAATTGGCAACTATCCTCGCAAGCCCATAGAGATTGGATTAGCACACTTGACGATGCCCCGGAAAGACAGAAGAGAAGAAGAGATGTGCCGGAGTCATCAAGAAGGAATGACACGAGAGGAGAGAGAAGGCTGGAGAGGAACCATCTATGGGACATCAAGAGGAACCACCAGCTAGAGAACCTCCGCCCGAAGACAAATCGTGCAAACATATCAAAGGAGGACTGATCTACAAAACTTGACGAGGGGAGTGGAACGACTTAATTTGAGGATGACGGGAGTCGAAGAGCGTCAAGAGAGGATCGAGACCATGCTTTTGGAGCAAGTAAGACGCAAGAAGCCATGTACAATTGGCACTTGAGTCAAGGACATTTCCCGCCATATCAACCACCACAATGATGAAGTTGATCGTGTGAATTCCAGAGTACCTTGTGGTGGTACTTCCTTTGTTTTACAATTCTATGATTGTCGTGATATTTCCCCTTGTGACTTGATAAACTGTAGACCTTTTGATTATCTTTTCTCCAACTGATTTTCGATTTGTGGGTTGTATGGATTTGATGTTTAACATTACTTGTTCTTAATTGTGGTTTAATTGTTGATTTTTAAGTTAAACTTGATGTGGTGAATTTTATTTGGAAGAATTGAGCATGTGAATTTGGTGATCATAGTGGACTTTTCATGAGTGAAATTGGTGATCTTGTGATTTGAATTGGAGGTTAAATCAAGTTAGGGTGTGATTTAGTCATTGTAGCATGTACTTTTGTGGGAACTTGGTTTATGAGAGCATGTGTCTACCATAATAAACCAGGGATTTTTAGCCGTAAATGGGTATACATTTAACCCGATTTTGTTCTTGTGTGATGTCGTCCATGTGGTCATGATCTAGAACTTGCCCTTTGTCTCATTTGAAGCTTGTCTAGGTCTAAATTGTTGAAAGTGATAAGAGGCATTTTTCTTTGTAAAAATTGAGTTACTTAGCCAAATTGTATCCCCACCAATTGATGAATTCCATAGTTAGCCAACTTGAGCTTTGAATCCTATTTTCTTTGGCTAGCCATGTTAAATTCAAACCATCTGTCTATCTTAATGAGCTTTTGTCCCTATGATTAGTAGAGCATGAATTGTTGACAAGAAATGGTGAATGAAAGTGTTAAGTGTGGTGGTGAGATTTGCTAAGAAAGATGAGAAAGAAAAGAAAGAAAAAGGGGTTGAGAAGCAAATTGAATTGTGTGAGAAATGATGAAAAAAGTGGAAAAGAAAGAAAAATTCAATTATGTGCTTGAAAGTGCAAATGGTGAATAAATGATGTGGTGTTGTGAAGTGCTTTGAAAGAAAGAAAAAGTAAAAGAGGATGATTGTTGAAATTGAAGTGAAAGTTTGAATTGAATTGTATGAGCAACATTCATTGTTCTACTAATCTTGAGTCACTACTTCCAAACTTCCCACCATGTCCATAGAGCCAACACTACAACCCATAAAAGACCTCTTTGATTCAATGAATAAGGCCTAGTAAAAGGTCGGGAATTGAGATTTTTGGCAAGCATATGGTATTGTGAGTATGTGGATTGACTACTTGAGTGCATATCCTGTCCTATACACTTTTGAGTGATGAGCGTGAAACACATATCCTGTGAGTTGGTAGTTTCCATGCTCAAATTTACCATTGTTGAAGCAAAATGCATGTGAAGGTGATCAGTTACTCTCTAGCTTGATGATTCATTTGAGGAAAGTCACTTGATTGTATGATTTACTTGATTAGTCCACTGCATTTGTGAACCTATGAACGATATTTTCCCTTTGATCAATTATTTCTTTGCTTGGGGACAAGCAAATCTTTTAGTTTGGGGAGTTGATTAGGGTGATATAGTGCATGATTTGATGTGTGTTTAGATATATACTTGTGCTAATTTCATCGCATTATTCATCTTGATTGATATAATTGTGAGTCTAATAGTCAAGAAGGGTAGTGTTGCATTTGTTGTAGGATTTGCATGGATAATGTGAAGAATGGTAAAGGCAAAGAAGTGAGGGTCGAAACACAACGAGAATCACCGAATCGAGCTCGGGAGTTCGAAAGGTTACGAACGTGTGAGCGAGAACGACACCAACTCGAGCCGAGTTGACTCAACTCTGGCCGAGTTGGAGGAAAAAATGTTCCGTAATGCATTGTGGCCAAGGAAAACCAACTCGACCCGTTTCATTTGAACTCGAGCCGAAGTTGGTTCAACTCGAGCCGAGTTGGAGGCTCCGAAGATTTCGTCCAAAAACCTCGCATTCAACTCGGCCGTTATCGGTCAACTCGAAAGCCGAGTTGACCAACTCGAGCCGAGTTGGTTCAACTCGAGCCGAGTTGACACGAGCCTCGCGCGATTTTTGCTGAGTTATCTGATTTTTGAAGGACCTAGGTGCAATTTTCGTTATTTTAACTTTGCCTTCACTATAAATACCCCCTATTTCAAATTGATGGAGGAGAATTAGATACTTAGAGCACATTACACACTTAGATAAAATTCCTTAGTTCCAAATTCAGCATTCCTTCACACACACAAAGAAGCCATTATGAAAAATTATCAAGGTACGAAAGATATGGATTTTGATGCATTTGAGTAGATAATTTTTTTTTTTAGACATGGAGTAGATAATTGAATACACTATGTTTTGGTTTTATAATTGATCTAATATATGTGTACAAGTGGTTGGAGTGATGAATGATGTTGATTAGTGTGTATAAATGGTTGAAGTGATAAATTTGTTAATTTGTTTGTAAATTAGGCTCCTAAGCAACCGTGATGCGATGCAATGTGGTTTCTACGTACTCCGATATATGAGACAAATAACTCAATTTGATGGACCATTTGATGTTGTTTCACTATAGTCGTTGGCAATATTATTGTGCTTTGACAAAAATTATCTCTTCGTAATATAATTTTAATTATTATGTAGTTTTTTAGTAGTAATATGTATGTATGTTATTTTGTAGTTCTTGGAGAAAACGTACACGTAATGAAATTGATGAATTGCGGTCGGAGTGGGCTCAATTTGTTCAATTATATGTCATCGAGTAGTAATCATTGTCGTGTATTTTCACTTTTGAATTGACTTTTGAATTAATCAGTATAAATATTGACTTTTGGATTGATGATGAAAATTAATGCATTTTGCATTTTTCTTTTTATTGAGTAAATTTTATTGGTTTATTTTAAGAATTAAAATGAATATGGAATAATTTAGAGAAAAATGTATAATACAAATAGATAACATATATATTTGTAAAGCATAATATATATATTCGTTATCTATACTAAAATAGATAACATATATAGTTATAAATAGATAATGAGATATATATAGTTATCTTTTCTAGAATAGATAATCGGATATAATAATTAATAGATAACAAATATATTTAGTTATCTTTTAAATGAATACATAATGTATATATATAATAATAGATAACAAATATTTTCTGTTATCTTTTTATAGAATAGATAACATATATATATTAATACATAATGTATATTTTTAGTTATCTTTTTAACGAATAGATAACGGATACAAATAATAATAGATAACAGATATTATCTGTTATCTATGTGCGCCCTACTTGACTGCAGAGCGCTCATAGATAACAGATATTTATTGATTTTTTTATCTCGTATCTATGAGCGCTCATAATAGATAACACGCTCCTAGATAACATCAAGTTTATCTACATAGATAACGGATATTATCCGTTATCTATGAGAGAAAATGTAGTAGTGTATGCTAACTCATGTGTTGGGGATGGGTGGAACTTGCATGATTTTAATATTTTTTTATAATTTGGTATCCGGCCTAAGGACCGACTAATTTGGAGGATCAATCCCATCGTCCACAAGTGGGGGCCCCACTTAAAGCCGCAGCAAAGCTCGTGCATGCATCGCCCATCTCGGAGATTGTTCGCACCCAAAGAGTTTCTAACCTCATACCTATAGAGCATCACACCCCTAAGCCTCAAGCCCCACCACTAGGCCAACCCCGGGGTTGTTGCATGCTTTTAATATACCCGAGGAGGCCACATTCCAAGTCGATCTATCATCCTATACATTTTTAAGAGGCTTACCATGTGAAGAGTATTAAGTCAAGATGGTTAGGTGGTAGGTATGGATACATGTTTATAAATGATAATGAGAAAATGTCTCAACTTTCATGAAGGACATCTCATATGAACTAGGGGTGGATATTACACACCACCAGTGCAGTAGATGCAAAATATTATCACTAAATGATCAATATTCTAATGTGGATGATCGCAAGACAAGCTATTATGGTCTTGTGCAAAAGATATAAGATCAAATCCTGGATCCACAGTCATTATAGGCATTAGTGATTCTTTTAAGTGCATGATTTGATGTGTGTTTAGATATATACTTGTGCTAATTTCATCACATTATTCATCTTGATTGATATAATTGTGAGTCTAATAGTCGAGAATGGTAGTGTTGCATTTGTTGCAGGATTTTACATGGATAATGTGAAGAATGGGAAAGGCAAATAAGTGAGGGTCGAAATGCAACGAGAATCAGTGAATTGGAGCTCTGGAGTTCGAGGTTACGAACGTGTGAGCGAACGGCACCAACTCGAGCCGAGTTGACTCAACTTTGGCCGAGTTGGAGGAAAAATGTTCCGTAATGCATTGTGGCCAAGGAAAAGACCAACTCGACCCGCTTCATTTGAAGTCGAGCCGAGTTGGTTCAACTCGAGCCGAGTTGGAGGCTCCAGAAGATTTACGCCCCAAAAATCCTGCATTCAACTCGGCCCGTTATCGGTAACTCGAGCCTAGTTGACCAACTCGAGCCGAGTTGGTTCAACTCGAGCCAAGTTGACACAGCCTGCGCGATTTTGCCGAGTTATCGATTTTGAAGGACCTAGGTGCGATTTTCGTTATTTTAACTTTGCCTTCACTATAAATACCCCCTATTTCAGGTGATGGAGGAGAATTAGATACTTAGAGCACATTACACACTTAGATAAAATTCCTTAGTTCCAAATTCAACATTCCTTCACACACACAAACACATAGTGATAGGTGTTCTTCCAATTTTGATAGATTTTCATTACCCAAGTGTAATAGCTGATAGAATTGATCATTCAAGTTGTATTAGACTTCATCAAGGTGAATTCTACCATTTATATCAAGTATTGTTTATTGATTTCGCATGTTCATGTCTTCCCTTTACTTAATGTTCATGGGTTTCTTTCAATTAGCTATGATTGGCTAAATTACTTATATGCTTGGGTGTAATGATCCCTAGATGAGTTGATTTTGGTGAATTGGTGATTGGGTGTTCATTTGTTGAGGTGATTACTTGTCTTAATGATGCTTTGAATGATTTAATTACTTGGGTGAGCTTTGATCTTGTGTTTATTGATTTAATTAATGCAAGGATACTTGGTTGATTGAATTGATGCATAGGTGTTAGGTTTACTTGTGTGATTGAAGTGGATATTTGGTTAACACAAGGATACTTGGTTAATTAATTAGAACCTCATTAAGGCACATTGATTACTTGTTGTTTGCTTGTAATTAGTGAGGGGTGAGAGTGTCGTCTCTTACATTCCTGCGTGTTTAATTGATCATTTAGAACCTAGGCTTATCCAAAGACGGTTTTATTTGAATTATTTGTTGGTTATCCCTATGATCCCTCTTGAATGAACACTTGATTGTTGATGATCCGAAATTGACGAAGTCTTTGGTAATTTGCACCCGAGCACTACTATTTCATCCTTGGTATTCCTTTGTTGATTGCTTTGTTTAATTTCTTGTCGAATTTGTGTTGTTCTTTTGTTGCTTTAATTTTGAAATCTTGACTAGCCGCTATAATTCTCGAAAACGTGGTATTTCATGGCTTCACTTCATTCCTAGTCCCTTGGGTTCGATATTTTGTTCGGTCGAAAATTTCTTATCCACTAAAATACTACGATCACCTTGTGCAAGATATAAGATCAAATCCTGGATCCACAACATTATAGGCATTAGTGATTCTTTTAAGTGTCCTAGGTTTGATATGTTGTATATTTGTTTTAGGGCAGTGAAAGGGAGGGTTTTCATTGGGCGTAGACCACCGATTAGGGTAGATGGGTGTCATCTTAAGGGACCACGTAAGGGTATCCTATTGTCAATTGTTGGGGTGATACATGTGAGTGGTTTTTTACTATGTTGAAGTTGGATTTAGAAATTATTGATGGTTCTATATGAACCTTCATATATAATAAACAAAAAGTATTGGTTCAGGCTTTTCATAACATTTTTTCCAACTCATTTCATAAATTTTGTGTAAGACATTTACACACAAAGAATACATGAGGAATCCAAGGTTTAGGGCCAAACTTTTACACAGCCTTTGTACAGAGCATCTATGGCCACAAAAACAAATGGGTTTTTGAGGAAAGTTGAATGACATGAGAAGAATTAAGTGAGGTTGTTGTTGCATGGTTGAGTGATAAACCATCAAATGACTGGAGTAGATCTCACTTCAATTGCATTCCTAAGTGTGACATTGTCATGAATAATATGCGTGGGTCTTACAAAAGTAGCATCTTACCGATTAGTGTGAAAATTGCATGATTATTATGTGCTTAATTGTCTCGATTTGATATTATTTTTATGTTAATTCACATTTAATTGGCTAATTACATTTAATTATTTAAGTTGGTGTTTTAAGTGTTAAATTACAAGTTTGAGGCCAACTTTGAGTGCAAATTGAGGATATTTAATGTATTCAAATTAAACGGGCAATTGCATGGTAGAAAGAGGGCCGAAAGACGAGCACGTAGCAAAAAGAATGAGGTCGATCGGAGTTCGTATGAAGAAAATACGGCCGAACGAAGTTGTGGCAAGCAAATCACCCAAAATCGCATACACCCATCGAATCAGCGAATACACCCACAACCCATCCAAACCGCACCCACGATTTTGATAAATACACCCATCGTCGTTCTCAAGCAAATCCGCCATTGCTGCGCAATCCCAAATCATCCAATCTGCAAATCAACAACAACCAGCGCCGACACCCACTCATTTTCCGACCACCACACACCACAATCGGCGCCGCCTCTCTTCACCATAGCCAGTCACCGCCGCCATCACAGAACAGCCCTTCGCCCCAGATTTCCAGCCACTCATCGCCGGCAGCCACCAACAGCCAATCGTCTTCACCACGCAATTCACCCCGCGCCACCCATCAATCACCGTCGCACAACCTCTTCGCCATGAGCCGTCGTCGAAATTCCAGCCCTTGATCTTCATCATCGTTCAGCGCCAATCTCCACGCAACTCGACCCAGCCAAATCTCCCTCGACCCGAGTTGAGGATGGTGAAATCTTCCAAAATGTTTGATGTAGAAACCAACTCGGTCCAGCCTTCTTGTCACTCGACCCGAGTGAAATATTCCAAACCGAGTTGAAGCTTCACAGATTTGCAGCTGCGTGTTTTCTCAAAATTTTAATATTTTGGGCCTTTTTGCAATATTTTGAAAATTAACTCCTAACCCCACTATAAATATCCCACTGATTTTCTAAGGGGGACATATGGGATTCACAATCCCACACACAATACAACACACAAATAGATAGGGAAATACACATAGTTTTACATAGTTGTAGGTGTTCTTCAATTTCTTTTTAATTTCTTGCAAATTAGTGATAGATTTTAATTCAATCAAGTGTATCTACACATTGAAGGTGATACCCATCCTTAATCTCTTTATTCTAATGGTTTATTTCTTTATTCTCATGCTTTCTTCTCCTTTATTTTTTGAGTTTCATGGGTTTTATTATTTCTTTCTTTATTGATATGGGTTTATTTAATTTTATCATGATTGGCTAAATATTTCATGTGCTTGGGTGTATTGACCCTTAGATGAATTGATTTTGGTGATTTTATGATTGGGTGTTCATTTGTTGAGGTGTCTTAATGATGCTTTGTATGATTTAATTACTTGGGTGAGCTTTGATCTTGTGTTTATTGATTTAATTAACGCAAGGATACTTGGTTTATTGAATTGATGCATAGGTGTTAGGTTTACTTGTGTGATTGAAGTGGATATTTGGTTAACTCAAGGATACTTGGTTGATTAATTAGAACCCCATTAAGGCACATTGATTACTTGTAGTTTGCTTGTAATTAGTGAGGGGGTGAGAGTGTCGCCTCTTACATTCCTACGTGTTTATTTGATCATTTATAACCTAGGCTTATCAAGCACGGTTTTATTTGTATTATTTGTTGGTTATCCCTATGATCCCTCTTGAATGAACACTTGATTGTTGATGATCCGAAATTGACGAAGTCTTTGATAATTTGCACCCGAGCAATACTATCTCATCCTTGGTATTCTTTGCTTGGTGTTTCATTTAATTTCTTGTTGATTTTGTGTTGTCCTTTTTGTTGCTTTTAATTTTGCAATCTTGATTAGCCGCTATATCCTTGAAAACGTGCAATTTCATGGCTTCATTTCACTCCTAGTCCTTTGGGTTCGATAAATTTGGTCGCAAATTCTTATCCACTAAAATACTACGATCAAAATGACGCCGTTGCGGGGACTAGTCGAGTGTGTCTAGGTGAAACTTGAGATTTCGTTGGATAGCTTTACTAGTGGCATTTTTACTTGCTTTATTTTATTTTGTTTGTGTGAATTTGATACTTGCTTTGTTTTGTAGGTGGACACTCACTTTTTCTTAGGAGGTTAAATTTCTTAATTGAAATCGAACCTCGAACTTAGCCACCGAAAGAAGACAAGGGTTGTGAAGAGCTTAATTGAGAAGATGGATGGATATAACCAATACCCATGAAATCATTGCTATAATCAAAATGGTATGGTTTATCCTCCACAATATGAAGGTTATGGTTATGATAATGGGAGAAGCTATGAATATGACTATCAAATTCCACGAGCTTCCTCTCATTATCAAGAATAGGGAATCCATGATGTGAGAGCTATCTTGAAGGAGATGCTTAGGATGTTGTTAAAGAGATTTGAGGAAGATAACTCAAGATTTGAAGAAATGTTCCCCTTGTATGAGAGCATCTATGAGACAAAGACAATGGTTGATGCAATGATAGATGGGAACATGGAGATCACCAAAGCTCAACTCAATGTTCTAGTAAGTCAACTCAAAGCTTCTCTATGAAAAGTCGAGAGCATAACCATCATGGAGAACCATCAAGAAAAAGGGGAAGAAGAAAATGAAGAAGAAGAGAAATGGAAAGAGAAAGAGAAAGAAGGGGGTCCAAGCAAGAAGGATAGAATGGACGATTTCCTTGTCGAAAGTGAGGAAGAGGAATGTCCATTGATGGACATGAGCAACATTGAAGAAGAAAATCTAGAAGCACCAAATGAGGAATTGAAGAACGAAATGAGAATTTCTAAACCTTTTAACTCTTCAATTTGTACTTTAATTGAAATTGATGCTTCTATTGATTTTATTTTACCTCTTGTAAACTTTGACTATAGGAAAGAATTGAATAAGTGCTTGGGCATCCTTGGAGAAAAGAAATGGAGAGGGTTATTGGTGAGAAAGAAAGGAGGACAACCATCAATAAAGTGCAAGGATGTGGATGATGGGTGATTGGAGTGTATAGGGTAAGAGTTATTAAGACCAATCAACAAAAATATCGAACCCAAGGGAGAAAATATGCAAACGAGATACAAGGACAAGAGTTCTAAATGGCTAAAGTTGCTACAAGTTTTGAACTAATTCACTACAAAATTGCAAGAATTTAAATGGCAAGATTACACAAACAATTTATCAAACACCTAGAATGCAAGATCAAATAGACTAAAATCAATGGGGGAATTGGGTGCAAGGGATAATCTCCATCAAGGAATCCATGATTAACAAGCTATGATTGTATCCAAATGCAAATCAATCAAATTAGAAAGCATAAACCATCATGAAATTAATCACTCCATTAATATCACAATGCCTAATGTGAGTATCCTTAGTTCTTCCCATCTCTCAATGTAGAAGTCCCCAATTCATACAATCATGCAAAATTGAAACCCGATCAACACCTAATCACATTAGCTCAACTCTCGCCTATTGCTAGGGTGATCAACCATTAATCAAAAGAGACAATTTTTCATGAAGCACAATTAAGAATCACAATTAGGGAGCAATCTAATTCAATTGAACACAATTATCAACAATCATAGCATGAGGCAATCACTTCATCCCTAATTTCAATTATCCCAAGCACAAAGCTATTAGCCCATGGTGCTACAAGCAAAAGCCATGGCTAGAAAATCTAAGAAAGCAATTAACAATCTAATCACTACAAGCAATGAATTAAAGAGATCAAAGGGTAAGAACATCACCAATTAAGCTTCAATAGGCAAAAATAAGAATGATTAATCTTCTACAATGCTTCAATACAACTTCAATTCTTCCCACTTCTCAGCTGCAAACTTCAATTACAATCAATCAATCTACTAATCTAATGATCTAAGTGTAGAATCTATCCAAATTCTAACAATCTAATGCAATTACAAGTAAATTCAAGCTACAAAATGTAAAATTCGCTCAAAGAAACTCCTAGAAATTGCTCTAAACCTGCTAGAATGAATCTCTCCTCTGTTTTGGCTTCCAATGGCTTAAAAACTAAATTTTTCGGTTTTGGGCACTCCTCGAGTCGAGCTTCAGGCCCTCGAGTCGAGGCCTAAGAGTCGCTAACACGTTTCTTTAAAATCTCTCCCGCCTCGAGTCGAGGCTTAACCCTCGAGTCGAGGCTTAACCTCGAGTCGAGGATCCTTCATTTTTCCCATCCCTCGACTCGAGGCTCCTCCCTCGAGTCGAGCTCGCCGCCATTTTGAAATTGTTTCCCTCCAAAGATGAACCTCGAGTCGAGGTCTGTGCACCCTCGACTTCAGCCCAAGACCAGTGGAATTTTTATCGAGAAGGGCTCCTGCCCGACCCCGCTTTTGTCCCGTATATTCGTCTTTTTCATTCTAAGAATACCGGTACTCTCGGTTTGGCAAAATTCCACCGATTTACCCGCAAAATGGGCGAAAAACATCAAAAGCTCACAAAGTAATACTTTTTAGGCAAAAGAGTGATACTTTTCACATTTAGGCACAAAATCACACTTTAGCTCACTTTTTGCACTAAATTTTGCCCTAAAAACATGTATCAATTCACTCCAATCATACCCCAAACTTGAATTGTTGCTCGTCCTCGAGCAACGTAGAAACTAAGAATAAAGGAGTGAATTGATTGCAAGTATGTCACATGGCACCATAGTACGAAAAATAAGACCATAGAACTCATCAATGAACACTTGTATCAATGCAACTATCCACTAGCCATCAAGATGAATCATGTTAAACAAATGCTCAATCAAATACTCAACACATTGCTCCTTCCATGGAGTGTTTCACTCTTCACTCAAGTGTATCAAGGTATAAAGCACTCAATCATCAAATTCGCAAACTAGCACACCATATGCTTGCCAAAAGACTTAATCTCAATCCAAATCACTTGTGATCAATCAAGAATCAAAGAGGTCTTTCTCTAAGGTTGTAATGTTGGTTCTTTGGAAAGGTGGAATGTTTATGGATAAGAGTGACTAAGTAGTAGAGACTTGAATGTAAGCTAATCAATACAAAACACATCTCTTCACTTTTCATCAAGTACACTCTTCCTTTTGAACTTCAATGATCAATCCACCATTCACTTGAGCTTTCTCTTTTAAGCTCACAAATTGAATTTTTCATCTTTTCATGTTCCATTTTTTTCTTCACAATTCAATTTTTCTTTTCACAAATTTTCTTTTTTTTTTATGCTTCAATCATCACTTAGCTCATCATCTTCCCACACTTAGCAATCAAATCACCATCATTAGCCAACATTCAAGCTCAACTAAATATAGGACAAGAAAGGCTCATAAAAATAGGCTAAATGGTTTCAATTTCACTTGGCTTGCCAAAGAATACGAATCATAAGGCTCAACATGGCTTACTAAGGAAATCAAATGTATTTGGTGGGAAAATTTTGGCAAAGTGACTAAACATATCAACATGGCCTCTTATCACTTTCAAGACATCACACAAAGATCAATATCAACAAGTCTAGTGGCAAGTTCTAGCATACAAATCATGAATGATGCACTCACAAAGGATTAATATCAACCGTATAAGATGTACGATTATTAGGCACAAAAGCTCACGGGCTTAACTTGAGCAATGAATTAAGCATCATCATTCACATCCATCTTTACACAATCACTCAAGAAACTAGCTTTAAGCTACAAATCTACTCATGATCATATCAAAATCTCACTAGTCTTGCAAATCAAACTCAGGTGCTCATGTACATAAATCCAAGCATACTCACTACCACATGAATGATACTCAAAAATATGTCAATGAATCCACAATGAAGCTCAAGATAAAGAATATGGAATCATGGAATAAAGAAATCCAAAAGATCATCAAGTCACAATCATCAATAAACAATAAGCTCAAATAGATCAAAGAATTAATAGCATCAATAAAATCATCCATCCAAAACCAATCAAATCATCAAATCATCAAAAGTCAATCACAAGTCAACAAACACAATCACCAAGATAAGAGTACAATCCACCAAAACATAAGCATCTAAAATCTAAGGAGAGGGAATGAGGATAGGGGGTAGCCCTAGTAATCGGAAGGCGGCGGTGGAGGAGGGTAGCTCGGCCCGAAATTCCATGAGCTCATTTGTTGAAGGAGGGCATACATATCATTTTGAGTCTTCATTGATTCTTCTTGCATCCTCCTCGCCTCTTCATTGAACCTACGAGACTCCTCCATCATCCGATACATCTCATCATGTCGGGTCGACTCTCAATGTGCATCCTCCGACTGTCCGCCCACATCTCCTCGGGCCAAGACCCACAACCCGCGAGATGAACTCCCCGCCTCGTACTCTCTACTCCTCATCTCATCCCGCCGGTAGATATTGATCTCTCGGCCGATACTCCTCTTCCATCTCGGACAGCCGCTCTTCTTGCTCCGGCTCCTCGTCATCCTCGTCCTCGACTCAACCTCCTCCGCAACCTCTCGCTCTAACCGCATCTCCATCATCATCGAAGAAGAATCGGAATCGACCACGATCACGACTCCGCCCGATCATCATCATCCCCTCATCTCTAAGCACGTCCCCATGCTCCCTCGTAGGCATCTATGGCATCGGTGTGACGCTGCGACCACATACGCAGTTAATCGTCACAAAAGCCGTGGATCCAAAACCGTCGTCAACCTCTTATTAGGAAGAGGAAACAGGCCACCATGGTGTCGCTGAAAACACCAAGTCCTCCCGTTAGGATGAAAAAGATGTACTTAGTTTTGATGAGTTAAAAGTATAAGACTAGGATGACCACCAAGACAATGTATAGCTAGTCGATGTAAGTGTAATCTTTGTAAATAGACTAAGTATAGGTTAGTAAGATAAGGTTACTCAAAGAAAGTCGATGGAGACAAGGACAGAAAATCGACGATGACAGAGGCGGCATTTGAGAAGGAAGATCAAGACATTCACCAAGGTAAAGAATCGACAGTGGTAAAGAATCGAGACAGTGGTGAAGAATCGGAAGCTAGAAGAGTTAGTCAAATTCAAGAGTTAGTTACAACCAAACAAGAAGCAGCTTCAAGAATTAGTTAATTAGTTACAACCATCAACAAACAAGAACAAGGAAGTTATAACCGTCATCAATGAAGATCTATAAATAGGTTCGTGAGATTCGTAAATTCATATACAAGAGAGAAACCTCGCAATCCAAAGCAATTTAGCACTTGAGAAATCTGAGAATTCAAAGCTCTTTCCACTATCATTTGTATACATATTATTCGTGGAATACACTTAGTGTTCATTCATTTTCCGGTGTTTATAGAACACCATTTTCTTTGTAAATCTTCAAAAGCCAAATAGAGATAGCATCATACTTGTAAGGTCAAGATATACGCTGTAAGTGAAGAAAGTAAGAAAGAAGAAAGGCGTAAGTAGAGTCCCTTCTTCAAGTTGAAGAAGAAGAGTGGACGTAGGATCATTTGATCCGAACCACTATAAATCCTGTGTTGTTTCTTCTTATTGTTTTTACTTGTTTTCATTGATTGTTTCTTGATCACAAAATTCAATATCCGATAAAGTTTTAGATCCTATCTAAATTGAGTTTAATCAACAACTATTTCCACTGTTAAAACCGATTTTGGAGTTGATAGATTATCTAAGCTCAAAAAGTTTTTGATAATCTATTCATCCCCCCTTCTAGATTATCACTAGAGGGCATCCCGTGTTTGTGATTAACTCATTCTAAAGGGACCCAACACCTCCCGATACGGTCCAGTGTCCTCATGCGTCTCATAGTATCTCGTAGTCAAATCTGGACCATCTAGTGCCGCAAGGTTATGAGTCGGGATCCCAAGATGCTCACCTATCGCAGTAATCATCCCACTAAAATTTATCTTCTTGAACTTAGTGCTCGTCGCTCTCTCAAACAAATAATGCAGGTACGCACTGCGAACCTCACTCCATGTAAGAAGCGCCACAATACATATAGCTCTTCGCAGACCACGGCTCCTCCTTCGATCTTGCGAATATGGTACTCGCGAGGATCTTCTCTAAGTATCGGACCACCGGGTTCCGAATGTGTGTGCTCTTAGACTTCCCGGCACAAACTCGGGTTGACTCGGAGCCCTCGAATCGAAATACGCCTCCATAACTTTTGGCGTTGTACTCCTCTCTAATGTTGAGAAAAGATCTATCAGTGGTCAAGAGGTGCTCCAAGTAGCTCATTGATCTCGGCCCAACGTCGCCCGTAATCGCTCCCCATGAGCTCAAAAGTGATCTTTCTTGCAAATTTATTCCTCCTCGCCTTGTGGACTTTGATCGTGCATAAGAACTCAAGAGTGAGTCCAAGATGGGTCCGAGGCCTCTTAGCTAGAAAACCTCCCATGCCTACTTGCTCGAACAATCTCGGGATATCATCTTCAATCCCCATAGAAAGCATGCAATTATGATCAACTAGACGAGTCTTGACCACCTTCTTATACAACTCAAAGATACAAAATGATGTGCTTTCTCCACTTATAGTCATCCCACTGAATTCTCAATTCAACGGGCATTCGGTGTGCAAATCTTATAGCGTCTTCTCTCTCTCGGATCTCAGCATCCGAAAAATTGTGGCCATCTACTCCTCTAAACATGATTCCCGCACGAATAATCCCAATATCACAAATGAGTCCAACAATCAAAATGCGAGCTCAAAATATCACTCTAAACCATGGACGAGTCAACAATTCTACATCCAAACTCAATAACATTCCTAATGACTAGGCAATAAATCCTCAACAAATGATCAACGAGTCAATCAAAGCACATAAACTCAATAGAAGTGCTCAACTAATCCTCAAAATATATGCATACTTATCTAGATGGCTTCACAATAAACACCAAAGAAACTAAGATCAACAAATATTCATGCAATTAAGCTCCAAAATCATATCTCCAAACATGAACCAACTAGCAAGCATTTAGGCAATTAAGCATTACTCACAATCAACTTCTATCATCATTAAAAACCCCAAATTGACCAAATATTCAACAATGCACTAGGAAATCCTATCATGCTCAATAATCACCAAACAAGCCAAATTCACCCATAAACGAGCAACACACAATATATACAATCCTAAACATGCTCCTACAATCCTCAATTAACTCAAAATTCTCCCTAGAGGCTCCATTTTATCAACATCAATCATGCATATCAAGTGTTTGACAAAATGCCCAAATGAAATTCTAATTCAAATTAATTCATGCAATTTCATCAACACCCAAGCATCAATTATACCCCAATCACTAAATTGAAAGCCAAAAGAGAAGAAATTACATACCTTATTGAGGAAATTTGGCTTGAGACGATAAGAACAAGACACCTACGCACCTTCTACTAAAAACCCCAAATTTGGATGAACAAATCCTCAAAATCCAATCTTGGATGCAATACTATGATAATGTGATGATATTATGATGATTAATCGGTGAAAACAAAGAAAATGCTCGAAATTATGAAGGAACGGCGAAAGGGAACATGAAAGGAGAAACCCTCGAGTCGTGACTTCAAACCGAATCACGACTTTTATAACAGACACCAGCCTCGAGTCGAGGGTTAGGCCTCGACTCGAGGAACACCGATTTTTCAAAAGCCTCGACTCGAGACCCTCGAGTCGAGGGATGTGCCATTTCAAAAATTTCTAAGTCTCAATACCTCGACTCGAGGTCTATGCAAGCTCGACCTGGGTCGAGACCATGAAATTTTTGACGATTTTCGGCCCGACCCGACCCCCGAAACTCCTAAAATCGACCTCTACGCCCTAACGAACCCAAATATGCAAAAATTTACCATGTTGGTCCCTCGATTTAAGCCCGGCCGCTCATTCGATCGAGGAGACCGGGTTCTCTTCCTTAATGCTCATTTTCACCAACTTTTAAGCTTTCCTTCCTTCCCAATTCCTTGATTCCTTTTTCAATTCCCTCGTTTGTCAATCTCCGTAGTGAGTATACCTACAAACGGGCATCATTAGTCATCAAATAATCATCAATAAGGGATGCATTTCTAACCTAGACACACACACCCCCAAACTTGAATGAAGATATGCATTCAAAATTAAGTATGGGAATGATACAATTATGCAACCCTTAAATGATATAACAATTAAGCTCAATAACCAAATACACTATCCATCAACTAACATCTTCTCCTAGCATGAGCAATTCCTAAGAATCCAAGGCAAAAATTCCACAAAAAGAACAAAACACAAACACAAAACAAACACACCAAAGCAATAAAACGATGGGTTGCCTCCCATCTAGCGCTAGGTTTAACGTCCTTTGCCGGACGGAACTCAAAGAGTTCACACTTCCCTTTCTTTATCCATGTAGAGACCGGCTTTGTGCTCCACTAGGTGTTCCTTTGCAAAAAGGCAACACCCCCACTTATCTTCTAGGAGTAGCTTTCCTCCTTCTTTGATTTCTTTCACCGTAAGCACCTCCTTTGGTCTTTCAACACCAAGTAGCCGACTCCAATTTGATTCACACCACACCACTTGATCTCCTACTTCAAATTTTTCATCCCTTTTCTCAAATGGTGCCTTTTTCTCAATCAAAACCCCCAAACTTGAGCCATGCTCAAATTTGGTCAACTCTTTCTCACTTTCTTCCTTCTTCTTTTGTTCACCTGGGTCAAGCAAAGGGTTTTATCGATTCCTCCTTCCTACCTTCATCAAGGGAAACACAAGACTTGTTAGAAATGATCTTACAAGAGGGAAGGAAATGTTCATTAACTAAAGGATAAGTAGAAGTAATAGATGTAGAAACTTCCCTTTCAATGGAAGGGCATTCATCAACAATCTCTATGTATCCACATGTTTTCTTCTCTACCTTGCTTTGAGCAACCTCTTCCTCATGTACTCTTGTAAATGTCACTTCATCACCATTTGAGCTCAACTTAAGCTCTCATTTTTCCACATTAATCATAGCCTTGCCCGTTGCAAGGAAAGGTCGACCAAGAATGATCGGTGCCTCAAGTTCCTCCTTCATGTCTAATACAATAAAATCCACCGGGAATATGAGTTTACCAACCCCTACTAACACATCTTCAATTATCCCAAATGGTTGAGCATATGATTGATCCGCTAATGAAGATTGATGTTCGTAGGAATCACCTCCCCTAAATCCAATTGCTTGAACACGGACAATGGCATCACATTAATACTAGCTCCTAGATCACATAAGCCTTGAATGTCTACCTTCTCTCCAATCTCACATGGGATAATGAAGCTTCCCGGATCCTTCTTCTTTTGTGGCAAGTGTCTTTCCAAGATGTCTTTGCATTCTTCCACTAGCTTGAGCATCCCCTTCTCATCCCAACTCCTTTTCTTGGACATAATTTCTCTCAAGAACTTCTTATAATGTGGAACTTGTTCAAGGGCCTCCAAAAGTGGGATATCAACATGCAAATTCTTGAAAATCTCTAAAAACTTACCAAACTCTTCATCAAGTTTCTTCCTCTCTAATCGCTTGGGAAAAGGAACCGGATTAGCCTTCATTGAAACTCCTCATTCATTCTTTGATTTTTCTTCCTTCTTTGCATTTCCCTCACTTTCACCTCTTCTTCACTTTTCTTCTCTTCCACAACCACTCTTTCTTGTCTCTCTTCTTCCTCATTCACCACCTCTTCTTCAAACTCCCCTTCTTTAGACATTTTTGGACCTTCATAGCTAGTGTCACTCCTTAGCTTGATTGCACTACAAAACTCTTTAGGATTAGGCTCGGTAGTGGATGGATAATTTCCTTTATTTTGTAGATGGTCCACCGTAGACGAGAGCTTCCCAACCGTAGTAGCAAGTTGCCCTACTTGATGCTCGATCGTCTTGAAACGAGTGTCCATTTGCTTCCCTATATCATCAAGCCTTGAATCATTAGCTTCCAACTTCTTCACAATCAACCCCAAAATCTCCTCCGTGGTAGCCTTTCCTTCATTGTTTGGAGCCTTTGCACCCGGATCAAATCCGGGAGGAAATTGAACGCGGCTCTAGGATTGGCATATGAAAAATTTTCGTGTCTCCTCCATGTATTCCCATTAAATGGAGCTTGCGGTTGAGGTTGATAGCTTCATTGTGGCCTATTTTGGTAAGGCATTTGGTAAGGCCTTCCTCCTTGATAATTCCCTTGATAGTTTCCTCCTTGATAGCCTCCTTGGAATGGAGGCCTACCCATATAACTCACTTCTTCCACCGGCAACGAACTTGGCCCAACATCAACATGAGGAACGGATGGACTCACACTTGCTTGGCTTTGTGAAGTAGTAAGAGCTCCCAATCGGTCCATCATAGTCATCATCATACTCTTCATACTCTCTATCTCATCAACTTGTGACACTCTATGGTGTACTCCTCTATTAACCGACACTTGGAATGAGTCTTGAGCTATGTTCTCCATTATTTCATTCATTTGCCCCACGGTTTTAGACCAAATTGATCCATTAGCACAAGCATTCAAAAGCGACCTATCCCCATCCGTCAAACCGTTGCAAAAGTACATAATGGTTTGCTCCTCCGGAAAACCGTGTTGAGGACAATTGATAAGTAACATGCCATACCTCTCCCACGCCTCGTATCGCTTTCCCCATTCTTTTGTCGGAAATGGGAAATAGCCTCCTTAGCTTGCACGGTCTTTGATGGTGGGTAAAACTTCATCAAGAATATCTTTGACAACTCCTCCCATGTACGTACGGTCCCGGCGGTAATGAATTAAGCCATGCTTTTGCTCTTCCTTTCAATGTAAAGGCAAAGAGCCTCAACTTCTTCGCATCTTCTGTACCCCATGGTATTTTGTAGTGTCGGCAATCTCAAGAAATTGTGTCATATGTTGATGTGGGCACTCATTTTCATCTCTACCTTCAAATTGCTTCTCCCTAAGCATTTTTACCAAAGCGGGCTTATCTCGAAGTTATTAGCATCTATCCTCGGCCTTGCTATCCCATCATAATGCTCTCTAAGTTGTGGTTCAAAGAACTCTCTCAAAGGCCTTCCTTGAGGTGGTGGCTCATTTACGGGTTGTGGTTGGGCATTTGGTATGTGAGCTGGCACTTGATTATACGGCATATGGGGATAGTATGGTGGAAATTGTTGTGGATGAGGTGGATAGTAGGGATATTGATGAGCTTGAGGTGGATAAGGGTATGGATTTTGGTAGGGGTAATTTTGTGGTGGCATCCCTCGAGGGAAAGGGCCAACTTGAGCATGGAAATGATTCCCATTACCTCCATTCTCTCCTCCTCCTACTCCTTGTCCATGTACCTCCTCTTCTTGAGGATCACCCACTAGTCTCTCCTCATGCCTTTGCTCTTCTCCTTCCATAGCTTCCCTTCTTCTTCACACACGATTTCTTCTCAACGTAGCCTCAATTTCCGGATTTAGTGGCAAAGGTGGAACACCACTTGATCTTGTTGGCATACACCTACAATGCCACAAATCCAAGTATCAACTTCTCACCAATAAAATCAACAAAAACAAAAATAAAAACAACAAATTGCCACTTCAAACAATCCTCGAATCTCACTTATAGGCGCAAAACTAACTCCCGCAACGGCGCCATTTGATTGGAGTGTATAGGGTAAGAGTTATTAAGACCAATCAACAAAAATATCGAACCCAAGGGAGAAAGTATGCAAACGAGATACAAGGATAAGAGTTCTAAATGGCTAAAGTTGCTACAAGTTTTTGAACTAATTCACTACAAAATTGCAAGAATTTAAATGGCAAGATTACACAAACAATTTATCAAACACCTAGAATGTAAGATCAAATAGACTAAAATCAATGGGGAATTGGGTGCAAGGGATAATCTCCATCAAGGAATCCATGATTAACAAGCTATGATTGTATCCAAATGCAAATCAATCAAATTAGAAAGCATAAACCATCATGAAATTAATCACTCCATTAATATCACAATGCCTAATGTGAGTATCCTTAGTTCTTCCCATCTCTCAATGTATAAGTCCCCAATTCATACAATCATGCAAAATTGAAACCCGATCAACACCTAATCACGTTAGCTCAACTCTCGCCTATTGCTAGGGTGATCAACCATTAATCAAAAGAGACAATTTTTCATGAAGCACAATTAAGAATCACAATTAGGGAGCAATCTAATTCAATTGATCACAATTATCAACAATCATAGCATGAGGCAATCACTTCATCCCTAATTTCAATTATCCCAAGCACAAAGCTATTAGCCCATGGTGCTACAAGCAAAAGCCATGGCTAGAAAATCTAAGAAAGCAATTAACAATCTAATCACTACAAGCAATGAATTAAAGAGATCAAAGGGTAAGAACATCACCAATTAAGCTTCAATAGGCAAAAATAAGAATGATTAATCTTCTACAATGCTTCAATACAACTTCAATTATTCCCACTTCTCACTGCAAACTTCAATTACAATCAATCAATCTACTAATCTAATGATCTAAGTGTAGAATCTATCCAAATTCTAACAATCTAATGCAATTACAAGTAAATTCAAGCTACAAAATGTAAAATTCGCTCAAAGAAACTCCTAGAAACTCGCTCTAAACCGGCTATAATGAATCTCTCCTCTGTTTTGGCTTCCAATGGCTTAAAAACTGAATTTTTCGCTTTGGGCACTCCTCGAGTCGAGCTTCAGGCCCTCGAGTCGAGGCCTAAGAGTCGCTAACACGTTTCTTTAAAAATCTCTCCCGCCTCGAGTCGAGGCTTAACCTCGAGTCGAGGATCCTTCATTTTTCCCATCCCTCGACTCGAGGCTCCTCCCTCGAGTCGAGCTCGCCGCCATTTTGAAATTGTTTCCCTCCAAAGATGAACCTTGAGTCGAGGTCTGTGCACCTCGACTTCAGCCCGAGACCAGAGAATTTTTATCGAGAAGGGCTCTGCCCGACCCCGCTGGCCCCGTATGTTCGCTCTTTTCATTCTAAGAATACCGGTACTCGGTTTGGCAAAATTCCACCGATTTACCTGCAAAACGGGCGAAAAACATCAAAAGCTCACAAAGTAATACTTTTTAGACAAAAGAGTGATACTTTTCACATTTAGGCACAAAAATCACACTTTAGCTCACTTTTTGCACTAAAATTTGCCCTAAAAACATGTATCAATTCACTCCAATCAATGGGTCTCTCCTACATATTTGCCTCCATGATTTTGAAGCTCAAAGGATGAGATACAATGGCAAGGAGGACCGATATCCTTGGTCATTCCGATGAAAAGAGTTTGAATTTCATGAATAATGTCCGGCATAGGACGTTAAACCTAGCGCTAGATGGGAGGCAACCCATCCTTTTTATTGCTTTCTTTGTTTCGTGCTTGTTTTGTGCTTTCAATAAGTGTGTTTTGTGTTGTTTTGTAGGAAGTCGAGGAGTGCGAGTGAGGCTTGTTGATGCTCTCAAGCTTTAAGAAAAGGGGGTACTTGAAGACTTTTAGGTACAAAACCTTCTCTAGACTTAGACTTGTCTAAGTTTGGGGGAGGTGTTCTTCTTTTCATGCTTTTCCATTTGCACCAGCGCACTTCATTTTTTAGCTTGCATGTTATATCACTTGTGAATGATTTTGGGTGTTGAGCTTTCATTTCTTAGTAGGTAGTTGTGTGCAACTCAATTAGCTAACTATCTTACCAAACTTTTAATTGCTTGGCAATGAAAAATTTTGGGGGTGTGTTAGTTTGCGATTTTCGTTGCACTAACTTGCCTCTCATTTTGAAATGAGAAAATTTTTATGATTTTGGAGCTTATTTGTGGATTTATTGCATATCTTTGAGTTTATCATTTTGGATGTGTATTTTGTGATGGGATATTGAGTAAGGTGATCTTGATTGTGGACTTGTCATGTGCTTAATTGGTGATCTTGTGATTGAAATTGGATGATGAGTTGAGTTAGAGGGTGATTTAGTCATTGTAATGTGTGTTTGTGTATAAACATTGCTTAGGAGAGCATTTTGTCTACCTTGATAACCTTGTGAGATTTGAGCCTTGACTTGCATAACTTTGAGTCTTGTTTCCTTGATGTGTGTATCAATCATGCTTGTGTGCTCTAGAACTTGTCACTTTTCTTAATTAGAAGCTACTTAGGTGTGAAGTCTTGGAATGTGATACAAGGCCATCTTTGAATTGATTTAGTCACTTGGCCAAATTTATCCTACCAAATGATATTATTCCGTAGTTAGCCACTTTGAGCTTATTTAGACTTATTTCTTTGGCAAACCTACGAATTTAGCCTTTTATCTTTTATGAGCCTAATTGTCCCTAATAACTAGTGGAGCGTAATGCTTTTAAAGAGGTTAATTTGTGCTTTGAAAGAAGAGTGTGGGAAAAATTTGAGTCTTACAAAGGT
Source organism: Paraleonurus japonicus (assembly GCA_030762865.1). Classification (NCBI taxonomy): domain Eukaryota; kingdom Viridiplantae; phylum Streptophyta; class Magnoliopsida; order Lamiales; family Lamiaceae; genus Paraleonurus; species Paraleonurus japonicus. Next base: position 18,550,579 of record CM061061.1, on the reverse strand, counting down.
AGCATCTTACCTGGGAGAGAAATGTCGATACTTAGCACGATGGAGTGGCTAATGGAGCACTTGATTATAAGATTCAAAAAAATAGAGATAAGGCCAATAGAGGAAAGGGGTGGAAAGGGCTATTATATCCAAAAATTTAGTTAGAAATTCAAGAATCATGGAAACACCTTAGATCTTGTAGGCCCTTGAAAGTCAATCACAAGGATTATCAAGTGAGATGCTATGATGGTACTCAATATAGTATGGATTTGGAAAAATTAACATGTATATATAGGAAGTGTGACTTGACAGGATAACGCTATCACGGTCATATATTGTGAAGGCTTGAGGCCTAAGGACTTCAGACTTCTCTCGTTGTTTTATTAATATAATCAATTTGTTGAAAAAATTGCATATTTAATCCGAATTTATTTCATTTTCGTGGTCGACACATACAAGATGGTATATGACAATTGCATTATACCTATTAATAGGAGATCTCGAGTGGCCACACACAGATTTTGAGCCTTTGTTGCCTCAATTGATTGGAAAAGCAGATCGTAAGCCATCAAATGCTCAAAAAAGAAAAAAAGAGCCCGATGAACAAATTCAAAAGCAAAAGAAGAGAGTAAGAGGTAGGTCAATTATTAATCCTACAAAGGCCAAGAGAAACCGAGTCAGTTTGAAGTGTAGCAAGTATCATCAAACAAGCCATAATAAGAGAGGATACAAATATCGGATGCCGAGCAATTTACTCGATCTAAATGATCGAACATTTTCCTAATCAAATTGATGGAGGAGAATCAAACTGGGGTTTAAGGTAATTCTTTTATAAAGTTGTCAATTTCTTAAGAAAATCCAACTCATAGGTTGGTAAAGACTTATTTTTATGCATATACATTATAGGAAATGGAGGGTTAACATGTGAAGATAGTCAAACGACAAATGTTGTAACTTCAAATTTGACACCAAGATCTTCATGTATGTCTTAACATCCGCATGATTGGCATCTCGCAAAAAGGTTAGTAAACCAATGACAAGGGCATGGGCAAGGACAAGAAAACCAATGACAAGAGCAAGAAGAAATTGTAATAGGGTATCATTTTTAGTATTTCTTAGAAGTTCAATTCTGCAAACCATCATGTTTTTTTACACCAAGAGAAACTTGAAAACTATGGTGTTATTTTGTTTTTGCTTTGGAAACTTGGAAACTATGATGTTCATTTTTTTGCTTTGAAAACTTGAAAACTATGATGTTCTTTTGTTATTGTTGAAGTTAACTATGATCTTTGATGTTTTTAAACTATGAAGTTTTATTTTTGTTGATATGTCCAACCGGAAAAGACAATGTTAACTATAATTTTAACTTTGAAATCAACTAATACTATCTAATGAAATAACTAAAACATTTTTACGGGAACAACTAATACATTTAAGTGGAGCAACTAATACCGTGTAAGTGGAGTAACTAATACTTTATAGAGAAACAACTAATACTTTTAAGTTAGCAACTAATTTTGTTTAAGTGGAATAACTAATACTTTTCAAAAAATAACTATTACTTTAAAGTAGAGAAACTAATATTGTTTAATAAAATAACAGACATCTTCTCATTCGAGTAAGAGGGATAAAGAAGGAAAGCTTTTTGGCTTTGTGAGATTTTCGAAAGAATCAAGTGCGACTCTGCTGAAAAAATTAAATAATCAGGAGTGGGTCGTATAACTTGAGAGCTTTCATCCGAGATTTTGAAGAGAGATTCCAGAAAAGGACAAGAAAGGTGAAAGCTTGATCTCGAGGATAGAAATCAAAGGGCGTCCGAGGATCAACAGCTTTGGGATGGAGAATAAATTCTATGCGGAAACGGTTTTGGTATCAACAGAGGCGACAGAGTCGGACAACGTTGAGGTTGAATTCAATACAACAGAAGGCAACAAAGGGTGGCTAAAAGATTGTTTTACTGGATCCCTTAAGAGAGAATTTCCATAGGTCGATCATGCAAATGAGTTGCAAGGAGAATGTGGTAGGATAATGAGCCTACGATCAATGGGGGAAATTTGATCCTTTGCAGAGTTTATCTGGAAAATCTACTAGGGAATGTATTGAAGATTTTGATGAGTGGGTTTCATACTAGTTTGACTGGGTACGTCGATGGAACAATCTCAATGTTAACCTAAATAGAGTTGTCTGGACAAGGTGGTATGGGGTTCCATTACACTCTTGGTCCACCAGATTTTTCTCTCGCAACTTGTGCCAATCTGGGTTTATTCATGAAAATGGAGGAGTTGAAGGAGTTAGGATACAACATCGATGCAGCGAGAGTTCAGATATCGACGCCTTGGGTGCAAGAAATTGACAGGTGGTATGTTCTACAGTGCGAATCGTAGAAAAAAGGGAATGCACGTGTCATCAAGATAGATCAAAGGAAAAGTTTACCGACGATGAATCGATTCAGGATGGTCGATGGAAACAAATCGTTGAGAAGTCCTGAGAAGGCAATTTTGGTGGGAGGCTATGACGACTCAACTTCTTCGGTTGATTCAGAGGAAAATTTTGAAAAGTCATTTTCTATTTCCGAGGAACAAGCATGGGACGTTGGCGGTAGAAATTAAATTACTTTCTTGAAGGAATAAAGGACGGTAAGATCAAGATGAACGAGAATTTAATTAGGTCCCACATAACTCGGTCAATTTGTTGAGTAAATCATGCAGAGGGGATTCGAGAACGGTGGAAAAAATTGACTAGATGACTCATCAAAAAGAGAAAACTATTCCGTGGGGAACAGGCCCAATCCTGCTTCGAATAATATTCAGGAAGAAATAATTTTTGGGCCAGCCTAATCTGTCCCCAAAAGATACTTTACAAAGTGTGAGGATGGAGCATGCTATTGGGCCACTTTTTAACCCGAGCGGGCCTAAGAAAATGTTGATTAATGAAGCCTAGGAATCTTAAAAAAAAATTGCAGTAAGGAACACACCTTGACGGGGATTATTCTTGGAGAACATCAATTAAAACTAATTTGACTAGGTCTTCGAGTTGTCCAGTATCCTTAGTTATAATCCCATCTTCTCTCCCGAAAAATTAAGGTTTCCCTCTCGGGCTTCAGAGAATCATATCTCTACATCGACAAACACAGTTGCTACTATGTCCAAGAAGAAATCCACAAGGAAAGAAGAGATATTTCTAATAGAAAGAATGGGAATCTAAAGGCGGAAAAAAGAAAGGAAAGGGTACAATGAAATCAATTGCATCGAAAAGAGAAGAAGAAATGGGAAAACTTTGTGAGAGGCCTAGCTTCGGAAGAGAAAGGTACAAGTCGTGAAGAGGAAACTAGAGGAGTATCTCTCAATGAAGAGGAAGATAGGGTTGCGGAACATATCGAAATGAAGCAATCAAGACGTGGAACATGGAAAAAAATTAGGATTAGTATGCAACTCAAGTGATGAGGAAGTAATCAAGAATTTGATGGAAGCAAAAGGATAGGCTCGAGTGCCGGGGTGGTGCGAGGAGAACCAAAATTTTTTATCATCATGAAGATATTATCCTTCAACATTCGTGGAGTAGGGAGCGGGTTAAAAAGAAAAAGCGTCGAATTTGATACGAAAACAAGGAGTGGTATTTAGATGTTTGCAGGAAATAAAAATAGAGTCAATGAATGAGATGAATGTGAATTCAATCATGCGGTGGGGTAGTTTTGGGTGGGCAGCAAGGGATTCAGCAGAAGACTGTGCGGGATTTTGACGGTGTGGAATTCGAGATATTTGAATATTCGAGCTCGTGGGATATGCATGGGGCGGTGATCGTTAATGGTTTCGGGGAAGAGAAAGAATGAGATGTTGTATAATCAATGTTTACGCACCTTGTGATTTGGATCGAGGAAAAGGCAGACTTATGGGACAAGATTATCAATAGTGATCAATCAAAATAGAGATTGTTGTATATGCTTGGTCGAGATTTTAATTCGATCGAGACTCCCGGTGAAAGAAGGGGGAGCTCATCGTCCTTTCATCATAGGGACATTAAAGTTTTCGATGACTTTATCGTAACATGAATTAGCTCGACCTACCTCTTCAAGGAAGGAATTATACATGGTACAAGGCGGATGTCACTTGTAAAAGTCGGCTCGATTAATCCTCGGTAAATATTGAATGGATTAGTCGCTGACCTGCATCTTTTTGAAAGGCCTCGCAACGCCTATCTTGGATCATTGCCCATTGATATTTGATACAAAGGTACGTGATTGGGGGCCAAAACCGTTTAGATTCGTTAATGCATGGGTGTCCGACCACAATTTTATTTCCTTTGTTGAGAATAAGTGGAGTGGATATTCGATTCGTGGTTGGGGGTTTCATTGTAAGAGAAATTTGAAGCTTTCTTATACTTGTTAGTGGCGGAGGGTTTAAGCATTTTGGTGTCTAGAACGGTCGAGTTGGGACTACTTGAGGTCATTGAATTGGGTAGAAACAAGGTGAAAGTATCACACTTGCAATATGCGGATGACACGATCTTCGTCGGACTCTGGAGAGGTTTTGAATGTTTTAGCAATGAAAAGAATCTTAAATAACTTCGAACTTCTTTCTGACTAAAGGTGAATTTTCGTAAGTCCAAGATTATGGGGATTAACATTGAGAGAGACCGGCTGAAAGAATCGCAGAGTTGATTGGTTGCAGATTGGGAATGTACCTTTATACTTTTTAGGAATCAAAGTTGGTATGGCTAGAAACACGAACGCCGAATGGGCTGCTTTAGTTCAGAATTTGAAGTCAAAATTGCGATCTTGGGAAGATAAAAAAATTCGTTTGGAATTAAGGTTGGGTGAGGAGGGGTTTAGTACATGGAGAGGGAATAGATGGTCTAGATGGTGGAGGGATATTATTTCTTTAGTGGTCCTGGAGAAAGAGGAAGATGGTTTTCGGAGGTTTTGGAAAAAAAAGGTAGGGGGACTGCTTTTTGGTGGGATAAATGGACTGGAAATTTCTCTCTTAAAAGTTGATTTCATAAGTTTTTGCTTTATGTACAAAAAAATCAGAGTCTGTAAAGGAGAAAGGGCAATGGGTTGAGGGGATTTGGGTGTGGAAGTGGAGTTGAAGGAGAGAGATTAGGGAAAGGGATTGCATTGATTTTAATGATTTGATGTCTACCATTAATGTATGTTCTTTAAAGCTAGATATTGAAGACACGTGGAGTTGGATGGGGTCGAAGAACGAAATCTATTCTACCATAAATGCATATAAAGTGATTAGGGGTAATCTACTGAGACAGGGCAAGCATCTCAAGATCAACTTTCAAAAAGATTTGGACTAAGTTCGCACCACATAAAGTGTCGGCGACGACATAGAGAATCATATGGAATAGAGTCCAAACAAGAGCCAATCTCTTCACCCGTAATATTATTACCGTGCTTTCGGAGGCGTCATGTGAAATTTGCAAGGAACATTTGGAGGACTCAAATCACTTGTTCATTAATTGTATAGGTACGCAGGTTATTTGGAATAAAATGTTATTACATGGGAGTATTTGTGAGCATTTCAATCAATTTGTAGGGGGTATGAGGGGTAAGAAAGGTAGAACTTTTGCCATTGGTATTTGGGTATGTGTGGTGTGGTTGATTTGGAAGGGTAGAAATAATAAGATTTTTAAAGATGTGGAGTTTACCGGTGACACTATTGATTAGAGTGAATTTGTATAAGTTTTTAGTACATGATTGTATTGATTTGATTGTATTTTGTGTTCGAATGTGCTCTCAAATCGCTAAGTGTGACGAAGTTCATTTTTGCAGAAACAGTCAACTTTGAGAAGAAATTCAGGTAATCAAATCAATCACTATGAATAGGTGCCTTGGATTGGATAGAGAGCCGTAAGAGGGCCGTGTAGCAACAAGAATCGGACAAATTGGAGTTCGTATGCGGAAGATATGAGCAAACGAAGTGGAGGTGGCACACAAGGCGAGTGACTCGGCCGGAATCAAAATCACTCAACCGAGTCACAAATATTGATGCCCGAGTCAAGGGGGAGCAGAAGGGTTGTGACTCGGCCAGACCAATATGACTCGCCCGAGTCACTTGAGAGCTACCCGAGTCGGTCTTTTATGTAGCAAGTGACTCGGCCAAACCAATACGACTCGGCAGAGTCACAAACATTGATGCCCGAGTCGTGAGGGAGCAGAATGCAAGTGACTCGGCCAAACCAATCCGACTCGGCCGAGTCACTCCTTGCAGTGCTCGTGTCACTTGAGCTGAGTTGGCGTTTTTGCGCGTTTTTACGTATTTTGGCGAAAATTAAGCTTTCTTAAGGGGCTAATTAGCAAATTTTAAGATCTCCTACTTACTACCCACTATATATACTTCCTCTTCTCAGCCTTTAAAGGGATCCCACACACTTAGAACTCTTCCTTAGGTATTTTCAGCACATCTTTACACACAGTAACACATAGTAGTAGGAATTTTCAGCACATCTTTACACACGGTAACACATAGTAGTAGGTGTTCTTACTTTTTTCAATTTCTTGCAAAGTAGAAGATAGTTTACATACAATCAAGTGTAATACACATTTACAAGGTGACTTCCATCCTTATTTCATATATTTATTGATTTATTTCTTTCTAATCATGTTTTTCCCTATTTTGATGTTGATGGGTTTATTGCATTTAACTATGATTAGCTAAACTCTTATGTGCTTGGGTGTATTGACCCTTAGATGAGTTGATTTTGGTGATTTTCTGATTAGGTGTTCATTTGTTGAGGTGATTATTTGTCTTAATGATGTTTTGCATGATTTAATTGCTTGGGTGAGCTTTGATCTTGTGTTTATTGGTTTAATCTTCTCAAGGATACTTGGTTTATTAAATTGATGCATATGTGTTAGGTTGACTTGTGCAATTGAAGTCAATATTTGGTTAACTCAAGGATACTTGATTAATTAACTAGAACCTCATTAGGGCACATTGATTACTTATTGAATTGCTTGTAATTAATGAGGGGGTGAGAGTGTTGTCTATCACATTCTTACATGCTTATTTGATCATTTAGAACATAGGCTTACCAAATACGGTTTTATTTGAATTATTTGTTGGTTATCCTCAGGCGTAAAGGAGTTGAAATTATTTAACAAAGCTCTGGTTAGTAAGTGGTTGTGGAGATTTTTCTCAAATAAAAATTGTTTGTGGGTGAAGGTTATTCTATCAATTCATGGGGATTTAGAGAAGGGGGATGGCTATATTCGTTCGAAGAGGGGATCGAGGTCATGGTCAAGTTGGTGGCGAGATGTAATAAATATTAGCTTGGGGAAACGGGCAGCTGGTTCCGTGAGAATTTGGAGAAAAAAGTAGGGGATGGTGAAAAAACAATTTTTTGGGAAGAAGCGTTGGTTGGAGATGGCTCACTTAAAAGTAAATTCCCAGGTTATTCCAACCGAAGTTTCAACAAAGACAGCACCATAAAAGAGATGGGAGCTTGGGTAGAGGGGTCTTGGGTTTGGAATTGGAGATGGAGGAGAAATCTGTTCGATAGAGATATAAGTATGATCAACCAACTGCTATCCCTTGTTAACAGCGTTCAAATCAAAGAAGGGGTGGAAGATGTTTGGTGGTGGAAGTCTGCAAAGAATGGATTGTTCAGCACAAGCTCAGCCTATGATGCTATTGTTAAGCAAGTAAAAGAGAATCATCATGGCAGTATAGAGGAAGGAAAGGTGATCGGCGAAGTCTGGAATTCAAACACTCCCCTTAAGACATCGGCATTAGCACGGAGACTCTGTGGAGCAGACTCCCAACAAAGGCCAACCTTTTACGTAGGCGAGTGATAGCATCGAATGAAGAAGCAATTTGCAGCCTATGTGGGGTGGAATTGGAAGATACAAATCATTTGTTCCTCAAATGCTCATCAACATCCCCAATCTGGTATGCTATCTTCAAGTGGCTTAATATTTCTGCTCCTCTTCATGTTCAGTTTTGGCACACTTTCAGCACTTTTCTTATATTTTATCTGGGAAGAATGGTATGAAGCTTGCAAAGAGTATATGGATTTGCATTGCTTGGGTAATTTGGAGGTGGAGAAATAAAGTAATTTTCGAAAATGCAAATTGGGACATAAACAAGATAGTGGATGAGATTATGGGGAGAATGTGGAGTTGGCACTTGGCGTATGTAAACCCTCTTCCAAGCTGTTCGTTCAAAGATTGGGTAAAGGAGCCATATAGTACTAGAAAGTTAATGGCTGGATTGTTGTGAGTTTCCTTTTCGTTTTCAGTTGTATCATGTTCTTTGTCTCCAAACTTGTATTCCTCTGTTTATTCTTGTAATCTCTTGGGTACTCCTTGTACCAATGTTTTTTGAGGAATAAAAATTTTCTTTACCGATCAAAAAAAAAAAAATTTATTGGTTATCCGTATTATCCCTCTTTGAATGAACGCTTGATTAAATTTAATCCGAAATTGACGAAGTCTTTGGTGATTTGCACCCGAGCACTACTCTCTCAACTTGGTATTTCGTGGTTAATTGCTTTGTTTAATTCTTGTTGAATATGAGTAGTTTAATTGGTGATTAATATTGCAAACTTAACTAGTTTCTATAATTCTAAAAACGTACAATTTCATGGCTTCATTTCACCTCTAGTCTTTTGGGTTCGATAATTTGATTTTAAAATTCTTATCACTAGGAATTACACACGATCAACTATTGTCGAAAAAGTGAAGGCTAGATTGTGGAGTTAGTCCTGTTTTTACTTCTCGAGATGAACGCTTTTTTTTAATAATAATTGGTTAGTCAATCCTAGAGGTGTGATAGGATGCTTTGAGTTTTTTTCTTCGTATCTTTTTAAATTGTTGGGTATGTCTTATACAAGAGAACCTCTATAAATTAATAAATTCTTTAAAATAATAAAATCTTCCGATCCCGACTTGGACCTTTGTAAAAATCATCAAATTCGATAAGATAATAAGATAATATTTTTTTAAAAATCTCTTTATAAATATTAGGTCTCATTAAAACTCTAAATTAATAATTCATAAATATTACAATTATATTAGTTATATTGAGACATATATAGTATATGTTTCATTCATCATACATGAATATATTTAATTGACTATAATAATTATTTAAGTAATTTCAATAAATTGATACATGCATCCATGAATATAATAATTAATTGTATATAATATTATACATGAATATATTTAATTAGTTATAAAAATTGGTCGATGCATGAATATAATCAATGAAACATATATGATTCATTTATTTTCAATACATATGTACTGAATTTATGAATTTAAAAAGTCTCTCTTTTAATTAATAAAATATTAATTTATCGATATATTAATATCTCTCTAAATTAATAAAATTTCATGGTCCCAAGGTTATTAATTTATAAAGATTTTACTGTACCTACATTATTCCTTTGAATAAAATTCTTTTTTCTGATAAAAAAATAATTAATACTTTTAGAAAAATAACTAATAATTCCTTTGAATAAAATTCATTTTCCTGATAAAAAAAAATAACTAATACTTTTAGAAAAAAACTAATACTTTTAAGTAAAATTATGTCTCACTTTAATGAAATTGCATTGAACTTGTCTTGTTTTACAACTTAACCAACATCAATACAACTAATCAATACATTAATCAAAATGCTATGAAAACAAGATATAATCAAAACAATTTTACAACTAATCAATACCTTAACAAAAATGCTAAGAAAAAACACCAAGCACGCTATATGTATTCGAAAAGATACAAATATTCAGATACACTATACCTTTCATTAAATCAATACGTCCAAGAAATGCGAACCTTAGCCAAGTATTAATTTAGATAGATTTCAGAGCAGTAAAGTTGTAAAATTAGTGTATTTAACAATATTGCAACAGCAAATAATCATAGGCTAGTATCAATTTAGATAGATTTCAGAGCAGTAAAATCCATCAATTGGTACAAGCAATGTAAAGATGGAGACTAGAAATCAACAAAGCCCATTGAGAGGTTTAATTATTGGAATGTTTATAAAACAGAAAGTCAGTGAAATTCAGTTTCACCACATGAAGACACAACGCCAACATGCACCAAACAAAATACAAACATAATTATAAACAAACAAACAAACATATAATTATGCTCATATGCTTCAACGGTAGCTTCTGTAGTTAGGAGTGAACATGCAGCTCTCTGCATACTTCACCAAATTTGCAGGTCGAGGAAGCCTCGTCGCTAAACCTATGCACGCAAACACAAACGCCGGAATCTAATTAATAATTAACATACTATATATATGTACACATATTTCGGGAATAATGTCTTTTAGGCGCTTAACTTAGAGAAGGTTGTGTTCGTGAATATAACACATTTTGTTTTAAAGTCTGTAAATGTAAGATAATCGAATCCGAATAAAGCCCAAATCGGGCAGAAATGTTAGGTTGCACTTCTCCTACATTTACGGACTTAAAAACATAATATCTTACATTTGCAGGCTCATAAATCTATACATGTAGAACAATTGTGAAACTCACGCGCGATTAAGCCCGATTTGGGCTAATTCGGGATCGATTGTCCTACATTTATAGTTTACTTATGGCACTTTTTAATTAATTTCGTTAGAATATTTCAATGATGCCAACACCGAGAACTTTTCTCAAGTTATTATGATTAATTAGCATTTTTTATTTATAGAAGTTGCACTTTTCAGTTATAGGCGTACTCCCTCTGTCCCAAGATTTCTTTCACAGTTGGTTTTCAACCATTTTTGTGTGAGAGTTATATCATAGTATTATGTGTACAAAAATTATTTTATATGAATGATATGCTAGTTAACCTTATGAACTAACATGTTATTCATATAAAACAACTTTTGTACACATAATACTATGATATAACTCTCACGCAAAAATGGCCAAAAAGTCGACCGTGAAAGAAATTGCAGGACGGAGGGAGTATCACTTTTTATTATGAATTCAAGTGCATGCATGAAGTGAGTGCATAGGAGACTAATCCTATTTACAGACTCCCTAACTATCCTTAAAATACAACCCCTAAGTCACGGACATAAAAAAGAAAATTTCCTCACATATATATATGCACATTACCACATAAGATTTTGATACGAAGGAAGCCCGACACTAGGTTTCTTATGGTGTCCGACCTCAGTACAAGTAGTTTGTGCTGAAATCGAACTTCCTCGAGCTCAATACTGGACTTATTACCAAAACCGATATAACATAATTGTAAATAAAGATATCGAAGGCTTGCACGAACCTAGATCATATGCTTTAGCAGCTACACTTGCTGCGATATGGGCAGAGATCTTTCTTATATTGGTAAATGGAGGGTAAATCATCCCCTTATCATAATGTTCCTCCGTCACTTGACTAGCCAAAGCCTCCGCTGCAAGTTTCCATAAAAAGATTAGCCCTCGCACTTAAGAATATGCATTTTCTTGTAAGATCCATAAAAAGATTAGCCCTCGCACATAAGAATATGCATATTTCTTGTGAAACCATCTTACGGAATACATTCCACAAGACGGAGAAAAAATATTAATTTCCAGAAAAATACTCCCTCCGTCCCAAATTAATTTGATATTTTCCTTTTTGGTTTATTCCACATCGTTTTCACACCAAAAATGAAAAATTTACTCACAATTTTTACCCTCATAACATACACTTTTTTATCCTCTATGTCATTACTTTTTCTTACACAAATCACACCCATTGTCAAGAGGTTTGAACTGTCCTTACTTTATCACTTTAAAAAATTTAAAAAAAAAAAAATTAAATTTTCTTAATTTATGTGTCCAAAATAGTGTGAAAACTGATATGAAACAGAGGCAATAATACCATTCAAAGTTAAAAGTAATACTTTTCAAGATAGTGTAAAAATTAAAGAAAAACAAGCATTTGCTTTTCAAGTAGATTTTAATACCTTTTACATAAAGATATCGACTTTTTTTTCTCCTTTCAGCCTCATACAAGTTTGTCACAAAAATACTAAAGATCCAAATTGTATCCAATCTAGCCACATATTGTGTGCGAGAGATAAGATTTTACTTACAAGCTGCGAGAAGCATGTCATCATGCACACGAATGGCACCGAAATAACGAGCCCAAAACCAAGCCCGGGAAATATGTAAGCATTGTTTGCCTGATATATACGTACAGACGCAGAGAAAACTCGATCAATTTAAGGTTTGATGAAAAGAGGGATTGCACACTGGGAATTAAATAAGAATGCAAGAAATTAACCTGGCCAGGCACAAAAAGTTTCCCATTGTACTCTACAGGGTCAAACGGACTTCCGCTGGCGAAAATAGCACGACCCTTGAGCAAAACAAGGAAGAGATAAGACAAAAGGTCAGTTTTTCACTAGCAAAACTAAAGCTTATAAATATCATGTATGATCGAATTATGCATGAGAGAAACGATTGTGTCTAACCTCGGTCCAAGTAAAAGCTTCCTCAGCAGTGCACTCAGCTTGTGAGGTGGGATTAGAGAGAGCCATTATAAGAGGTTTCTGCAGCATAAATATAAGATCAGAAACTCTTAGGATATATTATCAGACAAGGCAAAATTTTATATGAAAATGGTTCGTCATAAGCTTTTTGAAAATTTTAAAGTATCAAATATTTGATCAAGAGTACTAAGAATCTTATTAAAAGTATGAAGATTAGGATATGTGATATCATATTATTATTCAGGAGTATCAATAACAATTAATTTTTTCACTATTTTAAATTATTCATATTTAATATTAAAAACACAAGATTATAATATTTAAATTTAAAGTACTCTTCCGTCCCATAATACCTTTCACACTTTCCTTTTTGTTTGTCCCATAATATCTTTTACACCCTTAAAATGAAAAACTCTTCATAAACTCCACCCTCACAATATCCCCAATTTACACAATATGCCACTATTTTTAGTTCCACACATACACACAATTAAATTCATTTCCTTACTTTACACATAAAAGTTTACAAAATTATTCCTGAAATCTTACTTATTTTTTCACTTTCTTAAAGTGTGTGCCCTCCTCCTATGAAAGGTTTAATGGGACGGATTGAGTATCAAGTTTTTTTAAAAAAACATTTACAATATCAAGTATTTAACCAAGAGTATACGTAATTAAACAAAGTGCATGGTTCATGAAATTGAATAGTGGATCATATCATGAATTCATATAAATCCTACTCATGAGTCAGGTTGATAGAAACACACAAATTGAGATATATATATATAGAGAGAGAACCTCATTAAACTCGGCCATAGCCTCTACCACCTCCTTTGTGAATTGTTTTCCAACACCAGAGGTCCCAATCAGAACTGTTGGCTTGATAGCCTAAATAAAGTCGGCAAAAACGACAGATAAATACACACGAAACTCAGCTCAATAGTAAAAATTACGGATGGCGAACACAACGAACCTTGACCGCGTCCAATAGGTTGTTAACAGGCTCGTGTTCATGAGCCCAAGGTTGCTTGAAATGTTGAAGAGATTCCTTACGAGTACTAACAATTAGTCCCTATAATGATGATTGCATCAGTACTAGAAACTCTCTACATATCCTAGAATTTTTTCAAATGATCATCACAATGTTACCTTCGAGTCTACCAACCAAATCTTTTTACGCGATTCTTCCAAAGGCGTTTTAGTCTACGTACGACAAACATAAATGTCAGGAAAATCTTAGGGAGAGACGACAATATTAGCAACAACATGCCGAGAGAATTCACCTGTTTAGACATTTCAAGGGCTATAAGCTCTGCTATACCAGTTCCAGCCTGCAATTAAAGGGTAATATGGGAAATGACTAAACAGCATAAATGAGAGAAACAAGTGCATGTTATTTTCTATTTTCAAAACTTTTGCCCAGATATACAGTATTTACATAAGGTCTGGCTATTAACACTCACACAATTACTATGTATACCCATTTTATAGCTGTGTTTGATTGTACAAGTAGCGATAAATGTTGTACATATGGGTGTATAAAGCAATTCGGGTGCTAACAGTCACACCCATCTACTTTATGGTCTCTTTTATAAGAACTTAGAGAAATACAGAATGGGAAATAATTTTTTTAAGAACCGGCAGTGGAAAATTGAGGACCGTAACTTTTCGGACTGGCAAAATAAGAACTGTAACTCTACTAGCTAGCAATTTAAGGACAATAACTATTAGAAGTCTGAACTTAGGCCAAATCAGCACGAATTCAAGTCAAATCGAGCCCGAATTCCAGGTCAAATCAGGTCAATCAGTCCAAATTCAGCTCAAATCGGGTTATTTAGCCCGATTTAGGTTTATTTGGACTCATTTGACCTCAGTTAGACTTTTTAAAATTACAGTCCTCATTTTGTCACTCTAAGTTACGGTCCTTAAAAAAGGTATTCCCTACAGAATGGCTATCTAGATCAATTCTCACTTTAAGATTAACTTATTTAAGAAAACACGAAAATAGAATTAACGACGTACTTCTCCAGCTCCGAGGAACAAGAATGTGTGATCAGCCAATGTACCACCTAGCAGCGTAAGGGATGCAACAAGTCCAGAAAGTACCACAGATGCTGTCCCCTGCAGGAAGAAATATTCATATTCGACTATTTGTACAAACGGGAAATTTCGTACATTATCAGCTTACAACTTGCATCTACCTGTATATCATCGTTGAACACTAAGTGGGTCGTACCGTATTTGGCCAACAACTCGAAGGCGTTATGGTTAGCAAAATCTTCAAACTGCAAAATAAATTCAATGATGTTACAAGGAAAAGCCTCTAAAGTGAGGGTATATATTAACAAGGATCACTAACCTGTATGAGAACTTTTTCTCCGTAATTTTGCTTAACAGCACTCATGAACTCGTGCAACAAGTCATAATATTCCTGGAAAACGTAAAATCAAAATTAGTATTGTTAGTTGCCAGAAGATTTGGAGAAATTTATTGGGTTGGAGGCGAGCAAAACAGAGATGCAATATGACCTTTCCGGTTGCCCGCCTTTGCTTGAGCCCGATATAGAACTCATCGTTTAGAAGCTTCTCATTGTTTGTTCCGACATCAATTGTGATTGGCAAACACTACGCAGAAAAATGAAAACTTGTCTTAGATTCGTGAGTATAACGGTAGCAAAATCATAGATAAAGACTCACATGGGATATTTGAGCACTCAATTCAATTTGAATTTGGTCCTGTTAACTTTAAAAACTCGATTTTTTTCCCTTTTGACCGGTTAAATTGAGTTAATGATCGGTTTTGAAAGTTAACCGAACAACATTCGAAAAAAATTTTATAAAAATTTTAAAAAATGTCACGTAAGCTCCAGGCCGGCTGCTAGCCTACTGTAGTCGGTAGAAGGACAAAAAAATTGAATTCTGAAATTTAACCAGACGAAATTCAATTCCAAAAATGGAATGTCCTAAAAGGAAAAACGGGCAAACTTACTGGATAAAAAAAAATCTTTTCTCTAAATGTTACATATGGAGAAGTTAAAAACACAATGTATGCTTACTGCAGAGGGTCGGACGCCTCCTAGTGCCGTGTACAAAGCCAATTTCCCGACCGGTATTCCCATTCCCTATAAAATCGTAGCAAATTGCAATCGACGTAAGTACAACAAATCGCTATTTCAATTTTGCTTCCTCTATACAAGTACGTTGAATCACCTGACATCCAAGATCCCCAAGGCCCAAAATCCTCTCACCATCGGTGACAACAATGACTTTAATCGCCCTCTCGGGCCAGTTCCTCAAAACCTCGAGAATTTTCCCCCTGCACACACGAACATGCAATCAGAGGAGTTCACATAATACAATATACACGGAAAATAAAACGTACTTTTCCTTCAAACTTATATATAAACCCTGAGGCCTCTTGAAGATACTTCCATATTTTTGGCAAGCCTCGCCCACAGTTGGTGTGTAGACAATCGGGAGAAGCTCCTCCACGTTTTCGATGAGAAGCTTATAGAACAATCTCTCGTTTCTCTCCTGAAAACCAAGAAAGGTAGAATTACAAACAATGCAATTCAAACACGGCCTAACAGAACATTGGACCAAAGAAGTACCTCGAGTTCCATCATGGCGACGTATTTATGCAGGGGAAGTTGGTACTGACGAAGATTATGCATGAACTTTTTCACCTGAATTAGAGATCCTCGACGTAAGTCTAGAAACACGTAATTTTCGAATTACTACAATTGACATAGTAAGTGGATTTACCTGAAGATCTTGGGAAATAACAACTGGAGGAAGAAGACCACTCAAGTAATGAGCATCTCTTTCTCTTTCAGTAAATGCAAGCCCTTTGTTATGGTGAGGATCCCTCAATAAACTGTACCCACTGTTTTACAACAATTGGAATTAATTATTAGCCTCTCGTTTGCTTTTCAGTATGAGATTGATTAGGATAGATTAAAGTAGGACGTAATAAATTAGTTGGGATAATGTATCCAGATTAATCCCATGAAGCAAACAACGCCTTATTTTATGATTAAGATAACTGAATATAATCAATCAAAGCAACATTATGGACACAAAAACTTATATCAGACGATCTTACGAAAATCTGCAAGATATAGCCAGGACTACTATCTGGCTTGTAAGAATGATGATGCATTATATGAGTTGTGATTAATATCATTAACGGTCTCATAGTAGGTTCTCAATAGAAATTCAGGGGTTTTGGTTCAAAATTTTCAATGGGAATGGTAAAACGAACGAGCATAAAGTAATTGTACCTTAGTAATAAAAGATGATCAATTCGCCCCTCATCAGACTTTGTACGAGATAATAAAATTCAAAATAAATTAATAATTAATTACCTCCCTCTTATAATCATTCATCCTCAATCATATTAATATCCATCAACCAACAATCATTTTATATTCTTAATTATTCCAAAATTAAAACAAAACACTAACAATGTACCATTATTCTATTTTTTCTTTTTCTTTTTGATTGGTGTACCATCATTTTTATTGTAATTCATTATTTAATAATTCTCATTACCATTTCAACTCAAATTACACGGTAGCAGCAAAATGTTACTCCCTCCGTCCCAGTTAGGTTCATATGTGATGTTGCACGTTGTTTAAGAAAACTTAAATTAATGTAGGAGAGGGAATAATGTGTAAGGGTATTTTGGGTGGTTGGTTGAGATAAAGTGTAGGAGAGAGAATAAAGTAGAATAAAGTAAGAGTGACATTTTTTAAATTTAAATGATATTGTGAGGGTGTAGTTTATGAAGAGTATTCTATTTTAGGGGTGTGAAGTTAATTGTGGGGACGTCCGAAAAGGAAAATGTGAAAATAACTCCGGGACGGGGAGTATCATTTATTTAGTACAACTCCCCAAATGCAGAAAAAACATCCAAATAATCAACTTGAAGAGAGAAAGGATTAACAAATATTTCCTCTGTTCCGTACTTATTTGAACATTTACTTAAAAGATCCGTTACCTGACCATTTACTAAAATGAAAATAAAATAACTCAATCATTTGTATACATCTCCTCAAACATCTAAATATTACACACATATCATTATTTCTCATCCTAACCCAACTTGCACGTTAAAATTCAGGTTAAAAGACCATTAAATCCTTCCATAAAGCAATTGTATCTCTAATATAGGAGAGAAATAATCATAAGCTCATCGAGAGAGCTCAATTTATATACTAAATGTTAATAATAAAATGTTAATGTGCTGATGAAACATGAGCAGAAAAGCCTACCATTATTTAGTTAATTTTTTTAAAAAAATTAATTAATTATTTATGTGTAATCACCCCATAGTAAATATAGTAAATATATAAATATAAATTGGTGTCCATTACTAAATATATAAATGGGTGTCCATTAGCTGCAACGGACATATCATCATTTCCGTAAAAATTCACATTTTAAAACCCGTATTAATAATGTTCAAGCAGATAAGGGAATTGACTTAAAACGAACTAGCTACATTTACATTTAAAAAAAAAAAAGAAAAAGAAAAATAGGTTGAAAATATTTTTTACGGAAGCATAAAAAAATTCAAACATAAACCTATTTATAATTAATTTTAAATTTTTCTTGAACTTGTATATTTTCCCAATATATATCAACTTCTTTCTTGCTCAAAGCACGATTTATTATGGTAACAAAAAAATAATCAACAACAAAAAAAAAAAAGTCAAAGTGTGAAAGAGTAGAGTAGGAGTGGTACCTAGCGACGGAGACAGTCCATGGAGTGACGAGTTGATCTTCGGAGGCGCGATCCTCGCCGTACACGTCTTCAACTCCACCACCCACCGTCGATCTTGGACTCAAATCCAACACCGTCTCCCCTCCCCTCTGCTCCTTCAAGAAACTCTCCATCTCTCTTCTCTCTCTTCTTTCTCTCACTACAGGAGGATATTTAAGCTTTTCCGGTATTTATGTGCAAGCATATATAAATTCTTTTTATATTAAAGAGGAGTAACGGTGATGAAGGTCACACTTGGCGAGCTAACATGCAGACCATTTGTTGAAGAAGCATGTGCAATTTACATGTGGGCCATCATTAATTACTTAGATAATGGCAAGTGGCAGACTTTATCTCCTTTTTTTATTTAATTGCATGATTAAAGAAAATAAAAAATATTCTATATAATAAATAAAAGATGGTAGTGGAGATGTGGAAAGAGGTGCTCAAACTCTAAAAAATCGATCGATGGCCTTTTTTATTTCTTTATTTTTCCCATATTCTAATTATTTGGGTAATTTTATTCCAACTATGGCATGCTCTTTTTGACTTAAGTTCAACATGATATTATGTTTCACTGGTACATTACCACCTTTATTATATAATTATATTACATTTATTGTATATCATTATATTAAGTTAATTAGTTGATGAAGTCATTTACTTGAAAAATAATATCATAACATAGTTATAGTCGTATTAAAAAATTATGGAACATCTAAAAATTGAACTATAAATATATTAAAAGTGACTAGTATTTTTCATATTCATTGTTTTTACTTGTATATTATCACTTTTTGTATACAAATGTATCTCGAGTCAAAAGAGATTTGTTTTACGGAATGAGATCGGTGAAAAATGTCACACAATACCTATTCAACAAATATTACCAATTATAATCTTGTTTTTGCCACTAAATTTTTTTAACCAGAATAATTTTATTTAATTATCTCATTTTTATAATAAAATTCATTTAATATATATTAATTAATATTTAAAAGTAATGTAGGTATTTGTCCTAAATATTTAATTAATTTTCATTCTCATTTCTCTTATAGGTATGTTATAGAAAAAATTATAAAAAAATAAATTTAACTACATTAAATATAGTATTTTTTTAAATTTGTGTGAAAAAACGAGTCTATCTTAATCATAGGAGTAACTTTATCTCGGAAATCAAAGTAGCAAGACTAGAAAATTTAACTCCATTAGTCAATGGATTTGGGGCCCGCGGCGGCTACTTTATCCATAGCATATTTGTCTATATCATTATTGAGTATTATTGTGGAAAATAAAAAATTGTGTGCATAAAATTTTGGTTACATTGTATTATTATTTTAGATATTATATAGTGTTAGTTTGGTTTTAGTGTAATATTATTTCATCATTGTATAATATTAGTTTAGTTCTGATATTATTAGCTTCTTTTTTTTTTTTTTTTGTGCTATAGAACGGATCATATTAAATTGAGGCGGATCATATTAGATTGGGTAGGGTACAAATATTGTGCACACTAGGTCACCCACTAAAGTGAGGAACCTGGCCGTGTGGGCTAGGTCCCCGATTTATTAACATTCGTTATTATTGTCATTCATATGCACATGCACTAGTTCATGTGGTTAGAGTCTCACTACCTACGTCGAAAGGTTATGAGTTCGAGTCATTACTTGCCCGATTCAAAACCATACTGTTATAAATAAATGTGATAATAATAGTAAAAATAAAGTTTAACCCATGTCTACAATACATACAATTTTTTGTCATTTAACATTAAGCATATGTAAAGCAGGGAATTAGAAGTTTCAAAAAAATTTAGGTAGTATGAAATTTTATTAGTGGAAATCATTAAGGCGCATTTTTCTCTATTTTGTAATTCTCTCTCGAATTGGTTGTCTTCCCCTTAATTGTATTCCCTAGAAATAATATCACATGTACATCAATACACTTACGATCATTTCCATCAATTCTAGTGTCTACGGATTTGATCTCATGCCCACAGCGGTGACCAATTTATATGTCCACCGCTTATATGGCATGTCAATCACCTATCATATGATATCATATATAAAGGGAGCCCACTATTATTTAATTAATTACTTATGTGACATCACATGATTCGTGGTGGTCATATAAATTGATGTCCACCCACGGGAATAAGAATAAACTAAATTTATTTCTGTCAAAAAAAAATAAACTAAATTTATTAATTTTTCTGAAGGGACTAGAATAACTCTTAAACTATCACTCTTGAATGTATTTTTGACCTTTAAAAAAATTGAAAATATGGAAACTCAGAAATAAGAATACTTCCATCCAAAACAATTTATTCAAGCTCCTTTTTTGACAAAAAATTTAATGAATATTAGTAATTTATGTATAAAATAGAAATGTGTAGTAGATTTGTGGTGTTTGAGAGTGATGATAAAGTAGTGTGAGATATAATTATTACTAAAAATATAATACTAGAATAAATTTTTAGACAGACAAAAAAAATGAGAATATATTTTTGAATGGAGGAATTAATAAATTCCAAAAATCACATGAAGACATAAATTAGTGTGAGATATAACTAAAAATATAATACTAGAATAAATTTTTAGACAGACCAAAAAAAAATGAGAATATAATTTTTGAATGGAGGAATTAATAAATTCCAAAAATCACATGAAGACAAAATTTATGTGAAACCTTCTTATCGTGAGACCATTATCTCTTTCTAATAAAAATGTTACCATTTTTTTAATGAAAAAGTGTATCACTTTTTAAAAATTATTTAATAAATACAATTTATTAAATGTAAAGTGTGTTACTTTTTTGAATTTTTTTAAAATATATGATTTGCATTATATACACTTTCTTAAAAATGATAATTTATCTTAGAAGCTAGTAATAATATTACTATTTGAAAAATGATATTGAAACAATACAAAACTTGCTCTCACATTAATTATTAGATAAATGTTTGCGTCATCGATGGCAAAAGTAGGATTTATGGTGATTTTTTTTTTTAATGAATGTGAAAAATTTGTCATGCGGGAGTTCAACTTCCTTTTCCTCTTCGTGCTTTCTAATTAGGGGTCAAGCCTTATTTTCACACAAAATTTTTTGTTTCATATTTGATATTTATTCATATCAATGATACGTGAAGAATAAAAAATAATTAATAAATTATATAAATCAAATTAACATGGGTTAGTCATTCAATAGAGTTAAACATTAAACATTAAGTAAAATTAAAAAAAAAAAAGAATAGGTGAATCAAACAACCCCGATGTGAATAAAAATGTCGGGTCCAACTACACGTAGGGCCCGGATACACCCGACCAAACAGGCTCGATGATGTAACCGAATACCTCGAGATAGAGGGAGGAAAACTCAAGACGGGCCCGAGCCCAGTCGGCCGAAACCATGCTACGAAGCCCTAAACCCACCTACAGTGGGGCCGCGAGGCCAAGGCCTCAGATGGAGAGGGGCCACGAGACCCAAGTCCAACTACAGATAGGCCACGAGGCCTAAACCCGGCCTACGGTCACGAAGCCCTAAACCCAATCGTAGGTAGGCCGCGAGGCCCAAACCTAGGCGAAGGTGGGCCGAGAGGCCTGTGCGAGATTGAAGAACACGTGAGTGTTTGATTGAGCCCATAGCGGTTATTTATCCGATAAGATCAAGGAACGTCGAAGGAACAAGTAGTTGAGATAATTGAGGCTCAAGTCAAGGAATGTCCCCTATATTCCTTCATTAATCGGGTCCGACCTCCGTCCGCAGGGGGAATTCGTGAGGCACATGCAGATTTCTTGAGAGAAAAGATATCCACACACGACATCATGGCGTAACGTGTGGGATAATGCCCGGAAACCGTGATGACGGTTATTACTCGTAACTTACGTATAAAGAACACACCCAACAAGGAGGTAACGATATCGAATCACTATCACTCTCACTTAGCTACCTTATACATACTTTCTTGAGTGTTTTCGGTGATCCGACTTGAGCGTCGAGTGCCTACGCCGGAGAATCCTCCGGCGTGTTTTGCGAGTACGTTTGTTCGAGGGAGGCTAAGGATCTTAGTGCGTAAAGGCTTTACCCACGTGAACCTGAGTGGGGAAACGGGCCCAGTCAGTTTTTACGCATCAATTGGCGCCGTTTGTGGGAAAGAAGAGCTGAGACGTGAGTTTCAATTTCTTTTCTTTTCTCGATTATCC
This sequence comes from Paraleonurus japonicus, assembly GCA_030762865.1. NCBI lineage: Eukaryota > Viridiplantae > Streptophyta > Magnoliopsida > Lamiales > Lamiaceae > Paraleonurus > Paraleonurus japonicus. The sequence goes on along the minus strand of CM061061.1, from coordinate 18,528,193 downwards.
GAAAGAAATACATCATGACCGGTGAACGTACACCCATGAGACCGATTGCACTAGTACCGGCTCGAGGAAGGACAACCCCGCAAACCCAGACAGGCGAAGCCGTGTCCAACCCCGTGCCTCCCGTTGCCGTGCCCAACATCAAGGACCACCACTTGTTACGGTGGTGCGAGACGAGAGCTCGACTCCGTGCCAACGCCATCCAGAGTAGGAGGCTGTTAGAGAGGGAGGGGGAACCCGCCTTCCTCTTCCTCTCGCAATTCCGGAAGGAATACCTATAGTGGGGATCCCTGAGCCGCCAATGCTCCAACCAGGGGATACCTCGAGAGAATTCCAAAACCACCCTCCGTCGCTCCGACTCGGGAGCCTGGATGATATGATAGCTCGAGCCGTGGCGAGCAATGGCGGAGGGGGAGGACCCCCACCTGCAGGAAGGACTCGGGAACCAGGACCGGAAACCTGCTCGCCCGATCCCAACTTGGGGGAGTAGGCAGACGAGCATCAAGAAGAACGAAGGAGAGAGGTGGAGTCCAGGAACCAGGAGGAAACCACGGGAGTTGAAGGAGTCCAAGAAAGAAGGTCGGCAGCTTCCTCGACCGAGGAGGCCTGTCTCGGAGGAAGCCGCACGGGGAAGGAGACAACCCCTCTGCAGCAGTGGGAAGTAAGATCGAGGACCAAGAAGAGGGTACGAGACACCCAACTGAGGCCATGAAAGACCGTCGATCGATCCTTGAGGAAACAAATGGACAACATGAAGCATCAGATGGAAAATCGGGTCAAGTATGCCTCAACCCGTTACATGTTGCCAATTTACCGAGAATATCCTATAAGATGAACCGCCTAGCAATTTTAAACCTCTTAATTATGAATATGATGGTACGACTGACCCCCTATAACCATTTAGTGAGATTTGAAAATTCGGCTCTCCTCCATCGATATGGGGAGGGTGTGAAGTGCGTGGTCTTTCTTACTACTCTATCCAAGGCAGCCCAACGGTGGTTTAGCCATTGGAGCCCAATTCCATCAACTCCTTTGAGCAGTTTGGAGAGCTCTTCTTGCATCGACCCGCTAGTGCAAGGAGGCAACCTAGAGCTACGCCGACATTGTTCAACATGAAACAAGGTGAAAATGAAAGCCTACGGGCCTTCATGAAGAGGTTCAATCAAAGCGGCACCGGAAGTCCCAACCGCACCCCAGAGGTAAAAATTAATACTTTTACTAGCAATCTCCGAGATGGAGACCTATTTTCCTCTCTGGCCAAAAAGCTTGACCCAGACGTTCGATGAACTACTAAGGAGAGCAGAGAAGTACGTCACACCTGGAAGAAGTAAGGAAGGCAAAGAGAGCCGAGGTCAAACCTAGCGGACTGAGAAGAAGAAAGAAGCAACAAAGAAAAGCTCAGCGGCGGAGCCAGAGAAAGCCGCAAAATCGGGACCCCGCTCCAGGTTTGACAAGTACACCCCCTAAAGCTCGAGCCGGCAGTAACCACCGGAGGTAGCATCCGACCACCCCGAAATGAAATTTCCATGCACACGATCCAGAGGGCCTCGAAGCCCAAGTCGAGATAAGTTTTGTCGTTTCCATAATGAATATGGGCATGACACTAACAAGCTATTTTCACTTACGTGACAAAATTGAGAGGATGATCCAGCGGGACATCTTAAAGAGTTTGTTTATAGAGATCGAGTTAGCTCTAGGGGCAAAAAAGAAAGGAAGGCGTGACAAAACCGAGGAGAAAGGAAGGATGATCGAAGGGAGGCGGGAGGAGAGACCCTCCCGTAAGAGAGAACTTATCCAGATGATAGTCGGAGGTCCAAGCAGAGGGAGACTCCTTCCGCGCTAGAAAAGGCCGGAGAGAGGACCCTCGTAAGAGAGGTAGGAGAGATGTCCAAAGACGTGGATCGAAGGAAGCCATCCATACACCTCGGATTCACTTTGGTCCAGAGGATGGAAGCCTAAGGAAGGAGGACCACAAGTGATGCACTAGTCATCACGGCAGATGTGGCCGGATATACGGTAGCAAGGATCTTTGTAGATATGGGGAGCTCGACAGACATCATATTCTTGGAATGCTTCAAGAAGATGAATTTGAACATAGAAATGCAACAAGTGGATACTCGCGTTGTATGGATTCACGAGAGGGGCGATCCACCCTCTGGGCCGAGTAACCCTCCCGGGTGGGGCTGGCGAAGCTCCACGGAGGAGGGTAGTTATGGCAAATTTTTATTGTTGATGTACCCTCATCCTACAACATGATCTTTGGTAGGCCGTTGTTGAACCTATTTCGGTGGTTATATCAACTTATCACATGAAACTCAAGTTTCCAGTGAACAATGAGGTGGGTGAAGTAGGGTGATCACCGCAATCCGTAAAATGCTACGTGGAGACAGGTAAAGGTGGCCGATAAAGAGCTGCATCGCAGCCTGAAAAGAGACAAGGAGGTGGACCGAGAATCCAAGAGGTATAAGATTTCGAGGAAATCGATCCTCCGAAGATGGAAGCCGACGAAGAGTGATGATGGTGGAGTTGTATCCAGAGAAGAGAGGATACACAACAAGGATCGGAGCCCACTGGAGCCGTGAGCTAGAGAGAGACTCGGCAATGCCTCTACGAAGAAATGCGACGTTTTTGCTTTTTCTTCCTCCGACATGACAGTATTCCCGAGGAGGTGGCGATGCATCACCCGAACGTGGACCCTAAGGCTAAACCAGTGAAGCGTAAAACTAAGGGTCTTTGGACCGAGAAAAAGATGTCATTACGAAGGTTGAAGCGAGAAACTGGAGACAGACATGTCAAGCGAATCCAATTTCCCACCTAGCTGTCCAATGCGGTGTTGGTGGCAAAACCAAAGTGGAAATGGAGAATGTGCATAGATTTTCGAGATTTGAACAAGGCTTGCCCTAAAGATCATTATCCCTTGCCTAGGATTGACCAGATGGTCGACTCTACATCCGGGTTTGAAGCCGCTAAGTATGATGGATGCCTATCAAGGCTACCATCATATACAAATTTTCCTCCGTATATTCCAAAGGTAAGTTTCATTATTGCTAGTGGAACTTTCTGCTATATTAGAATGCCCTTTGGATTAAAGAATGCAGGAGCAACCTATCGTGAGAATGGTTGATAAGATGTTCCGAGACCAGCTAGGGAGGAACATGGAAGTCTACGTTGATGATATGCTTGTGAAAAGCGTGAAAGCCGAAAAACACGTGGCGGACTGGAGGAAGCCTTTTCGGTGCTCGGGAGGAATGGCATGAAGCTAAATCCAGCCAAGTGTTCTTTTGGAGTGAGGTCCGGAAATTCCTCGGATATATGGTGACCAAATGGGAATCGAGGTTAACCTCGCTAAGGTGAAGGTCAGTGCTTGATATGCAGCCTCCCACCAATATCAAGGAGCTGCAGAGACCGAATGGGAGAATTACAGCGTTGAGCGTATTCATAGCCGTGTCTGCAGAGAGGAGCCATCCCTTCTTCAAAATTTTGAGGAAGGGATCCAAGTTCGAGTGGGACGAGCAATGCCAGCGGCGCGTTCGAGGAGCTTAAACAAAGACTTGGCCCAGCTTACCTACGTTGACGAAGCCAATTCCGGGAGACACTCTACCTTTACCTCTCTCAGAGGTGGGGTCTCACTTAGCTCCGTCTTGGTGAGGGAGGAAGGGTCGACCCAAAAGCCTATTTACTACATCGCAAGCTCATCCAAGGAGTGAAGTAAGATACTCGGAGATAGAAAAGGCCGCCTTGACTATAATGGTCACGGCACGGAGGTTACGACCTTATTTTTATCGCATAAGGTCATTGTTTGAACTAACTACCTTCTAAACAGTGATAGGGAGAGTCGATCTCTCGGGGAGGATGGTCAAGTGGGCCATCGAACCGGGAGAATACGACGTGGATTTCGAGCCACGGAGGACCATTAAAGCACAAGCCCTCTCCGACTTCATCTAGGAGGGTACACGTGCGTTGGAGGAAGGAGAATGGAAAGTATACGTTGACGGCTCTGTGTCTATGCGGGGTTGTGGAGCCGGGATCGTGATCATTGGTCCAGAGGGCCAGAAACGCAGTGGCGGTGAGGTTTGGGTTTATTACCTCTAACAATGGAGCCGAGTACGAGGCCCCGATTCGAGGAACGGAGTTGGCCGCCGAGCCGGGAGCAGGTCGAGTGGTCATATTTTCGTATTCCCAACTAGTAACCCAAAGGTTACAGGGGGTACGAGGCCAAAGATGAGAAGATGGTAGCCTACCTTCAGCGAGTAGCCGAGCTGCAGGAAGGTTCAGTTCCTTTGAGGTTAGACAAATACCTCGAGAGAAAAACTCCAGAGCGGATAGCCTTTCAAAGGCTGGCGAGTTCCGCAACACTGCAGAGAGGGAAGGTCACCTTGGTGACTGCAGAAGCTGAAGCAACGGCTCCTTCGGTAGGGGTCATTGGAGTCAAGATGATTGGAGAACCTCCATATATCGAGTGTTGCAAAACCCGGAGAGCTGCCGGACAAAAGGAAAGCTCGAGGTGGAGAATCCGGTACATGATGATAAAAGATAAGATGTACCGACGGTCCTTCACGAAGCCTTACTTGAGGTGTTTATCCCCTCAAGAAGGGAGGTACGTAATCAAAGATATACATAAAGGTTGTTGTCTTTGACCATGCAGGGCTCAGGCAATAGTCCGAAAGCCTTGAGGGCCGGATACTTGGCCTACCATGACCCAGACGCCAAGGAATGGGTGAAGAAGTGTGAGAAATGTCAAAAGCATGGTTGCCTCATTCACCTCCCCGCAGAGGAGATGAGGACCATGCACTCTCCATGTCCCTTCGCGAAGTGGGGATGGACTTGGTGGGCCCATTCCCGATTGCGGTGGGCAGCGGAATTTCCTATTGGTGGCAAAGTGGACTACTTTAGCAAGTGGGTCGAAGTTGTACCTCTAGGGAGGATAGAAGAAGGTAACATAATCAAATTTACGTGGAGATATATTTGCTGCAGTTTGGCATACCTAGAATCACGGTATCGAGATAATGGGACCCGATTCATGGGAAATATGGTACGGGAATGGTGTGATAACTCGAAGATTGTCCAGAGATTCACGTCGGTGGCACACCCCCAAGGCAACGGCCAGTGGAAGTCACCAAAGAACTATTGTAAACGGAATACGTGCCCGGCCAGACAAAGTTGGAGGGAGGTGGGTCGATGAGCTAGAGTCGATTTGTGGGCTTATCGGACCACCCCGGGGAGCCGACAGAGGAGTCCCCCTTCCACTTAGTGTACAGGATAGCCGCGATCATACCTTCGAGAGATGGGGATGGAGACACATCGTTTAGCCCACTTCCGGGAGTGAAGAAATGAAGAACCGATGAGGGAAAACCTAGACATGCTAGAGGAGGAGCGCGAGATCGCCCACCTAAAAATGAGAAGTATAAAAGCCGCATAAAGGCTGCTTATGACCAGAAAGTCATAAGCCGGAGATTCGAAGAAGGAGATCTAGTCTTGAGACAAGCCGATGCGTTGAAAAACATTGGAAAGCTCGATCCCAAGTGGCGGGGGCCGTACAAGGTGACCAAGGTCCTCCGAGGAGGAGCTTATGAGCTACAAGACATGGAAGGAAATCAACCGGCCGGACCTTGGAATGTCTGTCATTTGAAGAGGTTTTATACCCGAAGAAAGTACCCGCCTCGCTGCAAGTAGGTGGTTCCTTTTATGCAAGAGTTGTTTTATTTATGTTATTTGAATTCTGAATAAATTGTAATTTCGCTCCACTAGTACTTTTTTTTCCCTCCTCGCAGGTTTCCCACCGGGTTTTACCGCGAGGAGGTTTTTTAAAGAGGCCGGCCAAGTTAATCCTTAACTTGCGTTGATCGATTATGGTCAATGGGGCAAATTTGTCTATCAATTAATGAAAGCGATTTTCATTATCTATAAGTTTATGAGTTCATTCTTTCGTTGAGTACGATGGAAACAATATGATTGCATGCTATTCGAATTGCATCACAACACACGGTTGATTACGTGAGAATTAATAACTTGCGAGAAAGTTAAACGAACAAATAAAATGCACGACAAGCATTCAATGAGAAATACGATGAGCATTCACGAAATGAATTCGCATCAAGCAAAACGAAGCTAAGAGATAGCTTCAAAACACTAAAGTTAAACCTACAGAGAGGGTTTAACCCACCTAAACCCAGAGAGGGGTTACGAGAAACGAAGCTAAGAGATAGCTTCAAAACACTAAAGTTAAACCTACGAGAGAGGTTTAACCCACCTAAACCCAGAGAAGGGTTACGAGAAGCGAAGGTAAGAGATAGCTTCAAAACACTAAAGTTAAACCTCTGAGAGAAGGTTTAACCTTCCTAAACCCAGAGAGGGGTTACGAGAAACGAAGCTAAGAGATAGCTTCAAAACACTAAAGTTAAACCTACAGAGAGCCGAGAGGGGTTACGAGAAACGAAGCTAAGAGATAGCTTCAAAACACTAAAGTTAAACCTACAGAGAGCCGAGAGAGGGGTTACGAGAAACGAAGCTAAGAGATAGCTTCAAAACACTAAAGTTAAACCTACAGAGAGGGTTTAACCCACCTAAACCCGAGAGGGGTTACGAGAGAAGAAGCTAAGAGATAGCTTCAAAACACTAAAGTTAAAACTACAGAGAAGGTTTAACCCACCTAAACCCAGAGAGGGGTTACAAGAAAGCGAAGCTAAGAGATAGCTTCAAAATACTAAAGTTAAACCTATAGAGAGGGTTTAACCAACCTAAACCCAGAGAGGAGTTACGAGAGAAGAAGCTAAGAGATAGCTTCAAAACACTAAAGTTAAAACTACGAGAGAAGGTTTAACCCACCTAAACCCAGAGAGGGGTTACGAGAAACGAAGCTAAGAGATAGCTTCAAAACACTAAAGTTAAACCTACGAGAGAAGGTTTAACCCACCTAAACCCAGAGAGGGGTTATGAGAAACGAAGCTAAGAGATAGCTTCAAAACACTAAAGTTAAACCTACAGAGAGGGTTTAACCCACCTAAACCAGGAGAGGAGTTACGAGGTTATGAGAAACGAAGCCGGGAGATAGCTTCAAAGTACCGAACCTACAAAGAGGGTTTAGCTTACCTATATCCGTAAAAGGTTTTGACAAAAGTTAAGAAATAACTTCTAAAACTGAAGTTAAACTCGCAGAGGGGTTAACCTATCTAGACCCAAGGAAGGGCGTAAGAGTTAAAGCCGAAAGATGGCTTTGAAGAACTTGGTTAAACCTACAGTGAGGACCTAATTGAGTAGGTGTAAAACATGAGATAGGGCTTCCGGAAAAGCCTTGACTGTGCCCACGAGAAGGGCTCAACTAAACCCACGCCTAAGAGGGGTCTCTGGATTTGAAAACTGCCGAAATTGCGAAGTCATTAAGTTAAACTTATAAAGTTTAGCTAAACCCGTGTCCAGAGAGGACTATTAGACGTAAGGCTATGAAAGTCTTAAAAGCTATCAAGTTGGACTTATAAGTGTCTAACTAGGTTGGTCCCAAGGAAGTGATTACGACACAAACAACTAAGGCGTACGTGGCTACATGTAAAATCAATCTACGGCAAAGGTTTAACCAACCTAAGCCTGGGTGAAATTTAAGACAAGAAACTAAGAAATAGTTTGAAACATCAAGCTAAACCTAAGAAAAGGTTTTTAGAAGAGAAAAGCTAAGAGAGTCGCCAAAAGAATAAAATTAAGCCCATAGAAAGGGCTTGACTAACTTGAAAGCCATGAAGGATTAAGGAAAGCTGAGCCCATGGAGTGCGTATAGCTTACTTACTCCTCAAAAGGAGTGGTAAAGAGTGAAATCTGATGGCGGCTTCATGTCGGCTAAGTTGAACATGCAGAGGGGATTCAGCCCGCCTGAACCCACGGATGTTGGCAAGACGGAAGCTAATAGAAAGTTTCCTAAGGCCAACTCGACTCTATAGTAAAAGCCTGATTGGCTAAGTGAGAAATATAGGATATAGCTTCAAGTCTACGAAAAGGGCTTAGCTAGACAAGCACCGAAGAAGGGTGACAAGGATCGAAGCCGCGAAAAGTTTCGGAAGTATTGAAGTCAAACATGCAAAGTTTGGCTAAACCCATACCTGTGAAGGATTGTGTAAGTTAGGCATACAAGAGTCTAACTAATCCAGACACGGGAGGCAATATATGAAGCAAAACTAAGAGATAGCTTGAGGGAATTCAGCCGAGCTAGCGGAAAAAGGGTTTGGTGACGCTAAACCTAGAAGGAGGCTTCAGGAGCAAGAAGCTAAGAAAGCCTTTCGGAATACTAAGTTAAACCTACCAAGCAAGGTTGTAACTTACGAAAGCATGAGAGAAACTATTCGGGAAACTCTTAGAACTATGAAGTCAAGGAAAACCCGGAAAACCTAAAGCATAAAACCCTAGAGAGAAAAAGGGGTTTCAAGCGAGATGAAAAATCAACCTATGAGAGAAAGGATACATTTACGCCGCAAACTAGTATTATGTCCCTAGTGACTAAGTCACGCATGCAAGCTAACAGCTTAGAAGCTAGACACTTGTAAACAAGCAGCAAAAATCGAATACGAGAAGCACGTATAAAAAGCATGCAACTCCCGGCAAGGGAGGACACAAACACTCATGCAATAACAAGCTCCCGAAAAGGGAGGATAAACATCAGCTATGAAAAGCAATTCCCGGCAAGGGAAGATACGCAGGATAAACGAAAATTAACTCCCGATGAGGGAGGATCCCATTCATTCACAGAAAACGCCCCGAGCAAGGGGGCAACAGAGTTCAAAAACAAAATGTAAACTCCAAACAGAGGGGAGGACAGAGTATAAAATGTCAAACCGGCATAAGAAGGGAGAGAATTCATTACGAGACCATGGAAATATGAAAATTGTTTTAGAAATTAACTGGGATAGGGAGGTTTCTCTCGCTTCATCAACGGTGGCAGCCACCTCCACTTCTTTCTCCAAAGCTCGAGCTATACATGCCTCCTCTTGGGAGGCAGGAACTTCCAGGATCGAGGGCATAGAGGAGGAATCGGGCGGGGACATCTCTGCTGCAACAACCTCCATCTCGCATCGAGATCAAGCAATCAGCTTGTTGAGGGTTGGGGACCACCAGTCCTCCTCAATGGACCTTGAAGGGTCGCCCTTGAAGTGCGGGTAGTAGGCATTGCGGCTAGAGGGTTGTTCCTATCAAACGCCCTTGAAGTGCGGGGAGTAGGCCGCATCAAACCCGTAGTCGTAGAAAAATCGGATATAAGGTCCCATATCCCCGAGGAAACCGGGATGACCTATATATTGCTCCGTAAACCGGGCCATATGGCATGCAAGAAATGCCGACTGTGCGGAGAAGAAAAGAGTCTGCAAGAAGGACCGGGCCCCCTTCACGGGGCCTCTTGGTGCACTTGAGACTCTTGCAGGGGCATGGTAGACAGCCATGTCATTCGTTTCTTTCTCAGCCGCCTCACGAGCCGCTTGAGCTTTCCCCAACTCATCCTCCAGCCTTCTTAATGCGAAGAGAGGCGAGGGTGGCCTTCTTCTTTCTCGCCAGAGAGAGTCCTCCAACTCCTTCAATCAAGAGAGGGGAGCAAGTTGGAGGGGCTCCATAGATCGGATGAAGGATGCCAAGCCGAAAAGCGAAAGTACCTTGAAAATTAAGCTTATACAAAGAAAGTAGGCTATATTAGAAAATTCAATACTTAAGGTATCTAGAGCGGTGTTACCCGAGCAAAGTGGCTCGCGGCCCGATGTTGCTGTTGGTCCGGGGAGATCGATCAATCGGTCACAATCCTAGGCAGAGATTAGTTCGCTAAAAAACTTACTTGCGAAGGACCCAAGGAGTAAGAGTCCACGTCAATAGGGGCTGAGGAGAGACCTTGGCTGCGCCTAGTGGGGTACTTGCGATGCAAAGTATCTCGAGAATGGAAAGAACCCTGGTGGCGGAGGCTTTGCCCTTTGCGGTTTTCGATTTCTTCGCAGGAGGGGGATTATCCTCCTGATCTTCCGTGGGAGCCGGAGGAGAAGAGGGAGGTGCATCGAGTGCATCACCTTGAGAGGCAAGAGGAGGAGGGGCTGATTCGAGTGAGTCGGCGGGACCTTCCAACACTTTAGACAGCCACAACATCTCCGAAAAGGAAAACTACGTGAGTTAAATATCAGCCGTGATAATACTCGTAAATGCTGAAGATAACAATAAGATAATTACCATCCCGGGATTTGAGGGGAACCCTTATCAAGCTGAATTTAAAGTGGGAGAGGATACGAGAATTGAAACAAAGTTTGGGCAAATCGAAATACCCGTGAACGCGAACATGGGCATTCAACATCCGAATAACCCGACGGTTAGTGGAAGAGGAGATGTGATTAGAAGGAGCTGGAGGAGAGGGGTTTCGGTAAATCCATTTGGTTTGGAAAGGGCCGGGGTTATCCAGAGTAATAAAGACAAAGTGATCACCCCATTCTTTGTTCATATTGGGGACCTTCCCGATAAATGAACATTTCCCTTTACCCTACTACTCACATAGTAGAAGGGTCCGGCGGTTTTACAAGTGAACCGGGAAAAGAAGAGTTCGGCAGAGGGTTTCCCTCCATTTCCCTTGAGAAGGATATAGAAGGAGATCATCATCCTAATGGCATTAGAGTACGAATCGGTTAAGAGGAACCTGTAAAGGTTCGATATCCGACACGAGGAATTTAGGAGGAGGAAGGCGTAATCCGGCCTCAAACCGGGCTTGCTGAGAAAAGCTAAAGTCGGGAGTCGCTGAGTTTGGGCGTGCCCCCGATCGGGAGAGATAGGCTGAAACCCGATGAAATATAGTCACCGGAAATGAGGTCGGTTAGGGCTTTGTCGAGAGATTTTGAGGGACCGGCGAAGGAGTCCTTAGGCAAGATCCTATCCACCTCCCGGAGAGGAGGAGGAGAAGGGAAGCGAATCTCTAGAAGGATCGGGGACGGGAGAGTGGTGAGAACTTTGGGAGGAGTTTCGAATGTTAGAAATAGTTCGAGAAGAACCAGAATGGGACATCTCTAAGAATGTTCCTACAAGCGAGTCGAGAATGAGAAAAGAAAAATTTACCTCTGGATAGCGGGAGGAAGTTGAGGTAAGGAGTGAAGAGTACGATCGCGGAGGGCTTGCGAGAAGATGAAGTCCTAAATGAAGCGAGAATTCGGAAGGAAGGAAGGAAGAAGAAGCGGAACTGATTTTGAAATAAAGAGGAGTTAATTGATGTGTGTATCGGTAACTAAAAGCGAAGGACGGATGCATGATCGGCACTGTCCCACGCAGAAGATGAGGAGTCGCAAAACGCCAACGGACTAGCGAGAAGGGATGTATCCGGGAAGCCAAAGGCTGTAGGAGGATATCCTAAAGCTAAAGCTGCGAGGAGGATGTCCCGAGAGCAAGGCTGCGGGGAGGATATCCCAAAGCTAAATTTGCGAGGAGGATCGCATGCACCTTTCTTACTCCGGTGAGTTCCGAGATCGCTCACCGGGAGTAGGGGGAGTGGTTGATGCGGATAAAAATGTCGGGCCCAACTACACGTAGGTCCCGAGATACACCCGGCCAGCGAGGCTCGATGATGTAACTGAATACCTCGAGATAGAGGGAGGAAAATCCGAGACGGGCCCGAGCCTGTGTCGGCCGAAACCATGCTACGAAGCCACTAAACGCACCTACGAGGTGGGCCGCGAGGCCAAGGCCTGTATGGAGAGGGCCACGAGGCCCAAGCCCAGCTGCGAGATAGGCCACGAGGCCTAAACCCGGCCTACGGGTCACGAGGCCCTAAACCCAATCAGTAGGTGGGCCGCGAGGCCCAAACCTAGGCGAAGGTGGGCCGAGAGGCCCAGACGAGATTTGAAGAACACGTGAGTGTTTGGTGAGCCCATAGCGGTTATTTATCCGATAAGATCAAGGAACGTCGAAGGAACAAGTAGTTGAGATAATTGAGGCCCAAGTCAAGGAATGTCCCCTATATTCCTTCATTCGATCGGGTCTCGACCTCCGTCCGTAGGGGGAATTCGTAGGCACACATGCCGATTTCTTGAGAGAAAAGATATCCACACACGACATCATGGCGTAACGTATGGGATAATGCACGGAAACCGTGATGACGGTTATTACTCGTAACTTACGTATAAAGAACACACCCAGCGGGGAGGTAACGGTATCGAATCACTATCACTCTCACTTAGCTACCTTATACGTACTTTCTTGAGTGTTTTCCGGTGATCCGACTTAAGCGTCGGAGTGCCTACGCCGAAGAACCCTCCGCGTGTTTAGCGAGTATGTTTGTTCGAGGGAAGCTAAGGATCTTAGTGCGTAAAGCGCTTTACCCACGTGAACTCGGGTGGGGAAAGCGGGTCCAGTCGGTTTTACGCATCAAACCCTATTTGGGTATTGAACCCTATTTGGGTATTGGGTCTTGGGAGGGACCAACTCTACTTTAAATAATTAGGTTTTTCCTTTTACTAAAAAAAAAAAAAAAAAAAAAAAAACTTATTGGGTATTGGGTCTTCGAATTATGGTCAATGAAAGGGGCGAATTACAAATATAACTACTTAAACTCATTTACATTGAAATTATAAATACTCTCATGAATTGTACAACTGCGCCAATTTTTGTGATTTTTAATTTCTAAGAAAATTATTTTATTTTCTATATATTATATGATTCATGGTTTATGGGCATCAAATTTTAATTACTCCCCTCCATTTCAGTATAATTTTTTTATTTTTTCATTTTGATTTGTTCCAATATAAATTATTCATATTTTTTATGTTCCAATATAAATTATTTATATTATTTTTGGTAAGTACCCATTAAATTATATTCCTACACTTTACTATATATTATTTATACATATTTTCATTCATTTATTCTTATATTACCTAAATCGACCTCTTACTTTTTCATCTCTAGTTTTCCATCATAAAATTCGTATTATATTTTTATATTATGTTACTTACCTTAATTTTTTTATTTAAAAGAAAAGGAAAGCAAATACTTGAAATGGAGGAAGTATATTTTAAAGAAAAGTTAAAGTGATCGTCGGTTTCATACTACATTCTCTCAATTCACATAGTTGCATATATTAAATAGAAGAAAAAAAAAAGAATCATATATGTATTTTTTTTTTTTTTTTTGACAGGGAAAAAAGGAATCATATTTACTTCTGCTTTGTTGGCCTGGAAATGAAGAAGCATAAATGGGAGTACATTGGAGAGGTACATATATATATGAAAAATGCAATAATTAAATCATAGTGTCACTTCAATTATTGATAATGCTTTTGTTTTATTGCTTTTTTAATGTACGTCGGCATCAATTAAGTAATAGTGCTACCCTGATCATGGAGTACAGACATCTAGATAAAAGTGAGTGCCGTGATCATCGTCTCTTCAATTCTTCTACTCTACAAAGATATTTTTAAATATCCTTTCAAAAAAAAAAGATATTTTTAAATATATATATATATATATATATATATATATATATATATATATATATATATTGGAAGAGTCAGTGAAATTTTGTTCACTATATATAATATTATAATATATTAATTAATATCATTACATTTATACACATCGTTCCTTAGGAAGCTTCTTATTTGATAATTGCATTCTATTTAAGAAAAATAATATTTTAAATGTAATGGGTTTTGAAAACTTGAAATGTGATGATGTCACATCCTAATTTTATAATTAATTTTAATGCCTGACTTGAATAAAAAAACTCAAAGACATTTTTTTAGCAAAATTATTTAATAAAAATCTTCAATGAAACATGACCATGAGAATCCTTAATAAATAAAAAAAAATGTCAACTAAAATAAATTGCATAAATGGTCTCAATTTTCTTAAAAATTTAATTCACTCCATAAATAATCTTACGAAAAGAAATTTAATGCCATGCTATGAATTAAAAATGCTAGAATAGATAACACTAATCAATCCACCTTGTCTCCGCCGCAACTCCGTTATCCTTAATCTGCAAAAGCATTAATTTGATTGGGGTGAGCAACCAACTAGCTCGGTGGAGTTCTATTTGTTAGAGTTAAATATCACACGTAAATAAAACCATCAACTCACATAGCATGCATATAAGTAGTGTGTCAATATATTGTTTGTCAATCAGTATACGGTGGAGTTGTCTCCAAGGAGTTTTCCCTCCCGGACCGTAGTCCCCGCAAAGTTACAACGACCTTACCGTCGAAGTAACCCAATAGCGTATATAATATGTGAACGTAATATGATGTAGCAAGTAACAATTAAATTCACATGAATATTTAAAGTGACAAAGTAAATACGCGAGTAAGAAACCTCACTTCCGGTTTTGGCTTCCCACAATGTTGACCAGTAAATCCCATGCACTTATCCTTCCTCAACATCTTCATCGCCTTCATCGCACTAATCACTCGCAGTGCAGTTCGAGACTGAACCCCATAGAGGGTAGTCTCCTTATCGGTGGGTGTATGTAAAATTACTCTCCGCTCGTGGCATTTAATGTCACTCTATATTTACTAAGTCAATCCATACCAAGAATAATACCAAAGTCCTTCATGTCTAGCACAAAAGATCACCTCTAAAGCATGTTCGTTCACATCAATTCTCACACCTCTAACCATCGAATGAGCACTAATAACTTTATCGGAGGGTATACTAATCATAATTGGCTTCTCTACTCTTACACTTTTACTTTCGTGATAAAGCACGAAACTTTGCAGACATAAACGAATGTGTAGCTCCAATATCAAAGAGTACATATGCGGGTATATTTGAAAGCGTAAGCATACCTACCATAGTGCCCTACTGGTCGGCCTCTTCACGTGTCATAGCGAACATGTGTGCGTTGCCACCTGCCCCACCATTAGGCTTCCTTCCATCACCTCTATTCTGTGACAACGGACAATTTGGAAGTATGTGTCTGCTGCTTGCACTTGTAACAGACGTTACGCCCCTGAAGACACTCTCCCAAGTGTTTCCTTCCACATTTAGCACAGATGGTCTCTCAACAAATCCCTTTTGCGGAGCATCACTAGCGAGTCCTCACTTGTTTGTTATGGGTAGGATTCCTACTCGGGCCTCCTCCGTTCCACTTTATTTTTCCTGAATAAGTCACCTCCTTCTGCCGGAGCATCCATAGCCGACTCGCGGCAACCTCTTCAAAGACGCTCATAAGTTTCGGCTAAGGTAGTGAGTCTTTGACTGACAAAGACATTCCCGATCTCGGGCGTAGTCCATTCCTGAATCTTCGTACTTTCTTAAGCTCAATGTCCACTAGATGTTGGGCGAACCGACTCGAATCGTTAAACTTCTGTTCATATTCCACTACGCTCATGCTTTGCCTTGTTTCGTATCGCTAAACTTCTATTCATATTCTCTGATCATGCACGCATCATTTTAGTAATGATTTTCGAGGACGAAAATTTTTCTAAGAGGGCTAACACCCCTAAAATTCTCAACTTCGTTATTTTAGAATTTTAAAAATTAATAATATTATAAATATAATATATATATATATATATATATATATATTGTGTAGATAATTACAAATATTTATTTTACGTATCTCCCACAAAATATTACAACCCTAATTATTTCAAAAGTTGTTTTGACTAAGATTTAAAATCTTTAAACATTCAAAATTTACATCAAATATATAGATTGATATTCCATAATTTTCTCAACCAAAATTCTTCTCCTAATCTTATGTTATACACGGTCGGTCATATATTCTTAACACAAGAAAATATATTTTCTTCCCTAAATATTTGAGATAAAAATTTAAAAACTATTTTAAATTCTAGTACTTATCTCACTAAAGCCTAGCTCAAGCCCATGCCTAATATATCTATTTATATGAGACCTAGACCTAGAAAAAAATTTCATACTCACAAATGTTTCTTCCAATTTTCATCTCTTTCTCCTCAATAATATATGGAGACGGGATTAACAAGACTCATCAATAGGATTGCATTGCATAAAAATTATTAAATTAAGGTGAGATTTCTTACTCTTGTATTTACTTTGTCACCTTTAAATATTCATGTGAATTTAATTGTTGCTTGCTACATCATATTACGTTCACATATTACATACGCTATTGAGTTACTTGACGGTAAGATCGTTGTAACTTTGTGGGGACTACGGTCCGGGAGGAAAGCTCCTTGGAGGCAACTCCACCGTATACGCATTGACAGCCAATATATTGACACACTACTTATATGCATGCTATGTGAGTTGATATTTTTATTTACGTGTGATATTTAAGCGTGACAAAGGGACTTCACTGGGCTAGTGGTTTTGCTCACCCAATCTCATTAATATTTTTTCAGATTAATAAGGAGTTTGGTGGAGGGCTGGTGGATGTGTCACAAACAATATTTCATGTTTGGGAATTAATATTTTTTATTTAAAGATCAAACTAAGATTTTTAGGGTTTTAAGTATTTATTTTAAAAAAGTCACATCTCATGTTCCATTCTTGACATTAGTAGAGTTTTTAATAATTACTTCCTTTTTACAAAATTAATTGCTTCTACCAAACATATCTTCAAACGTTCTTGTCTTTTCAAGAAAAATAAATATTTTTAAATAATCTGTTAGTTTAAATCTCTTTTTAAAAGTTTTTTGAAAATCGGGATGTGACAGTGTGGTATTAGAGCGAGATCTACATTCTTGTAGACTTGTAAAAAAACTTTTCAGAATCTTGTTTTTGAAAAAAATTAAAATCATGCATATTATAATTTATAGTCATGGTCATGACATCCACCACCTCCCACCGCTTCAACTCCAATAAGGTATGATATGAATATTTATACACTATACTATTTTTCGATCATGGAAAAGATGATCACATGTTATATTGCACATGTACATGTATTACGATACATATTAAGTTTCATTCAAAGCTATTATATGTTATAGGATCATGCAAATAAGTATGTTCACTCCATGACTTTAAAAAAAAAAATCAACATATGCACGCATCATTTAAGTAATGATTTTCGAGGATGAAAATTTTTCTAAGAGTAGGATGTAACACCCCTAAAATTCTCAACTTCGTTATTTTAGAATTTTAAAAATTAATAATATTATAAATATAATGTGTATATATATATATATATATATATATATATATATATATATATTGTGTAGATAATTACAAATATTTATTTTACGTATCTCCCATAAAATATTAAAACCCTAATTATTTCAAAAGTTGTTTTGACTAAGATTTAAAATCTTTTAAACATTCAAAATTTACATCAAATATACAGATTGATATTCCATAATTCTCTCAACCAAAATTCTGTCTCCTAATCTTATGTTATACACGGTCGGTCATATCTAATTCTTAACACAAGAAAATATATTTTCTTCCCTAAAATCTTTGATATAAAGATTTAAAAATTATTTTAAATTCTAGTACTTATCTCACTAAAGCCTAGCTAAGCCCATGCCTAATATATCTATTTATATGAGACCTAAACCTAGAAAAAAATTTCATAATCACAAATATTTCTTCCAATTTTCATCTCTTTCTCCTCAATAATATATGGAGACTGGATTAACAAGACTCATCAATAGGATTACATTACATAAAAAATTATTAAATCAAGGTGAGGTTTCTTACTCTCGTATTTATTTTGTCACCTTTAAATATTCATGTGAATTTAATTGTTTTTGCTATATCATATTACGTTCACATATTACATACGCTATTGAGTTACTTCGACGGTAAGGTCGTTGTAACTTTGCGGGGACTACGGTCCGGGAGGGAAAGCTCCTTGGAGGCAACTCCACCGTATACAGATTGACAGCCAATATATTGACACACTACTTATAATATGCATGCTATGTGAGTTGATGGTTTTATTTACGTGTGATATTTAAGCTGTGACAAAGG
The DNA here is from genome assembly GCA_030762865.1 of Paraleonurus japonicus. Taxonomy (NCBI): domain Eukaryota; kingdom Viridiplantae; phylum Streptophyta; class Magnoliopsida; order Lamiales; family Lamiaceae; genus Paraleonurus; species Paraleonurus japonicus. The sequence continues at coordinate 18,510,311 of CM061061.1, read as the reverse complement.
GACCTCACCGAGCTAGTGGTTTTACTCACCCAATCTCATTAATATTTTTTCAGATTAATAAGGAGTGCGGTGGAGGGCCGGTGGATGTGTCACAAGCAATATTTCATGTTTGGGAATTAATTTTTTTTTATTTAAAGATCAAACTAAGATATTTAGGGTTTTAAGTATTTATTTAAAAAAATCACATCTCATGTTCCATTCATGACATTAGTAGAGTGTTTACTAATTACTTCCTATTTACAAAATCAATTGCTTCTACCAAACATATCTTCAAACGTTCTTGTCTTTTCAAGAAAAATAAATATTTTTGAATAATCTGTTAGTTTAAATCTCTTTTTAAAAGTTTTTTCTAAAATCGGGATATGACAGATGAGAACGTAAAAGGTAGAAAGAGAGTGATGTGGTGACACTTTTTGCCATTTAAAAAAATGAAAAGTTTTGGGTGTCTTGATCAAAATGGTAAAATCGAAAGCTTTCGAAGGTACGAAGGGAGGAACATTTTTCACCCAGTTCGCGTACAACATAAATTAATTACATTATGTAGCACCCAAAAATTAATGTGTTACTTATTTTTTATGTGTAACACTTTTAAGGATATTGTAGTTGTCCGTGTAGTCTAAAATTTATGGTAACACTTTCTATAATTTATTATTCATTTAAAAAAACTGTTATATATGAACTTTAAGTAACATTTTTTTAGTAAATAAAGAATAAAAATATAAATTCTAAGCCTTGAACCTGTACGTGAGAGGTTTGAACCTTGTAATCCACTTGGTGTAAAATTATATTCCCCCATCATCCCAAAAAAGCTTTGTACTTGTTTTTGGCACACAAAATAAAGAGTGTAATAGAATAATAGTATAGTATAAGTGATGTGATTGAGAAAAATAAGAAAGACTAGAAAACGATTCGAGTGTATGTTAGGAAAAATGTTGTTTAGTTTTAATGATGTAGAATAAAATCAAGTGTAATAGGACCGATTGAGTCGAGTTAGTCATTTGATGATTTAGATTAGGTTAGATTAGTCTAATGTTAAAGGGAACCCTTATAGGCTTAGGCTAGTTCAAAATACCTGAAGACATAAGACTTTGTGCTAAAGATGTCTAGCAGACTACCATAGGAGATGAGTTTGCGTAAGAGAAAACCCAGACGAAATACATTTTAAGATAAGACATCTAAATTTTAAGCCTTAGTGACTTAGGGGTGCTTGGTAAAAAGATTAAGAAATAGAATAAGAAAGGGAATGGAATGATACCCATACCTCTGAATAAGGTGAGGTATGGATGATTCCTCATTTTAGGGGAATCAAAGTCATAGGTAGGGATGGATCGGTACGGTATACCGAAAATACCGTATACCGTACCGAAAATTTCGGTATTTATAAAAACATACCGATACCGTGCGAAATTTCGGTATACCAAAAGTTCGGTATACCGAAATTTCGGTATTAAAAATTCATACCGCATACCGTACCGATTTTCGGTATACCTTACCGTCACCGTCCATACCGATTATACCGTCCATACCGAATTATACCGACTATACCGATTATACCGCTCACACCGAATCATACCGATTTACCGCTCATACCGAACAATTAATTAAAAAAATTATTATTGTACATTTCTTTATTATATTATTTAAATTATAAACAAATTAATTAAATAATTATTTTAAAGAAATATTCTACGATATACGGTATATACGAAATACCGAAATACCGAAAATTTTAAAATTCTATAACGATATCAGATCAAAATTTCGATGCGGTAACCATACCGCATCGAAAATTTCGGTATACCGCAAATTCGGTATTTTTCGGTATTTTTCAAAGACGGTAACGTCGGTATATCGGTATTTTCGATATTTCCTCCATCCCTAGTCACGTGTGCAATTTCAAACACACATTATGACTTTAATTCTCATTCCTTACTCTCAAACCCTCAACCAAGCACCCCTTATACTCACTTAATCTCAAGAAGACTTTGAAGTCGGTTAGGATGAAAGAAAGAATCAATCAACCAAGTTGACACCATTTGAATCAAGAGTTGACCGTTGAAGATTCCAGATATATGATGAAGATATGATTGTTAATCAAATAACAATCAAGAGGATCAATCAATTATCAATCAAGAAAATCAATCAAGAGATCCAATCAAATCCTGATTGAAGGAGTCAATCAAAACCAATCGACAAGTCAACTAACAGTTCTTTCTCGAATATAGATATCTAATTGCTAGCTCTTCCAACAACTAGTTTTTCAATCACTATAAATACAAGTGATCAGATTGTGTTCGCGCATAGAACTACAAGATCATATACACACATTTCAAGCTATATTTAAAATTATCACTCATTCACAGTAGCTTAGTCGCTAAAACATAAGCTTGGAAGAAATAATTCACATAAGTCTTAAAAACTTTCAGTATCCGTAATTATTTCTAAGTTGGAATTTCTAGATCACGTATCACCGAACCTGTCTCTATAAGAGAATAGGTCGATTGTGAAATCGAGAGTTAGAAAGTGAGTTCGATTTGATGATTGAAGTAGTTCTACTCGATGATTGAAGAAATGTAACAAGGACTGGAACTTGAAATATTTCCAGGGTAAAATCCTCGAGGTAATAGAGGAGAAAATGCCGGTTGAAGCGTTAGTAGTGAAGTTCCATGTGGATCGGGAAGGATAGACGTAGAATCTTTATATCAAAACCACTATAAAAATCTATGTGTTTTTAGTGTTTTACGCATAATTCATATTATTAATCGTGCACTCATAAACCTCTCACTATAAGGTTTGACACCAAGTCATCGATAGCTAGTAAAAAGAGGTTTGATTTTTATTAAAGGTTTTCCTAGATGCATATACGACTTAGCTTACGCACCATCAAAAGACTTCATCTTAGAAGTCGCCCGATCTCACAAGCACACTCTAAGTATTTGCCTCAGCTGACTTTATAGTTTGTTGTTCACACACTCAGCTCACGAAAAGTGAAAAATTATTTTGGGTGTTAAGAAGTTTATTCAACCCCCTTCTAGACTTCTAACTTTCTTACACTAATTCGTCTTGGACCAACGTGTATTATGTGAGTGGTAATTGTTGTTAATAAATGTAAAGTGTAGGGATAAATGTATAGAAGCGAGAATAACAAAAAGAGATACAGAAGCTTTTATTAGTACAGACTAAAAGGAAAAATAGGAAGTTTTTATTGGGACGGAGGGAGCAATATTTAAGAAAATGTTAGTAACAAAAATGTAAAAAAATATTATTTTTTAAACTTGATACTTTAAATATAAATATTATAAAACGGTGTTTTTAATATTAAATATGAATGGTTTAAATTGTAAAAATATTAATTTGTTGTTGATATTTTTGAAATTAATATGATATCAATGACCCTAATTTTTTATATTTCGGATGAGATTATTAATACTCTTGATCAAACATTTGATACTTCAAAATGTCGTGGCACAACAACCTTACCGTGTAAGTGAAAGTATCAAGTATTTGACCAAGAGTATCAAAAATTCGATGTAATTAAAACCTTATCATGTAAATTGAACACACAAAACCTACTCTAACATATAAATATGCATGTGAATAAATGAGATGACCGATATGTTAGTAGAAATAAGAGAAGGTTTCCTAATGTTTTGAATATAAATTCACAACTTCGTATATAGGAACAATCTTATTTTTTTATAACTCAATATCCAGCTCAATGATAGATTAATTAGGGGATCAATATCATCGTCTATTAGTGAGGTCAAAATTGAAGTCGAACAAAGCTTCATATAGACCGATTCATCTCAAAAAAATTATTACACCTTATGGATTTAAAACTTGAAACTTATAGAGAAGCTAGCACAGTATATGTCATAAGTTTAACCAAATATTTCTTGTTAAGCAACTTAGAAATCCTTAAAATCTTAGTATATAGAGAATTTAAACTCCTGACATATTGTTTGATGATTTAACCTTACCGACATGTTATTGTATACTTAGTCTAATCCATGTCATTATTTTAGTGTATTGTAAAATTTATTTGATATTGATGTGCACTGATACTATTGATTGATGAGTGAATAATATTATTGCGAGGAAGAGACTTTTAACAATTTTTTTAATGTGTAAATGTGAGCGCACTTTAATTTATACCCGCTTGTTTGAAAATATTTTTGCTTTTAAAGCTTTTTGGAACAAGATCAACTTACTTGATGTAAAGTGACCAAGATAATTGTATGCTAGCTTTATAATTTATAAAATATATGAGTATGGCAATTATATAAAAGCAGTAAAACACACACAAGAATTTATAGTGGTTCGAAGACTATGACTTCAAAGATCCACTCTTCTTAGACAAGCTAAGGTAGGAATCTTGATTTAAAGGGGCACTAGCTAGTCTAGTCTTTTCTCCTTTCATGGTATTCGACTAACATAGTCTTCTAGTCTCTTTTCTTCCTTCATGGGATTCCCTTCATAAGATTCGGCTATTCTGAAATTTAGATGAGTTACGATTCTCTATAACCATCTTTTAGTCGAGTCCACTCAAACTACCTATCTCTCGAAGTTGGGGTTTGAAGGGGTTTCTAACGTGGTGAGATTTCTCTATCAATGTGTAAGCCTTGAATTTATGGTTGAGAAATCTCTCTAAACTTAAGATATGACAATATAGGCTTAGATCTTATCCGAACACTCTTTTATAAATCCGCATATTAGCTTAGTGTTCTTTAGTGGAAATGCTTGAAAATCTTGCTTGCTTGATCACATGGTAGCATTTTTCTCATTTAAATTTTATGAGAGGGTAGAACTTGTATATATAGTGTGGATTTGAATGTTATCGTTGAAAAGTAAATTCAAATCCATACTATTAATCATAGAGGTAGGTTCCATTTTTTTTTGTCATTTTCCACTGCCGCATATTAGCTATTGTGTCGAATAATGCATTAGCTTTTGAGATCTGATTGGTCCGCGTAAGCTTGCAAGTAGCTCTTAGCCCGGCTTATTAGATGATTTTTATCGAGATCGGGTGACTTTCATCCGAGGAGGTGACTTCCATCGGACTTAGTTTCATCGGGTGAGCTCCATCACTTATAAGTTCATCGGTGAGCTCCAACTCGGCTCCTTTTATAAGATGACTTCACATCAACTCCTCTTATCAAATGATTTAACCTCATCTCATCTTCTCAACTCCTATTAAGTTGACTTTCTATATTTAGACTTAGCTTATAAGAATTTAATCTAGATATATAAGTGGTGTATACAACTTAATTTTTCCTATTACATGATATTTTGACACTATCATCAAAGCGTAAATTTCTCAACAATTATATATTTTTAAATTTGAATAGAATTCAATTTAAAAGGAATACTCGACTTATGTACTAATTGAGCAACTCTTCTATAAAATATTTTATGTTAAATAATAGCATATTGATAAGTGAAATATTGCGTGTATTTTATGTGGTTAATTTAATTATTTTATTATCAATTGAGTGCCACAATTTTATTATTTCCACTTATTATTTCTTTTGTTGCTTTTTTATTGTGATATTTTATTTCTTTATTAAATACAGGTAATTAGACAATTTTGGGAGCCCGAGAGAGAAACCGAGAAGTAGAGAATCGAAAGTCGCGCGTTCGGAAGGAAAATGGAGTGATTGTAGAGGAAATTTATTATTTTCCTTAATACAAAAGTCAACCTTGGGAAGGGGGACGAACACGGGACGTGGAGAAAAAAGAAGCGTAAAAGAAAAGAAAGAACGCAGAAAAAGTGCGTAACGTTGTAGGGATTTACGGGAGAGAAGAACAAGAGAACACTTTTAATCTTTTACCTTTGTAATTTTTATTCGAACAATTACCTCGTGATCGTGCATGCCATGGCCTCGTTTAAAGGCTAGACTATTTTCTAATCCGAGGACGCCGTAACCCGAGATGCTTCATCGTTTTTAATTGTAACGTATTTCTGTCTTAAATCATTTTTCTCGTTGTTTGATCAATTGCTAAGCATAGTTCGAATTATTTTTTATGTGAGTTTGATCATCTTGCATGCCTAATATTCATTTGTAGCTAGATTATATGCTATAATTCGTAAGTGTTATATGTGTGTAATCATAGTAGCAAATAAAAGTTCGTAGCTCTAAGGACAACGAGTTCTAGATTGTATGATTCGAACGTTTCGTTTTCATAGTCTAGTTCACCCTATTGGTTTAGCTCATTAATGCATTGCATGAATTGAATCCTAGATACATATTTTGGGGGTTATTTGTGGGATAGCTTAATTAGGGGTCGTACTCGCTAATTGGATAAAAATCTAAGAACCAATTCGGGCTAGTTTGGTCGTACCACTAGCTTAAGGGTGAGATTCGAGATAAGACAAAAGTATTAGTTACTATTACGAAAAGTATTTCAGGGAGGTTATCCTTGGGTTAGATTGATTCTCTCATTGTTGTCAAATTCGTTGCGTTACATTAGTTTTACCATTTTGCATGAGTTACGTGTGTGACTAAATATCCAATTTTCTCCCCCATTTTATTTGTTGTCTCATACACGAATTTATTCAATATAATTAGTCCCCGTGGGTTCGACCCCTTACTTGCCCTACCGCATTAGTAGGTTGGTTTGGAAATTAAAATATTTTTGGGTGCCGCGACAGACACCACATACGTAAGGAAATATTAAGAAACTAATGGATTCTAAGTGGGTCGAATCGGGGCAAATTGATTTCCCAAAAAAAAATCGCACCAAGGCAAAAACAAAAACTCACTCCCAAGTGTGTTACTATAAGGACAAACATGTATTACATAAGGACAAATATGTGTAACTAGCCCTTATAAAAATAAATATTTATTTTTGTAGTAACTATATGGACAAATATGTGTTTCTTAATTTGTTATTCTTCTCTTTAAATATAGGTTTAGTTTTGTTCGTGTAGTACCATATTTTTCTCCATACGGTAATACTTTTGTGTTTATATAGTAACACATTTTTCAATACCTTACATATGTTACTATAAGGACAAATATGTATTATATATATGACCTTACGGTAATACATATTTGTGCTTATACTAGCACATATTTGCCATTATAGTAACACAATATGGGAGCGAGTTTTTATATTTTTATGTTTGGATCAATTAGAATTCGCGAAATTTTCTATTTGAATTACATTTCAATATTTTTTATATAAGTGTTTGCATATATACTAATTGTGTTGTGTCTCTTTTCAATATATATATGTATTGTGTATTGTGTGTGTGTGGGGTGGGGAGTTGCGGTGAGTGTAAATGTCGTTTAAACAAATATAATTTAGGAAAATATTAACTAATATCCAACAATTCATTAAGGATATTGTGTATTATGTGTTCTTACATTAACACATATTTGTTCTTATACTAATACATGTTTATCTTTATAGTAACATAATCCAGAACGAGATTTTATATTTTTATGTTCGACTTAGTTAGGATCCTAATTTTTTTCTATTTGGGCTATATTTTAATTTTTTATATAAATGTTTGACGTCATATTAATTTTCTAATTAGTTGTTATATTAAAAGAAAATATAAAAAGTCATAAGATCACAATCGATCCAGAGACCGAAACCCCTATTAAATACCTTAAAAGGATCAAGAAAAAGGGAAGAGTCTAATACAAAACAATTGAGAACCTACATTGCTCCGTACTTCGGTGGATTAATCATCTTCACACATGTCTCGCCCAACTTTTAGTAGCCACAACTCGCATTGATTTAAGAGCTTCTATATCAAGTATTTGAGGTAATCATGTAGCTTTTATCAAAAGGAGGTAAAGATTGCATTCCACTTGGTTGAGTCGCCGCAGCTTATTTCGTAAATTATATTCTTTTATCATTGTCGTCTTTCCCGGGTGTTGCCCTTTTTGCAGAAAGGCATAAACGAATGAACCAACATTAAGTTGTCTGCTTCGGAAGATGCCTTGCTCGAAGTGGCTGATTGGAGTAGTTTTTTCGGGTAAGCGTTATTAAGACCAATCAACAAATATCGAACCCATGGGAAAAAGTATGCACATGAGGCCCTAGAATTGCGAGTTCTTATTGACTATTGATGCAACAAGGGATGACACTAACACTACCAAACACTTGCAAAAATACAATAAATAACAAGCAAACAAATGATCGAACACTTAAGATGCGAGAACAAAACAACAATAAATGGTGGGATAGAGGTGCTAGGATTAACATCCATCAATGAATCATCAATCAACAAGCTACAATTGAATCAAATTGCAAATCAATTAAGATAGAAAGCATAAAACCATCATGAAATTAATCACTCCATTAAAATCACAATGCCTAATGTGTGTATCCTTAGTCTTTCCCATTTGTCAATGTAGAAATCCTCAATTCATACAATCATGCAAAATTGAAACTCGATCAACACCCAATCACGTTAGCTCAACTCTCGCCTATTGCTAGGGTGATCAACCATTAATCTAAAGCGACACTTTTACACAAAGAACAATTAAGAATCACAATTAGGAAACAAACTAATGTAAGTATCCTTAGTGCAACTAATCTCTCGATTCGAAGCACCCAATCCACGCATTCATACACAATTATAACCCCATTAATCCCGGATAACGTTAGCACAACTCTCGCCTATAGCTAGGGTGATCAAACACTAATATAAAGAGATAATTATGCATGAAGCACAATTGAGAATCACAATTAGTAAGCAATCTACTCAATTGATCTCCAATCATCAACAATTATAGCATAGTCAATCAAATCATCATCAATTTCAATTAACCCAAGCACAAGAGAGTTAGCCCATGGTACCACAAACAATACCCATGGGAAGAAGATAAAATTGATCAAACAATAAGCAAATTACAACAATTAAGAAATTAAAGAGACAAAAGAGGAAAAACATCACCAATGATCTTCAATCAACAAAAATAGGAATGCTTGAGTCTTCAACACCAATCTCCAAATGAATTACAAGCTTGAATTGAATGAATAACAAGGATCTAGAGCTAATCTATGGCTAATCTACCAACAATCAATGGAAATCTAATCCTAAATCTAACTTCTACTCTAACTACAAGGAAGAAATGGCTTGGGGCCCGAGAAATCACCCCAAAACCGCTTACTAACTGTTATTATCAATTGTTGTATATGGAATGCTCTGCTCAGCCCCTTTAAATAACGAAATTCTGAAAAACCTCCCCTCGAGTCGAGGTCGCCTCGACTCGAAGCTGCCGCTTTTCTCCACTCCCTCGACTCGAGGCTCAGCCCTCGAGTCGAGGCTCCCGCCTTTCTTCGAATTTTGTCCTTTTAAGCACATCCCTCGACTCGAGGCTCTCGTCCCTCGATCGAGCTCGAGTTCAGGGCACTTTTCTCGCGGGGCTTCGACCTCGACCCCGTTTTCGTCCGATATGTTTGTCTCTTCATTCTAAACCCACTTGTACACTCGGATTGGCAAAATTCCACCGAATTACCTACAAAATGGACGAAAAACATCAAAATCTCACAAATAATACTTTTTAAGCAAAAGAGTGATACTTCACACATTTAGGCACAAAACTAACACTTAGCTCACTTTTTGCACTAAAATAGGCCCAAAAACATGCATCAATTCACTCCAATCAAACCCCCAAACTTGAAGTGTTGCTCGTCCTCGAGCAACGTAGAAACTAAGCACAAATGAGTGAATTGATTGCAATTATGTCACATGGCACTATAGACGAAGTATAAGACAATCGAACTCATCAATGAACATAAGTATCAATACAACTATCCACTAGCAATCAAGATGAATCATGCTCAAACAAATGCTCAATCAAACACTTAACACCTTGCTCTTTCCATGGAGTGTTTCACTCTACTCTCAAGTGTATCAAGGTATATTGCACTCAATCATCAAATTCACAAATAAGTACACCATATGCTTGCCAAAAGACTTAATCTCAATCAAAATCATTTATGATTATTCAAGAATCAAAGAGTTCTTTCTTCTAGGTTGTAATGTAGGCTCTTTGGAAAGGTGGGATGTATTTGGATAAGAGTGACTAAGTAGTAGAGACTTGAATGAAAGCTAATCACTTCAATGCACATCTCTTCAATCAATGATCAATCAACTCTTTCTTTTGCACTTAGAGTTCAATCTCCACCATTCACTTGAGCTTCCTTTCTTTTAAGCTCACAAATTGAATTTTTCTTCTTTTCATTTGCAACATTTTTCACCATTCAATTTTTCTTCACAACCCTTCTTCTCTTCATCACTTAGCACATTATTTCCATCCACTCTTTGCAATCAAATCACCATCTATAGCTAACAATCAAGCTCTACTAAACATGAGACAAGAAGGCTCACAAAAATAGGCAAAATGACTTCAATTTCACTTGGCTTGCCAAAGAATAAGGAAATAAGCTCAACATGGCTCACTAAGGAAATCAAATGTTTTTGGTGGGGAAAAATTTTGGCAAAGTGACTAATCATAACAAACATGGCCTCTTATCACTTTAATGACATCACACAAAGATCAATATCAACAAGTCTAGAGGCAAGTTCTAGCATACAAATCCATGAATGATGCACTCACAAAGAAATCATACCAACCGTATAAGATGTACGATTATAAAGGCACAAAAGCTCATGGGCTAAAATTGAGCAATGAATCAAGAATCATCAATCACATTTATCTTTACACAATTAATCAAGAATGCTAGCTTCAAACTACAAATCAACTCATGATCATATCTAAATTCAATAAGTCTTGCAAATCAAGCACAAGTGCACATGTACATAAGTCCAAGCATACTCACTACATCAAGAATGATACTCAAAGATATGACAATAAATCCACAATGAAGCTCAAAATCAAAGAATAAGGAATCAAAGGAATAAGGAATCCAAAAGATCATCAATAGGCAATTAAGCTCAAATATATCAAGATAATAAAATCATAGCATCAATAAAATCATCAAGTAATCCAAATCATCATCACATCAAATTCTCATCACATAAGACAATCACCATCAAGAGTACAATCACCACTAAGAATACAAATCATCAAGGAAGCAAGAATCTAAAGACTAAGGAGAGAGATGAGAAATAGGGGATAGCCCTAATAGTCGACGATGGCGGTGGAGGAGGGTAGTGTCCCGGCCCGAAATTCCACGAGCTCATCTGTGTAGGAGGGCATACATGTCATTTTGAGTCTTCAAAGACTCTTCCTGCATCCTCCTAGTCTCTTCGTTGAATCTACGGGACTCCTCAATCATCTTGTAGCACTCGTCTTGGCGGGTCGGGCTCTCGATATGCATCCTCTCGGCTATCGGCCCACATCTCCTCGGCCAACACCCACGGCCTCGTGATGAGCTCCCGGCCTCATACTCACGACTCCTCGTCATCTCATGCCCGGTACATATTTATTTAAGGCCTGATAGTCCTCGTCCATCTGTCTTGGCAGCCTCCTCTGCTCTGGGTCCTCATACTCATCCTCCTCATCGTCTCCGGCCTCTACCTCTACTCCCTCTGCAGCATCCTCACCCTCATCATCATCATCGATCCCGATTGCTAGCCCTCATCATCATCATCATCATCGTCTTCATCTCGGAGAATATCCCCATGCTCTCTAGTGTAGGCATCGATCGCCTCGGTATGACGCTGTGACCACATGCGGAGATTAATGGTCACGAAGGCGGTAGAACCAAACACCGTCGTCAACCTCTTATTCGGAAGAGGGAATCGGCCACCATGGTACTTGTTGGAGACACCAAGTCCTACCAATGCGGTCGAGTGTCCTCATGCGCCGCATGGTATCCAGTGTAAGATCGGGGCCCTCTCTTGCTCCGAGGTTGTGAGTGGGGATGCCGAAATGCTCGGTTATCAATGTGATCATGCCTCCAAAATTAATCTTCTTGAACTTCGTACTCGTGGCTCTCTCAAATAAGTAACAAAGGTATGCGGCCGCATTGAACTTCACTCCGTGGAGGAAACACCAAATGACATATAGCTCCTCCGAAACCACGGCTCCTCCCTCGGCATCTCGTGAATATATTGCTTGCGAGGATCTTCTCTAAATATCGAACCACCGGGTTCCGGATGTGAGTGCTCTTAGACTTCCCGGAACAAACTCGGGCTGAACGGCGCCCGAATCAAATTCTTCTCCAAAACTTCTTAGCGTTGTACTCTTTCCTCATGTTAGCGGTGATCTATCGGGGTTAGTGGGTGTACCAAGGATCTCGTTGACCTCGTCCAAAGTCAACAAATACTCCCGCCCCATAAGCTCAAAAGTAATACCCCTGGGAAATTTGGCCCTCCCGGCCTTATCAACTTTCACGGTGCACGTAAACTCCGTGAGTGAGTCCAAGATACGTCCTAGGCCTCTTCGCCAAGAAGCCCCCATCCCAACTTGCTCAAATAGGCGAGGAATATCCTCCTCGATCCCCATGGATAACATGCAATCGTGATCAACGAGTCGGGTCTTGACCACCCTGTTATATAGCTCGGAGTAGAGATCAATATGTGTCCTCCATTGATGGTCATCCCACTGAATTCCAAGTTCGGCGGGCATACGGTGAGCAAATCGATGGCACTCTCTTGTCTCGAACCTCTTCCTCCGAGAGGTTATTTCCGTCGGCTCCTCTAAACATTGTTCCTGCATAAATAATCCCAAGAGTACAAATCAATCTCCACGAGTAAAATACGAACTCAAAATATCAATCTAACCATGGACGAGTCAATCAAACAATAATAACTCCAATCACAACAATAACCCCTAGTGACTAAGCAACTAATCCTCAACAATGGTCAATGAGTCAATTAAGCACATATGATCAATAGAAGTGCTCAAATAATTCCAAAATATGCATACTTGCTAACATGGCCTCAACAATTAATTCACAAGTAAGCTCAATAATAATCATGCAATTAAGATCCAAAATTATCTCTAAAATCATAAGCCCTCTAGCAAGTAATGAAGTGCACTTCTATCATCACCATAATTCAACTTGACCATATATACCAATAATTACACTAGAAATTACTCAAAATGTGCCAAAAATCCAATTTCTAGCCCAAATTCCACTCATAAACAAGCAAAATATCATATTCAATCCTAAGCATGCTCCTAAATTCACCAATCAATTCAAATATGCTCAAAAAGGCTCCCAATTCGTTCATATCAAATCGTATACAAAGTGTTCAAATAAATGCCCAAAAGAGAATTCAAACTCAATAATAATTCTTGCATAATCCAAACACCCATTCAATCAATCAACCAAATTAACGAATTTAAGAGTCAATAGAGGGGAAATTACGTACCTTGTTCGATTAATTCGGCCTAGAAAAGGAAATGGAAGACACCCAAGCAAGAATTCACAAAAATCCCCAAATTTGACTCAAAAACCCTCAAATGGAATTCTAGATGCAATGTTTGATGAATGATTATGAAAATACGATGAAATAATCGGTGAATTAGGGCGTGGTGGTCGGAATTTATCGTTGGGAACGAATGGGTATAAGGATTTCGGAAAACCCTCGACTGGAGTGTTTAACCCGCTTCGCGTATTTAATTAAAAACACCAGCCTCGAGTCGAGGCTCAGGCCTCGACTCGAGGGATCCGAAATTTTGACTACCTCGACTCGAGGTCTCACGCACGACTCGGGGGATATAAAAATGAACTCCTCGACTCGAGGTACCACCCTCGACTCGAGGGATGTGTAGAATTTTAAAATTTTGCCTAAGTGTAAATCCCTCGACCTGGGGATATGCTACCTCGATCCTGGGTCGAGACCAGGAAATTTTAGCGATTTTCGGCCCGACCTGACCCCGAAACTCCTAAAAATGACCTCTATGCCCCTTAATGAACCCAAATATGCAAGAAATTACCGTTTTGGTCCCTCGATTTAAGCCCGGTCGCTCATTCGATCGAGAAAATCGGGTTCTCTTCCTTTTTGCTCATTTTCACCAACTTTTAAGCTCTCCTTTCCTTCTTGATTCCTTGATTCCCTTGCAATTTCGATCCCTTTTCAATCCAAGTAGTGAGTATACCTACACACGGCCAAAACAAATCATCAAAATAATCATCACTAAGAGATTCAATTATACCATAAATGATACACACCCCCAAACTTGAATGAAGATATGAATTCAAATTTGGAATGAGAGTGATACAAATATGCAACTCTAAATGATATCAACAAATAAGCTCATAATACCCCAAATGTATCACCAAAGCAACTAGCATGATTTCCTAAGCATTAGCAATTAAGTAGCAAGCCAAATCTCCCAAAATTAAACAAAAACACTAAACTACCAAAAGAACACAAGAAAAGAAATAAAAAGGATGGGTTGCCTCCCATCAAGCGCTATTTTTATTGTCCTTTGCCGGACTTATTTCTTCACTTCCACGTCCTTCATCGGAATGGCCACGGGTAGCGATCCTCCTTCCCATTATATCTCAATCTTTGTGCTTCGAAATCAAGGAGGTTCACCGCATAGATAGGACAACCACATATAGATATGCTTAATGTCCATGGTTGTCCCCTTGTCTCTCTTGCCATCCTTCTTTTCCATTCTTTTCCTTCAAGGATGCCCAAGCGCTTCATTAATTCTTTCCTATAGTCAAAATTCACAAGAGGCATAATCAAATCATTAGAAGCATCAATTTCAATTAAATCACAAATTGAAGAGTTAGAGGGTATAGAAATGCTCATTTCAATCTTCAATGCTTCCTTAGGTGCTTCTACATTTGCTTGTTCATTATAGCTCATGTTCATCAATGGACACTCCTCTTCCTTACTTTTGACAAGAAAATTTTTCCTTTCATCTTCCATGCTTGGACCCTCTACTACTTCTCCACTTGCATTTTCTTCCTCCCCTTCTTCTTCTTGATGCTCCATGATGGTCATGTTCTTTACTTGGCGTATGAAATATTTGAGTTGACTCTTTATAAACATGAAATGAACTTCGGTGATCTTCATGTTCCCCTATCCATGAATTAATCCTTGCTTTGGTCTCATACATTTCCTCATACAAGGGAAACATTTCATCACATCTAGGGTCATTGTCCTCAAATTTTTCCAATAAAATTCCAAGCATCTCTTGCAAGCTAGCTCTCACATCATGGAGTCCCCATTCTTCAAATTGAGGATAAGCTTGTGGCATTGGATAATCAAACTCATGGCTTCTCCTATCACCATAGTAATCCCCTTCCGATGCTCCTTGATACTCAAATCCAAGACATGGATCGAATGATTGATCATAAGGCTCATAGTATGGGAACATCTCTTGAGTTTGGGGAGGAATTTCATCATATCTCCAATCTTCATAATTGGATGGAACTTGATGCAATTGAGAATTATCTTCATAGTTCCTCCAATCCTCATAACCAATTCCTTCAAAGTGTGGAGAATACACCATACTATCTTGATAATACTCTTGATTCCACATGTATGATTTGTATCCTTCCATCTAGATAAGATATCAAAGTATCAAATTCAAACAAATATAAAAACAAACACAAAAACAAAGGCAACAAGTAGCCACTTCAAACAATTCCTAGGTCTCACTTAAGGCGCAAAACTAATTCCCCAACGGCGCCATTTGATTGGAGTAGTTTTTTCGGGTAAGCGTTATTAAGACCAATCAACAAATATCGAACCCATTGGAAAAAGTATGCACATGAGGCCCTAGAAATGCGAGTTCTTAGTGACTATTGATGCAACAAGGGATGACACTAACACTACCAAACACTTGCAAAAATACAATAAAAAACAAGCAAACAAATGATCGAACACTTAAGATGCGAGAACAAAACAACAATAAATGGTGGGATAGAGGTGCTAGGATTAACATCCATCAATGAATCATCTATCAACAAGCTACAATTGAATCAAATTGCAAATCAACTAAGATAGAAAGCATAAAACCATCATAAAATTAATCATTCCATTAAAATCACAATGCCTAATGTGAGTATCCTTAGTCTTTCCCATTTCTCAATGTAGAAATCCCCAATTCATACAATCATGCAAAATTGAAACTCGATCAACACCCAATCACGTTAGCTCAACTCTCGTCTATTGCTAGGGTGATCAACCATTAATCTAAAGAGACAATTTTACACAAAGCACAATTAAGAATCACAATTAGGAAACAAACTAATGTGAGTATCCTTAGTGCAACTAATCTCTCGATTCCGAAGCACCCAATCCACGCATTCATACACAATTATAATCCGATTAATCCCGGATCACGTTAGCGCAACTCTCGCCTATAGCTAGGGTGATCAAACACTAATCTAAAGAGATAATTATGCATGAAGCACAATTGAGAATCACAATTAGTAAGCAATCTACTCAATTGATCTCCAATCATCAACAATTATAGCATAGTCAATCAAATCATCATCAATTTAAATTAACCCAAGCACAAGAGAGTTAGCCCATGGTACCACAAACAATACCCATGGGAAGAAGATAGAATTGATCAAACAATAAGCAAATTACAACAATTAAGAAATTAAAGAGACAAAAGAGGAAAAACATCACCAATGATCTTCAATCAACAAAAATAGGAATGCTTGAGTCTTCAACACCAATCTTCAAATGAATTACAAGCTTGAATTGAATGAATAACAAGGATCTAGAGCTAATCTATGGCTAATCTACCAACAATCAATGGAAATCTAATCCTAAATCTAACTTCTACTCTAACTACAAGGAAGAAATGACATGGGGCTCGAGAAATCGCACCGAAACCGCTACTAACTCGCTATTATCAATTGTTGTATATGGAATGCTCTGCTCACCCTTTAAATAACGAAATTCTGAAAAACCTCCCCCTCGAGTCGAGGTCAGGCCCTCGACTCGAGGCTGCCGCTTTCTCCACTCCCTCGACTTGAGGCTCAGCCTCGAGTCGAGGCTCCTATCTTTTTCGAATTTTGTCCTTTTAAGCATAGCCCTCGACTCGAGGCTCTCATCCCTCAATCGAGCTCGAGTTCAGTGGCACTTTTCTCGCGTGGGGCTTCGACCCCGACCCCCATTTTCGTCCCGATATGTTCGTCTCTTCATTCTAAACCCACCGGTACTCTCTAATGGTAAAATTCCACCGAATTACCTACAAAATGGATGAAAAACATCAAAATCTCACAAATAATACTTTTTAAGCAAAAGAGTGATACTTTACACATTTAGGCACAAAAACTAACACTTTAGCTCACTTTTTGCACTAAAATAGGCCAAAAACATGCATCAATTCACTCCAATCAGTGGCCGAGCTCGGTTACATTCTGCCTTTTTGCTCGTTGTTGCTTGTGATGGCACCAACTTTGAGCTATCCGCATCGGTATCCATCTCCGAAAGGGCCAAATCCCTTTAATATCGTACCCCTTGCAAATCAGTACCCTTATCTCGCATGATGAGTCATTGAAACCAATCTCATGTCGCATCCGTATTCTCCGGTGTTGTTGCTCAATCTCTCGCATTCTCCACATCCGTGATCGGCCCGATTGCTTCGTAACCGCTTTTTTGTAAAAATTAATGTTGGTTCCTCTCGATGGTTTGTAATCATTTGCAATCCTCTCGAGGAGAACCCTTGCAAATCCAACCCCCTTCACGTGAATAACCGGAGAAGGTGTGCATCATGCTCCCTTTCGATCATTTGACAATTTCTTATTAAGCTTAATATTCTCTCCCTTCAATTCAGCCGAAGCCGTAGACTTGTCACCGGCTTTGGCAATCGTAAAAGTTCCCAAGCGAGACCAAACCCCTCACGATGGTGATTGCCCCTACCTTGGCAGATTCTTCATTGTCTTTTCGTCTGTGTATCGACCGCAATTCTCAAGAGAATGACCAACAATGCCGCAATGAGAACAAAAATACGGCAATGCTCGTATTTCGTAGAGGCAAACATAACTTGCCCTCCGACTCAAACATTATGAATTCCTCGAATCCTTTGGTCATATCTATTTCAATTAGCACTATGGCGTAGTGGCACATCGTCTTGTGCCTCGCACGATCATCAATTTTAATAATTGACCCCAAAGCAGATGCCAAAGCGTGCATTATTTTTGGTTGATAAAACTCCATCGGGATCTTGAATATCCGAACCCAAACTCGAGCCAAATTCAAGTTAACCTTCTATGGTTTGAACTCATGACCCAATGTTGCAACCGCATATTCCCCGGTTTCAAGCTCCACATTCTTTATCCAGAATTCTCTCCGTGTCCTTTGGCCCCGGGAGTTGAATATTGTAATAGCCCTTCCTGTGGGAACAAGGTTCCATTCTCCCACAAGACCCCACAATTGGTGAGCTTACTAACTAGATCATGTATTGAATACGGCTTATCTCCCCTGCTAACGAGATGTTGGTCCCGAGATTAAGTAATTATAAGCGGCTAAGTACTCCTCTTAGAGATAATCTAGAAGGGGGTTGAATAGATTATCTAAGTTTTTTTCAAAAATTCAGATTATCAATACAAGAAATCGAGACAACAATGAAACAATTTATACTCAATCTATTGATAAAGATCTAAAGCAATCTGAGAATAATTTATTTATACAATTGAATATCAACAAAAATAAAATTCAGAAAGTAAAAGACACAAGGTTTATAGTGGTTCGATCAAATTGATCCTACATCCACTCTCCTTCTTCAACTCGAAGAAGGGCCTCGACTTCTCTACTCACTTACTTACCGGAGATTATAATTACAACAACTAGAAGATCTTCTTCTTCAAATATCTTCAAACTATCAATCTATCTAGAAATCGAAAGATACAAAGTCGTAATGTGTTTGAAGATATACAGGAAGTGTTCTTTAAACACTTAGAAATTTATGAAAAGATTTTTAGAAAACTTGTGAGTGCTTTGAAAATTGTGAGTATCGAATTGTGAGTGCTAAGCGTTCTTTTTTGAACTGTGCTTACTCTTATTTATAAGCTCAGAAGACGGTTAGTTTGTTATAACAAACTAAAAACCGTTTAACAAACTTATTTTGAAAATCGTCTCGACTTCAAATGATCTTGGGTTAGTCGTCTGCGCCGACTTGGTGAAGACTCGCCTTTCTTATTCTACTCACCGGTCTTGATCTCTGTCTTGAGCACTTCATTATTCTCTCCAACAAATGACTTCTTCAGGATCGTCTTCGATGACCTTCTCTTTCTCGATCTCGGTGACTTCATTAGCTTTACCTCGGTCCGATCACCTAGTACTAATGTTCATTACCTCACTGCTCTATACATACTCAATCGGTCATCTTATTTATATGAGCTAGTTCTAGTCTATACACTTTAACTCATCAAAACTAAACCCGATCTAATAATTTTTCCCTTTTTGATGAAGTTAAAACTGCAAGAAAGAAATAGGCTCACAAATGGTATTAGTCAAGATTATTCAAGACAATCGTATAAGCACATTTGAGCATATAAGCACCTTTTACTCGAGATAAGTTTATATACGAGCACTTAATTCATACTTAAGGAATTTTTCACATAAAAACAACTTCCATACTTAGAAAAATTTCAAAAGGATTTTAAGAAAATTTAAGATTTAGGACTTAGAAAATTTAAAAAATTAATCGAGATAGAAAGTTTTCTCGGATGATTAACACTTAGAATTTTTTTAAGTTTTATTAGAAAGCAAGAAACGAAATTAAAGCTTTAAAAGATAAGACAAGGTAGTTCGTATAAGTTCACATAATCTCATTCACATTCACAAATTACGTATTTACATTTTGGTGCGTATAAGATAAAGAAATAAGAAAAGAAACTCGATCTTATCTAGACACCCCATCGATCACCTTCTAGAACCATCAACCAAGTGAAGACTCTTTTCCTAAACAGCCTTGAGCTCATCTTCATCTTTGAGTCCCGACTCGACTTCACCTTAGTAACGATGCCTTTTATCCACCGAGGTCGATGGTCCCATCAGCATTCATCTTGGGTTTGGCCAACTCATAGGTGGGCACAAAGATCGGCATTGAAAATCTTATCCGCTTCATCTATCGATCTGTGGTAGAGATCGGCGTCTTCTTTCTCCATCCACTCGTGCCACCTCATGTCTTCTTCTTTAGCCGTGACCTAGATGCCTTGAGAATATACCCAGTATATCCATCGGCATCTAGATTCTTTTCCTTGTACTCCTTAGCATAATCGGCCTACGACCATTTTTGGAAGGGCAATCGATCGATGATAAGGTCGGAAAGGCTCATCATCCTGTAGTCTTCATGACCCATTTCGACATCTCGGCTCCACTCCATCTGCAGCCCTTTCTTCATCTTCTTCTTCTTCTTCTTCTTCTTCTTCTTCTTCTTCTTCTTCTTCTTCTTCTTCTTCTTCTTCCTCTTCCTTTCCCTTTCTCCGTACCATTCTTTTTGTTGTCGATTCTTCCGATCTGCTCCTCGAGACAAGTTGGAGTAGTCGGGCTCCCTTTTTCTCTTCTCAGTGGAGACTCCTCGACACTTTTCCCTTGACCGTGCTTCGGCCTCTGAAATTTTCTCGATTCTTTTATACGGGCCATCATCTTGGCTGTCTTTTCCTCCTCTTCCTTCTTTCTCCTTGCCTCATCCTCCCTTATAGCATCCTCTATCTCGAGTTACCCTTAGTTGAAGAATGGCAAGTTAAATGCGATTTGATCTTGACATACGCCCTTGCCGCCTCCGGCTCAGTAGTCCGCCTTAAGATTCGGCTTGATCGTAGTTGGCCTTGACACCAGCGAGAGGGCCTCAATCTTTCTTGCCCATTTGCTTCCCCCTTTTGACTTCATCTTTAAGGGTCTGCACGGTGGGTCTCCAATGAGGAACAACGCACTCAAAAATCTGACTTGTCCATGGATAAAGCATCCACGCGACAACGGCGTTGTCCTCGGCTACCTTTGCCTTTAGCAACTTTACCTCCTCCTCCAATCTGCTCGACGCTCGGCCCAACACGGAGCTTGATTTTCCGATCACATTTCGGTGATATTGACTTCACTACTCGCATGTTGGCTATCATCGTGTCCGTGATAGCCACGATGATATGCTTGGTTCTCTTCGCAACCAGCCTCTCTACCTTAGAATTGATCTTTTTGTGAAGGTTCGAGAAGGTAGAGGAGATGGCCGAAAGAGGGTTATCACCGTCTTCATCCTTGGAGGAGGATTCGTACGAGGAGGAGGAAGAGGGAGTTTTAGAAGAGGGGAGTTCATCTGGATATCCCCAAAGATGGAATGGGAGATATCCGGTACTTGGACTGGGAAGAGGATTGTGTTTGGGGTTGGGGAGTATCTCGTGGGTAGAGAAGGTGGTAGGTGAGATGATGGGGTTCTTTGGTTCTGCTGCGGTTGAGGGAGGAGATGATGTAGTAGGTAACGTGATGATGGGGGTGATTGTGGTTAGAGGTGTGGGTTGGTATACGGGAACGATGGGTAGAGGAATGGGCTCAAATGAAGTTCGTGGGGGATAGATATAGAGGGGGTTTCGATGTGGGTTGTTTGGACAGTTTGGGAGATAAGCTGTTGTGGAGGCTCGAGGTGCCGGTCGACACACCTCTTCATTGCCGGGGTGAGCGAGATGGGGGATGGGGAGGATTCGAAGTAGATAGGTTTGAGGAAGTACCAAAGGAGATTACCTTTTCGCAATAGGAGTCCTTTCCGAGCTTGGATCCTCTAATGTCTTAGCTTCGGCTAAACTCGCCGCAGCCACCACTAGAGTTTGGTGCGGCTTGGAGGTGCAGCAGATGATCCTCCCGCCGACTTCTTCTCCGAGGCTTTTACCAGCCTCCTACATTTCTTCGCCTTCTCCTTCACCTTCCTTGGCCTTGAGGCCTCGAGATGAGCTCATAGTCGGCTCTGCTGGTTGCTCCTCCTCGGTGAGGGCTCAACTACTCTCTCCTTAGCCGCTTCACTCAATCTGCCGCCCTCCGATCGGCTCATTTTTGGTGAGGAGCCCCTTTTGTTTGGTGTAGCTCCTCACACCATCAATCCAGATTAATATCATCACGCGTGAGATCCTCTAGCGAAACAGTGATCTTGTTAAAGAGGCTTATGATGGTTTTAGTTGTCCATTCACCATTCACACACTCCATCCTATCCTTCTCTGTTTTCAAAGCCTTCCCAACAACACATCATTGATTTACTGTGACTCCATCCAAGATTGCCCTAAGACAGCTTTTATCTCGGCCTCGGTAAGCCCATCGTGGGAGTTCTGCTCCCCTAGAATTGATTTTATCAAGATCGTCATTAGAAGACGATACTTTCTCCTTAGCATGTTTTTTTAACTCCTTTCTTCGAACTTTACACGATGATCGAGCAATCATCTCAAAATGATTTTACCCAATCATCGTCTTTATAGGTGAAAGGATTTACACCGGCTTCATTAGTTTCAAAAATCCTCGCAATATCTGCTCGAGTAACAGTCACCTCCATATCATCCACCTTGGATTTAATCATACCATCCTCATACACACCATTAATATAGAACTCAATCTCTCACATATCGAGGGTCTTGTTCTTCTCGAGACTTTTTCGAACAAAATACCCGAAGCCTCAATTTTTCTAGCGATTCTGAGAATCTCCATTAATTTTGCATCTCTTGTTGTATCGAAGTCTACGTACATCTCGGACTTAATCTTCTTATTGTAAGCCTCCTTGTTGAAGTTCACCATTGTTGCTATAAGTCCGATGAATTTTCGGTTCATAAAAGAGTTTATCGAAGGTTTTGTAAATTAGAAATTTTAATGAGTGTAAAACAGGGTTTCTAAAAGTGAAATGGGTAAAAAGAATGAAGAAGATGAACGTTTATAGTAGGGAAAATCGGAGAGAGAATCCACGTGTAAAGTGGTTTTTAATCAAGACCGTTAATTTAAAATGTCGCCTTTGCTTTGGATCAACGACCAAATAAAAATTAGACGTTTGGTGTCCAGCGCATGGAGTTAACTTGACTTTGAAAAGCGTAAAACGCTTTTGTTTAAGCTACGGATTTGACGGCTAATAGGGGTTACTTTATGCGAGAGAAGTAAGTATACCTAACGTAAGCCTAGATATACCTTTATTTGTATAAAGATTTTCTAAATCGACAAGGTTTAGGATGTCTTGATCTGAAAGTGACTTAGTCTGGGATTTTGAAAAATACATCCTAGTCTGATTATTTTGAAAAACAAAGTGTTTTTAAGACAGAGTTAATTTTATGCCTTTATTTTAAATAAAACAAGTCTTACATCCAAATATAGCTAGTATATAAGAATATTAAACTTAGCCGGGTTTTCAAAAGAACAACTCATCTAAAAAATTTTGAAATAGATGAACTGTGAGAGTAATTTTGAAAACAAGTTTTAAGAAGAAAACAAGAAAATGTTTTGTTCGGGTGAGGAGGTTTATCGGATGAGAAGGTCTATACCGATCTAACAATGTTAATTTATAACCTTTCGTTCTGCATATACACAAACTTAAGAAACCATTAGTAAGACGAGTAAGTCGGACAAGTTACATAAGCTCCTCGATTCTTAAAGAGATCAACTGATTATGTTCTTGCCGATTTACTTATTGTCGATAAGAAATTATCAAATCGAGATAAGGTCAATATGACTAATCCTTGATTCTTGATTCCTTAAAAGGAGATCAATGATATCAGCTCGTGATTGTCCTTTGACACATATCAAGTCGATAATCCTTTCTTGACAAGTTTTAAAGAAAGGAAAGAAAGAAAGAATATACAAGATACATACAACAGTAAATTATAAATCAGCTAAGGATGCATCAAGTAATCCTAATTCTAAACACAATTCCTTAAATCTAGACTCGGCTAAGGATTTTGTAAGTATATCTGCTCTCTCGAGACTCGAGTTGCTATCTTTTCTATCCTAATATCATTCCTCTCAACATGATCCCTAATAAAATGATGCCTTATATCTATATGCTTACATTTGGAATGCAAAACAGATTGTATGTCATGGCAATTGAACTATTACTATCACATAAAATAGGCACACACGATGTGAGAATATTATAATCCCTAAGTCACGACTTATCCATAGAAGCCGAGAGCAACAACTACCACCGCCATGTATTCAAACTTCTTGTGGTGGTTGCAACAAGTTTGTTTCTTAGATAACCAAGAAATTAACTTGTTGCCTAAAATTGCCAAGTTCCAGACGTGGACTTCCTATCAATTTCTGACCTCCAAAATCTGAATCTAAATAACCGAAAGCTCGAAGTTGTCATCGGATGGGTACCACAACCCAACCTCGCAGAGTACTTTTAAGATATTTTAGGATTTTCTTAGCGGTCTCCGGATGAGTTTTCTTGGGATTTGATTGAAACCTTGCACATACCCCAACCGCAAAGGCTATATCGGCATACTTGCGGTGAGATATAACAAGGATCCTATCAATCCACGATACTCCGTTGCATCGGTGGGTATCCCATTCTCATCGAGTAATCCATAGAGAAGTTAGTTGCCATATGTATTTTAACTTCTCTACTAGTAGTCATCCCAAATTTATCTATGAGGTCCCTTGCATACTTAGTCGATGTATAAATATCCCTCTACTTGTCCTGTTTAATCTACAAGCCTAGAAAGTATGTTAATTCTCCCATCATAGACATTTTGAATCGTTTTCATATGAACACTAAATTCTTCACATAAAGTCGATTAGGTGAACCAAATATGATATCATCTACATAGATTTGAACTAATAAAATGTTACTATCCACTTCTTTTCTAAACGGTGTCCTATCTATCTTACCTTTAGAAAATCCACTTGATATAAGAAATTCGGACGGGTATTGTACCAAGCTCAGGTGCTTGCTTCATCCATATAATACCTTGTGAAGTTTATAAACTTTATTATTAGTCCTAAACCACGGAGGCTGTTCTACATAGACTTCTTCAAGTAACACTCCATTCGGAAAGCAGACTTGACATCCATCTGAAAGACTTTGAAACATTTATAGGCGGCAAATGTTAAAAACAGCCTTATTGCTTATAATCCGCGACTGGAGCATAGGTTTCATCATAGTTTATCCCCTCGGGTGAATAACCCTGTGCTACTAGTCTGGCCTTATTACGAACAATAATGTTGTTTTCATCTGCTTTATTTTTAAACACCCATTTGGTGCCCATAATCTTTCTATGTATGGGTCTATCCACTAGATCCCAAACATTTTATCTTTCAAATTGATGCGATTCTTCCTGCATGGTCATTACCCGGCTTGGGTCGAGATAGAGCCTCCTCAATAGACTTAGGCTCGAAGAGTGAAACATAGCACTAAACATACTCCGAGAATCTAACATCCTTCGTGTATGAACACTACTAGAAAGATCCCTAATAATCTAATCACTGGATGATAACTCCTCATCCTTTTTCCTATTTGAGTTGAAGTATCCTCATCTCGTAGTCTTAGTAGGTAACTCAACTTGTTCTTCCCGAGTAGACGTTCCCCCTTCATTTACCGACATTGGTGATCGGATGATGTCGGAGGAGTCTCCTCGGATGGAACATGAAGAGGAATTGCCTTCGATTCTCAAATAGGGATTCTTCATCATCTGAATCAATCAAAACTAGGCGTATAAGTTTTCCTCTGTTTAGTTTTATTTAGTTCAACTCTATCTAGATCATTAGTAATTTGATTTACCTTATCTAAAGAAGTATGAAGTTCATCAAACACCACATGTGGAGTTTTTTTCCACACAAAGAGTTGTCTTATTGAAGACTCGAAAGCCTTGGAAGTGTTGGAATATCCTAAGAATATCCCATCACTGCCTTAGCATCAAATGTCCTCAACTTAGACTTCTCATTATTATGAATAAAACATTTACACCCAAAAGCACGAAAATATGAGATTCTTGGAACCTTACCTTTCCAAAGTTCATAAGGTGTTTTACCCTTGTTCTTGACGTAAGCATCTCTGCGAGTGTAGCAAATCAGTATTGATAGCCTCTCACTGCAACCTATGAGGTCGCTTCTTTAAGTGTTCTATTCCTTCTTTCCACTACTCCATTTTGTTGTGGTGCTCTAGCTGAAGATGTCTCATGCACTATTCCATTCTCATTCGGATATTTAGATAAACAAGAATTCAAGAACTCGGTTCCATTGTCACTCCTTATTTTAATAATATTAACACCCGTTTCATCTTGAATTTGTTTGAACAGATCTGGGATCTTGTTCACAGCCTAATTTTTCTTGAAAAGAAATATTACCCAATTATATCTTGAAAAGTCATCAACAACTACTAGGGTATACTTCCTTCCACTAAAGCCGAGTGGTGAAACGAGTCCAAACAAATCCAGATGAAGGAGTTGTAAAACTCTTTCGGATGAGGATGTGTTAATATTTTTAAAAGAGTTCTGGGCTGTTTACCTTTTTGACAAGCATCACATTTCGGTCGGTTGAACATAGTTTCTCGTGCAATCCCTTGCAAGATTCCTCTTAGCTATTTTGCTAAGGGTTTTGAAATTCGAGATGACTAAGCCTTTTATGCCATAGCCAATCGATGTCATCTCCACCTTTAGCTACAAGACATGTGTCTTTGGGACAACTATTAAAACTAGCCACATAGACATTATCATGTCTCAAGCCGATTAAGAGTACCTTGTCGAGGAACTATCTAAGATATCACACTTATCCTTAGAAAATCTAACATGAAAACCTTTATCACAGAGTTGGGAAACAAATAACAAATTATGTTTCAAACCTTCTACATAGTAAACCTCGAGACACACTGGACATCACCTATAATTAAGTTGTCAAGTCCCTTGGTCTCATCCAGATTATTGTCACCAAATAAGACTCTAGGACCATCAATATTCTGAAATTTGACAATAACTTCTTCTCACAAGTCATGTCTTTGAGAGTAACCACTATCGATGTACCGGATGGAAGCTAGAATTTCCTCTTTTAATGATAGTCCTTGGGATTCCTGCCAAAGCAGATTAGGTAAGAGGTACCCTAGTGATCTTGGGTCCTTTAAGGTCAACAATCACTTTGGGTATCCAAACAAACATCTCATTATTTAATAACAAATCAGATTGAAGTTGTCTACCAAATCACAACAAATATATCAATCTTATATGAGAATTTGTTGAAGTCGATTTGGTGATTTTCTTGTACTTTGGAAATAAAGGATAGCATCGCTTCTTCCATCAAAAGAACTATAATAAGAGTTCCTTTTAATCTTGGTTCTTGGAACCTTTTTATCAGTATTAGGATTCCTCATCCGATTCTTATTTTTCGATTAGGAGATGCGGTTTCAAAGGTCCAATTTTGATTCCTTTTGATGCTTTAGCACTTTCAAAAATTTCCTTGGTTTCAAAGTTTCGATTTATTATTCCTATCATAACCAAGACTGTTTTATCATGAGATTTTGTGAAGTTCTAAAAATGTGGTCTATAGCATTGTGAGTTATTAAGTTGACTCATTTTGAAGACAAACTTCTCATTAGTCTTCTTAATTGCCTCATTCTCATTACATACCACTTCAAATTTAACTTTTAAAGACTTTAGTTCTTCTTCTAATCTTTCAGTGAGACTAGCTGAAGTACTAGCCTCGGCTGGGGTAAACATTCCCGCTTGAATGTTTCCTCGGACTCAGTAGGTTACAACTTGTTTGCCTTTGATTAGAGTCTGAACTTGATCTTTTAAAGTTAAATTTTCATTCTCCAATTGTTTATAAGCACTTAGAGACATTTTTAGATCTTTTAAAAGTCCCTTGATTACAGCTTTGATCATTATCTGAGATTGATTTATAAGACTCATTATCAGTTGAAGAATAGTAGTCTAGCTCTTTTACCATCGAGACATACTTCATCATCGATCCAAAATCGGATGATGATTTTCTTGATTATTTTTCCTCAGCAAGAAGGGCCCACCGATCTGCAAAGCGCCTATCTCTTTTCTTCCTTTTCTCCTCTCTTTCTTTCGGAGTCACCGTGGGACAGTCATAGCTAAAATGCCACGGCTTGTTACAGTGTAACAAGTGTCTCCCGATGCGATTTAGGACTAATAGGGTTCTTCTTTACAGTGACTTGTACCTTCTTGTCTCGATTTCTTCTTCTATCATCATCTGTTGATTCATCATCATCCTTTGATTGGAGTGAATTGATGCATGTTTTTAGGGTGTATTTTAGTGCAAAAAATGATCAAAAGTGTTAGATTTTGTGCCTAAATATGTAGAGTATCACTACTTTGCCTAAAAGTATTACTTGTGAGATATTTGATGTTTTTTGTCCCATTTACGGGTAAATCGGTAAAATTTGGCCAAACCGAGAGTACCCGGCATTCTTAGGATGAAGAGACGATCGAGACGGGCAAAAATGGGGGTCGAGAGGTGGAGTCCGGTCGAGAAAATTCCTGGACTCGACCTGCGAGGTCCGAGGGCCTCGACACGAGGGTGAAGGCCTAGTGCTTTGAAATTCCAAAAATCGAGCAAGCTCGACTCGAGGCTCAGACCCTCGAGTCGAGGGACATGGCAAAGAGATCCCTCGAGTCGAGGGCTGGAGCTCGACTCGAGGCTGGAGGCGAAACTGCAAAATCGTGTTAGCGACTTAGAGGCCTCGACTCGAGGGCCCCAACCTCGAGTCGAGGGATGGCCAAAACTGAATTTTTGTATTTAAGCCATTTTGAGCGGAAAACAAATCATATTCTTCCTAGCTTAGATTAGAGCGGTTATTTTACAGATTTTTTTAGGAGAAATTCTCATTCCATAGCTTAATTCTCTTTGTAATTGGATTAGATTCATAGATTTAGATTGATTTCAAGCATTTGTACCTTAGATTAGTGATTTGATCCATTAAGTTTACATTTTCAAGTTGTAATTGAAGAGGAGGAGATTGTAATTGAAGATATTGTGAAGACTCAAACATTCTTATTTTTTATCATTGAAGCCAATTGGTGATGTTCTTCCACTTAATTCCTTTTAATTCATTATTTATGTTGATTAGTTTCTTAATTGCTTACTTAGATTTTCTACCCATGAGTTTTGCTCTTAGCACCATGGGCTAATCCTCTTGCGCTTGGGATAATTGAAATTGGGGATGATGTGATTGCCTTATCCTATGATTGTTGATAATTGTTGATCAATTGAGTAGATTGCTTCCTAATTGTGATTCTCATTGTGCTTCATGCAAAATTATCTCTTTAGATTAATGTTTGATCACACTAGCAATAGGCGAGAGTTGAGCTAACGTGATTAGGGATTAATCGGGTTATAATTGTGTATGAATGTATGAATTGGATACTTCTTAATTGAGAGATTAGAAGTGCTAAGGATACTCACATTACGCATTGTGTTATTAATGGAGTGATTAATTTCATGAAGGTTTTATGCTTTCTATCTTGATTAATTTGCAATTTGATTCAATCATAGCTTGTTGATCATTGATTCCTTGATGGATATTATCCCTTGCACCCCAATCCCCCATTGAAACCAAGTTACTTGTATTTGCATATTAGGTGTTCGATCATTTACGTGCTTTGTGTTTGAATTTTAAATTTTGCAATTGTATTGTAGTTTTAGTGTCAAAACTCATCTTGCAATAATAGTCACCAATAACTTGTATTCCTAGGGCCTCATTGCATATTTTTTCCTTTGGGTTCGATATAATTGATTGGTCTTAATACCGCTTGCCGGAAACCTACAATCAAAATGGTGCCGTTGCCGGGAATTAGTTTTTGCGCCTATAGTGAGACTTAGGAATTGTTTGAAGTGGCTACTTGTTGTTTTTATTTTTGTATTTTTTGCTTTGTTTGTTTTTGTTGGAGTTTGATACTTGGATTTGTAGTATTGTAGGTGCATGATAACAAGTTCAAGTGGTATTCCACCCTTGCCACTCAATCCGAACTTGAAGCTACACTTAGAAGAAATCGTGGGAGAAGAAAAAGGGAAGCAATGGAAGGTGAAGAGTTGAGGAATGAAGAGAGAGTTGTTGGTGAACCTCATGTTGAGGAGGTGAATGTGAATGGAGAAGGAAGAGTAGACAATGGAGGAGGTCATGGGAACAACTTCAATGCTCAAGTTGGCCCTTACCTTCAAGGGATGCCACCACAACACTTTCCCTACCAAAATCCATACCCCTACCCTCCACAAGCTCACCAATACCCGTACTATCCACCTCATCCACAACAATTCCCACCATACTATCCTCAAATGCCATACAATCATGAGCCACGATATCAAGAGCCACCTCACATTCCACAAGCCCAACCACAACCAATGAATGAGCCACCACCTCAAGGTAGGCCATTGAGAGAGTTCTTTGAGCCATAACTTCGTGAGCACTATGATGGGATAGCAAGGCCGAGAATAGAAGCCAACAATTTTGAGATAAGTCTCGCTCTTATAAGGATGCTTAGAGAGAAGCAATTTGAAGGGAAAGATGAAGAGGAGTGCCCTCATCAACACATGGCACAATTTCTAGAGATTTCCGACACAACCAAGTACAACGGAGTGCCCGAAGATGCTAAGAAGTTAAGGCTTTTGCCTGTACGCTTAAAGGGAGAGCCAAAGCATGGCTAAATTCACTTCCTCCCGGACCGTACATACATGGGATGACCTATCTAAGAGATTCTTGATGAAGTTCTATCCACCATCCAAAACCGTTCAAGCCAAGGAGGTGATTTCTCATTTCCGCCAAAAGAATGGAGAGACTATACCGGAAGCTTAGGAGAGGTATGGTATGTTGCTTGTTAATTGTCCCCAAACATGGCTTTCCGGAGGAACAAACCATTATGTATTTTTGTAATGGTTTGACGGATGAGATCAATCATTTTTGAATGCTTGTGCTAATGGTTCTATTTGGTCGAAGACGGTGAGGCAAATAAATGAGATAATGGAGAATATTGCCCAAGATTCGTTCCAAGTGTCGGTTAATCGTGGAGCACATCATAGGGTGTCACATGTTGAGGAGATAGAATCGATGAAGAGTATGATGATGACGATGATGGACCATTTGGGAGCTCTTACTACTTCCCAAAGCCAACAAAATGTGAGTCCCTCCATCCCTTAAGTTGATATGTGTTCAAGTCCTATGCCGGTTGAAGAGTTTAGCTACATGGAAAGGCCTCCATTTCAAGGAGGAAATTATCAAGGGAATTTTCAAGGAGGAAGGCCTTATCAAATGCCATACCAAAATAGGCCACAAGGGAGTTATCAACCTCAAGCTCAATTTAATGGCAACAATTGGAGGAGACATGAAAACTTTTCTTATGCCAATCCTAAAGCCGTCGTCAATTTCCTCCCGGATTTGATCCGGTGCCAAAGCTGCCGGTTAATGAAGGGAAGGCAACTACGGAGGAGCTTCTTGGTATGATAGTGAAGAGGTTGGAGGCAAATGACTCAAGGCTTGATGACATTGGAAAGCAAATGGATACACGGTTTAAGACTATTGAGCATCAAGTGAGACAATTAGCCACTACGGTTGGGAAACTTTCTTCTACGGTGGACCACTTGCAAAACAAGGGCAAGTATCCATCCACCACCGAGCCCAATCCTAAGGAATTTTGTAGTGCTATCTAAGTTAGGAGTGGTACGAGGTATGAAGGCCCAAAGATGCCCAAAGAAGTGGAAATTGAGAAAGAGGTGGAGAAAGAGGAAGAAGCTATATCGAGAAAATGGTGTACTCCGATATGTACCTAATATTAACAAGACTCATGAAGATGTGATGAAAGAAGCACATTCGACACCATATTCGATACATCCAGGAGCTACTAAAATGTATAGAGACTTGAAATTGCATTATTGGTGGCCCGGTATGAAGAAGGATATTGCTCAATACGTAGAAGCAGTGTTTGACACTGTCGGCAAATCAAAGCGAGAACATCGAAGCCTGCGGGAACTTTGCAACCGTTGTTTATTCCGGAGTGGAAATGGGAGAATATCACAATGGATTTTGTTACCGAATTTTCGAAGACAGTTAAAAGTTTTGATGCAATCTGGGTTATTGTGGATCGATTAACAAAATCAGCTCATTTTCTACCGATTTGCACCACATATTCTATGGACCGTTACGCTCAAATATATATACGGGAGATTGTCGAGACTACATGGTGTACCACTCACCATTGTTTGAGACAGGGACTCTAGATTTTTATCTAATTTTTGGAAGAGCCTACGAAAGCTTTGGGGACTCAATTATCTTTCAAGATCGCGTATCATCCACGAGACAGATGGACAATCGTAGCGAGCGATACAAATTACGGAAGATATGCTTAGAGCTTGTGTGTTAGATTTTCAAGGCCGGTGGAGTAAATTTTTGCCTTTGATAGAGTTCTCTTATAATAATAGTTATCGAGTCCACTATCGGGATGGCTCCATATGAAGCACTTTATGGTAGAAAATGTCGATCCCTATACATTGGGATGAAGTCGGAGAAAGAAAGCTATGGGTCCAGATATGATTCGAGAAATGAGTGAAGCGATGGAACAAATTCGAGAAAGAATGAAAACCGCCCAAAGCCGACAAAAGAAGAAGAAAGTTAGAATTCGAAGTAGGTGACCAAGTATTTACGAAAGTTTCCCAATGAAAGGAATAATGCGATTTGGGAAGAAAGGGAAGCTAAGTCCGAGATACGTGGGTCCATTTGCTATCACTAAAAAGAATTGGCGAGGTCGCTTATAAACTTGACTTGCTGCGTCGATGTCTCGAGATACACAATGTAATTCATGTCTCTGCATTGAGAAAATATATTGCAAATCCATCACATGTTTTACAAAGTAAACTGCGGAGTGAAAGCAGATTTGAGCTATGAAGAAGTACCGGTGGAGATTTTACTACGAGAAGTAAAACATTTCGAAACAAAGAAATTCCATTAGTTAAAGTGTTATGGAGAAATCGGTCGGTAGAAGAAGCCACAGGAAAGAGAAGACGAAATGAAATCCAAATACCCGAGAACTATTCAAATAAGTGAAATTTCGGGGACGAAATTTTTATAAGGAGGGAGGATGTGATACCCGAGACTCTCACTACTCATTGGCCAATATATTTCATGCATTGAGTGCATTTTAAATTAATTATGTGCTACTTGTGATTTTTTTAATTATTTTATCTTGCATTATTTTATTGTGCTTTTAAATACCGAATTAATTAAATATGTCTTTATATGTTTAGTGGTGAGAAAATTTATTTATAAGCGATTGAGATTTTTTATGGTGTTTGAGTACTAATACAAATTATATAATTATTAGTGGTATTAGTTAAATTAGTTATAATACTAATTGTTTCTATTAATTAATTATATATATATATATATATATATATATATATATATATAACATAATTGTAGTGTGTGTATATATATATGTGGTGTAGTTTATTAGTAATTGCAATAAAAAATAAAAAAATAAAAGATAAAGGAAACAGAGAAAGCTTACCTGGGAAGATTAACTTAGGCGGTGGAAGGATTTTAACTATCCTTTAAGCTTTCACACCATATTATTTTAGAACTGGAAACATATTCACGCCATATTCACGTAGAGAGAGAGAGGGGCCGAGAGAGAGAGAGAGAGAAGAGAGAGAGAAAGAAGGTCGTGTCGTGCGAGATTCTCAAGCATTTTGGTAAGTTTTCGACTTTCGTCACTTGACAAATTTTATACCGTTTTGAAGCTCATGACGAGTAGAGCAAAACCCTACCCTCAAATCATTAATTATTGCTCTTATTTGATAGTGGAAAGGTGATAGAAGGGTTTAAGGGTTTGATTTAGCGGCGTTTTGCGAGAATTGAGGTAAGTAGAAATTCATTTGTACCTACAATGCGTTAATATAGTATTTTGTGAAGTATCTATGCTTAATTGGTGATATGTGAATATTATGTTAATTGTGATAATTGATTGATATTCAATCGTTATTTTGAAAGGAGTCTCATGAGCTCCATATCTCAAGTGGAATGAACTTTTGTGAGTTCGGTGAGTATTGTGAATTGAACATGTGAGTTCGAGTGATTGTTGTGAATTGAACTTTGTGAGTTTAGAGATTATCGTGAAAGGAATTTGTGAATTCCATGATATTGCAAAGTGGAAAGGGTGTTTTGAACATGTGGTTTATCGTGTGTATATCTTGCATTGCATCATGCATATCATGCATTAATATGAAAATGTTTTATCAAATGGTGTGATTGACCACTGATTATGCACCGAGGACGGCGAGGCGACCTAGGAGTTAAGGCGACCGGGAAGATCCTGGTGTATGCTACCTAGCGTAGGCCACCGTCTCATGTGCTATTGTGTTGTCGCACATTTATTGATTTTATAGAGGGGACTTACGAACGGGCGGGGGTCGGGTTTGGTGATGGACCTCGCTAGGCATTAGAGGGTGAGATCCTCAGCGGTATGGAGTCGGCGTGGAGGTATAACTTCTTGGTGGTCATGAGGGCGCGATGGGGGAACCCTTGGTGGCCACAAGAGGATGGGCCTCACGTCGAGGTCATACATATAGTGGCCACTTAAATATAAATAAATTGAACTTAGTGCTCGTGTTCGTGCATAGTAGTGAGTCGGGGGCCCTAACGAGTGTTTCATAAATAAATTGATGATTTTAAAGAGAGTGCATTGTGCATTGGGAGGTTTTCGAACTAAACACCGCATCATGCATAATTTACGCTTCTTGAGATTTATATCTCACCCGGTTTATGCATTGTAGGTAATCCCGAT
This sequence comes from Paraleonurus japonicus, assembly GCA_030762865.1. Lineage (NCBI taxonomy): Eukaryota > Viridiplantae > Streptophyta > Magnoliopsida > Lamiales > Lamiaceae > Paraleonurus > Paraleonurus japonicus. Next base: position 18,475,709 of record CM061061.1, on the reverse strand, counting down.
GATTATTGATGAGGTTCTTGGACAAGCCGTGACGCTCTTGCAGGATTTTGAGTGGTTGTGTACATAATTAACGACTGTTGGGCGGGACCGTGGCTTATTTTGCTTCGCTATTGTATTTTAAATCTGTTTTGGATATGTACAGTATAAACAAAAATGTACTTGGTTTGTTTTGTGGATTAGGGTTTGTTAAGAATCGGTATGAATGTGAACATGTTATGTTTTGAGTATGTGATAGTGTTATGCCGTTTGAAAAGAAAAAAAAATGGAAGCAGAGTTTTCTTGGTTCATTTAATGTTTAAGTTCATATTATGTCCAGTTGTGAAAATGTGGTCGTGTCGGATACTATTTACCCTAACCTAATTAGATTTAAAATTACAATTTAACCCTTATGATTGGCATGTGAAATTACCAACATCTATCCTTATTATTGCATACAATCAAAGACAAGATAAATTCCGCAATTCGCACAAAAAGAAAAAGAAAAAGAAAAGAAGAATCAACGATGAACCCTAGAATTTACATTTGAAAGATCAATTTAGCACACACATCCCTTGATATCGCCGCTCATTGTTCATCGCTCATCGCGCATCACTTGTCGCTCGTTGCTCATTGCACATCACTCGTCGCTCGTTGCTCATCGCGCATCGCTCTTCACTTGTTTCTCATCGCTTATCTCGTATTCAAGGAGGAGAGGTATTTTCTCTTCTTCAATATTAACCCTAAGTGTGATTTACTTTCATTTGGTATTTCTCTGTTGTTAATTTAAGTATTTTGGTTCCTTTTAATGTGTTTATTTTACCTTATTCAATATTAGATTTTATTTTTATATGTGTATTTGTCAATCGAGAAAGAATTAATTTATATTTTTCTGGTTTCTTTTGCTTTGTTTGCATCATTAATATCCTAAATTTTGATACGAAAATAATAGGAGATAGTTATCATGATATCGATATTTTGTTAAAAGCTAGTAAAAACTAACCGCATGTTATTATACAATATCTAAATATATCTTGGCTAGTTCGCTTTTTAATTCCATAAACGAGAGAAATGTAACTAGTTCTCTTTGATGTAAGTAGTCAAGTCTTTTGAAATGACATATAATTGACCGGTGGCATGGCGTAAATACTTGTTTCCGTGCTCCCAAATTTTGAGAACTCGGAGTTCGTGGTATCTTACTCCCGCGTTTTCGGTATTTCAAGAAATAAGCTAGAGCTCAAGGCATAATTAAATCATATGATGAAAAGGTTCGGAAGATTAGCCTACCTCTGAGATAGGACAAGACCCAGATTTCATACATCATATGTACACCCTTGGCTTTTTTCTATGTCTTACTAATGTTTCACAAAGTGTTGCTGCAAAAATTTAAGAAATATGCGGCAAAAACAACTTAGAACAACACCATAGTCTTGGAAATCAGAGATTTCAAATCCTAGATCAAGAATTAAATAGGATCATGATTTGTTACCTATATTGACATCATCATCGACTTTGATGTAGTACTCTTCATATTTCTTAGACTAATATTTTGTTCTTCAAAATGTTGTGTTGGTCGATATTTAGCATAGATATATTATCATCTATTTATATTTGCTATCCAATTTCAATATCATTTATTAATGTTGGGGCTGACATTTATTACAATAAACAAACTTCAATATTTTGTTTTAATAATCAAAATATGGCGGAAAGCATAGCCTTCTTTTCACCATGCGATTGCAAATATGCTAGTCTTGTGCAAGATGTGCCCTTTGCATTCATATCATATTTCATTTATCGTATTATTTGTATGCAAATATTACGTTGGATAAAAATATACACTGTCTTCCCCTTCTAATTTTTGTTTACCTTAAAAATATACATACTATTGTATTGTCTTAAAAGAAAAAAATTAATGATATTTGAATTGTTTTTGGCGTGGGATGGATGTCAACTAGAGATCCAAATTATATAGGGATCAAAAAGCTTTTATTGTGTTAAATGTACTTGTTTAATATATTTATGGGTTTCATGACAATTGTGAGCGTATTTTTCCTTCACAGAGGCATCGTACTTTGAAAAATGAATATGGTAGAAAATGTTATCCGATATAGCTTGAGCGTATTTTTGCATCTTGTGACCGGTATTTTTGATGAGGAGTGTGTCAATAGGATGAATAAGGTTGTATTCTCCTAGCTATGTCATTTGTGAGAAACATCGAGTGGCCTACAAACTAGTCATAATAGTACAATACCCGAACAAGTGGTTGTTTTCTTGTTTATTCTTGCTCATCACACCAAAAATTGCATTATTAGATCCAATTGCAAAGATCTGTAGAACTGTTAGCAAACACTTCCATAGAGTCCTAAATGCTATAATTCGATTACACCCATTATTGCTAGTTTGACCACAACCCATTGATGATCGATTGCACGACAATAGGTGGAGATCTTTTAAGGTTAGCTTTTGAGACAACATATTCTATTTTATTTTTCTATTTATAGATAAATCTATTCAATCATATACTTGTTTAAGCACGCAGAATTATGCAGGTGCATTAGATGGATCGTATATTAATGTCACTGTTCCTAGAGCTTATCAATCTCGCTACCGAAATAGGAAAGGTCATGTATCGATTAATGTGTTGGTCGTTTATGACATTAATATGAATTTCATCTATGTACCGATTGGTTGGGAAGGTAGTGCAAATGATTCTAGAGTCCTACGAGATGCTATTACAAAGAACCTCGGTTTTCATGTTCCGAGAGGTTTGGATCTATACCAACAAAAGTTTTTTTATAAAATAAAATTCCATTGAAAGTGAATGAATAAAATATTAATTTATTCTTGAAACAATTATTACTTGTGATGATGGTGGATACCCTAATAGTGAAGGGTTCTTATCCCCTATAGGGATATTCGATACCATTTGAGCGAGATGGGTGCTGGTAACTCCGTCCCACAAAATAAGGAAGAATACTTCAATATGAAGCATGTTAGTGGCAAGGAATGTCATTATGAGGGCATTTGGGGTGTTTAAAAAGATGAGTCATTCTACGTAGTGCTTCTTTCTACCCCATACGAGTCCAAAACCACATTATTTTTTCTTGTTGTTTGCTCCACAATTTTTACGTAGTCACATGACTGTAGACCCGATAGAAGCTAAACTACCTAGTGGTACAATCAATGATGACACTCGATGATTTCATTGACCAAGTTGGGAGCACACAACAATCGAATGAATGGAGAGACACCTTAGCTAATTCTATGTATAATGAATGGAGAAACAATGCATCATAGCTTGTGTTTAATCACTTGTAGTGCTACATACGATGTATTTTTATTTAATGGTGTATTAATGTAAACCAAATTTATATTTTTATTATAAAGCGCACCTTGATTTTCTTTCTTTAATACTCCATTAATTATTTTGCAATGATATTATCCATTAATTCCTTTTACTAGAATATCAATTGTTTACTTATGCAAAAATTGGTATTATTTTTGTTGTATGATATTTTATAGGTTGTAATGGAGCATATCGATATTAGCGATCGAGGAGAAAGTGTTGTGGCTATGGACATTACTTGTCGTCGTCGAGTACGGACCATAAATGAAAAACATATGCCGATCAAGGCCCTAGAGATCATTATTCAACAGGCATGAAATGTGAGAATGACTTTCGTAGTGGATACCTAAAGCAACCTCGAGAAAGAAATGAAAAAGTTGATACCACATTGTGATCTACAAGCCGAACCCCAAATTAGCTCTATAATTCACTCGTGGAAGAAGACCCATGATGTCCTCAATGTTATGATAACATCTTTTGGATTTTCGTGGAACTCAAAGAAGTGTCAAGTTATTTGAACATGATGATGTGTGGTCTACATTTGTTAAGGTCTTTCTCATTGTCCTTTCTTTGGTTTCGAAGTTTTTTCACTATTTGATGCATTTTCATGTTGTTTATGATTTTTTGAGCATGTTGGACATTGGACCAAATTATGTTTTTTTTTTTGTTTGTGTAGGTCGAGCCTTTTGCCAAGGGGATGCAATACAAATTATTTCCTCAATATGGAAAGAGGTGTGAGATTTTTGAAAATGAATGTGCTAGAGGAGATCAAGTGAGGATTTCAATATTACCACCGAAAAAAGCTGCCGGAAGAAGTGAATGAGAATGTCCCTCTGTCTATGCCAAATGCTCATGTAGATGAGCAGGAGTCCTTGAAGACTCAAAGGTCGACACATGCTCACCATCTAACAAAAGAAAATGGAAAAAATAGAAGACCGTTGACACGACAATGAGAACAAATGGTAGAGTTGATGGGTAAATTCTCGTAAGACTAGCACTCTTCATCTTGAGGAGATGTCGAAGAACTTTGGATACGACAACAAAATGTCACAAAAGATCAACATTACTCGCTAAGTTGGGCAAGTTGAGCTGTCGATTGTCAATCAACGGATTAAAATAGCACAGATTCTAGCCCAACAATAACAACGATCTTGAGCTTTTCTTTAGTGCTTCCTCCGAAGACAAGGAACAGATGGTGTCCATGATGGTAAAAGGAGAAGTGTAGTAGTTTGAGAATGTGTCCATGTTTGTTGTGGTGTCTGTTGCTATTTTGAACTTAAAAACTTTTTGTTGGTAGTTTAAACTTAAAAACTTGTTGGTATTTTGAACTTAAAAATTTGATGTTGGCATTAGTACTTTTTTAGGATACTATGGTGGCTTTTTTTATTTGGTCGGGATACTATGGTGGTACTAAAACTTTGTTTTGTGTTTCTTATCCGATATTATTGTGTGAATATTCTAATCGAGTCTATCGTAATTCGACGAGGTAGCGTTGCACATTGATGGAAAAAAACCTATTATCCATTGTCTTCATCGTTTGTCAAAAGAAATAAATGCATCAAATGATTTTTTAGATGCAATAAATCGCATCAATAAATTAATATTTCAACCTGTCAAAAAAAAATTAACATTTCAAGAATAAAAAAATTGAGTTTTAGGCCCGGTTTGGTGTCACCGCCTAGGCTAAGATTGCGGTGTTATCAAGAGAACCTAGATTTAGCGATTTTGATCCGTCTTCCCGGATCTAGGGTTTATAACAAGAACTCATCTTTGTTGCTTAGATCTGTATATTTTTCAAGGTACGTTCTTTCCTTTCGAAAGTTCGCAAGGGTTTCTTTACCTTCGAATGTATCGTCCCCAAGATCTAGTGTTTCGGTCGAAAAATATTTCAAATTATGTGCTTCTGTTTTATTGTCTCGTTAATTTTAGGACACCGTCCTAGTCTCAATTCTTTGTGTTTCATGGATCTGAGATTTTATTCTTTAATTTTACTTTGTCTTTCCCATTCGTTTCCACTTTTTGTTTCTTTGTGTTTCCATCTTGTGAACTCGTGATTGTATAGATAATATAACTGGATTGTTCTCCCAAAATGATTACACATAACTATATTTTTAATGAGAAGAATATGCTTGTTCCATGTTAGTTTCTTGGTTATTTATTTATTAATTAGTTGTTTGAATTTGAATGATTAATTGTGAGATGTTCTTGAAAAATGATTTTTTTTTTTTTCGTTTTTGAATATTCTTGGATGCTAACGAGTTGGAAATAGATGGTTATGTAAATTGATCTTAAATTAGTCCAAGAAACTTAACCATCAGTAAACTAAATCATTACTTCACTTAACCATCAATATATAAACCCAATCATTACTTCACTCAATCAGTCCACAAGTAGTGTAACATGAAATGGAGAAACGTTAAGAGGCAACCGAAGAAAATGAGGCTAGAAGCATTAAACAAGGTTTATCTGATTGCCATAACGAAGAAAAAACCACCAACTCTCAAATTGAAGAAAGTTACAGCTCATACATCTGATAATGGTATGAGTGAGCAAGTAATTGTTGGATCAGTGGAGCAAACAGAGTATGTGGTCAATATATATGAGAAACACATTTTATCCATGTTGGCATTGACGTTACGGATGAGAAGTGCTTCTGTTACTCCTACCAAGAGTGTTGGATCTAATATTTATGTTAGGACTCATTTGCAAAGGTTGAATGTTTGTAATGTTTATCCTCAGGCACTTGTTTTATTGTTTAGGGCTTTCTAGATTATTTTTCAGATTTTATGTGTATTTGTAGGCCTGATTCAGATTGTTTACAATGACTCGTTTAATGTTGCACCATTAATTACATAACAATCTCTTCATTGGGTTTACCTTGAATTGCATTTTTCATATTGAATTGTTGAATCTGGTAGCAGAGGTTTTTGCACTATCACTATGCCAAAAATAGCCTAAGGCAACGGGGATAAGACAACGGTTTTTGGCTTTAACCATTGTCTTAAGTATAAAACCCGTTGTCTTAGGTAAAATCGTTGTCTTAGGTTCAGGGTCTGCACCAAAAGACAACGGGTATAAGCAATCGTTGTGTTTTTGTTGTCGTCTTTTTTTAATTTCTAATTTTGGGAAGTATATAAACAACACTTAGGTTTTATTTTACTCCTCAGATATCAAAATCTTTCACACTTAATCTTCACCACCGACGTTCCCCAACCGGATCCACCACCACCGGAGTCACCACCTCCAAATTTCTGCTGCACGTCACCACCTCTCGTCACCCCGCTCCTATGTGCCCTAAGTTCGCATCAGAGCCACCGCCGTTCGCGAGCCCTTAACTGTGCCCTAAGTTCGCCCGAGCCACCGCATCCCCCGCCGCCGAAGCCACACCGCCATTCCCTGCCGCATCGTCACTACCGCTTCCTCGTTCCGCCGTTATCGGTTTCCTTCCCCGCCAGGTTTTTCCTTTTTAGGGTAGTTTGTATCTAAATTTTTTCTCATTTTATGCCCATAATGTGTTTGTGAAAATGCCAATGTGAGTATGTTATGTGATTTGTAGATGATGATGGACTTGTGTTGAATTAAATTTAGAAGATGAGAGATGATATGAAATCGTAGAAATTAACTTTAAGTGGTTCACCAATATTTATTGAACTATATATAATAATTGTTCCTGTTAAAAAATATATATATAATAATTGTTGGCTTGAAGCACTTTTTGGCTGCAAATATTGAGGATGTATAGGTTGGAAGCACTTTTCTTATAATAAAGTGTTGATGACTTTGTAACAATCCTGTTTAAATTAATGAAGAAGCAGTAGTACAAATCATGTAATCCCTCCGTCCCACAGTTGTTTTCATAATTGACTTTTTAACGGTTTTGTGTGAGAATTATTTCATAGTAATATGTATACAAAAGTTGTTTTATATGAATGGTATGCTAGTTCTACAATTTTTGTACACATATTACTATGAAATAATTCTCACACAAAACCATTAAAAAGTAAACTGTGAAAACAGCTGTGGGACGGAGGGAGTATAATTCTTTGTGTGAAATCATGTATTCATTTATTAGACACTCCTTCAACAGGTCCTGTCTGTGTGGGCGAGACTTAGTTCTAAGTATAATTCTTCGTGTGAAATCATGTATTCATTTATTCATGTAAATTTAGTATCATCTCTTACTTTTACAAGAAGTGCTTGTCATTCAGACGTATATGGATTTGCTAAATAAAGCAGGCTTGAAAGAGAATGGTTGAAGTGTCATTGACTCATTGCTTCCATGCTATTCTTAGTGTTGCAAGACATTTGTATGGCGACCTTGGCGGATATCATTGGGTAACAGCTATATTGTTTTGGAAATTTTGCGTTTTATTTTTCAAATCCATGGAAATTGGTCTTTGAGATTGATTCCAAGCTTCTAGCCATATGATTTTTTTTTTTTTTTGGCGTCATTTTGCATACTGCTCTGTTTGGATTTGGGTCCTTATCAATAATAGACTACAGATTGATATAGTATTCACTTTGAAATTGAAAATTAGCATGTCTAAGTATTGAGCCATGGCTAAAAATGAATCATCAACTAGCATTGCCAGCTCATTTGAATCAATAAATTGCATATCAATGTTGTTAAGATGATCTAAAAAAATTAAAAGCACCAGCTTATCAGCTGAATTTGGTATATAGGGCAAGATGGAAAAGAGAGTGACCTTTTTGTTTGAATTTATACGGACAGCCTTCTGGTAATCTTTACTGTGAAAAAAATGAACTGGAAGAGGACACGATTAATTTCATCGGTCATGCTTTGGCGCTGCATTTTACTAATAGTTACTTGGATGAGCCAACTTTGGATTTTTTTTTGAAGAGATTGAGGTGCAAATATTCAAAACAAACTGTAGTTTATTTAGTTTTGTTACATCTCAGGTGTCATTATTGCTCTCATGCAATATATCATATTTTGTTGTTCAAGCAGAATAAAATATGCTTCATATATACTTCCACAGACTTGAGTTATGTGCTTAATTTTCCACTTGTTATCACAATATGTAATACAAGAGCATGGTTATTAATTTGCAAATGACAGCATGATGCATCTTTTTGGTTCACAAGTAGATTATAACAACTTTTCTTGAAGAACATGTCCTTTAAGAGAAAATATTGAATCTCTTTTTAAACAGCTGTATGCAGAATCTTTGGCACAATTTCAATTTAGATCTCCTTACATCTATCCAATGTATGGACTGGGAGAATTGCCTCAACTTCGTTTCTTTTTATATATCATTATAAGAATCACCTTGACGTTTAAGTTTTTCCACCTAACTTTGTCCTAATTAACATGCATTTTTTAAAGTAACAGATATTGATGCACTTTGATTACTCGCAGGTGGCCTTTTTGTGGTAACAAGATGTTATTATAATTCCAAGAAAGTTGAGATACAAACAGGACAAAACAAAAGACCGTATCATTTTGTACATATTTACCCTGCCATCTTTTATTTTTATTAATCATCTTTTATGCTGCAACCTGGAATTTTTTTGTCTTTGGCTTCCCTTATGTTCATTTACCTTTGTTTTGGTGACATTTTCCTCATTTTTGGTAAAGTCACACAATAATTCACTACAAAAAATACCGAAATTACCGAGGGAAAATATCCCTCGCTAATTAACGAGCGGCGAGGCGAGGGCTGGTTTAGTGAGGGAATTAGCGACGGAAAACAGGCCCTCGCCAATTACCCACGGCGTAACCCTCGCCAATTCTTTACCGAGGAGGATCCCTCGCCAATTTACCGAGGGCGGGCCCCTTGCCATTTACCGAGGACGGCGCCCCTCGCCTAAACCCTCGCCAAGTCTCGAAATAAATACCAGCAGATCCCCTTTCCCCCACGGTTCGTCGCCCTCATTTGGAAGCCGCCGCGCCGCCGCTGCTTGGTCGTCGGACCGCCGAAATTGACCCTACTTTTAGTCGGACTTTATTGTACTCTTTCTCGGGAATATTTATACGGTAAATTTTTAAGATTTAATCGGTTAATTTTGTTGTTATTTTACAAATTTTATATTTTTTTATATGCATGTATTTGTGTAATTTTGTTGTTATTATACATAATATGCATGTATTTGTGTAATTTTGTTGTTATAGTTGGTGATTTATTAATTATTTAGAGTTAATTTGTATAATTGTTATGTGTATTTTAATTATTTAGGAAAATATTAATTAATTAGTAATTATGCAATTATATAATTTTGTTGTTGTAGTTGGTGATTTATTAATTATTTAGTGTTAATTTGTATAATTGTTATGTATATTTTAATTATTTAGGAAAATTATTAGTATATGAATTATATATAATTATTTAGAGTTAATTAATTAGTAATTATGCAATTATATAATTTTGTTGTTATAGTTGGTGATTTATTAATTATTTAGTGTTAATTTTTGTAATTGTTAGGTGTATTGTGATTATTAGTAATTATTTAGGAAAATTAGTAGTATAAGATTACTATATAATTATTTAGTGTTAATTAATTAGTAATTATGCAATTATATAATTTTGATTATTAATATTATTATAATTTTAATTTAATTGCTATAATTTATATATTTGTAGGTGTGTACGTTTATTGAAAAAGATTCGAGCCGGAGTATAATTTCATAGCCACCACTATCACCGTAAGTATTCTTTTTGTAATTAATTATTATTTAAATACGGTTTTAATTTAATTATAATAATTATTTGATTTAAAATTATTTTGCATGCATGATATAATAATAATTTATATATATGGTGATCGATGTTCGATCAAATTTTGTATGACAGCTCAATTATAATATTAATTTTGAAAATCGAATCGATGTTCGATTCAAGTTGATGTTGGAGTTGAGGGTTGATGAATTGTTTGGTATTGATTAAGTCGGAAATTGATGCACTAGGAACTTGATATATTAACTGGGAATACGATAAAATAAGACAAAACTCGAAATTTTTAGAAAATATATATATTAATATTAGGAAAAATATATTAACTAGAAGAATTAATTATGATTTAATTAAATTTTGAATCTTCATTAATCAAATGATCTATTGCTATGAATTATTCAAGCCGTAGTTGGATGTATGGTCCAAGAACAATAAATGACATGATATCTCCCGAATTTCTTAGTGGAATCGAATCGTTTATAGAATTCGCTACTAGTAACCCTAATGGATGAGTGGAGGAAAGATTAGGTGTCCTTGCTCGAAATTCAAATGTAGGAACCAGAGTTTTAGAGAACTCATTGACGTGAAATCACATTTGTTTAGACATGGGTTTATGTCTAATTATCACAATTGGATTTTGCACGGTGAGCAAAATTGGAATTCTATGCCACACCGAAACTATGATCGGCAGCGTCGACTTCATATAGAGTTGACGACACCGCAAAGATCTAGCTCGTACCACAATATGATGATGGACTTAACTTCTCGGTCCTAACATTAGTTTCCAAAATGTGGAAGAAGAGCCCTTAGGAGGAACCTCCTAATCGACATCTTTGCACATTTTTTGACATGCTTCGTGCGGCGGATCGTGATCTCGTATCCTGGTTGCAAGTCTCATTCTCGGTTGTCATTCAATGCCCGTCTTTTAAACATTAAAACCGAGAATAGATTGTCTCGAAAGGGGTTACAATCAAATGGTTGAGTTGATTAGTGAGATTTGCCCTCCGTAAAATCTGGTGCCCAAGAAATTTTACGATACTAAACGTTGATGGGTGGGATGGGTCTTCCCGTAGAGAGGATTGATTGTTGTGCAAATAATTATATGATATATTGGGGTGCGGACAGAGAACTTGAATCGTGTAAGGTTTGTGGTCGGTCACGATTCAAACCTCGCTAGACGTGGTGTGGATGGTCGATGGAAAAAGAACAAGTCCTTTCAAAGAGATGTTCTATTTTCCTATCATTCCTCGATTGCAAAGACTGTATCAATCCAAGACTACTATTAAGGATATGATATGGCATGCTAGTTGCTATAATGATGAGGTCGGTGTTATGCGTCACCCTGCAAATTCATTGGCTTGGAAACACTGGACTATACATATCCCGATTTTGCGGTGAAATACGGAATGTGAGGTCAGGTTTGAGCACCGATGGTTTTCACCGTTTGGGCAATCGGGAAAACAAGATTCGTCATGGCTAGTGATAGTGACACCGCATAACTGCCCCATGGTTGTGTATGAAAGAACAATTCATGTTTTTGACGGTTTTGGTGCCTCGGTCCTAAAAATCCAAAGGATAATTTAGATGTATTTTTACTGACCACTAATTCATGATTTGAACATGCTTTGTGGGGAAATGGGGTGGAAACGTATGATGTTGCTAGAAAGCGAGAATTTTATGATGCGAGCCGCATTAATGACCATTAGCGACTTTCCAGCCTTACTCAATGCCGTCTGGATGGAGCACCGCCTGGAAGGATCGCTTGTCCATATTGTGGCCGAGTACTCCGATGCCTTCACTTTAAAACTCGGGCCAGAAATGTGGTTTGATAACCATCGTAAGTTCTTACCCAGGACATCCGTATCGCAGAACAAGATCGCATTCATGAAGAATACAAGAGTTACAGATGACCCACCACCCATCCGAACAGGCAAATGCTTCTACAAGAAATTGATTGGTTGGGGTACCGAAAAGTGACCGAAAAGGGTGTTGAGGCCCTACAACAAAAGATTAGATGGTGGCCGGAGGAAGAAAAGTATTTTTGGGATTTGCCATATTGGAGTACTCTCTTGATCCGGCATAATATGGATGTGATGCACATTAAAAAAATGTGTTTGATAATTTGTTCTACACAAAGGACGAATGTGGAAGGGAAAACAAAAGACACAAATAAGTCTAGGGATGAACTTAATGAATATTGTCGTCGTCCCTCTCTAGAGAAATGTCAACGCACAGAAAGTATCCCAAAGCTTGTTATTCACTTGATAAGAGTCAAAAGGATGATGCGTGCGGATGGGTAACCGAGTTGAAGTTTCCCGATGACTATGTGTCTAACCTCGTCTCGATGTGTAGACTGGAGCAAATTGAAGATATTTGGGATGAAGAGTCATGATTGTCATGTGTTTATGCAGAGACTACTCCCGATTGTTTTTCGTGAAACTCTGCCGTCGAATGTGTGGAAAGCAATCACCGAACTTAGTTTGTTCTTTAGGGAGTTAACTTCTCGCATCCATTACGATTGAGAACATGGCTCGATTGGAAGCGATATTCCAGCTTATATTGTGTAAGTTGGAACGTATCTTTCCGCCCGGCTTCTTCAATTCGATGGAGCATCTGCGCACCTTGCATACGAAGCAAGGATAGTGGTCATGTGGAGTATAGATGGATGTATCCATTTGAGAGGTAATTTATAACTCTAAATTATTTGATTACCTAAAATGGTTATACTATACATATATATAACACTTGATTCATTTAATTAGGTATCTTTACAATTTAAAGCTAAGTGTTGGGAACAAGGCGCATGTTGAAGCATCGATTGCAAATGCGTATTTAACGAAAAGAGGCCTCAATATTTTGTTCCCTCTATTTCGGCGATCACGTTCGCACGAGGCGGCACAATGTACCTCGTAATTACGATGGTCGTGGCGAGGTACCCCAAGTAGCGAAAGGTACTTTGTCCATATTTATACCTCTCGGTCGACATCTTGGAAAGATAAACAAAAGATGGATTGTAGATGAGGAGAAAAACACGGCTCATACGTACGTGTTCTTGAATTGTCCCGAGTTGCAACCGTATATCGAGTAAGTTTATAACGCTCAATTTTTGTTAATTACAACGTCAATCCGTATATTAAATAATCAAATCCCCTTTTGTAGTATGTTTTTCGAGCAAATCGCAACAATTCCAACCGGACTCTCGAGGGTGAACAAGATGAAAGACTACAAGAGGAGTTTGCATCGTGGTTTGAACAACTTGTAAGGATAAATAATATTCAAAATCGGTGGATACGTGATATTTCTAGCGGACCTTCGAGTTGTGTCACCACATACCCTAGATATTACGTGAATGGTTACAAATTTCACACACGAACTTATGGCTCATCAAAATCTACTTTAAATTGTGGAGTTTGTATCAAGGGTAAAAATTATGATGCAGATGAGAATGATTTCTACGGGTCCTTGAGGAAGTAGTGCAATTGGAGTACCGGACGTATTGAGAAAAATGTTGTTACGTTCAAGTGTGAGTGGTTTGATCCATCCGTGCCAAATGGAACAAGAGTACATCCTCATTACAAACTTGTGGGCGTTAATCAAAGGGAAAGATACGACCGCTACGATCCTTTTGTATTAGCAAGTCAAGCCACTCAAGTTTACTATTGCAAGTACCCGGAAAAGCGTAAATATGAATGGTTGGCCGCTTGCAAAATCAAATCGAGATCCTTGGTCGAAACCGTGTCAACGAATGAACAAGAGCTTCCCCCTTTCAAGACGACCTTGAGTCCCAAATTAATGGTGTGCAAACGGATGATGATCCAATTATATTGGAGATGTCAACGGTGCATTAATTGATATTGAAAATAATGGAGAAGAGGAAGAAGAAGAAGAGGAGGAGGAGGAGGAGGAGGAGGAGGAGGAGGAGGGAGGAGGAGGAGGAGGAGGAGGAGGAGGGAGGAGGAGGAGGAGAGGAGATGGGTCGAGCGACCGTCTGGGTCCAGGGTCGAGATGGCAGTGGTACTGCATCTGGTATCCTTTATTCAGGAGGATGCTTTTGCAGGTTGATGCCATCGAATGCGGTATCCAGGACTATTCGGGAGATTATGTCTCATCATATGGAGCCCGGCATTCACTTTCCTGATGATATCTCCCGAGAGGAGGCAGTTATCTTGGGAGACATTTCGGTACATTATATTTTGTTATTCGCTATTTAATTTTGATTAATTTATAAACTTTAACTCGTTGTTAAGTACAATAATATATTGTTTGGCAGTAGAGATACTAGGTGGGACCCTACCGCTATTTAACTCAACGGAGGTGTATCACTGCTCCTTCGTAGAGCAGCAAGTAGATACACTGATATCCGAACAACGTGAGAACGTTGTGGGTCACCAAGCAGCAGAGGCTGGATGGGATGACGCCGTCTGGAATGGACTGCTCGCTATCGGGATAGAGAAGACGTGAGAGCAAAAAGCGAGCGGTCGCATTTAATCGACTGTCGGAGCACGGAGGCCGGGAATCTGGCATCTCCGTCATAGGGGCGGATCCCGTGGATCACCCGAGTATGCATATGACTTTTTAAGTATTTTTTTAATGCTAGTTCAATATTTTAATTAAACACGTGGTTCTAATTAAATAAATACATGAGAGGAGGCATGGACGGCCCCCACTGATCGGGACATAGTGCAAAGCATTACCACCGGTATGATGACGGGGAGTACACCTACGGGGCTATTAGTGACACACTTGTAAGTATTTTCATTTTATATTATGTAATAATTTATAATAAAATATTATATATATGTCTATTTTTGTAATCTAAAATTTTAATTGTCGAAATATTCGTACAAAGATGAAGTACAAGAGGTGGCCTCCCGGATGCCCTCCGAGGGGTCGAGCTCCGAACCCCATGCCGACTTATCCTGCATCTATGTCAATACCGTTGGAAAACAACACGGAGAGTTTGGGGTCTTGGTCACCGGGTAAGTCCAGACGCATCCCTCCGGCCTCGCTCATCGGGTGCTCCTATTGGCGGCACCTACAACCAAGCCGATGTCGACCGCCGCTCCAAGAGGAGCGTGAGAGATCGCAGAAACAAATAGAAGAGGTGCAGCAGAGAGGTGCAAAGGAGATGGCGCGAAGAGACGCAGCTTTGAGAGCGGATATGCGGCGTCAATTCCAAGAGTGGATGCAGGGGTTCCCGGGTTCCTCACCGGTGGTGGTAATCCACCAAATGGTCGAGTGGTTCCGATCACTCATCTCGTGGGTCTCGGAGGCGCCGAGTTCATTATATACATTTAAAACTATGAATTTTCTCGAATGTTGATTGATTAAGATGATGAATTTTAATTGTTTAAAGTATTAATTTTAATTCATGAAGAGTGCATATATAAACACATGATAATATAGTTGACAACTTAATTGAATATATATATATATATATATATATATATATATATATATATAATAACAATTATAGAAATGATAATATATATGTGTGATAATAATAATAACAATTATAAATGATAATATATAGTGAATATATAATACAATTTAATTGAATATATATGTGATAATAATAATAATAATTATAAACATGATAATATATATAATAATAACAATAATAAATGATAATATGTATATAGTGAATTATAGGATACAATTTAATTGAATATATACAATATTAATAATTATAAAATAATAATATATATACTAAATATAGTATATAATTTAATTGAATATATTATATAAACATGATAATATAGTTATATGTGATAATAATAAATATTATAAAATAATAATATATATAGTAAATATATATATAATTTAATTGAATATAGTATATAAACATGATAATATAGTTATATGTGATAATAATAAATATTATAAAATAATAATATATATAGTAAATATATATATAATTGAATATATATGTTATAATATTAAAAATTTAAAAATGATATAATTTAATTAAATATATATAGTAGATAATTTAATTAAATATATAGTATAAAATTTAATTAAATATATAGTATACAATTTAATTATAAATTAAATATATAAAATATTGAACATAATATGATATTAATATAATTAAAAGCAAAATCATATCGAATGATTAGCTTTGCCCAAACAAGAAAGCGTCCAAGTTCTCTCCTCCACTCTCTCGGAGGTCGCGGGTTCGATCCACCCCACACGAAAAAAACGGCCCGGCCAGCCTAAGCCGCGGCCAGGCGCGGGTTCGATCCCCCGGCCGCAATTCTTTTTATTAGTTTTGATATTAGCGAGGGGCTAGACGAGGCCCGCCTCGCCACCGGCCCTCGCCAATTCCTCGCCACCTGGCCCTCGCCGTAGCCCTCGCCGATTCCGTTGCCACTCTCCTCGCCAAAACCCTCGCCGATCGGCCCTCGTTAATTTCCTCGCTAATTGCCTCGCCAAATCCCTCGCAATTAGCGAGGGCAGCCGCCCTCGGTAATTAGCGAGGGCCTAGCCGACGGAATGGTTACCGACAAGGTTTTTGCCGAGGCAACCTTCCCTCGGTAAAACCCTCGCCAAATCCCTCCCCCTCGGTAATTCCTCGCTAAATTCCTCTCTAAAACCATTTTTTTGTGGTGATTTTTTCCTCTCACTCATGTTTTTAATTCACAGGAATATTCTTAGAAGTTTGAACTGTCTTACGGACAAATGATACTAAAGAGTGGGTTCTTTCACGCTGACCCTCATCCTGGAAATATTTTAATTTATAAAGGTTCCGAGGTAAGTCTATATCGCCTATAATGACCTCGTCAGTGGCTTCAGAGAGCTACAGTGCTAATCCATATCCACTATGTCTATAGAATTATGTCTTTGTTTTATTGGCCACAATTTTATACTTTTATGGTCATAAAAAGGATTACTTAAACATTCGGACATGGAATCCATTTTATATTTAACATTCTTATTCTCGATGTCGTGGAGCTTGACATAGACTCCTTAAGCAATTGTGAGGATGAGCAAACAGAGCTTTTAGATTGGCCCAAACTATGTTTGACACACGCCTACCACCTGGTGTAAAAATGTTGCAACCTTTTTCGCATTTAATCGTCAATTAAAAAAATTGGTGTTCGTGTAAATATATTCATTAAATTGATTAGTTCTCGCACCCAGCCTTCCTCCCGATAATAAGTTGAACTTCCTTGTTGAACCAATATGTCCTTTTGCAAAATGATTCGTGTGTAGGTTCTATACAACTTTTGTTTTCTAGTGTTGCTTGCTTGCTAAAACTGGTACTTGTGTCGTCTTATAATAATATAAACTTGCGGGGCATTTCTATCACCTCCCAAATCAATTAGATATGAAAGTTCCAATGTAGCAAATCGGGGCTCGGGTCCGTCTCTTTCAAACATTGAGGATATTGAGACCAAAGCATGTGTAACCTCTCGAGATTATCGGTCCCCCTTCTCTCCCCTGCCTCGCTATTCGGACATTTAAACTTCTACATGAAAGTTCAAAGGCCAAGGGAAAAGCTTACTCACATTTCGTTGGAGAGAAGTCTTTACCTTAGCGCTTAAGTCCAACTTAATTACGGACTTAAATACCGCATATGTTGAATTTATAATTTGTTTTCTTGCGCATCTTAAGTCATTGGGTTGAATTTTTGTTTTTGTTTCTTAATTAATTTTGTGCAACTTGTCAAATGAGTGGTATCTCGATCTATTTTCACCGAGTGCACACTTGACAATATTTTAACTTGGTATGAATTAGATGGCATGATAAGGTTACTTGGTAGGGCGTAAATACGCTTTCATGTGGGTTTTGGGGTTAATTGAGATGTCGTCGGAGCATACAACATAGTAAGTACAACTTTCATGTACATTAATGGGAGCATGGGGGCTTCTACATCAATATCCACCGATTTAGTGCATGGGCTTATTGAACAAGGCTTTTGTGGGGAATTTATATTTGATTATAGTCCACTTTTTGCCTAGTGAATTTGTATTTCGCCATCGCTCATTGCTCATTGCCGTAATGCTATTATCATGGTCTAAACGTATATAATGTTATATATTAAGTTGTGTCGACTTTCAATTGTTGTATTGATTGTTCACAAAATTGACTTTAATGACTTTGAGACATATTTCTTTACATATATACATTACGGCTTTGATATTCCCACCATCAAGATAAATGTCTTTGTACTGTGTATACAAGAGATTTATGCAAGTGTTGGTTTCCATAAGAAACCCACCGTCGGGCTCCATATCACCGTATTTGCAGCGTGGTATGCGATCGACATTTCGTGTCTAATGCATTTTGGTTGGACGTTGTTGCCTCTATTGCCTCCGATATAAATGTTTGGACGGTTGCCTTGCAAAATAAAGATCTTGAGAACTTTCTAGAATCGTAAAGGGCATGTAAGTACCCTAACTTTACTTTCTAATTTATTGGTCAATAATTGCACTTATTTAAGTCATATCATAACAATGATTTGATTATACTTTTTCAAATGTAGGTTTTGCACTGTCTTTGAAAGTAATTTTACTATGGAGTATGTTGGCGATTGTGATACAAATAGCGCGGATGTCTCGGGGAGAGTACAATCGAGCGGGTTTAGTGAATTTTTCCGAAAATGAAAAGTGAAGTTGTTAATATCTTGAGCAACTTGTCCGATTACTTCAAAGATCTTTTTGGAGGTAAGGGCGACGGTAAAAATGTCGACGCAATTTTGGAATAGTCGTTTATGGGGTTGGTGTGATGGCTATCTTGTTATTGTAGTTTAACACTAGACTATTTACATTTTATGACTTAATTTGAAGTTTAAACAATGTATGATGATGAATTGATTTCTATTTTAATGCTTGTTTTTAATTTTATATTATTGTCCAATTAGATAATTCACAACAGAAAAAAATCTACAACAATGACTAAGACAACGGAAAAAAATTGTAGTCGTATGAAGTAATCACAACAGCTTTATAAAATATACAACGGTTAAATACCGTTGTCATATATATTTTTTTACAACGGATCAATCAATTAACAACGGAAAACCCGTTGTCTTTAACATTAAAGACAACGGGTCCTTCAACAAAAGACAACGGTAAAAAAGATTCCACAACGGGTTTCACAACGGTTAAAATTAAGATACAACAACGGTTAATAACCATTGTGGTAAACGCCTACAATAATAGTTAAATGAAGTTATGACAACAGTTTTTAATCATTGTGGTAAACACCTACGACAATGGTAAAAACCGTTGTCGAATATCCGCATCCCTAAGATTACGGGTTGATAGACAACGGTGAAAATACCCCTACGACAACGGGATTCACCGTTGTCGTAGCGCTTTTGGCATAGTGTATATTTGCATGTGTTTGCCTCTGGTATTTGATAGCAATTGTGTGTTTTATTTACATAAATATCATATTTATGTGTAATATTATTTTCATAGTTTGGGTCCATATTCTTATTCGAGGCTTTAGTATTGCATATATTTGATTGAAATGCCATACGGTATCAAAAGTAATAGTAAAATAAATTGGGGAAAATATATAACCTTGTATAGAGGATAATAAAAGTCAATAACAAAAAAACCCATTACAACCAAGTATAATATTCAAACCATTAGGCCTTGTTCTTTTTCACTGCGAAGTCGGGATTTAGGATTTAGATTTTTCCATTCACCCACTTTTTGGTTTTACAAATCCAATTCTCCATCCAAATACACATCTACCCCTATTATACACCTATATATCTAAAACTATCACATCACTTTACTTTTCTTACGATTACTCATTCTCTCTCCCACTTTCATATATTTACTCATTTTTCTCCTACTTTTCTTACATTTACTCATTCTTTCTCTTTCTTTTTCCACCTAATCAACTGTTTCACTATCCAACAACAATTAAATAATACTTCATCAACACTCAAAAGCATTGATTTTACATAAAGTTACATCCACTCCTACTCCTTCATTCCAAACTAAAACACAAATTTACTATTCATTGAATTTATCTCATCTACTTTATTTCCCCATCCATTTATCAAATCCTACTCAAGTCGAAAAAGAACACAACCTTAAATTTACATCTCACAATAATAATACTCTTTGATAAAATGACTAATATCAATTCATAATTAATATTTTAAAATTAATTTATATATTTTTAATAAAAACAACTAATACTATCAAAAATAATTTTATCAATACTATAAAAAATAATTTATATATAAGTTTTTTAGCAGGGGTCCACATACCAATCTTCACAGTCACAAATTGGGGTAGCTCCATTGGAGTAAATAATAATATGTTTAAGTCAATTGTGTTTAATTTAGCAACATTTTGGTGCCCTGTTACATATATGTTGTTGTTCTAAGAATAAAGATTCTAGACGCACATATCCATTGCGGTGAAAATATAAATATATTTGGTTGTTTTATGACTCTTAATTTGGTTGTTTCTTCTTTGTACTCTTAGGCTCCGCTTGGTAGCTTGTATAAGCCCCATATTATGGGGTGTACAAATTTGCTTATACCGCTTGGTAGCTCGTATAAAATTATATGGGATCCATTTTTTTTTCTCACCGACCCTGTATAACCCGGGTAGTAATATGCTCATTTCACTATTCCTTTTTACATAATTTATCTTACCCCCCTCCTACTAATTTATATTGATTCAACAAGAGAATCATTTAGCCATTTCTACCCTCATCAATTCAAATCCAAAATTAAAAATTCCACATCAAAATAAACATCCGCTCTGTTCATCAAAATTCAAATCTAATTCCTACCCATGTTCTAACTTCCGAGAACGATGGCCATGTTCGCCTGAGACCTAACACCATCGCGACGGCGCCGACGAAGGCGAAGGGGACAGCGATGGCGACGGCTTAGTGGACGGCGACGACGACCATTTTCGTGTACGGCGTCGTCTTGTTTGGGGATCCGGGGGCTTCAAAATACCGATTTCTCACCTCATCTCGCATCAAACCCGTGAATAAGTATGTTTTCTACCATCGATGCAATCGATTGTATATATCTTCATTCTCAAAGGATGGGTTCATGGAAATTTACATATTCACATCTCAACTCATGGATTTTTTAGGGTTTCATATTTTCAAGCTTGATGTGTTTCCTTTCGATCGTTTAGAAGATATTTTTCGATTTGTTTGTTTAGCAATTCTCCTGTGTTATTTTTATGACCGAATGCTCTGTCATTTTCGAAAAATAAATTCCCGCTATTTAATTGAGTTAATGTGATTTTTTTAAGTTTCCATTCGATATATTGTGCATTTTAGCGGCATAATGACAATGGATTGAAGGTGATATTATCGAATCTTTGTGTTTATCTCCAACATTCGCGTATGTCAATGTGGACTTTCATTCGGTAATTTATTAATTTGCGATGGAAATTTGATATTCCCGATTTTTTCCTTTTTGAATCAAAATGAATTGCATTTTAGTACAACTTCTTCATGTCCAAAACTGTCTCTTTCTATACAAAGTTAATATTTTTTGATTTATTAATGTAGGCTTTGATATTCATACAAAAGTATATATTGTTGTTTGCCTTCATAATTCGCCTATTTTTTATCGCTTTTCTTTGAACACGTGTTTCTAGACCCGTGAATATATTTTCATATCTTGTCGTGACGAAATTGATTCTATACATATTTGTAGATCGAATAAGACGCGTCGGAGAAAGATAATTTGCATGCTAATAGGTCATCTTATTAATAATAGTGTTGTTAGACCACATGTAGGTAACCGTCGTTCTTACACCATGATAAATATAATACCGAACAAGTATCGAGGTTAAATAGATTGTATAAGCTTGCGGATCCCGAGTGTGTGGCAAATATGCGCATGGATAGAAATACTTTCGCTAGGCGTGTTTTTACTACGGGAATTAGGAGGCCTTAGAGACCACAGTATTTGTGTGTGGAAGAACTAGTTGCAATGTTCTTATCGGTGTTGGCTCATCACGAAAAATAGAGTATTGTTAAATTTAACCACCAAAGGTCGTCAAGCAGCTTTCCCATTACATTAACAAAGTGTTAAAAGCGGTTTTAAAACTACACTACTTATTCCTTGTTAACCCTACTCCGTCCACGATGATTCAACCAACCCAAGATGGAAATGGTTCAAGGTAACATATATGTGCTTTTTTATTTTAAATTCCACGCAAAAATTAAATGTCGTACTCACGCATGTTTACACGTTATGTAGGGATGTCTAGGAGCTCTAGATGATACATATGCCGATGTGACTGTTGGCCCAAGAGACAAAGGAAGGTATAGAACTCGAAAAGGCCGTATATCGACAAATGTTCTTAGCGTATGTGATACGTAAATGAGATTTGTCTACCTGTTACCTAGATGGGAAGGGTCGGTCGCCGATTCTCGTGTCCTGCGAGATTCGGTTTGTCGACCGCATGGTCTAAAGGTCCCAAAAGGTATGAACTCACTTTATATATCTATTTATTATCGGATATGTTGTGACCCTATTGCGTGTTTGAAATGTTTAGGAAACTACTATCTATGTGACAACGGATATGCCAATTCCGAGGGTTTTCTTGCTCGAATCGGGATGTAGGTATCACTTGAAGGAATGGGGTCCAAACACTGGTTGTCCCGCCAATCCCCACGAACACTTCAACATGAGACATACGAGAGCGCGTAATATCATCGAACATGCTTTCGGTATCTTAAAAACGGTTTGTCATCCTTACGAGCCCCACCTACTATCCCATAAAGACTCAAATAAGACTAATCATGACTTGCTTTCTACTCCACAACTTCATTCGATCCTGAGATGTTGATCGATCCTATGGAGGCACTAGTAGACAGCGATCGGCCTCTCGAGGATGGTGAGTCCCAACCGGCGGATATTATTGAAAAGGTTGAGTCATCACCGAGTTCAATAAGCGGAGGGAAGAGTTAGCCGAAACTATGTTCAATATTTGGAGGTCAAATGTGTAATGGAAGATTTCTTATTCTAAATTCTAATTGTATTTGCGTGTTTAATTTTATAGTGCTTGGAATTTTTTTATTTCAAGATGTATGGATGGATTTCGCATGAAATTTTATTGGTCATAAATGCAAGACTCATTGTTCTAATTTTGAGATTTTGGCATTACGGAATGCAAGATTTATCCACACGGTCAAGTGGCTTTGTTTGGATGCATTCAATTTTTTTGAGACTCGTAATTTTGGAATCTTGTTGTAAAGTTGAATTTCTAATAAAGAAGTGTGAAAAGGTCAAATTCGAATGATGAGGTCAAATGCCTTGGTTTGGATCCTTATGTAGGCTTAGTTGGATTTTTTTAGGGGTCAAATGCCCTGGTTTGGATTCTTATGTAGGCTTAGTTGGATCTTTAGATTAGGGCTCGATTATTAATCCTTCCAATAAAATGATAGACATCTTTTTCCACAAGTTTAAAAGAGCTGATATACCCATGTGAAGATGATTTTTGGCATTATTCGACTCGATTTGGCGGTGATGCGATCGTCTTATATGTTGATCGATGTGTAGGCCGGTTGGCACTCTTTAGATTAATCATGGACCATGTGAAGTCACTTGTGGACTAATTCGTGGTAGGAGTGCAATCCATAATCCCACACCGCTCAACATGTGATTCCTCTACCATGTTTTTTCTTTATAAATAGCATTGCTTTGGCCTTATTTCTTTCTCATTGAGATTTAGCATTAAAGCTGCAGGATCTATGTCTCTAAAAAGGATCCCTCCTCAAGAAGAAATATTCTACTCAAAGAAATGGACCAAACCGATGGACCATTTCTTTATTGTAAACTTGGTGAACAATATAAATGCAGGTCACTGGGTGGCCGATCGTAGAGGAACTTCCATGCAATAGCATCCGCAATCGCAAGCCGAACCAAGATTATGGTAAAAGTTTATCATATGAGGAAGCATGTGCTAGGATTGAGTTCCTAAAGGAGCGGTATGACTGCTTTACGGACCTTCTTAAGTGTGCTAACACGACGTGGAACAAGGAGTCAAACTATGTTGCAACCGACGATGCTACTTGGAAGTTTGCAATTAAGGTGTTTATTCATCGATATTTAAATTCTCCATAATTTTCTTTACACCTAACCTTAAAACGTGTAACCCTCGTTGCGGATGAACCGTCTTACCCGAGCATACTACTACGGAGGTGAGCCCGAGTATGATGACATGGAGCCGCTCTTCAAGCAGAAGAACCCCCTATCAATCCCCCAAATCCTACGGTTATCGAGGTTAGCGGCGATACGGTGAGCAAGGGTGGTACTGCGTGCATCAAGAGCCCGACGGTTGTTTTGTCGGACTCTAGCGAGGAAGTTGTATCTCCAATATTGCAAGACCACAATGCAACCGCTAGAAGATTGTTCGATGACATTTATTCACCCCTGGTGGGTCTCGTCGTGGTCAAGCAAGCCGTCCTCCAAGGAGTGTCCAGCGTGCGGATGTTCCCTCACCAAGCTCGCAAGCATCCGAGTCATCAACGAGCCCGTATAAGTGGTTGTCGTTCCAAGGAAGAAGAAATTAGGGGCATGTCGGGATTGTGTGCTACTTGGCCCCGGTGGTTTGTCTTACGGTCGAATGTTATCGTGCATGGGTAGGATGTATTCGCATGTTTGATTTACGTATCGTATTTTCACGTTTTATTCTATTCTCAACTATTGTACTCTATCTTCACCATGCTATCTTTGTTTTAGCTAATATAATATGCCATGCGTGTGTTTTCGATTTCCTAATATTTATGCATGATGAAGTCGTGTGTTTGGGAATTCTTTTTATTGATAAATGACATCTTATATTATGGAACAAATCATGTAAAATAATTTAACACGGTTTTATAATGGAATATTTTTGTTCACCTTAGCTAAACTTGCTCACGGTTTTAAAATGTAACAAATCATGCAAAATAGGATATTATTTTTAACAAAAATTAATAAGAAGGAAGAATTTATGGAAAGCTTCATCTCATAAAATGAGGTTCCCACTAAAAAAATTATAATTTTTGAAATAATTACATTAGAATAATATAAAAATATCACAAATTAAAATAATATAAACATTACTTTTTATGACAAAAATTGAATCAAAGTTCAATAAACTTTGTGCCTCTAACTCCTTTTAATCCAATAAAATAACAATGATGATATAAACATAGGCATATTTAGATTGGAAGAATTTTATATTATGGCTCATCCAGTTAGCTATTTAATTTTGAATTGTCTCAAATTAAAATTCGAGACATTTCAAAATTCAAGATCTAAATTAAGACTCAACCTAAGCCTAGACCTAAAAGTTGAGCCCTAATATGAAATTATTCCAATTTAAATTATAGATCTGCTTTAGTATATTCACATTTTTTTCAAACATTTTTTATATTTTATATTGAACTCATTAGATTATGTGGAATTGTATCTCGCTTGATGAGCTAATTAGTCATCTAATTATGGCGTGGTAATATAATTAGTAAGGTCATTTATATAATGAAACAGGAGCATGGGATTCTATAATACATGTTGTCTTACAAAGATAGCTAAAATTGCATAAAACCAACAAGAACATAAGCACACCAAGCAATAAAACCAACAAGAACATAAGCACACCAAGTAATAAAACCAACAAGAACATAAGCACACCAAGCAAAATGGACATAAACTACTAGTGCCTAATAATATTCCATAACAGATATCGACGTACACACATCCTAGTGCCAAGTCTAACAAAATATCTTAAATATTATGATAACATGAAATCAAGTGCATGAAATTTCCCTCTCCATTTCAACCTCGTCACCTCGTCACCAATTCATAGTTCAAAAATAACACTTCTCCATGATATTTTTGACGTTGAAAAGCTCCGAACAATACACCTTCCTCCATGCAAAACACCTCGTAGGATCAACCACCTTGGGAGAACATTGAGATACAAGTGCCTCGAGCATCTTCATGCATACGACGCCACAAGATGATGAGTCAACTTGTTGTGGAGCATCTGGAGAGATTCTTACATCCCACGATTGTTTCCTTTGACGCTTGTCTTTGTTTAGACTCTTCTTCACCCGGTTGCTCAACTATGCTCGGCATGAGTTGAGCGAGTAGACGACCGGAGCTAAGTGCCTTGGATTACCTCTCCTTCCTCCGTGTGATTGGGAGTCATACACTACGATGCACTCATCTTGCATGGATAGTTCATACGAGGATCCAATGGTTTTGATTAACGTGCCCAATCCCAAAAACACGTTGGACGTCGGACCATGGCAAGCCCATGCCATGAAGGTAGGGATGGCAAAACGCTCCGCCCCGCACTCGCCCGCCCCGACCCGCCCGATTGGGCCAGGTCGGACCCGACCCATTCAAAAAGCGGGCAGGTAGGTCGGGCATGGGTATATTGTTCAACCCGCCCGCCCGACCTCCCCCGCCCACACATACTTATTTATATATATATATATATAATATTATATATATTAATATTATAAAATATAATAATTAATATATATTTTAATATTCATTTTGAACTAAATAGAAAACCCTAGATCGAATCGGATATTGTGTGCATACTTCTCCAATCTCCAACCTCCTCCTTCAAAATTCGGCCGCTCCCCACCTTCCTACGGCCACGCCGCCGCCGGCGACCACGCTACCACCCAGCCCATCACGTTGTCGTCGCCGCCGACATCACCTAGTCTCTCCGTCACCGCTGCTTACTAGTCTCGCTGTCGCCATCGCCGCCATCGCCGTCTCTCCGTCGGACCGTCGCCCAAATCGGTAAGCCGGTGAGAAGCTAGAGGCTGATGAAAAGCCTTTGGGTTTGGCTTTGTAAGGTGGTGAGAAGCCGGAGGTTAATCCGCACATTACATCTTCAAGGTTAAAACACACTCTGCATTTTAACTTCACTGCTCAAATCCTGCACCTTTTCTTTTGAATATCCCTCTTTGAGTATCATTTTCACGGGCCATAATTTCTGTTCTAGACATAGCCCCATTACCGAGAAATCGACTTATATCCTGTTCACTTTCATTTAATATTCTAATTTGTAATTGGTATTATGGTCTTAAAATATAAGCAAATATATTCTTGATTTGTAAATTCAACACATCCTAGTATTTAATTTAATTCGATTATAAACGAGATCTTATGATTTATATTTCTTTCAACCATACGGTGAAGTTCTTTGCTTACATGGGAAATGAATTCTAGATGTTAATGTGAATATTTAGGTTTGCCAATAAGTGAGGATGAAGAAGGGACAGTGGTTATAATCTTGATCAAAATAAGTATTGTGCATATTATTCTTAAATCACTTTACTTGTATACACTACTTTACTTATATTATTAGTTAGTTATAATAATAATATTATAACTAGGACAACATGTGTACTAAATTACCTATATGGTACTAAATTTCCATTCGTAATCAATAATATTATTAGTTAGTTATAATAATAATATTACTTGTATACACTACTTTACTTATATTATTAGTTAGTTATAATAATAATAATAATAATAATATTACCTAAATGATACTAAATTTCCATTTAGGTAATATTGTTACTTGTGAGTAAGTGAAGTCAATGATGCTTTCCTAAATTTCCTAAATTTTCAAAAATGGCTTGCTTTTTCATGTATTATTTGATAATTTGTTAATTATTACAGTTTATTAATTAGGTTATAAGCATGTTTCTTTGTGATTTTTTTATTTTTAATTTTTTGCATAAGTATCACTATGGACAATGACAGTCTTTCTCCATCATCCATGTCACCGACTAGCCCTCAAGTGGATGAGCCCTCTCCAAAGAATGTCTCCCTCTCCATCATCTCCAATGCCAATTGACTCTTCCGATGCACCCTACTCTTCCTCTCAAAATACGGAGAACCCTCAAGATGCATCGCCATTGGATCAAGTTGCGTAGAATAATGTGAAGTCAAATGTAACAGGGGCAACAGGAAAGCTTGATTTTCTAAAGTGTGGATTCACTATCACAAACCGCAAGTTGATGGAAAGTGGAAAGCAAAGTGTAAGGATTGTGGAGCAATGTTGTTGGGAGATCCTCGTCAAGGTACTAGTCACTTGAAGAAGCATCTAGAGAGATGCCCTAAAAAGAAGGCGAGGGACATAAGGCAACAACTTCTGCAGCTAATTTCAATAAGGAGAAATTCGAAGTTTCACCTTTTAGCTTTGATAAGGATGTAACTCGCAAAGATCTTGCAAAAATGATTATTAAGCATGAGTATCCTTTGAGGATGGTGGAACATGAAGGGTTTAGGACCTTTTGCAAGAATTTGAATCCTCTTTACCAAGCCCCATCAAGAAATACAATTAAAAGCGATTGCTTGAAGATATATGAGAGTGAAAAAGAAGTCGTGCTACAAATTTTTGAGAGGAATGAAGGTCGGGTAGCGGTGACAATCTGATATGTGGACATCCTCTTTTCAAAAGAAGGGATTCATGTCGGTTACATCTCATTACATTGACAACAATTGGAAGCTACAGAGCCGGATTATCGGGTATATTTATATCATTAATCTTTGCATAATAAAAAATTATTATGCAATACGTAATACTAATATATTGGACAATTTGCAGGTTTATCTTTGTTTCATGTCCACACACAAGTGATGTTCTTTGTGAAACATTACTTGAGTGTTTTTGGATTGGAACATAGATAGAAAGATATCCATTTATTCTGTGGATAAGCTGTTCAACCAATGATGCAATGTTGAATATGCTTGTACATAAGCTTCCCGATGATGCTCTTTTACTTGGTGGTAAGTGATTCATATGCATTGTTGTGCGCATATCCCGAACTTGATTGTGAAGGTTGGTTTAGACGTCATTCGAGGAGTAATTGATAATATAAGGGATAGCGTTGCTTATTGATCGGGTACTCAAGAAATGGGAGAAATTTGAGGAAGCGGCTCGTTAAGTTCAGTATTCTGATTCACGAGGAAGCTAGTCCTCGATTGCAAAACACGTTGGAACTCAACATTTTTATGTTGCGGGTAGCTCTTGATTATAAAGATGTTTTTGCTCGTTTGAAGGTTCGCGATGCAAAGTACACATGCTTTGTCCTAGTGAAGATGAATGGAAGATAGCTAATGAAATTTGTGGTAAGCTCAAGTTATTTCATGCTACGATTGAGCTTTTCTCTGGCACAAAATATCCTACCGCAAATTTGTATTTTCCAAATGTTTGCGAGATTAAGTTGTCTTTAGTTGAATGGAGTATTTGTGGTGTTGAGATCATAGAAAAAATGGTGACAAAATGATTGAAAGGTTTGACAAATATTGGTTTTATGTGAATGGGATTATGGGAGTGGCAATTATTCTTAATCCTAGATATAAAAATGATTTGTTGGAGTATTACTTTAAAAAGATTTATGTGTATGGTCTTTGAAGTTGAGGTAGAAAGGGTTCTTACTTTATGTCGTGAATTGGTTGAGCAATATGAGAAAGAATTTCAAAAGAACGATGGTGATACGAATAGTTTGACGGAAGTTAATGAGGTTGTTGTTGGTTTGAAATCTATGGAAGATTTTCATGTGTACGCATCGAAGAAGAAAAGAAAACTCCGTGAGGTCGGAGTTAGAACTATATTTGGAGGAGGATATCTTACCTAACACTTGGTTTTGATTTGCTAACATGGTGGATGTCAAATAAGAGTAAGTATCCAATTTTAAGTCGGATTGCGAAGGATGTTTTAGCTATTCCTGTATCTACCGTTGCTTCGAGTCTGCTTTCAGCACAAGTGGTAGAATGATTGGCCCTCATCGTAGTAGACTTCACCCGAAAACTATTGAGGCCTTAATGTGTGCACAAAGTTGGTTATTAATCTGATGTGAAAGGTAATTGTTAACTTTTCTTTTATTGACTTGATGCAATTAATTATGACTATATAATTCTTACTCATATTGTTTGCTTTGCGAGATGGACATGCTAAAGAAAATGTCTTTTATGATTACGATGAAGAAGAGAACGAAATTATGGTAAATTAATTAACTTATATTGTGTTTTTATGCATAGTACTATATATATATATATATATATATATATATATATATATATATATATATGTTCTTTTTTATTATTAATAAATTTTTTAATTGTAGGAATGATGTGGAGGATACATTTGGAAGATAGAGTTGTGAAGAAGTTGAACTTGTGATGACTAATGAAGTTTGATATTTTAGTATTTTACTATTTCTTAGTAGGGCTTTTCTCTGTCAGAAAGTCTTTCGCCGCCCGACGCGCAATCCAATAAAAAGTAGACACATCACTTAACTTCGCACCGGGCGATCTAATTTCGCGATTAAATAAAATAATTAAAATTTTGCAAAAAAATTATAAAATACCAAAATATCCTTTCAACACTTTTTTTTAAAAAATATTAATTTTAAATCTTAAAAACTTAACCACTGAACAATTTGAAGGGGTCAACTTCTCCACCCCTTCCACCCTCCCGCCTCCGCCTCCATCACTCTGTCACCCTTGATCACGTTCCAATTCTGAATCTTCTATACTTTGCGATCCTCTCAGCGCGTCGCCTTCCATCTCTCCCCGTCGTCGCACTCTCTTCTCCCGGACTAAACTAGAAAAGTCGACGCTCTCTTCTCCTCTTGCCACCGCTTCCTTCCTACAATTGGGGTTCTTCAAGTAAGATTCTTGATTTTCGAAATAATTTAGGAATTCTAGAACTGTGTTTAATTTAGAAGAACGATACTCAATTTTGAGTTCTTAAATTTATTTTTAATAAAATGGGTTTTCCAAGAATGATGCGAAGAAGTACATATGACTAGACAACTATATGCGAATTAATTTGGAGTCTTCAACCAATTCATATGCTTTTTTTTTCTTAATCGTTCTGCAATTGCTCTGCTTTCCTTATATGTTCCTATAGCAAAGACCGTGAGAATATAGATTCTTAAATTGTATTCGATTTGTTTATTGTTGGACACTTCATAGTGGTTAATAGTTTCAGTTCTTGAAAACAATGGAGGATGGTGGAGTGCTTTGGCATACTTTAACAAATACTTTGGTTGATTGAGTATGATTTGATATTTTTATCTTTATGTTACGCTTAGAGTAATATCGTCTTGCTTTGGTCGAGAATTACGTGAATGGAGAGAAAGCCGAATTTGATTCACATGTCTTGTTTTTAATGAAAAAGTCAAAGTCAATTCAATATTCATTCGAGATTCAACCGGTGTATCGACTCAGTTTTCTTATAGTGGGAAATGTTTTCGGTGGCGGAGGCGGAATAGTAAGTCTATATGATGTTCTTGTGGATCTCGCACATTACCTTATTGACCATGATTGTATTTCTTTACTTATAATCCCGCTTTGCAACTTTTGTTATTTCATATGATGACCGCCACATGAAAATTGTTGGTGGATATTTGGAATTTTTCATGAAACCTAAATTAGGTACTATCTATTTGAGTATAAAAAGAGTTTGATGAACTCCTTCACAGAAGGTATATATTATAGCTTCAATCATTTTTTTGCTAAATCTTTGCTATCAAATGTTTACGTTAACTTATTCCTTTATCGCAAGTTGCCGGACATATTATTAAGGATCACCGCAAACAAGAATTTGAGGAGAATGGTGTGACAATTAGTCTATGTTTTCAACAATTGAAACTCACATGTACCTTTGAAGCACAAGACACTAGACAAATATACAGCTCACAAGAAGGTAGCACAAGACACAAAGAAAATGAGAGATACGGTTTGCTATATGAAAATAGTTTTCATGACTATTATTGTACAGTTTATGCCTATATGTATATTTTGAATAAACAATAATACAAAATTAATTTGATTTATTTCAAGTATCCTTTTATTTTGTCTTCCATAAAAAGTGAATACTCTTGGAAAAAATGATACTTCGACACATTGTAGGTGCAAGGTGAAAATGTTTGTTTTAAATTAACATGTACACTAATATTCAAGCATTTGAGTTGTATTTTGATCGAGTTTAAGTACCACTTGTTCTTGAACCATAAATTGATACTCCCAATATTTGGAACACTACAGAGTAACATTATTTTAAATTAGCATGTACTTTACATTTGAGTTATACCTTGATCGGCTTTTTCGTATTATTTGCTTTCAAGAAATTGTATTTTTGAATTTATAAGTGATACATTCGAATAAAAAAGTGATACTCGGTGTTTTGGTAATACACTTTTAAATAACATGTACTTAAAGTTTTGCATTCCAAAAAGTAGTGGGTGCACTTCAACAAAGAAGAGGATGAAAAGCCTCGATAGAAGACGCCTTGACTATGAGGAGGGAATGGGCACTCCTGCGAAGAGTGGCGGGATAAATAGATAGATAAGCAAGAATCAAAGTCGTGGCTCTACTCGAAGGTGGAAGCGGAGTGTTAGTTCGTCGATTCTGAGCTATTCATTACGAAATTCTAATTGAATCAATAAGCCGTGCGGGATGCCTTCTCGGAAGAGAAGAAGCGGACTCTATTTTCTTTATATAGTGAATATAGATTGACTCTAGTCCGACGTCCTAAAACCATCTCCAGAGTTGCCTCTACTCGAGACAATTCAAAGACTACTCTATTTTAGAGACAACACTTCACTCCCAAAGTAGTCACCTCTACTTTTTTGCCTCTATATTATAATATTCTATAATATTCATTTTAAATAATTTTTTTATTCTATGATACTCTATAATTTTAATACATTTGTAAACTTATATGATAAATTTTAATATTTGAGGAACATATATAATTAATTAAAAATTCACACAAAATTAAATTGAGAATTCAACATAATATTAATTGATATTTAAATTACAATGAAAATTTAAATTACAATAGAAAATTAAATTACCTTTGAGAAATTAAATTACAATAGACACCAATTATTCTTCATTTGAATATTCTTCCCACAAATGATCAATTAGTGCATTCGGAAACTTTCCGGATCTTGGGGGTCTGGAAGTGACATTCCTCCTTATTAGAATATGTATTAACTAGTATGTTTAATCATGTTTTTTTATGTAATCTCTAGTGTTAAGGTTTATTGTTTTATATAGTAGTTCCGCTTCGGTTGTGTAATCGTAATGTAGTACTTGTATTAATTTATGCATTGTTCTATTTTAATTGTAATCGTATTGTTTCAATTTTATGTGTAGTATTTTAATTAAAAAAATATTAGTTACATTTAATAATAAACTAAATAAGAACACACTGCATTAATTTCGGTAGACACATAAATCAAATTAAATAATTGAATTAATTAAACAACACATTATTAAACAATTGTTAAATTAATTAGAAAAAAAGCCGAGTGGCGTGCGCCACAAGTGGAGGAGGAATTAGCTAAATAGTTTTTCCTCCATCTTGGACACACCATGGTGCACTTTGCTAAGAAGGCGAATAGGGATCATCTCTCTCCCGATCGCCATCTTCACTTCTGAATTAATAAATGATACCCATGAATTATAGAGTGATTTTAAATCATAAACAGGTACTCTTGGCCTTTCGGAATTATAGGGTGATACTCAAATATCAATTTCAAATTAGCCCATACTTCATGTTTGAGTTGTATATTGATTACACTTCAAGTTTCCTTTATATTTGATATCACTTCTTATTTGCTTTCAAGAAAACAGTACATCATGAATTTAAAATAATACTCTTGAACTAAAACATTATACCTATGGATAATAAATTGATACTCTCGGTATTTCGGAAAAAGCAGTATTGATATTCATTCTATTCCAATATTCATCTTAAATTTACTCATACTTCACATTTGATTTTAAACAAGTAGTGGTACTTCTAAATTAATATAAGAATACTCCTTAACCAAAAGATGATATTCTCAAACCATAAATTGATACATCTAATATTTTGAAGATCTTGGCAAGGGGAACTGCAAACATCAATTAAACAATTCAAGAACAAGAAATGTATAAACATAAAATATAGCTTGAAAAGAAACATGATTCATATCGAGTTTCATTAAACAATTAGAGATTTAAAGGAACTCTTTCCAATACATGGATATCAATACAACACACAAGCTAAGATTACACACGCTAAAATATAAAAGGCATCATAAATGGCTAGACGAGATATGCTTTTTGCGAGAAGAGGTCGAGAGAGAGCAGGTTACGCAATTGTAGACAACACTTTACGAAATAACTCTCTGAAATAGTTGAAAAAATATGTCATTAAGAAAGGATAGATTGTCAACACAACCTTTCAAATTAAAAACACGAGAATTGAATTAGCATTTGTACAAAATATAGTCTCAAGTAATGTTCAATTTTAATATGGAAACCTAATTTCTTCCGTGTAAAAAGATAGAGATGTAACGATCCGGACTCCAGGTATGCAAAAAAAAAAAAAAAAAAAAATTGAAGATTTATAGAATACACGCGAATTCACAAACAGGGCTTCCACGAAAATTATGAAAAAAAAATAGTACAGTCTAAACATGGATTCAAAAATTAGATAACATGAAAAAGATGTAATCGAAAAATTAGTAAATGACATGAATGATAAGTAACTTTGACAAATTTCAAATTTTAATTAAAATCTGGATAGAGCCTTAATAAAATAGCTATTGGATCTTCCCTCTCGTCGGCGCTCTAGGCTTGTGTACTTCTCTCTCGGCGGCGATATTTGAATCAAGATGTCGTTCTCTCGGTGAATATGATGACCTTCAAACCGCTTCTATAAGTTCTCTCGTAGGATCGGATACGATGACCTTCGCCTGTTGATGACCACAATTTTCTCCTTTGAATCCCACACCCAAGGTAAGTGATTAGCCCGCTTTTTTAAGAATTGTACACTCTTTGTGTCATGATTGCCTACGATTGTTTGGTCTCAAAATGGTTAGCCATTTAAAAATTAGCAACTACGGGCTACGTATATTTATGCATGGAAAAAGAGAAGGCGTATCAATAAGCAAAAGCTTACCCAAAAAGATAAATCAACATAAGTCCATCCACCATGGAAATTATTTGGCCACGTCCTAGCTTTGTAGACCAACAAATTTAGCATTGCGTCCAGGTTCTACATAAAAAGATGAAGCACCAAAATATTGATACATTAGGGTTCTATAATGCCCACGTTTTAGCCAAAACCATCGGTGTTGCATAAGTTAACTACCATAATTCTAAAACTAGAACAAGCATACACCATTCGGGACACATAAGCATGCGAAGCAAGGATTCCTTATTTTGCTAACTACGTCAACGATAGGCAAAGAAACAAGCACATAATAATCTTCAACATCGTAGGATCTAATAATGAAGGTTCCATTATGTAGTCCTAAATGGATTTGGCAAACAATGGTTACAAGCAAAATATGAAACAAGAATCTCGTGGATAAATAACAATATTGCAAAATTACGATAATTCGCATGCATTAGAGATAAAGGCCTCATTCGAACAAATATCAACGTGAACGAGGTTGTTCCTCCTAATTAAATACGAGAATGAAATTAAAACATAAAAATTTACCTCGGACGTAAGCCATCTTGCCGGATCTCGAAGGCTTCTAAACCATGTAGCATTGACCATGCCAATGTTTTGAACAGAGACTTCAATGGTCAACTCGGTTTCGGCATTCGTGTTGTACCATTGTTCAAATTCTTCGTCTCCCCTCCTCGGTGCTCATTTCTTCGACATGAGACGGATCATACAACTCTAACGCCCACGAAGCCACATCTAACCTTTCCTCGTCTAATGCTGGATCATGTACGACTTTTTTCTCCTCATCTTTGGACTCACATCCCTCTGCATTCTCGTCACACGGCCCATCTTCCATGTCCGTCCCCTGGTGCTCCTCTCCTTCTTCATCCTTTTTGTCGTCTTCATTTGGGTGTTTCTCCTCACCTACATCCACTTCATCTTCTTTAAACTCATCGGCTCTGTCTGTGATCTTTTGATGCATCTGGTGGACCATCACGTCCGTCCAACCCTCCACTAATAATCCCCAACTTCTCCATGATTCGATTCTGATTTTCGATGAGGATGTTCTGATTTTCGAGGAGCGTGTTTAGACCTTTCTCCATTCGAAGGACTTTTGTGTTCAGCTTCTTCAACAAGGTATCATTTGAGCTTGCATTTCGGTCACGCCTTACTTCTTCAATCCTTTTTTTAAGCTGCGGGACTTTGACGTTTCCGGCACATCACTTGCTTTGAATTCTGTTCCCA
The DNA here is from genome assembly GCA_030762865.1 of Paraleonurus japonicus. Taxonomy (NCBI): domain Eukaryota; kingdom Viridiplantae; phylum Streptophyta; class Magnoliopsida; order Lamiales; family Lamiaceae; genus Paraleonurus; species Paraleonurus japonicus. The sequence goes on along the minus strand of CM061061.1, from coordinate 18,439,509 downwards.
CTTACAAGGGGGTAATACGATGTCCTTTTCTCCGCATTTGTTGGAGTTAATGCAGGATTACCTTAAGCCGCATAGAGACGCAAAATTTGTCAAAATAGGCATTTGAAAGACTAATAAATTTATATTTTAGGAGCATTTTAATTGCGGTGAGTTGGTTGTCTCGATGAAACCGACAACAATTTTGTGGGATGAAAACTAAATATTACTAATACTAAATGCTTGTAATACTAAATTATAATTTCATGCAAGAATTAATATTACTTTCTTCATGATGGTTCCAACTCCTACGGCTTCCAGTTCAGATTTCCCTTTGGTAGGACCAAGACTACTACCACCACCCTCCATTACTATAATTCAACCAAAATGTAAACTAGATTAAAATGGTGTTCTTATCAACATTCTCACACATTTATATATATGGCCGAAAAAAATTTAACGAGAAAATGATTTGCAGATGGATAATCGCAGATCATACATACAACACTACAAATAGAGGCACACAAGGTACATCTCTCTCTCTATATATACATATATATACAACCCTACACACAAAAATCAGTCGAATAAATACAGGGGCTTTGACATCATCACGGCTTTTACAAATCATTGTGGCCTCATTCATCACTTTTTATACAAATCACAACCAAAAGCAAGAGTATTGAAGACAAAAATTATTTACTTTAACACGGTTATGAGTTCGACATCGGTGAGGTTAAAACCAAGAATACCGGAACCACAATCGTACTTTCTACACAACCCACCAAAAATAAAAACACGGTAGCGGAGGAGGAGCAGAGGTAAGAGACAAGTTTGTAATAAGTGGGTTGCTAACCTTGTCAATAGGCGATCCAAAATCGTGATACGAAACCCTAGCTTGCTTGTTCATTGAAGCTCACGGCTCCATTCTTTGCTCGACAACGATTAGCGATCGAAAGAGAAGGTAGACATCATATGATTCCGCTTTGAAAAACTTAGCATAGCCCTTGATTACCTCCCGAATTAGTCCGCCGATTCTTCACTTTGCAATTTGGTCGAATTTGGGAGGAAATAGATGGGTCGATGGAGGAAAATGAAAAAGATAGATTTAAGGGTAAAATTGTAATTTTATATGTTATACAGGTTTTATATGGTGTATCAAGCGGGAATATAATCTTATACCATGTTTTATTATGGCCTACCAAACAAATTTTCTTTTTGACATAATTTTATATGTAGCTCCTTTTATTATCTACCAAACAATAAAACATCATCAACCCCTTACTAATTTTGTACTATCTCACCTCCAATATTATGGGCTACCAAGCGGAGCCTTACTATCTTAAGACATTTATACTATTTTGTATTGCAAAAATATCATTTGTAGAAGTATCTCATCATGAAAACTACTCTTCTCTTAGTGCTATGTGTTTTTCATTGTGTAATTAGTTTCAAAACTCACACAATATTAAAAATTGTAATATAGTTCAAGGGTGATGGTATGTACAGTGAGAAGAAAGCGCTTTAGAGGATTTTTATACGAGACAACACAAAATTTATTGCGGGAATATGATGGCGATGAGGAGTATTCTAATTATATTCTATTGAATAAAACTATTCCAAATTGAATGAAAGAGATAATTACATTGAATAAACAAATGAGAAAATAAGTTTAGTTGAATTGGTAGCATCGATTGCTAATCGAGTTTAAGGAATTTTTTTGTGAAATTAGGTCACTTGATCCTTGCTCTCTTACCTTATTGATTTGTCTATAATATGGAAAGATAAAGATATAAGCTGCAAGATCGAGCTCTTATAGTGAAACCCTTCTCGGAAGAGCAATGTTTATTCATGGAGCTTTAAGGCAAGAACCATGCCTCATTGGATGCATTCACAACATATGAATCCAGAGGGCTTGATTGCAAGAAAAGAAGATGTAAAAGTTAAGTAAACGAAGCCATTGTGTCTTATGATTTCTCATTACTTTGCTTTTGGGGGCTGGTTGTGGAGCATTTGGGGAATTCTTCATACTGCTTTTATAGATTGTGGTTGTGAATAGATGCCCGATTGTGCCAAACTAATTAGTAGTGCAACCTTGGGAGTTGAGTACAAAAAAAGTTTGATGTGCTTGTAGATAAAACCATCAAAGTTGGTAAGAATTAGGTGCTTCAATTTGCAGATTAGATCATGCGTATGGCTACATTGTGTATATCCTATCGACCTTTTACCGCATTTGAATCATGCACCGACCAAAAACAAATGAGCATTTTCACGAGAGTGGAAGCACAAGATATCATCCATTATTAAGGCCTCAAAATTTCCAAAACATATGTGACACACAATGCTTATACATTTTTAAACAAGAGAAAAATAGTTAAAATGATCAAATCTATCTAGCTGAAAATTTACAACGAGGCCCGTGCATTGCACGAGCAAGAAACTAGTTTTATAAGAGGGAGAAGCCATCTTTTTAAATCCACAAAGATTTTAGCACACTAGGTATACACAAAGTCAAACTTTCAATTGAAGCAACACACATGTCACAAAAATTTAAGACTACAACAAGGATAACAAACATGTAATTCAAAGTCACATACTTAAAACTACGACATATAAATCTTAACAACCCAAAACCTGTAGCAACCAACTATCTAACAACACAATAAATTCATGATAAAACCGAAAATAATAAATAAGTGTGGTAAAGTTATTTTACCGTATCAAGACCCTAGGAAAAGATCTCAAAACACCAACAAAACAAATAGATTTCCCGGAACCGAGCAATGAGTGTCGCTACAAACTCACAATTCTTGACCACTAATCCGATAACAAGAGATTGTAAAGTTTCCGTATAGTTCTTGAAAATAAAATTTGACTAAGCCGGATGAAATGGCCAATAAGTTAACACAATAAGATAAATCTTTGGACTAATAACCCCAAATGCATCACGAAAACATATTAAGAGAAATTTAAATCTTGAACACTAAGAAACTACTAACTCGACAATAACTTGCGTAAATAAGAAAAGGGACAACACAAACTCACCTACTTACGTCGAACTCACTTTGAGAATCGAACATAGTGGTGCTAGTGTTGTTCACGCACAACGATACAATCTAGAGCGATGGACGGAGTCCAGGCAACAAACTTGAACAGTGGTGCTAGAATCGCTCGAGGGTGGTGGCCAATGGCGAAGGACCATGGGCTTCAACGAACAATTGATGTGGGCATGACGACTTATGAAGGCACACACGGCGATGTTGGAGAACCGTGAACGGAGGCGCGCTTTACCCGTGGCTCAAATACCACCGTTGGGTCCTTTCGTGACTCCAACGAGCACTCGATAGACATGGCTCGGATTACACTGTTAATCGGAACCGGACGTTATAGGGCGGTGACACTAAAAAAAGTTAGGGTTGCTCTCACACTACTCCCGTTCTCTCCTCTCTTAGAAGGGTGTGCATTCGGTCTCGATTCGGTTGGTATATGGTTAATTTTCGGCTCGAAATAATAAAAATTTAAAAATACTAACCAAAATTGAACTAAAATTATTAGGGACTGAATTGAACCGAACCAAATTAATATTTTGGTTAGTCGATAAAAATAATTTTTTTAGTAAGTCATTGTCCAAACTAATTTTCAATATTTTTGACACTACAACCTAGATCATCACAGTTTACAATCACAACCAAGTTCATCGCAAAGTAATTTTCACAAGTTCATCACAATTTGTTCACTATCACAAACCAAGTTCATTATAAATCCTTAACCAATTACTTGTCAAAAAGCAATAACAATTCAAAATTAATAAGCATATTTTATTTTTATAATATATATAATTTATTTGGGTTTATGTAAAAATCAAATCGAACTGAACAAATTTCGATTATTAAAATTATAACTAAACCAATTTTTAACCGAATTAATCGACCCATTTTAATCGAAATTCATCGATTCAATTCAAAAATTCAAATTTTCATTTTGCCCACCTCCTATGTAAGGTTGTCAACATAACCCTAGGAAAGTAAAACATGGACCTCAATGTAATAGCCCAATGACCAAAATATAATTAAGCCCATAAAAACTCAAGTACCCAACACACACTTCGTTTTGCTCATGAGTTGCCATATTTTTTTGGGTGTAGAATGTGTTCATTCTGTCCAATTTTTTATTTTTTATTTTTTCCCATCAACACTCTCTCCCTTGTAGCTCTGTTTATGAGTTCGGTTATGAAATTGTTTTCATTTTTTCATAATAATAAATTACTTAGTATAATTCCTGTTCAAAAAAATAAAAATTACTTAGTATAACAAACCAATGACGCTGCGCCACGTTGTTATTAAGTCACGTGGCCCAATCAAAATCAAAATCTGGACAAGAAGACCGAAGAATTACGAAACGCCCAGTTGTCTTTAGATTGAGTCAACAGCTCAAAACCCCCAAAATCTCACAGTCGCAGTGTGTGTGTGTGGGCGAAATTGTCTATTTCTCGCATATAGAGTGAGAGAGCTTGCATCACTGCCGTTAATGGCGGTGCCGGAGGTTCAAAACCATACGACTGTTCGACACGCATTCGGAAATGTGCTATTGGTCTTCATTCTCTTACTCATAGGCGTTCTCGCTTTCTCGATCCGTCTCTTCTCTGTAAATTCTATTGACCGCTTATTCTATTGTTGTTAATCTGCTTATGTTTAGCTTGTATCTCAATTGAATATACGATGCTAATTATACTGACTAGACGGCGCGCCCAATGTATTTTTGAACAGGTGATCAAGTACGAGAGCGTAATCCATGAATTTGACCCGTATTTCAATTATAGAGTGACGCAGGTTTGATTGGTTTCTATGAACTGGATTTATAGGATATAGATGTGCAGATTTGTTTTCCTTTCTTACTTTCAGTTTCTGATTAACATGATTTAATATTTCCTCATCTTATTTGAAAAAGTGATGGTTGAAACACTTTTGCTGAAGTTACTTAAAATGAACATTAAGCTCTCTTTTTGTTTTGACCCTAATTGATACATAAAAAACTGAGAAGGCTTCTTAGTTGAGTAATATGTCAGTCTCACTGAGTTTTAAATTAAGATCTAAATCCCTGATACTATATTTAGATCAATTTGAACATATAAGGACATACTGTGCTGGTTATTGAGTTAATGTTGATACTAATTATATGCTTTCTATATTTTTGGTCCATGATATGCACACTCGGTTGTGGAATTCCCAATTGTCTGATTTTCTTATGCAATTGGATCTCCTACCCAGGTTTAATCTTGTACGCTAGAGTGTGCTGATACATTAACAACCTAAGGAATTGTAATTTTAAGACTATCCCAAATTTATGTTCTTGAATGATACTTGTCCATGCTCTCGAGCTGCATATGAGCAATACTAAGAAAGCTTTTTGGATATTAAAGTTACCCTATCAAATGTTTGAGCAGTTTCCACTTCCAAGTGATGCTGGTCCCCTTTTATGAAGGGAGCTTTAGAATAATAAGCTTTTCAGTGATAAAGGCATGCTAGCTGGTTTACTTGTTTTTAATTTATGAATTCTGATATCAATGATCAAATGGCTGCATTAACTGGAATTTTTTATTTTTATATGAAGGTGATAAAATTTCTGTTTATTGGCTTATTGCAGTTTCTTGTAAAACATGGAGTTTATGACTTTTGGAATTGGTTTGACGACCGAACATGGTATCCACATATTCAGCAGCTAAATACTTTGTTAATTGTTGCGGACAAAAAGTCTATGATTTTATTTCATTTCTAATCAGTATTAAACTAATAGAGCTGTCTGTCTATGACTGTTTAAAAGGTATCCTCTTGGACGCGTGATTGGAGGAACTGTTTACCCTGGACTTACATTGACCGCAGGAACCTTATGGCGGTAGGTATCACAGATAATTTTTAATGCAAATAAAAATTATACTCAGAAATTATCTATTTTTTGCAAGTAAGTGTTTGCTGTTTACACTTTCGAGCTTAACAAGCTGAGCATCAATAATGTTCCTTCTTGCTTCATTTTTCCTCCTCTAGCTATGACTGATGTGGCCTTTGACATTTATTGCCAGGATATTGAATTCCTTGAATGTTCCACTATCTGTGGAAACTGTCTGCGTATTTACTGCTCCTATTTTTCAGCTTTTGCTTCTTGGGCAACATACCTTCTGACAAAGGTTCTATTTGATAGTTATGATCCTCTTTAGTGTTGTTCATAATAGCTAGATGGATATATACATAATTCCGATTTTAATTGCTTTCTCAGGAAGTAAAGGTGCTGGTGCAGGATTGACTGCTGCAGCTCTTCTGGCCATGGTAATTTGTATTTTCTTTTTTCAGTTAGCTGTAGGAATAATTAGACTCTGAAAACTATATCTTGCATTTTCTTTTAAATATTTAATATTAGGCAATCTGTAAAGGTTAGTTCCTGAGGTATCATGTTTTTCTCTACCATGGATATAAAACCAAGTTGATTCTGTGATTTTACATCTTCAAAGTATTAATTTCCCAAGAAAAATATTGGATATCAACAATTTGAGAAGTGGACTGTCTGTCTATGCGTAAGCCTTTCCACTTTCAGGGTGTATGTATATGGGTATGGTTAATATAATCTACAGCTTTTCGTTCTTGAGAGCAAAACAGGTGCATTAGTCTTTGTCAGAGAGGAGATAATAGAATGAGGTTTTGGATGGATAGATGAGGAGAACACTTCTTATTCAGAGTCTTCCTATTGTTGTATCAAATTTCTTCACTTCATCAGCCGCCAGTTGCTTCTTTGTGTGTCCTCGTTCAAGTGGGAGTCCCTTTTTTCATGAATTTTCACTTAAGACGTGATCTGAAGGATTCTAAAGAGTTCTTATTTGATTCTCAGTGTAGAATCAAGAGTATAGTGGTAACACAGGTGAAGCTTATAGAAAGAGATGATTGAGTGAAAACCCTTGTTTTCTGGTATTTTTATTCAAAACAAATATTCAACAACCTAATGACAACACAGAGAGAATGTTTAAATACTAAAACAAAAACAACTCCTACTAAAAGTAAAAACTCTAGCAACTAAGGAGTCCATCGAAGGCAAATAACTTAAACCAAAGAATCATTTAAAGAAAAATAACTTGATATCAATCCTACTAAGATAGAGTCATCATATAGATGGACTCTCGCTGATACTAGGAGTCTTATTACCATCAGTTGGCATTGGGGTTCTGAGGCATAAAGATATCGAAGTCTGTTTGCATTTGATTTTGTTAGGGATCTGATTTATTGGTATAACAAACTTATTTAGTTTTCCGTTGTCTTGAGTGGATATCATATCCACAGACTGTAATATCCATTTGTTATAGTAATAATAAGAAAAAAACCATTCAACTCTGCTATTGCTGGACGTACTTCCTTATTATATGTTTATGTCAGCTCTATATTATGTAATAAATTATTAATTCCACATGCTAAATTTAATGGTTTGTACTTCAATCTTCAGGTTCCATCATACATCTCTCGATCTGTTGCTGGCAGTTATGACAATGAAGCTGTTGCTATATTTGCTTTGATCTTCACTTTCTATCTCTATATAAAGGTGTCACATTTATGTTACTCTTTAATCTTTTGCATGCTATTACCATCTTCATATTAGCTATTCCTTTTGTTGCATAAGTTCACCTGATTTACATCATGGACTTATCCTGGAATACTGGAATACTGCAGACGTTGAACACTGGTTCACTATTTTATGCTACTCTGAATGCAATAGCATACTTTTACATGGTGAGTTTTACTCACAACAGGCTGTCCTTTTCATCTTAACTATTCGAATTTGTACAGTCTCACCCTTGACTGAATTATTTCACCTTTATGAATTTCATTTCAGGTTTGCTCTTGGGGAGGCTACACTTTTATCATAAATCTTATTCCAATGCATGCACTGTTATGCATTGTAACTGGTCGCTATTCTTCACGCCTGTACATTGCCTATGCTCCACTTGTAAGTATTTTAGTGAAAAGTAACCATTTACACATGTAGGCTGAATTTGTGTTCTCTTCAACATGAAGGCTGAAGATAAATTTACTCTTAAGCTAGATTTTTTAATATTCTTTGTCTGACTTCTCTGTCCAAATCAATGACTTTTCAAATACAGGTTGTCTTAGGAACATTGTTTGCCGCTTTGGTACCTGTTGTTGGTTTCAATGCTGTGATGACATCAGAGCATTTTGCTTCTTTTTTAGTAAGTTGACCAACTACACTCTGTGTATCACTTTTATTAATCACTTGTGTTATCCTCCTTTTATCAGTTATATTATGTCTCTATCTACACTCTGTGTTTCACTTTTATTAATCACTTGTGTTATCTTCCTTTTATTAGTTATATTATTTCTCTATGTATGGTTTTGTGTGCTTACTCTATCACAAACTTTCTAATCTTCTTTTTTAGCTTTCAAATGCATTAAAATTTGTTGAACATTGCATGCTTCCAACACTTTAAAGGTGTGCTATATGCAACAGGATGATTGTGTATATTTAAAACTAGTTTTAGACATGTGGAACTTCCTTCTGTTCTTTGAGAAAAGGGATATTAGCCAGAGCTGCAAAGACACTTTAAAATTTTAAGACTGCTGATTCTTTTTAGTAAAACCTAAACATGTTTTCTTTTTTTTTATGTAATTGCATGAAAACTGTTTTTTTTTTTTTGACAATTTTGTTGACCATGAGTTTTTAGGGTTCTAATAAGGAATTAATGTTGTGTTAGTTTCAAAGTGTTATGGAAAGTCACAAGTAAGCTAATCAGTGGATTAGACAATTGAAAATTTAATATTCGTGATACCAAGAACATGCAGTCATTTTTAAGGAGGTTGCAGATGACAAAAGATAAAAGCTTTGTCCTTTTCTTTCTGGCTAGAGGGAGTTTGCAACTAGCCGTAAATTGTTTATTTGCAGTTAACTATTCTTCATAGTTCATATACATAAATCGCAAGACGGTATCTGCTAAGTCCCACAGAATTATATGAATCCTTTGAAATTTATTGATTAAAACCTATTATCTGATCCCTTTTTGACTTATATGCTGCAATTTTAATGAATTGATTCTTGTGCTCCTGATTACGGTTGAATGAATATGATAGAATGGCATAGAAATTATGAATTGCCCTTTTCGTATTTGTGGAAATCCTTTATGAGCGACTAGCCGGCTACTAATATAAAGCGTGATGTTGGAGTGGAGAAATCACACTTAGAGATTCTTTTATGAATCACACTTAAATGCTTCCTTGTCTTCAAGTTCCTTAATCTTTATCCTGAAATGATTTTTTTTTATGATTATGTTCAGGTTTTTATCATCATAAATGTTGTAGCTCTTGTGTACTATATCAAGGGAATTCTCACACCCCAAATGTTCAAAGTAGCAGTTACACTTGTGGTATCAGTTGGCTTGTAAGCTCCTCTTGCACCCATATTCTAGTAAATTTATGTTCAGTATAGCCAACATGTACTGACATTGAGTGATGACACTGACAAGGATGAGAAATAAAACATGATTAATTAATCCAATTTAACGTTCTAGTTTATTATTTTGTATATTCTTATTGTGCATAGTTTATTTGTTTTGTTGTACTAGAACTTCTTTCCTCAATCGTTTAGAAGTACATAGGTGGATTCAGATGAAACTCTCAAGCTTATATAGGATAGTGTTTTTTAATAGGAATAAAGTTGCATTGCATTCCTGAAAATATTCCTCACATACTGTAATTATATGTTGAATTGTTCAGGATAGTTGGTTTTGCTGTTCTAGCTGTACTGGTAGCACTGGTAGCTTCAAGCCCAACAAAAGGATGGAGTGGGAGAAGTCTGAGCCTGCTAGATCCGTAAGATCCTTATATACGTATACTGTTGCTCGTTAAGATTTGTTTTTGTTAGCCAAGTGTTTGTAAAAAGGATATGGCTACAATATGTGATTCCGCACAATGATCCACCTCCCTTCATTTCCCCATCTCCGGGAACTTAAGGTTAGAATAATGATCATTAGTTGTGAAGGTTCGTAGAAAATAATTATTATATTTTTGCTCAACAGATTTACTGGAGTGTTAGGCGTTCAATTTAACCAAGCAATATCTTGGAATTGACAGCTTAGTTTTGTATCACCTTGCTATTTTCCTGTAACTATTATCCTTCCTGGTTGTTGGCATGCTTGCATGTACAACTACATCAACTCTCTATCTCAGAATCTTATTAATCTATGCTTGTTGTTGTAGCGTCACTAAATTTGGAAAAATAACTTGCATTCCCAGAGAGACTGTAAAATTGGAGTTGAGGCAAATTCCCCAAGGCTCCATTTAGATGGAGTCATTTGAAATCAATGGATTTGAGAATGATACACCATACATTTACAAATCAAAATGGAAAAAAACTAAATGAATGGATTTGGTTTACACAAATATTACTTATAAGTGAGAGGATTTCAAATACTCAACAAAATCTAGTCATTTGAAATCCTCACTTCTCCCACTTGTGCTTAATATTTGAGTGAATCAAATCCATTCATTTAGCTTTTCTCCATTTTAATTTGTGTGAATGCATAGTATATTATCCTCAAATCCCTTGATTTCAAATCCACTCCATCCAAATGGAGCCCAATATGTTTTACATATCCTAATATTTTTAGTATTTCTTTTCTTCTTGTGTTGCATATTTCTTGGAGATGCCTGTTGGGACATCTTTTTATCTTAGCATGCAATTTTGGTGCATCTGTAGAACTTCTTTGTTATGCCACCATGATAACATGGTTTATTTGTTTTATTTGTAATACATCTGGGCAGAATTCTTGACATTTGGTTTCCTTTTGGCTAATTTCTCTCCTTCTTTGGCTGAGACAGAACTTATGCGAGCAAGTACATACCTATTATTGCCAGCGTTAGTGAACACCAACCGCCCACATGGCCTTCATACTTTATGGACCTCAATGTTTTGGCATTTTTAGTGCCTGCTGGCATAATTGTAAGTTTTCTATATTTGTTTATGTGAAATTTAAATATTTGGATTCCCACTGCTTATTTTTCCATTTTTTGCTTATGGCTGCTACTTTTTTTGGGTATTTTCAGGCGTGCTTTTGCCACTATCCGATGCAAGCTCTTTTGCTGTTCTTTATATAGTTACATCAGTATATTTTTCTGGTGTCATGGTACAGATCTTCATACTTATCCTGATCACATAATCCATCTTATCCTACTCCACACATAATATTTTTTTAATGATTAAATAGGTACGCCTAATGCTTGTACTAGCTCCAGCAGCTTGTATAATGTCTGGAATTGCTCTTTCTGAAGCCTTTGATGTTTTTACTAGATCGATTAAATTTCAGTTCCCTAGTGTGACTGAAGGACCCCAGGCCAATGTAAGCAAGTTACTTATGTCATAAGTGTTTGTTACTGTAGAAGTATAGACAAAGGGATTAAAATGCTCATGCTATCTTTAAGGCAGGGGATAGTAGTGATGTTACAGGAAGCAACGTTGTCAAGACTGAGTCCGAGAAAAGTGAAGAGTCCTCAAAGGAAAGACCTTCAAGAAAATCAAAGAAGAAGGAAAAGGAGCATATAGAGAAGAATTCTGTTGTCTCTCGGATTGAAAAGAGACTTCTGATCTTGCCATTAGAGACCTCTGTAATTGCTATTCTCTTACTTGTCTTGCTGGGTGCCTTCTATGTGGTAAGGCAATTTTTCATTGAGTTATAATATTGTTTAACATAGAGTTGGCAATCTCTCTTGAAGGGTGATCTTATGCTGCTTTTACTTTCCCCAGTTCTTTATAGAAAATAACATGATTTGTATGCAATTAATAAAATAGAAATGAATTTGGGGTTGAATGACCATTTCATTTAAAACCTTTTAGCTATTTAGGAGTATCATTTTAATTCTAACATACCCCTCTTCAACATTAAGGGTTTTGTTGAATGATTCAATGGTGCATTGTGATTCTTAGGGGTTTTGTTGAATGGCCTCATTTTCAACATGCCCCTTCACATATGGGCAGGTTACTTTGTAACCCTTGCACATGGAATTATTTTATAGATGGGTCTTCAACATTTTTTGGAAATTAGAATTGTGAAATGCTGTTGCTACTCACTCCACTCTAATAACATGTTCCATCTTGGACTGCTTATCTAACAAAAGTTATTCTTGCAGGTTCATTGTGTCTGGGCTGCAGCAGAGGCATATTCAGCTCCCTCGATTGTGCTAACCTCTCGTAGTCATGATGGCCTTCATGTATTTGATGACTTCAGAGAGGCATATGCTTGGTTGAGTCATAATACTGAGGTTGATGATAAAGTGAGTTGTTGCTCTTCCCTTCTCATGTTTTTATTTTTGTTATTTTACGTTTTGTTCTTTTTACATTGATGCTTAATTCTATTATCTTTAGTATTGGTACTTCTTATTGCTAGCCAAGTTATGGATTCTGCTCTTATGTAATCCTCATGCATTAGATGCAATCATGCAAGGGGAGAACATACAACATAAGAAGTATATTTGGCCAACCTCACTTTGCTGAAATACGTTAAAAATTTACTTGCTGTGGTTACGTACTATGGTCGACATTTTCTGAATACAACCACCTTTTGTCATTAGTAATTTGGTTTTTTTGTTCATGATGGGTTTCTTTGTTGGAAGAGTTCTGTCAAAGGTGTGAAGCACCAGTTTTAGCAAGCTATTTATTATGACAAATTTACCAAGTATAGCAAAATATTTGAACTACAATTTGATAGTTGTGATCATTTTACAATACAAAATTTGAAGAATTATTTGCTGTTGGAATCTAAGTCCAACTTTATACAGCAGGAAACCTATTTATGGTTCGTAGGTTGGTTGGGCATTAAAGCCTGTTTAGAGTTTGATATTGTATATAGTACTCCCTCCGTCCCATACTCGTTGTGACATTTTCCAAAAAGGTCCGTCCCGTACTCGTTGCATCATTTCCTTAAATGGTAATAAAACAATTTTCACTTTTATCTCTCCCTCAAACACTACAATATTACACCATATGGTCACTACTTTTTCCACACTAACCCAATCTAATACTATTAAACAACTCTCTTATTAAAGTTGAAAAGACTATCCTACCCCCATCAAAAAATAATTTATTTTATTAAACAACTCTTACATTAAAACTTATACCATACAAGTAAATGTCACAATGAGTATGGGACGGAGGAGTACTTTGTAGCAGGTACCTTACATTTCTATGAGTGAAATTCTACCAAATAAATTTCTTTGATGCATAAGAAAATTATATGGTCGGGGTAGAAAGGATTTATTGCGTAAGGTCTACAAATGATACTCTTTTAACTAAAAACTATGGGGACTCATAGCTTGAACACACCATGGAAATTCATTAAGAATTTCAAACTTCAATGACCTGGTCTTCCTTCCCTTGCCAATTCTGAGTTTGCGGTATTGTTTTTCCATCTCATAATTGTTTAGTGCAACATATTTTCAAGCTTGCGTATATATTTGTTTGATTTCGCATGACATAAACATGAACATACAATGAAAGACCCTCTCTTTCTACCACTCCACCTTCTATGTTGGAGGACTCCAAGTTGTTTTAATTTGTTTGGATGAGCATAATGTGTAATCTGCACATGCACAGTGACTCTGCTTCAAAATTCTTGATGCATCTTTTATTTAAATCCCATACCTAATCTCACTCTACCTCCGTTCCTAATGGTCTGTCTGATGATTTTATCCATTCATGCAAATGGAGTTTTTCTTTAATTAGATTATCAAAAGACTATTATACCCTTATCTATGACTACTTGATGAATTAATAAGCTTATAATTACACTAAGATGGTTAGTATATATTACGGTTATGGATGGAAAGAAAGGTTAAATTTTTATTGATATTAGCAAAGTGATAAATAATTAGAAACACTATTTTGGATTGAATCAGACAGTAAATTAGGAACTGAGGTAGTATGTGTTAAATAATTACCTGATGCTACTGCTGTTTTCCAGGCTGCATCTCTATTAGTCTCTCAAGTCGCCCTTTTTTTCTCCTTAGGCTTCTCTCTTTCTTTCTTAAGTCCAACTATTTTATTACCTTGTTTATGCAGAAGCAGAACCAAAACTATGCATCTAACCAACTTTCTAAACCTAATATTAGAAGTTTGTGGGCTACAAGTCACTAATTTTTGTTGTATATTCAAATCATGCTACCTATACATTCCAGGTTGCCTCGTGGTGGGATTACGGTTACCAGACAACTGCTATGGCCAACCGTACTGTTATTGTTGATAATAATACCTGGAACAACACACATATTGCTACTGTTGGGACTGCAATGTCCTCACCTGAAAAGGCGGCTTGGGATATTTTCAACTCACTGGATGTAAAATATGTTCTTGTTGTTTTTGGAGGTTGGTGAATCATTTCTATTTCAGGAAAAAAATTCCTTGTAAATCAGGAAATATAGTCCTAACTGCCTTTCTTTGTTTCAGGTCTTGTTGGATACCCTAGTGATGATATTAACAAGTTTCTGTGGATGGTTCGGATTGGTGGAGGTGTATTTCCTCACATTAAGGAACCTGATTACTTGGTTAGTACTTAGTGTTATTATTTGAGTTTCAATTCCATTTCATTAATGACTTCTCTTGTTATTAGAAGGATGGTTATTCTATTTGAGGGGGTTTTCAAGTCCGGATTTAGGTTTTGAGTGGGTATATGCATAAGCATCATACGAAACAATAAATTATACTATTGTTTTGTTCATATCTACAATATTGACCCATATGTATTTTCCAATCGTATTACGACCTGATATAGCATTCCAAATAAGCATATCCCCTTCATACTGCATACCTGCTAAAGGCCCCCAAGTGCTACAAAAGACCTACTTTTGATCATTTGATGAGGAGCAGAGAAGTAGTTGAAATGAACGGGATTAGGTGCCACATAGGCAACCTGGATCTTCATTTTATCTGAAACAAATTACCATAAACGACACTGTTCCAGTCTTATAATTTTTATAAATAGATTCATCAATCATCAATTCTAATTATTCATAAACTAAAATGAGTTTAATGTCTTCAAGAAAATCTCATTCGAGTAAAAGGTACTCATTTAAGTTGGACGTAGAATAAATACAATATAAACTAAAATAAATAAGTCAATAATTAACCAGAACCGATGATTGACGAGATAAAAACATTAGTATTTGTTTTATTGGGTTTCTTTGGGTTTACTTTTTCACTTAACCTCTCGTTTTTGTTATTGCTAATAATGCATGTACATTTGTTTTCACTGCCTATAGTCTTCATTTAACTGTGCCATTTAAGGTCTCCTGATTGAACAATAACTTTATTAATCATTTGTGTCATTACAGAGAGATGGTCAGTACCGGATCGATTCTCAGGCTACTCCAACCATGTTGAACTGCCTTATGTATAAACTTTCATATTACAGGTGCAGTTATATCATATATGGTAAAGATGTGTGAACATTTCTATTTCTGTCCGACCCTCATATGTATCCCGTGTTTGATTTGTCTTATAGGTTTGTGGAGACGGATGGAAGAGGTTATGACAGAGTGAGGCAGACTGAAATTGGGAAAAAACATTTCAAGCTGTCCCACTTTGAAGAGGTATGTGCCCTGATACCATAATCCCTTCTCTTTACGTCAACCTAATGCTATATATTTGTAACTTGTGTCATCTTAAGTTATGTAAATATAGGTTACGTATGTATTATGCCGGAAAATGAAAATATTTAAAAAAAAAAAAAAAAATTAGCCGTACTCATAGCCAAGTTGAGCAGTAGAAAATTCGAATCTCGAAAATTGGCTCAAACTCGATCAATTTCTGTTTTCTTGAACTCGAGTTCGCCTCGCTAGGAAACTTGGTAAGCTCGAACTCCAATTCAGTAACTTACATAATATTAATTAGAATATAGTACTCCTACGTCCCGTAGGAGCTTTCATAGGAGGGAGTGCACACACTTTAAGAAAGAAGAGTAATGATTGTGGTGTTGAGGGGTAATTTTGTGAACTTTTATGTATAAAGTAAAAAAAAATTGGTTTGTGTGTGTATGAGTCAAAAAGTAATGACATTTTATATAAATTAATGAAAATTGTGACGATGGAGTTTATAAAGAGTTTTTAATTTTAAGGGTGTGAAACTTATAATGGGATGGACGAAAAATGAAATTGTGAAAGGTTTTATGGAATGGAGGGAGTATTTCATTTTATTTATATTTAGGGTATACTGCACATGCTAAAAATAGTAAGATTACTTAAGTTCGATTAAGCTCTCCAGTCGATTCTGAATTGATCTTCGTTTGGCATTAGGTATTCACCACTCACCATTGGATGGTACGGATTTACAAACTGAAATCTCCAAGGAACAGAATCCGCGGGAAGACCAAGAAGTTGAAATCGTCATCATCATCATCATCATCATCAGTATGAACAACTTGTTATATTCCACTTTACTAATCATATAGTATTTCTCCAATAGAGTATGAAACTAATACAGAAAACTTGTTTATAGTATGAAACTGATACTATTATATTCATTCATTGATACCATTATGTTCATTCAGATACCCTAAACATTTTATACTATGATATCAATCTATAAGTATAATGGTATCTACAAATGAATGTAATGGTATTAATTTCGTACTATGAAACTGCTTCACTAAATTTTGTGTCTCTAGAATTATTGACTGACATAATTAACTCTTACCTGTTGCCAGAAATCTAGCTCAAAAGGAGGAAGCAGAGCAAGAAAGAATCCCTGGCATTAATAGGTTGTTGCCAATATGTACAACAGAAGCAATCTGCAGGAACATGTAGGGAAGAAAATAGTTCAATTAAATTAAAGATTTTTGACATCTCTCTCTCTCTCTCTCTCTCTCTCTCTCTCTCTCTCTCTCTCTCTCTCTCTCTCTCTCTCTCTCTCTCTCTCTCTCTCTCTCTCTCTCTCTCTCTCTCTCTCTCTCTCTCATTCAACATACAAATTTTGACATACTGTATTGACTTAAAACATTTTACTGTAGAAGAAAACTTATACATGCTCCTTCCCTCCTTATTCAGGTTTACTCATTATTGTTCTGTCCGTGACATAGCGGCAAGGGACATTTGTTGAATGTTGAGCCTATGAGGGTGTTTTCAAGTGATTTTCTTATTGGAAAAGTTATATTATGTGGGAAACTAAAGTGTTTTTATTTGCTAAAACTAAAATATTGACTAAAATTTAGTTTTAAGTTTATGATTGTTTATGAGAATTAGGTTAAGTGATTATTCAGAAAGTTTGAAGCAAAATAAAATCATTTTAATTCGACTTTATTTTTTTATTATTATTATTATTATTTTTACTGAATGGATAGAGTTTGCAAAAGCCCATAATATACTCATGGTTTCAACCTAATTTCTGCAATTTATCCAGAACTATTGCTACTACTTTCCTTGGTTGATTAAAGCATTGAAATTCAAGAAAGTTATTTTATTGGCTTCAGTAAGAAATTCTTGAACTGGGAGTGAGAGTGCTCCTATGAGTAGGGATTGAAATAGGACAGGCACGGAAAAGTCTGAGCCTGATTTATAAAAATTAAGTCTAAGCTTGGTCTATTAGGCTTTTTTATAGATTTGATAAAGTTTTGCCACTTATGAACAGTGTGACATATTTGCTACTCAATGTTCAAAATGCAAATCTGTTTTTTTTTTTTTAATATTTTGTAATGAGTGTAATATTAAATGATTTTAGATTGTGATAAATTGTGTAATATTTAGTTTTTGTAATTTAAAACTAATAAATATTTAATAAGATAATATAAATAATTTAATTCATTTTTAGTTTATTGTTTTAATTTTTGTATTTAGTTTTTTAATATTAATTAGATTGTGTTAAATTGTGTAATTTGTAACTAGTGGAAATGAAGGCTCATTATGTCCATTCTACTAAGGTCAAACTCGAATGTCTTTGAATTAGAAAATAGTTTGTGGGACAGTTCTCTTTGATATGGTCATTACATTCGTACATGACTGTTAGGGTATCTCAGATTTGCTTAGATGTGTTGCAGGATTTTTCATTTCCAATGATTGAGCAAATGATGATGGATTTGAGAATGTTCTTGGAAGATTATCAAGTGATAGGATAAATTTTAAAGTTTTGATTCAATGCCAAAATAATCGAAGTGTTAGGTTAGTTGAATGCGCAGAACAAAGGTTTTTCAGTAGAATAATAATTATTATTATTTTTTGGTAAGAAAGAAATAGTCGAAGGCGCAAACCCCCACCTATATCATAGGCTTCTCGGCGCATAAGTTGTAAATCGAGGATGTGCATGACCACACCGAATTAAACCCGCGACGTCGAGTGTTTCCATCCGAATAATTATTATCATTACATGTACTCAATTGAAAGAGAACTCAAAATATAATTACAAAACTGCTGATACAAGATATGGGAGAGAGATGGAGAATCATCTAAATATTGGAAGCTAACATTCTAAATTGTTAGCTGAAATAAGTTAGATCAAGAGTTCCGTCAAAAAAGTTAGATCAAGAGTTGTATCTAATAAATAAAGCCTAGTCATGCTCGATTGCTCATCAAGCAATCAACATACTAATGAAATCTAGTCAAATCAATTAAATGTTACAATACAAAGACACAAGGAATGTCAAATATGTCACAGTTAAAAATTTTACAAGTTACAAGACAAAGCGGCCGCACGACTGAGAGTTAATTTTGAAAAAAAAATCATTGACATCTATTAGCGTGGTCTGATGAGAAGCCGAACACTGTACAAAATCTTACATCATATTCCCTCCGTCTCGAAACTATCTTAACACTTTCTATTTCGGTTCGTCCCACAACTATCTTCACACCCCAAATTTGGAAATAACACTCAATATCAATACCCTCACAATATCAATTTTATTTCAAAAATGTCACTCTCACTTTATTCTACTTTATTCTCTCTCCTACATTTTATTCTCTCTCCTACACTAATTTAAATTTTCTTAATAAGCATGTCTCTTCACATATGAAGATAGTTACGAACGGAAGGAGTATAAAAGTAGTGTACCGGTCAGAAATTAAAACGAATCTCACTAAAAAGAAAGTGATGTGACACCTTATATTTATGATCTATTTCATATCTAAAATAAACCTAGTTTTGATTTATTTGTTCAATGAATATAATCTTTTTTTCTTCTTATAAATACAGACTATTTTGCCATTATTCAAGGTTATTAGAAATTCAGAGGCTAGAAATTTCAAGCACACACCACCCTCAAAGTTCCTAAGTATCAAGCAAAGAAACACTCGATTATGATTATCGTCTACACAATTTATCTGTCGATTGTTCATCTACATGTGATTCAAAATATTTTGAAGATAGATCCATACACTCACACCGAGACACAACATTGTAGACATTATTAATGATCTCATGGTGTTTTTGAATCCTAGTAACGAAAATGTGTACTTGAGTCAATAATATTTTCAGGTCAAGGACCTATCAGGAAATGATTGAGTTGTACTCCGTTAATTTTTTGAATTCTATCAAGTGTTCAATAATCTTGAATCACCATATGATATTAAAGATCAATGCCTCGATAATCCTTCTACCTTACAACTTTAATTACAATTAAAAGAAATAATAGATAATTCTCTTCAATGAAAATCTAATCGTTAATGGACCAATATTGAATTTTTGAATTCGCATCATTCCCGCCTCCTGAAGAACGACCTTGTTCTCAAGGACAAGCTCCGAAACCGGTCTTTCATTGCAAGTAAATTCTCCCAATTACAAACCAAGTGAAGAAAACATGATTTTCCTCTATTAAAAAGAAAAATCGGTCATCCAATGTTGAACGAAATCGTGTGAACATTTTCTTGATCAACCTTGTACTCTTACCTATATATTTATCAATAATAGCACTCAATACAACCATTAAAAATTGGCAAAAATTTGTGTGAACAAGGTGCATACGATGAACTTTATTTTTATTATCACTCACATGCACATTCACTATCACTGTCATGCACAAGCATTATCACTGTCGTATTTACTTATAGTAGTGTATATACATGATAGTGATAGAGCATATCTATGATAGTGTGATAATAAAATAGAGTTCATCGTATGCACCCGCTCACACAAGTGTTACTCTAAAAAACTAGCGTCTATGTTATTGGCAATATATCTGGCCAATAATGTCTTTGTCAGTTCCAAGAGGCCCATAGAGAAGCACACCCTTGGGAGGTTTAATCCCAACTCTAAGGAGGAGTTCAGAATTCATTAGAGGCAATTCTATAGATTCTCTCAAATCCCAAATTTGATCAGATAGACCACCCAAAACAGAATAACAAATGTTCTCAGGATCTTCATGAAGCATATTATAGACAACTACCTCATGGTAAATATGATCGACAAACCAGATACTTGGATCCTTATCATCTTCTTCAAAAGGCACGACATAGCTGTTGGTGAAAGCATCCCAAGGGCATAATCTGCTCACCTTTTCGTCTCCCAACCATTTTAGGGCCGACGACACATTGGTGATCTCCAGTGCTTGGAGTGTCACGCTGGATTCACCCACTTTTCATTTATTTGTTTCCACTTCTTGGATAGCATCAGTAATGTCTTCAAAAATTTTCCAAACATGAATCTTGGAATTTTTGTGAGGTTTGATGCAAGTAAATTCTCCATTATCGTCTTCCTTAAACTCAAGAAACTCTTCATTATTTTCGTCATTGAATGTGACCTCCTTTGAATACAAACTCTCACTCTCATTTTATCATGAGTTATGCTGCTATCAGAATCTTCTTTTAAACTTCTCTTGCCATCAATAGTTGTGTATTCATTAGCATCCGAGACATTATATTGCTGCCCAATTTTCATCTTCGAAATTGAGCTCATGGTGTGGTGGATTGAAAATGGAATGATGAGCAGCTTTGTGAAAGCGATTCTAATCTTGCCTCCGAACTCAATCCTTTCTTCTTCTTTGATTGTCGTCCGTCCTTCTTGTGTTGTCGCCAAGCAATTTCTTCAACATTTGCTCAATTCGATCCAAAGAAGCATTGATTCGATCCATTGAGTTACCAATCACATTTGTACTCAACTCCAAATTGAAATCGCGTTTCTCAATACTCTTAATGAAAGCACCAATTGATGTGAACCGCAATTTACGATCAATAATTTCGATGCCCGACTGGTCGGCAAACAAAATTGAAAGTTGTAAGGAATCTTGGTATGGAAAAGTTGCAGAATATTTCATAATCTCTCATAAGTGACGATACAATGAGTTATATAGCCAACTTACTCCCCTAACCAACTAACTAGCTAACAACTTTAAAGAAAACTACCTAACAACTTTACAATTAAAAGAAATGATAGCTAATTCTCATCGGTAAAAATCTAATTAGTTACTGGACCAATACTGAATTGTTGAATTCGCATCAAAACCCCACAACATCGGTTAAGGTCCGCAGAAGATATTTTTGGTGCTTTTGTGTTTTGCGATGATCATTAATAAGGGTCAACGACAGTTCCTCTCTAACATCGGTATGTATCTTTCTAGACCGGTGTTTGCACATAGTTAACTCTATTTTGCCGTCCCGAAAATCAAGAGTAAAAATGGATAGAAAATTATACACCTTGATGATAGGCAAAACATGTGGAAAATGAAACAAATATTGTTTGCAAAGAAGTGTTTCAAAATCTGGACAGAGATCAATTCGAACAACAAAGGGCAATTAATCAAGTCCGACAACAGATTTTCCAACAAGCCTTACAAGAAGCTATAAGAGCCCTGAATAGTTCTTTGAATAATGAGTTACATTTACGTACCATTAATGAGAATATTGGCATGTTAGGAGCAAACGTAAGAAATAATTGTTTAGTGTTTGATGTTACTAGTAACTAAATGACTTTTATACATGGAACGAAATGTGAACGGTAAAAATATTACTTTTTCCATCTCATATTCATTTGCACACTTTCATTATTAATTTGTCGCATATTAATTGCACTACTTAAAATTGAAACATCACACAATATTAACATCCTTATAATACCATTTAAATTTTAAAATTATTACTCTTGTTTTACTCTACTTTCCTACATTTTATCTCATTCAACCACCCAAAATACCCCTACACTTTATTTTCTCTCATACACTATTTATTCAAAAACAACTTTTTTAATCTTTTTGTCCAACCAAAGGGTGCAAATTGTTGTGGGAAGTAATTTTTATACATGTGTGCACTAAATTTAGACTTGTAAACTTTTGTCCATCGTAAAAGACATACAATATATTTATTTCAATAAAAAAATATTACAATGTGTCTTTAATATACTATTTTTAGTGTTTTATTTTAAAAAAATAATAATAACTTATAAACACAAAATCTATAGTCAAAGATAAATAAATACTCAAAGTATTGTGTGAATAAGTTTTACCTGAAATTAGTTTTGAGACTATTAATTATTTTAGTATAAAATATTATTTTCAAATGATATTAGTTATTTTATTAAATGATATTAGTTGTTCCATTTAAAAGATACTAATTATTTTATTAAAGAATATTAATTATAAATTAATTTTATGGTAAAATTTGATTACACAATACCAACTCAAATAAATAATATTGTTAAACTCCCGTAGTAGGGAGAAAGAATTAGCATAATCAAATATTCATTCTTACCAACTAAATTTTCGATAGTGAAATATCATGAGAGATTAGAAGAGTAATCAAATATGAAATATTCATTTTTAGTGCATAAAGTAGTGACAGTTGTTATAGGAGCAGTGATTCTAAATATTTTTGTTGGAATTTAAAGGGCCGGAATATTACTAAGCTTTACTCCAACATAATTAATCGAGCCGGTTGAATTCTACATACTTACCGTGATCCTCACAGTCGGAAACACAATCACGTTATGTACGAATTGCTTTCAATTGTCCACAATTTAAATGCCCTTCTAAGATTGAGTATATGTGTGATATGTATATGAGTATGTAAAGGTGAAAACCCGGGAGAGCGTAAGATAAAGAGCTTCGTCTCTTATTTTCTCGTAGGATGAAAAATGAAAACCCGTTGAATGGTTTTCATATAGAAGTAAATCAAATAATTTCTCTCATCCATATCCACTTCGTAGGTGAATAATTATTAAATTAAATAAAATTAATTTAATAACTTTCATCTTCCACTCACACATGAAGTTTGAGCATTACACTTCTATTTTACCTCTTTAAATTGTCACACAATACATTTTCATACGGGTAAATAAATCGTGTGACCCTCAAGAATATGAGTTTTTGTGCTATACACTTGTTAAGGATATATAGCAACTCAACCAGCTTTTATATGAAGAATTCAAAACTCATTATACTCCAGAACTCTTTCAATTAACACAAGTTAACATATCTCTTTCAATCCCTTGAAAATATAATAACATATTCAACCTTTATTAAATCTACGTATTCATAATCATATTCTAAACTTGATTGACCGGTCAATGAATCACAATAGAATGTGTTAATAAAGATATCTTTTCTTTGACACAAAGTATCCACAGGCTCCCACTATACCGCTTTCCTAGACATGTACCACATCGTTGTATTATTCATTGCTATTGGTAACCGGTGGGCTTAGTCCACCTGGCCACCAGGTTCCTCACTTTAGTGGGAGACCGGGTTCGATTCCCTTTGGGAACGAATTTGGAGTTGGAGATATAAGGAGGCTTGGAGAATTTGGAATTGTAAGGAGACTTGGTGAACTAACTTCTAACCACTAACAACTAACATTTACCGATAAAAAAATTCATAGCTATTGGTAACATGCTAAAGTAGCAATACTAAAGCAAAGCCTTAGAAATCTAGTAGAAAGTTTTAAGGGTACTTCTAAGAGGTTTATTTAAACCTCAAGGTCTCATACGTACAATGAGAAAGTAGGAATATCTTTCTCATTTTTTATGGTCAACTTAGCACATGTGGTATGAAACACATGTCATGTGTCTAACTTTGAAAGCGTATGTCATTTAAGTCATTCTCTTATCCGACATCGTATAAATCACAGTTCAAGTATATCTTCAACGCTTAACTTGGATTTCTTCCCACTATTGTGTAGGGAATCTATTGATTTAGCTTTTGAACAAGCCAAATAGATTTGTGGTAAAATCTATTTCGATTATTTTTAAATAATCTCATCTCTACACATACTTCGATGTCATATGCGATTGCTCATATGAGAGAGTCAATCTATACTTGTCGACATACTATTATGTGAAACATCACATAATTACAATACATAAATCTAGCAACACCGACATATACTCATACCTTGTCCAAATCCATACAAACTCGAATCTCGGATGTCCAAAATATCTCTAAGAACAAGTTTGACGAGAGGATTTGCTAACATCAAATGAGTAAAAAATAAATTTAAGAATCATTTTTCCTTCTTTGTAATATCTTTACAAAGAACTTTATATTGAAGCGTTTGATTTTCTTGATACTTGGAATATCTAGTGTAAGCTTTTAGTTGCTTTGATTATCACAATAAATTGAAACAACTTTCACTAAAATGTTTTATTCCACAATGGATATCTAACATCTCTCACCGGAGTATTTAATTCCATAATGAGTAGCTATAACTCCCACCGCAGTTGTTTGATTCCAAATGTAATCACTACAGTCCTACCGTGCTACAACTCCAAATAGAGTGTTGATTCATGTTGATTCCACAATGAATCGCTACAGCCTCCCTTTTAAGTGTTTACTATTCCCAAAAGTTTCCGAAATCTCTTAACCAAACCACCTCCTGACCGAGATGCACATGCCATAAGACTTCTATAGTGGATGGTGTTATACGTGATCTGTCTTATACTATATATGTCATTAGATTGCCTCAATTTTCAAGCAAGATGACATAATTGAAATTTGATTTACGTTAATCTAAATCACAATTTTAGATTGTATCTCAGTATAATTTTAACATTTAAATTTTAAATTATCTCCTTGGGATAATAATCTGCAGATCACTCAAATATCTCGTAATCCCATACACTATCTTTCGGTGTTTTTTCTCGAATTAATTGACATCCGCTAACCAAAATCAATAGCTCAATAATTATCTCGACGTGCGCACAACTTAGCATAAATCAGACTTTCAATTATATTTGCATATGATACTATTGACATTCCATCTTTAAGTTTTCGGACACTCAACAAAGTATAATGACTCGTCTTTTGCAACATGAGTATCAACAGTTTACACATACCTATTCTGAATTGTTCAAATAAGTCTTTTTTCGTAAGTATCTTAAGACAAACCTTCTTTGAACAATATTTGTGAATCTTTCCATAAGAAACATACTCATTGTTGTTATTCCAATAACAATATAACAACAAACAATAATAAAATTACAAAAGCTGTCTTGGACCATAAAACATAAATACAATGACCTTTGTCTTTCACAACAAAGTTATATAAGTCAATCATTGAATGAAATCTCAAGTTTATTTTGAGGATTAAAACTCGCACATCGACTTTTTCAATTCACAAATATTACCCTCCTTGAAGAATTAATGAATCTTACTTTATTTGTTACGTGTAAATTTATTCTTCTAATTCTCCATTGAGCGTAAAACGTAAAGCGACCACATAGTATAACTCTGCCACAACCAAGTTGCGCAATTCAAATAATTTTCTCCGCATAAATCTCAAAAGAAGGTTTCAGCAGGAATTAAATATGTTCTCAACCCTAAGGCCCATGGACAAGGCCCGATTCTACGATTAGGTCAAACCTCAAGGAAAATTCAAATATTAAAAAACAATTACTCAAACTAATTCAAATTTAAAACAGTAATTAATTAAAATCTAACTTAAGTTTCTAGTGCAATATTTCTCTTCTTGCGACGTTGATACATCTTAATAGGTGTCGTGCTAACAATTGCCTCCCGGAGATGCGGCCTTATCCTTAAGGTGAAGTCAGAAATTGAAGTGTAAAGTTTGCTACGTCCATCCATGTGTTATCTTCCTCGCCTAAATTCGCCTAACCGATGAGAACTGCTCTCATTGTCACATCGGCACGCTGGATGGTGCGGCGGTTGATCACCCGTTCGGGCAAGAAGGGAGGTTCCATGGCGGAAGTTCCTCTCGTAGTGGGGCTATGTGATCTCCGGCTTCGGTTCTTTGACTTGAGTAAGGATACATGAAAAGCTGGATAGATGCGAGAGTACGATGATAGGCGCGGTGATACGCTGATGAGCCCATGCGAGCCTCGATCATAAATGGACCGAAAACGCGGAGCGAGCTTAGCGTTAGCTCACGAAAATAAAGCTGCGTTGTCGATAGGGCCTGAACTTGAGGTATACATAATCGCCCATAAAATACTCAATATGCCGGCGATGTTTGTTAGCTTCGCGGACCATACGCTGTTGAGCGCGCCGTAAGTGAATTCGGAGGGAGTTCGAATTTCATCTCTTTCCTTCAAGGCTTCGGCCGATGCACAGACACGAATTTCACCAGGTAGAAATGGATGTAGAGAAGGAGGGTCATCCGTAGACGATCTCGAATGGAGTCGTGCCTGTCGTTGATTGGAACCCAGTGTTGTAACTAAACTCGGCCCATGCTAGCCATTTTCCCTCCTACTTGGGGCATTCGGATGCAAAACAGTGTAGGTATGTCTCGACACATCGATTCAATACTTATGTTTGGCCGTCGGTCTCGGGGTGATAGGTCGAACTCATTATTAATTTGGTGCCCATAGCCCGAAATAATTCTTGCCGGAAGGAACGATGAAAAGGCGATCGCGATCGAGACACGATGGTGGCTGGAACACCATGTAATCACACCACCTCTTTCATGAATACTTCAGCCACGGTGCAGTCGTGAAGGGATGCTTCAATCCCAAGAAATGACCGTACTTAGAGAAGCGATCGACCACCACTAAGACACAATCTATACTCCCGCAGCGCGGAAGACCCGTGATAAAATCCATACTAATATCCTCCCATGCCCGGATCGCCCGCCGAAGACTTGGTCTCATATTTCGCCTTTGACACACATCGCAGATCTGCGACAAAGCATATGATGGTGCCCATCATACCTGGCCAATAAACCACCGCCGCAGCTTCTTATATATGCGGAGTGCCCCGCGTGACCCCCTCCGGGCTCGTATGAAATTCTTGCAAAAACTTAGGAATCCAGTGGATCCCGGGTGATGGCTATGCGTCCTTTATAGAACAATGTTCCGTGAGCCTAGGAGAAGTGTTTAGGGGTTGGGCTTTCCGCTCGGAAGGACTCAATGATCCTGGATAAGTGGGGATCCATATGAGCTTCCTCTCTGTGTGCCAATCAACCCACCGGGTGTCGAGATGGCTGCCAACTCGGGTTCCTCGTCACGGCACGAAAGGGCATCTGCCGCCTTGTTATTAGTTCCCTCCTTGTATATTACTTGAAGTCATATCCAAGTAAGGGACCACGAACCACTTGCCCAATAAATAAGGGCGCAAATGGTGAATGTCCGTAAACAACGCCATTAATTCATGTTCGTAGGCTGATTTTGACAAAGATGCGATCAAGTTGTATATCTTGCGTGAGGACAAGACCGAGCCCTTTACCGTAAGCGTTACACTCAATCACAAATTGGAGAGTAAAATCAGGCATACGAAGGACGGGAGCTATGGTCGAGTCATTTTAAGATTGATGAACACAATCTCGGCTTAGGGGCCATTACCACACGCGGAGGCCGTGTTTTTTGAGAAGGGCGGTTAGTGGTGCCGTAATTTTACCATAATCCTTGATGAAATGCCTGTAATACCCTATGAGACCAAGGAAACCCCGAAGACTTTTATGAGATGTTGGTCGGGCCAACCACAGCCCTAGACCCAGGCCCCTACCTTACCCGGATCCATACGAATTCCTTCAAAGAAAATTAGGTGTCCTAGATATTCCACTTGGAGACGCCCAAAACACACTTCTTGGGAATAACAATTAAAGAATGAGTGTGAAGCGTACCAAAAACATGGTGAAGATGCCGCATGTGAGGCGACCAAGAGGGGATGTATACTAAGATATCATAAAAATACCAATACAAAATGGCGTAAGCGGTCGAAAGATATTGTTCATCGGGCTTTGAAAGGTTGCTTTGGAGCATTAGTGTGTCCGAACGGCATTACGAGAAATTCGTGAGTGGCCGAGTGGGTTCTAAAGGTTGTCTTTGGCACGCCCTCCTGAGTGACCTAAATCTAATGGTAGCCCGATTGTAAGTCGAGTTTCTTTGTAATAGTGGGCGTCATTCAATTCATCTAACAGCTCCTATATGACTGGAATAGTGGTATTTATCCGGTATAGTGATGTTGTTTAATGCCCGATAATCCACGCAAAAACACCACGAACCATCTTTCTTTAACAATAGTAGTATCGGGCCGAGTACGGGCTCGTACTTGCCGATGATACCGGCAGCAAGCATGTCGGCTACTAGTTTTTCCATCTCATCCTTCGCAAGTGATTGTATCTATAGGGCCGTACCAAGATCGTGGTGCCCCGGCCCAAAGAAATCCGATGGTCACAAGCACGCCCGGGAGGTAGGGGTTGATAGAGGTTGAGTAATGGCTGGAAACGCCGCGATCAAATGTCAGAATTCCGTCTACTTTGCTTGGGTAGTAGTGACTCTTGGTCGGTGAAAGGAGACAAGAGGGAGGATCCCTTTATTGAGTGTAGAATCCATGCCTCATCACCGATCTCAAGAGAGTGGAGCTCCTCGAGGGTATAGGCCTTCGGCGTGAGAGATGGGTCGCCTTGCATGCACACGGTTCTCCCATTGATGAAAATTCCATAGATAATGTTGCCTAGTTGGCGGTGATGTCCCCAACGTGTACGGCCATGACACGCCAAGGATTAAATCGACCCCATTCAATGGAAATAAGTAGCACTTGATGATAAAAAGTCGGCCATCAATCGCAAGAGGCACTTCCTTGCAGATACCCTTCATTCCGACTCGGGTGCCATCTCTTAGGATGACCTCGAATTCGGCCGCCGTTGAGGTATTTAACGGCACACTTATGCAGAGCCCATTCGGTTGGGCGCAGCCAAGCACTTGCCCTTTGCTCGGTATTCCCTTACCTCCTCTACCGTGAGGTGTCGCGTATTTACTGTTAGAGGGGTTGCGTTGTGCTCGCTGTCCGGTGACGAATTAGGAGAAGTTGTTTGTCGATTCCCTTGGTATCCCGACGATGTTATGGTTAGCGGTTGATTACCTTTAAATGTTGGCGACGGCCGATTATAATTTCCGTTTGAGAATCCTAATCGCGGATACGAAGAGGACTACCCTTGCGATCGAGTAATGCGCCTCGCGACTCGGATGGCTGCATGGACGTCTTGTTTCCGATTCGATATCCTCTCTCGTATGGATGTTTTCAAACCCCTAGAAATATTCCTAGGTACCGATCGGGTGGAAGGCTTGGAAGTTGTGCGAATCTTTCTTCGAAAAGGGTTAGGTAGTCCTCCAGGGGATCCGTCGGCCGGGTCGAGTGCATTGCCTCATACGCGTTAATGGTTGTTGTGTCGCCAAAACGCTCAATGAGTTCACATGAAAAATATTCCCAAGTGATGTCCGGTACACGTCTTATAACCCATTGCGCCCAAAACATAGCGCGGACCGACATAATGACGAGGGCAAGTGGCACTCGCTCCACCGTTGAGGTCTTGTGTACCAAAAAGAATTGGTCTGCTGGGCCAACCAGGCCATAGGTTCGTTACCATCAAACTAGGGCAATTCCGGGCGCGGAGTATTTGCTATAGAGATGACGGAAGGTGCCCCTGGATTTGGCGTTGGGTGTGCGATCTCCGCGGTTGTGATAGTAGAGCCCACGGCAGCTTGTACGGGTGCTTTGCAATTACCGTTCCGAGATGATGTTCGGCCTGATCAACCTTGGATAGAAGGATCGTGAGAAGCTGTTCCATGCGCCCAAATCATTCTCTGTTGTCTATTCCATTCGTCCAAGTCATTCGACGTTTACGGCCATCACCTTCGATTGCATCGTCAAAGCTTTACGAAATTCGCTCAACGCCTTCTCTATCGAGTCGATCCGCTCTTTCTCCATCATGGCCCTGGTGTTGGTCATGGAGAAAAGAGATACGGTAGGTCGGACCAAATTGATAGAGCGTAAAACGTAAAGCGACCATAGAGTATAACTTTGCCACAACCAAGTTGCGCGGTTCAAATAATTTTACGCATAAATTCCAAAAGACGATTTCAATAGGAATTAAATATGTTCTCAACCCTAAGGCCCATAGACAAGGCCCGATTCTACGATTAAGTCAAACCTCAAGAAAAATTCAAATATTAAAATACAATTACTCAAACTAATTAAAATTCAAAACAAGAATTAATTAAAATATAACTTAAGTTTCTAGTGCCATATTTCTCTTCTTGCGATGTTGATACACCTTAATAGGTGTCGTGCTAAAAAAAAACTAGTTTCAACGTCCAATTAGATGTAATTCTAAAACTTGATACTTTAGCTAGAATTAAATGAGGTAAATATCACAAGAGATGAAAAAGTTTTATACACTCCTTTTAGAGTATAAGTCATCATGTGAATGTTATTACCTCAATGATTTTCTATTTATTTTGAGAATTCATTAATTCTCAATTACTTTGTGTCTCGATGAAAAAGTCTTCAAGTTTCTCGAGACTTGCTTTAACCTCATTGTCTCAAGGTCATATTCTATTGCTTTCTTTCATTAGTCTTTTGTGACTGAGATAAAACTTCTCAAACACTTGTAGGTTCTTCCTCATTCACTAAAGACATATCATATTTTTCGGATATCATAATGCCACTCAAACATATATTTCCTATTATTTTTCCGAGATTGAAACTCGGTGATATCTCCTCTAGATAATTACTCTCATCAAGATCCATCTGATCTTTAACAAGTAAAAAACTATAAAAAAATTACTTTATCGGGTAAATCACTCCCACTTGGATCTACGATAGAGTGATTATTCCAATCTCGAAAAAGAAAAATATGATTTAAATATTATGTGATTCTATCTCATATACACTCCAACAATTTGATTAACGATCAACACGTGTCCCTTTGATTTAACAAAGTACCTAATGAAGGTACTATTATTCACTTGCACTTAACTTTTCATATTGACTCGTAGAATCACGTATGTGAGTCACGATCCTTAATTGTAAGGATACTTAAATCGTATTTCATCCGACTTGAGGAAAATGGAATTGAAGTAATCAAATCACTAAAGCAGGCACAAACAACTAATAACAACTCATCTCCGAAAAGAGATGGTTAAATTAGTTTGTGTACTGCATGAATCTCATCACATCCAACCAATGTTCAAAACTATAGTCGGCTACACAATTGTGCAACATTGTGCAAGATTTTTAATAATCGTTGGATTATGTTTTTTTCATTACACAATTCATTTAATTGTTTAGATAAAATTCAGTGTTCTAAAGGTTCTTATAACCTTCAAAGTTGTGTCTTTTATTCACAAAACCTTTTGGTAATGTCTTAAACAATCCAATGTCTTAGACTTATGTGAAATAAAAGCAGACATCTCTAAAACATGGAAAAATTATCAAAGTAGGTAATGAAAAAGAATAAGTTCCATCTATGTTATTTGACATTCACAAAATCACATTTATCAAAAATAAAATAATTGCAATGAAAAAACTATAACAGCTTTATTAAATGGTTTTCAAGTCACTTATGAGCAAGATAATATTCAATTTTGATAACCCGGCCTTTAAATTTGAACTTCAAAGTTCTTCTTTCACAAGTCGATTCATTCGATCTTGCATAACATGACTTAAACTAGCATGCCGTATGTCATCATTTACATAAGCAATACTAGTTGAACATACTTATAATAAATATGAACTAACTTCATAAAAATTAATAGTAGTTCTCTTACAATTCAAAACCATATAAAACATATATAGGATGTCAAAATACAAAAATCTACAATGTATATACTCATCAAAACCATGTCTTACGAAAATAGTAAATTATGTCTCAATCGTAGAAGAACATATATATACCGAGGTTAGATCTCGAGTGATTTCTAGAGCAATCAGAGACTATGCAATATGAATAATTGACTATTGTCAATCTCAAGTTTACAAGTCTTTAGACTTCATCTCGAGCTCGATTCAGGTACATAATTCCATCTCGTCTTAAAACTCATCTATCTTTAGTCAATGATCTTGTCACTTTATGAGTCTATAATCGATTAGGATAAGACTCAATTAAGAATACATTACTAAAGACAATTACGCCAAAATAAAAAATGGAATAAACTATCTAGTCCTTCTTGGACTTAGGACATTCGAGTAAAATGACCATACTTGTTTCATTTGAAGCATGTCATTATACTCTTATCCATTTTTAGTCTAGCATATTTTTCTTTTCTTATTATTCCCATTATCGTGATTGAAACCAAGATTCACCGCAGATATCCATTTCGAGGTTACTTGCCCCTTTTACTTTCCTTCGAGCTTCGTTTACGTTTTGAGCTTAAAGTTTGTGTAGTATTAGATTAAACAATGAGAACACTTGATGAAGACTTAGCTGCTCTAAGTCCGTCATCTTTTAACTTAACATTATGAGTTGTATGAGTGAAAGTCAAAATACTTTCATCAAGAGTCGTATCGACCCTCAAGTGTTCCCACTTGTTAGGAAGTGGCTAGATTAGGTTCCGAATTTGATGTTCCTCGAGAATGTGAAGTGTTACCATACGTTTCATTCGGATACTCCCAAATATCACGGATAGTAAGGCGATGTGCACACTCGGAGATCATGTCATAAATGACCGAACTCATCAATATGTCACGATCTATGGCATTTTTATTTTCCAAATCTCGTGATCCTTTTCAACTGGGTCTCCATCGTAATTTCAGATCTTCCACAACATGGTTGATAGTATTGAATACATCATGTTCTCCAAGAACATTCAAAATATCATGACGCCATGTCTCATAATTATCGCCATTGAAGTTTTTCTATTTTGTTCAATTCAGCGATGATTGCTTTTGAAGCCATTGTTTGTTTTAATAGAAGTAATTCAAAGATTAATGTTCATTTATGTATCAACTTGTTCTATGTTAAGCTAATCGACATCCGAATAATTCTATACAAAATTCAATATCGAAAAATAACTTAAAATCATTAATCATCAATCTCATGAAGTATTCTCCTTAAACAAATTCAGTTTCAAAACATGAACAAAATAAGTTCTAGTATTTAATCAAATAAATAGCTAAAACTCCCACTCAACAACATGAAAGCAACATGCTTTAAAATATTCAATCAACATAAACACAATAAAGTATAATCATGTCATTAAAACAATCCCAAATAGTTAAGGTCATTTTAGAAGACTATTTCAAGTCTAAAATACCAATTATTAAGGTCATTTCTAAAATAATTCTTTTTAACAACACTTTCAGGTAAATTCCTTGAAAATTTTGGACAATCTTTGATGTAATATATACGCTCTCGGAGTACTACATTAATACTCTTTTAGAGAAATTATGACAAAAGGAACTACATAGTGATTCTTAGTTCGGTGAAAATTACATGATTTTATTGAGCTTATAATGCCTATTTTCATATATAATTTCATGTTTTTATTGCTCAAGTTTAACTAATTGCACTTGATTTGATGAAAAGTCGTGTTTTATTTATTTTGTAGAAAAACTACATAGTGATTCTTAGTTCGGGTGAAAATTACATGATTTTATTGAGCTTATAATGCCTATTTTCATATATAATTTCATGCTTTTATTGCTCAAGTTTAACTAATTGCACTTGATTTGATGAAAAGTCGTGTTTTATTTATTTTGTAGAAAAAAATGAGCTTTGAAAAGGAAGAAAACTTCAAGATTGGTGAAGAGAAGCCTAAAAATAGAGTTGCAAGATGGCACAAGGAAGAAATGAGTCAAAATCAAGGAATTGAGCCCCAAGGAGGCCGCTCGACCAAGTAGTGGTCGAGCAAAATGACTCGTGCAAGTGACCTTGATGACTTACAGAGAATTAGCACAAAATGGCTATTGCTCGACCAAGTCCCTTGGTCGTGCACTGTCTTTCGATCAAGCGGGGCTTTACGCCAAAATCACAATTATATTTTATGAATCGTGCTCGACCAAAAAGTGCTCGAGCACCCCCCTCGGGTCGAGCAACTTAAAGAATTCAAATTTTAACCAAGGAACACGTGCCCAACAGATGCAAGGGGTATTTAAACCCTTGTTTTTGAATTTTTCACAAGAGCGGCCATTTTACACACAATTACACATACTAAAAGGTGTTATTTCATTCTCATATTTTGGAGCTCAAGAAAATGGATTAACTTGGGATTTTCATCCTCCACATACACTAGACTAAGCTTTCTTTTCTATTTCTCTTTTTTTTTTTGTAATCTTTGTCATTTAATTTTTGTAATAGTTTGATTATGTAGGAAATTTTCCTAGAACCATTTTGGTTCTAGGGATTGTGAACCCTAAATTGATATTTATGGTTTAATTTTTCTTTTATTTGGTATTTGTTGGTGATTATTATTTATGTATTCAAATTATCATTTATTATAAGCATGCTTTTATTGGTCATGATTGTGTTCTTTACTTATTAATTATTGATTGAGTTTAATTGAGAAATTTGATCCAATAATTTACCATGGACACATGACTCATTAATTATCACTTGAAAAAAGAATTAATTAGTGGGAAGGTATTAACGGTCTTAGGCGTTTATTGGGTTGATTATGCTAGTATGGTAGAGATGCATGCTAGTGTAATTTTCCTTTGAGTTGATTGGATTTAGTTTATCGTCTAACTCTTGCTTAGTGACCAACCTTACAAAATCATCACTAATACCATTTAAATTTAGTGTTCTACCATAGATGGATGTTTAGGTGTAGCAACTCCCTAGGACAACTTTTCTTTTATTGTTTATTTTCATTAGCTTGTTGTTGATTTGGGTTGGACTTTTTTATTTGTTTTCTTAGTGACAATTTTAGATGGCATTTAGAATTAGGGCATGCTTGGTAGACATCTTTGAAGGTAAGAAATGGAAAAGGAATCATTTTGAGGTGTTTGGTAGACACCTTTCATTGGTGCTACAATAATTTAATACCCCAAAACTAAGGAATCACTCATTCCTCTCAATTTTCTCATCTATGATTTTCATTCCTTTCCCTTGCCAAATAATTTGATTCCATATCTAAAGAATTTTGGCAAACCAAACGAAATCAATGACTATGATAGTGATTCACATTATTAACTAAACAATACAATTTTAAGGATTATATCCATTTCATTCCTCGATTATTATCATTACTATTATTTTTCTCATTCCTTGTAACAAACCAAGTGGCCCCTTAGTCTTAGTTTTTAGAACATTTTCTTTAAATCAATCGTGTCTAGATAGAATCGGGTCAATGTAGATCACTTTTACACTAACCCTTCCCTATGGGATCGACTTGTACTTACCGCACTAGGATAGACACCTTACACTTGTGGTTGATACGAACAATTCTTCATCCGACCGTTACATTGACGCCTCAAGTTATGAATAGCAGATCATCGAATCATTTTCTTATGAAAACATGTTGTTCGAACAACTTATTTTACCGACACCCAATCATCAATCATTAAATGCATTGTATCATCACAATTTCCATAAAATTTCAATCTAGACATATTTATAAGTCAAAGAACTACTTAAAATTATCTTGAAGTTTACCAACTCAGGTCTCAACTTTTATTAAGTCTTGAGCTATAAAGTTGGAATTTATTATTAAAATAATTTAAGAGTCATACATGTTCATCGTAAGACATAAAATTTTAGAACATCCTGTGATAATATATTTCATCACGTAATTCTTAAAATGCATAGCACCAACTTCATTGATCGAATTTCAAGAAACATAATTGTTCTTTAACTCTTTTAGTCATACCCATAAAATGAGCAACCATTTAAACATATCAATGCTTAAAACTTTTAACACATGAATATTAAGCTCACTATTACACCAAACAAATTTATTGTCTAGGGTAATAGGCTAATTCACAAGTGAAATAAATTAAATTATGGTTCTCATCCCAATATATAACACATTTAGCATATAAATGAAGCATGCTAAATTAAAGGTTGAAAAATATGTCCATACACTTAAATATGCTAATATATGTCGGAAAATGCATTTCACGCATGCATGGAGGGTCTCGATATGCTCCCACGTGCCGGCGTGTAAGACCGCACACGCCGATTGAAGGCCACACACGCTAGTATGGTGTTGCTACGCGCTAGCACGTGCCGATGACTGTCGATGCGTGTGGGCCTCACGCACCGCCGCTGCTCCCGACAGTGCCGGCACATTCATTGCACGCGCCACTACTTCACCATTAAGACTTGCTTCGGTCCGGTCTCGAATGGTTCGATTTCCGTTAGCTTCATTCGGACCGGTTTGGACTGAGTTCAAACCACCTTTGACTTGGTCTTATCCATATGTTTCCAGAAATTACAAACTAGTCCTTAGAAAATGTAAAATTTTCTAAACGAAACCCATAAAATTTCGAAACTTTTTAGATTTGCCCCATAACGTGAGAATTTTTAAAAAATCATATCTCGGTCGTTTCTTGGCCAAAAATATAAATTTTATATTCACAAAATTCTTATTCAACGTACTACAATCTAGTAACAAGATCTCATCAAAATTCATTATATACTGTTCATAAATTCCAGTCAAACAATCAGAATTTTTCAAAGACCGATTTTTACCTTCCAAACGATAAGACCAAAAATTACGAAAATTTCCAGATCAGTTCAACACTTTACAAGGAACACACAATAAAAATGCGGGCTCTAATTCAGCCATTTTTTAAAAAATTAAAAAAATGAAAAATTACGTAAAAACATGCTTTTGAACTGAAACATCAAAGCATTCAAAATATCAAATCGTACAACGTAAGTATTTGACATGTGAACATGCAAAAGAGAATCATAATACACATACAAGAATCCAACACATTGACTCTGATACCAATATTGGAATTTAAAGGTTCATATTATTACTAACCTTTACGGCAAATGAATTAATCGAGCCGGTTGAATTCTAAGCACTTTGTTCCTCACAATCGATAATACAATCACGTTATTTGTACGAATTGCTTTCAATTGTTCACAATTTAAATGCCCTTTTGAGATTGAGTATATGTGTGATATGTATATGAGTATGTAAAGGTGAAAATCGGGAAGAGCGAGAAGATAAAGAGCTTCGTCTCTTATTTTCTCGCGTAGGATGAAAAATGAAAACCCGTTGAATGGTTTTCATATGGAAGTTAATCAAATATAACTTCCTCATCCATATCCACTTCATGGGTGGATAATTATTAAATTAAATAAAAATAATTTAATAACTTTTAATTTTGTATTAAAGTAGTGCCCCGCAAACCGTTAGATATGTTCTATAATCTATGATGTGTAGATTCTTCGGTCTAAAAATATTACGTTGTTGATTAGATTCGCATTTGCTTTCATGCGAGTGCAATTCGCGTTGTTAGCTAATAAATTCGTAAATAATAAAAAAATTTAACAGACTTGCGAATCGTGCGAAAGCGTGACTAGACATGGCCATTTTGTTAAACACTATATGAGTTATTTCAATTTTTCTTATGTTTTGGGTGAGAGTAAAATTGAATTAGACACATTCTATTCATGATTTTTTTTTAAATTTCTTTATTTTTTAGTGATGTTATATAAATAAAAATATAAATAAATAAACGTATTCTTACTAAACCGCTCCCTAAATTGTTGAATTTATATATTCTCGGACATGTATCGTATCGCACTGTCCCCACTCCGCCCGCACATGTGCAACATAGTCTAAAATGCATACATTAGCTCTTAAAAATAATTTTAATAATTATACTCTCTCTCGTCTAATAAATTTATTCCCACTTTTTTTTTTTTTTTTTTTGTCCAAAAAATTATTCTCATTTCATTTTTAGATATAACTCCATCTTATATCTACCACATATTTTCACTTTATAAATAAATGATTAATATTCATTAAAATTTGTACCAAGTAAAGGAAAATAAATTTGTTGGACAGAGTAAATAATTAAATATTTTATGAAAGTGAGTGAACACTAATTGCGAGAGAATGGGATCAAGTACGTAGTACCACGTCGTATCATACTATTGAACTGTTAAGATGTCAATTCTTATGATGTAAAACCTACTACCTAGTTTCTTCTCTTATTATAATATAATTGTATCCGACAAACCAAAAAGTTAATACTTTTATGAAAGTAATACTTGAGTTTCAGTGCATATTTTAAAGGTTAATGAGTAATATACTTTTTCCTAAATTATCCAGATATTCAATAATTTAATTAATAGTGACTTGCATATTCATTTACCCATATATTCACTAATCTTCACTATTTTAATCTGTTTCTTAATATGGGAGTAATTGCTTTATTAGTGCCGCTTATTTTGAATTATATATATATATATATATATATATATATATATATATATATATATATATATATGAGCAGGTTATACTCTAATAATAATACTCCTATATACTAATAGAGATTTTGTTTTTGCTTAGGTGTCGATTTGTGGTGAATTCTCGCTCATGTGTTAATTTTTTGTATTTTCACCGCCACGTCGTTTTTATTAGAGTATTAGCAGGTTTACCTTATAGCTATTCATTCACCTCGCTTTTGTATTTTTGGTTTCATCATGTGCATGGCTTCATGCATACGTCTAGAAGCTTCGATAGCATTAGATAGAGAGTGAGTTTGTTAGTCTCGTTATGAATTCAGTTAGTTTGTTGAGCCAACCGCTTGGCTCTGCTTATATATTGTGTAAAACTCATCTCTGATTCTTTGGGAAATAAAATGAGTTTTTAAATTACATATGAGAGTTTAACATGGTATCGTCTCGAGTCTGGATACGATCATTCTTGTGATTCAAAGGTTGATCTTCTTCCTTTCCCCTTTGCTTTTAGCTTTGCTTTCTGCTTTCTTCGTTTGTTTCAATGGATTCTTCCAACTCTATTCTCGCCAAAAGCCTTCCTTACTCTTACTATTCGTCTTGATCGAAACAACTACATGTTTTGGAGATCTCAAATTCTTGCAACCGTTCGTGCTCATGATTTTGAGCATTTTCTTAACCGCACCTCCTCCGATGTTCTGTCTTTGTTCTCGGTTGATGAAAGTGGTGGTTCTCGGCTAGATTCGGATGCTCGCATTTGGCATCGCAAGGATCAATTTCTCCTCGGCTGGATGTTAAGTTCAATATCGGATTCCATGCTTGGGTATGTGAATAGGTGTAGTCATTCCTATCGGGTATGGAAAGTGTTTGATGATTTGTTTCAGTCCCAATCTAGGGCAAAGGCGATGAACTTAAGATTTCAGCCGCAGACTCTTAAGAAAGGCAACTCCTCTATTGATGAATATATTCTCCGCATTCGCAATATCACCGATGCTTTGCATGCTTTCTTTGGACAAATAATCGGTGATGATGATATTGTTATGCATATGTTGGGAGGTTTGGGTTCGAATATGATGCTTTGTAGTAGTAAATCTCACTACTAGATCTCTGATCCTCTCTCTCTTACAGAGGTTCAATCTATTTTGCACACTCATGAGATGAGACTTCTTCAAGCTTCGCTACTCAACACTCATGCCTCTTCAGGATTCTTCTAATCCTTCTCGCTAATGTGGTCACCAAGGATTCTAAGTCAACTTCGGGTAACAAGTCTAAGCCTAAATCAAAGTTCTACAATAAGAATAAGGTGTTTTGTCGGCTTTGTGGTAAGAACTTTCATGTTGCTTCTAAGTGTTACAAGAGGTTTGATAAGAATTTCCTAGGCATTGATCACAACACCGGTTCTTCCAATGTGTCCGGTGGATCTCCTCCTCGGGCTCCTCCCAATAGCTATCGTGCTAATTTCATTCATCCTTCTTCTAATTCATCTCATGCTTTCTCCTATCATACCGACTCGCCTCCTAGACATTCTTCTTCACCTCCTTCCACAGTCTTGATCGGTTTGTGGACGGTGGTGCCACTCATCATGTCACATCTTCTCTTGAAATCTCCAAGTTCAAGCACCTTACAAAGGTAATTCTTCTCTTGTTGTTGGTAATGGATTTATCAAGCTCCTATTTTACATACTTTGGACATATGAATTTGACCGACTACAACATGATAGATCTTTGCTCTTGAAAGATGTTTTGCATGTGCACGATATTACTAAAAACTTGATTAGCATTTCTAAATTTCTTCATGATAACAATGCAATTATTGAAGTTTCATGCTACTTCCTGTTTTGTTAAGGATCGAGCACCAATCAAATCCTTTTGAAAGGGGTGCTTAAGGATGGTCTATATCAAATTGATGTTGCCGCTCTTGGCAAGAGGAGTACCGCCACTTCTTCATCGTCTGTTCTACTTCTTGTAATTTTGTTACCGCCACCACCGATTGTTCTAATAAGGCTGGCATTTGGCATCTTAGACTTGGTCATCCATGTAATAATACTCTTTGTCTTGTTTTGAAGCAATTGAAAGTCTCTACATTGGCAAGAATAATTTCCGTGAAGCTTGTAAACTTGGCAAGATGCATCGAGTTCTTTTAAGTCTATTACTTCTCATGCTCTCTCTTCTTTTCGGTTAGTGCATGCTAATGTATGGGGTCTGCCTCTCATATATCTACCGAGGGATTTAAATACTATTTGACTATTGTTGATGAGTGTACTAGATATACTTGGATTTATCCTCTTAAGCTAAAGTCGATGTTGCTTTGTTATTGTTCCTCAATTCATAAGCATGATAGAAAGACAGTTTTCTACTAAAATCAAAGCTTTTCAATCGGATATGGGAGGAGAATTTATATCTTTGCGGAATTACTTCAAGGAACTTGGCATTATTATTAGATATTCTTGTCCTCATACTCATCAACAAAATGGTCTTGTTGAGAGGAAGCATCAACATGTTATCGAAATTGGTTTGTCTCTACTTGCTCAGTCTCATTTACCTATGAAATTTTGGTGGGATGCCTTTCATACTTGCTGTTTTTCTCATTAATGTACTTCCCACTCCCCGTGCTTGATAATATGACTCCATTTCGA
The DNA here is from genome assembly GCA_030762865.1 of Paraleonurus japonicus. Classification (NCBI taxonomy): domain Eukaryota; kingdom Viridiplantae; phylum Streptophyta; class Magnoliopsida; order Lamiales; family Lamiaceae; genus Paraleonurus; species Paraleonurus japonicus. The sequence continues at coordinate 18,398,367 of CM061061.1, read as the reverse complement.
AACTCTTTAATAAGATGCCTGATTATTCTTTGCTCAAAGTGTTTGGATGTGCATGTTTTCCTTTCTTAAGACCGTATAATAATGCTAAATTGCGGTTTAGATCTTCTAAGTGTGTTTTTATTGGCTATAGTTCTATGCATTCTCGGTTATAGGTGTCTGCATTCTTCGGGAAGAGTATATATTGCTAAAATCTGAGTTTAATGAGTTTGAATTTCCATATCTTAATTCTTCTCAAGTTTCGCCCCTTCTTCAATCCCTTCTCATGTTACATTTACACAAATTCTCGACTTTTCTACTTGCTCCATTGCATCTATCTTCTCCTTCACCTTCTAAATCTCTCTCCGTAAATCAGAATTCACATAGTCCCTCTTTTCCTTCTACTTACTCTCCACTTCATGATTCCGATACTACCACTACTTCTTCTTCTCAATTTTCTTCTTCTCATTCTTCCAAATCGGCAAGCTGTGATCAGTCTCCCGCCTTGTAGTTGCTTTACCACCTATATTACCTAATCATCCTATGATCACTAGATCCAAAGCAGGTATATTCAAGCTAAAGTCATTTGTTTCTTCTACCATTTCTTCTATTCCGAACCTGATAGTGTTGCTCAAGCCTTGGAAAGTCTGAGTGGAAGCAAGCAATGGAAGTCGAATATAGTGCTTTAATCAAGAACAATACTTGGGAACTTGTTCCTTTTCTCGATCACATGAATCGATTACAACTAAATAGGTGTTTAGGGTGAAGTATAAGGCTGATGGTTCAGTGGAGAGGTATAAAGCAAGGTTGGTTGCTCGAGGTTTTCAACGAGAATGCGGGGGTGGATTATTTTCATACATTCTCTCCAGTCATTAAACCTCTCACTCTAAGGGTTGTGTTTACTATCAGTAGCCTACCAAAGGTTGGAGGATACAACAAGTTGACATTAATAATGCCTTTCTCAATGGCACATTAAAGGAGACTGCTTTTCATTCAAAGAAATGTAAGGTTTTCAAGACAAGTCCAAACCTCATCATGTTTGTAAACTGGTTAAAGCTCTTTATGGCCTCAAACAGCACCAAAGGCCAGTATGATACTCTTAAGGATTTCTTGATTTCCTCTGGTTTTGAGCATTCCAAATCAGATCACCGTCTATTTCATAAACTCAAAAATGGAAGCATGTTATTGATCTTGGTCTATGTTGATGATATTTTGATAATCGGTGATGACAATAGGGCTATTTCTCACGATTACCACTCTTCATCAAAAGTTTTCACTCAAACATTTAGGGAGGTTAACTATTTTCTTGGTATAGAAGCTCATTGGCGAAATGATATCAAGTTATCTCGGTCTAAGTATGTCAAAGAACTTCTTGCCAAAACTAATCTATCTTCTTGCAATTCTTGCTCCACACCTTCATGTCCTAGTATCAAACTTTCCAAAATGACAAACCCTCTATTTACTCAACCATCACTTTACCGAAGCATTGTTGGAGCTCTTCAATATCTCACTTTGACCAGACACGACATTGCCTTGATGTTAATAAACTTAGTCGATTTCTTGCTTATCCAACTCTCAATCATTGGAATGCTTGTAAACGGGTTCTACGTTACTTGAAAGGTACACTTTATTACGGTTTACATTTTACTCCTGCATTTCGATTTTCAATTATATGGTTATGCCTTGATGCCGACTTTGCTTCAAGTCTTGATGATAGAAAGAGTACTACAAAGTTATATTGTTATGTTTGGTAATAACTTGCTATCTTGGTGTTCAAAGAAGCAATCTGTTGTAGCTCGTAGCGAAGCAGTAGTCCGAGATCTCTTGCAGCAGCCCACAACAGATTTAGTTTGGATCACCTCTCTTTTCTCTGAGCTTCGATTACCTCTTCGAAAGCCTTTGCTCTATTGTGGTGTGATAATCAAGGAGCTATCAAGTTAGCATTTAGTCCAGCGTTTCATTCACGAACAAAACATATAGAGATCAATGTCCACTACTTGAGGGAGAAGGTTCAAGCACAAGAGCTTGATGTTAGATATGTTGCAACCGAAGATCAACCACTGATGTCTTCACTAAATCATTGTCCATTTGCTCGTTTTAGTTCATTATGCTCACGTCTTGGGTTGTTCTTAAAGGATAGTCCATAGCCAAGCGGAGCATATTAGAGTATTAGCAGGTTTACCTTATAGCTATTCATTCACCTGCTTTTGTATTTTTGGTTTCATCATGTGCATGGCTTCATGCATACGTCTAGAAGCTTACGATAGCATTAGATAGAGTGAGTTTGTTAGTCTGTTATGAATTCGCTTAGTTTGTTGAGCCAACCGCTTGGCTCGCTTATATATTGTGTAAAACTCATCTCTGATTCTTTGGGAAATAAAATGAGTTTTTAAATTACATATGAGAGTTTAACAGTTTTATTGTGAAGTGTCAATTTGTGATGAGTTTTGCTTATGTGTCAATTTTCTTTAAATTTTAAAAAAATATTCATAAAGGTTTGAACATAGCACCTCCCACATAATTATTATAATGCTTACCAACTAAACCAATTTATACATACTTATATGTTGTGAAAACTATTTTATTTAATTTCAATCTATAAAAGTGTATTAGATATTTTCTTTGAGAAAGTTCAATATTCATGAAATACTAATTGTAAATATTTCAAATAAGTGAATCTCATTATATATTAATATGGGGTTTATAATATTTATGTGTATATTTTTGTGAGTTAAGATGATGTGTCATTTGATTGGAGTAGTTTTTCGGTAAGTATTATTAAGACCAATCAACAAAATATCGAACCCATGGGAAAAAGTATGCACATGAGACCACTAGAAATATGAGTTCTTAGTGACTATTGATGCAACAAGGGATGACACTAAAACTACCAAACACTTGCAAAATATAAACAACAACAAGCAAACAAATGATCGAACACTAAGAATGCGATGACAAAAACAACAATAAATGGTGGGATAGAGGTGCTAGGATTAACATCCATCAATTAATCATCAATCAACAAGCTACAATTGAATCAAATTGCAAATCAACTAAGATAGAAAGCATAAACCATTATGAAATTAATCACTCCATTAAAATCACAATACCTAATGTGAGTATTCTTAGTCTTTCCCATCTCTCAATGTAGAAATCTCCAATTCATACAATCATGCAAAATTGAAACTCGATCAACACCTAATCACGTTAACTCAACTCTCGCCTATTGCTAGGGTGATCAACCATTAATCAAAAGAGACAATTTTACACAAAGCACAATGAAGAATCACAATTAGGAAACAAACTAATGTGAGTATCCTTAGTGCAACTAATCTCTCGATTTGAAGCACCCAATCCACACATTCATACACAATTATCACCCGATTAATCCCGATCACGTTAGCGCAACTCTCGTCTATAGCTAGGGTGATCAAACACTAATCTAAAGAGATAATTATGCATGAAGCACAAATGAGAATCACAATTAGTAAGCAATCTACTCAATTGATCTCCAATCATCAACAATTATAGCATCATCAATCAATTCATCATCAATTTCAATTAACCCAAGCACAAAGAGTTAGCCCATGGTACCACAAACAATACCCATGGGAAGAAGATAGAATTGATCAAACACAAAGCAAATCACAACAATTAAGAAATTAAAGAGACAAAGAGGAAAAACATCACCAAATGATCTTCAATCAACAAAAATAGGAATGCTTGAGTCTTCAACACCAATCTCCAAATGAATTACAAGCTTGAATTGAATGGAACACAAGATCAAATGCTAATCTATGGCTAATCTACCAACATCAATTGAAATCTAAGTCTAATTCTAACTTCTACTCTAACTACAAGGAAGAAATTTGGCTTGGGGCTCGAGAAATCGCCCCAAACCGCTACTAACTGCTATTATGAATTCTCCTTCCTGTTCGCTCTGCTTCTCCCCTTTAAATACGAAAATTCTGGAAAAGCGCCCTCGAGGCTTCGCTTTTGTCCCATCCCTCGACTCGTGGTTCAGCCCTCGAGTCGAGGCACTTGCTTTTCTTCTGATTTTGGTCTTTTCTGCATATCCCTCGACTCGAGGCTCTTGTCCCTCGACTGCAGCTCGAGTCAGGCACTTTTCTCGCGCGGGGCTTCGGCCCCGACCCCGTTTTCATCCGATATGTCCGTTTCTTCATTCTAAGTCCAATGGTACTCTCGGATTGGCAAAATTCTACCGAATTACCTGCAAAACGGACGAAAAACATCAAAATCTCACAAATAATACTTTTTAAGCAAAAGAGTGATACTTTACACTTTTAAGCACAAAAACTAACACTCTAGCTCACTTTTTGCACTAAAATAGGCCCTAAAAATATGCATCAATTCACTCCAATCATACCCCCAAACTTGAAGTGTTGCTCGTCCTCGAGCAACGTAGAAACTAAGAACAAAGGAGTGAATTGGTTGCAATTATGTCACATGGCACTATAGAAGAAGTATAAGACAATCGAACTCATCAATGAACATAAATATCAATGCAACTATCCACTAGCAATCAAGATGAATCATGCTCAAACAGATGCTCAATCAAACACTTAACACATTGCTCCTTCCATGGAGTGTTTCACTCTTCACTAAAGTGTATAAGGATAGAAAGCACTCAATTATCAAATTCACAAATAAGTACACCATATGCTTGCCAAAAGACTTAATCTCAATCAAAATCACTTGTGGTTAATCAAGAATCAAAGAGGTCTTTCTCTTAGGTTGCAATGTAGGCTCTTTGGAAAGGTGGGATGAATTTGGATAAGAGTGACTAAGTAGTAGAGACTTGAATGTAAGCTAATCAATACAAAACACATCTCTTCTCTTTTCATCAAGCACACTCTTCCTTTTGAACTTCAATGACCAATCCACCATTCACTTGAGCTTTCTTTCTTTAAGCTCACAAATTGAATCTTTCTTTTTTTATTCACTTCATATTTTTCTTCACAATTCAATTTTTCTTCTCAACCTTTCTTCTTCTCTTTCAAGCATCATCACTTAGCAAATTATTCCCACCGCACTTAGCACTCAAATCACCATTATTATTAGCCAACAAATCAAGCTCTACTAAATATAGGACAATAAGGCTCATAAAAAATAGGCAAATAGTTTTAATTTCACTTGGTTTGCCAAAGAATTTGGAAAATAAGGCTCAACATGGCTCACTAAGGAAATAAAATGTGTTTGGTGGGAAAAATTTGGCAAAGTGACTCATCATTCCAAACATGGCCTCTTATCATTTTCAAGACATCACACAAAGATCAATATCAACAAGTCTAGTGGCAAGTTCTAGCATACAAATCATGAATGATGCACTCACAAAGAAATCAATCAACCGTATAAGATGCACGATTATTAAGGCACAAAAGCTCATGGGCTTCAATTGAGCAATGAATTAAGCATCATCAATCACATTCATCTTTACACAATTAATCAAGAATGCTAGCTTCAAGCTACACATCAACTCATGATCAAATCAAAATCCAATTAGTCTTGCAAATCAAACACAAGTGTTCATGTACATAATCTCAAGCACACTCACTCTATCAAGAATGATACTAAAAGATATGCAACTAAATCCACAATTAAGCTCAAAATCAAAATTTGCTCAAAATATACAAGGAAACCAAGACACAATTATAGCATCATCATCAATAAGAAATAAACTCATCCATCCTCAAAATCATAGAAGAGCACAAAAGATAGGCAAAGAAAGAAAAACACCTCCCCCAAACTTAGACAAGTCTAAGTTTGAAAGGAAGTGTTGTACCATAAAGCCATTAAACTCCATCTTCCTTCAAACATGTAGGGCTCATCATGCTTTTATGCACTTTCCACTTGATCTTGCATTTCCTTGCAATTTCGATCTCCTTCCCAATTCATCTAGCAAGTGTACCTACAATTGAGCACAAGAATCATCAAATCATCACCACTAAGAGATGCACGTAAACAATAACGATCAACACCCCCAAACTTGAATGATAGCATAAAATTCAAAGTTTGGAATGAGAGTGATAAAAATACATGCAACTCCTAATGGTATCAACATTAAGCTCAATAATCCAAATAAGCTCCATAGCAAAATATGCAATTCAACCTCCTAGAGCATGAGCAAATAAATCCCCAAGCCAATTCTCCCAAAAACGAAACAAAAATACAAAGCTACCAAAAAGCACACAAAAGAAATAAAAAGGATGGGTTGTCTCCCATCAAGCGTTATTTTTATTGTCCAATGCTGGACTTATTCTTTCACTTCCATCTTCCTTCATCGGAATGGCCAAGGATAGCGGTCCTCCTTGCCATTGTATCTCAACCTTTGTGCTTCAAAATCATGGAGGCAAATATGTAGGAGAGACCCATCATCCACATCCTTGCATTTTATTGGTGGTTGTCCTCCTTTCTTTCTCACCAACAACCCCCTCCATTTCTTTTCTCCTAGGATGCCCAAGCACTTCTTCAATTCTTTCTTATAATCAAAATTTTCAAGAGGCAAAATCAAATCATTAGAAGCATCAATATCAATATAAGTACAAATTGAAGAGTTTGAAGGTGTAGAAATGTTCATTTCAATCTTCAAAGCTTCATTGGTTACTTCTAGATTTCCCTTCTCATTATAGCTCATGTCCATCCATGGACATTCCTCTTCCTCACTTTTGACAAAGAAATTTTCTACTTCATCCTCATTGCTTGGACCCTTTTCTACTTCATCTCTTTCACTTTCTTCCTCCCCTTCTTCTTCTTGATCCTCCATGATTGTCAAGTTCTTTACTTGGAGTAGAAAATTTTTGAGTTGACATTTTATAAACATAGAATGAACTTCATTGATCTCCATGTTCCCTCTATCCATGAATTAACCTTTTCTTAGGTCTCATACATTTCTTCGTACAAGGGAAGCATTTGATCACATCTAGCATCATCTTCCTCAAATTTTTCCAACATAAATCCAAGCATCTCTAACAATATGGCTCTCATATCTTGGAGTCTCCATTCTTCAAATTGAGGAGAAGCTTGTGGCAATGAATGATCAAACTCATGGCTTCTCCTATCACCATAGTAATCACCTCCTTCCAATGCTCCTTGACACTCAAATCCAAGACATGGATCAAATGTTTGATCATAAGGCTCATAGTATGGGAACATCTCTTGAGGTGGGGGAGAAATTTCATCACATATCCAATCTTCATAATTGGAAGGAACTTGTTGCAATTGAGAATTATCTTCATAGTTCCTCCAATCATCATAGCCAACTCCATCAAAGTGTGGAGAATACACCCTACTATCTTGATAATACTCTTGTTTCCACAAGTATGAGTTGTATCCTTCCATCTAGACAAAATATCAAAGTGTCAAATTCAAACAAAAATAACAAAACAAACAAGAACACAAAGGCAACAAGTAGTCACTTCAACAAATTCCTAAGTCTCACTTAAGGCGCAAAAACTAATGCCCCGGCAGCGGCGCCATTTGATTGGAGTAGTTTTCGGGTAAGTGTTATTAAGACCAATCAACAAAATATCGAACCCATGGGAAAAAGTATGCACATGAGACCCTAGAAATATGAGTTCTTAGTGACTATTGATGCAACAAGGGATGACACTAAAACTACCAAACACTTGCAAAATATAAACAACAACAAGCAAACAAATGATCGAACACTAAGAATGCGATAACAAAAACAACAATAAATGGTGGAATAGAGGTGCTAGGATTAACATCCATCAATTAATCATCAATCAACAAGCTACAATTGAATCAAATTGCAAATCAACTAAGATAGAAAGCATAAACCATCATGAAATTAATCACTCCATTAAAATCACAATACCTAATGTGAGTATTCTTAGTCTTTCCCATCTCTCAATGTAGAAATCCCCAATTCATACAATCATGCAAAATTGAAACTCGATCAACACCTAATCACGTTAGCTCAACTCTCGCCTATTGCTAGGGTGATCAACCATTAATCAAAAGAGACAATTTTACACAAAGCACAATGAAGAATCACAATTAGGAAACAAACTAATGTGAGTATCCTTAGTGCAACTAATCTCTCGATTTCAAGCACTCAATCCACACATTCATACACAATTATCACCCGATTAATCCCGGATCACATTAGCGCAACTCTCGTCTATAGCTAGGGTGATCAAACACTAATCTAAAGAGATAATTATGCATGAAGCACAAATGAGAATCACAATTAGTAAGCAATCTACTCAATTGATCTCCAATCATCAACAATTATAGCATCATCAATCAATTCATCATCAATTTCAATTAACCCAAGCACAAAAGAGTTAGCTCATGGTACCACAAACAATACCCATGGGAAGAAGATAGAATTGATCAAACAAAAAGCAAATCACAACAATTAAGAAATTAAAGAGACAAAAGAGGAAAAACATCACCAAATGATCTTCAATCAACAAAAATAGGAATGCTTGAGTCTTCAACACCAATCTCCAAATGAATTACAAGCTTGAATTGAATGGAACACAAGATCAAATGCTAATCTATGGCTAATCTACCAATATCAATTGAAATCTAAGTCTAATTCTAACTTCTACTCTAACTACAAGGAAGAAATTTGGCTTGGGGCACGAGAAATCGCCCCAAAACCGCTACTAACTGCTATTATGAATTCTCCTTCCCGTTTACGCTCTGCTTCTCCCCTTTAAATACGAAAATTCTGAAAGCTGCCCCCTCGAGTCGAGGGTCGTGCCTCGACTCGAGGCTTCGCTTTTGTCCCATCCTCGACTCGAGGTTCAGCCCTCGAGTCGAGGCACTTGCTTTTCTTCTGATTTTGGTCCTTTCGCATATCCCTCGACTCGAGGCTCTTGTCCCTCGACCGAGCTCGAGTCCGTGGCACTTTTCTCGCGCGGGGCTTCACCCGACCGTTTTCATCCGATATGTCCGTTTCTTCATTCTAAGTCCAATGGTACTCTCGGATTGACAAAATTCCACAGAATTACTGCAAAAGCAGACGAAAAATATCAAAATCTCACAAATAATAATTTTTAAGCAAAAGAGTGATACTTTACACTTTTAAGCACAAAAACTAACACTCTAGCTCACTTTTTGCACTAAAATAGGCCCTAAAAATATGCATCAATTCACTCCAATCATCATTGAATTAAAAAAATAATTTATATATGTGATTATGAGTCAATATTAATAATATAAAGAGTTGTATATTAGTAATGACTATGTGTCAATGTATAATTAGTCACCTATACAATTGTATTAACATATTGAGTAAAATTATTAAAAAAATAACCAACTCAATTAATTTATTTTATTTCATCCTAATAAATATATGTATACATATAAAATCATATATGATATTTATTGTAAATATACTATATATACTATTCTAATATATATGCATGCATCGATTTTATAAGATTTTTTTCTATTAATCGTCTTTTTTATTAATTGTAAAATAAAATTGAAATAAATTTTATAGTAAATTTTTACATGATTATAATAATTCTAATACCTAGCATGAATTATTATACAATTAATATTACCATTACTTAAATTTAATATTATAATTACATAAAATTTTATACATATATACTATTTTAATATATATATATATATATTATTTGGTGAAAAATATTATTTGCATACTATATTATATTATAAAATTTATTTAACGAACATATTGTGTAATATAAGGGAACTCATCTAGTATTTTTATAAATTAAACTTAAAATAAATTATTGTGCGGGCAATGTCATATCGGATAGAATGTGACACGAATTCAAATTACATACATATGCCTTATTTACTAACCCATTAATCTTATCAACGACAATATCTGCTCCACTACCTAGCTATGACCCAAAGGTCATGGGTTCAAATCACACTTTGTCGATAAAAAAATAAATAAATGACAATATCTTATGTGAATAAGTTTCATGAAACTTATTTTATGGAGCGGGTTAGAAAAGAATGGATCGGGTTAACCTTTAAAAAAGGGTCAAATAAATAACTATTTTGAACGTTCGATTTTCAATTCCTTCACATCCAACGTTTCCTGTTCATCGATATCCCTCCTTTTCTTATTTCCGTGCCCAGGATTTTCTTCCTAATCTTTCGAATTTCTTCTTCGATTTCACGGTGTTCATAGTGGTTCGGAGTTTGGTCGAATCGATCCACGTTTATTGGCTTAAGAGGTAAGAGTTTTTTTCAATTTCTTCTTCAATTTCAGTTGATTTTTGTTGTTATTGTAATTTTCTCGAGCGATTCTCTTTTAAATCGCTCTTCTTCAACCTACGTGCAATGGATTCATTTACATTGCGGGTATTCATTATTTGGAGTTATAATCCAGATGTTAGCATTTTTGAGAATCCAATTCTTGGTTCTCGGAACTATAATGGTATTACTGATGGTGATTTATCTCGATTCTTATACAATTACAATTTTGTAAAAGCTCTGCCGGAAATTTAGATTTAGTCTGGCTTGACGATACAATAGAGGTCCAAATTTCACAAATACGGGTGAAATTGAAACATCACGATAGCTAATAATGTAGTTTAAGAAATCATACTAATTGATAGAGATGGATCTAGGATATTGCACACATCGAGGTGAACTCTTGTAAATTAAGTAAAATTACGTAGATAGAAAGTGATTTTTCGTTTAATGATTTCAAATCCAACGCACCCCTGAATTCCTTCCTGCTAATAATCAACAATCAAACAAAGTTAGGGCAAGTATATGCTTAGATCAAATCAGAAGAAATTATTACATTTCCTAGAATTCCCTTCAAAGAAAATGTTTCATACATTAAAGCAACATACTTGTGCCGGTATAAGGAGGGCTCTCCGCCTTAATGCAGTTAAAATACAGCTACGTTAAGCTTAGTGAGTTTAAGAGAATCGTATAATTTATACATGTTTGCTCTATCATAAATTTAGATTTAGTCGATGGCCTGATGTAGATAGGTTAGAAACATCAGATCGACAAACTACCCTTGCTTCTATCACACGTACACATAGCCACTATGATTGCTTTTAATCCGAGTTTAAGAATTCCCTGTGGCAGGAGTTTGAAAAATTATTTGTGTGATGCTTCTTTACCCGCGAGTAAAGCGAGAATCGATTTAAGAGTATTATGTTTTTCATGTTTTAGAAGTAAGCAAAATTATTCCCATGGATGTGTATTTTCATATAAATTATTCAACTCGGTGATTTTTGTATATGAATAAAACTGACTAATTAGGTGATGTATACTTGGGAGATAGAAATTACATAGATGTTCAATTCAAATGGCAAACTAAGAATGATGATAATGACGTGGTGTGCATGATGCACCACATGAAAACACTTTTAGTGGCAAGCCTTATGCATTCTCGGATATAACAAAGGTACAATATTAATACATTAGTTTAGTAAATTTGTTGAAGCTTAAGTACTTATAATTGTGATTGTTAATTTTATTTTCATGTTCTCTCCATTTGACTTTTATTAGAGGCAGAAATTGGTTATGTTCTTATTCTTTTAAATTACAACGAAATAAGACATGAGGTGATTCAAAGTCTATGAATTCTCTGAGAAGCTTGAATTGATAAGGACCACTATTGAGAAAAGAGACATCTTGTTTTGAAAGTTGTAGAAGAAAAGAAGAAAGTTGCATGAAAAATTAAAGAAACTTGAAATCGATGATTTGGGAAGAGGGAAAAGAAAATTGGGTTGATATGTGTTTCAAACATTATTGCATATTTTTACAATGGAAAATTTTTTATAAAGCTGTAAGTATTATCACTTAGTTTTAGAAATGATATCATTGTATATAATGTTATGGTTTCGAACTTGTTTGTGTAATGGTATCGTGGATTATTATTATGGTATCGGTTTGCTTTTCTCATGGTATTAGCGGATGATTGTTATGGTATTAATTTGTTTGTGTAATGGTATCGAGATGATTTTTTTATGGTATTAGTTTGCTTTTCTCATGGTATTAGCATATGATTGTTATGGTATCGGTTTGTTTATGTAATGGTACCGGATGATTTTCTTATGGTACCAGTTTGCTTTTCTCATGGTATCGAGTAGATGATTGTTATGGTATCAGTTTGTCATGTAATGGTATTAAATGATTTTTCTTATGGTATCGGTTTGCTTATGTAATGGTATCATGGATGATTGTTATAGTATCACTTGCTTGTGTAATGGTATCGATAAATTATTGTTATGGTATGAGTCGATCCGAATATTTGTTAAGTGATATTTAAAGCATGCATTTTTAGATCAACTATGCATAAGTCATTGCATTCATGCCATAATCTCAGATACTCATTTAAAGTCTCCATAAACACAATTTCTTTAGAGTATCAATGGGAACCTAATTACTTAAAATTAAATACAAAATCAAGAATAACTTGGTAGTATTTTCACATATAAAATATATTTAAAACTCTTGAAGAATCAATGCACTTAATGAAATGGTATCATTTGTGTATATATTATGGTATTAGTTTGTTTGTGTAATGGTATCGGTGATGGAGGATATGGTATTAGATGATAGATTATTTGATACCAACAACAAAAATTAATTACAAAATACTGATAAACAACTTGATAATATTTTCACACATAAAATATATTTAAACACTTGAAGTATCAACGCACTTAATGATTACACTTGAAGTATCAACTTGGAAAAGTAAACAAAAGTTGCAATCACCAACTAAATTAAATGTGGATTCATTGGTTTTGAAAGAAATTCTAAAGGCGATGATGATTTCGATAAACTTACTAGCTTTTTTTTGTTAAAATAATTTTTTATTCTTTGACTAACTCCTTCCTTTGTTTTTGCAGGTTTGAATCTAACACAATCTTGGATGTCTTTGACTACTGAAATCTTTGCGTTCCAACCCGTTCTATGGATTTGATGGCATTTATAACTTTGAATCTTTAATGTAACTTTGTTCAAGAATTTTCCTTGCGGTGCTCACTTCCTTCACTTCAAGATCAGTTGAGATATTTCTGCTCATATCCATTTTTGCAAGGGATTGCACTAACGATTTCTTGCCTCGCATTTCTTGTCACGATTTTTGTCCCAAACCTATTAATTTTGCAATCTTTGTCCATCTTTTTAGAATGTAAGCCTCGAGTATTTGTTGGATAGAATTTACGTTTATGATCCTCAAGCTATGATAGCACAACATCCATTTTCCTCAAACATCATGCACCGCATTGGATTAGCTTCAAGTGACAATCATGTACCACTCTTTGCTTCCTTCACTACCCGTTAATTCAACATCGTACACTAATGTGCTACTTTGAAAATATCTCTTGTATTAACAATGATATAAGTAAGCAGAATGCACTTGATGAATTCCTTTTGATTTTCTAAAGATTTGATTTTATATACCGCATTGCATGTTTTATCGATCCTCTCTTTTCTAAGAAAGTGTCGGGTTTTGTCCTTGAGCAGTTGAATTCATCTTCTTCTTTTGTCCTACTCAATTGTTGATTGTATCTTTGAATGTAAAATTCAGTTAAATTTGTGTCCTTTCTAGCTTTGAAACTAATTGAATGGTTTGTGCTCTCACTTCGTTGTGATGATTTTATTCCAGTGAGAAATACTTCTTGTTCAATGCCATGCACCATTTTTTCTTTTTAATCCATACAATCTTGTAGACGAGGGTTGTCTTGAAGATCATATTTTTCAATCATGGCATTTTCAACAATCCACGAAATTCAGTTCATCAACCCACTCGAGACAAGCATCTATTAAATGCATCCTTGCACAATTTTGAGTTTTTAATCCGTAAAGGTGCAATCTGCGTTACGATGAAGGTGTCGAGACACAATCTATGTCTTGTCTGGAAAAATCTGTATTTTTATAAATTAAATATTAAAACTACAACATTGTAACTATAAGAAACTTTCAATATTAAAGAATGTAATACATACCTTCTCTCTATTCCATTTGCAATTGTCAAATCTTGAGTGTGGAATATTGTTATAGGATATTTGTCTCCCATTGATTTTGAATTCATTGAAACAATCACTCGAAATGTTTCTATTTTCTAAATCGGAAATGAAAGCACATCCAAACATGACATTTTCCAATGGTTATTGATGCCGAAACAAATGGTGCACATATGAGGTTATACTTATTTGTTCTACACTACCACATCTCCATATCTGTGTAATCATCTTTCATAAGAGAGTCTCTCCAAAAATATATTGAAGAGTGTATTGCTTTATCATCATTTCATTCTCGTGCAGCAGAAGAATTATGGATTAGGAATTTTCGGTTTGGATCATATTCACAAATGTTGCTTCCATCTTCATTCGAGTTACAAAGTTTACATGTTCCTTCAAAGTGTGACCTAAGTTTTCTTCCCCTACATCATCCGGCATGTAATGGTATGATTGATTGCTTTCATTCAATGACAAAATATCTGCTCAATAGCTTCGCTTCTCATTTGTGATATATATACCTGCTTGAGCGGTGATAATGGCTCCATTATGTTCTTGTCGGTGGATGATTATGTGATATTTCATGCTTTAGAACTTCATAAACACCTCTTTCATCAATTTAACACTCATCAATGCTTTGCAATCCGTCCTTGTAATACCAACCCTTCTTTCCTTGGAGAAATTGATGTTTTCTCATTCCAACACAAGAGCAAACAAACAATTTTGCTAATGCAACTCTAGTGCTCAGTATCTTGTAGTTGCTTTGTACACTAAATTCTCTTTCTAGGAGCATGTTGTGACAGTACAACTCATTACATCTCCTGAAGTGTGACTCTTGTCATCCCAAGTAAACTACTATTCACATCTTCAGATTGAGCATTATAATATGTTTAAATATGATGTTATTTCGCATATTAGCTGATACCATAATGTTTATCAAGCGATGTCATAATAAAATACTTTGATACTATAACAAAAATACATTTATATCATTACACAAATAACCGATGATAGCATAACATTTATTAAATGATACCATATCAATAACTTTCAATGATACCATAACAAAGTACGATGATACCATAAAGTATATACATTGATATCATTACACAACTTTGGATTACAATAAATTGATGGATCTTCATGAATGCAAGCATATATTACAATTGATCTCGTGACCACATCGGGTGGCTCTTGAATTACAAGTACTCATGGGAGTATATTGTATTGTACATATATAGATCAAGAATAGACACATGACAACCAATCCACATTAGTTTTTTCAACTGTCTTGACAAATTATAACATATGGAGTGTAGGGTAGTAACTTAAATAAGTGATTTAATATAGAAGACGTAAATTGCTAAAGAGTGCTAGAGCTTAAATAAACAAACCTTACAGATTCAATCCACAAATTGAAATTTTATACCTAAAATTATAATAACGATAATATTTTCAAGGCAAAAGCTCAACAAAATATACTTTTAGAATCCATACCTTCATCTGCAATTTCATCAATTTGTTCAAACGTTTCAATTTTATCATCTTCATCTTCTTCTATTTCTTTACCTTGTCTAACTATTGCATTGTAATCAATAATTTCGATGTCTAGAAAATAAAATTCATCAAGATAGACTACTAGTAAACTCGATCTTCAAGTTGTAGCTATATGAAAATCTACCAAAATCAAATTCAGTATACTTGTGATATATCTACTTGATTCATAATTAGAAGGTTACGTAGACGTTATTAACAAAAACTTAATTGCGAGATTCATCCATAGAGTTCCTTAATTTTTTTATACGAATTCAAGCTTGAAATCGTCAAAAGCTCCTGAAGTTGAAATTGCATCGAATCTCATCTAAAATCGTTTGAAACCCGATGGAATCGCACCGGAATTGCGCCGAGAATGTGTTGAGATTGCGCTGCCCTATTTTCTGCGCCAATTTTCCCAATTAATTTTTTAGTTTTTTATTTTGTTTATTTTTTTATTTAGATTTTGTGGGTAGGGTTAATGTGTTAGGTTTAATGGGCGGGGTAGTGGGTCAAATCAAGTTTCATGGTATGAAACTTATCTACAGAGACCAACTCCTTATGAAAATCTTATTTCGAGTCAATTGTTAAGTTTTTAAAATTCAGCCTTTTGTACATCATTCATGGTGCAATAAGATATAGAGACGGTCGTCTTTGGTATATGGGCCACAAATTTCAATAAAAGTTAGTGTCATGTTTCATCATACACTGTAATATTGTTTAAATGAAGAAGTCAACATAACATACTCATGGATTGTTTATATAAACTAATATTATTTGCTTACATTACCTAGCACGTTATTATACACTTCTAATACTAAGTAGTTCAAGTGAAAAATACAACAAAAACCTATTTTTATTATACTAATTGGTTATATTAACTATCACGTTTAGTTATACACCATTAATACTCTTTGTTGGCCCAATTCGAGACGAGTGCACAAATTTTAGATTCATGCACTGGTGCATACGAGACATGGTAATTTTAAGTAACACTTGGATGCACCACGTGCAATCGACACACAGACGAAAACACTAATCATGTTCAACGAAAATAACTAATTCCTTTGTCCCATACTCGTGACATTTATTGTTTGACACAAGTTTTAATATAAGAGTTATTTGATAATATAAATTATTTTTTATGGGAGTAGGGTAGTCTTTTCAACTTTAATAAGAGAGTTCTTTAATAGTATTAAATTGGGTTAGTGTGGAAAAAATAGTGACATATAGTGTAATATTGCAGTGTTTGAGGGTGATAGTTAAAAACGCAAAAGCTATTTTATTACCATTTAAAACAAGTATGAGACGGACCTTTTTTATAAATGTCACAACAAGTATGAGACGGAGGGAGTAATATTTGTTATATATATATATTTATATATGGCAAAAATTTGTATGAGACGATCTCATGCATGCGACTGGGTCATTTTTTAATAAATTGTTATCATTTTTTAAAAAAAGTGATACAAATTAGTATAAAAGTGATAACAATTTATAAAAAAATGATAACAATTTATAAAAAAGTGATAACAATTTATTAAAAATGACTATGTCTCATGTCCGTCGCATGCATGAGACGATCTCACACAAGAGTGGTCCTATATTGATTTGTAGGTTTTCGGCAAGCGGTATTAAGACCAATCAAGAATATCGAACCCAAGGGAATTAGTATGCACGTGAGTCCCTAAAAATACAAATTCTCGATGACTATCGTTGCAAGCACGGGTTTGGAAATAAAAACACAACTAAAAGCTAGAAATAAACTCAAACAACACAAAGAGACAAATGATCGAACACTTAAAAGACAAGAACAAACAACAACAACAATAAATGGGAGATTTGGGTGCTAGGGCTAACATCCATCAAGGAATCAATGATCAACAAGCTATGATTGAATCATATTGCAAATCAACTAAGATAGAAAACATAAACCATCATGAAATTAATAACTCCATTAATAACACAATGCCTAATGTGAGTATCCTTAGTGCAACAAATCTCTCGATTCCGAAGCACCCAATCCATACATTCATACACAATTATAACCCGATTAATTTCGGATCACGTTAGCTCAACTCTACTTTATTGCTAGGGTGATCAAACATTAATCTAAAGAGATAAAAGTGGATGAAGCACAATGAGAATCACAAATAGAAGCAATCTAACTCAATTGATCACAATCATCAACAATCATAGCATAGGCAATCAAATCATCCTCAATTTTAATTAACCCAAGCACAAGAGAGTTAGCCCATGGTGCCAAGAACAAAATCCATAGGAAGAAAATCTAAATGCACAAACACAAAGCAAATCACAACAATTAAGAAATTGAAAAGAGATAAGAGGAAGAACATCACCAAATGGATTAAATCAACAACAATAGGAATGCTTGAGTCTTCAATGTAACTTCTTCTCCAAAGGAAATACAAACTTGAATTGAGTAAACAAGAGATCAAATGCTAATCTAATGCTAGTCTAAGCAACAACAATGGAAATCTAAATCTAAATCTAGATTCTACTCTACCTACAAGGGAAAATTGTCTTGGGACCTAAGAAATCAACCCAAAACCGCCGTAATCGCTCTATGGAATTGGTGTGGAGGTATGCTCTGTTTTGCTCCTTAAATAGACGATTTTTACGAAAAATCCTCTCCCTCGAGTCGAGACTCGACCCTCGACTCGAGGCCGCCGCTTTTTGCCTGTCCCTCGACTCGAGGCTCAGCGCTCAGTCGAGTTTTCCTCAAAATTTTGTTTTTCATCCAATAGCCTTCACCCCGTGTCGAGGCCCACGGACCTCGATCGGAGGTCGAGTCCAGGGGAATTTTCTCGACCCGAGCTCCGCCTCGACCCCCATTTTCGTCCGTCTTAATTGTCTCTTTATCCTAAGAATACCGGTACTCTCGGTTTGGCCAAATTCCACCGACACTACAAAAAAACTCATTTTGGAGACGGTAACCAGAGAGGGAATTGGCGAGGGCAAGGCGGTTGGCGAGGGTTTTAACGAGGGAAGCTTGCCCTCTCTAAAAAGCTCCTCGCTAACTCGTCCTCGGCTCGCACCTCGCTATCTTACGAGGGCTGCAACCTCGCTAATTGTCGAGGAATTTGCGAGGTTTTGGCGAGGGCCTAGTAAGCGAGGGATTTGTCGAGGGCTTGTCGGCGAGGAGTGGGCGAGCGGCCGGGGTCGAACTCGCGACCTCGAGCAAGAGAGCATATAGAGGCTAGGCGCTTTACCGTTTGGGCAAAGCTAATCCTTCGATATGATTTTGCTTTTAAATATATTAATATCATATTATATTCAATATTTTATATATTTAATTTATAATTAAATTGTATACTATATATTTAATTAAATTGTATACCATATATTTAATTAAATTATGTACTATATATATTTAATTAAATTATATCATTTTAATTTTTATTATTATCACATATATATATATATATATATATATATTCAATTATATATTTACTATATATATTATTATTTTATAATTTTTATTATTATCACATATATTTTCAATTAAATTGTATATTATATATTCACTAATGTTATTATAATTTTCAATTAAATTGTATATTATAATAATATTTATTATTTTCATTTATAAATGTTATTATTATTATAATATATATATTCAATTATTATAATTATCATGTCTATTAATATATATTATCATGTCTATAATTATTATTATTATCACATATAACTATATTATCATGTTTATATATGTACTCTTAAACAATTAAAATTAATACTTTAAATAATTAAAATTCATCATCTTAATTAATTAAAATTCATACTCGTAAACATTTAAAATTCATAAATTCTTAATTAACATTCGAGAAAAATTCATAGTTTTAAACAAAAATAATGAATTCAGCCGCCTAGAACCTCGGGACCTCGTGATGGTGACCGATCGTAACCACTCGACCACCTAGGGAATACCACTACCGGGTAAGGAACCACTGCATCCCCGCAACAACTCCTAGATTTGACGTTGCATGTTCGCCGTCAACTCCTCTCTCAAAGCTGCATCTCTTCGGTCCATCTCCGCCTCGCATCCTATCACGCTCCTCTTGGAGCGGGCGGTCGACATCAGTTAGGCTGTAGCCAACGAGGAGGAGGAGTATTCGATGAGCGAGGAGCGGAGGGATGCGTCTGGACTTACCCGGTGACCAAGACCCCGAACCCTTCCGTGTTGTTTTCCAACCGAATTGACATAGATCTGGATAAGTCGGGTTGGGGTTCGAAGCTCGACCTCGGAGGGCCGAGGCATCTCGGGAGTGTACCTCTTGTACTTCTTCTTTGTACAAATATTACCACAATTAAAATTTTAGATTACAAAAATAGACATGTATATAGTATATATATATAAAAATTATTACATAATATAAAATAAAAATACTTACAAGTGTGTCACCCATAGCCCCGTAGGTGTACGACCCATCACCATAGTAGTGGTAATGCTCCATTATGTCCCAATCGAGGTGGGCCGTCCTTGAGTCCTCTCTGTATCTATTTAATTAGAACAACATGCATGCTTAATTAAAATATTGAACTAGCATTAGAAAATTACTTACAAAGTCATAGGCAAACTCGGCCGCTCCACGGGATCCGCCCTATGGCGCGAGATGCTAGTACCGGGCCTCCAGTGCTCGACATTGGATTCCTCCTGCATTGCTCGCTCTTTGACTTCACCTCTTCTATATCCCAATACTCGAGCGATTGCATCGAAAACGGCTCCATCCCATCCAGGCTTCTTCTTCTTGGTGACCCACAACGTTTTCACGTGGTTCAACATATCGGTGTATCTTTCTGCTGCCTCTACGAACGAACGACTCATACACCTCCGTTGAGTTCGTAATGGCAGGTCCCACCTAGTCACTCTCTGCCAAACAAAATATTATTGTACTCGATAAGCGTTAAAGTTTATAAATTAATCAAAATTAAATAACGAATAACAAAATATAATGTACTGAAATGACTCCCGATGCGTCTGCAGCCTCTCGGGAGATATCATCCGGAAAGTGAATGCACCGAGCTCCATATGTCGATATATAATCTCCCGAATAGTCTTGGATACCGTATTCGATGGCATCAACCTGCAAAAAGGAAATAAACACGCGAAATTAATTGACATATAAATATAACACAGTTTATTATTCACAAGTATTTAACTTACGTGCCCTCGTAGATCCATATATTTAGGATCTCCCCACATGAGTGGAGCGGGAGGCTGGATGGTCCTCATAAGACTCGGAGCCGACAACCTCGTCCTCTTCATCCTGCTGAATAATCGGTGCAGTCTTGGTACCACTGGCATCTCGACCCACGAACTCGGATGGTCCCCTCGATCTAGATGGTCCGCTCATACGTAACAATAATTAAATAAAACCACATTATTACACTATTTAATAATAAATAATTCATCATATATATAACATGCAAATGAAACACACATAATTATTACATTATTCAATAATAAATAATTATTACACTATATATTCAATATTCATCCGAGTCTGAATCCTCCTCCTCCCCCTCTTCCTCCTCCTCATTATCATCATTTTCTTCTTCTTTTCTTCTTCTTCTTCTTCTTCTTCTTCTTCTTCTTCTTCTTCTTCTTCTTCTTCTTCTTCTTCTTCTTCTTTTTCTTCATTATTTTCAAGATCAATTAGTACACCATTGACATCTGTCAATATGATTGGATCATCATCCGTTTGCACAATATTAATTTGGGACTCAAGGTCGTCTTGAAAGGGGAAGCTCTTGTTTATTCGTTGTACGGTTTCGACCAAGAATCTCGGTTTGATTTTGCAAGCGATCGACCATTCATGTCTACGCTTTCCGGGTACTTGCAATAGTAAACTTGAGTGGCTTGATTTGCTAACACAAAAGGATCGTAGCGGCCGTATCTTCCCCTTTGATTAACATCCACAAGTTTGTAATGAGGATGTACTCTTGTTCCATTTGGCATAGATGGATCAAACCACTCACACTTGAACAGAACAATATTTTTCTCAATACGTCCGGGTATTCCAATTGCATTACTTCCTCGAGGATCCCGTAAAAATCATTCTCATCTGCATCATAATTTTTACCCTTGATACAAACTCCATAATTTGAAGTAGATTTGGATGAGCCATAAGTTCGTGTGTGAAATTTGTACCCATTCGCATAATATCCAGGGTATGTGGTGACACAACTCGAAGGACCGCTAGAAAGATCACATATCCACTGATTTTGAATGTTGTTTATCCTTATAAGTTGTTCAAACCACGATGCAAACTCTTCTTGTAGTCTATCATCTTGTTCAGCCCTCGAGAGTCCGGTTGGTATTTTTGCGGTTGCTCGAAAAGCGTACTACAAAAGGGGATTTAATTATTTAATATACGGATTAACGTTATAATTAACAAAATTTGAACGTTATAAACTTACTCGATATACGGTTGCAACTCGGGACAATTCAATAACACGTGCGTATGAGCCGTGTTTTTCTCCTCATCTACAATCCATCTTTTGTTCATCTTTCCAAGATATCGACCGGGAGGTATAAATATGGACAAAGTACCTTTCGCCACTTGGGGTACCTCGCCACGACCATCGTAATTACGAGGTACATTGTGCCGCCTCGTCGAACGTAATCGCCAAAATAGAGGGAACAAATATTGAGCCCTCTTTTTGTTAAATACGCATTTGCAATCGATGCTTCAACATGCGCCTTGTTACCAACACTCGAGCTTTAAATTGTGAAGATACCTAATTAAATGAATCAAGTGTTATATATATAATATAACCGTATTAGGTAATTAAATAATTTGAGTTATAAATTACCTCTCAAATGGATACATCCATCTATACTACACATGACCAGCTATCCTTGCTTCTTATGCAAGGTGCACAGCAGATGCTCCATCGAATTGAAAAGGTCAGCGGAAAGTAAGTTCCAACTTACACAATATAACCGAATATCTGCTTCCAATCGAGTCATGTTCTCAATCAGTAATGGATGTAGAAGTTAACTCCCTAAAGAACAAACTAAGTTCGGTGATTGCTTTCCACACATTCGGTGGCGTAGTTTCACGAAAAGCAATCGGGAGTAGTCTCTGCATAAACACATGGCAATCATGACTCTTCATCCCAAACATCTTCAATTTACTTGATCTACACATCGAGACAAAGTTAGACACATAGTCATCGGGAAACTTCAACTCGTTACCCATCCGCATGAGATCATCCTTTTGACTCTTATCAAGTGAATAACAAGCTTTGGGATACTTTCCTGTGCATTGACATTTCTCTAGAGAGGGATGACGAAAATATTCATTAAGTTCATCCCTAGACTTATTTGTGTTTTTTATTTTCCCTTCCATATTCATCACTTTGTGTAGATAAATTATCAAACACATTTTTTTCAATGTGCATCACATTCAAATTATGCCAGGATCAAGAGGGTACTCCAATATGGCAAATCCCAAAAATATTTTTCTTCCTCCGGCCACCATTTAATATTTTGTTGTGGGCCTCGGCACCCTCTTCCATCACTTTCCGGTACCCCACCCAATTAGTTTCTTGTAGAAGCATTTCACTGTTCGGATGGGTGGTGGGTCATCTCAGAATTACTACATTCTTCATAAATGCAGTCTTGTTCTTGCGATACGGATGTCCCCTAGGTAAGAACTTACAATGGTTATCAAACCACATTTGTTTGCGGCGAGTCTTAAAGTGAAGGCATCGGAGTATTCGGACAATATGGACAAGCGATCCTTCCAAATGGTGCTCCATCCAGACAACATTAAGTAAGCTGGAAAGTCGCTAATGGTCCATATTAATGCGGCTCGCATCATAAAATTCTGCTTTCTAGCAACATCATACGTTTCCACCCCATTTTCCCACAGCATGTTCAAATCATGAATTAGTGGTCGTAAAAGACATCTAAATTATCGTTTGAATTTTTAGGACCAGACACCAAAACCGTCGAAACATGAATTGTTCTTTCATGCACAACCATGGGGGCAGATTATGCGGTGTCACTATCATTGGCAATGACGAATACTATTTTTTCGATTGCCCAAACGGCTGAAAACCATCGGTGCTCAAACCCGACCTCACATTCCATATTTCAAACAAAATCGGGATATGAATAGTCCAGTGTTTCCAAGCCAACGAATTTGCGGGGTGACGCATAACACCGCACTCATCATTATAGCAACTAGCATATCATATCATATCCTTAGCGGTAGTATTGGTACTGATACGATCTTTGCAATCGAGAAATGATAAGAAAATAGAACATCTTTTTGAAAGGACTGTTCTTTTCCATCGACCATCCACACCACGTCTAGCAGGTTTGAATCGTGACCGACCACAAACCTTACAAGATTCAAGTTCCCTGTCTGCACCCCAATATATCATACAATTATTTATACCGCAATCTATCCTCTCTACGGGAAGACCCATCCCACCCATCAATTGTATAGTATCGAGAAAATTTCTTGGACACTGATTTTACGGAGGGCAAAATCTCATTAATCAAGTCAACTATTTGATTGTAACCCCTTTCGCACGATCTGTTCTCGCTTAATGTTTAAAAGACGGGCATTGAATGACAATCGAGAATGAGACTCGCAACCGTGATACGATCTCCGATCCGTTGCACGAAGCATGTCAAAAAATGTGCAACATGCTTTGATTAGGAGGTTCCTCACTAAGGGGCTCTTCTTTCACATTTTGGAAACTAATGTTAGGACCGGAAGTTAAGTCCATCATCATATTGTGGTACGAGTTAGATCTTCCGTGTCGTCAACTCTATATGAAGTCGACGTCGGTGATCATGGTGTGGTATAGAATTCCAATTTTGCTCACCGTGCAAAATCCAATTGTGATAATTAGACATAAACCCATGCCTAAATAAATGTGATTTCACGTCAATGGGTTCTCTAAAACTCTGGTTCCTACATTTGAATTTCGAGCGGGGACATCTAATCTTTCCTCCACTCATCCATTCCGGGTTACTAGTAGCGAATTCTATAAACGATTCAAATCCACTATGAAATTCGGGAGATATCATGCCATTAATCATTCTTGGACCATACATCCAACTACGGCTTGAATAATTCATAAGAATCATTTTGAGATGAATGAAAAATCAAAATTTAATTAAATCATAATTAATTCTTCTAGTTAATATATTTTTCCTAATATTAATATATATATTTTCTAAAAATTTCAAGAATTTTGTTTTATTTTATCGCATTCTCCAGTTAATATATCAAGTTAATTCCTAGTGCATCCATTTCCGACTTAATTAAAATTAATCAAGTCGGAACACACATTCTACAAAAGAAACAATACCAAACAATTCATCAACCCTCAACTCCAACATCAACTTGAATCGAACATCGATTTAATTTTCAAAATTAATATAATTGAACTATCATGCAAAATTTGATCGAACATCGATCATCATACATATAAATTATTATATCATGCATGCAAAATAATAATTTTAAATCAAATAATTATTACAATTAAATTAAAAGCATCTTTAAATAATTAATTAAAAAGAATACTTACGGTGATAGTGATTGCGTGTATATAGTTGCAATTTGCGTACCTACAAATATATAAATTATAACAATTAAATTAAAATTATAATAATATTAAAAATAAATTTATATAATTGCATACATACTAATTAATAATTTTATACTACTAATTATATATATATATATATATATATATATATATATATATATATATATATATATTGCATACATACTAACTCTAAATAATTAATAATATTATACTACTAATTATTAATTTCTAAATAATTATTAATAATTAAAATACACATAACAATTACAAAAATTAACACTAAATAACTAATAAGTCAATACCTATACAAACATATGCATAATAACAACAAAATTAACAATAAAATTACACAAATACATGCATATGAAAAAATATAAAATTTGTAAAATAACAACAAAATTAACCGATTAAATCATAAAAACTCACCGTAGAAATGTTCCTAGGAACGAGTACAATAAAGCCCAACTAGTGGGTGGTGTAATTTTAGGCGGCGGCGTAGCACTGGGGAGGGAGGGTTTACGTGAGGGGAAAAGGGGTCATTGGGTCTATTTAAATGTTCATTTGGCGAGGGCCTAGCGAGGGTGGCTGGCCCTCGTTAATTGGCGAGGGGCGGGCCCTCGTTAGCAGGTGACGTGGCCTTGGCGAGGGCCCTCGTTAGCCGCCGAGGTTAGTCCGCCTCGTTTGAGCCCTTGCTAGCTTACGAGGGGCCCACCGCCTCGCTATAGCCGCCGCGAATTTCGCCCTCGGCTCGCTTCGGCAATTAACGAGAGTTTTGTTCCCCTCGTTAATTGCCCTCACAAATAGTGTTTTTTTGTAGTGCGATTTACCTGTAAAACGGACGAAAATATCAAAAACTCACCAAGTAATATTTTTAGGCAAAGAAGTGATACTCTACACATTTAAGCACAAAATCTAACACTTTTGATCACTTTTTATACTAAAATGCACTTTAAAAACATGCATCAATTCACTCCAATTATATATATACGTATATTATTTTAAATTGATTGAGTGGCTAATATGGAATGGAATCATACATAAGAAATATAGGCCCCTCTGCTCCTTACCGTCAAGGCATATATACATTTCATATCCACCGCCCCAATTTTGTGAAACCCCACAAAAGATACAACACACAATTGCTTCCGATTTTCCATTTTCAACGTTGATTAAATTATAAATTAAATTAAAATTTGGGTGTGACTGCATGCATCAATGTTATGCAGACCAGCTTATAATTCCAAATCTTGGCTTTTCACCAACCGCACCATTCCTCCGACAAATGTATAGCTACACCGTACACACACAGTCTACGCCATAAAGCTAAAATACAAAAATATCTCATTCTAATTTGGAAAATATATATACATTGCACAAAATCGTCTTTTACTTTTAAAAATGCATTAAATATTTCTATAGTACGTACCAAACTCCTCTATATTTTCTAAACTAGACGAGCTCCCGCGTATTACATGGTATGTTCGTTAAATAAATTTTACAATATAATATATTATATATAATATTTTCAATTAATAATGTATATATATTAAAATAATGTATATGTATAAAATTTTGTGTAATTATAAAATTAAATATAAATTATGGTAATATTAATTGTATTACAATTCATGCTAGGTATTAGAATTATTAAAATTATGTAAAAATTTACTATAAGATTTGTTTCAAATTTATTTTACAATTAATAAAAGAAAAAGAGACGATTAATAGAATTTTTTTATATAATTGATGCATAAATATTAGTCCGAATAATATATATATCGTATAGTTGCAATAAATATCATATATGATTATTTTAATTTTTATAATAATACTTATATATATATATATATATATATATATATATATATATATATTCATAAGAGTGAAATAAAGTAAAATAATTGAGTCAATCCTTTTTAATCATTTTACTCAATATGTTAATAATTATAGGTAACTAATTATACATTGACACATAATCATTACACATAAACAAACTCTTTAAATATTGATACTTAAGCGAATTCACCACAAATTGACACCTAAGCAAAAATAAACTCTCTATTAGTAATATAATAATTAATGCACCACCGATCTTTATATTTTCTGAATTCTGCACAAAATACTTGATTATGGACAAGTAGTAATTTTTGGGTCATTTACATATAGATTAAAAAATGGTAGTATAATTATAAATAGGTTCAAAAAATTTGCACGTAAGCACAAAATATTTGCACATTAAACATATTTGTAATTTTAATTTTTTTAATCTATTTGTAATTTTCTCTAATTTTTTTCTTTTTATTACAAATAGTTAATTGCAAAATAATTGTAACTTTCGGTTGGAAAATAATTATATAATATAGTAGCGAAATTTAATAAGTTTGTGTATCCAATTAAAAAAAAAAAAGTTGTGAATTTTTTTGTACAGTTAACCTTTTATTAAAGAGGTTTTGCTAACAACGTGTAGTTTGGTTTGACTCGATTCCTTTCAATCCCTACTTGCACATTAAAATTCTTGAATAAAAATAATTTAAATAATTTTGACTAATGAAAATAAACAGTATAAAAACCTCTCTATAGTCATATCCTGGGACACACAAAAATATTCCTAAATGGGGGTTATTCCTAAATAGAGTTATAAGGTTTTTTTTTAAATGCATGTATAATGGTATAATTAGTAGATACATGTACATGTAATGTGTTGAACTTAATTGAACTAATTTACTCACATAATATGAAAAGACAATACTCAAGAGTCACCCACCATAGATGCATGTACTTGCTTTTGATTGCTTTAATTTTTTCAACTATAAATACTATGTATAATACATTTATTGAAGGAATTAGGCATGAAAATGAGGAAAATAATCCAGGAGGATGATAGCATAGAAGTACAAAAAGTTTCATGTGAAGAAGCTTTAAGCTTACTCGACAAGTTGGAAATGTTTTGGGTTCAACAAGAAGGTGGTCATGTGGACGAGCTAATGCGCACACGCAAGTTGAAGGATAAGGTTACAACACAAAAGATTAAATCATTGTCACAATCAACCTTGAATAAGTATTTTAAATCAACTTAAATCTATTGTAAAATTATATATATTATTATGATTTATTCTTAAATGGAGGTGTATTTCTTTATGTTGGGACTTGAAAAATATGAATTATGACAATATGGAGTTTATTCCAAATTATAACCTGGTCCCAAGTTACATGAATTTTTATTCCTAAAGAGAGTTTATTCCTTAGTAGAGTATTCTTTTTTAGAGGTTTTACTGTATTTATTATTAATACAGATGAGAGGAAATTATACACAGTATTTTATTTTCTTTTTATTTATAGACGCCGAATATGTGCACCCACATTCTTAATAAATACATCGCCGCTATACGCACCTACCTCTAAATTTAAAAAATGATACATACACACATGTTGAACTACCAAATATTCCCTCATACATAAATAAAAATTAACAATATAAATTATACACCCACCTATACATTTGCAACATATTTTCTCGCGCAAGTTTAAGCGCCCACCGAAACCTCACCTTCCCCCTTATGTAAATTCACCTCTCAACCAGAAGTCTTACTTCTTTTCGAAAAACTCATCAAACCCTATCTTGAATGACAGGAATGGGTCTAACAAATCTAAATTTTGTTAGTTATAGCAATTTATGTGGATGTTAATCTAAGTTCATAGATCGAAGATTGTTTAGTGAATGATATTCGACATGTGACAGGTTATATGTTAAGTTTTATTGAAATTTTGGTAGTTTTTATAGTCGATTTTGTATTTGTAGCAGTAGTTCAAGACCTCAAATTTTGGCATGATTTGTCGATTTCATTGCACTTTTTCAATCAGATTGATCGAAAATTGCACACTTTTTCAATTAGATTAACCGAAAATTCATAAAATTTACAAATTTTCAGCCAGTTGGGCTGAAATCTGTACAAAGAAGTGTGTGTATTTTTGTTTAACATCATGAGTAGTCTATTTTTTTATGTTGATTGTTGAGTAAAAATATAAAAAAAAAAAAAAATCAAGTGAATATAATTATAAAAAATGTGAGGACAAATTAATATCAGGCGCATTATTAATATTCTTATATGTAAAAGATCATGTCATTTTGTACGACTTTTCTCATAAAAAAGGGGGTTGAGCTTTATCATGGGTCCCAAGAGGGGGCTACCGATTTGATATTATTTTGACAATGTTTAAGTTTCATTGACCAAAATTAGTGCTCTAAAGTTGAAAGGGTGGGCTGTGGGATAAAACTATTGAATAATAATGTATGATTGAATAGCGTCTGAAGATATCTTGTCCTCATAAAGACATGCAATGACAACAATATTTCCAAGCACCACGTGTGTTTTCCAAGAATTAAGTTGCCCTCTTTCGATGCCGCATAATGTATCGAAAAATGCTTGATTGAATTGAATCGATATGATGTCTTTATTTTTACTATTATCGTCATTCGGCATTCTTATCATCATCGTCACATGCACTATAACTATCATATTTACTTATAATTGTGCATGTGAATGATAGCTATCATGAATGTACATAATAGTCCATGTTAGTAGAAATAGTTTGTCGTATGTACGTGGTCCATATAAGTGTTACTCTGGTGTATTTTGTTCATGCACATATAGTTGCTGTATTAGGACATAGCTAGGGATTTGACTTCCTATTGAATTTGAAATGAATTTATGATATACTCCCTTCATCCAATTTAAATAATTGCGTCTAATTTAAATAAAGCAAATAAGATTAGTACAAATTTTAAGAAATATTAATTGTTTATGTATAAAGTAAATGAATGAGGGTAAAAATAAAAATATTGTTGTCAAAATCATTAATAGGAGAGAGAAAATTAGTTGAATAAGAGGGAAGATAGTGTAGGAGTCAAATGACAAAGGATGTAAATATATAAGTGTATGTTGTGAGAGTTGAGATAAGTGAATTTTTTTTTAATTGGGATGACATATTAAAATTGAACGAACCAAAATGGTATATTGACTAATTCAAATTGGATGAATGCAATATATTTCATATATAAATTTTAAAATCCAGTTTTCTAATATTTCTTGTTTGGATTCAATGTAGATTTCTGTTCAAATTTTAATCGATCGATAAATATTAAATATCCATGAGGCACACCTTCTGCAATAGTGTTCGAATTTTAATCAACAAATATTAAACCCATGAGGCACACCTTTATAGAATACTAGTATATGGCCCGCGAATTTCACGGGTTTGAAATAAAATTATATTAAAAATTTTTTTATATTTAAATTACACGATAAATTTTAAGATGATTTCAAATTTCAAATTTCAAACTTAGATTTCGTATAATGAATTTAATAATTAAATTTTTTTGAAGATTCTGAATTAAATTATCGATTAGTACTTTAATGGTAAACTTGACTATAATTAATACCAATTTGATATGTTTTGAATCAATTTGTAATTAATTCAATTTTAATTCTATTATTGATTTGATTTAAATTAAATATTATATTTTCAAATATATCATTACAATATTCATTCAACCTCCTCCTAAAATATGTCCTAAAAAGTAGGAACTCAATTTTATATTTTTGTAAAATATTAATAGATTCATAAATTATGATAAATTAAATATAAATTATGACTCCTAAAATTTCAAACATTCAACCTCCTCCTAAAATATGTCCTAAAAGTAGGAACTCAATTTTATATTTTTGTAAAATATTAATAGATTCATAAATTATGATAAATTAAATATAAATTATGACTCCTAAAATTTCAAACGTAGATTTTGACTTAATGAATTCTCAGAAAAATTTCCGAAAACTTTGAATTAAATGCAAATAAAATAGATTTATATTGCCAAACACTTGTAAATAAATAAATTGATTGATATATAATTATCAATATTTACAATACACAAATTTAAAATTACTCAAACAAAATCTATAAATTAATTAATCCTATAAAAATAATAAATTTTTTAATCCTAATGGATACAAATAAAAATAAAACATTCTTCATAGTCTTCTAAATTGTCGATCGTCCAAATTGATCGAATGAATCATTAGTTTGCAATCTACAATAAAAAAATATATAGATCAAAACTTCAATAAACGAACATACGAACATGCGGAAAGAAAATCATAATCTAGTTTTAACCAAAAAGAAAGGAAAAACTTACCGTAAATAGTTTGTAGTACTAATCATCTCGACGATACTTTCATTTTCTATAATCTGCAACTTGTATTTGCAATAAAATTAAAAAAACACAAAGAAAAAGACTAACAACTCATTATAAAACAACGAAAAATAAAAAAACTAAATATGATGAAGATCATCTCATGTTAGTATTCGCAATAAAAAAAAATGAAAGAATGAGAAACAAATGAGTCATAATTTATATACAAATTAGTGCTTAGAGAAACGTAGATTAATGCTTAGGGTCAAACGTAGATTTTTTTTTAATGAGAAACAAATGAGAGCTTAGAGATTTATATAGAATAATATGGAATGAGATCAATGGTTAAGATTATTAAAAATTATAAATAAATAGTTGAGATCAATTTTTAAAACTTAAATGAATGAGAAGAGAGAGATTTTGAAATAACTTAATTTTAAAAACTTAAATGAATGAGAAGAGAGAGATTTTGAAATAGAAGAATATGGCTTTGCCACATAAGCTTTTTTTTTAAGTTTAGCTTTATAAGGTAATAGATTTGCATATGCAATATTAAGCCAAATAAGGAAATATAAATCTAGCGGGTCAATTTGGGTTTCGGGTGAAATTATTGGATCTTGTTTCCCCCTCACAATAGAACTAGAAACAGGATTATGAATAGTCATGTGGTAATGAATAAGTATATGTTACTTGCTCTCTCAGATTAATCAAATCTAAATGACACATATTTTAATAAAATTATTATTTATTAGTATTAAAAGGTGTAAAATAAAGAGTGAGAGTATTTTCAACTTAATTGTAACGGAGATTTAAGTGACATGAGGTATAAATAGAAAGCTGTTTGTAAGAGTTTATTTTAAGAGGGAAGGGTTGTTTTTTTGCAATTTTGGGTATATGAAAATAAAATTATATATAACTTTCATATTTAGATTTTGAGCAATTTAAATTATAATGGAGGGAGTACTATATAATTGTATTAGTATATGAACAAGCTTATATTATTATATAGGGTTATATGTTATTGTATAGTTGTAATACTACATGAAACAAGTATGTGTTATTACATGAATAACTATAAGTTACTACATAGTGTAGTAAGTAATAACACAAACTTGTTCATGTACTAACATGTGAAAGTTATAAGGACATGCTTGTTATTATATAAACATGAGTAAAAGTTTTATGCATTATAAAAAAATGTGGTAATAGACTAACAAAAAATATTATTGAATGAAGAAATATGTGTTACAAAAATACCAAGTATAGAACACGAAGAAATGCCCAAATTTAAAAAGATGAAACGATCATTGACCACCGTAGAAAACTAAGACGGATATTATAAATTACGACAAAAATGTGACCGGGTGATTAGTCTATGCGACTTTGCAACAAATTGGCTTTCGAAAATTAAGACAAAAATTATCATCGTAAGTTGCGACATTTCGAAAAAAGCATCGAAATATTTGCGACCCTCATTTTTATGACCTCTAAAAGTTCGTCGCAAATCAAGATTTTCTACGATTTTTTCGTCACAAAATTTGTCGAAAATCATCGTGTTTTATGTAGTAGAGGAAAATTTGAGAACATATTGGATTATCGCCATGGAATTGAGAAGATAGAGAAGAAGAAAAAAATGTTGAGAAGAAAATGCGAGTTAATCATTGGAGAGGAAGATGAATTCTCGCGGAGAGAAAATCACCATTGGAAAAGACGATCTGGATAAATGAATTCTTGTGGAGAGAAAATTCCCATTGGAAAAGACGATCGATAAGGATATATGAGCAAGGATGAAAATAGCATTATTTCAATAGATATCGCAAATTTAATTTTACGGATATATCATATAGGATTTATTGATATCGCAAAAATTGAAAAAATGATGGAAAATTTATTAAAAATTTAGAAATTTAACAAGATATTCCAAAATTTATTATAACATATTATTATGCACATATTCTATTCAAAATTACAATAAAACTATATGTTTAAAGTAATCATATAATTAATAGATTATATAAATATTGTCCGACACAAAACAATTGACAACATAATACATAATGCAATACAAAATAATTAAATATACATGATAAAATGCAATTAATAAAAATGAAGACCTATGAGGTTCAAATATAATAGTAGAAATGTCATTTTGGTCCAAACAATATTGGTGTCACCTCTTCAAATTACCATTTGAATAATTGATATACTTAGTAATGCAAGTAGTTTCTCTCCAATACATTGAAATAGTCTTAATTTAAAATGTAAATAATTAAAATTAATATGATTAAAGATGTGAAGAGAGTCTCGATTTCATACCTTGAATATGGATTTATACTATTTTAACAGATCAATATATCATATAGAAAAATTTAAATAAAATCATAATTGAAAATTAAAATTATTCATTAAAATTGGAAATTTTGCAGTCTTATACATTAAATTGATTGATATGACCATAAAATGTATTTTATGTAATAAAAAATAATAAAACACCAAAAAAATAATTTTTATAAATAATTTAAAAAATTGTGATTTTTTTCCGATATTATGATATTTCCACGATATTAAGTAAAAATTACATTACGATCGACCGATATCGATATTTTACAATATTTTGCGATATTCCATGATATTTGGAAAAAAATACATTACCTCTAATATCCATATTTCAATCCCATTTTTTACATATATTCGTGATATTTTACAATATTTGCATACTTGGATATGAGTATGAGATAATCGTTGGAAACCGCAATAAGAAAGACGGGTTTGCATAAGAATATGCATGGGTAAGATTGGATAATATTGCATGGATCTTACGTCCGTTCAACATTGTATACGAATGTTTTCGTAAATCCAATGTTTGACCAAAATATTAATAGAATGATTAGAATATTATTTTCATCCTATTTATTGTTTTTATATTATTTAAAGGATATATATATATATATATATATATATATATATATATATATATATATATATATATATATATATATATATATATAACCTTATAAAGCTAAACCTTTAAAAGCTTATGTGGCAAAACCACATTCTTCTATTTCAAAATCTCTCTCCTCTCATTCATTTAAGTTTTAAAAATTGATCTCAACCATCTATTTTAAAAATTTTAATCTCAACCATCCATTTATTTACACATTAGTCTATAAATAATTGACATATTTCTTATTTGTTTTTCATCACAACTCTAATTTTTTTTTCTCTCCTTCTCTAACTCGATGTTCTCATTTATCTTTTTAACCTCTTTTATGATTCTTTTTGCAGATGTATATTAGTTCATTTGTCATATCATTCTAATCTATTTTTATTAACTCAAATTTCCTTGATTGTTGTTTCAATAAGTTTGGCAATTGTGATCATAGGAAATGAGAGAAGGAATAATAACGAGAAAATGAAGACTAAGCCGATTAA
The DNA here is from genome assembly GCA_030762865.1 of Paraleonurus japonicus. NCBI lineage: Eukaryota > Viridiplantae > Streptophyta > Magnoliopsida > Lamiales > Lamiaceae > Paraleonurus > Paraleonurus japonicus. The sequence goes on along the minus strand of CM061061.1, from coordinate 18,363,660 downwards.
GAAGCGGTAATCTCACTTTTTTCTTTTTCATCATTAATTAAAGTTTTAATCGGGATATATAATTGAAATCATCAATACACAAAACTATTTAAATTTTTTTCTTGGTTATATGTTTAGGTTTTTGCAAGTATTAATGGAGATTCATTAATCACTCATCTGTTTATAATTTCTTTTATTCGTCTTACCTTTTCATAATTTTGCTTTTTTTTTTATCGAATAATTTTGCTTATTTAATTTTTGGTTCATGTTTGATTTTAAATTTTTGACAGATTTAAATTTTGCAGGTATTAATGGAGATTTATTAAAAAGATTATGATTAGGAAGATTCATAACATCTCCTATATATATTGTATATATTAGTTTTCTTATTTTTGTATCTTTTACTTAGTCGATATATATCAAATTTGTACATCTCTACCAATTGTATTCTATATATATTTTTACCAATTGTATTTGTATTCTATATATACGGGCCGGAATATGACTTCTTCAAATAATTGATGAGGAATATTATTATTTTTTTATTTGTTATGGACATGTATTGAATTAAATTTTAATTTATGTTTACTATGTTTAGAAAAATTTGAATTGAAAAGAAAGATGAAATGTCACTTATTTGTATCAATCTACTTCATTTTATTATTATTATTATTATTATTATTATTATTATTATTATTATTATTATTATCATTCATCATCATCATCATCTATTTTTTTTAAATTATTATTATTATCTATTTTAAAATAAAATTTTGACATTTTATTAGCATTAACTCAATAATTTGTTTTCGTAAGGTATCATCTCTCATAAATAATTATTAAATTAATTAAATGTAGAGGTCAAGCTTTCATTTCGACTATAAAGAGTAATTTGAATTCCTAAAATATATTGATATTTATTCAAATTTGACTTTTATATTTGAAAATTATATATTACCATTCACTAATTGAAAAATGATAATGATATATACATATATATTATTTATGAGTTGCTCAATTTAAGGGATTACCTTTAGAATTATTCACTAATACGATAATCATTTTATGTTGTGATATTAATTTATAAGTGTAATAGTATCACTAAATGAATATTATGGGATTAGTAAATATTTCTAATAGTATTTTAATTTCATACTATAAAATTATTTTACATGGATTTTACTTTAATTAATAATAATTTATGCAATAAATTTTTTTGGATTGTGATCATAACAATATTTGACCTTTTCTACATATATATATTTTAGATCTAAATTCAAGATAATTTAAAGAATTATTGAAAATTCATTTTTTGAAATCTTATGCTTGAATATATATATATATATATATATATATATATATATATATATATATATATATATCTAAATTTAATTTTTGAATAATAAATGTGTAGTTAAATGTTATTTACAAAAATTATACGTATTCAGATAAATATCATTTACAAATATTTTTTGTTTAAAATTTGTAATTGCAAAATCTTTTGTTTGAATTACTTTGTATTCTAAATGTTTATCAATTAATAAAAATAAAATTTTAATTTGTACATGTTAAATTTTTATTTCAATTTAAATTTATTGTATATTATAAATATATAACAACTAGAGTATAATTTTTGTTTGCATAATAATTTTTATTTTAATTTAAATTTATATATATAATAAAAATATATAAAATTTTAAAATATAATATTATTTTAAACTCGCGAGTTTCGCAGCCATACTCTAGTATATATATATATATATGAATTAATTACTACTAGATACAATTTTTCACCTTTTATTACTCTTAGGTACAATTATAAAGTCAAAATACTCTCCACTACAAGTCAACTTATTTCATACCAATTTTACCCCCACACCCCAAAACATATACGCCGTTTCTTTTCATTTGAATAAATGAAACTCTCTCTCTAACCCACATCCCTTCTCTCTAAAAACCCTAACCCACCACCAAACCTGCCGCCCACCGCCGCCGCCCACCGCCACCGCCTCCGTACGAAGCTCTTTCAAAATTCCGCTCGCTCCACCGCGACCACCGAGGCACCGATGCCACTCCCCAAAAGACCCCTCTCTCCCAAAACTACCGATTCAATTCCGCCCTAGGGTTTTTGATTTTCCGAAAATGAGTTCAAAAGAAGCGGCCACCACCAAAGGCAGAGGAAAGCCGAAGGCCTCGAAATCCGTCTCCCGTTCGTCGAAGGCCTGACTTCGCCTCCGCCGGTAGAATCGCCCGTTTTCTAAAGGCTGGTAAATACGCCGAGCGTGTAGGCGCCGTGCCCTGTCTATCTCTCCGCGGTCCTCGAATATCTCGCCGAGGTAATCGCCGCTTTAATATCTTTCATCGCTGCTCGTGTTTTATTTTGATTAGATTTACAAAAGAGGAACATTCATTAAATACTACTTTGTTACGTGTTTTATTTTGATTAGATTTACAAAAGAGGAACATTCATTAATTTTGTATGTCATCTACCGCTCGGATCTCAAAATCGATTTGTTTAATTTCATAGGTTCTCGAACTTGCGGGAATGCAGCAAGAGATAACAAGAAAAACAGGATCGTTCCGAGACACATACAATTAGCCAGTAAGAAATTAGGGCACGACTTTGAACCGATTGGACCAAAGAACCCTTTCGTATTTGTATAAAATGTGCGATTTTATACACATGTGCATATTTTTTTATTCGCACATGTGCAGAATTTTAATAGTACATGATTACGGATATGTATTTTTGATATGTTGATTTGAAATATATTTTTGATTCTGAAATGTATGTTTAATTTCTTGTGTGTTGATTTTTGAATCAAGATAAAAAAAAGTTGGAAAGAGAAAAAATTGAAACGAAAAATGATATATGTGAGAAAATGTATTGAAAATGAAAATGGCAGAGAAAATTGAAATGTAATTGAATTATTTGATTTACGAAACAAATGCAATTTTGAATTATTTAATTTACGCACATTGGTTATGATGATGTTAGCAAAAAAATGGACGGTTTCACAATTGAAATTGAAGGGTAAAATTGGAAAAAGTAACCAAAACATTGTATCTCCTAGTAATTAGGAAAAAAGTTGTACCTAAGAGTAATGTGGTTTTCAATATTGTACCTAGGAGTAATGGACCCTATATATATATATATATATATATATATATATATATATATATATATTGCGAAATAAAATAAAGACGAAAGAATCACAACTAGGCAATCGATGAAATATGTACTATGAAAAATTAATAACATTAGAGACATGCAATTAACTATGTCGTAGCGTTCAACTAGGAATTTAGCTAAACGAATGAGACTAAATATGGAAATCAAAAGGGAAACTACATTTCATTTGAATTTTATATATATATATTTGAAAGACATTTGAATTTTATATTAGATACATCGAAATTTATTATGTTTTGTATATATTAATAGAGATTTTTTTGCTATGTTGAAGTTTGGTGTGTTTTGTTTATGTGTCGATTTCCTGTATCTCCATTATCACGTGTAGTCTCATTGTTAAGTCAATTTATATATATTTGTGTGTATGTGACAATTACATATTGAATTCGTAAAAATAATTAGTAAAAATGTGAACCTTGCAACTCTTGCATAGTAAATGTTACATACCACGACACCAATTAATCCATAAATATTTATGTATTTTACAAAATTATTTTATTTAATTAACTTCACTATAAAAATATATTAGATTTTTATTGTAATTGTATAAAGTTATGTTTTATCTTATTATATTTGAGAAAGTCCAATATTTATGAAGAGTTGATCTCTTTTGAGGTGAGTGCCTACATACACCGGATTTTGTTATGACACTTTTCGATTGATTTTAAAATTTAAAATTGGATTAAAGCATAAATAAATATGTTATTTATGAATCTAATTACCATTAATTAAAATAAACATTATAATTATAAAAATTATATATATATATATATTATTTATTATATAATTAAATTATATTATTATTTAATGAAAAATCTTATATATATATATATAAATATATATATATATATATATATATATATATATATATTATGTTATAAAGTTAAATTTAAAGAACATTCTAGTCAAAATAATAATCATAAGATATATCAGGGCAAAAATTTATGTGAAAAATATGATTTTGAGATGATAAATAAATAAGATTAAACACTTATTAAAAAGTAACACTTTGCATGTACAACAACGATGCTCTCAAACTTGTAAATACAGTAGATCTACTCATATATCAGATAACATTAAATAGGGGCATTGAAGACAATTTTTTTTTTTTTCATGCTTTCATTAATTTCTTTTTGGCACTTCACTTCATATGATTATGTCGATATAATTTTTTATAAATATGGTACAAATGGGAATAAGAGTTGGCTTCAACTGTGGACCTGTGCTTCAACTGTGGACCTGTGATGGCCCCATGCAATATTCCACTTGTTTGGATAATCCAAATTGTAATTTCAACCAACTTTCCACAGACCTTTTGAGAGCCGCAAATTCTGAAAATAGGGTTTTCAATTATTATATATTGCAATAATTACCCATATTAAAAGACCTATTTATTACTCTATGCCCTTTTGCTCCCCAAAATATTTATAGATGTGATTGACATATACACATGGCGACGAGGCATCTGTCTATAGCTAGTGGTTGACCCATCAATTCGTCGGCACGTCCGTACATGAAAACAGTAATTTGGAAAATTTAATTATTTGAATTTGAAACGGGTTTCATAATACAAATACAAATTCGTATTAATTTATATTAAAAAAATTGTGTCTCATCTAAAAGTTTCAATACAAATTAACATTCATTTCAACCGGTTTAAAATCCAGGGTTTTACTTTAATACTCCCTCCTTCCCAAAGTTCGTTTGCATAGAGGACCTGGACACGGAGGTTAAGAAAATGACTTTTTGGGAGTTGACCATGTGCAAGTGAAGGATATAATTGGAAAAAAACATGTGTATGTAAAATAAGGAGTTAGTTAATTGAGTTGAAAAAGTGATGACATTGATGTAAATAAATGTGTATTGTGGGGGTGTTAAAAATGAAAGGGGTTTCCATTTATAGGTGTGCAAATACTTTTGAGACGGACGAATAAGGTAGGCGTGCAAACACTTGTGGGACGGAGGAGTAGTATAAAATAATTTATTCTCATCTAAAAATCTTAACTTATATAATAATTGAGAATTAATTTATTTATATCATTACCTTAATATATATCAAAGTATTAAAATTTATTTACAAATTATAATCCATTTCATCGTGACACGATCTCACATCAATTTAATTATTCTTTAATTTGAGGTTTAAAAATTGGATTTGAGATTTCAAAATATAAATATGACATTATATTGAAATTATATAATTCGGTTCTAAAAACTTAATATTTATCCCTACAAATGCTTATAAACTTTACATATATTAATGTTTTACATCACACTCTCTCAAATAGCTCATTATAATTGTAGGTCTTTTGTGAACGCGATTCACATAAACTCTTATATTTTTTAGTTTTTATTGTTATGTATACGAGGTGTAATTGTTTAAAAAATATTTAGTTTTAAATAAATGACACTTTATGTGCACAATTGATGTGGCATAAGTTCCGTAATTGGTGAAATGGGCCCAAGGCCCAAAAGGTAATAGGGTCATAAAGAATGACCACATGAGATATACGAAATCAAGCTCATACATACATATTGAGCTCGATTCGATAAGATGAAGCGGTTGAGATAATATCCGAGATAAATCCCAAGAAAATAGCTAAAACCCCCAAAATAGGGGGTTAGTTGGATATAAGTGTTGAACGGGTCGACAGAGCCGTATTAACGTATGAAGAATATTCTCGAAGGCGGTTATTCCCTCGAGAATAGGAATGAGACGTGGAAGAAAGACGGAAAGTGAGAGGAACATGATGGAGAGTGGGAGAACACCATCGGAGGGTGGCATAAATCGCTCTTTCGCAAGTATTATTTATAGGCAATCAACATGACCATTGAAGATACGCATTCACTTACATACCGATCATACTTTGAGCACGATACTTTATTTTCTTATCACATTATTAGCTAGTTCATATTAGCTCACGGAGGTTCCTTACCGGGTATTAAGTGCCTTCTTCTTATCATCTTTCCGATCACCGACTTGAGTGTCGAGTCCCTACGCCGGATCTCTCCGGCGTGTTTTACAGTATTCGGAGCCTGGGTACATGACACGACCACCTTTTGACAACCCAGCCATAAATACTAATTTAACAAGAAAATGAGTTTTGAATAATTTTACAAGAAATGACTCGTGCGCACGTGCGACTTTTTTTTATATGCTTTAACGAGAAAGATGATGGACACTTCCAAACATGATAAAAATGACTCATAATATCATATACAAAATATTATAAAATACAACTCAAAATACACGCCCACGATTTGACCCATCAGTCGTCATCTATGTACACGACCACTCAAAACCCCGCAGAGCCGCACACTTGTCCCGAGAATCACAACCTCACGTATCATCGATTCCTACAATGCATAAACTATATGAGATTTATAAATCTCAAGAAGCGAAATTATGCATGATGCGGTGTTTAGTTCGAAAACCTCCCAATGCACAATGCACTCTCTTTAAAATCATCAATTTATTTATGAAACACTCGTTAGGGCCCCCGACTCACTACTATGCACCTAACACGAGCACTAAGCTCAATTTTTTTGTTTATATTTAAGTGGCCACTATATGTATGACCTCGACGTGAGGCCCATCCTCTTGTGGCCACCAAGGGTCCCCCCATCGCGCCCCTCATGACCACCAAGAAGTCATCCCTCCACGCCGACTCCATACCGTTGAGGATCCCACCCTCTAACGGCCTAGCGAGGTCCATCACCAAACTCGACTCCCTGTCCGTTCGAAGTCCCCTCAAAAATATGCACACACCATAGCATATGAGACGGTGTCCTACTCTAGGTAGCATACGCCAGATCTCGCCTGGTCGCCTTAACTCCTAGGTCGCCCCTGCCGCTCTCGGTGCATAATGTGGTCAAACACACCATTTGATAAAACATTTTCATGTTAATGCATGATATGCATGATGCAATGTAGCATATACACACAAGAAACCACATGCTCAACACCATTTTCACTTCCGCAATAATCATATAATTCACAAATTCATTCCACGATGATCATTGAACTCACAGTTCATTCTCGCAACAATTGAACTCGGTGGCCCACACTAGGTAGCATACGCCAAATTCTCTCTCGGTCGCCTTAACTCCTAGGTCGTCCCTTCCGTTCTCACTTTGAAATCCCCTAATTCATTTCTAATCACTCGCCTAATTCATTTCTACTCACAACTCACCAATTCAATCACCCTATCCATTTCTATAAAAATTGCAGAATTCATAAGTTCATTTCACAATAATCATGAAACTCACAGTTCAATTCATAATAATAACGAGAACTCACGAGTTCATTTCACGATAATCACCGAACTCACATATTTAATCCACATAAAACATTGAGCTCACAATAACCATTAAATATCAATCAAATATCACAACTAACATAACATTCACATATCATCAATTAAGCATAAATACTTCACAAATATTATATTTATGCATTGTAGGTGCAAATGAATTTCTACTTACCTCAATTCCGTAAAACGTTGATAAATCAAATCCTAAACCCTTTTTATCGCCTTTCACTATCAAATAAGAACAATTATTAATAATTTGAGGGTAGGGTTTTATTTTACTTATCACGAGCTTCAAAACGGTATAAAATTTGTCGATTGACGGAAATCGAATACTTACCAAAATACTTAAGAATCTCGCACGACACAAATCTCTCTTCTTTTCTCTCTCTCCCTCTCCTCTCTCTCTCTGCCTCTCCCCGTCGCACTCTACCTATCTGTCTTGGTGGTATGTTAATTGATATGGTGGTATACATATCCTCACGGCTCCACCGCCTAACCGCCTAAGGTAAGTTTTTATTTTCTTTTATTATTATTATTATTATTATTATTATTATTATTATTATTATTATTATATTTAGTTTTGAGTGTATGTTTATCAACAAAGTTTATGTGTGTGTATACACCACCACGCGTAATCATTACCATATATATACTATTATACTAATATTTATCAATCATAATTATATATGTATACATTTTTATAATATTTAATATTTGATTTATATTTAATTAACACAACTAATCACCAATTTAATACATTTTAATTTACACCATCAATAATAAAATAAATTGCATTGATACTCAAATATTCCTAAAACCTCAATCACCTATAAATTAATTTTCTCACCACTAAATATATAAAGGCATATGTAATTAATTCACTATTTAAAAGCACAATAAAATAATGCAAGATAAAATATTTCAAAATCACAAGTAGCACTTAATTAATTAAAATTGCACTCAATGCATGAAATATATTAGTTAATGAGTAGTGAAAAGCTCGAGTATCACAATTATAATTAATTTTCACGTTAACACTAGAGGTAGTAACAATTGAGTAGTATAAAAAGAATTAAATAAAATCTTATAATAAAATTTAATTATTGTCTCACCACTAAGTAAGTAAAAATATATATTTAATACAATATTTAAAACAAGATAAAATATTATGAGATTACAAGTAGCACACAAATAAATAATTGTATGAAGCATATTGACTTATGAGTAATTGACACTTAATTTATTTATATTACTTTAGATTTAACAATTTATGTAGAAGTTTATTACTACTACTTCAATAAAATATCATATATTTAAAACTTAAGGAGTAAAATGAAAAGAATCATAAATAAATAACGTGTCACTCATATAAGTTAATAAAATGAGTAAATTCTATTGATAAATATCTAATGAGAGCTACGGATATCACAAAGACAGTTCGAATCGTGTGGTTCTTATTCTTGTTCAAGGCGTGATTCCTCGAATCTCGGAGTACGAGGTTCGATCCTTGTTAGTGTGACTATATAGCACGCATCAAGTGGTGTCGTCTGTGGGAAACTTGAATTTAAGACGTGAGTTTCCTTAGTTTTAATAATAACCATAATTGTTATGGCCGATGGACAAGAAAAATTCCGTAAAGGGCTGGTGGAAGGGATATACAATCTCCGATTATCCCTTTTCCACCCTCTCGTACTGGAGTTGTTGGAAGGGGAAAGGAGGTGAATCCATCCCTAATCCCCGCGACCCTTTGTCCCGGCCATTGTAGCACGTGTGTCGCCGGGGCATAAGGGGCATGATGACTGACGTCATCCTCACCTTCCTCCGGCTTATCACCGCCGATACTGCTCAGTGGTTCCAAATTCAACGATGGCAACTAAACACGAGGGTTGCGCTTGTTGCGGGACTTAACCCAACACCTTACAAAGACGAGCTAATGACGGCCATGCACCACATGTGTCCGCGTTCCCGTAGGCACCTCTCTCTTTCAAGAGGATTCGTGAGAAAAACTTATGATTCCACCAACTACAAGAAAAGACCTCATGATTAGTTGTAGGGTAAGGGGAGCGGCTCTCACTGCTTCTTTCCACCTCTCCGGGAGAAGGTGCTCAGAATTCTTGCCACATCGGCTCTCTTTGTTGATCAAAGTGGTGTTCGACATCTATTGCAATTTTGGGCTCTAGAAATCCCGTACAACATGTATCCAAAGCCCTTGAAGTGATTACATTGCTCAAGGAGCGAATCAATGTTCTTTGAGAAAGCCATGCTAGAGGCTACTCTAAAGAGGTCTCGATTTTCCGATTTCCCGCCTCCTTCAAGCAATGAAAAGGAGGTCAATCGTGAGTTTGTACTCATGTCCTCCAGGTTCTCGAGTATAATGAGAGAGATTGATCAAGAGGACGAAAGTCTCCCGAAGAAGATGAAGTCATATCGGGACGTGGTTCTAAAGAGCCTAAGACAAGATATTTCAGGATGCTCCTGAGAATGGAAAAGAATGCACTAACATGCGAAGGGCAAAGGGGATACCCACCTCAGGCGGTTGGATATCAACTTGGGGCCCTAAAAAAGTAGGTTGATATCATGAAGATGTGATGGACAATCGCTTATAGACAGTGGTCCTTGAGGATCCAAGAGAAAAGAAAACCAAGTGAAGAACAAACCATCTCTCGACCATTTATTTTCCTCCCTTGGAGGTGGAATTACATCAAGAAGAGAAGAGGTAGCCCACGCATCTCGCTTCTGGTGGGGGTTATTGACAATGCTTCTATAGGAGAGAGGGAGTAATTTATATCTCTATACATCATTTTTTTGTTATAACAGGCCGTGATGAGTTTCTAGATCTAATTATGAGTACATGAATCGAAAACTTTCTTAGTCACTAAATGACCATAACAATCACTAATAGACCAGAACCTCAAGGTTCGATGTCCAGATGATGTTGTGTGTTACGGTTGATTTGAGGACCACGAGGTCCAATTGGAGATAGAGGTTTATAGAAAAGAAGAAAATTTAAGTAATGAGTTGGAGTCAATGATATTAGACATACTATTAGTTGTTAGACCCGAATTGTTAAACAATGTTTCCCTTAAAGGACGAGAGCGTGTAGAGACCTCGAGGTGTTTGTATTTTGGAAAAAGATTCATCAATTGGTATGAACATTTGGTAAATGTATGATGATTTAATATTTTGTTGATATAAAATTGTACCATGAATTAATAATAATGAGGCGGAACCACGAGCCATGTATGATTTGTGTTTGTTCATAATGATTTGAATGGGGTTTTACCTCCTAAAAACTTCGATTATTTTGATTCTTTGGATATAAGGCCATCTCGAGTATTTATGATGACTTTTACATCAATAATAAGTTCCCGATAACTTATTGGGGGACCGTCGAGGTCTGTGCTCGGGAGAGCCGATACAGGGACGTCAAGGTCAATTAAGAGGATGAGCTCGGGAGAGCTAACATAGGGACCACAAGGTCCATTAAGAAGACAAGTTCGGGAGAGCCGATACTGGGACCACGAGGTCCGTAAGAGATATAATTAGCAAGAGCAAACATAAAAAGAAGTGAAATGCGAGGTGGCATGGCCCTAAGGCCCTGTGTTGATCTTTGGACTACGCTTCCTAGAGGTTCTCTAGGACCAGAGAACTATTATGAGTATCAAATCCATAATATTTTGAATGCGAGATTGAGTTCTTGACTTAGTATTGAAAAATTAGCCCTTTAAGGGTTTATTCAAGATTTCGAGCACAAAAGGGCAGGATCTTGAGGTCTCTGTGGTAATGGTCGAGAAACCTTGGAAGTTTCCCATGCTCTGAGACCATTGAAGGTGATAAGCTCCTATATTATGAGTACAATAAAACCAACAATCTAGCATGATTATTTGTTATGATCTGAATGTTTAACTCTAAGTTTTACCTTCAAAATATTTCAATAAGCTTGATATAAACCGATGTGATTTATGATTTTCATAGAATGTTGTCTATTTGAACATTTGTAATAGTCAAATTGTGATTAGAATAAGCTCATAAGGGTTGATCCAGGATTTAATAAGTCTTATGAAAATGTAAGAACTTAGGAGCAAGCTCGGGGACCTATAGGTCCATGAATTATAGAGGTTCGTAAGAACTAAGATTATGAGGATTGTATGAGACAAACCATAAGACTGAGGAGGTCATGAACTAGAGAGTCCGAGAATATTTTATGAATTTATTAAAGATTTTGCAATAACCTTGAGATTTATGCAAGAAGTTACGAAACCTTAACAATTACGAACTTCGATCAAATGTATAAAATTTCTTGAAATCCTTGAGAACTAGTAGTATTTTGAAAATTTATGAAGTGACATAAGACTTTGATGTGTATTTTCTAAAGAAGAGCTCATGGAAGCTGATGAATTTAGTTGAGACCCTAAGGTCTACTTTCATGATTAATTGAAAACTTGTAGACTATTGTTGAGTACATGCGAGAACATGTCGATACTTAACCTAGACAATTTGTTGATAATTTTTCGGTTAGAGAAACTAGATCACATTTGTTGATTTATGTATGTTTCAAGATGTTGAGGTATATAAACTACTATCTCAAAATGAATTGAGGTGAAATTCCACTATGAGTTCTTTGATAATGGAATTGAGGCAAACTAACTATGACTTGTGTTTATTCCTTGTGAATTTAATGAGACATTGTCCTTGAGAATTTCTAATACTCTTATTGATTATTTCACGTTGATGGCGAGGATAATAAACTCGTGAGAACTACTTTAAAATTCTCGGGATCCTCCAAAAGGAGGATCTCACGAGAGCCAAGGTAGGACCACAAGGTCCATCGACAAAGAAGCTTACATAAGCGGATGAAGAGAGGAGTGAAACCTGATCGCAATACCGAGAGGCCTATGTTGATTATGGTTGCGGACCTCTAAAGGTTCTTCAAACCCAGAAAATTGATGATGGATGTTGAGCCCCAAAATTGAAGCCTCGAGAGCGAATTCGACCCTCAAAGTCTAGAGGATTGAAAGATGACAAGTATGTAGAAAGTACTACCTTTTACTTTTAATTTGGTTATTATAAACTACTCCCTCCGTCCATTGTATTTTAGCAATAAGTATTTACGACCAAATAAATTATCGAACCCTAGAGACTAGGAGAACAATGGAGCCTCAAAAACATGCCTTGTCATAGAATTATAGTGGTTAAACTGGGTGCTAACACTTAAATCAACAACAAGCCAAACAAGAGCAATCAAATTAAAACTACGGAAGCGATTAAAACTCTAAACGAGTGCAAGTGGAGAGAAACGATCGCTCGGGTGTTTTTCTTATACAATCCTTTGGGTAAACACACAAATCGAACACTAATCAAGGCATGAAACGGGCAAGGCTAAGAGCGATCACGTAAAATCTAACAAATGAGCATTAAAGACCGTGACCACCTAGACACGTTCACAACGAGTACTAATACCTAGGGTCGTCTCTTCACTACACACCTAAGCATGCAATATCTACATTGGTTTGACCTAGCAACTAACCCACCTCTCGATGCAATCAATCATGATCAAAATCATCATAATTAATCGAAAAGTTCACTTAATCCTCTAACAAGCATATCCAACTCTCGTTGCAACATACAAATTTGACGAATCAAGCTAATTATAACAATCAATCATGAGATCAACACAAAGCCCAATAATAGAAGCATCAAAGCCACAATTACATGCCCATCAAAGCAATCAATTCATGATCCACCAAATTCATGTATAAGTCCAACACCCAAGCAATCATGGAGATTAGCCCATGGCTAATTTGAACAATAAAATAGAAATGAGAGAGAATAGATCAACACCCATGACAAAATATATGAAAGCAAATAAAAGGATGAATATCATCTTGATTGAATTGAATAAACTATGAATTGATCCCAACAATAGCTTGATCCTTGCTTGAAAGTAGAGTTTACACCAAATTAATATATGGGTTAGCTTAATCTATGGAAATTAAAGACAATCTAGCTAAGAAATTGAAATACAAGAGAAAGGGAATGGAAACTAAGAGTTCAATCTAAGTAAATTAAATTCTAAGTGTGGAGAAAGTTTCCCAAGTGTAATGTGTTGTCTTCAATTCGAAAAATGGGTATTTATAGCAGGGTCTCGAGTGCAAAGGCCTAATTTGCAAGGGAGTCCTTCAAAAATTTAAAATCTACAAAAATAGCTCCAAATTACTTGTCTCGACTCGAGACGAATGGTTTCCAAAAGTCGTAGCCTCCTCAACTTATCTCGACCTCGGCTAGCTGTCTCGACTCGAGCTCCCGGCTGTCTCAACTCGAGACGAGCTCGAGATGCCAGTCGAGATGAGCTTGAGATGACTTAGCTTGCTCACGTAAATGCCCTTCTTTTGCTTAAGACTCGACTCAAACCTCCCATGTGTCTCAACTCGAGACATCACTTGAGACCTAACTCGAGACAAGCTCGAGACGAGGCTTGAGACTATGCAAACGAGCTCCGATTTCCACGATTCCTCATGCATTTCGATCCTTATCTCAGTGTCTTTCTAATTTCCACTTGACACTAGCATTTGCTGAGAATATGAGCACAGGATGGACTCCTCTCTTGGAAAATCAACTCGAATCCCACTCGCTTTTGGTGGAAGGTTGTCTTTTGCAATATATGTGATCGAAAACCAACAAAATCGACAAAATACCTTCCACAACCATAAAGCTCACAATTATAAGGATTAGGGTGATATAGATCAAAATAAATAATTAATCCACAATAAAATCATGCAAGAATTCACCCTAATCACCTCAAAGTCTAGAGGATTGAAAGATGATAAGTATGTAGAAAGTACTACCTTTTACTTTTAATTTTGTTGTTATAAACTACTCCCTCCATCCCGAAACTATCTTTACACTTTCTATTTAGATCCATCCCACAACTATCTTCACACCCCAAATTTAGAAATAACACTCAATATCAATACCCTCACAATATCGATTTTATTTCAAAATGTCACTCTTACTTTATTTTACTTTATTCTCTCTCCTACACTTTATCTCATACAAAAACCCAATCAAAATACTCCTTACACTTTATTCTCTCTCCTACACTAATTTAAGTTTTCTTAATAAGCGTGCCTCTTCACATATGAAGATAGTTCCGGGATGGAGGGAGTATGATTTTCAGAAGACTAATTAATTTCTTGAGGTCCAAACCATGAGTAAAACAACATGTTAAATATGTATTATACACGTTGTGGAAAACCTGAAAAACAATGCGGGGTGATGACTTTAACTGAGTACAAATTCATTAAGATACAGGTGTATAGGAATGTCTTAAGAGATAAGAATTATTTAAGTTAAAAATAGGATTTGGAAACCCCAGAAGCTTGAGAACAAATTCATCCCTCGGAGTTACGGAAGGGGAGGAGTATGCCCCTACAACCACAAGAAGATAAATTAAGTAAAATTTATCACTTTTTACTTGATGAGTAATGTATGTCATAAATGATTTTCTGGAAAGATGATTAAGATCCCGAGGTCCGAACAAGTGAGTAGCAAATAAGATTTTATGATGAAATCGATAACAGTTATTTGATGTATATATTGGAGCATGAGATATGTAGGTAATACGAAAATACATGAATAATGAGCATACAAGCACGAGCGTAGTTAGCAAAAGGAAAGAATACATAGAAGTAAAGGGTTATGAAGAGTCCGACCATATAGGTTCTAGAGAGCCTTATCGAGTTCGAGAAAATGAGGTTGTGAAAAACCTTAAAGCTATACGTATTCTATGATGATCTTGAGATGTATGAAATAATTAGATACAAGATATTCTAAGAAGAGAAAAGTTCATAATGATTTTCAAGGACCAAGAGAGCCTTGATGAGTGTCGACCTAATGGAACCTGGTCTAACCCTACACCGACCTAATGGAACCTGGTCCGGCTCCCTGCACTCCTAATGGAACTGGTTTGGGGGTCATAGGAGTCGAACCTAATGGAACCTGGTCCGACCCGATGCCTGACCTAATGGAACCTGGTATAGTTCCCAGACCTAATGGAACCTTGTCAGGGGTCACAGGTCGAACCTAATGGAACCTGGTCCGACCCGACGTCGGACCTAATGGAACATGGTCGGCTCCTCGAACCTAATGGAACCTGGTTTGGGGGTCACAGGCCGGACCTAATGAAACCCGGTCCGACCCGATGCATGACCTAATGGAACCCGGTCCGGCTCCTCGACCTAATGGAACCTGGTTTAGGGGTCACAGGTCGAGACCTAATGGAACCTCGGTCCGACCCGACGGTGGACCTAATGGAACCTGGTCCGCTCCCAGCACCTAATGAAACATGGTCTCAGGGGTTACAGGTCGAACTGATGGAACTGTCGACCCGACGCCGGACCTAGTGGAATGTTGGTTCTTGGTTTTGTAGGTTTTGATGATGTTTCTAAAACCCATATGTAATAGGACAGCTGAATCTGTTAGTCGGTGATGATATAGATAGGTTAGTATTTGTGCTAAGGTAACTTTGCTAAGACCTATCCAGATGGCTTGTAGATGTATGAGAACCGAAGACAAGACTTTGAAGACAAAAGACTTGAAGGCAAGAGATTTGATCGTAAAATTGACAATCGTGAGAAGTATAAAGGCTACTACCAAGAAGAACTAGAAGGTTTCTTATATTCGTAAAGGTTGTCACTAAAAGACTAGAAGACTTATAACGTGCTCTAAAGCGAGAAGATGGACACGGCTTATGAAGGTCAAGTAGTCAAGAAGACTTGGACAAGAAGATAGCAAGGTTGAGAAGCTTGCTAGGATAAAAATAGAAGATTTGATTGATTCAAGGTGGATTCAGATATCAATCAGATGTTCCGTATCAATCGTGTTACCGATTGGAAGATCAAAATCTCAAAAAGTCAATCTATCAAGAGATAATTGATTGGATTCAGACAATAAATTATCTAAGTCAAAAAGATCGAAACACACGTTGAATTTGAAGATCCTGATTTTGGTATACGAATTGTAAATCACCTTCCAATATCTCGAGTACGAGAGAAGGTTGATCATTTGTTAGATCTAAGAGTTAGAACAAACTCAAGGATCATCTTTTGTAATCAAGGGCAGAACTTGTAAAACCTTACGTGGTCATAACCTCGAAGTGATAGAGGGAACAAGACCGGAAGATTTGGTGGATAGTAAGACCCCTGTGGAGTCGGGGAGAGTGGACGTAGGATCGTTATATCCGAACCACTATAAAAATCTATGTGTCTTTTATTAGCTTTACTGCATATATATTTATAATCGCTCTTTCATCATCGTTTTAATAAACCTGCACTAAAACTTGCTAAGTATTCATAAAAAGGTTTATCATTCAAAGTGTTTTTTAAATACACACACGAGATCGGCTTCCGCACCATCAAGACTTTGACTTTCCAAAGTCTGTGATCACACCTAGCACACTCGAGTACCTATACGTAGAAGACTTGTAAAGCCTTCTATCCTCACACTCAGCCACAAAAAGTTGCAAAAAGTTTTGAGTGTAGTAAAGTCTATTCAACCCCCTTCTAGACTTTACACCTCCTTGTAGATCTTGTCCGGACCAACAAGTGGTATCGGAGCGGTGGTTCAACCGACTACCGGCTTTGGTTACCAATAGTCTTTGAGGAAAGACTGTTGTTGTTAGATCAAGAAAGTTTTGATGAGTTAAAAGGAGCGATTCGGATGATCGACGACCACTAAAGAAGTGAGATCAAGTCCTTATACTAAGGCGATCGAGACTAGGTCGAGGACGGATCAAGTTAGCTGAGGACCGAATAGTTGCAAGTCATCTGGAGACCAGCTCAAGTCTAGTTGTCTGCAGGAGACAATTATGAAGAGCTCGAGGCGAGGTCAAGATAAGCCGAGTAGAATAAGAAAGACGAGTCTTCACCAAGTCACCGCAGATGAGTAGAGTAAAATCGGTGAGGATTAAGAGCAGTTTTCAAGAATAAGTTTGTTGAGCGAGTTTCTAGTTTGTTAAAACTAATTAACAAACTAACCTTGTCTTTTCACACTTATAAATAGGTCTAGGCACTTCATTAAAATACACGGATTATTAATTCAACAAGATATTCTCAAAAATCATAAGTTTTCAATAAGCACAAAATCGTTTTCAAGGATTTCTTCATAGATCTTTCTAAGTGTTTATAGAACACTCTTTTTACACATCTTCAAATACACTTCTATCACTATAAAGTTAGATTTCCCAGAATAGTTTAGTAGTTTGAAGATTTGAAGATCTTTGTATGTTGTAAGGTATGCGATTGGAAAGTGAGTAAGTAAGCTAATGGAAGAGACCCTTCTTCAAAGTTTGAAGAAGGAGAGTGGATGTAGGATTTTTATAATCCGAACCACTATAAATCTGTTGTTCTTTATCGCTTTCATTTACCTGTCTGTTTCTTTCAATTGTCAGTTCATCAATCAAAGATAAATTTGAAATTAAAGTAAGAACTAAAATAACGGTTTGCTTTTGATCTGAATTAAGTGGAGTTTAAATCTTGATTTCTACTGTGTGATTCGTGTTTTGAATAAATTTTGAAAGATTTGTAATAATCTGAAAAATCTATTCAATCCCCCTTCTAGATTTTTCGTAGAAGGCTAGATCAAGTTTTGCTTAAATTTACTCAACCGAACGGGACCAACAAGTGGTATCGGAGCGGTGTTAAGGCTGTTTCGATATTGATTTTAGGTCTTAACCAAGATTCTAAGTTTGTTCTTGATTATCTTCATCTCCTTAATTTCACTAACTCTACTACTAATCGATCTGTGTAAGTTGTTGTTATCTCATCTCATCATGTCATTTGGCAAGAACAAGAAATCCAGAGTCTACCGAATTTTCAATTGAAGAATATGACTATTGGAAATTCAGGATGGAAAATCATCTCAAGGCTATCCATGATAGGATGGAGGAGGTTCTTGAAAAAGGTCCTATTAAATTTTATCATGGAGGCACCGTAATGGCACCGAATCGGCCGAAACCAGAGTCGAGACGGGAGAAAAAGAGTTCGGCTGACAAGTGATGAGAGAAAAATCCACAACCTAGACCAGGTAGCTAGGATGAAATCATTGAAACTCTAAGTAAAAGCTGGATTGAAAAAGTCAAAAGATGCAAATCGGCTAAGGAGATGTGGCGACACTTGCAAATGTTTGTGAAGGATCGACCAAGTGAAAGAGAATAAGCTGCGATGTATTACATGCCTTTGATACCTTCAAGATGAAGGAGAATGAAAGCAGTGGATCACTAGATGTGAGATTAATAAATCTTCTCAACAAAGCGGTGATCTAGGAAAGAGCTATACGTAAAAGGAGATCAATAATAAGATACTAAGATCTTTGACCAAGAGATGGAGAGAAAAGTCTAATATCCTTAAAGCAACCCAAAATTTATCTTCTATTACTCATCATACCTTATTTTCTCATCTTAAAGCTTTAGAGTATGACATTCGGATAGAAGATGAGGAAGATGAGATGGAGTCAAGCACCTCATCCAAATCGGTTGCCTTTGTCAACAAAGAAGACAAGATGACAGGTTGAATCTGTAGGAGCTGATTTATCTCTAAAAGAGCAGATGACGCCGCTCACCAAAAAGGTATGACAAATTAAGAATGAAATAAATGCGTAACAAATTGAGGTTTTGCGAGTAAGGACGAGATCTAGATCCAAGTCAAGAAGAAAGGAAGATGACTCAAGCAGATGATGACAAGAGTAGGAGCCGGACAAGGAGGTTCAGATCTCCCTGCTAAAAGAAATCCTACTAGCCCTAAATTAGATAGGAGTGACACTTGCTACACTTGCAACAAGCCAGGACACTTCACTATGATTGTCCTCGGTGACTCCTAAGGAAAGGGAAGAGAAAAGGAAAAGAGAGACAGGAGATTTGCGAGATCAAAGGGCTCTTCTGGCTGAAGAAAAGGAATCAAGAAAATCATCATCATCATCATCCTCATCCTGATTTTGGATCGAGACGATGAAGTTTGTCTCATGGCTAAAGAGGTAGTCTATTATTCTTCTTCGATAATGATTCCCATAAATGCTTTGAGATAATGATCAAACTGTTATTCAAGGATTATTGAAAGATTTAAAGATGTCCTTGGCTGCTTATAAACAACTAGAGACGAGAAAATTTGACTTTAAAAGATCAAATTCGATTCTAGCCAAAGGCAAGCAGTGGTGAACTACTCAGAATCAAGAAACATTCAAGGGGGAATGTTTAACCCAGTGAGGCTAGTACATCACCAAATTTGTCCGAAAGATTAGAAAATGAATTGAAATCTTTAAAAGACAAATTTGAGATGATCTGTGCTGAAAATGAATTAATTAAGAAAGACAATGAGAAGCTTGTCTTCAAAATAAGTCAACTTAATAATTCACAATCGGTAATAGATCACATCTTTAATACTTCTCAAAAATCTCATGACAAAACAGGTCTTGGTTATGATAGGAATAGTTAATCGGATGTTCAAACCTAGGAAATTTGTGAAGGCATCGAAAACCCAAAAGAGATTAGAATTGGTCCTTGGAAACCACTTAGTCGAGATAAGGATCGCATCACCCACCTGAAAACAAAAATTCAGTGAGGAATCCTTATAAGACTAAGAGAAACCCAAGAACCAAGATAAGAAGAAATTCTTATTATAGTCCTTTTGATGGGATAAGTAGATGCTATCCCACTTTTCCTAAGTTCAAGAAAATTACTAAATCAATACAACAAATCACTAGGGTACCTTATAACTAACTGCTTTTCAGATTCACGGGGATCATCACTCAAGGAAGAGATCTTAGCTTCTATATGGTACATAGACGGTGCTTGTTCACAACACATGACTTATAACAAGAAGCTACTATCAAATTTCCAGAACATAGATGGTCTTAGAGTATTATTTGGAGACAACAATTGTGGACAGACTAAAGGAGTAGGTACTACGATTATCAAGGATATTCATGCATCGAGGTATATTTTGTAGAAGGTTTAAAACATAATCATTATCTGTTTCCCAACTTTGTGATAAAGGCTTTCTTGTAAAATTTTCCAAAGATAAATGTGATATCTTAGATAGTTCCTCGAGACAAGGTACTTCTAGCGGCTTGAGACATGGTAATGTCTATGTGGCCAACTTTAATAGTTGTCCTAAAGATACTTGTCTGATAGCTAAGGGTAGAGATGACCTCGGTGGCTATGACACAAGAGGCTTAGTCATCTCGAACTTTAAGACCCTTAGTAAGTGGCTAGAAAGAATCTTGTTAAGGGATTACCTGAGAAACTTTATTCTACCGATCTGAAATGTGATGCTTGTCAAAAAGGTAAACAACCTAGACACTCATTTAAGAGTATTAACATCTCATCATCTGAAAGAGTTTTACAACTACTTCATCTTGATCTGTTTGGACTGTTTCTCCTCTCGGCTTTAGTGGAAGGAAATATACGTACTCTTGTTGTGGTAGATGATTTTTCTAGATACACTTGGGTTATATTTCTTTTCAAAAAAATGAGACTATAAACAAGATCCCCGATCCGTCTCGCATGCATTTCTTTAATGAGAAGGGTGTTAATATTATTAAAATCGGGAGTGATAAGGGCAATCTGAATTTTTAAATTCTTGTTTATCTAACTTTTTCAATGAGTGTGGAATTATTCATGAGACATCATCAGCAAGAACTCCACAACAAAATGGAGTGGTTGAAAGAAGGAATAGAACCTTGAAGGAGGCGGCCCGGGAGCATGTTAGCCGAGTATGAAATCCCTCACAGTTTTGGGGTCAAGCCATCAACACAGCCTTGTTATACCTGCAATGTGTTTGGTTGTTAAAGACAAGGGTAAGACTCCATATGAGATTTGGAAGGGTAAGATTCCAAGAATCTCATATTGTAGAGCTTTGGTTGTAAATGTTTCATCCATAACAATGGGAAATCTAAGTGAGAACTTTTGATGCTAAGGCGGTGATGGAATATTCTTGGGATATTCCAACACTTCCAAGGTATTTAGAGTTTTCAACAAGACAACTCTTTGTGTGGAGGAAACTCCTCATGTAGTTTTTCATGAATTATATTCCTTCTCGTATAAAGTGAATCAAATTTCTAATGGTCTAGATAAGATTGAACTAACCAAAACTAATCATAGAACAGTCTATCTACCTAGTCTTGATTCAGAATCGGATGAAGAAGAATTCCCATCCGATAGTCGAAGACAACTTCCGATCGACTCCATCCGAGGAGACACCCTTGACATCACCGATCAACGGGGGTCAGCAGATGAAGGGGAACGTCCACCTGTAGAGTCGGATGAGTTGCCTGCCGAGTCTCAAGATGGGGATTCTTCTACTCATATAGGCAAGAGGATGTGAAGTTATCATCCATCCGACTGCATTATCGGAGACCCATCAAGTAGTGTGCAGACACGAATGATGCCGGACTCTAAAAGTCTCTGCTCACTGTTATGTATCACTTCTTGAACCCAAGTCTATTGAGGAAGCTCTATCGTATCCAAATCGATAATCGCCATGCAGAAGAACTGCATCGCTTGAAAGGCAAAATGTTTGGGAATTAGTGGAAAGATCCTTACATAGAAAGATTATAGGAACCAAATGGGTGTTCAAAAACAAAACAGATGAGTACAACATTATTGTTCGTAATAAGGCAAGATTGGTAGTTCAAGGTTACTCACGATCACGAAGGGATAGACTATGATGAAACCTATGCTCTAGTTGCCGATTAGAAGTAATAAGGTTGTTCTTGGCATTCACGCTTATAAATCTTTCAAAGTCTTTCAAATGGATGTTAAGTCTGCTTTCCTTAATGGTGTGTTACTTGAGGAAGTCTATGTGGAGCAGCCTCCCGGGTTTAAGATCAATAACAAGGTCTATAAACTCAATAAGGCTCTATATGGACTGAAACAAGCTCTCGTGGCTTGGTATGATACCTTATCTCGATTTCTTGATATCAAATGGTTTTTCAAAAGGTAAGATAGATAGGACTCTGTTTAGAAAGGAAGTAGATGGTAACATCTTGTTGGTTCAAATTTATGTAGATGACATTATCTTTGGTTCACCTAATCTGTAATTATGTGAAGATTTTAGTATTCTCATGAAAAATAGGTTTGAAATGTCAATGATGGGCGAATTAACATATTTTCTAGGCTTACAGATTAAACAGATGAGTAAGGGTATTTTTATACATCGACTAAATATGCTAAGGACCTAATTGAGAAATTTGGGATGACTACTAGTAGAGAAGTTAAAATACCTATGACAACTAACTTCTCTATGGATTCGTATGAGCAGGATACCCATGGATGCAACGGAGTATCGTGGACTGATTGGATCCCTTCTCTGCCTCACCGCAAGTAGGCCGGACATAGCCTTTGCGGTTGGGGTATGTGCAAGATTCCAATCTAATCCCAAGAAAACTCATCCGGAGTCTCGCTAAGAAAATCCTTAAAAACTCAAAGGAACTTTGCAAGTAGGGTTATGGTACCCACCGAAGACAACTTTGAGCCGACAGGTTATTCAGACTCGAGACTTTGGGGGATGTAAGATTGACAGAAATCCACTTCAGAACTTGTCAATTCTTAGGCAACAAATTAATTTCTTGGTTATCCAAGAAATGATATGTTGACACCTCCACAACCGAGGCCGAATACATGGTACCGGAAGTTGTTGCTCTCAATTCCTCCGGATTAGTCAACAACTTAGAGATTATAACATTCAAACATCATTTGTTCCTATTTACTGTGATAGTAATAGTGCAATAGCCATGACTTACAATCATGTTCTACATTCTAGGTGTAAGCATATAGATATTAGACATCATTTCATTAGAGATCATATGGAAAAGAATGATATTAGAATTGAAAAGATAGCCACCGAATCACAAAGAGCAGATATTCTTACAAAACCATTAGTCAATCTAGATTTAAAGAATTGTGCTTAGAATTAAGATTACTTGATGCTTCATTGGCTGATTTTTGATTATCATTGCTTGCATCTGTTAATTTTTTTCCTTATTTCTTTCTTTCTTTTCTTTAAATTAATGTCTAGAAAGAATTATCGACTAGATATGAGTCAAAGGACAATCAGGTAGCGATATCATTGATCTCCTATCTTGGAATCAAGAATCAAGGATTAGTCATATTGACCTTATCTCGACTTGATGATTACTTATCGACATTGGTAAATCGGACAAGGACACAATAGTCGGTTGAACTCTATAGAATCGGATGATCATTGCACCTTATCCGACTTACCCTAGCTACTAATGGTTTCTTCAAGCTTGTGTCTTTGCGAGAATGCAGTTACCAATCGATTGTGAAATAAGACAAAGATCAACTCTACTATTAAACTCCTCATCTGCTTACCCTCATCCGATAAAACAAATTGTGTCTTCAAAATAAACTTAAGTGGTGTTTTTAATGGTTGGAGAAACTAGTTGGAGAAACTGTTCTTAAATTTTTTTCGTAGTCTGTTTATTTGAAATAAAATTCATTCTTTAACTTGTCTTAAAATTTGCCAAAATAAGAACAAAATTAGACTGTGTTAAAACCTGCATTTGAGGTCATTTATCGACGATTTTGTAACATTGTTCTGCTTAGAAAACCTTTATGCAAGAGAACCCTAGGCCGACGACAAGGGTATTAACTTCTCTCGCATAAAGTAACCCTATTCTCGTCAAATCAACGATCTATAAAAGTAACTTTTTACACAATTCAAGATTAGTGAACTACACGCGCCGAATCCCAATTGTTTATCCAGATTTTTAACCGTTGATTCAAAGACAAGAAATCATTTTAAATAAACGGCTTAGATTAAAACATTTTTTTAAACGGTTTCTCTTTCCAATTCTCCCTCCTATAAATACATCTTCTTCTTCACTTAACCATTTTTACTTTGAGAAAACTTGAAACTTCCCTGTAAAAAAAAACCCAATTTTATACACAAACTTACCATGGCATCCTCTTCTAAAACCGCCAAAACCCACAAACCCACATATATTTCCACAAACATTTCTCTTTTTAAAATGAATGAGGAGTTTTTCAAAACCGTTTAAAAGCGAGAGATGTACGTGGATTTTAAAACCACTCGAGATTCGTAATCTGCAGAGATTCTCCGTCTATTGGAAGCATCGAGGTTAAGGGGATTCCTCACAATGAAATCTCCCGTAATAGAACGATCGATTTGTTGGGGGCAGAATTCTTGGCGAGAATGAGAGATACCCGTGATGGGTTCGACACTTGAGATGGAACGACGTTGAGCTACACCCGCAGAAAATATTGCGTAATCTTCAACACATCAATGGAGGAGTCAATCCATTGACTTACAAGGAGGATAATTGGGAGGAATCGCTCGACTTGATGGCAAGGGTTACATACGAGAGGAACCCGGAGAGATTTGAAGAAGAATCTTCTTAGAAGGAGGTTTCGGTTATTGATGATAGTGGTGACAAAAGATGTGTTGGGTGAGCAGAGCTCACATGATGGGTTAACCAAAGCCGACCGTGTGATGCGAGCCATTTTGGATGGGGTACAAGTAAACCGGGTAGATATGCTGATTCATAAGTCAAGGAGGAGAAGAAACGGCTTACTTTCAAGTCGTCACGAGGGGCCGGATACCTAACTCAATAGTCACTTATTCAACAAAACAACCGTGTTGATCAAAGGGATGAACAGAGAGACCGACCGGAGAGTGGGTACAAATAAGTACTCCAAGCGAAGGGGATCCTCACTAAAGATGATAGGCTTGGAGGAAACCCAAACTCGACGATGAGTCCGATGCCGCTAGAATTCAAAGGTCGGAGGCAGCAGTGGCAGCTCGAAGACCAAAGAACAACTCGAGGCAGCCTCCTTCACCGAGGCAGAGACAGAGGAATACGAGGAGGCGGCACTGGGTCGCTACACAAGAGGAAGGCCGTGCTTCCAATCCAGAGACAAATGCTGCAGCCCCAAGTGGTCTCCAAGAGGAGAAGGAAGAGACGGCCGGTGAAAGCCGCGGAGAAAAGGAAAGGGGAAGGTTCATCCGTTGTTCCTACCACGAAGCCTCAAGAAGAGGAGGTAGAGGAAGCCGATATTCCATTGGTAAGGAGGCCCAGACGAGCAACTCAAAGCTCGAAGGCTCCACCAAATCTGGAGGGTCCGAGCAGCAGATGGACACAACAACCTTGCTACAGAGGAGGTTCCCGTGTCAAGATAGCAATGAGGTTGATCACTCAAGTTCCCTCCTCTCCAACCAAGGAAGCCGCTTCTTCCCGATTCCCGAAACAGTACAAGCCTATCCTCATCTCCTTCTTTATCACCTCGCACTGCAATGAAGAAGTGCCCCAGGCTGGCACTTCGAGCCTCAAATTCAGCCTCGTAATCCCATCTCATTCCAAACAGTAATGAAGAGGTATCCCAGCCGGTACCTCGAGCCTCTCCAACAGCCTCTACTCCCCAACACCCAAACTCAAACCCCACCCACGTAAAAGAACACACATCACCTCAACCACCAACACCACTCATACAAACCTCATCTCCCATTCCCACCCCCACTATACAAACTCAACCATCACCCCCCATCAATCGAACCAATTCCTCTCCCAACACTCCAAGCCTCACCTATTCCCATTATATCTTACTCCACTCTCCCAACTATCCAGACACATCCTACCCCTCTCCCACCTAGTAAAAAGAACCAATCCCTTCTTCGTCCGATTCCTCATCCGAGGAAGACGACAAAGGACTGAGCCTGTCTCCGCCATCTCCTCAATCCTCACCCTTGTGGAGAAAAAGATAAATTCAACATTCGTAAGAAAAATGAAGAGGAGGACACGGAGGATGGTCGAAGCAAGAATCGACACGATCCTCGCCAAAGATAAGAGAAGTAGAGGTAACCTTATCTCGATAAAATCATATCTCGCATTAACTCGTGCCGGCCGACAAAGTGAAAGCAATGGAGGAGGAGCTGGGCACCGAAAGAAGAAGTAAAGGGTTATAATCGGATGGTGGTGAATGAAATGGTCAGAGACTCAGACTTCAGAGTCAAGTACAATGATCTTGATGTAAAGTCGACAAACTTGGTCGCTAAAGTTAAAAAGGGGGAAAAAGGCGAACAAGAAAAGAGACAAGCCCTCACACCGTGGTTGAGGAGACCAGAAAAGAGGTAGGCACAAAGGCCAACACACCTGATCCGGAGGCAGCTAAGGAAGACTTGAAACTCAAGTTTGATGAGCTAGCCGCTCTCCAGTGAGGGTAAGTCAATTAGAGGAGGCGCCAAGGAGGATGAGGAGAAAATGAGAAAGGAGGAGGAGGAGAGAATCGAGAAACTCTTGGCTAAGCTTAAAGAGTCCGAATCAAGAAGCCAATGGGAAGGGCAAGGAAGTAGCAGCCGGTGAACCAAGATCACCGATATTCATTCCAGAGCTACCGCTAAGGGAAAAGGAAAGAGGGAAGCCGATTATTCCAATCTTTCAGAGGATCGATTAAGAGAATAAAGAGAGAGATGTAATTTTATGGAAAGAAAGAAAAGAAAAGGCGTAAGAAAAGGAAGGATGCAAACGTCTTCGGAGCACCGCTGAGCGTAAATGGCTGATCAAAAATCAAGGCAATGGGAAATTCAGACCATTTCACACGACGTCTGCTCCTCCTAAGTCAAGCCATGGAAATACGCAGATGAGTATAAAAAGAAGAATCTGGAGAGAATGTGGATATACTTGGTATATTCTCAAAGGTCCCGGAGCAACTCAAAGCAAGATCCTAACTTGGCTTGGCACGAATGGATTGAAAAGGCGACGCAGACTTCTACGCTAGGCTCTTTGGAAGAAGAAGCCGATGTGGAATTCAACGTCAACCCGATCTCTCCAGCCTTTCGAATACGCCATGCCTCGCCAACAAACCTGATGGATCCTCGGACCTAGACCGGGTCAAGGGAATTATAAAGAAGGCAGAGGCCGAGTCTGGACTTACTCGGGAGGAAGAAATCAAGCGGCTTAGAAGGAGGGTATTCAATCGGGTTGATGATTCCAGATTTAAGACTGGGGAGTCTAATAGAAATGTAACTTTACTTTTCCTTACTTTACTTTTCTATTAGTCTTCTTTTGTAATCTTTGTAACCGATATGAATATACTTTGACCGATTTGATTTACTTGTCTTATTTCTTAATGTTTTTTTTACGCTTTAAGAAAACTTAAAAATTTTCTAAGTATTAGTCATTTGAGAAAATTATCATCGACTTAAAACTTTCTAAAAATTTTCTAAGTCTAAAATTTTCCAAGTCCTAAGACTTAAAATTTTTCTTAAGTCTAAATATCTTGAAAGAGTCTAAAAGACTTAAAAAAATTTCCTTTTGTGAATTGAGTGTCGTAATTTGAATGAATCTCGATTCTCGGTATGAATGTGTTCTAACATGTCTATCTCGATAAATTTTGATTAACTCTAACTAACTTCACTGTGAGTGTGTCTCTTTCTTGTAGATTATAACTTCATCAAAAAGGGGAAAATTGTTAGATCAAGAAAGTTTTGATGAGTTAAAAGGAGCAATTCAGATGATCGATTTACCACTAAAGAACAAATTGAGATCAAGTCCTTATACTAAGCCGATCGACTAGGTCGAGGATGGATCAAGTCACCGGGACTCGAATAGTTGCAAGTCATCCTGGAGACTAGCTCAAGTCTAATTGTCTGCAGGAGACAATTATGAAGAGCTCAGACGAGGTCAAGACAAGCCGAGTAGAATAAGAAAGACGAGTCTTCACCAAGTCACCTGAGATGAGTAGAGTAAAATCAGGTGAGGATTAAGAGCGGTTTTCAAGAATAAGTTTGTTGAGTAGCTTCTAGTTTGTTAAAACTAATTAACAAACTAATTGTCTTTTCACACTTATAAATAGGTCTAGGCACTTCATTAAAATACACGGATTATTAATTCAGCAAGATATTCTCAAAAATCATAAGTTTTCAATAAGCACAAAATCGTTTTCAAGGATTTCTTCATAGATCTTTCTAAGTGTTTATAGAACACTCTTTTTACACATCTTCAAATACACTTCTATCACTATAAAGTTAGATTTCCCGAATAGTTTAGTAGTTTGAAGATTTGAAGATCTTTGTATGTTGTAAGTCGTACGATTGGAAAGTGAGTAAGTAAGCTAGTGGAAGAGACCCTTCTTCAAAGTTTGAAGAAGGAGAGTGGATGTAGGATTTTATAATCCGAACCACTATAAATCTGTTGTTCTTTATCGCTTTCATTTACATGTCTGCTTCTTTCAATTGTCACCATCAATCAAAGATAAATTTCATTAAAGTAAGAACTAAAATATCACTTTGCTTTTGATCCGAATTAAGTTGAGTTTAAATCTTGATTTATGTGTGATTCTCGGTGTTTTGAATAAATTTTGAAAGATTTGTAAAAATCAAAAATCTATTCAACCCCCTTCTAGATTTTTCCTAGAAGGCTAGATCAAGTTTTGCTTAAATTTACTCAACTAAACGGGACCAATAGTTGTGGTCACCTCGAATGCAGATCTTTTTGAAAAACCGTTTTCATAAAACTCATTACATTCATTGCATAATTGTTTTATTACTAACATGAGTTCTCATAAGAAGAGCAATAAAGCCGTAAAACTACCGAGAATTCTCTATCGAAGACTATGACTAATGGAAGTTCCGCATGGAGAATCACCTTGGTGCGATACATGATAGGATGCTTGAAATTTTTGAAGATGGACCTATCAAGTTCTTCTCGGGATCCAGTGAGTTCGTGAAGTGGTGGAACTAAGACTTCATCTCGCTTAAAATAGAAAAAAAAAGAAGCGAATTGTCAATCAAGAGAGGAAACTGCTCAATCTCGATCAAGTTGCTCGCACGTAGATTATAGAAACGTTAACCAGAGAGCTTACCGAAAAAGTGAAAACCTCGCAAATCTGCAAAGGAAATGTGGGAGACACTGGCACTAATGTGTGAAGGATCGTAACAAATCAAAGAGAAAAAGTTGCAGTCAATTCTTCATTTTTTTATACTCTCAAGATGAAGCCGATGAAACTATTGATCACCGGACTTAAGGCCGGCAAATATATTCAATAAAGCAAGTTCTCTAGGCAAGTCATACACCGAGAAGGAAATAAACAACAAAATTCTCGGATCATTGACTAGCAAGTGGAGAGTGAAGATTACTATGATCAAAGATACCAAAGATCTCAATAGAATAAGTCATCATGAATTATTCTCTCATCTTAAAGCTCACGAATATGACCAAACAAGAAGAAGATGAGGATGAAGGAAATTCAAACTCGCAAGTAAAGAAGTTGCTTTCAAAGTTACACCTACTACGTCATCAAAAGAACCAAGAGGGGAAGATCTCGAGTATAAAAGAACAGATGGCATTACTAACTAGAAAGTTTGACAAGATGAATTCAAAGTTTGGCAAATATAGAAGACAACGGAAGAACACTAGGCGAATGTGTTTTAAGACCGATAAAAAGTCTTCTACCAGACAGCATAAGAGATCTCAAGAGTCTAAAGATGAAAGAAGATATAGAACTCCCGAGAGAAGAAGAGAAAGACGTCCCAAAAGGAAAGACTTTTCGCCTAGAAGAGACTCAAGTCCCAGAAGATCGACAAGAGATGACACTGCTTTACATGTCACAAACCTCGACACTTCGATTATGACTGTCCAAAATTAACTTCTAGAGAAAGAGAAGAAAAGAGACTTAAGAGGAACATGAAGTTTGCTAATAAGAGAGCCCTAGTAGCTGGAGAAGAAGATACTTTATTGAGCGACACAACCTCTTCATCGGATTTTTCTTCGTATAATGACTTATGTCTTATGGCTATTGGTGATGAGGTATTTTCTCGACTCTTGTTCTTCGTCTCGCTTCTCGCACCTCTCTACTAGAAGAGTTTGACCATAACTTTGTTGATAAGTTGATGGGAGATCTCAAACCGCTATAAACGCTTATAAGCGTGTGGAAAAGGAGAACACTAGGTTAAGATTGAACTACTTACTCAAGAATCTACTAGCAAGCCTTCGGGAATACTAGCAGACTATAATCAGACAACTTCGTAAGAGTTAGACACTCTTAAATTGAAGTATACCGAACAGGTCACCGGTAGAAAGGTTGCTTGCTAAGAATCTTGAGAAGACTCGATCGCTTGAAAATCCTACAAGCAAAGTTTGATGAACTTTTCCATCGGCATGAGCATGTGAAATCAAGTGAGGAACTTTTGAGTTTGAGGGTGGATCAACCGAATAAAGCTTCTCATGTTGTTCAAACTATAATTGATTCATCTCAAACACCTAACGTAAAAGAAGGGAATTGGTTTTACCATTGCCTAATCCTCACAGTTCAAACAAGTGTACCAAAAAGAGTACACATGTTAAGGGTAATGATTTGGTAGGAGAAGGTTCCAAACCTAAACCTACCGATAAGGGTAAGAAGGTTGTCGACCCACCAAATCGGTTGAATGTGAAGAAGAGTAGCTATACTCAACAACCCAAACAACCGATGAGGTATCAAAGGAAGGGGGAATCCCAACTTAAGAAACCTCAAAGAAGGTCGTAAGAGTAGACATCAGCCGAAACCATCTCTCGTGGAGACAGCCTCACCGAAGACTACACAACCTAAGCAAGCTTCAAAGTTTGGTAAACGATCTACTAAGTCCTCTCGTGCTGTAAGATATGAATCTTTTGATGGCTCAAGTAGAATGTACCCTTATCATCGTAACCCTAGAACCATTGCACAACGGTTGATCACTTCAACCAGAGGACATCGAAGCATCGAAGTCTTACGGAAGAAACACAAATGACACCCATAGACATATATCTAAGAAGGCACCAAATGATGAAACTGTTTATGTTGATATGTATGGAAGGAGGATAAGATCTTCTGAATGTGATGAGAAGGATCTATTCCCGTGGATTCCTAAAAGATGCTCTAACCCTCAAGGACCCAATTCTAAAGGGTACCTAAAACTTAACTAAACGCAAGGTGACTCGTGGATCAAAGAAGAAGAATTGCTGGAAAAGTCGTCTGCACATCGACAATGTTGCTCGAAACATATGACCGGAAGTAGGCAATTCTTGGGCTCAATGCGAACACAAGATGGTCCACGGGTAATGTTTGGTGATAATAACTTTGGTGTAACCAGAGGAGTTGGAACCTTACACATTGGTGATGTACGTGTTGAAGAAGTTCTCTATGTAGAAGGTTTAAAGCATAACTCGCTATCTCGTATCCCACCCCGTGATAAGGGATATTTAGTTAAGTTTTCTAGCTCCTCGTGTGTTGTTTCTTATGGTCAAGATGATCGGATACTTTTGACCGGCACGAGAAAGGGCAATGTCTATGTTGCGTAATTTCAAAACTCGTCCTAGGAACACATGTTTGGTTGCGAAGAGCACTCAAGAAGCTAGTTGGCTATGGCACAAGAGATTAAGTCATCTAAACTTCAAGACGTTGAACAAAATAGCTAGGAAGTCTCTCGTGGAAGGTTTGCTTAGAATGAAGTTTTCTCAAAAGATCAAACTTGTGATTCTTGTCAAAAAGGGAAGCAAACCAGAGCATCATTCGAAGAAGTGACATCCTTAACAACAAGCAAAGTACTACGCTTACTTCACATGGACTTATTCGGACTGTCTCTCCCATGAGTTTCTGGAAGGAAGTATACACTAGTTGTGGTTGATGATTATTCAAAATTCACATGGGTGGTATTTCTATTCAAGAAGAATGAAACCATCTCCAAGTTACCCGAGCTACTAAAAAGACTACAAAACGAAAAGGAGAAAACATTGTGAGAATCAAGTGACAAAGGAATAGAGTTTCTAAACACATATATAGCAAACTACCGTAAGGAATATAGTATTCAACATGAAACATCTGCAGCTTGTACTCCACAACAAAATGGAGTGGCAGAAAGACGAAACAGAACTCTCAAAGTGGCTGCCGTAACAATACTAGCGTAATTTAATGTTCCTCGTAGATTTTAGGCGAAGCCATAAACACAACTTGCTATACTGTAATCGTAGCCTGCTAAACAAAGATCACGAAAAAGACACCTTATGAATTGTGGAAAGGTAGACTCCCTCTTGTTTCTTTCTTTCGTGTTTTGGGTGTAGGTGTTTCATCCATAACAACGGAAATCCAAATTAAAAACCTTTGATGCCAAGGTTGCTGATGGAATATTCTTAGGATATTCTAGCACAAGCAAGGCTTATCGTGTATTTAATTGGAAGACTCTTGTGGTGGAAGAAATACCACACGTGGTATTTAACGAATCTTCTTGTGAGTCCAAGGCATGATATGAGGAATCACTAGCAAAAGGAGTCGGAGAATCTAATGTAAAAGAAGTCCCAAGATATGTCAAAGTACATTTACCTATTCTCGGATTTAGACTCGACGATGATCAAGAAGGTTCAAAGTCTCGAAGAAGAAAAAGTCATCTCTGTGATATTGAAGAAACATCCCAAGTAGAGTCGATAAGGAGACATCAATGCACAGTGAAGCATCTC
Organism: Paraleonurus japonicus; assembly: GCA_030762865.1. Taxonomy (NCBI): domain Eukaryota; kingdom Viridiplantae; phylum Streptophyta; class Magnoliopsida; order Lamiales; family Lamiaceae; genus Paraleonurus; species Paraleonurus japonicus. The sequence goes on along the minus strand of CM061061.1, from coordinate 18,330,675 downwards.
CCAAAACACCGATTGCCGAAGTATCAAATTCAGGGGAATCTCGGAAGATAATCCACCCGAATACACTTCGAAAGAGTTGGGCGCGTCAAAAGAACGTCAAAGAAAGAAGCTGGATGATCGATCATTCCAGACTTAATCTTGGGAAATCCTCTTGATGGTGTAAAGACAAGAAGAAAAATGAATTTGGATGGATTGTTTAGTTGCTATGTTTCACTTCAAGAGCCAAAAACTATAGAGGAAGCTCTTTTAAATGCAAACCGGATTGAAGCAATGCAAGAAGAATTGAATCAGTTTGCCGCACAAGATGTTTGGAAATTGGTTGATAGACCAAGACATCGAAGGTTATTGGTACAAAATGGGTATTCAAGAATAAGAAAAATGAAAAAGATGAAGTAACAATGAACAAAGTAAGGCTGATCGCGCAAGGTTACTCTTAGTAAGAAGGTATAGACTACGATGAGACCTTTGCACCTATAGCAAGAATAGAAGCTATTCGATTATTTCTAGCCTATGCAGCACATATGAGATTTAAAGTTTATCAAATAGATGTAAAGTCTCAAGGTTTCGAATGGAGTTCTAGCATAAGAGGTTTACGTTGAACAACCTCTAGGTTTTATCCAAGGGAACAAGGTATATCATCTAAAGAAAGCTTTATATGGATCAAGCAAGCTCCAAGAGCATGGTATGACACGCTTTCACAATTTCTTCTCGATCATGGATTTAGCAAAGGAAAAATAGAGCAGAACACTCTTCGTAATTAAAAAAGATCAAGACATTTTGTTAGTTCAAATTTACGTGGATGACATAATATTTGGATCTCCAAATAAGAAACTTTGTGAAAAGTTCGGTAAGTTGATGCAAAGCAAATTTGAGATGTTCATGATGGGAGAAATGAATTACTTTCTCGGATTACAAGTGAAACAAACCTCTAAAGGAATTTTCATCAACCAAGCAAAATATACCAAGAATATGTTAGAGAAGTTTGGAATGCAGACTAGCAAGGAAGCGAGATTCCAATGATGACTAACTACAAGATGGATCCAGATGAAAATGGTGAAAAAGTTGATCGACAACGTACAGAGGTTTGATAGGATCTTTGCTATACCTAACAAGCAAGCAAACCAGATATATCTTTTTGTTGTAGGTGTGTGCGCAAGATTTCAAATGAACCCAAAGAAAAGTCATATGGAGGCAGCAAAGAAAATATTGAAATATCTTAAAGGAACAACAAACTTAGGCTTATGGTACCTGTGATGATCATCTTGAATTAAGTGGATACTCGATTCGACTATGGAGGATGTAGAATTGATAGAAAATCAACCACCGGTACATGTCGGTTTCTAGGTAGTAAGCTAATATCGTGGTTCTCGAAGAAGCAAACTTCGCTTGCTACTTCAACCACGTAAGTAGAGTACATGGCTGCTGGAAGTTGCCGCTCACGCCTACTTTGGATAAGTTAACAATTGAAGGATTATCATATAGAAGCCAAAGAAATACCAATCTTTTGTGACAAGACTAGTGCGATAGCAATTACTCAAAATCCAAGACTTCACACTAGATGTAAACATGTGGATATTAAACACCATTTCATTCGAGATCATGTAGAGAGAAAGAATATTCGAATGGAAAAGATTCACACCGATCGACAGAGCGTATATTCTTACTAAATCATTAGTGAAACAAGGTTCGTAGAACTATCGGTGGAACTTGGTTTGTTGGATCCAGGAGAGAGCTTTTAAAAAAGAGACCGTTGAAGAGTATCCTTACTTCATCCTATTTTTGTGCTTATCTCTTTTTTCTTTCCTTGCACTAATCTTTTTGCGGGAGTAGAAAGCTTGTGAAGAAAGGATGAAGCCTTATCGCTAAAAAATAAATTCAATGATAGAAGGTTTCCAAACCCAACTTAAAAGAGTTGCAAACCTTGCTTAGAAGTTTTACCAAGTTTGCGTAGCAAGGTTCCAAACCTTGCTTTGCTAAAGTACTCGACACATCTACGTGGCATTAGTGACTTTACAGCTTAGCTATCGATATGTTCTCTCTCTCTCTCTCTCTCTCTCTCCTTCCTCTTTCGGAAAGAGTTTTGATTTAAAATATTCCTGTTATTTGTTTACTAAAATCTTTCGGAATATTTTATTTCCTAAAAATCCATCCTTAGCGCATTGGCTTATCTTTTAGATGTCAAATCAAATCTTGATTATTGCAAAAATTAAGTGTTCACAATTTTTCTAAAATATTTTATTACCTATTTCTATGGATCCAAAATTCTTTTAAATTTGGAAAGTTTATTTTTGCGTCCATGAGTTGAGGTCACGCACTTATTGGGATTTGAACTGCTTGCCCATAACCGCTCAATCGATCGTGCAACATGCCAATCAACGGTTACCCATTATTTCAAGATTTTAAAATTTGTGGTTTCCTTTTCAGCCTTATATAAATATTTCATCATCCTATTCTTTATTCTCACTTTCTCTAAAATTTTCTCTGAAAATCTCTTAAATCTTTTACTGCATTCTTCGTGTTCGTAAAATCTCTCTTTACAAATGGCTCCTAAGCATGCTTCTTCTTCTAAGAAATCAGCTAGCAAGGGCAAGAGCAAGGCCATGGATGCTTTAGCTTTATCGAAAAGATGCGAAGTGAACTCTGTGGATTTTTACTCGAACCATCGGCACGAAGCAATGAAAATCATGACTCTTCTCTCTCGATAGGGTCTCGCACAATATCGTTCGCTCATTTGGGGAACGCAGAACGCTCCATGCTTATGCCGCATACAATTTCGATAAGGGCAAAGTTCGGAGATGATGGTCGGCGACAATGGTTAACGACCAATCCTTGACTGTCACAAGGAATGACATTCACACTCATCCGGTCTCTCTCTTCATGGTATTGATCCAGAAATTTACATGTGGGATAATCATCTTGCTGCTTTTCGATCGCCGCGAAAACCTCTTGTCGCCACTTCGTCACCGATTTGAAGAAGGGGTACTTAAGGCGTAAATACAGTTGTTGTTTGATATTATGGTGAAGGTCATTTTTGGGAGCGTCAGTATGGACTCTCGAGTCGGCGTAGGCTGTGTGCTCAAAGCTATCGTTGATGGGGTTGCATGTGATCGGGTGACAAAATTCCTGGATATTTTGAAAAAGGAGAAGAATGTATTCTTTCTCGATTGATGATGCAGCTCATGCAGGGGTGAAAATCTGGGCCGTGGAACAAGATGTATCGATGTCCAACAAGATCACTGTCTTGTTAGAACGGATGTTACTGGTGTTGTTTGGGATCCAAAGTGGACAAAGTCTTACACTAAGGCTAAGTTCATGCTTAATAAGGATGAAGATTTGTCTGGACCTCCGGATACCGATGACGAAAGGAGTTGCACCGATGGCTATAGCCGAGAGGGAACATACCGATGAAGAAGATGTGGACTCTTCGGAATAAAGAAGGTTCCTCGAGGAGGAGGAAGAAACTCAAGGAGGAAATAGAATGGATGTTGTCGGTGCAAGTGATGAGGGAAAGGTTGTTGATAGTGAACCCGAGAAGGAGTCTTCTAAATCGCAAGTCCGAAGAAGGAAGCAAGTTCAAAGTCTTCTAAGTCGGTTCGAAGGCTTTAGGAATTGATTCTTCGACGGCGAGGATCAAGTTCCTATCTCGAGTTACCAAAAAGAAGTCTCGAAAACCATCTGTGGTACCCGGACAAGGTCGGCCAGATCGAACCAGGAGGAAGAATGTCTGGACCCTTTGTTTCGATCCGAAGGGAGCTTTAGTCTGATGCAATGGAGATCGAGGACTCTTCATCTAAGGAGATGGAAGACACTTTGTTGCCGAGTTTCTTTGGTGAGGAGAAGGTTTCATTTCCCTCTTCTCCATCTTTTCATGATGCTCCTTCTAGTCTTCAGAAGACTTATCTTCCAAAGAAGTCGGCGATGAAACCGCGGAGTTGGGTGCCGTCTTTGGAGCCAACCACCCCAAGTTGCTGAGGTGAATCCCGCTATTGAGAACACTCAACCAAGCTCTACCTCAAGAATTCGTGGCCCATTTGAAGATTTCTTGGTGGTGGAAGCAACTTCATATGTAGACAAGAAGTACCCAAGATTACCGAATCATGAGGTCGAGAGAAAGCTGCCGATAGAAATCAATCTGTGGAGAAATGCTCGTTTGTGTACACTGATGATCTAGTTCTATTAATAGAAGATATGGGCATGAACGCATTCTCTAATTGGGAGTATGAATTGCGTAGCAAGGCTGGTGTGGAAAAAACCTTTGATCTGTCTTCGGATCATCAAGTCGATTGTCTAGTAGCAAGGTTCTTTGGGGAACGAGGAACTCTTGAGGAGAGCACTCTTGGACCTCATCTTGTTTTGGTGGCGAAGTCGGAAAGTTGTTAATTCTCCTCCTTCTTCTTTACCCGATTTCTCTTAATGCGATTACCCAAATTCATGCCTGTTGTTGTTCATGATAACTTGTATAAGAAGTATGCTACTAAATTTCTTGAGTAAAAGGATCGAGTATGCCACTATGTTCTCTCATTCTTGATTCCAAATATGCCCCATTGGCTTCAAGCATTGAATCGTCCAAAGCATACATTGATGCCGCGATTCAAATGGCTCATCAAATGATCCGAAGGACGGTTTTGAGATGTTTGTTGAGCAACAGAAAAACACCATTGATACCCTCGGTGGAATGATCTTTGAACAATGTAAATCAAATCGGGATTCGAGTTGAAACCATGAGGGACCTTAAGGAGAAAAGTGGAGACAAGTTGTTGCGAAAGGGAAGCACAACCGGCAGTGAGGCCGAGGTTAAGGCAAAGCGTGTGATTGATATGCAATTACAACGAGATGCAGGGGATGTAGCAAGCTCGAGGATGGAATTGATCGAATGAATCCATCCGGATTGTCGTTGCGGGGAGATGGGCAAGCGATTTCTCTCTTGTTATGCAGCGAGAACAAGGACATCATTGAAGCTACATCTACTCTTTGTTGCGGGACGTTGCTTTGCTTTGCGGCAAAGCATTGGCTCGATGTGGAAGATAAGATTGCCAAACTTATAACCGCTGAATCGGCGGAGTTAAACAAATTTGTGGAGAAATTTGATGCCTATCGGAAAGACATCTTCGGACGCACTCGTGCTCGACGCTAAGTGGTCACCCCTTTTGATGGATGTTAAAAAGGGGAAGAAGAGTTGAGAACTGACTGAAAGGAAAGGAATCCGAATTGGTGGTGTGCAAGAAAGGTTGAAGGTGATTGAAGATTTTTTTCTTTGGAGCGAAAGGAGAAAGCCGAATCGAAAAAAACTCACAGTGGAATCGGTGGCGCTTAGGGACACCGTAGGTGTACTGCTATGATCCCTATGATCTCGTCAAATGTTGCTATTGGAGAAACATCCCAACCAAGCAAGAGAAGATAGTTGGTTACCATGGTGAGAAAGAGAAAGGCTGCTGCGAGAAGAGATTGAAGCTCTTCATTAGGAAGCTTATTTAGCGAGATCTTGAAGCCGGAGAATGATCAAGATGTTACACAAAGAAGGTCTTAAATTCCTTGCGCATGAAGATAAAATCTTGAAGCCGGAGGAAGTTCGAGGAAAAAAGTGTTTGTTGCTAGAATGTTTGCTTCCAAACCTTTAAGATCAAAGAAGAAGTCTGTGGTAAGAGAAAGAAGAAGTCTGTGGAGGAGAGGTGATATGGATTTCATCCTTCCTAATGGAACCCAGTCTAACCCGACACGGATCTAATGGAACCTGGTCCGGCTCCCAGACCTAATGGAACCTGGTTTGGGGTCACAGATCGAACCTAATGGAACCTGAGTCCGACCCGATGCCGACCTAATGGAACTGGTATGGTTCCCGGACCTAATGGAACCTTATCCGGGGTCACAGGTCGAACCTAATAGAACCACAGTCCGACCCGACGTCGGACCTAATGGAACCTCGGTGCGGCTCCATGACCTAATGGAACTTGGTTTGGGGTCACGAGGCCAGACCTAATGAAACCCGGTCTCGACCCGACGCATGACCTAATGGAACCCGGTCCGGTTCCCAGAGACCTAATGGAACTGGTTTGGGGGTCACGGAGTCGAGACCTAATGGAACTCGGTCCGACCCGACGGCGGACCTAATGGAACCTGGTCCGGCTCCCGGACCTAATGGAACCTGTCAGGGGTTATAGGGTCGACTCGATGGAACCCAGTCGACCCGACGCCGGACCTAGTGGAATGTTGGTTCTTGGTTTTGTAGGTTTTGATGAAATTTCTAAAACCCATATGTAATAGGACCCTGAATTTGTTAGTCGGTGATGATCTAGATAGGTTAGTATTTGTGCTAAGGTAACTTTGCTAAGACCTATCCAGATGGCTTGTAGATGTATTAGAACTCGAAGACGAAGACTTTGAAGACGAGAAGACTTGAAGGCAAGAGACTTGATCGAAACCGATACCAAAGAAGTATAAAGATCTGCTACTAAGAAGACCTAGAAGGTTTCTTATATTCGTAAAGGTTGTCACTAAAAGACTAGAAGGCTTATAACGTGCTCTAAAGCAAAAGATGGACACGACTTATGAAGGTCAAGTAGTCAAGAAGACTTGGACAAGAAGATAGCAAGGTTGAGAAGCTTGCTAGGATAAAAATAGAAGACTTGATTGATTCAAGGTGAATTCGGATATCAATCGGGATGTTCCATATCAATCGACATCGATTGGAAGATCAAAATCTCAAAAAGTCAATCTATCAAGAGATAATTGATTGGATTCGAGACAATCAATTATCTAAGTCAAAAAGATCTTCTTAAACGACTACTTACCATTTAGTTGAAGACACGATTATCAAAGCGGCCTAGCAATTTAGTTGATTTCGGGAATCTATAAATCGAGAATGAAGGATTTCAAAATTAGTACGGAACTACGTGCGAAAAATTTCAAGAAATCCTATCATTCATAGCAAGACACGCAAATTCATTCAAACCACGAATCGAAACACACGTTGAAATTGAAGATCTGATTCTAGTATACGAATTGTAAATTACCTTCCAATATCTCGAGTACGAGAGAAGGTTGATCGTTTGTTAGATCTAAGAGTTAGAACAAACTTAAGGATCATCTTTTTGTAATCAAGGGCGGGAACTTGTAAAACCTCCCGTGGTCATAACCTCGAAGTGATAGAGGGAACAAGACCGGAAGATTTGGTGGATAGTAAGACCCATGTGGAGTCGGGGAGAGTGGACGTAGGATCGTTATATCCAAACTACTATAAAAATCTCTCGTGTCTTTTATTAGCTTTACTGTATACATATTTATAAGCTGCTCTTTCATCATCGTTTTAATAAACTTGCACTAAAACTTGCTAAGTATTCATCAAGAAGGTTTATCATTCAAAGGGTTTTTCAAATACACACACGAGATTAGCTTCCGCACCATCGGGAGACTTTGACTTTCCAAAGTCTCCGATCAAATCTACCATACTCGAGTACCTATCTCGTAGAAGACTTGTAAAGCCTTCTAACCTCACACTCAGCTCACGAAAAGTTGCAAAAAGTTGTGAGTGCAGAAAGTCTATTCAACCCCCCTTTCTAGACTTTACACCTCCTTGCACATCTCGTCCGGACCAACATGGAACCTGGTCCGGCTCCCAGACATAATGGAACACAGTCGTGGGTTACGAGTCGAACCAAATGGAACTGGTCCGGCTCATCGGACCAAGAGAGCCTTAAAACTTTTTACGGATTATTAAGTGAATAATCATTCACTTAGTATCTTTCAAGATTCAGAGAGACCCTTAAAACTTTTTACGGATTAATAAGTGAATAATCATTCACTTAGGATTCTTTAAGGTTCAGAGAGCCGTAAAAATATTTTATTTAATTATTAAGTGAATAATCATTCACTTAGGATCTTTAAGATTCAAATAGAGCCTTAAAACTTTTTACGGATTAATAAGTGAATAATCATTCACTTAAGATTTTTTAAGGTTCAGAGAGAGCATTAAAACTTTTTACAAATTATTAAGTGAATAATCATTCACTTAGAATTTTTAAGGTTCGAGAGAGCCTTAAAACTTTATACGGATTATTAAGTGAATAATCATTCACTTAGGATCTTTTAAGGTTCATAGAGAGCCTTAAAACTTTTTACGGATTAATAAGTGAATAATAATTCACTTAAGATTTTTTAAGGTTCGAGAGATGGCCTAATCTGGATGAAGAGTTTTTGAAAAAGTTTACTATCAAGGAAAGAACACAAGAGGGTCTTAGTATGACCAAGTAAAGTTTAAGTGAATAAAAATTCACTTAAGATTTTTTCGGAAGTTCGGAGAGAACTTAAGAAACCTGGATGAGTGAGAATGTCACCAGGAAGGGTCAAAAGAAAATCAATATGAGGATAGTGAATAGAATTTCACTTAACAATAAGAGGTTCAAAGAACTAGGAATGACATAGGTGAATATAAATTCACTTAAGATCGCTGAAGGTCCAAAGAGGACCAGGACAAATTTGAAGTTTAAATAGAGCCGGTGAAGTGAGTAAGAATTCACTTAAGATTTTGATTAAAGCTCAAGAGAAACCGAATAGAGCTTAAGTACAAGAGAAGTTGAATAGAGCCTAAGTAAATAAAAATTTACTTTAGTCTTTCTTACGGTTTAGAAAGAATCGTGCGATTATTGAGTAAGGTCCAAAAGTCTTTAGTAGGAGGAGCCAAGCGAGGTAATTAATCACTAATTATTGTGTAAGTTATGCTACTCTCTCGGGCCCTTCACGTCCCAAGAGAGTAGGGGAGCGATGGATGTAACATAGATATGATATTGGGCGATTTCTAATAGTCGGGTTTAAAGAGCCTGTGCCTTGTGAAAGCCCAATAAGGGACCCGAAGTAATATATGTGTAAGTAAGCCCGTAATCCTAAATATGGGCTCAAGAATACGGATATCAAGGGGTAGTTAAGATAATACCCGACTTGACTCTAAGAGGAGCCAAAATAGATATGATTAATAGCCGCAATGTCCTATGGACCAGATGAATTCAACGTTAGAAAAGAACCTAGGAGAGAAATAGTGAATAAAATTCACTAAGTACCTCGAGGTGAGTAAGAATCTAAGGAAAATTTTGGTAAAATACCAAAAACCTAGAGGTTCAAGAAAGAACCGGATAGAATTTGAGTAAGAATTCAATTCAAATTTACTTATAGTTTAGATAGAACCAGGAGATGAGTGAGAACTCACTTGTGAGCTGATTTAAGGTTCGAATAGAACCAAAAGGTAAGTAAGAGGTCATTCGAGGTTTAATTTAAGGTTTGGAAAGAAACAAAAGAATTTAAGGTTCTGAAAAACTGAATAGATTATGAAAATTCACCTAGAGAATTTTTAGTTGAGAACCTTTCAAGGTTCGGAGAGAACTGAGAAGAAATTAAGTAAATAGAGAATTCACTTAGAATTTTCGGGCTCGAGAGAGACCAGATTGAGCTTAAGTGAAAAAAATTCACTAAGCACTTTTTACGCCCACGAGGGTTGTGAAGGTTTAGAGGCCCATAACTTGTGCTTGACGTTCACGAGGACTACAAAGGGCCTAGAGGTCAGGAACCTCAATAAGAATTAAAGATCCACTAGGACTCAACGAGAGATCACAAGAACCATCACTTGGTTAAGAAAGAGTCTATTTGAAGTCCGCAAAGACTATTCTGTATTAACGTTGCGAGATCATAATTAAATTATGGGTCGAGTTCATAAGTATCCTAAGGTCCAAAAGGACTTATTTGAGGCTAGCGAGATCAAATTTACCTAGGAGGATAAGATTATGTAGATGCCTTGAGGTCTAGTTTGTGCTTTGATGAGGCCACGAGGCCAAAAACTTAGTTCATTTAATGATTCACTAAATGAGTCCGAAGGACCATAAGTGCTTAATTGAGGCCCAAGAGAGCTAAGACCAGGTAATAATACATCAAGATCATAAGATACGTTGACTATTTGTTGAGATGTTAGATTAACGGCGAGTTAAAATACTTTTGAATGATAAGTCCATAAGGACTAGTTTGTTTGAGGCTAGGGGGCCGAAACCGGTAATGAACCAGATGTTTATGTAGGTCCAAGTAGGGCCTAAAGGAAGTTGATAACTCGAATTGAGACTATCCGAGGTTAAGGCCACTAGAATTTACGATAAGGTCGAAAAGTATGTGGAAAAAAGTAAAAAAAAAAAGAGAATTTTGAAGATTAAGAAAAGCGATAAGAGATTAATAGTTGATATAGATTCTCTCTTACTACTCTCTTGGGTCTACACGTCACGAGAGAGTGGGAGAAGCATTGATGTGGCGTAAGTTAGACTTTTGGGCCGTAATTGGTAAAATGGGCCTAGAAGGCCCAAAAGGTGATAGGGCCCATAAAGAATGACCAAGTGAGATATACAAAAATTAAGCTCATACGAATATATTGGGCTTAGTTACCGATAAGATGAAGCGGTTGAGATAATATACGAGATAAATCCCAAGAAAATAGTTAAAACCCCAAAGTAGGGGGTTAGGCTGGATATAAGTGTTGAGCGGGTCGACAGAGTCGTATTAACGTATGAAGAATATTACGAAGCGGTTATTCTCTCGAGAATGGGAATGGAACGTGGAAGAAAGACGGAAAGTGGGAGGAACACGATGGAGAGTGGGAGAACTCCATCGGAGGGTGGCATAAACCGTTCTTTCTCGTGTATTATTTATAGGCAATCAACATGACCATTGAAGGTACGAATTCACTTATATACCGATCATACTTTGAGCAAGATACTTTATTTTTCTTATCACATTATTAGCTAGTTCATATTAGCTCCTGAGGTTCCTTACTGGGTATTAAGGGTCTTCTTCTTATCATCTTTTTGATTGCGACTTGAATGTCGGAGTCCCTACGTCGGGGACCTCTCTGGCGTGTTTTGCGGGTATTTGGAGCTCGGGTGCGGGTTCGGATCGTGTGGTTCTTGTTCGTGTTCAAGGAGTGATTCCTCGAATCTCAGTACGAGGTTCGATCCTTGTTAGTGTGACTATATTGCATGTATCAACAATAATAATAATAATTTGTATATATAACCGTGATAGTGCGTATGCACAACAATAAATTGAAGAAAAATATTTATGTGAACTTAAATCACATACGTTTTTGTTATGATTTTTTTATATATATATTCACACTTTCCATTTATTTATTTATTTATTTATTTATTTATTTATTACTTTTCATTCTTTTTTTCCAAATTTGACAATTTATAATAAAATACATTAGAGGAGGTCTCTTATAAAATATTGCACCGTGAAATTTCGCTTAAAAAAAAAACTCCTAAAACTTCGCGGGTTAAGCATCAAGATCCGGGTCAAGAAATATAGAACGCTCAAACGGCACCGCCTCGCTTCTCTCTTGTTTTCTCACGCGCAGATTAGGGTGCAAAACAAACGATGAAGAAAAAGAAACACGAAACGCCGAAAAAAATTGTGACAAAGTGAATTAGGAGACGATTCAACAAAGAACTCTTGCAAAAATAATATAGAAATTTATCGACAACGTTAAATTGAGGAGAAACAAGAAAAAAATAGATAAAAAGAGAAGATATGGATGATTTTTTTAAAATTGTCAAATAATTGCTACTTAATCTGATCAAAACAATAACAAAGTTTATCAACAACATCAAATTGACGTGTGCTACATGTTTTTCTAAAAAGCTGGAATTAATATTGCAATTGTTACTCTGTTCGATTTGTTCATATAGTAACACATCTTTCTCTATGCGGTAACACATTTGTATTCGTATAGTTGTTAGGATGTATAATATAAGCCTAGCTTTTTGTGTGAACATCTTTATGATATGGGATTCGTTATGATCAAAATACTTGTTTTTATGATTGTTACATATATCATTATTTTTATCCGTATTAGTCTATCGTAGATAATATGGTGTGTGGTGTCACCACAGAAGATCATGCTATCGATTCCTTATAGATTATAAATAATAGCTCACAACCAAGATGGATTTGGACAAACCATTGGAGCAGGTTGTGGTGTAATTTGGTATTAGTCTATCTTGACTATAAAGTTACACTAGTACATTTTGTATGTATTGAGCGAGGACCATATGAGGTTGTTCAATTTGTCTTGACTATGTAAAAGAACAAGACCTCTGTAATTATGGATGTACGTCTTCTTAATCCCTATATAATAACGTGTACTCGGTGTTTGTTTCTTTAATTTGCAAATGGATGAGATTTATTAAATCAATAGGCTCGGTGAATTGGGAGATATACTTGTTTATATGGTGTGCGGTTGATTATAGAAGAAATCAGATCCTAATTATTTAGGATGATGATGTCCCCTTGAGGAGCTCATAAAAATTATCATGTAAACCCTACGGTGGATTTAATCCGACATGATAATAAAGATGAGTGGTACTACTCTTGGAATTAGATGTAAATTAATTAAGTTGTCAAGAACTTATTTAATTTATAGACATTCGATATCTTAAACACGGGAAATAAACGTACACATAATAAAGGAGCCCATATTGTAATATGGGATTAGGACGGTAGTTCAATTATAACTCTTTAGTGGACCAAGTTATAATTGATGGGCTTAAGTGGAGTGTTCGGGGTGAACACAGGGGCCTAAGCCCATCGGGAGGCCCAACCTAATTCCTCCTTAGGGTCCCTATTATAGTCTATAAATAACCCTACTTGAGCCTCCCATGTGTGAAAAAAATGAAAAAAGGAGGAGGCAGATTGATTCCCTGGAAGATCATCGCCCACACGACGTCCAAGGGAAAGGGATAGGAATACGGCGAGAAGATCGTAAGGTTCGAGGTTCATCCTTTGATCGCTTGATTCGACCTTAGAACCGGTTCGTCTTCACCTATTACGGTGAATAGGTATGATTCTTTTTCCGCTGCATTTTCATATCCGTGATCCCGAATCGATAATCACATAGAGTCGGCGATCCGGTGGTTTCAACAATAGTAACACATTTTTTTCATATAGTAACACATCGTTTTCTATATAGTAACACATTTGTGTTCATATAGTAACACTCGCGCAATGAAAAAAATAAAAATCATTCCTAGGTATGTTATTATAAGATCAAACATATGTTATCGTAACGACAAGTATGTGTTACTAGTCCTTAAAAGAATAAAATATTTATCCATGTGTTGTCTTGGTTTTGTTAATTAGTAACACATTTTTCTTCATACAATAACACATGTTTGACCTTATAGTAAAACACACGAGACTCGAGTTTTAATTTTTACCTTTGCACGACAATCTTATACGTGGGATCAAATAGACCCATTAATTTTTTTCTTAACACATTTAAATCACTCTTTAATATTGGGATCAAATAAGCCCCCATCTTAATAAAATCACACTCTATTAATAAAAATAAAGTTGTCGAAGATTAGAGACTTATTTGATCCATACATATAAGATTAGAGATTTATTTGACCATTTTTTTATTTTTATTTTGCATTTGAGCTATTATTATTAGATAGATACATATTATTTATTTTACGGTAAGACATATTTATCATTAAAGTAACACATGTTTAACCGAATAGTAACACCCACAGGAGCACGTGGGGCGAATTTTTTTCCTCGCGAGTTTTTTTGAAAATATCCATTGGATCCGATCCGATCCGACCCGACTAGGATCCGCGAATTTCATTAAATGGATTATTTCACGGTACAATATTTTATATAAGAATTTGTCAATACATTAATCATTATACAATCATTAAATTATAGATTAATTGCTATTAAATCATGATCATATTCATATCCAAAGCTTATAGAAAAAAATATCCTTTGCATTGTGCTAGTCTTGTAAAGATTTTCTCAACATGACCTAACCCTGCACTTTTAAGTTTTTTGAGATATTTCCGTAAAAAAAAAAAAAAAAAAAAGGTTTTTTTGAGATATAATATTCAACTAATAAACTTATTGTAGAGTGAGAATACGAAAAATCCTAGGCAAAGTCTACTATAATAAGGGTTCACGTTGAAACTTGATCCATTTCAAAAGTATCGAGTTGTAATAACAGAAGAATATTACATATATTAACTAAAGGGTATCATTCGTGATAAGTAAAGAGTATCATCCGTGATAAATGATGGGTATTACCTATATTACTAAAGAATATCGGTCATGATAAGCTGAAGGTTATTACCTATATTACTAAAAAGTATTAGTCGGAATAACTAAAAGGTAAGTTTATTTGTTCTTTCAATATGGATCGAGTTTCACCGTGAAACTTGGTTCACACAAGACACACTCAAAATCCTAGAGGTCGAATCCTTATTGAAAGAGATAAGACCAAGTGTAACTTCACACTATGAATCAAGTTCTCATTTAACGATATTATCCCATCTGATTGGAAAGAATTAATGGTTGTACGTAGAAGCATTTACTTCGAAACACTATAATACCATGTGTCGTTTACTACTTTGGTTAAGTAATTGTCATTAGGGTCATTTACGTATAAATTAAAAAAATAGTTTAGTTACATATTAGTTCAAAATATTTGAACAAAATCCCAAAAAAATTTGAACAAATGCACAAAAACATTGAATATGAACCAGCTATTTATAATTTTGAATTTTTATTGAACTTATTTGTAATTTTCTCTTGTCATTATACATAAAACATGCAACTGTTTAAGATTAAATGGCATCAAGTCCATTGATATTGCATTAAAACATTCACTTCCTTTTCCATAACTAGGTTAAGTAAGAGAAGGCTTTTCAAAATTAAAATGATCTACACTTCTTTTTTTTAAAAAAAAAAAATGATCTACACTTCTGCACAAGTTAAGTTTGATACTAGTTCAACTCAGCTAAAACATATTCTCTCTAGGCTAAAACAATGTAACTACAGGCTAGTTTGGTTCGTAGGATTAGGAAAGATTGAAAAAATAATCCGGAGAAGTCCAACGTTCTTGTGGGTGAGAGATGTGATAATTATTACATAGACACATAAATTTTAAAAAATTATACATACTTTTTCAAACTTGAAAATATAACTTATCACACAATAATAAAAATTATAATCCACCAATCCAAACATACCAAATTTGAAAAATAACAATCCAAATAAAATAATCCTAATTAATCTTTATCATTAGTCATTTCATGTGAAGCTAACTAACCCTACATGAATAAAAACATGTTATTACATGAACAAAATGTGTTACTACAACTTATCAGTGAAGACAACCAATTCATTTTTAAATTTATAAAACTTGCATAGGAGAGACGACGAGATTTTTCAATCATCTGACATGGTGGCTGCAGAAATTTCAAAGGTGGACGATTGCGAAATTCAATTTTGTAGAGGGTGAGACGATGATGTATTGAGATACCGGTGAGGGAAAGAATCTGAAAGAGGAAAGTAGATCTTCTCCGTCGAGACGATGAAATATTGAAAACGACAAAATATAGTGTAATGTATTAGATAGTGTGGACGTACAAATATTGCAATGATCTTATATTCTTACAATATTGCATTTGAGTTTTTGTTGACTATTTTGTATAGTACCAGAAGTACATTAATTATATATAAAAAAACATGAGGATAAAGACGGTGTTTTAATTAATTATATTTCTATCTATTTTTAAATTTCTCCTTTTTTTTATTTTTTTATTTGAGCAAATCAAATGACACGTTGTTACGTGAGTGTCAACAGTGACGAAGGAGAAGTAAAGCATAATGGAATCCTTTCTATTATTGGTTAAGGCCCATACGTAAAGGATAATACTCCCTCCGTTAAAGGATTTCTTTCACGCTGATTTTTTAATTATTTTTGTGTGAGAGTTATATCATAGTATTATATGCAAAAAATTATTTTATATGAATGATATGCTAGTTAACCTTATGAACTAACATATTATTCATATAAAAACAACTTTTGTACACATAATACTATGATATAACTCTCACACAAAAACTAAGTTAAAAGTCAAATGAAAGAAATTGAACGGAGGGAGTAGAAATTATTTTGGTCAAACTCATTGCCATGAAAAAAAAAAAAACATATATTTATACTGGTTTGCACCAGTTACATATATAGTATAATTGATACAATTTTAATTCAATTTTGATTAAAATTAAATTTATTTCAAACAGAACAAAACATATTTAAAATTTAGTTAAAAACTCAATTGCACCGTATTTGGTACACAAAACTTTGCAAAAAAGAAAGAAAAACACACTAACGTCCATTTCTTTTTCTTTTCTTTTAATCAGCAATGATGATTCCATAATAGGTCTTCAAAATTTGCAGACATGATATTCTCTAACACTAAATTCTCTTCCAAAAAAACTGCACAATCCTCTAAACTATGTAGCAGCGGGTGATTATAGTAGTCTTCCCATCCAACATCTTCCGAGTACACAAACCCCTGAGTTGACTCAGAACTTGTCCCCAGACTCGGTAGCTCCACAATTTCGGGCAGCTCCTCCGGGTCAGATACCACCGACGACGACGAAGACGACGTCGTTTCGGAGTGCAGGTGGTCCATTTCCGCTGCCTTGGTTGCCGCAGCCTGTATGTCACGCGGGGAGCACGTGAGTGGGCAGGGCAGAAGGTGTGCTATTTCTGGGAAATTGAGAATGGCGGAATTGCCCTTTATTGCTCGGGCCGCCACGTCATGGGCTCGGGCCGCCATTTCGGGCGTGGTGAATGTCCCTAGCCAGATCCTTGACTTCTTTTTGGGCTGTCGGATTTCCGAAACCCATCTGCCCCAGGCCCGCATTCTCACTCCTCTGTAAACCGCATGCCTCTTGTTCTTCTCAGGATGATCATGATTTCTCTTTGAATGGGCTTTCGGGCCTGGGCCCGCAATGTTTGAGGCCCGTTGGTCAGGTTCAGCCATAAATGAGATGAGTTGGTGAGAGAGAATTTGATAGTCAGCAAACTGATCTCCTGAACAAGACTATTTATAGTGTTGATATATGTAAATAAATGGTGGAGCAGTGTGTGGAGTGTGTGCTTTTTTATTTTCCGTGTGTACGCGTCCGTGCGTATGTGTGTGTGTATGATAGATGGCAAAGTTTCGTGTTAACAGATTTTGCCGTCAAATTTACTCCTCCGTCCTGGCCTAAATGCCTCATTTTATCATTTCGTCCGTTCTACTTTGGTATTTTATTTCTTTTTTATTCATACCCTATTTTTATAATTATCCCTATATTATATACATATTTACATAATATGTCACTCATTTAATATATTTAAATACATTTTTCATGTCTCTCTATCTATTTGATGTGAACCGCAATTTTTCACATCGTAAATTCGTCACTCCGACTCGGACCGGCAAGCATACGAAACCACAATCGAAGCCCTAGCTCGAGAATAGCGAGGCTTTCGAAAAATAAATTGACATTAATTTGTCAAAAGACTAGTCTATTTTTTATTCTCCCTTCATAACTCTCAAAAGTACAATATATATATATATATATATATATATATATATATATATATAGTTTGAATAATAAATCAAATCAATCTAAATTAAATCAATCTAAATCAATTTCTAATATTTTCTAATCTATAATAAAATCTCATCACTATCACATCACATCACGTGTACAATATTATTATACAATATTTCTTAATACTTGTGTTCAAAAGTCTTTGGGACACTTAGGCCGAACGGAGGGAGTATTTTAATAGCCTAATTAGTCTACAAATTTATTTTAATGGTATTAATTATTTAATTTAGATGATATTCCCTTTATTCCAATAATTTTTTTGGGTCAATACTCTAGGGTACAATATTACCCCATTACTATTAGATGCAATTTTTAATATAATTATTAGTGGATACAATATTTTGGTTGTTTTTTCCAATTTTGTCCTTACTTTTAAAAAACGTTGTTGCAAATTTGTCTCATTTATTTTTTACACCACCAAACAAAGCCACCAACTACACCATTCAAAATTTTGCGAATATACGATTCAAATTTGCAAAATATCCAATTCAAAATTCCACCATTAGAATATCCGATTCAAATTTTTGCGAGAATATCCAATTTAAAAAAAAAAACACAAGACCGGTATAAATTAACATCATATTTTTGCGGTAGGAGAAAAAAATTGATTCAACATATAATTTCTACATTGATCATCATTCGTTAAATACATCACAAAAACAAACCGCACATTTTTTCTACCTTATTGCCCACTTATTCTAAAAATTGCACATGTGCAGATATAGTTTCACATGTGCAATTACGTTGCATATTTGCACATGTGCGGTGAGTGAACTCAATGTGTGACATTTTCTACTACAACAATCTAGTACACTGAGCTTTCTAGCATTACTCCAAACCCAATGAGTGAACTCGAGCGAACTCGTTCAACTCGGTGAGTGGACTCGGTGAGTTCGGGACTGACTTAACTCGAACCTCGAACGCCGCTAAATTCGTCTTCTTCTTCTCGAGACGGCGACAGAGCTTGGTCGAAAGCGCTCCTAGTGATGACGGTCGGAAGCGTTCCTAGCTTGGTCCGCCGGCGTGGCAAGGTTGCGCGGCAGGAATCGCGGCGTGGCGGTGGGGCGCGGCGTTCGGCAGCCGTGGTGGTGGCCGAAATTGGAGGAAGAGAGGGGGAGCGACATAGAGGGTAGAGAGAGAGGGGAGTGAAATGCGGTGGTCGAAGTGGTGCGGTGGACGCGGCGATCGCATTATCGCAGTGGTCGATTGCGGCGTCGATTTGGGACGCGCGATAGAGTTTGAGTGTGTGGTGGTGTGGTGGTCACGTTAGCGGTGGTTACAAAGTGGCGGCGGTTGCATTGGCGGTGGGGATCGGTGGTGTTGATCCGGGGAGAGAGAGAGAGAGAGAGAGATATTCCTAGGGAGGATGGGGACAAATTTCAATATTGAGTGGTTGGGGGCATATTTGGTATTTTCGCAGACACTTTGTATCTAATAGTATTTTTAAAAGGTAGTATCTAATAGTAATATGTAGTAAAAATTGTATCTAAGAGTTATAATCCAATTTTTTTACTCATATTTGACACACAAATTAAAGAGTGTAATAGAATAAAACTATAATCCTATTTTTTTCGATCCAATTCCTCCACCACCGCGAACCCAATTAGATTCTCGCATGCTACACTTTTTCGGATTTAGAAAACAACTCAAGCCATACTAATAATATATTATTTGATTGAATTATTTATTTCACTATTCATTAATAGAGTACAAGTAATGTGATTGAGAGAGAGAAACAAGTAAGACTAGAAAATAATTTAGTATTTTATGTGAGCGACAATATATGTAAATAACTATAAAATGTAAGAATAAATGTATGAGAGTGGTATGTCAATTAAAAAAAAATATAAAACTTTTATTGAGAAGGACTAAAAAGGAACACAAAAACTTTTAATGGGACGGAGAGAATATTAGTTATTTGTAACACCCCATTTTTAGAAAACTTGCATTTCATTTTTTTAAATTTAATTATTTTACTAAGCATTAAATTTGTGGATTTATCCCCTAGTTCTTGAAAGAAAGTTTATAATTTATGCAATTTAAGAACTAATATTTTTAATGAAGTTTTAAAGAGTTTTGCGAGAGTAGCCTACTAAGGAAAAAGAGCTTGATCCCGACTCACTCGACACAAGTAAACAAGAAAAATAGATAAGTTAAAATTGAAATGAAATATAGTGAAAAATTAGTTATAATAAGATACTTATATAATTATAACTTGAAAAAAAAGAAGAAGAGGAAAAGAAAAAAATTAAAATTTAAAATTTATCAAAGACTAAGTCAAATAAAGAAATAAGGATTAAGATTTAAAATTTAAGATAAATTCAAAATTTAATTTGAATTAGTCTTT
The DNA here is from genome assembly GCA_030762865.1 of Paraleonurus japonicus. Taxonomy (NCBI): domain Eukaryota; kingdom Viridiplantae; phylum Streptophyta; class Magnoliopsida; order Lamiales; family Lamiaceae; genus Paraleonurus; species Paraleonurus japonicus. The sequence continues at coordinate 18,310,853 of CM061061.1, read as the reverse complement.
TCTTTTGAAGAGCTTTAAATAAAAAAATACGTATATTTTTTTAAACCGCATAAAGAATACGCAGAGTGACGTTTCATTTCTCATTTCTTCTTCTTTATAGCATCTTCTCTCTTTTCTCTGTCTTCTCTCTTTCTCCACTCTCTCACTAAAATCTTTCAATAACCTGCTATTACCTCATCTCCAAAGTGAAGTGCAAGTCTTTTAGAGGTAAGAACATAGTTTTATTTCATGTTTTTGTCCCAAATAAGTTTTCTTTATAGAAAAATGGAGAAAACGATATTTCGCTTTACGTTGGATTTATTTTCTCCTTTCTTTTTATTTCTCTGAAATTCTTGGTAAAATGGTGCTCCAAAATATTGCTTTTGAAACCCAAAATAATTAGGGTTTGTGATTTTATATTTTTGCTAGAAATATTGACTTATCTCATTGGATTTACTAACTATACGACTCATTTGTGTTGATTCATGGATTGCATGTGTCATATGTCATTGCATGTGACTTTTAAGTTAATTTTTTCTAGTGCATGTCTCTATTTCTATGGTGTAAGGACTTATTTGGTGATTAAATCAAGTTGGGTGCCCCAACTATGCTTTGTATGTACAAATTTTGTTGTTGAAATATATTTTGTAATTGCATGTTACTTTCAAAAAATGTTCTGACCTTTTCTGATCAAATTTTCTCAAACCTCTTTACCAAGCTGAAGTTCTGGAAGTCTAGAATATGTGGTAAAAATTTCAGATTTTTTGAAGCTATTTTCGATTTAATATGATTTTTCTACTAAAGTGTTGTACAGAAGAAAAACGCCCCTGTTTTTGGCGATTATTTCAAAATTTACTGTGAGCAGAAAAATTAATTTTTGAAAGTGATTTTCGACTATGTTATTCTACTATGTCTTAGCTTTCATAAGAATTTTACCTTGATATATTTGGTGTTATATTCAATTTTTAATGATTTTTCTAACAAACAGTGTCTTTCTAGTAAAAACGGACAGTTTTAGAGCTCTAGGACGATGCATGATCAAGTAGGAAATGTGAAGATTTAAAATATGATTTTTTACTAGTGATACTAATAGTACTTAGGATATTATATAAATTTTTACTTGATTTTATTTAATTCATATTCATGTGTTACAAAATTTTATAAAAAGATGGAACATAACCTCATTTAGGAGATTGTTTTTATCTAACTTGAAAAATTCATAAGTAACAAAATTGAGATTATTTTCATGTAAAATTTTTATGGTATGTATCTATATGTGTTGTGAATCTACTATATAAATTTAATAATTTTATTACATGTTTATATTTGATTATAAATTATCTTCTACGAGCTGTCTTTTAAGGAGTTTTACATATAAGGTGAGTTTGTAAATTATTTTCTTTAGTCACCTAAGTAATTGAAAATAGAGGTATTCCATAATGAATAAATTGGTTTTGTTGTGAGCATGCTATAATGCTTTTATAATTTCTTTTACATATAAGAAGAAATTATAAAATTTCTTTATGCGTACTTAACTACTCTTAGTAAATAGAATTTTTCTTTGAAATATGTTTAAGTTTACAAGTAGGTATATGTTATATATACATATATATATATGTATTAGATACTAATTAAAATTAGTAATAGCGCTTTAAGTGCATGGTTATAACTTAATGCTTATAAGACTAAAAGACGACTAATGTATCGAGTGCGATTCGAGACAACCGGATTTTCGGGAAGCTATCTTGAAAACATTCAAATACCAAGAAAGTGGGTAACCTTTTAATACTTTTGCATTATTTAGAGTAATCTGTGTGTGTACGAGCACATTGATCTTCGGATTATGCTCTGTGTGATAAGGCTAGTCGACGGACTATGTTTTTGTGAATCAAGACAGTCTACGGACTATATCCGTGTGAATCGAGTCTGCCCACGGCCTCGACGTGTACTCGGTTGACATGCTATTAGTCTTTTTAATGCAACTGTTATTAAATGTTATCCCACTAGGCTTCTCCTCCGGGGTAGACTCATGATATTACCTTAAATTTTTCAGTCCCGCTGACGACGCGGTGGACGTGGTGATCGCTTATGTAGACTACTCTTAAATAAATTTACCACAAACTAAGTTTCGTAAGAATTGAAGCTAGTACTAGTAGGACTTATGTTATGGTTTAAGCTTTTAAATTTATGTATGGATTACTAGGTTCCGTGGTCGAGTCCCTTTCAAACTACTAGGGAGTTAGGTTCGGTTTTTAATATGTTATGCATGCATGACTAGCGTATGTCTATTATATTATATTTTGTTATGTTAAGCTAGTTTTGACTTTTCTCACACGCTTGATGATCTATTTTTGCAAATATCTAATTAAGTAAGTGTTTGACTTAGAAATGTGGGTAAGATACGAGTTAGGCACAAGCACGGTTAGGCACTTAAATAATTTGATTTAAAAAAAAATTACTCTTGTTTTTATGATGACATCTTCCGCTTGAGCCCCTTTAGATTAAAATCTTTTGATCATTCTTGCCCTAAATGTACTTTCATCGGGAGTAGCGCCACCGGGCGCTACATTATCACTCCTTCCGACCATATTACTTGGCATACCTTCCTAAAAAAATAAAAATCACTAATAAACTCCACCCTCATAATATCCTTATATTTACATAAAATGTCATAATAAAATAATTCAATAAAAGATTAAATTGTATTATTTATTTTACAATAATCTATTAATTGTAAACTAATTTTACGATGAACCAACTCAAAACGTATATATCTATTAAAAATTTTGTAATATAATTTTTTGAAAAATTAAAATTCTAAGAGAGGCAATCTTGTACCGCACCGGCGCACCCCTTTCAAATCCGTCCATGCACATAATACCGACTTCATTGTCAATAAATATAAAGTTATAGAATGAAGAAATAATGAGTCAATGATTTACACAGAGTAAATGGATCATAATAAACCCGTATTAGGGGTTGTTGGGTCTTCTCTCGTTCTCACGGTCTCAACGAGCCACCAACGGCTCGAGGCCACCTATATGCCGGATTACGAAACGGAGGAAGAGGGAATACCAAAGTTGCGATTTCTCTCACACACAAGAATGCAACGCTCTTCTTGGGAAAAAGAAGACAAGAAATTCAAATGCAAACCTAGGTTAAAAGAGAAGTGGCTTAGTGGGCCCATGGGCCAAAACCCATTGGGCTCAAGCCCAACATTCTCCACCTTTTTGGCCATCCCCATCAACACTCCAAAATCCGACAGTGATCATCATCGCCCAAACAAAACCTCGCACAAACACACAGCTAGTACAACACCTGCAAGAAAAACACAAAGTTAATACAGTTGCCACAAAGAAAAGAACACAAAGCCACAAAGATAAATTAACACAATATCCAAATCACAAAGAACACACGAGAAGAGCACCACAAGGCATGCAATTGACACAAAGCCATAAATCACATAGTGAACACAAAGACACGTACCACAAAGGCATGCAAAGACACAACATTCTAAAGGCATATAACTAATACACAATTAATTATAACACAAAGACACAAAGATAGAAAACACAAAGACTTAACAAACACACAGACGATTGCTCCACCTCACTCAAGCGATCTTGACACAAAGCCACAAAGAACATGATCATGAAACAAAACACAAAGACACAAAGAACCACAAAGGCAAATAAACTCCACCTCACAAGGAGCACACACAAAGCCACAAAGAAGGACACACACCCTAAAGTCACTAAGCAACAATTAACACACAAATAATCACAAAACATCACTAAAGTACTCCTCACTACTAGAAGCTACATTAGCACATGCATCTTTTTATTCTTTTGGTTCTTATTGGGCTTAGTGCACTCTTTAATTTTGTGACCTGGGTCACCACAGCTTGTAGCACTTTCTTACTTTGAATTTCTTAACATGCTTTCCCTCACCAACATGCATAACTTCCCAGACTTATTACCACCCCCATTTTGTTTTAAATCCATCTCCTTACTCTTCAAGCCATTAACCACAGTCTCAAGAGAAACATTATCCCTACCATATTTAATAGCAGATTTCACATCGGTAATAAGAGTCGGGTATGGCATTTAGCAAGACAATAGGGGTGTAATCATCAATATGCTTATCGCCGGTTGCTTAATATCTTGAATCAATTTAGTAAACACATCCAAGTTCTCATCAATATCTTTATTTAAATCAAGTTTAAATCTAAAGAACTTTTCAAGCAAGAACAAACTTTACTAGGCAAAGAATTCTCGTATATAACTCCTCTAACTTATCCCAAAGTTCTTTAGCAGAGTCTAATATACCAACCTTCCTAAGCACGAGAATCGGACAAATTCAAGGTAATAGCGAGATAAGGCAAGCTCATTCATTTCACACTTCTTATCTTCGTGACAAAGTATCGGGATAAGAATGATCTATAGCTTTTGAAACACGCTGTTGTATTAAAATACATTTCATTTTCTGTTTCCAAATGCTAAAATCGGTTTGCCATTAAACGGAGTCAATACATACAAAGAGGGAGAAGCCATTTTTTCGTAAATTTCACAAAGTATTTAGCACACAACAAATTCTACAACACACAAAGATGCAGAAATAACGAATTAAATAAGCGGAAGCAACACACGAGAGGACACCAAGATACAAGACCACAAAAGAGCAAGAATAACAAGCACGTAATATCACCTAAAACTACAAAGAAAATCCCAACAACCCTAAACCGCGGCAAGCGGCTATCTAGCAACACAATAAAACCGCAAGCGATTATACTACGTAAAACAAGAAATAAGAAGGGTTCACAACCACTTTACTGCGAGACCCTAGGTAAGGATCTCAAAACGCCCAAAAGACCAGCAAGTATTCCCGGGACCAAGCACCGAGTGCCGCAGAAATCGAAAACCACACAACAATAGCAGAAATATTTCTGTACTAAAACACCCTAGAAAACTTGTCTAGTTCAACAACAGATTAGTAGATGAGAATACAATCTCATAAACACAAACAAACACAAGCACCCTAATATAATAAATAAAATGACAGAAAAAAAAAAACGAACACAAAGAACAACAACCTTACCTCCACCTACCTTTGCCTTACCTTCGACGGACGGCGGACGCGCAGAAGAACGGCGCGGCGCACCAGCAGCGGCTCCTCCACGACGGCGACGACGCAGCTCCCGCCAGCAGACGACTCCGGCGGCGGCGCTCCCCTTCTTCGCGACGGCGACGTGCTCCACGACAGCGAGCTTCGCGAACGACAAGCGACGATCGGGCCCGCTCAGCGAGCACCGCGACGCGCCGCACACAAGCGGCGGCGTGCACCGGCGGGCACGACGCAGCGATCCGGCGGCGGACGAGGCAGAGAACGACCCGTGGCTCGATACCACCGCTGGGTCTTCTCTCGTTCTCACGGTCTCAACGAGCCACCAACGGGCTCGGGCCACCTATATGCCGGATTACGAACGGAGGAAGAGGGAATACCAAAGTTGCAGATTTCTCTCACACACAAATTGCAACGTTCTTCTTGGGAAAAAGAAGACAAGAAATTCAAATGCAAACCTAGGTTAAAAGAGAAGTGGCTTAGTGGGCCCATGGGCCAAAACCCATTGGGCTCAAGCCCAACAGGGTTATAACTTTTACTCCATCTATTTCATTTAAAACTTCTTACTTGTAAATTACACATTTTTTTAAAAAATAATATTATAATTTTATTTATAATGGAAAAAAGAAAAAATAGAGAAAAATAGAAAAATAAAAAGAAATAAAGGTAGAGAGATAAGGGAGAAATTTTTGGCCATTTAAAAAAATGAGAAATTTGTGATGGAACATCCAATTTGATAAAATGAAAAGTTTTACATAGAATGAAGGGAGTATTTCCATAATCGATAGTACATGTCTCTTTGTATAGTAGCTACTACATATATATACCGTAGTCAATCTGTTGGATTTACTTGGGTAGAATGATCACATCACACGAATTGATGCATCGATGATACTATAAAGTTGTATCTTATGTTTTACTATTAAGTACTAATATATATATACTCACATTATTTATTATTTACTTTCTGCGAAGGTACGAGAGGAATAAGAAAGATTGTCGTATCGTCAAGTTTTGTCCCCAATCCCGAAGGAAACCGCGCCGGTGGAATCAAATATGCAGCCCAACAGAAAGGGAAGTTTTTATCAATCAAGGTGGATAAGGATCTTGTACAACATAGTATCTCTCACCTTCAATCTTCGCTTATCAAGAAACTTTCGTTGGCACAAGGTGACTTTCCTTACACTCTGAAAATTTTAAAAACCACTCTTGGTTATCTATGGGGTTTAACCGATAACTGGTTTTTGATCCCATTTGGGACGGGGTATTTTAATATTCAATTGTCATTTTTGGAGGATAGGGACATAATATTGGATAGACGGTCTTGGAATTTAAAACTTGGCATGATGAGAATTCAAAGATGGGTGCATGGTTTTAATCCTTATCGTGTAAATACTAACCTGGCACAAGTTTGGGTTAGATTTTATGAGGTCCCAATGGAGTTCTTCCAAATCGAAAATTATTCATGCAATGGCTTCCACTTTAGGTACAGTCATAAAAATGGATGATCGCACTCGTAATCGATCAATGTGTCACTACGCTCGAGTTCTTATTGAGATAGATATGACAAAGGGTCGTGAGGAATACGTGATGTTTGAATCGGAGGGGCATGTCCTATTTTCCTCGGTGAAATACGAGCAACTCCCTGCATTTTGCTCTCATTGCGGTATAATTGGACATGCTATCGACAAATATCGCTCGGTGAAAGGGCGCCCGATCAAGATCCTAAGCATGGGGGTAAGAAACCTATGGAAAAATCAAAGAACGGAGAATGGATTAGGAAAGAACCTAGCATAGAGAGGCCGTCCCATGCTAATGTTGAGGACCACGTTGAGGTGAATATTGAGGAACATATTGATACTAATGTTGAGCAGATTCTTGGAGGCCGCTTAGGACCATCTCGTAATCAAAAGGAGAATAAAAATTTAGAGTTGGACCAGATTGATACCGCTAATGTATTTGGAGCGTTGGATGGCTTGAATGAGGAGGAAGCTCAAGAGGTTGGCAAGGTGCATGAGCCGATTGCAGTGGATGACGTGCAGATTGGCACAAATGCATGCTTATCAATTGATGCTCATGTGGATTCCGGAAAGAATTGAAGGATGAGTTGGGGGAGGCAGGTACTTCTATTAGTTCGTCTTCGAATTCGATCACCACTTGTTCATGCCTCTAAGGCTACTACTAAAGAGGAAAAACTCGAACTAAGACTCGAGATTATAACTTGCGAAACAAATCTAGCCAGAGCAGAGTGAGGACCTCGCCTCCTTATGAAAACAACTATGTGATTACCTCAAATGCCGATACAAATGCTCTTAAATCAATGCGAATGTGGCTTCTAAGAGTTGGGCACATATGTGTGAAGATGAGCCGTGCAGTAGTATGATTGGTGTGACAACGTGATGGATTCAACAACATAAGGTTTATGGATTCTACTTTGATTTTGTATAGAGTTTCTTCTCTTCCTTTATTTAGGGGCTTAATTTTTGTTTTAATGGAGTTCCGCTCCTGGATCGACGTGTAATCTTATGACTTTTTTCTTTTCCTTTTTATGTAAGAACTAATTAGACATTATTTATTAATGATATATTTTTGTAACACCCCAAAATTTTAAAATAAATTATTATTTACGTATAATAATAAATAAAATTAATAATTATAGAAATACTAGAATATTCTAGTCCAAAATTATAGGGATATTAATTTCAAATTTCCTTATAGATCTCTTATTCTTAAAAATTCTTAAATCCCAAAAGATTTGTTATCAATTTATTTCCTATCTTCTAAATATATTAGAGATATATAAATCTTAATCTTTCTCTCCAAGTAAATTCACTTCTGCTCTATAAATACAATATCAAATTCGTAAACCCTAAATTTCTATAATACATATATATTATTTTCTTTGGCATCTTTTGACTCCAACAAAATTTCCTTTCGTCAAAATTTTCAGCGTGATAAGGAACTCGGTCCATTGAACATTTATTTTACTACAAGTTCAATCAAGGTTTAAGGTGTGGTTTACTTGCCTTTATTAAATATTTCGTGTGAATAAATTATTTATCTGCAGACGTTATGAAAGTGAATGATATTAATGTGATTTGTCATTATTAAACGTGATTTGTGATTTACTTATTACTTATTCATGTGAAGTATGTGTGAGGATAGGTCTTGACCTTTAAAACGAGGTGATGATAGGTCTTCCGACCTTTATAAACGAGGTGATGATAGGTCTTCCGACCTTTATAAACGAGGTGACGATAGGTCTTTTGACCTTTATAAACGAGGTGATGATAAGTCTTCGACCTTTATAAACGAGGCGACGATAGGTCTTGACCTTTATAAACGAGGTGATGTTAATTTATTAATTTGCATGATGAAAATTTTATATGTGTTAATATGTGAATTTCATAATTATTTGTGGGTATGCATTTTATTTGTATGTTATATTTAGTATTGACAAGGGGATCACACTGAGCTAGTGGTTTGCTCATACCATACTTTTTTTAATATTTTCGATTAAAAAGGAGTCTTTGATGGCGGGGAGAGGCGGTGGATGACATTTAATTATAATTTTTAATATTAGAAATGTTATGAACAAATTTATTTCATTACCGAATTTTACGTTGAAGTCTAATGAGATAATCTATTTTTTTAAAGTGATATTTTAAATTAAATTGCTTTGAGACTCGATTTTGAATTTTAAAGTCTTCCCGCCGATTATCAAAATTATTTTATTGTCTAATAAAAATTGTAGTTTTTATTTAAATTAAATTTTAGTTCACGCCTTTTGTTTTAAATTATTAATTATTTCTCTAAATTTATTATTATGAAAATTGGGGCGTGATAATTTTTGTCAGTCGATTATAAAATTTATACTCCTTTTGTCCCGTACTCAATGTAATATTTATTGTTCAGCATAAATTCGAGACGTCACATATTAATTTACACACTTAGAAAAATAAAAAATCACTCACAAACTCCACTACTCAAAGTATTCTCATATTTACATAAAATGTCATGATAAAGCAATTCAATAAAGCAAAAAATACTTTTTGTTACAAAATTGTCCTCACAAACCAATCTTCTAATCAAAATTGCCCTTCCACCCCGTATCGCTGATGTTGCATACAAATTAGGGGTGTGCAAAATTCGGTTGGACCGAAAAAACCGATCAAACCAGACCGAAATAAAAAAATTTGATTCGGTTTTGGTTTTTGGTTCGATTTTCGGTCTAAAAAAATTTAAAATTTTGGTTTTCGATTCGGTGTTCGGTTTTTACATTAGTAAAAACCGAACAGACGAACCGACCGAAATATATATATATATATGTATATTATATAATAATATTAAGTATAATACTTAATATATTAATCTATAATACTTAATCCTATTATTTTATATTAATAATTTTTTATTTAATATATTAATCCTATTATTATCCTAATTCCTAGTTCAATAATCGAGAAAGTAATCTATAATACTTACTCTATATTAATCCTATTATCTTATTAATCTATAATACTTACTCATCACCATCGTAGTCATCGTTATTTTTTCAAAGTTTGCTATATTTATATTTATTTTTGTTTGGAGCGTATCATCGTCAAACGATAAGCAGTTATTTTAGTTTTTATATTTAAAGTGTGGACTTATGAACACTATGTAATTGTTGTCTTTTGATGTGTTTTTAGAATTTTAATATTAATTTTTGCACATAATTTTAAATTTTTAAAAAATGTATAAAAATTCATTTGTTGATCGAGATCAAACCAAACCGAAATATTTCGGTTTCCGATCGCTCGATTTTGAAAATTTCGGTTCGGTGTTCGGGTTGAGAAAAAAATTCGGTCTACAATTCGGTTTGGAGGTTTTGGTCGATTCGGTCCACCCCAAATACGAATTTCGAGATCAACTTTCTCCGCTTCTTTGATTGTTTGGGGTCGAGGAAACCGAGGCAGATTGCGACTATGATGTGGGTCGGTGTGGATTAACTTTCCATAATCTGGTATATTTAGTCGACAAGGAATGATGTGATTTTTAAGGAGCTGCTATACAATGTAGAAAGTGTTGCTAGTTGTGTTAAGGTAAAGGTGTGGTCCTGGATTGTATATAGAGAGAGTGCTCTTTCAAATTTTAATGTTAGAACGTGGCTTGGAGACCCTTGGAGTTGTCTAAAGATGTTGTAATTGTTGAATACGTGTGTATTCGGGTGAGTACCCCTTGTACTCTTGGAATGAAAATTCTATTTTACTTGTTTAAAAAAAAAAACACAAAAGTTGATGTAAGTTGCTAAGGGGTGGAAGGGGTACTATTAAATATTAATTATTTCATTAAAAATAATAAGTATGTCTCCGTGAACCATGTTTCACGGTGAAATTTGATCTACATTGAAAAACTAAATTCAATTTACTTTTCACTTACCCCGATTAATACCCGAGAATGTAGATGATATCTTTCGCTTATCATGAATAATACTCTTTGTAATGTTGTCTTGTGTTGTAATATAGGTCATACAGCTTATACTCTTTAGTTATCACGACGGATACCTTTCAAGAATATTAGTAACACCATTCAGTTATCATGACTGATACCCTTTAGTAATATAGTGCATACTCTTGATTATCACGAATGATACCATTTAATATAGGTAATACTCTTCTTGGTCATAACAAGCAATACTCTTTAGCAAATGAATCAATTTTCACCATAAACTCTTATTCATAGTAGACCTTGCTAAAAATAATTAATTATAATCAACTTTAAGATGAGATTTGTTTACGGAACCCATTCGTAATTAATTTTTTTTTTTTTTTTTGATAAGGAGGAAATACCCGAAGGCGCAAACCCCCCACTGTACTGGAGACTTTCTGGGAGACACAATTCCAAAGAACAACCTCTCGCAATATTTCAAGAAAGAATTGTCACCACACGGAATCGAACCCACGTCGGAGTGTATGTCCACCTCGCCCACTTACCATCTGTCTATACCCCTGCGTCATACCCTGGGGTCATTGGTAATTAATTTGGCGAATGGGATGTTGAATATAGGACAAAAGAGAGCAGGGTCCGTGCGTACCAACCAAGGGCTTGAACACCCACTAGGCAACCATTTATTTATGACACCGAGTAAAGGTACGAATTAATTAACGTGTAAAAGGAGTACGGATGAACCCCAAAATGGAAAAATCCCATCTAATAAAATAAAGCTTAATATCATTATAATTACAAAAATAATATTTGCAAGTGAAATAATGATAGTAATGAGAGAGAACATATGGATTAAAGTCACCCATATCTTTTTTTAATCAGTAAATATTTTGTTTCCAAAGTAAATCGAACCCGGTCTCCCACTAAAGCGAGAACCCGGTGGCCGTGTGTAGTCTTTTTACAATGTAGTCTTTAATAATTAATTAGTTCATCCACTTCTTTTTACAATGTAGTCTTTCAAATAATTTACACTTTAAATATTCAATAAAAATAGACTTATAATTATTTTCACACAAATTAGTGAAAGTTATTATGGTTAACATATCAATTTTTGTATTATTTTTTAATTTTATCTTTATGTAAGTATCTAAATATTAGTTAGAAAATAAATAAGATACATTAAATAGGGGTAAAGATGTAAATAAAAATAAATAACACGCTAATTATAGTAAAGATGGATGCAAATAGAAAGCAAGCATATGTTTGTGGGATGAACGAAGGAATGTTTTATGATTTTAAAGGTCAATTAATTATGTTTTTTCCTAACCTATTTTTAAAATTACTAAAAATATTTTAAATAGTAATATCTTTAAAGTTTTATGTAGAATTTTAAAATAATTAATTGAGGGTATAATAGAAAATTAATAATTTTTTAATATCTATTTATTAATTTAAAATGACATGCATTTTAAATTGGAGGGAGTAGTAGAATTATTGGATTGATTTGATTTAATTGGTCGTGAACTAGAGTTTATGAAAAATGGTATAGCTGCCTGATAAAAACTAGAGTTTATGTTATTGTTGATATATGTATGTTACAATCATTTAATTAAAATAGATTTATAATTTATTTTTCTCAAAATGGTTGTGAATATATACTTACTTGTTATTGAATTGTAATGACGATTGAGAATTGTGACTTATTTCTTTCGATTGTAAATTCAAAATTATCCGCTATTGTTTTGTATGTTATGAGTCTAACGATCAAAACATTTATTAAAATAAATTGAAAGTCAATTTCATCCCTTTTTTTTTTTTTTTTTTATCAATTGTATGTGGACAATATTATATAGGATAAAATTCATATCTAATACTTTTAATTATCTCAAGAACATACTTTTTGGCCATCACTTGTCCGAATTTTTCTATTATATAATGTAAATGTATTCCTATTTTTCAAAGTCTAGATCCGCCCTGCAAAAAGTAAGAGGAATTCTCTTGTGTGACAATATATTTATTTTAACAATGGAGAAAATATCTTATAAAATAGAACAAGTACAATCAAAGTTAAATTATATCTTAGGTTCGAATAATCGCTCTAATCCATTTGTGAGGAGTAGAGGGACTAGTGAAATCTCTCGACCGATCTCCGTTCTCGTAAAGAGAAAAATCATACACCCGAGACAATCTCATATCGAAGTCAAAGACAAAATCTATATTTATATATATATATATATATATATATATATATATATATATATATATAAGTAGAAGTCAGAGAGAAAGTGAAATGTAAGGTGAGAGCAAGTGAAATGCACTTGTCACATGTAGTGTAATAGTGAGTCTCACTCTCCACTAAAAGAGAGTGAATTAACTTTTCTTTTTCTTTTTACTTTGCATCAACAATTTTAAATTTTCATATATTTTAATTTTAAATCTAATTTTAACACATTATATATCAATTTAATTCTCTTTTAAAAATTGTAATTTAACATAAGTATTGCACATATAAAAATAAATTTAGATCTAAAATATTTATTTTATTATTTTTATTTTAGCTTTAATTATATGAATTGAATTTAAATAATTTTATTTAAGATTTAATTATATGAGTTGAATTTAAATAATTTAATTTTAGATTATATAAGTTTTGTTGAATTTTAATATTTGTAATGAGATCGGTAATTATTAAAAATTATAGAATTAATTAAATAGTTGTAATATATTCATGAATAAACAACATAATTTATATATTAATAAAAAATAATAGTAAAAAAATTAATAAATTAAATTTATATTTTAATTACATATTAAAAATTTATAATATTCAATCCGTGCATCGCACGTGAGAAATTACTAGTAAAAGTAAAGGTCCACCAAAAGCTAACTCCCCAAGTGTCGGGAACCCACATGCAACTTCCATAAGGGTGGGAAGAGCATACAAGGTGAGGAAAACGCATACGATGCGACGAGACTTCATCACGTAAAGACGAAACAGTGAAAAACATTAAACAAAAACAAAGTAAGCCAAGAAAAAACATAGGGCAAATTACTATGGGGTACAACAAATGCACAAAAATTACTATTAGATACTACCTTTTCAAAAATGACTATGGGGTACAATCACTTCCCATTTTACCCCTAAAAAAATACCCTAATATTCCCTTCATTCCCTTCACCTTCATTCACGCATCATATTTTGCCTCTCTCTCTTCCCTCCTCTCTCTCTCTCTCTCTCTCTCTCTCTCTCTCTCTCTCTCGCTCCAGCCTCACCCACCGCCCCACCCCCAAATCGAGACGCACCCCACCGCCCCAGCCCCCAAGGCGGCGACGCCCGACATAGCGGCGGCGCACCCAAAGCGCGACGAAGACGAAGGCGGCGCTCCCTCGCATTCTCTCACGCAATCGACGGCGGAGAGAAAAGACGATGAGGACGAGGGCGGCGAGGCGCGACGCCCGACGTAGGGCACCCGGCGGCACACTCCCTAGATCCGACGGCGGAAAACCCTAGATCCGACGACGTGCGGCCGCCAACGCGACCACCACCATCGCACATCCAGTGACGGCGACCACCGAACGAAGAGACGAAGGCGGCGACGGCGGCTACGAAGACTTGCTAGTATTTTTAGTGTAAGTCTTGAATATTTATGATTTTTCTTGTTTTTGGTGTTTTTGTTCTGGATGTAGTTGTAATAATTCGATTTTTGAATTTTGGTGTTTTCCTTCCTTGTTTTGATTTTTCTTGTTTCTCGTGTTTTTCTTTCCTTTCTTGATTTTGCTACTTGTAATTTTGAATTTTTGTTTAAGTTTGATTTTTGGGAATTCATTTTTGGTTAGTGTTTTTGTTATCATTAGTTCGTTTGCACTTGTTGATTTTTATATTTTGTTACCGTAAGTTCGATGTACTTTTTATATACTCCCTTTTATATTGTTTGGTTTTTCTGGTTCTTGTATTTTTTTAATGGATATTGTTGCGATACAACACCGATAATGTGCATTATCTCGCACATGTGCGTAGTTTTGGTTTTTTCTACACATGTGCGATTTTTTTGGCATAATTCTCGAATTATATTTTTTATTGTTGTGTGATAATTTTTGCGTCTTTTTGAATTTTCCTCATATGTAACCTCATATAGTATACTCCGTATAATTTTTTGGCCGTATAATAATTAATATGGTATACAATTTTATGGAAAAATAAGAAAATATTATTTGCGAAAAATAATAACAAAATGATGAGAATGAGTAATATAGTTGCACAGGTAAAGAAATTACAAATATTAAATTTCTTTAATGAAAAATTCGTCCAATTTGCACAGTAAAAAAATTACAAATATTACAAAGGTGCAATGCTATGTCAAAACAAAATATAGTTTGAAAATGTCAAAACAAAATCAAATATATTAAATTCCTTAAAAATATATATGAAAGGCTGATGAAAAATGATGAAAAGTCGCCATGTCGAAAAAAAAAAGTACAATCAAATAGCCACATCAATTTCAAATAGTGAAAAATCACATCAATTTGCTTAATGTGCGTAAGTTGCGAGATCTTGTGTCAAGAGGGGTACTTTGGGAAGATATCACCCTTTTATTGTATCTGGTAGTCATTTCCCTTAGTGTTGTATCTAGTTGTAATTTAACTCTTAAGATTGTACCTAGATGTAAGTGACCCAAAAATATAAAAAGAAACAAAAATAGAAAGCTAAAAAGCAGCAAAAAAAAAAAAATCAACGGGATGATCCGTCAACTGTCATCGTATGAACAACATCGTTGGAGTTGGAGGAATCGTCTGTTGATCCATGTACTAAGTCGACAGACGAACTAGTGTCACTAACGAGTTAAACCGAGTCACCACCGAATCATCTGGTACGGATCTTTGCGCTGGCGCCTGGCGGCAGCGGAAGGCGGGCGATGAAACCGCAAAACAGGGGAGGGGGAGTGAAAAATATTGGGGCGTGCACTGGCTTTCTCAGCCGCAAGAAAGCAAGAGAGAGAGAGAGTTATGAGACAGCCCACTTGAGCAAACTTTTGTCTTCTTGCGTGACAATATATTAATGAGGTAGTTCAATTTTATTTTTTTATTTATTTAATGAGTTGTAATTCATTTTATATGATATTGGAGACGACACTATCAGAACTCAAAAAGTGACTCTTTTCTCTTTATGTGAATATATATGGTAAATACCTCTCAAAAAAAAATATATGGCAAATTATTTTTAAGAATAGTAACCTAGAGAGAGGCAAACCTTAACATTTTGATTTGATAAAATAAGGATCGTAATTTTTGGGTGTAAAATGAGGGTCATAATTTAATGGAGTTGGCAATATAAGGACCATAATTTTTAAAAATAGAAAATTGAGGTCAAATCGACCGAATCAACCTAAATTGGGCCCAAAATTCAGCTCAATTTCTGGTCAAATTGAGTCGAATTCAGCCCAAATCAAAGTCAATGAGCCCGATTTGTGAAGTTTTTGATTGTTTTTGCCTCAATTTGTTACTTTTTAAAGTTAAATATAATATTCTTAACTTGTCACCTTAAAAATTATGGTCCTTATTTTGCCAACCCTAAAAATTATGGTCTTTAAAAATATTTTTACACACATATATATATATATGTATATATATTATGTAAAATATGTATCCAAATTTACGAAGTGAATATAACGTAAAATGTAATAAAAGACTTCTATAAAATAGAAGAAGCAAGAAGTTAAGGTTAATAAAAGTAGTGGTTCAGAAAGCCTAAAGCAGAGATTATAAATTAATAACTCTAAACCTTGTACTTAACGAATGAAGTGTTAATTAATACTCATTCCATCTCATTTTTCATTGCTCAAGTCAAAATAATAATAAAAAAATTATTTATTACACAAAATGATACATATTTTAAAATTGAAAGTAAATGTGTCATTTCTACTTTATTGGAGGAATGTTGCTTTAATTTGAGAGGTTAAAATGTGTAATCGAGTGACATGAGGCGTAAATAAGAGATGATTGAAAGAGTTCAATTTGAAAGTAGAATTATTTTTTTGCCATTTTGAGTATAAAAAAACAATAAAAAGAATTTTTTTAAATTCTGAACAATTTAAAATAAGATAGGGTGAGTAATACATATTGCAACATAATCCATGACCTATGTAAGTTCACTTCGGAGCTTATTTGTTAACCTTGATTAGGCTTGATCTAAATCAAGCTTGAATTGACTCGACTGTATGATCATTATATTCAAGCTCAATTCAATTTGCTCAATTATAAGAAAATTAATATAAATGAAATAATTTCATTCTCTCTCAAAATAATCTTACGCTTATTTATAAATTAAGATTTTTAGATAAAATACTTTTTTATAATATCAGAGTCTTTGATTAATGCCAAAATATTCTTTCTTCAACAATTAATAACCACAAAATTATTTCATACTATCATTTTATAGCTACGTTAATTGTACAAATTACTAAAAATACATATATACAGATTACAGGGGTGTAAAGTAATCTAACAATTATGAAATTTAGTTTAACTAAAAAGGTTAGCAGGCCTGTTGCATTTTTTTTTTTTTTTTTTTTATATAGAGAGAGATACACCTCTAAAGTGCCCTTTGTATAATAATTTTGTTCTTGACTAAGTAACATGACTTAATTTTTATGTCAACATAAATTTTTATTTCTAAGATCTTTTAAAATATTAAAAATTTTTAAATTATAAAACTCTAGGTAATGTTATATGATACACCCATAGAGCCACCGTACACCCATATCATGCACCGAGTCATTCACACCCATTTCATTATTATTTCTGCTGCCACTCTTGGCATGAGAAACAGCTTGTTTCTTTGTCCTCCAACTTTCTCTCATTATATCAAAGAACATCCAATTTCTAATGAAGTTCGGTGTTATTTCCTTGTATGGATTGTATTTAAAGAGAGATCTCATATTTGCTTCCGCATGGGCAAGACGTTCGCTCTCCAACGAGACTCTCCCGTGCACTGGATAATATTCATATATATTTCTTTTTCTTTCTCTCTAAACTCTCTTTCATGCCTTTAAGAATCTCCCTCTCGATGACTCCGCATCTCTCAACTCATTTTCTAAATTTTTATTTGCCTTTATAAAGATTCCCGCATGTCTCTTGCTTTTCTCGATTTATGCTAGTCTTTCCATATCCACACTGGAAGTCGATCGGTTTAAACTTTAGGTTACACGGGCAATCGCAACACCCATAAAAGTGTTGCCTATTAGAAATAGGTAATACTTTATGTATATTAAATAATATTTTTTGGGTGTTACATAATCTAAGTTATGTTGTATAGTCGAGTTTTCTTATTTTGCACGGAATATGCCCGTGTTCTAATACCAAGAAGACAAAAACTTGTATGAGATGGTCTCACGGATCTCATTCCGTGAGACGGAGCCCGATTACCTAGGTTGATGCACAGGATATTTTTGATCCATTTCATTAATATGATCTCGGTCACGGCATCTTTGCTAATCCGACTAAGACAAACTCACACCGCTCTCTTAGAAAACCCGTGTTCTTTGTCTCTCAGAAACTTACGGTGCAATATATCTCTCTCTCTCTATATATATATATATATGCCATCCAACTCAAGCGATGCAGTGATGGAGTTCCCGCTTTTCCAATTATCCGCGGCGCCATTATCCCATTTCTCCGATCGTTGTTTTATGTCATCTTCTTTTGCAAGACTATCTACCGTAGCATCGCCTCTACCCCAAGATCATCCCGCTGATAATTTTATTGTGTTAAATTATTTTACACTTTAGAATCAATGTGGTGGTAATTGAGATTTTTAGACAACCACTTTGAGATTCGTATGAAATTTTTCAGTTTAATATAGAAGCTGAAACGAGCCTCTTAATGGAGGATTTCTAATGAGCTTCTTGATGGAGGATTTCTTTTTTCTGCGTTGAACAAGGAGGGCGCAATGAGAAGAGGTGGGATTCTGAAATTTGTGGGTGGATTCTGAAATTTGTAGGTGTATTGACATGTATTTCATGTATAGGTAGTTGTCACCCATTTACTTGACCTAGTTATGGAGACTTTGTACATGTGATGCATATTTTTGTGATTAAGGATGATAATTCTGAAATCGATGGTGAATTGCATGGTTGACATGTTTTGATAGTCACCACTAGATTAATTATTCTAGTTTGAAGACTTTTCCTCTTGTGATGCATGTTTTTGTGATTAATGATGAAAATATTTTGAAATCTATTGGGAATCTACCTATTTTGGCATAGAAAGGTAGTCACCAATAGGTTAATTGTCCTAGTTATAGAGACGTTGCCATTGTCATGTATTTTTTTTTTTTTTGGTGATTAGTGATGAAAATATTCTGAAATCTATTCGAATGTGCATGTTTAGCATATTTTAATAGTCACCACTAAAACACAACGTGTTGAAAGCGGCAACACTATTTTTCTTCTTCTTCTTCTTCTTCTTCTTCTTCTTCTTTGTTTTTCTTCCATTTTCAACGGGCATCGGTGCCTCTTGATGTCTCTTATTTTATTGAGTACTCTCTGTTATTATTTTTTTGTGGTTTTTGTGTGTTTTTACGTTCTTGATCCATTTGCGATCTCGTGTCTCTCCTTCATTAAGAGCTTCGATTCCCTCTCCCGAGTTGAGAGCTTCGATCCCCTCTCCCGAGTTGAGGGCTTCTAATCCCCTCTCCTAAGTTGAGAGCCTTTGTGTGGAGCCTTCTAGTGTCTTTGTCGTCGGCACCCAAAAATATATTAAATCCCAAACCAACCAACTAATGCGGTAGGGAAAGAAAGGGATCGAACCCACAGGGACTAGTTAATTATATCAAATAATTTCGTGTAAAAATAACAAATAAAATTGGGGGAGGAGAATTGGATATTTGTCACACACGTAACTCATGCAAAATAGTAAAAATGAAAGCAATACAATAAAATTGACATTCAATGAGAAAATTAATCTAACCCAATGATAACCTCCCTGAAATGATTCTTCCTAATAGCAACTAATACCTCTGCCGAATCTCGCCCCTAAACTAGTGGTACGACCAAACTAGCTCGTATTAGTTCTTAAGTTTAATTAATTAGCGAGTATGATCCCTAATTAACCTATCTTATGAATAACCCCAAAACATGTATTCAGATTCAATTCATGCAATGCATTAACGAGCCAAACTAATAGAGCTAACTATACTATGAAAATGAAACATTCGAATCATACAATCTAGAACTCGTTGTCCTTAGAACTACAAATTCTATTTGTTGCTACGATTACACATATATAACAATTACAGATTATAACATGTAATCTAGCTACGAACAAATATTAAGCATGCAAGATGATCAGGCTCACATAAATAATAATTTGAACTACGCTTAGCAATTAAACAAACAACGAGAAAAATAATTAAAGACAGAGATACGTTACTATTAAACACGATGAAACATTTTAGGTTCTCGCGTTCTCGCATTAGAAAGTGGTTTAGCCTCTAAATGCCATGAATTTCACAATTGAAAAAGATTCTAAAGACGAAGTGAATACAAAGATAATGAATTAAGTATGTCTCTTGTTTCTCTCGAGAAAACTCCCAACCTCCTCTTCTTTTCATGCGTTCTTTTCTTTCTTTCCTCCTTCTTTTCCAAAATGTCCAGGTTCATCCCTCATCAAAGTTTGACTTTTTCATTAAGAAAATAATCAATTTCTTCATTCAATCACCTTGTTTCCATCCCGATCACGCTTTCGAGAAACACAAGCGTGACCTTTGATTCTCTACTCTCGATTTCTCTCTCGGGCTCCCAATATTTAATAAAGAAATGATATATCATAGTAAAAAGACGACAAAAATAATAATATTGTGGCACTTAATTGATAATAAAATAATAAATTTGAGCACATAAGTTACACATAATTTCACACTTATCACCATTGTTTATATTTCTTCGATTTGTTTTGTGAAATCACAATTTATTAGTGTTGCAACGGAGATATTCCCTACTTAGGAAGAGAGGTAGATCAACAGTGTTGTTAGTCAATAGTGTAGAAAGTGGAGATTTAAGTGAATATTATCACTCTATTACTAAGACACTCAAAAGAAGGAGAGAGTCAAAATAGCAAAGTGTTTTTATGTCATTGGCTTGTAAAGCTAAAATACAACCGCTTCAAGGTTATATTTTTTTATCTTGTTTATGGAAATGCCAATGTTTTGGCTAATCATTTTGTTAGGGAATGCTGGATCTATTTCACACCCTTATTATTGGGTCGAGTCTCCAAATATTGTGGATGACCTTCTCAATATCTCTTATTTTATGTTTAAGTAATAAAATTTATTTTCCATAAAAAAAGTCACCACTAGGTTAATTGATCTATTTTTTAGACTTTCCGTTTTGATGCATATTTTTGTGTTTAAACAAGAAATAATGATCAAACTTGCATATGAAACACAAAAGTGAATATTTTCACAATACATGTTGGGTTTGTTTACAACATAAACAACATCTAAAAGAAAAAAATATACTTCTATGCTTCTATGTTTAGGCTATAAACATAAAAAAAAATACACAAAAGTTACAAAAACTGACTTGTACCCATCTTCAAACTTGGTCCTTGCAAACTGATTTAGAATCCAAGATTAGACATTAGCCCGCCTATGCTCTAAAGATCAAAGAATTCTGAACAATACCTAAAGTTGTTACTCCTTTTTAAAGTTGTTATATAAAAGTGTTTTGCACTTTATTAGTTATTTTGTTAGGATTAGTTAGTTTATTCACTCCTCTATATATCAGAGGAGTTCCTTTTAGTATTTTAATTTTTACGCTTCCATCTTCTCCTCTCAACTGTAAAACCTTCATTCAATGAATTCAGTTTATATTGTTAAGATGGTATCAGTTTTTAGTAAATCGAATCCATTCATGATCGATACCTTTGCTACGCCATTAGCGATCCAAATTGCTTCCGCGAAAATCCCCAATTCGTTTTTCTCTTAATCCCTAATTTTGGGATTTCTTGGTCGATCATCTTTTTTTTTTTTGATTTGATTTCTTTTTCTCCTGGGTTTGGGCAATTTGTTGTTATCTTGGTCCATTGAAATAATCTTGAATTTAATCCAAGAAGAAGGACACTTTAAATCTTGGTCCCAAAACTCCGACGCAGGAAATCAATTGAATCTTCACATTACTCTTCTGCTGCAAGAGATGGCTCCTCAATCCGATCCCGATTCACTGAATCCTGCGCTCAACCCGCTTTCTCCTCTCGCACTGCATCATAATGATAATCCTGCTGTAAGTATTGTTCTTGACCCTTTTACAGGTCCTAATTTTGTGTCTTGGAGTCATGCAATTAGGCGAGCTCTGAGTGTCAAGAACAAACTTCCTCTTATTGATGGTACTCTTTCTATTCCCCTTGAATCTGATGATCGTGCTATATATACGGTTTGGGTACGTGCGAATGATCTGGTGCTTAATTGGATTCTAAATTCAATTTCTGTTGATGTTAAGAGAACTTTTGAATATTTTTCTGTTGCTAAAGATGTTTGGGATGAGCTTCGTGTTAGATATGCTTGCTCAGATTTGACTAGAGTTTATCACCTCAAAAAATCATTAAGTGCTATCACTCAGGGTAGTAAACCTTTGGTTTGTTATTATAATGAATTCAAGGTTCTGTGGGATGAACATCTGAGTTATATGCCTGTTTTTAAATGTTCTTGTAGTGCTTTAAACACTTGTTCCTGTGACTTACACAATCTGATGATTAAATCCCAGGAGCAAGATGCTGTAATGACCTTCTTGATTAGTTTACATGATTCTTATTCTTCTATTCGTAGTCAGTTTCTTCTTCAATCTCCTTTTCCTCCCTTGGCAAAGATTTATTCACTTTTACTTCAAGAAGAATCTCAAAGGGCTTTGAATGAACCTGCTACTGTTAGTACCGACTCTATTGTTATGCTTGCTAAGAATGCCATGTTCTATAAGGATAACAATCATTCCTCTGAAAGTGAAGGTTTTCATTATTGTTTTAATTCCAATCTTTCTATTATGAAATATTCTTCTTGGATATTAGATACGGGGCCACCGATCATATGGTTTGTGATGTTAACTTGTTCACTACTCCACCTACTTTAGCTAATATTAAAATCAATTTGCCTAATAATAAATTTTGCATAGCATCTCACATTGGAAATATAGCATTAAATGATTGTTTAATCTTGTATAATGTCTTGTATGTTCCTAATTTTACATTCAATCTTTTATCCATAAGTCATCTAACACGATACTCTAATGTTTTGTCAAGTTCTTTTCCTCACATTGTGAATTGCACGACACCAAAGCACCCGAGAAAGTGATTGGTACTGCTAAACAAACGGGAGGCCTTTATCATTTGAAAGTTTCACATTCTCAGTAAACTCTCATTACTTCTTCCCTTTTTGATGTTTAGCATTCTAGATTAGGACATCTCAATGCTAAATACATGTCTCATATACCTCAAATTCATGTAAAACCAGCTGATATGCATAATAAATATCAGATTTGTCCCTTAGCCAAACAAAAGAAATTGTCTTTTCTGTTAGTACCTCTACTACTTCTACTATTTTTGAATTAATTCATTGTGATATATGGGGTCCCTTTTCAATTACTTCTCACAATAGACACAAATACTTCTTGACCATTGTGGATGATTTTAGTAGATGTACTTGGATTTACTTGCTTAGAGCTAAATCTGATGTTAGACAGTTGTTTGGAAAATTTTAATAATATGGTTAACACTCAATTTAACACCAAGATTAAGATTTTAAGAAGTGACAATGGGCCTGAATTTTTGTTCTGGATTTTTATTACAAATTAGGAATTATTCATCAAACATCTTGTGTGGAAACACCACAACAAAGTGGCTTGGTTGAAAGAAAACATCAACATTTGCTTCAAGTTGCTAGAGCCATTCTTTTTCAACTGGTTTGCCTTTGAAATTTTGGAGTGAATGTGTGCTTCTTTGCTCATATAATAAATAGGATCACTACTCCTATTTTGAATAACAAAACCCCTTTTGAGTCAAGTATACAAGAAAACTCCCGATTATTCTCATCTTAAAATCTTTGGTTGTCTTTGCTTTGTGAATACCTTAGCTCGCTAATAGACATAAGTTTGATCCAAGAGCATCAAAATGTGTTTTCATTGGTTATCCTTTTGGCACAAAAGGTTACAAAGTTTTTGATCTTAACACTGCAAAATTCTTGTTTCAAGAAATGTGAGATTTTTTAGGATATTTTTCCTTATAAAGATAAAACTTGTCTTGAGAATTTTATGTCTCGCCTTGGTTCTTTGAATCATTTCTCCAATACTAAAGATAACTATTATGATGAAGTTGATAATTCTTATAACGACATTCATCGTCACACAAGCACATTCCTCTCATGCTTCGATCCTGTGTCTTCTGCTTCGATATTTCTCGTGATGATTTATTGGAGGAAATTGATAATATCCCTATACGATCTAATGATAATCAGCAGATTCAAACCATTCCCTCGACATTAGAAGATCATCAAGATCAAAGTCTCAACCAGCTTATTTACGATTATATGAGACTCAATTACCAGCTTCAATTAATCACAAACCTTCATCTACTGCAAGTCTAAGCTTGACTGGTAAACAATACCCTATTCTCTGTCTACTAGTCAATTATCTCAAACATATAGATCCTTTATTGCTGCTATAACTCAGAATATAGAGCCTAGGACTTATAAACAGACTGTTTCGATAAAAATGGCAAGACGCTATGCAGGCTGAAATTAATGCTTTAGAAAAGAATAACACTCGGACACTTGTTTCTTTACCAAAAGATAAAAATTGTATAGGTTATAAATGGGTTTATAAAATAAAATACAAGTCTGATGGTACTATTGAAAGGTATAAAGCAAGGTTAGTTGCTAAGAGTTATACTCAACAAGAAGGGGTGGATTATTTTGACACTTTCTCTCCGGTTGCTAAAATAACTACTGTCAAAATTTTACTTTCTATAGCTGTTAATAATGCATTTCTTCATGGCGACTTAAGCGAAGATATATATATGTTGCCTCCTCCTGGTTATTGTAAAGAGAATGATAATAGGGTATGCAAACTTAACAAAAGCTTGTATGGCCTCAAACGAGCTTCAAAGCGGTGGTTTACAAAGCTCTCTGTAAGTCTTATTAGTATTGGTTATATTCAATTAAAAGCTGATAACTCTTTATTTACTAAACAAACTACTCATTCTTTCACTACTATAGCCTTTTATGTTGATGATTTGATTACCGGTGGTGATACACTTTTACGAAATTTCTTATGTCAAAACTTCTTTACATGATCTAGGTGACTTGAAATATATGTTGGGCATTGAGATTGCTAAATCAGAAAATGGCATACAACTTTGCCAAAGAAAGTATACTCTTGATCTTCTTGATACTTCAGTGGTACTTAGGTTGTAAACCATGCTCTACTCTTATGGATCCTGAACAAGATTTTTCAAAAAGTGATAATCACAAATCTGCTTGATGCTAGTTCTATCTCAATTCATGAGTGATCCCAAAGACATTCATTTAGCTGCTGTTCATAGACTCTTAAGGTACTTAAAGAGTACCCCAGTCAAGGGCTTTTATCCATCACAAAAACAGACTTCAAACTTCATGTTTTTCTTGACTCTGATTGGGCTAGGCGTCGATTGACAAGGAAAAGCACAACAGGATACAACATTTTGTTAGGATGTATACTATAAACCTAGCTTACGTATGTACATCTTTTTGATATGAGATTCGTTATGATCAAAACACTTACTTTTTATGATTGTTACATATATCATTATTTTTATCCAGATTAGTCTATACCGTAGATAATATAGTGTGTGGTGTCACACGAGAAGATCATGCTATCGATTCCTTATAGATTATAAATAATAGCTCACAACCAAGATGGATTTGGACAAACCATTGGAGCGGTTGTGGTGTAATTTAGTATTAGTCTATCTTGACTATAGAATTACACTAGTACATTTTGTATGTATTGAGCGAGGACCATATGAGGTTGTTCAATTTGTACTTACTATATAAAAGAACAAGACCTCTCAAGTATTATGGATGTACGTCTTCTTTATCCCTATATAATAACAGGCATGTGTACTCGGTGTTTGTTTCTTTAATTTGCCAATGGGTGAGATTTGTTAAATCAATAGGTTCGGTGAATTGGGAGATAACACTAGTCTTTGTTGATTATAGAAGGAATCCGTGTTCTAATTATTTAGGATGATGATGTCCCCTTGAGGAGCTCATAAAGATTATCATGTAAACCCCTGAGGTGGATTTAATCCGACATGATAATAAAGATGAGTGGTACTACTCTTGGAATTAGATATAAATTAATTAAGTTGTCGATAACTTATTTAATTTATGGACATTCGATATCTTAAACACGGGAAATAAACGTACACATAATAAAGGAGCCCATATTGTAATATGGGATTAGGATTTTAGTTCAATTATAACTCTTTAGTGGACCGAGTTATAATTGATGGGCTTAAGTAGAGTGTTCGGAGTGAACACGTAACGCTTAGGCCCATTAGGAGGCTGACCACTAATTCCTCCTTAGGGTCCCTGTTGTAGCATATAAATAAACCCTACGTCGAGCCTCATAGACGTGTGAAAAAAACGTAAGAAAGGAGGAGGCGATTCGACTCCCTTGGAAGATCGTCGCCCACACGACGTCCAAAAGAAAGGGATAGGAATACGGCGAGGAAGATCGTGAGGTTCGTGGTTCATCCTTGATCGGCGATTCGATCTTAGAACTGGTTCGTCTTCACCTATTAAGGTGAATAGGTATGATTTCTTTTCCGCTGCGTGTTTTATACTTGTGATCCCGAATCTAATAATCACATAGAGTCGGTGATCCGGTGGTTCCAACACATTTATCTTGGAGACTCTCTCATCTCATGGAAATCCAAGAAATAAGTTATCATGAGCGTGTCTTCTCAAATCGTAATACGGGGCTATGGCAGCCACCATTTGTGAAACACAATGGATCATTTACATTCTTCAAAGCCTCAAAGTTCCTATTCGACTTCCAGAATGGTATATACACCGACGATAAGTCAGCCTATGCTATGACTCACAACCCATGCCTTCATGAAAAATCCAAACACATCTCTATTGATTGCCATTTCACTCGGGAGAAGATTCAAGAAGGCATCATCAAGCTTGTTCATATTCCTTCGGAAGAGAATCTCGGTGATATCATGACCAAACCACTTCCTCTTGCTACGTTCAACAAATTCAAGACCAAAATGGGCTTGATCAACATCCATGCCCATTTTGATGGGGACTCTAAAGATCAAAGAATTCTCAACAATACCTAAAGTTGTTACTCCTTTTTAAAGTTGTTATATAAAAGTGTTTTGCACTTTATTAGTTATTTTGTTAGGATTAGTTAGTTTATTCGCTCCTCTATATATCGAGACGAGTTTCTTTTTGTATTTTAATTTTTAGGCTTCCATCTTCTCCTCTCAATCTGTAAAACCTTCATTCAATGAATTCAGTTTATATTGTTAAGATATGCTCTTTATTGTGAGTTATAACAATTTATGATGAATGCAGCAAGTTCATTTATAACAAGTGAGATGAAGAGAAATTTGAGTGATATAAGATGATTTGACCTAATGATGAGACATTTCTGAGGGGTTAGATAATTTTTACCTCCAAACTGTGGTTTAGAAGGGAAAAAGTATGCTGATTTTGTAATTTTAATTTCTGTTTTTGTATTTTAAATACTGATGTTTTAGTAATTTCAGTATTAAAGTGCACTGCATTAAACCTATTACAGTGTAATTTGATGTACTGTAATTTTTATATTTTTGAATAGTGAATTTGTATTTTTGAACAGTGGAATCATATGAATAAACAGTGGATTCATATATTGTAGATACCCCTGTTTACATATTTGATATTTTTTTGAATTTTTTTTTCAATTTATATTCTTTGACATTTGATACTTTCTCATATATTTGATACCCCTCCTCATATATTTAATAATTTAAGTCTCGTCTCACCTCCCTCTCCCACAATTAGGTGAAGACCTGGGATGCCGGTAATCTTACAGCCTCGTACTTTGTCATATATTAATTGTACATTTCAAATTTATCAGAAATTCACGGAAAGGAAATTGAAAGTATCTGTATTGAAAAAGTGGTAAGTAGTTTTTAATTTAGTAAAGCAAGTAGCAGCTGATCTCCTTCCTTCTTCTTCTTCTTCAGCGCCGACAATTTGCAAGTCTCAGTCTTCTTGAGCCTGCTGTTATACTGAGTAAGCTTCATCTGTCTTCAATTTCGACACTTTCAGTCTTGTATGTGTGTGTGCTTCTTTGACACCCTCATATGAAAAGACTTGTGATTTTTTTTTTTCTGAAATTGCTTCATTCCATACTCTGGATTTTCAATTTCACATTTTTAGACCTTCCTTTTGGTGGGTGGGTGGGGGTGGGGGGTAAGGGTAAAGTCCCAGGTCCATTCTTGGAAGCTTAATTTTTGCAAGAGAAGACTTGGAAAAAACTTGAGAGATTCCATCAATTGCTATTGTCCTTAGATTCTTTTGCTTAATTTTCATTGTATTTCAGTGATATATTTCAGGCATAATCTTAGTTCGTTGTAGAGGAAGATATAATGTTAATATTTATGCTCATCTCCATTGGGAAACAAGTGTCTGTACAAAAAAAAAAAAAAATTGTATACTGGTAAACAAGTTTCTGTAAAAAAAAAAAAAAAAGGAAATTGTATTTTACTAAGGCCTCGATTTTTTATTTTTGATTTTCCTATATTTTCAGCCATCTGCAGTGATACCCTACTAACATGTTGTGGATTTCACTAGTGGAAGCTTAATTGTTGCTAGAGACTTGGAAAAAACTTGAGAGATTCCAGCAATTGCTGTTGTCCTTAGCTTCTTTTACTTAATTTTCTTTCGTAGTTCGGTGATATATTTCAGGCATAATCTTAGTCCATTGTAGAACTAGATATAGTGTTAATGTCTATGCTAATCCCATTGTATTCTGGGAAACAAGTGTTCTACTATTCACTTAGCACCGAGAGTGAAGGGATACTTGTTTAAAGGAAATTGTATTTTACACAGGCCTCAATTTTATGATTTTCCTATATTTTCAGCCATCTACAGTGATACCCTACTAATATGTGGTTTCACTACATACAGACATACAAAAACGGGTGTTTAGAAGTAAATTTGGAGTGTGTTTATGGATTCTTGTATTAAAATTCAGACAATTCTTCAGATAGAGAAAAAGAAATGGCTGTTCTTGGTGGGTTTGGTTGCTTTGACTCATTTATTTTGTCAATCGTTGATGCTTCCATATGGAAATGCCCTTCTGTCTCTGTTACCTAATGACAAGAGCAAACAACCACTTGTGATGGTTAGTGCATCAAATTTGGATAATGAATCTTTATTGGTCAGAAGAATGAAAAATTACAATATCGGAATGGATACTGAGGATGAAGGTAAGGAATCTATGAACAAGGAGGAGGAAGAGAAGAAGAATTCTAATATAAATGATGATTTTGATTTTGTCGAGGACGAAACAATGGTTAACGTGAATGTGGACATGGAGGAGGGTTTTATGATGCATAATGCAAGTGGTGAATTTGCTACTTTGCCACCTTTAGTTGTTACACCAGATAAGCTTTTGCTGATTAAATCAGTCGTTGAAAAGAAATCCGAATCTGAAGGAAGCGTCTCTAACGTTTCTAATCATCGTGTGATCATCAATGAGAGAAAAGATGTACCTTTTGTATCCAGCAATGGTTCTCTGGTCCCCATGGTTAAAAGGAAAATGAGGTGTGAGATGCCACCGAAATCCGTCACACCTATAAATGAGATGGAACGCCTGTTGGTCAGGCATCGTGCTCGTTCACGTGCAATGGTATGTATTTTCTTGATTTAGAGTAAATATGTGTATCACTTCATCAGTTATGTAACTGAACTTTTTGTGATTGGATTGTAGAGACCAAGATGGTCTTCTGAGCGTGACCGGGAAATCTTAACAGCAAAGTCGAAGATTGAAAGTCCTCCGATTATAAAGAATGATAGGGAACTATATGCTCCTTTATTTGAAATTTCTCCATGTTCAAAAGGTTAGCTCAATCACATTAGAGAACAAAAAAATATTCCAAATTACTTTTCTTGCAATTCAATTCTTCAATGCCATTTTTTATGTCCCCATATGTATTCCACTTTCTGGATCTTTAACACATGGACTCAAGATTGTGGTGGTTCGTTGGATATTTTTAACATGCCATCCAGATTATGGAACAAATGATATCATTTGGTGCGTACATCTTTGTGAGTTCAGATCTTTGAAAAAAATTAAACTCGGCTAAAAGCTGGCCATTGGATTTGAATAATATGAGGCTAAAATCGGAACAAGTAGTTGAAGGTCCTCGACGGCAAAAATTACAATGAATGTTATAGATGATAAAGCAGAGACAACCATAGAGATAGCATTAGAAATTCTTTCCTACATCACTATAAAGAAAAGGTAAGTGATAGTGTTCACTTATCAATTAAACTCGTGAATAAAATTTAAAAATATTGCACTCAAGTCAACGGTTTCTTTAGACGAAGAAGGATCTGTCCTTTTTCCGAGGTCACTATAATAATCTAGATTAAACTTCGATTATGGTTTTCGACTGGCAGGAGCTATGAACTCATGGAACGTGTACTGAAGGTATATGTATACAAGGAGGGTCGAAAGCCCATCTTTCATCAACCGATACTAAAAGGACTATATGCATCAGAGGGATGGTTTATTAAACTAATGGAGGGAAATAATCGTTTTGCTGTGAAAGATCCGAGGAAGGCTCATCTGTTTTACATGCCATTCAGTTCACTGATGTTGCAGCACACATTGTACGTACCTAATTCACACAACCGCACAAATCTACGCCAGTATTTGAAGGATTATTCGGAAAAGATTGCAGCAAAATATCGTTTCTGGAACAGAACAGGTGGAGCTGATCATTTTCTTGTTGCTTGCCATGACTGGGTAAGCCTTCACTTCTCTCTCTCGAATTTTCTGCAATTTGATGATTACTGCTTGACGACGAAGTGGAATAGCTCAAGTGGTTAGAGCCCACTACCTATGACCGTGAGGTAATGGGTTCGAGTCAACATTTGCCCGATCAAAAAATAGAAAAAGATGATTTCTGCTTGATATCATACCTGCATGAACATTCATTCACCTTTTCTCTGGTTTGATATGAAGTGTTCTTTGCATTATGTTTAGGGTTGATTGCCACATAAATCACCACCTTCTCACTTTTTTTTTTCTATGTTTGTAAAGATTTGCGAACTTTTCAAATTGTTGCAATACTGTCACATGACTATTTTCTGGCTGACGTGACAGTGTATGAAATACGAAAAAAATTAAAAGGTTGTGATTAAATTGAAACAATAAAAAAGTCGTGAATTAATTCGTGATTTTTTCAAATTTTTTGCCTGCTGTGTAGCGAATTGCTAATTTTAAAGTTGTAATTAAAAAAAAAAACGTGAAAAAGTCGTGATTTTTATGCAATTAACCCTTATATTTACACAGGCTCCATACGAGACGAGACACCACATGGAACATTGCATTAAAGCCCTCTGTAATGCTGATGTTACCTTGGGCTTCAAGATAGGACGGGACGTTTCCTTTCCCGAAACATATGTCCGTTCTGCCCGAAATACCCTTAGAGATCTTGGCGGAAAGCCTCCATCACAACGACACACCCTTGCTTTCTATGCCGGAAGTATGCATGGATACTTTCGTCCAATCTTGCTAAAGCATTGGAGGGACAAGGAGGCTGATATGACGATATTGGGTCCAATGCCGCCAGGCGTTGCAAGCAAAATGAGCTACATATATCAAATGAAAAGCAGCAAATACTGCATTTGCCCAAAGGGGTATGAAGTCAACAGCCCAAGGATAGTCGAGGCCATCTTTTACGAATGTGTCCCGGTTATCATTTCAGATAACTTTGTGCCCCCATTTTTCGAGGTGTTAAATTGGGATTCTTTTTCAGTAATTATTGCAGAAAAGGACATCCCGAACTTGAAGAAAATACTCGTCTCCATAGACGAGCAGAAGTATCTTGATATGCAGCTCAATGTTCGGAGAGTTCAAAAGCATTTTCTGTGGCATGCAAAGCCAGTGAAGTATGACCTCTTTCACATGACCCTTCATTCGATCTGGTACAATCGAGTTTTCAAATCAAATCCAGGTAACAATCCGACTCATTCTTTAACGAAAGAATCTGATCAAAGAGATGAATAGGGTTCCATGTTGAGTAAGTTTTTCCAGTTTAGAT
Organism: Paraleonurus japonicus; assembly: GCA_030762865.1. Taxonomy (NCBI): domain Eukaryota; kingdom Viridiplantae; phylum Streptophyta; class Magnoliopsida; order Lamiales; family Lamiaceae; genus Paraleonurus; species Paraleonurus japonicus. The sequence goes on along the minus strand of CM061061.1, from coordinate 18,278,972 downwards.
TAATCTTGATTGCACATATGGAATATTAAACTTATAGAGCTACCTTGAAATTAATCTTATGCAGCAATTAATCTGCTTTCTGCATGTATATATATAGTTATATTTTTGTTGTACTTTTTGACTCTTCAAAGTCTTTAAAAGAAACTTTAGGAGCTTTTCAACTTTTCGTATGCTTCATTATTTATTCTTAGAATTTCTTTTTAGTAGCTTCATAATATGATTATGAGTAATTCTTTTGTGACCGTCCGATCAAAATTCATCAATTAATTATAAAGAAACCTTCAAATATGATGGCTAAGATCAGTCCACATTAATATTTGCAAGAAAATAACCAGGTGGCATAGCCCATCTCGGCCACCGGGTTCTCACTTTAGTGGAAGACCGGGTCCAATTCCCTTTGGGAATGAATTATGGAGTTATAAGGTGGGTTGGAAAATAATCTAGGAGTGTTTAGGTGCTTGGTGAACTAATTACTACTAACAACTAACAAACTAACATTTACCGATAAATAAATATATATATATATATATATATATATATATATATATATATATATTTGCAAGAAAATAAATAAAAATCATACATATGAATATTCCTTAAATATGCTCCAAGAAATGGTGTGATTCCCCTGCGGAAATGAGTCGGTGATTTGCAAAAATATCCAGCGGAGATCCCTGACGAAGAGCTTTCGACGCTAAAGTCAGATAAAATTTTGGCTTTTATTTCCTCTTGTTTGCATCTTTCTTTTCTTTTGTCTATGTATCATCTCATTTATTTGTGTTCAATATCTTACAAACTAAGGTTACACAAACATGGACAAATGGTGGCTCGAACCCATAATTTTACGGCATGGATAATGAAGCTATAACCACTTGATCTATCCTAATTCGTCAGAGGTATTACTTCTAAGGTTATAATTAACATTGTACGATGTTGCCTCTCTCAAACTTTCATCTTTGTGTCCTCTTATTCTTATTTTTGGGAATCGAGATACCAGTGTGTTGTTATTTTTGTAGTACCGCGTAGTTATGCATATTATTTTGTTTTGTTTTTGTTTTGTTTAGGGGTGATAATTTTGGATACAATATGATAATATGATACGAAAATAATATTTATCTCACGGGTTAGTGCAAGGTTTAATGTCGTATTCATGTCTATATGTTAAACTCGGAAAAAACTTCTAATTTTATTGGAGATTTTGTATTTTCTTGTCGTGTTTTGTTGTGGCATATTGAGTAACGTGTAATGTTATAATATAATTTCTATTTTTAAAATTAATTTTTCTGTCTTGTCATATCATGTATTTTTGTATTCAAATATTTAGTTATATCATGTCATTAACACTACATAATAACACAAATTGTCACCCCTAGTTTGATACTTATCTTTTTTTACAACTCCTAAACATTAAACATCAAATGTTATTAATACATGTCTCTAGAATATTTTGATTGAACAAGATTACGATATTTTATTTAGCGTAAGTAACTTTCATATGGAGGTGAACACATATTAAGAAAATATAGTAATGGGTAAATATCTTAGGGTTAATTTTTTAAATATTTATGTATAAAGTAAAGAAATGAGTTGGATTGTATGTAAAACCATCTCCAATGGTTCGCACCACTCTACAACAAGTTTTGCGCCATTGTACATCAAGTTTGCGCCAGTGTATATCAAAGTTGAGCGATGAAATGTCTGGATCCATAATGTGGAGATACATTGTAGCACTAGGTTGGATTTGTTTTTTAGCGTTACATTGGAGATAACACAATATCTAGCGCTGGGTTGGAGATGGTCTAAGTGTAAGCCCAAAAGTAATGACATTTTGTAAAATTGAAGATATTATGAGGGTAGAGTTTATGGAGGATTTTTTTCATTTAAAGGATGTTAAAGTTATTTTGGAACGGATGAAAAATGAAAGTGTAAAAGTAATTGTAGGAGGGAGGGAGTATTATTTTTTAACTAAAAAATATTATATTTTCCTCCATCTCACCTTAAAAATGTTATGAATATTTCATTAAACATACAATTTTTCGCGAATCTAGACTTGAAAAGCTGGATTAATTGGAGTTGATACTATGTGGACAAGTTTTATCGTGAAACTGGTTACAACTAATACAAATAACTAATACTTTTCAACTTATATTTTTATAAAACAACTAATATCATTCAAAACTAATAATTTATAATAAAACAACGAATATCTTTTAGTAAAACAACCAATAATCTCAAAACAAGTCTTACAGTGAAACTTGTTCAAATAATACTTTGCCGATTAATAGATAGAGGTCAAAGGGATCGATTTCTGAGTACTTTCCGAGCCACAAAGAAACAAAATATGCTTAAGAAAAGTGAATTTAAATATGCGTTGACTTATTATTGGATGCTCTGCAAGGTCTAGGCTGTAATAAAGTTGACTTATTCGTATTTTTCACCCAGTCGACCTTAGAAAACATCAAACGGTTTCATTCTTCATCCTTCCACAGATCAAGATTTCTCATTTGATTGCTTTTAGTTTACTGATTTTGGCAATCAAACAATAGACCAAGGATGAGGATTCAGGACAAGAACAAGATCAAGAACTCAAAGTTGTCAAATGGAGGACAAAGTACATCCATTAATGCCATAAGTATACATGATTGTGTTGAGTCTGGTGATCTCATTGGTCTTCAGAGGTTGCTTGCCCACACCCCTTCTCTTCTTAATCAAACAGACAATCTTGTAAGATCATCCGTTTATTTTATTTTCTCTCTGTCATATATGTATATTTGTGTGTGGTTTCTAGCTTGGATTCTGATTAATTTGTTATTTATTTTGTATAGACTGCAAATGAATGTGATTTAAGAGAAGTTATGACTTAATGCATCTTAATTACATTAATTGGAATTTAAATTTTAATTAATTGTAATTTGAGGCAGTATGTACATGTGTTTGTAATTAATTCTTTCCCAAGTAAACTCATGGAAATATTGCTACTTGGATAGTTGGATTATTTTTGCAATCACTTAATTTGGTTCGATTTTGAAAATTTCAAAACTTTGATTTCGATTCAGTGTTCGATTTTTACTAATGACAGATTGAACTTAATATTAATAAAATTTCTAAATATATTTAATATTATATTTTTAAAATTATATAATATTATTTTCTATTCTTAAATTTTAAATTCTTAATCGGGATTGTTTTAGTTTTTAAGCTTTTAAAAATTTATGACTATTGTATCGATGCTTAAAGTATGAACTTATGAACACTATGTATTTGTGTATATAATATAATTATTCTTGTCTTTTGGAGTGTCTTTAGAACTTAAAAATATTACAATAAGTATTAATTTTTGCACATAAATTTAAATAAAAGTAAAATATTTCGGTTAGGTCAAAACCGAAACCAAATCGAAATATTTCGGTTGACCATTCGATTTTGAAAACTTCGGTTTGGTTTCGGGTTGGGAAAAACTTGGTCTAAATTGGTGGTTTTGGTCGGTTTGGTCCACCGAACCGACCGATTCACACACCTAAATCCAATTGTACTTTTTTTTTTTTTTTTTTTACTGGGAACTACGATTGTACTTTAATGTGTTGTACTATATATTTTAATGTATTGTTCAATACAATACATTATAAGAATAAACTAAATTTCAATTTCGACGGATGGACAAAGGGCGTCCCAAGTACAGACCGCACATTATATTGGATTTTTTTATTACACACTAAGTCTAGAATCTTTTTATTTTTATAATCTATATGATATGTTAATACGAACATTTTAAATCCGTTTTATTTATCAATACCATGATGAATTTTGTTTCATTAATTGCATTGGGTGCAGATGGTACAAACTCCATTACACATTGCAGCTAGTCTGGGTCGAGTTGAGATAATCAAGTATTTGGTTGAATGGACAGGACCAGAGAAAGTGGACTTGGAAGCAAAGAATGTTGTAAGATTACTCAATCACCCTTAATATTATTGATGCTTTCAACTTATTCATTTTAGTTATGCAATTTATTAGGGTATTAATATAAATGGATTAATTAATTTTCAATCTCTTTATAAGTTCGAATTTTTTTATGTGATAGAATTTTTTTTTCAAAATTCATATCTACCTCACAGTGTTTTTAACATACCTTCTCACACGAGAATTTATCGCTACAGTATGGCGAGACTCCGTTGCACTCGGCGGCTAAGAATGGTGGTAATGAGGCAGTGAGGATGCTTCTTCAACATGGCGCTTATATTGAAGCCACAACAAATGTATGTACATGGATGAATTTAGGAGGGACGATCGTCCCCCTTGAATTTTACGAGCTTATCCCTTGAATTGAAAGAATACATGATATTACTCTCTCTGTCCCGTGATAATCTTCATACTTTTCTTATTCGGACGTTCCATCATAATCTTCACACTTAAATAAGGAAAGTCAACACTATTTAACATGCACCCTTATAACATCACTTTAATTTCAAAACTGTCACTCTTGTTTTACCCTACTCTATTCTCTCTCATATACTTTATCTCATTTAACCACTCAAAATACTCTTTATTTTATTCTCTTTCCTACGCTATTTCAACCAAATAGTAATTTTTCTTAATATGTATGTTCAGCCTACCTGTGAAGATTATCACGGCACATACAAGTATAAATTTATGTCCCCTTAAAGTAAAATTCTAAATCCATCTCTAACAGTTGTTTTGTTTTGATTTTGCTACTCCTCTTGCATCCCATTTGTTTTGTTTTGTTTTTGCTACTCCTCTTGCATCCCACATCTTTATTATAGCTTGAAATCTATGTTTTAAGTAATCTATTACTATATAATATGTTTGTATATTGTCTCAGAATTCATTGACTCCACTACATCTTGCTGTTGGCTATGCTCTGACATCAGGAGACAACTCCATTGTGAAGACATTGTCTGAATACAATGCTGATTTCACGGCACAAGATGAGGTATTTGTGTTGGTGAATCTAATATAAATAAATTAATTTCACATCCCTTTACAAATTTAGACTTTTAGATTAGAGAGCATCGAGATCCTGGGTTCGATTCTCCTAGAAAACAACTTCACCCATAGTAAATGACAAAAACTCGTATGAGTTCATCTCATGCATGAGACTAGATTTAAAGTATCAAATATATGAGTAGGGTATCAAATGCCTGAGAATGAGATTTGGAAAAAAAATAATAGTCGGCAGAGCATCAAATATATATATGTGACCAAATGTATTAAATATGTAAGTGATATCAACTATATAAGACAGTCGGGGGTAAGCAAGGATGCAAATATCGCGATATATCGCGGATATATCGCAAAAATGAAGTTGAGATACGGATATTAGGGGAAATGTATTTCTTCCAGGATATCGCGGAAATATCGCAAAATATCGATATCGATATCCATATCGATCAAAGCGTAGTGTAATTTTTCCTGGATATCGTGGAAATATCGCGAAATATCGCAATATCCGTAAAAATCGCAATTTTTAAAAAAAAAAATTATTTTTGGATTTTTTTATTATTTTTTATACATAAAATATATATTCTTATTGTCATACCAATCAATTTTAATTTAATAATTTTAATTTTTAATTATTATTTCATTTGAATTTTTTTATATGATACATTGATCTATAAAATAGTATAAATACATATTCAAAGTATGAAATTGAGAATCTCTTCACATCTTTAATTATATGACAAATTCTACTATGAACAAGGGTTTATGGTGAAATTTGATCAATTTTAAAGAGTGTCGGTTGTAATAACTAAAGAGTATTACCTACATCACTAAAGGGTATCGATCATTATAATCGAAGAGTATGTCCTATATTACTTAAGAGTATCAGCCATGATAAATGAAGGGCATTAACTATATTACTAAAGGCTATTAGTCATGATAATCAAGAATGTTACCTATATTACTAAATAGTATTGATCAAAGGTAAATTGATATGTTTTTTCAATATGGATCAAGTTTCATCGTGAAATTTGGTTCGAATGAGACACACTCTAATCATATTAATTTTAATTATTTTCATTTTAAATTAAGATTATTTCAATTGTATTGGAGAGAAACTACTTGCGTTACTAATTATTTTAATTATTCAAATAGAATTTTGAAGAGGTGACACCAATATTGTTTGGACAAAAATAAAATTTCTACTACTATATTTGAACCTCATACGTTTTCATTTTGATATTAATTGTATTTTATTATGTATATTTAATAATTTTGTATTGTATTATATATTATGTCGTCAATTATTTTGTGTCGTACAATATTTATATAATCTATTAATCATATGATTGCTTTAAACATATAATTTTATTGTAATTTTAAATAAAATATGTGTATAATAATATGTTATAATAATCTCTAAATATTTTGTTAAATTTCCAAGATTTTAATAAAGTTTCCGTCATTTTTTCAATTTTTTGCGATATCGATATGCGATATCGATATATCCATCGATATATCCGTAAAATTAAAGTTGCGATATTTATTGCGATAGCGATATTTTCATCCTTGGGGGTAAGACTGTCTCACTCAAGAGTGTCCCATATTAAATTGTCCCTCATTGAGCCTCCTCCCAAGGAGGAGAGTTGACAATCCACCCCATGAATGAGGTCGAGTGCTAAAAAAGTTAATATAAATAAATTAATTCACACCTTTACGTAAGTTCGAACTTTTAGATGAGACTAACGTGTCCATATTTTGCTAAGTTTACCAAAGTGCATCTTATGATCATGTCAACAAGAACATCGATTGTGATGGGCAGGAGGGGATGATGCCTTTCAATTATCTTCCAACAGAAAATTCAGAGCTGCAGAATCTGCTCTGCCAGAGTCTTACACAAAACCTTAACAATTTGGGAGAAATGATAGTGGAAGGCATAGCACAACATATTAACAACACCAATGAAGACCAAAGCATATATGGTGCAACGAGCTCCTCCTCCTCCAACCCAAACGTCGAAGACGCAATGAAAGGGAAGATGGAGGAGTTCGACTACGAACTATCGAAGATAGTCGGGCTTCATGATCTTAAACAACAGCTTCGGAAATGGGCAAAGGGAATCCTCTTGGACGAGAAGCGTCGTGCTATGGGTATAAATCTCGGCCGAGAAAACCACCTCACATGGCATTCCTCGGCAACCACAGCACAGGTTCGTAAGAATAACTATGGTTATTAATAAGAATAAAAGATGATCAATTCGCTTTATTTCAAAATAAGTTAATCATTTTTCTATTTTGATTAACTAACTCCTAGCTTACAATCATTTCTCTTAATCATTCCACTATTTCTCAACCAATAATCATCTTATTCCAAAGTTAAAGTAGCACTCCCTCCGTTCCACGAAGTTTTGCACACTTTCATTTTCTTTTTCAGTCCATCTCAACAAGTTCTACACATTCCTAAAAAGAAAATATCACACAATATTAATACCCTCACAATATCATATAAATTTAAAAAATATTTTCGTTATTCTATTCTACTTTATTGTCTCTCCCGCTTAATCTCATTAAATCACCCAAAATGTCCACAATTTATTCTCTCTCTTGCCTTTTATTCTCATAAAAGTAAAAAAATTAATTTTTTTAATTGCGTGTCTCAAAAAGTGTGCATAACTTCATAGGACGGAGGAGTAACTAACATCGAACGTCATTTTTATAGTAAATTTTTATTTGATAATTTTACTACCATTCCAATGGATAAATTTGAACCAAACGTTTCCGAAGTTTACAACACGCGTCCAATCGGATCGGATTCTTTGTTGTACGCTATTTATGTTGTAAATTCCTCGACTAATGATGATAGTGTTGTCTCATAGGTAAGACAACTGTGGCACGAATTTTAGGGAAGCTACTCCATTCTGTCGGGGTGCTGTCTTCGGATAATGTCATAGAAGTACAAAAACGGATTTGTTGGGGAATACCTTGGCCAAACAGGGCCAAAGACAAGAAAAAGGTAGGTGAATATATATATATATATATATATATATATATATATATATATATATATATATATATATATATGAAAAATTGTGGGTTAACATTTTTATATAATTCCACTGTTGGATTCTAAATAATTACGATCTCTCTCTCTCCATATATATATATATATATATATATATATATATATATATATATATATAAAATAGGCATAGTGGTATTAGTTATTATACTATAAGATATTAGTTTTGAATGATATTATTTATTTAATTAAAGGGTATTAATTGTTTTACTATAAGATATTAGTCTTAACCCTCTATATATATATGTATATATCAACTTGGGAATACATTTTTAAACAGCATAACTATAGGAATAACAATTGTAGGACAATATATTTGTGCAACGTTAAATTTTAATTTGACACATTTAGAATCGTAACTTTTAATTTTTGCAAATGTACACCAAATTGATCGAAAATATATGACAAATTAGTCCCAAATTTAGGTGTTTCGTGTCAATTTGATTTACATTTGAAAAAAATTAAAATATTAATATTCTAAATTTGTCATAAACATAATGTCCTACTTTTATTCCCTATCGAATTGTATGATATGCATGTCATGCTAAATATGTTGGTTGATGGCTGCAGATCGAGGAGGCCATGGGAGGCATTCTATTCGTGGACGAAGCATACCAATTAGCTCCTAAGCAGTCGGCAGGCGACCACGTCGACTATGGCGCGGAGGCGTTGGAGGAGATCATGTCCGTCTTGGAAGACGGTCGTCTTCTGGTTGTTTTCGCTGGCTATACTGAGCCAATGAAACGCGTTTTCTCTTCGAATGAAGGGTTTTGCAGACGAGTTACACACTCTTTCCAGTTCGAAGATTACAGTTGCGAGGACCTGGCTGAGATGCTGCTGATAAAGATGAGCAAGCAAGACGAGAAGAGCCGGCTGTACGGATTTAGGCTGCACCCGTCGTGCAGTCGAAACGCAGTCGTCTCGTTGATGGAGCAGTGCTCGACGGAGAAGCTGCGGAACAAGTTGAATGGAGGGTTGGTGGATAATATGTTGAACAATGCTAGAGAGAATTTGGACTCGAGGTTGAGTTTTGATTCTAAGGGTGATGAATTGTTGACAATAATGTTGAGTGATTTGGAGGCTGGGCTTCAAGCTTTGTCTAAGAGAGTGAATGTTGATGAGGAAAAGGAGAGGAAGTAGGGAGAAACCATGCGAGATTATCTGTTTCATATTTGATGTGATAAATGATAAATTAATGAATGATATACCTTATATTGACATGGGTTAATAATTCAGTAATTGTGCAATAATGGAACAGATGAATTGAACGGGAGGAAAACTAGTTTGAATTGAGATGATAAGTTGCATTTCAATGTAATTGTTACACTTCTTTAATTCTATTTTCAATTATTTTTTATTTGTTGTAGCCTTCTTTTTGTGCATGGTGTAATTTGATTTTTATTAGTGTAATTTGAACGCCATAGGTTTATTTAAAAGAAGAAAAAAAAACTCTAGTATGATGTTAATTCAGAGAAAACATGTATAAACAAGGGGTAAATTGCAACCGTAGTTCCATATGAATTTTTCGAAAACACTTTTGGTGTTTAAAGATAGTCATTCTTTTTAGATAATTTTTGCTCTAAAAGTTAATCATTGGACATAATTCGTTAATTGACTAGAATTTCAAAATTTCTATGGATTTTTTGAAGGATCAATTTTACAAAATTTCTAACGATATGTTTGTCTCAGCCATCAATTTTCATTAGTTTTGAATGGAAAATTATCTTGAGGCCAAATTTATATATATATATATATATATATATATATATATATATATATATATATATGAGGTAATAATCTTGTAGACGGAAAGCATTCGTCCCTGTAAACAAGTGATCGATGTCTTTGAACTGAAAATTGATAGGGATCAATCTTTATTGATTAATAAAATTGATACGTAGAAAATGTACCTTCGTATTGGGCCGAATTCCCCACCTAGATCCTTACGTGATGAAAGCCCAAGTAAGCTGTGATAAGCCGACCTCCGTCCACGTAAACAACTCCGCAAAAATACGCCGGAGGGTTCTCCGGCGTAGGCACTCCGATGCTCAAGTCGAAACCAAGAAAACCCAAGAAAATTCAGTGAGGTGGGTAATTGAAGTATCGAGAATCGAGTTACCTCTTACTCTGTATCGAGTCATAATATATAGGTGATTATTTACATACCATGTTTGTCAGTTTTCTCCATGTTTCCGCCATGTTCTCATCATGGAGGAACATGTTTTCTTTCTTGTGTAAAGCGGTTACCCACCTCCGCATTTCGAGGGAGATTCTGGATTCTTCCCCTTCTTGAGGCACAAGTATCTCTCATTCGGTTAAGATCTTCTTCATTTGGCTAAGTAATCTGATATCCTTATAAGGAGGTGGGCCGAGGTGGCCAACCTCTTATTTCGGTTATCCACTCTTAGTGGGCTCAAGCCCACTCAATATTATCCATATCAATGGGTTAATCTCGGGATTGGGCCGAGGGCCCAACCCTTGCTCCGTAAGTCCGAAATTAAAAGGATTCGAGTCGTGGGTCCTACCTCTCTTCTGAATCATCCCTAATCAAGGGAACTTCGCCGAAGGCCCAATAATCAAATTGCCCTACACCCATTAATCAAATGGGCTGGGCTCGTGTGAAGTGGGCTATGCCACAAAATGTCGTATCATCTGCCCCCTCTACTTAGGTGAGTATCTCTTAGCTCACCCGAGTAGAAGATCGCCTTCACTCTTCCCTCCTCGCCGGAGGTTAGTCATTCCAAGTATCTGTCCATATTTTCAAATTTTCGAGAAACTGGTCATGGGAGTTGGATGACTCCTCGTCTTTCGTGCCCAAAACGTCAGTTCACCCCTTCAGTCTAATCGGGTGTCGACTTTATTTCTTCCCTTTCATTTATTTTCGGTCTCTTTCTTTTCTCGATACATTTTGTTTGTAAACTCAAGACTTGGCTTGATCTTTTCTTTTTACTCCATCGATCTTTCCCCGATCATCCTCCATAATTATCTCCAAGTAACATTTCTCGCTCTTTTCTATTTTTCCTTTTCGTTTAGTTTTGTTTATCAAGAAGAGGATGTCCCGATCAGGTTCCTCAAAACTCCTTCTAAAAACCCTAATTCTTCTCAAAGTACGTACTTCTCTATCGCCGGAGGGCAAAATCGCACCCCCATATCTCAATCTTCCCCATGTGAGGACAAGCTTCGCTTCGGGATAACTATTCCGGTCCTTCCCGACTCGATAAGAAAAAACTCTTGGAGTATCGCCAGAGAGGGTCATCCCCAACTCGTGGCAAGTCTCCATTCCCACTAAAAATGACAGGCCTAACCTTCTTGCTAGCCCCTCCTTGAATTTCTCGCATGCTCAAGTTGAGGCGGGGTTGAGATTCCCTCCTCCCAAATTTCGTGTCAACTCTCCGATCTTTATAAAATCCCTCTCAATCGGTTCGTTTCCAACGCCATACGAATGATGGTGTCTTTTACATCCTTCTCAAAGGTAATGGGGGTAAGCCCTCCGCCGACCTTTTCTTTTCTCGCTTTAATTGCAAGGCCTCGTGCCCTTTCTTCTATATCTCGTGCTCGTATCAAAAGTCGGTGTTCCTTTCTCGGCCGAGCGCCAAATATTAACAAGGACCGGGTGGATCAAGATTTCTTGGTGACCCCGCCGCACCCTTGGTCTTTTTCTTATCGGGAGTGGGTTTATAAAAACCCACGTCCTTCTACTCCCAATCTCGAATTCATTCGCCACGAACCGTCGCATGGTGAGATCCTTAAATTCTCACGTTCACGCCCACGGTTACTTCTATCTTCCCGATATCTGCTCCAACTCTCGACTCTTGTCTTATTTCAAATTTAGTAATCTGAAAATCCCGCTCGAGCCGGTGATGGTAATCATCTGATCTCTATGCTTTACATATATTTTTGTCATATATGCTTCTAATATTTTGTGTTTTTTTCATTTCGTAGATGATGTGGCTGTCAAAAGTCCTGGGCGAGCCCACGGGATCTAATAACTCCACCCCTGTTGACTCAAAGCAAGCGAAGGATGATCCTCCACCAGCCTCCTCCTCCTCACTCCACTCGCGGGAAAAGGGATGACTCCGCCCCGCTCAAGAGAGCAAAGTAGGGAAAACAAAGCCCATACTAGCGTAGTTTTCAACACCACTCGAAGAAAGCAGTCCGTAGGAAATATCCCACTCGCCGCAGCCCAAGGTACCCCTTCGCCCCCATTGACGTGGAATCGCATTCAAGCGGCCCCTCCGCAACAAGGTTTCTCGGGAGTTGGTTTCCCGCAAGAATGTAGTAAGCTTCTCACCTCCCTCCGCACTCAGAAGAAGATCGATCGCTCTCATTTTGCTCGGGTATCCACATGAATTTTCTCAACTTCATGCTTTAATCACACCTTTGCAATAACTCCGATGTAAGGTCGTTAACCTTTCTTTTTCCTTTTTTCTAGCTTGGAGTCCTTCTCTCGGGTTTATGGAACCCTTCAAACTTGTTGCCTTCCCCGGTTTCGGGAATGGAGAAATCCCTCCTTTCGAGAAGAAGAAAAATACTACCCTCTCGGGCGTTTGAAGAAGTTGGAATCGAGAGACGGCTTCCCTAAAAGAAGCCCCGAAGCAAGAGCGATCGGCTCGTCAACAAAGCCGAAGATGAGATGAACGATTTGTCCGTTCATTATGCACTCGAGGAGGTGAGGTTTCGCCGTGAAGGTCTAGCGAAGGAATCCGGATATGCAGGATTCCTTGTTTGAGTCTGAACTAGGTCAAGTTTTTGCATTTTTGCAAACTTCTATGAGGAAGGCGTATCTCGCAACACTCCAGCTTTTTAGGAGACATGGCTCCCACATTCACTTCTATTATGAATACGGGTTTGATGCCGCGGTTCAAGAAGATGCCGATCCCGGCTTCTCTGGGTCTTTTGACAAGGGTGGCCCACTTAAGAACCTGCCCCCACCTCCGGGTTTTACCGGGGACCCCACCAGTCCATTGAGGAGGCATGGTGGCTTCCTCATGAGTGAGGCTGTTTGAGCTCCGTAAGACTGATCTCGAGGCCGGAAAATCTCGAGTCCGATGGCCCGGCCTTTGTGCCCCCTGTCCACCGGATTGTCCCGCTCCGGAGAGGAAGCCGCATAGAACAAGCGTTGGAGGGTGTCAACCACGATGTCGGAGCTGGAGAGCCGTTAACTCCCCCACCCCTAATCTCTTTTAATCAAACTCTATTTAATTTCTATTTCTTTTGATGAATTCTATGGGTGTTTACCCAATACTTGTTTCGTTGGTCGGGCCGTGTCCCGAGGAACACCTTTCGCCTGGGCTATGTCCCGGATGAATTCTTGTTTTGGCCTAGGCTACGTCCCGTATGACCTTTATGTTATCTATCTTTACGCTAATTTGCTTATTAGCTCTTATTCTTGCATGCTTTACGATGCTTTAAGTAGTTGTGAATTCGATGTTTGATATGCATGCCTGCTTTTCGCTCATTGTATCTTTAGGAACTCGTAGGAACATGCTATCCATCATATGTGTTGACGTTATCCCCTTTTTTCTAAAGGTGAATGTTTATCTCGTTGATTCCGATAGAATGACTAAACTAGGAAGCTGAATTAGCTTTAGTTTTAGTGATAAAAATCTCATCCTTTAATCTGCTACCTTACTCTAGTCTCGAGGGACTGTTAGTAGGTTTAGATAGTGTCCTTAGTGTTTTGCACTTAGGAATAATTAGGCTCCTTGTAGGATTTAACATCCTAGCTCGAGCTTCGAAAAGTCCCAAAGATATCCGTAGTTCAATTTTCTAAGTAACTCCCCTCTCTAGCCTAGTTAAGCCTTCGGGATTTTTAGAGTTCTTGTCGAAATCGAGTCTTAATCTTTCAAACTAAAAAGTTCCGAGGTTTCAAGGTCTTCAAAAAACCTCCTCATATTTAGCTAACCCTTCTCATAAGTTAACAATCTAAGGCCTTGCTAGGCTATCATCTAGAATCAGTATCCTCGGCCTCGGTTTTTATGTAACTCCACCTCCTCTAGCCTAGTTAGGCTTTCGGGATTTTGGACTTGTTTTCACCAATCTGAGTCTTATTCTGTCATACTAGATAGATAAAAATTTCGAGTTTCTACTGGTTTCGAGAAACCTTCTTATCCTGTAATCAACCTTTTTGTTTAGGTTGTCAAATCTAAGGCCTTACTAGACTATCATTTAAAATCAGATTCTCGGTTCTCCTCGTGAACCTCCTCCCTTAAGCTTAGTTAGGCCTTTAGGATTTGAGGCTCCCTTTCATGGATCTCGATTCTTAGCCTTTCCGACTAAAATGGAGAATCTTTGAGTTCCTAATACTTTAAGAACCCCTCTTATACTTGATCAACCTTTCTCATTTAGGTTATCGGTCTTAAGGCCTCATTAAGCCATCACCGAAATGTATATCCTCGCTTTTCATAAACTTCTCACATGGAAAAAATTTTCTTTACTTTTTCCTCCTTTGAGCTTAGTCGGTGCTTCAAAAACCTGGTTTGAATCTCTCAAACCTTGTAAAAATTATGTTTTCGAGTAAGTTTTTGTAACTTTACTCATATCAAGCCCTTCTTGGCCTCCAACATAAGCTTTTGAATCCTTAAGATCAAAAAGGCGTATACTCCAGCCTCTTTAGACCTTTGTAAGCTGATTCCTCTTGAAACTCTATTGAGTTCGAAAATATCTTCATCATGCTTGACTTAGTTTTCAAACCTAAGTCTAGCTATGCTTTCATAGCTTCGTAAAAACTTTTAAGCAATTATTGCGTGAAATCTCAAGCCTTGACCAGCTTACATAACATAGTCTTAAGACCTGATGGGATCTTAGGTCTAAGCTATAGTTAGTATTAGAATATTTAAGTCATAGGTGACTTTGAAAATTCAGGCCCTAATCGACCTTAGAAACTTTAGCCTTCAGTTGGCTAAGTAATCCAAGTCATGATCGACCTCAACTCTTCCAAATTGCCTTGATCGGCCTTGTGAAACTTAAGCCATAATTGGCCTAAAAATCTAATCCTCGGTCGCTTTATAAGATTCAAGCCTTACTTGGCCTCTAGGTTCAAGCCATGGTTGGCCTCCGAAATTCAAGCCGTGATTGGCCTCCAAGGTTCAAACCAGATTGGCCTCCAAAATTCAAGCCAGGATTGGCCTCCAAAATCAAGCCATGAGTGGCCTCCAAAATCAAGCCATGATTGGCCTCCAAAATCAAGCCATGATTGGCCTCCCAAATCAAGCCATGATTGGCCTCCAAAATCAAGTGATAAGTGGAATATTGTGTGTATTTTGTGTGGTTAATATAATTATTTTATTATTAATTAAGTGCCATTATTTTATTATTTCCACTTATTTTATTTATGTCGCCTTTTACCGTGATATTTCGTTTCTTTATTAAATACAGTAAATAGGCAATTTTGGGAGCACAGGATAGAAAATCGAGAAGTAGAGAATCGAAGCCGCGCGCTCGTAATGGAAAGAGAATGATTGAGAGAGAAGATTGATTGCTTCCTTGTGGAGAAAAGTCAACTTGGGGGAAAGGGGATGAACACGGACGGGAGAGAAAAAAAAAGAAAAAAGAACGCAGCAGGGGAGGAGAAGGGGACGGGATTTCGGGAGAGAAAAGAAGAGAACATTTTTAATCTTTTACTTTGGTGATTTTTATTCGAACAATTATTTGTGATCGTGCATACTATGACCTCGCGTAGAGGCTAAACTATTTTCTAATCCGAGGAAACCCGAACCCGAGATGCTTCATCGCTTTTAATAGTAACGTATTTCGTCCTAATTCGCTTTTCTCGTTGTTTGTTTATATGCTAAGCGTAGTTCGAATTATTATTTATGTGAGTCTGATCATCTTGCATGCCTAATATTCGTTCGTAGCTAAATTACATGCTATAATCCGTAATTGTTATTTGCGTGTAATTGTGGTAGCGAATAGAGTTTGTAGCTCTAAGGACAACGAGTTCTAGATTGAATGATTCGAACGCTTCGCTTTCATAGTCTAGTTCACCCTATTGGTTTGGCTCGTTAATGCATTGCATGAATTGAATCCTAGATACATATTTTGGGGTTATTCGTGGGATAGGTTAATTAGGGGTCATACTCGTTAATTAACTAAACCTAAGAACCAATTCGGGGTAGTTTGGTCGTACCACTAGCTTAGGGCGAGATTCGAGATAAGACAAGTATTAGTTGCTATTACGAAGAAGTATTTCAGGAGGTTATCCTTGGGTTAGATTGTTTCTATCATTGTTGTCAAATTCATTGCGTTACATTAGTTTTACTTTTTGTTTAAGTTACGTATTAGTGAGATATCCGATATTCCCCCTATTGTGTTACCATTTTGTTTCGCACAAATAATTCAATTCAATTACTCGGTTCCTCGTGGGATCGACCCCTTACTTGCCCTACTACATTAGTAGGTTGGTTCGGAGTAATTAATTTATTTTTGGGTGCCGGCGATAAAGACACCATCAAGTAAGCCTTCGTAGACTTTCCTTTTTGTCATTGATCTTTGATCTTTGAATTCAAGCCGAGTTAGGCTTTAAAACTCGGGTCAGGTTAGGCTTCTAAGCTCGAGCCGGGTTAGGCCAAAATTTGTCATAATTTCGATCTTTGCTCGTGCCATGATAGACATGTACTTGTGATTTTTGGGTCCTTGTTAGGATTTGCAATTCAATTCAAGCTTTAATCAACTTTTTCGTAATCAATTTATTTTTTTCATCATCTTAAGCTTTAATAAGCTTAAGTTATGCATTTCGATTTTGTCAACTGATAATCCAATACATATCTCATCTCATAGTTATTTCAAATTCGGACGTATTGATAATAACTTCATCTAGAATCTCGACATAAGTATTGAAGCAAAATAGAACTTCATAAAGTAAATTTGCTCATAATCATGTCATATCAATCAAATTTTTGTAATTCAAATCAACTCGAGTAATAAGTTTCATCTTGAAATAACATCATAATCGAATCAAAAATGCCCCATTGACCATAATCAATCAACATAGGTTACAAGCAACCTAGCCGGCCTCTTTAAAAACTTTCCTATAGTAAAACCCAAAGTGGGAGAAACCTATAGGCAGGGGAAAAAGAGTACCGGTGGGACTACATCACAATAAAGAAGAACAATCGAAACAAATAGACTAACCATATCTCTAGACAGTAGTAGGGCTCTAGACATGAAATCTCTTCAAGTGGCAAATATTCCATGGTCGAGGAATCAGTTCCCCTCCATATCTTCCAGCATATAAGCTCCTCCTCTCAAAACCTAGGCCACCTTGTAGGGGCCCTCCCACTCGGGTCTAGTTTACCCAAGTTTTTAAATGTATCACTGACGGAGCACAAGGTCTCCCTCTTCGTATTTCCCGCCTACCACTTTCTTGTCGTAGCCGCCTTGATCCTTCCTTTGTACTTGATTGCTTTCAAGTGGGCGATCTCACTTTCCTCCTCTAGCATGTCCAGATTTTCTCTGAGCAATTCCTCATTCCACCCTTCCCTGAAGTGGGTAATGCGGTGCGTCTGTATCCCTATCTCAAGGGAATAATGCAGACTCCATATACCAACCGGAAAGGAGATTCTTCAAGAGCCTCCCGGGGTAGTTTGATAGACCCACAACACCGACTCCAGCTCATCAACCCATCATCCCCCAACTCTATCAAGTCTAGCACGGATACCATTAACAATGGTTCTGTTTGTTACTTCCACCCGCCCATTTGCTTGTGGGTGGGCTACTGAGATGCAAACTTACGGATAATTTTCGCATTATCGCACAAGCTTTGACTAAAGCTCCAGTGAATCGGGTTCCGTTATTGGATACCGATTCTCGGGAATGCCAAACATGCAACAAATATTTTTCCATAAAAACTTGATAATGTTAATTTCATCAATTCGAGCTAGGGGCATCGCTCTACCCACTTGCCGAAATAATCTACAGCCACCAAAAGGAACTTTCTTTGTCCCGTGGCTATCGGAAATGGTCCCACCAGATCCATTCCCCACTTGGCAAAAGGACAGGGGAATACATCGCCCCATCTCCTCTGCAGTAGGTGGATTAAGGGTCCATGTTTCGACACTTCTCGCATCGCTTGATAAACTCCTTGGCATCCTCGCTCATGGTAGGCCGAAGTATCCTCGCCCTTAAGGCCTTTCGGACGATCGCCCTAAAACCTCGCATGGTCAGCACAACATCCCTCATGAATATCTTTGATTACGTACCTCCCTTCAAATGGGGATAAACATCGCAAGTATGGTTGGGTGAAAGCCCTCTTATACATCTCGATCCCGATCATCACGAATCGGGATTTCCATCTCAAGATCTTTCTCCTATCTGGGCATGAGCTGGGATCTCGTAATGCATTAAAAATTGCAGTCCTCTAGTCATCCGCCGCTCCCATAACTCCAACTAAGGGGGTTATCAACTCCCTTTCGGCGGTCACAATGGTGACTTTCCCACCTCCCTCCAAAGGAGGTGGAATCGACCAATTTGGAAAGGCTATCGCCTTACCATTCTTCTCTCACGGGGTATCTGTATCACTTCAAAGGAGTCAAATTTTTCTCGTAATCCGGCTACCTGCTCCAAGTAGGCGATCATTCTTTCATCTTTTGCCTCATATTCTTCTTTGATTTGCTGCACAATGAGTGGGAATCCGAGTGTATGATTACTCTTTATGCCCCCAACTCTGCTGCCATCTCTGCCCCCGATCGTGGCTTCATATTCTCGCTCCATTGTTCGAGGTAAGGAATTCAAACCTCACAATGAACCGGATCTCCCGTCCCGCCGGGTCTACTATCACAATCCCAACTCCACATCCTTGTATGGTCATAGACCCATCTACAAAGATCTTCCATTCTTCTTCTTCTTGTATAGTTCGAGTTCCTTCTTGGATGAAATCGACAAGGCTTGAGCCTTGATAGAGCTCCTAGGCTCGAATTCCACATCATATTCTCCCACCTCGACGGCCCATTTGACCATCCCGCCTCGAAAGATTAGCTCTACCACCACTGCTTCAAAAGATAATTAGTTCGAACTATAACCCTATGTGAAAGGAAATAGGGTCGTAACCTCCTGGCTGTGACCATGATAGTCGAGCCACTTTTTCAATCTCGGAGTATCTCTCCTCGGCTCCTTGGATGAGCTTGCATACATAATAGATCGGTTTTGAGTGATACCCTCCTCCCTCACTAGTACCGAGCGGAGTGAAACCCTACCTACAGAGAGGTACAAGTAAAGAGTTTCCCTGTGTAATCGGCTTGGTCAAGGTGGGTAAATCGAGCGAGGTGTTGTTTAATCGCCTCAAAAGCTTGTTGGCATTGATCATCCCATCTCGAACTCTGTCCCTTTCCTCGGCATCTTGAAGAAGGGGTGAATCTTTTCTCGCAGATCTTGCAATGAATCGGATCAATGCAACAATCTTTCCATTTAATCTCTGCAATTCTTTGATGTTGGTGGGAGGCTGCATATCCAACACCGCCTTCACCTTAGCGGGGTTCACCTCGATGCCTCGCCGGGTCACCATGTACCCCAAAAACTTCCCAGCTCAAACTCCGAACGAACACTTGTCCGGATTGAGCTACATTCCATTATGTCTTATCACCATGAAGGCTTCTTCTAGATCGGCTACATGCTCAAGAGCTTTTATGCTTTTAACAAGCATATCATCTACATAAACTTCCATATTTCTTCCCATTTGATCTTTGAACATCTTATCAACCATCCGTTGATAAATAGCTCCTGCATTCTTTAGTCCAAATGACATTCTAATATAACAATGTGCCACAAGAAAGCGATAAAACTAACCTTCGGGATATCATCGTGAAAAGTTGTATTTGATGGTACCCTTGGTAGGCATCCATCATGCTTAGTAATTCGAAACCCGAGGTGGAATCCACCATCCGATCAATCCGGGAAGAGGGTAGTGGTCCTTTGGACAAGCCTTATTCAAGTCTCGAAAATATATGCACATCTCGCCACTTCCCTCCGTGTTTAGCTATAAGGACTGCATTGGACAAAAGAGAGGGAATTGAATCCTCTTTACGTGTCCCGCCTCCAACAGCTTCGTACCTCCTCTTTAGTGATTGCATCTTTTTAGGTCCGAACACCCGAAGCTTCGCTTAACGGGTTTGGCCTTTGGATCTATGTTGAGGTGGTGCATCGCCACATCAGTGGGATACTGTCATATCACTAGAAGAAAAAGCAAATATGTCTCGCATTTCTCCTTAAGGCTGCTATCAACTGTTCCTCCAGTTGGGGTTCCAGTTGAGCTCCGATCCTCGGTGGTAAAACCTCGCTTTCTCCGGAAACAGCTCCACCATCATCGCCTTCCGTCTGCCTCGATCTTAGTGGTGTCGGCCTCGTTGCCATTTTACACCTCTTGGCTTCAGTGGTCTCCCTCCTTGGCTCTACCTGTGTTACGGTGGAGCTCTTTGTCACCTATCTTGACCGCTTCAACATAGCACTTTCTCGATCAAGGTGGTCTCCCACCATCTCTCCAACATCATCCTCAGACCGGGAACTTCAATTTCATCCGAAAGGTAGAAATAACTACCTGAAATAGGTTTAGTATAGGTCTCGCAAAAATCATATTGTAAGATGAAGGTATATCTACGACCAAGAAATTAGCCATCATTACCCTCTTTGCTGGAGCTTCGCCAAGCCCCACCGGAGAGTTACTCGTCCCAAGGGGTGGATAGCTCCCCAAGTAAATACATATAAAGTCGTGTCCACTAGCCGCAATCGCACATTCGTGTTCATCTTCCTAAAACAATCGAGGAAGATTATGTCTGCCGAGCTCCCAGTGTCTACAAATATCCTTGCCATAGTATACCCAGGCTACGTCGGTGGTGATGACAAGGGCATCACCGTGAGGATCTCCTATCATCGTCCACCATCTTCTGGACCGAAATGAATACGGGGGTGGATCCGACGTGGCCCACCTCCCCTCGGGCCAGCCTTCGGGATGGGCCTCGCTTCTCTTCTCGTAGCCCTCTCTCGCCTTGCGGGCTCGGAATGAGTCCCCTTCGGCCGGGCCTCCAACAATCATCCGGATCAACCCTCTCTTACGCGAGGGTCGCTCCTCATGGTTTTCCTCAGTTCTTTCTCTTTATCTCCTATCTTGGTGTCGCATCCTTTCTTTTCTCGCCCCTAGGGGTAGTCCGATCTCGATAAACAAATTCTTTCGGATGACCCGCTTGGATCAACCGCTCAATTTCATCACGCAAATGAAAACAGGAGTTAGTGTCATGGCCATATTCATTATGGAATCTACGTAACTTATCGATTTCGGTTTGAATGGGCCTTTATTTCGAGACCATGGAAATTTCATCTCTGGATTAGGCTTGGCAACGGGCGGGGCCGGGGGACATTCCCATCCCCGTCCCCTCACAACTAAACGGGGAAAATTTTTTTCCCCATTCCCCACCCCGCCGGGATTCTTGTCCTCGCTGGGATTCCCCATTCCTCGCTTTTTTTATAATTTTTTTAAATTATAATAATTAAAATAAACAATATAAAAATACATAGAAATATAAAAATTATTTCTAGACCAACAAAACAAAACAATAAAATCAATTTAAATTTAATATAATTTTCATATAAGAATTTTTTTAATATAGTCGATACAATTCATTATTTTTATATTGATTATTATTCTAAAATCATATAAAATATTATGTATAATAAAATAATATATGTATATATATATATATATATATATATATATATATATATATATATATATATATATATTAAATACTATCGGGGCCCGCGGGCGAGAATACTGTCCCCGTCCCCGCCTACGGGAGTGTTTTTTCCTTGGCCCCGGCCCCGTGGGAATTTAAATGGGGATTCCCCACCTCGTTCGGGCGGATCTCGCTGGGAACGGGATTTCCCGCCACACCGCCAAGCCTACTGGATGATCACCGCTACATCCAATACCTCCGCCGGGTTCCAGCTTCAAGGGGGTATATTTTTCAAACATCGTTCGAGGCAGACACTGCCTGGCTTGAGTGAGTCGGGACTCACGGTGGCTCCTCCTTTCCCGATTACCTCCTTCTTTTTCTCGAGATCCCGAGGTTTTGACCTCTCCTTGCTTTGCTTTTCGAACCTCTTCTAGGGTGACATATTTTTCACTGTGGAGAAGCTCATCAAATGTTTTGACCTGGCTTCTTAGCCAGGAGGAAAATAGATCCCCATCTCGGAGATTACCGTAAAGGCGTTGATTTTGACCTCTGGAGTGGCAATGGAACTTCTAAGGCTGCCTGATTGAATCTTTTCATGAAGGCTCTCAAGCTTTCATTTTCTCCTTGTCTCATATTAAAGAGTGTGAGGGTTGCCCGGGTTGTCTCCTCGGCACTAGCGAACCGGGTGTAGGAACAACTCATTGAACTCCTCGAAAGATCTCGATAGAGTTAGGCTCCACTGGCCGAACCATTGCCGAGCCGCCTTTGACAAGGTGGTTAGAAAAATCCTGCACTTCACACCCTCCCCATATCGATGTAGAAGGGCGTAATTCTCAAATCTCACAAGATGGTCATAAGGGTCGCTTGTACCATCATATTCATAATTCAATGGCTTAAAATTAGTAGGTAATTCATCTTGTAAAATATTATCGTAAAATTGACACCCGAAGAATGTGTCGAGTTGTACTAACCCGATTATTCATTTGTTGTTTCATGGTGTCCATTTGTTTTTTCAAGGAAATAATCGATCATTCATACCTCGAGGGTGAGTATCACCCATTCCTTCTTCCACATCTTCCATCTTACTCTCACGCCGAGGGGGCCGTTCCCTTTCTCCCTCCAGCCTCCTTCTTCATCAAAGAACCCCGGTTCCTGTATCGCGGTCCTCTTTCACGTGCTCCTCCCATTCTCTCGATTTCCCTCCGCAGTTTGGGATTCATCCGCTTGTCTCCTTTCGTCCCGTTGTTCCTCATGTCTATCCCTCCTAGCCGAGATTGGACACGGGCCGCTCCAGACCTTCTCCTCCCAACCTCGGAGGTGGGATCATATTGACCCCAGCCATAGCTCTTTCTACAGCTCTAGCA
This sequence comes from Paraleonurus japonicus, assembly GCA_030762865.1. Lineage (NCBI taxonomy): Eukaryota > Viridiplantae > Streptophyta > Magnoliopsida > Lamiales > Lamiaceae > Paraleonurus > Paraleonurus japonicus. Next base: position 18,255,910 of record CM061061.1, on the reverse strand, counting down.
ACAATCTCATCAAGTTGCTCTCTAGTCATTGCGATGGTTGCACTCGGCCGGTGAAATTTGAGGTGGGGCCGGTGTAGGTGTCCCACCTCCTTCGTTTGATGGAGTTCCATCAGATTCCCGCCAACAGATGGTGAAGCACCAGCCATCCTTGCTTGAGCCGGGACCGAGGTTCCAACATGGTGATGAGTAGTCTCTCCTCCTCTTCCCATTTGAGCTACATGGGCCGCTGCCCTTCCGCTGGGTACAGGGGATGACATCCCCGGAGCCGTAAGAGTTTCTCTAGGGATAGGGGCCGGGATGCAGACCTCCTCGGCTCGGAACCAAAGTAATGGGTGGCATAGGTGTTTGCTCACCTCCCATGATTCTTTCAATCGGTAAAAAGAAAGTAGAACTCACGCCTTAAATCTCTTTTCCCACGTACGGCGCTAGATGATACGTAGAAAATGTACCTTCGTATTGGGCCGAATTCCCCACCTAGATCCTTACGTGATAAAAGCCCAAGTAAGTTGTGATAAGCTGACTTGTCCACATAAACAACTGCAAAAACACGCCGGAGGGTTCTCCGGCGTAGGCACTCCGACGCTCAAATCAGAAACCAAGAAAACCCAAGAAAATTCGGTGAGGTGGGTAATTCGTAAATATCGAGAATCAGTTACCTCTTACTCAGATCGAGTCATAATATATAGGTGATTATTTACATACCATATTCGTCGAGTTTTCTCCATGTTCCCGCCATGTTCTCATCATGGAGGAACATGTTTTCTTTTCTTGAGTAAAGCGGTTACCCACCTCCGGTACTGAGGAGATTCTGGAATCTTCCCCTTCGAGGCACAAGTATCTCTCATTCGGTTAAGATCTTCTTCATTTGACTAAGTAACTGATATCCTTATAAGGAGGTGGGCCGAGGAGGGCCAACCTCTTATTTCAATTATCGACTTTTAGTAGGCTCAAGCCCACTCAATATTATCCATATCAATGGGTTAATCTCGGGATTGGGCCGAGGGCCCAACCCTTGCTCTAGGTAAGTTCGAAATCAAAAGGATTCGGGCCGTGGGTCCTACCTCTCTTCCGAATCATCCCTAATCAAGGGAACTTGGGCCGAAGGCCCAATAATCAAATTGCCCTACACCCATTAATCAAATGGGCTGGACTGGACTCGTGTGAAGTGGGCTATGCCACAAAATGCCGTATCAAAAATTAACTCTTGAATTCGAATTACTCATGGAGAATGAGAGGAAAAAAATAAAAATCTAACTCCACTTTATACCTAATAATAATTACTAATAAAACTTAATAAAAATAAAATAAGTTATTATAACGTGAAAGACATCGGGCAGTTATAAGACCTATGACAATGGTTTTAGGCTAAAACCGTTGTCTTTCCAATGTGTCGTAGTCCAATTTTAGCATAGTAATTAAGCATTGTGAAAACTTAATTAATCGATCAACTTAAAATATCAAATGAGACGATTCAGTTTTGGAACATCAGAAAAGTTGTCATATTTATAGGAAATTTAATATATTCATGATTAATGTAAAGCTTAAATACAAAATCGATATACAAGTTTAATATTAGTATTACTTTAATATATTTATAACTAGATGAGTATCCCGCGTTTTAAAGTAGAATATTCATAAAACTTAATTTTAAAATAATAATACATTATTTTTCAAAAAGAAAATATATATATATATATAATACATTATATATACATAAATTAATTTATTTATAATATAAAATAAAATAATATAATATAATATAATTATAGTATAAATAAACATATTCAAATGAATATAAGTATATAATACTATATAATACTTTTCTAATATATATATATATATATATATATATATATATATATATATTCTAAATTAGCTTTATTTTTTAAATACATTAAATTTATAAAGCATTTAAATAATATATCATACAATATAAATTTATAATTTATTATACACATATAAAATATATAAGAAACACTGAGAAAAATACAGATAAATTTTTCAAAATTGGTAGAGTGAAATAGAGAAGGTCCGAGAAAAAAAAGTAATTAATTAATTTTAGGGAGGAATTTTCGGAAGAAAATCTTTAATAAAGTAAGAACATCTTATTTTTATTAAAAAATTACTTCAAATAAACTTTTAGAGTCAACATTTCTTTTTTAAACTAAATTAAAGTTAATTATTACATGCACGTCTATCACTTAATTTATATTTCAAATCCAATATTTACAAGTCACACAATCACACATAAATCTTAAGGGTATGTTTGGTTAGAGATGGTGGTGGATGGGATGGAGGATGGAAATGGAAAATGAGGATAGGGGTAATCCAGTTGAATAGTAAATTTATATTTGATTAGGGATGAAGAAGTAGGGGTGGATGAAATGTTATGTCAAATCAAAATTGATGTTGTATTATTTTATTATTGTTATTAGGTTGAGATAATGATTGAATAATTGTGATAGAAGATGATATAATATTATATTATTGTTAGTTAGTAGGGTAATGATTGATGAGAGAGAGGGGGAATATAATATAATATATTTGGTCTCCGATTGATAGGGATTATTATCCGAGGTGAGATAATACAAAATTAGTAAGGGTTTAATTGATTGGTAGGCCATAAAAGTAAATACATACAAACTTATTTGATATATCAAATTTGATTGGTAGGGATTATTAATAGATGATATAATTTAATATGATTGGTACACTATATAAAATCGGTGTAAGTTATAAAATTAACATTTTATCCCTCACACAATTTCCATTTCCTCCCATGGTCAGCGGGTTTCCCCAAAAATGGTTAGCTATAATTTTATTTTACTTTTTCATTTTCACTTTTTGTGTTCCCCTTTCTTCATCCCACACTCACAGAGCGATATCAAAGGGACATCGGGAAGAGCTCGCGGATACCAAGTGGTTACTCGAGCTAGGATTTGTGCAATATCCATCGTCTCCTTAAAAGAAAACGACCATCAAGTTAGCAACCCATTTTTTTCCATTGAATCAACACATTCGAGACAAACAAGTCAATAAATTACATTACTTATTAATCTTTTGTGGTAAATAAGATGTATGGAGCGATACTTAATCTGTCTATGGTGTATATATATCCCTATTTTTTGCGTATGTATAATTTTAAACAATTTAATTTCGATTGAGAAGAATGTATATGTGGTGAAATCTTTCGAGGTCTTGAGGAATAGAAGTTGTTTGAAGCATATACCATCATTTATATGTTGATGAAGTTACATATACGGTTGTCTATATGTATATATATGTAAGTTAGAAAAATATAATTTTTATTTTAATGGACCCATTTGGAAAACTTGTAGATATGGAGGGTGGTGGTAGTAGTTTGGGACTTGGCAAAGGGAAGAGTGGAACTGGAACTCGTAGGACTTGGAACCCACTTGAAGAATCAATATTGATGGATGCCTTGAAGAAAATTGTAGTTTCGGGTTGGAAGAGTGAAAATAGTTTAAGTTCGGTTATTTAATGAAATTACAAGAGAAGATGCGGGAAAAACTACTCGAACCGACATTCGTGCAACTCCTCACATAAACTCCCGGATAACCATTTGGAAGCCATATTATGGATGTCTTGATTAGCTCTAGGGGACAAAGCAATAGTGGCTTTAACCCGATCACCAAGGTTATAGATGTCTCCGACATAGCAAGGGAGAAAGTCAGTGAAGGTAAATGACGTTGTCACTTTTTGTTTCGATAATTTGCTGTGCTATATAAATTGATTAATGTCAAATATGAATTTGTAAAAAGAGCCGAGCATTTCGGGATGCGCTACAAACCATGGCCATTCTACTACGATTGGATTGAAGTTTTGGATCCGATCGAGCCACCGGGAAGGGTTGCGAGGATGTTATGGATGTTGTGAACGAGCTTGTAAATGAAGATGGTCAACATCACACAGGTGAACATGTACCGGGGAACCCCGTGAATAATCACACCGACGAGGATGCTTGTGAGATGGACGCCGAATCCGAAGCTTCGACGGTCGATAAAAGCCAAAGCCAACTCCATCTGGAAGTAAGAAAAGGTCATCGCTATGTCCAAGTGAGAGCAACAAAGAACTAATTAATGGACTTTCTGAACTCTTCACTACCTCCGACGACCATCTTGAGAAGCTAGTCGTTAACTTTGGTAATAAGTTGATGGAAATAAGAGTACGAAAGAATCAATTTGGGCAATGATAGAATGCATTTCCGGACTCACTTTGGATGAAATGCTTGATTCCTCGGAGAAACTTTCAAGAATGCTCAGCGTTTGGAAATGTTTCAAGGTTTTCAAGAATTTGCCCGTGGACGTTATATTCGTCGATTGCTAGCCGGAGACTTTGATAAGCCAACATGAATGTGGTCAAAAGGATTTAAACAAAAACTGTGGAGGACACGTATATGTAGTAGTATTTTAGATGATGTTGTTTATATTTTGTGATATAGGTTGTGTATTAGCCCATAGTATGGTATGACATTATCATTTTGTATAGTATAAGCCCGGTGAAAGCTGCATGGCTTGATCATTTTGCCTTGAAAAGGTTAATGTAATGTCGGGTTAATTTAGTTATCAAACTTTTATAACTTTACATATTTTGTAAAAATTTGCAAATATTATGTGTTAAAATCATATTTTGTATCCCTGGTTTTGAGTCTTTCGAGACTCAGCCACCGATCGAAAATGCTTTGTTGGACAAGAAAATATGCCTTTTAAAATTTTAGAGGTACGATTCGGGTCAAGCCCATTAAGAATCCCACCCTCACTACCCATTATCCGATTCGCAAAAACCCTCCCCACCAAGTAACCCCGTCTACCCACCGGGATTGTAATAATGCCCCCTTTTTGCGACATTGCCGGTATAATAGATGGATACCGATCAGAATCCGGAGAAATCGAACCGTCCATCGTGGAACCCATCAAGAGCGGATAATGTATTTATTGATTCCACACTTTTACATTGTCGATTGTGAGTGCGGATAATGGTGCATGCACAAGTTGTCCTATTTTGTATATATGTATATATGTGTATATATATATGTATATATCTTTATGTGTAAATTTAGTTATCTCGCAAATATATTGAAGTTGAATTTTGCCTTGGATGTCCGCCTTTAACGGTAATGTGGGAGATATATTTGCATTTCATTCAACGAATAGAAAATATGCCTAGTGAAATCTGTTTTAAATATCGGATTTTTTTATGATTTTGGATAAATTCAAAACCAACATGCTTGACAATGATGACGGTTCTTTTTTTGTAGTTGGTGTTTTGACGATTTTGCGAAAATGTCGGTTGAATGAATTTCAAATAAAAAAATCGAATGCAACTTGTACTATTTTTCCAACCGACTCATTTGGTATTTGCTCAGCGAGATACCTCTTCGATGAGGTGAACAATATGATAAAGTTTGTGATGAGAACGTTTCTCTTTTTTAAATTCTTTTTGATCGGTGTAATTGCAACGTTTGAATGCAATATATAGTAGTATGGTTTTTCTTATTCGAAACATAACAACTCATAAAAAGTAGACATTGTCGTGGAATTTTTGTTTATGCCTTACCTTGTCTTTTTGTTAGATGGAAATCGTGGAAAGAGAGGATTATTTCAATGATAGACTTAGTTGTCGGGCCGATCTAACTATTCTTCAAATCATAAAGGATCGGCTCAAAAGAGAACAATCTCCGTTTCAAAAATCATGTTTCGGGATCACCCCGTTGGTCTCTTCCCACCACAAAAAGTACCCACGCAAGGTATTGCTTCATAAGCCTATATTTGAAGAGCGTTCGCGAACCCGTAAATATCCATGTGTGCCACATTCTTATTCGCTCTGTGACCCTTATGTCTCTCCCGTCTTGCGGTGGCTTTTTCACCCATAGTAGTACGAATGTCCCATCAAAAGAACTCATATGCCACACGACCCCAAGAGTACTTGTTAAATTCAATAAGATCTTCACAAAGGTGGATATATTGAGTATCAATTCTTTTGGTTGTGTTGTCCTTCATCGAAGAATACCATATAACACCCATAACAATGCAAGCTTTAAGATGACATCTGAATCAACTTTATCTCCCGCCTCGATGCATGGATAAAAGCATCTTCAACATCACGAACATACAACACATATTTCTTACCGAAAATCGCCTTGTAGAACTTGCTATTTTCAGGGATGATCGGTTTAGCACCGAATTTTAATCCCGTGACTAACGCAAACTTCATCGGCCCAAATTGTGCTTCTCCATTGTTTATATGGAACACAAACTCCAACTAAGACGTTTCGTTTTGAAGAGTTGACACACCATTGTTTTCCTATATTGGAGATTGAAGATGAAATTACCGACCGGGTATGTTTAATTTGTTTATTACTCTATTGATATATGTAATTTGTTTGCATGCATGGGTTTTTGGTTTAATTTGATTCTAGCATAATATATACGAAGATGACCGCATGACATGTTTTGATATTATTCGATAAATGGTGGACTACATATATGTTGAATATTTCAATTGATGCATCTTCTCATTATATAGCATGCATCTTCGATGCTAGACATAAGACATAGTGTTTGTTGATATTTTGACGTGAACCATTGCTTACTTATCTTAAAATTTTACCAACTCGTGAATACAGATCAAGGTGAAGGCTGCTTTGAGCCCCACGAGTGCCGAAAAAAACACCTTACTATTTAAGTCTTGTATCTTTGGAGGAGGGGTTCAATAAATCCAGCGATTTGCCATCCATGTCAAAGACCCGTAAGCGAAAGAGACAAGAAGTTGACACCGAACGTGATGAAGGGACACCGAGCTCAAATACGACCCATTTGAAAGACTTGAAAAAGAAATACAATAGAATGGAGAAGCAGATGAGGGTCATCATTGAAAATAAAAACCGATCATGGAGAAACCGGGTATAGGCGAGGGGCCCAAGGACAGAGATGACGATATCAACGTGCATGATGAGGACTAAAATCATGAAGATGACACAAAAGATGGATTTGATTAGGACATAGCCGATGGAGATGAGGAGAAACATGGGGCGAGAGAGAGATAAAGACGGAGGAGACGATGAGAAAGATGGAGGAGACGAGGAGATGGACAGTGGGGTTGAAATTAAGGAACATGGAGACGATGAGAAATATGGGGGAGATGAGGAGAGAGATGGGGAGCTTACAATGAAGAAGAGAGGGATGGGGGATTACATTGTCGAAGAGAAAGGGGAAGAGAAAGGAGGGTAGGCGAGGAGAAAGACACAAAGGGGGATAACACCGAGGAGACGCACGATAAAGACGAGGGATATCAATGTAACAAAGACGAGAAGAAGAATTATGGACATGAGGGCAGCGATGGGGTCAAAAACCAGATGGAGATGAGTGGGGAATAGTGTTGGTAAATAAGTCGGACGATGGATAGGATACGACAAAGGGGGATGGACAGATACGACAAAGGGGGATGGAGGGAATAGGGTTGGAGTCGGTAGGGTATACCGAAATTTTAACACCATACCGTATACCGTACGAAATTTTCGGTATGGTAAAATACCATACCGATGCCGTACCAAAATATTCGGTATATCGAATTTCGGTATGCCAAATTTTCGTATGCAAAATAACCTATACCGTGCCGCATCAATTATCGCATACCGAATCAAAATAGTATTGGTATATAACGCTTCATACTGAAATATCGATATTCCAAAATTAAACAATTTCGTATATTTCGATTTATATATATCGAACCATACCGAAATTTTTAGTTTGAACTTTTTAATCAATTAAATTAACAATTCAATACAAGACTTCAATTCAAAACAACAAAATCATGTCTATCCAATAAATGACAATAAACAATTCAAGATGCATTACAAATCTAAACAACATAATTATTAGTTGAATAATCTCTCATTTCTCTACAACCTAATTTTATTTTCGTCTTTGTTTTTTTAAATAAACGATAGAAACAAAGTACAGAAATAATTTCTTGTCATTTGTGGGTTGTTGGTTGCGTGTTTGTTTGCTTGAACTTAGTCGAGAAAGCTTCATATCTATAGCAAGAAGAGAGAGAATGAGAGAAGAGAGAGATGGCGTTACAAAAATTGTGCATTTGTCTTTGCTTTGTTGTCCATCTTTCTTTCTTCACTTTTAACAACACAAGTAAAGGAATAAATGAAGCATAAGGAGAAAATAACTTGCATCAACATTCAACAGATCTCAAATTTCTAACATATCTCCACACAAGAAAAATCATATTAAGATCTCAAATATATATGCACATATACATATATATATATATATATATATATATATGAGGTGGGGGTTAGGGAAAAATTGCATACCCGTGAGGCGAGAGTCAACAACCGTCGAGGTGGGGCGGCGAGGGTCGCGACGGCGATGGAGATGAGAGAGACTGTGAGAGAGAGAGAGTTATTTGATTTTTGATAGGAGATGAGGGGGTCAATGACGGAGACAAGCGAGGAGGGCCAGCAGCCATGCGATTTAGCGGTGGCGAGGGCGGCGATGCAGTAATCGCCAGAGAACGGCTAGGGTTTTTACCATTTTTTAAAAATGAAGACTAAAATCTGATCTGATATTTTACTTTAATGAAAGATAATTAAAATTAATATTTAATTTAAAAAGTAGTATTTTATTTATATATGGTATTTCGGTATATCAATATTTATTCGGTATTTCGGTATACGGTAATATTTTGGTATTTCGGTAAATACCAAAAATTTAAAATTTTGATACCGTTACCGTACAGTAAATTTTCGGTATACCAAAATTTTCGGTATTTTCGATATTTTTTTGGTTTGGTATGACAAGATTTCGATATTTTTTCCACCCCTAGGAGGGAATACAACAAAGGGGGATGGAGAGAATACGACAAAGGGGGATGGAGAGAATACGACAAGGGGAGACGATGACGAATTTGAGGAATGGTACATGAATAACGGAAAACAGGGGTGAAAGTACAAGTGTCTCGTTGAAAATATTGGAGTTGTTGACTACACGTGGTTCGGAAGCATCCGAGATCCATTAGGATGGCTTACGCCTAAGGTAATTTCACTCATTTATCTTTACATTATTTCCGACTAGAAAATATATAATTAATTTAGTTATAAAAGCCGAGTGGTAGACTAATGCATTGACTTTTTAGGTATTACATTTGTTTGTTAGTTATAGAATCTAGACGCACCGCTAAATCTCATCATTTTTAAAGCTAAGACGTGGCCATGTAATTTTAAGACCGGATGAACTTGTGTTGATGTGTCGTTTTGGGTAAATATTTAATGCATTATGTTGTCTGTTATTTCTTTGGACTTTGAGGTAATCCAAGACACTATGTTAATGATATCATGGAGTGCAAGGCTATCATGACAGAGAGAGTGTATAATGCTTGGAAAAAGGCAGATAACAATCACTTGCCTTGGATGTGGGAGACCAAGGAAAAACTTGTGGTTGATTATGTGACGGGTAGATTACCTCTGCACGGGATTGGAAAGCCATGGAAAGAGGTCAAAAGAGTTTTTGGGATATGACATGTCAATCAAAACCATTGGGTCCTTTATGAGCTATCCTTACAAGATGAGTGCATCATTGTTTACGACTCTCAATCAAGCGGTGGAAAGAGGGATAATCCAAGACACTTATCGAAGGTCCGCCTAATAGCCTCACTAATGCCGAGCATTTGTGACCAACTTATCAACATGAGTGCAATGAAACATCCATGACAAAGGAAAAAGCGTGGGATGTTAAAATTTCACCAGATGCTCCACAACAAGTTGATTCATCTTCTTGTGGCGTAGTAGTAATGAAGATGCTCGAGTGTCTCGTAAGTGGACGTCCCCTAACGCATTCGATCCACAAAGATGCGTTGAATCCCGTAAGATGTACTGTTCGGAGCTTTTCGACATGCTCAACATAATGAGCACTTGTTTCTTTTGAGACTTGACTAGTATAGTGTTTGTTTAATATGAGCTTAGGATTTAAATGTATTTCGAATTGTGGTAGGGAAACTTGCATAATGGTGTATTGTTGTATTTCGAATTGTGATAGGGGAATTACATAATGGTGTTTTGTAAGAACTCTCGAATTTATCTTCTATTGTTTAGGATGCCGAAATCTGTTTTTTTAAATGGTAGTAGTGATCTTGTTTCTTTGTTTGAGTTAACATAATGGCCTTTTTGTTATTAGCGCCATATATAATTATTTTTTTATTATTAACTAGCTAATATTAGATTCGCATTTTGGTCTACATATATATATATATATATATATATATATATATATATGTATAAAAAGTAATGTTTTTTCTAAAAATAATTGATGTTGAGGGATATTAATATTTTTGATTAATTAAATGAGGTGAATATAATGGATTTTATAGTATGCGTGGGAGATTTTTTTTTTTTTTTACTGAAAAATGGTTGCCTTGAATTTGCATTTGGTTGATATTTATAAATTATATTAGAATAATTAAATGTATTTCGAATTAATCTATTATTACAGCTTTCGTTTTATTTTTTTCTACAAACATAAACTATTGAAGTTGAATCGCTTGTCTTATTATTTGTTTCAAACATACAACAAAAATTAACCATAAAGCATTATACTGTTGTCAAATACCAAATTTAGAAAAAAGTTAAAAATCAAGACAACAAATTATTAAAAATGCATCCCACATGTTTCACACACAAAGGGGGTCCATTCATTAAAACAAAACAACCCAACAAAATAGTACATCATCCGAGAAGTAGAAAGACAAGATGCATGAGGGTAAATCAAAGTCATTACATAATACCATGCATGACAAGACACGGAAGCATACATAAAAATCTTATGATAGACTCGGCCAACTACTATAACACAAATTCAGCCTTGTCCGACGTCCACCCACTCTCTTCTCCCTTAGAACCGTAACCACTTGGTAGGGCTCGTTGATGTCTCGGACGCTTGTGAGTGCGGTGATGGATTATCCGGACGTTGAGCACTTCTTGGAGGACGCATGTGTTGAGACCCTCGACTACCGGGAGGGGGTGAATAGATTTCATCGAACAACCTTCTAGCTGTAGCATTGGTATTATGCAACATTGGAGAAATAACTTCTTCACTAGAATCCGATAAACGATAGTCGGGGCCCTTGATGACCAATTGCAACATTGGAGAAATCACTTCTTCACTAGAATCCGATAAAATAATAGTCGGGGCCCTTGATGGCCGATTAGTACCACGATAGCCGACGGTATCATCGCTGACCTCGATCACATAAGAGCTCTCTTTGAAGACTGGGGGTTCATCATGTTTAAAGAAGAGAGGTTTCATATTATCATACTTGGGTTCACCTTGGTAGTAGTATGCCCTCGTAAGACGGTTCATCCGGGGACATGTGAATAAATTTAACGTATGATATAGATACACCTTATTAATTACTACGTAATTTCATAAAATAAATGCGCATACTAACCTTGATGGCAAATTTCCACGTCTTCTCATTGGTTGTCACATAGTTGTTGTCCTTATCCCATAAAGTGTTATTGTTTTAAGATCAAGAAAAGCAATGAATCTCTCTCATAGGAATTCTAGCCTTGCAACCGCCTCTTCTTAAGATAAACTTCGGTCAAAATCTTCATTGAGCTTGCCAATTGTTGTTGCCACCGCATGAAAGTTGCGTTCATAACGGCCAGCCCATGACTCCAACCGATGTTGTTCGACCAAACACTCAATAAAGTAATGATCCATAACTTTATTCCATTTCTTTGAGTAGAACATCTCTTCATGTGGAGAGATATTTTTCAGAGACATATTAGATGAGTGAGAACTTTTAAAACAAGTGAAGAAGAATAAAAGATGTGGAACATTGTTGATATTTATAGATAAAAGTTGCAAGGCAGGTTCACATGCAAACGGTATGGGATTTACAAGCCACCCATCAATGATTAGGGTGAATTTCGCATGTTTTTACCGTGGATTAATTGCTTATTCTTATATATTTTATGAGTTTTATCACCCTTATTCTTATAATTGTGAGCTTTACGGTTGTGGAAGGTTTTTGTTGGTTTTCAATCACATATATTGCACAAGTCAACCTTCCATCAAGATCGAGTGTGTTTCAAGTTGATTGACAAAGATAAGAGCCTATCCCATGCTCATATTCTCAGCAAATGCGAGTATCGAGTGAAAATCGAAAGGCACGAAGCCGAGGATCAAAATGCAAGAGGAATCGTCAAAATCGGAGCTCATTTGCACAGTCGAGCCTGTCTCGAGCTTGTCTCGAAGTCGAGAGCCTCGAGCCTGTCTCGAGTCAAGATATGGTCGTGACTCGAGTCATTTCAAAGGGCATTTACGTGAGCGGTGCTAAGCCATCTCAAGCTCGTCTCGAGTCGAGACAGCCGGGAGCTCGAGTCGAGACAGTGGCTGAGGTCGAGACAAGAAGAGGAAGCTATGACTTTGTGAAATCATTCGTCTACACTCGAGTCGGGGACTTGTCTCGAGTTGAGACAGCTTCTCGAGAGAAGTTTTTGCAGATTTTAAAATTTCGAAGGACTACCTTGCAATTTAGGCCTTTGCACTTGAGACCCCTGCTATAAATGCTCATTTTTCTAAATTGAAGGCAACACATTACATTTGGGGAACATCTTCCACACTTAGAATTTAATTTCCTTGGATTAGAATTCTAGTTTTCCATTCCCATTTCTCTTGTATTTCAAATTCCTAGATAGATTGTCTTTAATTTCCATAGATTGAGCTAGCCCATAGATTTAATTGGTGTAAACTCTACTTTCAAGTAAGGATCAAGCTATTGTTGGGATCAATTCATAGTTTATTCAATTCAATTAAAGTGATATTCACCCTTTTTATTGCTTTCATAAATTTTGCAATGGGTATTGATCTCTTCTCCCTCATTGTGTTGGAATTATACATGAATTTGGTGTAGATCTTGAATTGATTATCTTGATGGGCATGCAATTATGGCTTTGATGCTTCTACTATTGGGTTTTGTGTTGATCTCATGATTGATTATTTTCATTAGCTTGATTCGTTGAATTTGTATATTGCAACGAGATTTGGATATGCTTATGAGAGGATGAAGTGAATTTTTCGATTGATTATGATGATTTTGATCGTAATTGATTGCACCAAGAGGTGAGTTAGTTGCTAGATCATCCCTTAGTGGACATTGCATGTTTAGGCGTGTAGTGAAGAGACGACCCTAGGCATTAGTACCCGTTGTGAACGTGTCTAGGTGATCAATGGACCTTAGTGCTTTATTGTTAGACTTTACACGATTGCTCTTAGCCTTGCTCGGTTCATGTCTTGATTCGTGATTGATTTGTGAGTTTGCCCAAAGGATTGTATAAGGAAAACACCCGAGCGATCGTTTCACACCACTTGCACTCGTTATCGCTTTAGTAGTTTTAATTTGATTGCTCTTGTTTAGCTTGTTGTTGATTTAAGTGTTAGCACCCTGTTTAGCCAGTATAATTCTATGGCAACACATGTTTTTGAGGCTCCATTGTTCTCCTAGTCCCTAGGGTTCGATAATTTATTTGGTCGTAAATACTTATTGCTAAAATATGAGCGATCAAAATGGCGCCATTGCCGGGACTAGTTGAGGACACTTAGGTGGAACTTAAATTCTTGTTGAGTGGATTTACTAGTGACATTATTTTTCTTGTTTTGTTATTTTTGTTTTGATAATTTGATACTTGGCTTCTTTTGGTAGGTGCATAATCAAACTTCAACAATTGAGAACGAAGCACCTCCAAGAAGAAGGAATAGAGGTAGGAATCGTAGAGCCGCCTCTAGAGATGGAAGGGGATCCACCTCCACATAGAGAGGGGCTTGCCAATGAAGGAGGGAAGAAGAGATTAATATTTAAGGCATCCATGTAGAGTTGAGGGTGTCCAACCTCAACAAAGGGAAGAGATGGTACCTCAAAATCAACCCAATCCCCAAAATCCTTATCCTTACCCCTACCCCTATCCATATCCCTATCCACCACCTCCACTTCAAGGCCAAAATCCATATCCTTATCCACCTCCATATCCACCATATCCTCCATAACAAGATCAAAATTATATTGCTTCATACAACCAACCACCACCCTTGCCTAATAATCAACCTCCTCAAAATCCACAAAATCCCCCACCTCAAAGAGAAGGAAGACCAATTCGTGCCTATTTTAAGCCACAACTTCGAGTACTATGATGGTATTGCTAGACCAAATATCCAAGCCAATAATTTCAAAATTGCACCCTCTATGATCAAGCTTCTAATGGAGAATCGGTTTGAGAGAAGAGATGAAATCGGAAGGTGTGCGTAAGTATTTTGCAGAATGTTGTCAAGAATGTTGGCACATTCGAAGAGCAACACAGACAAATATAAATACGAAATACACGGTGGAAGTCTTAAACACTTTGCAAGATGGATATCAAAATTTTGTATAGACTATAAATAAGTCTATCTTGCCAATCGCGAAATATCACTAGTAATTGTTAAGTGACACAATCGGTGAAAACATAAGCCACACCGTGAATAGATCTCCGTATATAGTGACTAGATGTTAATCAATCTAACGTATCACTAATACTAATAAAGATCTAATGTTGAGTGAAATGTTGGAACATTCACCAACGGAAGTATCGAGTATGAAACGTATTATAATTTCTATAATCTATGCCAATAGACTATGCTAGATTGTGTTTCCCTCAACTTTGAGTTTTAATCTTCATAGCAGCCGTGTATTTATAGATAATCTGGACACTCTTAGTGCTTGAAGATAACTTTCACATCTCTATTGAGAATATGTAACTTCTTTGTAACTTCCCCATGTTCTTTTCAACTCCTCACTCTTGCCTTTTCAACCGCATGACTTAAGGAAACTGCCATAAGTCTTCAAACTATAAAAAAAAGACATTGAACAAGACATTTCGTGGGTTAAGGGTTAGTGGAAGTGGAAGGACGAATTCGATGTTGTGACCAGAATGTTGGCACATTCGAGTAACACTTGTCACTAACATCAACAATCTCCCCCAATTCGGTCTTTCTACCGTAACACACGTGATGTTATACCATTGATCAAAATGTGTACACAATGGAGATAAGTAAATTAACATCAAGTTAATGACATCTCATTACTTAGCCAATTTTAAAGTGAAAAAAAATAAAACAATAAACAACAGAGCAAAACATAAGACATAAAGAAACATAGATAATTAAGATGAACATAAACAGAAATAAATATTAGACTAAACAGAGCAAGACTATTAGACGATTTTACGTAAAGATAAGAACATAGACAAAGAACATAAATAAAACTAAATCGAGCATAACAAAATAAAATCCTAGAAAAACTAAAACAATAATAAAGTGAATAACATAAACAAGTAAAAATAAATCAGAGCAACACGAATTGAACATAAAGAAAAACTAATATCTAAATAAAAAGTCCAAAGCATCGAACATGAAATATCAAAGCATATACCTATACTACTAAAAGTTTATAGCATAAATTTAAATAAACAAGACATAAAAACAGAAAATAACTTGAGTCTTTACAAGAAATAGACAAAGCTTATATATGAAAATCGGAGAGGATTGGGTTGTTTAGTTCAACAAATGCATCTTCATTAGTCTGCACAAACTCCCCTTTCTTCAAGCTTCTCTACTCTTGAAAGCTCTGCCTTACTCGGATCATCGGTTGCCCCAATCACCTAAGTCGTCATACAACACACTTAGATCTTCATCATCCCGATCTACTAGATCTATCTTCTCGGGATCAACGTCCATGTTTAGCTGTTGGGTCCATCATCATTGTTAGCTGGAATTGTGGGCACATCATCGAGCACAATCTGGGCATCTCTGCTCCCAATTCGGCATCGGGAGCAGCACTTGTCCCAGCTCCAGAGATATCAAGATCTGGTCCTCCAATTGCACCAGCACTAGCATTCGTACCTGATTGGAGTGAATTGATACATGTTTTTAGGGCCTATTTTAGTGCAAAAAGTGAGCTCAAGTGTTAGTTTTTGTGCCTAAATGTGAAAAGTATCACTCTTTTGCTTGAAAAGTATTATTTGTGAGATTTTGATGTTTTTCGTCCATTTTGCAGGTAATTCGGTGGAATTTTGCCAATCCGAGAGTACCATTGGGCTTAGAATGAAGAGACGGACATCTTGGACGAAAACGGGGTCGGGGCGAAGCCCCGCGAGAAAAGTGCCTTGGACTCGAGCTGCAGTCGAGGACCAAGAGCCTCGAGTCGAGGGATATGCGTAAAGGACCAAAATCGGAAGAAAAGCGGGAGTCTCGAGTCGAGGCATGACCCTCGAGTCGAGGGATGAGACAAAGCAAGGACCTCGAGTCGAGGCATGACCATCGAGTCGAGGGAGGAGAATTTTGCGGGATCCTCGAGTCGAGGCCTGACCCTCGACTCGAGGGGAGGTTTTTCCAAAAATTCGGTATTTAAGGGGAGAAGCAGAGCATTTGAGGGAGAACTTAGTTAATAGCAGTTATTAGCGGTTTTGGGGCGATTTCTCAGGCCCCAAGCCAATTTCTTCATTAGATTAGAGTAGATTGATAGATTTAGGATTAGATTTCCATTGATTGTTGGTAGATTAGCCATAGATTAGCATTTGATCCTTGTATTTCATTTAATTCAAGCTTGTAATTCATTTGGAGATTGGTGTTGAAGACTCAAGCATTCCTATTTTTGTTGATTGAAGATCATTTGGTGATGTTTTTCCTCTTTTGTCTCTTTAATTTCTTAATTGTTGTGATTTTCTTTGTGTTTGATCAATTCTATCTTCTTCCCATGGATTTCACCATGGGCTAAATCTCTTGTGCTTGGGTTAATTGAAATTGATGATGAATTGATTGATGATGCTATGATTGTTGATGATTGGAGATCAATTGAGTAGATTGCTTACTAATTGTGATTCTCATTTGTGCTTCATGCATAATTATCTCTTTAGATTAGTGTTTGATCACCCTAGCTATAGACGAGAGTTGCGCTAACGTGATCCGGGATTAATCGGGTGATAATTGTGTATGAATGCATGGATTGGGTGCTTCGGAATCGAGAGATTAGTTGCACTAAGGATACTCACATTAGTTAGTTTCCTAATTGTGATTCTTAATTGTGTTTTGTGTAAAATTGTCTCTTCCGATTAATGGTTGATCACCCTAACAATAGGCGAGAGTTGAGCTAACGTGATTAGGTGTTGATCGAGTTTCAATTTTGCATGATTGTATGAATTGGGGATTTTTACATTGAGAGATGGGAAAGACTAAGAATACTCACATTAGGCATTGTGATTTTAATGGAGTGATTAATTTCATGATGAGTTGATGCTTTCTATCTTAGTTGATTTGCAATTTGATTCAATTGTAGCTTGTTGATTGATGATTCATTGATGGATGTTAATCCTAGCACCTCTATTCCACCATTTATTGTTGTTTTTATTATCACATTCTAAGTGTTTGATCATTTGTTCGCTTGTTGTTGTTTTGTATTTTTGCTAGTGTTTTGTTGTTTTTGTTCCAAACCATTGTTGCAACTCTAGTCACTAAGAACTCGTATTTCTAGGGACTCATGTGCATACTTTTTCCCTTAGGTTCGATATTTTGCGATTGGTCTTAAAAGCTCTTGCCCTATATACTCCAATCAAATGGCGCCGTTGCCGGGGAATTAGTTTTTGCGCCTTAAGTGAGACTTAGGAATTGTTTGAAGTGGCTATTTGTTGCCTTTGTGTTTGTGTTTATTTGGTTATTTTTGTTGGAATTTGATACTTGCTTATCTTGTATAGATGTAAGGATACAACTCATACATGTGGAATCAAGAGTATTATCAAGATGGTAGAGTGTATTCTCCACATTTTGAAGATTTTGGATGCAATAATTGGAGGAACTATGAAGATACTTCTCATTTGCAACAAGTTCCATCCAATTATGAAGATTGGAGATATGAAGAAATTCCTCCCCAACCTCAAGAGATGTTTCCATACTATGAGCCTTATGATCAAACATTTGGTCCATGTCTTGGATTTGAGTGTCAAGGAGCATTGGAGGGAGGTGATTATTATGATGATAGGAGAAGCCATGAGTTTGATCATTCATTGCCACAAGCTTCTCCTCAATATGAAGAATGGGGACTCCATGATATGAGAACCATATTGCAAGAGATGCTTGGATTTTTGTTGGAAAATTTTGAGGAAGATGATGCTAGATGTGATCAAATGCTTCCCTTGTATGAAGAAATGTATGAGACCAAGTCAAAGGTTAATTCATGGATAGAGGGAACATGAAGATCACCGAAGTTCATTTCATGTTTATAAATAGTCAACTCAAAAATTTCCTATGCCAAGTAAAGAACATGACTATCATGGAGAATCAAGAAGAAGAAGGGGAGGAAGAAAGTGAAAGAAATGATGTAGAAAAGGGTCCAAGCAATGAGGATGAAAGGAAGAATTTCCTTGTCAAAAGTGAGGAAGAGGAGTGTCCATTAATGGACATGAGCTATAATGAGAAAGAAAATCAAAGAGCATCGAATGAAGCTTTGAAGATCGAAATGAGCACTTCTATACCCTCTAACTCTTCAATTTGTGATTTGATTGAAAATGATGCTTCTAATGATTTTATTTTACCTCTTGTGCACTTTGACTATAGGAAAGCATTAAGGAATTGCTTGGGCATCCTTGGGAAAAAGGAATGGAGAAGGAGGATGGCGAGAGAGCAAGAGGCGAATCCACCAAGAATAATGTTCAAGATATATATGGGTGGTTGGCCTATCTATTATGTGGACCTCCTAGATTATGAAACTCAAAGATTGAGATACAATGGCAAGGAGGACCGCTACCCATGGCCATTCCGATGAAGGACGTCGAAGTGAAGAAATAAGTCCGGCAAAGGACAATAAAAATAGCGCTTGATGGGAGGTAACCCATCCTTTTTATTTCTTTTCTTGTGTTTTTTTCGTAGATTAGTATTTTTGTTTTGTTTTTGGGAGATTTGACTTGCTACTTAATTGCTCATGCTTAGGAAAGTGTGCTCTATGCTTTGGGATTCATATAGGTTGAGCTTATTGTTGATATCATTTTGAGTTGCATATATTTTTATCACTCTCATTTTAAACTTTGAATTCATGCTATCATTCAAGTTTGGGGGTGTTGGTCGTTATTTGGTTTTTGCATCTCTTAGTGGTAATTATTTGAAGATTCTTATGCCCGATTGTAGGTATGCTCACTACGTGGATTGATAAAGCGATTGGAATTGCAAGGAAATGCAAGATCAAGAAGGAAAGTGCATTAAAGCTTGAAGAGTCCTACACATGCTTGAAGAAAGATGGAGTTTAAAAGCTTATTGGTACAACACTTCCTTTCAAACTTAGACTTGTCTAAGTTTGGGGGAGGTGTTTCTCTTTCTTTGCCTATCTTTTGTGCTCTTATATGATTATGGGGTTTGTTGAGCTTATTGCTTATTGATGATTATGCTATATTGGTATCTTGGATTTCTTGCATACATTTGTGAGCTAGATTTATCTTGAGCTTCATTGTGGATTTATTGTCATATTTTTTTAGTATCATTTTTGACATAGTGAGTATGCTTGGATTTATGTACATGAGCACTTGTGTTTGATTTGCAAGACTAATTGGATTTTGAATTGATCATGAGTAGATTTGTAGCTTGAAGCTAGTATTCTTCATTTATTGTGTAAAGATGGATGTGATTGAAGATGCTTGATTCATTGCTCAATTTAAGCCCGTGAGCTTTTGTGCCTTAATAATCGTACATCTTATACGGTTGATATTAATCCTTTGTGAGTGCATCATTCATGATTTGTATGCTAGAACTTGCCACTAGACTTGTTGATATTGATCTTTGTGTGATGTCTTGAAAGTGATAAGAGGCCATGTTTGATATGTTTAGTCACTTTGCCAAATATTTTCCTACCAAATACATTTGATTTCCTTAGTAAGCCATGTTGAGCCTTATGATCCTTATTCTTTGACAAGCCAAGTGAAATTGAAACCATTTAGCCTATTTTTATGAGCCTTTCTTGTCCTATATTTAGTTGAGCTTGAATGTTGGCTAATGATGGTGATTTGATTGCTAAGTGTGAGAAGATGATGAGCTAAGTGATGAATGAAGCATAAAAGAGAAAAGAAAGGTTGTGAAAATAAGAAAGATTGAATTGTGAAAAAAGTGAACATGAAGTAAAGAAAAATTCAATTTGTGAGCTTAAAAAGAGAAAGCTCAAGTGAATGGTGGATTGATCATTATAGTTAAAAAGGAATAGTGTGCTTGATGAAAAGTGAAGAAGATGTGTTTTGTATTGATTAGCTTACATTCAAGTCTCTACTACTTAGTCACTCTTATCCAAAAACATCTCACATTTCCAAAGAGCCTACATTACAACCTAGAAGAAAGACCTCTTTGATTCTTGATTGATCACAATTGATTTTGATTGAGATTAAGTCTTTTGACAAGCATATGGTGTACTTATTTGTGAATTTGATGATTGAGTGCTTTAAACCTTTATACACATGAGTGAAGAGTGAAACACTCCATGGAAGGAGCAATGTGTTAAGTGTTTGATTGAGCATTTGTTTGAGCATGATTCATCTTGATGGCTAGTGGATAGTTGCATTGATACTTATGTTCATTGATGAGTTCGATTGTCTTATTTTTCGTCTATAGTGCCGTGTGACATAATTGCAATCAATTCACTCCTTTGTTCTTAGTTTCTACGTTACTCGAGGACGAGCAACAATTCAAGTTTGGGGGTATGATTGGAGTGAATTGATACATGTTTTTAGGGCCTATTTTAGTGCAAAAGTGAGCTCAAGTGTTAGTTTTTGTGCCTAAATGTGAAAAGTATCACTCTTTTGCTTGAAAAGTATTATTTGTGAGATTTTGATGTTTTTCGTCCATTTTGCAGGTAATTCGGTAGAATTTTGCTAATCCGAGAGTACCATTGGGCTTAGAATGAAAAGACGGACATCTTGGAGCGCGAGAAAAATGCCACGGACTCGAGCTGCTCGAGGACCAAGAGCCTCGAGTCGAGGGATATGCGAAAGGACAAAAATCGGAAGAAAGCAGGAGTCTCGACTCGAGGCATGACCCTTGAGTCGAGGGATGAGACAAAAGCAAGGACCTCGAGTCGAGGCATGACCCTCGAGTCGAGGGAGGAGAATTTTGCACGATCCTCGAGTCGAGGCCTGACCCTCGACTCGAGGGGGAGGTTTTTCCAAAAATTCGGTATTTAAGGGGAGAAGCAGAGCATTTGAGGGAGAACTTAGTTAATAGCGGTTAGTAGCGGTTTTGGGGCGATTTCTCGGGCCCCAAGCCAATTTCTTCATTAGATTAGAGTAGATTGATAGATTTAGGATTAGATTTCCATTGATTGTTGGTAGATTAGCCATAAATTAGCATTTGATCCTTGTATTTCATTTAATTCAAGCTTGTAATTCATTTGGAGATTGGTGTTGAAGACTCAAGCATTCCTATTTTTGTTGATTGAAGATCATTTGGTGATGTTTTTCCTCTTTTGTCTCTTTAATTTCTTAATTGGTTTGATTTGCTTTGTGTTTGATCAATTCTATCTTCTTCCCATGGATTTCACCATGGGCTAAATCTCTTGTGCTTGGGTTAATTGAAATTGATGATGAATTGATTGATGATGAATTGATTGATGATGCTATGATTGTTGATGATTGGAGATCAATTGAGTAGATTGCTTACTAATTGTGATTCTCATTTGTGCTTCATGCATAATTATCTCTTTAGATTAGTGTTTGATCACCCTAGCTATAGACGAGAGTTGCGCTAACGTGATCCGGGATTAATCGGGTGATAATTGTGTATGAATGCATGGATTGGGTGCTTCGGAATCGAGAGATTAGTTGCACTAAGGATACTCACATTAGTTTGTTTCCTAATTGTGATTCTTAATTGTGCTTTGTGTAAAATTGTCTCTTCTCGATTAATGGTTGATCACCCTAGCAATAGGCGAGAGTTGAGCTAACGTGATTAGGTGTTGATCGAGTTTCAATTTTGCATGATTGTATGAATTGGGGATTTCTACATTGAGAGATGGGAAAGACTAAGAATACTCACATTAGGCATTGTGATTTTAATGGAGTGATTAATTTCATGATGAGTTGATGCTTTCTATCTTAGTTGATTTGCAATTTGATTCAATTGTAGCTTGTTGATTGATGATTCATTGATGGATGTTAATCCTAGCACCTCTATCCCACCATTTATTGTTGTTTTTGTTATCGCATTCTAAGTGTTTCATCATTTGTTCGCTTGTTGTTGTTTTGTATTTTTGCTAGTATTTTGTTGTTTTTGTTCCAAACCATTGTTGCAACTCTAGTCACTAAGAACTCGTATTTCTAGGGACTCATGTGCATACTTTTTCCCTTGGGTTCGATATTTTGCGATTGGTCTTAAAAGCTCTTGCCCTATATACTCCAATCATACCACCGTATCTCCAAAGCATCTCCATCACCACCAGCGGCTGGAAACGGTCCAAAGAACATCGCAGTTTGAGCAGCAACATCAGTCCTATTCCCCCTGTGACGGTGGAAAGGAGCTTCTCCCATATCCGCTTCTACATTTCAAGATTACTTAACAAACATTTCAAGTTAGAAATTGAATTATCTGCCATTGCAATCTGATCTTGAATGAATTGAGGTTAGAGTTGCGGAATGTTGGCTGGCGTGTGTGCCAATATTTAGCGGCACATCGGGTGGCTGTTCGGCGAGGAACCGTAGGTTGTGCATTTGAATCTCTCGATTGGAAGGTCAATCACCCTTGGACCTGTCCTTAGAACATAAGATATTCCCAAACTCAATCCAAATGAACTGATAATCTCATTATTTTCTCTTTGAAAACCTTATGCCGAAATCATCATGTGAATTAGACTAGGATATGACAACAATCCCTTGCTAGACACTCTCCCGAGTAAGTCATCATGTTGTCAAAGATAGTTTTTCCAAGATTAAACCTCCTAAGATAGCCAATCTTGTACATTAGGACAATTTGTTTATAGGTTAATGTGGTTGTGTTTGAGGAGGCGGCTAATTGTAAACAATTAGTTTATGAAGAACACCGCATAGGTTGGTCAAAATAGACGAATTCATCCTATATCTCCAAACAATTATCCTTCCCCAGGTAATTAAACTTATTACCTCATCCAGATTGTCCACCTACGGATCCTCATCATCTCTAGTCCTTAGAAAAGAATTAATCACACTGGTGTCACCTCTATGACCTTGCCTCTAAAGTTCACTTTCCCATAATGCTTAGAATTCACACCGTAAACTCGACCCTCAAATTAGCATAAAATTCGTATATTCAATCAATTAAGTAGGGTGTAGCAAATTGAAGAGCATGCATCGGTGATCTATCATTCAGATATTCAATCAAATTCATAGAGACAAAATCATCCATTTTTATGATTCTTTCACCAACTATTAACCTAGTTCTCAATGTTCTAAACTTATCACTTTATCAACACCATTATAACTAGATCGATTCACTAGAAGTTAAGGATAATGAGGAATCGGTGTGTACCTTATCTAATTTTTCCTTACTTTGATCGATGAAGAAGACTCGAAGTAGAGCTCGATATTTCCATGGGTGTGGCAACATCCTTAGGCAAATCTTGTTGATCATTTTGCCGTTTGCTTCTCTTTTCCAACCTTATAGCCATTTCATCAATGTTTGATTCATTTCTGAATCCTCGGTACTCTCCCTGGGCTGAGCAGACAGAGACTTGACCACTTGTTTATTTCTCTAGACTTGCTTCTCTCATCTCTTCTTTAGGAGAGTCGTAATCAAAGACCTAAATCGGCTTTGATGCAACACCATCATCGTGTTTCTGTTTCTTTCCTTTCTCCGTGTAATCAACACTTCGACCTATTATTCGGTAAGAACGCTCGTTTCGACCACGTTCCCTGGAGCTCGAGGCTTTTTGTCGAACAGTTTGAAATCGAGTAGTAAGCTCACCAGTGTCACCGAGTCGGTGGATGGGTCTTCCATCGGAGCATCTCATGGTGATTGAGGCGGCGTGAAGACGAGATGTTTGTCTTGTTGAAAGTCGACCTCCATGTCGCCGACCTTGACCACGGGATAGATTGTCTGCGTCGTCGGGTTCTTAAATGCATAGACAATATGATCGACGTTGCTCCTTCCGCGAGCTCGATGGTTATAGGGTAGGTTTCGAGAACTGGTTCCGATTGAGCTTCGCCGCTATTCGGATTTTGTGGCGTTCCGCCCAAAATTGAAATTTTAGAGGATTGAACATCGAGAATTTGGGTTTCGAAGGAGGAAGAGGGACATCGACAGAGCCAACCCTAATTGAAGAGGGTGATGTTGGGCGAGATGCACCAACATTCTCAGAGACATTGTCGATTGCCATTGAAGCTAGGAGATGAAGGTTTTTCGTGGAAGAAGATGAAGTAGGAGAGTTAGCGTGTTTGGATTGTGAAGGTGAAGAGCCCTTTCGATCAACCATGTTAATTAATAGCCTTCAATCACTTTTCAAATTATATTAATTAAATAATCAATTTGAATAATAAGAGGTCGATAAAGAACTAATACTAACAAGTATAAATAATAATACCTTCAAACACTTGTGTTTTAATTCGAAACTAAGTTGTAATGTGTATAACACACTGAACACTAAGGACCTTAAATAGGGAAAGAAAGAACGTAGATGTTGTGATCACATTGGTGTTAATCGAATAAAATAAATCACATCCCTAAGAAATAGGGCATTATCGAATGTGTGGAAGTTTATTTTGAAACATGCTAAAAACCACTCAATTAGATAAAATAACTGCACAATAAAATAAATTAGACTAATTAAAATTGCCGTGAACAATTTAAAATAAATAATTCTTCGTACAATAATATTCAAAAATTATCAAACTCATAGAGGTAAATATACATATGAGAATAAGAATGGTATTCACCGAATGTCGGCACACACACTTCTCAACACGGTTTTACATGAAATAATTTCATTTGTGTTGAACTATATATATATTTTTTTGCTTTTCTCACATATTCACATTGATCCATTTTTTCAGAAGAGATCATCGTAGTTGTCACTCCATGTCCCATAATTACTCAATGGATTTGTGAATGTATTGATGCATTCAAGTCACCTTTTGAAAAGAGAACATTGTAGTAATCAACTCCGTGCCCCATAATTACTCGGTGACATAGCATCTAATTGTGAGTTATTTAATTGCATTTGAGAGAAGTGTGTCCGGGACAATTGATATAATCGAAGGTTCAAATACTATTTACACAAGAGAGTCAAATAAAACTTAACACTAGAATACTTAGAAAATTTATGAAAAGTGTTACGATGTTGTTACAAATATGGGCACATTTGTCACAACACACAACAATATTTAGTTCGGTTTGTGCAAAAGCCTAGAGATTTCATATGTGAAGAAAACCTCTCATTCTCTAGAGCTTTAGTAAATATATCACCATTTATTTTTCGGTAGATATGTATTCTAACTTCACAATTTCTTTCTCCACAGATTTCTAATAAAATAATATCTTATACTAATATGCTTAGTCAAAGAATGTTGCATAGATTCTTAGATATATTATTAACACTAGTATTATCATAAAAACAACGATTAAAAATATCACATTTAATTTCATAGTCATTAAATACCTTTTGAACTTACTCTCGTTCTTTTTCTAGTTTGAACTTCGTAAATTTATTACAAAATGATCTGGTTTGATGGATGATTCTTCAAAATTCGGAAGATGGAATCCTTTCTCGAGCAGTGTATTCTCTGTTGATTCTCGATTTTTCCGCAATGTTGTACCGGATGTTCCAACATTTTGAGCAACATCTTGATTTGATCGAATTTACGAAACTTTAGGAACTTCAATGAGGCGAGATCCTTCACAATGTTCCCTGAAATCTATCCCAAGCATCTTTGTGAGATATATAATTTGAAATGATTTTGAACATAGGTGCATCAATGATGAAAAATTGCATTAAGTGCTTTAGAATTGAAAGTAGCCAATATAACCTCATCATCCGTACAATCTAATTTCCTTTTTCTTCGGGCTTCATTTCCATCATTAGCTGGACTTATTGGTTGGTTCCATCCAGTCAAAACACTCCTCCATGCACGTTCATCAATGGATTTGATGTACATGCGCATCTTAGGCTTCCAAATAGCATAAGTTGTTCCATCAAGAGCTAATGGCCTAATTAGAGCTGTCATAGGATATTTCATTGCAATAATACACACCAAACTCAAGATAACGAGTTCAATGGCTCTGGTGCCAATTTAAGGTGTGCGTATGTGTTTTGCAGAATGTTGACACGAATGTTGGCACATTCGAAGAGCAACACAGATAAAAATAAATACGTAAATACATAGCGGAAGTCTTAAACACTTTGCAAGATGGATATCAAAATTTTGTATAGACTATAAATAAGTCTATACTGTCAATCGCGAAATATCACTAGTAATTGTTAAGTGACTCAATCGGTGAAAACATAAGCCACACCGTGAATAGATCTCCGTATATAGTGACTAGATGTTAATCAATCTAACCTATCACTAATACTAATAAAGATCCAATGTTGAGTGAAATGTTGGAACATTCACCAATGGAAGTATCGAGTATGAAACGTATAATAAATTTTATAATCTATGCCAATAGACTATGCTAGATTGTGTTTCCCTCAACTTTGAGTTTTAATCTTCATAGCGGCCGTGTATTTATAGATAATCGGACACTTTTAGTGCTTGAAGATAATTTTCACATCTCCCTTGAGAATATGTAACTTCTTTGTAACTTCCCCATGTTCTTTTCAACTCCTCACTCTTGCCTTTTCAACCGCATGACTTAAGGAAACTGCCATAAGTCTTCAAAATGTAAAAATAAGACATTGAACAAGACATTTCGTAGGTTAAGGGTTAGTGGAAGTGGAAGGGACGAATTACGATGATGTGACCGAATGTTGGCACATTCTGAGTAACACTTGTCACTAACATCAACAGAATCGATGATCCTCACAATCACTTGGATAGATTTTGGAGCTAGCGGATACTATGAAGTACAATGGTGTCTCAGAAGATGCTAAAAAGCTGCGGTTGTTTTCATTTACTCTTACGGGAAAGGCAAAGCAATGGCTTAGCAAGACAATACCACCGGGGTGTGTGCATATGTGGGAGGAGGTGAGTCATAAATTCTTGTTTAAGTTCTACCCTCCTTCTAGAACCGTCCAAGCAAGAAAGCGAAATAGCCGGTTTCAAACAAAAGTCAAAGGAAAGCATCAAGGGCGTGTGGGAACGATTCAATAACTATTGATTTCGTGTCCCCAACACGGGTTCCCGGAGGAGCAAACCATATGCTTTTTCTATTGTGGAGTGGATGAAGCGGCTCAACTCCACTTGAACGCTTGTGCTAAGGGTGATTTCTTGTTTTTAACTTCACAAGAGGCTATTGAGATCTTAGATGGAGTAGCCAATAATGCTTCTCAATGGAACACCAATCAAGGCCTTAATCAAAGAGTACTAATGTGGAGCAAGGAGACTTGATGAAGTCAATGATGATGCCTCTAATTGATAAGGTGAGCTCATTTACCACCAATCAATAAAGAGATGTCCCTCCTCCACCAATGATGCAAGAAGGGCAAGTTCTTAGCCAAGTGGGGCCATGTGAAGATGTGAACTATATGGGTAGACAATCTCAAGGAGGCTATCAACAAGGCTACCAAGGAGGAAAACAATTCACCCAAGGGCAATTTCGACCACCATATCAACAAGGAGGTCCGTCTTCTTTCCAACAAGGAGGTTAATTCACTCAAGGTAACAATTTCTATAACTCAAATTTCTGTAAGAATGAAAACTTCTCATATGCGAATCCGAAGACCGCCGTACAATTCCCACCCGAATTTGATCCGGGAGCTAAAGCGCCTAATGGAGAGGGCAAGCCGTCTACGGATAAGTTATTGGCTTTGTTGATCAAGAAAACGGAAGAGAAAGATGCTAGGCTCGAGGCCGATTCGATAAGATGGAAGCAAGGCTTGATAAGATGGAAGGGTTGTTTGGGAGTCAAATTGCCCAACATGGGAACCAACTCAAGACCCTTGAATTCCAAATGGGTCAATTGGCTAACACTTTGGGGAATATGCAAAACAAGGGGAAGTTTCCTTCCAACACCGAGGTGAACCAAAGAGAGCAATGCAAGGGAAATCTATTGAGAAGTGGTACCAAGTAGGATGGACCGTTAATGCCAAAAGATGGGGAATGTGAAAGTGGTGATTCTTATGAGAACAAAGAGGTTGAAGAAGAGGGTGGTGAAGATGAGGAAAATGAGTTTGAAAAAATGAGTGAAGATGAGGAGGAAAAAGGGATGATGAAGGAGAAGGAGGAAGCATCAACAAAGTCGAAGGAAAAAGTGCTTGAAAAATTTGAATGTTCAAATCGAATTCCTAAGTGGAAGTTGGCAAAGAAGTTGAAGGAAAAAGAAGAGCATGTGCCTTGTGATCGTTGGGGAGTGCCCAAGACACCAATCCCACCTCCCTTCCCAAGAAGGTATATGAAGCAAAGATGGAGGAAAGGTTTGCTAAATTCTTGGAGATCTTCAAAAAGATTCATATCAATATACCTTTTGCCGATGCATTGGAACAAATACCGCATTACATGAAGTTCCTCAAGGATGCTATCTCCAAGAAGAAAAGGCTTCAAGAGCATGAAAGCGGTGAGTTTGACGGAGGAGTGTAGCGCTTTGCTTCAAAGTAATGTGCCTCAAAAGCTCAAAGATCCGGAGAGTTTCACCATTCCTTGTGAGATTGGTGGAAGTGATACTATGTGGGCATTATGTGATCTCAGAGCAAGCATAAACCTTATGTCTTACTCTATCTACCAAAGGCTAGATCTAGGTGATATTAATGAGGTCTCCATGACACTCCGGTTCGCGATCGATCGATAAAAAGGCCTAGAGGAGTGGTTAAGGATGTGCTCATGAAAGTGGATCATTTCATATTTCCGGCGGACTTTGTGATATTAGATATGGAGGAAGATCAAGATGTGTCTCTTATTTTGGGAAGACCGTTTCTTGCAACGGGCGAGGCCATGATAAATGTGAAAGATTGAGAGCTCAAATTGTACTTCAACAATGAGAAAATCAAGTTTTCTATTTACAAGACCTTGGAGAAGAATGACCACGTGGAGAGTTGTAGCTTTGTAAGCTTGATTACGGGGTCATCCAAGATGAATGAGAAGATTTCTCAAACTCTTCTTTGTCTCTTGATTCATATTCTTTCTTGAATAGAAATTTGCATTCATTGCCTATAAGTGAGTCTAATGAATTTTCTTTGCATATTGCTAATGATTGTAGGGACAAAGTAGATGAGGGAATGAAACCTTGTGATCGATGGAAAGGAAAGCCTAAATTTCTACCCTTGAAGATGGAAGGAGAAGAGATGCCTAAGTTGGAGGAAAAGAAAGACAAGCTCAAGCCTCTACCCGACCACCTTCGGTATGCTTACCTAGATGAAGAAATGAGGTATCCCGTGATAGTTTCTTCTACCTTAAGTGCTAGTGAGCTTGAGAAATTGTTGCATGTGCTAGCTAGGAATAAAGGTGCTTTAGGTTGGTGCACTGATGATTTGAAAGGGATTAACCCATCGATTTGTATGCATAAAATAAGGGCGTAAGAGGGTAGTAAGGCTATTGTGCAACCTCAAAGGCAGGTAAATCCTTTAATTCAAGAGGTAATTAAAAAAGAGGTGATTAAATTTCTTAATTTCGGCATGATTTTTCTATAAGTGATAGCCGTAGGTGTCTCCATTACATGTGGTTAGTAAGAAGGGAGGGATGATCGTGATCACCACCGACTCCAACGAGGTCATTGCTACACGGGTAGCGATCGGTTGGAGAGTGTGTGTAGATTATAGAGAGTTGAATAAAGCTACTTGCAAAGACCACTTTCCCCTCACCTTCATGGATCAAATGTTAGATCGTGTTAGTGGACATTCTTTTTATTGCTTTCTCGATGGTTATTGGGTACAATCAAATCATGATTGCTCCCGAAGACCAAGAGAAGACTACATTTACATGTGCTTATGGGACGTTTGCGTGAAGGCGTATGCCATTTGGTTTGTGTAACGCTCCGCAACGTTCCAATGTTGCATGATGTCTATCTTTCATGATATGATTGAAAATGTTATGGAGGTATTTATGGATGATTTTTCAGTGTTTAGAAGTTTTTATGATGTATGTTTAGCTAATCTTGAGTGTGTGCTTAAAAGATGTCAAGAAACTAACCTAGTCCTTAATTGGAAAAAGTGTCATTTTATGAGTGCGGGACGGGATAGTTCTTGGCCATCATGTGTCTCATGCGAGGATACGGGTGGATCGAGCCAAGGTGGTGGCCATTGAGAAGCTTCCTCCACCTACAAACATCAAGGGAATCCGATCCTTCCTTGGATATGCTTTGGGTTTTATAGGAGATTTATAAAGGATTTTTAAAACTTTCTAAACCCCTTTCACATTTGCTAGAGAAAGATGTTCCATTTGAATTTAATGATGAGTGCTTGTTTGCTTTCAGTGGCTTTGAAAGAGGTGTTGATTTCTATGCCTATCTTGGTGGCACCTAATTGGGAGGAACCTTTTATGGTGATATGTGATGCAAGCGATTGAGCCATGAGTGTAGTTTTGGGACAAGTGAGGGAGAAGAAGTTTCAAGCTATTTACTATGCTTCCAAGACATTCAACTCCACCCAACTCAATTACACCACAACGGAGAAGGAACTTTTAGCGGTGGTGTATGCGGTGGATAAATTTTGACCCTACCTAGTAGGTGCGAAAACCACCGTTTACATCGACCACGCGGCCATAAGATACGTGATGGCGAAGAAAGATTCCAAGCCAAGGTTAATCCGATGGATTCTACTCCTACAAGAATTTGACTTGGACATCAAGGATAAGAAGGGGAGTGAGAATGTAATCGCGGTCATTTATCAAGATTGGAACATGATGAAGGATATGAACAGGAAAAGGGTGAAGTGAAAGAGGAGTTCTGGATGAGCACTTGTTTGCTATTAAGATCAAGGATGATGGAGAATAAGGGCCATGGTATGCGGTTTATGCTAACTATCTTGTGGTAGGAAGGTTGCCCTATGATTTGAGTAGTTATGAAAGGAAGAAATTCTTGAAGGATGTGAAGGATTACTTTTGGGATAATCCCTTCTTATATAAGAAAATGTGTGCCAAGCGAAGAATGGGAGAGTATAATGTTCCATTGTCATTCTTCCCCTTGTGGAGGCCATTATGGAGGCAAAAACGGCTTTGAAAGTGCTTCAATGCGGATTTTATTAGCCATACCTTTTCAAGAGTTGTAATGAGTTCGTGAAAAATATGATAAGTGTCAAAGGAGTGGGAATATATCAAAGAGAGATGAAATGCCCTTGAATAATATCCTTGAGGTTGAGGTATTTGATACATGGGGATAGATTTCATGGGACCATTCCCTTCCTCTTTGGGAATGAATACATATTGCTTGCGGTGGACTATGTTTCAAATGGATAGAGGCAATTCCAACCCAAACGAGTGATGCCAAGACAGTGATTTCATTCTTGAGGAGCAATATTTTTGTAAGATTCGGTGTACCAAGAGTGTTGATTAGTGATGGGGGTAGCCACTTCGTGAACAAGATGTTGGCAAATGTGCTCACGAGCTATGGAGTAAAACACAAGATTGCGACCCGTATCACTCTCAAACGAATGGTTTAGCCAAAATCTCAAATAGACAAATCAAGAAGATTTTGGAGAGGACCGTAAGTGCTACACGGAAGGATTGGGCTAAGAAATTGGATGATGCACTATGGGCCTACCGAACGACATACAAGACTTCACTTGGCATGTCACCTTACCAATTAGTTTTTGGTAAAGTTTGTCATTTACCCGTTGAATTGGAGCATCGTGCATTTTGGGCCATAAAGAAGTTGAATTTTGAGAGTTCTCATTGTGGAAAGAAAAGAATTCTTCAACTCCATGAACTTGAAGAATTTCGAGAAAATGCTTATGAGAGTGCATATTTGTTTAAGGAAAAGACCAAGCGGTGGCATGATGCCCGTCTTAGCAAGAAGACTTTCTCGGAGGGAGATAAGGTGTTGTTGTTCAATTCAAGGTTTAAGATATTCCCGGGAAGCTTAAATCCAAGTGGAGTGGTCCGTTTCGTGTCATTAAGGTGCATCCTTCCGGCTTCGTAGACTTGGTGAATGACAAAGGAGAAGGATTTTCGGTCAATGGTCATCGTTTGAAGTATTATTACTCTCCTTGTGATAAGGGGGTAGTTAATGAAATTGAATTGACGGAAGCTTGAACTCTTAGAGTTCCGTCCGGTATAGGGCGTTAAAAATAGCCATTTGGATGGGAGGCAACCCATTATTTTCCTTGTTTTCGTTTCTTTCGTTTGTTGTTGCTTTTAATAAGTGGGTGTCCCTTGGTGTTTGCTTGTAGGTGGTCATGATTCACTTGGAGCTTTCTTGCTAAGGATGTTGTGCAAATTTGTGCCGGTCATTAAGGTACACCCGGGCTCGAACTTAGACTTGCTTATCAATGTCTAAGTTTAGGGGATTAGATTTAGGTATTGCACGGTTGTAGGTCACTTGTTATGGTATTTTGAGCTTTATTGTAGGGGTATACTTATTGGTGTATGATATGGAGCTTTTATCTTCTTGTATCTAGTGGTGTATTAGCCTTGTGGTGCTTAATTGTGGGTAGTTTTGTGCAAACTAGATTGCTTGCACTATCTTGCCAAACTTGTAATTGCGTGGCAATAAAAAGTTTGGGGGTGCTCGTTTTGCAATTCTCGTTTGCACTAACTTGCCTTTCACGGTTCGTGGTAATCGTGGAAAAATTTTGTTATTGTTGTTATGGATTTTGTGCTTAAGTTGTGCATATCATTGATGTATTGTTTATCTTGGTGATTTTTGTTGAGAATTGAGTGGGATTAGGCATAATTGATGCATTAATTTTGGTATATAAGTGTTACTGTTGGAAAGGGAAGAGAAAAGGTGAAAAAGTGCTCGAAAAGACCCGTCTCGAGTCGAGACAAGGTCATGGCTCGATTCGAGCCATAAGAGGATTTACGTGAGGAAGATATCAAGTCTCGAGTGGTGTCTCGACCCCTGTCTCGAGTGCCGTCTCGAGTCGAGACACTGTGGGGGTTGAGTCGAGACGAATGGGATTTACGTAGCCAAACCAACCTGTCTCGAGTGACGTCTCGAGCTGAGTCTCGAGTGGCGTCTCGATTCGAGACAACCACCGACTCGAGTCGAGACACGAGGATTAGTGACGCAATTCAAATCTTTATAAGGTAAGTTTCCTCATTCTTTTCCACTTCATATCGAATCGGAGCGTCCCTCTCCCCTCCAAAATACTAAAAACCACTCATATTCCCCACTTTCTCACATCATTTACATCCTAATCCATACAAATTCACAATCTCTCATCTCTTTCACTTGAAATACTTCACATTCCCTCAAAATTTGGGCGAAAATTTCCGTCCCCATTCCACTCTCGGATCGAATCGTAACTCTAAGGGCTTGAAGTTGTCTCTTTTCATTCTTTTATCCACATTAAGGTATGTGTTCTTCCCTTTTGTCCATTAATTTTCAAGGATTTCATGAATTTTTCTTTGAATTGTGGATGAACCCTAGATATTGAAAATTGGGGATTCCCTATTTTGATGAATTGCATGCTAAATTGTGAACTATTTGTCATGGGTTAGATGAATTTGAGTTCAATTTGAGATGGGTAATTCCAATTGGTGATGAATTTTAAATTTTGGTCTCTTAGTTTTCAAATTAGGCATAATTGGAGATGTTGGGAAATATTGCCCATTTGTGTGAATTGTGAGTGAATAA
Source organism: Paraleonurus japonicus (assembly GCA_030762865.1). Classification (NCBI taxonomy): domain Eukaryota; kingdom Viridiplantae; phylum Streptophyta; class Magnoliopsida; order Lamiales; family Lamiaceae; genus Paraleonurus; species Paraleonurus japonicus. The sequence goes on along the minus strand of CM061061.1, from coordinate 18,221,972 downwards.
TTTATGTGTGATTGTTTTGTATTGATGTTTGAACATTGAGAGAGTTCGTAGTTTGAATTTGCTTGGTGATAGTTGAGTTAATTAAGATGATTCTTGCATGCCATGTTATTGGATTATTGTTGAACTCAAGATTGTTGCTTTGTGATGAGTTTTGAATAATTTGGTAGCAAGTTGAGGTTGTGAGAGGTTCCTAATTACTCTATTGCTTATGTACTTAATTGTTCTTCTTGCTTGGTGTAGGAAAGAATATGCCTCCGAGAAGGAGAAATCCAAGAAGGGAGCATGGGAACAAGAGCAAGAAGAAGAATTGGTCCCTCAAGTGCAATATGATATGGCATGGTACCCGGTGAAGAGCGTCGAATGATACATCGGCTATGCTTCCAAGGATGCGGGCTCAAGCCCAAGCATTTCGGGATTAACCCGGTGAGGGAGGCATAGTCTACGTGGATCATTTTATCGAGTTGGGAAACATGAGTTTCAGGCCCACTCGGTACTACGATGAAGACCGCACCGAGGCTTTGGGTATTCGTGGGGATGTAGAAGAGTTGTTTAGGAGAGTGGGTGGGGAGAATTTGTTGATCAGGAAGCCATCATACAAAGGCTTGATCTTGGAGTTTGAGCACGATGGAGGCTCATGGTCGAGAATGCCTTGGGGTTTGCGGCGAGCATCACTTTTAAACTTGGGAATGAAAATCGGACTTTGACAACAAGTGAGCTCACAAGAATATTCCGCATTGAACAATGGTTTGCTCCAACTAAGGAAGTATTTGAGGCTATAGATTTTTGGCAATCAATTGCAGCTAGAAATGAGGATGATTGGTCGTATGTCAATCCGAGCAAAACCAAGGCGTCACAAATTCGGAACCCGGTGTTGCGGTACATCCATAAAATCCTTGGCCAAAGCGGTATTTTTGAGATTCGAGGCGGGTTCGAGAGATCACGAACTATTTGTCATGTACCGGATGGTCCAAGGCTTACACACACACTTGGGATATTACTTGATTGATCAATTCGTGTGCTAGAAGAAGCCGGTAAAGAATGTGCAACGTGGTGGTTTGATTACCCATCTCGCCGAGCATTTTGGGTGGGATGCCGGAGATCTCGAGCACAGCCCCTTGAAGGACCTATGAGGCTTGATTTGAAGGTTCTAGCCAACATGAAGATGGTCAAGAAGGTTCGAAGAAGACACTACTTGATCTTGAGGCGAGATGGGTGGTTCTCACTCTCGAAGCAAGAATTGACCACGATTATAGAGGAGCTTGGAGAACCTAAACCTTTCCTCCCGGGAGCATCGAGCTTGGATTGGATCGATTGCGGATTTGCCGGATGAGCCGGATCCTAGAAGGGAAAGAGGAGAGTCATCGAGAAGGCAAGGTGACCAAGAGGAGGAAGAGGAGCGTGAAGAGGAAGAGGAGAGAGATCCACCACCACCGCCACCGCCACGAAGAAGAGAGCCGATCGCTGAAGTGATAACACATACCTAACATCGATGCAATAAGTATCGAGACACTCTTGCGGAGCAGCGAGAGTCTTCATGGTAGGATGGAGGCACGAGACTTAGGCAATAACCGGACTGGAGCAACGAATGGTGGGCTTGGAGTAAGAGCAAAGGCGGTAGAGAGAGATGTCGGAGGAAATTCTAAGCAACCAATTGAGGCGGCAGATGCAAGAAGCGATGTACTCTTGGTTCGTTGCTCAAGGCCACTTCCCTCCTCCTCCTCCTCTGAATGCGTGAAGTGGTGGTATCTCTCGATTTTAATTTCAGTATCTCTACTCTCTCGATGATTGTACTTGAATTTTTGGGATTGTTGGTATTTTAGATTTGATGGATTGTAACTTATGGATTGATTGATGATTGTTTTGAACTTCTTGGATGTTTGATGAGGGTTTTGAATGATGGTTTTTATTGATGATGGATGTTTATTGATCTTATGTGTGGATGTCACTCCTATCTTTGAGTTTATTTGATGTGAATTTGATGAGGTGTTATGCTTGGAGGTATGTACGTGGCATATTGGTTGTGATTGTTGGACATGGTAAACTTGTGATGTGACATTAAGTTGATTTTTACTCGATTCTAGCATGAGAAAGTGTTTGTGATGATGAGTGTGATGTAGAATGCTTATTCTCTTTGTTCATTTTTAAGCCCATGAGCTTTTGAGCGTTTTGAATCGTACATAAAAAGCGGTTTGATTTCTTGTTGAGTGCATCATTTGCGATTGTGCATGCTAGAACTTGCCTATGTACTTGGTTGAAGTTGAATTTTGTGTTGATCTATGAAGATGATTTGAGGCCATGTTTGATTTGTTAAGATACTTAGCCAAATTTTACCCCACCAATGACATGAATTTCCCTAGTAAGCCAATTTGTGTCTTAAAGCCTTATTCTTTGGCAAGCTTGTGAAATTAAGTCATTTTGCCTATCTTTATGAGCCTTTGTTTCCATATGTTTAGTAGAGCATGAGTGTTAGCAAAAGAATGGTGAAATGAAATTGTGAAAGTCTGGTGGTATGATTGGATAAGTGTGATGAGATGAAAAGAAGAAAGAAAAGAAAAGAGGTTGAAAAGAAAAAATTGAATAGTGGAAAAATAAAAAATGATAAGAAGAAAATTCAATTTGAGCTTGATTGTGCATAAGAAAGTCTCAAAGATGTTGGTGGTGAATGTTTTTTGAAAAAGATGAAAAAGAAAAGAAATGGTGGTGCTTGTTGAATTTGAAGTGAAATTAGATTGAATTGCGTAATCAACAATCATTGCTCTACTAACATTGAGTCACTACTTCCAAATTCACTCACCTAATCCAAATAACCTTCATTACAACCTCTTGAAATGATCTCTTTGATTTATAGTTGACACACAAAAGGAATGATTGAGATTGAGTCTTGTGGCAAGCATATGGTGTGTATGGTTGTGATTTGATGATTGAGTGCCTAATTGTCCGTATACACTTGTGTGATGAGAGATACACTCCTTGACAAGAGCATTGAGAAAGCATTTGAAATTGCATTTTGTCAAAGCATGACATTTTTGTATTAGTTGAAAGTGGCATTGAAAACTTGTGTTCACTAATGAGTTTGATTGTCCGAATTTCATTCTTTTGCCATGTGACATAGTTGCAATCAATTCACCCTTTGTGCTTATTTTTTTGTTGCTCGGGGACGAGCAACACTCTTAGTTTGAGAGAGTTTGATTAGGGTGAATTTTTGCATGTTTTTACCGTGGATTAATTGCTTATTCTTATATATTTTACGAGCTTTATCACTCTTATTCTTATAATTGTGAGCTTTACGGTTGTGGAAGGTTTTTGTCGGTTTTGTGAGCTTTGCGGTTGCACAAGTCAACCTTCCATCAAGACCGAGTGAGTTTCAAGCTGATTGACAAAGAGAAGAGCCTATCCCATGCTCATATTCTTAGCAAATGCGAGTATCGAGTGGAAATCGTAAAGGCACGAAGGCGAGGATCAAAACGCAAGAGGAATCGTCAAAATCGAAGCTCGTTTGCACAGTCTCAAGCCTATCTCGAGCTTATCTCGAGTCGGAGTCTCGAGCCCTGTCTCGAGTCAAGATATGGTCGTGGCTCGAGTCATTTCAAAGGGCATTTACGTGAGCGAGGCTAAGCCGTCTCGAGCTCACCTCGACTAGCGTCTCGAGCTCGTCTCGAGTCGAGACGAGCCAGAGCTCGAGTCGAGGCAGTTGGCTGAGGTCGAGACAAGAAGAGGAGGCTACGTCTTTGTGGAATCATTCGTCTCGACTCGAGTCGAGGACTTATCTCGAGTCGAGACAGGCTTCTCGGAGCGATTTTGCAGATTTTAAAATTTTTAAGGACTACCTTGCAATTTAGGCCTTTGCACTCGAGACCCTGCTATAAATGCTCATTTTTCTAATTGAAGGCAACACATTACATTTGGGGAACATCTTCCACACTTAGAATTTAAATTCCTTGGATTAGAACTCTAGTTTTTCATTCCCCTTTCTCTTGTATTTCAAATTCCTAGATAGATTGTCTTTAATTTCCATAGATTGAGCTAGCCCATAGATTTAATTGGTGTAAACTCTACTTTCAAGCAAGGATCAAGCTATTGTTGGGATCAATTCATAGTTTATTCAATTCAATTAAGGTGATATTCACCCTTTTTATTGCTTCCATAGATTTTGCAATGGGTATTGATCTTTTCTCCCTCATTTCTCTTTTATTGTTTAAATTAGCCATGGGCTAATCCCCTTGATTGCTTGGCTGTTGGAATTATACATGAATTTGGTGTAGATCACGAATTGATTACCTTGATGGGCATGCAATTGTGGCTTTGATGCTTCTACTATTGGGCTTTGTGTTGATCTCATGATTGATTATTTTCATTAGCTTGATTCGTTGAATTTGTATGTTGTAACGAGAGTTGGATATGCTTATGAGAGGATTAAGTGAACTTTTCGATTGATTATGATGATTTTGATCGTAATTGATTGCACCGAGAGGTGAGTTGGTTGCTAGATCACCCCTTAGTGGACATTGCATGTTTAGGCGTGTAGTGAAGAGAGACGACCACTAGGCATTAGTACCCGTTGTGAACGTGTCTAGGTGATCAACGGTCCTTAGTGCTTTATTGTTAGACTTCACGCGATCGCTCTTAGCCTTGCCCAGCTCATGCCTTGATTCGTGATTGATTTGTGAGTTTACCCAAAGAATTGTATAAGAAAAACACCCAAGCGATCGTTTCACACCACTTGCACTCATTTAGAGTTTTAATCGCTTTAGTAGTTTTAATTTGATTGCTCTTGTTTGGCTTGTTGTTGATTTAAGTGTTAGCACCTGTTTAGCCACTATAATTCTATGGCAATGCATGTTTTTGAGGCTCCATTGTTCTCCTAGTCCCTAGGGTTCGATAATTTATTTGGTCGTAAATACTTATTGCTAAAATACGAGCAATCAATCAGTCAACCCACATTGTAGACTACGGAGCGAGGAGATTGACAGGACATAGCTTGGATTTCCAAGACGTGAATAAGGCCAAATCTTGGCATTCACATGGGTATAGTAAAATATTGAAAAGGGGTCAAACTAGGAAGTATACGAGATGCTTTTAACATATTTCTATGCTATCGGACTGCCATAAACACCTTCATTCAAAGGAAAGTAAATAATGCAATAGTTGTAGTTGTAAATTTACGTGTGCAAACATTAAAATAATTAAAGATGGTAAATTCATTACAAATAAATCTAGCATAGACCATTCCGCATTTGGTTCAAAGTAATTTAACAATCTCTCGGTCGACATTAATAACTAAAATTATTAAAATACATATTCATTAAAATACTTCATGTTAGATCAAGATTGTTTTGATGAGTTAAAAGATTAATTCAGATGAGCAGATGACAATGTAAACAGTGGAGACCGAGTTCTAATGCTAAGTCGATCGAGACTAGGTCAAGAATAGTTCAAGTCGGTGAAGACTAGGAATCACAAGTCATCCGGAGACAAGCTCGAATCCGGTCGTCTGCGGGAGACAATTATGAAGAGCTCGAGACGAGGTCAAAACAAGCTGAGTAGAATAAGAAAGGCAAGTCTTCACCAAGTCGATTGTAGATGAGTAGATTAAAATCAGCCAGGAAGCAAGCGGTTTTCAAGATTAAGTTTGTTAAAGCGGTTTCTAGTTTGTTAGAACTAACTAATAAACTAACCTGTCTTTTCGAGACTTATAAATAGGACTAGGTACTTCATTACGAATATAGAGAATACACAGAACACAAGTTTTTCAGCAAGTTACTTTTCACAAAGTTCTCAAAAGCACAAAATAGTTTTTCACGATTTCTTCATAGAATTTTCTAAGTGTTTGTAGCACACTTTCTCATACATCTTCAAAAACACTTCTATTATCTTAGAGTTAGATTTCGAGTGTTGATTAGGAGTTTGAAGATTTGAAGATTCTTGTGAGTTGTAAGTTGTACATTGTAAAGAAAGTAAGTAAGTAAGCGGCTAGTGGAGACCCTTCTTCAAAGTTTGGAGAAGGAGAGTGGATGTAGGATTGTTCTAATCCGAACCACTATAAAATGCAGTGTTCTTTCTTGCTTTCATTTATCTTTCTCGTTCAATTTACAATTTATTATTCAAAATCTAATTTGGAATCCTAGCTAAAATCTAAATATCGGTGTTGCTTTTGATCTTGTTAAAAGTTGAGTTTAAAATTGTTTTCCGCCGTGATTAATCGATACTTTGAATTAATTTTGGAAAGATTCGAAAAATCTACAAAATCTGTTCAAACCCCCTTTCTAGATTTTGTTCTAGAAGGCTAACTCAAGGTCTTAATCAACTCAACATTCTGGACCAACAAGTGGTATCGAGATCGGTGTTAAGTTGTTACGATATTAATTTTAGGTCTTAACTAGGATCCTGATTTTTGTTCTTGATAATCAGTAGTTTCACTAACAGTTCTACTAACTAGATCTTGTGAGTTTTGTGGTTTTTCTGTTTCATCATGTCTTCTGTGAAAAGCAAGAAATCCAGGAGTTTGCACGATTTTTCTATAGAAGAATATGATTCTTTGGAAGTTTAGAATGGAGAACCATCTTAAAGCAATTCATGACGAGAATGGAGGAGGTTCTTGAGGAAGGACCTATTAGGTTTTTTCATGGTGGCACAAGTGATGGTACTACAACAATGAAACAAGAGTAAGGCAGAAAAGAAAAGCTCGAGAACACACTAGTGATGAAAGGAAGATTCATAATTTAGATCAAGTTGCAAGAACTGAAATTATTGAAACATTGAGCAAGGATTGGATTGAAAAGGTTAAAATAAGCAAGAGCATCGAGGAAATGTGGGAAACTCTTTGCTGGAATCATGAAGGATCGGATCGGAGTTAAAGAAAACAAGTTGCGATGCATTCTACACGCTTTTGACATTTTCAAGATGAAAGAAGGAGATTTTGTTGATCAGCTGGATGTTAGATTGACTAATCTTCTAAACAAGGCCGATTTGGGAAAAACATATACAGAGAAAGAAATCAACAATAAAGTGTTGAGATCATTGAGCAAAAGATGGAGAGAGAAAGCTAACATTCTGAAAGCCACTCAAAATCTATCTTCTATTTCTCACCACACTTTGTTTTCTCATCTCAAGGCTTTAGAGTATGACATCCAAATCGAAAATGAGGAAGATGAAGCGAGAATCTTCAACATACGGAAAGATCATAGCATTTGTTCATCAAGATGAATGCGAAAAGATCTCTAAAGCATCGATTTGTCCATTAAAGAGGAAATAGCTCTTTTGTTAAAAAGATTTGAAAGATTGAGAATGAAATATAAAAGAAATAAGAGAGACAGATCAGTCGAAGGAACTATAGATCGAGACAGAGAAGAAAAGAATTCAGAAAATGATAAGAAAAAGGATTAGACAAGGAATCATAAGTCACCTATCGAGACGAGGAGATAGTAGTCCTAAGACAGACGAGAGGAGATATTTGCTATACATGCAACAAGCCTGGTCACTACAACTATGATTGTCCTCAACTCACTCCCAGAGAGAGAGAAGAAAAGAGGAAGAAGAGAGATAGAAGGTATCTGATCGAGAGAGCTCTTTTAGCTGAAAAAAAAAAGAAGTTCATGAGACAACTTCATCCTCATCCTCATCCTCATCTGATTTTGGGTCGAGATGATGACATCCGTCTAATGGCTAAAGAGGTACATTACTATTCATCATCGGATAATGGCGTGATACCTTATACGAAACTAATCCCGATCTTATTGATAAACTTTTGAAAGATTTGGAGAGCGCTCTGCTGCTTACAAGCAGATAGAGAAGAAAATCTTATTTTAAAGAATCAAATTTCTCGATCTAACTAAGGTCAATCAAACTAAGGAAAGTGAGAAACCAGTTTGTACATTCAAGGGGGAATGTCGGTGAGATGATCACCGGTACCTTGTCGATAACACGGATAAGTTAGAAACAGAATTGAGTTCTTTAAAAATAAAATTTTCAAATATCTATTCTGAGAATGAGAATTATAAAAGGACTAACAGAGAATTAAATCTCAAGTTAGGACTTACGAATAATTCTCAAACCACAATAGATAAAATCTTCAATATGTCACAAAAGTCTAGTGATAAAAGCTGGGTTAGGCTTTGATAGGAGTAAGAGGAATAATCCAATAAAACTTAGAGTCTTTGTCAAAGCAACTAAACCTAAGGTAGAAACTAGATTCAGTCCTTGGAAACCTAAGGAATTAATTACCTCATCGATAATTACGAAAAGAAGAAAGCAGACAAGGAAAGAAATTCCAAAGGTTAAACCCAAGACTAAATCAAAGTTTTATCCTAGGTATAATAGCTTTGATGGAAGAAGCAAATCATATCCATTCTTACCAAGATTCAAGACAATTTCAAAAGATCAATTAAATAAGATTGATCTTGAAAGTCTTATCTTAGTAGATAGATATGGATGTAAGCTTCAATCTATGGTTTTAAGGAACATTGATATCTTTATCTGGATTCCTAAAAATCAACTTAACATGAAAGGACCCAAAGTACAAAGGGTACCTAAGCAATAAATTTGTGATTGCAGGAAGATAAGAAGATAGTTGATAGAGGAGACATTCTTGAGGTCATCCGGTACATTGATAGTGGCCGTTCCAAGCACATGACCTATGAAAGACGACTTCTCTCTAACTATCAAACCATTGATGGACCAAGAGTGATGTTTGGAGATAACAACTATGGACTTACTAAAGGTGTAGGAACACTAATGATTGGAGATGTTCAAGTTCAAGAAGTTTACTACGTGGAGGGATTGAAGCACAACCTACTATCTGTTTCACAATTTTGTGATAAAGGGTTTTGTGTTAAATTTACTCATAATGCATGCTATGTATTAGATGGTTTAAATGAAAATATTCTATTGGTTGGAGTTAGACAAGGTAACATTTATGTTGCTAATTTCAAAAGTTGTCCTAAAGATACTTGTCTTGTTGCTAAGAGTTCGAGATGACTTAAGTTGGCTATGGCACAGTACGACTTGGTCACTTAAACTTCAAAACTCTTAACAAAATAGCAAGGAAATCTTTAGTTAAAGGACTCACGATAATGTATTTTCAAAGAACCATGTATGTGTTTCTTGTCAAAAAGGAAAAGCAGGACCAAAGCTTCTTTTAAAACAATAAGTAGTCCTTCTTGAGAAAGGATTACGGAACTTCTTCATATGAATCTGTTTGGGCGGTAACTCCTCTCGGCTTTAGTGGAAGAAAATATACCTTAGTAATTGTTGATGATTTTTCAAGATTTACTTGGGTTATTTTCTTGTACAAAAAGAATGAGACTATGACCAAGATTCCGAATTCCTTAAAAGATTCAAAATGAAAAGGGATTAAATATTGTTAAAATTAGAAGTGATAAAGGTCTTGAATTCCTAAATAAATTGATCTCTAACTACTGCATTGAGAATGGCATAGCTCGAAAGCGTCTGCGGCAAGGACTCCACAACAAAATGGAGTTGTTGAGAGAAGAAAGCGAGAACCTTAAAAGAGGCAGCTAGAACAATGTTATCTGAATTCAACACTCCACACGAGTTTTGGGCGAGAGAATTATCTGACTGCTATGTTCAAAATAGAAGTCTGATTGTTAAGGATAAGTGTAAAACTCCTTATGAAATTTGGAAGGAAAGATCTCCCAAAATTTTATATTTTCATATATTTGGTTGTAAATGTTTCATACACAACAATGGAAAATCTCAATTAAAAACCTTTGATGCCAATATAGCGAGACGGGATATTCTTGGGATACTCATCTATATCAAAGGCATATAGAGTTTTTAATAAGACAACCTTGTGTGTAGAAGAAACACCCCATGTGGTATTTGATGAATCTTCTCTTGAGTTTGACAAGGCAGGGGACATCATAAAGACATCGAGATGATCTGGATCGAGATGACTATCAAAGGATCAACCATAAAATTCTACAATCAAGAATCGTATTCGGATGAAGAGGAAGAATCGAGACAAAGGAAAGGAACACGAAAGAACTTCCTCAACGGTGATCTACCAACCGATCGGACGACCAACGACACATCGGTGATCGGGTAGAGTCATCAGAAGGTAACATAGAATCATCTGAAATAAATAGTTCGGACAAGACACCATCCTTTGTGAGAGATAAAGGTAAGAAAGTAATGTCATATCACCCACTGAAAGCGGATAATCGAGATTTAGACTGCTGGTGTCCAGACGAGGACCCAACTAAATCAAGATTGTATGTTCGATTGCTATGTGTTATTACTTGAACCTAAATCAATTCGAAGCTCTAACCGATTCCAACTGGATTAATGCCATGCAAGAAGAACTAAATCGAGTTTCAAAGACAAGATGTGTGGGAACTTGTTGAAAGGCCTCATCATCAAAAGGATGAAAACAATATTATGGTTAGAAACAAGGCCGGACTAGTTGCTCAAGGTTATTCACAATCAGAGGGTATTGATTATGATGAAACCTTTGCACCGGTAGCTCATCCTGGAAGCCATAAGATTGTTTTTAGCCTATCTTTGCTTTTAAAAGATTCATAGCTTTTCAAATGGATGTTAAGTCGGCATTTCTTAATGGAATCTTAGTCAAGAAGTTTATGTAGAGCAACCTCCTGATTTTGTCAAAGGAGACAAAGTCTATAAACTAAGAAAAGCTCTATATGGACTTAAACAAGCACCAAGAGCTTGGTATGACACCTTGTCTGATTATTTAATTCAAAATGGTTTTGTTAAAGGTAGAATTGATAGAACTCTCTTTAGAAAAGAGTTTGGTTGTGATCTTTTGTTAGTTCAAATTTATGTTGATGATATAATTTTTGGATCAACTAACATATCCTTGTGTGAAGAATTTAGTTCTCTTATGAAAAGCATATTTGAAATGTCCATGATGGGAGAAATGACTTATTTTCTTGGACTTCAAGTCAAAGCAGGACAAAGAAGGGAATATTCATCAACCAAGCCAAATATACAAAGATCTTATTGAAAAATATGGAATAGGTACCGGTAGAAGCTAAGATACCTATGATGACAAATTTTTCAATGGATCCAGACGAGAAGGAGAAGACAGCGATCAAACTGAATATCGAGATCTTATTGGTTCTTTATTATATTTAAGCGCTAGTAGACACGATATTTCATTTGCGGTTGGAGTCTCGTGCTCGATTTCAAGCTAAACCTAAGAAAAGCCATCTTGAAGCGGCAAAGAAAATCCTCAAGTATTTGAAAGGAACAATAAATGTTGGATTGTGGTATCCGGTGATGACAACTTTGAGTTGTCTGGATACTCGATTCGGATTTTGGTGGGTGTAAGATAGATAGAAAATCTACATCCGGTACTTGCCAATTCCTTGGTAGTAAGTGATTTCATGGTTGTCTAAGAAACAAACCTCTGTAGCTACTTCCACAATGAAGTGAGTATATGGCGGTGGAAGTTGTTGTTCCTGATCTGGATAAGTCAACAGCTAAGGGACTATAATATTATCACCAAAGATGTACCTATCTTTTGTGATAGTAATAGTGTCATAGCTATTACTTAGAACCCGATTCTTCATACAAGATGCAAGCATGTAGATATCGAGACACCACTTCATCCGAGACCATGTAGAAAAAGGAGATATCGAGACTTGAGAAGATCTTGGTGATTTTCAAAGAGCGAGACATCTTGACAAAACCATTGGCGGAGATAAGGTTTAAAGAACTATCTGTAGAACTATTATTATTAGATGCTTCTTTAGTAAATCTCTAATTCTGTATTTTTATTTCTTGTCTCTCTCAATTTAGTTTTATTATGCCTAGAAAGAATTATCGGACTAGATCCGAGTCAAAGGACAATCGGTAGGTGATATCATTGATGTCCTTCTTAGGAATCAAGAATCAAGGATTAGTCATATTGACCACTATCGACATGATAATTGCTTATCGACATTGGGTAAATCGAGACAAGGGCACAATAGTCGGCTGATTTTCTGAAAAACAAATGACTATCTCGCACCCTATCCGATCTACCTCAAGCTACTAATGGTTTTCCTTGAGTCTATGTCTTTGCGGGAATAGGTCACGAGATCATCTTGTTTCACCTCATCTGTTCTCAAATCTTTTACACAGACACCTTTGTTTTCTAAAATAAACTCCATATTCTTATCTTCATAAAAACACCTTTTGGATTGATTGGTTGGAAAACCTAACTTTTGAAAATTAAATCGAGCCTGTTTATTTAAAATTCTTTTAAGTTTGCTAAAAGTTAAAACTAAGTCTGTTTTTAATAAAATCGAGACAGTTACTTTATCGAGATGACTTTACAAACTCATCTGCTTTGAAAACCCTTATACGAAGTAAGGTAGTCCTAAGGCTAACGACAGTATACTTACTTCTCTGCATAAAGTAACCTACATCTGTCAAATCAACGATCTATAAAGTAACCTTTTATGCATTTCAAAGATTAGTGTATTACACGCGCTGAATCCCAATCGTTTATCCGAGTTTCAACCGTTGATTCAGCATAGTAATTCATTTCAAATAAACGGCTTAGATTAAGATTAGTTTTCAAAGCGGTTTATCTCTCCAAACTTTCCCTCCTATAAATACACTTCTTCTTCCCTTAATCATTTTACACTCTCGAGAAAACCCGCAAAACTTCTAAACATTTTTCCAAATTTTCAATGGCATCCTCTTCCAAAACCACCAAAACCTACAAACCTACATATATTTCAACCAATATTTCTCATTTCAAAATGAATGAGGAATTTTCAAAAACCGATTAAAAGCGAGAAATGTACGTGGACTTTGAAACAACCCAAGATCCAGAATCTGCGAGAGATTCTACGTCTTCTTGAAGCATCAAGGCTCGGGGATTTCTCTCAATGAAATCTCCCAAAACAGACGGTGATCTATTGGGAGCGAATTTTTGGCAAGGATGGATGATACCCGAGGATGGGTTTGACACATCGATGAACGGAACGACGCCCGAGCTATACCGGGAGAACATCTCCAGATCTTCGATACATCAATGGAAGGAGTTAATCCATTGGCGTACAAGGAGGATGAGTGGGAAGAATCTTTCGATATGATGGCGAGGGTTACTTACAGGGGAACTCGCGAGGATTTGAAGAAAAACCTGTTGAGAAGGAGGTTCGGTGTTGATGACGGTGGTGACAAAAGCGGTATTGGGTGAGCAAAGCTCACATGATGGGTTAACCAAACCCAGTTGTGTGTAATGCGAGCCATTGTCGATGGTGTGCAAGTTAATTGGGTAGACTTGCCGATCCACAAGGCGAGGGAGGAGAAGAAGCGACTCACCTTCAAGTCGTCTGTGAAAGTGGATACCTACCTCGGCAGTCGGCTGTTCAACAAAATCACTGTACTAATCGAAGGAGGTGAACAAGGAGGGCCGACCGAGAGTGGGTACTAAAAAGTACTCCAAGCGAAGGGAATCGACAAAGGATGACAAGGCTTGGAGGAAATCCAGACTTCGGATGATGAGTCCGATGCGGCCAGGTCCAGAGGCTTAAGGCAAGAAATGCAGAAGCTCGAGAGACCAAGAAATTTGAACCACCGAGGTGCCTCCACCGAGATCGAAACAGAGGGACATGAGGTGGCAGCAGCTCGAGGTCGCCCCTCAAGAAGAATCTGTTGAAACAAATTGGCTGCAGCCCCAAGAACGCTTCGAGAGGAGAAAGAAAAGGAGGCCGGTGAAAGCCGCGGAGAAGAAGAAAGGGGAAAGCTCGCTCACGCTTCCGCCAAAGCTCTTTCACATGAAGAGGAGGAAGAGGAAGCTGAAATCCTCTCGGTGAGGAGGCCAAGATGAGCACCTCAAAGCTCACAGAAGGCTCCACCAAATTTGGAGGCTCGGGCAATGAGATTGAGTTGTCAACCTTGCTACCAGAGGAGGTCCCCGTTCTTCAAATAGCAGCCGAGGTTGGTCACCGGAGGTCACAATCTCCCCAACCAAGGAAGCTACTCTCTCCCAATCCCAGACAAGTATAAGTCTTTCCCCATCTCCTCAATTATCTCCCGCACTGCAATGAAGAAATGCCCAGCCGGCATTTCGAGCCTCGAACTTCGACTCACCAAATCCCACCACCCAAATTGGCAATGAAGGGGTATCCTGTGCTAGTACCCCGAGCCTCTCCAATAGCCTACCTCCCCAACACCCAAACACAAACCTTACCCACGTAACCCGAACATACCTCACCTCCACCACCAACACCAACGAACCATCACCCCTACCCTCATCCGAACAAATTACTCTCCCAACAGTCAAGCCTCCCCGTCCCAATCATTTCCTACTCTTCCCTCCCAATCATACAAACACAGTCTATCCCTCTCCCACCCACTCAACAAGAGCCTACACCTTCTTCGCCTCGATTCCTCGTCCGAGGATGATGACAGTGACCTAAGCCCCACCTCCGCCATCTCCTCCATCCTAAGTCTTGTAGAGAAAAAGATCAATGCAACCTTTAGAAGGAAGATGGAAAAGAAGACAAAGAGGATGGTTAAAGTCAGAATAGACACAATGCTAGCCAAAGATGAGAGAAGTAGAGGTAAACCTATCTCGATAAAATCATAATCTGTTACTAACTCGTGGCCGGGCCGACAAAGTAAAAGCAATGGAGGAAGAGTCAAGGCACTAAAGGAGGAGGTGAAAGGGTACAATCAAATGGTAGTAAATGAAATGACTGTGGATCACGACTTCAGAGTCAAGTGCAATGATTTGGATGCAAGACTCGACAAACTTGGTTGTTGAAGTTAAAAAGGGGAAAAATGATCGATCGAAAAGAGACAAGCCCTCACAGTGGTCGAAGAAACCAGGAAAGAAGTAGGCATTAAGGCCAACGCACTGATCCGAGGCAGCCAGGAAGAACCTCGAATTAAATCGATGAATCGGCCGCACTCACCCGAGGGTAAGTCAACTTGAAGAGGCTGTGAAGGAGGATGAAGAGAAGAGGAGGTTAGAGGAGGAGGAAAGGACGAGAGAAACTCTTGGCTCGGCAAAGAGTCCGAATTTGGAGGAGCCAAGGGGAAGGGAAAAGAAGTAGCGGTCGGTGAGCCGAGATTTGGCCGACATTTATACCAAGGCTGCCGCTACCAAAGGGAAAGGAAAAAGGGAAGCTGATTATTCCAATCTCTCGGAGGAATGGATCAAGAGAATCAAGAGAGAGATGGAGTATTTTGGCAAGAAAGAGAAGAAGAGGCGAAAAAGAAGAAAGACTCCAATGTCTTCGGAGTGTCTTTGCTGCGGAAATGGATGATCGAGATCAAGGCGGGAAATTCGGACCATTTCATAACACGTCTGCTCCTCCTAAGTCAAGCCATGGAAAGTATGCTGCTAAGTATAAAGACAAGAACCTGGAAGGCATGTGGATATACTTGGTATATACTCAAAGGCCCAGGAGCATCTCAACAAGATCCAGATTTGGCTTGGCACGAATGGATTGAGAAGATGAGACGCAGACTTCTATGCTCGGCCACCGGAAGAAGCTGATGTAGAATTCAACCTCAATCTGATCTCTCCAACCTTCGAGTATGCCATTCCCGCGAAGAAGCTCGATGGTACCCTGGACCTAGACCGGGTTCGGGGATTCTAAAGAAAGCAGAGGCTGAATCTGGACTTACGCAAGAAGAGGATCCAAGCGGCTTAGGAGGCGTGTATTCAATCGGGCCGATGATCCTGCATTTAAGACCAATGGGGAGTCCGATAGAAATAGGATCTTACTTTCTCTTATTTCTCTTTTCTATTAGTCTCCATCTCAGTAATCTTTGTAAATCCAATGTGAATATACTTTGCTTGATTCGTTTTACTGTCTTATTTTCTTAAAGTCATCCTCATTGTTTTAAGAAAATCTTAAAAATTTTTTTAAGTATAAATCATCCGAGAATTTTATTTCTCGAGACTTGAAAAAAAAATTTTCATAAAATTTTTTTCTAAGTCTTAAGACTCAATTATTTTTTCTTAAGTGCTTTAATGTGAATGAATCTGTTGTAATGTGAAGAATGTGCTCGATATACCTATCTAATAATCTTGATTAACTCTAAACTAACTTCACCGTGAGTGTGTCTCTTTCTTGTAGGTTTTAACTTCATCAAAAAGGGGGAAATTGTTAGATCAAGATTGTTTTGATGAGTTAAAAGATTAATTCGGATGAAGCAGATGACAATGTAAAACAAATGGGAGACCGAGTTCTAATGCTAAGCTAATCGTACTAGGTCAAGAATAGTTCAAGTCACCAAGACTAGGAATCACAAGTCATCCGGAGACAAGCTCGAATCCACTCGTCTGCAGGAGACAAGTATGAAGAGCTCGGACGAGGTCAAGACAAGCCGAGTAGAATAAGAAAGGCAAGTCTTAACCAAGTCACCTGCAGATGAGTAGATTAAAATCACTGAGGAGCAAGCGGTTTTCAAGATTAAGTTTGTTAAAGTAGCTTCTAGTTTGTTAGAACTAACTAACAAACTAACTGTCTTTTCGCACTTATAAATAGGACTAGGTACTTCATTACGAATATAGAGAATACACGTAACACAATTTTTTCAGCAAGTTACTTTTCACAAAGTTCTCAAAAGCACAAAATAGTTTTTCACGATTTCTTCATAGAATTTTCTAAGTGTTTGTAGCACACTTTCTCATACATCTTCAAAAACACTTCTATTATCTTAGAGTTAGATTTCTGAGTGTTGATTAGGAGTTTGAAGATTTGAAGATTCTTGTGAGTTGTAAGTTGTACATTGTAAAGAAAGTAAGTAAGTAAGCTAGTGGAGACCCTTCTTCAAAGTTTGGAGAAGGAGAGTGGATGTAGGATTGTTCTAATCCGAACCACTATAAAATCTGGTGTTCTTTATCGCTTTCATTTATCTTTCTCGTTCAATTTACAATTTATTATTCAAAATCTAATTTCGTAATCCTAGCTAAAATCTAAATATCGGTGTTGCTTTTGATCTTGTTAAAAGTTGAGTTTAAAATTGTTTTCCTACTGTGATTAATCGATACTTTGAATTGATTTTGGAAAGATTCGAAAAATCTACAAAATCTATTCAAACCCCCTTTCTAGATTTTGTTCTAGAAGGCTAACTCAAGGTTTTAATCAACTCAACATTCCGAGACCAACACTTCATCAAACTATCGATTCGACCTCCAAACCTCGTACATAGACTCGCTAACTCCTCCCTCCAATTATTAAACTCTTGCGAAGACTCTACCGTGTCAATAATATCAGCTGGTTGAGTTTCACCGTCTTCGAGAGGTAGTTCGTTGTCCACTAGTTGCTCCAACGGATCAACCGACATCTCGAGATCGGATGAAGTAGTGGAGTAGAAAGCAAGCCATGATAAGTCTAAATTGAGTCTTCATGGGAAAGTATGTGGGACTGTTAAGGATGGCAAACCATTTTTTTAGAACACCGAATGCACGCTCAATAACATTACGTGCTCTCGTGTGCCTCATGTTGAAGTATTCGTGGGCATTGGAGGGACGATCAATTGTTGGACCCCATTCGTTCAAATGGTACCTGCATCCTCGGCACGGAGTAAGAAAACCCTCACAATTTGCATATCCGTTGTCCACAGAGATAATAGTTTCCTAGACATTTAAAAACACAGGGGTCACAACATATGAAAATGCAACGAGAAATTAGCTAATCATACCTTTTGGGACCTTCAGACCATTGGGTCGAGAAACCAAATCTTGTAGGACACGGGAATCAACAGTGAACCTTCCCATCCGGGAAGAAGGTATACAAATCTCATTTCAGTGTCACAGACTCCAAGGACATTTATCGAAATACGGCCTTTTCAAGTTCTATATCTTCCTTTATCCCGAGGACCAACAGTGACATCGATATATGTACCATCTAAACCTCCTAGACACCTTATGCATATGCCAAAAATGCATTACTTGGCAAACTTATTTGTATTCTACTAAAAAAGAAAGAATATAACTTATTTTTACCTTGAACCATTTCCATCTTGGGTTCGTTGAATCATCGGGGACACAGGTAGGGTTAACAAGGAATAGATAGTGTAATTTTAAAATCGCTTTCAAGACCAGGTTTGTGTAATGGGAAACTGTTTGACTGACTTACGGTAGTTAAAGCCAACAATCCTCTATTTCTTGTGATGAGACAACACCGATAAGAACATTGCAACTTGTTCTTTCACACACAAATACCTCTGGTTACTCAAGCCTCCTAATTCCCGTAGTATAAAACATAGTCGGGCAAAAGTATTTCGATTCATTCGTAGGTTTGCCACACACTCGGAATCACCAAGCATATACAATCTATTTAAAGTCGACACTTGTGAGGGTATTTTACTTATCATAGTATAATAATAGCGGTTGCCTACATTTGGTCTAATTGTATTCGTTTAAGAATAAGATGTGATATAATCATGCAGAAGATTATCTTTCTCCCACGCTTCGTTCTATCAATATATACGTAATCAATTTGGTGACGGCTAGGGACAATATATTTTAATCTGCATACGGTATCAAACAACAAAAATAAGCATGACGGCCCCATCAAACAACAAGTCAAACAAATCAAAGGGACAACATACCATACCAAAGTGGCAAATTCGCACAACCAGCTTCATTCACAATCAAACAAGAACCAAGACAAGTTGTTGGACACAATTTGGATTCATCAATTTATTATAGAAACAATAAACCAGCTAAGCTACAACAATAAACCAGTTAAGCCCGTTGTAATATAGATAAGCAAACATCCTCAAATTACGGGTTCGATAAGACTAACATCCACGAGTGGTCGAAAATCCAAAACATCATTCATGAAATGTGAAATACACATATTCGCAATTGATAACCCATTTGAAAATCACCAAAATAATAAACTAAAAAATTAAAATTTAAAAACGAGAGAAATTGATGACCATTCGGACAAAATAAGATCGAATGAACCGAATCCGCCTTAGAGCTTTTCTAAATTTGCCGTAAAAGGGAGATTATTCAATAACCCATGCTCTGAAATGCAAAATTCATTATTCGTAAAAATGTACCTAAGCAACGATTCATTGGGTTTTGGAGAAAATCTCACTCTCTTCAACCCAAAGTCCAAGTTCGACGCCGAGTTTTCGGATGGGTCACCACCGCCGGCGAATACGAAGGAACGATGAATCGTGTTAATATGGAAGGAAAATTACCAATTGTGAGCTTGCATTTAAACATGAGAAATGGGTAATTCAAACCGATTTCAAAATAAAAAAAAACCCTATAAATAGCGAATAGTTGGAATTGAAATTCAAAATAGAAGGGCAAATGGGTAATCGTAATTTTCTTGTCGAAGCCGAGAAATTTTTAGGAGGGGCGGGGGGCTGATTCCTTTGGTGAAGAGGAACAGTAAAATAGACGTAATATCACTCGGGTTATATCGGGTATGCCCCAAAAGGCAATAGATCCGTAATATATTATCTAGGCTACCAATCAATACAATTTAATTTGTAATACCCATAATAGGGTCTTTTAATGCCTACAAATCAGAGCCTTGATATAAAAGATAAAGTTGATGTGATTGTATTGGGATATGTAAAATAGGTGTATAGATGTATAATAGGGTTGGATGGATATTTGGATGGAACCAATCTAAAATAGAATGGGATGGGGGATGTGTCATCCATATCCGGATGGCCCCATCCCTAACCAAACATAACCTAAGTTTCTAAGAAGACAACACTTAACCCATTTAATCTCAAGATGACACATCAACAAAATCAACGCCCTATTAATATATAAAAAATAAATATAATTGGATAACATGTTAATTGATACTATCACAATAAAATTTATAATGTACTTTAGATTAGTGTTAAATATAATAGGTATTCAAAATATTTAAATATAATTTGGCTTAGTTGGTGAACATATTATAAGTTCTACTCATAAGGTTTAAGGTTCAAATCTATATACTTGCAATCTTTTTTTCTTTTTCTTTTTGTATTAATTAGATTTCATATTATAAGCCCACGTGAGATATACAAATGGTTTTCAAATGAGAAGTCTCAAAGCAAACTCATATTTTAAAGAGAGTGAACTAATTTAATAAAATTAAATTAATGTGTACTTAAACTCTTCTAAAATTGACACATATATAAATCAAATTAATGTATGATTGACACATTATCAAAAGTAACTCACTATTATGTGTAGACACATTATCGAAAATGGGGTAAAGAAACCCTAGGTGAAAATATCTCATTTCTTCTTGATTCAAATGGGAGGCACGACTCCAGCGTGTGTATTATACCTCTATTTTTTGTGAAATACGCATTCTTCTCCAAGTAAATTACACGGTTTGCTCCAAAGATTTGTGAGTGTCGACGTCAAATCGTTAGGTTGTAGGTATGGGTCGTTCATTTTTTCCTTCCATCGAATTAAAATTTTCTTCTATTTGTTGATTTTTTTTTATTTCTTTCGTATTCGACGAAAAACTCCGATATTGTAGATGGATATTCACTCTCCCAGTTTAAAGATTCACGTTGCTTCTTATCGGGTAGTATATACCTCAATCGCAAAAATATTTGTGCTTTCATTACCGCTTTTTGATTTCTTTTTTAATTTTTGTGTATTATACACGCTTCATCCATTGGTTTTTTTTTTTTTTTGGTGTTTTTCTATGGTTTTAAGATGAGAAAATAAATACTGGATATGAATTCTTTTATTTTTCAGATTAATTAATATGTGTGAAAAAATTGTATACTTGGTTATATCTGTACACATAGTTGCAATGTTGAAGCACATTCGTCTTGAGTGTATCCTGGATGCATCTAGACCCATTGGCCTAGTCATTTCTTTATTCTACTTTTGTTTAGACAATATTTTATTCATTGATTTGATTTAAGTGGTTAATTCCATTTTTTTGAACCTTCTTTTATAATTGAATTGAGGTGATTACGAACAATTTTTTTTTGAAGTTGTAGTCTTGTTTTTTCTCGGACACTATAAGATTTTGTTTGGGACAAGTGTTAATTCTAATTCGACTTAGTGTGTGTTTATGTGATGAATACAATAGAATATGATTTAAGTGGTTATTGTATGTATGATGAATATAATAGAATATTTTATTTTTGTGGTTACATTGACTAAGTTTGGATTTCATTGACTAAGTGTGGATTATGTCTTTCTAACTATGTACATGATGATTAATACAGATACTCTTATTTATATATATATTTGGATGGAAATATTATTCATAGGAGTTGAATCTATCTTTTTTTTTTTTTTTTCGGATCGCATAAGATGAATTCAATGATGGAGGAGAATAAGATTTTATACCTTTTCCTTGAAGAAATCATACATCAATTCATTGTTGTATTTTCATTTGTAATTGACTACATTCATAAGGAAGAATAGAGAAAACGTTTACGTGTGTCTAGATATAGCATGATCGAACGTATTCCATACCAAGTTTTGGAAATGGAAAGACTGTAGGACGTTTTAACTCTAATCTTTGAGAATCTTAGAATGGACCGAACACATTCGACGAGGCTTTGTTTATTACTAAGGGATATGGGTGTACTAACCGAGGGGTAAGTATGTGTCAATTGAGGAGCAAGTTGCAATGTTTCTGTCGGTATTAGCCCACCACAAAAAATAGGGTTGTCAAATATAAGGTTTGCAAATCGGGTCAAACAGTTTCACACTATGTCTATTTTGTACTTTGCGTTGTATTGCAACTATACTCAATTATGTTGGTTGAGCCTATCCCCGTTCGAGAAGATAGTACTAATCCACATTGGAAATGGTTTAAGGTACATCTACAAGAAATTAAGATCACTCGTGATTATTTATTCATTTTTTCTGTTCATTTTTCACGGATTTGTGATGTTCGTTGTTAATTATAGGGGTATTTGGGAGCATTAGATGGTACTTATATCAACGTATATGTGCCGAGAGGCGATAGGGGGCGTTACCGCACTCGAGAAGGTTAAATATCTACGAATGTGTTGGCTGTTTGTGACCGTGAAATGAGGTTCTCGTACGTTACGCCCGGATGGGAAGGCTCGACTTCGGATGCCTGGATTTTGAGAGATGTTGTTGGGAGAACAAATGGGTTAAAAGTACCTATTGGTAATACTATCACTCATTTATTCTTGGCATCATTAGTTTTACACACCGAGCATAATTAATGAAGTTATTTGTTACATATCTTATTTTAATTTCTACGAGGACAATATTACTTGTGTGACAATGGCTATGCGAATAGCACTGGTTTCCTTGCCCATATAGAGGAGTCCAATATCATCCGAATGAATGAGGACCAAATGCTCGAGAGACCCGCCACATGGCAGAGCACTACAACATGCGACACATATGTGCCGGGAATGTGATTGAACGTGCATTTGAAGTTCTAAAAATGCGATGGGGAATCCTTCGAGTGCATCTTATTACCATATACTGAACTTAGATCCGGTTGATAATGACATGTTTTCTCCTTCACAATTTCATTCGGAATGAATTGGTTGTTGATCTAATAGATTCCCGTTTAGATGATCAAGAACGTGGGGTGCTATATACGACAATCCCCGAATTTATCTCATCCGTAGAAGTCACTCTGGCATGGACTATGCACCGGGAGGTTCTTGCACGGCCATGTGGGCCGAATATACCAATGGCTCGTAGTAATTTTATGTAATTAAGTACTTCTTTCTTGTGTTGTGACTTGTGAGCATAGAATTTGAAACTGATGGTAGTCTTTTGATTTGATTTGAGACAATAGTTTTGGAAAACAAGAGCTTGTTTCCATTGTATTCTATTTTATTTGATAAGAAAATTCTATTATCGTTTGTCATCTTCTTCTAATGTGATTTAGTGAATATTAATTGCATTCATACATTATTGTTCTCCATAGTATATACATTATTGTCTTTTGTGTAAGAGTTGTCTGCTACTTGATATTCAATGCGATTACGAAGTATGGAGGCAACAAAGTAATCGAGGACGAGGATCGAACAAGAAGGTGGCTGGTAGTTCTCGGAGAGTTTGGACGAATAACGAGGAACACATGTTGATTGGAGCACTAAAGGATCTCGTGAACAGTGGCTGGAAAAGTGACAACGGTTTCCACGCAGGTTACTTAAGCTCAAAGATGCTATAAGAAAGGTTTATCCGAGCACCGATTTAGTTATAAATCTGAACATCATATCAAAACTTACCTCATGAAAGAAGACATATGGTTCGATAGTGTCTGCACAAAGAAACACCACCGACATCGGATATAACACAACTACCAACACTCTTGAGGTGATAAATGAGCAATGGGAGCAAGTCGTGTAGGTATACATTTCTTCACATAGTGAATTTTGCAAATTTTAAGTTTACTCTTTTTTCTTTTTGGTTGTGTAACAGAAAGACCCGTCCATGAAAGGAATGAGAATGAAGGAGTGTTCACTATTTCCTTATCGACTAGAAATATTTGGAAAGGATCGTGCAATGGGGAAGTGGCCGAGGGCGTGAGCGACGCTGCCCAAACTATGCGAGCTAAGTACAATTATAATGTCACAGAGGGTGTAGCCGAGAATGAATGGTCACAACCAAACTTTGTCAATCGGGATGATGACAACAATCCAATGTCCAAACAACTTTGTGTACGTTGATGATACCGAAAACAATAGTGCTCACAATAAAGAACAATTTCAGCCGTTAGCTACTACGTCAAGGAAGAGAAAGAATAGGGGAGAATCGAGTGAACCCTCAATGTGCCATACTCAATGAATATTACCGGATGACCGGTGAACGCACGAACACCATTGCTAGTCAAGTCGGTTACAATCAAGACTAGGGACATATGAGAACTCAAATATTCGACCTATTAAACAACGTTTTGTGTTTAACAATGGAAGACAAGCTTGATGCAACCGAGCTAATTGGTGCACGTAATGATTGTCTAGAGATTTTCATGAGTTTTAATGAGGAGGCAAGAGTCGCATATTCTATTTGTTTGCTTCGGCGTGAAAGGAAGTGATGGGGAGTGCATCATGATCAATCGTTTAACGATTACTTTTGCTATGAAAAATTTAGGTCTAGAACATATGCTTAATTTTGGAACCTGTTCATCTTTTTATTTATGTAATTTGAAACTAAGTCATGACTCGCCTTATTTTGTTGGTTGCACATCTACGGTGTACACCCATTTATGGATTATGTTGTCGCTAATGACATTTTATAGTAACTCTATTTATGGTTACTTTGGTTCATTTAATTTTATTTTTATATGTAGTTGTTGTTCATCATGATAAAAAAAGTTCTGTAATTTTGTGGAAATGATTATATTGTGCGCAACAAAATTATGTGAATCCTGAGTTCCCAGCTTCTCTCTTTTGCTTTTAGGATCACCTCGGTTGGTTGGTTGTCTTCTCCAAAAGGCAATAGGTGGCATAAAGTGCGGTCATTGCCATATCCGGACTTGAATTGTATGAATGTAGAGATGCCAATACCATCACTACAAAAATAAGAGGAGCAATTCTTGCATCTTGTTTATTAAATTCAAGAATAATGAATAGTTATTATTAAAGTAGCACTGTCTTTCAATTTAATAGGATATGATAAAGTCAAAATATTGCAAGAAAATATATTCTCCATCCGTCGTGATTTTTATTATATAGAAAAGGGTATACAAAATTAAAAAAAAAAATTGAATAATAAGAAATGTGTTTAAAATTTAAAATATTTTGAGGGTGAAAAATTATGAATAATTTTTCATTTTAATTAAACAAAAATGTGTAAAAATAATTGCACGGATGAAATGTATTATAATTTCTAATATGTGGTGAATATTTCAATCTAATTTCATTAAATAAAAGGTCATAATAAGAGTAACACGTATCCAAGACCATAAAATAGTTGACTTAATAATTAAAGAATTTGTAGAAAAAGAAAAAAACAAATAAATAAAATAAACTAATTTGTTCAACTTTGATTTTACATATGTTTGCGTATTGATGGCTTTTACCGACATTCTTGGTTGATGATAAAAAATCTAACACCAACAGAATGCAATAGTGAATAGTTATGGGGAGTGGTAACTTTTGTTTAGGCTACTTGATTGAAACATTTGGTCGAATTATCAAAGAGTCTTGCACCTTAAAAGAGAAACAGATTTATATTTTAGAGAATGTACTACTTTTCTTTCTCAAGAACATGAAGTCGAAATATATTTCTCAAGTTACATATCGGATAAATCATTGAAAAACATATGCTAAAAACAATTTATTTTGCACATGATGACCATTGAAGGACGATAAAAACTCAGAAATGAAACAACCTTTTTTATGACAAAATAAGCTTAATATAATATAGGTAAATATGCGTCATACAATGTAGGTAAATCCAAACAAGTACAGGAGATGAAACTCAGTAACCTAAAGCGATAGATCGAAAAGATTAACTTATACAAGACGATCATCGACGAAAACTTTCTTAAAACTAGATGATCGTTACTAATATGACAATAACAATAATACCCTAAACTACTTCCCTAACGGTGACTTGGTCGGCTTCAATGGGCTCGAAGATGCACAAGAGGATGACTCTTGCTTGATTGCATTCTTCATCACAAAGAATATCCCTCACAAAGTCCCCTTGCCTTTGTTTGCGATCGGCTCGTTGTCGTTCTTGTGGCTCTTGGATTCAACACTAAGGAGTGGTAGTGTGGTAGGAACCAACAACTCATTTGAAGAGTTTCTTACGTGATGGTTTACGAACCGTAATTTCTGGAGTGTTAACCTCTTGTTCACCATCCGAGTCGGGAATGATGAGTGGTGTTGCAGCACTATTTGGTACACGTAGTGTAGCACCGTCGAGCCGATGACAATAGTTTACGTGTTCGGAGAAGTTGGAGGTTCGAACAACTTCTTGAGGCTAAATGCATTGCATCACCTTTATGATAAAAGGTTTGTGAACTCGTTCCACTTTGTGCAAAATGTAAGCAAATATATACGTGCGTATTAAGAAATAGTAGTGACAATAATAATGTTGTTAACAATGATGTAAATAACGATAGCATACCTTAAACAGTCATTCCACACATGTGGATAGGTATGGACATGGTTATAGTGTCGATCCCAACGGTTGCCATTGGTCTCGAGCACGCACTTGAAGGTCGTGTACCTCGGCTTTAGTAAATTCACGAGACCAACCGCATCATCCCATGTGAACTCCATTTCCAACATGACATTGATGAAATCCAAAGCACTTTGCATTTCCCATTGTTTTCAAAACCAACAACCAAAGCACTGTTTAACATTGTCCAGTGACAATCGAATGAACAAGTTCACATTTTCCTCATTCCAACGACCTTGGTAAAAGTAGCATTCTTGTGGATCGGATGATTCAAACTCATGGTTTGCTATTTTACAAGTGATTATACATGCGGTGAAGTACCATATATATAACAACTTTGGACATGTAAATGCTCAACCAACAATAGCGAGTGGTAAGTGTAGATTTAATGATAAATATATGTGTTTCAATTACATCCAAAGATCTCATACCAAGTTAATACGTATGTGCGGTAATGAAAAAGCAGTATACATTAAACAATATTCTCTTTGTGATATATCATTAAATGTGTATGCTGCATAGCATCTCAATTACTAGTCCTAAAAACATGATACATTGTAAAGATCAGAGACTGAATTGCAATAAATGCTCAACCAACAACCATTGATTCACAATAAAAATAGGTGTATCTAAATGTCCATTTCTGGTGTGTAGCATTTACCCCACTGCACCAACCTCTAAGCATTCAATTCAAATGTGTTCAAGTACAAAATGAATTTAAATGATCATTAACAAAAGACATGAAATGTATAAAGAAGGACAAACTAAAGGAATGAGCACAAGTCCTGAATTTCATAATGCATAGAATTTAAAAAAGCAGAGATTACGTAGTAACAATACACCAAACTCTATTACCTAAAATAACCGTATATTACCAAGTAAAATACTAAAACTTAGGAGCAACTCAATTGCATCCCAACAACCACACCCAACATAATCAAAACACATGCAAGAAAACAATTAGTACTAGAGTTGGCCATAACACTTGACTGTGTTTGGTTCGATAGAACTCTTATTACGTGCACCGATATCTGGTTGCTCGATTACAATTCGACCCGGTGAACAACCGCTAACTCGTTTATGAAGCTCTTGAAATACCGGTGTAGGTGCATGTGGTGTTTGAGAATACATAGTTGCAGGTTCTCGATCGGTGTTGAAATAGGATGCGGTAGAGCAGAGACGAAGAGGAGGTAGATTCCTTACCCGATTGAGTTGGTCGCACCATATAAAACTATTGTAGTGCCTCTCCCCCTCGAGACATTTGAAGTAGTATCTTCTTGGGTTCGATGTGAATTGACCAACGTAATATATACGCATTTTACCTTTACCATGGGCACAATCAGGAGCAAAATGTACGGTATCGTCGCCCATTTCACAGATAACCTTTAATTTTTAAAAAACCCAGTGGTTAATAATATTGTATTGCATTTTTGGTTCAACACTAGGACCTAAACCCTAAAATTGAAATCGCCCAAATAAATAATGTTAGATATCTAAATTACGCACCGATTTGAGACCCACAAGTGTAGATGTAACGACTAATTAGCGAGGAGCAGCGACAACGATAGATTTTGAGTGAGGCAGCGACTATCTGTAGATACCCCGACGAAATAGTGTGAGAAGGCAACTATTTATAGATTCTCGACAAATTAGCGAAGAATGGCGACAAGTGTAGATCCTTCAAGGGAATAACCAAAGCTTTGAGAAGGAGTCCCTCAGAAGCGAAAGGATTTTAGCAAATTGGGAATTTGGGGTTGAAATGAATATTGATATTTCAATTCTTGAAGGGTAAATAAGTAAACCAACACATATTTGATAAAAAAATAATTGGTCATACCCCCTTATCTGAAAGTGAAGAATGCATACCAAATATTTTTGTGATTATCTCAATTGCCCAAATCCGCCCGGATATATTAACTTACCGATAGCCCAAATGGCCCACCAAACAGGACCTCAATAGATAAGTCGAAGCAAGACAAGTTGAAGACATAAAAATTAAAAGACACGAATATCCTATAAGTGTTGGCGGTGATAACTAAACTCAATCGACAACAATAAGGTTTTAGGAAAAATTACATATTTGGTTGCATGAGAATTTTTCAATTACAACTTTAGTCTCATGTTCTTTTTGGTCTTTTATTTTGCAAAAGCAGTCTCGAGTCATTATTTTTTAAGACCTAAATTGCGATTTTATCTCATTCTCTTGGGGTAAAAACCATAATTTATCATTCTCTTGAGACCAAACCTATAATTTTTTGGACCATAAATATAGAAAAAAACTACGGAACCAAAAGTGTAAAAAAATGAACAATTTTACAAATCATTCATTCTCTTGGAACCAAAAATATAATTTACCCTAAAATTTTAAGACTTGGTATTTAGACTAAGCATGAACGAACATTGAGAATCAACTCATTTGAAGAATGTCTTGAAAGGACTATGTGTTGCAAAAGCATATAATAGCACCTCCAATAGCTGTCCATGGAGGTGTTTAATGGATGGATGGACAAAATATTATTGGAGAGTGATGTCCATAGATTAGAGAGAAGAGAGAAATATCCAACATGTTGGATACTATGGATGTGAGAGGATGGACCGGTGCAATAGGAGGCTGTGGCCGCCACCTCCTCCACGGGAATAGCACGTGCATTACACACGCCGAGAAGGAGATTGAAAAGGCAAAATTAATCTTGACACAACCGTATCGCCTACATTTGATCCACTTAATTCTCTCTTTTTTTTTTTTAATTATTTTATTGTTTGATATGGGTCAACAAATGGATGAAATATATATATTTTTATGAAATTTAAAATCTAACCATTTGAAACATTCAACACAAGTGTAATATATATATATTTTTTTAAATTTGTTTTTATTGCTACATGTTTTAAAAAAATTAAACCAACGGCTCTTTCATTTTTATACCTATAAATACACTCTTGTAGATTATATTTGCCACAACTTTTTCATTCTTATCTCTGAAAATTACATAACATCACTATCTCAATTTTATTTTCAATCACTCTTCAAACTCTAATTTTTATCCAAAATGGATAAAAATAAGAGATTCAATTTTAGTAATTTGTTTGATTCTTAAAATATAGATGAAGATGAGTCTTCTCCAAATTCTCAATTTCCTCCAAATTTGTCATATTCACAATTCAATACTCCTATACAATTTCATCCACAAATTTCTCCAAATTTTCCTTTTGGAAACCAATATTCCCAAAATTTAAATTTTGGGAATATGACAAACTATCCCAATTTTTCATCCAATATGGTGAATAATCCAAATATTGCTAAGCAGAGCTCAATTTTACGAAAATATTTAGCAAAATGCAACCAATCAATTTGTGAAGCAACCACAAATGTTTGGATTTTCTACTCCACATCAACAAGCAAGTCGTTCAAGTCGTCGAGGAAAGAACCGGTCACCCCGACTTCCTTCCCGTAAACTCAACTTTGTGATCGTGAGCCACCAAGAACGAAAAATGGATTATTTGGTCAATTGAAGAGGCGGAACGTCTAGCAAGTGCTTTCATCAACATTTCTTAAGACCCAAAAGTCGGTAATGATCGAAGGAGTCGACTTTTTGGAATCGGGTTGCTTGGTATTACAACAAACATAAATCGACTTATCTTGTTGAATGTATGCCCTGTAACTTGAGATCGCATTGGTATTACATGAGGCCACTTGTATATAAATTCAATGCGTGTCACATTGTTGTAAGTAAAACGTATAGAATTGGGTATAGAAATGGCATTGCAAAAGTACCAAAAAGAGAATGGAGTCGCATTTAATCATCAACACGTGTGGAAAATCATCAAAGATTGGCCGACATTCCAACAACAATCCAATGATTCGTATTTTGGCATGAAGAAGGCAAGGACCTCGGAATCGAGAATCGAGCAACACATCTTCCACCCAAGACTTATGTGTTGATTTTGACTTAAATGATGAAACAAGTCCGATTGGACAAAAGGCCGCAAAAAGAAAGGCGAAGGTAAAAGCTACACTTTCCAATGATGATGGTCAAGACTGCAACAATGATTTAAGACAAGAGTACAACGACATCTTAAAAGGTTTGGCTGATTTTCATGTATCAAAAGGACCGAAGTTGAAATAAAAAATGTCCAACTTGAAGCGAAGAGGAAGAGAATGCGGATGAAGCAATACCAGGTTCTCCAAAAAGACACAAGCAACATGACACTTGAACAACGTTTCTACCATGACCAAATGTGTGAAGAAATTAAGATTAAATGGAAATCATCCTCTTAAGTTAATTTCATGTAGTAATTACTTATGTAATTTTTAATTATTGTTATGAACTTTTAAATTATTGTATTAGTTAATGAATGTTGTAATATATTTAATATTAATGTAATTAGTCGTTCTAGTTAAAATTGTATTGTTATTTCTTTATATACATAAATATAAGTTAAATACCCACCTAATTGCCCACATAATAGCCCACATAAATGTCCACTTAAATGCATCGTTTGCACAGTGAGCATTTAGGTCATTTAAGTGGACAATTTAACTTATATCTATGCATCGGTTGACATAGATGTGGGCATTTAGGTGGGTAATGATATACCCATTGCAAACTAGCCGTTACAAAAAGCTTATAAATACGAGTAGTGGATGAAATTTTTATTTCATATCCAAGCATTTAATCTTCAAATACACGAACATAACTTGCATATACATAAATGTGTAATATTCAAGCACTTCCACCTTAACCGGTGATTAAGAATACAAAACCAATGATCCAAAGTTAGATATGATGTCATTGATTCTTCCGAAACTCAAGCAAGAATGGAGGAATATGAGCGAAGGTGTTTATCTCAAAGAATCATTCAAAGAAGAAGGTATATCCAAAGGGAGCGTGAAGATGGACACGAGAGACTTGTGAATGATTATTTTGCTTTGAGGTCCCGATTTATCCCGACCACATATTCCGATGACGATTTCGAATGTGAAGGGACTTATTCCTTCGTATAGTGAGTGCACTTGAGAATCACTCACCATTTTTCCAACAAAGGATTGATGTCGCTCATCGAAAAGGATTGTCACCACTTAAAAATGTCACGATGACTATTCGCCAATTGGCATATGCGATTCGAATGATCATCTTAATGAATACCTATGAATGGAAAAACAAGCTATGATCGATTGTCTTTTCAATTTCTATCAAAATGTGGTTGAAATATGGGGCAATCATTATCTAAGAAGGTCAAATGATGCTGACATCCAACGACTTCTTCATATGCACAAGGTGAGACATGGATTCCTAGGAATGTTGGGAAGTCTAGATTGTATACTGCGGGAATGGAAAAATTGTCCAATTGCTTGAAAAGGTCAATTCACAAGAGGACATAGGTCTCCTACAATCGTGCTAGAAGCAGTCGTGTCTCAAGATTTATGGATATGACATACTTGTTTTGTGTAACAGGACCACGCAATGATATCAATGTATTGTTGAATCCCCTTATTCAACAATGTGCTGCAAGAAAATGCACCTTAAGTTAATTTCACGGTGAACGACACACAATATAAGCGAGTACTATCGGTCGATGGAATCTATCCAACATGGGCTACTTTCGTGAAGTCTATTCCTTGTCAGGACGATCCGAAAAGAAAATAATTTAAAGAAAGGCAAGAGACTGCAAGAAAAATGTCGAACGAGCTTTTGGAGTGCTCCGAGCTCGATGGGCAATTGTTAGAGGACCAGCTCATCAATGGTATAGGAAAAAAAAATTAAAATATATTATGTTAACATGTATTATTTTACACAACATGATTGTTAAAGATGATGGAGATATGGTTGCAAATTTTCCCAATGATGAAGGTGATGAGCACGCACAACCCGTCCATAATCCAAATGGAAAATTTCGAGATTTTCTCAGGAGAAATTCACAGTACGTAATGTGATGATATGCATCACCAACTTTTTGGGTGATTTAGTTGACATATTTGGACATGTTGCAACAATAATTAAAAAAATATAATTTTTATTTTAATGTTGTACTCTTTAATTTTTAATGTATTCTTGTATTTGCCTTTATTTCAATATTTTATAATTTTAATAAGTTTATTTCGTGTATTGTTATAATTTTAATATTGCATTTTTAGTTATCAAAAAAGTGAAATTTACATATAAAAATTTATTATATTTAATTTTTTTCGTTAATAACTTTATAAATAATTATGTTATTTAATTTAGTATTATTTAATAAATTAAATATTATTAAAAATAATTTAGTTATTTATTAAAATATAAAAAATGAATTAAATTTAGATGATTTGATGGTTGGATGGATGAACATTGTGAATGTATGTTTAATAATATTTGATGGTTGAATGAATGAAGCTGTTGGGACGGATGTGGAAGAGAGAAGATGGTTGGATTTGGAGATGCCCTAAGACAAATAGAATAACGATCCAAGTCGGATATACGGTGTAGACTTCAAATGCTTAAAGATAAGACATTATAATAGCATCTTCAATGGTTCATTCATTAAACGACTTTAGTCCTCGATGTCATTTCAACCTCATCATTTAATCAAACATCCAATTTTATTAAAAACACCTTCTCAATAGTTCATCCATCCATAACTACTACTCCCTCCATCACATTTTTGATTGCTCAAAATCCGAAAAATTGACGTCTTATTTTTGTTTCTCATGCCCAAAATAGTAAAATAGCAACACTACCCTTTTAAATTAAACTCTCACAAACATCTCTTATTTATACCTCATTGTCACTCAATTATCTTTTTAATAAAATTGATTTTAAAATAACTCATTAAAATAAAGTTGAAAATACTCATTTACCCTTCACTTAATTTATACCATTTGCTTTAAGAAGTTTGGCAAGTATTGAAAATTTATTTCACAAGCTCTTTTGAGACCAAAAATTGAAGGAATTCTTTTACTCATCTTAATTGTTTCATTAAATAATATTCACGTTATTATTACTAATATTCAAATGTACATGTTTTAGACACGTCATTTCAATCTTAATTCTTTAGATGGATATTAAGAATGACTAGCGAAAAAATATTTTTGTATATATACGTTAAAATTAAATAACATGACATATGAAATATTTAACAGGACTGCGCGCTAATAAGATCAATTGAAAATTTATATCAATTTAATTTATTTCGACAGAGCTTTTAAAATTTAATTTGATACTTAAGAATTCTACAAAA
The DNA here is from genome assembly GCA_030762865.1 of Paraleonurus japonicus. NCBI lineage: Eukaryota > Viridiplantae > Streptophyta > Magnoliopsida > Lamiales > Lamiaceae > Paraleonurus > Paraleonurus japonicus. The sequence goes on along the minus strand of CM061061.1, from coordinate 18,188,692 downwards.
CAAAAAATAATAAGAACACATGCATGTCGAAATAAAAATTAATAATTTAAAAATGCCTTAATTAATTGGATAACAGGGTTAACCAATTAAACTATTTCCCGTCTCATACTCGTTGTGATATTTGCCAAAAAGATTGTTTCTTACTCGTTGCATTATTTTCTTAAATGATAATAAAGTAACTTTTTCACTTTAATCTATCCCCTTCAAATTTATAATATTACATCATATACCACTACTTTTTCCAAACTAACACAATTTAATACTTCCTCCGTCCCATACTCATTGTGTCATTTACGGTTTGACACAAATTTTAATGTAAGAGTTGTTTAATAATATAAGTTGTTTTTATGGAGGTAGGATAGTCTTTTCAACTTTATTAAACAACTATCTTATTGAAATTGAAAAGAATATCCTACCCCCATAAAAAAAAAAATTATATTATTAAACAATTTTTACATTAAAATTTGTGTTGAACAATAAATATTACAATGAGTATGAGATGAAGAGACTACAATATACTCATTTTAGATAAGAATCAATCCACCAACATTAGGTGATAGAGTATGAGCAGCGCACGTGAAGCCATCAAATATATCATAGCATGACTAATATAAATGGTGCATGGGTTATGATATCATGAGTCTAATGGTCCCTAATTTATAATCCAATATATATGTTTATAATTACTGACAAAATTTGTGTGAGACCGTTTAATTGATCTCATTTCGTAATATGGATATTTTTAACCCTTATTCTAGTTATTTGAGTTTATTTCAATTCAATTATAATTTAACTCACACTTTTGTTTAATCCCAATACACTGTCACTTTCATAAAAATATTGTCACATTAAATTTGTATACATTTAGAATATAACTATATCAATTTTATTGTATTATTATATTAAGTTAGTTGATGATGTCATTTACTTGAGTGTAGCACTATAGCACAATTATAATCGTATTGAAAAATTATGGAACACCTAAAAATTTAAACTTTATATATATTAAAAGTGATTATTTTTAAGTTAACATTGTCACTTTTCACTTATACATTATTATTTTTTGTATATAAATGTATCATGGGTCGAAAGAGATCCATTGAGACGATATCACACAATTATTATACTACGTGACTAATAGGACATGGGAAAAAATATATGAAATTAAGCGGTGGTCCTATTTATAGAAATATTTTATCTTATTCCTTAGTTTTATATGAATAATCCACGGCTATGTGACATCATACGTCTTTATCAATTTTATTCAAATGCGTTGTCTTCAAGCCATTACGTATATATATCTCTAGGCAAAGTCTTGTATAAATAAATTTAAATTTTATCGTAAAAAAATTAATTTAAAGAGTATTAATTATTTATATTATTTTTTCTATTTAATATTAAAAATATTATTTATTCAGAAGGGCGATCTCATATCTAATGTATTACTTTCACTGTCCAACAAATTTATTCTCATTTTTTTGGGCACGTGTTTTAATTAATATTAGTAGTTTATGTATAAAGTAGAAATATGTAGTAGATATATAGTGTTTAGAGGTTGATGATAAAGTTGAGATAGAGTCATTTATAAAATGAGAATAAATTTATTGACTAGGAATATTTCTTTAAATAATTTTAATTTTCTTTATCTATTTCCCTCAAACACCTTAATATATATATATATATATATATATATATATATATATATATATATATATATATATATAGTCTTTACGAAGTGATATAGCTTAAGTGGTTAGAATTCTACTACCTATAGTCTAAAGGTCATGGGTTCGAGTCACTATTTGTCTAATATTATTATCACATTATTTGTAATAATTTCAATAATTTATATTATTAAATAATTTTTACATTAAAATGTGTATCGACGATAAATATTACATATATTAAGTTCGGTCGTAGGGAGTATAAAATATGTTAGGAAGAAAGTGTAATTAGTTTTGATGAGTTAAAATGTAAAATAGGATGACTAAATTTGAGTATCTTGTATAGGCAATTTGAAGTAAGTATTAGTATGTAAATAGAGTTATGTACAAATGATAGATAAGGATAGTTGAAGAAATCGAGATAAGGACTAGATATCGAGACGAGGAACGAGATACCGAGATGAGGACAAGAAATCGAGATAAAGATAAGAAGTCGAGACAAGGACAAAGCATGAAGAAGATAGATGAGGTCTAGAACGATAAACAATAATCAAGACACGAAGCGAAGACGAAGACAGAATGAGTCGAGAAGAAGACGATGAAGTGTTAGAAAATCTTACACAAGTATCAAGAAGCGATTATAACTAATCAAGAAGAAGTTACAAGTTTGATTACACCGTTATAACTAACTAGAACAGAATTCACAAGGAAGTTACAACTACCAATGAAGATCTCTATAAATAGGGATTGAAATCGAGAATAGAATCACTTTTTGAATTTTTGCAACTACACGGCTATTCACGCACATTCTATACGCATTGATTTCAAATATTGTAAACACACACAAACGTTCTATACGTTTCCGGTTTTAGTGTTTGTAGAACACTTTTCATATAACATCTTCAAGCCATTGATATTCGTAAATTAGGAAGAAATTGTTGTAAAGTGAAGATTCACGATTGTAAGTAAGTAAATACGAAGGAAGGAAGATAGTAAGTGAAGACCCTTCTTCAAGTTGAAGGAGGAGATTGGACGTAGGATCGTTTGATCCGAACCACTATAAACTACTCGTGTTCTTTACAATTTTTATTTACTTATTTGTTCATATCGATTTTTGTTCTTAATCAAAGTTTAGTTTCATAATTCAAGTTAGATCAATATCGGTGTGCTTTTGATCCATATAAAGTTGAGTTTAAAATTTAATTCCATTTGTGTGACTTTGGTGTTTTGAATAAGTTTTGAAAGATTTGTAATCTGAAAAATCTATTCAACCCCCCCTTCTAGATTTTTCCTAGAAGGTTGATTAAAGTTTTTCTTTAGCATACTCAACTAAGTGGGACCAACAAGTGGTATCCGAGCAAGTGTTAATTTTAGGTCTTAACCGAGATTCTCAAATTATTTCTTGATTATCTTAGTCTTCCTAGTTTCACTAACTATGCTACTAACAAGATCATGTAAGTTTTTGGTTTTCTATCTCAACATGTCATCTGTTAAGAGCAAGAAAACAAGGAGTCTACCGGATTTCTCGATCGAAGAATATGACTACCTGAAATTTAGAATGGAGAACCATCTCAAAGCGATTCATGATAGAATGGAAGAGGTTCTTGAAGAAGGACCTATCAAATTTTATCATAGAGGCACTAGTAGTGGTCTTGAGTCATTTGAAACAAGAGTTAGGCAAGAGAAAAAGAGCTCGTAATCGACAAGTGATGAAAGAAAGATCCATAACTGGATCGAGGTTGCTAGAACAGAGATCATTGAAACATTGAGTAAAGACTGGATAGAAAAAGTGAAAAGGTGCAAGTCTCCAAGGAAATGTGGGAAACTCTTCTTTGGAATTTGTGAAGGATCGTAACAGTCAAAGAAAACAAACTACAATCAAGATTACATATTTTTACACTTTCAAGATGAAAGAAGGAGAATCCATTGATCAACTAGATGTTAGACCGACTAATCTTCTAAATAAAGCGGTGATTTGGGTAAAATTTATTCGAGAGAAAGAAATCAACAATAAGGTGTTGAGGTCGTTAAGCAAAAAGATGGAGAGAGAAAGCTAACATTCTTAAAGCTACTCGAGAATTTGTCTTCAATTTCACACCACACTTTATTTTCTCATCTCAAGGCATTAGAGTATGACATCCAAATCGAAGACGAAGAAGATGAAGCGTAATCTTCAACATCCGGAAAAAGCTGTAGCATTTCTTCATCAAGAAGAATCCGAGAAAATCTCCAAGGCATCTCGATTTATCTATTAAGGAGGAAATGGCTCTTTTGTTAAAACGATATGAAAGGCTTAGAATGAAGTACAAAAGGAATAAGAGGGATAAATCAAGTCGAAGGAATTATAGATCGGATAAAGAAGAAAAGAGTTCGATAATGAAAGGAAAAAGGATCGATAAGAAAGCACAAGTCACCAATTAGAAGAGGGGATAGTAGTCCTAAGACAGACAGAGGAGATATTTGTTATACATGTAACAAACCTGGTCACTATAGTTATGATTGTCCTCAACTCACTCCAAGAGAGAGAGAAGAAAAGAGGAAAAAGCGAGACGGAAGGTATCTTTGATCAAAGAGCTCTTCTAGGCGAGAAAGAAGAAGTTCATGAAGCATCGTCATCTTCATCTTCATCTGATTTTGGGTCGACGATGACATTTGTTTAATGGCAAAAGAGGTACATTACTATTCATCTTCGTATAATGACTATAATACCCTATCTCGATACTAATCCTAGTCTTATAGATAAACTTTTGAAAGACTTGGAGACCGCTCTATCTCGCATATAAACATATAGAGACTGAAAATTTTAATTTAAAGAATCAAATTACTAATCTAACTAAAGTCAATTAAACGAAGGATAGTGAGGAACTAGACTGTATATTCAAGGGGGAATGTTAGACTAAGACTACAACTAGCACCTTGTCCGATAAGACAGATAAGTTAGAAAAGGAATTGAATTCTTTAAAAACAAAATTTTCAAACATCTATTCCGAGAATGAGAGTTACAAAAGAACTAACAGAGAATTAAATCTCAAGTTAGGACTTTTGAATAACACTCGGACCACAATAGATAAGATCTTCAATACTTCACAAAAGTCTAATGACAAGACTGGACTAGGTTTTGATAGAACTAAGAAAAATGATCCAATAAAACCTAGAGTTTTTGTTAAAGCAACTAAACCAAAGATAGAAACTAGATTTAGTCCTGAAACCTAAGGAATTAATTACCTCATTTGATACTTCGAAAAGAAAACACGGACGAGGAAAGTTACTCCTAAGGTCAAATCTAAGACTAAGTCAAAATCCTATCCTAGGTATAATAGCTTTGATGGAAGAAGTAAAACATATCCATTTTTACCAAGATACAAGACAATTACAAAAGATCGGTTAAACAAGATTGATCTTGAAAGTCTTGTCTTAGTAGATAGATATGGATGTAAACTTCAATCTATGGTTTTAAGGAACATTGATATCTTTGTCTGGATACCTAAATGTCAACTTAACATAAAATGACCCAAAGTACAAAGGGTACCTAAGCATTAAATGTGATTGCGGGAAGATAAGAAGATAGAAGAAAGAAGAGATATTCTTGAGGTCATTTGGTACATTGACGGTGGTTGCTCCAAGCATATGACCTATGAAAGAAGTCTTCTTTCTAACTATCGAACCATAGACGGTCCAAGAGTAATGTTTGGAGATAACAATTATGGACTTACCAAAGGAGTAGGGACATTGATGATAGGTGATATTCAAGTAAATGAAGTCTACTATGTGGAAGGATTGAAGCACAACTTACTATCTGTTTCACAATTCTCGTGATAAAGGGTTAAGTGTAAAATTTACTTATAATGCATGCTATGTAATCTTGGATGGTATCAATGAAAATATATTATTAATGGAGTCGACAAGGTAACATTTATGTTGCTAATTTTAAAAGTTGTCCTAAAGATACTTGTCTTGTTGCCAAGAGTTCGGATGATTTAAGTGGCTATGGCACAAACGTCTTGGCCACTTAAACTTCAAAACTCTTAACAAAATAGCAAGGAAATCTTTAGTCAAAGGACTCCTGATAAAATATTTTCAAAGAACCATGTGTGTGATTCTTGTCAAAAAGGAAAAGCAGACTAAAGCTTCTTTTAAAACAATAAGTAGTCCTTCTTGAGAAAGAATTCTGGAACTTCTTCACATGGATCTTTTTGGTCCGGTAACACCTCTCGGCTTTAGTGGAAGAAAATATACTTCGGTAATTATTGATGATTTTTCAAGATTTACCTGGGTTATTTTCTTATACAAAAAGAATGAGACTATGATTAAGATTCCAGAATTTCTTAAGAAAGTTCAAAATGAAAAAGGACTAACTATTGTTAAGATTAGAAGTGATAAAGGTACTAAATTCCTTAATAAGCTTATTACTAACTACCGCATTGAGAATGACATAGCTCATGAAACATCTGCTGCACGGACGCCACAACAAAATGGAGTAGTTGAAAGGAGAAACGAGAACCTTGAAAGAGGCGGCTAGAACAATGTTATCCGAGTACAACACTCCACACGAGGTTTTAGGCGAAGGCTGTTAATACAACCTGTTTTGTTCAAAATAGAAGTTTGGTTGTTAAAGATAAATGCAAAACTCCTATGAAATATGGAAGGGAGACCTCCCAAAATTTCATACTTTCATATATTTGGTTGTAAATATTTCATCCACAACAATGGTAAATCTCAATTAAAAACTTTTGATGCCATGATAGCGAGATGGAATATTCTTAGGATATTCATCTGTATCAAAAGCATATAGAGTTTTTAATAAGACAACCTTGTGTGTAGAAGAAACTCTACATGTTGTATTTGATGAATCTTCTTTTGAGTATAGTAAGACAGATGACATCACAAAGATATCGAGATGATCCGAATCGATGACTATTAAAAGATCAACCATAAAGTTCTACAATCAAGATTCAGATTCGGATGAAGAGGAAGAATCGCATTCAAACAAAGAAAAGGAACCTCGCAAGTTCTTCCACACCGGTGATCAGACGACTAATACCACGGATGATCATGTAGAATCATCGAAGGTAACATAGAATCATCTCAAATAAATAATTCACAAAACTTCATCCGTTGTAAAAGACAAAGGTAAGAAAGTAATGTCATATCATCCACCTAAACAAATAATTGGAGATTTAGATTCTGGAGTCCGCATAAGGACCCAACTAAATCAAGATTGCATGTTCATTGTTATGTGTCATTACTTGAACCTAAATCTATTACGTAAGCTCTAACTCGATTCCAATCGGATTAATGCCATGCAAGAAGAACTAAATCGAGTTTCAAAGACAAGATGTGTGGGAGCTTGTTGAAAGGCCTCATCATAAAAAAGTCATTGGAACTAAATGGGTCTTTAAAAACAAAAGGGATGAAAACAATATTGTGGTTAAAAATAAAGCCGATTAGTTGCGCAAGGTTATTCACAATCGTAGGGGATTGATTATGATGAAACCTTTGCACCAATAGCTCGTCTGGAAGATGTTAAGTCAAGATTTTTAATGGAATCTTAGCCGAGGAAGTTTATGTAGAGCAACCTCCTGGTTTTGTCAAAGGAGACAAGGTTTATAGATTGAGGAAAGCTCCATATGGACTTAAACAAGCACCTAGAGCATGGTATGATACTTTGTCCGAGTATTTAATTCAAAATGGTTTTGTTAAAGGTAGAATTGATAGAACTCTTTTTAGAAAAGAATTTGGTTGTGATCTTCTATTAGTTCGATTTATGTTGATGATATTATTTTTGGATCAACTAACATATCTTTGTGTGAAGAATTTAGTCATCTTATGAAAAGCAGATTTGAAATGTCCATGATGGGAGAGATGACCTACTTTCTTGGACTTCAAGTCAAACAGACAAAGAAGGGAATATTCATTAATCAAGCCAAATATACAAAAGATCTCATTGAAAAATTTGGAATAGGTACCCGGTAGAAGCTAAGATGCCTATGATGACAAACTTTTCAATGGATCCAGATGAGAAGGGAGAAGACACGAGATCAAACCGAATATCGAGGTCTAATTGGTTCATTATTATATTTAATCGCTAGTAGACCTCGATATTTCATTTGCGATTGAGTCTGCACACGATTTCAAGCTAATCCTAAGAAAAGCCATCTTGAAGCAAAGAAAGAAAATTCTTAAATACTTGAAAGGTACAATAAATGTTGGATTGTGGTATCCAAATGATGACAACTTTGAGTTGTCTAGATACTCGACTCGAGACTTTGGTGGGTGTAAGATAGATAGAAAATCTACATCCGGGTACTTGTCAATTTCTTAGTAGTAAGTTGATTTCATAGTTGTCTAAGAAACAAACCTCTGTAGCTACTTCCACAACCGAAGCCGAGTATATGGCGGTGAAAGTTGTTGTTCACACTGATCTGGATAAGTCAACAATTAAGGGACTATAATATTATCATCAAAGATGTACCAATCTTTTGTGATAGTAATAGTGTCATATCTATTACCCGAACTCAAGTCCTACATACTAGATGCAAGCATGTTGATATTAGACATCACTTCATCCGAGACCATGTTGAGAAAGGTGACATCGACTAGAGAAGATTCTCGACTGATTTTCAAAGAGCCGATATCTTGACAAAATCTCTCGCGGAGACAAGGTTTAAAGAACTATCTGTAGAATTAGGATTATTAGATGCTTCTTTAGTTAATCTATAATCTTATCCTATTGTTTTTCATTCTCTCTCTCTCTCAATCTTAGTTTATTATGTCTAATAAAAAAGTATCGCATTTAGTAAAAGGTCATATGGAAAATCACAGAGTGATATCATTGATCTCCATTAAAGGAATCAAGAATCAAGGATTAATCCATTGATCTTAGACCAACTTGATACTTACTTGTCGACATGAAGTAATTCAAACAAATACATACTAGTCGTCTGCTTTACAAAGACAGGATGAGTATATGTACCTTGCGAATTACTCACAAAAGTTACTAATGATTTGCCTAAGTGTTTTTATTTCGTAAAGAATAAGGTTTGACAAACATATCTCAACATAAGACAAGGTCTACTTATCCAAGTGATTATGAAACGACTATGATGCAATCAATCCAGACGAGGTGAAAATTATCAGAAGTATTTTCTAAACTTTTTAATTATTGATTAAATTATGCATGTTAAGTTCATATAATTAATATATGAATTTAATATCATAATTCTTTTATTATTTCTTCAAAAATGAAGTTACTCAGTTTAATAAAAATATTTTGTTTTACAAAAATAAAGGGATAAGGGTTCAAACTTTGTTTTTATTAAATTATAAGTATTTTTCATTTTATCTCTCCAATTAACTGAAAAGTATTTTCTTAAATAAGTAACTCTGTCAGGGAGAGAAGTTACTACGGACCCAAAATTTTATCAAATATAGCTTTGAATTACACCGAGTAAGCTTCACGCGCTAGAAATGGAGGCGGTTTCGAAATATGAACCGTCTAAATATCACGCGCGACATATTAAATATTATTCTCTGCATTTTTCAAAATAAATGTCATAATTGCATTAATGGCGATTCAAAAGCCTACATTTACACTTTTTCAGTGCAATTATTAGTTTTATAATTGTTTATTATTATATCTTTCCATATAAATAGGAGTTTGTGTGCATAATTTCATTTACGCACACATAAAAACTTTCATAATTTTCTCAAACTTTTCCTTTCCCTCCTAAAACCTTCTATATTCCTAAAATGGCGGAATCAAAGAAATCGAACATCAAGTACGAGTATGAACTTACCTCAATCGTAGATAGAACAAAATCCAAGATGTTCGTAGAATGGGTTATCTCAACCGATCCCGAGACCAGAGAGATATTGAGTTTGCTTGAGTCAGAGGATTAAAACAATATTGCACGAAGAAACCGTCGAGGAATCTAACTCTGGATGATCTTTCTCGAGTTTTTAACCAGTGCAAAGGCTATGACACTCGGTTTGGAATCTCAAATTTGAACCAAAGGAAAGACTAAGAAGGTGGTATTATCGATTGAAGATTTTGGAGAAATCTTTGGATTAAGCACCGTCGGAGAAAACCCTTTCACGTACAAGGCATCGGAATATTTGGAAAGTTTCCGACTAATGGCGAGAAGAACTTACCGAGAATATGACGGTAAATTTAAAAAGGCCAATGTTGAAGCGAAAGTACAGTGCTAATGCCGATTTTGACTAAATGTATTTTGGGAGAGCAAAGAAAGCCACGATGGCTTAACGAAGCCCAGGATTTGTTGTTTAAGGGCGATAATTGATGGGGCCGAGATAAATTGGGCAAGGATGGTGTATTCGAGGCCGATGGAGGAGAGAAAGAGATTTGTAAAAACCCGGTTTCATCGGAGTGATGAGGTGGTCCTTGACCATGATCACAAGTATGATGGCGTAATCACCATCATACTTGAACATAAGCCGGGTCGACAACCTAGACTGGAAGGAAGGGGTGAAAAAGTATACGAAGCAGAAGGGCTTTTGGTCAAAGATGAGAAGATCTTTAAACCATCGACTCGGAGGGAGACGGATGCTCCAGCTCCACCTCCAAAGACAAAGGAAGAAGGCTTCAAAAGCCAAGTTAAAGGAGGTCAAGACAGCGTTGGAGGACGAATCCTCATCTCCGAGATGGAGGAAGCCGAAGATGAGGAGACAGAGACAGCCTTCTCGAGGGGGAAGTGTCTCACCCGAGGCCGCAGTAAAGCTCAGACAAGGAGAAAGGGTCGAAGTCTCATCCGGAGACGACCAAGATAAGGAGCAAGCCCAATCTTCATCTTCCTCATCCGAGGATGAAGTACCCCAACCCCAACCTCGGCAATGAAGAGGCAGGTAAGACCGCCGCCTCCGAGCCTCTAAAACGGTCCACTCCCATAAGTCCAATTCAAACCCAACCTACATATGATCCAATTTCTTTCCTACCTTCTACATCATCTCGAACCAAACCTATTTCTTAATCTCTCTAACCCATCTCGGTGTAATGGGTCCAACCGAAACCTCCCTAATGATTCTTGGAAAGAAATTCCTTCTCAAAAAGGAATCGGCTCTTGCAGATGAGCCCGAGCTTCTTAAAGAACTGATTGATGTATATTTTCTAAGAAGACTCGATTAGGCTCATTCGAGGAGACAACTATTTTAATAGCGAAGCGGAGGAAACAATCTATCCATCTAGGAAAAGGAAGTCCTCAAAAAGGCCAAACTCAAACCCTTCCAAGAAATCCCGACCGAGAATACTTTTGTCGACTACATTCTCGCAAAGAGTGTATCTAGGAGATGAGGCACCGGAGGAGGTGGAGAAATCGAGAGGAGGTGAAGGAAAAGGAGCAAGAAAAAGTGGAAATGACCGAGAAAGGAGATGAGATGGAGGAGCCGAAGGAATAACCGGTGGAGTGCCGATGAGCTACCGAGATGGATACGGTGAGGAGGCACAAACAATGTATGACAGAGCGAGTGACAAATGAGGTAGAACAGATTTGTCATCATCTTCCATGCATTGGGCGGACTCTCCTCCACCTGCAATTGAAGCCGAGGTTCCTATCGAGGAGATAGATTTAACCCTATCTTCTCCATCTCAAGAAATTGCAGGACCCTCTGCATCTCGTGTTCCGTATCCGAATTCAACGCGCTAAAGGAAGAAGTGTTCAATACGAAGCAAGCTAGTCTCGAATGCTCTGCGTCTGGTCCACTCGATTATCACTTCTTCATTCAAGGAGAATGTCGAGGTCAGCAGTTCATGAGAAGACTAAGATCGACCTCTACTTCTTGAAAATCGACATGAGGAAAACATGGTCAAGGTAAAACAGATTGCTGAGGAAGAAAAAGCTCAAGGAGAATGGGTCCGACAATATGTCTTGAATGCTTACTCCAAAATCGAGACTCGATTGAGGAGCAAGTTAAAGAGTCATGGTTGGCAAAGGAAGGATCTTTTTCACAAGTCCTTAAGATGAGTTTAGCAATGGAAAAGGACAGACAGACAAAAATCCTCAAAGAGTATCTGGAAGGAGAGTTTAGACATGCTGAAGTCGCGCAAAAGAAAAGATATGATCAATTGGATCAAAAGACCGGATTGGTAAGACAAGAACTCTTAGGACAGATCGAGCAAGTAGCCACTATCTGCAACACCCGATTTGTTGATGTCAAAAAGGGGAAGATAGTGAGCTCAAGAAAAGAGTGGAGTTGTAAGAGGATCAACTGCTGGCTTTAAATCTCATATTAGAGGAGTTGTCCGAAGAGTTGTTAAAAGCGAGAGGAAGAAAGAAAGAAGACAGCAGATGAGAAGTCTCAAAGAGTGTTGAGGAGAGGCGAAATGAAGGTCGAAGATGACTGAATCCACCAAGTGCGAACTCGAGCCTGAATCTCGGAAGGAATTGCCACTTACCGCCGATCCCGTCCCCGCTCTATCAATGAAATCTCCCTCATCCTCATTCAAAGCATGGGAAAGCTAAGGTTTCAAGTCAACCTTAAAAGACCCAGTTTGAGATAGAAGAGGAAGAGAGAATTCTAAAGAGGAGGAGGGAAGAAAAGAGAAATACAAGAGAAGGGATGCGAAAAGAAGGAGGGAGCAGGAGAAGGCGGTGGTAAAACTTATGACGGGAAGACGAGGATGTGGGTTCGAGAGGTCGAAAAACAAAGACGGAGAAGAGGTTTTTCGCCCATTTCATCGAGCAGACGCTGTGCCCAAGGAAATCCTTCCCATGGATCAACAAGCCAAGTGGAGAGCTTATGAAGGGGAATGGATTTTTACGTTTCATGTTTGCAAGAAAATTACTTGGGGCACATATGAGAACATAGCATTCCATGAATGGCTAGAGGCGAAGGATCCCAACTTCTATCAATACTTAATCGACCTCGGAGATACGGAGTTCAATGTGGACATAGTCGCACCTCCTTATTCAACAATGTATGCTCCACTCACACAAGATGGTCATCCTGGATAGGGAAAAGGTGAAGCAGATCTTGATCCAAGCCGAGACGATGGCCGATCTAGTCAAGGAGGAGACATTGAGTCCGAAGAAGCGTGTTTTCGATGGATGACTATTCCGTAAGAAGACAGTCGTACGATTAAGTCTATCTCATACTACTCATCCGATTATCTATCTTAATGAGTGTGGAAGAATGCATAAGTTTTTTTGAATATATGTGAATACCTGTTGAACTACTCTCATAAACTTGGTTGTATAACTAACTTGATTTACTTTCAAAACGACTAACTAATTCTTGGTATAAGTAATCGGCTTATAAATTCATAACACTAAATCATCGAAACATTCCGATCTTATTCTTTATGTTTACTTCGATTATCCGACTTCAATCATGATTAATCTTGTTGCTCCGATCATCGACTATAAAGTATAATAATCGATTATCCGACTAAGTGACTTAGTAGTATACTTTGTAATATTCTTATCTTCTAAGAGTACTAACACTTTTTCTTTTCTTGAGTTGTGTTTTAACATCATCAAAAAGGGAGAAATTGTTAGGAAGAAAGTCAGAATTAGTTTTGATGAGTTAAAATGTAAAATAGGATGACCAAATTTGAGTATCTTGTATAGGCAATTTGAAGTAAGTATTAGTATGTAAATAGAGTTATGTACAAATGAGATAAGGATAGTTGAAGAAATCGAGATAAGGACTAGATATCGACGAGGAACGAGATACCAGATTAGGACAAGAAATCGAGATAAGGATAAGAAGTCGACAAGGACAAAGATGAAGAAGATGATGAGGTCTAGAACGATAAACAATAATCAAGACACGTAACGAAGACGAAGACAGAATGAGTCGAGAAAGAAGACGATGAAGTGTTAGAAAATCTTACACAAGTATCAAAGAAGCGATTATAACTAATCAAGAAGAAGTTACAAGTTTCGATTACACCGTTATAACCAACTAGACGAGAATTCACAAGGAAGTTACAACTACCAATGAAGATCTCTATAAATAGGGATTGAAATCGAGAATAGAATCACTTTTTGAATTTTTGCAACTACACACTATTCACGCACATTCTATACGCACTGATTTCAAATATTGTAAACACACACAAACGTTCTATACGTTTTCGGTTTTAGTGTTTGTAGAACACTTTTCATAGAACATCTTCAAGCCATTGATATTCGTAAATTAGGAAGAAATTGTTGTAAGGTCAAGATTCACGATTGTAAGTAAGTAAATACGAAGGAAGGAAGATAGTAAGTGAAGACCCTTCTTCAAGTTGAAGGAGGAGAGTAGACGTAGGATCGCTTGATCCGAACCAATATAAACTCGTGTTCTTTCTGCGCTTTCATTTACTTATTTGTTCATATCGATTTCTGCTCTTAATCAAAGTTTAGTTTGAGAATTCAAGTTAGACTGAATATCGGTGTGCTTTTGATCCATATAAAGTTGAGTTTAAAATTTAATTCCATTTGTGTTACTTTGGTGTTTTGAATAAGTTTTGAAAGATTTGTAAAATGCGAAAAATCTATTCAACCCCCTTCTAGATTTTTCCTAGAAGGTTGATTAAAGTTTCTCTTTAGCATACTCAACTAAGTGGGACAAACAAAATATTAGTTTGAATGATATAATTAATTAGTTGTTTCATTAAAAGTATTAATTGAAAAAAACTTTTTAAAAAAATACATTTTTTTATAAAATTTGGGTTCGAATTAGGTGTAAACTTAAAGAAAAAATACATTTTTTTAAAATGTGACGGTTCAAACAACAATATTATTATCCGCATAAAAACATGCAAGGATTCCCAGAAAAAAGAAAAAAAAAGACAAATAAATCACAAACCATGCCATGCTTCCTCATTTCCAATCCATTATTATCTAACACATGGACAAGACATGATGGTATTTTTTAATTGTGCTGATATTGATTCGTTGACAAATGCATCACACTTGAATATTAATTAATAATACTATAATTTATTGGTTAGGTTTTCTTTTCCCATCACTTCAACACGACAAGGAAAATCACGCAACTTCTTCGTCATCATATTAATTCAAAAGAAAAATAAATATACATATATATATATATATATTGCTATTTTTTTAATTTTAATATATATATATATATATATATATAATTTAGACTGTACTTTAGGGGAATATATTTAAAGGACAATAATTTTTCAAAAGTAAGACAATCAGATTTCTTAATCAAATGTAGGTCTTTTTTTCCCACTGACGGACCTAAATGTGCGAGAAATGATAATTATATAGGTCTAAATTTGTAAAAATTCAAATTTTATCATCTACATTTGCAGTAAAAAAATTTAATGGCCTACTTTGCAAAAATAAATTAAAACAATTGTGTTTAAAACACAAACCTAAATTACATGCTTGACAAAATAATTTGTTCTTCTATATATATATATATCTATATAATTGTGTTTTTCTAAAATAAAAATATTTTTGGACGAAAATAGCATTTGCTTGTTCTCTAATCTAGTCACTAGTTTTGTGTTTGAACAAAATTTATTCTATTGTTCCTTTATTTCATACGCCGTCGCGCGAAATAAATACTAGAAGTTATTAATTACTTGCTCTCTTTGTCCTAAAAAAGTAAGAGATTTGAATAAAAATAAATATATATGAGTGACATGTATAAATAATAAAAAAGTACAATATATATTTAGTGGTAATTAATTGGAAAAAATAGAATAAATAACTTATGGTGATCGAAAAATAAATAAGGATGTATTAATTAATGTAACCCCACAAATAACCAGGTTAGCAGAACGGGATTGCTGCCAAAGTTTCTCAATTTAATATGCAATAAATACATGTCATCTTAACTGAAAACTATTAAACATGCATTGTCTGCAAATAATTTTTTTTTTTTTTTGTTGAAAAACTGAAATTAATTTTTTTAGCTTTGTTGGTCAAATAACCAAAAACTGATGATATGAATTAGTAATATGGAAAATATTATCCACAGCATGAATGAGTTTAAAGTTCCGATTCTAATTTATGTTAGGAAAATTGGGATGAGCACCGTAGAGAAATTAGGAAAAACGAAACCGAGTTTTTTTTTTTTTTTAATCAGGAAAAATATATCTTTATTAATAAGGGCATAAGGTACACCCCAACCGGTCAAAGATACAAAATTAGCAGTTTAGTAGTAATCTAAGATTTTGTAACCAAGAATTAAAAAAAAAAAAAAAAACTACAAGTTTTATGATTGTAAGTAGAGCACCAACTCCAGAGTCTCGGCTTTCGTTTCGTCAACCAACTTCTCAACCGAAAACCCCGCCCCCAAAAATCACTTCTTTTTTCTTTTTCAAATCAACCAAATTACACATTCCTAAACACCAATGGCAAAAGATCTTCCTTTTTTACCTCTTAAACACCCCACAAAATGTAAAAAATGACCCTAAAAAAATTATGAATCGTAGAAGAAATATCCAACTACTCAAAACTCTTGTACCACACCATATATGTACCTCTACATGTGAAAAATATATGTTCCGTAGACTCAATCTCCTCCTTGCAGAAAACCGAGATTTGTTTTATACAAAATTTTCTTAAAACAATTTATGTCTTTTATTTTTGGGATTAGTCAATTGTAGGACACTAGCTATATATTATTCACGGAGAATTAAGATGGAGAATTAAGATGTTGCTTGAAATATTATCAAAATGACAAATAAGGAAATTTGAGCAAAATAAAGCACGAAGGATAACATCAATTGCGCTCTACTTTCGCTTTCACTTGTTTGATCAAGTTTTAAATTTCAATTCGTTGATCCAAGTTGTGCATGTACACGAATCCGTGATTCGAAGATTATCATTGATTCCTTACATGAAAGTTGACCTTTAATTAACTATCATTTAAAAATCAATATTTTTAGGATAAATTGCATTTTGGTCCCAAAAGAATGAGTAGTCAGTAAAATAGTCTTTTTTACACTTTTGGTCCCATAGTTTTGTTCGACATTTTTAATTCCAAGAAAATTGCAGTTTTAGTCCCAAGAGAATAATAAATTGCAATTTTGATCCCAAGAGAATGAAATAAAATTGCAGTTTTGGTCCTAAAAAATAATGGTCGGGATTATTTTTGCAAAAAAAAAAGAAAAAAGAACGTGAGATTAAAATTATCGTTGAAAAATTCTCGTGGGACCAAAACTACAATTTTCCCATTTTTATAATGTATTTTCGATCATAATTTGTATCCCTTGTGCACACACGTAGAAGGTGGAGGAACATAATATCGTAATAATTTACAAGCTATACATGAGGCCCTCCTTATATACCCATTCTCTCAATAATATTTTACGATGACAAAAAAGGTTGTTTTTCCTTTTGTTACAACAATACATTTTGAAATTCAGTCCCTCACTCGCCCAAACTCTAAATTGGACAAATAATATATATCGAAGTTATTTTCAAGGAGCATATTTTTCATATATTTACTCACATGCAGAAACATAACACACCAATATATATATATATATATATATATATATATATATATATATGAGGGAAAAATTGTAGTTTTGGTCCCATGAAAATTTTCAATGACAATATTAATCCCACGTTCTTTTTGGTCATTTTTTTTTTTTTACAAAATTAGTCCCGACCATTATTTTTTAGGACCAAAAGCTGCAATTTTATCTCATTCTCTTGGGATCAAAATTATAATTTATCATTCTCTTGGAATAAAAACTGCAATTTTCTTAGGACTAAAAATGTTGAAAAAAACTACGTGACCAAAAGTGTCAAAAAAGAACCATTTCGCACCACTCATTTTCTTGGAACCAAAAATACAATTTACCATTTATATGAGTAACGATATGAGTCGATTATGGGTTTATTATGGAACCCAAAATTTGTATAAAACACTTGTGTACTTTTTTATTTATTTATTTATTTTAAAAAAGAGGCAAGTAGAAGTCTGAATTAATGTTGAAAATTTTATCTATAACTAGAATGTGATTTAAAGTTCCGAGTCTAATGGTACTCACATGCAAAAACATATATAATATACAGAGGCGGCGGTTTTTGTACATTTACAATACAAAACTGTGGAAGTATCAGAAACTGTAAAAACACAGCTTAAGAAATATTTGAAGCTGTAAAAATATAAAAATTAAAAGAAAAAGAAGCTAAGGGAAAAAAAAAAATTACTTCTAGGTTTATTTGGTGGTGCAAACTTCTAGGTTACAGCTCCAAATTCTTGAGTATCATATCGATTTTTCTGTTGGGTCAAATCGTACGGAAATTTGTTCCGAATTCAATTGGAATTTCATGAAATTGACTTGAGTCTGATACCGAATTATGAGTAACGCTTTTATAAAGCGGATTGAATAATAAAAATAGAATTTATCGTATGGACTCGCTGTATACAAATTTTTGCGCAGAATTATTTATAAAAACAAAAGAATGTTGAAGAAATTCTGTCAAACATTGGATGTTTGCGGGTGGTTTAATCCTTGAGATATAGATACAGGTGGTGCTGTATCTCTATTGGCAAACCATTGCACTGTTTTTCTTGCGATTGGGAGCCACGCGCTTTTCATCCTTTCCTCCGTACTATCTTTATTCCTCAACTCATGACTGATTAATCTAGGATGAAACACGATCTCCGACATGGATCTCTTCTCATTCGGATCCAGCCGGGCTTTTGACCTTGAACCGGACCCGAAATTGGGATCCGAATTAGACTCGTGATTAAGCATTTCATAATTGAGAAACACGAGGTCCGACGATGTGACGTTGCTCCAACGATTCTTAAACACCACGCAATCCGACACCGTAATCGTGTGCTTGAATCTATCGTAATCGCAATCGCGTGATTCCGCGTTTTTGGAATCGGATCGTCGATATTACCGAATCTCGACGACCCGGCCCGACTCGGCTCTCTCTCGACGTAGACCTCCAGGGTCGATTCCTCGTTCCACGAGGAGAATCTAAAACTTGTTGAGACCGGCTCTGACAGGTCGTCAGCGCTGACCCTCTGCCTGCAGAGGGGACACGTGGCATGCTTCTCAAGCCACGTGTCGATGCAGTCTATGTGAAAGCCGTGCTTGCACTTGGGCAGCAGCCTGAGGGTTTCTTCGTCTCTGAATTTCGAGAGACAGACGGAGCACTCGAGGCCTTGTTTGGAGCCTCTTAGAGATGAGAATTTGAAGAAAGGAAGGAATTCCACGACGGCCCTGTCCACGCCGAGGGGGTTTATTACCCCCTCGATCTGACGAGGCCGTCGCGGATGTGGTGGCTCGTCGCGGAGGACGACGAGCTCTGATGGTGGCAGAATTTGGCATAGAGGAGGAGGACGAAGGTGAGGGTGAACATGATGGCTAGCATGCCGATGACAACGGGTAAACTGGGCTGGAAATTGCTGACTGAATCTTGTGATGGAATGATGTTTTCAGAAGGACGTTGAGACTTGACTTGAAAGAAGAAGAAGATGAAGTGGAAGAGGAGAAATGAGGAAATCATGATTGGGAGATTAATTGAGCATAATGAGAGTAAATACATATCTTGTATATATCTACAACAATTCAAAATAATAATAATATATGTGGCCAGTTTAATTGATGTATGGTATGCAAAAATATGTTGAGTAGTTGTTTTATTTTACAATCTTCAAAGACTATGAAAAAAAAAAATGTATGTAGTATTGTCATTTTTCCCTTGGCTTCTATATGCCCCGTTCATGCTCTATCTTTTAAATTTATAAAGTAATTCCAATGCTACGACTTAGATGACTCAAAACTAAATGATACTTCCTCCATCTCATACTCATTGTGACATTTATTATTTAATACAAGTTTTAATGTAAGAATTGTTTAATAATATAAATTATTTTTATGTGGGTAAGGTGTTCTTTTTAACTTTAATAAGAGTATTATTTAATAGTATTAGATTGAGTTAGTGTGGGAAAAGTAGTGGCGTATGGTGTAATATTATAGCGTCGAGGGGATAGATAAAAGTGAAAAAGTTACTTTATTACCATTTAAGAAAATGATGCTACGAGTACGGGACATACCTTTTTGGCAAATGTCATAACAAGTATAAGATGGGGAGTATAAGTTTTAGTAAAAATATTGTTTATTATTATTAAAAAAGTGGAGAATAAATGAGTCTTTTCAATTGTATTGGAGTGAGTAATTAGGTGGAGATAATTTTATTATAGTAAATATATAATTTAGTGACATAAGGTGTAAATAAAAGATGTTTGTAAGGGTTTAATTTGAGAAAATAAAATTATTATTATTATTATTATTATTATTATTATTATTATTATTATTATTATTATTATTATTATTATAAAATTATTATTATTATTACTATTATTATTATTATTATTATTATTATTATTATTATTATTATTATTATTATTATTATTATTATTATTTGCTATTTTGAATACACAAAAACAAAATTGTAATATTTATTTTTAAATATTGAACAATATAAATTATAACATAGTGGGTATATATTTTAATAAATTTCTCACCTTAAAAAGGTGGGAGGGGCCGTCATATGCACCTAAGGGTGTGCATCGGTCGGTTCGGGCACCGAACCGAACCGAATTAACCAAAATTTGCGATATTGGTATTCGAACTCGAACCAAATACATGTAAAACCGAAATTTAACCGAATCGAAATTTTCTTGGCGTAAAACATCATAATTAATAACTAAATGTTAGAATGCTAGGTTAAAACTTAAAACTAAGGTTAATACTTTTTTATTATATTAATATTAATATATATATATTCCGATATTCACCGAATCACTATTCAGTAACTTACTAACTTCAGTTAATATATATATATATTATAATATATATATATATTATATAATATATATAATTTTTATTCGGTTATTCGGTTAATTTTCGGTTTAACCGAACCGAAGCGAAAACCGAAAATTTTAAAAATGAAAATCATATCCGAATCGAAAATTGAATAACCAAACCGAAAATCGAATAACCGAATTGAATTGTAAATTTCGGTTTGGTTCGGTCGATTAATTTGGTTTTACCGAATACTGCACACCTGCTCTAACTCTTGAGGGATGCCGCAGTTGTTGCCTAGGTCCGGATTTAAGGGGGCAAAGTGTCTCTTTGAATTTTTAGTTTTTTGTTTATTATATATGTAAAAAAATATATATATAATATTTTGATTCTTAATTTATAAGGGCTGTCACCGGCCCTTTAATCTTAATTATGCATATATTATATTATAATACAATGAGTTTTCCTCGAAATCGAATTCTTAATATGTCCATGTTATGGCCAATGTTATTAGGGGTGGGAGAAATATTGAAAATATCATATTACACTTATAAAATAAAAAATACAGAAAATATTACTCTTTTCGTCCTAATTTTGTTTGCTCAATGGGAATTGAAACAAAGATTAAAAAATATGTTGTTTATTAGTATTAAAAGATGTAAAATAAAGGATAAATGAGTATTTTCAACTTTATTGAAAGAAATTATTTTAAAGTCAACTTTATTGAAAAGGTTAATTGAGTGACATTAAGGTATAAATAAGAGACATTTGTGAGGGTTTAATTTAAAAGGGTAGTTTTTTTTTTTTTTTGTTATTTTGGGTATGGGAAAACAAAAATAAGGCGTCCATTTTTTGATTTTGAGCAATCAAAAATGGAATAGAGGTAGAAATTTTTCACTGTATTGAGATTTCGTTATGATAGGGGTAAGTACAATCAAAAGTTAATATCGAGATTTTGTTATGGTAAAGGCAAATTTGCCTCATTTTGCACTCCAACAGTGACACAAATCAATGGTAAATTAGCCACTGAATGTCATATATTGTTTACAATAAAAAAATAATAATTAAAAATTGATTTTGTATTAGTTTGTAATATTAAATGATTTAAAATTGTGTTGATGAATTGTACTCCCTCCGTCCCTCTATATGTTTCTCCTTTCTTTTGAGCTCTTTATTTAAGAAAGACTTATTTTATTAATATATTGTGGGGCCATTGAATTACTTTTGCTGAAAAGTAAAGGATAATTTGGAAACAAAAATGTGGATTACTTTTTAAAAAAGATGAATTACTTTTACAATCACTAATCACTAATCATTCGTAAATGACGGCCACGACTTTTTCAATCTATAATTGTGGGAAACTTCCCACCAAATCGGAAAAACAAAAATCGTTTCAAATTTGCGCCAAAAATAAAAGGCAGAAAATTGAAAATTGCAAATTAGAATAAATACTCGTAAAATATTTCAAATTACAAAAGCTTTCCATCAAACACCAAAATCATTCAAAATTCAATGCATAAATAAATACAGAACTATTGGCATTGAATTCACTTCTACTTGTTCTTATCTTCATACAAAAATCATAAATGGTGGGGAAGAAGCCTAATTTAACAAATGAGGAAAGGAATAACATAGTTCAATTTTTGCTTGCACATAGCGGTAATGATAAACCACGTAGGAGAATGATTTCGCAGGCAGCCACAAGTTTTGGTGTCACAAGAAGAACAGCTTAGCTCCCTCTGGGTTGCAGCAAAAAAACAAAGAAAAGAAGGATTACCAATCTTTTTAAGTTCAAAAACAGTTGTGTAAAAGCCACGAGAAAAATTCAGGTACCAATTCAAATGATTTTGTCAACTTCAATTTCTCAAAGGTCAACAATTAGAAGGTTAGCCAAAAAGTTAATGTTAGTAAGACAATAGTTGGGAGATGGGTTTCACAAGGTCCGATCGTATCTCATTCCAATGCGATTAAGCCTCACTTAACAACACCCAATAAGTTACTTAGATTGAAGTTAAGTTTTTTACGGTTTGACAGACTACATGGCGTGGTGAAGTTTAAGAGCATGCACAATATCATACACATAGAAGAGAAGTGGTTTAATCTCACAACTACGTCGGCTAAGGTATACATGGCTCCGGGGAAGAAGATCCACATAGAAAATTTCAATCAAAGAAATACATTCCAAAAGTTATGTTCATGTGTGCGGTTGGAAGACATCATTTTTCAAGTGATGCGGTGATTGGAGTGTATAGGGTAAGAGTTATTAAGACCAATCAAATGGCGCCGTTGCCGGGAGTTAGTTTTGCGCCAATAAGTGAGATTCGAGGATTGTTTGAAGTGGCTAGTTGTTGTTTTTATTTTTGTTTTTGTTGATTTTATTGGTAAGAAGTTGATACTTGGATTTGTGGCATTGTAGGTGTATACTAACAAGATCAAGTGGTGTTTCACCCTTGCCACTAAATCCGGAAATTGAGGCTACATTGAGAAGAAATCGTGTGAGAAGAAGAAGGGAAGCTATGGAAGGAGAAGAGCAAAGGCATGAGGAGAGACTAGTGGGTGATCCTCAAGAAGAGGAGGTACATGGACAAGGAGTAGGAGGAGGAGAGAATGGAGGTAATGGGAATCATTTCCATGCTCAAGTTGGTCCTTTCCCTCAAGGGATGCCACCACAAAATTACCCCTACCAAAATCCATACCCTTATCCACCTCAAGCTCATCAATATCCCTACTATCCACCTCATCCACAACAATTTCCACCATACTATCCCCATATGCCGTATAATCAAGAGCCACGATATCATGAGCCACCTCACATACCAAATGCCCAACCACAACCCGTAAATGAGCCACCACCTCAAGGAAGGCCTTTGAGAGAGTTCTTTGAACCACAACTTAGAGAGCATTATGATGGGATAGCAAGGCCGAGGATAGATGCTAATAACTTCGAGATAAGTCCCGCTTTGGTGAGAATGCTTAGGGAGAAGCAATTTGAAGGTAGAGATGAAAATGAGTGCCCACATCAACATATGGCACAATTTCTTGAGATTGCCGACACTACAAAATACCATGGGGTACCCGAAGATGCGAAGAAGTTGAGGCTCTTTGCCTTTACATTGAAAGGAAGAGCAAAAGCATGGCTTAATTCACTACCGCCCGGGACCGTACGTACATGGGAGGAGTTGTCAAAGAAATTCTTGATGAAATTTTACCCACCATCAAAGACCGTGCAAGTGAAGGAGGCTATTTCCCATTTTCGACAAAAGAATGGGGAGACGATACCGAAGGCGTGGGAGAGGTATGGCATGTTACTTATCAATTGTCCTCAACACGGTTTTCGGAAGAGCAAACCATTATGTACTTTTGCAATGGTTTGACGGATGGGGATAGGTCGCTTTTGAATGCTTGTGCTAATGGATCGATTTGGTCTAAAACCGTGGGGCAAATGAATGAAATAATGGAGAACATAGCTCAAGACTCATTTCAAGTGTCGGTTAATAGAGGAGCACATCATAGAGTGTCACAAGTTGATGAGATAGAGAGTATGAAGAGTATGATGATGACTATGATGGACCGATTGGGAGCTCTTACGACTTCACAAAGCCAAGCAAGTGTGAGTCCATCCGTTCCTCATGTTGATGTTGGGCCAAGTTCATTACCGGTGGAAGAAGTGAGTTATATGGGTAGGCCTCCATTCCAAGGAGGCTATCAAGGAGGAAACTATCAAGGGAACTATCAAGGAGGAAGGACTTACCAAATGCCTTACCAAAATAGGCCACAAGGAAGCTATCAACTTCAACCGCAAGCTCCATTTAATGGGAATACATGGAGGAGACACGAAAATTTTTCATATGCCAATCCGAGAGGCGCCGTTCAATTTCCTCCCGGATTTGATCCGGGTGCAAAGGCTCCAAACAATGAAGGAAAGGCTACCACGGAGGAGATCTTGGGGTTGATTGTGAAGAAGTTGGAAGCTAATGATTCAAGGCTTGATGATATAGGGAAGCAAATGGACACGCTGCTTTCAAGACGATCGAGCATCAAGTAGGGCAACTTGCTACTACGGTTGGGAAGCTCTCGTCTACGGTGGATGACTTGCAAAAGAAAGAATCAAAGGAGTATTGTCAAGCCATCGAGCTTAGGAGTGGTGCACGGTATGAAGGACCAAAATTGCCTTCAAGGAGTGATGGAGAGGTTAAGTATTATGAAAGTTGTGATGAAGAAAAGCAAGAGGTGATGGAGGAGGAAGAAAAGAAGAAGCCAAAGTGGTTGATGGCAAGGGAAGAGAGAGCAAAGCAAAAGATTATTGAGAAGGATGAAAAAGGGATTCCAAAGACGGTTGTTCCCGTGCCTTATCCTCAAAGGTACATGAAGAAAGCACTAGATGAGAAGTTTGCTCGGTTCCTTGAGGTTTTCAAAACCTTGTATATCAACATTCCTTTTCGGAGGCCCTTGAGCAAATGCCTCACTATGCGAAGTTTCTTAAGGATTTGCTAGCAAAAGGAGGAGGATGGAAGAGCCGGAGTTAGTTAAATTGACCAAGGAGTGTAGTGCCGTGCTTCAACAAGAGCTTCCACCAAAGTTGAAGGATCCGGGTAGCTTTACTCTTTTATGTGATCTTGGTAATGGGTTGGAGAAGCATGCCTTGTGTGACTTGGGGGCAAGTATTAACTTGATGCCATTTTCCATGTTTAAGAGGCTCAACCAAGGAAAGTTAGGAGCCACTACCGTAACTCTTCAACTTGCCGATGGGTCAACTACTATTCCAAGAGGTATTGTGGAGGATGTCTTGGTCAAGGTAGAAGACTTTGTGTTTCCGGCGGACTTTGTAGTACTTGAGATGGAGGAAGATAAAGATGTACCATTGATACTAGGGAGGCCATTTCTAGCTACCGGAAGAGCGGTGTTTCATGTAAATGAAGGAAAGCTTACTTTGAAGCTTGATGATGAAGAACTTCATTTTTCAATGAAGGAGGTGATGAAGCACCCCATGGAGAAAGAGGAATGCCATGTTGTGGATGTGATTGATTCATGCCTTCAAGAGGCTTGGGAGGACTCTTCTTATACTCTTTTCTCTAAAGATTATGTTATTTCATCATATAACCATGTGCTTAATGAATCTTGTGTTTCTTATGATTGTGATAGGGATGCATTGGAAGTGGAGGAGGTGAAAGAGATAAAGTTTGAAAGCTTTCCTAATCAACCTTGGGAGAATAATGAAGATGGGAAGCCAATTGAAGAGAAAGTGAAAGGAGCCCTTAAGCCACTACCCGAGCACTTGAAGTATTCTTATTTGGAGGAAAATGAAGGTTGCCCGGTAATTGTATCGTCATATCTTACATTCGATGAGGTAACTAAATTACTTGATGTTCTTCGTAAGCACAAATCCGCCATAGGTTGGTCCATTGATGACTTAAAAGGTATAAATCCTTCAATTTGTATGCATAAGATTAGGCTTGAAAAGGACCATATACCCGTAGTTCAACCCCAAAGGAGAGTGAACCCTAATATTCAAGAGGTAATTAGGAAAGAAGTTGTGAAATTGTTAGATGCTAATATGATTTTTCCTATTTCCGATAGTCCTTGGGTCTCTCCCTTGCATGTGGTAGCTAAGAAAGGGGGATTACGGTAATAAAGGGAGAAAATGATGAATCAATTGCGACAAGGGTAGCTACGGGGTGGCGAGTGTGTGTTGACTATAGAGAACTTAATAAGGCCACGTGCAAGGACCACTTTCCCTTACCTTTTCTTGATCAAATGCTTGATAGGTTAAGTGGATTTGAGTATTATTGTTTCTTAGATGGTTATTCCGGATACAATCAAATTATGATTGCACCTAAGACCAAGAAAAGACTACTTTTACTTACACGTATGGGTCGTTTGCTTGGAAAAGAATGCCATTTGGTCTTTGTAATGCTCCCGCCACTTTCCAAAGATGCATGATGTTAATTTTTCATGGCTTAATTGAGAAAATCATGGAGGTATATATGGATGATTTTTCCGTATTTGGTGAGTCATTTGATAATTGCCTTACTAATCTTGACATTGTTTTGCAAAGGTGTGAAGATACAAACTTGGTGCTAAATTGGGAGAAATGTCATTTCATGGTTAAGGAAGGCATTGTGTTGGGACATCATGTATCATCAAAGGGATTGCAACCGGATAAGGCAAAAATTGTGGCTATTGAGAAGTTGCTTCCACCTAAGGATGAGAAAGGAATTCGATCGTTCCTTGGACATGCCGGGTTCTATTGGCGATTCATAAAGAACTTTTCTCAAATTTCTAAACCCTTATCTCATCTCTTAGAAAAAGATGTGCCATTTGAGTTTAATGATGATTGTTTGATTGCTTTTAGTTCTTTGAAGGAAGCTTTAACGAGTGCACCCATTCTAATTACTCCGGATTGGACAAAGCCCTTCATCATCATGTGTGATGCAAGTGATTTCGCTATGGGGGTCGTCTTAGGACAATTGAGAGAGAAGAGGTTTCATGCTATCTATTATGCATCCAAGACTTTCAATCCGGCCCAAGCCAATTACACCACTATCGAGAAAGAAATGCTTGCGGTGGTGTACGCTTTTGATAAGTTTCGACCTTATCTTGTAGGGTCGAAAACTATTGTGTACACCGACCATGCCGCAATTCGGTATCTCATGTCGAAAAAGGATGCTAAGCCTAGGTTGATTCGTTGGATATTATTTGTTGCAAGAATTTGACTTGGAGATTGTGGATAAGAAAGGAAGTGAAAATGTCATAGCGGATCACCTTTCTAGACTTGAAGGAGTAGAAGAGATGGAAAGAGATGTCAAGGAAGTTGAAGAGACCTTTCCCGATGAGGGATTGCTAAGTATTGAAGAAGTCATGAGTGTGGTAAAGGAAGGGGATGTTCCATGGTTTGCCGATTATGCTAATTTCTTAGCAAGTGGAGAATTGCCACCGGAAATGAATCCTTTTGAAAGGAAGGTGTTTTACAACCGGGTCAAACATTTCGTATGGGACGATCCATACCTCTTCAAGGTGGGGGTAGATGGAGTGCTTCGTAGGTGTGTGACAAGAAAGGAAGGAGGAAATCATGAAACATTGCCACTCTTTACCGTGTGGAGGCCATTATAGCATGTCCAAGACCGTGAAGAAGATTTTATTGGCGGGATTCTATTGGCCAACCATCTTCAAAGATTGTGAGAGATTTATCAAAGAATGTGACAAGTGCCAACGGATAGGGAACCTTAACAAGAGGGATGAGATGCCATTGAGCAATATCTTAGAAGTGGAAATTTTTGATGTATGGGGAGTTGACTTTATGGGGCCATTTCCACCATCGGAGGGGTATCAATATATCCTTGTAGGGGTTGACTATGTTTCTAAATGGATAGAAGTCATTCCAACCAAAAGCAATGATTCTAAAGTGGTGATAGCCTTCTTGAAGAGGATCTTTACACGGTTTGGGGTTCCAAGGATTTTGATAAGTGACGGTGGTAGTCATTTTGTTAACAAGGCCATGGAGAAGCTTTTGTTAAGGTATGATGTTAAACACAAGGTTGCTACTCCTTACCACCCGCAAACGAATGGCTTAGCCGAGGTGTCTAATCGCTTGATTAAAGGTATTTTGGAGAAGACGATGAGGACAAGTAGAAAGGATTGGGCAACAAAGCTTGATGACACATTGTGGGCATATCGAACCGCCTTTAAGACACCCCTTGACATGTCTCCCTATCAATTAGTGTATGGAAAAGCTTGTCATCTTCCGGTGGAGTTGGAGTATAAAGCATTTTGGGCTCTTAAAAAGTTGAATTTTGATGAAGAACTTGTGGGAGAGAAGAGGGCTCTACAATTACATGAGTTGGATGAGTTTAGGATGAGAGCTTATGAGAGTTCAAAGATTTTTAAGGAAAAGACCAAGAAGTGGCATGATGCAAGGCTTAGAAGGAAGGAGTTTAAAGAAGGAGATCAAGTGTTACTATTCAACTCAAGGTTGAAGTTTTTCCCGGTAAACTCAAATCAAGATGGAGTGGACCTTTTCGTGTTGTGAAGGTTTTTCCGAATGGATACTTTGAGGTTATGAACGACAAGGATGAGAGGTTTGTAGTGAATGGGCACCGGTTGAAGCTCTATCATGTTCACTCACAAAAAGAGGTTTTGGATGCTCTTGATCTCAAGGATGTGCCCTACTTAGGTAGCGAAAGGGAAGTGTGATCTATGAGAGTCCCGTCCGGCAAATGACGTTAAACCTAGCGCTAGATGGGAGGCAACCCATTCTTTATTCTTTGTGTTGTTGTTGTCTTGTGTGTGCTTTGTTTGATGTGTTTGTTTTTATGATCTTTGTAGGTGTGATGAATTGCTAGGAATCGAGGAGCTCTAAGAGGCTTATAGGAAGAGGAAGATTGAAGGATTATGGGTAAAACACTTCCTTTCAAACTTAGACTTGTCTAAGTTTGGGGGAGGTGTTTGTTGATTGACTTTTGATGACTTGTGATGATTTGATGATTTGATGTTTTGGATGGATGATTTTATTGATGCTATGATTTTCTTATTTGAGCTTATTGTCTATTGATGATTGTGACTTGATAATCTTTTTGGATTTCTTTATCCCCATGATTCCATATTCTTTATCTTGAGCTTAATTGTGGATTCATTGACATATTTTTAGTATCCTTCATGTGGTAGTGGGTATGCTTGGACTTATGTACATGAGCATTTGAGTTTGAATTGCAAGACTAGTTGGATTTTGATATGATCATTAGTAGATTTGTAGCTTGAAGCTAGTTCTTGATTTATTGTGTAAAGATGAATGTGATTGATGATACTTGATTCATTGCTCAAGTTAAGCCCGTGAGTTTTTGTGCCTTAATAATCGTACATCTTATACAGTTGATATTAATCCTTTATGAGTGCATCATTCATGATTTGTATGCTAGAACTTGCCACTAGACTTATGGATATTGATCTTTGTGTGATGTCTTGAAAAGGATAAGAGGCCATTTTTGATATGTTTAGTCACTTTGCCAAATATTTTCCCTACCAAATACCAGATTTCCTTAGTGAGCCATGTTGAGCCTTATGATCCATATTCTTTGGCAAGCCAAGTGAAATTGAAACCATTTAGCCTATTTTGATGAGCCTTTCTTGTCCTATATTTAGTTGAGCTTGAATGTTGGCTAATAATGGTGATTTGATTGCTAAGTGTGGGAAGATGATGAGCTAAGTGATGAATGAAGTGATAAAAGAAAAGAAAGGTTGTGAAAAGATTGAATTGTGAAAATATGACATTGAAGTGAAGAAAAATTCAATTTGTGAGCTTAAAAAGAGAAAGCTTACGTAAATGGTGGATTGATCATGGAAGTTAAAAAGGAAGAGTGTGCTTGATGAGAAGAGAAGAGATGTGTATTGAAATGATTAGCTTACATTCAAGTCTCTACTACTTAGTCACTCTTATCCAAAAACATCCCACCTTTCCAAAGAGCCTACATTACAACCTAAGAGAAAGACCTCTTTGATTCTTGATTGATCATAATTGATTTTGATTGAGATAAAGTCTTGTGGCAAGCATATGGTGTACTTGTTCATGCATTTGATGATTGAGTGCTTCAAATCTTTATACACTTGAGTGAAGAGTGAAACACCCCATGGAAGGAGCAATGTGTTGAGTATTTGATTGAGCATTTGTTTGAGCATAATTCATTTTGATGGCTAGTGGATAGTTGCATTGATACTTATGTTCATTGATGAGTCGATTGTCTTATTTTTCATCTATAGTGCCATGGGACATAATTGCAATCAATTCACTCCTTTGTTCTTAGTTTCTACGTTGCTCGAGGGCGAGCAACAATTCAAGATTTGGGGGTGTGATTGGAGTGAATTGATACATATTTTTAGGGTCAATTTTAGTGCAAAAAGTGAGCTAGAGTGTGATTTTTGTGCCTAAATGTGAAAAGTATCACTCTTTTGCCTAAAAGTATTACTTTGTGAGGTTTTGATGTATTTTGCCCGTTTTGCGGGTAAATCGGTGGAATTTAGCCAATCCGAGAGTACCAGTATTCTTAGAATGAAAAGACGAACATACGAGACGAAAACGGGGTCGGGCCCAGGAGCCCTTCTCGATAAAAATGCCCTGGTCTTGGGTTGGAGTCGAGGTGCACGAGACCTCGACTCGAGGTTCATCTTTGGAGAAAGCAATTTCAAAAAGACGAGGATCCTCGACTCGAGGATAGGAAAAATGCAGGAAGCTCGACTCGAGGCGAGACCTCGACTCGAGGCGGGAGACATTTTAAAGAAAGCGTGTTAGCGACTCTTAGGCCTCGACTCGAGGGCACGAAGCTCGACTCGAGGAGTGCCCAAAACCGAAAAATTCAGTTTTTAAGCCATTGGAAGCCAAAACAGAGGAGGGATTGATTCTAGCGGTTTAGAGCGGTTTCTAGGAGTTTCTTTGAGCGAATTTTACATTTTATAGCTTGAATTTACTTGTAATTGCATTAGATTGTTAGAATTGAGATAGATTCTACATTTAGTTCATTAGATTAGTAGATTGGTTGATTGTAATTGAAGTTTGCAGCTGAGAATTGGGAAGAATTGAAGTTGTATTGAAGCATTGTACAAGATTAATCATTCTTATTTTTGCCTATTGAAGCTTAATTGGTGATGTTCTTACCCTTTGATCTCTTTAATTCATTGCTTGTAGTGATTAGATTGTTAATTGCTTTCTTAGATTTTCTAGCCATGGCTTTTGCTTGTAGCACCATGGGCTAATATCTTTGTGTTTGGGATAATTGAAATTAGGGATGAAGTGATTGCCTCATGCTATGATTGTTGATAATTGTGATCAATTGAATTAGATTGCTCCCTAATTGTGATTCTTAATTGTGCTTCATGAAAAATTGTCTCTTTTGATTAATGGTTGATCACCCTAGCAATAGGCGAGTTGAGCTAACGTGATTAGGTGTTAATCGGGTTTCAATTTTGCATGATTGTATGAATTGGGGACTTCTACATTGAGAGATGGGAAGAACTAAGGATACTCACATTAGGCATTGTGATATTAATGGAGTGATTAATTTCATGATGGTTTATGCTTTCTAATTTGATTGATTTGCATTTGGATACAATCATAGCTTGTTAATAATGGATTCCTTGATGGAGATTATCCCTTGCACCCAATTCCTCCATTGATTTTAGTCTATTTGATCTTGCATTCTAAGTGTTTGATAAATTGTTTGCATAAACTTGCCATTTAATTTCTTGCATTTTTAGTGATTTAGTTCAAGAGCTTGTTGCAACTTTAGCCATTTAGAACTCTTATCCTTGAATTTCGTTTGCATACTTTCTCCCTTGGGTTCGATATTTTTGTTGATTGGTCTTAATAACTCTTACCCTATACACCAATCAACAAAAATATCGAACCCAAGGGAGAAAGTATGCAAACGAAATTCAAGAATAAGAGTTCTAAATGGCTAAAGTTGCAACAAGCTCTTGAACTAAATCACTAAAAATGCAAGAAATTAAATGACAAGTTTATGCAAACAATTTATCAAACACTTAGAATGCAAGATCAAATAGACTAAAATCAATGGAGGAATTGGGTGCAAGGGATAATCTCCATCAAGGAATCCATGATTAACAAGCTATGATTGTATCCAAATGCAAATCAATCAAATTAGAAAGCATAAACCATCATGAAATTAATCACTCCATTAATATCACAATGCCTAATGTGAGTATCCTTAGTTCTTCCCATCTCTCAATGTAGAAGTCCCCAATTCATACAATCATGCAAAATTGAAACCCGATTAACACCTAATCACGTTAGCTCAACTCGCCTATTGCTAGGGTGATCAACCATTAATCAAAAGAGACAATTTTTCATGAAGCACAA
Source organism: Paraleonurus japonicus (assembly GCA_030762865.1). Classification (NCBI taxonomy): domain Eukaryota; kingdom Viridiplantae; phylum Streptophyta; class Magnoliopsida; order Lamiales; family Lamiaceae; genus Paraleonurus; species Paraleonurus japonicus. Next base: position 18,156,405 of record CM061061.1, on the reverse strand, counting down.
TTAAGAATCACAATTCAAGAGCAATCTAATTCAATTGATCACAATTATCAACAATCATAGCATGAGGCAATCACTTCATCCCTAATTTCAATTATCTCAAACACAAAGATATTATTTCCCATGGTGCTACAAGCAAAAAGCCATGGCTAGAAAATCTAAGAAAGCAATTAACAATCTAATCACTACAAGCAATGAATTAAAGAGATCAAAGGGTAAGAACATCACCAATTAAGCTTCAATAGGCAAAAATAAGAATGATTAATCTTGTACAATGCTTCAATACAACTTCAATTCTTCCCAATTCTCAGCCGCAAACTTCAATTACAATCAACCAATCTACTAATCTAATGAACTAAATGTAGAATCTATCTCGATTCTAACAATCTAATGCAATTACAAGTAAATTCAAGCTACAAAATGTAAAATTCGCTCAAAGAAACTCTTAGAAACTGCTCTAAACCGCTAGAATCAATCCCTCCTCTGTTTTGGCTTCCAATGGCTTAAAAACTGAATTTTTCGGTTTTGGGCACTCCTCGAGTCGAGCTTCAGCCCTCGAGTCGAGGCCTAAGAGTCGCTAACACGCTTCTTTAAAATGTCTCCCGCCTCGAGTCGAGGTCTCGCCTCGAGTCGAGCTTCCCGCATGTTTCCTATCCTCGACTCGAGGCTCCTCCCTCGAGTCGAGGATCCTGTCTTTTTGAAATTGTTTCCCTCCAAGATGAACCTCGAGTCGAGGTCTGTGCACCCTCGACTCCAACCCGAGACCAGGCATTTTTATCGAGAAGCGGCTCCTGCCCGACCCCCGCTTTTCGTCCCGTATGTTCATCTTTTCATTCTAAGAATACTGGTACTCTCGGATTGGCTAAATTCCACCGATTTACCTCGCAAAACGGCGCGAAATACATCAAAACCTCACAAAGTAATACTTTTAGGCAAAAGAGTGATACTTTTCACATTTAGGCACAAAAATCACACTTTAGCTCACTTTTTACACTAAAATTGGCCCTAAAACATGTATCAATTCACTCCAATCATGCGGAAGTCATCTTTGATGGGAAAATAAGCATGTTCCCGTTTACCAAACACGAAGGAGCAAAACGAAAAGTAAGAACATGCAGTCGGAGGCACATTGGAGACCAAACCCATAGACTCAATAACCTAAGATGTCATAAAGCATTGTCTTATTCATAAGGTACACTCTCGGATACATGTTTAATTTTTTATTTAAACAATAAATGTATAAGTAAACATGTTCATTGAATTTAGGTTATACCTGCTTATCAAGGAGAAATGACTCCTAATGCTAGCAAGGACCATCATAATTCAACAAGATAATGCAAGACCACATATAAACAATGAGGATCCAGATTTTAGAGAAGCAACAAGTTCTGATGGTTTCAACATAGTTTTAATGCAATAACCAAATAACTCATCGGACACCAATATCAATGACTTGGATTGGTTTAGAGCTCTACAATCATTACAAATGGAGACTGGTGCATACAATATTGAACAACTTGTCAAAGTTGTTCTTGACTCATTTGAAAGTATGGAACCTAGCAAACTTAATAAAGTTTTCCTAAGTCTACAACAATGTATGATTGAGATTATGAAAGTGAAAGGATAATATAACTACAAGCTTCCAAATATGGGAAAAGATAGACTTGAGAGTCAAGGGTTACTTCCGATGGTTTTGGAAGTGGATTAAATAATAGTTAGAGAATGCATTATGGCTGCTTATCCTTCACCCCTTCTCAAGATGAATGTAGTGGCTATCGGAAGTCTTATCGATAGTCTCAAGGAGCCTTACACATGGAAAATTTACAACCGTGAACTCCAACAAGAGGTGGTAGAATTTCGCAATATATCATACTAGGGTGGAGACCTTGTTCTTCTTAGCCGTAATGATGAAGAAATTCCTATCAACTCGGAAAGCTTTAGATCCTGGACAAAGAAGTGGTTCGATCTCATAGATGATTTGAAAGAGGAAGTGACGCACAAGAAAAGGATAATATGGACACTGCAGGAGTACCACTAAAGGCCTGGTGTCCCAGTTTTTCGTAATGATATCGTCTAGATTTGGCTCTACGGTGCGGTTTGATAAAGATACCTTTGAAAAGAAATCTTAATAGAGCGAGAGTTTTGAACAAAACCCCTCTCTCTCTCTCTCATATTCCTCAATTCGAGATAGCAATAAGGTTAATGGGAAACTTTTTCATATTAAAATCAATGAGGAAGTAGACTATGCAGCAGACCTTTCCGGTGAACCTTTTCTCCCGATCGAAAACCTGTTGCGGCGATGATCGATGACAATCAATCTCAATTCGAGGAAGGGTATTAGAAAAGTCGACAAATTTAAATTTATCCCCTGTTCCCAAAACTAAGCGTGAGGCGGTTCCTGTTGATCCTGCTATTGGGATTGAAAAATCTTATAGAATATCTCGCCGTGCTAGAGCGTATGCGGCGGATAATGATTTACCGAGCAAAGAACGGCCAGACGTTGGGCCCCACCGGAAATTCGGAGGCATTCATTCTAAGAAAAGTGACTCTGAGTTTTGGCCTCCTCTTTTGGGCCTTTGTTGGGCCCAAACATTTCTTTGGACCTTAATAAGCACATGCAGCCGATTTCCCAATCTTGAGCAATAGTTTTGCCATCCCGGCCCGTGGGAAAAATAAAAGGCCTTCAATTACATCCCGATTAAATTCAGAGCAGCCCAACACTCATTCTACTTCAACAACTAATTCCCACCACGGTTAGTCAACGATGCGGTCCCCTAAATCATATCCCTAGAGGCACCGATTCTTCCATTAATGTAAGAGGGAAATAAGAAAGTGCATCGCGAATAATTTGGAGAATAAATCAACGAAGGAGGAATCACAAGATTTTGCTAAGGAAGCTTGAAACACGGAATTCGGGAAACAACTAGGTTTGGAGAGTGAAGAAAATGATGTAGAAGTTCTTTGAGAAAATCGAAAACCTCATCCAGCAGACTCTCGAGAATAGAAAGAAGCTCAAGAGCAAAGGTAAGAAAGAGAAAAGGAGATCAAATCTTAAATCCCAATGATAATAGTCGATACAATGTTAGAGGATTGGGTGGGAGAGAGAAAAGAAGGATGCTAGAGAACTTGTTAGAAAATTAAGAGTTGACATGTGTTGCATTCAAGAATCTAAGCTATAATCGATCAATGAGAGGATATGGGGCAACTCTGTTTGTGACTGGGAGTACTCTAAATAGGACGGCAGCTCCGGGAATTATATCTATCCTGGAATCCATCGGTTTTCCAAAAGTTTAGTTCCTGGAATTCTAAAGAGATGCTTGTGGTGAAAGGTTTTCTTTTGGAAGATGGAAAATGATGTGTTATTTATATATATATATATATATATATATACGCACTAAATCCCGCTTCTCTTCGTTACAAGCTCTTCACAATTTAGAGATGAATGCCTCTGTCTCATAGGAGATTTCAACTCGGTTAGGTCGGACCAGAGAGAATTGGTCGCAACACTATCTCGGAACAGTCCGATATAGCTAGCTTCAACAATTTCATCGAGGGCAATAATTTGGTGGATATCCAATTAGTCGAAAGATCTTTCACATGGTACCGCCCGACGGCTCGTGCAAAAGTCGCTTAGATAGAATGATTATGAATGTAGAATGGGTTTTCAAATGGCAAAATATGATCCTTCGAGGAGGCGATGAACTCTATCGGATCACGAGCCGATTTATGTCGAAGCTCCGATCAAGGACTGGTCCAAAACCTTTAAGGTTTTCAATTATTGGATGCAACACCAGTCTTACAAATCCTTCGTTGAAGATAAATGGAAATCATTCAGGGTTCACGAATGGGGTGCATATGTGCTAAGGAGAAACTTAAGTCGCTAAAGAAAGAGCTTAAAATATGGCAAAAGGAAGTATTCAAGAAATTAGACAATTCCATTGAAGAAAAAAAGGTGGACATAGAAAAGCTAGACCTACCGGACGATGCCTTTGGTCTTGATGAGGAGGAGGCTGCTAGAAGGAATAATATTATGGAGGCTCTAATAAAGGACTCAAGTTGGAAAGAAGCTCAAGACTTTCAAAATCGCGCATTCGATGGATTAACGATGGTGACACAAATTCAAGATTTTTCCACAAATGGATTAATATGAGGAACAAGTCAAATGAGACACCAAGTATTTGGTTAAATGGCGGTTGGGTGGACTCGGTCGAGGAGTGAAAGCCGGAATTTTCAATCACTTCCGTAATCATTTTGATGCGGTACATTCATGCAAACCCTCTCTTGGTTTAGATCTCTTTTCTAAAAAACTAAGAGTAGTGGAGAATTCTTTCTTGACTAGACCATTTGTGGAGAACGAAATCAAACAAAGCTATCTGGAGCATTGATATTAACAGATCTGGAGCATTGACATTAACAATAGCCTGACCCGATGGGTTTACCTTTGGCTTCTTTAGGAATAGTTGGGATCTTGTTAAAGGTGATATCATTCAAATGATGCAAGATTTCCACTCTAATGGTAAGTTGGTAAAAGGTTTTAATCCCTCATTCATTTGTCTTATTCCCAAAAGAGATGACCCAAAAGCTAGAAGATTATCGTCCCATCTCCCTCATTGGCGGGGGTGTATAAGATCATTTCCAAAATATTAGCAATTCGCCTTAGCAAAGTAATCGATTCAGTAGTGAATGGCAATCAATCAGCCTTTATAGAGGGTAGAAACATCATGGACGAGGTTCTTATTCACAATGAAGTCATCTAAGAGGCTAAGAAAAAGAAGTTACCGAGGGTCCTCTTCAAAGTGGATTTTGAAAAGGCATTTGATTCTATCGACCGGAGGTATTTGGACTCCATTTTGAAAGGCTTCAACTTCTGCGAAAAGTGGCGACAATGGATTAGAGCTTGTGTAGAATCGGCCTCGGCCGCAGTCTTGGTCAATGGAAGCCCCAGTGGCGAATTCTTTTGAAGAGGGGTCTAAGATAAGGAGATCCACACTCCCCATTCCTATTTATTCTTGCAGCGAAGGTCCGAGCCTCGACTCATAAAGCCCGTGAACAGAACTTCTTGCTCCACTTTAATTGGTAAGTAGAAAGTCCCCATTCCTCATTTGCAATATGCGGATGATATGGTTTTTATTTGCTCTAAGGATTGAGAGAATCTCAGAACAATCAAACGAATCCTCGAGGCTTTTGAATTGATGTCCTGGACTAAGAGTTAATTTTGATAAATGTAAGCTTTATGGGATTAATGCTTCCTTAGAAGAACTTATCACGGAGCAAATTTGTTGGGGTGTGATATTGAAAAAGGTCAATTTGTGTATCTTGGGATGAGAATTGGCATCAACAATCATCGGAAGGAAAAGCGGGCATGGCCGATACAAAACAGTATTTTCATAATCGGACCGGCAACCAAACCGGATTGGGCACCGGTTCACGATCCAACCGGTTGGACGGTTCAACCGGTAGTTCAACCATTAAAACGATCCCTACTTATTTTTATTTAATATTTTATATGTTACATTAAAATATAATATAATTATATACTTATGAAATCTTAAAATTAATAAAACTTATAAAATTTCATTATAAAATAAATATAACTTAATTATATATAAAAGGCCAAGCCAATTTAATTTTTAATCAAGACTTTTTAATAAAAAAATCACAACTCTAAATTTTGAAAGTCCACGTCAATGTATGCCCTAATTGTATATAAAGGCACTCACACATACATACCTATCAACACCAACTCAACGTGCGCCACTTCAGCTCTTTATGTCCTCATTTTTCATTTCACCTATCAGTGTGACGTGCGCCGCTTCAGCTTTTTTATTTCCTCATTCTTCATTTATCTACCTGTGTGTACGGAAATGGTCTAGCGATAGAAATAGGGGCACCGGGGCGAGATCCCCATCACATATGGAAGCGCAAATTCAACGTTGCAATCTGTGTGATCTTGAAATTATGAGAAACACACCGAGCAGATTCATCCATTGTGAAACACGCCGAATCGATTCGCTGAATTTGAAAACAATAGAGTTTCAAAATCGTAACTAGTTTTACCGGTTGTACGATTATATCCGGATTTGATCGGTTCAATCCGGTTTGGCCGGTTCAATCCGGTCCAACCATAGAAACAGCTTTTATTGGGTTATTCCGACCGGCTTTTCACCCGGTTCCAAGTTGAACCAGTTGAACCAGCCATCCGGTTCCAAAAACACCGGTACAAAGGCTAAAAAATAGAATTGCTAAGTGGAACGACCGTAACATATCATTGGGGGTAGAGCCACTGGTTCAATTGGTTCTCTCCTCAATTCCGATCTATTCCTTATCCTTCCATATTCTACCCAAAAAAAAAAAACCATTCGGGAACTCATCAAAGTTTAAAGGGCTTTTCTTTGGGGTGGGAATGCCTCTTCCTCTAAAATTCCTGGGTGTGTTGGAGTGATATTTGCAAACCTAAACTTGAGGGGGTCTTGAGATTAAGGATTTGGAAAGCTTTAATTTAGCCTTAGTGGGTAAATGAATTTGGAGATTGCTAGGTGCTCAACTCGAGATATGATGGCTTAGAGGAGTCTAGGGAGTTGGTAATGAGAGGGAAAGGTGCTTCATGTTCCTCTATTTGGTGGAGGGATTTATGCAAGCTTTTTTAGGGGTCAATCGGGAGGGATGAGAGGAGATTTTGTTAGAAAATTAGGGAGGGGTGCTTCACTTTATTTTGGCATGATAATTGGGTTGATGAGGAGTGCTTAAAAATTAAATTCCCTAGGCTATTCTCTTTGAGCAGCCAAAAAAATGCAAAAATTTGTGAGATGGGGAGTTAGATTAACGATTCTTAGGTTTGGGAACTAAATTAGAGTCGTCGAGTTGTCACCTAAAAGTAGGGAGCAAGCTGAAAGTTTGTTTAATATTATTAGTTGTTACCTTCCCTCTATTGCGTGTAACGATATTTGGATTTGGAAAAATAATCCAAAAGGCATTTACACAACTTCGCAGCGTATGACAAACTCATGGAGAGGGAATGGGTTGAAGCTCCTCTTTTAGACATGGAGAAGACATCCTACAAACGGTTATGGGGAGGTTGGTGGGCTCCAAGAAAGACAATTATCTCGGCTTGGAAACTTCTCAAAGGCAGTCAGTCTAATATGGAGAATCCGAGAAGGAAAGACATGACGATTGACTGAATGGAGCTTTATGCAAGTTTTGTCAAGATAAGAAAGATGACTCAACTCACCACTTCTTCTTGTGTATGGTTGCCGTGCAAATTTAGTCCGACATTCTCATATGGCTGGGAGTTAACATGGTTTTCCACTCCAACCCTATGATAAACTTTCTTCAATTCACGAGAATGTTTGGGAAGTAGCAAATGACGCAAGTTGGCAATAACAATTTAAGTGGGTACAATATGGACTATTTAGAATCTTCGGAATGATGTTATTTTCAACGATGGTAAATTTCTTCTTGATAGGGTGTCCTCAATTTTAAAAATTAGAATTTGACATTGGGTCTCTTGCAAAGAGTCCTCATTGCAAAATTTTAATGTTAGTTCTTAGGTAGGAAATCCTTGGTTAAGCATCTCTCACATATTGTAATTTGTATTCATGGGTTAAGTACTCCTTGTACTCAATTTAGCAATCCTCCATTAAAGTACAAATATAACAACAAATACCACATAGCAAAGCATCACGAGTACTATAAGAATTGAATTCATGGTAGATTTTCAAACAGGGGCTTGATTTAAACAGAGATCACAAACCCGGTAAGGGCGGTAAAGCTATAATAAAATAAACCAAACAAGGGTATCAAACAAAGATCACAAGCCCGGCAAGGGCAGTAGAAACTATAATCAAATAAACCCAAAGAAGGGTCACATGTAGAAAAATAACAAAAGGGGATAGAATGAACCTCTCATTTACTCATAAAATGGAACAGCCTGGGTAGTAAAATCCTCAAAGATATCAATGCAGCGGCGTCGTCTAATTTTTTCATGCTCGTCTATTAGTGGTTTGCCCACCAAATCATCATCCGACCCGGAGATTTGAATTAGAGGCTTCGGCGGCATGGCGGCGGTTGAATTTTCAATTGATTCGATAGCGAACAATGGATCAACATCGAGAGAATAGAATTAAGCATGAAAGTAGTTGAATCGAACATCGATTCTTCATCGAACAACAGATCGTCCATGTATGAATCCTCCTCCGACAAATACACTAGACAATAAGCCGGAAGAGTAGGATCATACGTCTCATCCGGTAACAAATTCAGGGGTAAATGGCACAAAAGAATCGGTGAAATTTTTTGAGAAGGGAGAGTTGATTGGAGAAGAAAGAGATGACATTGTTGCTAGGGTTTGAAGGAGGCAGAGAAGACGATGAGAAATAAGAATTATGTGTATATGAAATGGGAAATAAGAATTCTTTGTATATGAAATGGGAAATAAGAATTACGTGTATTGGGTTTGGATGCATTAACGAACATGAAATTACAATTGATAATGGGCTTACTTAAGATTAATTTAATTGGAATAATAAATTGGGCCCACAACTTAATTTGAATAATGAGTGACATTTTTGTAATATTGTTTAAATAGAGAGCGGAGTATATTTTTGTCATTTATGTAATGGAAAACTTATTGTGGGACGTCTAAAAAGGAAATTGAGAAAGTTATAGTGGGACGGAGGGAGTGTAATATTTAGTGTGCGTAAAATTAATAAGACAACATTAATAATTTAAATTACTAAATACAAATAAATTTACTACAACACAAACAATATTGCATGTTAATTTGGAATAAGAAAACACAAAACACATGCTAAATACAAATGACTACACAATGAAATACAAACTAAACATACATAGTATGATTTTTCTTTTTTACATGCATAACAAGTCGAAATGTGTGAAAAATAATGGTTCTTTATAGCGTAAGTATTACTTGAGAAGTGATGAGGTATTACAAATTGAATGAAATTGCAATCGTCATTAGTGCGTGCAAGAATTATTATTCTCGTGATACTTTAACCGATTTGAGAGTTTAACATGACATGTTCTCTGGATCAAACAACGTCTACCACTATCGGGTAATGGTGGAACTTGTGAGAAATCCAGATTTGTTGGCGAAAGCACAACAAAAATACGAGACAAATCTTAAGAAAAAATCGACGATGGAAGATAACAATATGCTTGGGTTAAAATATCTAAAATTAGTGATTAACGAAACTCTAAGATCGCACCCTCCGATCACATGGCTTCCAAGAGCATGTAAGCTAGGACAAATGCAATGTTGATGGATATACAATCCCAATCAAATCTAATGCGATGATTAACATCTCGGTCCATGGGACGGGACCCCGACTATTGGAACCAACCAAATTCATTCGACCCAAGTGATTCAATGAGAGTTTTATAGATTTCACGAGAAATAACTTTGAGTATATTCCATTTGGAGCTGGGAGGAGGGTGGGTGTGCTTGGCAAAAATTTTGGACCGGCAAACGTTAAGTACAATCTGGGCAACTTCTTTATCATTTTGACTGGCAAATTCCACGTGGCATGACTCATGATGATATAGAGATGACAGAGGTGACAAAGTGTTGATGTTTTAAGAAAGAATATCCTTTTCTTATTTCTCATTCTCCATAATTTTCCACCGAACCAAAGATGAAAATATCATGCATATATCGCAAAAATGAGATTGAAATATGGATGTTATGGGGTAATGTATTTTTCCGGATATCGTAGAAATATCACAAAATATCAATATCAATATCGATATCGGTCACGTCGTAGTGTAAGTTTTCCTGGATGTCGTGGAAATATCACGAAATATCGCAATATCCATAAAAATCGCAACTTTTTTAAATTATTTATAAAAATAATTTATTATTATTATTATTATTATTTTTATATAAAATATATTTTCATGGTCATATCAATCAATTTAATCTACAAGGTTGCGAGTTTCCAACTTTAGTGAATAATTATATTCTTCAATTATCATTTCATTTGACTTTTTAAATGATATATTGATCTATAAAAATAGCATAAATGCATATTCAAGGTATGAAATTGAGACTCTCTTCACATCTTTAATCATATTAATTTTATCTATTTACATTTTAAATTAAGAATATTTCAATTGTATTGGAGATAAACTACTTGCATTATTCAAATGATATTTTGAAGAGGTGACACCAATATTATTTGGACAAAAATGATATTTTTACTACTATATTTGAACCTCATAGGTCTTCATTTTGATATTAATTGTATTTTATCATGTATATTTTAATTATTTTGTATTTTATCATATATATTTTAATCATTTTTGTATTGCATTATTTTTTTATTTGGTCGGTAAATGTTAGTTGTTAGTGGTTAGAAATTAGTTCACCAAGTCTCCTTACAATTCCAAATTCTTCAAGCCTCCTTATACCTCCCACTCCAATTCGTTCCCAAAGGGAATCGAACCTGTGTCTCTCACTTAATAAGGAGCCCGGTGGCCAAGTGGAATTATTTTGCATCCAACAAATATTTATATAATCTATTAATCATGTGATTCCTTTAAACATACAATTTTAATATAATTTTGAATAGAACTAGTTGTTTGTCATGTGCCTTGCACCTTGTCGATAAGTTCACAAAAATAATTCATATACTTTTTTAGTTGTATAATAATTTGCATGGGTTTTTATAAATAGTTGAAAGCCTAAATTTAAGCTTGAAGGATGCAATTAGAAGTGTAAAGAGCACAAATTGATCAAATTAGACAATGATACGAATTATAGACAAAAATAATTTTCCGAGTAGTTGATTTCAAGAACATGTTGGAGTTATGTAATTGTGTTTAACAACACTAATAAAACCCTTTAACAAACTATGCTGAAAAACATAGATTTCACCACCATTGTAACAAAGAAAAGAATGTTGATCAAGTGAAAATTCAACATCATTGAAAATAATGTGATACACCCCAACAAAATGACAGTTAAAAGTGTGGTTTGTTTATTAAATAAGCAAATACTCATAGAGAGAGATTTTTTTCAAAGAGTTTTTTTCCTCTGATTTTAGTATTTATCGTGTAAGTATTATTACGACCTAATCAAGTTATCGAACCCATGAGATGTGAGATGCAATGAAGCGCCCTAGGATGCAAGCCTATTATGACTATTGATGCGAAATCCGATTTTTACTAAGCAATCTACTAACACAAGGATGAAATACTCAAAACAATTACGCTATGAATTAAGCTATGAACAAATAGCAAGCTAAGCAAACTTTCAATGAAACAAGTGGAGAGTGGGTGCTTAGAAAATCTCAACTAAGGAATTAAAGATCACAACTATAATTGTCTTAAATTGTCATTCAATCAAGATAGAAAGTAATGAACATCATGCAACAATGTCTCTATTCATCACATAATGCCTAATTGTGAATATTCTCAATGCAACAAATTTCTCAATTACGAAGCATCTAACACATACAATCATACACGTCTATCACTCTATTAATCCTTAATCATATTAGCTCAACTCTCGTTTGTTGCTAGGATGATCAAACACCAATAAAAGAGATAAACACATATGAAGCACAATAAGCATCATCAATTAGGGTACTCACTATCTCAATTAAACAACAATCATCAACAATTATAGCTAGATTAGTCCATGGTGCAAAGGGCAAATCCCATGGGTAAGCAAACAAACAATATGATCAACATGATAAACAAAACAATTAAGCAATAGAAATAGAGAGATAGAAAGAACCTCACCAAATTTTGCTAATAGAATAAGAATTGAATGCTTGAATCTTCAACAATGGAAACTTCTCTTCAATGGAAAATTCAATCTAAAATCACTAATCTATTGGAGAAATGACTAATCTAATGAACAATTGAAGTAAATCTATCTAAAAATGTTTATCTACGGAATTATATGTGAAAATTGCTTGGAAATGCTAAAAATTGCCCTTGGCTCGAGCTGGAATTGAAAAATTGATTAATTACAGTTGGCATGCATCCCAAGGTGTTTAAATGGAGAAGAAGTTGTTAAACCCGAGCCTCGACTCGAGCTTTTGTAGTCCTGCTCTTTAAAAGAAATCGGGAATAAAATTACGTAAACAGAGTTCGAACCCGGGCGGCGCGTCAGACAAGAAGAGCGCCTTGCCATCTCGGTAAGCCAAGCTTTTGGTATGAAACACAATTTTCGTATTATATATTCAGCTTGGAGAAGCATGGGCGCGCGCTTTAAAAAAATTGGAAAAATGCCACTAGCAGGTTCGAACCACAGGCGGCGCGCGTGATAGGCGAGCGCTTTGCCGTCTCGGCTGGCCACACTTTTGGTAATAAACACACCTTTTGTAATATGAATTCGACTTGAGCGCGCAAAAATTCAACACTTCTTTCCTAAGCTACAAGCTCGACCCAAACTAATTGACCTCGACCAGCACCTCGACTCGAGTTGTGTAAGCTCGACTCGAGCTTCAAGTTACTTAGGCAAATCTTCGTAAAAGCGTTCCAGGCTCGACTCAAGCTCCTTTGGGATTGACCGGTGGTCAAGTCCAGGGATTTTTATGGGTCCGACTTGACCTCCCTACCCTCGTTTTCACCCCACGTGTTCATCTCGCCGCCATATGAATCTCGGTACTCTCGGTTCGGTCTAATTCTTCCAAAACCACGAAAATGAGATGAAACACCTTGCAAAATCATTAGTTTCTGTTGTATCACCTATTATCCGGGCCCAAGCCCAAGATACTTGGGGCCACCAGTGGCAACTGCACGGGCCCAGTTAGATCGACCCAAATATACGAAGGCCGACCAGATCGAGCAGCCGAGCAGACCCGATGGACCGACCAGGCTATGGAAGGTCGTGATCCAAAGAAAATAAGAGGTCCTTATGTATGGAATGAAGACCGAACATTTATATGCAAGATCGGACTAATGGTGACCGGGATTAACAACCGAGCAAGGAAGCATGGCGGCCCTCTCGATTACAAGCATAGCAAATCTGCCTTTATAATAGGAATAAAATCCCCCAACAAAGGTGGGAATATTAAATGCCGACATTCTTTGTAATGGTAATAAATCGTAACAGAGAATCAGTCGACCGGTGTCTTAATGGTACGACGGAGATAGACAATTAATGGCCCGAGTACGGAGCCGCATCGCCCGCATTAAATGGGTATCCATGCATTAGATGCATGGCCCCCAATTTAAGGGATTCTAGGGCAACACTCTAGCTCTATAAATAAAGCCTTTAAGGCTTAATAAATGGATTCAGACACCCACACTTAAGACTCGGGCTTAACAAACCCGTAAAATATTGTCTTCTTTACTTGTTCCTTGCATTCATCGAAGTATTAATTCCCAATCATTTGCATTCATTGCTCTTGGGCCATTAATACCAGTAGGGATGGCAACGGGACGGTCCAGGGACGGTTTGGCCTGTCTCAGACCCGCCCGCCCAATTTTTGGACCCGTTACCCGGCCCGTCCCGTTCGGACTACAACCCGGCGGGTTTTACCCGCCTTGCCCTATTTTTTAAGATTTTCATATTTCTATATCTCTACACTGTACAAATATAAAAAATTCATCTACATTATTTTCAAAATATAACATATTCACGTGAAACATTGAACCGCAACAAATAAAAATTAAAATATCATTAGTGTCTTAACCATGCAACAAATGACAAATCAAATCTTGTTAGATCAAGGAAGGTTTTGATGAGTTAAAAGATCAACCGGATGAGCAGATTTACTATGAAGAACAGCTAAGATCGTAGTGCAGTACTAAGTCGATCGACTAGGTCGAGGATCGATCAAGTCACCGAGACTAGAAGTTGCAAGTCATCCGGAGATAAGCTCAAGTCTAGTCATCTGCAGGAGACAATTATGAAGAGCTCGACGAGGTCAAGACAAGCCGAGTAGAATAAGAAAGGCGAATCTTCACCAAGTCACCTACGAGACGAGTAGAGTAAAATCACCGAGGAACGGCGGTTTTCAAGATTAAGTTTGTTGAGCGGCTTTCAGTTTGTTAGAACCGACTAACAAACTAACTGTCTTTTCGAGACTTATAAATAGGTCTAGTTCTTATTTTTTTAATACACTTATGCAAATTCGATTTATACATTTTTCACTACTCGATTTCTATCACAATCAATTCACAAGTTTTTCAAAAGAGTTTTCAAAAAGTTCTAAGTGTTTATAGAACACTTTACTTGTAATCTTCAAAGTTCAATATTCACTATAATAGTTAGATTTTAGAGAAGGATTTAGGAGATTGAAGATTTGAAGATCTTTACGAATTGTAAGTCGTAAGTTGAAAGTAAGTAAGTAAGTGGTAAGCGAGTCCCTTCTTCAAGTTGAAGGAGGAGAGTGGATGTAGGATTGTTCATAATCCGAACCACTATAAATCAGTGTTCTTTATTGCTTTTGTTTACTTACCTGCTTCTTTCAAATTCCAGCTACGATCAAAGATTGATTTAGAATCAAAGTTAAAACTAAAATATCGGTTTGCTTTTGATCTTAGTAAAGTTGAGATTAAATTGAATTTCCGCTATGTTACTTTGGTGTTTTGAATAAGTTTTTTTAAAAAGATTTGTAAAAATTCATAAAATCTATTCAACCCCCTTCTAGATTTTATCCTAGAAGGCTAACTCAAGTTTCCTTAATCAACTCAACTAATCGGGACCAACAAGTGGTATCGAGCGGTGTTAAGTCAGTTACGATATTGATTTTAGGTCTTAACCAAGATTCTCAAATTTGTTCTTGATTATATTCACCTTCTTTATTTTTACTAAGCGTGCTACTAACAAGATTGTGGAGTGTTTTGTTTTCCTATCTCATCATGTCTTCGTGCAAGAACAAGAAATCCGTAAGTCTACTGAATTTTCAATTGAAGAATATGACTATTGGAAATTCGAATGGAAAATCATCTCAAGGCTATCCATGATAGGATGGAGGAGGTTCTTGAAGAAGGACCTATTAAATTTTATCATGGAGGCACCAGCAATGGCAGAATCACCGAATCAAGAGTCGACAAGAGAAAAGAGCTCGAAGCGACAAGTGATGAGAGGAAAATCCACAACCTAGATCGGGTAGCTAGACTCGAAATAATTGAAACTACGAGTAAAGACTGGATTGAAAAAGTCAAAAGATGCAAATCGGCTAAGGAGATGTGGCGGACACTTGCAAATGTTTGTGAAGGATCCGACCAAGTGAAAGAGAATAAGCTGCATGTATTACATGCCTTTGATACCTTCAAGATGAAGGAAAATGAAACGATGAGATCGGCTAGATGTGAGATTAACAAATCTTCTCAACAAAGCGGTGATCTAGGAAAGAGCTATACGAAAAGGAGATCAATAATAAGATACCGATATCTTTGACCAAGAGATGGAGAGAAAAGTCTAATATCCTTAAAGCAACCCAAAATTTATCTTCTATTTCTCATCATACCTTATTTTCTCATCTTAAAGCTTTAGAGTATGACATTCGGATAGAAGATGAGGAAGATGAGATGGAGTCAAGCACATCATCCAAATCATTGCTTTTGTCAAAGAAAGAAGACAAGACGACAGTCGAATCTGTAGGAGCTGATCTATCTCTCGAAGGAAGCAGATGGCTTTACTCACCAAAAGGTATGATAGATTAAGAATGAAATATAAGCGTAACAAATTGAGGTTTGCAGGTAAGGATAGATCCGAGATCCAAGTCAAGAAGAAAGGAAGATGATTCTACGAGATGATGACAAAAGTAGGAGCCAGACAAGGAGATTCAGATCTCCTGCTAAAAGAAATCCTACTAGCCCTAAAACAGATAGGAGTGACACTTGCTACACTTGTAACAAGCCAGACATTTCAGTTATGATTGTCCTCGGTGACTCCTAAGGAAAGGGAAGAGAAAAGGAAAAAGAGAGACATGAGATTTGCGAGATCAAAGAGCTCTTCTAGTGAAGAAAAGGAATCAAGAAAATCATCATCATCATCATCATCTTCATCGATTTTGGATCGAGGACGATGAAGTTTGTCTCATGGCTAAAGAGGTAGTCTATTATTCTTCTTGATAATGATTCCTATAAATCTATTTCGGATAATGATTAAATCATTATTCAAGGATTATTGAAAGATTTAAAGATGTCCTTGGCTGCTTATAAACAGCTAGAGTCGGAAAATTTGATTTTAAAAGATGAAATTCAGATTTTAATTAAAGGCAAGAAGGTGGTGAACTACCAAGAACACGAGGAAACATTCAAGGGAATGTTTACCATAAGTGAGAGCTAGTACATCAGCCAACTTGTCTGAAAAATTAGAAAATGAGTTAAAATCTTTAAAAGACAAATTTGAAACAATCTATGCTTTGAAAATGAATTAATTAAGAAAGACAATGAGAAGCTTGTCTTCAAAATAAGTCAACTTAATAATTCACAATCAGCAATAGATCACATCTTTAATACTTCTCAAAAATCCCATGTCAAAACAGTCTTGTTTATGATAGGAATAATAAATCGGATGTTCGAAACCTAGGAAATTTGTGAAGGCATCCGAAAACTCAAAAGAGATTAGAATTGGTCCTTGGAAACCACTTAGTCGGATAAGGATCGCATCTCCCACGAAAACAAAAATTCAAATTGAGGACTCCTTATCGGACCAAGAGAATTTCAAGAGCTAAGAAAAGAAGAAATTCTTATTATAGTCCTTTTGATGGGAGAAGCGAGATGATATCCTACTTAACCTAAGTTCAAGAAGATTACTAAATATTACAATAAATTGTCATCTTCATGTGACATAATTGTAGACAGATTTGGAAGGCTACTCAAGTCTCGATTTATTAGAAAATGAGATATTTGTCTGGTTACCTAAAGTGATGCTTGACCTTCGAGGACCCAAGATCACTAGGGTACCTTATAAGCTGTCTCTGCATTTTCAGATTCACAGGATCATTACTCAAGGAAGAAATCTTAGCTTCTATATGGTACATAGACGGTGGTTGTTCACAACATATGACTTACAACAAGAAGCTACTATCAAATTTTCAGAACATTGATGGTCCTAGAGTATTATTTGGAGACAACAATTGTGGGCCAGACTAAAGGAGTAGGTACTACGATTATCAAGGATATTCGTATCTCGAGGTATATTTTGTTGAAGGTTTAAAACATAATCGCTATCTGTTTCCCAACTTTGTGATAAAGGTTTTCTTGTAAAATTTTCTCAAAAGATAAATGTGATATCTTAGATAGTTCCTCGAGACAAGGTACTTCTAACTAGCTTGAGACATGGTAATGTCTATGTGGCAAACTTTAATAGTTGCCCTAAAGATACTTGTCTGATAGTTAAGGGTGGAGATGACCTCACTGGATGTGGCACAAGAGGCTTAGTCATCCGAACTTCAAGACCCTCGAAGTGGCTAAGAAGAATCTTGTTAAGGAGTACACGAGAAACTTTTTACTGATCTGAAATGTGATGCTTGTCTAAAGGTAAACAACCGAGACACTAATTTAAGAGTATTAACACCTCATCATCTGAAAGAGTTTTACAACTACTTCATCTTGATCTGTTTGGACTGTTTCACCTCTCGGCTTCGGTGGAAGGAAATATACTCTTGTTGTGGTAGATGATTTTTCTAGATACACTTGGGTTATATTTCTTTTCAAGAAGAATGAGACTTTAAACAAGATTCCTGATCTGTTCGACATATTCAAAATGAGAAGGGTGTTAATATTATTAAAATCGGGAGTGATAAAGGCCTTTGAATTTTTAAATTCTTGTTTATCTAACTTTTTCAATGAGTGTGAAATTATTCATGAGACATCATCAGCAAGAACTCCACAACAAAATGGAGTGGTTGAAAGAAGAAATAGAACTTTGAAGGAAGCGAACAGAGCATGTTAGCTGAATATGAGACCCTCACGGAGGTTACGGGTGAAGCCATCAATACGACTTGTTATACCCAGCAGGTGCTTGGTTGTTAAAGACAAGGGTAAGACTCCATATGAGATTTGAAAGGGTAAGATTCCAAGAATCTCATATTTTAAAGCTTTTGGTTGTAAATGTTTCATCCATAACAATGAGAAATCTAAGTGAGAACTTTTGATGCTAAGGCGGTGATGGAATATTCTTGGGATATTCCAATACTTCCAAGGCATTTAGAGTTTTCAACAAGACAACTCTTTGTGTGGAGGAAACTCCTCATGTGGTTTTTGATGAATTGTATTCCTTCTCGGATAAAGTGAATCAAATTTCAAATGGTCTAGATAAGATTGAACTGACCAAAACTAAACATAGAAACAGTCTATCTACCTAGTCTTAATTGATTCGGATGAAGAAGAATTCTCATCGATAGTCGAAAGACAACTTCTAATCGGACCTCATCCGAGGAGACACCCTTGACATCGGGTGATCGGCGGGGTCGGGAAATGAAGAGGAACGTCGGCTCGGGTAGAGTCGGATGAGTTACTCTTTGAGTCTCAAGATGATGACTCTTCTACTCAAATAGGCAAGAGGATAAGAAGTTATCATCCATCTCACTGCATTATTGGAGACCCATCGAGTAGTGTGCGGAGACACGAATGATCTTTGGACTCACGAGAGTGCATTCGGTTATTATGTATCACTTCTCGAACCTAAGTCTATTGAGGAAGCTCTATCGAGATCAAGCGGATAACGGCCGTGCAGAAGAAGCGCATCGGTTTGAAAGGAAAAATATTTGGGAATTAGTGGAAAGACCCTTACACAAAAGATTATAGGCACCAAATGGGTGTTTAAAAATAAAGCAGATGAGAACAACATTATTGTTCGTAATAAGGCAAGATTGGTAGCTCAAGGTTACTCACAATCTGAAGGGATAGATTATGATGAAACCTATGCTCCAGGTTGCGATTAGAAGCAATAAGGTTGTTCTTGGCATTCTTTGCTTATAAATTTTTCAAAGTCTTTCAAATGGATGTTAAGTCTGCTTTCCTTAATGGTGTGTTACTTGAGGAAGTCTATGTGGAGCAACCTCCTGGGTTTAAGATCAATAACAAGGTCTATAAACTCAATAAGGCTTTATATGGTGAAACAAACTCCCAGAGCTTGGTATGATACCTTATCTCGATTTCTTGATATCAAATGGATTTTCAAAAGGGAAGATAGATAGGACTCTGTTTAGAAAGGAAGTAGATGGAAACATCTTGATAGTTCAAATTTATGTGGATGACATTATTTTTGGTTCACCTAATGCGAAATTATGTGAAGATTTTAGTATTCTCATGAAAAATAGGTTTGAAATGTCAATGATGGGTGAATTAACATATTTTCTAGGCTTACGATTAAACGGATGAGTAAGGGTATTTTTTCTAATTGAGAAATTTGGGATGAGTACTAGTAGAGAAGTTAAAATACCTATGGCAACTAACTTCTCTATGGATTCGGATGAGCGGGGATACCCACGGATGCGACGGAGTATCGTGGGTGATTGGATCCCTTCTCTATCTCACTTTGCAAGTAGGCAGAGACATAGCCTTTGCGGTTGGGGTATGTGCAAGATTCCAATCTAATCCCAAGAAAACTCATCTGGAGTCTGCTAAGAAAATCCTTAAATATCTCAAAGGAACTTTGCAAGTAGGGTTATGGTACCCGGTGATGATAACTTTGGTGGCGAGAATATTCAGACTCGAGACTTTGGGGGTTGTAAGATTGATAGAAAATCCACTTCAGGAACTTGTCAATTCTTAGGCAACAAATTAATTTCTTTGTTATCTAAGAAACAGACATACATTGCCACCTCAAAGCGAGGTTGAATACGTGGCGGTGGAAGTTGTTGCTCTCAACTCCTCTGGATTAGTCGGCGCCTTAGAGATTATAACATTCAAACATCATATGTTCCTATTTCTTGTGTGATAATAGTGCAATAGCCATGACTTACAATCACAATTACTGCATTCTAGGTGTAAGCATATAGACATTAGACATCATTTCATTAGAGATCATGTAGAGAAAAATGACATTAGAATTAAAAAGATAGCCCTTGAATCACAAAGAGCGAGATATTCTTACAAAACCATTAGTGAGTCTAGATTTAAAGAATTGTGCTTAGAATTAGGATTACTTGATGCATCATTGGCTGATTTTTAATTCTAATTGCTTGCATCTGTTAAATATATTCCTTATTTCTTTCTCTCCCTTTTCTTTAAATAAATGTCTAGAAAGAATTATCGGACTAGATATGTGTCAAAGGACAATCAGTAGCTGATGTCATTGATTTCCTTCTTAGGAATCAAGAATCAAGGATTAGTCATATTGACCTTATCGACATAATAATATCTTATCTAACATACGGTGAATCAGTTAGGGCATAATAGTCGGTGATTTCTTGAAAAGCAGATGACTATCTCGCACCTATCGATTTACCTCAGCTACTAATAGTTTTGATGAGTTTGTTTTGCGAGAGCAGGTGTATCGGCTTTATTTCTAAAACTCTTCAATCGGAAAAACACCTCACCTTTGTTTTTACCTTGAAAAGCTGTTGTTTCTAAAATAACTTTCTTAAGTCTGCTTATTTCCAAATAATGCATGCAATTGACTAGATTGAAAATACCGTGTTAAGTTTTGCATTAAAAATTTTGTGCTTTTCAAAATCGGACTCGAAGGAATTTTTCAAAATATAAGACAAGGTCACTTTTGACCAAATCGATATAGACCCGATGCAAATAGGAAACCTATTTGCAAAGAAAGACATCTTTTAGCTTACGTCGGAGTATACTAATTACCTCTGTATAAAGTAAACCTATTAGCCATCTAATCAGTAGGATAAGCGGTTACTTTTACACAATTCAAGATGCGTTTATGCCACGCGCCGAAGTCGAAGCGGTTTCTCGCTAAGCCATTGATATTTTACACGCGCTTTCATTAATCAACGGTTAAAATTCAATTTACGAGATCGTGCCACGTATCATCGTCCCAACTTTCCCTCTCTCTCTTGAGGTTTAAAAACTTACCTTCTTCGTTTCAAAATTTTACTTTCACATTTCTCTTATTCAAAATTTCCGCAAATTCTTCCTTCTCTCAAAAACTACCCAAATGGCTTCAACTTCTTCCCGCAACTCCAAGACCCCCCACTTATATAACCGCATCCAATTGAATTCAAGATGAACATTGAGGTGGTAAAAACAAACTCAAAGCAGAGATGTACGTAGATTTTGATACAACGCGAGATAGAGAATCCGGTGAGATTCTCGGGATTACTTGGAGGCATCAAGGCTGCATAGATTCTCGCTCAATAAAATCTGCGAGAAAATAAAACTATGAATTTCATTGGGGCGTAATTTACGGCAAATAGTGAATTCACCGAAAATGGATTCGATCTGATTGTAGAAGGTACTCTGTTAGAGTTTACCAAGGAGAATGTGGCCCGAATTCTTGATACCACGGCGGATGGGGTGAATCCATTGATGTATAAGGAAGAGGAATGGGAACAATCATTTGATATTTTTGCGAGGATTACTTACGAGAGGGACGAGAAGAGATCTCAAAAGCATCTTACGAGGAGGAAGTATAGGCTGTAAATGACAATAGTGACCAAATCCATCTTGGGAGATCGAGTTCGCATGATGGTGTGACAAAATCCAGGTTGTGTTGTATGCGAGCTATTTATGATGGAGTCGGGGTAGGCTGTGGAGTTCTTTGTTTAGAAGGTTGAAGGAAGAAAAGGCTAGGTTAGTATACAATCCGATGAAGGAGATTGGGTTGCTCGATCAGTGTGAGTCATTGATAAGATCACGATCTTGATGGAAGTGGCTAAATAAGAGAGTGCAAGCGAGAGAGGGCAAAAAAATATTCGAAACAAAAAGAAGCTGGCAGCGAAGAATGAAAGACTTGGTGGGTTGCGATTCGGATGATGAATCGAGGCGAGGCACGGGCACAAAGGAATGAGGCGGCGGCTGCGGTGGTCCAAAGACAAGCAACCGAGGTACAAGGAGGTGATGTACCCGAGGTGAGGCACTGGTGAGGTTGGTGTACCCGAGGGGCAACCAGTGAGAAACAGTGGAGTGGAACCGAGAGGTCATCATAGTAGAAGAAGCCGGACTGATGTTCCACTCCGGAGGAGGACCGGAAGGAGGCTGGTAAAAGCTACGAGAGACCAGGAGGAGAGTCTTACTGCAGCTCCCTCAAGCTTGCTAGCGAGAGGAGGCCCTTTCTGGCTGGAAATAGCGGCAGCAATAGAGGCGGGGCGAGATGTCTTTGGAGGATCCCGGCTCGAACGCACCGTATCTCGCTGAGCGAGCCACAAAGCAGTACTTCCTCAAACATCTCCTCCTCGATAAATTCCCACCCCACCTAGGCGATGAAGAAGTATCCCAGTGGTACTTGAGCCTCTTGAACCTACTCCCGATATAGTCCAAACACAAACCATCTCAACTCAACCATCCATCACTCCACCTCCCACCTCATCTCCAATCCCAAAAATTCCTCCCACCTCCACTCAACCATTTGATTTCCTAGACTTCCTCTCCACCAAATATCCCACCCCATATCCCCAAATTAGCCCAATACACACCCCCAAACCCGACGGATCTATGGGAAGCTTTGAGTGTCTCTTCGATCGAGATGCCCAAAGGAGATTGGTGGAACTTATTCCTGAACTTGATTCAATTAAAGTAATGAAGGAATCGGTTGAGGTCTGGCTGGTTCATCAGTGAGAGCAGGAGACCTAGAGGAGATGAGTCTTTTTCTTTGAAGAGGTTGGGTGGGAAAACCTTATCTCTTGGGAAAAAGCAGTATGAGTGTGGGACGGACCAAAATTGAAAGTATGCAAATGAGTGTGGGACGGAAGGAGTATTATTAATGCTTTGTTGATAAAAATATTTTTAAAAAAATTTACATATAATATTTTACTATACAAACACAATTCTTATATATCCGCGATTTTCGTATGTCCGACACTAGTTAAAGCCTAAACTGAAAAGAATTATTTGCTAATTAATAATTATTTAATTATGATATGTTTATTTGTAGGACTTAACCATCTTTACTCTTTAACAAGGCACCTAGTTTTCTTGATTTTATATGTAATTTATAGAGATGTTAACGAACTAGTCCTAATCCATTAGGGTTAGTTTAGGGTTAGTTTTACGGGGTCATGGGTCTAAACGGTCCCGGGTCTTACCGATTCATTTTTAGCGGTCGTAATAATTAGAACCTAATCCTAACCCTAGCTGGCTACAGGCTAAACGGGCCACTAACGGGCTCCGAAAAAAATATATTAATTTTTAACATAAAATAGTAAATTATAATCATAATACAACAAAATACAAACTTAAAATCTAAACCTTGTTACGTAATTATAAAAGTTCAATTCAAACATTAACAATTTTAGAAGCTCAATTCAAATATTACCGGTACATTAAAAATAAAAAGTAACTATTCGAATGAAGGAAAATAACATGATAATTGATAACAGATAAATAGAGAAGAGGAAGGTATAAACTATAAAAAGATAAGAGTCAATTACATCCCACTACAATCCTAACAACCTTATTACTTCTCAATCAAAATTACTCTCACTACAATATTATAGGTCAAATTTTCAATTTTACCCTTCCTTCTCATTTAAAGGTTGTTGTCTATTTTTCCCTTCCTTATTGTGATTGGACGTCCATTTGACTTCCCAATAAAGTTGTTCAATTTAATTGCTAGAGCACGAAACACATTTCATTTATCCACACACACGATGATTTTTAAATGACAACTTAATAAACACAATAAAACCATCAATTCACCATTCAAAATATGAAAGCAAATCAGTATAAATTAACCAATATTTTTGCAGTTTAATAAACATAATACCTTCAAATTTACAAGACAATCGATATTAATATATCAACCAATCAACCATATAATTTCTACTTTGATCGATAACCGTGCTTTTCGCAATCTCATAACCAATTTCTACATTAAAAACCTCTTAATTTCTACACATGTGCAACTTTATTGCAAATTATTGCACATGTGCAAAACAAACAACAACTTCCACTAGAAAAACACAAAGAATAACACAAAGAACAAGAAAAATCAAATAGCGAGAAACCTTCTTGTATTCTCATTTTCATCGCACCATCTCTCGTATGCAATCTCTGTGAGCAACCGGAAATTATACATAATTTCAATCCTCATTTGAAACTCGTACAAGAATTTTTTCAGATCTGGAGCCCCGGTTACCCACCACCGACGCATCACCGCAATGCGAGCCCCGCCGCATCACCGCCGCTCCCGGGCACATCCACTATGACGCACGAGCCCGCCGCATCACCGCCGCTCCCAGGCTCATCCCCTCGACGCGCGAGCCCGCCACATCAACGCCGCCCCTGGGCTCAACCCCTCCACCGCTCTTCACCTTCCTTCGTCGCCGGACTATTTCTTACCGATGAGCCACCGCTGCCATCGCGAGACCGCCGCGAGGAGCAGAGCCACCATCGCGATGGAGTGCGCTGTCGCGCCCGCCTTCGTCTTCGTTGGGAGAGAGAGGAGCGATTACAGTCTCCTTCGTCTTCGTCGATCTATTCCCAATTTGAATTATGGAACATTTTTGTTTCTTGGATTTGTACTCGGCCTCAAATTGTAGTTCTTGAGCTTTGAGTTGATTAAATAAATACTTAGCAACGAGAGAAGGCAAATACCCAAAAACTAAAGTAAAAGGTCACGTCGCCTTCATCGGTTGAGAGAGAGAGAGAAAGGGCCGAGTATTGTGAGATAAATTAGAGTTTGTTGAATAAATGGGATAAAGGGGTATTTTGGGTAGAAATTGTAGTGGATAGTAATTTATGTAAAGTGTTGTAGTGGGTAGTAATTTTTGGGTAGAAATTGTAGTGGATAGTAATAAATACAAAAGATAAAGACGGAAGATAAAAATTGTGAAAGGGAGAGAGTTGCTTTAGGTTTATTGTCAAAATAATAAAATATACATTAATTAAGTTATTATCGAAATTCATAATTAATTTGTATATTTTACAAAAATATATATTCATTAATATAATGGGTTTCGTCTAATAGAAAAAAATGAAAACGTAAATAAATAATGTACTTAATTAAAATATAAATATATATATATATATATATATATATATATATATATAATCGAGCTAAGCGGGTCGGTCAGGAAATCGACGCTAACAACGATCAGGCAAAAAGGTCCGATTTTAAACGGGCCACTAAACCCATAGACCTCTAACTCTATATTTTTCAGGTTAAACGGTCAGTCCGCTAGCCCGATGCATTTAATATCTCTAGTAATCTATTTAATTAAGATGTCTCTTAATTTTTTTAACTTATTGGGTTAATAAAGTTTGTGGATTAATGTTGGTCTTGTAATTTATATTGGGGTGGAGGTGGGCACTGGGCCTATTAGTTTACATATGTATAGTTTTTATGATTTGGCATCCGATCCAAGGATTGACTAATTCGAGGATTAATCCCAACGTCAACTAATCGGGATCCCAATCAAAGTCGAACAAAGCTATAATGAATCGACTCATCTCGAAATCATTTCGCACTCGATGGATTTTGAAATGATTTACATATATCAATGGACCTTTTTAGTTAGCTTATATCAAGAATTAAGAATATATATATATATATATATATATATATATATATATATTCTTGTTTATATTTTTTTCTAAGCCTATTGACTTTTTCGTATTTATGCACAATATTTTCCAAAATCGTATGGGTTCGTTATAGTATTAGCAAGAATATGACCAAGTTTTATCGAACCTAGAATTTAGTGAACGATGGATCTCTAAAATCATATGTTGTCATAAGTATTATAGTAGCTAACCGGATATATGAATTTTAAAAAGAAATTAACTAACAAATTAAACTACTAACAAGATAAGCAAACTAATAAAATTATCATTTGTCATGGTCAAGGAATTGAGCTAAAAGTTATCACAACAAACATATAGACCGGTCCTTCGTGAGGCTTGGGTGAATAATTAAGTCAATTAGTACCTAATTGACTTCCAAAGGCTCCTAAGATAGTGAAGGGTAGGAGGTTTCAACACGATTACTAACTACTAAACTCCGTCTCTTCATTAATCACCCAAATTTTCATTCAAATTGTTAATGTATATTAATGGAGAATCTTAGCAATTAACCCTCTCTCGATCAGACAATTACTATTAGACTCAAATCAATTTATGAAAGTCCTCACTCGAACACTTCCTAATGTTTACCCAACTCTCGTTGCAATAAACATAACTTAATAAGAAAGCCACTAGCAATAATCAAGCAATTAAAACACATCAATAAAAACTTCAAAACACATCAACAACAAAATCAAAATCATAGAGATATAATCACATTAGCTTCATTCATAGTTCATACACCCAAACCATAATAAAATTAGTCCATGATATCTAGCAATAGAGCAAAAATTAAACATACTCATAACAATAATAAATAATAAAAGAGAGAGGGAGAAATGATATCACCTGAAATGTTTGAATAGAACAAATAACTTGAAATAGCTCCCCAACAACTTTTGATTCTTGCTAGAAATTTAAAAATACCATGAAAAAAATATCTAATCTATGCTAACTATGGTAAAAATTTAAAGGAAAATTGAAGAACAAGTTAAGAGAAAAATGTAAAAAAGATAAATAAATAAATAATATAAGATGTATTTACTCTCAAATGGCTACTGCTTCTAACGGCTCATAGTTGCTATAAATGGCAATGGGGCGGAGTGGGTATCTAAGTACCCGAGGCCCACCTCGCACATCGCCCCATCCACCCCGCGCCTTGTAGCAGATCGTGAATTTCGGACCAAGTCCGTCGTGCACAAGACACTTGGCGAGTCCGCCCCGCCCTTCCCAATTTTTTTAAATTTCTAATTTAATTATGTAAAAATTATAAAAAATAATACAATAATAAAATATATATGTTATACAATATTAAATATATATAATATATATTTTTAATATATATATATATATATATATATATAATATATACATATATATGTGGGGTGGGACGAGGAAAAACACATACTAATGCCCGACTCGATCGGTGCAGGCGGGGAACTCGACCCATTTTCTAAATAGGGTGGGGCGGGATGGACGGACCGGTTAGCCATCCCCTAACATTACGACCCTTTTTCAATAAGCGATGTCATTGAAATTTTCTACTACATATATAAGTCAGTTGCCTTTCTTCCAAAAGTCAACTTTTCTAAACAACTCCACAGCTTAGGTTCATTGACATGGTAGGGTCCATATTTTCCAATCGGTATTTTTTAAAATCGATTGAACCGGAAATGGGCCATGAGACCGGTTCAATTATCCTTAAAAATTATTTTTGCGGTTGAACCGAAAAACCGGCCAAAATTGGGAAAAAATCAGTCAAAGATGTCGAACCAGTTTCTTTTTTAAATCTATTAAGTTTAGATAATAACATATTTTTATTTTTTATTTAATATTTTAATTATTAAATTTATTAAACAAGTCTCTCAATTTCTAAAATTGTTTGTTGTGTATGCGCATTCAATTCTCTCTCATTCTTGTATTTTTAAAAATAATTAAATTTTAATATTTTAAAATAATATTGTGTTATCTATGATTTTATTGTATTTATTTAAATATGAAACTTATAATTTTTTAAAGTGCATATTTATATTTTGTAATGTCACATAAGAAATATATAATAATATATAAATGAATATATAGAAAAAAATCATTTTAATGGTTGGACCGATAACCTGTATCCAGTCCAGTTTGAATTGCTTACAATTGATGCTTGCATTTGAAAGTTGTGCAGCATCTATTTCCTTCACATTAATTGGGTCGAAAATGGGCCTCATATTCCTTTTCTTTTTTCTTTAATAAATCTTATTCAATTGTAATTTCTTTTCGTATTTTTTCGATTCTTAAGATCTCCTTCAATTGACCTAACAAAATAATAGGTTTGTGTTTTACTTCAAAAATGCTCAATTTACCTACTAAAATAGCAACATAATATCTTTCTCATTTTAAGTACGCTTAATCAACTTAGTGTAAATAAACGCATGAAATCATATCAAATTAAAAAAATAAAATGCATAGATTTCAAGCAATTATCACATTAATCACCTACGAATGCAGATCCTCAACTAAAAGAGGGCGAACTTGAATTGCAAATCATCTCAACCCCACCTAAAAATAAGAAAATACTCAATAGGTTAACTTTGAGGATGTCAAATACATTTAATGTATGAATTTATATATAACTCAGTTATAATTTTCTAAATAACGTAAACTTTATTTATTTAATCATGGCGTTTCTAATACAACTCTTTCGTCTTTAAGTACCACACGAAGCCAATATTCAAATGGATTCAGATCCCCCACTGGGGGCTAATACCCAGTATAATTTGTTGGATCATTTATTAAACGATATCGATTGTAATAACTAAGCGGTATTACCTATATTATTAAAAGGTTTCGATCGTGATAAGCTGAAGAGTATGTTCTATATTGCTAAAGAGTATCGGTCGTGATAATCGAAGAGTATTATCTATATTATTAAAGAGTATCGGTTATGATAACGGAAGAGTATTACCTATATTACTAAAAGGTATTAGTCGAATAATGAAAAGTAATTGATCTATTTTTTTAATATGAATCAAGTTTCACCGTGAAACTTGGTTCACGATGACACACTCAAAAATTAATTCCATAAGACGATCTGTATTCATCACCAGAACAAATCATATATGATGAGATCTTGTATGTAACTCCTACAAGAGAGCTCATAAATGTCATTCTCTTTTATTCTAACACAAAGGTATGATTTTTGGTTCATGAGTTTTTTCGAACATAGTAACTTATATCAATTATAAATTCATTACTAGCTAAAATAAAAGTATATATTTCTAAAAATCTTATATATTTACAAAATTCTATAATTTTATTTAATTTAATAAATTTAGTTACATTTTTTTATATTTATCATAAATAATAAGTAAGGAAATTATGATTTAATTCACAAACTTACTAATAAACATGCTAATGAAATCAATATCATTTAACTTAACAGTTTGTTTATATTTACTAGCCTTGCCAAACAAACTCAAACAATAAAATTCACGAATGACTAGGTCTTGTTACATGATTAGTTGTAAATGTATCTTGTAAATAACTTTCGGGTACCATTCGATTAAACGGTCTTATACAAGAGATGAGTCTCACCCGTCTTATACAATTGATATTCACATATTTTATATTTTTACTAGTAATTTTTTTTTCAATTCTCATTCCCACTCTTGCATATATATTAGATACCCATACCCCGTTAATATATTTGACGCTTTTGAGGAATTTACTGATTTTTGTCATAAATTTCGAGAGAAATATATATATATAAAAGTACAATGTATATTCCTAAAATAATGCCACGTGTCATTTCTAATATATTGACAAGTGTCATTTTAAAATTAAATAATCCTAAACTTTATTATTATTATTTTTCTGTTATAGTGTATTATTATTAATTGAAACTATTTTATCTCACAATTATTTTTTAATCAAAAGTCTTTCCAATTACCATGTTTATTTTTCATCTTCTTAAGCACCTTTAGTATTAATAATTATAATTCACACATCTTTTGTATTCCCAATCATTATACTACAGGGGGTGGAGAGCGAGACAATCATTTAGCTCGCAATTGTTTTTTTTTTTTTTTTTGCTTCCGATTGATAATTCGGTTTGAGTATTTTTCCATTATTGTTTGTAAAAATTGGGTTGCACAATTATTTCTTTCCGGTTTTACTAATCATTTTAGAATATATCATTGTAAAATTATGATTTGAATATATAATGAATATTTAATTTACGTTTTTTAATAGAATGACAAAATGTTGATTCGAACTCATAATTTTAATGATATAAATAGTGACATTCATTGAATCGGTTTAAATTGTGCAAACTGGATGTACATTAGTGTGAACTCATGTAATATATCTTCTCCTGCAGATATATTACATTTTGGATTCATTGTGGTTGTGATGAAGTTAAACTCAATTATTTTAATGTAAGAAGTTACATGATTTATTAAAATACAATTTATTATACAAAGAATTAATATGAGATAGTCTCTCTATGTAAGTGTATTTTAATGTATTATGCATAAATTCATTTATTCTTTAACAAAGTTGATAAAATAAAATTACAATGATAGGCCGTGCATGACGGCGAAAATCTAGTCTTTAAAATTTACCAATTATAGAGGTGTCACGTGTCCATATATTGTGCAATGTCAGGAATAACCGTATCGCAAGATCGAAGGATAGAATTTACATAGAAGTAATCTCCGCCTCCATCTTGCCTCCCATGGTGTCTGGCGGCATCTAAATACACACACAGAAACATACAAAATATCATGGCCAGAATTGTTCCCATGGCCTCCTCAATCAAACCCTCACTCTCCTCACTTTCTGCGATTGCTCGCTTGGGATTTTCTCGCGCTTCCCCCAATTTGTGTTGTAAGGTCTCTTCAAAGCACCTCTCAGGCGGTATGCATTTCGGCTCATATTTTCCTAATTTTTTATTTTGTTTTTGTGTGATTTTCGCTTATTTCTGCTGGACGGAATTTGTGAGCAACTGTGTATCTATATAATGAGGGCAGTATCTTAGGTTGTGTGAAGAATTTGTTAGCGTCTCATTCGTTATTGGGTATCTAGGAACAGTTATTGACGAGAAAGTACCACAAATGAAGCCTTCTTCCTCCTCTTTCATCGATGAAAGCCCTCAGAATGGCAGCCTCTCGCCTAGCGGTCCTGCCGCCACGCCGGAGAATGGGAGCTCGCGTGGAACCTTTTCTTCAGCATTCTCTTGCTTAACTACACGGCGGCTTATTTTGATATTGTGTACATGAATTTGTTGTTTCCACACTCGCTTCTCACTTTTTAATAGATGAAATAAGTCAATATCAAAAGATCTACTGAATTGATCTAATTCCAATTGGTAAAACATTTATGACTTGTTCATAAATGGTCTCATTTTTCTTAATTATGATGAATTTGGCTAGATTGGATATGGATTAATCTAAGAAGGTAGTTTTACTTTTTCAATATATTACTAAGAATGCTTTTACGGTTTCAATTCTTTTAAAATGTTATCCACAAATTTTACGACCGATAACTTATAATTTCTTGTTAAGCTTGGTACCACTGTGCTAGCTGAATAGGTTTTATAATATTCCTGAATATGCATTGAAGTTTAAAATGTGGTTGAATGCATCTCAGTAGAAGTAGATTGTCAGATTGTTCATCAAATGAGATTGTTGGAAAGCGAAACTGTCTTTCTGTCGTATTTCATCTCTAAAACTTGTGCCTTGTAACTCTTCTTTAACTATTGTGCAAATCATCAAAACTCAAGCATTATCAGCGTGAACTTTATGATAATGATTTTTGAAGAACTTATTTCTTACTCTATGATCTCAATGATTTTCCAGTGCTTCAACTGCAACTTTTTGGGCAAACAACTTCTAAGTTGTTTAAAGCAGAAGCCCATAGCAGACCTATTAATGCTGCTGGAAATGTGATACAAGCAAGTGCTACTGCTATGCAAGAGAATGTTTTGGATTGGGTAAAAACAGACAAGAGAAGAATGCTCCATGTCGTTTACCGTGTTGGTGATTTGGACAGAACAATAAAGTATAGATCTAATATGCAACATTTGAAAGGCTGTTACTTCTGGTACTTCCTATTCAGAATGATTACATTTATACAATCATTATGTTGGCTGCAGATTTTACACAGAATGTCTAGGGATGAAACTACTCCGAAAGAGAGATATATCAGAGGAACGATATACAAATGCTTTTCTTGGATATGGGCCAGAAGATTCTCAATTTGTGATTGAACTCACTTACAGTAAGCAATTTTCGATTGTTACTAAATAGGTTTTCTGTTTACCTCTGTATTTGCCATTGTTGCTAAATTGGTCTTCTGAAGCTGTTTTATATTGTAAACTTGACTAATGATCATAAATGGTGTTTATCTGTTGACTGTCAGACTATGGGGTTGACAAGTACGATATCGGCAGTGGTTTTGGCCATTTCGGAATTGCAGTAGAGGATGTAAGTTCTATCAATTTGTATAAGCATGACGTATATAGGCAGATGATCTGTCAATTTACACACTCTCAAACTACCAATTATTTCAGTTCAGTTGCATTTATTCCGCCCATACTTTTCCTGAACAGTTTTGCATAAGTAAACAAAATTTACAAAATTGAGCCGTAGATTGTCAATTACTTTCCGGAAAATCAGGTATATGGGAATGAAACTACGTCATATATATTGTAATACATGGTTGCCTAATTAGGTGAAACTTGTCGCTTTTCATTCTGGAGTTTGTAGGAAAAAATATTGAATTTTTTTCATGTTTATTTCCTATTCATCACATATAGTGACAACTCTTTTGTCCAAATGCAGATTCAGTTCATTGTTGTTTACTCTAAAGAATTCTCATTGTGAATCTCTTTTACTTCTCCACATCTCTTTCCCTACCCCTTGTGCACCCAACATTATTTGATTCCAAATTCAGAGACGTTCGTGGTGAAAAATAATGCAAATGAAAGACCCCATGCATAAAAGCCTCGAGAACTTTTCCTATCCTTCAAAATTCACTAAATTTCCTTCATTTTGGTATGAATTTTTAAGGTAGCAAAGACTGTAGATCTCATAAAAGCCAAAGGTGGTAAAGTTACACGAGAACCTGGGCCTGTCAAAGGTGGCAAAACTGTAATAGCATTCATAGAAGACCCTGATGGTTACAAGTTTGAACTTCTGGAGAGAGGTCTCACACCTGAGCCATTATGTCAAGTAATGCTCAGAGTAGGAGATCTTGATCGTTCTATTGAATTCTATGAGAAGGTTAGATTTCTTGTGACCTTTTATATGTTTACAAACTCATGATATATGTTTTTCTTGTGTTCTCTAAGTTTATGTGTAAGCAATAATTTACAGGCTTATGGCATGGAGCTTCTTCGCAAGAGGACAATCCTGAATACAAGGTAAAAATGCTTTCTAATTTAAATCTAGCAAATGTAGTTTTATGTGTTTGAAGTTTTAACATATTCTGTTTTTACTTCCAAATGGTGGTATTCGGGATGCATGGAATAAGAGGGAACCTGACAATAGTTACATGCTTAACTAAATTGTAGGTCATAATCTGTAGAAAGTTTTGTAGAAAATATAGGTATTCTATGAATTGTTTCTTGTCCTTTCTCGTGTCACTAAATTACCAAATTGCCCTTGACGGCTGAGTTCTGAGTTGGACTGATTTCACACTTGAATTATGTGAAGTTCTTGTGGATGTAGTTCATCTGTATAAATCTATATATATATACATATATATATAAACAATAGTCTGCCAAAAATAGTACTCCCTCCGTCCCAAATCAGTTTTCACAGTTGACTTTTCAACGGTTTTGTGTGAGAATTATTTCATAGTAATATATGTACAAAAGTTGTTTTATATGAATGGTATAAAAGTTGTTTTGTACACATATTACTATGAAATAATTCTCACACAAAAACCGTTGAAAGAGTCAATCGTGAAAACCGATCTGGGACGGAGGTAGTAAGTCACTATTTTACAGCCAAAATCACATTTCAAAATAGAAATTATTTATACTTTTTCTACCCAAATTTAAAATTGCAATAACTTTTTCATTGTCAAGTCCTCTTTTAACATATAATATATCAAATTAAATATTTTTACAATCTTTAATTTGACATCCATATTGCATGTATAAAAATAAACTTTCAAATTTTAAAAATGAATTTATTGTGATTTGGAGTAATTTTTCTATTGCATTTATGTTTATACCTTTTAGATGTGTCTCGCACACAATTCACACAAAATAATTGCAATATACTAATCGTGCATTGCATGAGAGATTTTCTAGTTACTTCTAAGGAACACAAAGTACCCAGGAGATTTTTTTTTTTGCCGGCAGTATACTATAGCGATGCTGGGCTATGGTCCTGAAGAAAAAAATGCTGTAATGGAGTTGACATATAACTACGGTGTTACTGAATATGACAAAGGCAATGCTTATGCTCAGGTTCTATGTTTCCTCTGATTGTTGAGCTTTTTTAATCTTTGATTTTATCTCACAGAAATGCAGTATTTTGATATCCTGACTTGACCATATCTTACAGATAGCGATAGGGACAGATGATGTTTATAAAACTGCTGAAGCAATTAGACTATGCGGTGGGACAATTACCAGAGAACCTGGACCTCTACCTGGTATTAACACCAAGGTTTTGGCATGCCTAGATCCTGATGGTTGGAAAAGCGGTAATGCCCTTGCTTGTGAACCTATTACTAATGCTTAATATCTCGTATAACAAAAGTATACTGCTTTATGTTGTTTTGACTTTTTTGCATGATTTATGGATCTGTTCCTCACATTTTTGAGCATTTTTTTTTTCGGCATTTTAAGTGATGAATTTCAGATATAGAATGTTCTAAAATATTTAAATAATAGGTTGCCGGCAAGTGTTTAAATGGATCTTATTAGGGGGTCATGTAGACTAATAGATATCAATAGTTGGATTCTTTGCTGCACTGGTAGCAGGACATATGATAGTGTTGTTTATATATTCTCAATCTTTTTAGGCTACTGTACTGGCATTGAGTATTCGTTTAATTCTATGGTAGCTAGTTAAAACCAGTAAGCAGTCTTTGCAAGAACACAATATCAACTGTGATATAATAACATCCTCCATTTCAGTTCTTTTCGTATTTCATACCTTTTGGCAGCCAAGGTGAACTTTTGACTTAATTGTCCACTATACGGTTATGTTTAAAGGTTATTGGATGTCACTAAATATTGGTTTGAAAATTATGATGAAAGTTTCCCACTCTAAATAATGGTAATATTAGCTTTGAAAGTATTATTGATATCTCATGTTCTTTTATTCTTATGGTAATTGATCTTTAAGATTACATGATGATGCAGATCTTCTTGGTCACGACTTTTTAATCTTGACAATTTTATACACCAGCATTTTATTTTTGCAATTCGATACACGCGGCTTTTGGTAACTTTATGTTGATGTGGCAGCCGGAATTCTTGACATAACAAAGAGTTCAGACTGCCACGTTGAATTGCAAAAATTACATTGTCAAAATATTTAAAATATCGTGATTAAATTGCAAAAAGTTTGTGAATGTATTTGCAATTCATGCGTTCTTTATTAGACATGAGGCAAGCATGTTAATTTGATGAATGATGATATTTTGGATTTTTGTAGGTATTTGTTGATAACATTGATTTTCAAAAGGAACTGGAATAAAGCTCTACCGTGCTCAACTAAAATGGAAGCCACAGATCAAAGACTCAAAGCTCTCGATTCTTCTACCAAAATGATGAAAAGGTGTTACTGATTTTAACTTTTTGTAGATTAATTTGCAGAGAGTCTCATATTATTACCAAATCTTGGGTACATCGTAGCAAAATTAAGACAAGTATTATGTCCTATCTAGTTCATATGCCAGTTCATTGAATAAGCGTCAAAACTGGTGAATAAGCTCCATTAATTTCTTGTGACATTTGATGCCTATTGTGAACGTTTGAGTGTTTTGACATTTATGATGTGTATAAGTCATTTAGGATTTCGTTCCTAGGGGAAAATATTTCATAAAATAAGTGGAGGAATAAATAAAAAAATGTATATATTCGAGAATTGTACTCTATTTTTTAAAAAATAATATTTTAAGTGTAGTGGATGTTGAGATGTGATGGGAAAAAAATAGAGATAGATAGATAGAGAGATTTGTGGGGGTATTTTTATCATTTAAGAAAACGAGAAGTTTTGAGTTGATCAATCATAATGAAAAAAGAAAAGCTTTTAAAGGGATAAAGGGAGTAAATTGTAAAAAAATTCTAATATTAGGAAGGGCGACCGTTCCCATATATGTCGCTGGTCATTATATCTCTAATGAAGCTTCCCTGTGCTCTTGTGAATGTCCACAAATAAAATCGAAATGCTCACAATCACAAATATAATTGAAATGCTCAAAAAGGACAAACGGTCAACTAGGTGGCTTAGCCCGGATTCCTTCACTTTAGTGGGAGACCGGGTTTGATTCTCTTTGGGAGCGAATTTGGAGTTATAAGGTTACTTGGAGAAATTCTTGGAGAGTTTGGGTTCTTGGTGAACTAACTACTAATAACTTAAAAATTAACTTTTACTGATTAAAAAAAGGACAAAGTGTTAGACAAACATAATTGTAATGTATATTATTGTTAACTTGGCAAAAATGGAAATGATGTAGAAATTCACTCGTATTCTCTTCACTTGTGAAGGAGTTCAAAAGATTTGGAAAATGATTGTTCTTAGATGTGAAGATATTTGCATGGGAGTGTGTATTATGTAAACATCGTTCATAATAAAAATGATATAATGGGTCGAGCTTCCAATTTTTGTGGGTCTTTTCGGTAGCTTTAGGTTTTATATTTCTTTAAGTTATAAAAACTTAGTTTAAAAAAATTGACTAGCGAAATGGATGTGGTTAAAAATAAAACGCCAAATTAAAATTCGAGATTGTAATCCAAAATTTACTTCATGTAATTAATGAATAAAGACCAAAAGTTCCTAAAATAAAAATCTATTATAAATATAGTGATTAAAAATAAAAATAAAAATCTTTGGCCCCGCCAACCGTAGCCGATTATATTGTGTGAGACCGTATTACAAACTTTATTTTGTGAAATTTATATTTGACCCACGTAAGATTTAAACCAATCCAACCCATTTATTCTTTTAATATATAATATTGGATAAATGGAGTTTGGTTTCATGAATCTCATCGTAGAATGGTCTCACATATGTCTTCGTTGAAGATTATTACAAGAGGGAGATCTGTTGTCTAATCGGAAAATAAAAAATCGGAATCGGAGCACGTGGCGAGTTCTCCTTGTTCACCGGCCTAACATCGGCCCTTTCATCGAGATATGCGTGAAAGCGATGAACCAAAACAACCAAAAAGAATTGAAGAAAAGGTCACCATTGAAAGAAAAATAAGAATT
Source organism: Paraleonurus japonicus (assembly GCA_030762865.1). Taxonomy (NCBI): domain Eukaryota; kingdom Viridiplantae; phylum Streptophyta; class Magnoliopsida; order Lamiales; family Lamiaceae; genus Paraleonurus; species Paraleonurus japonicus. The sequence goes on along the minus strand of CM061061.1, from coordinate 18,119,351 downwards.
TGATGGTTTATAGAGAGAATGTTTTCTTTAAATATGAATTTGATGGTATAGAAAGAATGTTTTTCTTTTTTATGTTGGAAATAATGGAGATGATGCATGGGTATTTATACTTATTATAAAGGGAGTAGCTTAATGCAGTCAATATTGTGGGTTTATTGTGTATTTTATGAGATGCATGCTTCCACGAAGCTTATAATTCAAATAATTGTGATTAATATTAATGGAGTTGTTGACTGGTATTACATAAAATGGTCAAACTGTGTTGGACCCATGTCACTCTTTACCACCTTCCTGAAAATTGCTATTGCAAAATCAACTCAGATATAATTCCACCTGAACTCTACTTGATGTAATATTTACTCTTCATTATAAATTTTAAGAGTTGTTCAATAATATAAGTTATTTTTTATGGGGTATGATAATCTTAAACTTTAATAAGAAAATTATTTAATAGTATTAAATTGAATTAGTGTGAGAGAATTAATGACAAATGGTGTAATAATGAGGTATTTGAGAGAGATAAATAAAATGGTTAAAATATTTTATTGTTATTTAAGAAAATAATGTATTTAATACTAGACTAACTTTTATGCCAAATGAATAATGTAGTACGAGAAAGATGGAGTATATTGTTTTAAAATATATATATTTTAAAAAAGTGGTGTTAGAATGGCTAATTTCCAATACTTGTAATCATTAAATGAATCACTTTAATTAATCATAAAAAAAAAAATTATCTCAAACTTTAAATTTTTATAGAGGTGGGATATTAATTCTTGATCACAACTTATGATTTTGGAAATAATATAATATTGGGACGAATTTTGAAAAGTCATGCACGTGTAATTTATTAATTTAATTTGCAAGACCAAAAAAACATGGAAAACGTGACATTTTGAGAGCATTTCAAGGAAATTGTGATACCACACACAACAAATTCTGAAGTCGAGTAGAAGTAACATGGAAATTTAGATGTATGTCTGATAATCAAATTTGAAAAATGTCACTTATTTTTTATTTTTATTTTTTTAAATTTGGTTTAAGATTTCCAATTTTTCCACAACATATGAGACTGCGGCCGCGATTTATCAACGATTACGACTACAACTCTTTTGTGACCTTGCGCAACTATTTTCATGATCCTTATGTGGTCGTAATCATAAGTTCTTCTATTATTATTATTTTTTTATCGGTAAATTTTACTCCCTCTTTTTATCGGTAAATGTTACTCCCCTTGTCCTGAAAAGTTTGCAAAGTTGACTTTTTCAACGATTTTGTGTGAGAATTATTTCATAGTAATATGTGTACAAAATTATTTTATATGAATGGTATGTTAGTTAATAAGATCAACTAGTATATCATTCATATAAAACAACTTTTGTAAACGTATTACTATGAAATAACTCTCACACAAAAGCTGTTGAAAAGTCAATCATAAATTTTTCAGGGGATGGAGGGAGTAGTTTGTTAGTTGTTAGTTGTTAGTTGTTAATTGTTAGTAGTAGATTACCAAACATCCAAACACTTCAAGAATTTTTACCAAACCACCTTATAACTCCATAATTCGTTCCTAAAGGGAATCGAACTCGGGTCACCCACTAAAGTAAGAAACTCGGTGGCCGGGTGGGCTAAGCCACTTGGTTGTAACCACAAGTTCTTCTATTAATCCCTTCGTCCCACAAAAGTTTGCATATTTTTCTTTTTAATTTGTCCCACTAAAGTTTATATACGAAATATTTATCACAACCTCCACCCTCATAATATACACATATTTATTATTCATGCCGTATTTTTAAGACCCCACATACGCTCAATTCAATTAATTCTTTTATTTTATTCATAACGATTTACGAAATTACCCCTCAATACTCCACCCATCACATTTTTTTAAAAAAATTTTGTGCCAAAAGATTGTCGTAAACTTCTCTGGGACCGAGGAATTATTTATCTTATGATCACGCGACCACTACCACAATCTTTTCGCGACCGGGCGATCATTATTGCGACCTCACGAACAAAATATTAAGTACGAGTGTATTTAGGACTAAAAATAATTTTGAATGCCATTTTTGCAAAAACTAAATTAGGATGACATTTTTCCAAATGAATACTAAAATTGTTTTAATGGATGCAAGAAAGATAAATAAATTTGTAAAAATGTATGGCCAAAGTAACCGTCGTAATTTATGATCACAAATAGTAGTAGCAATTTTTATTTTCTCTCCCTGAAGTTGGAGCCTAGGGTCTCTCCCATCGTCGGAGCTTTGTTGTTGCACCATGGACAATGCTTTTGAGAAGCTTTCTCTTACGGAAGAGGAGGATGACGAGTTGATTCTTGAACCGAGAGAAAATGCGAGGCACTTTTGGGAAAAATGGAATTATGTGTTGTGGGTAGGGTTTTATCGGATCAACCAATTCAATTCAATCTATTCCGGTCAAGAATGGCCATGATTTGGAAACCCAAAAGGAGAGTTCATGTGAAAGAAATCGACAACGATCGATACCTTCCATCATCTCGATGTGAAAAGAATCTTGGAAGAAGGTCCTTGGTTTTATGGTCCAAACCCCTAGTGATTCACGACATTAAGGCGGGGATATTCCCCAACAAATTCCCCTAAACCATGTTGATTTTTGGGTCCACATCTATGGCTTACCGATGTGATACTTCTCAGAAAATGTTGGTAAAACTTTGGGGAATTTTCTAGGACACTTTGTAGAATATGATGAAACTAAGCGTGCTTCATTATGGAGAGAATACATGAGGATAAGAGTAGATATAGATGTCACACAACCCTTGAAAAGAGTCAAGAAGATTAAGCACGAAGGAGGTACGGTTCTGATCAATTTCAAATACGAGAGATTGCAATCTTTCTCGCTTCATCTGTGGAAAGCTAGGTCATACCGAGAGTTTTTGCGAATCTTTATTTGAATTAATGGAGGAAGACGCGGATGAAATTCAGAAAAATCCGAAGGTTGGGGCACTTTCCTAAAGGCGAGAAGACCGTGAATAAATCACTCCGTTAACAAGAGGTGGCTACGACAAGGTAATGGAGGACCAACTCAAAACTGGGAACATAGAAATGTTAGCAATACAGAGGGCCATTTCAATTTTCTTGGAATTAGTTCTAAAAATCTTGAGGAGGCTCACAACAAATATGCCCACAATCGGGATTACCAAAGACAAAGAAGGGCATCTACAAGTATCAAAATCAAGCAACTGGAACCGATTGAATTTAATGCAAACAAACCCAATTTTCGAGGAGGAATCTACACATAGTCACACGGAGAAAGAAGAAGATATTTTAAGCGAAGAAAGGAAACGCAAAAGAGGAAAAGCTGTTTGAAGGAAAAGCCGACTACAGAGAGTCCAATGAGGGATTCACCAATGCAAAAAGACTTATCTTCAATTCATTTTTTAATGGCGGGCCCCTCCCGGGCTTGCCGAGAATAATGATTATCCTAAGTTGGAATTGTAGAGGTATCGGCCAATCCGCTACAATTCCAGCTCTTTGCGAGCTTGTGAAAGCTCGACGGCTTTGACATCATTTTTCTAAGTGAAACACTTGCTAACTCTTCTAAGCGGTAACTAGTTCGTTTAAAATTGAAATTTTCTAATTGTTTTCTTGTGAATCGTAATGGCCGTAGTGGTGGCCTTTGCATGTTTTGGAGTAATAAAATCTCATGTACTCTCCTTGAATCATATAGATATGGATGTTATCGGTGAAGATGGTTAGTGAAGGCTCACGGGCTATTACGAGCACCCCAAACGCAGTCGTAGGAGACTTTCTTGGAATCTTTTGCGTCATCTTGCCACTTTGTGAGCACATTGCCTTGGGTTTGTATCGGAGATTTCAACGACCTCCTCTCGGAAAATGATAAAAGAGGCAGAGTTGCTCATCCCCCATATCATTCCGTGGGTTTAGAGAAGCGGTCATCGGCGTGGTCTTTCGAACGTTGCATTACGGGGCTATCAATTCACCTGGTCTAGGGTCGTGGAACGGTGAATTCGGTGGAACAACGTCTTGATCGAGCCATAGGGAATTTGCGGTGGCATAATAAGTTTCCCTCGGCGCACTTCAACCTTGTGGCTCCGTTTCGGATCACAACCCGATTCTTCTAGACTTGTGTCCCTCGATCCCCATCTCAAAAACTAGAAGATTCAAATTCGAAAACAAATGGTTCGAAGAGCAAGATCTAGAAGAAGTGATCAAACGCTCTTTGGTTGAGTTTCGGTGATTTCGAATTAGTAGAAGGCTGCTAGCAACATCGAGGCTTTGGTAGACTAGGGTAATCATGTCAATAATGCATTTAGGAATAACAAACGTGATTTGGAGAAGGAAGTAAAAATCCCGACAACCAAAACTGATTATTCTTCAATTGTTAGAATGAGTTTTTAGAAAAAGAGCTCATTGATGTCTTAGTGAAAGAAGATAAATATTGGCGCCAAAGAGCTAAAGTTTTTGGTTAAAAGATGGTGACAAGAACACAAAATTCTTTCACAATATGGCTTCGGCAAGACAAAAGATTAATAGAATCGTGAAGCTCCAAAATAGTGAAGGGATATGGATCGATACTCAAGCTGGTCTAAATAATTTGGTTCTTGACTATTTCATTGATATCTTTTCGAAATTCTAGAGACAACATTGTGGAATCCACTCTCCGGTGCGTTCAGCCCTTCATCTCTAACGAAGACAACAACGGCTGATATCCGAGTTCACAAGAGAGGAGTTTAGAGAAGCGATGAATCAAATGCATCCGGATAAATCCCCGGGCCCCAACGGTTTTAACCCTGCATTTTATAAAAAAATTTAGTCAATCATTGGAGAGGATGTCTTTAAAGCTTGCGTAAAGTGGTTGACAAAGGGTCATTTCTTTGTGCAATGTTGTTTATAAAATTCTATCTAAAGTTCTTTGTAACGAGTTAAAGAGAATGCTCCCTGATCCGATCGACAAAGCACAATCCGCCTTTATTGCCGGTCGCTCGATCCAAGACAACATATTAATCGTTTTCGAGTTATTACACTCCATGAAGAAGAAAACACATGACAAATTTGGCGATATGGCTCTTAAATTAGACATAAGTAAAGCTTATGACAGAGTTATTTGGACTTATATGGAACATATTCTCAAGAGATTAGGCTTTTGCGAGACCTGGAGGAATTGGATGACTCTATGCGTCGAGACGGTTATATACTCAAAGTAAATGATGATATAGTGGGTCCTATCATCCCGGGAAGAGGTCTCCGACAGGCGATCCACTCTCGCCCTACCTTTTCATCTTATGCGCTGAATTAGACGTGCTAATAAACATGACAATCTTCATGGGGAAAAGCGAGTAGAAATGACCCTATGGTTCTCATTTATTATTTGCTAATGATTGCTTATTATTTTGCGGGGGCAATCACACATGAAGTTGGAACTTTAAAAGAGGTGTTGCACACTTATGAGGAGATCTCGGCCAAGCAATAAACTACGAAAAATCTGGAACGTATTTCATCAAAAATATTGATGAAAACACTTGAAGTGACTCAGCGGATATTATTGGAGTTCACCAAAGCATCGAACACGGGTCGATACCTCGGGTTACCCTCTCTTATTGGCGGAGGAAAACACGAGGTTTTTGCCTATATTAAAGAGAGATTATGGAAGCGTCTCCAAGCTTGGCAAAGCAAGAAAATCTCAAAAGTTGGGAAAGAGGTCTTAATCAAAGCGGTGCCCAATCCATTCCCACATATTGCATGTGTGTTTTCCTTCTCCCTTCGACCATCATCGATGAGTTGCACATCATGTTGAATAAATTCTGGTGGAGTAATGACTCTCAAAGGTCTAAGGGCATTATTTGGTCCAAGTGGGACAAATTGTGTAATACTAAAGAAGAGGGGGCCTTGCTTTTAAAAATCTCTAGCTATTTAATTTAGCTCTCCTTGGTAAGACGGGCTGGAAGCTAATCAGTGAGCCTGATGCACTTGTGAGCCGTGTTTTGAAAGCTAAATATTTTTCGAGAGGTGATTATCTTACGTCTTCACTTGGATACCCGGCCTAGTCAAACGTGGTGTAGCATCCGGTCAGCTAGAGACATTGTTAGAAGAGGCACGAGATGGAAAATTGGATCTCAATCGGAGGTCAAAGTCTGAAATAGCGCATGGCTGAACAAGGTAATGATGGCTTTTATATTAAAACTCCGATAATTCAAGGCTTTGAAGACCTCACAGTTTTAGATTTGATGATCCAAAACTCATACCACCGGGATGTTAATCTTATTAAGGAAGTCTTCCTTCAAGAGGATGTAAATCATATTCTTTTTTTTTTTTTTTTTTTGATAAGTAAAAATTATATTAAAACCTTGGGTATAAGGCATACCCAAACCTTCAAAGTACACAAGCGAGCACATTAATATACACGAGTGATACAAAAACTCTCAAACTACACTCCTAGCGCCTCCCTTGCATTATTCATCCAGCTTTGCAACTCTACACAGTACTTATTATTCCCTTTGAATAACAACCAATTCCGCACTCTTATTTTCAATTCCTCAATTAACTTGTGAACCTCAGATTTTTCATTTCTAAACACAAGGGCATTTCTAGCCTTCCAAAGCAACCAAATTAAACATTCCCATATGCAAATTGCAATGACTTCCCCTCTTCTCCCCCTAAGAAGCCTACTAAAATTAAGTAGATTCATAGAGGATTCGAATGGAAAGCCAATTGCACTCCCATCCACCGAGCACATTTCATCCACACTAAATATGAAAAAGAGCATTCGAATAACACATGGCGTACCGTTTCACGAGCCTCATTGCAAAACACACAGTCCAAATTTGCCCCTTGAGGGAGAGCCTTCCTTCTATCCAAATTTGCGGATGTTGGAATCCGCTCCCACAACACTCTCCAAGCATGGATCTGAATTTTTGAGGGAACAATATTATTCCAGTTAGTTTGAAATCTTCCCTTTCTTCTTGTTGCTCCTCTTCCTTCTGTCTCCTCAACCACTTGTAAGCATCATTTGTTGAATAAACTCCACTAACATTTCTTTGCCACCTCCATGAATCTTTTTATCCTGCAAAATCTGCACATTTCTTACAACGAAACCAATTCATTAAACACCGGTAACTCTCTTTCTAACAACTCCCTCCTCCATCTCCACACCCACTTCCACTCTCCCCCTCCCACACACCCATGTCTCCTATCACACTATTTTTATCTAAACTAAGAGCATAAAGGCGTCTAAACTTATTTTTAGCAGCTCCTCTCCCACCCACATATCATCCCAAAACAATGTACCTCTACCATCCCCCACCACTTTTCCAAGACTCTTCATCAACCAATCATCCGACCCCACTCCAACCGCTTTTAGAATATCCCCCACCAGCCCCCGACATCCCCCCTTCTCCCTCTTTCCCTCGCTCCCTCACCCCCTCGAAGCTCCCCCACCTCGACTTTATAACCCGAACCCATAACTTCTCCTCCTCCCTCGTAAATCTCTAAACCCATTTTCCCACCAAGGCTCTATTAAAATACTCAAGATCATTCACCCCCAGTTCCCTAGATTTTTAGAGCAACAAATAACATCCCATTTAACCCAAGACAACTTATTCTCGCACACCCACCCCCGAAAAAAAAATTCCGTTGAAGAGCAGAAATTTCCTTTAAGGCGGCTTTAGGAGCACGGTAGGTAGATAGAAAAAACACCGGTAGAGATGATAGAACAACATTTACCGGAGTAAGGCGACCCCCGATAGAGATGTTCAACCCTTCCCATTTCCTTAAGCGATTTTTCACCTTTTGTACTACATATGCCCAATCTGAAATCCTCCGATGAGCACACCCCACTTTTATTCCCAAATATGTGAATGGTAAATTTCCCACGGCACCCCACTTGTCTTGCAAAATCATTAACTTTCCCCTCCTCCATATTAATCCCATAAAGACAACACTTGTTTCTATTCACCTTTAACCCACGAGACAAACTCCCAATTCCCCAAGAATCTCCTTAAGAAGTTAATATTTTCAAGACGCCTTTCCCGGAAAAGCGTGTCATCAAGAAATTGCAGATAAGAAATCTTGATTTTTATTTTCCCACCTCAACGAGACCGAACAATCTCCTCTCAATCGCATTTGACATCATTATACTCAAACCCTCCGCCGCAAGGAGAAACAAAAATGGTGATAATGGATCTCCCTGTCTAAGACCACGTTGCGGCCTAAATTCTCTAGATGGACTCCCGTTGACAAGCACCGAGGCATGTCTTGAAGTCACACATTCCATTACCCACTTGATCCATTTAGCATTAAAATTGAAGCCATGCATTAAAGATCTCAAGTATCCCGAGTCCACCGAATCATATGCCTTCGCAAAGTCAATCTTAAAAACAAACCCTTTCCCCCTTTTCTTTGTATCTTCAATGGCCTCATTTAGAATTACCACACTGTCAAGTAATTGTCTCCCCCTACAAATGCCGATTGTTGATCCGAAATAAGCACCTCAAGCACCGCACTTAGTCTTTTTGCAAGAACCTTCAAAATGATGTTATACATCCCTCCAATGAGCGATATCGGTCTATAATCACTCATATCCACCGCCACCTCTTTCTTTGGTATCAACACTATAAATGATGAGTTCGGCCCCTTCACTAGCCTCCCATTTTCGTGAAACTCCTTCATAAATCTCAAAAAATCAGTTTTGTAAACACCCCAAAATTCTTTAAGGAATCCAAAATTAAACCCGTCTGGGCTGGACTCTTCGTTGCACCACACGAACCGATAGCCTCATAAATATCTTCTTTTGAAAACTCCCTTGTGAGCGCTGCATTTTCTCGCCTCGATAATTTCCTTTGAATTAAATTGGGGTTGATCACTGGTCTTCTTAGAGCCGCCGAACTCAAGTGGCCCTTAAAGAAATCGTGGATGCCATTTTTACCTCCGATACTTCTTCTTTCCACACACCTCCAATCGAAATCCCTGAAATTTCATTTAGTTTCCTCCTCTTGTTAATGCACTGTGGAAATAACTAGTATTTGCATCCCCTTCCCGAAGCCATTTGCATCTTGCTTTCCGAGCTAATGACTATCTCTACGAATTGAGTCCTTCATCGGCTTTGCTTTTTCTAATTTCGCCTCATTATTTCATAATCCTCCAAGCCAAGGGTATCATCAATCAAATCAAGCTTCCAGATCTCCTCCTTCATTTTCTCAATATTTTTCTCAATGGCTCCAAAGACGTTGTTATTCCACCGTTTCAAATCTTCCTTCGAGAACTTAAATTTCTCTTTAGTCACAAAACCTCCCCACCCTCCACCTTATAGCTATTCCACTTTTGCGTAACAAATCTTCTAAAATCATGATGAGACATCCACGCATTCAGGGCACGAAATGGTTTTGGCCCCCAATTTTTAATGCTAATATCTAGCATAATCGGACAATGATCCGAAAGAGAGCGATTAAGGCCCTTTTGAATTGAATTAGACCACTATGATAACCAACAATTATTCACCAAGAATCGATCAAGCCTGCTTTTACACGACCCGTCAGTCTATACCAAGAAAATGATCTCCCGTGTAGAGGAAGATCGATTAATCCCGTGTCCATGATAAAGCCATAAAAACCTCCAACTCTCTCCCGCAAACCGCCTCTCTTCTCCCGCTCTTTCTGTGGAGAACCTAACCGAATTAAAATTGCCGGCGATGCAAATTCTACAATCCGGATTTTGTGGCAAAATCAAGAATCCTCTCCCACAAGTCTATTCTCTCCAAAAGATCGCACGGTGCATATACATTCACAATACAACATTCAACTCTCTCAGCCCCCATAAGCAATTTACAATCACCGCCCTATTCATACTCCAACAACTAATTACCGAAAGAGACTTTGTATTGCAAATCGAAATAATACCTCCCGACCTCCCCTCGATTCTCTAAAAGTCCAACCGAAATTACCTTCCCCCAAATCGCCCTCCCTCTCAATTCGTCAACCAATTCCGGTTTCGATTCTTGAATGCAACAAAAATCATTTTTTGTTTTTATCGGTTCCCTCACCTCTCTACATTTCGCTCTACTCCCCAAGCCCCGGACATTATAACTAAGCACCCTCATTGATAGCACCATTTTTTAACCCCTCGCCTTCACCACACTCCTCACCATTTGGCTCGATTAACGAAACTAACATGTTAATCACCATCTTTGTCATCCTCTACCGAACACAATCCCATAGCTTTGCCTTCTTCCCACATTTTTTCGCTAATTCTCGTGCCCTCTACATTCTCGACTTACCCGATTCGGCTCCCCCATCGGCTTCACGCTTCCCATCTTTTCTCTTTCTGCTCTCTCCCTTTCTTCGCACTGGTCATATCCGAAAGGAACACACCCAATTGCACCAGCTCTGCCTTTTCTCGCCCTTTTAAATGTTGTCTCACATTTCTTTTGATTTTGCACTTTATTTCCACCGTCAATTTGTTTCGCGGGAGATTTCCCCTTTCTTACCGTAGCACTATTATTCCCTTTTTGATTGCTGCGAAAACCCATTTTTAATTTACCATTTTCTATTCCTCCTTTAGGTGGGCCCAACTTATTTATTTTCTCATGGCTGGGTTTTCTCCTACAATTTCGTTGATAGCCTGGAGTTGCTCTTTTCCATAGGTCCATTTTCTCCTTCATCGATGACATGGGCCTCGCCTTTTCGGCCCAATATTATTTTGTTTAGTACCACTTGTTGGCCCAATTTTGTTAGTTGACCCACTTCTTGAAACTTCATCGGTGCCCTTTGAGCCCAAGATATCCGCCGACTCGTCGATAGTGTGGCCCCACCTGCCCCCATGCATGCAACTAATATATCGCCATGACTCTTCGACTTCCTCAACGCACGGGTAATTGTACCGGAACTTTCATTATGACACTGCTTTTCGGTAAACACATTCCGATCACCCATCTGAACCGATGTTTCCTCCTCCTCCGATGATTCTTCCGACGCATAACACCGATCATGCAAAGTGGCCTTCGCCGCCCCGATAATAGCGAATTTCCCGAATCACTCGACCAAGAGTCCATATCACCCCGATTGTTAATTTGTGAGACCATAACCGAAGGAATCGGATCTGGATTTTCCTCCACGATCTTAATTTTGAATTGCCTCCCATCGATCAACACCGAGATCTCTTGATTAATAGTGACGGAAAGAAATCGACATAAACACACGAGCATAATCAAATCTTTCTTTTCTTTCTCGTGACCTCGTCCCGCATTAATGAAAGTACCAAATGTTGAACTCACTTTCTTGAAAAACCTTTCACACCATGAATGTAACAGGACTCCTATCCATCTTGTCCATATCCTCCTTTTATGGTAAACATCCGAGACTTCCCATGGCTTATGCCACACGAACCAATACCTTAACCATTCATCCATTTCTCAAGCAAGTGCCTCCATAGAGAAATCACTAAAATTTTGAATTAACACCACGTTATCCCCCATATATCTCATCAAGAACTTGTTACCGCATTCCGCTTGTAATTCTTCACCATCCTCTTCCCACGAAAAATCCTCTTTTAGCAAACCAACCCAACATCTCTTTAAACACTCCCGTTCGTCTTCACTAGAATAAAAAGATACATAACTTTCCTTCCTTAGTCCTTCTTTTCTCGATGAAAATGACTTTTCTTCACCCCAACCTGGTCCTCCCACCGCTTCCCTATAAGATTTGTTTACTTCTCTAACACCCAATTTTGCATCAAACAACCGAGTTTTCACATTCTCTTTCTTACCACTGGTGTCTGTTAAACTTCGGTGTAAATACCTGCATTTGTAACTTCCAATCCACAAAGAGTTTAATCTTTTAAGGGTCTCCTCTATATCCCGAATTTGATTCTCATCATACCTTACAAAGCCAAACTTTTTTCCAGCCATATCCCTCTTATTTGGGCAAAAATGTCCACCACCGCACCCACAGAGCTAAATTTCTCCTTGATGATTTCCAAAGAACAATGTTCCGGAAAATTTCTAAAGAAAAAGGTCCTGAGTTTTCCCATACTCACATTCGGAGGTCCCATGTTCGGTATAAATGATCCGATTTTCTCTCTACCGTCCATTTTTTCCGCCACCTATCCTCTCCCGAAGCGGGGTAAAGTTATGCCTCACCGGATTTCTCTCGGAGCGGGTTAACCTACTATCTACCCAATACCTCACCCTCTCTCCCTTCTTTCTCTCTCTAGCCATTTTTTATATTTAATTCTAGGATGTAAATCATATTCTTAAAACATCCATTCCCGTCAAATGCGGTTGATAAACTCTGTTGGCATTTTGATCGCGATGGCCGCTACTCAACAAAATCAGCCTACAAACTTGCTTCCACATTGGTAAGGGCGCGAGAGATGTTAATCATTCTGGTTGGTAAAGGCTTTGGAAGCTGCACTTACCTCCAAAAATCAAACATTGTGTTTGGAGGATCGTGAGGGTTCACTCCTACTAAAGTCGAGTTGTTCCGTAGTAAAGTTCTGAGAAGATAAATTGTGCGTATGGTGCAAAAATGATCACGAAACCAGCTGGCACCTTTTCATGAGTTGCTCATTTGCTCAAAAGTGCTGGAAGCGGTTTACCTTCTACAAGGTATTGGAAAATACGGTGTTCGATATCGAGGAGCTCGAGGAATGGATGATTCTCCTCCTAAGCCGGTTGAATGAGACTGATGCAAAGCTCTTTTGTATGATGCTTTGGCATCTTTGGAAAGATTGAAATGATAGAGTGCGGAATAATTTAGGTCATGATGAAGTTTCTAACGTGCACTTAGCCCGCCAATTTCTCCGGGATTTAAAATCTGCTAGAGTGGTTCCAAGTTCCAGAACAGGAGTAAAATTTGCAAAAGTGGCACAAACCCCGCCAACTTCAAGAAAATTAACATTGATACTGCATTTTTTGAAGATTCGTTAATCTTAGGGCTTGGAATGACAATGCATGATGACAAGGGAAATCATCTTCTCGACCAAACATCATTATGTTACGAAATTATGCCCTGATGAGGGTGAAGCCATAGGGCATGTACGAGGTTCTTTCGTGGATCAAAGAAGAGAGTATGGATAGATTAATTGTGGAAATGGACGCCAAGTTAGTGGTGGATCTTTGTCAATGGGGAAAAGGAACAGAATACGGCATTAGGCGATACCATTCGAGAATGCAAAAATATTATCAAATCTTTGAATAAGCGTAGTGTGAACTAGATTTCTCGTGATGCTAACTCTATAGCTCACAATTTAGCTAAGGTCGCTAGGAGTTTTCCCCCAATTATTGGGTCGAGCGTCCGACTTATGTGGAACGTCTTCCCAATACTCCGTGTTCGTGTTAAACCCTTGGTTGTTTATTCTTTCAAAAAAAAATAGTAGTAGCAATTTAAGGCGAATATTATGACAAAAATGTGATGGGTCATGACCACTTTACGTCGAAAACGATGTTGAAACTTAAGACAAATATATCATGTCATAAATTGCATTGTAAACACAAATTTTGTATTTTAATAAATGATAAACACAAAAATTAATTAAAAGATAATATCTTGATTCAAATGAGTATTTAAATATAATCTCTAATGATTATTGATTCTCTCTTCTATCTTGAGTTTGGCTTTTTCCAAATTTTGAAGTTCAATCCATTGACGAATCTAGTCTGAAATTGAAATCAAAATTTTATAACGTTAATCAAAGGGCAAAACGTCTTATTTTAGATTAAACATTTCTTTTGAGGGACTTTTGGGATGAACATTGTATGACTTGAAAAAGTCGGTGAATCTCGCGAAGAACTTGAGCTTGAAGAATGTTGATTAGATTAACACCGATTGGAGGGGTTGAGCACATTGATCTCGAGTCAAACATCGTTCTTGATGAAGAACTTGATGAACTCCTATGAAGAATTAAAAAAATTACTTTGAATCACTAGACTCAGTCTCTAGGACTTACAAATCCAACGTATTCGGTTCCCAAGTTACTAGAAAGAGACCCTAATTATAGTTGTAGAACCACTAGATTTGACGGACTGGTTTGATGGACCGAAATTTTTATAGTTATCTAAAAATATTTGTTGGTCTTCCGTGATTTGATTTATCAAGTCGGGTTCCTTAATGGGGTTCAAAGATTTGAATTGGACTCGATTTGATGAATTGGATCTCGATTTAATTTATTGGGCTTTAAAGGCTTAATTTGATTTGTTGGGCCTTGTAGTGACATGGAATATGAGCAATGTGCTATGCTCGCAACCCACCGAACGGGCGAGCATCTTCAAAGGCTCGGCGAGCAGCACGGTTGGCCATCCGAGCAGACTCTGTGGACCTCACAGCGAGGCCCCGATCCAGCGGTTCGAGCTAGGCCCGAGGAGTCCTCTAGCGAAGACCAATGAACGACAATCGTGAGACCAAATCTTCCCCAAAGAAGAAAGAGATCTCATAGCGGTGCATGGTCGGAAAGGTCATGCCCTAAAGGGAAGAAGATCTCGCCGCCGTAGGAGATCTCGGCAACCTTGCCACGTGGAGCATCTTTGAGAGGGCCGACAACTTGTTCGTTCGTACATTACCGTACGCAGAGCATTAAATATTGTACCTTTAGCATTAAATGCTCCCTATTTCTTGGGATATAGTAGCCGTCAAACAACTTGTATAAATAGACCCTATTGGGCACAATAACAAAGATCGAAAAACATCCACACTTAAGATTGGAGTCTTGCTTTCTGCATTTATTTCTCCATTACCGTGCTCATTTAAAGCTTATCATTGACATTCAATATTCATTAACCCATATAATTAAACAGACCGATTATCATCTCTAAATAGGATTTAGATTATTTTCGTCCTCTAACTTTTCACCTTTATTGAAATGGTCCTCTAATTATCTACTTCATCAATTTAGTCCACTATGTTTACATATTTGGTCAATTTAGTCCTCTAACTATTCACCTTTATTGAAATGGTCCTCTAATTATCTATTTTATCAATTTAGTCCACTATATTTACATATTTTGCCAATTTAGTCCACTATGTTTACATATTTTACCAATTTAGTCCAAATTAGTTATTTTATATTATTTTACATGGTGGGCTAATTTGGACAAAATTGAAAAAATATGTAAACATAGTGGACTAAATTGGTAAAGAATGTAAACATAGTGGACTAAATTGATAAAGTAGATAATTAGAGGACCATTTCAATAAAGGTGAAAGTTAGAGGACTAAATTGATAAGGTAGATAATTAGAGGACCATTTCAATAAAGGTAAAAAGTTAGAGGACGAAAATAATCTAAATCCCACTCTAAATCCTCATTAACTAGATGTTTAATCGGTGTAACAATAAACCTTAGACACCCCATTGATTTGATGGGGTCGGGTTATTGCTACACACCGAAATTCTAAGTACACACTGAAAATTCAAATTAATCAAACCACAAGAAAAATGACTAACCTACCCTTACTATATTTATGTGCGAAAAAAAGTTTAAATTTTCAAGTGTGTGTACTTAGTATTTTTCCCTTGTACGAAATTTTTTTCCACAAATGGTAAATGTGCAATTTTTTTATCGCACGAAGCAAAATGTGCAAAGAACCAAATCCGAACACCCATTTATGAGATTTTATTCAATTTCATGCAACTCAATGCAAAATTCGATCAAATACATTACAACCCATCAAATTTACACAACAAATTTAATGAAAAATCAACATGTAAGGAACCACTAAACATAAAATTCGATCAACCCATGAACATTTATTATCAAAATTTAAACATAAAATATCTCCACATAAAATAACATAATGCTATAATATATACTAAGTTGAATTAACATACCCAATTAGCGAACCACGATAAGCCGAATTTCTTTGGTTTATAGATAGTAAAACACAAATTGAAACAAAAAAATAACATTTCAAATAATAATAGCAAAAATAATGATCACACATTTTGCCATTTAAATAGAAACTTGATACGGTGAACAAGGATGGCGTGTGACGGAGCGTCGGGCGGTGGCGTGCTTGAGCAGTGGCGCGGTGGCGTGCGGGAGCGGGCGGGAAGTTTCTCAATATTTAGTGTTTGTACCATTTTTCTTAGTTAAGCTGCTATATGGAAGGATGGTTAGTGGGGAGGGTATATGTGAAATTTAGGGTGTGTGTACTTATAAATTTTGTGAGTTTCCTTCTCTGTTGCAAAAATCCTACCTAGGCGGCGCCTATGCCCCGAATAGGCTCTAGTGTCATTGATCGATTCGATTTTTTATAAATCCAATTTTCTAGGCGGGATGTAGGCGGCGTTTAGATAGGTCTTAGAGTCGGGTCCTATACAATCGAGATAATTAAACTTTTTCTTTGTAAAATCGAATTTATTAATAAAAGAAACTAAAATGTTGATATAAAGTGTTAAACCTTTAAATTTAATTATTTTGATGTGGACTTGGTATGTGAAACATGTGTTTTGTTGTGTAGTAGTACAATAGTAGTTAGAATATTAACTATTTGACTGATTATGTTGAAATTATGTTCTTAACTTATTATATTATTATATGATTTAAACCAATTTTTTAAAAAAATAAAAAAATGAACCGCCTAGGTCGACCGCCTAGGCGGCGCCTAGACCGTCTAGGCACCGGGTGACACGACCACCTTTTGACAACCCAGCCAGAAACATTAATTTACTAAGAAAAGTGTGTTGTGAATAATTGATTAGTGTAAAAATTGCTATAAATTCATGTGATGTATTTGCTTAATTTAATAGGATTTCTTGCATTATTTACACTAAATTGACTAATTGCACTTGAGATGAGAAGGGTATTATTTTGCTATGTTTTGTAGAGATATGAGAATATTTGAAGCAAAATACGAGCCAAGAAGAAATTCGAGAGTCGAGCAAAATACGAGAAGAATTACAATTGGGCTCAAGGATAAAAAGAAAAAAGAAAATATTTCAGGCCCAACAACTCGGCCCATCCAAAAGGAAATGAAAAGTAAGAATTGATAAAGAAAAGCTTGGGCCTCATTTACTATTCAGCGAAAATCAAGAAGCAAGCTGGACCTCAAAGTATAAATTGCTACTTTATTTAATTATAGTAGTAGCGATTATAAGTAGAAGAAAAAAATGAGCGATTTCTCTGGTTAGAAAGAAAAAGGCAGCAGCTTAGAAAGTGGAGGGGGAAATGAATAGAAAAGAAAGAAGGGGCGCAGAGTAAAAATAGACAGTAGCGAAGTAGGAACGCAGCAGCACACGAAGGCATCTTCTAGCTTAGGATTTTTAGGATTTTCTCATAGCATTTTCCACACATTATTCTCTACTTATTAGGGCATGCTCTTTCCTTAGATTTGCACAATACACACATAGTTTAGGTGTTCTTCATAGTTTTTAATTTCTTACAAGTAGAAGATAGATTTCATACAATCAAGTGTATTGCACTCTCACAAGGTGACATCTCTCCTTATTTCATTAATCTATTGGTTTAATTTCCTTTTAATCATGTTTTCCCTAATTTTGATTTACATGAGTTTATTGTTTAAATTCATGTTTGGCTAAATCTTATTGTGTTTGGGTGTAATGACCCTTAGATAAGTTAATTATGGTATTAATATAATTGGGTGTTTCAATTGTGTGGTCGATTGATTACTCTTTTGTGCTTTGCATGTGTTAATTACTTGACTATGTCTTGAACCCTTGTTTGATGAATTAATTATCACAAAGAGATTTTGGTAATTGAATTATTGGCTAGGGTGTTAGATTTTAATTGTGTGATTGATATCAATATTGGATTAACGCAAGGATACTTGGTTAATTTCACTAGAACCCACATTTGAGTACATTAATTGCTAGTAATTAGTGAGGGGTTAGAGTGTTGTCTCTAACAATCTTACATGCTTAATTGATCATATATAGCCTAGGCTTACCAAGTACGGTTGTGTGTGAGATTTTTGTTAGATATCCCCTATCGTCACCCCTTGTAATTGATTCCCGATTGTATGTTGTCATAGTTAACGAGTCTTTGGTGATTTGCACCGAACACTCTTCTCTCTTATTTGATATCTTTTTGCTAGATTATTTGCTTACTTTATTTATTGTTTAATTGCTTTCGTGTTATTTAAATATTTGCATATCCGTGATCGCTTCTATAATACTATGACAACGCTTAATCTCATGGCTTTATTATCCTCCTAGTCCTTTGGGTTCAATAAACTTGGTCGAAAATTCTTATCACTAGAAATTACAAGCGATCAATAATTTTACAAGAAATGACTCGTGCGCACGTGCGACTCTTTTTTTTTTTTCAAATGCTTCAACAGTAAAGACGGTGAACACTTCTTAACGTGAAAAAATGACTCATAACATCGTATACAAAACTTTATAAAATACAACTCAAAATACACGCCCACGGTTTGACCCAACATGTCGTCAATTATGTACACATCCACTCAAAACCCCACGGGAGCTCCACATCTTGTCCAATAGAACCACAATGTCGCAATTCATCCGATAAACCTATAATGCATAAACTATGTGAGATTTATAAACCGAGTAAGTAGAAATTATGCATGATGTGATGTTTAGTCAAAAACCTCCTAATGCATAAAACACTCTCTTTAAAATTATCAATTTATTTATGAAACACTCGTTAGGACCCACGACTCACTACTATGCACCGGCATGAACTCAATATAAACGTATCGTATGAGACGGTGGCCCACTCTAGGTAGCATACGCCATATTCTCCCCGGGTCGTTTTAACTCCTAGGTCGCCCCTTCCGCTCTCAAACATCATCATACACGACGGTGGCCTACTCTAGGTAGCATACGTTAGGTTTTTCCTGGTCGCCTTAACTCATAGGTCGCTCCTTCCGCCGACGGTGGCCCACACTAGGTAGCATACACTAGATTCTCTCTGGTCGCCTTAACACCTAAGTCGCCCCTTCTGTTCTCTTTTTGAAATCCCTAATTCATTTCTAATCACGTACCTAATTCATTTCTAATCGCTCTCGCTTAATTCATTTCTAATCACTCGCCTAATTCATTTCTAATCGCGTACCTAATTCATTTCTAATCGCCCTCGCCTAATTCATTTCTAATCACCCACCTAATTCATTTCTACTTGTCTAATTCATTTCTATTCATTTGTTGGGGCCCCAAACTTACTAATATATGTCGGCATACGTTCAATACAAAAGTCACCACGTGGCCGATATAAATACTCTCTTTTAAAACTACCTAATTCATTTCTAATCACTCACCTAATTCATTTCTACTCATAACTCACCAATTCGATCACCCTATTCATTTCTATAATAATCACATAACTCATAAGTTCATTTCACAATAATCATAGAACTCACGAGGTTCATTTAGCAATAATTGAACTCACGGGTTAAATCCAACAACAATGAACTCACGAGTTCATTTAGCAATAATTGAACTCACGGGTTAAATCCAACAACAATCGAACTCACGGGTTCAATTCATAAAAATCACCGAACTCACAGATTCACCACATCAATTATTGAGCTCACGAGACTCTTTTCACGATAAATAACAATATCAAATATCAAAATTCGCATAATATCCACATATCAATGATTAAACGTAAACGAATTCACAAATTACTCCATTTATGCATTGTAGTCACGAGATAAATTTCTACTTACCTCAAGTTCGCAAAGCATTGATAAATCAAACCCTAAACCCTTTTTATCGTCTTTCATTATCAAATAAGAACAATTATTAATGATTTGAAGATATTATTTTGCTCACTCATCACGAGCTTCAAAACGGTATAAAATTTATCAATCAACGAAAGTCGAATACTTATCAAAATGCCTCGTGATCTCTCTCTCCTTTCTCTCTACTCTCTCTCCCTCTCTTTCTCTCCGTCGATATGGGTGAATATACAGCTGGCCCTTTCTAATTGATAAGGGCATGCATATTTCCACCACCTTAGCCATTTCTTCCAAGGTAAGTTTTGTATTATTTTTATTTATTTATTTATTTTATTCTTCTTTTCATTATCTAAACATATTTATATATCACACTTAAGTCCGCACATATACATACATATACACACACTACAATTATATATATATATATATATATATAATTAATAGAAATAATTAGTATTATAATTAATTCAATTAATACCACTAATAATTATATAATTTGTATTAGTACTCAAACACCATGAAAATCTCAATCCCTTATAAATTGATTTTCTCATCACTAAACATATAAAGGTATATATAATTAATTCAATATTTAAAAGCACAATAAAATAATGCAAGATAAAATAATTCAAAATCACAAGTAGCACATAATTAATTAAAAATGCACTCAATGCATTAAATATATTGACCAATGAGTAGTGAGAAACTCGGTATCACAATTATAATTAATTTTCACGTTAACACTAGAGGTAATAACAATTGAGTAGTACAAAAAGAATTAAATAAAAATATATAATAAAGTTAATTATTGTCTCACCACTAAGTAGGTAAACACATATATTTAATACAATATTTAAACCAAGATAAAA
The DNA here is from genome assembly GCA_030762865.1 of Paraleonurus japonicus. NCBI lineage: Eukaryota > Viridiplantae > Streptophyta > Magnoliopsida > Lamiales > Lamiaceae > Paraleonurus > Paraleonurus japonicus. Next base: position 18,098,836 of record CM061061.1, on the reverse strand, counting down.
TAGTACGAGATTACAAGTAGCACACAAATAAATAATTGTATGAAGTATATTGACTTATGAGTAGTTTGACACCTAATTTATTTATATTACTTTAGATATAACAATTTAGGTAGAAGTTTATGACTACTAATTCAATAAAATATCATATATTTAAAATTTAAGGAATAAAATGAAAAGAATTATAAATAAATAAATGACGTGTCACTCATATAAGTTAATAAAAATGAGTAAATTTTATTGGTAAATAACTAATGAGAGATTCGAATACCACACTAGGCGGCACAAAACGCCCGATGAGCGATTTTCGATTTCTATAATCTTAGTTTCCTTTGAAAAGTGTGTGTACTTAAAACTTCAGTGTGTGACAATAACCTGACTCATTTGATAGGTTTTAGAGGTCTAATTTAATTTATTAGCCCTCAAAACTAAGTTTGGGCCTAATTAATTTATGAGTGTGTCTCTGTTAACCAAGTTTCACGGTGAAACTTGATCCATATTGAAAAAATAGATCAATTTACTTTTCAGTTATCCCGACTAATACCTTTTAGTAATATAGGTAATAATCTTCCGTTATCATGACCGATACTCTTTAATAAATTCTTCAATTATCACGATCGATACTCTTTAGTAACCTTTTAGTAATATAGATAATAATGTTCGGATTATTACAACCGATACCTTTTAGTAAATGATCAAGTTTCACCGTGAACTCTTGTTCACGGTAGTCTTTGTTTTAATTTATTGACCGATGAAATTATTAATTAGTTATCTATTAATTATATAAATCAAATTTATTTAATTTTTATAAATAAATAGAAAATTTAATTGATATTTAACAAGTACTTTTCACATGATGGTTTTAATCCACAATTAATTTTGTTCATCTATAGTGATGTTTTGAAAAAAAAATATATCGTAAATATTTGCGATCCTCAATTTTACGACCTCATAATTTTCATCGCAAATTTTTTATTTGTGATGAAAATTTTCGATGATATCTTCATCGCAAAAACCTTGAATTAAAAATTAACGTGTGTGTTTTTGCATTGACTCTTTCTTTTTCCCCAACTTGATTAATAAGACTACATCAAATAAAACACATATTCGAATCAATGTCGATTCCTTGATAAATATGAAATCTTAGCTACACAAAAATATAGTATATACACTACGCCCCTCATATATATGAGGTCTACAACTTGATGGATGCAACTAAAAGAACTATAAGCGCGAAAGTACATGTGAGTTTAAAGGGAAGTACGACATGGGAATCGGCGCATGCGTGCATGGTGCTTTCTTCGATTTCTGCGCACGTGTATCAGACACGCGCGATGCCGATGAAATATGGAAGCAGCTAAAGAAGCTTGCAAAGACAGACATGGTTGAAGAGCAGATAAAAATGAAGCTATATATGTTTGAAAGAAAATAGTTTGAGGAGATGAAAAATATTATTCAGTGGTGTGGAGGTAGCAATATATATAGCTAGTGACTAGTTTAGAGATGCCTAATTAAAATAAAAGCAAATATTTGTGTAAATCGAGTATATATGATGAACTCTATTTTTATTATTACTGTTATAGATGTACGTGTCTTTGTTATAGTAAAAATAAAAGTTATCGTAAATGACAGAATAGTAAAAATAAAATTCATTGCATGCACTCGTCTGAAACCAGTGTTATTTTGAAATAAATTAATTTGTTTATGAGGACCGTGATGAACAAGGAAAGGTACACACAAATAATTTGGTTTATGATGAGTTTGATGAACAAGCAAAGGCTTGTGATTGGTCGTGTTACTTGTCACTAAAGAGTCAAAATTAGCTCCCTTCCATGGAAATTGCATGTTCTTGTATTTTGAGATATTTTTAATATATAAATAAATTAATACTCCCTTCATGAAAATTGCCACGTATGTTCATGTGTTTTTGATATTTTCAATATATAAATAAACTAATACTCCCTCCCTCATATTTTTGGCAAAAATTTATATGAATCGCGTGCATACAATGAACTATATTTTTATTATCACCGTTATTCACTATCATGTCATAAATACGGATAAACAATCACTGTCACATTTATTTATATCGGTATATGTATATAACGGTGATAGTACATTATATGTAAAGGTGGCATATCGGGCGGGTCGGCCGGGCCGCCGGTCCAAACAAAATTTGCGGGTCGGGACCAAAATTGATTGGACTAAAAATTGGAGGCCCAGTCTAGCCTGTATGGGCCACCGGGCCGGGCCACTATTTTTTTATTCACAAAAATTATATTTTAAAATTTAAATATGTAACATATGTTGGATATTGTCATAAAAACATATAAAAGTCCATAATTATAAGTCCATAAATATTATGAATATAGTCAAATATGCAATAGACAACAAGTCCAAAATAGAATAGTAAACAACTCACAAGTTCAAACTACAAAGTCAAAATATAATCAATACACAATAATATTAAGTTTAATCTCCAAAAATAACTAATATCATTAATCATCAATGATAATGTTTGAAAATCCTGCTTCTAAAAGTGTATCTCCTCCGTATCGACACATTTGTAGACATAAAATAAGATAAATTAAAAATTGAATACAAATTGTAAAAGTATTAATTAATTAATAAGTACCAAATGGTCCAAATTTTGTAAACTCGTGTAACCAATCGCATGTAAAGGATAAGTGCTTGCTCATTTTCACCAAGTAAGCAACTTCTATACTTGTGTGCAAAATACGACCACCAATGCTAAATAAAGACTTTGAAGCAACTGTGGTGATTAGAATGCTTAGAATATCACAAGTCATGATTGCAAGTTGAGAAAATCGATGTTTGTTCATCTTCCAATATTCAAGTGCATTCATGTGAACATTAATGGCGGTGCAATCTTCTTCCAAATACACATCAAGTTGTGACTTGCCAACATTTGAAGTTCTTTACTTTTTTTACTAAGAAAATCCTAGAATTTCACAAACATATTAATAATATGAAAACTCTACAAAAAAAAATAATATAATACATTGAATATGGATGAATTTGATGGAAATGAGGGTGTCTCACTCGAACCCGCTTGTCCTTGATATACAACATCATTTAAAGAGTTGACATGAGATGTGCTAGATCCACCATATTTTTTATATATTCAACTTGTATAAAGACCTCTTAACCTTATCCACCTTCTCTTGACAATTACCGGCATCAACTTCTCCATAACAAGAGCTCAAAAACTCTAATTTTGTACTTGGATCAAGAACACATCCAAGTGCAAGTGTTAGAGTATTCGTTCCAATATTTATCAAATTTGGCATTCATCTTTGTTGCCATATCTTTAATTTTCTGATCTTCAAAAGTCAAATTTTCATTCAACTTTATTTCTATCATTGCAACTTGCATAAAATACAAATTAGAGGTGGAGTAAGAGGACCCCGATATCAAGTTGGTGATGTTATAAAATGGCTCCAAAAAATTACATATCTTCTCTGCTCTGTCCCACTCTTCATTTGATGGACAACACTTAGGAGTAGTACTGCTACTATTACAAGTATAAAATGGTACTTAGGAGTTATTCTCCCTTTTCTTCATCTATTTAAGGAAGTGTTATTAAATATATTGCATAAACTGAAAAGTGGAATAAAAGTATTTAATTAATATATAACAAAGGGATAAATTGAAATGTTGTAATTTAGTATAACAAAGGAATAAATGATAAATTGGACACCAAATCACAGCCAATAGCTGCTAATTACTAGATCACAACCCTCACGGCCTCACCCACCCCAAGAGAAAGGAGAAAACCACATCAAACAAAGAATGTTTTTATATATCAAAAGGAGAAAACACACCTCTACAAATCGATCTTCTTCCTCTTGCAATATGGGAAAACAAATCAAAAAGAGGCGTGTCACATGTGGGAGGCCGAGAGCGGTGGTCCGGTGGAGAAGCGCCGTGCAGCGCTGGAGCGTGGAAGTTGGAAGGAGAAAGAAAGGTGGGGCGGCGGCCTGAACAAGAGGAACCGCGAGCAGCTCTTTGCCTTTCGCTTCAAAGAAAGAGGTGGGAAGAACCATCGGTTGGAGCACCTTCAAAAAGCATAGGTTTCGGGCAATTTGCCGAAGAAAAACTACTCGAATAAAAGGGAGAATTAATGCAAATACAGATCAAACTAACAATATTAAGCATAATAGACATTTTGTTCTTAGAGATAATTGCATTTTGATTGTGTTTTTAATATAAGGAAAAGAAAGTAAGTAAGGTAGACAAAAACCCTTCTTTTTCTTTGAATTCACCCAACCAAAAATCCTCGCGGGCTAGGGCAATTCACGGTGAGTTACTTGTCTTACCGAGTTTGATTTAGGAGTTAGGGCTCTGCCTGTCAAGCGGGCCGGGCCAGCCCGACACCGGGCTGCCGGGCCACTCAAAATTTTCAGATTGGGCCCGGCCCGCCCAAAGAGCTACCGGGTCTCTATTTTCCAAGCCTAGCCTGGTCCTAGGCGGGCTACCGGACCATTTTGGCCCGATTTTTTTAACAAATAAATTATTTTATTTAGATTTAAAAATTACTTTATCCGAAACCGATTGAAATTGTAAATTTGATATCTATATCAACAAATGTAGTATATTAGTTTCAAATATTATTTAAATTTGTGTTAAATATTTACACAAACAAAAGTAATTTTAGGTAGAATAGTTGTAGTGATGAAGTGGTATAGCTCAAGTGGTAAGAGTTCCACTACCTATGAACCAAAGGTCATGGATTCGAGTCACCCTTTGCCCGATAAAAAAAAAAAAAAAAAAAGAATAGTTGTAGTTTTCATTTTTATCACTCTATTTATGATATATATTCTCCTTTTTCTCTTCATATATGTTGATTAAAATTATTTTGAATTTTGGAAGTCAATTAGCAAGTAAAAATATTACTTTTCATTAATGTCCAAGAATAGAAAGGAGAAAAAACTAAGTTAGTTTTGTTCAGTTCCTTATTTGGGCAATTTCATAATCCATTCGTTAATAAGATTTCTTTTTTGACAAATTATAAGTGTTGGTCCCGTTTAGTTGAGTAATTTAAGCAAAACTTGATCTAGCCTTCTAGGAAAAATCTAGAAGGGGGTTGAATAGATTTTTCAGATTTTTACAAATCTTTCAAAATTTATTCAAAACACCGAGAATCACACAAATGGAAAACAAGATTAAAATCAACTCACTTCAGATCAAAAGCAAACCGATATTTTAGTTCTTACTTTAATTCAAATTAATCTTTGATTGAAAAACTAGAAATTGAAAGAAACAGATAAGTAAAGAAAAGCAATAAAGAACACTGTGGTTTATAGTGGTTCGGATTATGAACAATCCTACATCCACTCTCCTCCTTCAACTTGAGGAAGGGACTCTGCTTACCACTTACTTACTTTCAACTTACGACTTACAATTCGTAAAGATCTTCAAATCTTCAATCTCCTAAATCCTTCTCTAAAATCTAACTATTACAGCCGTTTAAAAAAAAATCTAACTATTACGGTGAATATTGGACTTTGAAGATTACAAGTAAAGTGTTCTATAAACACTTAGAACTTTTGAAAACTCTTTTGAAAAACTTGTGAATTGATTGTGATGATAGAAATCACGAATAGTGAATAATGTGTAAATCAAATTTGCATAAGTGTATTAAAAACAATAAGAACTAGACCTATTTATAAGTCTGAAAAGACAATTAGTTTGTTAGTCGGTTCTAACAAACTGAAAACTGCTCAACAAACTTAATCTTGAAAATCGCTTCGCTCCTCGGTGATTTTACTCTACTCGTCTGCGGTGACTTGGTGAAGACTCGCTTTTCTTATTCTACTCGGCTTGTCTTGACCTCATCCGAGCTCTTCATAATTGTCTCCTGCAGATGACTAGACTTAAACTTATCTCCGTGATGACTTGCACCTCCTAGTCTCCAATCGACTAGTTCAGTCCTCGACCTCGTCGATCGGCTTAGTACCAGACTTTGATCTTAGCTTTTTCATAGTCGTCTGTTCATCCGGGGTTGATCTTTTAACTCATCAAAACCTTCCTTGATCTAACAATTTCCCTTTTTGATGATGTTAAAACTAAAAACATACTCACAAATGATGTTAGTCAAAGTTATTTAAGATAATCGAGATAGGCATATCATTACACATTTACACTTCAAATCGATTTATTCAAGTTTAATCACTTAATTCACACTTAGAAAATTTTAAGAAAATATTTTTAAGTCTTAAGAATTTAGACTTAGTGAAAAGTTTTTAACTCGTAAAGTTTTTAAGACTTAGAAAAATTTTGAAGAAATTAAGTACGAGATGAGAATTTTCTCGCATGATTAATACTTAGAAAAATTTATGTTTTTCTCAAAACAGAAAATAAAGTATCAAGATTAAAACAAGTATTTCAGTATAGGTTCCAAACATCTCATTCAAACAAGAAGACACATTTACATATTTACATATGGATCGATTAAAAGATAAAAGATAAGAAAATTTAAAGCTTATCTAACTGGCCCATCTATCTTTCTCTCGGGAGTTGCATCCACCAAATATTCCCGTTCTCAGCTCCGCAATCTCCTTTAGATCTATCAACTTCATCTGATTTATCCCATAATTGATAGTTGATCCGATCCACTCCTTGTCGATTGAGCCATCATCATTCAGCTTGATTGGAATGGATGAGTAGTCCGGAGCAACCAAATCCACGTTGTACCATTCATCTCCTTCATCAATTAGTTTACGGTACAAACCCAGCATTCTCATTTTCCATCCAATCATGCCACATAATTGTCTCATACTTCAACGACGCTCCAACTCCTCGACAGATATACGAGAAGAAAGTCCATTTCGCCTCATACTTCATGTACTCACCGCCTGCCGATGCGCGATCATCTTTGGAGGTGCATCGGTTCTTTCCTTAGGCTGACCCAAGCCGTGTCTCCGCTCCTCCTCCGACCGTTGGGACTACCCATTTCTTAGGATCTGTCGAAGATCCTGCCCGGCTTCCTTGGCAGACTTGATCTTCCTCTTAGCTTCCTTCGGCCATAGTAGACTTTCTCGGCCTTAATCCGTCTATCCCTTTCGCCTCGATCCTAAGCCGCTCGCCGATTTCTCAAGAGGTCTTTTCCCGACAGCCTTTGGACATCGCTCGTCTCGATCGAGATGAGATCCGCTCAAGCTCCTTCTCTTTCCCTTTCTCGCTATCACCGGCTCTTTGCCCTTGTCTGTTCGGCTTGACTTTGGCCTTGACCTCCTCCTTTCTCTCCCGATTTTTGCCATGAATCTCTCTCGATTTTAGCTCAGCCTCTTTCTTTCTCGGCCTGCTCATCTGCCCTTATCGCTTCCTCAATCTGCTCGATTCTTATTTTTAGAGGCGGTGAGCTCGTCTGATTAGCCGGCCGCCGATAGCTTGATCTGATTGAGCTCGGCTTTGATAATCTCCTCATCTTCCTTTAACATCATCAAGTAGCATAGTAAGCTGCTCCTTGATATGATAAAATAGGTGGAAGCCGAGGTTTGATTCCTTATGATTTCGTCGGCTAGGATTTGATTATCGGCTTGAACTTTGCTTTTCAACTCACCAACCTCTTTCTTAACCTCAGCCATTTCTTCTTTCATAGAAAATTTTACAGAATCGAGAGATAGAAGATAGAAGATTTACCTCGATGCTTTGAGCATTTCTTCCATAGTGACACCGACAGATCCACGATATCTGCAGCTTTTTATGTAAGCATCTGAGCAAATTTTTCTTCGACTTTCTTCTCCGGCTGGTTGAGGATGGAGGAGAAGGTGGATCCCGGCTCTTTGGGAGGAGCGATAGGTGAGGTCTCTGGCATACCAAGACGACCACGTATGAAATTTAGGAGCTGCTCTTCGTATAATATGGAGGATATAGAAGTAACTCCGTGGAGACTCCAAGACCTTGCTTTCTCCCATGAGATGAGGTTATCCCAGCCAACCTCTTGGCGAATAGACTCATCTCTTCTAGGTCTCCGGCTCTCGGTGATGGACCCAGCCAGACTTCAATAGATTCCTTCATTACTTCGAGGTTGAACTGAAGTTCAGAATAAGTTCTATCAACCTTCTCTGGGCATCGATCGTAGAGAAACCTCAAGCTTCCCATAGATCCGTCGGGTTTGGGAGTGTGTATTGGGCTGATTTGTGGGGATGGAGTGGGATATTTGGTGGAAAGGAAATCCGTAAAATCAAATGGTTGAGTGGAGGTGGGAGGAATTTCTGGGATTTGAGATGAGGTGGGAGGTAGAGTGGTTTGTGTTTGGACTATATCGGGAGTAGGCTGTTCAAGAGGCTCAAGTACCGGCACTGGGATACTTCTTCATCGCCCGGGTGGGATGGTGATTTCTCGAGAGGAGGAGATGTTAGAGGATGTACTGCTGAGACACTGCTTTCAGCGAGATCTTTGTGCGTTCGAGCCGGGCTCCTCCAAGACATCTGCCTCATTTCTTTGCCGCTGCTATTTCGAGTAGTAGCCTCCTCTTGTAATAAGCTTGAGGGAGTTGAAGATGACTCTACTCTGGTTGATACATCTGCAGCTTTTACCAGCCTCCTTCGGGGCCTCCTCTCAAGTGGAACATCGAGTCTTGCTTCTTCCGGTATGATGACCCCTGGTTCCACTCCACCGCTTCCTCGAGATGGCTGCTCCTCGTATATCAACCTCGGCTGCTGGTATCTCGGCCTCACGGTACCTCTTCTACTTGCACCACAGTTGCCGGTCTCGGGCCCTCGCCGCCGCCTCACTCCTCTCGTGCCCTAGCCTCATCTCGATTCATCGTCGAATCGCAGCCCACTTAGTCTTTCATTCTTTGTCAAGAGACCTTTTTGCTTTGAATATTTTTTTCTGCCCTTCTCTTGTTTGCATCCTCTTATTTAACCCTTCCATCAAGATCGTGATCTTATTGAATGTACTCACAAGCTTGGACTCGAGCAACCCAATCTCCTTCATCGAGATTGTACACCAACCTAACCTTCTCTTCCTTCACCTTCGAAATAACAACTCCACCCAGCTTTACCCTGGCTCCATCGTAAATAGCTCGCATACAACACAACCTGGATTTTGTCACACCATCATGAGAACTCGATCTCCCAAGATGGATTTGGTCACTATCGTCATTAGCAGCCTATACTTCCTCCTTAGAAGATGCTTTTTAAGATCTCTCCTCGTCCCTCTCGTAGGTAATCCTTGCAAAGGTATCAAATGACTGTTTTCATTCCTCTTCCTTGTAAATCAATGGATTCACCCCGTCCGCTGTGGTATCAAGAATTCGGGCCACATTCTCCTTGGTAAACTCTAATCGTGTACCTTCTACGGTTGTATCAATCCATTTTCGGTGAATTCACTATTTGCCGTAAATTCGCCCAAATGAAATCCATAGTTTTATTTTCTCGCAGATTTCATTGAGCGTAATCCACGCAGCCTCGATGCCTCCAGTAACCCCGTAATCTCGCCGGATTCTCTATCTCGCGTTGTATCAAAATCTACGTACATCTCTCGCTTTGAGTTTATTTTTCACACTCGGTGTTCATCTTGAAATCAGAATTGGATGCGGTTATATAAGTGGGGGTTTTGGAGTTTGAGAAGAAGTGGAAGCCATTTGAGTAATTTTTGAGAGAATGGAAAATTTTGCAAGAAATTTTGAACAAGAGAAAATGTGAAAGTGAAATTTTGAAACGAAGAAGGTAAGTTTTTAAACCCGAAAAGAGAGAGGGAAAATTGGGAAGTTGATACGTGTCGCGATCTTAGAAAATGATTTTTATCCGTTGATTAATGAAAGCGCGTGTAAAATATCAACGCTTAGGCGCGTGGCATCAACACATCTTGAATTGTGTAAAAGTAACCGTTTATCCTACGGATTAGACGGCTAATAGGAATGCTTTATACAGAGGTAATTAGTATACTCCGACGTAAGCTAAAAGATACCTTTCTTTGCAAATAGGTTTCCTATTTCAGATCGGGTTTTTATCAGTCTTGGTCAAAAGTGACCTTGTCTTATGTTTTGAAAAATTCCTTCAAGTCTCGATTTTGAAAAACATAAAATTTTAAAGCAAAACATAACACAGTATTTTCAATTTAGTCAATTTTATAGATTATTTGGAAATAAAATGAGACTTAAGATAGTTATTTGGGAACAACAGTTTTTGAGGAAAGTGCAAAAACAAAAATGAGGTGTTTTTCTCGATTGAAGAGTTCTAGACTCTAAAACTGGTACACCTGCTCCTCGCAAATAAACTCATCAAAACTATTAGTAGCCGAGGTAGATCGGATAGGGTCTCAGATAGTCATCTGCTTTTCAAGAAATCGTGTGATTATTGTGCCCTAGTCTCGATTTACCGAATGTCGATAAGAAATCATCATGTCATATAAGGTCAATATGACTAATCCTTGATTCTTGATTCCAAGATAGGAAATCAAAGATATCACTACCTAATTGTCCTTTGACACATACCTAGTCTCGATAATTCTTTCTAGACATTTATTTTAAGAAAAAGATAGAAATAAGGAAAACAATTAATGTATGCAAGCAATGATAATTAAAAATCAGCCAATGATGCATCAAGTAGTCCTAATTCTAAGCACAATTCTTTAAATCTAGACTCACTAATGGTTTTGTAAGAATGTCTGCTCTTTGTGATTCAATGGCTATCTTTTCAATTCTAATGTCATTCTTTTCCACATGATCTCTAATGAAATGATGTCTAATGTCTATATGCTTACACCTAGAATGCGTAATGTGATTGTAAGTCATGGCTATTGCACTATTACTATCACAGTAAATAGGAACAGATGATGTTTGAATGTTATAATCTCTAAGTCATTGACTAATCCAGAGGAGTTGAGAGCAACAACTTCCAGTGCCATGTATTCAAACCTCGGTTGTGGAGGTGGCAACAGATGTCTGTTTCTTAAATAACCAAGAAATTAATTTGTTGCCCAAGAATTGACAAGTTCCTAAAGTGAATTTCCTATCAATCTTGCAACCCCAAAGTCTCGAGTCTAAAAACTCCGCCACTCAAAGTTGTCATCGCCTAGGTACCATAACCCAACTTGCAAAGTTCCTTTGAGATATTTAAGGATTTTCTTAGCGCCTCTAGATGAGTTTTCTTGGGATTAGATTGGAATCTTGCACATACCCCAACCGCAAAGGCTATGTCCGGCCTACTTGCAGGAGATAGAGAAGGGATCCAATCAGTCCACGATACTCCGTTGCATCCGTGGGTATCCCCGCTCATCTCGAATCCATAGAGAAGTTAGTTGCCATAGGTATTTTAACTTCTCTACTAGTAGTCATCCCAAATTTCTCAATTAGATCTTTAGCATATATAGTCTGATGTATAAAAATACCCTTACTCATCTGTTTAACTGTAAGCCTAGAAAATATGTTAATTCGCCCATCATTGACATTTCAAACCTATTTTTCATGAGAATACTAAAATCTTCACATAATTTCAGATTAGGTGAACCAAAAATAATGTCATCCACATAAATTTGAACTATCAAGTTGTTTCCATCTACTTCCTTTTTAAACAGAGTCCTATCTATCTTACCATTTGAAAATCCATTTGATATCAAGAAATTGATTGGAGTGTATAGGGCAAGAGCTTTTAAGACCAATCGCAAAATATCGAACCCAAGGGAAAAAGTATGCACATGAGTCCTTAGAAATACAAGTTCTTAGTGACTAGAGTTGCAACAATGGGTTGGAACAAAAACAACAAAAACACTAGCAAAAATACAAATCAATAACAAGCAAGCAAATGATCGAGCACTTAGAATGCAATAACAAAAACAACAATAAATGGTGGAATAGAGGTGCTAGGAGTAACATCCATCAATGAATCATCAATCAACAAGCTACAATTGAATCAAATTGCAAATCAACTAAGATAGAAAGCAAAAACCATCATGAAATTAATCACTCCATTAAAATCACAATGCCTAATGTGAGTATCCTTAGTCTTTCCCATCTCTCAATGTAGAAATCCCCAATTCATACAATCATGCAAAATTGAAACTCGATCAACACCTTATCACGTTAGCTCAACTCTCGCCTATTGCTAGGGTGATTAACCATTAATCTAAAGAGACAATTTTACACAAAGCACAATTAAGAATCACAATTAGGAAACAAACTAATGTGAGTATCCTTAGTGCAACTAATCTCTCGATTCCGAAGCACCCAATCCACACATTCATACACAATTATCACCCGATTAATCCCGGATCACGTTAGCGCAACTCTCGTCTATAGCTAGGGTGATCAAACACTAATCTAAAGAGATAATTATGCATGAAGCACAAATGAGAATCACAATTAGTAAGTAATCTACTCAATTAATCTCCAATCATCAACAATTATAGCATCATCAATCAATTCATCATCAATTTCAATTAACCCAAGCACAAGAGAGTTAGCCCATGGTACCACAAACAATACCCATGGGAAGAAGATAGAATTGATCAAACACAAAGCAAATCACAACAATTAAGAAATTAAAGAGACAAAAGAGGAAAAACATCACCAAATGATCTTCAATCAACAAAAATAGGAATGCTTGAGTCTTCAACAGAATCTCCAAATGAATTACAAGCTTGAATTGAATGAATTACAAGATCAAATGCTAATCTAATACTAATCTAGCAACAATCAATGGAAATCTAATCCTAAATCTATCAATCTACTCTACCTAAGGAAGAAATTGGCTTGGGGCATGACAAATCGCCCCAAAACCGCTACTAATCGCTATTCTAAACTCCTTCTAAGCCGTCCCGAAATGCCCCGCTTCTCCTCTTTAAATACAAAAATTCTCGAAAACTACCCTCGAGTCGAGGGTCGTGCCTCGACTCGAGGCTCCCGCAAAATTCCTCGCCCTCGACTTGAGGGTCATGCCTCGAGTCGAGGCTTTTGCCTTTTTCCCAATTTAGTCCTTTTCGCATAGCCCTCGACTCGAGGCTCTTGGTCCTCGACTGCAGCTCGAGTCCAGGCACTTTTTCTCACGCGGGGCTTTGGCCCCGACCCCCATTTTCGTCCCGTATGATCGTCTCTTCATTCTAAGCCTAGTGGTACTCTCGGTTTGGCAAAATTCCACCGAATTACCTGCAAAATGGACGAAAAACATCAAAATCTCACAAATAATACTTTTTAAGCAATAGAGTGATACTTTTCACATTTAAGCACAAAAATCAACACCTTAGCTCACTTTTTGCACTAAAATAGGCCCTAAAAACATGTATCAATTCACTCCAATCATACCCCCAAACTTGAATTATTGCTCGTCCTCGAGCAACGTAGAAACTAAGAACAAAGGAGTGAATTGATTGCAATTATGTCACATGGCACTATAGGCGAAAAAGAAGACCATCAAACTCATCAATGAACACTTGTATCAATGCAACTATCCACTAGCAATCATGATAGATCATGCTCAAACAAATGCTCAATCAAATACTCAACACATTGCTCCTTCCATGGAGTGTTTCACTCTTCACTCAAGTGTATAAAGGTATAAAACACTCAATCATCAAATTCACAAACTTGCACACCATATGCTTGCCAAAAGACTTAATCTCAATCAAAATCAGTTGTGATCAATCAAGAATCAAAGAGGTCTTTCTCTTAGGTTGTAATGTAGGCTCTTTGGAAAGGTGGGATGTTTTTGGATAAGAGTGACTAAGTAGTAGAGACTTGAATGTAAGCTAATCAATACAAAGCACATCTCTTCTCTTTTCATCAAGCAACACTCTTCTTTTTGAACTTCAATGATCAATCCACCATTCACTTGAGCTTTCTCTTTTTAAGCTCACAAATTGAATTTTTCTTCTTTTCATTCACTTCATATTTTTCTTCACAATTCAATTTTTCTTTTCACAACCTTTTTTTTTTTCTTTTATGCTTCATTCATCACTTAGCTCATCATCTTCCCACACTTAGCAATCAAATCACCATCATTAGCCAACATTCAAGCTCAACTAAATATAGGACAAGAAAGGCTCATAAAAATAGGCTAAATGGTTTCAATCTCACTTGGCTTGCCAAAGAATATGGATCATAAGGCTCAACATGGCTCACTAAGGAAATCAAATGTATTTGGTATGGAAAATTTTGGCAAAGTGACTAAACATTCCAAACATGGCCTCTTATCACTTTCAAGACATCACACAAAGATCAATATCTACAAGTCTAGTGGCAAGTTCTAGCATACAAATCATGAATGATGCACTCACAAAGAAATCATATCAACCGTATAAGATGTACGATCATTAAAGCACAAAAGCTCACGGGCTTAAATTGAGCAATGAATCAAGCATTTTCAATCACATCCATCTTTACATAATAAATCAAGAATGTTAGCATCAAGCTACAAATCTACTCATGATCAAATCAAAATCCAATTAGTCTTGCAAATCAAACTCAAATGCTCATGTACATAATCCAAGCATACTCACTACCACATGAATGATACTCAAAGATATATCAATAAATCCACAATGAAACTCAAATCAAAGAATATAGAATCATAGGAATAAAGAATCCAATGGATCATCAAATCACAATCATCAATAGACAATAAGCTCAAAAAGATAAAGAGAATAAAAATCATCAATAAAATCATCCAACAATCAAATCCGATCATCACATAATCAAGTCAATCAAGAGTACAATCACCATTAAAAGTACAAAGAAAAACAAGAAGATCAGAATCTAAAGATCAAGAAGAGGGAATGAGGAATAGGGGATAGCCCTTGTAGTCGGACGGTGGCAGTGGAGGAGGGTAGCTCGGCTCGAAGTTCCACGAGCTCATCTACTGTAGGAGGGTATACATGTCATTCTCGAGTCTTCAGAGACTCCTCCTGCATCCTCCTAGTCTCTTCAATAAATCTACGGACTCCTCCATCATCCGTACATCTCATCCCGGCGAGTCAAACTCTCAATATGCATCCCTCGACTATCAGCCCACATCTCCTCGGGCCAAAACCCACGGTCTCGAGATGAACTCCCCGCCTCATACTCTCTAATCCTCATCTCGCCCCTGCCAAGTACATATTGATCTCTGGCTGGTAATCCTCGTCTATCTGTACCGGCGGCTCCTCCCGCTCCGGCTCCTCATCATCCTCGTCCTCGGAATCATCATCTCCTATCTCTACCTCTCGCTCCCTCTGCAGCCTCCCTAACCCCGATCATCATCGAACCCGACTACCGACTCCCCATCGTCATCATCATCGTCATCTCGGAGAACGCCCCCATGCTCTCTCGTATAGGCATCTATCGCCTCGGTGTGACGCTGTGACCACATACGCAGATTGATGGTCACAAAGGCTCGAGAACCGAAATCGCTGCCAACCTCTTATTAGGAAGAGGGAATCGCCACCATGATGCTGCTCGGAGACACCACATCCTACCGATGCGGTCAAGCGTCCTCATACGCCGCATGGTATCAAGGGTAAGATCGGGGCCCTCCACTACTGCGAGGTTGTGCGTAGGGATCCCGAGATACTCGGCTATCAAAGTGATCATCCCTCCAAAATTAATCTTCTTAAACTTCGTGCTCGAGGCTCTCTCAAACAAGTAATGTATGTACGCCGCAGATTGAATCGAACTCTATGGAGAAAGCACCAAATAACGTACAACTCCTCGTGAAACCACGGCTCCACTCCTCCGATCTCGCGAATATAGTGCTCGCGAGAATCTTCTCTAGGTATCGGATGATCGGGTTCCTGATGTGCGTGCTCTTTGACTTCCCAGGAACAAAATCAGCCGATTCGAGCCCCGCATTCTCAAATCCTTCTCCAAAATTTTTAGCATTGTACTCTTTCCTTATGTTCAACGGTGATCGGTCCAGGTCTGCCGGTGCTCCAATAATCTCGTTGACCTCGTCCAGAGTCAACGAATACTCATGCCCCATGAGCTCAAAAGTAATACTCCTCGGGAATTTGGCCCTCCCGGCCTTATCAACTTTCACCGTGCATAGGAACTCTGTGGTAAGTCCAATATATGTCCTAGGCCTCTTTGCCAAGAAGCCCCCATCCTAACTTGCTCAAACAGACGAGGAATATCCTCCTCGATCCCCATTGATATCATGCAATCGTGATCGACGAGTCCGGTCTTGACCACCCGGTTATAGAGCTCGGAGTAGAGATCAATATATGTCCTCCATTGGTGATCATCCCACTGAATTCCGAGCTCGGCGGGCATCCTGTGTGCAAATCGGATGGCGCCTTCTCTCTCTCGGATCTCCGCCTCAGAGAGGTTGTTTCCATCGGCCTCTCTAAACATTGTTCCTGCAAAATATTCCCAAGAGCAAAAATCAACCTCCAAGAATACAATACGAGCTCGTAAAAATATCGGGCATACCATGAACGAGTCAATCAAGCAAGCACATCTCAAATAAACAAAATCCCTAGTGTCTAGTCAACAAATCCTCAACAAATGGTCAAAGAGTCAATCATGCAAATACAATCCAATAGAAGTGTTCAATTAATCCTCAAACATGTGTATACGTAACTACATGGCCTCAACAATTAATTCGCAAGTAAGCTCAAACAAATAATCATGCAATTAAGCTCAATAAAATCCCAAGAATCATATGCCAATTAGCAAGTAATTGTACAAAGAAGCATCATCAATTCAATACACTTCTATCATTACCATCACTCAATTTGACCAATTATTCCAACAATATTGCACTAGAAATTCCCAACTTTGCCTAAAAATCATTTTCTAGCCAAATTTCACAAAATAAACGAGCAACATCTCATATACAACCCTAAACATGCTCCTAAATCATCAAACAATTCAAATATGCTTATACAAGGCTCCAAATACATCACAATAATCATGCTCATAAGGTGTTTGAATAAATGCCTAAATGAAAATTCCAATTCACTCCAAATCTTGCAAAATTATCAACACCCATGAAACTATTCATCACAACTACGAAATTGAAGCCAATATGAGTAGAAATTACATACCTTCTTGAGATAAATCGGACTAGAAAATAGCAATTGGAATTTCTACACTAAAATCCTCAAAATCCCCAAAATGATTGCAAAAACCCTCAAAATCTAATCTTTGATGCAAATATGATAACAATATGGTGAAATGATGGTGAATGCACGGTGAAAATGATGCAAAATCGACGGAAATAGTCTTTGGGGAGAAAAAGGATCGACAACCGCCCTAAGCCTCGAGTCGGGTCTCACAAATCGAACTCGCGTATTTATAAAAATCACCAGCCTCGAGTCGAGGGTCAGGCCTCGACTCGAGGGATCCGAAATTTTTAAAAACCTCGACTCGAGGTCTCACGCACGACTTGAGGTCTGCGACAAAATGACCCTCGACTCGAGATACCACCCTCGACTCAAGGAAAATGCAAAAATCTGAATTTTGGCTAAGTGTGACTCCCTCAACCCGAGGGCCATGCAATCTCGACCTCGGGTCGAGTCCAGGGAATTTTTATGATTCCCGGCTCGACCCGACCCCCGAAACTCCTAAAAATGACCTCTACGCCCCTAACGAACCCAAATATGCAAGAAATTACCGTTTTGGTCCCTCGATTTAAGCCCGGTCGCTCATTCGATCGAGGAGACCGGGTTCTCTTCCTTTTTGCTCATTTTCACCAACTTTTAAGCTCTCCTTTCCTTCTCGATTCCTTAATTCTCTTGCAAATTCGATCCTTTTCAATCCACGTAGTGAGTATTCCTACAAACGGGCAAAACAATTCATCAAATAATCATCACTAAGAGATGCATTTCTACCCTAAATGACACACCCCCAAACTTGAATGAAGACATGCATTCAAGTTTGGTTCAAAATACATGCAACTCTTAATGATATCAACAATTAAGCTCAACACTATCATCTATTCCCAAAGCTAAGAGCATAATTTCCTAGAACTAGCAATTAAGTAGTAAGCCAAATCCCCAAAAACGAACAAAAATACTAAGCTACCAAAAACACACAAAAACAAATAAAAAGGATGGGTTGCCTCCCATCAAGCGCTATTTTTATTGTCCTATGCCGGACTTATTTGTTCACGTCCAACACCTTTCATCGGAATGGCCAAGGGTAGCGATCCTCCTTCCCATTATATCTCGATCTTTGTACTTCAAGGTCTAGGAGGTTCACCGAATAGATAAGACAACCACCTATAGATATGCAAAGTGTCCATGGTTGTCCCCTTTTTCTCTTGCCATCCTCCTCTTCCATTCTTTTTCTTCAAGGATGCCCAAGCGTTTCTTCAATTCTTCCCTATAGTCAAAATTCACAAGAGGCAAAATTAAATCATTAGAAGCATCAATTTCAATTAAATCACAAATTGAAGAGTTTGAGGGTATAGAAATGCTCATTTCAATCTTCAATGCCTCCTTAGGTGCTTCTAGATTTTCTTTCTCATTATAGCTCATGTCCATTAATGGACACACCTCTTCCTCACTTTTGACAAGGAAGTCTTCTACTTTTACCTCATTGCTTGGACCCTTTTCTACATCTCTTCTTTCACTTTCTTCCTCCCTTCTTCTTCTTGACTCTCCATGATAGTCATGTTCTTTACTTGGCGCGTAGGAAATTTTTGAGTTGACTCTTTATAAACATCAAATGAACTTCGGTGATCTCCATGTTCCCCTCTATCCATGAATTAACCTTTTCTTTGGTCTCATACATTTCTTCATACAAGGGAAGCATTTGATCACATCTAGCATCATCTTCCTCAAATTTTTCCAACACAAATCCAAGCATCTCTTGCAATATGGCTCTCATATCATGGAGTCTCCATTCTTCAATTTGAGGAGAAGCTTGTGGCATTGGATAGTCATTCTCATAGCTCCTCCTATCATCATAATAATCACCTCCCGATGCTCCTTGACACTCAAATCCATGACATGGATCAAATGTTTGATCATAAGGCTCATAATATGGAAACATCTCTTGAGGTTGGGGAGGAATTTCTTCATATCTCCAATCTTCATAATTGGATGGAACTTGTTGCAAATGAGAATTATCTTCAAAGCTCATCCAATTATTGTATCCAAATTCTTCAAAGTGTGGAGAATACAACCTACTATCTTGATAATACTCTTGATTCCACATGTATGAGTTGTATCCTTCCATCTAGACAAGATAAGCAAGTATCAAATTCAAACAAAAATAACCAAACAAACACGAACATAAAGGCAACAAATAGCCACTTCAAACAATTCCTAGGTCTCACTTAAGGCGCAAAAACTAGTTCCCGGCAACGGCGCCATTTGATTTGAGTGTATAGGGCAAGAGCTTTTAAGACCAATCGCAAAATATCGAACCCAAGGGAAAAAAGTATGCACATGAGTCCTTAGAAATACAAGTTCTTAGTTACTAGAGTTGCAACAATGGGTTGGAACAAAAACAACAAAAACACTAGCAAAAATACAAATCAATAACAAGCAAGCAAATGATCGAGCACTTAGAATGCAATAACAAAAACAACAATAAATGGTGGAATAGAGGTGCTAGGATTAACATCCATCAATGAATCATCAATCAACAAGCTACAATTGAATCAAATTGCAAATCAACTAAGATAGAAAGCATAAACCATCATGAAATTAATCACTCCATTAAAATCACAATGCCTAATGTGAGTATCCTTAGTCTTTCCCACCTCTCAATGTAGAAATCCCCAATTCATACAATCATGCAAAATTGAAAATCGATCAACACTTAATCATGTTAGCTCAACTCTCGCCTATTGCTAGGGTGATTAACCATTAATCTAAAGAGACAATTTTACACAAAGCACAATTAAGAATCACAATTAGGAAACAAACTAATGTGAGTATCCTTAGTGCAACTAATCTCTCGATTCCGAAGCACCCAATCCACACATTCATACACAATTATCACCCGATTAATCCCGGATCACGTTAAGCGCAACTCTCGTCTATAGCTAGGGTGATCAAACACTAATCTAAAGAGATAATTATGCATGAAGCACAAATGAGAATCACAATTAGTAAGCAATCTACTCAATTAATCTCCAATAATCAACAATTATAGCATCATCAATCAATTCATCATCAATTTCAATTAACTCAAGCACAAGAGAGTTAGCCCATGGTACCACAAACAATACCCATGGGAAGAAGATAGAATTGATCAAACACAAAGCAAATCACAACAATTAAGAAATTAAAGAGACAAAAGAGGAAAAACATCACCAAATGATCTTCAATCAACAAAAATAGGAATGCTTGAGTCTTCAACAACAATCTCCAAATGAATTACAAGCTTGAATTGAATGAATTACAAGATCAAATGCTAATCTAATACTAATCTAGCAACAATCAATGGAAATCTAATCCTAAATCTATCAATCTACTCTACCTAAGTGTTGGTCCCGGAAAGTTGAGTTGATTAAAAACCTTGAGTTAGCTTCCTAGAACAAAATCTAGAAAGGGGGTTTGAATAGATTTTGTAGATTTTTCAAATCTTTCAAAATCAATTCAAAATATCAAATAAAACACAATGAAGATAATTGAATTCTCAACTTTTTACAAGATCAAAAGCAAGGTTGATATTCAGATTTTAGTTAAGATTCTGAACTTTAATCTTGAATTAACAAAATTGTAAATCAAACGAAACTAAAGAAAGCAAGAAATAACACTGTGATTTATAGTGGTTCGGATTTTAATAATCCTACATCCACTCTCCTTCTTCAATCAAGAAGGGACTCTGCTTATCGCTTACTTCCTTACTTTCACTTACAACTTACAACTCATACAAATCTTCAAATCTTCAATCTCCTAAATCCTTCTCTAAATTCTAACTATTACGAGTGTGTATTGGATTTTGAAGATTACAAGAAAAGTGTTCTAAAAACACTTAGAACTTTTGAGAACTCTCTTGAAATACTTGTGAAAAGATTGTGATTGAAATCTGAGTAGTGAATAGTGTGTGTAAAATCAAATATGCATAAGTGTTCTATATATGAAAAATGAAAAACCTAGACCTATTTATAAGTCTGGAAAGACAGCTTAGTTTGTTAGTTAGTTCTAACAAACTTGAAACCGCCTAACAAACTTAATCTTGTAAACCGCTTGAGACCTCGGTGACTCTTCCTACTCGTCTGCGGTGACTTGGTGAAGACTCGCCTTTCTTATTCTACTCACTTGTCTTGACCTCGTCTCGAGCTCTTTATACTTGTCTCCCGCAGATGATTAGGATTGAGGTTGTCTCCGGATGACTTGTCATTCCTCGTCTCCACCGACTTGAACTATTCTTGACCTAGTCTCGATCGCCTTCATACTAGAACTTAGTCTTCGATTCTTTATCATAGTCTGCTTATCTGAATAGTCTTTTAACTCATCAAAACGATCTTGATCTAACAATTTCCTCCTTTTGATGAAGTTAAAACCTACAAGAATAGATACTCACACTGAAGTTAGTTCGTAGTTTATCAAGATCAATAGATAGGTAAATCAAAGCACATTCTTCACATTACAACATGCATTTATTCACATAAGAAAACTTTAGATTTTTAAACTTCTATATTTTTAAAAACTTAGAAAACTAAATGAGGCTTAAGACTTAGGTTAAAAAAATTTAATTCGAGATATAAAATTATCGATGACTTATACTTAGGAAAATTTTAAGTTTTTCTTAAAGCAAGAAAAACTTTAAGAAAATAAGACAAGTAGAATGAATCAATCATAGTATATTCACATTGGATTTACAAAGATTACAGAAGAGAAGATAATAGAAAAATAGAATTAAGGAAAAGAAAAGTCCTGCTTCTATTAAACTCCCCATTGTTCTTCTTAGGGATCATTAGCTTGATTGAATACGCGCCTCCTAAGCCGCCTTGAGATCCTCCTCTTGAGTTAGTCCAGATTCGGCCTCTGCTTTCTTGAGAATTCCTTGAACCCGAGTCTAGGTCCAAAGTACCATCAGACTTCTTCGCAAGAATGGCATACTCGAAGGCCGGAGAGATCAGGTTGACATTGAATTCTACATCGCCTTCTTCCAGCGGCCGAGCATAGAAATCCGCGTCTACTTGCTCAATCCACTCGTGCCAAGCCAAATCTGGATCTTGTTGAGTTGCCCCTGAGCTTTAAGAATGTACCAGTAGTACATCCACATTCCCTCCGTGTTCTTGTCTTTGTACTCGGCGGCATATTTTCCGCAGGCCGGCTTAGGAGGTGCGGACGTGTTGTGAAATGGCCTAAATTTCCCACCGCCTTGATCTATGATTAACCATTTTCGCCAAAGAATGCTCCAAGACGTTGGAGTCTTTCTTCTTTCTCTGCCTCTTCTTTTCTTTCTTGCCAAAATATTCCATCTCTCTCTTAATTCTCTTGATCTGCTCTTCCGAGAGATTAGAATAATCACTTCCCTTTTTCCTTTTCCCTTAGCGGCTCACAGTAACAAGTTCACAGATCTGGGCTCGGCGATCGCTACTTCTTTTCCCTTCCCTTTGGCTCCTTGCATTCGGATTCTTTTAATCGAGCCAAGAGCTTCTCTGTCCTTTCCTCCTCATCTTTCCTCCTCTTCTCTTCATCCTCTTTTATTGCTTCCTCCAGTTGACTCACCCTCACTGAGAGCAACACTCATCGAATTTGATCCGAAGCTTCCTCCCCGGCTGCCTCTGAGATCAGCCGTGTTGGCCTTCATGCCTACATCTTTCCTGGTCTCTTCGACCACGGTGTGAGGGCTTGTCTTTTCTCCGCTTGACTTTTTCCCCTTTTTAACTTCATCTGCCAAGGCTGAAAGTTTGTCATCCAATACATTGCACTTGGCCCTGAAGTCTGATTGATCTAAAGCCAATTCACCCACAACCAGCTGATTATACCCTTTTACTTCTTCTTTCAATGCCCTCACTCATCCTCCATTGCTTTCACTTTACCACCCAGCATAGAGTTAGTGACATTTATAATTTTATCGACAATGTGACCTCAACTTCTCTCATGCTTTGGCTAGCATTGTGTCTATGCGACTTTGACCATCCTCCTTGTCTTCCTTTCCATCTTTCTTCTAAAAGTAGCATTGACCTTTTTCTCGACAAGGGATAGAATAGAGGAGATGGCGGTGGTTGGGCTTAGATCGGTGTCATCATCCTCGGTTGAGGAGTCGGAAGAAGAGGGTATTTGTTACGATTGAGGAGATGGGAGAGGAATAGATTGAGTTTGGATAGTTGGAAGAGAGGAGTAAGAAATTATTGGTATTGGTGAGGTTTGGACTGTGGGGAGAGGTGTTTGTTCGGATGAGGGTGGGGAGATGGTTTTGTGGGTGTTGTAGGTAGAGGTGAAGATTCAATGGGTGGGATTTGGATTTGGGTGTGGAGGAGGTAGAGGTGTTGGAGAGGCTCTGGAGTACCGGCTGGGATACTCCTTCATTGCTTATTTGGGTGGTGGGATTTCGGTGAGTCAAAGGCTCGTAAATGCCGGCTGGGGCATTTCTTCTTCACCGCTGTGCACAGTGAGATAAGGTAGGAGATGGAGAAAGACTTGTACTGCCTCTGGAATCGGGGAAAGAGCAGCTTCCTTGATTGGGGAGAGTGGAACCTCCACTGACCGACCTCATTTGCTATTTGGAGGACCAGGACCTCCTCTCGTAGCAGGTTGTCAACTCCATCTGGCTGCTCGACCCTCCGGATATGGTGGATCCTTCGAGCTCGAGTAGCTCGTCTTGGCCTCCTTACCAATGGAATTTCTATCTCCTCCTCCTCCTCCTCATCTCGAGGCGGCCTTGTGAACAGTGCAGATGAACTTTCACCCTTCTTTTTCTCACTGCTTTCACCACCTCCTTTTCCTCCTCGAAACGTCCTTGGGACTGCAGGTATTTTGCTTGATTCTACTTGAGGTGCGACCTCAGCCATGTTGCTTCATGTCCCTCTGTTTCGACTTCGCTTGAGGCCACCTCAAGTGGTTCATTGCTGGTTGTTGGATCTCCGCAGCTGCTAACTCCTGCCTTTGAGCCCTTGCGGCCATCGGACTCGTCATCGAGTGCAGGATTCCTCCAATTCTATCATCCTTTGTGAGGATTCCTTTACGCTTTGAGTACTTTTTGGTACCCACTCTCCGATCGACTTCCTTATTCAGCCCTTCAATAAGTACAGTGATTTTGTTGAAGAGACCGATCAGAAGTGGAAATCCAACCCTCTGCGAGATGACTTGAAAGTGAGGCGCTTCTTCTCCTCCCTCAACTTATAAACAAGCAAATCTACCCAATTTACTTTCACCCCATCCACAATGGCTCGCATTACACACAATCGGGTTTAGTTAACCCATCATGTGAGCTTTGCTCACCCAACACCGCCTTAGTGACTATCGTCATTAGCAACTCCGTATTTTCTTCGAGCGGGTTCTTCTTTAAATCCCTCGCGAGTTCCCCGTAAGTAACCCTCGCCATCATATCAAAAGACTCTTCCCATTCATCTTCTTTGTACGTCAATGGATTAACTCCCTCTATTGACGTATCAAAAATCCTAGAAATGCTTTCCCTCGAATAACTCAATGTCGTTCCATCAACAAAAGTATCAAAACCCTCCGAGTGTCCTCCATTCTTGCCAAAAATTCTGCACCCGGCAAATGCTGCCGTTACGTTTTGCGGAGACTTCATCGATAGAAAACCTCTGAGTCGTGAGGCTTCGAGAAGACGAAGAATTTCTGCAGATTCGTGGTCATTGGTTGTTTGAAATCGACATACATTTCCGCCTTTAAACGGTTTTTGAAATATTCCTCATTCATTTTGAAATGAGAAATATTTGTGGAAATGTATTTATGTTTAAAAGTTTTGGTGGTTTTGGAAGAGGATGCCATTTGTAGGTTTTGTGAAAATATATTTGAAAAGGGTTAGAAAATATATGCGGGTTTTACGAGAATGGAAAGAAAATGAATTAGGGAAGAAGAAGATGTATTTATAGGGAAATAGATTGGAAAGAGAAACCGCCATTTTTGAAAACTTGAATTAATCTTAGCCATGTATTCAAAAATTTTTAACCGAGTATTAATCAACGGTTAAAAACTAAGATAAGCGATTAGGATTCGGCGCGTGAATTGTAATCGCCTTTGGAATGCGTAAATAGTTACTTTATAGTCGTTGATTTGACCGATATAGGTTACTTTATGCAGAGAAGTAAGTATACTGACGTCGGCCAAGTGGTATCTTACTTCAACTAAAGGTTTTCAAGCAGATGAGTTTGAAAAGCAGATTAGTTTAAAGCAGATGGGTTTTAGAAAGTCATCTGATAGAGTAACTGTCTGGTCTGAAAACCAACGGTTTAGATGTAACTTTTTAGCAATTTCAAAACAAGTTTAAACAAAAGCAGACTCAGATTTACTTTTCTAAAACAAGGTTGTTTAACAATTTTGAAAAATGCAGTTTATTTTGAAAAAACAGAAAGAGGTTTGAAAAAATTGAAAGCGAGCTTAGATCTGTGACTTGTTCCTGCAAAAACATATACTCAAAAACATCGAAGCTTAAGATAAATCGATAGGATGTAAATAGTCATCCGATTTTCTCGAAGATCGGTGACTATTGTGTCCTTGTGCGATTTACTCAATGTCGGACAAGTAATTATCAATTCGGATAAGGTCAATATGACTAATCCTTGATTCTTGATTCCTAAAAGGAGATCAATGATATCACCTACCCGATTGTCCTTTGACACATATCTAGTCCGAAAATTCTTTCTAGACATTAATTTAAAGAAAAGAAAAGAAAATAAGGAGACAGATGCACACAAATTAGAAACCACTAAAGATGCATCAAGTAATCCTAATTCTAAGCACATTTCTTTAAACCTAGATTCAGCTAATGGTTTTGTAAGAATATCAGCTCTTTGTGATTCAAAGGCAATTTTCTCAATTCTAATGTCATTCTTTTCAACATGATCCCTAATGAAATGATGTCTAATATCTATATGCTTACATCTAGAATGTAGAACAGATTGTAAGTCATTGCTATTGCACTATTACTATCACAGAAATAGGAGCAGTGATGTTTGAATATTATAGTCTCTAAGTCGTTGACTAATCCAGAGGAGTTGAGAGCAACAACTTCCAGCTGCCATGTATTCACTTGATTGTAGAGGTGGCAACAAATGTCTGCTTCTTAGATAACCAAGAAATTAATTTGTTGCCTAAGAATTGACAAGTTCCGTAAGTGGATTTTCTATCAATCTTACATCCTCCAAAGTCTGAATCTGAATATCCTGTCACCAAAGTTGTCATCATTTGGGTACCATAATCCTACTTGCAAGGTTCCTTTGAGATATCTAAGAATTTTCTTAATCTCTAGATGAGTTTTCTTGGGATTAGACTGAAATCTTGCACATACCCCAACCGCAAAAGCTATGTCTGGTCTACTTGCGGTGAGATAGAGAAGAGATCCAATCAGTCCACGATACTCCGTTGCATCGGTGGGTATCCCTTGCTCATCTGAATTCATTGAGAAGTTAGTTGCCATAGGTATTTTAACTTCTCTGCTAGTTGACATTCCAAATTTCTCAATCGGATCCTTAGCATACTTAGGTGATGTATAAATATACCCTTACTCATCTGTTTAATTTGTAAGCCTAGAAAGTATGTTAATTCTCCCATCATTGACATTTCAAACCTGTTTTTCATGAGAATGCTAAACTCTTCACATAGTTTCGCATTAGGTGAACCAAAAATTATGTCATCTACATAAATTTGAACTAGTAGGATGTTGCCATCTACTTCCTTTCTAAACAAAGTTCTATCAATTTTACCTTTAGAAAAACCATTTGATGTCAAGAAATCGAGATAGAGTATCATACCATGCTCTGGGAGCTTGTTTCGAGTCCATATAGAGCTTTGTTGAGTTTATAGACCTTGTTATTTGTCTTAAACCCAGGAGGCTGCTCTACATAGACCTCCTCAAGTAACACACCATTAAGAAAAGCAGACTTAACATCCATTTGAAAGACTTTGAAAGATTTATATGCAGAAATGCCAAGAACAATCTTATTGCCTCTAATCGCAACTGGAGCATAGGTTTCATCATAGTCTATTCCCTCGGTATGAATAACCTTGTGCAACCAGTCTTGCCTTATTTTGAACAATAATATTGTTCTCATCTGCTTTATTTTTAAACACCCATTTGGTGCCTATGATCTTTCGTGTAAGGGTGTTTCCACTAGATCCCATACATTTTGTCTTTCAAAGCGATGCAGCTTCTTCTGCATGGTCATTATCCAGTTTGGAGTGCGATAGGGCTTCCTCAATAGACTTGGGTTCAAGAAGCGACACATAACAATCGAAAAGACTTTCGTAGTCTAGCATCATTCGTGTCTCCGCACACTACTAGATGGATCTCCTATAATCGATCGGATGGATGATAGCTTCTCATCCTTTTGCCTATGTGAGGAGAAGAATCCTTATCTTGAGTCTCGGTAGGCAACTCCTCCGACTCAACCTCGGTGACGTTCCCCCTTCATCACCGACCCCGATCGGTGATGTCAAGGGTGTGCATTACGATGGGGTCTGATTAGAAGTTGTCTTGATTATCGGATGGGGATTCTTCTTCATCGATTACGAATTAAGACTAGGTAGATAGACAGTTCTATGTTTAGTCTTGGATAGTTCAATTTTACTTAGATTTTCGTAAATTTGATTCACTTTATACGAGAAGGAATACAACTCATCAAAAACAACATGAGGAGTTTCCTCCACACAAAGGGTTGTCTTGTTAAAAACTCTAAATGCCTTTGAAGTATTAGAATATCCCAAGAATACTCCATCACCGCTTTAGCATCAAAAGTTCTTAACTTAGATTTCCCATTGTTATGAATGAAACACTTACAACCAAAAGCTTTGAAGTATGAGATCCTTGGAATCTTACCCTTCCAAATCTCATAAGGAGTCTTACCCTTGTCTTTGACAACTAAGCACTGCTCAGGTATAGCAAGGTGTGTTGATGGCTTGACCCGAGAACCTATGAGGGGTATTATACT
Source organism: Paraleonurus japonicus (assembly GCA_030762865.1). Lineage (NCBI taxonomy): Eukaryota > Viridiplantae > Streptophyta > Magnoliopsida > Lamiales > Lamiaceae > Paraleonurus > Paraleonurus japonicus. The sequence goes on along the minus strand of CM061061.1, from coordinate 18,070,871 downwards.
CACCAACATGCTCGGCCGCTTCCTTCAAAGTTCTATTCCTTCTTTCAACCACTCCATTTTGTTGAGGAGTTCTTGCTGAAGATGTCTCATGAATAATTCCACACTCATTGAAAAAAATTAGATAAACAAGAATTCAAAAATTCTGTGCCCTTATCACTCCTTATTTTAATAATATTAACACCCTTTTCATTACGAATCATGCAGACAGATCAGAATCTTGTTCATAGTCTCATTTTTCTTGAAAAGAAATATAACCCAAGTGTATCTAGAAAAGTCATCTACTACAACAAGAGTATATTTCCTTCCACTTTGGCGAGAGGTGTAACAGTCCAAACAGATCCAGATGAAGAAGTTGTAGCACTCTTTCGGATGAAGAGGAGTTAATACTCTTAAATGAGTGTCTAGGCTGTTTACCTTTTTGACAAGCATCACATTTAAGATCAGTGGATAAAAGTTTTTCGTAATCCCTTGACAAGGTTCTTCTTAGCCGACTTAGTAAGGGTCTTGAAATTCGGATGACTAAGCCTCTTGTGCCATAGCCGGTGATATCTTCTCCACCCTTAGCTATCGACAAGTATACGAGGAATTATCTAAAATATCACATTTATCCCTTGAGAATTTTACAAGAAAACCTTTATCACAAAGTCGAAAGCAGACAGATTATGTTTCAAACCTTCAACAAAATATACCTCGAGATACCTGAATATCCTTGATAATCGCAGTACCTACACCTTTAGTCGACCACAATTATTATCACCAAATAAAACTCTTGGACCATCAATGCTTTGAAAATTTGATAACACTTCTTGTTATGGGTCATATGTTGTGAACGACCACTATCAATGTACCATATTGAAGCTAAGATCTCTTCCTTGAGTGATGATCCCTGTGAATCTGTAAAAGCAGATTAGTTTTGAGGTACCCTAGTGATCTTGGGTCCTTTTGGGTCAAGAATCACTTTAGGAATCCAAATAAACATCTCATCTGCAGACAATAAATCGGACTCGCATTTTCTACCAAATCTTCTACAATTATATCATTTTTAAATGATAACTTGTTGTATTCGTAATGAGTAATTTTCCTAAACTTAGGAAATGTAGGATAGCATTTGCTCCTTCCATCAAAAGAATTATAATAAGAAAATCTTCTTATTTTGGTTCTTGGATTCCTTCTAGTCTGATAGGGATTTTTATTTGAGTTCTTGGTTTCAGATCGAAGATGTAGTCCTTATCTACGACTAGTTGGTTTCCATGGACCAATTTTAATATCCTTTGATTGAATAGATGCTTTCACAAATTTCCTAGGTTTTTGAACATCTGATTTATTGTTCCTATCATAACCAAGTCCTGTCTTATCATGAGATTTTTGAGAAGTATTAAAAATATGATCTATTCTGATTGTGAATTATTAAGTCGACTAATTTTGAAGACAAGCTTCTCATTGTCTTTCTTAATTAATTCATTTTCAAGACAGACTACTTCAAATTTATCTTTTAAAGTTTTCAATTCATTTTCTAACCTTTCGGAGTAATTTGGTGATGTCTTGGCTTGATCAAGAAAACATTCCCCCTTGAATGTTTCCTCGGTCTCTGCTGTTCATCACCGCTTGCCTTTATTTAGAATTTGAATCTGATCCTTTAAAAGTAAATTCTCTGTCTCTAGCTGTTTATAAGCAGCTAAGGATGTCTTTAAATCTCTCAATAACTCATGAATAACGGTTTGGTCATGATCGGGATGCAGAACTGACAAGAATCATTATCTGAAGATGAATAGTAGATTACCTCATTAGCCATGAGACAGATCTCATCATCGATCCGAAATCAGATGAGGATGATGAAGATGATGATGATTTCTTTGGTTCTTTTTCTTGACCAACAAAGCTCTTTGATCTGCAAATCTCACTGTCTCTTTTCTTCCTCTTTTCTTCCCTTTCTTTAGGAGTCGAGTTGAGGACAGCCGTAGCTGAAATGTCCTGGCTTGTTGCATGTATAGCAAATGTCACTCCTATCTCGATCTGGGATCGAAGGATTTCTTGACAGTGATCTCGTATCTTCTTGTCTAGCTCTTGTTTTTGTCATCATCGAAGATTTATCTACCTTCCTATACTGATCTGGATCTTTGTCTATCCTTACCGCAAATCTCAATTTATTTCTCTTATACTTCATTCTCAATTTATCATACCTTTTTGTTAGTAAAGCCATCTCGCTCTTTCGGAGATAGATCGGCTCCTCTGAGACTCTGTTGACACCTTGTCTTCTTTCTTGACAAAGGCAACAGACTTGGATGAAGTGCTTGACTCCATCTCATCTTCCTCATCTTCTATCTGGATATCATACTCTAAAGCTTTAAGATGAGAAAATAAAGTATGGTGAGTAATAGAGGATAAATCTTTAGTTGCTTTAAGGATATTGGATTTTTCCCTCCATCTCTTGGTTAATGATCTTAGAATCTTATTATTTATCTCTTTCTACGAATAATTCTTTCCAAGGTCACCGCTTTGTTGAGAAGATTGGTCAACCTAACATCAAACTGATCCACGAGACTCATTTTCTTTCATTTTGAATGTTTCAAATGTATGCACATCTTGATTGTAGCTTGTTTTTCTTGACTTGATCGAGATCCTTCACACACGTTGGCTAAAGTTTGCCACATCTCTTTGGCTGTTTTGCATCTCTTAACCTTCTCTATCCAATCTTTACTAAGAGTCTCGATGATTTCAGTTCTAGCTACTTGGTCAAGATTGTGGACCTTTCTTTCATCATTCGTCAATTGAACTCTTCTTTTCTTGTCTAGTTCTTGATTCAATTGTCTCTGCTCCAGTCTTTGGTGCCTCCATGATAAAACTTTATAGGACCTTCCTCAAGGACCTCTTCCATTCTATCATGAATGACCTTGAGATGATTTTCCATTCTAAATTTCCAATAATCATAATCTTCAATGGAAAATTCAGGAAGATTCCTAGACTTTTTACTTTTACACGATGATATGATGAAACAAAGACAAAATACTCCACAAAAGCTTATTAGTAGCTCTGTTAAAAATGAAAGAAAATGAAGAAAATCAAGATAAAATCCAGAATCTTGTTCAAGACCTAAAATCAATATCGTAACAGCCTTAACACTACTCGATACCACTTGTTGGTCCCGGAAAGTTGAGTTGATTAAAAACCTTGAGTTAGCTTCCTAGAACAAAATCTAGAAAGGGGGTTTGAATAGATTTTGTAGATTTTTCAAATCTTTCAAAATCAATTCAAAATATCAAATAAAACACAATGAAGATAATTGAATTCTCAACTTTTTACAAGATCAAAAGCAAGGTTGATATTCGATTTTAGTTAAGATTCGAACTTTAATCTTGAATTAACAAAATTGTAAATCAAATGTAAACTAAAGAAAGCAAGAAATAACACTGTGATTTATAGTGGTTCGGATTTTAATAATCCTACATCCACTCTCCTTCTTCAATCAAGAAGGGACTCGCTTATTGCTTACTTCCTTACTTTCACTTACAACTTACAACTCATACAAATCTTCAAATCTTCAATCTCCTAAATCCTTCTCTAAATTCTAACTATTACGGTGTGTATTGGATTTTGAAGATTACAAAAAAGTGTTCTAAAACACTTAGAACTTTTGAGAACTCTCTTGAAATACTTGTGAAAAGATTGTGATTGAAATCGAGTAGTGAATAGTGTGTGTAAAATCAAATATGCATAAGTGTTCTATATATGAAAAATGAAAAACCTAGACCTATTTATAAGTCTCGGAAAGACAGTTAGTTTGTTAGTTAGTTCTAACAAACTTGAAACCGCCTAACAAACTTAATCTTGTAAATCGCTTGAGACCTCGGTGACTCTTCCTACTGCTCCGCACTGACTTGGTGAAGACTCGCCTTTCTTATTCTACCCGGCTTGTCTTGACCTCGCCTCGAGCTCTTTATACTTGTCTCCCGCAGATGATTAGGATTGAGGTTGTCTCCGGATGACTTGTCATTCCTCATCTCCACTGACTTGAACTATTCTTGACCTAGTCTCGATCGGCTTCATACTTGAACTTAGTCTTCGCTTCTTTATCATAGTCTGCTCATCTAGAAGCAGTCTTTTAACTCATCAAAACGATCTTGATCTAACACTAAGAAAGAAATTGGCTTGGGCCCGAGAAATCGCCCCAAAACCGCTACTAACTGCTATTCTAAACTCCTTCTAAGTTGTCCACTGAAATGTCACTCGCTTCTCCTCTTTAAATACAAAAATTCTGGAAAACTAACCCCTCGAGTCGAGGGTCGTGCCTCGACTCGAGGCTCCCGTGCCTCGAGTCGAGGCTTCGCCTTTTCCCAATTTTGTCCTTTTCTCGCATAGCCCTCTACTTGAGGCTCTTGGTCCTCGACTGCAGCTCGAGTCCAGGCACTTTTCTCGCAGGGCTTGGCCCCGACCCGTTTCCCGTATGATCGTCTCTTCATTCTAAGCCTAGTGGTACTCTCGGTTTGGCAAAATTCCACCGAATTACCTGCAAAATGAGACGAAAAACATCAAAATCTCACAAATATAACCTTTTAAGCAAAAGAGTGATACTTTTCACATTTAAGCACAAAAATCAACACCTTAGCTCACTTTTTGCACTAAAATAGGCCCTAAAAACATGTATCAATTCACTCCAATCAGAAATCGATAAGGTATCATACCAAGCTCGGGAGCTTGTTTCACCATATAGAGCTTTATTGAGTTTATAGACCTTGTTATTGATCTTAAACCCAGGAGGCTGCTCCACATAGACTTCCTCAAGTAACACACTATTAAGGAAAGCAGACTTAACATCCATTTGAAAGACTTTGAAAGATTTATATGCAAAGAAATGCCAAGAACAACCTTATTGCTTCTAATCATTAACTGGAGCATAGGTTTCATCATAGTCTATCCCTTGATCGTGAGTAACCTTGAGCTATCAATCTTGCCTTATTACGAACAATAATGTTGTTCTCATCTATTTTATTTTTGAACACCCATTTGATGCCTATAATCTTTCTATGTAAGAGTCTTTCCACTAATTCCCAAACATTTTGCCTTTCAAACTGATGCAGCTTCTTCCCGCATGGTCATTATCCAGCTTTGGATCTGATAGAGCTTCCTTAATAGACTTAGGTTCGAGAAGTGATACATAACAATCGAATGCACTCTCGAGTCCAGCATCATTCGTGTCTCCGCACACTACTCGATGGGTCTCCAATAATGCAGTCGGATGGATGATAACTTCTCATCCTCTTGCCTATTTGAGTAGAAGAGTTCTCATCTTAAGACTCAAGCAGCAACTCGTCCCGACTCTACCCGAGCCGACGTTCCCCTTCATCTGCCGACCCCGCCGATCACCGATGTCAAGGGTGTCTCCTCGGATGGAGTCTCGATTTGAAGTTGTCTTCGACTATCGGATGGGGATTCTTCTTCATCCGAATCAGATCAAGACTAGGTAGATAGACTGTTCTATGTTTAGTTTTGGTTAGTTCAATCTTATCCATTAGAAATTTGATTCACTTTATCTCGAGAAGGAATACAATTCATCAAAGACCACATGAGGGTTTCCTCCACACAAAGAGTTGTCTTGTTGAAAACTCTAAATGCCTTGGAAGTGTTGGAATATCCCGAGAATATTCCATCACCGCCTTAGCATCAAAAGTTCTCACTTAGATTTCTCATTGTTATGGATGAAACATTTACAACCAAAAGCTCTAAAATATGAGATTCTTGGAATCTTACCCTTCCAAATCTCATATGGAGTCTTACCCTTGTCTTTAACAACCAAGCACCTGCCCGGATATAACAAGTCGTATTGATGGCTTCACCCGTAACCTGTGAGGGGTTTCATACTCGGCTATCATGCTCCCGGCCGCCTCCTTCAAGGTTCTATTCCTTCTTTCAACCACTCCATTTTACCGTGGAGTTCTTGCCGATGATGTCTCATGAATAATTCCACACTCATTGAAAAATTAGATAAACAAGAATTTAAAAATTCAAAGTGCCCTTATCACTCCCGATTTTAATAATATTAACACCCTTCTCATTTTGAATCATGCAACAGATCAGAATCTTGTTTACAGCCTCATTCTTCTTGAAAAGAAATATAACCCAAGTATATCTAAAAATCATCTACAACAACAAGTGTATATTTCCTTCCACCGAAGCCGAGAGGTGAAACGAGGTCCAAACAGATCAAGATGAAGTAGTTGTAATACTCTTTCATATGATGAGGTGTTAATACTCTTAAATGAGTGTCTAGGCTGTTTACCTTTTTGACAAGCATCACATTTCGTATCGAAGTAAAGAGTTTCTCGGGTAATCCCTTAACAAGATTCTTCTTAGCCAGCTTACTAAGGGTCTTGAAGTTCGGATGACTAAGCCTCTTGTGCCATAGCCACCGAGGTCATCTCCACCCTTAGCTATCGCACAAGTATCTTTAGGACAACTATTAAAGTTGGCCACATAGACATTACCATGTCTCAAGCCGATTAGAAGTACCTTGTCTCGAGGAACTATCTAAGATATCACATTTATCTTTAGAAATTTTTACAAGAAAACCTTTATCACAAAGTTGGGAAACAGATAGCAGATTATATTTTAAACCTTCAACAAAATATACCTCGGATACCCGAATATCCTTGATAATCAGTACCTACTCCTTTAGTTTGTCCACAATTGTTGTCTCCAAATAATACTCTAGGACCATCAATGTTCGAAATTTGATAGTAGCTTCTTGTTATAAGTCATATGTTGTGAACAACCACCGTCTATGTACCATATAGAAGCTAAGATCTCTTCCTTGAGTGATGATCCCCTGTGAATCCCGAAAAGCAGATTAGTTATAAGGTACCCTAGTGATCTTGGATCCTCGAGGGTCAAACATCACTTTAGGTAACCAGACAAATATCTCATTTTCTAATAAATCAGACTTGAGTTGCCTACCAAATCTGTCTACAATTATATCACATGAAGATGACAATTTATTGTAATCGATTTAGTAATCTTCTTGAACTTAGGAAAAGTAGGATAGCATCTGTTTCTCCCATCAAAAGGACTATAATAAGAATTTCTTCTTGTCTTGGTTCTTGAAATTCTCTTGGTCCGACAAGGAGTCCTCACCTGAATTTTTGTTTTCAGATCGGGAGATGCAGTCCTTATCTCGATTAAGTGGTTTCCAAGGACCAATTCTAACCTCTTTTGAGTTTTCGCATGCCTTCACAAATTTTCTAGGTTTCGAACATCCGATTTATTATTCCTATCATAACCAAGACCTGTTTTGTCATGGGATTTTTGAGAAGTATTAAAGATGTGATCTATTGCTGATTGTGAATTATTAAGTTGACTTATTTTGAAGACAAGCTTCTCATTATCTTTTTAATTAATTCATTTTCAGCAGATCATCTCAAATTTATCTTTTAAAAATTTCAATTCATTCTCTAGTCTTTCGGATAAACTCGGTGATGTACTAGCCTCGGCTGGATTAAACATTCCCCCTTGAATGTTTCCTCGATTCTCGAGTAGTTCACCACCTCGCTTGCCTTTGGCTAGAATCTGAATTTGATCTTCTAAAGTCAAATTTTCTGTCTCTAGCTGTTTATAAGCAGCCAAGGACATCTTTAAATCTTTCAATAATCCTTGAATAATTTGATCATTATCTCAAATGCATTTATAGGAATCATTATCAAGAAGAATAATAGACTACCTCTTTAGCCATGAGACAAACTTCATCGTCTCGATCCAAAATCGATGAGGATGATGATGATGATGCTTTTCTTGATTCCTTTTCTTCACCAAGAGCCCTTTGATCCGCAAATCTCCTGTCTCTCTTTTTTCTTTTCTCATCCCTTTCCTTAGGAGTCACCGAGGACAATCATAGCCAAGTGTCCTGGCTTGTTGCAAGTGTAGCAAGTGTCACTCCTATCGATTTAGGGCTAGTAGGATTTCTTTTAGCAGGAGATCTGAACCTCCTTGTCTCGGCTCCTATTTTTGTCATCATCTGTTGAATCATCTTCTTTTCTTCTTGACTTGGATCTAGATCTGTCCTTTCCCGCAAACCTCAATTTGTTACGCTTATATTTCATTCTTAATTTGTCATACCTTTTGGTGAGCAATGTCATCTGCTCTTTCAGAGATAAATCACTCCTACAGATTCATTTGTCATCTTGTCTTCTTTGTTGACAAAGGCAACAGATTTGGATGAGGTGCTTGACTCCATCTCATCTTCCTCATCTTCTATCCAATGTCATACTCTAAAGCTTTAAGATGAGAAAATAAGGTATGATGAGTAATAGAAGATAAATTTTGGGTTGCTTTAAGGATATTAGACTTTTCTCTCCATCTCTTGGTCAAAGATCTCAATATCTTATTATTGATCTCCTTTTCTCGTATAGCTCTTTCCCGGATCACCGCTTTGTTGAGAAGATTTGTTAATCTCACATCTAGCCGATCCACTGTTTCATTCTCCTTCATCTTTAAGGTATCAAAGGCATGTAATACAGATCAGCAGCCTTATTCTCTTTCACTTGGTCGATCCTTCACAAACATTTGCAAGTGTCTCGATCTAGGTTGTGGATTTTCCTCTCATCACTTGTCGATTCACGAGCTCTTTTTCTCCACCCCGACTGGTTTCACTGATTCTGTCATTATCGGTGCCTCCATGATAAAATTTAATAGGTCCTTCTTCAAGAACCTCCTCCATCCTATCATGGATTGCCTTGAGATGATTTTCCATCCCGAATTTCCAATAGTCATATTCTTCAATTGAAAATTCTGTAGACTCTCGGATTTCTTGTTCTTGCCTCAAGACATGATGAGATAGGAAAACAAAACACTCCACAATCTTGTTAGTAACACGCTTAGTAACAATAAAGGAGATGAAGAAAATCAAGAATAAATTTCAAAATCTTAGTTAAGACCTAAAATCAATATCGTAATAGCTTAACACCGCTCCGATACCACTTGTTGGTCCCGTTTAGTTGAGTAATTTAAGCAAAACTTGATCTAGCCTTCTAGGAAAAATCTAGAAGGGGGTTGAATATATTTTTCAGATTTTTACAAATCTTTCAAAATTTATTCAAAACAATGTAATCACACAATGAAAACAAGATTAAACTCAACTCACTTCGCATCAAAAGCAAACCGATATTTTAGTTCTTACTTTAATTAAATTAATCTTTGATTGAAAAACTAGAAATTGAAAGAAACAGATAAGTAAAGAAAAGCAATAAAGAACACTGTTTATAATGGTTCGGATTATGAACAATCCTACATCCACTCTCCTCCTTCAACTTGAAGAAGGGACTCGCTTACCACTTACTTACTTACTTTCAACTTACAACTTACAATTCGTAAAGATCTTCAAATCTTCAATCTCCTAAATCCTTCTCTAAAATCTAACTATTACAGTGAATATTTGACTTTGAAGATTACAAGTAAAGTGTTCTATAAACGCTTAGAACTTTTTGAAAACTCTTTTGAAAAACTTGTGAATTGATTGTGATGATAGAAATCAATAGTGAATAATGTGTAAATTAAATTTGCATAAGTGTATTAAAAAAACAAGAACTAGACCTATTTATAAGTCCTAAAAGACGCTAGTTTGATAGTCGAGTTCTAACAAATCGAAAACCGCTCAACAAACTTAATCTTGAAAATTGCTTCGCTCCTCACTGATTTTACTCTACTCGTCATACCGACTTGGTGAAGACTCGCTTTTCTTATTCTACTCACTTGTCTTAACCTCGTCGAGCTCTTCATAATTGTCTCCTGCAGATGACTAGACTTAAACTTATCTCCAGATGACTTGCACCTCCTAGTCTCCACCGACTAGTTCATCCTCAACCTCGTCTCGATCGCCTTAGTACCAGACTTTGATCTTAGCTTTTCATAGTAAATGCATGTTCATCCGGGTTGATCTTTTAACTTATCAAAACCTTCCTTGATCTAACAATAAGAATATTTTTTTGTTCTCTTTGTTGCAATTAAGTTTGCATGTTTGGGGAACGAAATATCTCACTAATCTATGTTGTTCGACCTACCTCAATGAAAACTCTTTTTTTTTTTTTTTTTTTATGTTTTTAATTTTATTCCTTTTGTGAATATATATCATGAACTTATAATCACTATCTTATATAAAACTTCAAATTCAAATTCGGGAAAAAAAAATCGGGTCAGTGGAGTTCGGCCAGCCCGGCCCGAGCTTCGGCTGGACCTATCGGGTCGGGCCAAATCGCCCGATTCTTTTCGGGCCTATATTTTCTGCCTAAACTCGGCCTAAAACACGGGCCAATTTGATGATTAGGGCAGACATTTAGGTTTATTTCATTATTTGTATTTTGTTTAAGATTAAAAAAATAAAATTATAATTCTAACAGACTGCCACCCGCATGACCCATAGGGCCAAACGGGTCGGAGCTAAATTGACCCGAATTTTTCGAGCCAATATTTTTGTGGCCCAGCTCGGGTCTAGCTCGGCGGGCCGGGCTCAATTTGCCGGCTCTAATTATAAGACATAAAAATTCATATAAAATTTTACATTATAAAGCATAAAAATTGTTCACGTAATGTGATTAATTTTTTTAGAACGGTAATTTTGGGGGTTGGTAATTGTAGGATAAAAATAATTCGGATGGGCAATTATAGAACATTATCTTTAAGATCATTATCTATAAGTTCGACAAATGTAGATCAAATGGGACCGAATAAACCTAATTTGGGTTATTTCTCTAAATTTCAGTCTGATACTAATTTAGAGTTCATGCCTATTAGAAGTGACAAATCATCTTCATGTCAGTGTCAACTCCACCTCATCTTTTTAACTATTAAATCAATTCAAAAATGAAATAAAATTCAATAGTATAAAATTTATTAATGAAATTTAAAAAAATAAAAAAACATTTATAATTATAAAAAATTAAAATTTAAAAATAAGAACCGTTGAAGTTTGTGAATATTATTTTAAAGACTAAATAATATTTTAAAATCTAAAAACAAATTGTGAGGAAAAATTATTATATTACTGGAAAAAATTAAAAATATATAAATGAAATAAATTATTTTACAAAAGTTCAATTAAATGATTATGAAAGACGCTTAATTAACTATTAGAAAAATCAATCAATTCACCTAATTAACTGAACATTTGTAAAAAATATATTTTTTTACTAATTCGAAAACACGCCTACATATTTGAAACCCAACACTCCAGTGGATTTCAATTTTTTTAGTATAAATTTTATTAGGCAAAAAAATGTGAAATTTATACATTAACTATTCCCCATCTTAAAAAGACAGTCCACTGACTACACTTTCTATTTGCAAAAATCAATAAATTTATTTTTGATATATAAAATGACTCAAACATTCCTATTACACCCTTATTAAATGTTAGTGAACACTTTTAATGACTAGTATTAATCTACTATTTTGAAAAACAAAAAGACTACTAAATATTTATTAAAATAGATAGATTTGATGCACAATAAAAAAAAAAAGTAAATAAATGTCTATGTATTGGAATTGAAAATACAAAATACTAGGTTTACTACAATAAAAAATTTGGAAAATACTAATCCCAACAATCATTTAATAAGAATATTTTAAATAAAAAAATTGAATAAAAATAAAATGGACTATAAAATTAAGACAACCCAAAAAAGAATAATGAACTATCTTTTTTAGACGGAGGGAGTATAATTTTTTTAACCTTTAATCAAATATTCATTTGGATTAATTATGAATTAAATATATAAATCAAATTATGAAAAAAAAAAGTTTTTATTTTATTTGATTATTTTTCTTTTTTTTTTTAATTTTTTTCATATTATAAGTTTCAATTTGTTTCCAAAATATATATTTAGTATTTCAGATAATATTCACATTTTATAATGTTGTATTTATATATTTTATATATTTTTAAAATTATTTTAAGATTTAATTAATACTTTTATTCTAAATCTAAAATTTATTTGATTTTTGTAACAATTTAATAGTTAAATGGATGGGTGGTGTTGGTTTGATGCTAACGTGGAGCTCATTTGGTGCATATGTGGAGTCTAAATGTGTGAAAACGAAAAAAATACAATGTTAGATGTAAATTGACCAAGATAATCCTAAATTTTGCCACTAATTGTTCCAAGTCTTATTTTTTGCAATAAAATTAAAATTTAGGACTTGTGCCGCAAAAATTAAAATTTAGACCCTTAACTCTTTTTTTTTTTTAACTCCAGTAATTTGTTCCAAATGAAATCAAACTTAGGTCGACCACCGAAGTAAGAAATTCGGTGGCCAAGTGAAGTCCCATTGTTACTTAGATCCTTAAGTTAAGTGCAATAAATAAGGAAGATAAATTATGTTTTTACAGTTTGTCTCAAAAACAATAATGAATAGTAACAATAAAATGGAAGTATGGGACCACTTTGATTTAAATTCACAAGATTTTTCGTCCTCTTTCAAGCTCAAAAAGTGACGAGATAGAGTTTATTTTTCTTTTTTTTTTTTGGTAAGGAGATAATAATCGAACACGCAAACTCCTCGTCCATACTATTGTCACAACACGAAATCGAATCCGCGATATTGGAGTATTTCTATCCCAATCACTTTGCCAATTACCATGTGTCTATATATATAAAAAAAAAAAACTATTTTTTTGTTTTTAAGAAGTATTCGTGAAGTAGTCCATATTATGTCTAGGTATAGACCTTGTCACATGGGCGGATTTAGAGGGGGCTAGAATGTAGCCCCCTTAAATTTTTTACTGCAGTGTATATATATATATATGTGTATATGTATATAATTATGTTAATATATGTATTTAGTTTCCTACTACAAATTTCACTGCAAATTCTGGATCCGCCACCTTGATACATTCTCATCTTCTAGTTAATCTTTTTTTTTTTTTTTTGGTGTGTGAAACGATCTCGTATTATACAAAGATAAGACGGAATTTCACTTTATTTTTTTACATATTAATTAGTTTTAAACATGATTCAGTAGAATTATAAGTCGATAGATCATATAATTATGTGATGAGAACCTCGTCTCATTTCTCATATAAAATTTTATCTTCATTCAATTCTAAATTACGCTTTAACATAATTTGTACAATTCGTAATAAGATTTGTATTGAAGTTCAAAGCTTTGTCGATAGCCTCCGAGAACTCATGAATAAGGATGACAACATGGTGGATTTTTGGACAAGTTTGTCCTGGTCCCCAGACTCCGTCCCTCTCGAAAATTCTAGGACCCTAATCCAATCTGCCCCGCATGAAGACACTCGTCTGTCGCCCCACCCCTTTTCATTTTGAAGTACTTTTTAATTAATTTTCATATACCTATTATCTTCATTTTTATATTAAATAAATAAAATTAAAATTTATAATTGATTAAAATAACATTTAATATTCATTTTATACTTAAAAGGGAGCCACCGAACAAACTCCAAAATTCTCCCTATTAAAATTTTAAAAAATATATATCAACTAAATCTTTAAAAAAATTAAGGAAATCAAATAAAAATAAAAATCTTAGAAACATAAAGCTAAACAAAATATGAAAAATGTTTAAAAATCAATTAAATCTTAAAAATAATTGAATTAAAAATTAATTAAATTTCAATTGTATTTAGCTCTAATTGAATTTTTAAGTCTTATTTTTAAATTTTTTTAATTTAAATATTTTTTAAGATTTAATTGATTTTTAATATTTTTTAAATTTATGTAGCTTCTTTGATAGTATATTATTTTAAATTTAATTAATTTTGAACATTTATTATTATTTTGAATTTTTTTCAGATTTTATTTATTTTTAACTATATTATAAATTTACTTATTTTTGAAAATATAGTAGATTTTTATAATATTTTATTTATTTATTTTATTTTCTCATAATTTTTTTAATTTGATTATTTTAGAAATTTTGTTGACTTTTTAAATATTTTTCAAATTATTTTTTTATATCTATAAAAAATTCACCTTGTATTGCCTATTTATGCCGATAAGAAGAAATTTTAATTTTTTTAAACATAATGTATAAGGGTAATTTAATAAATATATATATATATATATATATATATATATATATATATATATATTTATATTTAAAATTATGGTTATGTAGCGTGTAGGGTGTTAGTGATACTCTACTTAAAAAGTAACATATATAAATTATTTACACCAACATATATACATTAATATTAATACAAATTTAATTATACCCCTACACATAAAAGTATTAATATTCTTATGTGTACGTAACATATCCAAACACACTGATGTGATAGATTGGCTTTTATCGGTCCATGTCCTAAAAGATATATTAATTACCAATTCGGGACTGAAAGATGTTTATACAAAGAGATTTTATCAATTCAGACTGAAATTGAGGCCCCGAATTGATAATTGTCCTATCTTTCGTGCCCCAAATTGATAAAATCCCTTAATATAAATATCTTTCAGTCCCGATTGATAAATTTTATCTTTCAGCCCCGAATTGATAATTAACATATCTTTTAGGACTTGTACCGATAAAAATCCTAAAAATTACAATCCATCTTATAAACATTTGACCAGATTCTAACTTATTCGAATAAAAATTAATACGGGTTCGGATTTAATTCAATTCCATTGCTATCCCTATTCGTATAACTTTAGCATTTTAAAGTTCATTACATATCCGACTAGTTAGGCCTAGAAGAAATAATAAATAATTGATATGAAAATAAAATTGTTAGTCGCTTTTGGTTTTGTTCCAAGTATTTCAGTGAGAGGAAGAAAATATGAGGGCTCACTTTTACAAGTGAAGCTTAATATAATAATTGTATAGGGCACTATTGTATGAGAATGTCTTATGCATGAGACGGACATGAGAAAGAGTCACTTTCTAATAAATTGCTATCACTTTTTCATAAATTGTTATCACTATTCAATTTGTTATCACTTTTATACTAATTTGTATCATTTTCTTAAAAAGTGATAACAATTTATTAAAAACTTATTCGGTTTCATGAATGAGAACGTCTCATACAAGTTTTTGTCTCGATTATATAAAGGCTCGAATTTTGGATTAAATTTCAATTTAAAGCGTCTTTATTTAGAAATGCACGGTTATTGACACTTGAGTATTTTTTTATATCCAAAAGTGCAAATCATCCACCGTATCGAGAGTCGGAGACCCTTTGGTCGACGGTTTGTAAATCGAGGGACGTGCACGAGTGACATTCCTAACACTTGAGTTTTACTCAATAAGTCTATATACTATACAGCTATAAGCAAGTGTAGAAGCTCGAAAATAGATAGGCGGCAGCGCTTTAGACCTCCTACTCAATTTAATTTTTTTAATGCAAAAATTGATTTAAAGTGAAAAAAATGAATGTTTTACTATGCATCATGCACCATCACTTATAGCCTTCTAAAGTCAATTTTGAAATAGAGGATATAAGTGATGGTATATGATTAGGAATGTAAATGAGCCAAGCCGTTCGCGAACTATTTGGGCTCGGCTTGAAAATATTTATTCGAATTCGTTCATAAATTTTATGATCCAAGCTCGAGCCCAAATTCGAGCTCGTTTATTTTATCGAGCCGAGCTCGAGCCTGTGGAAATTTGGTTCGAAAGCTCGCAAAACAGACTCATTTACAATGCTCGCGAATAGGCTCATTTACAAAGCTCGCTAATAGGCTCCTTTTATAAAGCTCGTGTATAAACTCGACTTATTATGTGTGTATATATATATATATATATATATATATATATATATATATATATATATATATATTTTAAAAAACTAACTTATCAATTATTTTAAGGGTCACTTACATCTAAGTACAATCTTAAGAGTTAAATTACAACTAGTTACAATATTAATCTAAATGACTACTGTGATACAATAAAAGGGTGTAATCTACCAAAATTACCCCTCTTGACACAAGACCTGCAGCCTTACGCACATTAAGCAAGTTGATGTGACGTTTCCATCAGCTTTCATCGAAACACGTTTCCATCACTTTTAGGGTGTTCAAAATTGTTTCATCCATTTTCCAGATTTGTAGCATACAATTTTGAGAATTCATCACACAACAAACCAAAATTATATCTTGAAAAACTCGTACATTATTCCAAAACCGCACAACAAACTACAATGTTTAACAAACCAAACATGAAAAAATAAACTAGAAAAAAATAAAATTATTATTACTTCCCAACAAACCGAAACATGAAAAATAAATCGAAAAAAATAAAATTATCACCGTTTTTTGTTTAGGTCTCAATTTATCACGGTTTTTTTCGTTACATTTTGATTCAAAAAAAACACGAAAATTATCACACAACAAAAAAAAAAAAAAAAATAGTTCCTAATTATTGTTGAATTAGAATATGTAAACTACTACCGTAAATGTGCAAATGTTGTTGCACATGTGCGATTTTTCTCGCACATGTGCGTAAAATGTCAAAAAGTCTACACATGTGTAGAAAATCCGCACATTATCACTATCAAAAATCAGAATTATTACAACTACATCCAAGAACAAAAACACCGTAACAAGAAAAATCATAAAAATTCAAGACTTACACTAAAAATACTAGTAATCAAATTCCCGGATCTCGTGACGGCGCACTTTTGTAGTAATCAACCGTAATCAACCAGATCCGTGGCGGTGCAATTTTGTTGATGAAAGTGGGAGGGAAGAGGCGTGGTTGAATCGGGCAGAAAGTTGTAGGCATGACGCTAATGTGCACGAGAACAGATCGGCGCACCACCGCATGCATCGGGCGAATGATCGGCATCGCAGGCTTATTCTTCACCGTCGCTTCAGGTCGTCTTCACCATCGGGAGTAGTCACCTGGTCTAGTTCGGTGGTGGTCGCAGGCCATCGTTGCGGTGGTGGTCGCTGGTAGAGGTGCGTTGCGGCCGGGTCGCGAGGGCGGCGGTGGGCGGTTGGGTTGCAAAAATCGCGATGGGGCGGTGCGGTGAGCGGCGGCGACGCCGAAGAGTCGCGATTCACGGCGACATGAATCGCTCCGCGCGCGGCTCGTGGTGGTGGCGGCGCGATGGAAATCGCGCTAGGGAAGAGAATGCGACGGCGCGGCGCTGGTTTGAATCTCTGCAAATCCGACGAACACCTTTCAAAGATCCGGCGTGATGCCGTGAAGCGATCGGCGTTCTTTGCTGTTAGATCAAGATTGTTTTGATGAGTTAAAAGATTATTTCGTATGAGCAGATGATAATAAAGAACAGTGAAGACTCGAGTTCTAGTACTAAGCCGATCGACTAGGACAAGGATAGTTCAAGTCACCAAGACTAGGATTCACAAGTCATCCTGGAGACAAGCTCGAGTCTAGTCATCTGCAGGAGACAAATATGAAGAGCTCGACGAGGTCAAGACAAGCCGAGTAGAATAAGAAAGGCAAATCTTCACCAAGTCACCGCAGATGAGTAGATTAAAATCACCGAGGAGCAAGCGGTTTTCAAGACTAAGTTTGTTAAGCAGGTTTTAGTTTGTTAGAACTAACTAACAAACTAATTGTCTTTCTGCACTTATAAATAGGTCTAGGCACTTCATTCAAGATAGAGAATATACAGAATATCCAAGTTTTTTTAGCAAGTGATTTTCACAAAATTGATAAGCACAAAATAGTTCTTCACAATTTCTTTATAGAATTTTCTAAAGTGTTTGTAGTACACTTCACTTCACATCTTCAAAATTCACTTCTTAGTCTTAGAGTTAGATTTGAAGCTTGATTAGCATCTTTGAAGGTTTGAAGATCGAGTTGTAATTTGTAAAAGATTGTAAGTAAGTAAGCGGCTAGTGAAGACCCTTCTTCAAAGTTTGGAGAAGGAGAGTGGATGTAGGATTGTTATAATCCGAACCACTATAAAATCCAGTTGTTCTTTATCGCTTCTCTTTAATTTCGCTTCAAGTTACAATTTGTTATTTGAGATTAAAGTTCAATCTATCTAAAATCTAAATATCAGCCTTGCTTTTGATCTTGTTAAAAGTTGAGTTTAAAAATTGTTTTCCGCTGTGTTTAATCTCGATTCTTTGAATTGATTTTGGAAAGATTTAAAAATCTACAAAATCTATTCAAACCCCTCCTTTCTAGATTTTGTTCTAGAAGGTTATCTCAAGGTTTTAATCAACTCAACATTCAGTGGACCAACATTTGCAGAGAGAGAGAAGTCAACATTCTTTGCAGAGAGAGAGAAACAAAATCAGAGGGTGATGCGTGAATGAAGGGAATCCTAGGGTTTTATCTTTTTAGGGGTAAAATAGGAACAGATTGTAGTGGGATGTAATTTTAAAAAAACATTGTATCCCATAGTAATTTTTCTCCACATATTGTATCCCATAGTAATTAATCCTTATTTTAAAGACTAAATAATATTTTAAAATCTAAAAATAAATTGTGAGGAAAAATATTATATTACTGGAAAAAAATTAAAAAATATATAAATGAAATAAATTATTTTACAAATAGTTCAATTAAATGATTATTAAAGACGCTTAATTAACTATTAGAAAAATCAATCAATTCACCTAATTAAATAAACATTTGTAAAAATAATTTTTTTGACTAATTCGAAAACACGCCTATTTGAAAACCAACACTGTAGTAGATTTCAATTTTTTTAGTATAAATTTTATTAGACAAAAAAATGTGAAATTTATACATTAACTACTCCCCATCTTAAAAAGACAAATTAATCGACTTAGAGTTGTAAACGAATCGAATCAATACCACTATTTTGAATTTGTATTCGTTAAATTTTTCGAATATCGAATTCGAATTCGAATATTTTTGAATAGTAAATGTGATTTATATTCGAATTGAAATTGATATCGAATTTTTCGAACTATTCGAATACTCGAATCGAATATTCAAATCGATTTTTCTCAAATATATTTTAAACAAAATTCTTTGAGTATTCAATTCAAAATTAATTTCGTTGTTTCAATTCACAATACAAGTCACAAATTCAAAAGTTACATAATCAAATACAAAACAAAAAAAAATTAATTATCAAATTACATAACGAGAATCAATCTTCCATCGATTTTGCAAACCAAATTCAAATTGTTTGCAACATGACATGAATAGGCCCTTCTTGCTCCTAAATAAAAACAAAATTAATTAAAATCAGTTTATTCATAAAAACATCATATAATTCAAATGAATTAAAAAAATTAAAATAACTTATGTTATAATGGGTTTCTTGATCCCATGAAGTCGGCGAACTTAATCGCTCCACAAATAAAAATTTCTACCATGTGAGGAGTTAACCTTGAATGATAAGGATCTAATACATCTAAATCTTTGTTATGAATCGATGATGAAGAAGTCATTAGAGTCTTCTCGAGAATCTATTAAAATTACATTAATGAACCAAAAATCGCAAGAAATATTGTGTAAAATTCGTCCAATCAAAATGATATTTTTAATTGGTGTATTTATTAAAAATGGTGGTGATGCGGATAAAAATGTCGTGCCCAACCGCACGTAGGGCCCAATACGACCAGCCCAATAGGGCCCAATGACATAACCAAATACCCTAGATAGAGGAGGAAACCCGAGATGGTCTCGAGCCCAGATCGGCCGCAACAAGGCTACGAAGCCATAAACCTACCTACAGGTGGGCCACGAGGCCTTGGCCTCAGATGGAGAGGGGCCGCGAGGCCCAAACCCAACTACGCTAGGCCACGAGGCCTAAGCCCGCTACTGAGATCGCGAGGCCCAAACCCGACTACAGGTGGGCCGTGAGGCCCAAACCTAGCTACAGTGGGCCGAGAGGCCCAAAGGCGAGATTTGGAGAACACGCGGGTATTTGACCAAGCCCACAGCCGGTTATTTATCCGATAAGACCGAGAAGTATGAGAAGTGACGAGTAGTTGAGATAATTGAGGCCCAAGTCAAGGAATATTCCCTACATTCCTCATTGGTCGGATCAAACCTCCGTCCGAGAGGGGGATTCGTAGGTACAATACAGATTTTTGAGAGACAAGATATCCACGCACGACATCATGGCGTAACGTGCGGGATAATGCCTTGAAACCGTGATGACGGTTATCGCTCTTAACTTACGTATAAGTAACACACCCGTGAGGGAGGTAACGGTATCGAATCACTATCACTCTTACTTAGCTACTCTATACGTACTTTCTTGAGTGTTTTCCTGATCCGACTTGAGCGTCGGAGTGCCTACGCCGAGAACCCTCCGGCGTGTTTTGCAGTACATTTGTTCGAGGGAAGCTAAGGATCTTAGTGCGTAAAGGCTTTACCCACGTGAACCCAGGTGGGGAAACGGGCCCATGTCAGCTTTACGCATCAATTGGCGCCGTCTGTGGGAAGGAAGAGCCGAGACATGAGTTTCAACTTCTTTTCTTTTGATTATCTCGAAATAAGGACATCATGACCGGTGAACGTGACATCCATGAGGCCGATTGCACTAGTACGGCTCGAGGAAGGACAGCCCCGTGAACCCAATGCGTGGCGAGGGTGCGTCCGACCCCGCGCCTCCCGTTGTTGCGCCTAACACTCAAGGACCACCACTTGTTACGGTGGCACGAGACGAAAGCTCGACTCGTGCTAACGCCATCCAGGAGTGGGAGCTGCCGCTAGAGAGGCAGGGTGAACCCACCCGCCTCTTTCTCTGCGATTCCGTAAGAAATCCCTATAGCGGGGTCCCGGAGCCGTTAATGCTCCAGCCAGGGGGATACCTTAGAGAACACCGGAACTAGCCGCCTCCATCGCCCTCACTCGGGAGCAGATGGATGATATGATAGCTCGAGCTGTCGCCGAGCAATTGCGGAGGGGGAGGACCTCCACCCGCAGTGGGAAAATTGGAGAACTAGGATCGGGAAACCCGCCCGCTCAATCCCAACTTGGGGGAGTAGGCAGACGAGCATCAAGAAGAACGAAGGAGAGAGGTGTAGTCCAGGAACCATGAGGAAACCCCGGGAGCCGAAGGAGTCCAAGAAAGGAGGTCGGCCAGCCTCGGCCGAGGAGGTCGGGTCCGAGGAAGCCGCACGGGGAAGGAGACAGCCCCTCGGCGGCGGGAAGCAAGATCGAGGACTAAGAGGAGGGCAGGAGACACCCAACTGAGGCCATGAAAGACCAGATTAGGTCTTTGATGAAACAAATGGACAACATGAAGCATCGAGATGGAAAATCGGGTCAAGATGCCTCGACCTGCTACAGTTACCAATTTATCGAGAACATCTTACAAGATGAGTTGCCTAGCAATTTTAAACCTCTTAATTATGAATATGATGGTACTACTGACCCCTATGACCATTTGGTGAGATTTGAAAATTCAGCCCTCCTCCATCGATATGGGGAGGGTGTGAAGTGCAGGTCTTTCTTACTACTCTATCCAAGGCAACCCAAAGTAGTTTAGCGGTTGGAGCCCAATTCCATCAACTCCTTTGAGCGGTTTGGAGAACTCTTCTTGCATCGATTCGCGGTGCAAGGAGGCAACAAGAGCTACGCCGACATTGTTCAACATGAAGCAAGGTGAAAATGAAAGCCTACGGGCCTTCATGAAGAGATTCAATCAGCGGCACTAGAAGTCCCAACCGCCACCCCGAGGTAAAAATTAATACTTTTACTAGCAACCTCTCGAGATGGAGACCTATTTTCCTCCCCCGGCCAAGAAGCCGATTCGTACGTTCGATGAACTACTAAGGCAACCCACAGTAGTTTAGCCGCTTGGAGCCCAATTCCATCAACTCCTTTGAGCGGCTTGGAGAACTCTTCTTGCATCATTCACCAGTGCAAGGAGGCAACCTAGAGCTACGCCGACATTGTTCAACATGAAGCAAGGTGAAAATGAAAGCCTACGGGCCTTCATAAAGAGATTCAATCAAAGCGGCACTAGAAGTCCCAACCGCCACCCCGCAGGTAAAAATTAATGCTTTTACTAGCAACCTCCGAGATGGAGACCTATTTTCCTCCCCGGCCAAGAAGCCTCGTACGTTCGATGAACTACTAAGGAGAGCAGAAAAGTACGTCACACCGAAGGAAGTGGGGAAGAGAGCCGAGGTCAAACCTAGTAGACTGAGAAGAAGAAAGAATCATCAAAGAAAAGCTCAACGGTGGAGCCGGAGAAAGCTGCAAAATCTGACCTCGCTCCAGGTTTGACAAGTACACCCTCCTAAAGCTCGAGCCGAGAACTACTAGAGGTAGCATCCGACCATCCCGAAATGAAGTTTCCATGGACACGATCCGCAGGGCCTCGAAGCCCAAATCGATAAGTTTTATCGTTTCCATAATGAATATGGGCATAACACTAACAACTGTTTTCACTTACGTGATGAAATTGAGAGGATGATCCAAGCAGACATCTTAAAGAGTTTGTTTACAGAGGATCGAGTTAGCTCCAGGGGCAAAAAGAAAGGAAGCCTGATGACAAAGCCGAGGAAAAAGGAAGGATGATTGATGGGAGGCGGGAGGAAAGACCCTCCCGAAGAGAGGACTTATCCACGATGATAGTCGGAGGTCCAGCAGAGGGAGACTCCTTCCGCACTAGAAAAGCCTGGAGAAAGGACCCTCAGAGAGAGGTAGGAGAGATGTCTCGACACGTAGATCGAGAGAGGTCATCCATGCACCTCGGATTCATTTTGGTCCAGAGGACGGAGGCCTCGAGGAAGGAGGACCACGGTGATGCGCTAGTCATCACAACATGTGGCTGGATATACGGTAACAAGAATCTTTGTAGATACGGGGAGCTCGGCAGACATCATATTCTTAGAATACTTCATGAAGATGAATTAAAACATAGAAATGCAACCAAGGATACAGCGTTGTATGGATTCACAGGAGGGGCACCACCCTCTTGGCCGAGTAACCTCCGGTGGGGCTAGGCGAAGCTCCACGGAGGAGGGTAGTTATGGCAAATTTTCTAATTGTTGACGTACCTCATCCTACAACATGATTTTTGGTAGGCCAGTATTGAACTTATTTCAGGTGGTCATATCAACTTATTACATGAAACTCAAGTTTCCAAAGTGAACGATGAGGTGGGTGAAGTAGCCGTGACCACCGCAATCCAAAAATGCTACGTGAGGCGATAAAGATGGCTGAAAAATAGCCGCATCGTAGCTTGAAAAGAGACAAGGAGGTGGACCGAGAATCCGAAAGATGTAGGATTACGGAGGAAACTGATCCCCCAAAAATGAAAGCCGACGAAGAGCTAATGATGGTCGAGTTGTATCCGTAAAAGAAAGGATACACAACAAGGATAGGAGCCCAGTGGAGCCGTAACTAGAAAGAGACACAGTAACAACTTTACGAAGAAATGCAGACATTTTTGCTTTTTCTTCCTCCGACATGACAAGTAATCCCGAGGAGGTGGCGATGCACCACCCGAACGTGGACCCTAAGGCTAAACCAAGGAAGGGAAACTAAGGGTCTTTGGACCATAAAAGATGCCATTACGAGGTTGAAGCCGAGAAACCGCCGGAGGCAGACATGTCAAGCGGATGCGTTGTTGGTGGCAAAACCAGGGGGAAATGGAGAATGTGCATAGATTTTCGAGATCCGAACAAGGCTTGCCCTAAGGATCATTATTCCTTGCCTAGGATCGACCGGATGGTCGACTCTACATCCGGATTTGAGCTGCTAAGTATGATGGATGCCTATCAAGGCTACCATCAAATACAAATTTTCCCTCCGTATGTTCCAAAGGAGCAACCTATCGTGAGAATGGTTGATAAAATGTTCCGAGACCAGCTAGGGAGGAACATGGAAGTCTACGTTGATGATATGCTTGTGAAAAGCGTGAAAGCCGAAAAGCACGTGGCGGATCCGGAGGAAGCTTTTTCTGCTCATGAGAAATGGCATGAAGTCAATCCAGCCAAGTGTTCTTTTGGAGTGAGGTCCGGGAAATTCCTCGGAAATATGGTGACCCAGGGGGAATCAAGGTTAACCGTGCTAAGGTGAAAGCCGTGCTCGAGATGCAGCCTCCCACCAATATTAAGGAGTCCGCAGAGACCGAATGGAAGAATTACAGCGTTGAGCGGATTGATAGCCGTGTCTGCAGAGAGGAGCCATCCCTTCTTCAAAATTCCGAGGAAGGAATCCAAGTTCGAGTGGGACGAGTTACGCAACACCGCAGGAGGGGGAAGATCACCCCGGTGACTGCAGAGCCAAGCAACGGTTCCCTCGGTAGGGGTCATCGGAGTCAAGATGACCGGAGAACCAAAGATATACCGAGTGTTGCAAAACCCGCAGAGAGTTGCCTGTATAAAAGAAAAGCTCAATTGGAGGATCCTATACACGATGATCGGGGACAAGATGTACCGGCGGTTCTTCACGCAACCTTACTTGAGTTGTTTATCCCCTCAAGAAGGGAGGTACGTAATTAAAGATATACATGAAGGTTGTTGTGCCGACCATGCAGGGGCTCGGGCAATAGTCCGAAAGCCTTGAGGGCCGGATACTGCCTACCATGACCCCAGACGCCAAAGACTCGGGTGAAGAAGTGCGAGAAATGCCAAAAGCATGGTTGTCTCATCCACCTCCCTGCAGAGGAGATGGGGACCATGCACTCCCGTGTCCCTTCGCGAAGTGGGGATTGACCCTGTAGGCCCATTCCCGATTGCGGTGGGCCAACGGAAGTTCCTATTGGTGGCAAAGTGGGACTACTTTAGCAAGTGGGTCGAAGTTGTACCTCTAGTGAGGATAGAAGAAGGTAACATAATCAAATTTTTATGGAGGTATATTTGCTACAGTTTGGCATACCTAGAATCCGGTATCGAGATAATGGGACCCGATTCATGGGAAACATGGTACGGGAATGGTGTGATAACCTCAAGATTGTCCAGAGATTCACGTCGGTGGCACACCCCCAAGCCAATGGCCAGGTGGAAGTCACCAACATGTAACTATTGTGAACGGAATATGTGCCCGGCTCGACAAAGCCGGAGGGAGGTGGGTCGATGAGCCGGAGTCGCTTTGTGGGCTTATCGGACCACCCTGTGGAGCCAACAGAGGAGTCCCCCTTCCACTTAGTGTATGGGGCAGCAGTCATACCTTCGTAAGTGGGGATGGAGACACATCGCTAGCCCACTTCCGTGAGGGAAGAAATGAAGAGCCGATGAAGAGAACCTAGACATGCTAGAGGAGGAGCGCAAAATCGCCCACCCGAAAACCGAGAAGTACAAAAGTCGCATAAAGGCAAATTTTTATGATCGAGAGTCATAAGTCGGAGATTTGAAGAAAGAGACCTAGTCTTGAGACAAGCCGATGCGCTGAAAAACATTAGAAAACCTGACCCCAAGTGGGAAGGGCCGTATAAGGTGACTAAGGTCCTCCGAGGAGGAGCTTATGAGTTACAAGACATGGAAGGGAATCAACTCGGCTGCACTCGGAATGTCTCGCCGATCAAGAGGTTTTACACTTAAAGAGAGTACCCGCCTCGCTGCAAGTAGGTGGTTCCTTTTATGCAAGAGTTGTTTTATTCATGTTATTTGAATTCGAATAAAGTGTAATTTCGCTCCACCGGTACTCTTTTTTCCCTGTCTGCAAGGGTTTCCCACCGGGTTTTACCGCAGGAGGTTTTTTAAAGAGGCAGGCCAAGTTAGTTCTTAACTTGTGTTGATCGATTATGGTCAATGGGGCAAATTTGTTTATCAATTAATGAAAGCGATTTTTCATTATCTATGAGTTTATTCCTTCGTTGATTACGATTGAAACAATATGATTGCATGATTGCATCATAACACACGATTGATTACATGAGAATTAATAACTTGCGAGAAAGTTAAACAAACAAATAAAATGCACGAGAAGCATTCAATGAGAAATACGATGAGCATTCACGAAATGAATTCGCATCAAATAAAAAGAAGCTAAGAGATAGCTTCAATACTAAAGTTAAACTGCAGATAGGGTTTAACCCACCGAACTCAAAGAGGGTTACGAGAAAAAAAGCTAAGAGATAGCTTGAAAACTAAAGTTAAACCTGCAGATATGGTTTAACCCACCTAAACCTAGAGAGGGGTTACGAGAAAAGAAGCTAAGAGATAGCTTCAAAACTAAAGTTAAACCTGTAGATAGGGTTTAACCCACCTGAACCTAGAGAGGGGTTATGATAAAAGAAGCTAAGAGATAGCTTCGAAAACTAAAGTTAAACCTGCAGATAGGGTTTAACCCTCCTAAACCTAGAGAGGGGTTACGAGAGAAGAAGCTAAGAGATAGCTTCGGAAACTAAAGTTAAACCCGCAGATAGGGTTTAACCCACCCGAACCCAGAGAGGGGTTACGATAAAAGAAGCTAAGAGATAGCTTCAAAATCAAGTTAAACCCGCAGTAGGGTTTAACCCGCCTAAACCTGCAAAAGGGGTTACAAGAAAAGAAGCTAAAAAATAGCTTGAAAGAGCTAGTTAAACCTACAAGAAGGATTTAACCGACTAAGGGTAAAACATGAGATAAGGCTTTAAGAAAAGCCTTGGTCAAGCCTACGAGAGGGGCTCAACTAAACCTCGTACCTGTGAAGGGTTTCGAGATCCGAAATTGCCGAAGTTTCGAAGTTATTAAGTTAAACTTATAAAGTTTAGCCAAGCCCATGTCCAAAAAGGGCTATTAGACTCAAGGCTATGAAAGTCTTGAAAATATCAAGTTGGACTTATAAGTGTCTAACTAGATTAGTTCCAAAAAAGGGATTACGAGACAAAAACTAAGGCATAATTAGTTACGTGTAAATCGAATCTACGGCGAGGGTTTAATCAACCTCGAGCCTAGGTGAAATCTGAGAAAAAGCTAAGAGATAGCTTCAAAAACTCAAACCTCGCAGATAAGGTTTAACACACCTCAAAGAGGGAAAGAGGGATTATGAAAACGAAGCTAAGAGATAGTTTCAAACACCCTAAACTTAAGGAAAGGTTTGTAGAAAAGAATAGCTAAGAAAGCCACCAGAGGAACAAATTAAGGAAATCTGAGCACATGAAGTGCGCACAACTTACTCACTCCCGAAAGGAGTCGCAAAGAAATGAAAGCCGATAGCTAAGTTGAACGTCTGAAGGGGTTCAGCCCACCAACCTGTGATGTCAAGAAATGAGAACTAAGAGAAAGTTTCCTAAGGCCAACTCGACTCTATAGTGAGAGCCTAATTGGCTAAGTGAGAAATAAAAGATATAGCTTCAAGTCTGCAAAAAGGGCTTAGCTAGATAAGCACCTCCTAAGAAGGGTGACAAGGATTGAAACTCCGAAAAGCTTCAAAATGATGAAGTTAAACATGCAAAGTTTGACTAAAAATATATCCAGGAAGGATTATGTAAGTTAGGCATACAAGAGTCTAACCGATCTAGACCTAGGAGGCAATATATGAAGCAAAGCTAAGAGATAGCTCGAGGGAATTCAGATCAACCATCGTAAAATGGTTTGGTTAACCTAAACCTCGCACCAACGAAGGGCTTTGAGAACGAACCCGTAGAGAGGGTCTTGACTAATCCAAGCCTAAGAAGGGTTTTGACAAGTGTAAAACAAGTTTAGCTTATATGAAGTGTCTAAACTTACCTCAAGTAAGGAGGGGTCATTTCTCGGGAAGATCGTGATAGACCCATCAATGAGATCAATGCACACGGAACCCAAAGAAGTGGGTTTCATGATCAAAAACGAAAACTACTTTCAAGGATATGCAAGCCCTAAAAGGAATTACATAAAAGAAGAATTTAAGCCATGGCTTGAGGAAAGCCTAAGAAAGTAAGCCTCAATTAGGTTTTACTCGGGAAATGCTAAATTAAACATGCAGACAAGGTTTAACACTCCCAAAACCCATCGAAGGGTTGCAAAAATCAGAATTAAAAGATAGCTGTGAAGATTTAAGTTAAGCCTGTGAAAAGGTGTTGATCGATCTAGAAAAGACTTTTTCGAGACAGTAATCATATTAAATCTGCAGTAAAGGATTTAACTAATCCTTGAGGGTGTGCCCAATCGAGGGCAAAGGTCGCCTAAGAGAAGCTAAACTTCAAGCAAATGGGTTGAACTTACCTAAATTGGAGAAAGGTAGGGTTTTCAGCTAATTTCCTCGAAGGGAAGCTAGGCTAAACCTAGAGAAGGGATAACCTTGAGCTTAAAAGAGCTACCTAGAGAAAATTCCGGACTACGAAGTCGGGGAAAAAATCTAAAGACCTAAGGCGTAAAACTCTTAAAAAGAGGGGAGCATGCAAATAGATGAGTTATCCACCTATGAAGGACACATTCACGCTACAAGCTAATATTACGTTCCTCGGTGTTCAAGTCATGCATGCAAACTAACAGCTTAAAGAGCTAGACAGTTTGAAAACATGCGTAAAAATCAGCACGAAAACCGCGGATGAAAAGCATGCAACTCCGTGAAAGGAGGACATAGACATGCATGTAAATGGAAACTCCCGGCAAGGGAGATAAAAGATATTTATCAAAAGCTAACTCCCAGCAAGGGAGGATCCCATATATTCATAGCAAAAGGCCCCTGAGGGGGCAACAACATTTGAAAAATAAAATAAACTCCCAATGAAGGGAGAACAGAATTCAAGTTAAACCAAAGACGAGGGACAAGAAAATAAATTGTTCATTACATCATGCGAGATTGTTTTAAAAAGAAGAATTACTGGGGGAATCTGGGACCTTCTCGCTTCAGAAGAAGAAGATCCTCGGTTCGCCACCACCTCCATAGCCCGTTGTAGACAGACCACTTCCCTAGAAAGAGGATCATTTAGAGCAAGAGGGCATTGATTGGAGTGTATAGGGCAAGAGCTTTTAAGACCAATCGGAAAATATCGAACCCAAGGAAAAATATGCACATGAGTCCTTAGAAATACAAGTGTTTAGTGACTAGAGTTGCAATAATGGTTTGGAACAAAAACAACAAAACACTTGCAAAAATACAAAATAATAACAAGCAAACAAATGATCGAACACTTAGAATGCGATAACAAAAACAACAATAAATGGTGGATAGAGGTGCTAGGATTAACATCCATCAATGAATCATCAATCAACAAACTACAATTGAATCAAATTGCAAATCAACTAAGGTAGAAAGCATAAACCACCATGAATTAATCACTCCATTAATAACATGATGCCTATTGTGAGTGTTCTTAGTCCTTCCCATCTCTCAATGTAGAAGTCCCCAATTCATACAATCATGCAAAATTGAAACTAGATCAACACCTAATCACGTTAGCTCAACTCTCGCCTATTGCTAGGGTGATCAACCATTAATCAAAAGAAACAATTTTACATGAAGCATAATGAAGAATCACAATTAGGTAGAAAACTAGCGTGAGTATCCTTAGTGCAACTAATCTCTCGATTCCGAAGCACCCAATCCACACATTCATACACAATTATCACCCGATTAATCCCGGATCACGTTAGCGCAACTCTCGCCTATAGCTAGGGTGATCAAACACTAATCTAAAGAGATAATTATGCATGAAGCACAATTGAGAATCACAATTAGTAAGCAATCTACTCAATTGATCTCCAATCATCAACAATCATAGCATCATCAATCAAATCATCATCAATTTCAATTAACCCAAGCACAAGAGAGTTAACCCATGGTACCACAAACAATATCAATGGGAAGAAGATAGAATTGATCACACAAAAACAAATCACAACAATTAAGAAATTAAAGAGACAAAAGAGGAAAAACATCACCAATTGATCTTCAATCAACAAAAATAGGAATGCTTGAGTCTTCAACACCAATCTCCAAATGAATTACAAGCTTGAATTGATGGAACAATAATGATCTAAAGCTAATCTATGGCTAATCTAATCAACATCAAATGAAATCTAATCCTAAATCTACCTTCTACACTACCTACAATGGTAAATTGGCTTGGGGCCCGAGAAATCGCCCCAAAACCGCTACTAATCGCTATTATGAATTGTGTCCCCTTGAATGCTCGCTTCAGCTCTCTTAAATACGAATTTCAGAAAACCGCCTCGAGTCGAGGGTCAGGCCTCAACTCGAGGCATCCTCATTTTCTCCTCCCTCGACTCGAGGGTCGTGCCTCGATTCGAGGCCGCTGCCATTTTCCCAATTTTGGTCTTCTCTGCACAACCCTCGACTTGAGGCTCATGGTCCTCGACCGCAGCTCGAGTCCAGTGGCACTTTTCTCGCGCGGGCTTTGGCCTCGACCCCCATTTTCGTCCGATATGTTCGTATCTTCATTCTAAGTCCAACGATACTCTCGGTTTGGTAAAAATCCACCGAATTACCCGCAAAACGGACGAAAAACATCAAATTCTCACAAATAATACTTTTTAAGCAAAAGAGTGATACTTTACACTTTTAAGCAAAACTAACACTCTAGCTCACTCTTTGCACTAAAATAGGCCCTAAAAACATGCATCAATTCACTCCAATCAGTGCATAAGGGCTGCGTCATGGATGCTAGAGTCGTAGATGTCACCTCGGCTTTCAGAAGTCGAGACGGCCTGGCTCATTATCGGGAGCCACCACTCCTCCTCGATATGGCGGGTAGCATCCCAATTGAAGCACGGTGGTGTGGGCATGGCTCGGAGAGGTCCGGTCTTGTTGAACTCGCCGGAGAAAGAAGGATCGGCTTGCCACCGCACCGTAGCGTTGAAGTCGTATTCATAGAAGTACCTAATTTAAGGGCTCATACCTCCCGTAAAACCGGGATGCTGCAGATAGGTGTCCTTCAAGTTTGTCCACAGAGAATGTAAGAATCTTTGACCGGGTTTAGAGGTGAAGAGATGATCACGGAAGGATTTTGCTCCCTCCAACAAAGCATTTGCATGTATCCGGACTCTTGCAGTGGCGTGATGAACGGCCGTGTCATTAGTCTCTTTCTGCAGCCTCCCGTGCTGCCTCGGCCTTTGCTAGCTTGGCCTCGACCTTCTTGACGCGAAAGGGAAGCGAGAGTGACCTTCTTCTTCTCCGCAAGGAGGGAATCATCCAATTTAAGCCGCGGCGCGGGAGGAGATTAGAAGGGCTCCACAAGCTGGATAAGAGGATGCCCAATCGAGACACAAACACACAGATCGTGTTAGTATTTGCATTGAGAATTAGATACATCCGATTAAGAGGAATTGGAGATCACTTGAGCAAATGGCTCATGCACCCTAACGCCGCCGCCGGGTCCAGAGGGAGGCCGACGAGCTTCTCATAATCTTCGTAGAAATCCGTTCACCGAAGAACTTACCTGTAGAGGTACCCGAGGAATAGGAATCAACATCGATAGGGGTGGAGGAGAGACCCCGGCCGCGCCGCGCCGGGTACTTACGCCTAAAGGTATCCTTCGAGGGGAGCGAGCCTCGGCTAGCATGAGCCTTACCCTTGTTTGTCTTTGACTTCTTCAGGTGGAGCCTCGGGTTCAGCTTTCCTCGGGTTCCACATGATCTTGGACAGAGAGGAAGGAACAGCCTCCGGAGCCTCCGCTTGTGAGGCGGAGGGAGGGGGTGCACTGAAGAACCTTCGGTCCTCCAAAACCTTCGACAACCATAGCATATCCGAGGGAGCAGAAAAACAACATGAGATCAGCTAAAATGAGCCCACAAAGGGTGTATTTATGAGAAAAAGAGAAAATATTTACCGTCTCCTAGTTCGAGAGGAACTCTCACGGAGTAAAACTTGAAGTGGGAAAGGAGGCGGATTAGAACAAAGCCCGGCAAATGAAAATACCCGTGGGAGCGCACATGGAAATTCAGCATCCGAATTACCCGGCGATTAGTGGGAGAAGAAATATGGTTAGGAGGCGCTGGGGAGAGGGGTTCTTATAAACCCAAAGGTTTGATGCTTGAAAGGCCAGGTTCTATCGGGGTTATAAAAACGTAATGGCCTTATTGATATTTGGAACCTTACCTTAAAAGAGCATTTTCCTTTTACCCTACCGCTTACATAGTAAAAAGGGCCGACGGTTTTACAGCTTATAGTGAGAAAAGAATAGTCAGAGATGGTCTCCCTCAATTTCCCTTGAGAAGGATGTAGAAGGAGATCATCATGCGAATAGCATTTGGAGCGAATTGGTTGAGAGGGACACCATAGAGGTCCGATACTTGGCACAAGAATTTAGGGAGGAAGGCGCAGCCCACCTTAAACCGGGCTTGCTGAAAGCTAAAGTCGGGGAGTCGCCAAGTTGGGACGCACCCCGGTCCGTAAGAGAGAGCTATATCCCGGCGCAATGTAGTCGCCGGAGATGGGGTCACTTAGGGCTTTTTCAGAAATTTTTAGGGACCCGCGAAAGAGTTCCAAAACCGAACCCTATCTACCTCCTCGGAGAAGAGGGGGAACGGGAGGAGAATCCCTAGAAGGGTCGGGATTAGAGAATGGTGGGAACTCTGAGATGAGTTCCTAGCATGAGAAAATGGTTTGGAAGGAACCGGATCGAGACATCGCTAAGAATGTTCTTAGGAGGGAGCAAGGATAAGAAAAAGAAAGATTACCTGGATTTGGAGAGGAGTCGGAAGGAAAGCCGAAGAGTGCGCTTGTCAAGGATTCACGAGGAAGAGAGATCGCAGGAAATGAGGTAAAGAAATTCTTAAGAAAAAAAAAAGAAGAAGCGAAGTGATCGATTTGAAATAAAGAGGGAGTTAAGTGAGGCGTGTATCGGTGACTAAAACCAAGGGCGGATGCATGATCGACAACCGTCTGCCACAGAGCCGAGGAGTCGCAAAACGCCAACAGACTAAGCGAGAGGATGTATCTCGGGAAGCCGAAGCTGCAGGAGGAGGTCCCAAAGCTAAAGTCAGCAGGGAGGATGTCCCCGAGAGCAAAACCTGCAGGAGGAAGTCCTAAAGCTAAGGCTGCAGTGGAAAGCCGCATGAATCTTTCTTACACCCAGGAGCTCCAAGATCGCTCACCGGAGTAGGGGAGTGGTTGATGCGGATAAAAATGTCGTGCCCAACCGCACGTATGACCCAAATACGACTCAAATTCAATAGGGCCCAATGACATAACCAAATACCCTAGATAGAGGGAGGAAAACCCGAGATGGGCTTGAGCCCAGCATCGGCCGCAACAAGGCTACGAAGCCATAAACCTACCTACAGGTGGGCCACGAGGCCTTGGCCTGTATGGAGAGGGACCGCGAGGCCCAAATCCAACTACAAGTTAGGCCACGAGGCCTAAGCCCAGCTTACAGGTGCAAGGCCCAAACCTAGCTACAAAGTGGGCCGAGAGGCCCACGAGATTTGGAGAACACACGGGTATTTGACCAAGCCCACAACGGTTATTTATCCGATAAGATCGAGAAGTATGAGAAGTGACGAGTAGTTGAGATAATTGAGGCCCAAGTCAAGGAATAT
Organism: Paraleonurus japonicus; assembly: GCA_030762865.1. Lineage (NCBI taxonomy): Eukaryota > Viridiplantae > Streptophyta > Magnoliopsida > Lamiales > Lamiaceae > Paraleonurus > Paraleonurus japonicus. The sequence goes on along the minus strand of CM061061.1, from coordinate 18,037,602 downwards.
TCCCTACATTCCTCATTGATCGGGTCCAACCTCCGTCCGTGGGGATTCGTAGGTACAATACAGATTTCTTGAGAGACAAGATATCCACGCCACGACATCATGGCGTAACGTGCAGGATAATGCCTTGAAACCGTGATGACGGTTATTGCTCTTAACTTACGTATAAGTAACACACCCGTGAGGGAGGTAACGGTATCGAATCACTATCACTCTTACTTAGCTACTCTTACGTACTTTCTTGAGTGTTTTCCGGTGATCCGACTTGAGCGTCGGAGTGCCTACGCGGAGAACCCTCCGGCGTGTTTTGCAGGTACATTTGTTCGAGGGAAGCTAAGGATCTTAGTGCGTAAATGTTTTACCCACGTGAACCCAGGTGAGGAAACGGGCCCAGTCGGTTTTACGCATCGTGGTATTTTTATTCGAGTGGTGTGGTGTATTTTTAAAATATATGGTGCAAATAATTGGAGCCTTAATATATTTATATAATATTAATATATAGATTTGTATATTTTCTATAAAAATAATATATATTTACATATAATATATATTTAAATATCGAATTGAATATTTACGAATTTTTAATCGAATATCATAATTTTGTATTTGTATTTATTTAATAATCGAATCAAATCGAATATTCGTAATCGAATTCGAATCATAAAATTTCGAATACGAATATCGAACTTCGAGCACTAATACCGAATCGAACAAAAGTATTTAATTCGTGATACAACCCTACTTTCTATTTGCAAAAAAACTAATAAATTTGTTTTTGATATATCAAATAACTCAAACATTCCTATTACACCCTTATTAAATGTTAGTGAACTCTTTTAATGACTAGTATTAATCTACATTTTGAAAAACAAAAAGACTACTAAATATTTATTAAAATAGATATATATGATGCACAATAAAAAAAAAAGTAAATAAATGTCTATGTATTGAAATTGAAATAAGTCATTCATTCTCTACAAAATATATGTTTACTACAATAAAAATTTGGAAAATATTAATCCCAACAATCATTAAATAAGAATATTTTAGATAAAAGAAATTGAATAAAAATAAAGTGGACTATAAAATTAAGACAACCCAAAAAGAATAATGAACTATCTTTTTTAGACGGAGGGAGTATAATTTTTCTAACCTTTAATTAAATATGCATTTGGATTAATTATGAATTAAATATATAAATCAAATTATGAAAAAAAGTTTATTTTATTTTATTAATTTTATTTTTTTAATTTTTTTCATATTAAAAGTTTCAATTTTTTCCAAAATATTTATTTAGTATTTCAGATAATATTCACATTTTATAATGTTGTATTTATATATTTTATATATTTTTAAAATTATTTTAAGATTTAATTAATACTTTTATTCTAAATCTAAAATTTATTTGATTTTTGTAATAATTTAATAGTTAAATGGATGGGTGGTGTTGGTTTGATGCTAACGTTTAGCTCATTTGGTGCATATGTGGAGTCTAAATGTGTGAAAACGAAAAAAATACAATGTTAGATGTAAATTGACGAAGATAATCCTAAATTTTGCCACTAATTGTTCCAAGTCTTATTTTTGCAATAAAATTAAAATTTAGGACTTGTGCCGCAAAAATTAAAATTTAGACCCTTAACTTTTTTTTTTTTTTTATAGCTTCATTAATTCGCTCCCAAATGAAATCAAACTTAGGTCGACCATTGAAGTAAAGAACTCGTAAGCCAAGTGCGATAAGCCCCATTGTTACTTAGATCCTTAAGTTAAGTGCAATAAATAAGAAAGATAAATTATATTTTTACAGATTTGTACCAAAAATTATAATGAATATTAACAATAAAATGGGAGTACGGGACCACTTTGATTTAAATTCACAAGATTTTTCGTCCTCTTTCAAGCTCTGAAAAGTGACGCAAGATAGAGTTTATTTTTTCTTTTTTTTTTTTGGTAAGGAGATAATAATCGAACGCACAAACTCCTCGCCCGTACTATTGTCACAACACGAAATCGAATCCATGATATTGAAGCATTTCTATCCCAATCACTTTGCCACTTACCATGTGTCTATATCCAAAAACACTATTTTTTGTTTTTAAGAAGTATTCGTGGAGTAGTCCATATTCATTCTAGGCATAGACCTTGACATGGACGAATTTAGAGGGGGCTTGAGTAGCCCCCCTAAATTTTTAGCAGATGTATATATATATGTATTTATGGTATATAATTATGTTAATATATGTATTTAGTTTCCTACTACATTTCACTGCAAATTCTGGATCCGCCACCTTGATACATTCTCATCTTCTAGTTAATTTTTTTTTTTGGTGTGTGAAACAATCTCGTATTATACAAGATAAGACGGAATTTCACTTTATTTTTTACATATTAATTAGTTTTACACATGATTCTGTAGAATTATAAGTCAATAGATCATATAATTATGTGATGAGAACTTGTCTCATTTCTCATATAAGATTTTGTCTTCAGCTCAATTTCAAATTACACTTTAACATAATTTATACAATTTGTAACAAGATTTGTATTGAAGTTCAAAGCTTCGTCGATAGCCTCCACGAACTCATGAATAGGGATGACAACATGGTGGGTTTTGGACAAGTTTGTCTGTCCCAGACCCGTCCCTCGTAAAAATTCTAGGACCCTAATCCAATTTGTCCCGCATGAAGACTCCGCTGTCGCCCCACCCCTTTTCATTTTGAAGTACTTTTTAATTTATTTTCATATACTTATTTTCTTCATTTTTATATTAAATAATTAAAATTAAAATTTATAATTGGTTAAAATAACATTTAATATTCATTTTATACTTAAAAGGGAGCCATTGAACAAACTCCAAAATTCTCCATTCACATCTATTAAAATTTATAAAAAATATATATCAAATAAATCTTTAAAAATATTAAGAAAATAAAATAAAAATAAAAATCTTAGAAACATAAAGCTAAACAAAATATGAAAATGTTTAAAATCAATTAAATCTTAAAAAAATAATTGGAATTTCAATTGTATTTAGCTCTAATTGAATTTTTAAGTCTTATTTTTTAATTATTTTTTAATTTAAATATTTTTTAAGATTTAATTGATTTTTAATATTTTTTAAATTTATGTAGCTTCTTTGATAGTATATTATTTTTAATTTAATTAATTTTGAACATTTATTATTATTTTGAATTTTTTTCAGATTTTATTTATTTTTAACTATATTATAAATTTACTTATTTTTGAAAATATAGTATTTTTATAATATTTTTATTTATTTTATTTTCTCATAATTATTTTAATTTAATTATTTTAGAAATTTTGTTGACTTTCTAAATATTTTTCAAATTATTTTTATATCTATAAAAATTCACCTTGTATTGCATGTTTATGCCGGTAAGAATCGTTGTTACATCGATTATACGCCTAGTTAATGAGGATTTAGAGATGGTAATCGATCTTTTAGTTATATTGGTTATTGGATATTGAATTCCAATGATGAGCTTTAAATGAGCACAATTATGGAGAGATAAATACGTAAAGCAGAAATGCAAAGAGGATTGCCGGGAGGGTGAGTTCCGAGTCTTAAGTGTGGATTCTTCGATCCTTGTTATTGTGCCCAATAGGGTCTATTTATATAAGTTGTTTGACGGCTACTATATCCTAAGAAAACGGGAGCATTTAATGCTAAAGGTACAATATTTAATGCTCTGTATGGTAATGTACGGACGAGCAAAGGTTGTCGGCCCTCTCACTTGCTCCACGTGGCAAGGTTGCCGAGATCTCCCGCAGCTGGCGATATCTTTTCCTCTTTAGGGCATGACCTTTCCGACCATGCCCTACTATGGGATCTCTTCCTTCTTTGGAGAAGATTTGGTCCCCCGATTGTCGCTCCTTAGTCTTCGCTAGAGGTCTCCTCGGGCCTACCGCCGACCGCTGGACTCGTGCCTCACCGCGAGATCCACGGCTGGCTCGCCTGAGGGCCAACCGTGCGCTCGCCGCCGAGCCTTTGAAGTTGCTCGCCCATTCTTGCAGTCTACGAGCATAGCCTGTTGCTCATATTTCATGTCACAATATTTGCCCTCAGCTCGGTCCCCGGGTCGTTCTCGGCCTCGGGGCGAAGTGCGATCTTCGGGTGACAGGATGCGAACTCAATCGACTTTCGAACGCTCCTATAACGTCCTTTCAACCGCCCATGATGACATCGTATGACAGCTTTTTGGAGAACCGATGCGTCCCTTCACCTTAAAAGCACAAGTGGGCTCGACTCCCAAGACGCGTGAGCCATTGTAATCATTGCATTGGGAATCCACGCGTGCGCTATCCTGGGCGGAACTTGCCCCGAGGGGGCCCAATTATGGAGAAATTCCCTTCGGGCCCCGTTGTTTAGATTTTGAAATTGCAACGGGGCCCCTCCCCATATCTATAAAAAAGGGGCTTTTGTTGCCATTAGACACTTTGTGTTCCTTGAAACTTCGAGAGCTATTTCAAAACTTCCGAGAGATTTCAAACTTCCGAGAGTTCCTTGGCTTTGGCGTGCATCTCGATTTCTCCGGCATTTAGGTAAATTCCTGTTTCAATCTTCCCTCATTTTTCTAGTTGTCGATATGGTGAGAGGCTCCGGTAGTGGCGGTTCTAGTGACGGTGGTTCCAAAGGGCCCTAGGCCTCGAAGACGATGGGTGCCTCGGTCGAGGCTGACCTTGAGGGGCTCGACAGTTTTGGGAGGCCTGTTGCCCCCATTTCTGTCTTGGTAGGGTCTTCTCGTGAGGGTAATGCCCGTGATATCGCCGGGGCCCCCAATTTTATCGGGTCCGGTGACCTCGGGGTGGTCCTAAGTCTTCCGGAGAGGGTAACTTTGGCAGCCGCGCCCGACGATGAGGAGAGGACCAACTCGGAGGCTGGGACCGACTCCTCTCTGGGTTCGGATTCCTCGCAAGGGGATGAGGTTGGGAAGCTCTTGGGAAGCTTCCCGCAGATTGGAGTAAGAGGCCACGGTAGCAGAGGAGCGGCGACGGAGTAGGAGCCTCGACCTCGTATACGAGGAGTGGGTCCGCTTCATGGACCGACTCGCCGGCCTGTGCCCCGACTTGACTTCGCCACGTACCTAGCTGCGTGCCCGTACGAGCGAATACCGAGGAGGGGGACATGTTCCGGCGGGCCGAGCCTTCTGGGTGGCCCTACAACTTAGATGCCTAGGTGAGCTCGGTGATCGCCGAGGAGTTGTTTCATTTTCGGTGGCAATAGGAGGTCCCCTCTTCGGTGCAAATGTACCGGCCGAAGGGGCATGAGAGGCCCGACCATCCCCGCCCCGGTATGATCGCCGTCAACCTCGCCATGATGGAGGCCGGTGTTCAGTTCCCATTTCCCCGTACATCTCGTACTACTTCAATGCTTGGGAGGTGGCACCGATCCACTGCACCCCAATAGGTGGAGGCGTTTGATGGCTCTCGCTAGTTCTCTTTGGCGAGCTCCGATCGCTTCGGATGCCGAGCACAAAGGAGATAAATTACCTCTACAGCCTCGCGGATGGAAAGGACGGGTTGTATTTGAAACCCAAACAAGGGGCCCCGATCGCCAATATCCCGAACAAGGTGTACAAGTGGTAGCACTAGTGGTTTTGGGTTTTGGAGCTTGGGCGTCGACGGGGCCTGCTCGAGACACCACCCTCGCCATTCCGATCGCCTTCGATCGCAAGAGAAGGAGTAAGAAATTTTTGCTTTCGATTATCCGAAGATTACCGATCTAATTTCTTTTCTATCTTTGCAGGGCTTGAATCTGCCGCACCGGTGAATTGAACTTGGACTTCGAGCTCGCCTCGGGAGAGGATCAAGAAGCTTCCCGAGTTCGAGCGGCGTTGGGAGCAAATCCTTAAAACCGAGCGGGTGAAGGCTGCGCGCTTATTTTGCTTCCCTTGTGAGGCCGAGATTAATCCAGTAGCTTCTCGAACCCTTTCGCATTCGTTCTCGCTGACTTGGACTCAAAAGCCGACAAGGTTATTTTCTCAGCCTCCCCGATCCCGCCTTCGCCTCCCGCCTCGTGAGATCATGGGGAAGCTGAAGTTGTCGCAGCGAATGAGCGGCAAGGATGTGCCCGCGGCGAGGAAAGAAACGTGCCCCCAAGCGGCCAAATTTCACGTCAATCGGCCAGCCGTGGGGTTCGCATGCCCCACCGCGGTCGAAGACAGCCTTCGTGGGTACCAGCCGCCTACTTCCCAGGAGTCCTCACGTGTTCCCCGGGTCATCCCAGCAAGGGAGGGCCGAACGTGTCTGCGGAAGCGGATGATGATGAGGTGCGGGTGGTCTCGCCGCAGAGGCCCGCAAAAAGATGCGGCATGATGCCACCCCGGCTAGCGTGGCAAAGCCGCAGGGCGCAGATCCGCCCGACAGGCCAGCTCCGAATGACCCTTCTGACCCTACCTACCTCGGGCGCGATCCGTCGGTGGAAGGCTGGTAAGGTTCTCGTCCCGTGCTCGTTAGCACCTCTTTCTTCTTTTTCATTTTCTTAAGTCATGCTCTTCGTGCAGGTGTTACGTGCCAATGGGGTTGCATGCCCCCAATCATCCACGGCTACCTCTTCTCTGGCGAGGACCTACCTCCGGCTTTCCGCCCCACGTCGGCTCGCCGATGCGGAACCTTGTGGCGGGCTGGACCGATGAGCCGGAGGTTGCGGTTTCCTTCAACAATGAGAGCGCCCTTGGTGGGTCACATCCTCAACTGCCGGGTCAGTTATCGCCACCCGGCGGGCTCTCCATTCCACGTAGCGAGGAGATGCTTTGGGGTACGTGCACTCACGGGAGGAGAAGGAAGCCACGGAGACGAAGGTCGCCCTGCTTCGGAGAGGCAAGTGGGGGAGCTGACCGCTGCTCGGGATGAGGGCCGCTGTTGCCCTGCGCCACGCTCGAGCCACCTATGAAAGTGCGCTGCCGCAGAGCGTGAGAAGGTGGGGCGGCGGAGTCCTCTTGGCATATCATGACCGGGCCCGGGCCCAGCCTTGGTCAAAGCCTTGCCGCCGTGATGTCCCGAGCCGAGTTGAGGTGAGGAGGCTCGAGTCTGCGTAGGCCGAGCTCCGGACTTCCGCACGAACCCTTTGCGGACGTAATGGGGAGCTCGCGTACTACCTCGCCTTCGCGGATACCATCCGCGACTTGAAGAAGGCCAACTTGCCCTCTGCTCCCTTGGAAAAATCTTTCAAGGAGTACATCCTGACCCCGTGCATGCCATTCCGGAGAGCATGTCTTTCCCTTTCAAGGATCTGGAGACGGTCTATGTGGTGGACTGTCTTGGTTCCCCCATCGTGCTAAGCTCTGCGGCCCTCCGCAGACGAGGATGAAGAGGGGGCAAGGGCGAGGAGGCGAACGTGGCAGCGGTGGCCGAGGTAGCTAAAGTGATCCCGGTGGAGACTGTGGCGGTGCCCCGAGCAGCAACGGCCCGAGTAGGGGCTCGGTAGATGATGCAGATCTGCTTCGTTGTCATTTTGTGGAGTTCATGTTGTCTACCCTTTAAGGATTGACAAATGATGCAGATATGTCGGTTGTCATTGTAAACCTTCTTTTGTGTTTTTTTAAGATTTAGGAACTTGATTTCGCCTTCGGCCGCACTTCCGAATATTAATGAAGTTTCTATTTTTGCAATCCTTCTCGCAATTTACATTTACGTAATTTCATCTACGCAACTTAAAATACTCGCTTACTAATAAGCTCGTATTCGATATACAAAATGATTTTAGAGTGACCAAGTACATTTTCTCGCTCACCGCGGGCTTAGGCCTCGTCGGGAGGCTTTTGGTTGGGATTTGACCTCATCATGGGACTTTTGGTGCTCGCGGTGAGGCAATTCTTCTCACGCGAGACTTTGTGCTATCAGGTGCGATCCCTCGTAGACTTTTATGCTCACCGCAGTAAAGGCCGCGTAGGGAGACTTTTTGTGCTCGTGTGGACTTAGGCCTCATCACGAGACTTTCGGTGCTCGCGGTGAGGCGATTCTTCTCACGCGAGTCTTTATACTCTGTGGGTGCAATCCTCGTAGACTTTTATGCTAATCGGGCTTTGGCCTCGTTGGGAGTCTTTCTACCGCTCACGTGGGTGTTGACCGCATCGTAAGGCTTTTGGTGCTCGCCGGCTAAGGAAAAGTCCTCGCGAGTCTTTATGCTACTATAGGTATGATCCCTCATAGGCTTTTGGTGCTCGCGAGAGCGTGAGTCATCGTGAGTCTTTAACCATATTTTATTAAAGACACAAGTTTGCAATTGAGTAATTTTATTAAACTCGAAAATCCTATAACATTCTATTACATGCAAAAAGATTTAGTTAAAGCTTACATGCGGGCTATACTATGATAGTATTTCTTGAGGTGGCGAGCATTCCAGGGGTATTAGTTTGGAGTGCCGTCGGGGTGTTCTAGCTCATACGCCCCATTGGGTAGCCATTAAGATACCCTAAATGGGCCCTCCCAGTTTAGGCCAAATACTCCGGTGCTCGGGCCATGGGTTTTCTTTAGGACCAATTCACCCTTGGCGAACCTGTCTTACTTTGACCTTGGAGTTGTAGTATTTCTCCGAGCTTTGTTTGTAAGCTGCGTTCTTGTGGATAGATGCTAAGTGACGCTCCTCCAATGTGTCGAGGTCTAGCTTTCTAGCTGCCTTGTTCTCCTCGCCGAGAATTTGTGAGGTTACGTAAGTTGGGATTTACACCTTGGATGGGATGACTGCTTCCGTGCCATAAGTGAGAGCGAAGGGGGTCTCCCTTGTGGAGTTCCTCGTCATTGTTCGGTAAGCCCGGAGGACGTCGGGGAGCTCTTGTGCCCACTTACCTTTTCTCGTCCTCAAGCTTGGCCTTCAAGGTGTGCTTGAGGATTTTATTGACTACTTTGACCTGACCATTGGTTTGAGGATGGTAAGGTGTCGCGAACAACCAATTGATCTTCCATTGCTCGCGAGAACTTTAAAATCTCGAGGCCGTCAAGCTGCTTTCCCATTGTCGAGACTATCGCCGCGGAGCCCAAATCTGCATATAATGTTCTTCCGAGATGAACCTAATGATGGCCGCCTGGTCGATCTTATTGAGGCTCCGCTTCCGCCCACTTGGTGAAATAGTCGACGGCGACGACCGCAAATTTACAGCCGCCCGGGACCGTTGGTAGAGGACCAATTAAATCGATTCCCCAATGTGCGAACGGCCACAGCTGAATATGGATCTCGGTTTTCAGGAGAGTTTGATGTTCGGTGCCATTATTTGGCACTGGTGGCATTTTTCTCGGCGAAGGCTATCGCGTCTTTCCTCGAGTGGGCCAAAAGTATACCTAGCGCATCGTCTTGTATACGAGGGATTGGCCACTTGTGTGGTTACCGCACACCACCCGCTGTGAATTTCCGCGAGGATGAGCTGTCCATCCTGCGGGGTGATGCACTTCAAGAGGGGTAAAGTGAAATCTGCGCTTGTACAGTGACCATCTAAGATCAAGAACCTCGCTGCTCGGAGTTGAAGGCGATGGGACTCAATCTTATTCTCCCGTGACTCCCGAGTTGAGATATTTGAGGATTGGGGTTATCTAACTTTCTTGTACCTCGTTGATGGTCGGCACGAGTTGCTCGTTGATTGAGGGGTGGGCAATTTTGGTCAAGACTATGTTGGACATATCTGCGGCGCCCTCGGATGTTGCTAGCTTGGATAAGGCATCCGCCCGTGAGTTATGCTCGTGGGGATCCGCTCAATGTACACTTGGTGCAATTGCTCGCAGAGGCTGATGACGAGCTCGTGGTACTTTATCATTTGCTCGCCCCTAGCCTCGTACTCACCCTTCATTTAGTTTACGACTAGGAGGAGTCCATGAAGACATGGAGGTGACGGACCCCTACGACTTTTGCGAGTTCAAGGCCGCAAACGCTTCATTGTTTGTAGCTGGGAAGTCGAAATGTACCGCATTCGTGAAATACTGGCCCTCCGGTCCGATGAGGACCACCCCACGCCGACGCAGTCGTTGTAGACGATTCGCCGACATAGAGCTTCCACGGGGGATCTTGAGTTTTATTGGGCTGACCGGGAAGGTAAGCTCATGCGATAAAGTCAGCCAATGCCTGTCCTTTGATCGTCGTGCGAGGAGCATACGAGATGCTTTGTATTAGGCAAGTTTTAGTGCCCACTTCAAGAGTCGCCCACTAGTGTCCGGTCGGTGGAGCATTTGGCGTAAAGAAGGCATGGTTGTAAGCACTGGATCGATGGTAAAAAAGTATGCCCGAAGTTTCCTTGCGGCCATGACCACTGATAATGCGAGCTTTTCCAGCGGGAAATATCTAAGCTCGGCGTCGTGTAGCACCCGGCTTATGTAGTATATAGGCGAGTCTTTGTCTGTCCTTTCGCCGCACGAGGAATGCGCTAATTGCCGTTTCGAGGCCGCAAGGTATAGGAAGAGAGTTTCTCCTGGAACCGGCTTCGCGAGAAGCTAGGGATTGCTCAAGTACTTCTTGAGTTTTCCGAATGCGAGCCGACTCTCTTTATTCCAGGAGAATATTTGCTTTTTAATTCTTTGTGAAGAAAGGCTTGCTTTTATTACCTAACCGTGAGATGAATCGGCTCAAGGCCGCGAGGCATCCAGTCAATCTCTAGACTTGTTTTCCTCACTTTGGTTCCTCCATGTCGATGATGACCTTGATCTCGCTGGGTTGGCTTCGATGCCCCTCCTGCTGACAATATGGCCGGGAATTTCTTCGATCCCACCCCATTGCACTTCTTCGGGTTGAGCTTCATATTATACTTCTCAAGGATAGAGAAGGTTTCCTTGAGGTCCATCAAATGATCTTCCTTCCTCGGGCTCTTGTGACTATGTCGTCAATATATACTTCCATTATTTTCCCAATCTGATCGGCGAACAAAGTATTTACTAACCTCCGATACGTCGCTCCAAAGCATTTTTAAGGCCGAGCGACATTCTCGTCCTGGAATAGATGTTCTTCTCGGTGAGGAAGAAGGTATGCTTGATGTCATCTACTGCCATGGGGATCTGGTGGTAGCCCGCAAACGCATCCATGAATGACATCATCTCGTGGCCCGCGGTGTTGTCGATGAGGTGGTCGATATGCGGCATTGGGAAATGGTCCTTGGGGCATGCCGCATTGAGGTCGGTAAAATCGATACATAATCTCCATGAGTTGTTTGCCTTTTTACTAACACTGCGTTCGCGACCCATTGAGGCTCGTCTTAGGCGAGCTCGATTAACTTGTTATCAAGGAGCTTCTTGACCTCCTCAACGAGAGCAGCGTATTTTTACAGGCCGAATTTCCTTCTCTTCCGGGAGGCGCCGCCGCGATGGGTCAATCTTGAGATGATAGCAAGCGTGCTTGGGTCGATTCCCACCATGTCCTGGTGTGACCATGCGAACACTCCTACATTGCTCTTGAGGAATTTGATGAGATCGTTCCTCATTTCCGTGGGGACCTTTACCCCTATGGTGACCTCGAGCTCGGGCGAGATGGAGTCTCTGAGGGACACGCTCGAGCTCTTCAATTAGGGCGGTCCGCTTAAGACCTTGAGGATCGCGAGCATTGTCCCTTGGATCCAGGTCTATGGTTGCGGGCTCGAAACCTAGTCTTGGTTCCAAATCCTCGCATTCCATGGCGGATCGGCTGAGGAAGAATCGCGAACGTGCGAGTATCTACTTCCAGCTCGTTTTCACCTGGCTGTGGAGTTGCATTTGAGTTTTCTTACGCTAACGTATTACAATATAAATCTAAAAATGGCGCGGAAAGAAAATTAAGACAAGAGTAGTTCAAACACTTCTTTGCCATTTTTTATTCCCTTTCTGATGTCAACTTCCCCTTCTGGGAGTGGGGAACTTGATACAATAAAAGTAAGAAGAGGCAACCGCCTCAAAAGTCTCAAGAAAAGGGCGACCAAGAAAGCCATTATAGATGTTTAGGTGGTCGACGATTACAAACTCCAATGGCCTAGTAATCTTAACTTTTTCATTATGACGATCAACAAGAACCACGAGACAGCTTGATCTTTCCATAGGGGTTCACGGTCGTGTCGCCGAACCCCCTTCATCCGCAGTCGTAAGGTTTGATGAACCTCGCCAAGTTCCCCATCCGATCGAGGCGAGTCTTGAAGATGATGTTGTAATAGTAGCCATTGTCGATCGGAATCCTCTCCACCATCATCCCCGAGGATTTTGGCGAGATAACCAAGGCCTCGTTCTTTGGGAACAAAAGGCCATCGCGATCAACGTTGGAGAAGGCGATAGCGGCGAATTTCGATATTGTCGGCTCTAGGGGGAAACGACGATGTGGACGTTGTCGATGGCTCGGAGCTCTGTTTTCCACTTCTGTTGGACGAGTGCGAGGCAGGGGTCAGCCCGCCTAAGTTGCTTCCTCCCGGCTGGATCATCTAGACTCCATCCCCGAGTTAGGCGAGGGCACCTCGTCGCATCAGTATCCCGCATCGGCGTCTGCTGCGACCACCGCTGCTACACAGGCACCCTCTTCCCTATTCCTGCGAGGAGGGCCTCTTTCTTCGCCGTCATGTCGTGGACGCAGGTGCAGGCTTCTTGATGTAATCACTCAACTTTCCTTCTTCGAACAGCTTCCGTGAGCCGGCGAAGAAGATCCTCGCATTCGCTCGTGTTGTGCCCGGGACCGTCATGAAAGGCGCAGAATTTGTTCGAGGACAACCTAGCGGTGCCGCTTTTGAGGGGCCTTGGTGGGGTGAAGACCCCCTTTCCCTTCATTGCGTTGAACCACGAAAGGCGTGAGCACCTCAACTTTTCAACAACTTCAACCCCTTCAAAACTCTTGAAGGTCCCCGATGCCTTAGTCTGTTTGTGCCTCCTCGATTGATGAGATTTCTTTGTAGGAGGGGTGGCGACCGCGATCTCGGTGGCAGCTAGGGCTGGCTTTACCTCGCCCAAGCACCGGGCAAGGAGTTTCGCCTCGTGATCGGGTCTCTTGCTCGTCACTGAATTCAGCGTAGGAGGAGGGTCTTGCTTGGTCATATGGCGGAACATGTGGGAGTCCGCCCTAAGACCACTCATGGCGCGTGGAGCCGCAGCTCATCCCCGATGGGTTCCCCGTGAGAAGCACCTTATCGAGGCGGTTAAGGTATTCCTCGTTCGTCTTCTTCTCCGCTTGCCTGATGCCCATGAGCCTTTGTCGGTTGCCCGAGCGAGTAATCTTGGAGGCAAAGTAAGAGACGAAGTGTTCGCCCGAGGCTGGAAAAATCGTCGATCGTGCGAGAGGGAGGGAGGTATACCACTTGTGGGCTAGCTCGCCCATCATCTGCGGGGAACAAACGGCACTGGTCGCGTCGACGCCCCTCTCCCGATCATGAAAGTGAGGTACTTGCCGAGGTGTACCTCGGGGTCGATTTTCCCTCGTAGAGAGTCGCTTAGGGAGGCAGAATTTTAGTCTGGACCTCCGCCATTTCGATGGCCATGGAGAGGGGTTGGTTCACCGCGGCCCTCTTGGGGATCCCTTCCACTGGCGTCTACTCGGCTTCGATGAGGTCGAGCTTTCTCTGCCGCGACTAGGGTGGGGTCCGGTTAATGAGGGCACGGTGGGCGGCATTTGGCCCGATGCGGTCGAGGACCAGGACCACAGATCTTGCCACCATGGTGCGTTGTGCGGATTGAGAATTGCGGTGGATGGCCTCCCTAGAAGGGGATGCCGGGGCTGTTCGCGAAATCGAGCCTTCGGGCTTGGGAGCCCACTGTTAAACACCGAGCATTCGGGCAAGAGTGCCCAGGAAGCTGTCTTGACTCTCGGCCTCCTGCTCACAGGCCTTTCTCTTCCCCTTTTGTGGCCTCGAGGGGCCCTCGGTGGGGATGGCCACGGCCTGGCACGGGATTCGAGCTCCCGAGCTCGGGCTTGGAAGGCGAAGGATAGCCCTACTTCACCGCTCGGGAGTCTGGTACTCCTGGAGGAGTGAGATTTGGTCTTGGGCATGGCGGACCAGTGCCATTACGCCCTTGCTTGCTCTTCCCCATGGCTAGCATGTTTGCTAGTTGCTCTGCTGTTCGTCATGTTGACGGTTAGGGGTGGAGAAGATGAAGCTGGTGGGAAGTTGCTTTTAGTGCCGTTCCCCAGACGGCGCCAAATGTTGTTACACCGATTATACGCCTAGTTAATGAGGATTTAGAGATGGTAATCGATCTGTTTAGTTATATTGGTTAATGGATATTGAATGCCAATGATGAGCTTTAAATGAGCACGGTTATGGAGAAATAAAATGCGAGAAAGCGGTAAATGCAAAGAAGATTCTTTGGGAGGGTGAGTCACAATCTTAAGTGTGGATTCTTTGATCCTTGTTATTGTGCTCAATAGGGTCTATTTATACAAGTTGTTTGATGGCTACTATATACCAAGAAATCGGGAGCATTTAATGCTAAAGGTATAGTATTTAATGCTCTGCATGTACGAATGTACGGACGAGCGAGGTTGTCGGCCCTCTCAACTTGCTCCACGTGGCAAGGTTGCTGAGATCTCCTGCGGCGGCGAGATCTTTTCCTCTTTAGGGCATGACCTTTCGACCATGCCCTGGCTGTGGGATCTCTTCCTTCTTTGGGGAAGATTTGGTCCCCACGATTGTCGTTCCTCGGTCTTCGCTAGAGGTCTCCTCGGGCCTAGCTCGGGCTGTTGGACTCGAAATTCACCTGTGAGATCCACACGGCTGCTCGGAGGGCCAGCCGCGGCTGCTCGCCGAGCCTTTGAAGTTGCTCGCCCATTCTTGCGGTCATGAGCATAGCACATTGCTCATATTCCATGTCACAACAAGAAGAAATTTCAAAATTTTTAAAGATAATGTATAAGGGTAATTTAATAATTTTTTATATATGTATGTATATATATATATATATATATATATATATCTATCTATTTTTATATTTAAAATTATGGTTATGTAGCGTGTAGAAAACGTTAGGGTGTTAGTGATATTCTACTAAAAAGTAACATATATAAATTATTTACACCAACATATATACATTAATATTAATACAAATTTAATTATACCCCTACACATAAAAGTATTAATATTTTTATGTGTAACATATCTAAACACATTGATGTGATAGATTCTATAAAAATCACAATCCATCTTATACACATTTGACTGTGATTTTAACCTAATGGAATGAAAAATAAATACGGGTTCGGATTTAATTCAATTCCATTGTTATCCCTATTCATATAACTTTAGCATTCTAAAGTTCATTACATATCCGATCGACTGGAAGAAATAATAAATAATTGATATGAAAATAAAATTGTTAGTCGCTTTTGGTTTTGTTCCAAGTATTTCGGTGAGAGGAAGAAAATATGAGGGCTCACTTTTACAAGTGAAGCTTAATATAATAATTATATAGGGCACTCTTGTATGAGAACGTCTTATGCATGAGACGGACATGAGAAAGAGTCACTTTTTATAATAAATTGTTATCATTTTTTCATAAATTATTATCACTATTCAATTTGTTATCACTTTTATACTAATTTGTATCATTTTCTTAAAAAGTGATAACAATTTATTAAAAAGTTATTCGATTTCATGAATGAGAACGTCTCATACAAGTTTTTGTCTAATTATATAAAGGCTCGAATTTTGGATTAAATTTCAATTTAAAGCGTCTTTATTTAGAAATGCATGGTTATTGCACTTGAGTATTTTTTTTTTTGTATCCCAAAGTGCAAATCCTCCACCTGTATCGAGAGTCGAGACCCTTTGGTCGACGGTTTGTAAATCGAGGGACGTGCACGAGTGGCATTCCTAACACTTGTGTTTTACTCAATAAGTCTATATACTATGCAGCTATAAGCAAGTGTAGAAGTCGAAAATAGATAGGCGACAGTTTTAGACCTCCTACACAATTCTTTTTTTAATGCAAAAATTGATTTAAAGTGAAAAAAATGATGTTTTACTATGCATCATACACCGTCACTTATAGCCCCTAAAGTCAATTACGAAATAAAGGATATAAGTGATGGTATATGATTAGGAATGTAAATGAGTCAAGCCATTCACGAACTATTTGGGCTCATTTCGAAAAATATTTGTTCAAATTCATTCGTTATATTTCATGATCCGAGCTCGAGACCAAATTCGAGCTCGTTTATTTTATCGAGCCAAGCTCGAGCCTGTGGGAATTTGGTTCGAAAGCTCACAAACAAACTCGTTTACAAAGCTCGCGAACAGACTCATTTACAAAGCTCACGAACAGGGCTCATTTACAAAGCTCGCTAATAGGCTCGTTTTATAAAGCTCGCGAACAAACTCTTTTACAAAGCTCGCGAATAGGCTCGCGAACAAGCTCGTTTAAGGCTCGCGTATAGACTCGACTTATTATGTATATATATATTGATACAGACAAATATGTTATGGGCTAGGTCCGGCCAAAACGAGGGTAGAGAGCCGAGGAATGGCGAGGGCCCAACAAGGGCCCAAAGAGGGGCTCGAGTGAGAAGCGTATGGATAAGTTCAAGAATAAGCCCAACATACCGATATGGGGTCAGGTTAACAAGAATAGCGCGAGCGATTAGGATAATTACCGATAAAGGGGGCCAGGCGGTTAAGATAAACCGATAGAATAGGGAGTTGAGTAGGGAACAAGCCAAGATTCGGTCAAACAGAGCCGAAAGAGAGTATCAAGAAAGATCTGGAAGGGAATATTCCGGAGAAGGAAGAATGGGGCGTGGAGGATGGACGTGAACATGGTAGAAACACGATGAAGAGTGGAGAGCTTCATCGGAGGGTGGTAATAACCGTCCACTTCCAGGTACTATTTATGTATGATCCATGTAAAGAAGAAGAAGGTACGAATTCACTTACTTACTAATAACACTTTGAGCACGTAAAAACTATCCCTATTAGCATCTATTCAGCTAACTTATATTAGCTCCCGTGAGGTCCCTAACCGGGTATTTAGGGCCCTCCTTTTACACACTTTCCGATCCACGAGACTTGAGAGTCGGAGTCCCTATGCCGGACCCTCCGGCGTGTTTTGCGGGTATTCAAGCTCGTATTCAGGTTTGGATTGCACTTTGTTTTGGCATGTGTTTGAAGGGTGATCTCACGAATCTCAGTACGAGGTTCGATTCTTATTAGTGTGACTTTGTCTTACGCATCAAGTGGCACCATCTGTGGGAACTTGGGGCTAAGACGTGAGTTTCCTTTATAACCGTGATTATTATGGTGGAGGACAAGATGAATCCAAGAAGGATGGTGGGGAAGAGGTCGGCCCTCTTTGGCTGTCCCTTTTCCACCCCGCTGCTGGAACAATGACAAGAAGGGAAGTGGTGTCGTCTCGCACAACGGTATTTTTGGCTTGAGGCATAGAAAGGGCTCGGTAGGATCTCTCTACACCCAATGCACAAAGGGAGGAAGCAAATGTAGTGCAAGAGCAAATCATGCTCTAGGCGAATCGGGAGTAAGCGAGGAAGAACCACCTGCTCCACCTCTGTCGAACAAGGTGAAGGCCCTGCGCCGATAGTGATTCCTAGTATAGGAGTTTCTGTCTCGCAAGACCACTGCGGCTCCTGAGATACGCGGCTTTTAAGGAGCAGTTGATGCTATAGTAAGGACCATGCTGAAGCTATCCTTAGAGAAAGAGTCAATTCCCTATGCCCCTAGAGGGAAATGAGAAAGAGGTTAACAAAGAATAAGTCTTTGGTGCCATCTCAAGCACGTAGATCGATGGAAGGGACAGAGCAAGGGCTCGAAGCCGCGAGAGGAAGATAAAGGTGATTTCGGGACAGCCCCGAAAGAGCCGGAGGTGGAGATATTACGGAATATCCCGCGAGGAGAGAAGGAATGTTGAAGAGGCGGTAGAAGGTAAAGGTGATTCTCATCCTAGGAATGATGGGGGCCAATTTTCGGTTCTCCGAGAAGCGGTGCAGTATGAGGAAGCGAGATGAATGCTCGGGTTAGTAATTCTAGACTGTGTCGGGTTCTCGATTTTCTAATGAGATTTTGCAAGATGAGCTACCTCAAAACTTCAAACCTTTGAATTCACGAGTATGATGGGACATCTCGATCCCTATGAGCACCTGGTACGATCTTCGAGAACTCGGCTCTCCTACACCGCTACGGTGAGGGGGTCAAGTGCGGGGTCTTCGACTCACGTTGGCTAAGGCTGCTCAGCGGGGTTTAGCCAATTGGGACCTAATACTATCAACTCGTTTGAAGAATTTAGCAACCTGTTTTTACATCGGTTTGCTAGTACCGGAGATGAAGTTCCCTGGACAAGGTCAAGGGGACTTTAAAGCCTAAAGAGGACAGATTTTGTCGTTTTCATAATGAGTATGGACATGATACTACCAATGTTTTCACTTGAAGGATGAAATTGAAAGGCTAATATAGGTTGGGCACACGAGAAGGAATTCATCTATAGAGACAGGCGGGGCCCGCGGAGATTCAAAAGAAAGGAGTGCGAAGAAAAGCAGAAGACAAGCACCGGGGCTCACGAGACCACCCGGAGGAGCAACCACCACCCAAGAGAGGTGCCATCCAAATGATAATGGGAGGCCCTGCTGAAGGAGACTCATTCGGGCAAGAAAGGCATTGTTAGGGCTCTGCAGTGCTGGGACGAAGGTCGATATAAAAGAGATAGGGCGGATGACAGCCGCCCCCGCATCCACTTCGGACCGGTGGATGGTGGAGAGGCTCGGGGACCTCATAGTGATGCCTTGGTAATTACTACGATATTCTTTGGATATGATGTGGCACGTGTTTTTGTGGATACAGGAAGTTCGGCCAGACATTATGTTCTGGACTGTTTGAAGAGGATGAACTTGAACGTGAGATTAGAGCCCATTGATACGGCTCTATACGGTTTCACTGGAGGAGCTATTCAGCCACTAGGACAGGTGATGTTGCAGGTGAGCTTAGGTACTCCTCCTCGATGGAAGGTCGTGATGGGGGCGTTCTGATCGTGGATGTGCCGTCTTCATATAATGTGATCTTTGGAAGACCAATTTTAAATACTTTCCGAGTAATAGTATCCACCTATCATATGAAGATGAAGTTCCGGTGGAAGATCAAGTAGGAGAAGTAAAAGGGGACCGGTTCCGAGTCTTGAAGGTGCTATGTAGACTCAGTAAAAGCTGGCTGATAAAGCGTACTTTAACTAGCTTAACGAGCAGGGATCGGACCCGGACAAGAAGAGATGCAAGGTCCATCGGGAGGAGGGAGAAGGGACCTCGAAGATGCAAGCCGAGGAAGAGGCGATGCCGGTGGAAATATTCCCAACAAAGCTGGATTTACCACCAGTGGGACTCGAGATGGAACATCGGGTTTTACGAAGAGATAATACGTTTGATAAGAGAAATGCTGACCTATTTGCTTTCTCACCTATAGATATGAAGGGATACCTCCCGAGGTGGCGATGCACTATCTCAACGCGGATCCTAAAGTAAGGCCGGTGAAACAAAAACTTCGGCACTTCGGGCTGAAAAGGACCCGATCATCGGAGGAGAAGTAGAGAGGCTACTTAATGCGGGACGAGTAAAGAAGATCGAGTTCCCGAATGACTATCCAACGCCGTTACGGTCCACAAGGGGGTGGCGGAGGTGGAGGATGTGTATTGATTTTCGGGATCTGAATAAAGCATGCCCCGAGGACCACTACCCATTGCGAGAATTGATCAATTAGTGGACTCCACTTGTTTTCGAGTGCTTAGCATGATGGACGTATATCAAGGATATCACGAGATACAATCGTATCCAGGAGATATCCCAAAGGTCACTTTATTGTACCTTGTGGAACTTTTGGTTATATGAAGATGCCCTTGGTGATCAATGCGAGATCTACCTATCGCGTATGGTGGATAAAGTGTTTTGGGAGCGAGATAGGTAGGAACGTGGAGGTGTATGTGGATGATATCTTGGTAAAAGCCGAAGGCCCCGGAGCATGTGGTGACTTAGATGAATTCTTTAAGGTAATACGGAGAAATGGAATCATGTTAAATCTGCTAAATGCTCTTTTGGAGTTAAAGCATGTAAATTTCTCGGATACATGGTGAACGAAAAGAGGAATAGAGGTGAATCAGGAGAAGGTACAAGCGGTGTTGAACATGCAGCCCCGAGGACCTTGAAGGAGCTCCAGAGGCTGAACGGGAGGTACAGCCACTGAGCCGATTCATAGCTAGATCAGCCGAGAGGAGTTATCGGTTCTTTCGCATCCTCAAAAAAGGGTCTAAATTCACTTGGGACGAGCGATGCTTGGAGGATTTCGAGGAGCTCAAAACCCATTTAGCTCGGCTCCCAACACTCATAAAGCTCTTACCAGGTGATATCCTGTATTTATATTTATCTATGGGGAGCACTCGTTGAGCACGATCGATAAAAGAACGAGGTCTGAGCGAAGCCGATGTACTATGTGAGTAAGCTTATCCGGGGAGGTGGAAAGTAGGTACTCCGAGATCAAAAGGCGGCTTTGGCGATTATGGTTATGGCCGGGAGATTGAGGCCTTATTTTCTATCACATAAGATTGTTGTTAGGACTAACTATCCATTGAAGCGGTGATAGCTCATGCTAACCTATACGGAAGGATAGTGAAATGGACCATCGGGTGGGTGAATACCAAGTGGAGTTTGAGCCCGAGAAAGGCCATTAAGGCCCGAGGCCTTATCGAACTTCATTTAGGAGGCTACCTGTAGGAGGAGATTGCACCACTGAAAGCTCTATGTGGATGGATCAACAACATTGATGGGTTCGGAGCTGGTATTGTGATAATTGATCCCCAAGGATTAGAAACCCAGTGGCTGTCAAGTTCCGGTTCCAGACCTCTAATAATGGGGCGGAGTATGAGGCACCGATCGAGAGGCGGAGATGGCGGCGGACTTGGGAGCTCAAGGTATCATCATATTTTTCGACTCTCGGTTAGTGTCCCAACAGTGAAGCAGGGAGGTGAGGCTAAAGACCCCAAGATGATAGCATATAAAGACCGAGTTAAGGAGAATTTGGAGAGAGCGGGTTCTATCGGTTCGAGGTCAGCAGATTCCGAGAGAGGAGAATATGAAGGCGGATGGATTGACAAAGCTTGCTAGTTCCTCACCAATATGAGGATCCAGCAAGATAACTTTGGTTCTTGCCGAAAGAGAAGCTACAGAGCCCATAATGGGAGCTATTGATGATGTGGCGGATTGGAGAAGTGAAATGCAGAAAGCTCTAACTCGGGACCACTGCTATGGGGTCTCGGAGAGATAAGCAATTTAGAATCGGATTATGTACAATTGGTGATCAATTATATAAACGATCTTTCACATGTCCATATCTAAGGTGTTTATCTAGCGGGGAAGGAAGGCATGTGTTAAAAGAAATGCATGAGGATGTGCGGCGGATCATGCGGGAGCTCGGGCGTTGGCAAGAAGGACCCTAAGGGCTGGGTACTTTTGGCCAACTATGAATGAAAATGCCAAGGACCTAGTGAAAAGGTGCGAAAGATGCCAAAAGCATGGCCCGTTGATACACCTCCTGCTTTGAAGAGATGGGGGCTATGTATGCCCCATGTCCTTTTGTCAAATGGGGAATGGACTGGTGGGGCCCTTTCCTATAGCTCGAGGCCAACGAAAGTTCCTGATTGTGGCGGTAGACTACTTTAGCAAATGGGTCGAGGCAGCTCCTTGGCTAAAATTGATGAGCAAATGTGATAAAATTCCTATGGATGTTTATATCTGCAGTTCGGAGTTCCCGAGGATACTTGTGTCGGACAATGGGACTCGGTTCAATGGCAAGAAGGTCCGGGAATGGTGTAGGGCCCTAAAGATCCACCGAAATTCACTTCGGTAGCAGCCCGGAGCCCAATGGCCAAGTTGAAGTCACTAGCGAGGATCGTGGTTAATGGGATCAAAGCATGATTGGAGAGTGTCGGGGATCATGGGTTGATGAGCTAGACTCGATTTTATGGGCCTCTGAGAACTACCTCGAGAGCTGCTTCTGGTGAATCTCCTTTTCGGTTAATTTATGGAGTGACGCCGTGCTCCCTGCAGAAATAGGGATGAGTTCCCATCGGATTAAGCACTTTAATGAGGAGGTGAACCAACTTGATGAAGGAGAACACTGACCTACTCGAGAAAGAAAGAGAGGTGCCGGAGTAAGAGCTGAAAGATATAAGGCTAGAATCAAGGCGGCATACAATAAAAGAGTGGTTCCTAGAACGTTCGAGAAAAGAGACTTAGTCTTTGAGAAGAGCCGATGCTTTGAAGCCGGTGAAAAGCTGGAACCCAATTGGGAGGGACCTTATCGAGGTCGTACAAGTGTTTCAGAGGAAGCATATATCTTGGAAGAGATGGATGGGACACCCGTGATACGACCTTGGAATGTCGCCAATCTGAAGAGGTTCTTCATTTAGGAGTACTTCTTGCTATCATTATTGCTTTGTAATTGATTTCATAGTTGTTTTCCATTTGAACTATTGTACTACAACCCTACTAGTACTCTTTTCCGCTCCTATGGGTTTCCCACCGGGTTTTACCGTATGAGGTTTCTTAAGGAGGCTAGCTTAGGCTCTTCGGGGTCTATGTTGACACTAACAATAGGGCATTTCAATTAATAAAAAATTCTTTTCAGTTTACATCGATTGTTTACTTTATGAAAAGGGAGTGGATTGCATACGAGATGTTAATCTAGTGTATAAATAAAGCGAAAGTGGTGATAAGATGATTAAGTAAATACGAAAATTCACTTAGGATTTTTAAGGTTCAAAGAACTGACCTTAAAAGAATTTAAAGGCTCCGATAGAGCCGAATTTTGTTTAAGTGAATCGGAGAATTCACTTAGACTTTGAAGGCCCGAGAGGGCCCTGATTTCGATTAAGTGAATCTGAAAATTCACTTAGAATTTTTTAAGGTTCAAGGAATTGACCTTAAAAGAATTTCAAGGCTCCGATAGAGCCGAATTTTGTTTAAATAAATCGGAGAATTCACTTAGACTTTGAAGGCCAGAGAGGGCCCTGATTTCGATTAAGTGAATGCGAAAATTTACTTAGGATTTTTAAGGTTCAAGGAATTGACCTTAAAAGAATTTAAAGGCTCCGATAGAGCCCGGATTTTGTTTAAGGGAATCGGAGAATTCACTTAGACTTTGAAGGCCCGAGAGGGCCACGATTTCGATTAAGTGAATCCGAAAATTCACTTAGAATTTTTAAGGTTCAGAGAGCCTTAAATTTTTCAGAATTATTAAGTGAATAATCATTAACTTAGGATTTTTAAGGTTCGAGAGAGCCTTAAATTTTTCAGAAATATTAAGTGAATAATCATTCACTTAGGGTTTTAAGGTTCCCGAGAGAGCCTTAAATTTATTCGAAATGTTAAGTGAATAATCATTCACTTAGGGTTTTAAGGTTCCCGAGAGAGCCTTAAATTTTTTCAGAAATATTAAGTGAATAATCATTCACTTAGGGTTTTTTAAGGTTCCCGAGAGAGCCTTAAAATTTTTTTGAGAAATATTAAGTGAATAAACATTCACTTAGGATTTTTTAAGGTTCGGGAGAGAGTCGAGGGACTATCTCAAAAGATGAGGATGGTTGATATAATATAAGAAGCAATTATAAGTTATGATATTCATAGAAGCGGCAAGAGGGATTACGATCAAAAACCAATAAGGGCCCGCATAGGGCCTATTGTCTAGCAAAATGTAAGGGCCTACGGGGGCACAAATAGCCCCCGAAGACCCCGAGCAATATCACAAAAAGGCTTGTTAGGATATAAACAACCCAGCGAAGCCTACCGGTTCGACCACGGGACACAAACAGCCGGGTTAAGTGTAGCATTGTTCAAAAACATAAAGAGTAAATTGTTCGAGAGGAATAAAAGATAAAGAGTTCGGTGGGGAGGGAATTAACGGTCTCCTTTTCGGAGTGGTGGCTGGAGTCGCCGCCTTGGCCCAGCTGCCCTTTCTTCGACAAGTTCGGTGGGGTCAACAGGATCTTCACCGGGGAGGATGGGGAAAGGAGGGGCATGCATAGGGAGCAGAGCTGGTGGCATTGACCTCGGCACTGCGAAGCTTCCTCACGGCGGCGCCCGATACTAGGAAGCCACCGGGGCTCGTCTGGATTACCATTCCCATCACCGGGGAAATTGGGGGCGTCTTCGAGTGCAGGTGGAGCCTCACGGTCATACTCCCCCTTGAAGTCAAGAGCACAGTGGTGCCGGGCAATGGCCGTGTCAAACCCATGGTCCACAAAAAAGGAGATATACTCTCCCATATCCCTAGATAGCTCGGATTGCTCTTGTACACCTTTAGCCGGGAGGTGTGCGGGTCTCCTGAAACTCCTGCCCTAAAGGGGAGGTGAAGAGGAGCATTTAAGCAGAGCTTGATTCCTTTTGCTGGGATTTTGACTCCGCCTCTCTAACTTTGTATCTGCGCCTGACTTTGTCTCTTGGTTAGTAGTAGCAACTCGTGAACGTAATTTCTTGCATTCTTGTACCGGTTGATCGCGTCACGAAGTGAGCTCTGGACTTTGAGTTTTTCTAGGTCCAGAAGGACTCCACCTCCTCTTTGGCTGCGAAGCGTGTTGTAGGAGCTGGTGGCCAAATCGAAAATAAAATACCAAACTAAAACACGAAGCCAAGTTAGTGGATATTTTTATCATGAGAAGTTTGAGAAAATAGGGATAGGGTAGACAGGGGTTTACCTCGGCCAAAGGCCTCGGAGGCACAAGCGATCTTCTCTGGGAGAGAGAGGCCTAACAGAGATCGGGAAGTTCGGTGGAGACATATCTTTGGCGGAAGGAGGAGAGGGGATTCTCGTCCTCGGGATTGGACTGCAGATCGATATGGGGAGTGTAGGAGGGATCGACCCTCTTCCCTTTGGAGGCGTTTTACGGTGGCTTCACCGCGAGCTTGAGGGGGCTTCTTTCGAGCTCACCGCCTTACCCGAGGCTGCCCGGGTTCTCTTGGAAACGAGAGGAGGTGATGGGCACGGGTAAGTAGGAACTGGGAGCATCTTCCTGGATAGGGAGAGCGATTGGGGGTTGTGAATCGGCGGAATTAGGCGGCTTACGAGACACACTTCGACATCCAACTCATCTCTACACAAGGAGAAAGTGAAAGTCGAGTTTCTATATAAAGTATATGTATGCATGTAAGCACAAATGCAGGAAGAGACATAGTAAGAAAATACATTATAAAAAGAAGTTTACCATCCTCGGAGGCTAGAGGAGTCTCGGGAGAATCAAAACCAAAATGAGATAAAAGACGGGGTTACTTTGCTAAGATCGGCGGAATTAAAGAGGCCTCGCCTCTCTGCGTGCGAGTTTAACTTGCGGATGACTTGGTAATTGAGACCGGAGGTAGATTGAGGGTGGGGAGCCTTCATAAGGGGGTTCTTGAAAATCCACCCTTCGTGAGGAAAACCCCGGGGTTTGGGGGAACAACAAAGAAGTATTCCTCGACCAGGTTGGGGATACTGTCGTGAGGACGAGTGAGGAAGGAGCATAAACCCCGAGTCCGGGCGGTATTATAGAAAAAGAGTGGAAGATTTTACGGTTGAAGTGGGTAAAAAGAGATCCCCGCTAGGCTCTCCCCGGCCCCTTTTACTAGCATGTAGAAGGAGATCATCATTTGAAGGCCATTGGGGGTAAACTGGTTTAGGGGACTCTAAAGAGTTCGAAATTCGAACAAGAAAAGGAGAGGGGGAAGCGGAGACCTGCGCGGATTTGTTCTCCCAAAAGCTAGGGTTCAGCCCTCGATCGGATGGGGCCTTTCCCTCGAACCGGGTATTCGGGTGGAGAAAGCGGGAAATCCACCCCGACGGTGGAACTCCTCTAGTGTCCCTAAGGACATCTTGGAGGAGGATGAAACCTTATCCCGAGGGATCACGGGAATAGGAATATCATCCATGGCTTCTTATTTAAAAGAGAAAGAGAAGGAGGGGATGATGGAATTAGAGTAAGAAGAAAAATATATATACTGGTGAAGAAGAAGACGATAATGGGAGGAGGTATCTTTGGAAGTGCGAAAATCTCGAAGAAGTTACTGCACGAGAATAATGAGGGAGAAAAAGTGGAAGAGATAAACTTAGAAATTTGAAGTGCTAATAAAGATGGGAACCGGTTATTGCCAGAATAGGGGTATAAGGAATGCAACCTTCTTATTGGACGTTTAGGGAGGTGCATTGATGACTGATTATAAGGTGTGACGTTTGATGGGACGTTCCTACACATGGGCGGGAAGCCGAGAGTCTCTCAATTAAAGGGGTATTAGCAGGTATCCGGTTGCTAATCTTTTTGAATAATCAGCTACTCACTTGGGCCCCACACGTCCCAAGAGAGTAGGGGAGCAGCTGATACGGTACAAATATGTTATGGGCTAGATCCGACCCAAATGAGGGTAGAGAGCCGAGGAATGGCGAGGGCCCAACAAGGGCCTAAAGAGGGCTCGTAGTGAGAAGCGTATGGATAAGTTCAAGAATAAGCCCAACACACCGATATGGGGTCGGGTTAACAAGAATAGCGAGCAGATTAGGATAATTACCGATAAAGGGGGCTAGCGGTTAAGATAAACCGATAGAATAGGGAGTTAAATAGGGAACAAGCCAAGATTCGGTCAAACAGAGCAAGAGAGTATCAAGAAAGATCTGGAAAGGAATATTCGGAGAAGGAAGAATGGGGCGTGGAGGATGGACGTGAACGTGGGAGGAACACGATGAAGAGTGGAGAGCTTCATCGGAGGGTGGTAATAACCGTCCACTTCCAGTACTATTTATGTATGATCCATGTGAAGAAGAAGGTACGAATTCACTTACTTACTAATCACACTTTGAGCACGTAAGAACTATCCCTATTAGCATCTATTCACTAACTTATATTAGCTCCCGAGAGGTCCCTAACCGGGTACTTAGGACCCTCCTTTTACACACTTTCCAATCAGACTTGAGCGTGCCGGAGTCCCTACGCCAGGACCCCTCCGGCGTGTTTTGCAGTATTCAAGCTCGTGTTCGGGTTCGGATTGCACTTTTGGCACGTGTTTGAAGGGTGATCTCACGAATCTCGTGCACGGGTTCGATTCTTATTAGCGTGACTTTGTCTTACGCATCATATATATATATATATATATATATATATATTAAAAACTAACTTATCAATTATTTTAATGACTAAATAATATTTTAAAAATCTAAAAATAAATTGTGAGGAAAAAATATTATATTACTGAAAAAAATTAAAAAATACATAAATGAAATAAATTATTTTACAAATAGTTCAATTAAATGATTTTTTTTTGATAAACAATTAAATGATTATTAAAGACGCTTAATTAACTATTAGAAAAATCAATCAATTCACCTGATTAACTAAACATTTGTAAAAAATATTTTTTTTTGACTAATTCGAAAATACGCCTATTTGAAACCCAACACTCTGTAGTGGATTTCAATTTTTTAGTATAAATTTTATTAGACAAAAAAATGTGAAATTTATACACTAACCACTCCCCCATCTTAAAAAGACAGTCCACTGACTACACTTTCTATTTGTAAAAAAACTAATAAATTTATTTTTGATATATAAAATGACTCAAACATTCCTATTACACCCTTATTAAATGTTAGTGAACACTTTTAATGACTAGTATTAATCTACTATTTTGAAAAACAAAAAGACTACTAAATATTTATTAAAATAGATAGATATGATGCACAATAAAAAAAAGTAAATAAATGTCTATGGAATTGAAATAAGTCATTCATTCTCTACAAAATACCATGTTTACTACAATAAAAAATTTGGGAAATACTAATCCCAACAATCATTAAATAATAATATTTTATATAAAAAAATTGAATAAAAATAAAGTGGACTATAAAATTAAGACATTCCAAAAAAAAAAATAATGAATTATCTTTTTTTTGACGGAGGGAGTGTAATTTTTTAACCTTTAATTAAATATTCATTTGGATTAATTATGAATTAAATATATAAATCAAATTATGAAAAAAAAGTTTTTTTATTTTATTAATTTTCTTTTTTAATTTTTTTCATATTATAAGTTTCAATTATTTTCCAAAATATTTATTTTGTATTTCAGATAATATTCACATTTTATAATGTTGTACTTATATATTTTATATATTTTTAAAATTATTTTAAGATTTAATTAATACGTTTTATTCTAAATCTAAAATTTATTTGATTTTTGTAATAATTTAATAGTTAAATGGATGGGTGGTGTTGGTTTGATGCTAACGTGGAGCTCATTTGGTGCATATGTGGAGTCTAAATGTGTGAAAACGAAAAAATACAATGTTAGATGTAAATTGGCGAAGATAATCCTAAATTTTGCAACTAATTGTTCCAAGTCTTATTTTTGCAATAAAATTAAAATTTAGGACTTGTGCCACAAAAATTAAAACTTAGACCCTTAACTTTTTTTTTTTTTATAACTCCAGTAATTTGTTCCCAAATAAAATCAAACTTAGGTCGACCACTGAAGTAAGGAATTCGGTGGCCAAGTGCGATAAGCCCCATTGTTACTTAGATCCTTAAGTTAAGTGCAATAAATAAGGAAGATAAATTATGTTTTTACAGCTTTATCCCAAAAACAATAATGAATAATAACAATAAAATGGGAGTATGGGACCACTTTGATTTAAATTCACAAGATTTTTCGTCCTCTTTCAAGCTACGAAAAAGTGGCCCTTGAAGATAGAATTTATTATTATTATATTTTTTGGTAAGGAGATAATAATTGAGCAGCTGCAAACTCCTCGTTTGTACTATTGTCACCAAACGAAATTGAATCCGCGATATTGGAGTATTTCTATCCCAAACACTTTGCCACTTACCATGTGTTTATATCCAAAAACTATTTTTGTTTTTAAGAAGTATTCGTGGAGTAGTCCATATTATGTCTAGGCATAGACCTTGACATGGGCGGATTTAGAGGGGAGCTAGGGGCATAGCCCCCTAAATTT
The DNA here is from genome assembly GCA_030762865.1 of Paraleonurus japonicus. Taxonomy (NCBI): domain Eukaryota; kingdom Viridiplantae; phylum Streptophyta; class Magnoliopsida; order Lamiales; family Lamiaceae; genus Paraleonurus; species Paraleonurus japonicus. Next base: position 18,008,713 of record CM061061.1, on the reverse strand, counting down.
TAGTCAGTGTATATATATGTGTATATGTATATAATTATGTTAATATATATATTTAGTTTTCTATTACAGTCTCCCCTACGGATAAATTCTGGATCCGCCACCTTGATACATTCTCATCTTCTAGTTTTTTTTTTTTTTTTTGGTATGTGAAACGATCTCGTATTATATAGTATAAGAAGGAATTTCACTTTATTTTTTTACATATTAATTAGTTTTAAACATGATTTAGGTAGAATTATAAGTCGATAGATCATATAATTATGTGATGAGAACTGTCTCATTTCTCATATAAAATTTTGTCTTGATTCAATTTCAAATTACGGTTTAACATAATTTGTACAATTCGTAACAAGATTTGTATTGAAGTTCAAAGCTTTGTCGATAGCCTCCGCGAACTCATGAATAGGGATGACAACATGGTGGATTTTTGGACAAGTTTGTCTTGTCCCGGACCGTCCCTCCAAAAATTCTAGGACCCGAATCAATGGCCCTGCATGTATGAAGACCTATCGAATTCGCCCCACCCCTTTTCATTTTGAAGTACTTTTAATTAATTTTCATATACTGTTATCTTCATTTTTATATTAAATAATTAAAATTAAAATTTGTAATTGGTTAAAATAATATTTAATATTCATTTTATACTTAAAAGGAGCCACCGAACAAACCCCAAAATTCTCAATTCACACCTATTTAAATTTTAAAAAAATATATATCAACTAAATCTTTAAAAAAATTAAGGAAATCAAATAAAAGTAAAAATCTTAGTGATGCGTAAAAGCGACTGAGCCCGTTTCCCCACGGGTTCACGTGGGTAAAGCCTTTACGCACTAATATCCTTAGCTTCCCTCGAATAAACGTACTGCAAAACACGCCGGAGGATTCTCCGGCGTAGGCACTCCGACGCTCAAGTCGGATCACCGGAAAACACTCGAAAGTATGTATAAGGTAGCTAAGTGAGAGTGATAGTGATTCGATCAAGTTACCTCCTGCAGGTGTGTTACTTATACGTAAGTTAAGAGCGATAAGCGTCATCACAGTCTCCGAGCACTATCCCGCACGTTCGCCATGATGTCGTGCGTGGATAACTTATTCCTCAAGAAATCAGATCATATCTACAAATTCCCTCCATGGATGGAGGTTAGACCGATCAATGTGGAATATAGGGAATATTCCTTGACTTGGGCCTCAATTATCTCAACCGCTTGCCACTTCTCGATCTTATCGGGTAGATAACCGCTATGGGCTTGCTCAAATGCTTGTGCCTCCTCTAAATCTCGCTTAGGCCTCTCGGCCCACCTGTAGCTTGAGGTTTGGGCCTCCCACCCCATCTGCACTGGGTTTAGGGTCTCGTGATCCGTATCTGGATTTAGGCCTCGTGGCCCTCTCGTAGTTGGGCTTGGGCCTCATGGCCCTCTCCATACTGAGCCTGGGCCTCGTGGCCCCCTGTAGGTAGGTTTAGGGCTTCGTAGCTGGTTTCGGCCCGATCTGGGCTCGGGCCCATCTTGGGTTTTCCTCCCTTTATCTAGGGTATCTAGTAACGTCATTGAGCCCCATGGGGCTGGTCGTATTTGGGCCCTACGTGTAGTTGGGCCCGACATTTTGTCCGCATCAACCACTCCCCCTACTCTAGTGAGCGATCTTGGAGCTCAGAGTAAGGAAGATTTGCACATTCCTCCTGCAGCCTCGGCTTTGAGATGTCCTCCCTGCAGGCTTCGCCTTTGAGATGTCCTCCCTGCTGACTTTAGCTTTTCCCAGTACATCCCCTCTCGCTAATCTATTGGAGTCTAGCGACTCTTGGCTTCAGCGAGGGACACTGTCGATCATGCATCCGCCTCGTTTTAGCTCGATACACGCACCCATTAACTCCCTCTTTATTTCAAAATCGGTTCCACTTCCTCTTCCTCTTTTTCTTCGAATTCTCGCTCCATTTAGGACCTTATCTTACGCAAGTCCTCCGCGATCGTCCTCTTCACTCCTTACCTCGACTTCCTCTCCTTATCCAGTAAATCTTTCTTTTCTCACTTTGACTCTCTTATAGGAACGTTCTTTAGAAATGTCCCACTCGGTTCTTCCCGAACCGTTTCTAACACTAGGAATTCTTCCCAAAGTTCTCACCACTCTCCCGTCCCCAATCCCCAGAGACTCTCCTCCCGTCTCTTCCTCCTCTCCGGAGGTGGATAGGGTTCGGTTCGGGGACTCCTTTGCCGGTCCCTCCAAAATCTCGACAAAGCCACTAACCGATCTCATTTCTCGCGACTACATTTCATCGGGTTTCAGTTTATCTCTCCCCGATCGGGGGCCCGACCAAACCTAGCGACTCCCCGACTCTAGCTTTCTGCAAGCCCGGTTTGAAGCGGGGTTACGTCTTCCTCCTCCCAAGTTCCTGTGCCAAATATCGAACCTCTACCGAGTTCCTCTCAACCGTTTGTTCCTAACGCCATTAGGATGATGGTCGCCTTCTATATCCTTCTCAAAGGAAATGGAGGGAAACCTTCCGCCGAACTCTTCTTTTCTCGGTTCACTTGTAAAATCGTTGGACCCTTCTACTACGTAAGTAGTCGGGTAAAAGGGAAATGCTCTTTCATTGGGAAGGTTAGGGGTGGCAATTTCGGACCACGACATGATAACCACGACACCTAAAGCGACACGAAAATTGCGGGTTAGTGTTTGGGCTTATCGTGTTCGTGTCCTTATCGTGTTGACCTGATAAGGACACGAAAATTTTGTGTCGTGTTCGTGTTCGTGTCATGTCAACCCGTTAACACGATAAAAATTAACAGTTACACGTTAACCCGTTAGCAACCTCGTTAATGCATTAGTGATCCGATATACATCACTAATACGTATTTGATAGTAACATGTTAATGACATGTATACAATTACAACAATACAACATAATATAAATTTTAATATTTTTAATTAAATATTTTAAAATCTAAAATTTTAAATATTATCGTGTCATTATCGTGTTCTTATCGTGTCATTATCGTGTCTAAAATTTTAAAATTTTAAATTATATTTTCAGTTTAATATTATCGTGTCCTTATCGTGTCGTGTGTCGTGTCGACACGAAAATTTTCGTGTTCGTGTCGTGCCGACACGTATCCTTATCGTGTCGTGTTCGTGTGTTACCTTATCGTGTCGTGTCGTTATCGTGTCGACATGATAAACGACGATTACACGATTTGCCACCCCTAGGGAAGGTTCCCAATATTAACAAAGAATGGGGTGACCACTTCGTCTTTATTACCCCCGATAAGCCACGACCTTTTCAAAATCGAAATGGATTTATCGAAACCCTTCTCTTCCAGCTCCCTCTAGTCACATCTCCTCCTCTACTAACCGTCAGTTATTCTTACGCTAAATGCCCATGTTCGTGCTCACGGGCATTTTGACTTGCCCGAAATTTGCTTCAATTCTCGTATCCTCTCCAACTTTAAATTTAGCTCGATAAGGGTCCCTCCCGAACCCCGGGATGGTAATTATCTCATTACAATCCATTGCTTTTATGAGTATAAATATATCTCGATATCTAACTCACATCTTTTTCTCTTGCGAAATGTTGTGGTTGTCCAAGGTTTTGGAAGGTCCCACCGACTCACTTGAGTCACCCCTACCTACTCCTGCTCCTCAAGGTGATGCTCTTGATGCACCCCCTCTTCTCCGCCGGCTCCCAGAAGATCCCGAGGATAACCCTCCTCCTCCGAAGAAGTCGAAAACCACTAAGGGCAAAGCCCCGCCAGCCAGTGGTTCTCTCCATTCCCGGGATACTTTGCGTCACAAGTATCCCACTAGATGCGATCAAGGCCTCTCTTCAGCCCCTATTGATGTGGACTCTGTTGGAACCACCGATCGCCGACTCTACGAAATTATCGATTCGGGATCGTAATCACATAAACGCAGCGGATAGAATTGTACATTTATTCACCGTAATAGGTGAAGACAAACCAGTTCTAAGGTCGAAGCTGCGATCGAAGGATGAGCCTCGAACCTCACGGTCTTACGCCGTATTCCTATGCCTTTCCCTTGGGCGTCGAGTGGTCGACGATCCTCCAAGGAATCGAGAATCCGCCTCTCTCTGATCCCACGTTTTTCACACGCTGGAGGCTCGATGTTAGGGTTTATTTATAGGCTACAACAGGGATCCTAAGGAGGAATTAGGGTTGGGCCTCCGATGGGCCTAAATATCCTGTGTTCATTCGAACACTTTACTTAAGCCCATCAATTATAACTCGACCCACTAAAGAGTTATAATTGAATTACCGCCCTAATCCCATATTATAATATGGGCTCCTTTATTATGTGTACGTTTATTTCCCGTGTTTAAGATATCGAATGTCCATAAATTAATTAAATTAATGACAACTTAATTAATTTATATCTAATTCCAAGAGTAGTACCACTCATCTTTATTATTATGTTGGATTAAATCCACCTTGCACGGTTTACATAATAATCTTTATGAGCTCCTCGAGGGGACATCATCATCCTAAATAATTAGGACACGGATTCCTTCTATAATCAACAAAGACACCATATAAACAATGTTATCTCCCAATTCACCGAGCCTATTGATTTAATAAATCTCACCCATTGGCAAATCAAAGAAACATACATTGAGTACACGTGCCCATTATTATAGACGTACATCCATAACAACAACAGAGGTCTTGTTCTTTTATATAGTCAAGACAAATTGAACAACCTCATATGGTCCTGCTCAATACATATAAAATGTACTAGTGTAACTTTATAGTCAAGATAGACTAATACCAAATTACACTACAACCGTTCCAATGGTTTGTCCAAATCCATCTTGGTTGTGAGCTATTATTTATAATCTATAAGGAATCGATAGCATAATCTTACGTGTGACACCACACACCATGTTATCTACGGTATAGATTAACCCGGACAAAATAATGATATATATAACAATCATAAACAATAAGTATTTTGATCATAATGAATCTTATATTAAAAAGATGTTCATACTCAAAAAGATGTTCATACAAAAGCTAGGCTTATAGTATACATCCTAACAATCTCCCACTTATACTAAAAGACTATGCTTCCATAATTGCTGCCATACATCGATTCCCATCCCTTCAACATGCCCATCAAAAGCTTTATTGGAAGAGCCTTTGTGAAAGGATCTGCTAGGTTATCCGCTGATGCAATCTTGGCGACAACAACTTCTCCTCGTTTTACGATGTCTCGTATCAGGTGGTACTTGCGCTCAATGTGTTTGCTTGCTTTGTGGGCTCGTGGTTCCTTCGAGTTTGCCATCGCACCACCGTTATCACAATAAATTGTGATAGCTTTAGGCAAACTAGGAATCACTTCTAAGTCCATCAAGTAGTTTCGAGCCATACAGCCTTCTTTGGGTGCCTCGGAGAAATTTGCTACATACTCGGCTTCCATGGTGGAGTCCAAAACGCATTTCGCTTTACACTCCTCCATACTATGGCTCCACCTCCCAAGGTAAACACATAACCCGAGATATATTTACTATTGTCCCTATCCGATCGGAAATCGAGTCTGTGTAACCCTCGGGAAGTAAAGTATTTGCTTGGTAAACCAAAGCATATAATTTCTAGTCCTTTTCGTGTACTTTAAAATATGCTTTACCGCACCAATGTCCTTGTCCTGGGTTACTTTGATATCTGCTAACCATGCCCACGGCAAAAGCAGATATCTCGGCCTCGTACATAGCATTGCATACATTAGGCTTCCTAGAAGCATAAGGAAGCGCCTTCATGTCCTCTATCTCCTTTGGTGTCATAGGACACATCTCTTTAGATAAAGGTACTCCATGTCGAAAAGGTAGAAAACCTTTCTTGGAATTTTGCATGCTAAAAGCGAGCCAAGATAGTATCAATTTATGAAGCTTCGAGATAAGCATAACATTCTTTTCTTGCGATCCCTTATAACTTTGATCCCAAGAATATATCCAACTTCTCCCAAGTCCTTCATATCAAACTGCTTGACAACCATACCTTTACGTCGACAACACCTTGACATTGTTGCAAATGAGCAAGATGTCATCTACGTATAGTACAAGAAATACCACCACGTTTCCGTCACTCTTCTTGTATACACATGACTCATCCGGACATTGAATAAATCCATAAGACTGGATTACCTCATCAAAACGGATGTTCCAAGATCTCGAAGCTTGTTTCAACCCATAAATGGACCGATTAAGCTTACACACAAGATGCTCTTTGCCCTTTGAAATGAATCCTTGGTTGCTTCATATAGATGTTTTCTTCAAGACTTCCATTAAGGAAAGTTGTCTTGACATCCATTTGCCAAACCTCATAATTCATATGAGCAGAATAGACAAAAGAATCCGGATAGACTTAAGCATGGCTACCGCGAAAAGGTTTCCTCATAATCGATTCCTTCTTTTTGAGTGTACTACAAGTCTTGCTTTGAAAGTTTCTACTTTCCCGTCGATCCTCTTTTTCTTTTGTAGACCCACTTACAGCCAATGGCTTTTACACCATTTGGTGGTTCTACTAGCTCCCAGAGACTTGATTAGAATCCATAGATTCTAATTCGATTTCTTGCTTTTTCCCAAGATTCTGCATCTTTATCTTGGAGTGCTTCGTCGTAGCTCCGGGGATCCGATTCGTGTTCACCGGGTACTATGTCCGAAGACTCTCCCAAAAACATGAATCTATCGGGTTGTCTAACAACCCTCCCACTCTGACGAGGCACTTGTGGTAATAATGTATCATTAGTAGCGGATGGTGTGACCCATGTGGTATCTCATCTTGTACTCTTGGTACTAAGGTAGAAGTTTCTCCCCTTATTTCTTCTAAAATAATTTTACTCATGGGCTTGTGGTCCATTACATAGTCCTCTTCTAAAAATCGGGCATTTGTGCTAACAATTACCCTCGATCTTTAGGACTATAAAACAAACCACCTTTCGTTCCTCTAGGATAGCCCACAAACAGCCGAACTTGCGAAATTCCAACTTATCGGCATCTCCTTTCGGCCACATGTGCTAGACTATCCCAAATCCGAATATGTTTGAGACTAGGCTTACGCCCATTCCACAGTGCAGCTGGGAGTAGAAGAATCTTGTCTTAGAAGGAACCAAGTTCAAAATGTACGCCTTGTTTCCAGAGCATACCCCCAAAACGAACTCGCAATTCCGAATAGCTCATCATCGATCTAACCATTTCCAAGAGTGTCCTATTCCTTCGTTCCGCCACACCATTACGTTGGGGTGTACCAGTGCGCACAATTGGGATTGAATCCCGGCTTCGATAAGTAATTCCTAAACTCTCCTAAGAGGTACTCGCCACCACGATCAGATCGTAGTGTTTTGATATATTTACCATGACGCTTCTCCACATCAGCCTTGTACTCTTTGAATTTATCAAAGCACTCGGACTTGCGGCGCATCAAATAAATATATCCATATCTCGAATAATCATCTATAAAAGAGACAAAATATTCGAAACCACCCCTTGCTTGAGTAGACATAGGACCACATAAATCAGAATGAACCAATTCCAACACTTCTTTGGCTCTATACCCCTTGGCTTTAAAAGGCCTTTTGGTCATTTTTCCTTCCAAGCGAGGACTCGCAGTCGGATAGTTTTCCACTTCCAATGAACTCAAAGGTCCATCGGCTATCAACCTTTGAATCCTACTCAAGTTAATGTGACCTAATCTTAGATGCCAAAGATATGTTTGGTTCATTTTTGAAGGTTCTTTTCGCTTATTTGAGTTAGAAGATGTACTATTAATTTCCATTTGTTGCTTTGTGGGAGTTATTGGATTAAAAGTATATAAATTGTCAATCAAAGTACCGTAGCAGGATAATAGCACTATTTTTCTTGACAACCACTTTGCTATCAAAAGAAAGCAGAATATCCATCCAAAAATAACTTAGAAAGCGAAATCAAGTTCTTTCTAAAACAAGGTACATAAAGACAATTTCTCAAAATCAAAGTCTTATTCTTATCAAAAATAAATAAACATCTCCCCTTTGCAACAATTTGCTACTTTCGTAGCGTCGCCCATGTAGATGGTAATATCACCCTCACGAAGCTGCTGGTTTCCTGGAACCCCGCAAAGAATTGCAGGACATGATCGATGGCTCCGTATCTACACACCGGTCTGTAGATAACACCGCTAAACATGTTTCAATAGTTAGTGAATAAGATATACCTTCTTTTTCCTTTTTATGGGGGCAATCTACCTTCCAATGTCCTGGCCGCTTGCACAAAAAGCATTTGCCCTTAGGCTTCTTCACGCCATTTGGTGGACCAATTTTCTTTGGTTCACCCGCTTTCTTTGCCAAACCAGCTTGTTTCTTTTTCTTCATCACTTTGTCTTTTGGCTTAGATGTAGAAACATATTCAGCAATATAAGCTTGAGAAGCTTGACGAAATAATCCTTCTGCTTGGAGTTACACACAAGTTCCGCCATCGAATACAACCTTTTGTTCATGTTGTAGTTCAGCGAAACTACTCAAAACTCTTAGGCGGCGTCTGAACGATATCGACTGGGTTTCCCCATCGATTTCAGCTCCAAGGACTTCCATCTCATTCAAATGAGCCATCATCTTGAGGATATGATCCCTTCACGGGTGTCCCCTCGGTCATGGTGGTCGTCATTAAGTTTCTCATGGCCTCTTGCAGCGGCCCGACTGCGGTGTCCGAAGAGTTCTTTGAGATTGAGCTTCATCTCATAAGCGGTAGGTCATGGCACGATGCGATGTTGCGGCACATTTGACATAGAAGCCAAAATGTAACACTCATCTCATCCGCCTTGACCCACTTCTTATAAGCCTCTTTCTCCTCTTCACTAGAGTTTTCATCGGGTTTTTCAGACAAACCTCGGTGAGTACAAACTTGTACCCTTCAAAGAATAAGACAATGTCCAAGTTTCTTTTCCAATCAATATAATTAGGACCAAGAAGTTTGTTTTCTTTAAGAATAACAGCAAGTGGATTGAAAGTCATGATAAATCCCGAGAAACACGTAAATGCATTATGATCAAAATTAAGAATTTAAATCAATATTGTTTCCCTCAAATAATACAATTAAATTCACCAACACCTCAAAACACCGTGAAGTTTGTATGCCACGATAGTGTGGACGTATACTAATTCAATCATTTGCAAGAGGAGGTTTTACCCATTAATTTCATCATTTTCTCAAACAAAATAAAAATTAATAGTTGGTTTGTCTTTAGCCATACAAATAACAAGACTTACTCCGATGGGGAGGATCTTATATGCATCTAAGTGTATACCATTTCTTAATACCAAGTCAATTACCTAGGTTTGTGCCTCTTCGGATGGAGAAGATAACACGCTCCTAAATAACTTACTTATAATTATCCATAAGGAAGTTTGATCTAGTGATCCGCAAACAAACACATCCGATATGGAAGAAGGCACTTAAAACCAACGTTCATGTTTGAATGCATCACTTACAAACCGTAAATGGAGGCTATGGGATTTGTTGAAAAATTACCCCTCTCCCACTTAGTTATTTAACATGAGGGATATTAATATGCACAATATATGAAACACATAAAGCATGCTAAACACAATAACACATATGAGAAAGAATAAATATGGAACTGGTTCCTCCATCGACCATCCCGATTTGTTCCTATTACAATTTTATCCAACGATCCTATACATTATCTAGATCGAAATAAAACCTACACGATGCACTCCCGTGGTTATAACTATTACAATCATTCACCAACCCAAAACAAAAACCTCGGCAGTCCGAGGGTTTAATACATATATAAACATACATGCCGACCATAATACTTGGATTTAGGGTTCCCGCAAAAATTATCGAGAATATTCGCATACCCAAAAAATCTACGATTAACATCGAATCCCTAATATAATGATTTATGATAATCATGCAAACCCTAATATGACAGTTTACAAATACCATGCAATCCTATTCAATATCGATCATGAAACTCTAAAATAACGAGATCAAGAAAACCCTATTATAATCGATCAAGAAACCCTATTATAACGAGATCAAGAAACCCTATTATAACAAATTTACAATAATCATGCAATCCTAAAATCAGATCTATGAATAACCGAATCAATTGCATAGAGTCGAAAACACGGCTCTGATACCAATCAATTGGAACCACCGATCGCCGACTCTACAAAATTATCGGATTCGGGATCGTAATCACATAAACGCAGCGGATAGAATTGTACCTTTATTCACCGTAATAGGTGAAGACAAACCAGTTCTAAGGTCGGAATCGCGATCGAAGGATGAGCCTCGAATCTCACGGTCTTCGCCGTATTCCTATCCCTTTCCCTTGGACGTCGAGTGGTCGACGATCCTCGAGAATCAATCCGCCTCTCTCGATCTCACGTTTTTCACACGCCGGAGGCTCGATGTTAGGAGTTTATTTATAGGCTACAACAGGGACCCTAAGGAGGAATTAGGGTTGGGCCTCTGATGGGCCTAAATATCCTGTGTTCGATCCGAACACTTTACTTAAGCCCATCAATTATAACTCACCACTAAAGAGTTATAATTGAATTACCATCCTAATCCCATATTATAATATGGGCTCCTTTATTATGTGTACGTTTATTTCACCATGTTTAAGATATCGAATGTCCATAAATTAATTAAATTCTTGACAACTTAATTAATTTATATCTAATTCCAAGAGTAGTACCACTCATCTTTATTATTATGTCGGCTTAAATCCACTGCGGGGTTTACATAATAATCTTTATGAGCTCCTCAAGGGGACATCATCATCCTAAATAATTAGGACACGGATTCCTTCTATAATCAACAGACACCATATAAACAATGTTATCTCCCAATTCACCGAGCCTATTGATTTAATAAATCTCACCCATTGGCAAATCAAAGAAACATACATTGAGTACACGTGTCCATTATTATATAGGGATTAAGAAGACGTACATCCATAACAACAGAGGTCTTGTTCTTTTATATAGTTAGTACAAATTGAACAACCTCATATGATCCCGCTCAATACATACAAAATGTACTAGTGTAACTTTATAGTCAAGATAGGCTAATACCAAATTACACTACAACCGTTCCAATGGTTTGTCCAAATCCATCTTGGTTGTGAGCTATTATTTATAATCTATAAGGAACTGATAGCATAATCATCTCGTGTGACACCACACACCATGTAATCTACGGTATAGATTAACCTGACAAAATAATGATATATATAACAATCATATACAATAAGTATTTTGATCATAATAAATCTTATATTAAAAGATGTTCATACTCAAAAGATGTTCATACAAAAGCTAGGCTTATAGTATACATCCTAACGAGACTCTTACTCCTCGGGTACCTCCGCGGCCAAGTTTTTTAGCGACGGATTTCTGCAGACGACTACGAAAAGCTTACCGGCCTCCCTCTGACCCGACGGCAACATCAGTGCGAGCCACTTTGCTCGGGTAACACCCTTCTCGGTTACCTTAATTATCTCATCTTCTCGCTATATTCTACTTTCTATGTGTCATTTGCATTCTCATTACTCGTGGTGGTTTCTCGGCTTGGCATCCTTCTCGTCCAGCCTATGGAGCCCCTCCAACCTGCTCCCCTCTCCTCAATCAAGGAGTTGGAGGACTCGCCTCTGGCCGAGAAGAAGAAAGCCACTCTCGCCTCCCTTCGCATTAAAAAGGCTGGAGGAGGAGTTGAAGAAAGCAAACGCGGCTCGTGAGGCGGCTGAGAAGGAAACGAATGACATGGCGGTCTACCATGCCACTGCAAGAATCTCAAGTACACCGGGAGGCCACTGGTGAAGGGGGTCAGTCCCTCCCGCAGACTCTCTTCTTCTCCGCACTGTGCCAAGACTTCCTGCATGCTCTATGGCCCAGTTATGGGAACAATACGAATCACCCAGACTTCCTTGGGGATATGGGGCCTTACATCCGCTTTTTCTATGACTACGGGTTTGATGCGGCCGTGCGGCGGCAAGGCGATCCCTCCTTCTCGGGGAGTTTGATAGGAGCAGCGCTCTAGCCTCCATACCTACTCCCCCACATTTTAAGGGTGACCCTTCAAGGTCTATTGAGGAGGGTGGTGGTCCCCAATCCTTAACGAGCTGATCAGCCGAGCTAGTGCGGACGGAGGTTGTTGCAGCAGAGATACCCCGCATCCCCCTCTATGCCCCTTACCTGGAAGTTCCCGCCTCCCAAGAGGAAGCGTGTATGGCTCGAGCCACGGAGAAAGAAGCGGAAGTGGCTGCCACTTTGTCAATGAAGCGAGAGGAACCTCCCTATCCCCGATTAATTTACGAAACAATTTCATATTTCCGTGGTCCGTAATGAATTCTCTTCTCTCTCTCTCTTTCTTATGCCGGTTTGGCACCGAATTCTGCTCTCCCTTCGTTGGGAGTTTACTCTTTGTTTAAAAATTATGTTGCCCTCCTCATTTGGAGAGCTTTTTGCTATGGTTATATGTGATCCTCCTCCTTGCCGGAGTTAATTCTTGTTTATCTCGTACACTTTCCCTTGCGGGAATTAGTTTTTGTAATCGATGTTTATCCTCCCTTGCCGGGAGCTCGTTATTGCATGCTTTTTATCTATGCTTCTCGTATTCACTTTTTGTTTGCTTGCTTACAAAGCTGTTTAGCTTCTAAGCCGTTAGCTTGCACGCATGACTTAGTCATTAGGATCATACTACTTGTTTGCCCGTAAATGTATCCTTTCTCTCATATGTTGATTTTTCATTTGTTGGAAAACCCCCTTTTTCCCCTCTAGGGTTTTATGGTTTAGGTTTTCCGGTTTCCCTCGACTTCATAGTCTAAGGATTTCTCCGGATAGTTTTTCTCCGCTACGTAAGTTAGAACCTTACTTGGTAGGCTACACTTAGTGTTTTCGAAAGACTTTCCTAGCTTCTTGCTCTGAAGCCTCCTTCTAGATTTAGTATGACCAAACCCTTTTCTTGCTATCTCGGCTGAATTTCCTCAGCTATCTCTTAGTTTTGCTTCATAAATTGCCCCCAGGTTTGGATTAGTTAGACTCTCGTGTGTCTAACTTATATAATCTTTCACTGGGTATGAGTTTAGTCAAACTTTGCATGCTTGACTTCCATGCTTTTGCATCTTTTCGCGGCTTCGATCCTTGTCACCCTTCTTAGGTGCTTATCTAGTTGAGCCCTTTTTGTAGGCTTGTCCTTATATCCTAGACTTCTCCCTTAGTCAATCGGGCTCTTGCTATAGAGTCGAGTTGGCTTTAGGAAACTCTCTCTGTTAGTTCTTGTTTTCTTAAACATTACGGGGTTCAAGCCGGTGAATCCCTTATGCATGCTCAACTTAGGCGGCATGAAGCTAGCTGTCGGTTCTCACTGTTTGCCACTCCTCCCGAGGAGCAAGTAAGCTATATGCCCTCCACAGGCTCAGGCTTCTTCTCATAGAAACCCTTTCCTTAGGTTTAGCGGGGTGTTTCGAAACTATTTCTTAGTTTACTGCTCTTAGATTTTCTTAAGCTTGCGAGGGTTAAACCTTTGCCATAGATCCGGCTTTTACCCATAGCCAAGTATGCCTTAGTTTTCTCGCTTCGTAATCCCTTTCTTGGGACCACCTTACTTAGACACTTATAAGTCCAACTTGATAGCTTCAAGGGTGGCAAAGCCTTACGCCTAATCGTCCTTCTTGGACACGACTTTGGCTAAACTTTATAAGTTTAACCTAATAATTTTGAAACTTTGGCGGTTTCAAATCCGAAACCCCTCCTAGGTGCGGGTTCGGTTGAGCCCTTCTCGTAGGCTTGATCAAGGCTTCCCTAAGAGCCCTACCTCATGTTTGACCCTTAGTTAGCTAAATCCTTAATGTAGGTTTAGCTGGGTTTTTCAAAGCTATCTTTCGGCTTCCACTCTTACACCCTTTTTTGGGTCTAAACAGTTACCCCTTTCTGCGGGTTTAAATTCGAGTCTTTAGAAATTGTCTTTCTTTCACGACTTTTTATGAACTTAGGTAAGTAAAACCATCTCTGTAGGTTTGTTTGAAGCTATCTCTTAGCTTCTTTCTCGTAACCCTTCTCGGGTTTAGGTGGGTTAAACCCTCTCTATAGGTTTAACTTTAGTGTTTTCAAGCTATCTCTTAGCTTCTTTCTCGTAACCCCCTTTCTCGGTTTAGGTGGGTTAAACCCTCTCTGTAGGTTTAACTTTAGTGTTTCAAAGCTATCTCTTAGCTTCTTTCTCGTAACCCCTCTCGGGTTTAGGTGGGTTAAACCCTCTCTGTAGGTTTAACTTTAGTGTTTCAAGCTATCTCTTAGCTTCTTTCTCGTAACCCCTCTCTAGGTTTAGGTGGGTTAGACCCTCTCTGTAGGTTTAACTTTAGTGTTTCAAAGCTATCTCTTAGCTTCTTTCTCGTAACCCCTCTCTGGGTTTAGGTGGGTTAAACCCTCTCTGTAGGTTTAACTTTAGTGTTTCAAGCTATCTCTTAGCTTCTTTCTCGTAACCCCTCTCTGGGTTTAGGTGGGTTAAACCCTCTCTCGTAGGTTTAACTTTAGTGTTTCAAGATATCTCTTAGCTTCTTTCTCGTAACCCTCTCTCTGGGTTTAGGTGGGTTAAACCCTCTCGTAGGTTTAACTTTAGTGTTTCAAGCTATCTCTTAGCTTCTTTCTCGTAACCCCTCTCTGGTTTAGGTGGGTTAAACCCTCTCTCGTAGGTTTAACTTTAGTGTTTCAAGCTATCTCTTGGCTTCTTTCTCGTAACCCCTCTCTGGTATAGGTGGGTTAAACCCTCTCTATAGGTTTAACTTTAGTGTTTCGAAGCTATCTCTTAGCTTCTTTCTAGTAACCCCTCTCTGGGTTTAGGTGGGTTAAACCCTCTCTGTAGGTTTAACTTTAGTGTTTCAAGCTATCTCTTACCTTCTTTCTGTTTGATGTGAATTCATTTCGTGAATGCTCATCGTATTTCTCATGGAATGCTTCGCGTGCATTTTATTTGTTGTTTAACTTTTTCACAAGTTAGTAATTCTCATGTAATCAATCGTGTGTTGTGATGCAATTGTATGCGATCAAATTATTTCAATCGTGTTTTCACGAGAGAATGAACTCATAAACTCATAAGTAATGAAAAATCGCTTTCATTAATTAACAAATAAATCTCCCCATTGACCATAATCGATCAACGCAAGTTAAGAATAAACACAGCCGGCCTCTTTAAAAACCTCCTGCGGTAAAACCCGGTGGGAAACCCGCAGGAGGGAAAAAAGAGTACCGGTGGAGCGAAATTACACTTTATTCGTAAATCAAATGACACGAATAAAACAACTCTTGCATAAAAGGAACCACCTACTTGCGCAAAATGCGTAGGCGGGTACTTTCTTCGGGTATAAAACTTCTTCAAATGGCGTACACTCCAAGGTGCGGCCGGTGATTTCCCTCCATGTCTTGTAGCTCATAAGCTCCTCCTCGAAGGACCTTGGTCACTTTGTACGGCCCCTCCCATTTGGGATCGAGCTTTCCAATGTTCTTCAATGCGTCCGCTTGCCTCAAGACTAGGTCTCCTTCTTCAAATCTCCGGCTTATGACTTTCGATCATAAGCGGCCTTTATGCGGCTTTTATACTTCTCGGCTTTCGGGTGGGCAATTTCGCGCTCCTCCTCTGGCATGTCTAGGTTCTCTCTCATCGCCTCTTCATTTCTTCCCTCCCGAAGTGGGCTAATCGATGTGTCTACATCCCCACTTCGAAGGTATGATCGCTGTTGCCCCATTACACCAAGTGGAAGGGGACTCCTCTGTTGGTTCCTCGGGGTGGTCCGATAAGCCCACAAGATCGACTCCGGCTCATCGACCCACCTCCCTCCCGGCTTTATCGAGTCGGGCACGTATTCCGCTTCACAATAGTTACATTAGTGACCTCCACCTAGCCGTTGGCACAGGGGTGGGCCAGCGATGTGAATCTCTGGACAATCTTCGAGGTTATCACAACATTCCCGTACTCATGTTTCCCATAAACCGGGTCCCATTATCCGATACCAGATTAAGGTATACCAAACTCGCAAAGAAATATATCTTCACAAGAATTTGATTATGTTACCTTCTTCTATCCTCGCTAGGTACCGCTTCAACCCATTTCTTTGAAGTAGTCCACCGCCACCAATAGAAACCTGGCTGCCCACCGCAATCGGGAATGGGCCCACTAAGTCCATCCCCCACTTCGCGAAGGGACATGGAGAGTGCATGGTCCCCATTTCCTCTGCGGGGAGGTGGATGAGGCAGCCATGCTTTTGACATTTCTCGCATCTCTTCACCCGGGCTTTGGCATCCTGAGTCATGGTAGGCCGAAGTATCCGGCCCTCAAAGCCTTCCCGACTATTGCCCGAGCTCTTGCATGGTCGCACAACAACCTTCGTGTATGTCTTTAATTACGTACCTCCCTTCGAGGGGATAAACACCTCGTAAAGGCTGCGTGAAGGACCGCCGGTACATCCTGTCCCCGATCATCGTGTGCGGATTCTCCAATTACGAGCTTTCCTTTTATGCGGGCAGCTCTCGGGTTACGCAACACTCGGTATATGTTGGTTCTCCAATCATCTTCACTCCAATGACCCTACCGAGGAGCCGTGGCCCGGCCTGCCAGGTACGAGGGTGATCTTCCCCCTCCTGCAGGTGTTGCGGAACTCGCCAGCTTTGAAAGGCTATCCGCTCTGAGTTTTCCTCTCGAGGTATCTCGCTGACCTCAAAGGAACCGAACCTTCCCTGCAGCTCTGCTACTCGGAAGGTAGGCTACCATCTTCTCATCTTTGGCCTCATACCCCCTCGTAACTTTCTTTGGGTTACAAGTTGTGAATCAATAAATGACCACCCGACTCGCTCCCGATTCTGCGGCCATCTCCATTCCTCGAATTAGGGCCTCATACTCGGATCCATTATTGGAGGTGATGAATTCAAACCTCACCGCCACACTGGGTTTCTGGCCCTCTGGATCAATGATCACGATCCCGGCTCCACAACCCTGCATAGACACAAAGACGCCAACATATACTTTCCATTCTCCTTCCTCCAGCGCACGTGTACCCTCTTGGATGAAGTCGGAGAGGGTCACGTGCTTTAATGGTCCTCCGTGGCTCGAAATCCACATCATATTCTCCCGGTTCGACGGCCCATTTGACCATCCTCCTGAAAGATCAGCTCTACCTATCACCTGTTTCAAAAGGTAGTTAGTCCGAACAATGACCTTATGTGACAAAAATAAGGTCGTAACCTTCGTGCCGTGACCATTATAGTCAAGGCTGCCTTCTCTATCTCCGAGTATCTCACTTCACTCCTTGTATGAGCTTGCTAATGTAGTAAACGAGGTTTAAGGTCGATCCTTCCTCCCTCACCAAGACGGAACTAAGTGAGACCCCACCTACTGAGAGAGGTAGAGGTAGAGCGTCTCCCTGGAATAGGCTTCGTTAACGTAGGTAAGCCCAGGCAGTCTTTGTTAAGCTCCTCAAACGCTGTGGCATTGCTCATTCCACTCGAACTTGGAGCCCTTCCTCAAGATTTTAAAGAAGGGATGGCTCACTCTCTGCAGATCTGGCTATGAATGCGCAATGCTGTAATTCTCCCATTCGGTCTCTGCAGCTCCTTGATATTGGTGGGGGGCTGCATACCAAGCCACACCTTCACCTTAGCGGGGTTAACCTCAATTCCCATTTGGGTCACCATATATCCGAGGAACTTCCCGGATTTCACCCCAAAAGAACATTTTGCTGGATTCAGACTTCATGCCATTCCATCGAGCACCGAGAAAGCTTCCTCCAGTCTCGCCACATGTTTTCCGGCTTCTATGCTTTTCACAAGCATATCATCAACGTAAACTTCCATGTTCCTCC
Source organism: Paraleonurus japonicus (assembly GCA_030762865.1). NCBI lineage: Eukaryota > Viridiplantae > Streptophyta > Magnoliopsida > Lamiales > Lamiaceae > Paraleonurus > Paraleonurus japonicus. The sequence goes on along the minus strand of CM061061.1, from coordinate 17,990,852 downwards.
CTAATGGTCTCGGAACATTTTATCCACCATTCTCGATAGGTTGCTCCCGCATTCTTCAATCAAAGGGCATTCTAATGTAGCAAAAGTTCCACTAGCAATAATGAAACTAACCTTTGGAATATACGGAGGGAAAATTTGTATTTGATGGTAACCCCGATAAAGGCGTCCATCATACTTAGTAGCTCAAATCCGTGATGTAGAGTCGACCATCCGATCAGTGCAGGTAAGGGATAATGATCCTTAGGGCAATCCTTGTTCGGATCTCGAAAATCTATGCACATTCTCCATTTCCCCTGGTTTGGCCACCAACACGGCATTGGATAGCCGGTGGGAAATTGGATTCTTGACATGCCCTACCTCCGGCGGTTTCTCTGCTTCCACCTTCGTAATGGAATCTTTTACGGTCCAAAGACCCTTAGCCTCTGCTTCATTGGTTTAACCTTAGGATCCACGTTCGGGTGATGCATAGCCACCTCCTCGGGAATACTGTCATGTCCAAGAAGAAAAAGCAAAACATCTGCATTTCTTCGCAGAGTGCTACTGTGTCCTTTTCTAACTCTGGCTCCGGTGAGCTCCAATCTTTGTTGCGTATCCTTTCTTTTCGGGATACAACTCCACCATCATCGACTCTTCGTCGGCTTCCATCTTTGGAGGATCGATTTCTTCGGAAATCTTGCACCTCTTGGATTCTCGGTCCACCTCCTTGTCTCTTTTCAAGCTACGATGCAGCTCTTTGTCGGCTATCTTTATCGCCTCCACGTAGCATTTTACGGATTGCGGTGATCTCCACTACTTCACCCACCTCATCATTCACTGAAAACTTGAGTTTCATGTGATAAGTTGATATAACCACCGAAATAAGTTCAACGTTGGCCTACCAAAAATCTTGTTGTAGGATGAGGGCACATCAACAATCAAAAATTTGCCATAACTACCCTCCTTCGTGGAGCTTCGCCTAGCCCCACGGAGGGTTACAGCCCGAGAGGGTGTACTTGCCCCTCCTATGAATCCGCATAACGCCGTGTCCATTTGGTTGCATTTCTATGTTCAAATTCATCTTCTTGAAGCATTCCAAGAAGATGATATCTCTGAGCTCCCCGTGTCTACGAAGATCCGTCTACCGTATATCCTGCCACATCTATCGTGATGACTAGTGCATCACTGTGGTCCTCCTTCCTCGAGGCCCCCATCCTCCGGGTCCAGTGAATTCGAGGTGTATGGATAACTTCCTTGTAATCCACCTCTCTGGACATTTCTCCTACCTCTCTCCCGAGGGTCCTCTCTCCAGCTTTTCTAGCGCGGAAAGAGTCTCCTCTGCTTGGACCTCCGACTATCATCTCGAATGAGTCCTCTCTTCGGGAGGGTCTCTCCTCCTGCCTCCCTTCGACCATCCTTCCTTTCTCTTCAGCTTTATCATCGGCTTCTTTTCTTTTTTGCCCCTGAGCTAACTCGATCTCTGTAAACAAACTCTTTAAGATGTCCAAGCTTGGATCATCCTCTCAATCTCATCAAGCAAGTGAAAACAATTGTTAGTGTCATGCCCATATTCATTGTGGAAACGACAAAACTTATCTCCGACTTAGGCTTTTGAGGCCCCTGGACCATGTCCAAGGAAACTTCATTTCGGGATGGTCGGATGCCACTTCCAGCCTCTGCTGGCTCAAGCTTCGTGGGGGTATACTTTGTCAAATCTGAGCGAGGTCAAATCGAGCGAGGTCCATTTTGCAGCCTTTCTCGTGTTCTGGTTGAGCTTTTCTTCGATGACTCCTTCTTCTTTTCGTGCCCACTTGGTTTGACCTCGGCTCTTTTTGCCTTTCTCACCTCCTCCTGTAACGTACTTCTCCGCCTCCTTAGTAGTTCATCGAACGTCCGGGGCTTCTTAGCCGGGGAGGAAAACAAGTCTCCATCTCGGAGGTTACTAGTAAAAGCATTAATTTTTACCTGGGGTGGCGGTTGGAACCTCTAGTGCCGCCCGATTGAATCTCTTCATGAAGGCCCGTAGGCTTTCATTCTCCCCTTGCTTCATGTTAAACAATGTTAGCGTAGCTCTGGGTTGCCTCCTTGCACTAGCAAATTGATGCAAGAAGAGCTCCCCAAACTGCTTCAAAGGAGTTAATGGAATTGGGTTCAGTGGCTAAAACCACTGTTGGGCTGCCTTAGATAGAGTAGTAAGGAAGACCCTGCATTTCACACCGTCCCCATATCGATGGAGTGAGGGCCGACTTTTCAAATCTCACCAAATGATCATAGGGGTCAGCCGTACTCATCATATTCATAGTTAAGAGGCTTAAAATTGCTAGGCGCTCATCTTGTAAGATATTTTCGCAAATTGGCAACTTTGTGACGGTCGAGGCATACTAACCCGATTTTCCATCTCGATGTTTCATGTTGTCCATTTGTTTCCTCAAGGATCTAATTTGGTCCTTCATGGCCTCGTATTGGGTGTCTCCTGCACCCTCTTCTTGGTCCTCAATCTTACTTCCTCGGCTAGAGGCTGTCTCCTTCCCCGTGCGGCTTCCTCAGACCGGCCTCCCTCGGCCGAGGGATCGCCGACCTTCTTTCTGGGCTCCTTCAGCTCCTGTGGCCTCCTCATGGTTCCTGGACTCCACCTCTCTTCTCCGTTCTTCTTGATACTCGTCACCGCCTACTCCCCCTGGTTGGGATCGAGCAGCGGATTCCCGGCCCTAGTTCTCCGGTCCTCCCTCTGAGGTGGGGTCCTCCCCTCGGCCATTGCCACTGGCCACGGCTTGAGCTATCATATCCTCCACTGCCCCCGAGTTAGAGCGACGGAGGTAGCCGATTCGAGATTCTCTCGAGGTATCCCCCTGGCCGAGCATTGGGTACTCCGGGATCCCTACCATAGGTATTCCTTCCGTATTGCGGAAGAAGGGGAAGGAATGTTCCCTCCCTCTCTAACTAACAGCTCCTACTCTGGATGGCGTTGGCACGGAGTCGAAGCTCTCGCCTTGCGCCATCAGAACCCGGTGGAGGCCCCCGATCTTTGGATATAGCCACCGAGGCACGGGGTGGGGTGCACTCACCTGTGTTGGGTTTGCGGGGTGATCCTTCCCAGCCGGTACTAGTGCAATCGGCCTCATAGGGTGTACGCTCACCGGTCATAACGTCCTTCTTTTGGATGATCGAAAGAAAAGAAGTTCGAAACTCACGCCTCGGCTCTTCTTTTCCCACAGACGGCGCCAATTGATGCGGAAAAATCTAACTGAGCCCGCTTTCCCCACCAGGTTCACGTGGGTAAAGCCTTTACGCACTAATATCCTTAGCTTCCTCGAACAAACGTACTCGCAAACACGCCGGAGGGTTCTCCGGCGTAGGCACTCCGACGCTCAAGTCGGATCACCGGAAAACACTCAAGAAAGTACGTATAAGGTAGCTAAGTGAGAGTGATAGTGATTCAATCTTTGTTACCTCCTGCAGGTGTGTTACTTATACGTAAGTTAAGAGAAATAACTGTCATCATAGTCTCCGTGCACTATCTCGCACGTTCTTCCATGATGTCGTGCGTGGATAACTTATTCCTCAAGAAATCTGCATCATATCTACAAATTCCCTCCTGGATGGAGGTTAGACTCAGGCCAATGTGGAATATAGGGAATATTCCTTGACTTGGGCCTCAATTATCTCAAACGCTTGCCACTTCTCGATCTTATCGTAGATAACCGCTATGGGCTTGCTCAAATGCTTGTGCTCTCCTCTAAATCTCGCTTAGGCCTCTCGGCCCACCCTGTAGCTGTGGGCATGGGCCACCCAAATTCCCACTCGCACTGGGTTTAGGGTCTCGTGACCCGTATCTAGATTTAGGCCTCAGGCCCTCTCCGTAGCCTGGGCTTGGGCCTCATGGCCCCTCTCCATACAGGCACGGGCCTCGTGGCCCCCTATAGGTAGGTTTAGTGGCTTCGTAGCTGGTTTCGGCCGATCTAGGCTCGGGCCCATCTCGGGTTTTCCTCCCTTTATCTAGGGTATTTAGTAACGCCATTGAGCTCCTATGGGGCTGGTCGTATTTGGGCCCTACGTGTAGTTGGGCCCGCATCACTTAGAAACATAAAGCTAAACAAAATATGAAAAATGTTTAAAAATCAATTAAATCTTAAAATAATTGAATTAAAAAATTAATTAAATTTCAATTGTATTTAGCCCTAATTGAATTTTTAAGTCTTATTTTTTTAATTATTTTTTAATTTAAATATTTTTTAAGATTTAATTGATTTTTTAATATTTTTTAAATTTATGTAGCTTCTTTGATAATATATTATTTTTAATTTAATTAATTTTGAACATTTATTATTATTTTAAATTTTTTTCAGATTTTATTTATTTTTAACTATATTATTGACGCGTAAGATAAATTCACGCTAACAAGGATCGAACCTCGCACGAGATTCGTGAGATCACTCTTCAAACACGTGCCAAAGCGGTGTAATCCGAACCCGAACACGAAGCCAACACTGCAAAACACGCCGGAAGGGTTCCCGGCGTAGGGACTCGACGCCAAGTCGTTGATCGGAAATTATGCAAAAAGAGGGCCCTAAATACCCGGTTAGGGACCTCTGGGAGCTAATATAAGTTAATCGAATAGATGCGATTGCGATAGGTTTTACGTGCTCAAAGTGTGATTAGTAAGTAAGTGAATTCGTACCTTCTTCTTTCCATGGATCCTACATAAATAATACCTGAAATGGACGGTTTTCACCACCCCGATGAAGCTCTCCACTCTTCATCGTGTTCCTCCCACGTTCACGCCCATCCTCCACGCCCCACTCCTTATTCGCCGCAATATTCCCTTCAGATCTTTCTTGATATTCTCTTCGGGCCCTCTTTGGTAGTCTTGGCTTGTTCCTTAATTAACTCCTTATCCTATCGGTTTATCCTAACCGCCACTCCCTTTGCTTGGTACTTATCCTAACTACCTACGATATTCCTGTTAATTTGATCCCATATCGGCATTTGGGCTTACTTTTGGGCTTATCCTCATGCTTCGCCCGAGCTCCTCTTTGGGCTCTTATTGGGCCCTCGCCCATTTTTCAACTTTCTACCCTTATTTGGGCCGGACTTGGCCCACAACATATTTATCTTGTATCAGAGTGCTCCCCCTACTCTCTCGGGCGTGTAGGATCCGAGTGAGTAGCTGATTATTCAAAAAGATTGATCACCGGATACAGTTAAACCCTTTATCCGAGAGACTCCTCGGCTTCCCGCCCTGTGCGAACATCCCATCAAACGTCACATCCATTAATCGGTCATCGGTGCACCTCCTTTGAACGTCCAATAAGAAGGCTGCATTTCTTATTCCCCCATTTAGAGGCAATAACCTGTTCGTACTTCAAACTTTAAGTTTATCTCGTCCACTCTTCTCTCTCATTGTTCTTGGTAAGAACCTCTTCGAGATTTTCGCACTTCCAAAGATACTTCCTTCCATTATCGTCCTCTTCCTTACTGTATTTCCTTTGTTTCCTATTTTAACTCCATCATCCCTCCTTTTCTTTTCTTTTAAGTGATAAGCCATTGATGATGTTCCTATTCCCGTGATCCTCGGGATAAGGTTTCGTCCTCCTCCAAGATGTCCTTAGGGACATTAGAGGAGTTCCACTACGGGGTGGATTTCCCCGATTTCTCCACTCGAATACTCTCGGTGCGGAGGAAAGACCCCATCCGACCGAGGGCCGAACCCTAGCTTTCTCGGGAGAACAAATCCGTGCAGTCTACGCTTTCCTCCCTCTCCTTTTCTTGTTCGGATTTGAACTCTTCAGAGTCCCCCTAAATTAGTTCACCCCTAATGGCCTTCAATGATGATCTCCTTTTACATGCTAGTAAAAGGGGCCGAGGAGAGCCTAGCGGGGATCTCTTTTCACCCATTTCAACCGTAAAATCTTCCACTCTTTCTTCTATACTACTGCCCGGACCGGGTTTATGCTCCTTCCTCACTCGTCCTCACGACAAAGATCCCCAACCTGGATCGAGGAATATTTCTTCGTTGTCCCCGAGCCACAGGGGTTTTCCTCATGAAGGGTGGATTTTCAAGAACCCCCTTATGAAGGCTCCCGCCTCAATCCACCTCCGGTCTCAATTACCAAATCATCCGCAAGTTAAACTCGCACGCCAAGAGGCGAGGCCTTTTAATTCCGTCGATCTCAGCAGAATCCCGTCTTTATCCCATTTTGGTTTTGATTCTCCCGAGATTGCTCTAGCCTCCGAGGATGGTAAACTTCCTTTTATAATGTTTTTTCTCACTATTTCTCGTCTGCATTTGTATTTCCATGCATACATATGCCTTGTATAGAGACCGATTTTCACTTTCTTCGTGTGCAGAGATGAGTTGGATGTCGGGTGCGTTCGTAGACCAAAGAAATTCCGCCACCACAACCCCAATCTCCGCCGGTCCGTGCGAGATGCTCCCAGTTCCCACTCATTCCGTGCCCATCGCCTCCTCTCGTTTCCAAGAGGACCCGAGCAGCCTAGTGGCAAGGCCGTGAGCTCAAAAGAGGCCCCCATCCAGCTCGCAGGTGAAGCCACCGAGAAAATGCTCCAAGGGGAAGAGGATTGACCCTCCATGCACTCCCCATATCGACTGAGTCCAGTCCAGGGACAAGAATCCCTCTCTTCCTTCTCGCTAAAATATGTTTCCTCGGGAACTTCCCGATCTCTGTTAGGCCTCTCTCTCCCGGAGAAAATCACTCGTGCCTCTGAAACTTTTCTTTGAGGTAAACCCCGGTCTACCTTATTCTTATCTCCTCGAACCTCTTATAATAAAAATTATCTACTAACTTGGCTTCGTATTTTTAGTTTGGTATTCTATTCTCGATTGGCCACCACCTCCTATAGCTCACTCACCGCAGCCAAGGAGGAGACGAAACCCTCCCCGGACCTGGAAAACTCAAGGTTCGGGAGCTCTCCTCGGTGCGTGATCAATTGGTGCAAGAGTGCGGGGAAGCTTCGTTCGCAAGTCACCGCCGCTCACTAGGAGGCTAAGCGGCGCAGTACGAGGTTAGAGAAGCTGAATCGGTGTTTCAAGCTAAAGGGGTCAAGCTTTGTGTGAGCGCCCTTTTCACTTCCCCTTTAAGGCGGAGTTCTTGGGGACTTGCACTCTTCTGGTCAAGGCATACAAGAGCAAACCCGGCTATTTGGGGGAATATATCCCCTTTTTGTGGACCATGGATTTGTGACTATTGCCCAGCCACCGGGCTCTTGACTTGAGGGGAGTATGATCGGTAAGCTCCTCCGGACTCAAGACTCCCCCAATTTCCCTGGTGATGGGAATGGTAATCCAGATGAGCCATGGTGGCTTCCCAGTATCGGTCTTCTTTGTGAGGAAGCTTGCAGTGTTGAGGTCGGTGCCACTAGCCTACTCCCTATGCATGCCCCTCCTTTTCCCATCCTCCCCGGTGAAGATCCCGTTGATCCCACCGTAATTATCGAAGAAAAGGCAGCTGAAAGCGAAGGTGGCGACTCACCATTCTCGAAAGCGAGACTGTAATTCCCCTCCCCCGAACTTTTTATCTCTCATTCCTCTGAACAATTTACTCTTTATGTTTGTGAATAATGCTTTACTTAACCCGGGTTTTTGTGTCCTGAAGAAGCTGATGGGCCTCTGTCGGGCCGTTTGTGCCCCGACAAGCCTCTTTGTTAGCATTCCTGGGGCCTCTGCGGGGCTGTTTGTGTCCCCATAAACCCCGTATATTATCTCGCACCATAATAGGTTCTATTTAGACTTTTGATCATGCTCTCTTCTAATTAGCATCTTTGCAAGTCTTATTCATAAACTCGCTTTTTCTGTTTATGTCTATTGATTCCGTATCTTATGAGAAAGCTTAAATTTCCCTTAAACTCATAAAGCGGGTTCTCTCCACTCGAACCTTAAAAATCCTAAGTGAACGATTGTTCACTTAATATTTCTGAAAAATTTTAAGGCTCTCTCGGAACCTCCAAAACCCTAAGTGAATTATTATTCACTTAATATTTCAAAATTTTAAGGCTCTCTAGGGAACCTCAAAACCCTAAGTGAATTATTATTCACTTAATATTTCTGAAAATTCTAAGGCTCTCTCGGGAACCTCAAAAACCCTAACTGAATTATTATTCACTTAATATTTCTGAAAAATTTTAAGGCTCTCTCGAACCTCAAAACCCTAAGTGAATTATTATTCACTTAATATTTCGAAAATTTTAAGGCTCTCTAACCTCAAAAAACCCTATGTTTATTCACTTAATTAAACCTGTGGCCCTTTCTGGGCCTTCAAAGTTTAAGTGACTTCTCCGATTTGCTTAAACAAAATCTAGGCTCTATCGGAGCCTCAAAATTCTTCTAAGGTCAATTCTTTGAATCTTAAAAAAATCCCAAGTGAATTTTCGATTCACTTGATCGAAATCAGGGCCCTCTCTCGGGCCTTCAAAATTTTAGTAAATTTTCCGATTCACTTAAATAGAATCCGGCTCTATCGGAGCCTTTTAATTTTTAAGGTCAATTCTTTGAACCCTAAAATCCCAAGTGAATTTTCGATTCACTTGATCGAAATCAGGGCCCTCTATGGGCCTTCAAAGTTTAAGTGAATTTTTCGATTCACTTAAATAGAATCCGGCTCTATCGAGTCTTTTAATTTTTAAGGTCAATTCTTTGATCCTTAAAAATCTCAAGTGAATTTTCGATTCACTTGATTGGAATCGAGGCCCTATCTGGGCCTTCAAAGTTTAAGTGAATTTTCCGATTCACTTAAATAGAATCCGGCTCTATCGGAGCCTTTTAATTTTTAAGGTCAACTCTTTGAACCTTAAAAAATCCCAAGTGAATTTTCGATTCACTTGATCGAAATCGTGGCCCTCTCTCGGGCCTTTCAAAGTTTAAGTGAATTTTGTGATTCACTTAAATAGAATCCGGCTCTATCGAGCCTTTTAATTTTTAAGGTCAACTCTTTGAACCTTAAAAATCCCAAGTGAATTTTCAGATTCACTTGATCGAATCAGGGCCCTCTCTCGGGCCTTCAAAGTTTAAGTGAATTTTCCGATTCACTTAAATAGAATCCGGCTCTATCGGAGCCTTTTAATTTTTAAGGTCAATTCTTTGATCCTTAAAAATCCCAAGTGAATTTTCGATTCACTTGATCGAAATCGTGGCCCTCTCTCGCCTTCAAAGTTTAAGTGAATTTTTCGATTCACTTAAATAGAATCCGGCTCTATCGGAGCCTTTTAATTTTTAAGGTCAATTCTTTGAACCTTAAAAATTCCAAGTGAATTTTCAGATTCACTTAATTATCTTATCATCCTCGTATTTGTTTGTATCATACATTTGATTAACATCCATATGAGATACACTCCTTCTTCATGAAGTAAACAATCGATGTAAACTCGAAAAGGAATTTTTATTAATTGAAATGCCCTATTGACAAAGTCAACATAGACCCCGAAGAGCCTAAGCTAGCCTCCTTAAAAACCTCCTATGGTAAAACCTGGGAAACCCATGAGGAGGAAAAAGAGTACTAGTAGGGTTGCAGACAATAGTTCAAAATAGAAAACAACTATGAAATCAACAATAAAGCAATAATGATAACAAGAAGTGCTCCTAAACGAAGAACCTCTTCGATTGGCGACATTCCAGTGGCCGTATCACGGGTGTCCCATCTATTTCTTCCGTAACATATGCTCCCCGGGCAACACTTGTACGATCCGATAAGGTCCCTCCCATTGGGTTCCAGCTTCCTTACCGGCTTCAAAGCATCGGTTCTTCTCAATACTAAGTCTCCTTTCTCGAAGGTTCTAGGAACCACTCTTCTATTGTATGCCGCTTTGATTCTAGCTTTATATCTCTCACTCTTACTCTAGCAATCTCTCTTTCTTCCTCAAGTAGGTCCAAATTCTCCTTCATCAAATTCGGTTAACCTCCTCATTAAAGTGCTCAACTCGATGGGAACTCATCCCTATTTCGCAGGAGCACAACGTCACTTCCATAAACTAGCCGAAAAGAGACTCACCTATCACGCTTCTCGAGGTAGTTCTCAGAGGCCCATAGGACCGAGTCTAGTTCATCAACCCATGCTCCCCAACTCTCTCTAATCGTGCTTTAATCCCACCGACCACGATCCTCGTTAGTAACTTCAACCTCGCCATTCGCCCGAGGGTGTGCTATCGAAGTGAATTTCTCGCGGATCTTTAGGCTCCTACACCATTCCTGAACCTTTTCGCCATTGAACCGAGTCCCGTTGCTCGACACAAGTATCCTGGGAACTCCAAACTCGCAGCATATAAACTTCCATAGAAATTTTATCACATTATGCTCGTCAATTTTAGCCAAGGGAGCTGCCTCGACCCATTTGCTAAAGTAATCCACCGCCACGATCAGAACTTTCATTGGCCTCGAGCTAGAGGGAAAGGTCCTACCAGTCCATCCCCATTTGGCAAAAGTGGCATGGGGCATACATAAGACCCATCTCCTCGGCAGGAGGTGTATCAACGGGCCATGTTTTTGACATCTTTCGCACATCTTCACTAGGTCCTTTGCATCTTCATTCATAGTTGGCCGAAGTATCCGGCTCTTAAGGTCCTTCTTGCCGCCCGAGCTCCCGTATGGTCCGCCGCACATCCCTCATGCATCTCTTTTAACACATGCCTTCCTTCCCGCTAGATAAACATCTTAGATATGGACATGTGAAAGATCGTTTATATAACTTATCACCAATTATACAGACCGATTCTAAATTGCTTATCTCTCCGAGACCCGGCCGCAGGTCCTAAGTTAGAGCTTTCCAGATTTCGCTTCTCCAATCTGTCCGTCATCACAAACTCCTCCCACTATAGGCTCTGTAGCTTCTCTTTCGGCCGTAACCAGAGTTATCTTGCTCGATCCTCCTATTGGTGAGGAACTGCAAGTTTTGCCAATCCATCCGCTTTCATATTCTCTTCTCTAGGAATCTGCTGGACCTCGAACCGATGGAACTCGCTCTCCAGCCTCCCTAACTCGGTCTTTATATGCTATCATCTTGGGGTCCTTAGCCTCACATCCCGCTTCACTCTGGGACACTAACCGAGAGTCGAAAATATGATGATACCTTGAGCTCCCACCCCGCTGCCATCTCGCCCCTCGATCGATTGCCTCATACTCCGCCCCATTATTAGAGGTCTGAGCCGGAACTTGACTGCCACTGGGTTTCTAATCCTTGGGATCAATTATCACAATGCCTCGCTCCGAACTCCGCCAATGTTGTTGATCCATCCACACAGAGCTTCCAGAGTGCAATCTCCTCCGGCCGTGTAGCCTCCCGAATGAAGTCCGATAAGGCCTGTGCCTTGATGGCCTTTCTAGGTTCAAACTCCACTTGGTATTCACTTAATTCAATGGCCCATTTCACCATCCTTCCAGATAGGCCAGCGCGAGCTATCACCGCTTCAATGGATAGTTAGTCCTAACAACAATCTTATGTGATAAAAAATAGGGCCTCAATCTCCGGCGGTAACCATAATCGCCAAAGTCGCTTCTCGACCTCGAGTACCTACTTTCCACCTCCTGGATAAGCTTACTCACATAGTACATCTGCTTCTACTCGTAACCTTGTTCCTTATCGATCTTGTGCTCAACGAGTGCTCCTCACGTATAAATATAAATACAGGATATCACCTGGTAGGGACTTTGTGAGTGTCGAGCCGAGCTAAATGGGTTTTTAGCTCCTCAAAGGCCTCCAAGCATCGCTCGTCCCAAGTGAATTTAGACCCTTTCGAGGATGCGAAAGAACTGATAACTCCTCTCACCGATTTGGCTATGAATCGGCTCGGGGATGTAATCCTCTCATTCGGGCCGTCTGGAGCTTCTTCAAGGTCCCTGGGGCCGCATGTTCAACACCGCTCGCACCTTCTCCTGATTCACCTCTATTCCTCTTTGGTTCACCATGTATCCGAGAAATTTACTCGCTTTAACTCCAAAAGAGCATTTAGCAGGATTTAACATGATTCCATTTCTCAGATTACCTTGAAGAATTCATCTAAGACAGCCACGTGCTTGGGGCTTTCTCGCTTTTGCCAAGATATCATCCACATATACCTCCACATTCCTACCTATCTCATCTCCCGAAATACTTTATCCACCATATACTTTGATAGGTAGCTCTTGCATTGATCGGTCCAAGGGCATCTTCACATAACCAAAAGTTCCACAAGGTACGATAAAATCGACCTTTGGGATATCTCCTGATACAGTTGTATTCGGTGATATCCTTAATATGCGTCCATCATGCTAAGCGGCTCGAACCCGGCCGTGGAGTCCACTAATTGATCAATTCTCGGTAATGGGTAGTGATCCTTAGGGCATGCTTTATTCAGATCTCGAAAATCAATACACATCCTCCACCTCGCCACCCCCTTCGGGACCGTAATCGGCGTTAGATAGCCGCCTGGGAACTCGATCTTCTTCACTGTCCCCGCATTAAGCGCCTTCTCTACTTCTCCTCCGATGATTAGGTCCTTTTCAGCTCCGAAGTGCCAAGTTTTTGCCTCACCGGCCTTACTTTAGGATCCGCGTTGAGATAGTGCATCGCCACCTCAAGAGGTATCCTCTTCATATCTATAGGTGAGAAAGCAAATAGGTCAAGCATTTTCTCTTATCAAACGTATTACCTCTTCGAGAGATCCGGTGTTCCATCCGAGTCCCACTCGGTGGTAAATCCGGTTTTGTTGGGAAATATTTCCACCGCATCGCCTCCTCTCGGCTGCATCTTCGAGGTCCCTTCTTCCTCCTCCCGATGAACCCCGTGCATCTCTTACGCTCTGGGTCCGATCCTCGGGCTCGTTAAGGCTAGTTAAAGTGCGCTTTATCGGCCGAGTTTCTGAGTCTACATAGCACCTTCGAGGCCAGGCTGGTCCCCTTTTACTTCCCCACTTGATCCTCTACCGAACTTCATCTTCATATGATAAGTGGATACTATGGCCTGGAAAGTATTTAAAATTGGTCTTCCAAAGATCACGTTATATGAAGAAGGCACGTCTACGATCAGAATGTCCCCATCATGACCTTCCTTCGAGGAGGAGTTCCTAGGCCCACCGATGAGAATCACGAGTGTTTTCCGATCAACCGGTGCCCCGACTCAGCCGGCAGGCGACAGTTGCCGCAAATTAAAGAATTCGCAAGAAAGTAAAGTTTATTTTTCATAACCGCTTGCAAGAGTTACAAGAGCCTTTATATAGTTGCAGGACTAAAATCGAAAAAGCCTCGCTAATGCAATTATTTTGCAATTATCAAGGCCTGTGCCGACTAATGTTCCCAGATTGGACTTCTTCAGTGTGTTGGGCCGTCGGTTGGGCTGCGGCTTTGCTCTTTGCTCGACGGGCCCTACCGTACGCCTTTTTAAGTTCTCGCCCTTCATCTTTATCATTCCCATCTCCTTCAAGCACATCCTTGTCCTCAAGGATTAAGTCTGAAATCTTTGCTTCATGTGTTCCAAATTCTCCCGGTAGCTTCCGTTAGAGGCAGCAGCTCCCATTCAATTAATACCTCCCACCGGAAATGCCCACTCCTCTTGATACGACGATAATCCAATGCACGCAACGGTCTATAAGTTAACCTCCCATCTTCTCGCTATCTGGCAGACGGTTTAACGATACTTCGTCCTCCCCTAGTCGTCTTTTTCACTGGGAAACGTGGATGACGGGATGAATTTGAGCATCTTCCGGTAATTTCAGGCGATAAGCAACTTCCTATTTTCTCTTTCTGAAATTGTGCATATCTGTAAGGATGTACGTTAACGGGTTGCGTTTCATCTTTAAGAGGAATATGATGATCGAATTCCCTTTTTGGAGGAAGACCTTGAGGTTCTCGCAAGTACAATAGAAAAATCACCAAGATGTGATCAATATCGGTGATGAAATTTATCGTAAATTTGTTGTTTATTGGAATCGGTGTTTTAATGTGAATGGCGTAGCACTCGGGCACCTCGCCCCACATCCGTGCGATCGCTTTTAAGCCCACTTCCTTCGTTTGATGATCGATTCCTAAGTCAATGTTATGCGTGCCGCCCATTGAAATTCCATCGTCCCCTTGCCGTAATGTCGGTTATAACTTTTCCTAATCCACTTAACCATCGATTCCCAAAACTACGTCCACTTCCTACTAAAGATAATGCGAATAGATCGCCAAAGTGATAAGGACTCCTTGTATTCGAATAGGAACCTCTTTATACAACCTGATTGCAGAATCGAGTCTTTCACCACCGCCACCTTTACTTGAAATGGTTCGATTGTCATAGCTTGCAAGTTTAGTTTTCTTGCTACTTCTTGATTAATGAAATTATGGGAAGATCCATTATCAATTAGTACAACAACCGGCGATTCTTGATCCACGACCCCATTCTCATAGTTTGAGGCTCGTTTACCCCCGTCATTGCGTGAACGGAAATCTTTGCATCATCATTCTTGGTTCCCATTTCTGCTTTCTTCTTCCTCGCCGACTCGACGGTTCAATAAGGAAGGCTTGCCTTACTTTGCATTTATGTCCCGGCGTAAATTTATCGTCACAATTAAAACATAGTCCTTTTTCTCTTCGTTGTTGCATCTCTTCCCATGACGATCGACGTACTCCCGTGGCAGCGGTTTCTTGTTCATGCCACCAAAGTAGCACTGCTAATTCCTTCATTCTTATTTTCCCCACAACCGTTCCTATCCTCCGTCCTTCAAGATCGCTTCTCTTTTGGCACTTATGTGATCATCTCAAACGCGCGATCTCAACAGCCTCCACATACGTCCGTGGCCGATACACCCTTACTTCGGCCGCTAAGTCTGCTCGTAATCCGCCCATGAATGCCCCCACAAGGGCACTTTCCGCCAATCTCGAACGCAGCTCGCAAGTTTCTCGAATTCCTTTTGATAATCACGCAAAGAACCCCCTTGCTTAATGTGTGATAATGCCTCATCATAATCCGTATAATCGGAAGGTCCGAATCCGCCATCAATTCTTTGCGAAATCTCTCCATTTGATCGTTCTTCCCTTCTTGCGATAAACTCTGCTCGGCCATTGCCACCAAATGTTGGCTTCTCCATCCAAGAAATAAGCGGCATATTTCACCTTATCTTTTTTTGTAATGTCATTAAGATCAAGTCTTGGTTAACACGGCTCAACCAGATACTAGATCTGTCCCATTAAAAATCGGGCATGTAAGTTTTGGACGCCTTTACTCGATCGCCGCCCCTATGGGGTCGTTTCTTCCTTCGCCATCGTGCGCGAGGTGAATATCAATTGAACTATCGTCGGACTCGCTAGAGCTTTCCGATGATGAGGATGATCCTCTCTTTCTTGGCGTCTACGCCGATTGCGTTCCATTAATCGCTCAATACGATCAATCTTTGCCAATCCTAATTCGATGGCTTCAAATTTCCCTTCCAAAATTTCAAGTCTCTCACGATGAGTTCCTCGCCATTATTTTGATTTAATCGTGATTCTCAATGGTTTGCTCTCAATGAAAGCACCAAATTGATGAGAATCACGAGTGTTTTCCGATCAACCGGTGCCCCGACTTAGGCCTAAGACGCTGACGGTTGCCGCAAATTAAAGAATTCGCAAGAAAGTAAAGTTTATTTTTCATAACCGCTTGCAAGAGTTACAAGAGCCTTTATATAGTTGCAGACTAAAATCGATTAAGCTCGCTAATGTAATTATTTTGCAATTATCAAGGCCTGTGATGACTAATGTTCCCAGATTGGACTTCTTCGTGTTGGGCCGTCGGTTGGGCCGCGGCTTTGCTCTTTGCTCGACGGGCCCTATCAGACGCCTTTTTAAGTTCTCGCCCTTCATCTTTATCACCCACCTCGCAACATCACTGTCCTAGTGGCTGAATATCTCCTCCAGTTGAAACCGTATAAAGCAAGATCAACGGGCTCTAATCTCACATTCAAGTTCATCCTCTTCAAACAGTCCAGAACATAATGTCCACGAGCTTCCTCGTATCCACAAAAATACGTGCCACATCATATCCAAAGCAATATCGGTAGTAATTACCAAGGCATCACTATGAGGTCCCCGAGCTTCCCCGCCATTCTCTCGGTCCGAAGTGGATGCGGGCGGCTGTCACCCGCCCTATCTCCTTTATATCGGACCTTCGTCCCGGCTGCAGAGCCACTAACAGCTTTCCTTGCCACTGAATGAGTCTCCTTCCGCGGGGCCTCCCATTATCATCTGGATAGCACCTCTCTTGGGTGGTGGTTGCTCCTCCGGTGGTCTCTTGTCTTCTGCTTTTTTCTTCGGACTCATTCCTTTTGAATCTCTGTGGGCCCGACGGCCCCTATAGATAATTCCTTCAGTGCCTCGCTCAGATCGCCTTTTCAATTTCATCCTTCAAGTGAAAACATTGGTTAGTATCATGTCCATACTGCGTTATGAAAACGACAAAACCTGTCCTCTTTAGGCTTTAAAGGTCCCCTCGACCTTGACCAGGGAACTTCATCTCTGGGTGATTTGCCGCTACGTCAGGGACCTCTCGCAGCTCTATCTTTAAAGGTGTATACTTTTTGAACTGCTTGGGATCGTAACCTCCCTAGTGTGGCCGTTGTTGGGGTTGTATCTTTAGTTTCGGTCCCCTTCTTCTTTAGATCTCCTATCGGCGGCTTGACCTCATTTCTCTTGGCCTTTCTCACCTCCTCCAAGGTCACATACTTTTCGGCTCTCCGCAAAGCTCATCGAACGTGTCTACGGGCTTCTTTGCTAATGAGGAGAATAGGTCCCCGTCACGTAAACCATTAGTTAAAGCATTAATTTTTACCTCTGCGATGCGGAAGGCACCTCCAAGGCGGCTACCTTTTCGGGAAGGCCCGCAAGCTCTCTTTCTCTCCTTGTCGCATGTTAAACAACGTGAGCGTCGTCTGGGCTGTCTCCAAGCACTGCAAACCGATGTAAAAATAGGTCGCTAAATTCCTCAAACGAAGTTGATAGTGTTGGGTCCCGATTGGCTAAACCATTCTTGAGCAGCCTTAGCCGGTGTAGTCGGGAAGACCACTGCACTTGACCCCCTCCTTGTAGCGGTGTAGGAGAGGCTGAATTCTCGAATCGTATTAGGTGCTCATAGGGATCGAGATGTCCCATCATACTCGTGAATTCAAAGGTTTGAAGTTTTGAGGTAGCTCGTCTGCCCCGCAAAATCTCATTAGAAAATCGAGAACCCGACACAGTCTAGAATTACTAACCCGAGCATTCATCTACTGCTTTCTCATCTTGTCGATTTGCTTCGGAGAACCGAAAATTGGCCTCCATCATTCCTAGGATGAGAATCACCCTTACCTTCTACTAGCTCTTCAACATTCCTTCTCTCCGCGGGATATTCCGTAATACCTCCACCTCCTTGCTCTTTTGGGGGCTGTCCGAAATCACCTCATCTTCCTCTCGCAGCTTCGTGCCCCTTGCTCTATCCCTTCCTTCGTGATTCTGCGTGCCTCGAGATGACACCAAAGACTCGATTCTCTGTTAACCTCTTTCTCATTTCCTTCCGGGGCATAGGTAATTGGACTCCTTCTCTAAGGATAGCTTCCCGGCATGGTCCTTCTTGTAGCATCAATCTGTTCCTTGAAAGCTACCGTATCTCCGAGCCGTGGGGTCTTGCGAAACAAAGAACTCCTATACCCTAATCACTACTGCGCACAGGACCTTCGCTTTGTACGACGGGAGGTGAAGCGTAAAACTCCTAGGATTTTTGTATTTAAAATTATGGTTATGTAGCGTGCGTAAAACTTTAGGGTGTTAGTGATACTCTACTTAAAAAGTAGGAAAAATTACTCATACATACATGGTCTTGTTCACTTTTACAAAAAGGTCAATTCACTATTTAGAAGTTACATTCAATACAAGTTTCCAAGTCATTTTACCAATTTATCCCTACAAAGAAATTACAAACAGATACAAAATGCACAAGTACCCCAATATTAAATATTTGTCTTGTTGATCTTTATCCAAATCGGAAGACTTACTTCTCTCCTTCTCGCCTACGTTTGCGTTTGCCTCCTTCTTATATATATATATATATATATATATATATATATATATATATATATATATATATATATATATACACCCACCATATTCCCAAATCAAGCACACAATCTCTCTAATAAAAATGAAAATATTCGAGAAAGAGAAGAATTACGTCACCGAAAAGGTGTCGAACATGCCGGTCGAGGCGACCATCACCGACGTCGATTTCAAGGGTTTCGGCCTCGACAGATCACTTTACTCGCCAAGATCTCCGTTTCCAACCACTACTCCGTTCCGATCCCGATCGGAGAAATCGCTTACAAAGTGAAGAGCGCGCAAAGGAAATCGCTTTAGGATCCATCCACGACCTGGATCTCTCAAATCCAACGACATCACGTTGCTCGAAGTCACGGTGAAGGTGCCGCATGTCGTCGTCGGCTTGATCGCGCGACGGTGGTGGGTGGATGGAAAGTCGGCAACGAAGGGTTGTGTTGAATGGCCGTTGTAGGTTGGGGAGGCGCGATGTGGGTGCAAATCTGTGAAGAAGACGGTGGGTGCACTCACCAATCTAATGGGTGTATTTCGTGCATGTACATATATATTTGTCCATGTACATATCGTTGTGTGGGTGCACTCACCAATCCAATGGGTGTGTCCCGTCCATGTACATATATGTGCTGTCCATGTACATATGTGCAAGAGAATGTGCAAATGCTTTGAAGAGAAATATACATATATGTCTCTGCCCATGTACAAATATGCAAAAGAATGTGCAAATGTTGAAGAGAAATATACATATATGGCCGGCACGACGGCGAGAGTGACCGAGCTAGTGCCATCATGCGGTGAAACCCACCACAAAATGATTAAATCATCCATCGAAATCAACGATCATCGATCAAGGCGACGTATTTGTATATATAGATATATTTATATACGAGATTCGAAATGCAGAGAAGAAGGCGGAGACGAGGCGAAGTATTGATCGATCTATACCTAATTTGAAATTCAAAATTTCAAATGGATATCCTAATTAAATGCATATCTAATTAGTCAAGATTGATGATGTCACCGCTCGTGATCTCAATTTTCTTATTTCTCTGACGGTGAAGCAGTGTAAAAAGTGGGAAGATATTTTCATTTCTTGTACAATTGAATGTACAATCTACGATAATGGAGACTTTCAGTGCAGGGGTAGTTTCGAAGTTTTTTTGACTTTTTGTACCTAATTATAAGCTCAAACAAGATTTGTATCAAATTGTAACTTTGAACAGTATTATGTACCTAATAGTAGGCCCCTAAAAGTAACATAATAAATTATTTAGACCAACATATGTACATTAATATTAATACAAATTTAATTATACTCCTACACATAAAAGTATTAATATTCTTATGTGTAACATATCCAAACACATTGATGTGATAGATTCTATAAAAATCACAATCCATCTTATACACATTTCGACCCGATTCTAACATATCCGAATGAAAAATTAATACGGGTTCGATTTAATTCAATTCCATTGTTATCCCTATTCATATAACTTTAACATTCTAAAGTTCATTACATATCCGACTGGTCGTGCCTAGAAGAAATAATAAATAATTGATATGAAAATAAAATTGTTAGTTGCTTTTGGTTTTGTTCCAAGTATTTCAGGTGAGAGGAAGAAAATGTGAGGGCTCACTTTTACAAGTGAAGCTTAATATAATAATTATATAGGGCACCCTTGTATGAGAACGTTTCATGCATGTCATGAAACGGACATGAAAAGAGTCACTTTTTAATAAATTGTTATCACTTTTTCATAAATTGTTATCATTATTCAATTTGTTATCATTTGTATCATTTTCTTAAAAAGTGATAATAATTTATTAAAAATTTATTCGGTTTCATGAATGAGAACGTCTCATACAAGTTTTTGTCTAATTATATAAAGGCTCGAATTTTGGATTAAATTTCAATTTAAAGCGTCTTTATTTAGAAATGCACGGTTATTAACACTTGAGTATTTTTTTTTTTATATTCAAAAGTGCAAATCTTCTACTGTATCGAGAGTCGAAACCATTTGGTCGACGGTTTGTAAATCGAGGGACGTGTACGAATGACATTCCTAACACTTGAGTTTTACTCAATAAGTCTATATACTATGCAGCTATAAGCAAGTGTAGAAGTCAAAAATAGATAGGCGACAGTTTTAGACCTCCTACACAATTCATTTTTTTTTTAATGCAAAAATTGATTTAAAGTGAAAAAAATAAATGTTTTACTATGCATCATACACCATCACTTATAGCCCCCTAAAGTCAATTTTTAAATAGAGTATATATGTGATGGTATATGATTAGGAACGTAAATGAACCAAGCCGTTCGCGAACTATTTGGGCTCATTTCGAAAAATATTTGTTCGAATTCGTTCTTTAAATTTCATGATCCGAGATCGAGCCCAAATTCGAGCTCGTTTATTTTATCGAGCCGAGCTCGAGCCTCGTGGGAATTTGGTTCGAAAGCTCGCAAACAGACTTCATTTACAAAACTTCGCGAACAGGCTCATTTACAAAGCTCGCGAAACAGGCTCATTTTATAAAGCTCACGAGCAGACTCTTTTACAAATCTTTTTCATTTTGTGATCATGACGTAATACTAACTTCGTTAACGAGCTTTTGAGCTCGAACTATATTTTATTTGTAAACAAACTTTTTTCGAGCGAGCTCAAACTATATTTGATTAATTTGTTAACAAACTTTTTTTTAGCCGAGCTCGAACTAAGCTCGATTATTTTGTTAACGAACTTTTGGCAAGCCAAATCCGAACTATTTACAAGTCAAATAATTTACATTCGAGCCGAGCTCGAACTCAACAAATAAAGTTCAAACCGAGCTCAAGTCCAAAAAAATCAAACGAGCGAGAACTTGAACCTAATAATATTCGACTCAGATTCGTTTACATACCTATATATGATGCTTAAAAATATTACACATACCAAAATTTGAGCAAAAGTACAAATTCGAAATACCCGCTCCATTTTAAAATGCCTCAAAGGTCTAATTTTTTTTTCTTCTCAATTCAAGACTTTTTTTTTTTTATTGGCAATTCAAATAATTTTTTTCTAGTTCAAGTAATATGATACGACAATAACATATGGGTGCGCACCCTAGATTTGCAATTTTGTCATCTTATATTACTTGAATTTAAACACTTTTGCCAAATTTTATCATCTTACATTACTCGAATTTGAATATTTTATTTTGGCAAAATATTATGCGCACTTGCTTGTAACAACCAATACTATTACTTGAAAAACTAATACTATTAACTAGTGTGTACGTCACACAAGATATACATAATACCTTCCCGATTTTTCGTTGAGCTTTGAATAGAGAAGAAAGAAATGCTTAGAACTGTAAAATAATCGAAATCCAACGCCCCTTACCGTACAGAATTTGAGGAAATGATTCTAGCTATTAACTAAAGTTCTAAAGTAGCCATATCCATAGACGGCAATTTTGATTTTATCTCTAATACTCCCTCCTTCCCATAATTTCTTTCATGAGTAAAAATACACAAAATAAATAAGTGTAATAGAGTAGAGATTTGAGTTTATTTCATAAATCATGACGTATAAAATAAAGAAATAATTTTTTTATTTTTTTATTTTTGACAGCAATAAAGAAATAGAATTGAATTGTAGGTATGTGTAGGCCAAAAAATAAAAACATTTTGTGTAAAATTGAGAATATTGTAAGGGTAGAATTTGTGGAGGATTCTCTATTTTAAGGGTGTAAAAGTTCCTTTCAAAAAAAAAAAAATGGGTGTAAAAGTTATTTTTGAGACGGACGAAAAATAAAAATGTGAAAATAATCTCCGAGGAAGTAATAAAAATGAAATAAACATCAATTAACAGCTCAAAGATTTTAAAGCAACACTTGCCTGAAATGAGATCTCCCCAGTAAGTTCCATGCAATGCATTTGCTTGTCCCACTTGCATAACCTGACCTGATAAATCTCCAATTCATAATCTTGATGGGATATCGAAAACTAACTACCAATTAACCAAACTTCATATGGATAAGGAAAAATACGATACCAGAATCTGTCCGATTGAACGATCAACGCTACGATCCCTATAATGTTTGAAATCATTGCGATAAGCAGGAAATAGAGGAGGAAAAACGAATTCCCTCACCTTAACATCCTCCGTTCTTGCAGGCTCGTTGCGGTCTTCTTATAAAGATATTACCAACAACCTAAAGTAATAAAAACTCAGTTCATTCCACAAATTACAATTCATGCATTCAATTGCTGGCTCACAGAAGAATCTGGATGTAGCCTTTAACCTTGGATTTGGGTGAGTTAGTTGCAGAGAAAAAGACATACATGCCAAGATACATAAACAGACTATACTTCTTCAGCTAACAAACCATAAGTGATTGGGGAATATTAAAGGCATTGTCATTTTGTATACTATACACACAACTCACTGAATCAACCAATGAATGATAAGGATAAAGGACGAGTAACTCGTGTATCGCTCCATTTGTTACCAATGATAGATAATAAAGTTTCATTTTGCACGAGTTGCATCAGGCACTGCCAGTCCCATCTTCAAACAGATTTCTCTTCGCAGTGGCATCAAACGTAGTTGGAAAGAGAACACCCTGAAAATTGCAAGCATATTAATACTTAATGTGTAGGTCATGAAAGTAGAACATAAATTGAACATTCGTAAAAGCTAGCTTTCCTAGAAATGGACAAAGTACAAAACTTGGGAGAATGGAACCATCTAACAACTCAATGGTATATCAGACACTAGACCTGGTGTAGCAAGCTGGGAAGAATCATAATTGTGGGAAGCAGATTTACGATCCTAGCTTGACGATGCATCATAAAACCCAAAGGGGAAATTTGAAGATTTTTAGTCTTGCTTGGCAAGCTAGATGATAAATTAGCAGGGAGCAAAAATGAAAATGCATATTTTAATTAGACAATAACTGGCACAAATGATGTGGTTATATGTACTGCATAGGTCTAAAACAAATAGATTTCAAAATGTGTGTTGGATTTCAAATTCATTACAGAATAATTATTCCAAACAACCACAAATGGAGTTGCTACTATGGATCTCTAATCCATCTTTATATTCTTTCATCAAAATGCTATCTCAGATATCCTATAATACGTTTCTCATATGTATATCAAATTATCGAAGGATTTTGTAGGCTCATCGATCAGGGTTCAACAGAAGAACTTGAAAGTTCCAAAAACTGAAGATGCAAATTATGGAATCAAATTACAATTACTTTAGGTAAGATATCAATAGGCAGAAAACTTTATAAAGGAAAGAAAATACAAAAAAGGTAAGCAACAGAGAAAAATGAGATGTGTGGTGAGGAAGCTAGGAAGAGCAGGGAAGAAAGAGAGGGAAAGGAACAAACCAGAGGTTTCCCATATGCTTCACTTGGATGAAGAAATGCGGCGTAGGGAAGAAATCCAACTACTTGAAGGAGCAGAGCTATCCACATTTCCATGAGTAGCATTTGCTTCAGTAGATAATATAGGTTTTGAGGTATTTCCTTTTCCCACAACAGCAGGAGAGAATGAAGTAGATGGAGCATGTGCATTGCTCAGAACCTACACAAATAAGTATAATATGTGTAAATTAAACTTCAACAAGGATATGACTGCACCACACAGCACATAAACAGAATTAGTAAAGTCATTTAATTTGTAGTTACTGTAGATAACATTTAGTAATATTTTTCAAACAGGAAAAGGAAAAAGCTTTTCTACTTCATATCAACATGGGAATTGCATACATTTCTATCAAGAGGAGTCCCATGAGTTACATTTCGACTTGTTGGTGACTTAAATTGTAAGCGAACACCAGGACTAGCAGCACCAGTGTTTGACCTCATACGTTCACCCAAATCAGGTGGAAAATGAGCATTACTGCCTGCGGACACCAAACAAATAAACGTTACTGAAGATTCCACAGACGATATTATTCAAAGACAGATGTAACATGTCTTTGTATTATATTCTCTTCGTTCATGTTTGATTCCATATATTTTCAATATAAACTTAGATTAGAGCATCGGGATGGCACAAAGGAGTCAATTTAACTACGGTCAAAGACTGAATGATATCATTTCCAGATTTCAAGGTCAAGTTGCAAACTTTTAATAGTGGGTCAACAGCTTCATTTTTGAGCCCATAGCCAAAACAATCAAATTGCAACCCCAGTTGAAAGTGAAAAATCTCATTGTAACAGTTGTCTAGAAAACAAAACAGCATAAAGTTTATAACCTTGATGCTTTTCTACATCCATTGGAGTTGCTTCACTACTCTCTCCAGGAATTGGCTGTAAAAGTCCCAAGTTAATATGACCAATTAGAGAGCAGACAGATTATTAGGAAGATATGTATGCCAGGTTATTCAGCAAAAATATAGTACTCCTGGAGTATATTTCTTGGCAAGAAGGTAACTTTTTTAGCACCACAAGAAGTAAAGAAAAGATTTAACATAGAAAACTACTGATACCCGTTTCTGTGTTTTGCTTATTTGTGCTTGCTGATACTTCAGAATGGTCCAGTCAAAAACGTAGTCAAACTCATAACCTGGAAGCAGTAGCAAAATGCAAGTTTCAAGAAAGAACAAAAATGAGAAGTAATCTAGTATTCCATCTCCAACTCCAGTTTAATTGAAAATATCCAGGACCGCTACTTTCTCCAAAATGAACCAGATTGGAGCAGTTTATGACAAAGTCCAAGGAATTAGGTATAAGACTAGGCTATCACCTTCACGGGTAAATAGTTCACGGTATAAGCGTTTCAAAAATCCATAATCAGGCCTCTGGTCAAATGTCAATGAGTGGCAGTAATGGAAGTATGAGGCGAATTCCACTGGATGGGACTTGCACAGTACCTTCAGACAAAATTAACATTGCATAACAGGAGAGTAGAGGCTATCAAAAGAAATTGAAAGTAATCAACTTAAGTAACCACCTCAATTGGAGTTGATAATTTCTTCTCACAAATCTTGTCGTACTTTTGCTTCTTTGTGGCAGCTTTCAATCCCTGCCACGGGAGGCTAGATGACAACTTATAGTTGGTTAAAATGAAAAGGCAATAATTGATACTCCAGGAAAAAAGGTAACAATAGTGAAATAGATTATGCAGAACAAAACAAACGGACCTTCCTCTCAAGAAATAGAGAAGTACATATCCAAGGGACTCCAAATCATCCCTCCGGCTTTGCTCTACAAAAACGGGAAAACAAGAGTTGAAAGTCCATCATGAAAACCACCATTCAATTTTTTTTTTTCTCTTTTGTCTTACCGATTCCTAGATGGGTGTTACAACTTGCATATCGCGCAGTTCCTGTCAAATTTTTATTCTCCCTGTACAAATAAAATGTAAAGCGAATGAGTCATGACAAGGTTTTACATTTTAGAATCAAAACATTCTGAACAAAGATAATGCAATTTTCACAGGCTTCAAAATGTGGTCCTTTTGTTGTGCTTTTTAAATCTCACAAAGAAATATTTGAGAAAATACTTGTCTTATGAAATCATATATCAAATTATTATCAAATGAATGAAGGGTGCAAAGAAATTAACATCACATCAGTTTTTTGAATCTCAATAGCAAAGAAACTGCAAACACTAGCAGAAAAGCACCTGTATGGAATATGCCGATTCGTTGTTGAATCGCGATATCTCTTAGCCAGACCAAAATCAATAATATAAACCTGCTAGGTGCAACAAGAGAGCACAAGTATGAAAAATGAGGAAGCATGGAGCAAAAGCATCAGAGAAAAAACACAAATGCATTTTTTTACCTGATTCGCTTTTCGACCAAGACCCATGAGAAAGTTATCAGGTTTGATATCCCGATGCAGAAATCCTTTAGAATGCACAAATTCTATTCTAGTTATCTATATGAAACAAAAGATATAAATTCCAATCAAAATACCATCCATGTTGGAAACAAGAAGGGAAGAAAACTCCAATTTTCTCAGTATGAAGTTACCATTTGATCTGCCAACATTAAAACAGTCTTCAATGAGAACTTCCTACCAGAATACACAAATAGATCCTCGAGGCTTGGTCCCAGCAAATCGAGGACAAGAACATTATCCTCCCCATTTACGCCAGACCACTTTATAGCAGGTATACCACCTAAAGAGAGATAAGTTTTGAATAGTTTAAATAGGATTGGAATCACATTAATCTTTTTACATGTTTGTTCATTTCAACAAGCCAATTGATTAAGATAATCTTTTCTACGTTTGGAGGAAAATTACTTTGTACACCACTAAAGTAACATGTACAATTTTCCTAATCAATGTAGCAATGGATCGGTTAGAGTAATGCAAAACAGAGCCGCCATCCAAGTTGGTATGCAGAAAGTCCAAGTAGAAGATTTGATAAGCCAGTAAAAGACAAGTAGAAAGCAGTGCATTCATCGCCTTGCCAAGATCTAGAAATCAATTTGAACTTAAACTTACCTAGCGATTGAAAAAAGGATACCTTAGAATTTGAAATAAATTTTGTGTCCGTCAAGAAGCAAAAGTGAGACACATCAAGTTTTGACAAACACTTGACCAAAACTATGCATAAAGAGAGGAGAACTAGACATGTGAATAGCAATTCCAACAAAAGACATACATGAGACAACTTAATTAATTTCTTAAAAGCAATAAATGAAAGAAATGTGGATATTTATTTCCTGGAAAAGGTGAATGGCATAGGAATAGACCAATCTCCTATAGCCACTCACAAAACACATGCATACATAAAATCCAAGCCATATACACACTGTATCATTCTGGATGCATTGCAACGTACTTCCTCCTTGAAGAATATTGTATAACTTGGCTTCATAGAGAAGTTGTGGATGCTTTGTTTTATTATTTTCCTGCAAAGAAACATGAATGCAAGCTAGTCACACACCGACTTAGCCTAATTGAAAATTTCTTTGCACAGTTATAGCACCTGAAGTAGCCTTCCTATTACCAGCCAAATTACTGGGGTTGGGGGTGTTGCAAAAAGACTATCATTCACAAAAATAGTCACCTTTCGATTTGATATGAGGCCATTGGTTCATTGATTCACTCATTATTTTTACGAAAATAAGTCTACACAAGACAACAAACAATATCCCATTCAACAGACAAATACACACAAAATAGATTAGTCCAGATGCACCTAGAAACCTTTTCGTAACTTAATTCCCAAACAGTTCAAAAAAATTAGTAGAAAATGAACCACATAGCTGCATGCAGATTTTCAGTACATTTCAATTAATCATGAGAAAACATAAACATGAACAATTAGAAACAAAGACTCAATAAATTTTAGGCAGAGAAAAACTGATGGAACTTACAATCTTCACTGCAACAATCTCGAAGGTATCGATATGCGTAGCTGCACAACACAGAATTGGCAAAAGTTCAGCAACGAAAACATATAGAAAAACAGAAAGCCTAAAATAGGCTAAGCGCACTTGGATACAAACAAGCTCACCAAGAAAGATTTCACCAAATGATCCACTGCCGATCTTACGACCCAGCTTGAATTTACCTCCTACTATGCGCTCCATCAGATCAACGGCTAAATCCAATCTATATTATCATAAATCAATCCAAATTGCACAGAAAGTGGTGGTTAATTGCAATAAAATTTACTGTAGGGAAAGCGAAAGCCACATACAGAGCAGAGGATTTGTTGGGTATAGGTGCGGGAGGAAGAAGCAGAGAAGAAGAAGCAGGAGAGAGAAAGAAAGGGGGCTTTGACGAGTTGTACCTAGCTCACGGGGGCTGGCAAAATGAATGGAAAAAAAAAAAGATGAGGAGAGAGAATGGGGGCAATTTGGTAATTCTCAGGCATGGGGTAGGTGCAGCTCTACGCAATAATGATTTGTACCTCTGAGTCTAACAAGGCTGAGTGAACCGACGAGGTGCAGCCCTTCTAAAAAATTAAACCTCGTATGTACAATAAATTCTATTTTTATTACTTTCTCTGCTTCATATTAATTTTCGACAAATTCTTATATAAAATATTTCACGATCCTAGATCCGTGAAATAATTCATATCCAAATCCATATTAAAAATTCACGGATCCCTGGCGGGGCGGGTTTAATTGATATTTCCAAAAAAACTCGCGCAAGGGTAAAAAAAAAAAATCCCCCGCGTGCTCCAGATGTGTTACTATTAGGTTAAATATGTGTTACTTTAACAATAATTATGTGTCACTATAAAACAAAAAATGCACATTTATCTAAAAATAATCACTCGAATGCAAAAATAAAAATGAAAAAATGATCAAATAAATCTCTAATCTAATTATATGTGTGAATCAAATAAGTCTTTAATCTTCGACAACTTTATTCTTATTAAAAGAGTGTGATTTTATTAAGATGATGACTTATTTGATCTCAATATTAAAGATAAATTATTTTAATGTGTTAAAAAATCATGGGTCTATTTGATCCCAAGTATAAGATTTTGGGATAAATATGTGTTATTGTAAGGGCAAAGGTAAAAATAATTTTTTACTCTCAGGTTGTGTTATTATTAGGTCAAACACGTGTTATTGTATGAAGAAAAATGTGTTATTAATGAACAAAACCAATATTTTATTCTTGTAAAGACTAGTAACACATACTTACCCTTACAAAGAACACATAATTGTTTTTACAAAGAACACATACTTTTGAAAAAAATATGTTACTATATGAATACAAACGTGTTCTGTATAGTGAAAGATGTATTACTATATGGAAAAAAGTGTTACCATATGAACACAAACGTGTTACCCTATGAGAAATATGTGTTACTATATGAAGAAATCGAAACAAAGTAATGTATTGCGATATTAATTCCAGCTTTTTTAGAAGAACATGCAACTGATAACAAAGATGATCCGTAACTTTGTTATTGTGTTTGATAAGATCTGTAGCAATTATTAGAAAATTTTCAAAAAAACATCTATATCTTCTCCTTTTTCTTTTTTTATCTCTGCGTGTTTCTTTTCAATTTGATGTTTTTATTGATATCTCGCTGCGGTTGTTTTCGCTGAATTCTCTGTTGAATCGCCTCTTGATCGCCGTCTTCTCTGCTGGTTGTCATCTTCGCGATTTCTCGCCCTAATTCACGCAAACTGTGTTTCTTCTTATCTTGACCCGATCCGTATGATGACCCGCGAATTTTAAATCTTTTTATTTTTAATTAATATTGCATGGTGCAATATTTTATAAGAGACTCGCTCTTAGTTTTCATATTAATATGGGCACATATTTTAAAAAATATATATAATGAGTGGAGTATTGAAGGATAATTTTGTAAACTTTTATTATTAAAGTAAGGGAGGTATTGGATTGAGTGTAAAAAGTAATGACATTTTGTGTAAATATATGAATATTGTGAGGGTTGAGTTTAAGGAGGAATTTCCTTTTTTTTTTTTTTTAAATATGAAAACTAATGTGGGACAAACAAAATAAAAAGTGTGAAAATTAATGTGGGATGGAGAAAGTATTATTACCGTGTATATTTACTATCACCATTATACACCTATACTATTTTTTCATGCACATACACTATTATAATGAATGTGAATGACAATAATAGTAAAAATACGATTTATAGTATATACTCGATTCTCACAAGTTTTTGCTTTAAAAATATATATATTCCTCGATCCGAAATATATTTCACAGATAAAAGGATACACTTTCTAAAAATATAAAAAAAAATAAGTAAGAATTTAAAAGATAATTTTGTAAATTTTAAAGTCTAAAATGAAAAAATAAGTTGAATTTGTATGTGTGGTTCTAAACTAATGACATTTTGTGTAAAATTGAGATATTGCGAGGATAAAGTTTTAGAAGTTTTTCAATTTAAGAATTTAAAAATATTATGGGACGGACGAAAAAATAAAGTGTGAAAGATATCTTGAGATCGTGAGAGACTACATTTATGAAGAATCGATCGTATGTGTTTCGTATACACGGTAAGCTTACGTGTTACAACTTTTGAAAAATTTAAAGTATCAAATATCCGATCAAGAGTATTAAAAATCTTATTAGGAGCATCAAGAATTAGATTCGGTGATATCATATTATTTTTCAGGTATCAACAATAAATTAATATTTTAAGTATTTAAATTATTAATATTCAATATAAAAAATACAATATTATGGAGTAATATTTAAATTTAAAACATCAAATTTAAAAAATAACATTTAAAGTATCAAATATTAATTAAGAGTGTCAAATATTTGACCAAGAGTATAAAAATTAGATGAAATTGAAAAGTGAACCACATTAAGCGTACCATGTATACAAAACACATAAGACTTTATTATTTATGAATAAGACTTTATTATTTATGAATATTTACCATATATACACACATATGCTTAACTGTCTTCATTAGATTAGGTCTTGATTAATAAAAATTGAGATTATCCTCACGTAAGGTTAATCCTTGCCCACAGTAACACGTTTTCTGTGCTGCATCAATTTTGAAGAAATCTTGACACACTAAAATTTAAAAAATATTAAAGTAGGAAGTTAGAAAAAGTTCGAACATTATATTAACATACCAAAACTCACAACTATAAAAAAATAGCCAAAACACACACGCACATATATATATATATATATATATGACAAAAACTTATATGAGACCGTCTCATGCATGAGACCGAATCACTTTTTAATAAATTGTTATCACTTTTTAAAAAAGTGATACAAATTAGTATAAAAGTGATAACAAATTAAAAATGATAATAATTTATAAAAAGTGATAACAATTTATGAAAAAGTGATAACAAATTATGAAAAAGTGATAGTAATTTATTAAAAAGTGACTCCGTCTCATGTCCGTCTCATGCATGAGACGGTCTCACACAAGAGTGTCTCTATATATATATATATATATATATATATATATATATATATATATTTTTGTCCCACCTTTTAAAAACTCTTTTCTAAGGGAATTTTTAAAAATTGCCTAGTCAAAAGGCTTTAGTAAAAAAGGGTCTGACTTAAAAATAATCAAATATGACCTCTTATTTTTAAATTGTATAAAATAAATATTTTTATATTTATTAAAACAATTATGTCATCATCATTTTCTTTCATATATATACATACACATTTTGTCATTTTCTATAATTATACTGATGCGTGAAAACCGACTCGGTATTTTTCCACGGGATAATGCCGAGTTCACCGGGTAATTCACGTAATCACCGATAGGTGCAAACTAGCACTCACCTCCCAAGTGTAGGAGGATCGTGTAGCGAGCAAGTACCGGGTTAAATTATCGAATCCACGGGAATCAAGTGGGAGATAGCCCTAAATCTACTAGTTTAGTCATAATTGTAGTGCAAGCCATTCAACAAGATCAATAATTCAAGCAACAATTAATAAGCAACTATATGATAACAAGACAACGAAAATCAAGCAAGATAAAAGATGTGTTCGGGTGTTCTTCGGCTATGGACTATGAAACACGAATCAAAACCAAATAGTAACTCTCTCGTCGGCAAATTGATAAGGGCAATTCAAGTAAGAAAACGCAACACCGTACTTGGTAAGCCTAGGAGTCACATTTCGTTAAAGCATGAAGAATTGATTAGGCCAACGTCCCTGCTTCTTCCCGATTCTCTCACGAGTCAATAGGTTTCCCTAGCGTGATTAATCTTCGCTACTAAGGTTCGTCCCTTTTGTCCCCTCACTAATCACCCGACTATTAATCTAAGCAATTAATGTGAATTGATGTAATTCTAATGTAGTTAACCAAGTCTCCTTTGCGTTACACAATATCCACTCTAATTATCCAATTAAACCCTTCAACCAAGCTAGAAATCTAATCATCCAAGCATCCTTGCAATAATTAAATACTAAACATGGAATTCAAGCTAAATCAAACAATAGATCATGCAAAACTCATCAATTCAATCAATCAACCTTCAATTGAAATTACCCACTCAATTAATCAACATAATTCAATCATCCATAGCTTCCAAACACCCAAACACTTGAGAAATTAGCCAAACATAATTAAAGAAATTAAACCCATGATATCAAGGAAATAAGCATTCATCATTGCAAGAAATTAAACCAACAAAACTGAAATTAAAGGTAAGATATCACCTAATTAGCCTCCAAATATAAAGTTAATCCATGTCTTGATCTTCCAAAATGATAAAGAAATGCAAAATTCTATCTATGTGTGTGTAAAAGGTGTAATAGTGTGTGTAGGGGTGAATCCCCTTTTCTCTCTATTTTCCTAATTTCTAATTCTAATTTTGCTGAATTGAAATCTGCCCCTGTTGTCTTCCCATTCACGCAGCTATACCCCTTCCAAGCCTTTTATATTCCACGCGTCAACGTTCTATTGGCCTAAGAAAAAGAAAATCGCTGGGAAAGAAACGTAATTTGCGTATAAGCAATTTCTGAAGTTGCCGCCTCGACTCGAGGCAGACGACTCGAGTCGAGTCAATGAAATGGTATCTCGAGTCGAGGTGAGAACGGCGCTGGTTCGAGACGTGTTTCGAGATGGATTGAGTGAGCTACGTAAATATGGTTACGTCTCGACTCGACTTGAGGCTGTGGTTCGGATCGATTGAAGGTCGAGTCGCTGGAAATGGTTCTGGAACAATGATGAACGGCGTCGAATCGCGCACAGCGACGGCGGTGATGTTTGATTGACGTCGACGGCGGCGCGGTGGTTGGGGTTGCGACGCCGGTGGGTTGCGCGGCGTTGATATGGTGGTCGGCGAGGAGGTGTGGTGGCTGGGTGTGCTGGATTTATGTATGGAGACGATGGATTTGGGTAGTTTGATGGTTGAATTGCAGATTTTGGGAGTTGTTGCAGGTCTGCCATGGCGGATTTGCTGTTGAGAACGAAGGTGGGTGTACTTATCAATATTGAGGGTGCGACGGTTGCATGAGAAGTGGGTGTATTCGCTGATTCAGTGGGTGTATGCGGCAGTTGTGCTTTTTCACCGTCCCAACTTCGTTCGTCCGTATCTCCTTCATACGAATTCCGATTGACCTCATTCTTTTTGCGTTACGACCGTCTCTCGACCCTCTTTCCAACCATGTAATTGCTCCATTAATTTGATGACGATAAATATCCTCAATTTGCACTCAAAATAGCATCAAACCTACACATTAAAATCCCAAATATTAAATCAAACCATTAAGCACAATTGGACCAAATAATAGTGAATTAACATGAAAATCATATCAAATTGAGACAATTAAGCACACATTTAACATGCAATAATTCACCCTAATCAATCACTTTCTTCGTGAGTGTATAGACCTACAAAACACGCTGGAGGGTTTTCCTAAGATAGCACTCCGTAGCTCAAGTCGGATAACCGAAAACTCTTAGGAAAAGTGTATTCAGTTATTCAAGCAGTTAATTCCTATTTATTCTTTTACCTTCACTTTACCTTTATACACGTGAAAACTACCCCGTGATTACCGGCTCTCACGTTATCCATCGTGGATTCCCCACCTCCGATCGTGGTCTTCCCACTTTCTCGAGACTCAGTCCACCTCGCCTCCCCACCTCAATCAATCGAGGGTCAACACTCTAGGATCCCAGGAATATTCCTTTCTTGGGCCCTAAATTTTTATAAATCTCAACTGATTAGCTCAGCTCAACATTCACTATCAATGTGGAGATATGGGCCTCGAAGGCCCCATCTCCGAGGTCTACTCTTTATCTCGGGCTCATGACCCACTGCAGCGTATTTAGGCTCTCGGCCCAACTACCACCGAGGTGGGTTACTCCTCGACTTAGCCTTACACCTTAGAGAGAACGGATCATGCTCCTTTTGGGCCCAATCTTATTTGGGCCCATCTACATTAGGGGCCTGACATATTTTCCCCGTATCAACCACTCCCCGCCTCCAAATGAGCGGATTCACTTACTCCGGAGTACAAGAAAAATGGAACGGCCCCCTCTTCCTCTTCCATTCATTGTACCCACCTATGATCTTTCCATGATTATCAAGCGCTACGCTTTTACGCCTCTCTCGCTCCCGCTACTTTCAAACTCCTCGCCGATGCCTCGTATTCCGCAAGTTTTATCCATAAGTCACATCGGCGCTTTCACACGCAACCTTCGGTCTCTTCTTGTCAAATCACTATAAATCCCTTTTCCCACATTTCCTTAATTCCTTTTACTTATTCTTCTTCACCAAGGTTTCTCTCGTCTCTCTCTTTCTCGCTATAGCTTCTATCGATTCCACATCTTCTTCGTGTGCCATCTTCCTCGCGTCATTCTAGGTAAGACTCTTTTTCTATCTCTCCTTCTTCTTTTTCTTAAAAATTTACGATTTCGAAAGTATGTCTCGAACCCGAAGATTTTGAAAATCCATCCTCTCCCGAAGCTCCCATCATTCCTCGATTCCCGTGCGCAGAACCCTCTACCCACTTCTTCCGCCAACTCCGAGGGAGGAGATAAGACCCGCCACTGGAATTCTTACACCGGCCCCTCAAGCTGGTCAAGACATCCCTCAACCGTTACCAAGAAGAGGGTTTAATTCCCGCCTCTTATCGATTAACTAACCCTAGCCGCACGATCGACCCAATCGACCAATCCTCCAACCTTGGCCTTCCGGCACGCCCAATTTGAACTGGGCTCCATTTCCACCCTCCTAGGTTTCTCGTGCGAGCTTTCCAATTTGTACTGATTCCTCTTAATCGATTCGTCCCTAACGCTATTAGGATGATTATCTCTTTTTACGTCCCGTTGAAAGGCAATGGTGGAAAACATACTGCCGAACTCTTCTTCTCCCAATACTCCCGCAAAACCGCTGGCCCCTTTTAATATGTTAGTAATAGGGTAAAAATCTCATGTCTATTCTTGGGGAGGTCCCTAACATCAACAAGGAATGGAGCAATCACTACTTTTTGTGACTCCCCCATCTCCCTCGTCCCTTCATGCATCAAAAATGGGTTTATAAGAACCCGTCTCCGCCTACTCTTCCTCTCTGAATTCACTCGCGACTAATCACCGTGTGATCGGAAATGAACTCCCATGTTACTCAACATGGGTACTTTTATTTTCTGAGATTTGCTCAAATCCTCGACTTCTATCCCACTTCAACTTAAGTCCCGTGAATCTTGCTCTTGAAAGAAACGATGGTAAATACATGACTTACCTTCTTCCTGGACTACTTATGTACCTCGTGTTCCGATGCATATCTAATTCCCCGGTGCGAGAGATGCTCTGGTTATCAAAGGTCTTTGGAAGGCCCAGCAGTTCCACCGACAACACCCTCTAACTCAAATTTCCGCTTAATGAAGCCGAAGATGCTCCCCACAACTCCCCACCTCTAGAGGTTGAGGAAGATGACCTTCCCCCTCTCAAGAAGGTGAAGACCAGAAAGGAAAAGCTCCCATCGCCCAAAGCTCGCTACCATTAGAAGGAACTCCCCGCCACAGTACCGCACCCGAGGGAGTCAAGGCACTCCTCCCGCCCGATAGACGTGGAATCTCATGCCGCCAGCCTTCTCTACAACGAAATTCTTCGTTGAACCGATCTCATCTCACGACCGTGAACGGTTGCTAAGCCTCTCCCACGACCGGCAGCTAAAGTACAGACATTAGCCATTTTGCCCGAGTGTCTCTTTCCATTCATCCCTGTTTTTTATAGAATTCCTTGCTGAATGATATCTCATATTTCCACTGTTTTCTCTTATTGTATCCAGATTAGGTGTATTGCTCTCGAGTTTGTGGAATCCATCAAATCGTCTCCCCGCCTCCCGACTTCAAGGAATTAGAGGACTTTCTTGCCTTTGAAAGGGAGAAAAGCTCATTTGCCCTCGTCTACATTCAAAGTTGGAATCCGGGGTGTCTCTCTTTGAACCGGAAACGTCCTCTTTGAAGGAGGACTTGAAGAAAGCCCAGTGCGGTGGAAGCCGCCGAAAAGAAATGAACGATATCTCTGTCCATTACTCCTCGCAAGAGGCCTCGCATTCATCGTGAGGGTGCCTGCAAGGAGCCCGGTCCTTGTTCCAATCAATGTTCCAGCCGAACTCTAACCAAAAATTCCTACGGTCTACTGCAATTATCTCTCCGGACTTACCAGAGCACTCAAGTTTCCTAGGCAACATGGCCCCCACCTCCGATATGCTTACGAGTATGGGTTCGATGCAGCTATCAAGCAATACTCGGATGCCGCTTTCACCGGGAGTTCGACAGTGGTGAGTCCGCTTAGCCGCTTTCCCCTCCTCCCGTGATACCCGAGCCTCTCACTACTCATTGGCCAATATATATTTCATGCATTGAGTGCATTTTTAATTAATTATGTGCTACTTGTGATTTTGAATTATTTTATCTTGCATTATGTTATTGTGCTTTGAGATATTGAATTAATTAAATATGACTTTATATGTTAAGTGGTGAGAAAATTAATTTATAAGTGATTGAGATTTTCACGGTGTTTGAGTAGTAATACAAATTATATAATTATTAGTGGTATATATTAGTTAAATTAGTTATAATATTAATATTAATCTATACATTAATAATATATATATATATATATAGTATATAGTATATAACTAGAATAAAAGAAAAAGGATATAGGAAGCTTACCTAAAAGTAATTCGAAGGCGGTGGTATATGCATAATCTTATCAATTAGAAGAATTGATCAACCATTTCACGCCCGGAACCATATTAGAGAGAGAGAGAGAGAGAGAGAGAGAGAGAGAGAGAGAGAGAGAGAGAGAGAGAGAGAGAGAGACGTATCGAGAGAGATTTTGAAGCGTTTTAATAAGTATTCGACTTTCACAATTGACATATATTATTTGAAGCTCGTGAGGAGTAGAACAAAACTTTATCCTCAAATTATTAATAATTATTCTTATTTGATAGTGAAAAAGTGATAGAAGGGTTTAAGGGTTTGATTTATCAACATTTTGCGGACTTGAGGTAAGTAGAAATTCATTTGCACCTACAATGCATAAATATAGTGTTATGAAATATTTATGCTTAATTGGTGATATGTGAATATTGTGTTAATTGTGATATTTGATTGATATTCAATTATCATTATGAAAGGAGTCTGTGAGCTCTATATATGAAGTGGAATGAACCTGTGAGTTCGAGTGAGTATTGTGAATTGAACCTGTGAGTTCGGATCGTTGTGAATTGAACTCGTGAGTTCAAATGTTGTAGAGTGAACCTGTGAGTTCAAAGGTTATCGTGAAAGAAATTTGTGAATTCCATGATATTGCGAAGTGAAAAGGGTGTTTTGAGCATGTGGTTTTACAGTGTGTATATGCTACATTGCATCATGCATATCATGCATTAACATGAAAATGGTTTATCAAATGGTGTGTTTGGCCACGTTATGCACCGAGGGCGGCAGGGCGACCTAGGAGTTAAGGCGACCAGCAGATCCTCGGCGTATGCTACCTAGAGTAGGCCACCGTCTCATATGTTATCTTTGTGTGCAAATTTTTTGGAGGGGACTTCGAACGGACAGGGGGTCGGGTTTGGTGATGGACCTCACTAGGCCGTTAGAGGGTAGGATCCTCACCAGTGTGGAGTCGACGTGGAGGGATAACTTCTTGGTGGTCATGAGGGGCGCGATGGGGGACCCTCGGTGGCCACAAGAGGATGGGCCTCACGTCGAGGTCATACATATAGTGGCCACTTGAATATAATTGAATTGAGCTTAGTGCTCGTGCCGGTGTATAGTAGTGAGTCGGGGCCCTAACGAGTGTTTCATAAATAAATTGATGATTTTAAAAGAGAGTGCATTGTGCATTGGGAGGTTTTCGAACTAAACACCACATCATGCATAATTTCGCCATCGAGATTTATATCTCACCCGGTTTATGCATTGTAGGTAATCTTGATGATTACCGATGAGGAATGAACAAGCCGTGGCGCTCTTGCAGGTTTTGAGTAGCGGTGTACATAGATGGACGACTGTTGGGCAGGACCGTGGCTTAGTTTGCTTCGCTATTATATATTATATTTGTTTTGGATATGCACCTTTGTATAAACAAGCATGTACTAGTGTGTTTTGTGGATTGGAGTTTGTTAAGAATGGTATGAATGTGAACAGGTTATGTTTTGATTATGTGATAGTGTTATACCGTTTGAAAAAAATGGGGCGAGTTTTCTTGGTTATTTTATGTTTAAGTTCATATTATGTCTAGTTGTAAAAATGTGGTCGTGTCACCTCCCGCCTTCAAAGGAGATCCACGAGGGATATTGAAGAGAGATGGTGGCTCCGGTGATGAGCCAAGCCGTTTCGGAGCTTGCAAGGACGGAGATAGCTCGCCTCACTGGAACCAATGAAGGAGCCCCTCTGCCCTCTATCGCTAGACATCCCCCTCTCTTCCCTGGAGGTTTTCTGAATCAAGCCAAAGGAAGACGAGTCCGCCTGCATTCCGGAAGAACTCAATGGTCCCACACTTACTTGAACTATTTATTTTACGCTCATGAACAATTTTTCATTTTTCACACTAAACAATTTCACTTGCTAGTAGTGCAGTTTATGCACCTATACTTATTACTCACTTTTGCGGGAGCTTTTGTCATGTTCTCGCTACTTTCACTCCCCTCTGGGAGTTGTTATTTTGTTAAATAGATGATCCTCCTTCCGGGAGTTATTCGCTATATTATGTATTTTTCACTCCTCGCTGGGAATCAATCATTATTCATGGCTTCTTTTGCCCTCCTCCCTTGTCGGGAGTTTATATGCTTTACATGCCTAGGTGTCTTGTATATGTGGCTACTTTTGTCTTTAGTTTTTCTGGTTTGTCATTCGGTTTATCCACATAGGTCATTTATGTGAACCTTGCTGACTTCCCCAATTCTTCGATGTTTATTAGCTTTTCATGCCCTTAGGCCTTGACTTGCCTAGTCTTGCCTATACTAAACCTGAGTAAGCCTCTAGGTTTGCATATACCTGCTCCAAGCCAACCCTCCCGCTGTTACAACTTAACCGGGTAGAGTTTTGTGAAACATTTAGCCACGCTTTGTAAACTTAGCCTAGTTTTAGCCAAGCTATCCTCTATCCTTATATTTGTCGAACTCTTCTCGAACTCGGCATCTTTTATTGAGCTCCAAAATGTCTAACTTTAGTTTCATTGAGCTATTTCTTAGCTTCTATCCCGATAACTCGACCTCGGCATAAATTAGTTAGACTCTGTAGGTTTAGTTCTTGAACCTTTAGCTTTAGGTCCTATAATCCTCTCCGGGTTTATGATTCAATCACGCTGCTGCAGTTTAACTAAGTTTTTCTTGAGTTATCCCTGACTTTTTAATCAACCCTCTCGGGGTTTAAGTTTAGTTAAACACTCGTAGGTTTAGCTTAGTGTTCCTCGAGGCTATCTCTTAGCTTTGATTCTCGCAACCCTTGCTGGGTTTAAGTTTAGTTAAACACCGTAGGTTTAACTTAGTGTTCCTCGAAGCTATCTCTTAGCTTTGATTCTCGAAGCTATCTTTTAGCTTTAATTCTTGAAGCTATCTCTTAGCTTTGATTCTCGCAACCCTTGTTGGGTTTAAGTTTAGTTAAACACTGTAGGTTTAACTTAGTGTTCCTCGAAGCTATCTCTTAGCTTTGATTCTTGAAGCTATCTCTTAGCTTTGATTCTCGCAACCCTTGCTGGGTTTAAGTTTAGTTAAACACTGTAGGTTTAACTTAGTTTTCCTCGAAGCTATCTCTTAGCTTTGATTCTCGCAACCCTTGTGATTGCGATAAAATCGGCAAATGATAAGTATCGAACCCAAGGGAAAAGTGATGCAATGAGTCCTTAGAAATGCAAGTCTTAAATGACTATTGTTGCAAACACGGTTTTGAGCCAAAAACACTGTTAGTCCCACTTAGTTGAGTAGATTAGTTACAACTTGATTTAGCCTTCTAGTGAAAATCTAGAAGGGAGGGTTGGATAGATTTTCGATTTTTACAAATCTTACGAAATTATTCAAAACACTCAAGTAGCACAACGGAATTCAATTTTAAACTCAACTTTATTTAGATAAAAACCTACCGATTTTTAGTTCTAACTTCAATTACAAATTAATCTTTGATTGAGAAATCGAAAATTGAAATTGTGAGAAAAGTAAAGTAAAGCAATAAAGAACACCTGGGATTTATAGTGGTTCGGATTATGAATAATCCTACATCCACTCTCCTTCTCCAACTTGAAGAAGGGACTTAGCTTACTACTTACTTACTTTCAATCCGACTTACAACTTACAAACTTACAAATACCTTCAAATCTTCAAAACTCCTAACTTCTTCTCCGAGATCTAACCATTACGGTGAGTAGTGAAATTTGAAGATCACAAGTAAAGTGTTCTATAAACACTTAGAATTATTTTGAAAACTCTTTTTGAAAAACTTGTGAATTGATTGTGAAATCTGAATAGTGAGAAATGTGCAATTCGTGATGTGTGCAAAAGTTATTTGAAAAATGAAAATCTAGACCTATTTATAAGTCTCGAAGATGCTTAGTTTGTTAGTCGGTTCTAACAAATCAAAACCGCTCAACAAACTTAATCTTGAAAATCGCTTTGCTCCTCACCGATTTATCCTACTCGTCTGCGGTGACTTGGTGAAGACTCGCTTTTCTTATTCTACTCAAATTGTCTTGACCTCATCCGAGCTCTTCATAATCGTCTCTCTGCAGATGACTAGGATTGAGCTTGTCTTTAGATGACTTGCAACTTTCCAGTCTTCAGGTGACTTGCTCGATCGATGACCTAGTCCGATCACCTTAGTACTCGGACTCGATCTCACTGCTTTTTTAGGGGTTATCCGATCATCTGAATCTTCTTTAACTCATCAAAACTTTCTTGGTCTAACAATTTCCCTTTGATGAAGTTAAAACCTACAAGAAAGAGACACACTCACAATCGAAGTTAGTTTAAAGTTAATCAAGATTATCGGATAGGTAAACTAGAGCACATTCTCACATTGAATCGCATTTATTCAAGTTAGAGCACTTAATTCACACTTAGAAAATTTAAGAAAAATATTCTTAAGTCTTAAGAATTTAGACTTAGTGAAAAGTTTTAAAACTTAAAGAACTTAGAAAAGTTTTAAGACTTAGAAAATTTTAGAAAAATTTTAAGTTCTGAGATGAAAATTTTCTCGGATGATTAACACTTAGAAAATTTTAAGTTTTCTTAAAACAAGAATGAAAGCTTTAAGAGATAAAACAAGTAAATCACATAAGTCAAAGTATATTCATATCAAATTTACATATTACAAAAAAAAAAAAAGACTAATAGAAATGAAAAATAAGGAAAAGTAAAAGTCCTGCTTTCTATTAGACTCCCCACCGGTCTTCATCTCGGGATCATCAACCAATTAAATACCCGCCTCCTCACCGCTTGATCTCCTCCTCCCGAACAAGTCCGGACTCGCCTCTGCCCTTTGAACTATTCCCTTTACCCAATCAAGGTCCAGGGGATCCATCTCGATTTCTTGGCGGGAATGGCATACTCAAAAGATGGAGCGATCAGTTAACATTGAACTCCACATCCGCTTCTTCCAGCGATGATAGAAGTCTTTGTCAATCTTCTCTATCCACTCATGCCAAGCTAAGTCCTGGATCTTGTGAGTTGATCTGGAGCTTTGAGAATGTACCCGATTAGTACATCCACATTCCTTCCGATTCTTTTTCCCGTACTCCTCTTCATACTTGCCACAAGCCGGCTTTGGTGGAGCATTTGTTGGATGAAATGGTCTGAAGTTAGCACCACTTGAGTCTTTAACCAACCATTTTCGCTCAGTGCTACTCCAGAAGACATCAGCTTCCCTTTTCTTTCCTTACCCTTCTCTTCTCCTTCTTTCCGTAGAACTCCTTTTCTCTCTTTATCCTCTTAATATGTTCTACTGAATGATTTGAATAATTAGCCTCCCTCTTTCCTTTTCCTTTAGCAAAGGCTCTGGAAAAGATATCACAGAATCTTGGCTCACTAGCTGCTACTTCCTTGCCCTTCCTTGGCTTCTTTAGATTCAGACTCTTTAAGTTTAGCTAAGAGTTTTTCGGATCTCTCCCCATCCTCCTTCTTCCGTTTCTCCTCATCCTCCTTCGCTTCCTCTAATTGACTTACCCTCACTGGAGAGCGGCTACCTCATCGGACTTGAGTTTCAAGTCTTCCTTAGCTGCCTCCAGATCAGTGTGTTGGCCTTCGTGCCTACTTCTTTCCCTGGTCTCCATCGGACCATGCGTGAGGGCTTGTCTCTTTTCTTGCTCGTCTTTTTCCCCCTTTTTAACTTCAAGCAGCCAAGTTCATCGGGCTTTACATCGAGATCGTTGCACTTGACTGAAATCAGATTGGTCTACTGACCATCTCATTTACCACCATCCGATTGTAACCCTTCACTTCTTCCTTCAGCGCCTTCAACTCTTCCTCCATTGCTTTCACTTTGTTAGCCAAAGACAGAGTTAGTGAGCGAAATGATTTTATCGTATAAAGTTACCTCCACTTCTCTTATCTGGCAAGCATCGTGTCATCGCTTCACCATCTTCCTTGTCCTCCTCTTTATTTTCTTTTTAAATGTTGAGTTTATCTTTTTCTCTAAAAGGGTGAGGATTGAGGAGATGGCAGAGACAGGCTTAGGTCACTGTCGTCTTCCTCGGACGAGGAATCGGACGAAGAAGGGGTTTGTTCTTTTTGAGTAGGTGGGAGAGAGGTAGGATGTGTTTGGATAGTTTAGAGAGAGGAGTAAGATATAGTAGGAGCAGGATGAGGTTTGGACTTGCGGGGAGGGGATGGTTGGGTTTGTATAGTGGGGGTGGGAATGGGAGATGAGGTTTGTATGAGTGGTGTTAGTGGTTGAGATGAGGTATGTTCTGCTTTGATGGGTGGGGTTTGAGTTTGGACTATTGAGGGAGTAGGCCGTTGGAGAGGCTCACGAGGTACCGGCTGGGATACCTCTTCATTTACTGTTTGGACAGTTGGGATAGTAGAGGCTGAATATGAGGCTCAAGTGCCAGCACTGGGCACTTCTTCATTGCCAGTGCAGGTGATAAAGAAGGAGAGTAAGATAGGCTTGTACTGCTTTGGGGGATCGGGAAGAGCACTTCCTTGGTTGGGGAGGGGAACCTCAAGCCGACCAACCTCACCGCTATCTTCGACAGAACCTCCTCTGCAGTAGCAAGGTTGCGTGTCCATCTCGCCGCTCGACCCTCCAGGACTTAGTGGAGCCTTCGTGAGCTTTGA
This sequence comes from Paraleonurus japonicus, assembly GCA_030762865.1. Lineage (NCBI taxonomy): Eukaryota > Viridiplantae > Streptophyta > Magnoliopsida > Lamiales > Lamiaceae > Paraleonurus > Paraleonurus japonicus. Next base: position 17,947,671 of record CM061061.1, on the reverse strand, counting down.
GATGCCTGCCCTAGGCCTCCTTACCAATGGGATTTCAGCTTCCTCTACCTCCTCTTCTTCCGAGGCTTCTTTGGTGGAGACAGCAGATGAACCTTCTCCTTTCTTCTTCTCGAGAGGCTTTTACCAGCCTTCTCCTCTTCTCGCCTCACGAGAGGCCCTTGGAATGACAGCAGCCTGCCTCCCCGGGTTGGAATCACAACCGCTTCCTCTTGAGTTCGACCCCAATCGCTTCCTCCTCGTGTCCCTCTGCTTCTACCTCTCACTGGAGGTACCTCTGTTGGTTCACCGCTGGTCTGGGCTTCCTCCGCCGCCGCCTCCACCTCGATTTACGCGTCCACTCATCGTCTGAGTCTGGATTTTCTCCAAGCCTCTCATCCTTTGTGAGGATCCCTTCGCTTGGAGTACTTCTTTGTACCCACTCTCCGATCCCAATTTACTCTGTTCGGTCCTTCAATCAAGATCAAGTTATTTTGTTGAATAGGCCGACTATTGAGTTAGGTACCCGACCCTCGGCAGATGACTTGAAGCTAAGCCGTTTCTTCTCCTCCTTCAGCTTGTAAATCAAGAATCTGTCCAGTTTACTTGGACTCCGTCCAAGATCGCCCTCATAACACACAATCTGGGTTTGGTTAACCCATCATGCGAACTCTGTTCACCCAACACCGATTTGGTAACCACAATATCAACAATCGGTATTTTCTTCTTAATGATTTTCTTCAAATCCCTACGAGTTCCTCTGTATGTAACCACTTGCCATCAAGTCGAAAGACTCCTCCCGGTCGTCCTCTTTGTACATCAATGGATTGACTCCTTCCATTGACGTGTTAAAGATTCTCGCAATGTTGTCTTTGGAGTAACTCAACACTGCTCCGCCCACGGTTGTCGAACCCATCCCCGGGTATCCCTCATGTTTGTTAAGAATTTTGCCCCAAAGAAATCAAGAAGGTTATTCTCGAGGAGAATTCATTGATAGAAATCTCCTTAACCTTGATGCTTCCAATAAACGGAGGATCTCTGCGGATTCTGGATCTCAAGTGGTTTCAAGTCCACATACATCTCTGCTTTTAAACGGTTTTGAATAACTCTTCATTCATTTTAAAATGAGAAGAGTTTGTGGAAATATATGTGGGCTTGTAGGTTTTGGTAGTTTTAGAAGAAGAGGTCATGGTGAATTTTATGAGATTGGGAAAGTTTTTAGAGTATTTGCACGTTTTACGAAAGTGAAAACGATTACAAGAGGAAGAAGATGTATTTATAGGAGGGAAAATTGGAAAGAGAAACCGCTTTGAAAATTGAATTTTAATCTATGCCGTTTATTTGAAATGATTTCTTGTCTTTGAATCAACGGTTAAAAATTTAGATAAGCGATTGGGATTCAGCGCGTGTAGTTCACTAATCTTTGAATTGCGTAAAAAGTTACTTTGTAGATTGTTGATTTGAGAAATAGGTTACTTAATGCAGAGAAGTAAGTATACTGACGTCGACTAGGGTTACCTTTTTTGCATAAAGGTTTTCTAAAGCAGACAAGGTCCTGAAGATAATCGGTAAATGACCTCCTCTGGTTTTAAAACAACTAGTTTTATCTTTTGACAATCTTAAAGACTAGTTAAAAAAATATTTTATTTCAAATAAGCGAGTTGATTAAATTTTCTTAAGTTAGTTTTTCCATCCAATAATTTGAGAAGAGTTTTATCAAGAAACACAATTTGTACTATCACATAGAGGTAAACAGACAAGAAGGTTTGTAATGTATGAGTAGATGCTGTCTCGATCTTACAATCTGATTTGTAATCTGCTCTGCCAAGACATAAACTTGAAGAAACCATTAGTAGCTAGGGTAAGTCGGATAAGATACAATGGTCATCCGATTCTATAGAAGTCACCGACTTGTTGTGTCCTTATCTCGATTTACCAAATGTCGAATAAGTAATCATCAAGTCGGATAAGGTCAATATGACTAATCCTTGATTCTTGATTCCTTAGCGGAAGATCAATGATATCATTTACACGATTGTCCTTTGACTCATATCTAGTCCGATAATTCTTTCGGACATAATAAACTAAATTGAGAGAGACAAAAAATGAAAAACATTGAAAAGATTATAGATTAACTAAAGAAGCATCTAATAATCATAATTCTCTGAGATAGTTCTTTAAACCTTGTCTCTGCCGGTGGCTTTGTCAAGATGTTTGCTCTTTGAAAATCAGTCGAGAATCTTCTCTAGTCTCGATGTCACCTTTCTCAACATGGTCTCGGATGAAGTGGTGTCTAATATCAACATGCTTGCATCTAGTATGTAAGATCGGGTTACGGGTAATAGCTATGACACTATTACTATCACAAAAGATTGGTACATCTTTGGTGATAATGTTTTAGTCCCTTAGCTGTTGACTTATCCAGATCGGTGAACAACAACTTCGGTGCCATATACCCGGCTTCAGTTGTGGAAGTAGCTACGAGGTTTGTTTCTTAGGCAACCATGAAATCAACTTACTACCAAGAAATTGGCAAGTACCAGTATGTAGATTTTCTATCTATCTTACACCCACCAAAGTCTCGAGTCCGAGTATCCAGACTGACTCAAAGTTGTCATCATTTGGATACCACAATCCAACATTTACTTGTACCTTTTAGATACTTAAGAATTTTCTTATTTGCTTCAAGATGGTTTTTCTTAGGATTAGCTTGAAATCGAGCGCAGACTCCAAGCTACAAATGAAATATCAGTTCTACTAGCGATTAAATATAATAATGAACCAATTAGACCTCGATACTCTGTTTGATCGGTGTCTTCTCCCTTCTCGTCTGGATCCATTGAAAAGTTTGTCATCATAGGTATCTTAGCTTCTCGGTACCTATTCCAAATTTTTCAATGAGATCTTTGTATATTTGGCTTGATTGATGAATATTCTCTTCTTTGTCCTGTTTGACTTGGAGTCCAAGAAAATAAGTCATCTCTCCCATCATGGACATTTCAAATCTGCTTTTCATAAGATAAGTAAATTCTTCACACAAAGATACGTTAGTTGATCCAAAAATAATATCATCAACATAAATCAACTAACAAAAGATCACAACCATATTCTTTTCTAAAGAGAGTTCTATCAATTCTACCTTTAACAAAACCATTCTGAATTAAATAATCGACAAGGTGTCATACCATGCTCTAGGTGCTTGTTTAAGTCCATATAGAGCTTTCCTTAGTTTATAAACCTTGTCTCCTTTGACAAAACCGGGAGGTTGCTCTACATAAACTTCCTCGGCTAGGATTCCATTAAGAAATGTTGACTTAACATCCATTTGAAAAACTATGAATCTTTTAAAAGCAACATAGGCTAAAAACAATCTTATGGTTTCCAGACGAGCCACGGTGCAAAGGTTTCATCATAATCAATCCCATCCGATTGTGAATAACCTTGAGCAACTAGTCGGCTTTATTTCTAACCACAATATTATTTTCATCCCTTTTGTTTTTAAAGACCCATTTAGTTCCAATGACTTTTTGATGATGAGGCCTTTCAACAAGCTCCCACACATCTTGTCTTTGAAACTGATTTAGTTCTTCTTGCATGGCATTAATCCAGTTGGAATCGATTAGAGCTTACGTAATAGATTTAGGTTCAAGTAATGACACATAGCAACCGAACATGCAATCTTGATTTAGTTGGGTCCTTGTCTGGACTCCGAGTTTAAATCTCCAATTATCTGCTCACTGGGTGATATGTCATTATTTTGTTACCTTTATCTTTTACAATGGATGAAGTTTTGTCTAAATTATTTATTTCAGATGATTCTATGTTACCTTCATGACTCAACTGATCATTTGAGTTGTTGGTCGTCGATCAATTTGGTGAGGAAGAGCTTCCGGGTTCTTTCTCTTTGTTTGTATCTGGTTCTTCCTCTTCATCCGAGTCCGATTCTTGATTGTAGAATTTTATGGTTGATCTCTTGATAGTCATCTCGATCCAGATCATCTCGATATCTTTGTGATGTCCCCTTTCTTACTATACTCAAAAGAAGATTCATCAAATACAACATGGGGTGTTTCTTCTACACACAAGGTTGTCTTATTAAAAACTCTATATGCTTTTGATTCAGATGAGTATCCCAAGAATATCCCATCTCGCTATCTTGGCATCAAAAGTTTTTAATTGAGATTTACCATTGTTGTGTATGTAACATTTACAACCAAATATATGAAAATATGAAATTTTGGGGGATCTTCCCTTCCAAATTTCATAGGGAGTTTTGCATTTATCTTTAACAATCAAACTTCTATTTTGAACATAACAAGTGTATTAATGACTTTCGCCCAAAACTGTGTGGAGTGTTATATTCGGATAACATTGCTCTTCTTTGCCTCTTTCAAGGTTCTGCTTTCTCCTTTCAACTACTCAATTTTCTTGTGGAGTCCTTGCTGCAGATGTTTCATGAGCTATGTCATTCTCAATGCAAGAGTTAGTAACAAGCTTATTAAGGAATTCAAGACCTTTATCACTTCTAATTTTAACAATAGTTAGTCCTTTTTCATTTTGAACCTTTTTAAGAAATTTTGGAATCTTAATCATAGTCTCATTCTTTTTGTATAAGAAAATAACCTGTAAATCTTGAAAAGTCATCAACAATTACCAAAGTATATTTTCTTCCACTTTGAAGCCGAGAGGTGTGATAGGACCAAACAGATCCATATGAAGAAGTTCCAAAATTCTTTTTGAAGAAGGACTACTTATTGTTTTAAAAGAAGCTTTAGTCTGTTTTCCTTTTTGACAAGAATCACACACATGGTTCTTTGAAAATACTTTATCGGGAGTCCTTTAACTAAAGATTTCCTTGCTTTATTTTGTTAAGAGTTTTGAAGTTTATGTGACCAAGACGTTTGTGCCACAACCAACTTAAATCATCCGAACTCTTAGCAACAAGACAAGTATCTTTAGGACAACTTTTGAAATTAGCAACATAAATGTTACCTTGTCGACTCCAGCTAATAGAATATTTTCATTAATATCATCTAATACAAAACATGCATTATGAGTAAATTTGACACTTAACCCCTTGTCACAAAATTGTGAAACAGATAGTAGATTGTGCTTCAATCCTTCCACGTAGTAGACTTCATTTACTTGAATATCACCTATCACCAGTGTCCCTACACCTTTGGTAAGTCCATAATTGTTATCTCCAAACATTACTCTTGGTCCGTCTATGGTCTCGATAGTTAGAAAGAAGACGTCTTTCATAGGTCATATGCTTGGAGCAGCATCACAATGTACCGGATGACCTCAAAAATGTCTCCTCTTTCAACTATCTTCTTATCTTCATGCAATCACAAATTTAATATTTAGGTACCCTTTGTACTTTGGGTCCTTTCATGTTAAGTTGACTTTTAGGTATCCGAGAAAAGATATCAATGTTCCTTAAAACCATAGATTGTAGTTTACATCCATATCTATCTACTAAGATAAGACTTTCAAGATCAATATTGTTTAACCGATCTTTTGAAGTCCAAGCATAAAGAAAACAACCAACGATCGTCTAAATTAAGAAAGAAATCGAAACCCTAGCTACGTGTGTGTGAAAGTGTGTGTTCTTGATCTTCTTCTCCAAAAACCGCCCAAGAACCTTGAAAATCGTGGTATTTCCGTGTATATATATGTATATAACCGCCTTGCCACATGTCACACTCGGATTGGACGAAAAACAACAATTTCCGAAAAATACGTCCCTCGACCGGGGTTGACCCTCGACTCGAGTGCGCATCCCTCGACTCGGGGCCTCGGCCTCGACTCGGGGATCTTCAAAATCCAATTTTTAGTTTTGGCTTGAGCCTCGACTCGAGGCTTCCCAAGCTCGACCCTAGGTCGAGCCAGTGGAATTTTCTCGGCCCGTTGTGCACCTCTCGACCCCGTATTCACCTTACACGTTCGTCTCGTCGCCATATGAATCCCGGTACTCTCCGCTTCGTCAAATTCCACCGAAAACTCAAAACGAGATAAAAACCGAACAAAATGCATTAGTAATACTTTTAAGCATAAGAAGTGATACTCTATACTTTTAAGCTTAAACAATAATACTTTTCATCATTTTATGCATTTAAATCCCTCAAAACTCATGCAATAATTCACCCTAATCAACTCCCCAAACTTAAAGTGTTGCTCGTCCCGAGCAACGAAAAAATAAGCACAAAGGGTGAATTGATTGCAACTATGTCACATGACACAAAGAATGAAATTTGGACAATCAAACTCATTAGTGAATATAAGTTTTCAATGTCACTCTCAATGAACACTAAAAATGTCATGCTTTGAAATATGCATATCCAAATACTTTCTCAATGCTCCTTCCAAGAAGTGTATCTCTCATCACTCAAGTGTATAAGGACAATTAAGCACTCATTCATCAAATCACAACCATACACACCATAAGCTTGCCACAAGACTCAATCTCAATCGACATTTTGTGTATCAATTATGAATCAAAGAGGTCTTTTCAAGAGGTTGTAATGAAGGCTCTTTGGATGAGGTGGATGAATTTTGGGAATAGTGACTCAATGTTAGTAGAGCAATGAATGTTGATCAAATAATGCAAATGTAATTTACACATCATCTCAACAAACGCATCTCCTTCTTTCACTTTCTTCCTTTTCACATAACATTCACCACCAAACTCCTTTTGAGACTTTCTTTTGTAGTCAAGCTCACATTGAATTTTTCCTTCTCATGATTTTCATTTTTAATTCAATTTTTTTCTTTTCCCCTTTTTTTTATTCATCTCAACATACTTATCCAATCATACCACCACAATTTTTCAACTTCACTTCACCATTCATTTGCCAACAATCATGCTCTACCCAACATATGGGAACAAAGGCTCATAAAGAAAGGCAAAATGGCTTAATTTCACAAGCTTACCAAAGAATAAGGCTTTAAGGCACAAATTGGCTTACTAGGGAAATCAATGACATTGGTGGGGTAAAATTTGGCTTAGTGGCTTATCAAATCAAATATGGCCTCAAATCATCTTCATAGATCCACACAAAACTCGACTTTAATGTGTCTCTAGGCAAGTTCTAGCATGCAAGATTGCAATTGATGCACTCAACAACGAATCAAACCGTTTTCATGCACGATTCAAAAGGCTCAAAAGCTCACGTGCTTAAAATTAGCAAAGACAAAGCATCCTTCATCACACTCATCATCACAAGACAACTTCTCATGCTAAAATCAAGCAACAAATCAACTCATCAACACATCACAAGTTTATCATGTCCATCAATCAAAACAAATATGCCACGTACATACCTCCAAGCACATCACCTCATCAAATTCACATAAAATAGACTCAAAGATAAGAATGAAATCCACACTTAAGCTCACTTAAGCTCAATATTCACGAAAATTTTCACACAATTTTCTCATTATGAATGAGAGGCAAATTGGTGCAACAAGCATTGCTAACTAACACACACCCCCAAACTTTTCATTGCAAAGCAATTAAAAGTTTGGCAAAGGTAGTTAGCTAGGTGAAGTTGCACACAACTACCCACTATGAAATCCAAATGAGCATATAATGAAAAGAATGGAAGAAACGAGGCACACCTCCCCCAAACTTAGACAAGTCTAAGTCTAGAGAAGGTATGGTACCGTAAGGTCTTCAAACTTGTAGCACACCAAGCCTCACTTGCACACCTCGATCTCTTACAAGAAACACAAAAAAATAAATCACACACACTTATTGAAAGCAATAAATAAATAAATAAATAAAACAAAAGCAAGAAAAATGATGGGTTGCCTCCCATCTAGCGCTAATGTTAACGCCCTATGCCGGACGGAGCTTGAGGCACTCAACTTTCCTCAAGGAATAACATATTCACTCCACCCACTTCCATGGAGGATGAAGCATGATGATGTTTCCCTCTCTTGTTTCTTCTCTTCTTCTTATCAAACCAATCCTTCTCCTCCTCCACTTTCTTTCCTAGCACACAAAGAGAATTATCATTAGCAACATTAAACTTGCTTAAGTCATGGAAATCATTAATAAAATGAGAGATAGAGAGAATAGAATGTATGGAGCTAATTTTTGGAGGATCCTTCATGTTCATGGAGAATGAAATTTCTTCATCATCCACTTTGAGCTTGATCTTCCCCAACTTCACATCAATTGTAGCTCCACTAGTAGCCAAGAATGGTCTCCCAAGGATCAAGGGGATATTAGGGTCCTCCTCCATCTCCATCACCACAAAGTCCGCATGGAAGCTAAATTTGTCCACCTTCACCACCACATCTTCTACAACTCCTTTTGGATGAACAAATGATCTATCGGCTAGTTGTAGGGCCATGTGGGTTGGTTTGAGATCACCGAGCTTCAAACGGTCATAGATAGATAATGGCATCAAATTAATGCTAGCTCCAAGGTCACAAAGGGCCTTCTTCTTCTCACCATTACCCAACTCACAAGTCAACATGAAGCTTCCCGGATCCTTCAATTTTTGAGGTAGACTCTTTTGAATAAGAGCACTACACTCCGTAGATAGACTCACCATCTCCACTTCATCAAACTTTCTCTTCTTGGTGATCAACTCTTTGAAGAATTTAGCATAAGTAGGCATCTGCTCAAGAGCATCCATCAAAGGTACATTGACATTCACTTTCTTGAAGATTTCCAAGAACTTTGAGAATTTCTCATCGAGCTTTTGCTTCATGAACCTTTGTGGATATGGTGGAGGAACATAAGTCTTGGGTACCCCCATGCATCACATTCAATATTGGCACCTTCTAGCTCTTTTATCTCTTTCTCTTTCCTCAACTCTTTTGCCTTCTTCCACTTGGGAATCTTTCTACTTTCTTCTCTTCTTTCCACTCTTCTTTCTCCTCACCCCCAACTTCCTTCTCATCTCTAACACCAACTTCCTTCTCAACTTTCTCTCCATCTTCCTTAACCGGCATGCTTGGCCCTTCATATTGAGTACCACTCCGGAGTTTAATTGCCATACAATGCTCTTTCGGGTTCACTTCCATAGTAGAAGGAAGTTTTCCTTTTGATTTCCTCTACTTGAAGAAGCAACTTGACCAATTTGGAACTCTAAGTTCTTAACTTGATTGGCCAAAGAACTCACAACACTCCCCATCTTCTCCATCTTTTGATTTTGGGCTCCCATGAAACTTGTTAGCAAATCCTCAAGGCTTGGCTTTCCCTCATTGTTAGGTGCACGAGCACCGGATTAATTCCCTGAGGCAATGTAAGAGCGGCTTTTGGGTTTGAGTATGATAAGTTCTCATGCCTTCGAAAGTTTGGATTATATGGAGGGTTGTTTGAGGGATATGGATGTGGTTGAGAGGCTTGATTTTGGAAGTTTGGTGGAGGATTGTTGGGATATCGGCTTTGGTAATTTTGGGGAGGGGCTTGGTTAGGGAATTGATTACCTTGAAAATTTCCATGAGGATATGATGGTCTTCCCATATAGCTTACCTCTTCCACATGATTAGCCATTGGTGATACTTCATTACCACCCCCATTCCACTTCTCATGCCACTTTCTACGATACCATCCACCTTTGTAGCCAACTTTTGGACCACATCGGCTAGCACCTTCAACGTTTCATTCTCTTCTACTTGAGCAATCTTGAAGTGACCCCTTCTCTCAGTTGGCCAACTTGCGGTGTTGCAAGCTATGTTCTCAATCAACTCCTTAGCTTCTCTTCCGGACTTGTCAAAGAGTGATCCACCCGCACTTGAGTCTAGAATTCTCCGAGATGAAGGATCAAGTCCATAATAGAAGAAGCTTACAATTTGCTCATCTACAAAACCATGTTGAGGGCACTTCCGAAGTAAGCTATTAAATCTCTCCCAAGCTTCATGCATATTCTCTCTCCTCCATTTGATGGAATTGAGCAATCAACATCTTGCATTGGAGAGTCATGGAAGGTGGGAAAAATTTCAGTATGAATATCTTGCTTAACTCTTCCCAAGAACCCAAGCTATCTCGTGGTAGAGATGCTATCCAATCCTTGGCCCGGTCTCTCGTAGTAAATGTAAAGAGACGAGCTCTCTTCACCGTATTGGCATACTCAAGGAATTGAGCAATATGACGATTCGAGCCCTCCTTGGGATCTCCACCGAATTGCTTGCTTTGAAGAATGTGTAGCAAAGCCGGCTTGATTTCGAAATTGTTAGCCGTCAATGGTGGGACGAGCTATCCCATCATAGTGGATTTGAACCGGAGGCTCAAAATATTCCTTGATTGGTCTTTCCCTCGGATTCTCTCTTGGAGGCTCTCTTCGATTTTCTCTTCCATTCTCCCTCCTATCAACCACATCTTGGTCGTTGTTCTCCATTTCACGTTCTCTTTCTCTTGCTCAAGCTTGAGCCCTTTGATGATTTCGATTTCTCTTTGCGGTGCCTTCGATCTCCAAGTTCAAGGGAATTGGTTCAATACCCTTGATCTTGTGTTCATACACACCTAGAAAACAACCAAGTATCAAATTCTCACAAGGCAAGAAAGAACAAAAAAAAAAAAAAAGGCACTATCAACTACTTTCAACTTTCAATCTAAGTTATCTCAAACACCGATTCCCCGCGACGGTGCCAAAAACTTGATAGTCTTAAAAGTCAACACTCACCCTTCAAGTGTAAAGGGATTGTGTAGCTAGTAAGTTACCCGGTTAAATTATCGATCCACGGAAATCAAGTGTGAGATAGCCCTAAATTTACTAATTTATTCGCAATTGTAGCACAAATCATATAATAGGAGCAATTGGTTTTATGCAAATAATTAACTAATCAAATAACTAAATCCTACTAACAATGAAATTTAATCAATAATAAAGACGTGCTCGGGTGCTTATCAACAAATTGGTATCAATCATGCAATGAATTCAAATGAGTATTTATCATGTCAATTAATTAATAAGAGCAAACTTTTAATCAAATAATAATTCCGTACTTGGTAAGCCTAGGAATTATGCTACGGTTTAAGCTCGAAAGTTTGAGAGGAATAAGTCACCCTTTCCTCTCGGGGCTAGAGCACGAGTCAATAGGTTCCCCTAGCGTGTCTCCACTTCGATACTTAGACACCTTACCTATGGTCTCTTCACTAATCACTAGACTACTAATCTAAGCAATTAATGTGGAGTTGATGTATTTCTAATGGAATTAACCAAGTCTCCTTGCATTAACCCAATATTAACTCTAATTACCCAATTAATTCCCTCACCCAAATGAGTTATCTAAATACCCAAGTCTCATTGCGATAATTACACAACTATGCATGGAATTAGAAACTAATTAAATAAATAAATCAATCAAACCTCATCAATCCAATCAATTAATCAACAATCAAAATCACCCATAAGAATTTCTCACAAAATCAATCACCCATATGCATCAAAATACCCTAAAGACTAGAAATTTAGTTGATCATAATTAAAGAAAATGAATCCATGAAATTAATTGAATAAATGAATGTCATAACAAGAAATTGAATCAATAAAACTGAAATTAAAGGAAGAATATCACCTATATGGCGTCCAAGCATAAAGAAAACAACCAACGATCGTCTAAATTAAAAAGAAATCGAAACCACTAGCTATGTGTGTGTGAAAGTGTGTGTTCTTGATCTTCTTCTCCAAAAGCTGTCCAAGAATCTTGAAAATCGTGGTATTTCCGCGTATATATATGTATATAACCGCCTTGCCATGTGTCACACTTGGATTGGATGAAAAAACAACGGTTTAGAAAAATCGTCCCTCGACCGAGTCGACCCTCGACTTCGGAGTCTGCGCATCCTCGACTCGGGGCCCGACCCTTGACTCGAGTGCATTGCATCCCTCGACTCGAGGGCTCACCCTCGACTGGGGATCTTTAAAATCTAGTTTTTAGTTTTGGCTTGAGCCTCGACTCGAGGCTTCCCAAGCTCGACCCTAGAGTCGAGCCCAGGAAATTTTCTCGGGCCGTTGTGCACCTCCGACCCCCATTTCCGCCCTACACATTTGTCTCGTTGCCATATGAATCTCGGTACTCTCCGTTTCATCAAATTCCACCAAAAACTCTAAAAACGAGACAAAAACCGAACACAAGCATTAGTAATACTTTTAAGCATAAGAAGTGATACTCTATACTTTTAAGCTTAAACAGAATACTTTTTATTATTTTATGCATTTAAATCCCTCAAAACTCATGCAATAATTCACCCTAATCACCTTTTCTTGAATAAGATGTCGTATTTATAGTTAATACTTATGGTAATTTCATCACCTAGCATGATACCACGTACTCTGCCTCTTCTTTCTTGTCGATTATCTTCCGCCTCATTCCCGGTAGTGGCTTCATCGTGGGGAGGGGGAAGGTAATACCTTGTCCCCTAATCCTCTCCTTTCGGTTAAGTGGGAATAAGAATATTCCTTGATTCCTTGGCGGTTGGACCCTTCTTCACGTAAGCCCACCTAACTTTTCTAATACTCAAATTATCGTCACTGTGGTCGAGCCTTTGCTTCCTTAGCTTTGGGCCTATTTCTTCCTTGGCCCATTAGACCTGTACTATCTTATTTTCCGGGCTTGAGCCCTTAGGAAGGATTGGGCCCGATTGGGCCGCATTTATTTGGGTTGCCAAAGAATACCGTATCACTCGGTATCCTTGCTTGCCGGCGGCCATGACAGACCTATCAATGCTCACTCTCTCGTCTCTTCTTTCAGATTTCTTGAAGTCTCATGCAGACATCCTAGCCTTAGAACTCTTGAGTTCAATTCACTCGGCGAAACCTGGTCACGGGAAGAAATCGGTTACGGATGTGACACTTCCTACACTTCCCGAGGGGAATTTGAAAAACTCAGTCCTCGTACTGCCGGAAACGATGCGTGGAGGCTTTCGGATTAAATGGTTGCGACCTCGGTGCCCCGATAGAGAAAGACGGTCCTTCTCTTTTGGAGAACAATCGATCTGCGACACATCGACGGCCCAGGTCCAACAGCCTTCTTACCGTCAAATTCTTGCCCCAACTTCCAAAGAACCCGGAGGTGCATGAGTCTCTGTAAACATGGTGGCAAAACGGAGAGGAGAATTCCTTTCGATTAAAGTGGATGATGCACTAGTCAAATACGGAGTTTCGTGAGCTTGCCCACTCTTTGATCGGTAAGCTTACTTTGGCCCGGGGATGCAACATATTCTTTAGATAACTTGCATGCTAAGCTTGGTCAATCTTGGGGTATTATTGGTGAAAGACAGTTAGTACCATTAGGGAGAGGATATTATAATATTCAAATTCCTTGTCTTGCGGATCGGGATAGAATTCTTGATAGGAGAAAGTGGATCCTCAAGCCGAGTTTGATGCGGCTATAGAGATGGAGTCCGGGGTTTTAATCCTTATAAGGTTAACACAACACGGCACAAGTATGGAGTGCGAATTTATGAAATTTCAATGGAATACTTCCAGCAAAAATCATACATGCCTTAGCCTCGGCCATAGGGACATTATAAAAATGGATGATCGCACTAAGAATAGAACACTGTGTCACTATGCTCGGGTTCTAATAGAAATAGACATGACAAAGAGCTGTGAAGACTATTTAATGTTTGAATCGGAGGGACAAGTTATGTTTGTGTTACTCAAATATGAACAATTGCCCCCTTTCGTAATCATTGTGGTATTGTCGGACATTCGCCGGACAGGTTGTAGATTAGTTAAGAGCCACAAGGCGGACGAAGATAAGACTTAATTGAATGGAAAGATGGGGAAAATAAGCAAAAAGAAAAAGAATTGGTTCGGAGAGGGCCGTAACATAATGTGGATAAAGAGTCGGATGATGAAAATTTTCTTTCGAACAATGGTTTTGAGGCGCCGACGGATCTCAATGGGGAGGGTCCTGCATCGGTGGAAATTATGAGAGACAAAGCCTCGGCATTGGAAGAGGCACATGACTAGAACACGAAAATTAATAAGCAACATCTTGATGTGAATGTGGAGATGATTGAGCAACATTCTGAGGGTAGGAATGGAAGCATGTTGAATAACATTTCGGTACATTTGCAAGATGGAGGGTGGTCTCACAAAGGTTCTCCTTAAAAGAATGCAATAGAAAACAAATTATCGGAGGAACCAACTTTGATCTTTATACAAAGTGGCTACGAAGCACCGGCGGATTTGGAAGAAGAGAATTTGGAGGCCAACAATCAAGCCGTGGTTGACAAGTTGGGGGATGAGGGTACTTCAATTGGTTCGTCTTCGAACTCGCGGCTCATTTGTTCATGCCTCTAAAGCTACTACCAAAAAAGGAAAAACGGTGCTAAAATTGTTTCTTGGGAATATAACTTGAGAAATAAATCTAACTAGAGCGGAGTGCGGATCTCGCCTTCCTATGATAACAACTACGTGATTACCTCGAAGGCGATACGGATGCTCTTAAACCAATGCGGGCCGTGGCTTCTAAGAGATGAGCATATATGTGTGAAGATGATCTATCGTAGTAGTAGGAATGTTTATGAATTCTACTTGGCTATTGTATAGAGTCTCTTCTCTATTCTTCCCTAGGGGTTAAATTTTACCTTATTAGATTTTATTGAGGATCCCGCTTCTTGATCGACGTGTGATCTTTTGACTTTTTATTTCCTTTTAATATAATAACTAAGTAGACAAAGAATGGAAAAGAATTTTGTAGAATAAAAATACTGTTATTCTTGAGATAATGAAAAGCTATTCTTGTTGTTGAAAGTTATGATTTTATTTTTGTGTGTGTAATTTCCTAGGATAACACTCATATATATATAAATATTAGGCATGAGCTTGAGCTTGGGCTTGAGTGAAATAAAGACTAATATTTAAATATTAAGAGATTTTAAAATCTTTATTTAAAAGATTAAGGAATCCAAAACTAGGGAAGAAAATATATTTTCTAGTGAGAAAATTAGGCATTTGTATCTCATGGAAAACTCAAGATTTGATTTTAAGTAAAAGATGTTTTTTTAGAAAATAATAAAATTAAAAGATATTATTTATTAAAACTTGCAAGATATGTAATTTTAATAAAACTCAATATTTTGAAATTGATAAAAATAATAAATAATACTACGATTTGATTTTAAGTAAAAGATGCTTTTTTAGAAAATAATGAAATTAAAAGATATTATTTATTAAAACTTGCAAGATATGTAATTTTAATAAAACTCAATATTTTGAAATTAATAAAAATAATAAATAATACTGAAAAATTAGGGGTATTATAGCAGGAGACTGCTAGGATTTCTCCCAACAACTCCCCTAGCGAGCGACTTTCACCAAACATACTACTATTTGCGTCTTGGGGACTCGAACCCGTGACTGTGCTCTGATACCAATTATAGGATCAAGTGCATGCCACTAGTACTAAACGCCCGGACTTGTAGTGAGGTGCTACTTTATTTTCTTTAATCATTATCTAGCTGCGGGGCCCACGGGCGGCACACAACTATGCCTTTAATCGAGCAAACAATCAAGACTTGAGCGCTACTCATTTGAAAGGCGGGAGACTGCTAGGATTTCTCGCAACACTAATTACCTTATGTCAAATTATATTAGAATTTTTATTAAATTTAATATTGTTTGATTTGTTTTATTACATAATTTTATTTTATTTATGTTTTTTCCACAACATTCGACTCATAAAAAATGGTAATCGAGACAGTAGTATCGCTTGTTTACCTATGCGGTGTTACTTTTTTGCCTATATACTACTCCTCCAATCCCATAAAACCTTTCATATTTGTGTAGACACACAATTTAAGAAAAGTGGAGTAATGTGTGAGTTTTTAAGGGTAATTTTGTAAACTTTTATGAATAAAGTAATGAATGAGTTGGATTGTGTGTATATGTGGAGCCAAAAGTAATGACATTTTGTGTAATAAGGGTGAAATTTATCGAGAACTTTCTATTTTTGAGATGTGAAAGTTATAGTGGGATAGACGAAAAAGAAAAGTATGAAATGGAGGGAGTATTACATACAAAAATAAAGTTTTATTATTGTTTAAATTTATAAATTAGTGTTAATATCATTTCCCCTCTGTATAATACCCTTTTTATCAAATTGCTAAATGTACTTTTTATTTTTGATTGCATACTATATTATTCGAAATTGACTTGTTACAACCTATATTTTGTGTTAGAACATTTTTCTCGCAAAAATCATAAACATGACTTTTTTCACTAATAAATTTGTTCATTCAAATATCTTTATTAAAGAATTGAAAAAATTCCTAATTTCCATCCCTAAATCAATCGAGTTCGCCCTTTTTCTCTCAAATTCTTTAATTTTGGGAAAACACTCCAAAATACATTAAGCAATGCGAGCAACAGAGTAATCATTTCTTGTGGGTGGTTGAACATGACATTCTCAAATTACCATCACGAATCTCTTCTCCAGAGCACCATTCTTCATTTTGAAGTAACCTCGTATGAAAATAAGTCTTTTAAGTTACCATTAAGGTTAGTTACTGCCTTAGATAAATTAATTACTCAAATGGATACTATACATTTTGACAAGCATTTGTTTCCATTAAAAAGAATAATACAATTTACATGAAAATAGATATAGCTAGGCCTTATTTGGTGCCTAAGATAAGCCTAAGATAATGGGCTTATCTTAGCAAGAAGGGTGTTTGGTGGAAATCTAGAATGCTTAAGAGAAAATGCTAGGCCCACAACTAAATATTGTTCATTCAAGTTTACACAACTACGTAAAAGACCACCGATAGCATATCTTCACCACGATTCGGCATCTTTCATCCCTAAAATACCCTTCACTCATCAAGGGCATGTAAACCCTAGATCATACGACATTTTGGCGCTCCAAGATTTGAGAACAAGAAGCGCCGACAACGGGCGTAATCGGTTGGTAGCTTCGAGCATTTTTATCTGCGGATTTGACATGAGACATGACCGTATATATTTGCAAGAGGTATATGTTATAATTAATCAGTTTTACCATTTGCCTTCCTCATTGTATGATTGCGATTTTATTGACGAACACCATCTTCTATTTACACTCGAGAAATATTTTAATTTTCCCTTTTGTCTTTCAACTCTCCGACGACATTGCATCTTGAAATACCAAACATATTTATTATATCAGAATTTTGATTCAAGTCATTTTTTTCAAACCTGTTGTGATATTTTGTTTTTCTGTGTTTAATAATTATCTATCTCGACATTTGGACGAAGATTTGTGGAATTGTGGCTGTATCTTCATTTCCGTTCCGTGTCTTGGAGGATTGCGAATCTTACTAGGTAATACACACTTCACAACCTTAATACAACATCTCTGTCTACATTTTTTCTAGGTGTTATAGGTAATTGTGGAGGTTTGCCGGGTATTGATGTTGCATTTTTTTTTGAAAGAGGTATTGTTGTTGCATTTGTTGTGAATTAACATGGAACTTTATTTGAGCTAGTATGAATTAAACTGTTGGTTGTTTGGTGTTTGATCTATAACATAAGATTTGTTGTGTTTTTATTCCATGGTGCAAGATATATACCGATTCTCACTAACATGGCTTGTTCATGTATCATGTTGATTATTCTTTAATCGGTTTGGATTTTATCTTATTTGTTAGTTATGATTTGTATAACAGTGTCATCATCTCTTTTATTGACGGACCGCTTAAGATGAGTTCAATGAGACAAGAGAATGGGGTTCTATACTTGTTGCTTGAAGAAATCATACATCAATCCATTATTGTAATTTCATGTGTTATTGACCACATGCATAAGAAAAACAACAAAAATGTTTATGTGCATCTAGATATAGTATGATTAACCGTATTCCGTACTCAAGTTACGGAAATGGAAAGACTGATAGGACGTTTTAACTCGATTGCTTCGAGAATCTTCGAATGGACCGAAACACTTTCGGTCGACTGCTTATTATTGAGGGATGTGGGTGGATTATCTACGGGCAAGTATATATCAGTAGAGGAGCAAGTCACAATGTTTTTGTTAGTGTTAGCCCATCACAAAAAATAGGGTGGTCAAGTTTAAGTTTCATAGGTCAGGTCAAACCGTGTCACATTACATCCACTGTGTACTTAGTGTTGTCTTGCAACTACACCTAATCCTGTTGGTGAAGCCGATTACTTGTTCAGAGATGATAGTATAAATCCTCATTGGAAATGGTTTTAAGGTACTCACATAACTAATTTAACAATTAACTTGCTTATTTTTTATTTACACTTGTATGTTTCCCAACAATTTTGAGTTTTGTGCATTTAAATGATATTTGTAGGGGTGTTTGGGTTCGTTAGACGTGATTGTAGAATTTCGTGTAAGTGCTTTGACGACCCAACCAAGTTATCGAACCCAAGAGATATATTATGCAATGAGGCCCTAGAAAATAAGTCTTCAATGACTATTGATGCAAGCAAGGATGAAGTCTATCAATCTACCAACAAAAGGATGAAATACCGAAGGCAATTAAACTAGGAATTAAGCTAGAACAATTAACAAGCTAAGCAAACTTTCAAGTAACACAAATGGGGATAGGGTGCTAGGGATAATCTCCATTAACGAATCAATGATCACAACTATAATTGCATCAAATCATCATTCAATCAAGATAGAAAGTATAAACATCATGCAATAATGTCTCCATTCATCACACAATGCATAATTGTGAATATTCTTAATGCAATGAATCTCTCAATTACAAAGCATTTAATTCATATATTCATACACAATTATAACTTGATTAATCCTTAATCACGTTAGCTTAACTCTCGTTTGTTGCTAGGGTGATCAAACACCAATCTAAAGAGATAAAAATTTATGAAGCACAATAAACATCAACAATTAGGAAACTATCTATCTCAATTAAACAACAATCATCAACAATTATAACAAGTAACAACCAAATTGATACGACATTTTGTGGCATATCCCACTTCACATACAAGCCCATCCCATTTGATTAATGGGTGTAGGGCAATTTGATTATAAGGCCCTCGGCCCAAGTTCCCTTAATTAGGGATGATTCGTAAGAGAGGTAGGGCCCACAACCCGAATCCTTTTGATTTCGGACTTACCTAGAGCGAGGGTTGGGCCTCGGCCCAATCCCCGAGATTAACCCATGGATATGGATAATATTAAATGGGCTTGAGCCCACTTAGAATGGATAACCGAAATAAGAGGTTGGCCCACTTCGCCCACCTCCCTATGAGGATATCGGATTACTTATTCGAATGAAGAAGATCTTAACCGAATGAGAGATACTTGTGCCTCAAGAAGGGGAAGATTCCAGAATCTCCCTCGGGCACCGGAGGTGGGTAACCGCTTTACACAAGAAATAGAAAACATGTTCTCCCACGATGAGAACATGGCGGGAACATGGAGAAAATGGACGTACATGGTATGTAAATCACCACCTATATAATATGACTCGATACTGAGTAAGAGGTAACTGATTCGATACTTCAATTACACACCTCACTAAACTTTCTTGGGTTTTCTTGGTTTCGACTTGAGCGTCGGAGTGCCTACGCCGGAGAACCCTCCGGCGTGTTTTTTGCAGTTGTTTACGTAGATGGAGGTCAGCTTATCATAGTTTACTTGGGCTTTCACACATAAGGATCCAGTGGGGAATTCGGCCCAATATGAAGGTACATTTTCTACGTATCATCCGGTGTCATGCAGTGGGAAAAAGAGTTAAGGCGTGAGTTTTACTTTCTTTTCACTAATTGAGAGAATCATGGGAGGTGAGCAAACGCCTATGCCACCCATTACTTTGGTTCCAGGCCGAGGGAGGTCCGCATCTCCGGCCCCTATCCCTAGAGGAACTATTACGGCTGCAGGGATGTCACCCCTTGTACCCGGCGGAAGGGCAACGGCCCTACACTCCAATGGGAAGAGGAGGAGAGACTACTCATCACCATGCTGGAACCTCGGTCCCAGCTCAAGCAAGGATGGCTGGTGCCTCACCATCCGCTAGCAGAATCTGATGGGACTCCATCGAACGAAGGAGGTGGGACACCTACACCGGCCCCACCTCAAATTTCACCAAAGACCGAGTGCAACCATTGCAATGACTAGAGAGAAACTTGATGAGATTGTTGCTAGAGCTGTAGAAAGAGCTATGGCTTGGGTCAACATGACCCCACCTCCGAGGTTGGGAAGAGAAGGGCACTGGAGCGGCCCGTGTCCAATCTAAGCTAGAAGGGAGTAGACATGAAGAACAACAGATGAAAGAAGACAAGCGAATGAATCCCAAACTCCTGGAGGGAAATCGAGAGAGTGGGAGGAGCACGTGAAAAGAGGACCGCGTGCAAGGAACAGGGTTGCTGATGAAGAAGAAGTCGAGGGAGGAAGGGAACAACTCCCCTTCAGCGTGAGAGTAAGATGGAAGATGTGGAAGAAGGAACAGGTGATACTCACCCTCGAGGTATGAATGATAAGATTTTTCCTTGAAAAAGCAAATGGACACCATGAAATAGCAAATGAATAATCGGATTAGTACAACTCGACTGACATCTTGGGTGTTAATTTTACGATAATATTTTACAAGATGAATTACCTACTAACTTTAAGCCATTGAATTATGAATATGATGGTACAACCGACCCGTATGATCATCTTGTGAGATTTGAGAATTCTCCCTCCTACATCGATATGGGGAGAGTGTGAAGTGTAGGGTTTTTCTAACCACCTTGTCAAAGGCGGCTCAACAATGGTTTAGCCACCGGAGCCTAATTCCATCAGATCTTTTGAGGAGTTCGGTGAGTTGTTCCTACACCCGATTCGCTAGTGCTAGGAGACAACCCAGGCAACCCTCACACTTTTCAATATGAGACAAGGAGAAAATGAAAGGTTGAGAGCCTTCATGAAAAGATTCAATCAGGCAGCCTTAGAAGTTCCGACCGCCACCCCAAAGTGGTCAAAATCAACGCATTTACCAAGAATCTCCGAGATGGGGGATCTATTTTCCTCTCCGGCTAAGAAGCCACCAAAACTTTCGATGAGCTGCTCCACAGGTTGAAAAATATGTCACTCTAGAGGAGGTTCGAAAAGCAAAGCGAGGAGAGGTCAAAACCTCGGGATCTCGAGAAAAAGAAGGAGGTAACCGGAAAGGAGGAGCCACCGTGAGTCCCGACTTACTCAAGACGGGCAGGCTAATGCCCGAAAACCGTGATGACGGTTATCGATCTTAACATACGTATAAATAAGACTCTCGAAGGGAGGTAACGGTATCAATCAACTATCACTCTTACTTAGCTACTTCCCTACGTACTTTCTTGAGTGTTTTCCGGTAACTGACTTGGCGTCGGAGTGCCTACGCCGGAGAACCCCGCGACGTATTTTTGCAGTGTACGTTCGAGAAGAGCTAGGAATTCCGCTGCGTAAAGGCTTTACCCACGTGGAACCCAGGTGGGGAAATGGGCCCAGTCAGTTTTTACGCATCAATTGGCGCCGTCTATGGGAAGGAAGAGCTGAGACGTGATTTTCAACTTCTTTTCTTTTACGATTATCCGAAAGAAGGAGATCATGACCGGTGAACATACACCCATGAGACCGATTGCACTAGTACCAGCTCGAAAGGACAACCCCGCAAACCTAATGCGGGGCGAGGCTACGTCCAATCCCGTGCCACCTATTGTTGTGCCTAACATCAAGGACCACCACTTGTCACGGTGAGTACGAGATGAAAGCTTCGACTCCTGGCCAACGCCATCCAGGAGTGGGAGTTGCTGCTAGAGAGGAGGGGTTAACCCACCTGCCTCTTCCTCTGCGAGTCCGTAAGGAATCCCTATAGCGGGGGTCCTTGGAACTGCTAATGCTCCAGCCGAGGGATACCTCGAGAGAATGCAAGAACCAGCTGCCCCATCGCCCTCACTCGGAAGCAGTGGATGATGTGATAGCTCGAGCTGTGGCAAGATGTAATCGCGGAGGGAGGAGGACCCCCACTGCGGGAAGGACCGGAGAACCAGACCGGGAAACTCACTGCTGCTCGATCCCAACTGAGGGGAGTAGGCGGGGCGAGCATCAAGAAGAATGAAGGAGAGAAGTGGAGTCGAAACCAGGAGGAGGTCACAGGGCGAAGGAGTCCAAGAAAGAAGGTCGGCAGTTCCTAGACCTTGGGAGGCTGGCCCGGATGAAGCCGCACGGGGAGGGAAACAGCCCCCTGCGGCGAGAGAGTAAGATCGAGGATGAGGAAGAGGGTACAAGAGATACCCGGTCGGAAGCCATGAAAGACCAGATCAGTCTCCGAGGAAACAAATGGACAACATGAAGCATCAAATGGAAAATCGGGTCGGTATGCCTCGACCGATTCTGAGTTGCCAATTTCTTGAGAATATCTTACAAGATGAGTTGCCTAGCAATTTTAAACCTCTTAATTATGAATATGATGAGTACGACTGACCCCTATGACCACTTGATGAGATTTGAAAATTCGGCCCTCCTCCATCGATATGGGGAGGGTGTGAAGTGCGAGGTCTTTCTTACTACTCTATCCAAGGCGGCCCAGTGGTTCGGCCAGTGGAACCCAATTCCATTAACTCCTTCGAGCAATTTGGAGAATTGTTCTTGCACCGGTCGCTAGTGCAAGAAGGCAACCTAGAGCTCTGGCCCGACATTGTTCAACATGAAGCAAGGAGAAAATGAAAGCCTATGGGCCTTCATGAAGAGATTCAATCGGGCGGCATTGGAGGTTCCAACCGCCACCCAAGAGGTAAAAATTAATGCTTTTACTAGCAATCTCCGAGACGGAGACCTGTTTTCCTCCCCGGCCAAGAAGCTACCCAGACGTTCGATGAACTACTAAGGAGAGCAGAGAAGTACGTCACACCTGGAGGAAGTGAGAAAGGCGAAGAGAGTCGAGGTTAAACCTAGCGGACCTAAGAAGAAGAAAGAATCATCAAAGAAAAGCTCAACAGTGGAGCGAGAGAAAGCTGCAAAATCTGGACCTGCTCCCAGGTTTGACAAGTACACCCCCTGAAGCTCAAGCCGCAGAGCTCTGGAGGTAGCATCGACCACCACGAAATGAAGTTTCCATGGACACGGTCCAGAGAGCCTCGAAGCCCAAATCGAGATAAGTTTTGTCATTTCCATAAAGAATATGAGCATGACACTAACAAGCTGTTTCCATTTACGTGATGAGATTGAGAGGATGATCCAAGTAGGACATCTTAAAGAATTTGTTTACAGAGATCGGTCAGCTCGAGGGGCGTAAAAGAAAGGAAGGCGTGACAAAGGCGAGGAAAAAGGGAGGATGATCGAAGGGAGGCAAGAGGAGAGACCCTCCCGAAGAGAGGACTTATCCAGATGATAGTCGGAGGTCCGGCAGAGGGAGACTCCTTCTGCGCTAGAAAAGCTGGAGAGAGGACCCTCATGAGGGAGGTAGGAGAGATGTCAAGAGACGTGGATCGAAAGAGGTCACCTGTACACCTCGGATTCATTTTGGCCCCGAAGATGGAGGCACGAGGAGGGAGGACCACGGTGATGCACTAGTCATCACAACGAGATGTGGCCGGATATCTTAGCAAGGATCTTCGTAGATACGGGAGCTTGGCGAGACATCATCTTCTTGGAATGCTTCAAGAAGATGAATTTAAACATAGAGATGCAACCGATGGATACATCGGATCCACAGGAGGCGCAGTCCACCCTCTTGGTCGAGTAACCCTCCGGTGGGGCTAGGCGAAGCTCCACGGAGGAGGGTGGTTATGGTGAATTTTGATTGTTGATGTACCCTCATCTTACAACATGATCTTTGGTAGGCCAGTATTCAATTTATTTCAGTGGTCATATCAACTTATCATATGAAACTCAAGTTTCCGAGTGAATGATGAGGTGGGTGAAGTAGTTGGTGATCACCGCAACTCGAGAAAATGCTATGTGGAGGCGGTAAAGATGGCTAACAAAGAGCTGCACGCAGCTTGAAAAGAGACAAGGAAGTGGACCGAGAATCCAAGAGATGCAAGATTACGGATTAAATTGATCCTCCAAAAATGAAAGCTAACGAAGAACTCGATGATGATCGAGTTGTATCCGAGCAAGAAGGGATACACAACAAGGATCGGAGCCCATCCGGAGCGTAGCTAGAGAAAGACACAGTAACGACTTTGCGAAGAAATGCGAGATGTTTTTACTTTTTCTTCCTCGACATGATAGGTATCCCGAGGAGGTGGCGATGCACCACCCGAACGTGAACCCTAAAGCTAAACCGGTGTAGCAGAACCTAAGGGTCTTTGGACCAGAAAAAGATGTCATTACAAAGATTGAAGCAGAAACCGCCGGAGGCAGGACATGTCAAGCGAATCCAATTTCCCACCCGACCTGTCCAATGCAAAGGTTGTTGGCAAAACCAGGGGGAAATGGAGAATGTGCATAGATTTTCGAGATTTGAACAAGGCTTGCCCTAAGGATCATTATCCCTTGCCTAGGATTGACCGGATGGTCGATTCTACATCCGGATTTGAGTCGCTAAGAATGATGGACGCCTATCAAGGCTACCATCAAATACAAATTTTCCCTCCGAGATATTCCAAAGGTAAGTTTCATTATTGCTAGTGGAACTTTTTGCTATATTAGATTGCCCTTTGGATTGAAGAATGCAGAGCAACCTATCGAGAGAATGGTTGACAAGATGTTCCGAGACCAGCTAGGGAGGAACATGGAAGTCTACGCCCGATGATATGCTTGTGAAAAGTGTGAAAGCCGGAGAACACGTGGCTGATCTGGAGGAAGCTTTTTCAGTGCTAAGGAGGAATGGCATGAAGGCTGAATCCGGCCAAGTGTTCTTTTGGGGTGAAATCGGGAAATTCCTCGGATATATGGTGACCAATGAGGAATTGAGGTTAACCCTGCTAAGGTGAAAGGCGTGCTTGATATGCGAGGCTCCCACCAATATCAAGGAGTTACAGAGGCTGAATGGAAGAATTACGGCGTTGAGCAGAATTCATAGCCGAATCTGCGAGAGGGCCGCCCCTTCTTCAAAATTCCGAGGAAGGGATCCAGGTTCTAGTGGGACGAGCGATGCCGAGGCATTCGAGGAGCTTAAATAAAGACTCGGCCCAGCTTACCTACGTTAACGAAGCCAATTCCAGGGAGACACTCTACCTTTACCTCTCTGTAGGTGGGGTCTCACTCGGCTTCGTCTTTGGTGAGGGAGGAGGGATCGACCCAAAAACCTCGTTTACTACATCGGCAAGCTCATCCAAGGAGTGAAGAGAGATACTCGGAGATAGAGAAGGCAGCCCGACCGTAATGGTCACGGCACGGAGGTTACGACCTTATTTCTTGTCATATAAGGTCATTGTTCGGACTAACTACCTTCAAATAGGTGATAGGGAGAACTGATCTTTCGAGGAGGATGGTCAAATGGGCCGTCGAACCGGGAGAATATGATATGGATTTTGAGCCGTGGAGGACCATTAAAGCACAAGCCCTCTCGACTTCATCCAAGAGGGTACACGTGCACCTGAGGAAGGAGAATGGAAGGTATATGTTGGCGGCTCTCAGATCTATGCGGGGTTGTGGAGCGGGGATCGTAATTATTGATCCAGAGGGCCAGAAATGCAAGTTGCGGTGAGGTTCGAATTCATTACCTCCAACAACGGAGCCAGTATGAGGCCCCGATTCGAGGAGCGGAGATGGCCGCCGAGCCGGGAGCAGGTCGGGTGGTCATATTTTTCGATTCCCAACTTGTAACCCAAGAGGTTACAGGTGGAGTACGAAGCTAAGGACGAGAAGATGATAGCCTACCTTCGGCGAGTAGCGGAGCTGCGAGGAAAGGTTCAGTTCCTTTGAGCTTAGACAAATACCTCGAGAGAAAAACTCCGTGAGCGGATAGCCTTTCGAAGATGGCGAGTTACGCAACACCGCAGAGAGGGGGAAGATCACCCTTGTGGCTGCAGAGGCTGAAGCAACGATTTCCTCGGTAGGGTCATCTGGGTCAAGATGATTGGAGAACCAACATATATCGAGTCTTTGCAGAACCCGGAGAGCTGTCCAGATAAGAGGAAAGCTTAGAATTGGAGAATCCGATACGATGATCGGAGATAAGATGTACCGGCGTTCCTTCATGCAGCCGTACTTGAGGTATTTATCCCCCAAGAAGGGAGGTACGTAATCAAAGATATACATGAAGGTTGTTGTGCCGACCATGCAGGGGGCTCGGGCAATAGTCCGAAAAGCCTTGAGGACCGGATACTTCTGGCCTACCATGACCCGGGACGCTAAAGACTGGGTGAAGAAGTGTGAGAAATGCCAAAAGCACGGCTGCCTCATCCACCTCCCTGCGAGAGGAGATAGGGACCATGCACTCTCCGTGTCCCTTCGCGAAGTGGGGGATTGACCTGGTAGGCCCATTCCCGATTGCGGTGGGCCAGCGGAAGTTCCTATTGGTGGCAAAGTGGACTACTTTAGCAAGTGGGTGAAGGCTGTACCTCTAACGAGGATTGAAAAAGGTAACATCATCAAATTTTTATGGAGATATATTTGCTGCGAGTTTGGCATACCTAGAATCCTGGTATCGAGATAATGGGACCTAGTTTATGGGAAACATGGTACGGGAATGGTGCGATAACACGAAGATTGTCCAGAGATTCACATCGGTGGCACACCTTCAAGCCAATGGCAGTGGAGGTCACCAACGAGAACTATCGTGAACGGAATACGTGCCCGGCTGGACAAAGCTGGAGGGAGGTGGAGTCGATGAGTGGAGTCGATTTTATGGGCTTATCGGACCACCCCAGGGGAGCCAACAGAGGAGTTCCCCTTTCACCTAGTGTATGGGGCAGTGCGGTCATACCTTGAAGTGGGGATGGAGACACATCGTTTAGCCCACTTCCGGGAGGAGAAATGAAGATCTAATGAGAGAGAACCTAGACATGCTTTGGAGGAGGAGCGCAAAATCGCCCACCCGAAAACCGAGAAGTACAAAAATCGCATAAAGGCTGCTTATGACCAGAAAGTCATAAGTCGGAGATTTGAAGAAGGAGATCTTGTCTTGAGACAAGGCCGACGCCTTGAAAAACATTGGAAAGCTCGATCCCAAGTGGGAGGGGCCGTACAAGGTGACCAAAGTCCTCCGAGGAGGAGCGTATGAACTGCAAGACATGGAAGGAAATTAAGCGGCAAGACCTTGGAATGTCTGCCGTTTGAAGAGGTTTTACACCAAGAGAATACCCGCCTCGATGCAAGTAGGTGGTTCTTTTTACGCAAGAGTTATTTAAATTCATGTTATTTGAATTCTGAATTTGATGTAATTTCATTCCACTGCATCTTGTTTTTCCCCGCCTGCGGGTTTTCCACCGGGTTTTACCGTAGGGAGGTTTTTAAAGAGGCTGGCCAAGTTAGTTCTTAACTTGTGTTGATCGATTATGGTCAATGGGGCAAATCTGTTTATCAATTAATGAAAGCGATTTTTCATTATCTATGAGTTTATTAGTTCGTTCTTTCGTTGATTACGATTGAAATAAAATGATTGTATGCTATTCGATACGATTGCATCACAACACCCGATTGATTATATGAGAATTGATAACTTGCGAATAAGTTAAATGAATAAATAAAATGCGAGAAGCATCCAATGAGAAATATGATGAGCATTCACGAAATGAATTCACATCAAACAAAAAGAAGCTAAGAGATAGCTTGAAAAACTAAAGTTAAACTTGCGAGATAGGGTTTAACCCACCTAAACCCGAGAGAAGGGTTCCGAGAAAAGAAGCTAAGAGATAGCTTGAAAAACTAAAGTTAAACTGCGCAGATAGGATTTAACCCATCTAAACCCAGAGAAGGGTTACAAGAAAAGAAGCTAAGAGATAGCTTCGAAAAACTAAGTTAAACCTGCAGATAGGGTTTAACCCACCTAAACCCAGAGAAGGGTTACGAGAAAAGAAGCTAAGAGATTGCTTCAAAAACTAAGTTAAATCTACAGAGAGGGTTTAACCTACCTAAACCCAGAGAGAGGGTTCCGAGAAAAGAAGCTAAGAGATAGCTTGAAAACTAAAGTTAAACTGCAGAGAGGGTTTAACCCACCTAAACCCGAGAGAGGGGTTACGATAAAAGAAGCTAAGAGATAGCTTGAAAACTAAAGTTAAACCCGTAGATAAGGTTTAACCCCACCTAAACCCAGAGAGGGGTTACGATAAAAGAAGCCAGGAAACTAAAGTTAAACTGCGAGAGAGGGTTTAACCCACTTAAACCCGCAGAGGGGTTACGATAAAAGAAGCTAAGAAATAGCTTCGAAAACTAAAGTTAAACCTGCGAGATAAGGTTTAGCCTACATAAGCCCAGAGAAAGGTTGCGAGAAAAGAAGCTAAGAGATAGCTTTGAGAATCAAATTAAACCTATGAGAGAAGTTGAGAAATAACTTCTAAAACCAAAGTTAAATATGCGAGAGGGGTTTAACCTATCTAGACCCGAAGAAGGTTGCGAGAATTAAAGCTGAAAGATAGCTTCGGAAGACTCGATTAAACCTACAAAGCAAGGGTTTGGACTGACTCGAATGTAAAAATACGAGATAAGTCTTTGAGGAAGGCCTTGATCAAGCCTACGAGGGCGGCTTAAGCCGAACCCACGTTTGAAAAAGGGGGTTCTTAAAAATACGAAACTATGACAGTTTCGGGAAAGTCAAAGTTAAACCCGAAGGCTTAACTAAACATACGTCGAGAGAGGACCACGATACTTAAGGCAATGAAAGTCTCGGAAAATTGGGTTAGATTTACCGAGAGATAATTTATTGCGGCAAAGGGTTAATCAGCCCAAGCCTAGACAAGATTTTTAGAATAAAAGTGCAAAAACAACTCCAAAAGATATAAGGTTAAACCTACTAGAGGGGTTTAACCGCTCAAAGACAATTACAAAGGTGAAAGATTGAACCTACGAACATGGTTCTACCAAATTCAAAAGGAAATTGAGACCCGTCTATGGCATAGCCTTGACAAGACTCAAACCCGAGGAAGATAAGAAATACTCATTACAGAGAAGAAGAAACGGCTTGAAAGACCTAGTTAAACCTACGGCAAGGGTTTAACGACTAAGTGTAAAATATGAGATAAGGCTTTAAGAAAAGCCTTGATTAAGCCTACGAGAAGGGCTCAACTAAACCTGCACCTAGGAAGGGTTTCGAGATTAGACCTCTAGAGAGGGTCTTGACTAATCCAAACCTAAGAAGGGTTTCAACAAGGGTAAAAACAAGTTTAGCCTATATGAAGGTTCTAAACTTACCTAAAGTAAGGAAGGGTCATTTCTGGAGAGATCGGGATAAGACCCATGAAAGAAGAATTTGAACCATGGCTCGAGGAAAGCCTAAGAAAGTGAACCTTAATTAGGTTTTACCTGAAGAAGACCTCCTAAGGAGAAGCTAAGTTAAGAGATAGCTTGGAAAATTTAAGATTAAACCTGTGAAAAGGTGTTTGACTAATCTAAACCTAGAAAAGGTTTTCTCGAAAAGAAACTATGCTTTGAACCTAAAGAAGAGATGACCTTGAGTTTAGAAGAGCTATCCAGAGAAACTCCTAGACTACGAAGTCTAGGAAGAATCTAAGAAACTAAGGCATAAAACTCCTAAAAGGGGCATGCAAGCAAATGGGTTATTAACCGGCAAGAGAAGGTATCCACCCAAACTATATCCTGGGAAGGGAATTCCTGGCGCCTAAGTCATGCATGCAAAATAGCAGCTTAGAGGCTAGATAGTTTGAAAAACATGCGAGAGGAGAAATCAAGCGCGAAAATCACAGATAAAAAGCATGCAACTCCCGGCAAGGGAGGATATAAGCTGTGTAAACAGGAAATAACTCCCGACAAGGGAGGATAAACATTAGCTATGAAAAATAAACTCCCGGCAAGGAGAACACAAGCATAGATGAATACCATATGCGATAAAACACTCCCGGCAAGGGAGGGATGATGTCTATTCACGGCAAGAGGCCCCGACGAGGGGGCAATAAGAGTTCGTAAAATAAAACTCCCAACAGAAAGGGAGAACAGAGTTTGAATGCTAACCCGGACATAAAACAGAAAGTAAAAATATTCATTACAAAAGTAGTGTTTAAAAAGGAGTACCTTGGAGATTAAGAAGGAGGAGGAATCGGGGTTTCTTCTGCGGCATCGGCGAGGGCAACTTGCTCGGCTTAACCGTCTTGAGGGCTCGCTCCATGCAAGCCTCTTCGGGAGAAGGTGAAACATCCGCAGTAAGAGGGCAAAGGGGCTAATCCATAGGCGCGGGGTGGCGGAGAACACCTCTGTCCTCGGGAGATTAGAAACCACCCGGCTCATGATTGGGAGCCACCATGCCTCTTCAATTGATCGACCGGTATTTCCCTTGAAATGAGGGCGTCGGCATTGAGGTCGAGGGCCAGTCTTGTCGAATTCTCCTGCAAAGGATGGATCCGCATTCTCAACGACAACGTTGAAACCATAGTCATAAAAGTACGATGTAGGGACCCATGTCCCCCAAGAAACTTCGGGTCTTTGGAGATAGTTATCCTTCAAATCAGCCCAAAGAGAATGCGAAATCTTTGACCGAGTTACTGCGGTAAAAAAATGCCTCAAGAAGGAGTGGTGGACAGCCGATTCGTTCATCTCTTTTCAGCGATTTCCCGGGCTGATTGAGCCTCCGCTAGGTCATACGCATGGAGGCTAGCTCCGATTCCAGCTTCTTGATGCGGAGGGCGAAAGCACGGACTTCTTTCTTTCAGCCAGAGAGAGTCCTCCAATTCCTTGATTGGGAGGAAGGAGATTAGAGGGGCTCCACAAGCCCGAGAGTAACACGCCCGGCTATAGAATACAAGACTGATGAGTAAAGGCTAAATCTGGATAAAAATTCGGGTAAGCTTATGACATAGCATGAAAAAGGAAATTGATGATACGAGCAAAATGGTGGCGGCTGGCTGCTGTGGTTGGGAGGAAGGCTCGATAACACTGTCGCAATCTTGGCGAACACCAACTCCCTAAAGAAATTGCTAGAAGAAAGGCCCGATGAATAAGAGTCTACGTCAATAGGGGCTGAAGAAAGGCCTTGACTCCGTCGAGTGGGGTACTTGCGGCGCAATGTGTCCTTGGAGGAGGGAGCTTTGACTTGCCGGAGCTTTGCCTTTGTTGGTCTTGGCTTTCTTCGCAGGAGGCAAGTCGGTGTCGTGATCTTTAGTGTGAGCTGGAGTTGGAGAAGATGGCGGAGCTTAGGCGCGCCATGTCGAGGGGCCTCCGGATGAGGGGCTGAGTCGAAGAGTCAGCAGAATCTTCCAAGATCTTGGACAACCACAACATTTACAGCAGAAAGTAGCGAAAGTTAGCATCAAATATGATCATATGCATAAATGCAGAGAATAATAACGCGATAATTACCATCATGGTTCTAGAGGAACCTTCACTAAGCTGAATTTAAAATGAGAAAGAAGCGGATTGGAGTAAAGTTCGGGTAAGTTAAAATATCCATGAGCATGAACATGGGCATTCAACATCTGAATAACCCGACGGTTCGTGGAAGGGGATATATGATTAGAAAGAGGCTGGAGGAGGGATTTTGGTAAATCCATTTACAGTTACGGGAAGGCCGGGGTTTATCTGGAGTTATGAAGACAAAATGGTCACCCCACTCTTTGTTAATATTGGGGATCTTACCAAGAAACGAACATTTCCCTTTCACCCTACTACTTAGGGTCCGACGTTTGCGGTTATACCGAGAGAAGAAAGCAGTTCAGAGATGGTCTCCTCCATATCCCTTGAGGAGGATATAGAAGGAGATCATCATCCTAATGGCATTCGGTACAAACTAGTTAAGAGGAATTCCGTAAAGGTTCAAAATCGACACAAGAACTTGGTAGGAGGAAGGCATAACCCAGCCTCAAACCGGGCCTGCCAGAAAGCTAAAGTCGGGAGTCGCTAAGTTAGGGCATGCCCCGGTCGAGGAAGAGATAGGCTATAGCTCGACGTGATGTGGTCGCCAGAGATAAGGTCGTTTAGGGCTTTTCAGAAATTTTCGAGGGACCAGCGAAGGAGTCCCAGGCAGAACCCTATCCACCTCCGGAGAGGAGGAGGAAGCGGGAGGAATCCCTAGATGGATTGGGGATTGGAGAGTGATGAGAACTCGAGATGAGTTTTGAGCATGGGAAATGGTTCGAGAAGAACCAGACCGAGACATTGATAAAAACATTCGTATGAGTGAGCGAGAGAAAGGAAAGAAAGATTACCGGATAGTGGAAAAAGTCGAGGTAAGGATTGAAGCGTGCGATCGCGGAGGACTTTGCAAAAGAAGTCCCGATGGAGCGAGAATTTAGAGGAGAAAAAGAAGAAGAAGCGAAACCGATTTGAAATAAAGAAGGAAATTAATGGGACATGTATCGTTGTACGAAAACCGAATAGCGATGCATGCTCGGCAGTGGCGGCCCGGGAGCCGAAGAATCGCTAGACACCAACAATCGGCGAGGGATGCATCTCGAAAAGCTAAAGTCTGCAGGGAGGATATCCCAGCAGCTAAAGCTGCAGGGATGTCCCTAAAGCTGGAGCCCCAGGAGGATGTTCCCAAGATTGAGATTGCGGGGAGGATTGCCTAATTTTCCTTACTCTAGTAAGCTCAGAAGTTGCTCACGAGTAGGGGGAGTGGTTGATGCGGATAAAAATGTCAGGCCCAACTACACGTAGGGCCCAAATACGACCAGCCCAATAAGGCCCAAGGGCGTAACCGAATACCCTCGATAGAGGGAGGAAAACTTCGAGATGGGCCCGAGCCCGGATCGACCGCGATAAGGCTACGAAGCCCTAAACCTACCTACAGGTGGGCCACGAGGCTCGAGGCCTGTATAAAGATGGGCCACGAGGCCTAAACCTAACTACGAGATAGGCTACGAGGCCCAAACCTAGCTACAGGCCGTGAGGCCCATCCCCACTACATGGGCCGCGAGGCCCAAACCTACAGGTGGGCCGAGAGGCCCAGCGAGATTGGAAGAGCATGCGGGTATTTGACCAAGCCCATAGCGGTTACTTATCCGATAAGACCGAGAAACATGAGAAGTAACGAGTAGTTGAGATAATTAAGGCTTAAGTCAAGGAATATCTCCTATATTCCTTTATCGATCGGGTCCAACCTCCGTCCAGGGAGGGAAAAAGTAGGCACAATCAGATTTCTTGAGAGAAAAGATAACCACGCACGACATCATGAGGAAAGCGTGCGGGATAATGCCCAGAACCGTGATGACGGTTATCGATCTTAACATACGTATAAATAAGACTCTCGAAGGGAGGTAACGATATCAATCAACTATCTCTCTTACTTAGCTACTTCCTATGTACTTTCTTGAGTGTTTTCCGGTGACTTGACTTGAGCGTCGGAGTGCCTACGCGGAGAATCCTCCGGTGTGTTTTTGTAGGTACGTTCGAGAAGAGCTAGGAATTACTGCTGCGTAAATGCTTTACCCACGTGGAACCCAGGTGGGAAAAGCGGGCCTGTGTTAGTTTTTACGCATCAATGTCCATGACACTAACTCCTGTTTTCATTTGCGTGATGAAATTGAGCGGTTGATCCAAGCGGGTTATCTGAAAGATTTTATTTATCGAGATCGAACTACCCCTAGGGGGTAGAAGAGAAAGGATGTTGACGCCAAGACAGAGATAAAGAGAAAGCACCAAGAGAATCATGAGGAGCGACCCTCGCAAAGAGGGTTGATCCGGATGATTGTAGGAGGCCCACCGAAGGGGACTCATTCCGAGCCCGCAAGGTAGGAGAGAGGGCTTTGAGAAGGGAAGCGAGGGACAGTCCATGAAAAGCTGAACCGAGGAAGGTGGGCCACGTCGGATCCACCCCGTATTCATTTCGGTCTAGAAGATGGTGGGCCAGATGGGAGATCCTCACAATGATGCCCTTGTCATCACCACCGACGTAGCTGGGTATACGGTGGCAAGGATATTTATAGACACCGGAAGCTCGGCAGACATAATCTTCCTCGATAGTTTCAGGAAGATGAAACTGAATGTGCGATTGCGGCCGGTAGACACAGCTTTATATGGATTTACAAGGGGAACTATCCACCCCTGGGACGAGTAACTCTCCAAGTGGGGCTTGGCGAAGCTCAGCGAGGAGGGTAATGATGGCTAATTTCTTGGTCGTAGATATACCTTCATCTTACAATATGATTTTTGTGACCTATACTAAACCTATTTCAGTAGTTATTTCTACCTTTCACATGAAATTGAAGTTCCCATAGGATGATGTTGGAGAGATGGTGGGAGACCACCTTCAATGAGGAAGTGCTATGGTGAAGGCATAAGATAGTCGACAAAGAGCTCCACCCTATCCCGGGTAGAGCCAAGGAGGGAGACCCTAAAGCCAAGAGGTGTAAAATGGCAACAGAGGCCGACACCACTAAGATCGAGGCAGACGGGAACCGATGATGGTGGAGTTGTTTCCGGAGAAAGCAGGTTTTACCACCAGGATCGGAGCTCAACTCGAAAGATATGATGGTGGAGGAACCGTTGATAGCAGCCTTAAGGAGAAATGCAGACATATTTGCCTTTTCTTCTAAAGATATGACAGTATCCCACTTGATGTGGCGATGCACCACCTCAACATAGATCCGAAGGCCAAACCCATTAAAATGAAGCTTCGCGTGTTTGGACGGGACACGTAAAGAGGATTCAATTCCCTCTCTGGCTGTCCAATGCGGTCCTTGTAGCTAAACACGGAGGGAAGTGGCAGATGCGCATAGATTTTCGAGACTTGAATAAGGCTTGTCCAAAGGACCACTACCCTCTTCCCGTGATTGATCATGATGGATTCTACCTCGGGTTTTGAATTACTAAGCATGATGGATACCTATCAAGGGTACCATCAAATACAACTTTTCCTGATGATATCCCGAAGGTTAGTTTTATCATTTCTTGTGGCACATTATGTTATATTAGAATGCCATTTGGACTAAAGAACGCATGAGCTACTTATCAACGAATGGTTGATAAGATGTTCAAAGATCAAATGGGAAGAAACATGGAAGTTTACGTAGATGATATGCTTGTTAAAAGCATAGAAGTCCGAGCATGTAATCGATCTAGAAGAAGCCTTCATGGTGATAAGACGAAATGGAATGAAGCTCAATCCGGCCAAGTGTTCGTTTGGAGTTCGAGCTGGGAAGTTTTTGGGGTACATGGTGACCAATGAGGCATCGAGGTGAACCCCGCTAAGGTGAAGGCAAGGCTGGATATGCAGCCTCCCACCAACATCAAAGAATTGCGAGAGATTAAATGGGAAGATTGTTGCATTGAGCTGATTCATTGCAAGATCCGCAGAAAATATACACCCTTTCTTCAAGATAATGCGAGGAAAGGGACGGAGTTCGATGGGACGATCGATGCCAAGAGGCTTTGAAACAATCAAGCAACACCTTGCTCAACTACCCACCTTGACCAAGCCAAGCACTGGGAAACTCTTTACTTGTACCTCTCTGTAGGTAGGGTTTCACTCACTCGGTACTAGTGAGGGAGAAGGGTATCACTCGAAACCGATCTATTATGTGAGCAAGCTCATCCAAGGAGCCGAGGAGAGATACTCCGAGATTGAGAAAGCAGCCCACCATCATGGTCACAGCTAGGAGGTTACGAATTCTATTTCCTTTCACATAGGGTTATAGTTTGAACTAATTATCTTTTGAAACAGGTAATTAGTAGAGCTGATCTTTCAGGCAGGATGGTCAAATGGGCCATCGAGCCGGGAGAATATGATGTGGAATTCGAGCCTAGGAGGTCTATCAAGGCTCAAACCTTATTAGATTTCATCCAAGAAGGAACTCGAACTATACAAGAAGGAGAGGAATGAAAGATCTTTGTAGATGGAGTCTGTGACCATACAAGGATGTGGAGCCGGATCGTGATAATCGACCCAGCGGGACGAGAGATTCATTTCTTTGTAAGGTTTGAATTCCTTACCTCGAACAATGGAGCGAATACGAAGCCACGATCGGGGCGAGATGACAGCAGAGTTTGGGGGCACAAAGAGTAACCATACACTCGATTCCCAGCTCGTTGTGCGGCAAATCAAATCAAAGGAGAATACGAGGCAAAAGATGAAAGAATGATTGCCTACTTGCAGTAGGTAGCCGGATTATGAGAAAAGTTCGACTCATTTGAAGTGATACAAATACCCTGTGAGGAGAACGGTAAGGCGTATAGCCTTTCCAAATTGGCCGCTCCGCCTCACCGGAGGGAGGTGGGAAAGTCACCATCATGACCGCCGAAAGGGAGTTGATAACCCCTTAGTTGGAGTTATGGGAGCAAAGTGGATGACTCGGAGGACTGCTATTTTTAATGCATTGCGAGATCCCAGCTCTTGCCCAGATAGGAGAAAGATGCTTAGATGGAGATCCCGATTCATGATGATCCGGGATCAGATGTATAAGAGGGCTTTCACCCAACCATACTTGAGATGTCTATCCCCGTTGAAGGGAGGTACGTGTTCAAAGATATTCATGAAGGATGTTGTGCCGACCATGCGAGTTTCTGAGGGCCGTCCGAAAGGCCTTAAGGGCAGGATACTTGGCCTACCATGAGCGAGGATGCCAAGGAGTTTATTAAACGAGGCGAGAATTGCCGTAAACATGGACCCTTAATCCACCTACCTGCGAGAAGAGATGGGGCGACATATTCCCCTATCCTTTTGCCAAGTGGGGAATGGATCTGGTGGAACCATTTCCGATAGCTACGGGACAAAGAAAGTTCCTTTTGGTGGTTGTAGATTATTTCAGCAAGTGGGTAGAGGCGATACCCCAGCTCGAATTAACGAAATTAACATTATCAAGTTTTTGTGGAAAAATATTTGTTGTAGGTTTGGCATCCCCAGGATATTGGTATCCGATAATGGAACCCAGTTCACTGGAGCTTTAGTCAAAGCTTGGTGCAATAATCGAAAATTATCCGTAAGTTTGCATCCGTAGCCCACCCGCAAGCAAATGGGCAAAGTTGAAGTAACAAACGAGAACCATCGTTAATGGTATCCGTGCTAGACTTGATAGAGTCGGGGAGGATGGGTTGATGAGCTGGAGTTAGTATTGTGGGCCTATCGAACTACCCCTGTGGAGGCTATGAAGAATCTTCTTTTCGGTTGGTATATGGGTCTGCGTTATTCCCGCCGAGATAGGGATGCAGACGCACCGCTTTACCCACTTCCAGAAGGGCGGAATGAGGAATTGCTAGAGAAAATCTGGACATGCTAGAGGAGGAACGTGAGATCGCCCACTTGAAAGGAATCAAGTACAAAGGGAGGATCAAGGCAGCCTACGACAAGAAAGTGGTAGGCGGAAATTCAAGAGGGAGACCTTGTGCTCCGTCAAGCCGATACATTCAAAAACTTGGGTAAACTAGACCCAGCTGGGAGGGCCCCTATAAGGTGGCCCAGGTTTTGAGAGGAGGAGCTTATATGCAGGAAGATATGGAGGGGAACCTGATTCCTCGACCATGGAATGTTTGCCATTTGAAGAGATTCTATGTCTAGACTATCCTACCCGTCTAGAGATAGGCTAGTCTCATTGCTTCAATTGTTCTTCTTTATTGTGATGTAGTCCCACCGGTACTCTTTTTTCCCGCTGTAGGTTTTTCCCACCGGGTTTTACTATAGGGAGGTTTTTTAAAGAGGCCGCTAGGTTTCTTGTAACCTACTTGTAATCTATGTTGATTGATTATGGTCAATGGGGCATTGTTGATTTGATTATGATATTATTTCGAGATAAAACTTATTCCAAGTTGATTTGAGTTATGAAAATTTGATTGATTTGACATGATTATGAGCAAATTTACTTTATGAAGTTCTATTTTGCTTCGATACTTATGTCGAGATTCTAGATGAAGTTATTATCAATACATGCGAATTTGAAATAACTATGAGATGAGATATATATTGGATTATCGGATTGACAAAATCGAAATGCATAACTTAAGCCTATCAAAGCTTAGGATGACGAAATAAATAAATTGATTACAAAAAGCTGAACAAAGCTTTGAATTGAATTTCAAGTCCTAACAAGGACCCAAAAATCACAAATATAGGCCTATCACTACTGAGCAAAGATTGAAATTATGATAAATTTCAGCCTAACCCGGCTCGAGCTTAGAAGCCTAACTCGGCTCGAGCTTAGAAGCCTAATCACGGCTTGATTTTGGAGGCCAATCATGGCTTGGATTTTGGAGGCCAATCATGGCTTGATTTTGGAGGCCAATCATGGCTTGAACCTTGGAGGCCAATCTTGGCTTGAATTTAGAGGCCGAGTAAGGCCCGAATCTCATAAAACCGACTAAGGGTTAGATTTTTAGGCCAATCATGGCTTGATTTTCGCAAGGCCGATCAAGGCTGGAAGAGTTGAGGTCGATCATGACTTGGATTATTCGCCAACCGAAGGCTAAAGTTTCTATGGTCGATTAAGGCCTGAATTTTCAAAGTCAACTATGACTTGAATATTGTAATACTAACTACAGCTTAGACCTAAGATCCCATCAGGTCTCAAGACTATGTTATAAAAGCCTAGTCAAGGCTTGGGATTTCACGCAAGAATTGCTTAAAAGTTTTCTAAGCTATGAAAACGTAGCTAGACTTAGGTTTGAAAACTAAGTCAAACATGATGAAGATATTTTCGAACTCAATAGAGTTTCAAGAGGAATCAGCTTACAAAGGTCTAGATAGGCCGGAGTATACATATTTTTGAAATCTTGAGGATTCAAAAATTTATTTTGAGGGCGAAAATGGCTTGATATGAGTAAAGTTACAAGAACTTACTTGAAAAGTAATTTTTCAAGGTTTGAGAAACTCAAACCAGGTTTTTGAAGCACTAAGCTCAAAGGAGGAAAAAAGTGAAGAAAATTTTTCCACCGAGAAGTTTATGAAAAACGAGGATATACATTTCGGTGGTAGCCTAATAAGGCCGTAAAATTGATGACCTAAATGAGAAAGGTTGATCAAGTGTAAGAGGGGTTCTTAAAGTGTTAGGAACTCAAAGATTCTATATTTTAGTCGGAAAGGCTAAAGATCAAATTCATGAAAAGGAGCCTCAAATCCTAAAGGCCTAACTAGGCTAGAGGGAGGAGGGTCACGTAGAAAACCGAGAATACAGATTTTAAATGATAGCCTAGTAAGGCCTTAGATTTGACAACCTAAACAAAAAAGTTGATTACGAGATAAGGAGGTTTCTTAACCAAGAGAAACCCGAATTTTTTATCTAGTCCTAAAGAATAAGACATGCATTTGTGAAAACAAGCCCAAAATCCTCGAAGGCCTAACTAGGTTAGAGGGAGGAGGGTTACATAAAAATCGAGATTGAGGATACCGATTCTCGATGATAGCCTAGCAAGGCCTTAGATTGCTAACTTATGAGAAGGGTTAGCTAAATATGAGGAGGTTTCTTAAAAACTTTGAAACCTCGGA
This sequence comes from Paraleonurus japonicus, assembly GCA_030762865.1. Lineage (NCBI taxonomy): Eukaryota > Viridiplantae > Streptophyta > Magnoliopsida > Lamiales > Lamiaceae > Paraleonurus > Paraleonurus japonicus. The sequence continues at coordinate 17,908,323 of CM061061.1, read as the reverse complement.
ACTTTTTTAGTTTGAAAGATTAAGACTCGATTTATGACAAGAACTCTAAAAATCCCGAAGGCCTAACTAGGCTAGAGGGGAGGAAGGTTACTTAGAAAATTGATCTACGGATATACTTGGAACTTTTTGAAGCTCGAGCTAGGATGCTAAATCCTACAAGGAGCCTAATTATTCCTAAGTGCGTAACACTAAGGACACTTTCTAGACCTACTTACACCCTCGAGACTAGAGTAAGGTAGCGATTAAAGGATGAGATCCTTATTGAGACTAAAGCTAAAGCTAAGTCAGCTTCCTAGTTTAGTCACTTCTATCGAATCACGTATAAACATTCACCTTTAGAGAAAAGGGGATAATATGATAGATAGCATGTTCTCACAAAGTTCCTAAAAACACAAGGAGCACAAAATCAGGCATGCATATCGATATCGTAGTTCCTAACTACTTAGCATCGAAAGCATGTAAGAGTGAAAGCTAATAAGCAAATTAGCGGGAAGAAAAGCTGAAATAAGTAATCATCTCGGGACGAAGCCCAGGCCAAAAGGTCAATCGGGACGAAGCCCGTGCCAACAAAAATCAACCGAACACAACCCAAAGCTAAAAGATTCTCGGGACACACCGCCAACGAAATAAAGTTTTTGGGTAAACACCCATTGAATTTATCAAGTAATGTAAATTAAACAGAGTTTGATTAGAAAAGATTAGGGGTGGGAGAGTTAATCGGCTCTCCAGCCTTCCACAGAGGGGTTGTCACCTTCCGCAGCCTGCTCCATGCACGCTTCTTCCTTCGAACCGGGACTATCCAGGACAGGGGGCATAGAGGCTTGGCCATCGACATAGAATTTCCGGCCTAAGGTCGGTCTTTTGAAGATCGATACAACTTCACTCATAGGGAGCCACCATGCCTCATCGATGGACCTGGTGGGACCCCGGTGAATCCCGGAGGTGGGGGCAGGTTCTTAAGTGGGCCTCCCTTGTCAAAGGTCCCGAGAGAAGCTGAGATCGGCATCTGCCGGATTGTGGCGTCAAAACCATATTCATAATAAAAGTGGATAAACGGGGCCATGTCCCCTAGAAAGTTGGAATATCATAGATATGTCTTTCTCATAGCAAATGCGAAAATGCAGAACTTCGAATCGGCTCGGATTTGAATAATGAGTCCCGGCATATTTGGATCCCCTCCGATAGAACTTCGCGGCGGAATCTCGCTTCCTCAAAGGCGTAGTGGACTGACAAGTCATTCATTTCATCCTCGACTTGTTGATGGGCTGTTGCTCTTGCTTTAAAGCCTCCTTTAAAGAGGCCATCTCTGATTCCAACTTTTTACACGCCCGAGATAGGGTGGTGTTCTTTTTCTTCTCGGAGAGAAGAGACTTCTCCATCTCCCGAACTCCGGGAGGGGGCAACAAATTTGACAGATTCCATAGACCCGAGAGGAGGACCCCAGCTGAAAAGAAAATAAAGAGGGTTAGCAATCTTGCTCCAAAGAAAGGAGAAACTATTAAAATATGAAAATAGGAAGAATTCACATGAATACCGAGCAAAATGAGAGGCACTTGATGCTGCCGTGATCGAGGGAGATTGAGAAGCTTACTACATTCTTGAGGAGAAACTAATTCTCCAAAAATCTTGATGCAGAAGGGCCACTAGGATGTGAGTCCACATCGATAGAGGCGGAAGGAGTGCCTTGACTATGATGGGTCGGGTACTTTCTTCGAATAGTTTCCTCCGGGAGCCGAGAGGTTTGACCGGCATGAGCTTTGCCTTTCCTCGCCTTTGCCCTCTTCACCGGGGCAGGTCGTCCTCTTTCTCCTCGTTAGAGGGAGGAGGGGGAAGCTTGCTTTGGATTATCCTTTGCTTGTCTTGAATCAAAGTGGTAGAGTCATTGGAACCCATAGGCTCGTCTAACACTTTCGACAGCCACATCATCTCCGGAATAAGAAGAACAAACAGATGTTAACAATACATACAATGACAAACATATGAAAAGCCTAGAGATTAGGCGATTACCATCACCGGTTCGGCGGGATTCTTACGGAGCTAAATTTGAAATGAGACAAGAGTCGGGAGTTGGAGCAGATATCGGGAAGGTAGAAATAACCGTGGGAATGGACATGAGAATTCAGGAATTTTATCACGCGACGGTTCGTGGTAGAATGGATCTTGGAATCAGGAGCATGCAGACAAGGATTCTCGTAAACCCATTCTTCGCAAGAAAACGGCCAAGGATGGGGAGGAGTTACCGTAAAATACCGATCACCCCAATCCTTGTTGATATTGGGGGCATGGCCAAGAAATAAACATTTGCTCTTGATTCGAGCACAAACATAGAAGAAAGGCCCCGTGGCCTTACAGCTTAAACCGCGAAAAGAAAAGCTCGGCAGAGGGTTTTCCCCATTGCCTAGAATGAGATCATCATTCGGATAGCATTGGGAACGAATCGGTTCGAGGGACCTGGTAAAGATCGAAAGACGACACAAAAAGTTGGAAGGAGGAAAACGCAGCCTCAGCCTCAATCTGGGCATGCCGAAAAGGTCAAGGTAAAGTGCTGGTAAGGTTAGGCCTATCACGCCTACTAGGAACCGAAACACGATACGAGTCGGGAAAACCCCTTTCTCATGATACTCGAGAGTTTCCTTTTATCTAAATGGGAAGGACCTGAATGGTCATCCCAGAACGGAGTTTATCTCCACTCGGAGAAGATTGAGATATGGGAGGGTGCGATTTCTACCCCGACAATGGAAGAGAAAGTACTGTAAAGAAGTTGGGTTTTGGGAAAGGGTTTTGAGGACCCGATCGGGACATCCTCCTACCAAGAAGCGAAATTGAACGAAAAAGATGAAAAAGAAGCAGAGGAGTTACCAAGAGGAATGATCGGAGAAGGATCGATGGAAGAGAAAGAGGGAAGCACCCGAATCCCGAGATTGGAAAATAAAAATAGATTCAGAGAAGTAAGGAGTGACAATAAATGTGAGTAAGAAGGAGTAAAGACTAGTGCGTGATCGCACTAAAAGGTGTGAATTGACGTTTTGGGGGCGGAAGACGAGGAGTCAACCAACTCCCGACCAATTTTTCGTATATTTGAAATTGTGAACGGGTACTTACGAGCGATTAACCTCCGTAAGGAGGGATGAATAAAGGCGATCTTCTACTCAGTAGGCTAAGAGATACCCACCTAAGTAGAGGGGCGATGATACGGCATGTTGTGGCATAACCCACTTCACACACAAGCCCAACCCATTTGATTAATGGGTGTAGGGCAATTTGATTACCGGGCCCTCGGCCCAAGTTCCCTTGATTAGGGATGATTCAGAAGAGAGGTAGGGCCCACGACCGAATCCTTTTGATTTCGGACTTACTCAGAGCGAGGTTGGGCCCTCGGCCCAATCCCGAGATTAACCCATGGATATGGATAATATTAAATGGGCTTGAGCCCACTTAGAATGGATAACCGAGGTTGGCCCACTTCGCCCACCTCCCTATTAGGATATCGGATTACTTATTTGAATGAAGAAGATCTTAAGCGAATGAGAGATACTTGTGCCTCAAGAAGGGAAGATTCCAATCTCCCTCTGCACCGGAGGTAGGTAACCGCTTTACACAAGAAATATAAAACATGTTCTCCCACGATGAGAACATAGCAGAACATGGAGAAAACGGACGTACATGGTATGTAAATCACCACCTATATAATATGATTCGATACGAGTAAGAGGTAACTGATTCTGAAACTTGAATTACCCACCTCACCGAACTTTCTTGGGTTTTCTTGGTTTCGACTTGAGCGTCGGAGTGCCTACGCCGGAGAACCCTCCGGCGTGTTTTTGCAGGTTGTTTACGTGGACGGAGGTCAGCTTATCATAGTTTACTTGGGCTTTCACACGTAAGGATCCAGTGGGGAATTCGGCCCAATACGAAGGTACATTTTCTACATATCACAAATCATCCTCAATTTCAATTATCCCAAGCACAAGAGAATTAACCCATGGAGCAAAGTGCAAAATCCATGGGTGAAAAATAAAATATCATGATCATCATAGCAATCAACAAAGCAATTGTGAAATAGAATTCAAGAGATAGAATGAACATCACCAATTTGACCAATTGAACGAAATTGAATGCTTGATCTTTACAATGGAATCCTCTTCTTTAATGGAATTACAATCTCAAATGACTAATCTAGTGTATTAAACTCTAACCTAATCAACAAAGAATGGAAATCTAACTACAAATTTGAATCTATGAATCTAGGAAGGAGAAATTGGGTAGAAACTGTGAAAATTGCCCTAAAAACGAGTAGTAACTTCCCTAAACTAACTTATGCTCTGTTTTTCATCCAAGGGGTTTAAAAAGGTGAAAAATGAAAATCTAGTGCCTTGAGTCGAGCTCCCGGGCCTCGACTCAAGCTTTGAGTATTTAAAAAAATGAAAAATTTCACATGTCCAGGGTTTGATCTCGAGTCTGTGGGCGCTTAGGGAGAGTGCCTTGCCATCTCGGCTAGTCAAGCTTTTGGTATAAACTCGCCCTTTATAATACATATTCAACTTGAGCGCACAAAAATTCAACACTTCTTTCCTAAGCTACAAGCTCGACCCGAGGCACCCCGGCTCGACCAATGGTTAAGTCAAGGGAATTTTGACTCCCGACTTGCTCCAAACCCACGTTTTTGCCCCACGTGTTCGTCTCTTTGCCGTTTGAATCCTCGGTACTCTCGGTTCGGTCTAATTTCTCCAAAACCCTAAAAATGAGACGAAACACTTGAAAAACCATTAATTCGTAATACCTTTCCTGCAAAAGAGTGATACTCTACACCTTAAAGCACAAATTCTAACACTTTTCATCACCTTTTGCAATTAATTACCTCAAAAACATGCATCAATTCACTCTCATCAAGATGGTACATACATTAATGTACAAGTACCGAGAAGCTAACCGGGAGTCGCTATCGCACGCGAAAAGGCAAAATCTCGACGAATGTATTGGCTGCCTATGATCGTGAAATGTGGTTCTCATATATTTTTCCTGGTTGGGAAGGATCGGCGTCTAATGTCGGGATCCTTAGAGATGCGATTGGAAGAACTAACGGTTTGAAAGTCCTCGCTAGTAGTACTAACATTAGTCCTTGAATATGTCATTTAAGTTCTTTATTTTGTTTACAAATGTTGATTTAAATTGTTAAAATAATGTGTGCAGGTCATTACTACTGCGGCGACAATTGCTATGCAAATAGCATCAATTTCTTGCCCCATTTAGAGGGGTCAAATATTATTTGAATGAATAGGGACTGAATGCTCAAAGACCCGCCACGTGACAAAAACATTACAACATGCGCTACACACGTGCCGGAATGTCATCAATCATGCTTTTGGGGTTATAAAAATGAGATGGGGAATTCAAGAGTGTGTCCTTTTACCTAGTTAGAACTCGGAGTCCGATTGATCATAGCTTGCTTTTTTCTTCACAATTTCATAAGGAATGAGATGGTTGTTGATCCAATGGATGCCCGTCTAGACGCTCAAGAGCCTTGGACGAAATTCCCGACAACCCACCTGAATTTATTACATCAATTGAAGCCACCTGAATGGACTATGCATTGAGAGGTTCTCGGACAAGCAATGTGGGCGAATACACAAATGACTCTTAGTGAACTTATGCACAAAATGAAGCTGTTTAAGTGGGGATGGAAATGTTAATTTTGTTTAAAACATCAAGACTTGACTATGAGCTTATTTGTTATCATTGGCCTACTTGTAAACCGGTTTACGGTTTTTAGCTTTTTCATTGTTGGTGACTGTATTTTTTTGTTACAATTGCATTTAATATGACTGTGCCTATTACTTTGTGATTTCGTATTTGTGCTTGTGGTTTACATAATAGTTTATGTATTTGTGCTTGTGGTGTACAAATATTAGTTTATCCATATTTGAGTTTCTAAACCGTATGAACCGTGTAATCTATAAGAATTGTGCAAAGTGAATACCTATGGATGCACCAATGAACAGCGGCCGAGGGCGATAAAAAGCAGCTGGGCCCACTCGACGGGTGTGGACCAACAATGAGGAATGAGTACTTATCGAAGCACTAAAGACTTGGTTAACAATGGCTGAAAATGCGACAACAATTTTCGTGAAATGTGCTACGCCAAGCACTCCTTAATGCAATAAGAAAGGTATACTCGAGCACCGATTTACAAGTAAATCCAAACATCATATCGAAACTCACCTCCTGGAAGAAGACATATGGAGTCGATTGTGTCTACGCAACGAGACACCACCGGGTCGAATTTAATACGACTACCAACACCTTCGAGGTGACAGATGAACAATGGGAGCAAGTCGTTGAGGTATTAGATCACAACCTAAAGTATTTTTAATTTCAATTTACTACAACACAAATGACTTTATGTAACACCATGTTGTAACACTTTCAGTTTATGTAATACATTAAGGTAACACTTTTGTAATTTATATATTATGTAACACTTTTTATCATGTAACACTTACATGTAACACTTTTAAATAAGTAACACTTATTAGGTAACACTTTTACATAAGTAACACTTAATATGTAACACTTTTACATAAGTAACACTTCAAGGTAACACTTTTACAAAAGGTAACACTTTAACATAAGTAACACCTTTTAGGTAACACATTTACATACGTAACATATATTATGGTAACACTTCATAATAATTATTTCAATATATTTATATATATGTGTGTATATATATATACATAATCATACTTTATTTCTAATACGTTTATACATATATAAAATAATATATTAGTTATTAGTTATGCACTACATTTATATTATTTAGTAAATATTTTTTAAATAATATTTAAATTATTTTTATATATAATATTAACTCCATATTTAAAAAAATCATATAAATAAAGTGTATTTACCATTTAAATTTATTTATATAAAAATATATATGGTTATTATACCCACACAAAAATTTAAATAAAAAATACGTACAAAATATTTAAAATTATGTAGAATAGCCTAGATGGTCAATGTTGCAATTTTAAATCTCATAGGTGCAAGGTTCAACCCTTATGAATTACATATTTGTTCTTATTTTATGTGACATTTTATAAGTGTTATCTAAAGTTATATGTAATATTTTATAGGTGTTACAAATGTAATACTTTTTTAAAGCGATACATAAATTATAAAAATATTACCTTAGACTTTAGGCTACACGGCAAGTAATACCATTAAAAGTGTTACCTATTAGAAATAAGTAACACTTTATGCACATTAAGTAACAATTTTTGGGTGTTACATAATCTAAGTTATGTTGTAGTTAGTTATTAAATAATGTGTATGATAATATATTGATGATGAAGGTTTTTTTATTTTATTTGTTGGATAACGAAAGATCCGTCCATGAAAGGTATAAAGACAAAGGAATGGTATCTATTTCTCGCACCGGGTGGAGATATTTGGGAAGGATCGTGCAATAGGAGAGGTGGCTAAAGACGTAACAGACGCTGCACGAATGATGCAAAATAAGTATAACAATGTCACCGAGGGTAGGGCCGATAACTAATGGTCACAGTGGTAACTACGCCAACTTGGAGGACGACCACAACCCACCGTCTCGAACAACTCGTGCATGTTGATGCAACTGAAAATAGCGAGTGCACAAGTCAATGAAGCATCTCAATAATCAACTACAACTTCAAGAAAGAAAAGAATAAAAGTCAATTCAAGTGAACCTTCGATGGAAGTCGTACTCTGAATTTTGCCGGACTGACAGATGAATGTTTTAAGACAATTACTAGCCGTATGGGATATGATCAAGACTTTGGATAGATGAGAACTAAGGTATTTGGCCTCTTGAGCAACGTACCAACATTAATTATAGATGACAAACTAGACGTAATCGAACTAATTGGTGCACACAACGATAAATGCGGAGATATTCATGGGACTTGACGAATCTGCAAGAGCTCTTTACGATGTTCGTTTGTTGGAGCGTGAACAACAATGATGTTTTATTTATGTGTGCATAACACAATTTAAACCCCTACTTTTGAATATGACTTTGTAACAAATCTATTATTTCGTAGTGTCTGAAATAATAAGGGTGCAACCGGTATGTCCTATTACTTTGAACTTGGTGCAATGGTATTTGGACTACTTCTTTAACGTATGTGCTATGACTATTTTTGTTGTTTAATCTAATTCTAATTCATTTTTTTGGTGCATTTTTCAATCTAAATGCATGTGGATTCATTTTTTTAAAATCGAAATACTACGCGTATCCCAATATTTTCCTTGTTTTTGATAGATTACATAAAGTGCATATATATTATAACTATTTTTCCATATTTTAGATGTCAATTAATTTTTATTTGTTGGTTTTGATCAAGTTTAATATTTTGTAGGTATAATAAAGATCTAATTGATGTTCGAGATTGTTAGGAAGAAAATTGTATTTAGTTTTGATGAGTAAAAATGTAAAATAGGATGACCAAGTGAAACCTTACATAGACAGTTGATGTAATAAAGAATTGAAATAGACTAAGTACAAAAGTTAGATAAGGATACACAAGGAGTCTAACGAAGACAAGGAGTCGACGAAGATAAGGAGTCGACGAAGACAGAAGCCGAGGCGAAGACAGCATAATAAGTCGATGAGGTCAAAGACAACGAACGATGCAGACACCAAGATCGAAGATCAAGACATAGACAAGATGGACCATGTCGAAGACAAGTAAAGATGATGAAGTGTTAGAATAATCAAGCAATTTCAAGAAGCAGTTTGATTGGAGTGTATAGGGTAAGAGTTATTAAGACCAATCAACAAAATATCGAACCCAAGGGAAAAAGTATGCACATGGGGTCCTAGAAATACATGTTATTAGTGACTAGAGTTGCAATAATGGTTTGGTACAAAAACAACAAAACACAAGCAAGAATACAAAACAACAAGGAGCAAGCAATAGATCGAACACTTAGAATGCGAGAACAAAAACAACACTAAATGGTGGGATAGAGGTGCTAGGATTAACATCCATCAATGAATCATCAATCAACAAGCTACAATTGAATCAAATTTCAAATCAACTAAGATAGAAAGCACAAACCATCATGAAATTAATCACTCCATTAAAATCACAATGCCTAATGTGAGTATCCTTAGTCTTTCCCATCTCTCAATGTAGAAATCCCCAATTCATACAATCATGCAAAATTGAAACTCGATCAACACCTAATCACGTTAGCTCAACTCTCGCCTATTGCTAGGGTGATCAACCGTTAATCTAAAGAAGCAATTTTACACAAAGCACAATGAAGAATCACAATTAGGAAGCAAACTAATGTGAGTATCCTTAGTGCAACTAATCTCTCGATTCGAAGCACCCAATCCACGCATTCATACACAATTATCACCCGATTAATACCGGATCACGTTAGCGCAACTCTCGTCTATAGCTAGGGTGATCAAACACTAATCTAAAGAGATAATTATGCATGAAGCACAATTAAGAATCACAATTAGTAAGCAATCTACTTAATTAATCTCCAATCATCAACAATTATAGCATCATCAATCAATTCATCATCAATTTCAATTAACCCAAGCACAAGAGAGTTAGCCCATGGTGAAATCCATGGGAAGAAGATAGAATGGAACAAACACAAAGCAAGTCACAACAAATAAGAAATTAAAGAGACAAAAGAGGAAAAACATCACCAAATGATCTTCAATTAACCAAAATAGGAATGCTTGAGTCTTCAACAACAATCCTCCAAATGAAATACAAGCTTGAATTGAAAGGATTACAAGGATCAAATGCTAATCTATGACTAATCTACCAACATCAATTGAAATCTAATCCTAAATCTAACTTCTACTCTAATCTAAGATGGAAATTGGCTTGGGGCACGAGAAATCGCCCCAAAACCGCTACTAAGCTACTATGAACTCCTCTTTCAAGTTCTCTGAAATGCTCTGCTTTAAATACGAATTTTGGAAAAACCTTCCTCGAGTCGAGGGTCAGGCCTCGACTCGAGGCTCCTGCAAAAATCCTCGCCCTCGACTCGAGGTCATGTCTCAGTCGAGGCTCATGCCATTTTAAAATTTTGATCCTTTTCCGCATAGCCCTCGACTCGAGGCTCTTGTCCCTCGACCAGAGCTCGAGTCCAGGCATTTTTTCTCACACGGGGCTTCGGCCCGACCCTGTTTTCGTCCCGGATGTCCGTCTCTTCATCCTAAGCATCCCGGTACTCTCGGTTTGTCCAAATTCCACCGATTTACCTATAAAACGGACGAAATACATCAAAACCTCTCAAAGTAATACTTTTAGACAAAAGAGTGATACTTTTCACATTTAGGCACAAAAATCATACTTTAGCTCACTTTTTGCACTAAAAATAGCCCTAAAAACATGTATCAATTCACTCCAATCACAGTTATAACTAACCAAGAAGAGGTTACAAGATTCGATTAGTTGGTTAAAACTAACTAGAGAAGAATCAGCAAGGAAGTTACAATTACCAACAACAAATTCTCTATAAATAGATCTAGAAATTAGAATAGAATAACTTTTGCTATCTCACTAATTCACAAATATTCTCTAAGCACAATTAGCACTCATAAGTATTGTAATCACATTCACGAACGTTCTTCATGTTCACAGTTTGTTAGACCAAGATTGTTTTGATGAGTTAAAAGAAGCTGTTCGAGATGAGCGGGACTATGATGTGGGCGAAGACCGAGTTCTAGTTGGATCGATCGAGAGTCGAGATTAGTTTAAGTCGGTGAAGACGAGGAATGACAAGTCATCTGGAGACAAGCTCAAGTCTAGTCATCTGCAGGAGACAAATATGAAGAGCTCGAGACGGAGTCAAGATAAGGCTGAGTAGAATAAGAAAGGCTAATCTTCACCAAGTCAGTGCGAGACGAGTAGGAAGAATCGGTAGGGTTTTAAGCAAAGGTTTTCAAGATTAAGTTTGTTAGCGGTTTCAAGTTTGTTAGAACTAACTAACAAATTAAGCCGACTTTTCGAGACTTATATATAGGTCTAGATTTTCATTTTTAAAGATATATAGAGAACACTTATGCATATTTGATTTACACAATTCACTATTGATTTCACAATCTTTTCACAAGAATTTCTAGAGAGTTTCAAAAAGAGTTCTAAGTGTTTTTAGAACACTTTTCCAGTAATCTTCAAAATTCAATACACACTGTAATAGTTAGATTTCTAGAAGAAGAGTCTAGGAGATTGAAGATTTGAAGATTTGTACAAGTTGTAAGTTGTAAGTGGAAGTGAGAAAGTAAGCGATGTGAGTCCCTTCTTCAAATTGAAGGAGGAGGAGAGTGGATGTAGGATTTTAAAATCAAACCACTATAAATCTGGTGTTATTTCTTGCTTTCTTTAATTTTACGTCTATTTTACAAGCTGTGTTTTATCAAGAGTTAAATTAGAATCATAACTAAAATCAATATTTCAACCTTGCTTTTGATCTTATAAGAAGTTGAGTTTTTATTCTTAATCCGTGTGCTTAATCGATTCTTTGAATTAGTTTTGAAAGATTTGAAAAATCAACAAAATCTATTCAAACCCCCTTTCTAGATTTTGTTCTAGAAAGCTTACTCAGTATTAATCAACTCAACTTTCCGGGACTAGCAAGTGGTATCAGGAAGCGGTGTTAAGGCATTCGATATTGATTTTAGGTCTTGAACAAGATTCGAAATAATCTTGATTTTCTTCATTTTCTTTCATTTCTAACAGTGCTACTAATAAGATTTTGTGGAGTATTTTGTCTTTGTTTCATCATGTCTTGAGGTAAAAGTAATAAGTCCAGGAATCTACTGAATTTTCAATTGAAGAGTATGATTATTGGAAATTTAGGATGGAAAATCATCTTAAGGCCATTCATGATAGAATGGAAGAGGTTCTTGAGGAAGGTCTATAAAGTTTTCCATGGAGGCACCCAGACCTTGGAGCGGAGGCGGTGAATCAAGAACTAGGCAAAGAGAAGAAGAGTTACAATTGACTAATGATGAAAGGAAGGTCCACAATCTTGACCAAGTAGCTAGAAACAGAAATCATAGAGACTACGAGTAAAGATTGGATAGAGAAGGTTAAGAGATGTAAAACGACCAAAGAAATGTGGCAAACTTTAGCTAATGTTTGTGAAGGTTCTGACCAAGTGAAGGAGAACAAGCTACTGATCGATGTATTGCATACATTTGAAACATTCAAGATGAAAGAAAATGAGTCCGTGGATCGGTTTGATATGAGGTTGACCAATCTTCTTAACAAAGCGGTGATCTTGGAAAGAATTATTGAAAAGGAGATTAACAACAAGATTTTGAGATCATTAACCAAGAGATGGAGGGAAAAATCCAATATTCTTAAAGCAACTCAAGATTTATCCTCTATTACTCACCATACTTTATTTTCTCATCTTAAAGCTTTAGAATATGACATCCAGATAGAAGATGAGGAAGATGAGATGGAGTCAAGCACCTCATCCAAATCATTGCCTTTGTCAAGATAAGAAGACAAGGTGTCAACAGAGGTAATGTAGGAGGCGATCTATCCTTGAGAAGCGAGATGGCTTTACTTACAAAAAGGTATGATAAATTGAGAATGAAGTATAAGAGAAATAAATTGAGATTTACGGGTAGGGATAGACAAAGATCCGGTCGGATAGGAAGGTAGACAAATCTTGAGATGATGACAAAAACAAGAGTCAAACAAGAAGATCACGGTCACACATCGGAAATACTTCCAGTCCCGAGATCGAGATAGGAGTGACATTTGCTATACTTGCAACAAGCCGAGACATTTCAAATTTATGATTGTCCTCAACTAACTCCTAAAGAAAGAGAAGAAGAGGAAGAAAGAGAGACAGGAGATTTGCGAGATCAAAAAGAGCTTTGTTGCTGGAAGAAAAGAGCGAAAAGAAATCATCATCATCTTCATCATCCTCATCTGATTTTGGATCGGATGATGAGATCTGTCTCATGGCTAATGAGGTAATCTACTATTCATCTTGAGATAATGATTCTTGTCGATCTGCTATCGATCATGACCAAAGCTGTTATACATGAATTATTGAGAGATTTAAAAACATCTTTAGCTGCTTATAAATAGCAGGAGACAGAGAATTTAATTTTAAAGGATCGATTCAAATTCTAAATAAAGGCAAGAAGGTGATAAACATTTCAGTAGAGGGAAACATTCAAGGGAATGTTTTCATGGTGAAGCTAGTACATCAGCTTACGAAAGGTTAGAAAATGAACTGAAAACTTTAAAAGATAAATTTGAAGTAATACGTCTTGAAAATGAATTAATTAAGAAAGACAATGAGAAGCTTGTCTTCAAAATTAGTCGACTTAATAATTCACAATCAGTAATAGATCATATTTTTAATACTTCCGAAATCTCATGATAAGACAGGACTTGGTTATGATAGGAACAATAAATCAGATGTTCAAAAACCTAGGAAATTTGTGAAAGCATCTGTTCAATCAAAGGATATTAAAATTGGTCCATGGAAACCAACTAGTCGGATAAGGACTACGACTTCGATCACGAAACCAAGAATTGCCGAAAGAATTCCTATCAGACTAGAAGGAATCCAAGAATCAAAATAAGAAGATTTTCTTATTATAATTCTTTTGATGGAAGGAGCAAATGCTATCCTACATTTCCTAAGTTTAGGAAAATTACTCAATCTGAATACAACAAGTTGTCATTTAAAAATGATATTATTGTGAAACAGATTTGGTAGAAATCACGAGTCGACTTGTTGTCTGCGGATGAGATGTTTGTTTGGATTCCTAAAGTGATTCTTGACCCAAAAGGACCCAAGATCACTAGGGTACCTCAAAACTAATCATTTCACGAGTTCACGGGGATCATCACTTAAGGAAGAGATCTTAGCTTCAATATGGTACATTGACAGTGTTTGTTCACAACATATGACCCATAACAAGAAGTCGTTATCAAATTTTCAAAGTATTGATGGTCCAAGAGTTGTGTTTGGTGATAATAATTGTGGGTCGGACAAAGGTATAGGTACTTTGATTATCAAGGATATTCAGGTATCGAGGTATATTTTGTTGAAGGTTTGAAACATAATTTGTTATACATTTCTCACTTTGTGATAAAGGTTTTCTTGTAAAATTTTCAAGGGATAAATGTGATATTTTGGATAATTCCTCGAGATAAGGTACTATTAAGCTTGAGGCATGGAGTAATGTCTATGTGGCCAACTTTAATAGTTGTTCCCAAGATACTTGTCGATGGCTAAGGGTGGAGAAAATGTCGGTACATTTATGGCATAAAAGGCTTAGTCATTCGAATTTCAAGACCCTTAGTAAGGTAGCTAAGAAAAGAACCTTGTTAAGGGATTACGAAAAACTTTTATCAACTGATCTTAAATGTGATGCTTGTCAAAAAGGTAAACGGCCTAGACACTCATTTAAGAGTATTAACTCCTCCTCATCGAAAGAGTGTTGCAACTCCTTCATCTGGATTTGTTTGGACTGTTACACCTCTCGGCTTCGGTGGAAGGAAATATACTCTGTTGTAGTAGATGACTTCTCTAGATACACTTGGGTTATATTTCTTTTCAAGAAAAATGAGACTATAAACAAGATTCACGATTTGTTCAGATAAATTCGAGAATGAGAAGGGGAGTTAATATTATTAAAATCGGGAGTGATAAAGTGAGAATTTTTGAATTCTTGTTTATCTAACTTCTTCAATGAGTTTGGAATTATACATGAGACATCTTCAGCAAGAACTCCTCAACAAAATGGAGTGGTTGAAAGAAGGAATAGAACTTTGAAAGAGCGACCGAGAGGCATGTTGGTGAGTATAATACCCCTCATGGGTTACGGTGAAGCTATCAACACAAATTGCTATACTCGAACAAGGTGCTTAATTGTCAAAGATAAGGGTAAGACTCCTTATGAGATTTGGAAGGGTAAGATTCCAAGGATCTCATACTTCAAAGCTTTTGGTTGTAAGTGTTTCATTCATAACAATGGGAAATCTAAGTTAAGAACTTTTGATGCTAAAGCGGTGATGGAATATTCTTGGGATATTCTAATACTTCAAAGGCATTTAGAGTTTTTAACAAGACAACCCTTTGTGTGGAGGAAACTCCTCATGTTGTTTTTGATGAGTTGTATTCCTTCTCGAGATAAAGTGAATCAAATTTCTGAAAATCTAGATAAAATTGAATTATCCAAGACTAAACATAGAACTATTTATCTACCTACTCTTGACTCGAGAATCGGATGAAGAAGAATTCCCATCCGATAATCGAAGAACAACTGATCGGACTCCTTGAATCGGACACCTTTGACATCGGTGATCGGCCACGAGTCGGTGATGAAGGGGAACGTCCCGGTGAGTTGAGTCGGATGAGTTGCCGGCGAGACTCAAGATGAGGATACTTCTCCTCATATAGGCAAAAGGATGAGAAGCTATCATCCATCGATCGAGTTATAGGAGACCCATCTAGTAGTGTGCGAGACACGAATGATGTTAGACTCACGAAAGTCTTTCGTTGTTATGTATCGCTTCTTGAACCCAAGTCTATTGAAGAAGCATTATCGCATCCAAATTGGATAACGGCCATGCGGGAAAGAAGCGCATCGAGTTTGAAAGACAACATGTATGGGATCTAGTGGAAAGACCTTTACACGAGAAGATTATAGGCACCAAATGGGTGTTTAAAAATAAAAGCAGGATGAGAACAATATTATTGTTCGAAATAAGGCAAGAGCCCGGTTGCACAAGGTTATTCACGATCGAGGGAATAGACTATGATGAAACCTATGCTCAGGTTGCGAGATTAAACGATAAGATTGTTCTTGGCATTTCTTTGCATATAAGTCTTTCAAAGTTTTCAAATGGATGTTAAAGTCTGCTTTTCTTAATGGTGTGTTACTTGAAGAGGTCTATGTAGAGCACCTCACAGGTTTAAGATCAATAACAAGGTCTATAAACTCAACAAAGCTCTATATGGATCGGAAACAAGCTCCCAGAGCTTGGTATGATACTCTATCGATTTCTTGACAACAAATGGTTTTTCTAAAGGTAAGATTGATAGAACATTGTTTAGAAAGGAAGTAGATGGCAACATCTTACTAGTTCAAATTTATGTAGATGACATAATTTTTGGTTCACCTAATATGAAATTATGTGAAGAGTTTAGCATTCTCATGAAGAAACGAGGTTTGAAATGTCAATGATGGGAGAATTGACATACTTTCTAGGCTTTACAAATTAAGCGGATGAGTAAGGGTATATTTATACATCGGTCTAAGTATGCTAAGGATCGATTGAGAAATTTGGAATGATTACTAGCGAGAAGTAAAAATACCTATGGCAACTAACTTCTCAATGGATTGAGATGAGCGGGGGATACCACCGATGCAACGGAGTATCGTGGACCGATTGGATCTCTTCTCTATCTCACTTGCAAGTAGACCGAGACATAGCCTTTGCGGTTGGGGTATGTCTGCAAGATTCGATCTAATCCCAAGAAAACTCATCCGAGACTCATAATAGAAAATTCTTAGATATCTCAAAGGAACCTTGCAAGTTGGGTTATGAGTACCCGGTGATGACAACTTTGAGCTAACAGTTATTGATTCAGACTTTGGAGGATGTAAGATTGATAGGAAATCCACTTGGAACTTGTCAATTCTTAGGCAACAAATTAATTTCTTGGTTATCTAAGAAACAGACATACATTGCCACCTCCACAATCGCCGAGTATATGGCGGTGGAAGTTGTTGCTCTCAACTTCTCTGGATTAGTCAGCGGCTTAGAGACTACAATATTCAAACATCAGCTCCTATTTCTTTGTGATAGTAATAGTGCAATAGCAATGACTTACAATCTGTTTTACATTCTAGATGCAAGCATATAGATATTAGGCATCATTTCATTAGGGATCATGTTGAAAAGAATGACATTAGGATTGAGAAAATTGCCTTGAATCACAAAAAGTGACATTCTTACAAAACCATTAAATGAGACTAGGTTCAAAGAAATGTGTTTAGAATTAGGATTACTTGATGCATCTTTAGCTGATTTCTAATTATGTGCATTTGGTTCCTTACTTCTTTTCTTTATATTAATGTCTAGAAAGAATTATCGGACTAGATATGTGTCGAAGGGCAATCGGTAAATTTGATATCATTGATCTCCTTTAGGAATCAAGAATCAAGGATTAGTCATATTGACCCCTTATCCGAATTGATAATTACTTATGCGACATTTAGTAAATCGATAAGGACATAATAGTCAATTTGAACCTGAGAAAGCAGATGACTATTAACATCCTATCTGATTTATCTTTAGCGTCGATGGTTTCTTTTGAGTTTATGTCTTTGCGAGGAAGCAGGTAATAAATAACTACGATTCATTCTTTTATTCAAACTTCTTTATTCTTAACACAGTTCGATCTGTTTTTTTTTTTTAAAAAAAAATTTGTTTTAGAAAAGTAATTACGAATGTGTTTTGTTTAAACTGGTTTGAAAAATGCTAAAAAGTTACATATAAATTGTTGGTTTTCGAGATCAGACAGTTACTCTATCGGATGACTTTCTAAAACTTATCTCGTTTTAAGGTGATCTGTTTTCAAACCCATCTGTTTAAGAAACCTTGATTGAAGTAAGATATCACGTGGTCGACGTCACACATACTTACTTCTCTGAATAAAGTAACCTATATCGGTCAAATCAACGATCTATAAAGTAACTATTTACGCATTCCAAAGGCGATTGCATTTCACGCTGGATCCTAATCGTTTATCTTTGTTTTTAACCGTTGATTAATACTCAGTAAAAACTTTTTGAATAAATGGCTGAGATTAAATCATATTTTCAAAAATGGCGGTTTCTCTTTCCAATCTTCCCCCTATAAATACATCTTCTTCTTCCCTAAAACTTTTTCTTTCCATTCTCGGAAAACCTGCATATTCTGTCAAACCCTTTTTCAAATTCATAAAACTTCCAATGGCATCTTCTTCAAAAACTACCAAATCTTATAAACCCACATACATTTCCACAAATATTTCTCACTTCAAAATGAATGAGGAATATTTCAAAAACCGTTGAAAGCGGAAATGTATGTTGATTTTGAAACCACCAATGATCCAGAATCTGCGGAGATTCTTCGCCTTCTTGAAGCCTCACAACTCGAGAGGTTTTCTTTCAATGAAGTCTCCTCAAAAGCAGGCTGGATTTACCGGGTGCGAGTTTTTGCTAGAATGGAGGATACCCGGGATGGGTTTGATACATCTGGATGGGACAACATTGAGTTATTCCAGGCAAAACATTGCTAGGATATTCGACACGTCAATGGAGGAGTAAATCCATTGACGTATAAGGAGGATAGTTGGGAGGAATCCTTTGATATGATGGCGAGGGTTAGTTCTGAGGAACTCGCAGGATCCGAAGAAGAACACATTAAGAAGAAAATATAGAGTGCGATGACGGTGGTAGCGGCGATCTTGGGTGAGCAAAGCTCACATGATGGAATTAACCAAACCCAGTTGTGTGTAATGCGAGCCATTGGATGGGGTCCAAGTTGGTAGGTAGATCTCGCCCTTCAAGCTCGGGGAGGAGAAGAAGCGGCCCGACTTTTAAGTCAAATGCGAGAGGGTGAGTTCCTACTTCTCTGATCAGTCTCTTCAATAAAATCACCTGTTTTAATTGAAGGAGGTGAATAGGAAAGGCCGCTGGAGAATAGGCACTAAAAAGTATTCAAAGCGAAGGGCATCCTCACAAAGGATGACAGGTAGGAGGAGTTCACTCGGATGATGAGTCGAGGCCAGTTCGAGAGGCTGGCGAGCTGCAGCAGAGGGTCGAGTCCAGCCCGGCCGAACAAGTTGAGGTGGCCCGGTGGAGGTCGAAAGCAGAGGGACATGGAGCAGCGGCGGTGAGGTCGCACCTCAAGTCCAACCTCTTGAAGCAGTGCATGGTCCCGAGGATGTTTGAGAGGAGGAAGAGGAGGTGGTGAAAGCCTCGGAAAAGAAGAAGGGGGAAAGCTCATCTGCTGCTCCTGCAAGGATGCTTGAGATGAAGAGGAAGAAGAGGAAGCGAAATTCCCTTGGTGAGGAGACCAAGGCGAGCAGCCCGAGCTCGAAGGATCCACCAAGTCTGGTAGCTCCGAACATCGAGATAGATCCATCTACCACTGCTACGAGAGGAGGTTCCGGTCCTTGAGATAGCAGCCGAGGTTGGTCGAGATGGAGGCTCCTTTCTCCCCAACCGATGAAGGCTGTTCTCTCCCAATACCGAGGCAGGTACAAGTCTTTCCACATCTCCTTCCTTATCTTCCATTCCGGCAATGAAGAAATGCCTCAGCTGGCATTTACGAGCCTTTGCCTCGGCCGATCTCCCACCGGTCAAATAGGCGATGAAGGGGTATCCCGGTGGTATCCCGAAGCCTCTCCAACGGCCTACAGTCAAATCCCTACAATCCAAATCCCAACGATCCAAACCGATATCCCACCTCTACCATCATCACCACCACCTGAAATCCCACCCCCACCTTCATCCGAACAAATACCTCTCCCTACAGTCCAAACCTCTCCAATCCAGATAATATCTTACTCCTCTCTTCCAACTATTCAAACACAATCTATTCCTCTCCCATCTTCTTCACTGAACAAATAATCTCCTCGTCGACTCCTCAACCGAGGATGAAGACAACGACCTAAGCCCAACCACTTTGCCTTCTCATCTATATTGTCCCTTGTCGAAAAGAAAGTCAATGCTACATTCCGAAGGAAAATGGAAAGAAAGACAAGGAGGATGGTACTATGCTAGCTTGACATGAAGGAAGTTGAGGTAACATTATCGATAAAATCATAAATGTCACTAACTCTGTCTTTGTGGTAAAGTGAAATCAATGGAGGAGGAGCGAGGGCGTTGAAGGAGGAGGTTATGGGATACAATCAGCTAGTGGTGAATGAGTTGGCTATAGACCACTCGAGACTTGAGGTCAAGTGCAACACTCTAGATGCAAAACTTTCGAGACTTGGGCTGAAGTTAAAAAAGGGGAAAAAAGGCTGAAGAAAAGAAGAGACTAGCCCTCACAGGTGTAGTCGAGGAGACCGAGAAAGAAGTGGGCATGAAGGCCAACACTGATCTGGAGGCAGCTGGAGGAAGCTCGGATCAAATCTGATGAGTGGTTGCTCTCAGTGAGGTAAGTCAACTGGAGGAAGCGTTGAAAGAGGATGAGGAGAAGAGGAGGAAAGAAGTGGAGGAAAGGTCGAGAAGCTCGTGGCTCGGTTTAAAGGATCCGAATCAAGGAGCCGAGGGGAAGGGAAAAGAAGTAGCGATCGGCGAGCCCGAATCAGAACTTATTACTGAACTTGCTAAAGGAAAGGAGTAAGAGGAAGCTGATTATTCCAATCTCTCGGAAGCAGATCAAAAGGATTAAGAGAGATGGAATATTTTGGCAAGAAAGAAAAGAAGAAGCGAGAGGAAGAAGAAAGACTCAACGTGTTTTGGAGCAACTGCTGCGCAAATGGTTAATCAAAGATCAAGGCGGTGGAAAGTTCAGGCCATTTCACAATACATCTGCCCCTCCTAAGGTGGCTTGTGGGAAATATGCAGAGTACAAAGACAAAAATCGGAGGTATGTGGATATACTTCGTATATTCTCAAGGGCCCCGGAGCTTCTCGGCAAGATCCAGACTTAGCTTGGCATGAGTGGATGGAGAAGGTTGATGCGAGTTCTATCATCGTCTGCTAGAAGAAGCCGATATAGAGTTCAACGTCAACTTGATCTCTCCGGCTTTTGAGTATGCCATCCCTGCCGGGAAATCAGATGGATCCCTGGACCTAGACCAGGTAAAGGGTATATTGAAGAAGGCGAGAGGCTGAATCTGGACTCACTCAAGAGGAGGATATAAAGCGGCTTAGGAGTCGAGTATTCAATTGGGTGATGATACAGAGATGAAGATCGGTGGGAAGACTAATAGAAACGAGGATTTTTCTTTTCCTTATTTCTACTTTTCTATTATCTTCTCATCTGTAATCTTTGTAAATCCAATGTGAATATACTTTGTTTGATTCATTATATGTGTATTAATTTCTTAAAGTTTTATTTTTTGTTTTAAGAAAGACTTAAAATTTTCTTAAGTAAAAGTCATCGAGAATTTTATCTCTCGGACTTAAAAAATTGTTTTCAAAATTTTAACTAAGTCTTGAAGACTCATTTGGTTTTCTAAGTTTTTTGGAAGTCTAAAAGATCTAAAGTTTTTATATGTGAATAAATGCATTTGTAATGTGAAAAATGTGCTTTGATACCTATCTATTGATCTTGATAAACTCTAAACTAACTTCAATTTGTGAGTGTGTCTCTTTCTTGTAGGTTTTAACTTCATCAAAAAGGGCGGAAATTGTTAGACCAAGATTGTTTTGATGAGTTAAAAGAGCTGTTCCAGATGAGCGACTATGATGTGGAATCAAGGCGAGTTCTAGTTTAGGTCAAGATTAGTTTAAGTCGGTGAAGACGAGGAATGACAAGTCATCCTGGAGACAAGCTCAAGTCTAGTCATCTGCGGAGACAAATATGAAGAGCTCGAGGCGAGGTCAAGATAAGGCTGAGTAGAATAAGAAAGGCTAATCTTCACCAAGTCATTTGAGGCGAGTAGGAAGAATCGGTAGGGTTTTAGCGATTTCAAGATTAAGTTTGTTAAGCGATTTCAAGTTTGTTAGAACTAACTAACAAATTAAGCTGACTTTTCGGACTTATATATAGGTCTAGATTTTTCATTTTTAAAGATATATAGAGAACACTTATGCATATTTGATTTACACAATTCACTATTCGATTTCACAATCTTTTCACAAGAATTTCTAGAGAGTTTCAAAGAGTTCTAAGTGTTTTAGAACACTTTTCAGTAATCTTCAAAATTCAATACACACTTTGTAATAGTTAGATTTCTAGAAGAAGAGTCTAGGAGATTGAAGATTTGAAGATTTGTACAAGTTGTAAGTTGTAAGTGGAAGTGAGAAAGTAAGCGATGGCGAGTCCCTTCTTCAAATTGAAGGAGGAGAGTGGATGTAGGATTTTAAAATCCGAACCACTATAAATCCTGTGTTATTTCTTGCTTTCTTTAATTTTCTGTCTATTTTACAAGCTGTGTTTTATCAAGAGTTAAATTCAGAATCATAACTAAAATCAATATTTCAACCTTGCTTTTGATCTTATAAGAAGTTGAGTTTTTATTCTTAATCATTGTGCTTAATCGATTCTTTGAATTAGTTTTGAAAGATTTGAAAAATCAACAAAATCTATTCAAACCCCCTTTCTAGATTTTGTTCTAGAAAGCTTACTCAAGGTATTAATCAACTCAACTTTCGGGACCAACACGAGTTCATAGTGTTTGTAGAACTCTACCCACATATATCCTCAAGCCATTAGATTTCGAAACTAGAAAAGAAACATTGTAAGGTGAAGATCCGCACTTGCTGTAAGTAAGGAAGAAAGGTAGGAAGAAAGTTAGTAAGTCAAGGCCCTTCTTCAAGTTGAAGAAGGAGAGTGGGACGTAGGATCTTTCGATCCGAACTACTATAAATTCGGTGTTCTTTCTTTCAAGTTTAAATTCTTGCTATTACTTACATTTTGATCAAACAAAGTTTGAGCGCTTAAGATCCTTATTGATTGAGTATAAGATACGGTTCCGTTGAACAACTCTGGTTTAGAAGTTGATAGATAATCTAAATTTGAAAAAGTTTAGATAATCTATTCATCCCCCTTTTAAATTATCGCTAGAGGGACAACCAATCTCTTAATATCAACTCAATCAAGGGACCAACAAGTGGTATCGGAGCGGTGTTAAGTCATTTCGATATATTTGTGGTCTTGAGTTTCTGAAATTGTGTTTAGATCATTTTCTCTATTTTTGATTCACTAACTTTGCTAACAAGTCTTTGTTGAGTTTCTTGATTCATTATGTCAACTATCAAAAGTAAGAAAACCATGAGCCTACTAGAATTTGCTATTGAAGAGTATGAATATTGGAAATTTAGAATGGAAAATCATCGAAAGCAATTCATGATCGTATGGAGGAACTTCTAGAGGAAGGTCCTATAAAATTCTATCTTGGAGGTACAAGTGCCGGAACAGGAGCTTCGAAACAAGGGTTAGGCAAGAAAAGAAAAGTCTTGAGTTGACAAATGACGAAAGAAAGATTCACAATCTAGATCAAGTGGCAAGAACTGAGATTATCGAGATGCTCGGTAAAGATTGGATCGAAAAAGTTAAAAGATGCAAAACAACAAAGGAAATGTGGAAAACACTAGCTAATGTGTGTGAAGGATCTGATCAAGTAAAGGAGAATAAGTTCTGATCGGTATTGCATGCATTTGATACTTTTAAGATGAAAGAAGGAGAAATCAAGACCAACCTGGATGTCGATTGACAAATCTTCTCAACA
This sequence comes from Paraleonurus japonicus, assembly GCA_030762865.1. Classification (NCBI taxonomy): domain Eukaryota; kingdom Viridiplantae; phylum Streptophyta; class Magnoliopsida; order Lamiales; family Lamiaceae; genus Paraleonurus; species Paraleonurus japonicus. Next base: position 17,884,866 of record CM061061.1, on the reverse strand, counting down.
AAGTGCAGATTTGGGAAAGACTTATACGTAAAAGGAAATCATAATAAGATTCTCGTGTCTTTGAGTAAAAGATGGAGAGAAAAGGCCAATATCCTCAAAGCAACTCATAATTTGTCCTCAATCTCTCATCATACCTTATTTTCACATCTTAAAGCATTGGAATATGATATTCAAATTGAAGATGAAGAAGATGAAGTTGAGTCATCAACTTACGGAAAGACAATTGCATTTCTTCATCAAGAGGAATCTGAGAAAATTTCCAAGGCATTAGATCTATCAATCAAAGAAGAAATGACACTCTTAATGAAACGATATGAGAGGCTTAAGATGAAGTACAAAAGGAACAAAAGGGATAGATCAAGTCGGAGGAATTACAAGTCGACAGAGAAGAGAAGAATTCGAGATAATGACAAAAAGAAGGATCAACCTAGAAGGTACAAGTCACCAAATAAGAGGAGATAATAGTCCAAAAAAAGATAGAGGAGATATTTGTTACACTTTCAACAAACCTGGTCATTACAACTATGATTGTCCTCAACTTACTCCAAGAGAGAGAGAAGAAAAGAGGAAGAAACGAGATAGAAGATATGCCGACCCAGAGAACACTTCTAGCTAAAAAGGAAGAAGCTCAAGAAATATCATCATCCTCGTCTTCATCTGATTTGGATCGACGTTGACATATGTCCGATGGCAAAGGAGGTAAACTATTACTCTTCCTCGGATAATTATTGTGAGAACCTATCTAAATCGAGATCCGAGTCTTATAAATAAACTTCAAGGATTTGGAGACTGCTCTATCTGTATATAAACAGATAGAGACTGAAAATTTTAGTTTAAAGGATCAAATTCTTAATCTAACCAAGTTAGTCGAGACAAGGGATAGTGAAGTATTAGACTGTTCATTCAAGGGGGAATGTCAGGCTAAGACTATCACTAGCACCTCGTACTGAGAAGACTGATGAGTTGGAAAAGAATTAAATACTTTAAAAATAAAATTCTCAAGTATCTCGTACGAGAATGAGAGTTATAAAAGAACTAACAGAGAGTTAAATCTTAAGTTAGAACTTCGTAATAACACTCGAGTCCACAATAGATAAGATCTTCAATACTTCACGTAAGTCTAACAATAAGACGAGTTTAGGTTTTGATAGGAATAAAAAGGATGATCCTATAAAACCAAGAGTCTTTATCAAAGCTACTAAACTAAAGGAAGAGACTAGATTTGGTCCTTGGAAACCTAAGGAACAAATCACCTCACCTGATATTTCGTAAAGAAAACACAGACGAGGAGAAATGCTCTAAAGGCAAAGTCAAATACTAAGGCAAAGTCTTATCCTAGGTATAATAGTTTTGATGGAAGAAGCAAGTCATATCCATTCTTACCACAATGTAAGACAATCACAAGAGATCACTAAACAAAATTGATCTTGAGAGTCTTATATTAGTAGATAGATATGGTTGCAAACTTCAATCAATGGTTTTAAGGAATATAGATATTTTTGTCTGGATTCCCAAATATCAACTTAACAAGAAAGGACCCAAGTTACAAAGGGGACAAAAAAATCGTGAGAAAGGGCGAGATATTCTTGAGGTAAATGCAGTACATTGACGGTGGTTGTTCAAAGCATATGACCTATGAGAGACGTCTTCTTTCTAACTATCAATCTATAGATGATCCAAGAGTCATGTTCGGAGATAACAATTTTGGGCTTACCAAAGGAGTTGGAACATTGATGATTGAAAATATACAAGTCACGAGGTCTATTTTGTAGAAGGATTGAAGCATAACTTGTTGTTTGTCTCACAACTTTGTGATAAGGGGTTAAGTGTTAAATTCACTCATAATGCATGTTATGTGCTAGATGGTATCAATGAAAATATACTATTAGCGGGGAGTAAGACAAGGTAACATTTATGTTGCTAACTTTAAAAGTTGTCCTAAAGATACTTGTCTTGTTGCAAAGAGTTCGGATGACTTAAGTGGCTATGGCATAAACGTCTTGGTCACTTAAACTTCAAAACTCTTAACAAAATTGCAAGGAAATCTTTAGTAAAAGGACTCCCAGATAGAATATTTTCAAAGAACCATGTTTGTGATGCATGTCAAAAAGGAAAACAGACCAAAACTTCTTTTAAAATAATAAAGAGTCCTTCTTCGAGAAAGGATTAGGAACTTCTTCATATGGATCTTTTTGGACCGATTACACCTCTTAAGCTTCAGTGGAAGGAAATATACCTTGGTAATTGTTGATGATTTCTCAAGATTTACCTGAGGTTATTTTCTTATACAAGAAGAATGAGACTATGATAAAGATTCCACAATTTCTTAAAAGAGTTCAAAATGAAAAAGGACTAAGTGTTGTTAAAATTAGAAGTGATAAAGGTACTAAATTCCTTAATAAGCTTATTACTAACTATTGTACTGAGAATGACATAGCTCATGAGACATCACCGCCACGGACACCACAAAGAAACGGAGTTGTTGAAAGGAGAAACAGAACCACGAAAGAAGCTGCTAGGACAATGTTGCGAGTATAACACTCCTCACGAGGTTTTGGGCGAAGCCATAAATACGCTTGTTTTGTCAAAAATAGAAGCTTGATTGTTAAAGATAAATGTAAAACCCCTATGAAATTTGGAAAGGAAGATCTCCTAAAATTTCATATTTTCATATATTTGGTTGCAAATGTTTCATTCACAACAATGGAAAATCTCATTTAAAAACTTTTGACGCTAAGATTACGGATGAGATATTCTTAGGATACTCATTTGTATCTAAAGCATACAGTAGTTTTTAATAAGACAACCTTGTGTGTGGAAGAAACACCGCATGTTGTATTTGATGAATCTACTTTTAAGTCTAGTAATACAGATGACATCACAAAGATATCTCAAGATCTGAACAAGATGACCATCAAGATCGGTTGTGAAGTTCTATGAACAGAATCAGATTCGGACGAAGAAGAAGAACCAGATTCAAACAAAGAAAAAGAACACGGAAGTTCTTCTACAACGGTGATCGGACAACCAATATTCCGGATGATCAAGAGGATGCATCTCAAGGTAATCTGAAGCATTTGAAATAGATACTTTACAAATCTTCGGCCATAGTAAAAGACAAAGGTAAGAAGGTAATGTCTTATCATCCACCTGAACAAATAATTGAAAATTTAGAATATGGAGTCCAGACAAGGACACAACTAAATCAAGATTGTATGTTCGGTTGTTATGTGTCATTACTTGAACCTAAGTCTATTACTCGAGGCTCTAACCGATTCCAACTTGATTAATGCCATGCAAGAAGAACTAAATCAATTTTAAAGACAAGATGTGTGGGAGCTTGTTGAAAGGTCTCATCATCAAAAAGTCATTGGAACTAAATGGGTCTTTAAAAACAAAAGAGATGAGAACAATATTGTGGTGAGAAACAAAGCGAGACTAGTTGCTCAAGGTTATTCACAATCGAAGGGATTGTTTATGATGAAACCTTTGCACCGGTAGTCTGCCCTGGAAGCCATAAGATTGTTTTTAGCTTATGCTTTGCTTTTAAAAGATTCATAGTTTTTCAAATGGATGTTAAGTCAGCCTTTCTAAATGGAATCTTAGTGAAGAAGTTTATGTAGAACAACCTCCGAGGCTTTGTCAAAGGAGACAAGGTCTATAGATTGATGAAAGCCCTATATGGACTTAAACAAGCACCTAGAGCATGGTATGTTACTTTGTCGATTATTTAATTCAAAACGGTTTTGTAAAAGGTAAAATTGATTGAACTTTATTTAGAAAAGAGTTTGGTAGTGATCTTTTATTAGTTCAGATTTATGTTGATGATATCATTTTTGGATCAACTAACACATCTTTATGTGAAGAATTTAGTCATCTTATGAAGAACAGTTTGAGATGTCCATGATGGGAGAGATGACTTACTTTCTTGGACTCCAAGTCAAGTAGACTAAAAAGGAAATATTCATAAATCTAGCCAAATATGCAAAAGATCTTATTGAAAAATTTGGAATAGGGACCAGCCGAGAAGCTAAGATACCTATGATGACAAACTTTTCAATGGATCCAGATGACAAAGGGGAAGACACGGATCAAAGCAGTATCGAGGTCTAATAGGTTCATTATTATATCTAAGCGCTAGTAGACTGATATATCTTTTGCAAAAGAGAAGTCTGTGCACGCTTTCAAGCAAAGCCAAAGAAGAGTCATCTTGAGGCGGCCAAAAGATTCTCAAATTTCTAAAAGGTACAATAAATGTAGGATCGTAGTATCCAAATGATGACAATTTTGAGTTGTCGATACTCGAATTCAGACTTTGGTGGGTGTAAGATAGATAGGAAATCTACTTACGGAACTTGCCAATTTACGGGAAGTAAGGCGATTTCATGGTTGTCTAAGAAACAAACCTCTATAGCTACTTCTACCATCAAGCCGAGTATATGGCACCGGGAGTTGTTGTTCACAAATATCTAGATTAGTCAACGGCTAAGGGACTACAACATTATCACTAGAGATGTGCCAATCTTTTGTGATAGTAATAGCGCCAAAGTCCAACCCAACCCCAACACACGGATGACCCATTCTCTTTCCTATCCACAACTCAAACCGAACCCAACCTATACCTTCACCTTCCAAATCCCATAGGAGAGATGGGAGCAACTGAACTCTCACTCGGAATTCTCGGAAAGAAATTCTTGCCGAGGAAAGAATCGGCCTTAATAGATGAACCCGATCTATTAGGAGAACTTGTCGGCGTCTGGTTGTTGCGAATGATCGGGACAGGTCTTTCGAGGAGATAATTATTCTCATAACGAGGCGGGGAGGAAATAACTGCCTATCCTGGGAAAAAGAAGTCCTCAAGAAAGCTGGTCTCAAGTCCTTCCTGGAGATCCTGTTCGAGGATAAATTCTATGATTATATCTTGCAACGAGTGTATCTTGGAGATGCACAACCGAGAGGAAGTCAAAGAGAAGGAAGCTGAAACCGAGAAGGAGGCTGATGTTGAGGAGGTGGAGAAGAAAAATGAAGCAGAGAAGGAAAGGGAGGAAGAGGTTGTGGAGATGGAGTCAAGAGAAAGAGGAGAGGTGGAGGCTGAAAAGCCATTGGTGGAGCTGCGATGAGCCAGTGAGATGGATACGGTGGGGAGGCACAAGCAGAGCAGATGTTGGAGAAGGAGCCAGCTGTGGTTGAATCAAAATGCCAACTCGAGAAGATGCATTGGGCGAGATTCACAGCGATCGAGGCTATAATACCGATTGAGGAGATAGATCTCACACTATCTTCTCTAGAAGAAAACTGCTTGACCCTCAACCTCTGCGTCTGCATCCGAACTTGGAGCTTTAAAGAAAAAAGTCTCAAATTTAAAGATGGCATGCTTGAGTGCTCTTCATCTGGTTCTGGTATTATCTCATCATCTATTAAGGAGAACATAGAGGTTGTTGTACATGAAAAGACGGAGATAGATCTCTATTTCTCAAAAATCGGACATGAAGAAGCGAGATGACTAAGGTCAAGCAACAAGTTCTTTGAAGAGGAAAAAGCTCAAGAGGCTTGGGTCAAACAATATGTACTTAATGCATATGCCGAAATCGTAGATATCTTGTTGAAGACCAGTCAATGAGTCTTGGGCGAGAATGAGGCTTCTTTTCGGAAGTGTTGAGGATGAGACTTGCTTTAGAGAAAGATAGGCAAACAAATATCCTCAAGCAAAGTATCTAGAAGGAGAATTCGGACACAGGCGGCTCGAGAAGAAGAGGTATGATCACCGGATCGGAAAGCGAGATACGTCGAGACAAGAACCGATGGGCCAAATTGAACAAGTAACCACTATCTACAATACCTGCTTTGATGCTAAAAAGGGGAAGATAGTGAGCTCAAGAAAAGGGTCGAGGTTCAAGACGACAAGATCCTGGGCCTTAAGCATGAAAGTTGATGAATTGTCGAAGAGCTGTTAAAAGGCGAGGAAGCCGAGAAAGAAAGATGCATCGACAAGTCTCAAAGAGTATTAAGGAGAATCGAGACGAAGGACAAAGGCAATCAATCCACCGAATCCGAACTCGAAGCTAAAAAAGAATTGCCTACTCAAGACCCTATTCCCATTCAAACAATCAGGTCTCTCTCATCTTCAACCATACCAGTGGGAAAGCTAAAGTCTCAAGTTGACCAAAAACCCGAGGCTAAGATAGATGAAGAAGAAAAGATAAGGAAAAGAAAGAGGGAAGATATGGAGAGGCATAAGAGAAGGGATACAAAGAAAAGAAGGGAACAAGAGAAAGCTACAGGGAAATTCTTTGATCGAAAACAAAGAAAGTGGGTTCAAAAGGATAAAGATGAGCAAGGGGCTATGGTTTTTCGACCATATCATAGAAGCGATGTAGTGCCTAAGGAAATCTTCTTTGATGGGGGATCGGGAGAAATGGAGATCCTTTGAACCGCAGTGGATCTTTGCCTTCCACGTCTGCAAGAAGATAAAGTGGGGCTTAGATGAAAACATTGCCTTTCATGTATGGTTAGAAGAAAAGAACACGACATTCTATCGATTTCGGATCAACCTTGCTCATGAAGAATTCAACGCAGATGTGGTTGCACCAGCTTACTCACCAATGTCTCCTTCAACAACAAAAGATGGTTTGTCTGGACCATGAAAAGGTAAAGCAGCTCCTGATCAAAGCGGTCAAGCCGATCTTCTTTGAAGGAGGAGAGACGGTGTCCCTAAAAACAAAGTCTTCGACCGCTAAGTGTGCCGAGAAGAAGAAAGATGGCATGACTAAATCTCATTTTTATGATCCTTGTCGATTATCTCAGTGAAGGTGCCGATATATGATGTATCCGGAAACTTGTGAATATAATTTTGATCTATTCTCATGAGGCTGTTGTTTAAAACTAACTTGCTCGATTGATCTTCTAATCATCCAATTCTTGGTATAACTAACTAAAATAAACTAGTTTAAAAATTCATAACACTAATTCATCGTAATTCACTAATCTTAACTCTGTCTTTATCCCGATTATCGACTATGATCATCCGTGAAATATATTACTCGATTATCCGACTAAGTGACTTAATTGTATATTTTGTGGAATACTTATCTTCTAAGATTACTAACACATTTCTTTTCTTGAGCTATGTTTAAACATCATCAAAAAGGGGGAAATTGTTAGGAAGAAAATTGTATTTAGTTTTGATGAGTTAAAATGTAAAATAGAATGACCGATTGAAACCTTACATAGACAGTGATGTAATAAAGAATTGAAATAGACTAAGTACAAAAGTTAGATAAGGATACACAAGGAGTCGACGAAGACAAGGAGTCGACGAAGATAAGGAATCAGACGAAGACAGAAGCCGAGACGAAGACAGGCATAATAAGTCGAGATGAGGACAAAGACAACGAACTACGCACACCAAGATCAAGATCAAGACACGAGACAAGGTGGACCATGTCTCAAGACAAGTAAAGATGATGAAGTGTTAGAATAATCAAGCGATTTCAAGAAGCAATTACAACTAACCAAGAAGAGGTTACAAGATTCAGAGTTAGTTGGTTATAACTAACTAGAGAAGAATCAACAAGGAAGTTATAATCGCTAACAATAAATTCTCTATAAATAGATCTAGAAATTAGAATAGAATACCTTTTGCTATCTCACTAATTCACAAATATTCTCCAAGCACAATTAGCACTCACAAGTATTGTAATCACATTCACGAACGTTCTTCACGTTCGTAGTTCATAGCGTTTGTAGAACTCTACCCACATATATCTTCAAGCCATTAGATTTCGAAACTAGAAAGGAAACATTGTAAGGTGAAGATCTGCACCGTAAGTAAGGAAGAAAGGTAAGAAGAAAGTAAGTAAGTCAAGGCCCTTCTTCAAGTTGAAGAAGGAGAGTGGGACGTCACGATCTTTCGATCCGAACCACTATAAATTCGATGTTCTTTCTTTCAAGTTTTAATTCTTGCTATTACTTACATTTCGATCAAACAAAGTTTCAAAACGCTTAAGATCCTTATTGATTGAGTATAAAATACGGTTACGTTGAACAACTCTGGTTTAGAAGTAGATAGATAATCTAAATTTGAAAAAGTTTAGATAATCTATTCACCCCCTTCTAGATTATCACTAGAGGGACAACCAATCTCTTAATATCAACTCAATCAAGGGACCAACAGAGATTAATTGGAGTAATTTATAAAGAAGATGAATTGAAGTCTCCAAAGAAAGAGGACTGTAGAAGTCTATTCGTAAGGCGAGGGCACGCCTTAAGTTGTAGCTGGACAACAAAGTGAGGCGGTACATGTTTCCGTGTAAGGCGTGGGCACGCCTAAGGTCAATACGAAAATTCACACAAGTGTCGCCTACATCTTTACTCCAAGACTCAAATTTAATTCTTCCCATCATTTTAGAGTCTTAATTTAGTTTATTTTTATTGTTAGTCTTTTTGTATTTTTAACTAATTAGATAAGGTTAGTTAGTTATTTTTTAATTTTGAATTCTAAATTAGTTTTATTGTAGAGGGAGATTGGAGGAGATTTAATTTTATCTTCATCTACTTCATAGAACGTAACTTCTCTCTGTGGAGACTTTAATTCTAGCGTCACCTTTGCATCAATGATCCATTGTGTTTGAACCATTTCTAAAATTATCTTTAGCTGGATATTTTTGAACTCATTGAATTTTTAATCATGTTTAAGTTATTGTATTTTATTTTAGTTGAATCACTAAAATCAAACCCCTCTTTAAGTTTGTTTATTGTAATTATATATTCATGAATAGGATAAGTCTATTTACCAATCTCTGTGAATACAATCTTGCTTACCACTATTGCAAATTAACATTTGTTTTAAAGTAGATTTTTATTATTTGCTGGATTCGACATCCATCATTGGTCTACAAGTAACATGCATATCCCAACATTGGGTATTGACATATTATCTACATGACACGTCGAAATTTTATTAATAATATTTGTCCTATATTACAATGCAACATGACTAATAGTGGTTTGTATAAAATGCAAATTGTAACTATTTTTTTAGAATTGATTGTGATAAAAAGTAAAATAGTTAATAAGCTCTTGATTAATTAACATGAAACCAAGCTGTTTTGAAAACTTAACTAATTTTTAGACGTAAAGTAATATACTAGAAATCATTTATCTTGAAAAATTGATTAATTATTGCAAAAGTACAACAACATAAAAAAATATATACTGAAAATTTTTATAATATGCATCATCTTACATATAAAAAACACAACGCGTAACACAATCCGGACACATGGAATGACACTAACAACAGTGGACCATCGACTTACATAAACCGACAACCATCCATGAAAATTGTGTGAAAACTTTATGGTTGCTACCAACACATATTTTAAACACTACGCATACAATTGTAAACACTAAGGGCTACTTCCCTGGAGGAGATTATGTCGGCTTCGAGTGCTCGAGGATGCACGGCGAGGACTCTTTCTTAATTTCGATCTTAGTCGCGGCGGTTGGTACTTTGCCTCTCAAAGTGAACGGTGTTTGGTCATTGTTGTTACCATTTTTATCGTGTAAAATGTGGGTGATCATATGTGGCTATGAAACGAACTACAAACATAAATAAATGAAAAACATGTGAATGGGGAAGAACCCGAAAGTTCTTCCCTTAAAGATGGCTTTGGGTGTCCTCAAGGGACCCCTAGCCTTGTGTTGTATAATGATAATTGCAAGAATGAATTATGTTGTTTACAAGGGTTGGAGCTCTATTTATAGAGCTTCTAAGAATAAAAACTAAAAAGCTAATAATAAATATAAATTCTTTATTTTAGGATTTATTTACAACCGTCAATCTAAAATCCTAACAAGATCTATTTTACACTAAATGGTCTTGTCTTGTCTCACAAAGGTGTAAGTACTTTGTTGGTTGATGAGCTATCTAGCGTGCCGAGCTGCCGAACTTGCCGAGTTGCCTAGCTTGGAGAGCTAGTTAGGCATGGAGAGCAGCCTAGTGCGCTTGGCTTTATTACTAGGTCGGGATACCCCTATGAGGCCCTTGACTTGCCTCTTGAAGTGGAGTATTTTATGAAATATTCTTGTCACAATCATTCTTTGTGCATTTTTATTCAACACCGAGAAGTAGACGGGTGGGGGAAATCAAGGCTTCATTGAAGAGTTTTTTACGAGGTGGTTTACGGGCATTTAGTTTTGGAGAGGTAACCTCTTGTTCACCCTCGCAGTCGGGAATGATGATTGGTGCATCGGCGGTAGTTGGTTCGGCTAGGGCGGGACCGTCGAGAACTTATCACAATAGTGTCGGTGGATAGATTTACGAGCTTCGAACAACTTCTTCAAACTACAATGCATTGCGTCCCCCTTATGATAAAAGGCTTTCGTGAACTCGTTCTACTACAAAATTTTAAAAAGGAGGGACATGTAAGTAATATGACGTAGCTGATTGATATACATTGCAATAACGATCAACAACTTTGTAATGTCATACCCGAACACTACTTCCCATACATTTTGATCTACATGGACGTGGTTGTAGTGTCGATCCCACGACGCCCATCACTTCAAGCACCGAACGTGAAGGTTTCCCATGACAAGTCAACTTTAAGCAAAACATTGAGAAAATCGATGCGATTGAATTTCTCATTTGTTTTCACCATCAACAACCCAAGCACCTGTTTTACATCGTCCATCAACAAACAAATGAAGAGGTTTACCGTTTCCTCGCTTCAATGACGTTGGTAGAAGTAAAACTCTTGTGGTTGGGGTGATTGGAAACCCATTATGTGGAGTGATACAAGATATCATGTATGAAAAGAGATGTACAACTTAAATAGAGAGTTTTGAGCTTTTAATTACTCAACCAACATTGAAGGTGACGAGAAAATTTCAAAGCATAAATTACTCAACCATATTTAATAACTTGTACCTACCACTCATACATAAAGTTAAGTATGAATACTGATTGGAGTGAATTGATACATGTTTTTAGGGTCAATTTTAGTGCAAAAGTGAGCTAAAGTATGATTTTTGTGCCTAAATGTGAAAAGTATCACTATTTTGCCTAAAAAGTATTACTTTGTGAGTATTTGATGTTTTTCGTCCGTTTTATAGGTAAATCGGTGGAATTTGGACAAACCGAGAGTACCGGGATGCTTAGGATGAAGAGGCGAACGAGACGGATGAAAACGGGGGTCGAAGGTGGAGCCCCAACCGGAAAAATGCCACTGGTCTCGAGCTGCGGTCGAGGACCAAGAGCCTCGGGTCGAGGGCTATCTTTGAAAGGACCAAAATTAGAAAAAGACACCGGCCTCGACCGGAGGGCTGACCCTCGACTCGAGGATGCGTCCCTCGACTAGAGGACTGACCCTCGACTCGAGGGATTTGATTTTTCAGAAAATTCGTCTTTTAAGGGCTGAAGCAGAGCATAACTAGGGGGAACTAATAATAGCAGTTGAGAGCGGTTTTGGGGCGATTTCTCAGCCCCAAGCCAATTTTCCATTCTAGGTAGAGTAGAAGGTAGAATTAGACTTAGATTTCAATTGTTGTTGGTAGATTAGCATTAGATTAACATTTGATCATTGTAATTCTTTCAATTCAAGCTTGTAATTCATTTGGAGATTAGTGTTGAAGACTCAAGCATTCCTATTGTTGTTGATTGAAGATCAATTGGTGATGTTTTTCCTCTTTTGTCTCTTTAATTTCTTAATTGTTGTGATTTGCTTTGTGTTTGATCAATTCTATCTTCTTCCCATGGGTATTGTTTGTGGTACCATGGGCTAACTCTTTGTGCTTGGGTTAATTGAAATTGATGATGAATTGATTGATGATGCTATGATTGTTGATGATTGGAGATCAATTGAGTAGATTGCTTACTAATTGTAATTCTCAATTTTGCTTCATGCATAATTATCACTTTAGATTAGTGTTTGATCACCCTAGCTATAGGCGAGAGTTGCGCTAACGTGATCCGGGATTAATCAGGTGATAATTGTGTATGAATGTGTGGATTGGGTGCTTCTAATCGAGAGATTAGTTGCACTAAGGATACTCACATTAGTTTTCTACCTAATTGTGATTCTTCATTGTGCTTCATGTGAAATTGTTTCTTTTGATTAATGGTTGATCACCCTAGCAATAGGCGAGAGTTGAGCTAACGTGGTTAGGTGTTAATCGGGTTTCAATTTTGCATGATTGTATGAATTGGGGATTTCTACATTGAGAAATGGGAAAGACTAAGGATAATCACATTAGGCATTGTGATTTTAATGGAGTGATTAATTTCATGATGGTTTATGCTTTCTATCTTAGTTGGTTTGCAATTTGATTCAATTGTAGCTTGTTGATTGATGATTCATTGATGGATGTTAATCCTAGCACCCCTATCTCACCTTTTATTGTTGTTTTTGTTCTCGTATTCTAAGTGTTCGATCATTTGCTTGCTTGTTGTTTAATTGTATTCTTGCTAGTGTTTTGTTGTTTTTGTTCCAAACCATTGTTGCAATTTTAGTCACTAATAACTTGTATTTCTAGGGCCTCATGTGCATACTTTTTCCCTTGGGTTCGATATTTTGTTGATTGGTCTTAATAACTCTTAACCTATACACTCCAATCAAATGGCGCCGTTGCCGGGAGTTAGTTTTTGCGCCAATAAGTGAGATTCGAGGATTGTTTGAAGTGGCTATTTGTTGTTTTTATTTTTGTTTTTGTTGATTTTATTGGTGAGAAGTTGATACTTGGATTTGTGGCATTGTAGGTGCATGCGAACAAGATCGAGTGGTGTTCCACCCTTGCCACTAAATCCGGAAATTGAGGCTACGTTGAGAAGAAATAGTGTGAGGCGAGCGAAGGGAAGATATGGAAGGAGAAGATCAACGGAATGAGGAGAGAAGGGGTGGTGAACCACAAGTTGAGGAGTTGAATGGACATGGAGAGGGAAGAGTAGACAATGGAGGTCATGGGAACAATTTTAATGCTCAAGATAACCCTTTATTTCAAGGGATGCCACCACAACACTTTCCTTACCAAAATCCATATCCTTATCCTCCACAAGTCCATCAATACCCATATTATCCACCTTATCCACCATACTACCCTCAAATGCCTTACATGAATGAGCCACGATACCATGAGCCACCCCACATTCCAAATGCCCAACCACAACCACAACCTATGAATGAACTACCACCTCAAGGGAGGCCGTTGAGAGAGTTTTGAGCCACAACCTAGAGAGCACTACGATGGGATAGCAAGGCCGAGAATAGAAGCCAACAATTTTGAGATAAGTCCCGCTTTAGTGAGGATGCTTAGAGAGAGACAATTCGAAGGCAAGGACGAAGATGAATGTCCACATCAACATATGGCACAATTCTTAGAGATTTCGGACACTACAAAATACCATGGGGTACCCGAAGATGCAAAGAAGCTTAGGCTTTTCTCCTTCACTCTTACGGGAGAGCCAAAGCTTGGCTTAATTCTATTCCGCCCGGAACCGTACGTACATGGGAGGACCTTAGCAAAAGATTCTTGATGAAATTCTATCCGCCATCCAAGACGGTGCAAGCAAAGGAAGCTATTTCTCACTTTCGGCAAAAGGATGGAGAGACTATTCGGAAGCATGGGAGAGGTATGGTCTGCTACTCATCAATTGTCCGCAACATGGTTTTTCCGATGAGCAAACCATTATGTATTTCTACACCGGCCTCAATGATTCCGATAGATCTTTCTTGAATGCTTGTGCCAATGGGTCAATTTGGTCCAAGTCGGTGATAGAAATGAAACAAATTATGGAAAATATTGCTCAAGATTCGTTTCAAGCAAGTGTTAGTAGGGGAACCACCATCGGGTGTCTCAAGTGGAGGAAATGGAGAGTATGAAGTCTATGATGATGGCCATGATGGACAAGATTGGAGCTCTTACCGTGTCACAACAAGGGAAATCCTCCACCACATGCTCAAGTTGATAGTTTTCAAAGCTTAATGCCTATGGAAGAAGTGAACTATATGGGGAGGCCTCCATTCCAAGGAGGCTATCAAGGAGTAAACTATCAAGGGAACTATCAAGGAGGAAGGCCTTACCAAATGCCTTACCAAAATAGGCCACAAGAAAGCTATCAACCTCAACCGCAAGCTCCATTTAATGGGAATACATGGAGGAGACACGAAAATTTTTCATATGCCAATCCGAGAGCCGCCGTTCAATTTCTTCCCGGACTTGATCCGGTGCAAAGGCTCCAAACAATGAAGGAAAGGCTACCACGGAGGAGATTTTGGGGATGATAATGAAGAAGTTGGAGGCGAATGATTCAATATTCAAGACCATTGAACACCAAGTGGGACAATTAGCCACAACGGTTGGGAAGCTTTCTTCTACGGTGGATCACATGCAAAACAAAGGAAGTATCCATCTACCACCGAGCCTAATCCAAAGGAGTTTTGTAGTGCTATTCAACTAAGGAGTGGTGCTAGCTATGAAGGCCCAAAGATGCTTAAAGATGGGGATGTTGAAAAAGAGGTGGTGAAAGAGGAAGAAGTTATTGAAGAAAATGTGGTTGTGGAGAAAGAAGAGGCAAGTGAAGAGCAAGCAAGAAGAGAGTCCAAGAAAAAAGAAGAGAAGTCCAAGAAAGGTGCATGGGGAGTGCCTATGAAAGCTAATCCGGTTCCCTTTCCTCAAAGACTTGTGAGTAAGAAGCTTGATGAGGAGTTTGGTAAGTTTTTAAAGGTTTTTAAAAGCTTGCATGTTGATATTCCACTATTGGATGCCCTTGAACAAATACCCCACTACAAGAAGTTCTTGAAGGAGATTATGGCTAAGAAGAGGAGTTGGGATGAAAATGGTATGCTCAAGCTAGTGGAGGAGTGCAAGGAGATCTTGGAAAGACACTTACCACAAAAGAGAAAGGATCCGGGAGCTTTATAATTCCATGTGAGATTGGTGAGAGTGGGAACCTCAAAGGCTTGTGTGATTTGGGAGCTAGTATAAATGTCATGCCTTTGTCCGTGTTTGAGAAGTTGGAGCTAGGAGAGGTGACTCCTACAAATATAAATCTTCAATTGGCGGATCAATCATATGTTCAACCATTTGGGATCATTGAAGATGTATTAGTAGGAGTTGGCAAGTTCATCTTCCCGGTTGATTTTATTGTTCTTGACATGAAGGAAGAACTTGAGGCACCTATCATACTTGGTAGACCTTTCCTTGCAACCGGAAAAGCCATTGTGAATGTTGAAAAAGGAGCTTACGTTGAGCTTTAATGGCGAAGAAGTGACATTTTCTAGAGCTCCAATGGAAGAAGTTGCTCAAAGCAAGATGGAGAAGAATAAATGTGGCTACATAGAGATCATTGATTTGTGCCCTTCAATTGATAGGGATGATTCTCCACCTTCTATTTCTTCTAATTCTTTAATTCATGAGCATTTTATTCCTTCTTGTAATAGGATTTCTAATAATTCTTGTGTTTCTCTTGATGATTTTAGGAAAGAGAAGGCTCTTCATGTACCTTTGCTTGATCCGGGAGATAGGAAGAAAAAGGAGTGAAGGAAGTGACCAAACTTGAGCAATGCTCAAGTTTGGGGGTGTTAGAAGAAAGGAAGCCACCACTTGAGAAGAAAGTTGAAAACTTTGTGGTTGGAGATCAAGTGGTATGGAGGGAGTCGAATTGGATGAGACTACTAGGAGTAGAAAGACTCAAAGAGGTGTTGAAAGTGAAGGAGATCAAAGAAGAAGGAAAGCTCCTAGTGGAAGATGAAATGGGATGTTGTCTATTGACAAAGGAGATCTTGGTTAGGCACAAGGACCCTTCCATCCCAAAAGAAGTGCCTAACATTCTCGTAGATAAAAGGGAAGTATGAACTCTTAGAGTTCCGTCCGGCAAAGGACGTTAAACTTAGCGCTAGATGGGAGGCAACCCATCATTTTATTGCTTTGGTGTGTTTGGTGTGTGTTTGTGTTTTGCTCTTTTTGTGGATTTGTGCCTTGTATTCTTAGGAATTGCTCATGCTTAGGAAATTATGCTCTTTGCTTTGAGATTCATAGGGTATTTTGAGCTTGATTGTTAATATCATTTAGAGTTGCATATTTTTATCACTCTCATTCTAAACCTTGAATTCATGCTATCATTCAAGTTTGGGGGTGTTGGTCGTTATTTGTTCCTTGCATCTCTTAGTGGTAATTATTTGATGTGTCTTATGCCCAATTGTAGGTACACGCACTACATTTATTTGGGAAGTGATTGAAATTGCAAGGAAATGCAAGATCAAGAAGGAAAGCGCATAAAGCATGATGAGCCCTACATGTTTGAAGAAAGATGGAGTTTAAAGGCTTGTTGGTACAACATTTCCTTTCAAACTTAGACTTGTCTAAGTTTGGGGAGGTGTTTGTCTTAATTTGCCTATCTTTTGTGTTATTCTATGATTATGGGGTTTATTGAGCTTATTGCTTATTGATGATGAGGCTATAATTGTGACTTGTATTTCTTGCATATCTTTTTGAGATTTATTGATTTTGAGCTTAATAGTGGATTTATTGACATATTTTTGAGTATCATCTTGATATAGTGAGTATGCTTGAGGTTATGTACATGAGCACTTGTGCTTGAGTTGTAAGACTAGTTTGAATTTGTTATGATCATGAGTTGATGTGTAGCTTGATGCTAGTTTCTTGATTAATTATGTGAAGATGAATGTGATTGATGATACTTGATTCATTGCTCAATTGAAGCCCGTGAGCTTTTGTGCCTTAATAATTGTACATCTTATACGGTTGATTGATTTCTTGTGAGTGCATCATTCATGATTTGTATGCTAGAACTTGCCACTAGACTTGTGGATATTGATCTTTGTGTGATGTCTTGAAAGTGATAAGAGGCCATTTTTGGATTTATTAGTCACTTTGCCAAATATTTTTCCTACCAAATACATTTGATTTCCTTAGTGAGCCATATTGAGCCTTATGATCCTTATTCTTTGGCAAGCCAAGTGAAATTGAAAACCATTTAGCCTATTTTTATGAGCCTTACTTGTCCTATGCTTAGTAGAGCTTGAATGTTGGCTAATGATGATGATTTGATTGCTAAGCGTGGGAAGTTGATGAGCAAAGTAATGAATGAAGCATGAAAGAAAAGAAAGGTTGTAAAAGATTGAATTGTGAAAAAAAAATGCATGAAAAGAATAAAGATTCAATTTGTGAGCTTTAAAAGAGAAAGCTCAAGTGAATGGTGGAATGATCATTGAAGTTCTAAAGGAAGAGTGTGCTAGATGAAAGTGAAGAGATGTGTTGTGTATTGATTAGTTTACATTCAAGTCTCTACTACTTAGTCACTTTTATCCAAAAACGTCCCACCTTTCCAAAGAGCCTACATTACAACCTAGAAGAAAGACCTCTTTGATTCTTGATTGATCATAATTGATTTTGATTGAGATTAAGTCTTGTGGCAAGCATATGGTGTACTTGTTCATGCAATTGATGATTGAGAGCTTTATACCTTTATACACTTGAGTGAAGAGTGAAACACTCCATGGAAGGAGCAATGTGTTAAGTGTTTGATTGAGCATTTGTTTGAGCATGATTCATCTTGATGGCTAGTGGATAGTTGAATTAATACAAGTGATCATTGATGAGTTCGATTGTCTTATTTTTCGTCTATGGTGCCATGTGACATAATTGCAATCAATTCACTCCTTTGTTCTTAGTTTCTACGTTGCTCGAGGATGAGCAACAATTCAAGTTTGGGGGTGTTAGGATTTTAATTTGTATGTTTTGATGATGTTCTTAAAACCTATGTGTAATAGGACCAATTTGAACTCTGTTAGTCGGTGATGATCTAGATAGGGTTTATGTCTTAGTACAGCTTAAACTTGCTAGGCTTAACCTTTTGTATCGATTGGTTGAGAACTAAAGGCTGCTGATAAGAAGACTTAAAGATCTAAGAGAGATTTCGTTCAAGTCATTTAGAAGGGCGTTATGAAGATCAAGAAGAGATGATAAGAGTTACGCAAAAGAAGTATTGTCAAGAAAGGTTCAAGTGAAGATAGCAAGGTTGGAAACCATGCTACACAAGCTTTAGATGTGCTTTGGAGCAAGGTTGAAAGTTGCTAGAGTTGACTTCAAGAAATTCATCGGGGATAACAAAAGTCGAAAGATAACTCTAAGATACTCGAAGTCGGTCAGTGAAGATTTGATTATCAATCAAGATCAATCACGACATAATTGATTGGTATCGTAAAATCAATTATCCAAAGTCAAACAAATCTTCCAACGATCACTTACCATTTCTTTGAAAGATCGATTGACACATTAACCTAACGGCTAGTCAAATTCAAGATCATAAAAAGCGAAGTGAAGGATTTTCAAAAAGGGACACACGCGCGAGAAACATCAAGAACATTTTCCTTCATTCAACGCAATACACGCTTAACTCTTCATACCGTAAATTGATCGAACACGTTGAATTTTCTAAGAGATTTATTTTTGGTCAAGGAAGTGTAAATCACCTTTCATTATCTCGATGCGAGAAAAGGTTGATTGTTTTAGATCTAAGAGTTAAACACTCAAAGATCGAATCGATTGTACCAAGGGCGGGAACTTGTTAAACTTCCCGTGGTCGAATCCTCAAGGAGATTAGAGGAGACAAGACCGAGTTTGGTGGATAGTAAGGCCCCTGTGGAATCAGTGGAGAGTGGACGTAGGATCGTTATATCCGAACCACTATAAAAATCTCTGTGCCTTTACACTTTACGCATTCATAATTATAACTACTCATTCATCATTGTTTTTATAAACCTGCATTAATCTTGCTAAGTATTCTTCTCAAAGGTTTTCTTTAAAAGGGTTTTTCAAATACACACGAGATTAGCTTCCGCACCATCGAAGACTTGAGTTTCGAAGTCTGTGATCTCACTTAGCACACTCTGAGTACCTTGCTGCGAGAAGACTTTAAAGTCTTCTAACCTCACACTCGGCTCACGAAAAGTTGTAAAAGTTTTGAGTGTGGGAAAGTCTATTCAACCCCCTTCTAGACTTTCCACCTCCTTGCACATCTCGTCCGGACCAACAAGTGGTATCAAAGCGGTGGTTCAACCGACCACCGGCTTTGGTTACCAATAGTCTTTGAGGAAAGACTGTTGTGGTCATCTCAATGCAGATCTTTTTGAAAAACCGCTTTTTATAAAACTCATTGCATTCATTTCATAATTGTTTTATTACTAACAATGAGTTCTCATAAGAGCAAGAAAAGAAAGCTACCAGAGTTTTCTATTGAAGACTATGACTAATGGAAATTCCGCATGGAAAATCATCTTGGTGCAATTCATGATAGGATGCTCGAAACACTTGAAGATGGACCAATAAAGTTTTACTTTGAACCCGGTAAGTTACGGGAGGCGGTGGAGCGAAGCATCTTCTCGGCCAAGATTGAAAAGAAAAGGAGTGAAATGTCAAATGATGAAAGGAAACTATTTAATCTTGATCAAATTGCTCGGAAAGAGATCATAGAGACTCTAACCAGAGCTTACAGAGAAAGTCAAGACATGTAAGACCGCAAAAGAGATGTGGGAAACCCTAGCACTCATGTGTGAAGGTTCGGAGCAAATTAAAGAAAATAAGTTGCGATCTATTCTACATTCGTTTGACACATTTAAGATGAAGCCCGATGAGACAATAGATCGGTTGGATCTAAGACTGACAAATATCATCAATAAAGCAAGTTCATTAGGAAAGTCTTATACCGAGAAGGAAATCAACAACAAAATTTTGAGATCTCTAACTAGTAAATGGAGAGTCAAGATCACAATGATCAAAGATACAAAAGAAGCTGAGCATGATAAGTCATCATGAGTTATTTTCACATTTGAAAGCTCATGAATATGATTTGAAACAAGAAGAAGACGAGGACGAAGGAAATTCAAACTCTCTTGGAAAGGAAGTTGCTTTCAAGGTCACTTGAATCGACCATCAAAAGAACCTATTGGAGAGGATTTAAGCTTGAAAGAACAAATGGCCTTGCCGAGAAAGTTTGATAAAATGAATTCAAATTTGGGAAATATAGAAGACATTGGAAGAATTCTAAGAAAAGCTGGTTTCAGTCCGAAACAAATCTTGAGATAAGAGATAAGAAGATTCCAAGGAGGATAGGAGGTTCAAGACTCCGAGAAAGAAAAAGAGAAGAAAGTCCAAGAAGAAGAGACTTTTCTCCTAAAAGGGACTCTAGTCCAAGAAGATCTTCAAGAAGTGATGCTTGCTATAATTGTCATAAATCGGGACATTTCAGTTATGATTGTCGAGATCTAACTCCAAGAGAAAGAGAAGAAAAGAGATTGATGAGGAATGAAAGTTTGCGGACAAACGTGCTTTAGTGGCTCAAGAGGAGGATACTCTTTCAAGTGATTCAACATCATCTTCGACTTCTCTTGATACAATGATTTGTGTCTTATGGCAAAAGGAGATGAGGTACTTTCGATTCCTGCTCTTCGTCCGCTTCTCGTGTGTCTTTTGCGAGAAGAGTTTGACCATAACTTTGTTGATAAGTTAATGGAAGATCTCAAAACTGCTATAAATGCTTACTACCGTGTGGAAAAGGAGAATGTGAGCTTGAAAGAAGAAATTGATCGATTTACACAAGAATCTATTAGCAAGACATCCGAGACACTAACAGATTCTAATCGAGATAACTTTAAGAGTTAAATACTCTTAAAATGAAGTATCTTGAACGAGGTTTGTTGGTAGAAAGGTTGCTTGCCGAGAATCTTGAGAAAACCGATCAGTTGAAGATTCTACAAGCGAAATTCGATGAACTTTTCCATCAGCATGAGCGTATAAAATCAAGTGAGGAACGTTTAAGTTTGAGGTTGGATCAACTGAACAAAGCTTCTCATGCGGTTCAAACAATAGTTGAATCGTCTCAAACACCTAACGTAAAGAAGGGAATTGGTTTTACCATTGCCCAATCCTCACGAGGTTCAAACAAGTGTACTTAAGAAGAGTACACATGTTAAGGGTAATGATTTGGTAGGAGAGGGTTCCAAACCTAAACCTACCGATAAGGGTAAAAGGTTGCGACCCAAAGAAATCGGTCGAATGGGAAGAAGAGTAGTTATACTCAACAACCTAAACAACCGATGAGGTATCAAAAGAAGGGGAATCCCAACTTAAGAAACCTCAAAGAAGGTCGAAAGGTAGACATCACCCGAAACCATCTATGTGGAGACAAAGTCTCACCGAAGACTACACAATCTAAGCAAACTTCAAAGCTTGCTAATCAATCTACTAAGTCATCTCGTGCTGTGAGATATGAATCTTTTGATGGCTCAAGTAGAACGTACCCTTATCATCAAAACCCTCGAACCATTGCACAACGACTGATCACTTCATCTAGAGGACCTCGGAAGGGTCGAAGTTTTTGGAAGGAACATTCGACACCCATAGACAAACATTCAAGAAGGCACCAAAGGATGAGGTTGTCTATGTTGATATGTATGGAAGAAGGATAAGATCTTCCGAATACGATAAGAAGAATCTATTCCTATGGATTCCTAAAGATTGTGCTAACTCTCAAGGACCCAAACCTAAAGGGTACCTAAAACTTAACTAAACGTGCGGGACGCCGTGGGACATGAAAGAGAGGTTGCTAGGAAAACTGTCTCGTACATCGACAGTGGGTGCTCGAAGCATATGACTGGAAACAAGCAACTCTTGAGCTCAATAAAATCACAAAATGGCCCACGGGTGGTATTTGGAGACAATAACTTTGGTATTACCAAAGGTGTTGGGACTCTATACATTGGAGATGTACGTGTGGAGGAAGTTTTCTACGTGGAAGGATTAAAGCATAACTTGCTTTCCTCACAATTCCGTGATAAGGGATACTCGGTTAAGTTCTCTAGTTCTTTGTGTGTTGTTTTGAGTGGCTTAAATGATCGGATACTTTTAAGCGGCTTGAGAAAGGGAAATGTTTATGTTGCAGAATTTGAAATGTCCAAGCAATACATGCCTTGTAGCAAAAGTACTTGAAACAAGTGGTTATGGCACAAGAGATTGAGTCACATAAATTTCAAAACGCTAAACAAGATAGCCAGAAGGTCTCTTGTAGAAGGCTTGCCAAATGAAGTTTTCTCAAAAGATCGATTTGTGACTCGTGCGTAAAGGAAAGCAAACTAAGGCCTCATTCAAGGAAGTTTCGTACCAACGTCAAGTAGGGTACTACGGTTACTTCACATGGATTTATTTGGCCCGTATCCCCATTGAGCTTCAAAGTGGTAGAAAATACACTTTGGTGGTGGTAGATGACTATTCTAGATTCACATGGGTGATATTTATGTTCAAGAAGAATGAAACCATCACAAGATTACCGGAACTATCAAGAGATTACAAAACGAGAAAGGAGAAAGTGTTGTAAGGATTAGAAGTGACAAAGGAACAGAATTCTTAAACTCTCACATAGCGATGTATTGCAAAGAAGCTGGAATTCAACATGAAACGTCCTGCCCGCACTCCACAACAAAATGGTGTTCTTTGAGAGGAGAAACAGAACACTCAAGGAAGCTGCCGAACAATGCTAGCGAGAATACAATGTTCCTCGAGGTTTTGGGCGAGGCTGTGAATACAAAGACATGCTATACTCAAAATCGAAGTTTGGGACCAAAGAATATGGAAAGACACCGTATGAGTTATGGAAAGGTAGAATTCCTCGTGTTTCTTTCTTTCGTGTTTTTGGTTGCGGTGTGTTTCATTCATGACAACGGCAAATCCAAGTTAAAAACTTTTGACGCCAAGGTCATTGATGGGATATTTTTAGGATATTCCAAAGACAAGCAAGGCTTATCGAGTTTTTAATAGGAAAACCCTTTTGTGGAAGAAACACCTCATGTGGTTTTTAATGAATCTATTGTTGAGTCTAAGGACAAAGGAAGAGAAGAGTCACCGCGTAAGGGTTTGAGAAACTTGAACTCAAGGATAAGACAAATTACGTCAAGGTTCATTTACCTATTCTAGATTCCGATTCTCAAGATGATCAAGAAATCTCAAAGTTAGCGAGAAAAAAGGAAAAGGTATTCTTGAGACAAGAGAAGGACTCAAGCAAAACAAAGTCTCACAAGTAATCTCAAGACTGCCGATGACTCACCCGTAACTCCGGATATAAATTTATCAAATCAAGGGGAATGACTCAAGATGATGTTCCAATAATGCCTTGAGAAGAGTTGAACGCATCTAATAGAAGGAATTGGATGACAGATCATCCCAGTGATTTAATCTTAGGTAATCCTCAAGATGGAGTCAAAACAAGAAGAAGGATAAATCTAGATGGTTTGTTTAGTGCTATGTCTCTCTTCAAGAACCAAAGAATATTGAAGAAGCAATCTTTGGTGGACACAAAGCTGGATAGAAGCTATGCAAGATGAACTAAATCAATTCACACGAAAAGATGTTTGGATACTCGTTGATAGACCAAAACATCAAAAAGTGATTGGAACAAAGTGGGTTTTCAAGAACAAGAAAAATGAGAAAGATGAGGTTATCGAAATAAAGCAAGGCTCGTTCGCAAGGTTACTCACATGATCGAGAAGGATTGACTATGATGAGACGTTTGCTCCGGTAGCAAGATTAGAAGCTATAAGATTATTCCTTGCATATGCAGCATATATGAAATTCAGAGTATATCAAATGGACGTAAAATCAGCGTTTCTAAATGGAGTTCTTGCGAGAAGAAGTATACGTTGAACAACCTCCGTGTTTCGTACAAGGAGATCAAGTATACCGCCCAAGAAAGCTTTATATGGACTAAAACAAGCCCCTCGAGCTTGGTATGACACATTATCACAGTTTCTACTTGATCATGGATTTAGTAAAGGAAGATTGATCGAACTTTGTTCAAATTGAAGAAGATCATGATATTCTCTTAGCATGCATTTATGTGGACGACATAATCTTTGGATCACCAAACAAGAAGCTTTGTGAAAAATTTAGTAAATTGATGCAAAGTAAGTTTGAAATGTCTATGATGGGAGAAATGAATTATTTCTTAGGACTTCAAGTCAAACAAACTTCAAAAGGAATATTCATAAACCAAGCAAAGTATACCAAAAATATGCTAGAAAAATTTAGAATGATAACAAGCAAGGATGCAAAAATTCCCATGGTGACAAATTACAAGATGGATCCAGGATGAGGATGGTGAAAGTGTTGATCGACTATGTACCGAGGACTAATAGGTTCTTTCTTTGTACCTAACGGCAAGCGGACTGACATTTCTTTCGCAGCTTGGAGTATGCGCAAGATTTCAAGCCACCCAAAGAAAAGTCATTTGGATGCAGCAAAGAAGATCTTAAAATATCTCAAGGGTACCACAAACTTGGGTCTTTGGTATCCTCACGATGACAATTTGGAACTCGGTGGATATTACGATTCGGACTATGGTGGTTGTAGAATCGATAGAAAATCAACCACAGTGTACTTGTCAATTTCTTGGAAGTAAGCTGGTCTCGTGGTTTTCTAAGAAGCAAACTTCAGTGGCTACATCAACCACGGAAGCAGAGTATATGGCCGCGGAAGTTGTTGCTCACGATTACTTTGGATAAGTCAACAATTACAAGATTATCACATTATCACTAAAGAAATTCCTATCTTTTGTGATAGCAACGGTGCCATTGCTATTACACGTAATCCAAGATTTCACACAAGATGCAAGCATGTGGATATACGTCATCACTTCATCGAGAGATCATGTCGAAAATAGAAACATTCGAATGGAAAAGATTCATACAGATCGACAGAGAGCAGACATTTTTACAAAACCTTTGGCGTAAGCACGGTTTAGAGATCTTTCGGTGGAACTAGGTTTATTAGATCCAGGAAAACAAACTTTGAAGAAGGGTATAAAGCTTGTGAAGAAGGGTGAAAAGCTTGTCAAGAAGAGTATAAAGCTTGTGAAGAAGAGTATAAAAGCTGCTGCAGCCGAACTTTCAAACCTCTTTGGAGAAGGGTATAAAACCTTGCTCACATACAAGATTAAAGTGGTATCGATTGATTACAATATCAACTCCATGATATGTTACTCTTACTCTCTCCCTCTTTCTCTCTCTCTCAATTTACTGCTTATTCGTTTAAAAATTATTCTTGATATAAAATATTCCTTGTTTCTCGTAGCTAAAATAATTTTCGGAATATTTTATTTCCTTACTTATCCTCGGCTTTGAAAATTAACGCTGTGAATTGTCAAATCAAATCTTTTCAACCATGGGGTATGGGATAATTTTCCTTTAAAATATTATTTCCTATTCTATTTCTGCATGGACCCGAAAATCTCTCAAATTTTGGAAAATTACCTTTTCAAATCCAGAGCCGAGGACACGCACTTTTCGGAATTCGAACCGTTTAATTTATAACCGTTCGATCTAATCGTGCAATATGCCAATCAACGCTCAAATCTTATTTTGTATTTTAAAATTTTAGCGGTTTCTTTCTTCTTTCTTATAAATTGATGTTTTTTTTTCTCTCTCTTCCTCATTACTTCATACTATTGCTCATCTCTTTCCTTCTTCCGATCTTTGTTCATTTTCTTTGAGTTAATATCAATGGCTCCAAAGCAATCTTCTTCAAAACAACAGTAGGAAACACAAGTCTCTCGACCCTCTGGTCCTATCAGGAGAAAGTACGGAGTGAATTATCCGTAGATTTTAGAACAACTGGACAATGGGAAGCAGTGGAGATTCTGAATCTCCTATCTCGATCGGGGTTTGTATCGATCGCTCGGCTCATTCTCTGAACAGCGAACTCTTGATGCTTATGTGGTACAGTTTAAGTTCGTGGTGACTTTGGTAAGAACGAGATCAAAACGATGTTGTTTGCCGCAGTCCGACCATCGGACGAGAGGATGTTCATCAACATTTAGGGTTATCACCGCAAGGTATTGACCCCGAGAATCTTATATGTCGAGATAATCATCTCGAAGCCTTTCGTTCTCTAGCGAAAACTTCATGTCGGCATCATGTGTCGGATTTGAAGAAAGCATATCTCAAAAGGAAGTATAGACTGTTGTTTGACATCATGGTGAAAGTGATGTTTGGTGAACGCCGCAGTATGGACTCGATCGATCGAGGCGTTTGTGTGCTTTAAAGGCGATTGTGGATGGAGTCGAGTGTGATTGGGTCAAGAAATTCTTTGAGATTCTCGCGAAGGAAAAGAACAGTTCTTTCGGACGAGAGGTGGTTGGACATCCGTGCTTAAGGTATGGGTCAGGAACAATACGTTTCCATGTCGAACAAGATTACGGTGTTCTTGGAAAGGGTGATGCCCAACACGGCGTGGGACCCAAAGTGGACGAAACCATACACCAAGGCAAAGTTTATGCCTGAATAAGGATGAGGAGCTCGGTGGCCCTCCCGATTCTCGATGATGAAGAAGACCAGCCGAGATTGAGGGGAACTGCGGATGTGTCACCCATCGAGGAATTGCCCAGTGATGGATATTGGTAGAAAAGATGAGACTGTCAAAGATTCGGATATTAGTGATCGTGCACCAAAGCAAGTTCAAAGGCTGCTAGTACGGGGAGAAGACTCGGAAGTCTTCTCGGGCAACAAGATTAAATTCGATTTCACAGCCTACCGCGAGAAAGGCAAAGAGGTTCACCGTGGCAACCCGGAAAGATTCGGTGAGCAATCGTACTGCAGGAGCACAGAATGCCTCCTAAGGTATCTCCTGGAAAGAAAGGATCGTCGGTGGTGGATGCAATAGAGGTTGATGATTCTCCAATTTCGGATCTTTGAAGAGATGGTCTCTCATGAATCCGCCGGTGAGGAGGAACATGTACCAATTCCGTTTCCTTCTCTTTCTGAGATTCCCTCTTCTTCCAAGCTTGCTGCACCGATGGAAATTGGCGATGATGTTGCGGGCATGGGTGCCGCCGGAGCCTATCACCCGGAGTTGCTGAGGGTGATCACGGTGGAGGTGTGGTTGGAGATGTCCCAATGCGAGATGGTTAACCTTCCGATAGACCTCGTGGCCCATTTGAGAAGTGTTTGATTACCGAGGTTTCTACTTGGGTGGACAACAAGTTTCCTAGATTACGGGATATGTCGGAGGAGCGAAGCCTCGCCGATAGACATCCTAGTATGGAGAAATGCGAGGCCGGGAGCAATAGATGATCTTATTCTTCCGGCAAATGAGATTGGCCATAATGAGTTCTCTCTATGGGAGTTCGAACTACGTAACAAGGCCGGAGTTGCCAAAGCTTTTGACTCTAACCACGGCATCATCAAATTGCATGCCTAGTTGCTCGACCGATGGATGAACCGTAACTCCGCCAAGGTAGTTCAGCTCTTCTTTTTACAGTTCTGAAGAAATCAAGAAAGGTGTTTCTACTATCCCTCCTCCTCTTCCCGATTTTACATCCGTACGCTTGCCAAATTTTATGCCTGTTATTGTTCATGAGGATCTGTATAACTCTTACTCCTCAAAGTTTGCCGAGTTAACACAACAGTATGCTTCAATGTTTTCTGTATTGGCTGCTAAATACACTCCTCTTGCTGAGTCTATTGAGTCGTCCAAGTCCTACATCGAGGCCGCCATTCGACGGCCCCCTCTTTGATCCGTCAAACCGCCGCCGATATGTTTTCTCGAGCAACGAGGAGACTATCATCGAAACTCTTTCTGGCATGATGTTGAACAACATAAATGAGGTGAGAAAGCACGTTGAAAGTGTAAAGGCTGAAGGTGAGAAAGCCAAGCTACTCTCGGGAAGGTGTTTCTGAAAGAGAGGCGGTTGAGGACAGATTTCGGACAAAAATGGAGGATCGATTAACGAGACTCGGTGCCATGGAAGCACGATTAAAGGAAGGAATTGATCGAAATGCGGCTATCCAATCATCTATGCCGACATGGGAAAGCAAATTGCGATCGGCCCGGGAGGCAAATGCTAGATTGACGGAGGCAGCTACGGCTCTGCGGTGACAACTGCTCATTGCTCAAAGATATGCTCAAAATCGATGAGAAGATTGCTTCTCCAATAGCGGCCGAGTATGCTGGAATCGCAGAAGTTCACGGAAAAGTTTACCGCCTACAGGACGGGATATCCTTGCCAAGATGACGGAAATGGAAGGTCGGTGGATCCCTCTTTTGAATGATGTTAAAAAGGGGGAAAGCGATTGAGAACCGAGATGGTTGTGAGAGATGAGGCTAAGGATAAAGAATTGAAGGATCTCGAAAGATAGGCCGAGGTCATTGAAAGTTTTCTGTTGGAACGGAAAGAAAAAGCAGAGGTGAAAAGGGCGCTGCGAGAGTCTCATTGAATGGGTGAAGATGAAGGTCGAGTTCCCAACCACCGAAAAGGAGAAGGTTGGTTAAGATGTCTGAAAAAGTTCAAGGAAAGTCTCAAGAAGAGTTGGAGGCTTTGCATGAGGAAGCCTTTCTGGTGACTTAGAAACTAGAAGGATGGAAGAGAAGGATAGTCACAAGATGATCAAGCTACTAGGGAAGCAAGGGAAAGATGTGGATGTCTTTGGAGAGCAAACAAAAAGCGATTCATACCGAAGAAAGGCTGCTGTAAAAGCAAAACTGTTGTGTCAAGGAAGAAGCGAGGGTAAGAAAGGAAAGAAGCTTCTTTGGAGCAGAGGCCGAGGAAGACTTTATCCTCCCCCACAATTCGATGGATTTGTGGATGATTCTTGTCCTCCGGAGAGATTTGAGGACTGAAAGCAGCAAAGAGGATTTCATCTGCTCATACTATGTCCTGCAAGAGTATTGGCGTCGGGGCCACAGCGAATGAAACATTCTTTGCTTGGATGGAGGAAAAGCACGGTAATCTACGGGCTGATATTACGAGAGCTTGTGGAATTCAACCCGAACCTTCAAGCGCGAGAATTTGAAAAGATTCCTACTCGATCACAGCGAGATGGGAAGTTTGACCAGGTGAGTGTTCGCAGGACGCTCAAAATCTGCTTGGCTGAGGTCAACCCACCTATTGGAACAAATAACGAGAGAACTCTATGATAGAGTGTATGAGTGGCTAAACGTTCCAACGGGGTTTCAAGGTATGGTGAGGAAGACATGAAGGTTCTTTGGTTGAGAAGCTAGGTGCCGAGAAGGCTGCGATGTTAGTACTTATCTTTTTATGCATTTCCTTGTTATCTCTTGTTCTTTTTGCTTTTCACTTACGTAATTTGTCTTGATCGATATATATATGAATAGAAGTGAATGTTTTGCGCCTAGACAACTTCTCGTTGTCGGCTGGTTTTGATTGAGATCTTTTTAAGGTCTCTTTGTCTTTCTTTCGCTTATCCTTGTTTGTGAGCGGTTCTCAAGAAGGTTTTAACATCATCAAAAAGGGGAATTTGTTAGGATTTGAATTTGTATGTTTTGATGATGTTCTTAAAACCTATGTGTAATAGAACAGTGAACTCGTTAGTCGGTGATGATCTAGATAGGGTTTATGTCTTAGTACAGCTTAAACTTGCTAGGCTTAACCTTTTGTATCAGATTGGTTGAGAACTAAAGAAGGTCTTGATAAGAAGACTTAAAGATCTAAGAGAGATTTCGTTCAAGTCATTTAGAAGGGCGTCATGAAGATCAAGAAGAGATGATAAGAGTTACACAAAAAGAAGTATTGTCAAGAAAGGTTCAAGTGAAGATAGCAAGGTTGGAAACCATGCTACACAAGCTTTAGATGTCTTTGGAGCAAGGTTGAAAGTTGCTAGAGTTGACTTCAAGAAATTCATCGGGGATAACAAAAGTCGGAAAGATAACTCTAAGATACTCGAAGTCACCAAGTGAAGATTTGATTATCAATCAAGATCAATCACGACATAATTGATTGGTATCGAGAAAATCAATTATCCAAAGTCAAACAAATCTTCCAACGATCACTTACCATTTCTTTGAAAGATCTGATTGACACATTAACCTAACGGCTAGTCAAATTCGATATCATAAAAAGCTGAAGTGAAGGATTTTCAAAAAGGGACACACGCGCGAGAAACATCAAGAACATTTTCCTTCATTCACTGCAATACACGCTTAACTCTTCATACCGTAAATTGATCGAACACGTTGAATTTTCTAAGAGATTTATTTTTGGTCAAGGAAGTGTAAATCACCTTTCATTATCTCGGTCGAGAAAAGGTTGATTGTTTTAGATCTAAGAGTTAAACACTCAAAGATCGAATCGATTGTACCAAGGGCGAGGAACTTGTTAAACTTCCTGTGGTCGAATCCTCAAGGAGATTAGAGGAGACAAGACCGAGTTTGGTGGATAGTAAGGCCCCTGTGGAATCGGGGAGAGTGGACGTAGGATCGTTATATCCGAACCACTATAAAAATCTCTCGTGCCTTCTGACTTTACTGCATTCATAATTATAACTACTCATTCATCATTGTTTTTATAAACCTGCATTAATCTTGCTAAGTATTCTTCTCAAAGGTTTTCTTTAAAAGGGTTTTTCAAATACACACGAGATTAGCTTCCGCACCATCGGAAGACTTCGAGTTTCAAGTCTCTGATCTCACTTAGCACACTCTGAGTACCTTGCTGCAGAAGACTTTAAAGTCTTCTAACCTCACACTCACTCACGAAAAGTTGTAAAAAGTTTTGAGTGTGGGAAAGTCTATTCAACCCCCTTCTAGACTTTCCACCTCCTTGCACATCTCGTAGGGACCAACGGGGGTGTGATTGGAGTGAATTGATACATGTTTTTAGGGTCAATTTTAGTGCAAAAAGTGAGCTAAAGTATGATTTTTGTGCCTAAATGTGAAAAGTATCACTATTTTGCCTAAAAGTATTACTTTGTGAGTATTTGATGTTTTTCGTCCGTTTTATAGGTAAATCGGTGGAATTTGGACAAACCGAGAGTACCGGGATGCTTAGGATGAAGAGGCGAACGAGACGGATGAAAACGGGGTCGAAGGTGGAGCCCCCGACCGGAAAAATGCCCTGGTCTCGAGCTCTGGTCGAGGACCAAGAGCCTCGGGTCGAGGGCTATCTTTGAAAGGACCAAAATTAGAAAAAGGCACCAGCCTCGACCAGAGGGCTGACCCTCGACTCGAGGGATGCGTCCCTCGACTAGAGGCTGACCCTCGACTCGAGGGATTTGATTTTTCAGAAAATTCGTCTTTTTAAGGGCTGAAGCAGAGCATAACTAGGGAACTAATAATAGCGGTTGAGAGCGGTTTTGGGGCGATTTCTCAGCCCCAAGCCAATTTTCCATTCTAGGTAGAGTAGAAGGTAGAATTAGACTTAGATTTCAATTGTTGTTGGTAGATTAGCATTAGATTAACATTTGATCATTGTAATTCTTTCAATTCAAGCTTGTAATTCATTTGGAGATTAGTGTTGAAGACTCAAGCATTCCTATTGTTGTTGATTGAAGATCAATTGGTGATGTTTTTCCTCTTTTGTCTCTTTAATTTCTTAATTGTTGTGATTTGCTTTGTGTTTGATCAATTCTATCTTCTTCCCATGGGTATTGTTTGTGGTACCATGGGCTAACTCTTTTGTGCTTGGGTTAATTAAAATTGATGATGAATTGATTGATTATGCTATGATTGTTGATGATTGGAGATCAATTGAGTAGATTGCTTACTAATTGTAATTCTCAATTGTGCTTCATGCATAATTATCACTTTAGATTAGTGTTTGATCACCCTAGCTATAGACGAGAGTTGCGCTAACGTGATCCGGGATTAATCGGGTGATAATTGTGTATGAATGTGTGGATTGGTGCTTCGGAATCGAGAGATTAGTTGCACTAAGGATACTCACATTAGTTTTCTACCTAATTGTGATTCTTCATTGTGCTTCATGTGAAATTGTTTCTTTTGATTAATGGTTGATCACCCTAGCAATAGGCGAGTTGAGCTAACGTGGTTAGGTGTTAATCGGGTTTCAATTTTGCATGATTGTATGAATTGGTGATTTCTACATTGAGAAATGGGAAAGACTAAGGATAATCACATTAGGCATTGTGATTTTAATGGAGTGATTAATTTCATGATGGTTTATGCTTTCTATCTTAGTTGGTTTGCAATTTGATTCAATTGTAGCTTGTTGATTGATGATTCATTGATGGATGTTAATCCTAGCACCCCTATCTCACCTTTTATTGTTGTTTTTGTTCTCGTATTCTAAGTGTTCGATCATTTGCTTGCTTGTTGTTTAATTGTATTCTTGCTAGTATTTTGTTGTTTTTGTTCCAAACCATTGTTGCAATTTTAGTCACTAATAACTTGTATTTCTAGTGGCCTCATGTGCATACTTTTTCCCTTGGGTTCGATATTTTGTTGATTGGTCTTAATAATTCTTACCCTATAAACTCCAATCAAATACATAAAAATGCATCTACATAGGAATAACTTTTAATCTATAGGAGAGCTTTCACGCATAAAGAATACAATAAATTTGGGAAACTGGAATGCAATAAATGATGTGGACATTAAATTAGAACAAAAATATGATACAAAGTACAATTGTGGTGTATGAAATGACACTATCATATTCAATTCACCAACCACTTGTACAACTCCTAGAAACATTTATCACAATGCACCAACAACAATAATAGCAAACGGGTTCATTCAACCAAAGCAAACAATGTGATTCAAAGTTCTAAATAAATGCTCTTGTAACTATTGCATGTAAAGTTTAAAATCATAACTTTATGTTGTCACAATTAATATCAAGTTGTTCAACAATACATGTAATAAGTCCAAATCAAAGATGGAAAGGCAAAATCAAATCTGGAGCCAATTTTAGAATAATAAACTGCTTCCATTAATCAACAACATACGAATTTTTGGGCTTGTAATCAACATCAACACACCAATCCAAACTATCTTAACTAATTCAAAGAAAAATAAAGTTCAAGCACCACTCAAATGCATCCCCACAACAACACCCAATATAATTAAAGCAAATGCAAGAAAAATAATTAACATCAATGTTGGCCATGACACTTAACCCGAATCTGAAAACAACGGGATTTATCTTGTACGAGCCTTTATCGGTATATCTCGAGATCCAATGGTTCGGCCAAGCTCCGATTCGAGTCACTCCTTATTCATTACGAACCCCATCGTTGGCCGAGGTAGGTGCATGTGGTGGCTGGGAATACTTATAGGTCAATTCTATAGTCGGTGTTGAGATGTGTTGTCGAGGACAAAGGTTCCTTTGCTAATTGAATTCAATACACCATATGAAATATTTGTAGTGTCTCACAACCTTGGGGCATTTAAAGTAATATCTACCTGGGTTTGATGCAAATTAGCTGGCACACAACATACACATCTTGCTCTTTCCACACGAACAATGCAGTGCGGTGTGTGTGGGATCAAGCATTAAACATTTTAATGAACCTGAAATTTTAAAAACCATAACTAATCAATGAAGACATTGTAGACTATACATATTGAATAATGCACGAACTCACCACGATGTCCCGATGTCATCGAGAAGGTCGCATGTTCGATGCCCTAAACCTAAAAGGTAACGGGGTCTAAACACGTTGGCCGAAGTTCGATAAATTGACAACGAAATTTGGGTTTGGGCTTGTTGAATCTGATATTGGGGGATGGCACAAGGAAGACGAAATTCTCGAAGAGGACAACCACTTTCAATTTGGGGACTTTTTGTGTATCTGAAATTGAGGGATTTCGAGGGGTATTTTAGTAAACAATCATTTAAATCAACAAAAAATAACACTGAATTGGACTTTGTTATCGGTATACACAAAATGGAAGTCAATCACCAGGTATTATTATCCAAGTGTAAAATAAGCCCATTTATCGGTCCGAGATAACTAATATGGACGATAGCCCATTAGTGAGCTATCAAATAGGAGCCCTACAAGATTATATTTGTTAGGATGTATACTATAAGCCTAGCTTTTTGTATGAACATCTTTTGATATGAGATTCATTATGATCAAAATACTTACTTTTTTATGATTGATACATATATAATTGTTTTTGTCCAGTTAATCTATCTTTGTAGATAACATGGTGTGTGGTGTCACACGAGAAGATCATGCTATCAGTTCCTTATAGATTATAAATAAGAGCTCACAACCAAGATGAATTTGGACAAACCATTGGAGCAGGTTGTGGTGTAATTTGGTATTAGTCTATCTTGACTATAAAATTGCACTAGTACATTTTGTATGTATTGAGCGAGGACCATATGAGGTTGTTCAATTTGTCTTGACTATATAAAAGAACAAGACCTTTGTTATTATGGATGTACGTCTTCTTAATCCCTATATAATAACAGCACGTGTACTCGGTGTTTGTTTCTTTAATTTGCCAATGAGTGAGATTTATTAAATCAATAGGCTCGGTGAATTGGGAGATAGCACTGTTTATATGGTGTCTTGTTGATTATAGAAGGAATTCGTGTCCTAATTATTTAGGATGATGATGTCCCCTTGAGGAGTGATTGGAGTGAATTGATGCATGTTTTTAGGGCCTATTTTAGTGCAAAAAGTGAGCTAAGGGGTTGATTTTTGTGCTTAAATGTGAAAAGTATCACTCTTTTGCCTAAAAAGTATTATTTGTGAGATTTTGATGTTTTTCGTCCATTTTGCAGGTAATTCGGTGGAATTTTGCCAAACCGAGAGTATCATTAGGCTTAGAATGAAGAGACGGTCATACGGGACGAAAACGGGGGTCGGGGCCGAAGCCCCGCGCGAGAAAAAGTGCCACGGACTCGAGCTGCAGTCGAGGACCATGAGCCTCGAGTCGAGGGCTATGCGAAAAAGGATAAAAATCGGAAAAGGCAAGAGCCTCGACTCGAGGCATGACTCTCGAGTCAAGGGAGGAGAATTTTGCATAGGCCTCGAGTCGAGGCCTGACCCTCGACTCGAGGGGGAAGTTTTTCTGAAAATTCGTATTTAAAGGGGAAAGCGAGCAATTGGGAAGACAATTCATAATAGCGATTAGTAGCGGTTTTGGGGCGATTTCTCAGGCCCCAAGCAAATTTTCCATTCTAGGTATAGTAGAAGTTAGAATTAGATTTAGATTTCAATTGATTGTTGCTAGATTAGCCATAGATTAGCATTTGATCATTGTAATTCATTCAATTCAAGCTTGTATTTCATTTGGAGATTGGTGTTGAAGACTCAAGCACTCTTATTTTTGTTAATTGAAGATCATTTGATGATGTTTTTCCTCTTTTGTCTCTTTAATTTTTAATTGTTGTGATTTGCTTTGTGTTTTATCAATTCTATCTTCTTCCCATGTGTATTGTTTGTGGTACCATGGGCTAACTCTCTCTTGTGCTTGGGTTAATTGGAATTGATGATGATTTGATTGATGATGCTATAATTGTTGATGATTGGAGATCAATTGAGTAGATTGCTTACTAATTGTGATTCTCAATTGTGCTTCATGCATAATTATCTCTTTAGATTAGTGTTTGATAACCCTAGCTATAGGCGAGTTGCACTAACGTGATCCGGGATTAATCGGGTGATAATTGTGTATGAATGCGTGGATTGGGTGCTTCGGAATCGAGAGATTAGTTGCACTAAGGATACTCACATTAGTTTGTTTCCTAATTGTGATTCTTCATTGTGCTTTGTGTAAAATTGTCTCTTTAGATTAATGGTTGATCACCCTAGCAATAGGCGAGAGTTGAGCTAATGTGATTAGGTGTTAATCGAGTTTCAATTTTGCATGATTGTATGAATTGGGGATTTCTACATTGAGAGATGAGAAAGACTAAGAATACTCACATTAGGCATTGTGATTTTAATGGAGTGATTAATTTCATGATGGTTTATACTTTCTATCTTAGTTGATTTACAATTTGATTCAATTGTAGCTTGTTGATTGATGATTCATTGATGGATGTTGATCCTAGCACCTCTATCCCACCATTTATTGTTATTGTTATCGCATTCTAAGCGTTCGATCATTTGCTTGCTCCTTGCTGTTTTGTATTTTTGCGAGTGTTTTTTGTTTTTGTGCCAACCATTGTTGCAACTCTAGTCACTAAGAACTCGTATTTTTAGGGCCTCATGTGCATACTTTTTCCCTTGGGTTCGATATTTTGCGATTGGTCTTAAAAGCTCTTGCCCTATACACTCCAATCAAATGGCGCCGTTGCCGGAGAATTAGTTTTTGCGCCTTAAGTGAGACCTAGGAATTGTTTGAAGTGGCTACTTGTTGCCTTGGTATTTGTGTTTGTTTTGTTATTTTTGTTTGAATTTGGTACTTGACTATCTTGTCTAGATGGAGGGATACCATTCATATGCATGAAATCAATATCATTATCAAGAGAGCGTAGTGTATTCTCCATATTTTGAAGATTTTGGATACAATGATTGGAGGAACTTTGAAGATAATTCTCATTTGCAACAAGTTCCATCCAATTATGAAGATTGGAGATATGAAGAAATTCCTCCCCAACCTCAAGAGATGTTTCCATACTATGAGCCTTATGATCAAACATTTGATCCATGTCTTGGATTTGAGTGTCAAGGAGCATCGGGAGGTGATTATTATGATGATAGGAGGAGCTATGAGAATGACTATCCAATGCCACAAGCTTCTCCTCAAATTGAAGAATGGGGACTCCATGATGTGAGAGCTATATTGCTAGAGATGCTTGGAGCTTTGTTGGAAAAGTTTGAGGGAAATGACCCTAGGTGTGATGAAATGCTTCCTGTACGAAGAAATGTATGAAACCAAGTCAAAGGTTAATTCATGGATAGAGGGAACATGGAGATCGCCGAAGTTCCCTGGAGATCGCCGAAGTTCCTTTCACGTTTATTAAAAGTCAACTCAAATATTTCCTACGCCAAGTGAAGAACTTAACCGTCATGGAGAATCAAGAAAAAGAAGGGGAGGAAGAAAGTGAAAGAAGAGATGTAGTAGAGGGTCCAAGCGAAGAGGTAAAAGTAGAAGGCTTCCTTGTCAAAAGGAGGAAGAGGAGTGTCCATCAATGGACATGAGCTATAATGAGAAAGAAAATCGAGAAGCATCGAATGAAGCTTTGAAGATTGAATTGAAGCATTTCTATACCCTCTAACTCTTCAATTTGTGATTTTATTGATAATGATGCTTCTAATGATTTGATTATGCCTCTTGTGAATTTTAACTATAGGGAAGAGTTGAAAAAACGCTTGGGCATCCTTGAAGATAAAGAATGGAAGAGGAGGATGACAAGAGAGAAAGGGGGACAACCATGGACACTTTGCATATCTATAGGTGGTTGTCCTATCTATTCGGTGAACCTCCTAGATTTTGAAGCACAAAGATCGAGATACAATGGGAAGGAGGATCGCTACCCTTGGCCATTCCGATGAAGGATGTTGGACGTGAGAAATAAGTCCGGCATAGGACAATAAAAATAGCGCTTGATGGGAGGCAACCCATCCTTTTTATTTCTTTTCTTGTGTTCTTTTGGTAGTTTAGTGTTTTTGTTCGTTATTGGGGATTTGGCTTGTTGCTACTTAATTGCTAATTCTAGGAAATTATGCTCTTTGCTTTGGGTATAGATGATAGTGTTGAGCTTAATTGTTGATATCATTATGAGTTGCATATATTTTGAGTCAAACTTGAATGCATGTCTTCATTCAAGTTTGGGGGTGTGTGCCATTTAGGGTAGAAATGCATCTCTTAGTGATGATTATTTGATGAATTGTTTTGCCCGTGTGTAGGTAGACTTACTACTTGGATTGAAAAGGATCGAATTCGCAAAGGAATCGAGGAATCGAGAAGGAAATGAGAGCTTAAAAGTTGGTGAAAATGAGCAAAAAGGAAGAGAACCTGGTCTCCTCGATCGAATGAGCGACCGGGCTTAAATCGAGGACCAAAATGGTAATTTCTTGCATATTTGGATTCGTTAGGGCGTAGAGGTCATTTTTAGGAGTTTTGGGGGTCGGGTCGAGCCCGGGAATCGTAAAAATTCCTGGACTCGACCCGAGTCGAGATTGCATGGCCCCGGGTCGAGGGATTTACACTTAGGCAAAATTTCAAAATTTTACACATCCCTCGAGTCGAGGGTGGCACCTCGAGTCGAGGAGCTTGTTTTTGCATATCCCCGAGTCGTGCGTGAGACCTCGAGTCGAGGCATATTAATTTTAGGGATCCCTCGAGTCGAGGCCTGACCCTCGACTCGAGGCGCGTGTTTTTATAAATACGCAGGTTCGTAAACAAGATCCCGACTCGAGGGTTTGAGCAGCAGCTCCAAAGACGTCGATTCCACCCTATTTCCGTCGATTGTGGCTCGTTTCCACCGATCATTCATCATATTTTCATAATCATTCATCAACCATTGCATAAAGATTAGATTTTGAGGGTTTTTGCAATCATTTTGGGGATTTTGAGGATTTGAGTGTAGAAATTCCAATTGCTCTTTCTAGTCCGATTTGTCTCAAGAAGGTATGTAATTTCTACTCGTATTGGCTTCAATTTTGTTGTGGTATTGTGATTATTGCATGGGTGATTTTATTAGGCCATTTGATAATTGAATTGGAATTTCATTTGGGCATTTATTCGAGCACCTTATGAGCATGATTGTTGTGATGAATTTGGAGCCTTGTATGAGCATATTTGAATTGTTTGATGATTTAAGAGCATGCTTAGGGTTGTATATGATATGTTGCTCGTTTATTTTGTGAAATTTGGCTAGAAAATAAATTTTTGGCAAAATTGGGAATTGCTAGTGCAATATTGTTGGAATAATTGGTCAAATTGAGTGATGGTAATGATAGAAGTGTATGAATTGATGATGCTTCTTTGTACAATTACTTGCTAATTGGCCTATGATTCTTGGGATTTTTTGAGCTTAATTGCATGATTATTTTTAGCTTGTTTGTGTACTAATTGTTGAGGCCATGTTAGTAAGTATACATATGTTTGAGGATTTTTAAGCACTTTTATTAGATATATTTGTTTAGTTGACTCATTGACCATTGTTGAGGCTTAGTTGCTAGTCACTAGGGATTGTGTATTTTTGAGATGTTCTTGTTTGTTGACTCGTTCATGGTATGCTTGATATTTTTACGAGCTCGTGTTGTATTCTTGGATATTGATTTTTGCTCTTGGGAATGTTTTGCAGGAACAATGTTTAAAAGGGCCGATGGAAACAACCTCTCGAGGCGGAGATCCGCGAGAGAGAAGCCGCCATCCGATTTGCACACAGGATGCCCGTTGAGCTCGAATTCGGTGGGATGATCACCAATGAAGGACACATATTGATCTATACTCCGAGCTCTATAACCGGGTGGTCAAGACCAGACTCGTTGATCACGATTGCATGATATCTATGGGGATCGAGGAGGATATCCCTCGTCTGTTTGAGCAAGTTGGGATGGGGGCTTCTTGGCGAAGAGGCCTAGGACATATATTGGACTTACTTTGGAGTTCCTATGCACGGTCAAGGTTGATAAGGCCGGAGGGCCAAATTCCCGAGGAGTATTACTTTTGAGCTCATGGGGCACGAGTATTCGTTGACTCTGGATGAGGTCAACGAGATTATTGGAGCACCTACAGACCCGCACCGATCATTGTTGAACATAAAGAAAGAGTACAATGCGAAGAAATTTTGGAGAAGGATTTCAGATTCTCGGGGCTCCGAATCAGCCGATTTTGTTCCGGAGAGTCAAAGAGCACGCACATCGGGAACCCGGTCATCCGATACTTGGAGAAGATCCTCGCGAGTACTATATTCGCGAGATCGGAAGGAGGAGCCGTGGTTTCCGAGGAGTTGTACGTTATTTGGTGCTTCTTGCATGGAGTAAGATTCAACGCCGCTGCATACCTCTGCTACCTATTCGAGAGAGCCACGAGCACGAAGTTCAAGAAGATTAACTTTGGTGGGATGATCACTTTGATAGCCGAGCACTTCGGGATCCCCACGCATAACCTTAGAGCGGTGGAGGGTCCTGATCTTACCCTTGATATGATGCGGCGTATGAGGACGCTTGATCGCATCGGTAGGGCGTGGTGTCTCCAAAGAAGCATCATGGTGGCCGATTCCCTCTTCCTAATAAGAGGTTGGCGGCAGTTTTCGGTTCTCGAGCCTTTGTGACCATCAATCTGCGCATGTGGTCACGGCGTCACCGAGGTGATAGATGCCTATACGAGAGAGCATGGGGATGTTCTCCGAGATGACGATGGGGGTCGGCAGCCGGGTTGAGATGATGATCGGGGTGAGGGAGCTGCAGAGGGAGCAGAGGTAGAGATAGGAGATGATGATTCTAAGGACGAGGATGATGAGGAGCCGAGCGGGAGGAGCCGCTGTCCAGATGGATGAGGATTATCATCCGAGAGATCAACATGTACCTTGGCGGGACGAGATGAGGAGTAGAGAGTATGAGGCGGGGAGTTCATCTCAAAGACCGTGGGTTTTGGCCCGAGGAGATGTGGGCTGATAGTCGAGAGGATGCATATTGAGAGTCGACCCGGCAGGATGAGATGTACCGGATGCTTGAGGAGTCCCGCAGATTTAATGAAGAGACTAGGAGGATGCAGGAAGAGTCTCTCGAAGACTCAAAATGACATGTACGCCCTCCCGCAGCAGATGAGCTCGTGGAACTTCGGGCCGGGACACTACCCTCCTCCACCGCCGCCGTCCGACTACTAGGGCTATCCCCTATTCCTCATTCCCTCTTCTTGGTCTTTAGATTCTGATCTTCTTGTTTTCCTTTGTACTTTTGATGGTGATTGTACTCTTGATTGACTTGATTATGTGATGATTGGATTTGATTGTTGGATGATTTAATTGATGATTGTTATTATCTTGATCTTATTGAGTTTGATGGTCTATTGATGATTATACCTTGATGATTTCTTTGGATTCCTTATTCCTATACTTTTGAGATTTATTTATTTTGAGCTTAATTGTGGATTCATTGATATATCTTTGAGTATCATTCATGTGGTAGTGAGTATGATTGAGATTATGTACATGAACACTTGAGTTTGATTTGCAAGACTTATTGGATTTTGATTTGATCATGAGTTAATTTGTAGCTTGAAGCTAGCATTCTTGAGTTATTGTGTAAGGATGAATGTGATTGATAATGCTTGATTCATTGCTCAATTTAAGCCTCTGTGAGCTTTTGTGCCTAATAATCGTACATCTTATACGGTTGATATTAATCCTTTGTGAGTGCATCATTCATGATCGTATGCTACTTGTCACTAGACTTGTTGATATTGATCTTTGTGTGATGTCTTGAAAGTGATAAGAGGCCATGTTTGAGATGATTAGTTACTTTGCCAAATTTTTCCTACCAAATACATTTGATTTCCTTAGTAAGCCATGTTGAGCCTTATGATCCTTATTCTTTGGCATGCCAAGTGAAATTGAAACCATTTTAGCCTATTTTTATGAGCCTTTCTTGTCCTATATTTAGTTGAGCTTGAATGTTGGCTAATGATGGTGATTTGATTGATAAGTGTGGGAAGATGATGAGCAAAGTGAATGAAGCATAAAAAAAAGGTTGTGAAAGAAAAAAATTGGATTGTGAAGAAAAATATGAAGTGAATGAAAAGAAGAAAAATTCAATTTGTGAGCTTAAAAAGTGAAAGCTCAAGTGAATGGTGGATTGAATTGAAGTTCAAAAGGAAGAGTGTTGCTTGATGAAAAATGAAGAGATTGTGCATGTGTATTGATTAGCTTACATTCAAGTCTCTACTATTTAGTCACTCTTATCCAAATTTATCCCACCTTTCCAAAGAGCCAACATTACAACCTAGAAGAAAGACCTCTTTGATTCTTGATTGATCACAAGTGATTTTGATTGAGATTAAGTCTTTTGGCAAGCATATGGTGTACTTATTTATGAATTTGATGATTGAGTGCTTTATACCTTTATACACTTGAGTGAAGAGTGAAACACTCCATGGAAGGAGCAATGTGTTAAGTGTTTGATTGAGCATTTATTTGAGCATGATTCATCTTGATGGCTAGAGGATAGTTGCATTGATACAAATGTTCATTGATGAGTTCGATGGTCTTATTTTTCGTCTATAGTGCCATGTGACATAATTGCAATCAATTCACTCCTTTGTTCTTAGTTTCTACGTTGCTCGAGGACGAGCAACAATTCAAGTTTGGGGTATGATTGCAGTGAATTGATGCATGTTTTTAGGGCCTATTTTAGTGCAAAAGTGAGCTAAGGTGTTGATTTTTGTGCTTAAATGTGAAAAGTATCACTCTTTTGCCTAAAAGTATTATTTGTGAGATTTTGATGTTTTTCGTCCATTTTGCAGGTAATTCGGTGGAATTTTGCCAAACCGAGAGTACCATTAGGCTTAGAATGAAGAGACGGTCATACGGGACGAAAATGGGGGTCGGGGCCGAAGCCCCGCGAGAAAAAGTGCCACTGGACTCGAGCTGCAGTCGAGGACCATGAGCCTCGAGTCGAGGGCTATGCGAGAAAGGATAAAAATCAGAAAAAGGCAGGAGCCTCGACTCGAGGCATGACCCTCGAGTCGAGGGAGGAGAATTTTGCAGAGGCCTCGAGTCGAGGCACGACCCTCGACTCGAGGGGGCGGTTTTCCGAAAGTTCGTATTTAAAGGGGGAAAGCAGAGCAATTGGGAAGACATTTCATAATAGCGATTAGTAGCGGTTTTGGGGCGATTTCTCGGGCCCCAAGCAAATTTTCCATTCTAGGTAGAGTAGAAGTTAGAATTAGATTTAGATTTCAATTGATTGTTGCTAGACCATAGATTAGCATTTGATCATTGTATTCATTCAATTCAAGCTTGTATTTCATTTGGAGATTGGTGTTGAAGACTCAAACATTCCTATTTTTGTTAATTGAAGATCATTTGGTGATGTTTTTCCTCTTTTGTCTCTTTAATTTTTTAATTGTTGTGATTTGCTTTGTGTTTGATCTATTCTATCTTCTTCCCATGTGTATTGTTTGTGGTACCATGGGCTAACTCTCTTGTGCTTGGGTTAATTGAAATTGATGATGATTTGATTGATGATGCTATAATTGTTGATGATTGGAGATCAATTGAGTAGATTGCTTACTAATTGTGATTCTCAATTGTGCTTCATGCATAATTATCACTTTAGATTAGTGTTTGATCACCCTAGCTATAGACGAGAGTTGCGCTAACGTGATCCGGGATTAATCGGGTGATAATTGTGTATGAATGCGTGGATTGGGTGCTTCGAATCGAGAGATTAGTTGCACTAAGGATACTCACATTAGTTTGTTTCCTAATTGTGATTCTTCATTGTGCTTTGTGTAAAATTGTCTCTTTAGATTAATGGTTGATCACCCTAGCAATAGGCGAGAGTTGAGCTAACGTGATTAGGTGTTAATCGAGTTTCAATTTTGCATGATTGTATGAATTGGGGATTTCTACATTGAGAGATGGGAAAGACTAAGAATACTCACATTAGGCATTGTGATTTTAATGGAGTGATTAATTTTATGATGGTTTATGCTTTCTATCTTAGTTGATTTACAATTTGATTCAATTGTAGCTTGTTGATTGATGATTCATTGATGGATGTTGATCCTAGCACCTCTATCCCACCATTTATTGTTGTTGTTATCGCATTCTAAGC
Organism: Paraleonurus japonicus; assembly: GCA_030762865.1. Classification (NCBI taxonomy): domain Eukaryota; kingdom Viridiplantae; phylum Streptophyta; class Magnoliopsida; order Lamiales; family Lamiaceae; genus Paraleonurus; species Paraleonurus japonicus. Next base: position 17,841,352 of record CM061061.1, on the reverse strand, counting down.
GTTCAATCATTTGCTTGCTCCTTGTTGTTTTGTATTTTTGCGAGTGTTTTGTTGTTTTTGTGCCAACCATTGTTGCAACTCTAGTCACTAAGAACTCGTATTTCTAAGGCCTCATGTGCATACTTTTTCCCTTGGGTTCGATATTTTGCGATTGGTCTTAAAAGCTCTTGCCCTATACACTCCAATCAAGAAGCTCATAAAGATTATTATGTAAACCCTGCAGGTGGATTTAATCCGACATAATAATAAAGATGAGTGGTACTACTCTTGGAATTAGATATAAATTAATTAAGTTGTCAGTAATTTAATTAATTTATGGACATTCGATATCTAAAACACGGGAAATAAACGTACACATAATAAAGGAGCCCATATTATAATATGGGATTAGGACGGTAATTCAATTATAACTCTTTAGTGGACCGAGTTATAATTGATGGACTTAAGTTGAGTGTTCGGATTTAACACATGACGTTTAGGCCCATCAGAGGCCCATCCCTAATTCCTCCTTAGGGTCCCTGTTGTAGCCTATAAATAAACCCTACATCAGAGCCTCTAGACGTGTGAAAAAACGTGAGATCGAGAGAGGCGGATTCTGATTCCTTGGAGGATCGTCGACCACTCGACGTCCAAGGGAAAGGGATATGGATACGGTAGAAGATCGTGTGGTTCGTGGCTCATCCTTGATCCGCATGCTTCGACCTTAGAACTGGTTCGATTTCACCGATTAAGGTGAATAGGTATGTTTCATTTTTCCGCTGCGTTTTATGCATGTGATCCCGAATTAAATAATCAATTAGAGTCGGCGATCCGGTGGTTCCAACAATATTAGGTAATAATGATATTGTTGTCGGAGGAGTTCTTAAAGGAACCATGTATACATAAAGCTACGAAATCTTATATACTCTTGTCTTCCTGTTAGGGGTGTAAGTAAGTCGAGCCGGCTCGCGAGTTATTCGTGCTTGACTCGAGAAAAAGATTGAAATCAACTTAAAATTAATCGAGTCGAGTTTCGAGCTACTTGAGTAGCTATCAAGCTTGAGCTCACAGATACTCGGCTCAAAAGACTCACGAGCCTTATCGAGCTTATATTATATTATAATTTTATCATTATATTTATTAATTAAATATATTTATATTATTAATATATAAATATAAAAAAAGGAAAAAAATCCCTAAACCTAATCGTGTATGCAGACTTCACTCTGCCTCTCAAATCTCAGTCCGCCTCCACCCCCAACCCCCTTCCTCTATGCGTACGCCGCTCGCTGCCGACTCTCCTCCAAAGCCGCGGCAGCCTCCACTCCTCCTCTACAGCCACGGCAGCGCTCCGCTCCTTCTCTACTGCCTTCACTCATCCTTGCATACCACAAAGTGCCTTCACTTGTCCTCGCATACCGCATGCGCCTTCCCGTTATTATCCATGGTCTCGACGCTCCGTCTGTCATTATAGCACAGCCACATGGTACTGTCATTCACGCCCCACTCACCGACACTCGCAGTAATCACAAATCCTTCCTCACGCAGATACACAAGTCCTAGCCCCTAGGTACTCAAGTTCCACTTCCGACTTAATTTATTTATGAATCTTGCTTCAATATGATGATATCTAGTATATATATATATATATATATATATATATATATATATCATTCTTAGTTCGAAACTCGAAAGTTTTTGTTTAATGGATAATGGATTGGCGAATCTTAGTTTGTTGTTTATGTTATTTATTTTGGTAATAGGTGCACAAAAATCAGTCACTAGCTTGTTAAAAAATTAATGAATTAGATGATTTGATGTGTTGAATTTATTTTTGCAATAACATAAACTTATTTATTTGTAGTTTCATACTTATGAGTTATGAAGTTCTAATATTTGCTCCTCCCGTGAAGGCACCAATATTCTCCCGTTGAGCATTCATTGTAAATTTTTGTATATGTAATAGGAATTAACTGTTAAGATAGTGTTTACTTCTTTAAACAAGGTTAAATTAAGTTGATTATGTAATGGTTGGGGCTATGAAAGAGAAGTTTGATAAGTATTGGGGTGAGTGTAACTTTGGTGATGACTTTAGGTGCGATTTTTGATCCCAGTGTAAAATGGTGGTTATCGACTATTCCTTCCCAAAAATGTATCCTAATGATGAAGGTGAGCAAAATATCCTCCATGTGAAGAAAGTTTTGTATGATTTGTATGCTGAAAATATAGCTGAAGCGCGATGCAGTAATGATGTTCGAAGTAAAGGAATTGTTGGGAGAGGCCTTGTTGCTCAAAATATTCGGGCTTCAAGTTCAGGTTGCTCAATTTACTCGGTTTGTGAAATCAAATCAAACTATTGAGCCACAAAAGTCTGAATTGGATGCATGTTTAGAAGAAGGATGTTTAGTTTGTGAAGGAGATTCAACCTCATTTGATGCATTAGAATGGTGGAAGGCAAATAATTTGAAGTATCAAATTCTTTCCAAAATGGCTCGAGATATACTAGTTATTCCCGTATCCACAGTGCTTCGGAAGCTACTTTTAGTGTGTGGAGTAGAGTTATTGATACTTATCATGCATCATTGGCTTCAAATACTGTTCAAGTTTTAATTTGTGGAAGTGATTGGTGTCGTAGTCTTCATGGCTTGAAAAGAAAGAACAAAGTAAGTGTTAGATCGGAAGGAGTTTTGATGAGTTAAAGAAGTATAGATTAGGTCAAGCTCGGGTAGATAAGATGACCAGCTGAATGTGTATAGAATAGCCGATGTAATGAATTCTAGTGCTAAGGTGATTAGACTAGGTAGAGCTAGAATAGTCATGAAGTCTGGAAAGAGAAGGTCATCTAAAGACGATCTTGAAGAGGTCATCATTGGAGAAAATAATGAAGAGCTCAAGACGAGGTAGAGACAAGCTGAGTAGAATAAGAAAAGCAAGTCTTCACCAAGTCAAAGCAGACGACTAGTTCTAGATCACCAAGTCAAGGCGGTTTTCAAGAATAAGTTTGTTGAACGATTTTTAGTTTGTTACAACAAACTAACCGTTTCACGAGCTTATAAACATGTTTGAGCACAATTCTGAAAAAATAAATTAACACTCATTCCCATACTCACAATTTTTAAAAGAGCACTCACTAAAGTTTTCAAAAGAATCTTCATAAGTGTCTAAGTATTTATAGAACACTCACTTGTACATCTTCAAACTTTCTCGCACCGTAACATTCTAGTCTCTAGATAGTTTGATAGGTTGAAGATAGAATTGAAGAGAAGGATCTTCACACTTTGTACTTGTAACTCTGTGAGTAAGTAAGAAAGTAAGTTAGTCGAGATCCTTCTTCAAGTTGAAAAAGTAAGTTAGTTTGATCCGAACCACTATAAATCTCGGTGTTCTTTACTTCTTGTCTTTACTTATTTGTTGTTATTCAACCTGTTCAAACAAATTAATTTCGCTTTAATTCAGATTGCTTTTGATCCTATAAAGATTGCGTTAAAATTTATTTCCGCTGTTCGGCTTTGATATCATGAATAGATAATCGATCTTTGAAAAAGATTTTGATAATCTATTCAACCCTCCCTTCTAGATTACCACTAGGAGGCGATCTAAGCACGCTTTTATCACTCAATCTCTAAAGTTGTTACGAATATTTCTTTTGGTCTAAAGTGATCTTTGATTTTCTAAATCTTGAAATAAATTTGTTCTTGAATATCCTCTGCTGATTTTCTTGTTGATTACTAACCATGTCTCTAAGTAATGGTAGCAAGGTTAAGAACCTTCCGTGACTTTGATATAGAGGACTATGACTACTGGAAGTTCCGCATGGAGAATTATCTTAAATCGATCTATCCTCGAATGGAAGACGTCTTGTTTGATGGGCCAATAAAGTTCTACCATGGTGGAGTAAGTAATGGAGCGAGCGGCTCGGAATCACGAACTCGAACAATGAAGAAAGTGTTAGAATTAACCAATGATGAGAGGAAAGTGTATAACCTGGATCGTGGCAAGAAACGAGATTATTGTCACACTCAGCAGGAGTGGTACGAGAAAATTAAGAAGTGTAAGATAGCCAAAGAAATGTGGGACACCGTAGCTAATATGTGTGAAGGCACAGATTAGGTGAAGGAGAACAAGCTTCAAACCTGCTCTCCATCTATTTGATGTCTTTAAAATGAAAGAGGGTGAAACTATTGATCACCGGATATGCGAATGACCAATTTGATCAATAGAGCCACCGACTTAGGTAAAATTTACCAATCGGACAAGAAGGTATAAATCTCCTTTAAAGAAGAACCCCTAAATCGGACCGCGGAGACACTTGTTACACTTGTAACAAGCCGCAGCACTTTAGCTATGACTGTCCCTCACCGACTCCTAAAGAAAGAGAGGAGAAAAGGAAGAAGAGAGATAGGCGCTCTGCAGATCGTAGAGCCCTTCTTGCCGAGGAGAAAGAATCAAGAAAATCATCATCATCATCATCATCTTCTTGATTTTGGATCAGATGATGAAGTGTGTTTAATGGCCAAAGAGGTAGATTACTATTCCTCAACCGATAATGAGTCTTACAAATGCATCTGCACAAAGACCAAAGCTGTAATCAAGGGTCTCTTGAAAGATTTAAAAATGTCTCTAAGTGCTTATAATTAAACAATTAGAGACTGGAAATTTAACTTTGAAAGACCAGGTTCAAACTCTAATTAAAGGCAAACAAGTTGTAACCTACTTTGAGTTTGAGGTAACATTCAAGGGAGAATGTTTACCCCAGGCCGAGGCTAGTACTTGACTAGTCTGCTGAACGATTAGAAAAAGAATTGAAGTCTCTAAAAGCTAAATTTGAGGTGGTCTCGTAATGAAAATGAGTCAATTAAGAAAGCCAATGAGAAGCTTGTCTTCAAAATGAGACAAATTAATAACTCACAATCAGCCATAGATCATATTTTTAGAACTTCTAAAAATTCCATGATAAAAGCAGTCTTGGTTATGACAAGAATAATAAATCAGAGGTTCCAAAACCTAGGAAATTTGTGAAGGTTGCTGAAACATTAAAAGAGATCAAAATTGGACCTTGGAAACCACAGAGTCGAGATAAGGACCGCATCTCCTAATCTAAAAAAAATCAGATGAGGAATCCTAATCGATAAAGAGGATTCCAAGAACCAAAACTAAGAAGAATTCTTATTATAGTTCTTTTGATGGGAGGAGCAGATGCTATCCCTTATTTCCAAAATACAACAAAGTCACCAAATCGACTTTAATAAATTTTCATTTAAATGTGATATATTTGTGGACAAATTTGGTAGACAACTCCAATCTGATTTGTTATTGAATAATGAGATGTTTGTTTGGATACCCAAAGTGATTGTTGACCTCAAAGGACCCAAGATCACTAGTGGTACCTCATACCTAATCTATCTTGCAGGAATCCCAGGGACTATCATTAAAAGAGGAGATTCTAGCTTCCATCCGGTACATAGACAGTGGTTGTTCACAGACATGACTTGTGAGAAGAAGCTATTATCAAATTTTCAGGATATTGATGGTCCTAGAGTCTTGTTTGGAGATAATAACTGTGGACATACTAAGGGAGTTGGTACATTAATTATTGGGGATGTCTAGGTATCTCGAGGTTTATTTTGTAGAAGGTTTAAAGCATAACTTGTTATATGTTTCCCAACTCGTGATAAAGGTTTTCATGTTAGATTTTCTAAAGATAAGTGTGATATCATAGATAGTTTCTCGAGACAAGGTAATCTTAATCGGCTTGAGACATGGCAATGTCTATGTGGCTAATTTTAATAGTTGCCCCAAAGATACATATCTTGTAGCTAAAGGTGGAGATGATCTCAGTTGGCTATGGCATAAAAGACTTAGTGATGCAAATGAGAAACGTAACAATAATTACGAGACTCCGTTGATTCCGAGAATACCCGAAGAATATAAAACAAAACAGAGACGAATACATCTCAAAGAGGAATAACCTCAAATATTCAATTCATAATTCAACTACCTTACAATATTCCTCGAGACTCCTATTTATAATAAGATAAACTAGGGCTTATACATATAAATCTCAAAAGCCCAACCCAATAACAATTAATTAAAACCTAAACAATATAATAAATAATTAAATGCAATCTTATCTCCATCATTCTCTCCCTCTTCGAAAAGATTCGTCCTCGAATCTGCATCAATCTTATCTCCATCAGTATAATAGAGGCGAACACGTTCATCCTCGTGAAAACACAATTAAGTAGCATCCAAAGTGAAACTTGATCTCAAAATATATCTCGTCCTCACGTGGCCCACATTTTTGAGACGGTAGGTAGAACGATGGCTCAAAATTAAAATAACTATCATTAATAATAAAATAATAATAGTCATCATCCCGAGTAAGACCTATATCAAAATATGTATACGACTCGTCCTCGGGCTCAACGTCAAAGTGGGGAAAAATTTCTTCATCATAAGTTGGTGACTCATCGTAATTCAAATAATCTACATCGTAAATGGATTCTTCATACTTAAAAATTTCAGTACCGGGTTCATCATAAACTGTCACCATATCAGAATTAATTTTCTTATCAAAGGAAATACCCTCCTCATCAAATAAAATAATCCTCATCAATCAAGTACCCTCGTTATCAAATATAGGTCCATCATAATAAATTTGATCATCAAAATTAAAACACTCATTATTATGAATATGATTGGAGTGTATAGGGTAAGAGTTATTAAGACCAATCAACAAAATATCGAACCCAAGGGAAAAAGTATGCACATGAGGCCCTAGAAATACGAGTTATTAGTGACTAGAGTTACAACAATGGTTTGGTACAAAAACAACAAAACACAAGCAAGAATACGAAACAACAAGGAGCAAGCAATAGATCGAACACTAAGAATGCGATAACAACAACAACAATAAATGGTGGGATAGTGGTGCTAGGGCTAACATCCATCAAGGAATCATCAATCAACAAGCTACAATTGAATCAAATTGCAAATCAACTAAGATAGAAAGCATAAACCATCATGAAATTAATCACTCCATTAAAATCACAATGCCTAATGTGAGTATCCTTAGTCTTTCCCATCTCTCAATGTAGAAATCCCCAATTCATACAATCATGCAAAATTGGAACTCGATTAACACCTAATCACGTTAGCTCAACTCTCGCATATTGCTAGGGTGATTAACCATTAATCTAAAGAGACAATTTTACACAAAGCACAATTAAGAATCACAATTAGGAAACAAACTAATGTGAGTATCCTTAGTGCAACTAATCTCTCGATTCGAAGCACCCAATCCACACATTCATACACAATTATCACCCGATTAATCCCGGATCACGTTAGTGCAACTCTCGCCTATAGCTAGGGTGATCAAACACTAATCTAAAGAGATAATTATGCATGAAGCACAAATGAGAATCACAATTAGTAAGCAATCTACTCAATTAATCTCCAATCATCAACAATTATAACATCATCAATCAATTCATCATCAATTTCAATTAACCCAAGCACAAGAGAGATTTAGCCCATGGTACCACAAACAATACCAATGGGAAGAAGATAGAATTGATCAAACACAAAGCAAATCACAACAATTAAGAAATTAAAGAGACAAAAGAGGAAAAACATCACCAAATGATCTTCAATTAACCAAAATAGGAATGCTTGAGTCTTCAACAACAATCTCCAAATGAATACAAGCTTGAATTGAAAGAATTACAAGGATCAAATGCTAATCTAAGGCTAATCTAACAACAACCAATTGAAATCTAATCCTACATCAAACTTCTACTCTAATCTAAGGAAGGAATTGGCTTGGGGCCTGAGAAATCGCCCCAAAACCGCTACTAACTGCTACTATGAACTCTCCTCTTGCCATGCTCTGCTTCAGCCTTTAAATATTCGAAATTTAGAAAATCATCCCCCTCGAGTCGAGGGTCATGCCTCGACTCGAGGTCCCTGCAAATTCTCCTCCCTCGACTCGAGGGTCATGTCTCGAGTCGAGGCCGCCGCTGCCTTTGTCTCATCCCTCGACTCGAGGGCCATGCCTCGAGTCGAGACTCCCGCTTTTCCTTCGATTTTGGTCCTTCCCGCATATCCCTCGACTCGAGGCTCTTGCTCCTCGACCGAACTCGAGTCCAGTGGCACTTTTCTCGCGGGGCTTCAGCCCCGGCCCTGCGTCCCGGATGTCCGTCTCTTCATTCTAAGCCTAATGGTACTCTCGGTTTGGCAAAAATCCACCGAATTACCTGCAAAATGGACGAAAAACATCAAAATCTCATAAATAATACTTTTTAGGCAAAAGAGTGATACTTTTCACATTTAGGCACAAAAATCATACTTTAGCTCACTTTTTGCACTAAAAATAGCCCTAAAAACATGCATCAATTCACTCCAATCAGAATATCGAGCCCATTATCATTAGAAAATATATGTGGCCCATATTGGTAATCAAAAGTAGGCCCAAAAGTGTGTAGGGCACCAGAATTACCATTATCATCTTCTTCGTCCATGTGCAGCAGAGTCAAGGTCGAAATCTCCGCCGTCGGCCTCGGCATCGGGCGTCACTGAAAATTGAAGATCGTCGTCTTCTTCCCGAGAAAGTGAATCAAACATTGGCGCTGCTTGGCCGACGCGTGATGACGACATGGTTAAAGGAGGATGCACGAGCGGCGCCGATCGAACAGGAAGGGCGAGCGACGCCGATCGGTGTGGAGGCGCGGACAGCGATGGTCTCGGTGGAATTACAGGAGCAGCGCGCGGTGGAGGGCGCAATGGAGGAGCGGCCGCCGGGGAGGCGCCGCGGCGCTGTTCGTGGCGGAAGTGCAGACGGCGGCATGCGATGTGTCCGGTTGTACGGATCATGCGGCGTGAGAAATGAAATGGGATGAACTTACGCCATAGGTGTTTATAGAATTTGGCCCAGTGCGATCTTTGATTTGCCTTGTCTAACGTGAGTGGATTTGAGTCACCGCCACCAAGTTGAGGCACGGCCGGTGAGGAGTTTTACCGCCCACTTGACTCGGTGATCCGGAGGAATCGAGTTGAGATCGAATAGTGTTTCACATGTGTGAATCCAATCACAATAGAAATTCAGATCGGAGGAACCCACAAATTTAGGAAAAGGCCTGCGTTTATCGGCCAAAGAGGTTTGTTGGATGCGTAAAGCCTCGATTGCCATTGTGAGATCATCGATCCTGGCACCACAGTTCATCTATGGCAAAAATGTCAACCACGGAACGACGACATCGAGGAGGCATTATCCAGGAGCGTAGCGAGACTCGGATACCAACCGATGCGGCGAGAAGCGTAACAATAATTATGAGACTTCGTTAATTCCGAGAATACCCGAGAGAATGTAAAAGCGAAACGAGAGACAAATACGTCTCAAAGAGGAATAACATAAAATATTCAATTCATAATTCAACTACCTTACAATATTCCTCAGACTCCTATTTATAATAAGATAAACTAGGGCTTATACATATAAATCCCAAAAGCCCAACCCAATAACAATTAATTAAAACCTAAACAATATAATAAATAATTAAATGCAATCTTATCTCCATCACTTAGTCATCTGAATTTTAAAACCCTTAGAAAAATAGCTAAGAGGAATCTTATCAAAGGACTACCCGAGAAGCTTTGTTCAACTAATCGAAATGTGATGCTTGTCAAAAAGGTAAACAGCCCGGGAACTCTTTTAAAAGTATTAACACATCCTCATCGAAAGAGTTTTACAACTCCTTCATCTTGATTTGTTTGGACTCGTTTCACCACTCAGCTTTAGTGGAAGGAAGTATACCTTTGTAGTTGTTGATGATATCTCAAGATATACTTTGGTAATATTTCTTTTAAAAAAGAATGAGGCAGGTGAACAAGATCACGATCTGTTCGGACAAATTCAAAATGAGAAGGGTGTTAGTATTACTAAAATTAGGAGTGACAAGGGAACCGAATTCTTGAATTCTTGTTTATCTAACTATCTCGAATAAGAATGGTATAGTTCATGAGACTTCTTCAGCTAGAACACCACAACAGAATGGAGTAGTGGAGAGAAGAAATCGAACTCTCAAAGAAGCAGCGAAGCGGCGAGAAGAATGACAAAAGCATGCCAGTGAGTATAGAACACCTCATAGGTTCTGGCCGAGGCTATCAATACACTGCTACACTTAGAACAGATGCTTACCAGTCAAGAACAAGGGTAATACACCTTATGAGCTTTGGAAAGGCAAGGTTCCAAGAATCTCATATTTTCGTGCTTTTGGGTGTAAATGCTTCATCCATAACAATGGAAAGTCTAAGTGAGGACATTTGATGCTAAGGCGGTGATGGAATATTCTTGGGATATTCCAACACTTGAAAGCTTTCGAGTCTTCAATAAGACAACTTTTTGTGTGTAAGAAACTCCGCATGTGGTATTTGATGAATTGCATACTTTTTCAGATAAAGTGAATCAAATTACCAATGATCTAGATAAAATTGAACTAAATAAAACTAAACGAGAGGACAACTTATTTGCCTAGTTTTGATTCGATTCGAGATGATGAAGAAACCCCATCTCGAGAATCGAAGGTAACTCCTCTTTAGGTTCCATCTCGAGGAGACTCCTCGACATCATCCGATCGAGACAAGGTCGGTAGATGAAGGAAACGTCTGCTCGGGAAGAATAAGTTGAGTTACCTACCGAGTCTGAGATGAGGGCACTTCAACTCAAATAAGCAAAAGGATGAGGAGTTATCATCCAGTGATCGAGATCATTGGGGATCCATCTAGTAGTGTTCGACACTAACGATGTTAGATTCTCAAAGTATGTTCAAGCTATGTTTCATTCCTAGAGCCTAAGTCTATTGAGGAGGCTCTATCTCGACCCAAGTGGGTAATGACCATGCAGAAGAAGCTGCATCCGTTTGAAAGACAAAATGTTTGGGAACTGGTGGACAGACCACTTACATAGAAAGATTATAGGCACCAAATGGGTGTTTATAAATAAAACTGATGAAAACAACGTTATTGTTCGTAATAAGGCTGACTGGTAGCACAGGATATTCACAGTCTTTAGGGGATAGACTATGATGAAACCTATGCTCCAGCTTGCGATTAGAAGCAATAAGGCTGTTTTTAGCCTTTGCCGCCTATAAATGTTTTAAGGTCTTTCGATGGATGTCAAGTCTGCCTTTCCCGAATGGTGAGTTACTTGAAGAGGTCTATGTAGAACGACCCGTGGTTTAGGACCAGTAATAAGGTCTATAAACTTCACAAGGCACTATATGGACAAAAGCAAGCACCCGCAGCTTGGTATGATACCTGTCTGAATTCTTAATATCAAGTGGATTCTCAAAAGGTAAGATAGATAGAACTTTGTTTAGGAAAGAAGTAGATGGTAACATCTTGTTAGTTCAAATTTATGTAGATGATATCATATTTGGTTCACCTAATCGACTTTATGTGAAGAATTCAATGTTCTCATGAAAAACAGGTTTGAGATGTCTATGATGGGGAATTAACATACTTTCTAGGCTTGCAAATTCAACAAACAAGTAGAGGTATTTTTACACATCGACTAAGTATGCTAAGGACCTTATAGATAAATTCAGATGACTACTAGTAGGGAAGTTTAAATACCTATGGCAACTAACTTCTCTATAGATTCGGATGAGAAGGGGATACCCACGGATGCAACAGAGTGTTGTGGATTGTTTGGATCCTTGTTATATCTCACTGCAAGTAGGCCGGACATAGCCTTTGCGGTTGGGGTATGTGTAAGATTCCAATCAAATCCCAAGAAAACTCATCTAGAGACAGCTAAGAAAATCCTTAAATATCTTAAAGGAACTTTGCAGGTTTGGTTGTGGTACCCGTCGATGACAACTTCGAAGCTTTCAGATTATTCAGACTCGGATTTTGGAGGTCAGAAATTGATATGAAGTCCACGTCTAGAACTTGTCAATTTTTAGGCAACAAGTTAATTTCTCGGGTTATCTAAGAAACAAACTTTTGTTGCAACCTCCACAATCAAGTCAATACATGACAAATGGTAGTTGTTGCTCTCGGCTTCTCTGGATTAGTCACAGCCTTAGGGATTATAACATTCTCACATCGTATGTGCCCATTTCTTGTGACAGTAATAGTGCAATAGCTATGACATACAACCCTGTCTTGCATTCTAGGTGTAAGGATATAGACATAAGACACCATTTCATCAGAGATCATGTTGAGAAGAATGACATTAGAATAGAAAAGATAGCAACCGAGTCTCGTAGAGCAGATATACTTACAAAACCATTAGTGAGTCTAGATTTAAGGAATTGTGTTTTGAATTAGGATTACTTGATGCATCCTTAGCTGATTTATAATTTCTATTGCATGTATCTTGTATTTTTTTCCATTTTTTCCTTTCCTTCTTTAAATCCTGTCTAGAAAGAATTGTCGACTTGGTATGTGTCAAAGGACAACCATAGAGCTAATATCATTGATCTCCTTCTTAGGAATCAAGAATCAAGAATTAGTCATATTGACCTTATCTCGACTTGACAATTTCTTGTTCGACATCAAGTAAATCAAACAAGGACACAATAGTCACCGATTTTCTTAAAATAGATGACTAATTGCATCCTATCCGACTTACTTTGGCTACTAATGGTTTCTTAAGTTTGTGTATCTACAGGAATAGGTTACGAATTAACATTGTTAGATCATCATAAACCTTCTAATCAAAAACCTCTTCATCCTGCTCAAAACCTTTGTTTTTCTTCAAAAACTTATTTTAAAAAATTATCCTCACAACTCATCTATTTCAAAATTTTTCAGATGAGTTGTGTCTTTGAAAACACAAATTGAGTTTAATATTCTTATATACTAGTTATATTTGGATATAAAACTTGGTTTATTTAAAATAATGGCATAAAATTAACTCTGTCTTAAAAATTCTTTGTTTTCAAACAATCGACTCGGAGAAATTTTCAAAATCTAAGACAAGGTCATTTTTGACCAAGTCTGTCAAAAACCCAGTTTGAAATAGGAAACCTTTATGCAAATAAAGGTATATTTCGCTTATGTCGGTATACTTATTACCTCTGCATAAAGTGACCCTATTAGCCGTCTAATCCGTAGGCTAGGCGGTTACTTTTACAATTTCAAGACGAGTTAATGCCACGCGCCGGAGGTGAAGCGACTATTTCGTATAGCCGTTGATATACTCCACGCGCCATAATCAATCTACGATAAAAATAATTCTAATATTGCCACGTATCAACTTCTTCGCTTTTCCCTCTCTCTCTCTTCTGGTTTAAAAACTTACCCCTTCATTTTTAAATTCACTTTCACAAATTCCCTTACCCAATTTATCGTAAATTTCTCTCAAGTTTTACAAAGATATTTTCAAAAATGGCTTCCTCTTCTAAAACCACAAAAATCCGTAAACCTACTTACATAACAACCATAGAGTCCAAGTTCAAAATGAGCAGCGGAATCTTCAAAAACAAACTGAAAGTGGAGATGTATGTTGATTTTGAGACAACAAAAGATAGAGAATCCGCTGAGATCCTCCAACCGCTGGAAAGATCTAGATTAAGAGGTTTCGTTCGATGAAGTCCTCTCGTAACAAGACTCTGGATTTCTGGGGCAGAATTTTTGGCAAATATGGGTGATACCCCGATGGATTCGATACGAAGGTGGATGGAACCATTCTGTCCTATTCCAGAAACAATCGCTCAAATTCTCGATACTTTGATGGAGGGAGTAAATCCATCAATATATAAGGAAGATATATGGGAGGAATTATTTGATCGGGTGACCCGAGCTCCCACGGTGGATTGTCAAAGCCTAAACTTTGTTGTATGAGGGCAATCATCGATGGAGTGCGGAGTGAACCGGGTAGATCTTCCGATTAGGAGACTGAATGAAGAGAAGGGAAGATTGACCTTCAATCCGGTGATCGGGAATGGACTTCAACCACCACGGTAAGTCTATTCAACAAGATTTCTTTGTCTTTGATTGAAGGCCTCAATAAGTTGGCTGATTGGATGGTTGGAGCGAAAAAAATTCTCAAGGCGTAAGGGAATTTTGACGAAGAATGAGAAGATTGGGGGTTACAGATTCGGACGATGATTACGATGGGGCGAGGAATCGAGAGGGTTGCTGCGGCGAGGAGGCAGTTGCTCCTGCTGATCGAAGAGGTGGCCGTTGTCCCTAAAGCGAGGAGGTGGTGGTTCTGCTCCTTCGGTGAGGAGACGGGTCCTGAAGAAGCTGTTGTGGTTGAAAGACCGCTTGAGAGAAGGACTCGTAGGAGGCTGGTGAAAGCTTCCGAGAGAAAGTCAGAGAAGGTTCTTCGGCTGCTCCACCAAGCCTGCCGGAAGAGATACAAACTCTAGAGGTGGTAGCGGCAGCCTCCGGAAGAAGGCGAGGCACTCGAGGAGCCTAGCTCGAGAAAGAACTCAAACCGCAGAGAATGTAATCTCCTTCGGAACCTCCTCCGACTTATCTTCCTCGAATCTACCCCCGCCCCCTCATCCGCCCACCACAGCAATGAAGAGGTGTGCCCAGTGGCACCTCGGAGCCTCTTGAGCAGCCACAATTGCACGAGAAAGTCCAAACCCCAATCTCTCCTGAAGCTTGAGTCCAACTCACTATCCAATTTGAAACCATTCCAACCAGCACTCCAACTCCAGGTGACCAACCCTCGTCTACCACCCCACCCACAGTAAACCCACATCAACACCCACACCTCAACTTCCATCCTCATCTACTCAAACCTCATCTCCCACTCCTATTCCACAAACTCATACTACCCCTCCCCAAAATCGAACCAACCCCTCTCCCTCAAGTCCAAACCTGCACCCCTCCCTACTCTATCTTGCTCTCTACTCCCAACCATCCAAACTCACTCTCCTTCCCTCCACCTACTCGAGAAGACATCTCCTCCTCTTCGTCTGAATCCTCCTCTGAGGATGAGGACGGTGACTTAAGCCCGGTGGCTCGCCATCTCTTCGATCTTGAAGATGGAGAAGAACATGAAATCTGCCTTCAAGAGGAAAATGAAGAAGAGGGACGAAGAAGATGG
Organism: Paraleonurus japonicus; assembly: GCA_030762865.1. Lineage (NCBI taxonomy): Eukaryota > Viridiplantae > Streptophyta > Magnoliopsida > Lamiales > Lamiaceae > Paraleonurus > Paraleonurus japonicus. The sequence continues at coordinate 17,826,303 of CM061061.1, read as the reverse complement.
TGGAAGCGATCCACGGAGACCATGATCGCCGGTATGAGAGAAGTCGAGGTAACACTCTCGAGATAAAATCACTTCTCGACTAACTCAGACCGGTGAGAAGGTAAAAGCTCTGGAAGAGGAGATGAAAGGATTGAAAGAGGAGGTGAAAGGATACAATCGAGATGGTGGTGAGCGAAATGACCTTTGGACCGGTTTGACTTTTGAGTCAAATGCAACGATCTAAATACTAAGGTGACAGACTTGGCCAATGAAGTTAAAAAGGGGGAAAAGGAAGAGCAAGAAAGAAGACAAGCCCTTGCGGTTGTGGTCGAGGAGACAAGGAGAGACTTGGGCATGAAGGCCAACGCGGTGACACAGGAGGCAGCCAAGGAGGACGTAAGACTTAAGTCGATGAGTTGGCTGCTCTCCAGTGAGGGTAAGTCAACTTGAAGAAGCCACGAAGGAGGACGAGGAGAAGAAGAGGAAGGAGGAGGAAGAAAGGTCTAAAGACTCTTGGCAAGGCTAAAGGAGGCTGAGCGAGGCAGAGGTCAAGAGCAAAGGTAAAAGGTAGCATTTCTTGAGCCCAAATCAGGTGACATCTCACTCAGAGCGCTACCAAAGGAAAACGAAAACGAGAAGCCGACTACTCTAATCTTTCCGTATAATAGATCAAGAGGATCAGACAAGAGAAAGAATACTTCGGAAAGAAAGAGAAGAGAAAGCGAGAAAAAGGAGAAGGGACGAAAGTGGTGGTGAAAGATCAAGGCGACGGAACTTCAAGCCCTATCACACCACGTGTGCCCCTCCAAAGATGGCTTGCGGAAAATACGAGAAGGAGTACAGGATAAAAACACGGACGCCATGTGGATGTACTTTTGGTACATTCTCAAGGCCCCGGGAACTACTCAAGGCAAGATCCGGACCTCGCCCGGCACGAGTGGATTGAAAAAGGTAGATGCACACCTCTACCATCGGCTGCTTGAAGAAGGCGATGTCGAGTTCAACGTCAACCCGATCTCCCCAAAGATAGAGTACGCAGTCCACCTCGCCAAGAAAGGCTGATGGAACCTTGGACCTAGACTGGGTCAAAGGTATTGTTCAAAGCGGGCAGTGGCCGAGTCCTAATAGCTCGGGAGGAGGACCTCAAGTAGTTTGAGAGGAGGGTGTTTAACTAGGCGATGGTGCCCGATGAAGACCAATGGGGTGTTTAGATAAGATCAAATTTCTTTTCTTATTTTTATCTTATCTCGTACCAATCTGTAAATTTGTAATTATTTGTGAATATATTTGAACTTATCCGAATTATCTTGTCCAGTGTTTTAAGTTTTCTTTCTTGATTTCTAAGAAAACTTAAAAAAATTTCTAAGTATTAATCATCCGAGGTAACTTCTATCTCAGTTAAAATTTTCCTAAAAATTTTTCTATGTCCTAAGACTTAAAATTTTTCTAAGTGATAATAATCGATAAAGTCTTTAAGACTTAAACTTTTCTAAAAACTTTAAAATTTTTCTATGTAAAAATTAAGTGCTCTTATGTGAACGATATACGAACTAAAATGCTTATGTGCTTTAATGTGCTCATCGATTATCTTGAATAATCTTGACTAACACCAGTGTGAGCTTGTCTCTTTCTTGTAGTTTTAACTTCATCAAAAAGGGGGAAATTATTAGATCGGAAGGAGTTTTGATGAGTTAAAGAAGTATAGATTAGGTCAAGCTCGGGTAGATAAGATGACCAGTGAATATGTATAGAGCAGTGATGTAATGAATTCTAGTGCTAGAGGTGATCGGACTAGGTAGAGCTAGAATAGTCGGTGAAGTCCTGGAAAGAGAAGGTCATCGAAGACGATCTTGAAGAGGTCATCTGTTGGAGACAATAATGAAGAGCTCAAGACGAGGTCGAGACCAGCTGAGTAGAATAAGAAAGGAAAGTCTTCACCAAGTCGTGTGCACGACTAGTTCAAGATCGGTGAAGTCAAGGCGAGTTTTCAAGAATAAGTTTGTTGAACGGTTTTTAGTTTGTTACAACAAACTAACCATTTCACAGAGCTTATAAATATATTTGAGCACGATTCTGAAAAAATAAATTAATACTCATTCCCATACTCACGATTTTTAAAAGAGCACTCACTAAAGTTTTCAAAAGAATCTTCATAAGTTTCTAAGTGTTTATAGAACACTCACTTGTACATCTTCAAACTTTCGCACTATAATTTTCTAGTCTCTAGATAGTTTGATAGGTTGAAGATAGAATTGAAGAGAAGGATCTTCACAACTTTGTAATTGTAACTCTGTGAGTAAGTAAGAAAGTAAGTCGAGTTGAGGCCCTTCTTCAAGTTGAAGAATGAGAGTGGACGTAGGATCTATAAATTCCGGTGTTCTTTACTTCTTGTTTTTAATTATTTTTTGTTATTCAACTGTTCAAACAAATTAATTTCATTTTTAATTGATTGCTTTTTGATCCTATAAAGATTGAGTTAAAATTTGTTTCCGCTATTCGGACTTTGATATCGTGAATAGATAATCGATCTTTGAAAAAGATTTTGATAATCTATTCAACCCCATTTCTAGATTATCACTAGGAGATGATCTAAGCTCGTTTTAATCACTCAATCTCGGGCCAACAATTGTTGGTCCCACGAATTGAGTATATTATCTAGAACCTTGAAACAACCTTCTAGGAAAAATCTAGAAGGGGGTTGAATAGATTTTCAAACTTTTTCCAATCTTAGAAAATCAATTCAACTGAAACAAAGTTTACACGTGGAAAGTCGGTTTAAACTCAATTTTAAAGCGAATCAAAAGCAATCTAATTACAAGTCGATTTCGAGTCCGAAATTGTATTTGATTAATAGTTGAAATTGATTAAGAGCAGGATAAGTAGGAAAACAGAAAGAACACGACAATTTATAGTGGTTTCGATCTAATTGATCCTACATTCACTCTCCTTCTTCAACTTGAAGAAGGGTCTCGCTCTACTACTTACTTACTCACTTGCCAACGTACAACTTACAACTTTACAAAGATGATCTTTTGATCTTCAATCTATCTTCAACTCCTAAACTTTTCTCGGAAATTTTAGCTATACAAAGGCAAGAAGTGTATTGAAGATGTACAAAATAGTGTTCTATAAACCCGTAGAATTTGTGAAAAACTTCTTTGAAAACTTGTGTGAACTTTTGGAAAACTTGTGAATTATCAAAGTAAAAGTGCGAGTAATGAATTCGTTGTATCTCTATATAAAATAAAGTTATGTCTAGACTTATTTATAAGCCTAGAGAGGCAGTTAGTTTGTTGTAACAAACTAAAAGCTGCCTAACAAACTTAATCTTGATAACCGCTCTTATCTTCAAATTGATCTTGGTCTAGCCGTCTGCGGTGACTTGGAGAAGACTTGCCTTTCTTATTCTACTCGGCTTGTCTTGACCTTGTCTGAGCTCTTCATAGTTATCTCCTGCAGATTACTTGTCTCGAGGCTCGTCTCCGGATGATCTCTACCTTTTCAATTCTCGGTGATTTGTCCGGCTCTTCCTAGTCGATCGGCCTAATCTTGGATCTTCATCTCATTTGTTCTTCCAAGTTGGTTGATCATCGGAGTTGATCCTTTTTAACTCATCAAAACTTCTTCCGATCTAACAATTTCCCCCTTTTGATGATGTTAAAACTATAAATAGACAAGACTTCGCGGTGATGTTAGTCAATGTTATTCAAGATAAACGAGATAGGCACATTAAAGCACATTCACACTTAATTCAGATTTATTCATATTAGAGCACTTAATTCACACTTAGAAAAATTTTGAAAAAGTTTTACTAAGAATAATACAACATAGTTTTTAAGTCACAAGACTTTTTCGGATGATTCATACTTAGAAAGGTTTTAAGTCTTAGGACTTAGAAAAATTTTTAGACTTAGAAATTTTTTGGAAAAAGAAAAATAATTTAATGCTGAGATGGGCAATTTCTCGGATGGTTTACACTTAGAAAATTTTTAAGTTTTCTTAGAAAGCGATAAAGAAAGCTTAAAATTTAAGACAAGTAAATCGAGATAAGGTTCGGTCATTTCATTCGGATAGAGCACATTTACACTTTACGGATGGATCGGATAAGGATGTAAAAGATAAAGGAATTTAACGCTTATCTAATCTGTCCATCTATCCTTTTCCTAAGCTGCATCCAATTAAAAATCCTGGTCCCTAGCTCGGCAATTTCCTTGGAATCAGTCGGCTTCATCCGATTTATCCCGTAATTGACAATCGGCGTGATCCATTCTTTATCAATTGAGCCATCTTGATGACCTTGACTGGAATGGTTGAGAAGGCTGGAGCTACCAAATCCACGTTGTACCACTCATCTCTTTCTATAAGCAACTTGCAGTACGGCTCAGTTTCCTTTTCCATCCGGTCATGCCGAGCGGTCGTCTCATCTTGAGACGAGGCTCCAACTCCCTTATAGATATACCAAAAGAAGGTCCATTTTGCTTCATACTTAATGTATTCTCCGGCCCATGAAGGATGAGTAATCATTTTTGGGAGTGTACTACATCTTTGTGGCCTTACCCATGCCTTATCCACCTCTCCAAGAGGACCCCAGTTCTTCTTGGTATAACCCATCTCTTCAAAGAGCGATCAAATATCCCTCCAGCCTCCTTTGCGACTTAATCCTTCTTTTTCCTCTCTGCGTCCATAGAAAATTTTCTCAGCTTTGATCCTCCTGTCTCTCTCTTCTTCTATCCGGATCTGCTCGGCTGATTTTTCCAAAGGTCTTTTGCCGGCAGCCTTGGTCATTAAGCTTTGCCTTACGGGAGATGAGACTAGCTCAAGCTCCTTTCCTTTGCCTTTTCGGCTTGACCTTGGCCTTCGCTTCTTCCTTTCTTTCCCTGATCTTAGCCATGAGCTTTTCGGACTTCGGCTCGGCTTCTCTTTTCATGCCTCCTCGTCCGCCCTAATTGCCTCTTCTATCTGTTCGATCCGAATTTTTAGGGCGGTGAGCTCATCTATCTGGCTGTTAGTGTGAGCTTTATCTGGTCAAGTTCAGATTTAACCCTTTCCGAGATCTTCCCCCTTTTTAACAATATCAAGAAGCATCCCGAGTTGCTCCTTGACAACGGTAAAGTAGGTGGAAGTTGTGGCCTGATCTCTCAAGATTTCATCGGCTAAGATCTGGTTATGCGTTTGCACTTGACTCTTTAAATCATCAATCTCTTTTCTTACATCTCGCAACTTCCTCTTTGTGAGATAATTTCATAGAATCTGAAAGTTTGGATAAGAAATTTACCTCAGATGCTTTAAGCATTTCCTCCATGGTGATACTTACGGAGTCCACGATATCAACGGTCTTGGTCGGGAGCATCCGAGTAAATCTATCTTCCATCCTTTTTTCCAGCTGATTTAGAATTGAGGTGAAGGTAGACCACTGAGGCTGCCGGGAGGAGCAACAGATGAGGTCTGGCGAGACCAAGGCGACTCACGATGTGGTTGAGGAGTTTCTCTTGAGATAGGATGGAGGCAACAAATGCGATTCCGTAGACTCTAGAACTACTTTCTCCCGGGAGACCAGGTTGTCCCGGTAGACTTCTTCGGTTGCGAGACTCATCTTCTCCGGATCGCTTTGCCCTCAACCGGTGGATCGGCCAGATTTCCACCGATTCCTTCATTACTTCAGAATTATGCTTTGAAGTTCGGGAATGAGCTCTGCTAATCTCCTTTTTCCTTCTGACCTTAAGGAGATTTCAAAACTTCCCATGGATCCATCGGGCATAGGAGTATGAATTGGACTGATTTGAGGAGAGGGAGTGGGGTATTTTATGGAAAGGAAATCACGGAAGTCGAATGTGTGAGAGGAGGGTTGAGGGATGATTTCGAGAGAATGTTTGTTCGGAAGTTGGGAAGATGTGGTAGGTGGAGAAGCGAGATGTTTGAGATGGGGGATTTTTGTTTGGACACTTATGGGAGTAGAGCTGTTCAAGAGGCTCGAGGTACCAGCCTTGGATACCTCTTCATCGCCTAGGTGAGTTGGGGTAAGAGCAGACGAAGACATGTTAGAGGATGTACCTCTAGAGACTTGTTTCTCGGCGAGATGCGGTTCTCTCCGAGCTAGGCTCCTCTAGTACTTCCACCTCATCAAGCTGCACTGCTACTTCCAGCGAGACAACCTCTTACGATAATAAGCCCAAAGGAGCAGCAGATGACTCTTCTCCGGACTTTTATCTCGAGGCTTTTATAAGCCTTCTCCTTGTCCTCCTTTGAAGAGGTGCCTCTGCTCTGGTCTCCTCTACTACTTGTTCCTCGGCGGTGGCTCTTGGTGCTAGCTCTTCATTTGCTTATCTTTGTGCCTCAGTTTGCACTGGGCCCTCTATTCTCTTGCTTCGTCGATTCATCATCGAGAATCAGGTAGCCCACCAATTTTCTCGTTCTTTGTAAGCAGCCCCTTACGCTTTGAGTATTTCTTCCACCCATCCTTGGACTCCTTTGTTTTATTCAACCCTTCAACAAGAAGCGTGATCTTGTTGAGCAGACTCTGATGGGTGAGCGATCAATCACTAGCAACGAGGTTATAAACCAACCTCTGTTTCTCCTCTTTCAACCGCCTAAACGAACATCTACCCAATCCACCCTAACTCCATCTATAATAGCCCTCATGCAACACGGCCTTGATTTAGATAAACCGTCATAAGAACTCGATTGCCCAAAATTGATTTGGTAACGATGGTTATCGGTGGCGATACTTTCTGCCAGTAGAATTTTCTTAAGGTCCCTTCGGGTTCCTCTGTAAGTTACCCTTGCTAACATATCAAAAGACTGTTCCTATTCATCCTCCTTATACACCAATGGATTTACACCTTCAGACGGATGTATCAAAAATTCTGGCCACTGTCTCCTTTGGATAAGATAATTGAGTTACGATGCGTAAAAATGACTGGGCTGTTTCCCCACCTGGGTCCACGGGGTAAAGCCTTTACGCACCTAAGATCCTTAGCTTCCCTCGAACAAAACGTACTGCAAAACACGCGGAGGGTTCTCCGGCGTAGGCACTCCGACGCTCAAGTCAGATTACGGAAAACACTCAAGAAAGTACGTATAAGATAGCTAAGTGAGAGTGATAGTGATTCGATACCATTACCTCCCCTACCGGGTGTGTTATTTATACGTAAGTTAAGAGCAATAACCGTCATCATGGTCTCCGGCACTATCCCGCACGTTACGCCATGATGTCGTGTGCGGATAACTTATTCCTCAAGAAATCTGCATTATATCTACGGATTCCCCCACGAGCGGAGGTTGGACTCGGTCAACGTGGAATATAGGGAATATTCTTTGGCTTGGGCCTCAATTATCTCAACTACTTCTTGTTTCTCGATCTTATCGGCTAGATAACCGCTATGGGCTAGAGTCAAATGCTCGCGCCTTCTCTAAATCTCGCTTGGGCCTCTTGGCCCACTGCCTTCGGTTTGGGCCTCGAGGCCACTGCCGATCGGGTTTAGGGCCTCGTGACCCGTATCTGGTTTTAGGCCTCGGGGCCAATCAGATCTGGGCACGGGCCTTGTGGCCCTCTTCATACGAGGCTTGGGCCTCGTGGCCCACCCGTAGGTAGGTTTAGGACTTCGTAGCTGATTTCGGCTGATCTGGGCACGGGCCCATCTCGGGTTTTCCTCCCTCTATCCAGGTATTTAATGACATCATTGGGCCCTATTGGGCTGGTCATATTTGGGCCCTACATGTAGTTGGGCCCGACATTTTTATCCGCATCAACCACTCCCCCTACTCCGGTGAGCGATTCTTGGAGCTCACTGAGTAAGAAAGGTTTACACGAGTCCTCCTGCAGATCGGCTTCGGGACATCCTCCCTGCAGCCTTCGGCTTTGGGACATCCTCCTGCAGCCTTTAGCATTAAGATGTCCTTCCTGCAGCTTTGGCTTCCCGATACATCCCCTCTCGCCCGATCTGTTGGCGTTTTGCGACTTTTCGGCTTCCGCTATAGACGGTTGTCGAGCATGCATCGACCTTCCTCATTAGTTCTTGGCCTTGCGCTTCCATCAACTCTTTTCTTATTTTGAATCTCTCGCATCACTGTTCCTCTTCCCTCTCATAAGTCTCTGTTCACCTTTATTACGCCTTGCTACAAATTTCTCGTCAAAACCATTTCCTCCACACTCCGCTTTCCACTTCGTCTCCAAGTAAATTCTTCCTCTCCTTTTCTAGTTTATTTCGTGTAGAATAGGGTTTTGACTCATGCCTTCTTCCAGTTCGTCAAGAACTCCATCTCCCACTCGGAACTCCTCGCAAAGTTCCCATCATTCTCCTATTCCCCCTGCCCGAGGGGATACTTAACCAGTATCCTCTTCCTCCCCGTGAGGTGGATAGGAGTCGCTTTGGGATTCTTTTCGCGGGCTCTTCCAAACTCAAAAAGTCCTAGGTACCTATTTTGCGGATGACGTTATTTCTTCAGCTTCCATTTATCAATGCCCGATCCCGGTGATCGTCCTAATCGACTACACCCCGACCCTCGCTTTACATGCGCCCGATTTGAAGCGGGGTTGAGACTTCCTCCTCCCAAGTTTCTTTGCCAAATCTCAGACCTTTACGGGGTTCCACTCAATCAATTTACCCCCAAACGCCCTCCGTATGATGATTTCCTTCTACGTTCTCCTTAAGGGGAATGGAGGGAAACCATCACGAGCTATTTTTCTCCCAATATAACTGCAAAACCTCTGGTCCCTTCTACTACGTGAGCGGTAGAGTAAAGGGAAAATGTCATTCCTCGGGAAAGTCTCAAATATCAATAAGGAATGGAGTATACTCAGATTTTTTCTTCCACTAATCGTCGGGTCATTCGGGCGTTGAATGCCCATGTAAACGCTCATGGGTATTTTAATTACCCGAGTTGTGCTCCAACCTCGCCTCCTTTCTCATTTCAAATTTAGCTCGGTGAGAATCCCTCTTGAGCCAAGTGATGGTAATGGCTTTCCTTTAGATATATTATGTCTCACACGTAGCAGGATTGCCTCTAATTTCCGTTTCATTTTCTTTTCGAGTATATGTTGTGGCTTTCCAAGGTACTTTGGAGGATCCCGCCGATTCTTCCGATTCGGCGCTACCCTCCAGCCCTTCACACCGATGCTCCCGATGCACCCCGTTATCTCCCCTTCACACTCCTCTCAAGATCTCGGCCGATGCCCCTCCTCCAAAGAAGGCAAAGGCCGCCAAAGGCAAGGCTACACAGCCAAGACTCATTACATTCGAAGGATACTTTCGGGCTCAAGTATCCCACTAGACGTAGCTGTGGCCTCTCCTCCGCCCGATTGATGTCGACTCATACTCCTCATGTACCTCTGCCCGGCCAAATTCTTCAATAATTAATCTCAACCCAAGATTGTGAAAGACTAGTCGGGCCTCTCCCGAGCAAGAACAACATCGTGCAAGGGCCACTTTGCCTGTACTTTGTGTTTCATGGGCATTATCAATATCCCCTTCTGGTTAGTTACTAACATAACCCGTGTATTCGTTTTTCACCGGGTATTCTCCTGTCCAGCTTGTGGAGCCCTTCTAACCTCCTCCCTCATCGCAATTTAAAGAATTAGAGGAGTCCTCTCCTTGCGGAGAAGAAGAAGTTCACTCTCGCTTCCCTTCGCGTCAAAAAGGTCGAGGCCGAGCCGGGCGAGGCCGAGGCAGCCCGGGAGGCTGCAGAGAAAGAGACTAATGACCTGGCCGTTCATCACGCCCGCAAGAGTCCCGGATACATGCAATCGCTTTGCTAGAGGGAGCGAAATCCTTCCGTGATCATCTCTTCACCTCTCGAACACAGTCAAAGATTCTTGCATTCCTTGTGGACAAACCCGAGGGACACTTATCTACAACATCCAGCTTCCCCGGGAGACATGGGCCCCTACATCGTGTACTTCTATGAATACGGCTTCAATGCCGCAGCTGGCAAAGCAGAAACCGATCCTTCTTTCTCCCGCGAGTTCAACAAGACCGGACCTCTCTGTGCCATGCCCATGCCACCGTGTTTCAAGGGGATGCCACCCGCCTTATCGAGGAGGAGTGGTGGCTCCCGCATGAGCCGAGCCGTCTCGACTTCCCGAAGCCGAGGTGACGTCTGCCACTCCCGCCTCCATAGCGCAGCCCTTGTATCCTCTTGCTTTAAACGATCCCCTTTCTAGGGAGGAGGCATGTCTCCAACGGGCTATGGAGATGGAGGCGAACCGGGATGCTTCTTTGCTGAAACCGAAGGTCCCCCAAATTCCCCAAGAACTCCTCTTCTTAAAACAATCTCATATGTTGTACTAAACAATTTACTCTCTTTTTTTTTTCTTTTTCTTGTCCATTGTGCTGGTTTAGCACCGAATTCTGCTCTCCCTCCCTTTGGGAGTTTATTTTGCTCTTTCAAACAATGTTGCCCCCTCGTTGGGGGCTTTTTGCTATGAATGTATGTGATCCTCCCCGATGGGAGTTAATTTTCACTTAACTTGTGTACTTTCCCTTGCCGGGAATTGACTCTCATAAGCGATGTTTGTTGTCCTTGCCGGGAGCTTGTTGTCACGTGCATGCGTGTGTCCTCCCTTGCCGGGAGTTGTATGCTTTTATCCATGCTTCTCGTATTCACTTTTTGTTGCTTGCTTACAAAGCTGTTTAGCTTCTAAGCTGCTAGTCTGCATGCATAACCTAGTCCAAGGACTTTTCATATGTCGTAAATGTATCCTTTCTCTGCTGTTTGAAAAACCCCTTTTTTCCCTCTAGGATTTCTGGTTTAGGTTTTCCGAGTTTCTCTTGACTTCATAGTCTAAGGATTTCTCCGGATAGTTTTCCTCATGCTTGCGTAGGTTAGAGCCTTGCTTGGTAGGTTAACCCTAGTATTTTAAAAGGTTTTAAGCTTCTTGCTCTTTGAAGCTTCCTCTAGGTTTAGTGTAACCCAACCCTTTCTTCAATGAGTCGGCGTGAAATCCTGCAGCTACCCGGTCGAGGTTTTTGTAGCTTTGATCCTCGCCACCCTTCTTAGGTGCGTATCTAGCTAAGCCCTTTTTGTAGGCTTGTCATTATATCTTAGACTTCTCCCTTAGTCAATGGGCTCTTGCTATAGAGTCGAGTTGGCTCTAGGAAACTTTCTGTTAGTTCTTGTTTTCTTAAACATTACGGGGTTCAAGCTGGCTGAATCCCTGCGCATGCTCAACTTGGTGGCGTAAAGCCGGTTGTCGGTTCTTACTTTTTGCCACTCCTTCGAGGAGTCGGTAAGCTATATGCCCTCCACAGGCTCGGGTTTCTTCTCCTAAAAACCCTTTCCTCGGGTTTAGCGGGGTGTTTGAAACTATTTCTTAGTTTACTGCTCTTAGATTTTCTTAGGCTTGCGAGGGTTAAACCTTTGTCATAGATCCGGTTTACCCATAGCCAAGTATGCCTTAATTTTCGCCTCGTAATCCCTTTCTTGGGACCGCCTCGTTTAGACACTCATAAGTCCAGCTTGCTAGTTTTAAGTCGTTTCATAGCCGCAAGTCGACGGTCCTTCTTGGACACGGTTTTAGGCTGAACTTTATGAGTTTAACCTAATATCTTGAAACTTCGGCGAGTTTAGGATATCGAAACCCTTCCTAAGCGTGGGTTTAGTTGAGCCCTTCTCGTAGACTTGCTCAAGGCTTTCCTAAGAGCCCTATCTCATGTTTAACACTGAATTTAGCTAAATCCTTACCGTAGGTTTAGCTAGGTTTTTCAAAGCTATCTTTTAACTTCCACTCTTACACCCTTCTTTGGGTCTAGATAGGTTACCCCCTTCGGGTTTAAATTCGGTCTTTAGAAGTTGTCTTTTAACTTCTTTTACGACCTTTTATGAATTTAGGTAAGTAAACTCATCTCTGTTGGTTTAACTTTAGCGTTTGAAGCTATCTCTTAGCTTCTTTCTCGTAACCCCTCTCTGGGTTTAGGTGGGTTAAACCCTCTTTGTAAGATTAACATTAATGTTTTGAAGCTATCTCTTAGCTTCTTTCTCGTAACCCCTCTCTGGGTTTAGGTGGGTTAAACCCTCTCTGTAGGTTTAACTTTAATGTTTTGAAGCTATCTCTTGGCTTCTTTCTCATAACCCTTCTCTGGGTTTAGGTGGGTTAAACCCTCTCTGCGAGTTTAACTTTAGTGTTTCGAAGCTATCTCTTAGCTTCTTTCTCGTAACCCCTATCCGGGTTTAGGTGGGTTAAACCCTCTCTGCGGGTTTAACTTTAGTGTTTCGAAGCTATCTCTTAGCTTCTTTCTCGTAACCCCTCTCTGGGTTTAGGTGGGTTAAACCCTCTCTGTAGGTTTAACTTTAGTGTTTCAAGCTATCTCTTAGCTTCTTTCTCGTAACCCTTCTCTGGGTTTAGGTGGGTTAAACCCTCTCCGCAGGTTTAACTTTAGTGTTTTGAAGCTATCTCTTAGCTTCTTTCTCGTAACCCTCTGCGGGTTTAGGTGGGTTAAACCTCTCTCGTAGGTTTAACTTTAATGTTTCAAGCTATCTCTTAGCTTCTTTCTCGTAACCCTTCTCTGGGTTTAGGTGGGTTAAACCCTCTCTGCGAGGTTTAACTTTAATGTTTCAAGCTATCTCTTAGCTTCTTTCTCGTAACCCCCTCTCTGGGTTTAGGTGGGTTAAACCCTCTCTGCAGTTTAACTTTAATGTTTCAAGCTATCTCTTAGCTTCTTTCTCGTAACCCCTCTCTGGGTTTAGGTGGGTTAAACCCTCTCTGCAGGTTTAACTTTAGTGTTTCAAGCTATCTCTTAGCTTCTTTCTCGTAACCCTCTCTGGGTTTAGGTGGGTTAAACCCTCTCTGTAGGTTTAACTTTAGTGTTTCAAGCTATCTCTTAGCTTCTCTTTGTTTGATGTGAATTCATTTTGTGAATGCTCATCGTATTTCTCATGGAATGCTTCGCGTGCATTTTATCTCATTATTTAACTTTCTACGCAAGTTATTAATTCTCATGTAATCAAGCGTGTATTGTGATGCAATTGTATGCGATCAAATTATTTCAATCGTGTTTAGCGAAAGAATGAACTCATAAACTCATAAGTAATGAAAAATCGCTTTCATTAATTAATAAATAAATCTGCCCCATTAACCATAATCGATTAACGCAAGTTAAGGATAGACTTGGCCGGCCTCTTTAAAAAACCTCCCTGGGTAAAACCCGGTGGGAAACCCGCGAGGAGGAAAAAAGAGTACCCGGTGGAGCGAAATTACACTTTATTCAGGAATCAATTAACATGAATAAAACAACTCTTGCACAAAAAGAACCACCTACTTGCAGAGAGGCGGGTACTTTCTTGAGATATAGAACCTCTTCAAGTGGCGAGACATTCCAAGGTGCGGCCGGTTGATTCCCTTCCATGTCTTGTAGCTCATAAGCTCCTCCTCGGAGGACCTTGGTCACCTTGTGCGGCCCCTCCCACTTGGGATCGAGCTTTCCAATGTTTTTCAATGCGTCGGCTTACCTCAAGACTAGATCTCCTTCTTCAAATCTCCGACTTACGACTTTACGGTCATAAGCGGCCTTTATGCGGCTTTTATACTTCTCATTTTTAGGTGGGCGATCTCGCGCTCCTCCTCTAGCATGTCTAGGTTCTCCCTCATCAGTTCTTCATTTCTTCCTTCCTGGAAGTGGGCTAAAGCGATGTGTCTCCATCCCCACCTCTGGAAGGTATAAGCTGCGGCTGCCCCATACACCGAGGTGGAAGGGGGATTCCTCCGTTGGCTCCACAGGGGTGGTCCGATAAGCCCATAAAAGCGGACTCCGGCTCATCGACCCACCTCCCTCCAGCTTTGTCAAGCCGGGCACGTATTTCGTTCACAATAGTTCTGTTGGTGACCTCCACTTGATCGTTGGCACAGGGGTGTGCCACCGATGTGAACCTCTGGACAATCTTCGTGTTATCACACCATTCCCGTACCATGTTTCCCATAAAGCTGGGTCCCATTATCGATACCAGATTCTAGGTATACCAAACTGCGACAAATATATCTCTATAAGAATTTGATTATGTTACCTTCTTCTATCCTCGCTAGAGGTACAACTTCACCCACTTGCCGAAGTAGTCCACTACAACCAATAGAAACTTCCATGGCCCACCGCAATCGGGAATGGGCCCACTAATTCCATCCCCCACTTTGCGAAGGGACATGGAGAGTGCATGGTCCCCATCTCCTCTGCAGGAGGTGGATGAGGTGGCCATGCTTTTGACATTTCTCGCATCTCTTCACCCGAGTCTTTGGCATCACGAGTCATAGTAGGCCAAAAGTATCCGGCCCTCAAAGCCTTCGGACTATTGCCCGAGCTCCTGCATGGTCGGCCACAACAACCTTCGTGTATATCTTTAATTACGTACCTCCCTTCTTGAGGATAAACACCTCAAGTAAGGCTGCGTGAAGGACCGCCGGTACATCACGTCCCGATCATCGTGTATCGGATTCTCCAGTCCCGAGCTTTCCTTTTATACGGACAGCTCTCAGGGTTCTGCAACACTCGGTATATGTTGGTTCTCCAATCATCTTCAGCTCCAATAACCCCTACCGAGGAAGCGTGGCTTCGGCCGTAGTCACGAGGTGATCTTCCCCCTCCCTGCGGTGTTGCGGAACTCGCTTGACTTTGAAAGGCTATCCGCTCACGGAGTTTTCCTCTCGAGGTATACGCACGACCTCAAAGGAACCGAACCTTCCTGCAGCTCTGCTACTCGCTGAATGTAGGCTATCATCTTCTCATCTTTGGCCTCATACCCCACAGTAACCTCTTTGGGTTACAAGTTGTGAATCTGAATAAATGACCACCCGACCTGCTCCCGGTTCTGCGGCCATCTCCATTCCTCGAATCGGGGCCTCGTACTCGGCTTCATTGTTGGAGGTGATGAATTCAAACCTCACTACCACTGCGTTTCACGGCCCTCTGGATCAATGATCACGATCCCGGCTCCACAATCCTCTGCATAGACACAGCCGCCAACATATACTTTCCATTCTCCTTCCTCCAGCGCACGTGTACCCTCCTGGATGAAGTCGGAGAGAGTGCATGCTTTAATGGTCCTCCGTGGCTCGAAATCCACATCATATTCTCCCGATTCGGCGGCCCACTTGACCATCCTCCACTGAAAGATCAGCTCTACCTATCACCTGTTTCAAAAGGTAGTTAGTCCGAACAATGACCTTATGTGACAAAAATAAGGTCGTAACCTTCGTGCCATGACCATTATAGTCAAGGCCGCCTTCTCTATCTCGAGTATCTCACTTGGCTCCTCGTATGAGCTTTTGCTAATGTAGTAAACGGGTTTACAGGTCGATCCTTCCTCCCTCACCAAGCACGGAACTAAGTAAGCCCCCACCTACAGAGAGGTAGAGGTAGAGTGTCTCCCTGGAATAGGCTTCGTTAACGTAGGTAATGAGCCAGGCAGTCTTTATTTAAGCTCCTCAAGCGCTTTCTTTGGCATTGCTCATTCCACTCGAACTTGGATCTCTTCCTCAAGATTTTAAAGAAGGGATGGCTCCTCTCTGCGAGATCTGGCTATGAATACCTTAATGCTGTAATTCTCCCATTCGGTCTCTGCGGCTCCTTGATATTGGTGGGGGCTGCATATCCGGCCATGACTTTCACCTTAGCGAGGTTAACCTCGATTCCCATTTGGGTCACCATATATCCGAGAAACTTCCCGGATCTCACTCCAAAAGAACACTTTGCTTTGGATTCAGCTTCATGCCATTCCTCCCGAGCACGAAAGCTTCCTCCGTGTCTGCTACATGCTTTCCGGCTTCTATGCTTTTCACAAGCATATCATCAACGTAGACTTCCATGTTCCTCCCTATGGTCTCGGAACATTTTATCCACCATTCTCGATAGGTTGCTCCTGCATTCTTCAATCCAAAGGGCATTCTAATATAGCAAAAAGTTCAACTAGCAATAATGAAACTAACCTTTGGAATATCGGCGGGAAAATTTGTATTTGATGGTAGCCACGATAGGCGTCCATCAAACTTAGTAGCTTCAAATCCGGATGTAGAGTCGACCATCTCGATCAATCTGGGCAAGGGATAATGATCCTTAGGGCAAGCCTTGTTCGGATCTCGAAAATCTATGCACATTCTCCATTTCCCTCCTGGTTTTGCCACCAAAACCGCATTGGATAGCCAGTGGGAAATTGGATTCGCGACATGTCCCTGCCTCCAGTTTCTCTGCTTCCACCTTCGTAATGAAGTCTTTCTCGGCCCAAAGACCACTTAGCTTCGCTTTGGTTTAACCTTAGGATCCACGTTCAAGTGATGCATCGCCACCTCCTCGGGAATACTGTCATGTCCAAGAAGAAAAAGTAAAAATATATGCATTTCTTCGTAGAGCTGCTACTGTGTCCTTTTCTAACTCTCGCTCCAGTGGCTCCAATCTTTGTTGTGTATCCTTTCTTTTCGGGATACAACTCCACCATCATCGGCTCTTCGTCGGCTTCCATCTTTGGAGGATCGATTTCTTCGGAAATCTTGCACCTCTTGGATTCTCGGTCCACCTCCTTATCTCTTTTCAAGCTACGATGCAGCTCTTTGTCGGCTATCTTTCTGCCTCCACGTAGCATTTTACGGATTGCGGTGATCTCCATTTACTTCACCCACCTCATCATTCACTTGAAAACTTGAGTTTCATGTGATAAGTTGATATAACCACACGAAATAAGTTCAACACCGGCCTACCAAAAATCATGTTGTAGGACGAGGTACATCAACAATCAAAAAATTTGCCATAACTACCCTCCTTCGTGGAGCTTCGCCTAGCCCCACGGAGGGTTACAACCGCCGAGAGGGTGTCTTGCCCCTCCTGTGAATTAAATAATGCCGTATCCATTTGGTTGCATTTCTATGTTCAAATTCATCTTCTTGAAGCATTCCAAGAAGATGATGTCCATGAGCTCCCGTGTCTACGAAGATCCGTGCTACCGTATATCCTGCCACATCTGTTGTGATGACTAGTGCATCACTGTGGTCCTCCTTCCTTAGGCTTCCATCCTCCGGGCCAAAGTGAATTCGAGGTGTATGGACAGCCTTCCCGTGATCCACCTCTCGGACATTTCTCTACTTCTCTTACGAGGGTCCTCTCTCTAGCTTTTCTAGCACGGAAGGAGTCTCCCTCTGCCCGGTCCTCCGACTATCATCTGGATAAGTCCTCTCTTACGGGAGGGTCTCTCCTCCTGCCTCCCTTCGACCATCCTTCCTTTCTCCTCGGTTTATCATCGGCTTCTTTTCTTTTTGTCCCTGGAGCTAACTCGATCTCTGTAAACAAACTCTTTAAGATGTCCGGCTTGGATCATCCTTTCAATCTCATCACGTAAGTGAAAACAATTGTTAGTGTCATGCCCGTATTCATTGTGAAAACGACAAAACTTATCGACTTAGGCTTTTGAGGCCCCCTGGACCGTGTCCAAGGAAACTTCATTTGAGGATGGTCGGATGCCACTTCCAGCGGCTCTGGCTCAAGCTTCAGGGGGTATACTTGTCAAATCTGGAGCGAGGTCCAGATTTTGCGGCTTTCTCGGGTTCTCGTTGAGCTTTTCTTCGGTAACTCCTTCTTCTTTTCAGTCCACTTGGTTTGACCTCGGCTCTCTTTACCTTTCTCACCTCCTCCGGTGTGACGTACTTCTCCGCCCTCCTTAGCGGTTCATCGAACTTACGGGTGCTTCTTAGCCGGGGAGGAAAACAAGTCTCCATCTCGGAGGTTACTAGTAAAAGCATTAATTTTTACCTCCGGGGTGGCGGTTGGAACCTCTAGTGCCGCTGATTGAATCTCTTCATGAAGGCCCGTAGGCTTTCATTCTCCCTTGCTTCATGTTAAACAATGTTAGTGTAGCTCTGGGTTGCCTCCTTGCACTAGCAAATTGATGCAAGAAGAGCTCCCCAAACTGTTCAAAGGAGTTAATGGAATTGGGTTCCACTGGCTAAACCACTATTTGCTGCCTTAGATAGAGTAGTAAGGAAGACCTGCATTTCACACCCTCCCCATATCGATGGAGGAGGGCCGAATTTTCAAATCTCACCAAATGATCATTGGGGTCAGTCGTGCCATCATATTCATAGTTAAGAGGCTTAAAATTGCTAGGCAATTCATCTTGTAAGATATTCTCGATAAATTGGCAACTTTGTGACGGGTCGAGGCATACTAACCCGATTTTCCATCGATGCTTCATGTTGTCCATTTGTTTTCTCAAGGATCTGATTTGGTCCTTCATGGCCTCCGATTGGGTGTCTCTCATGCCCTCTTCTTGGTCCTCAATCTTACTTCCTCATTGTAGAGGGGCTATCTCCTTCCCCGTGCGGCTTCGCCGAGACCCGGCCTCCCTCGGCCGAGGGAGCTGGCGACCTTCTCTCTGGGCTTCTTCAGCTCCCGGGGCATCCTCGTGGTTCTGGACTCCACCTCTCTTCTCCGTTCTTCTTGATACTCGTCCCGCCTACTCCCCCTGGTTGGGATCGAGCGGCGGATTCCCGATCTGGTTCTCCGGTCCATCCCTACGGTGGGGTCCTCCCCCTCAGCCATTGCCACTGGCCACGGCTTGAGCTATCATATCCTCCACTGCCCCGAGTTAGAGCGACGGAGGTAGCGGATTCTGGGATTCTCGAGGTATCCCCCAGGTGGAGCATTGGCTGCTCAGGGATTCCTACCATAGGTATTCCTTCCGTATTGCGGAAGAAGGGAAAGAATGTTCCTCCCTCCTCTCTCGATAGCGGCTCCTACTCTGGATGGCGTTGGCACAGGCCGAGCTTTCTCCTTGCGCCATCAGTAACCGGTGGAGGCCCCCAGAGTGTTGGATATAGCCACCGGAGGCATGGGGTGGGGTGCAACCTCCCCCTGTGTTGGGTTTGCGGGGTGGTCCTTCCCCCGGCCGGTACTAGTGCAACCGGTCTCATAGGTGTACGTTCACTAGTCATAACGTCCTTCTTTTGGATGATCGTAAAAGAAAAGAAGTTCGAAACTCACGTCTCGGCTCTTCTTTTCCCACAGACGGTGCCAATTGATGCGTAAAAGCGATCCGGGCCTGTTTCCCCACAGGTCCACGGGGTAAAGCCTTTACGCACTTAAGATCCTTAGCTTCCCTCGAACAAAACGTACTCTGCAAAACACGCCGGAGGGTTCTCCGGCGTAGGCACTCCGACGCTCAAGTCGGATTACGGAAAACACTCAAGAAAGTACGTATAAGATAGCTAAGTGAGAGTGATAGTGATTCGATACCGTTACCTCCCTACCTGGGTGTGTTATTTATACGTAAGTTAAGAGCAATAACCGTCATCATGGTCTCCTAGCACTATCCCGCACGTTACGCCATGATGTCGTGCGCGGATAACTTATTCCTCAAGAAATCTGCATTATATCTACGGATTCCCCCACGAACGGAGGTTGGACTCGGTCAACGTGGAATATAGGGAATATTCTTTGGCTTGGGCCTTAATTATCTCAACTACTCGTTCTTTCTCGATCTTATCGGCTAGATAACCGCTATGGGCTAGGTCAAATGCTCGCGCCTTCTCTAAATCTCGCTTGGGCCTCTCGGCCCACTGCAGCTTCGGTTTGGGCCTCGAGGCCCACTGCGATCGGGTTTAGGGCCTCGTGACCCGTGTATCTGGTTTAGGCCTCGGGGCCAATCTGTATCTGGGCCTGGGCCTTGTGGTCCTCTTCATATAGGCTTGGGCCTCGTGGCCCACCTATAGGTAGGTTTAGGACTTCGTAGCCTGATTTCGACCGATCTCGGCACGGGCCCATCTCGGGTTTTCCTCCCTCTATCCAGGTATTTAATGACATCATTGGGCCCTATTGGGCTGGTCATATTTGGGCCCTACGTGTAGTTAGGCCCGACATTTTTATCCGCATCAAGTTCCATATATTCTCGTATCAAACCCGTTATCGGAAAAATTGCAATTGGCGATGAACTCTGCTCCGATTAAATCCATCGTTTTGTTCTCTGCGGATTTTAGAGAACAAAATCCTCGAAGTCTGGATGCTTCCAACAACCTTAAAATCTCTGCAGACTCTCTATCTCGAGTGGTATCAAAATCGACATACATTTCAGCCTTCAATTTGTTTTTGAAGATTTATGTATTCATTTTGAATCCTGATTTGGAAGTGGTTATATAAGTGGGAGGTTTTGAAGTTTTGGAGGAAGTAGAGGCCATTTGAATATTTTAGAAGGATAGAAAATTTTTGCGATAAATTTTTAGGGAAGGGATTTGTGAAAGTGAATTTTGAAATGATGAAGGGTAAGTTTTTAAAACAAGAAGAGATAGAGGGAAATTTTTCGGGAAGATGATATGTGGCAAATTTTCAAAACATTTTTGACAAGCGCGTGAGAATTAACAACGGCTCAGTGAGAAAAGCTGCTTTGTATTCAGCACGTGGCATTAACGCATCTTGAATTGTGTAAAAAGTAACCGTTTATCCTATGGATTAGACAGCTAATAGGTTTACTTTATGCAGAGGTAATTAG
The DNA here is from genome assembly GCA_030762865.1 of Paraleonurus japonicus. Taxonomy (NCBI): domain Eukaryota; kingdom Viridiplantae; phylum Streptophyta; class Magnoliopsida; order Lamiales; family Lamiaceae; genus Paraleonurus; species Paraleonurus japonicus. The sequence goes on along the minus strand of CM061061.1, from coordinate 17,805,876 downwards.
TATTCTGACGTAAGTCAAAATATACCTTTCTTTGCATAAAGGTTTCCTTATTTCATTTGGTTTAAATAGGACTTGGTCAAAGGTGACCTTGTCTTATATTTTGTAGAATTCTTAGAGTCGATTTTGAAAAAGCAGAGCATTTTCAAGACTCCAGTTATTTCAATGCCATTATTTTGAATAAAACATTTTCAAGACACATGACTTATCGGAAAGATTTTAAAATAGACTAGGTTGTGAGAATAAATTTGAAAATACATTTTTCAAGAAAGAGGTGAACAAAGGGGAGGTTTTTATCGGATTAGAAGTTTTAAGCTGATCTAACAACATTGATTTATCTGCTTCTGCCAAATAGACTCAAAGCCATTAGTAGCCGAGGTAAGTCGGATAGGATGTAGATAATCATCTGCTTTAAAGAAATCACCGACTATTGTGTCCTTGGATCGATTCACCTAATGTCGATAAGTAATTATCAAGTCGGATAAGGTCAATATGACTAATCCTTGATTCTTGATTCCTAAGAAGGACATCAATGATATCATTACTGATTGTCCTTTGACACATATCTAGTCGACAATTCTTTCTAGACATTGATTTAAAGAAAAGAAAGAAAGAAGGAACACAAATACAAAATGCAAACAAAAGCAATTAAAAATAAGCTAAAGATGCATCAAGTAATCCTAGTTCTAAACACAATTCTTTAAATCTAGACTCACTTAAAGGTTTTGTAAGAAGATCTCGCTCTCTCGAGATTCTCATGGATATCTTTTCTATCCTAATATCATTCTTTTCTACATGATCTCTAATGAAATGATGTCGATGTCTATATGTTTACACCTAGAATGCAGAACGAGGATTGTATGTCATGGCTATTGCACTATTACTATCACATTAAATAGGAGCAGATGATGTTTGAATGTTATAGTCCCTAAGTCTGTGACTAATCCGGAGGAGTTGAGAGCAACAACTACAGTGCCATGTATTCGGCCTTAGTTGTGGAGGTGGCAACAGATGTTTGTTTCTTATATAACCAAGAAATTAATTTGTTGCCTAAGAACTGACAAGTTCCAGATGTGGATTTCCTATCAATCTTACAACCTCCAAAATCTGAAGTCTGAATATCTGACACTCGAAGTTGTCATCATTTGGTACCACAACCCAACTTGCAAAGTCCCTTTAAGATATTTAAGGACTTTCTTAGCGGTCTCGAGATGAATTTTCTTGGGATTAGATTGGAATCTTGCACATACCCTAACTGCAAAGGCTATGTCTAGCCTACTTGCGGTGAGATAGAAAGGGATCCAATCGGTCCACGATACTCTGTTGCATCTGTGGGTATCCCTGCTCATCGAATCCATAGAGAAGTTAGTCTCCATAGGTATATTAACTTCCCTACTAGTAGTCATCCCAAATTTCTCTATAAGGTCCTTAGCATATTTAGTCGATGTATGAATATGCCCTTACTCGTCTGCTTAATCTGCAAGACATGAAAATATGTCAATTCACCCATCATGGATATTTCAAACCTCGTTTTTCATGAGAACACCGAATTCTTCACACAAAGTCAAATTAGGTGAACCGAAAATAATATCATCCACATAAATTTGAACCAACAAGATGTTGCCATCTACTTCTTTTCTAAACAAAGTCGGATCTATCTTACCTTTTGAGAATCCATTTGAAATCGGAAATTCGAGATAAGGTATCATACCAAGCCCTAGGTGCTTGTTTTAGTCCATTTAGGGCCTTATTGTGTTTATTGACTTTATTGTTGATCTTAAACCCGGTAGTCGCTTTGCACATAGACTTCCTCAAGTAACACACCATTTAGGAAGGTAGACTTGGAATCCATCTGAAAGACTTTGAAAGATTTATAAGCGTGAAATGCCAAAAACAACCTTATTGCTTATAATCCCAAATGGAGCATAGGTTTCATCATAGTCCATCCCTTCGGACTATGAGTAACCTTGAGCTACCAATCTTGCCTTATTACGAACAATAACGTTGTTTTCATCTGCTTTATTCTTTCTATGTAAGGGTCTTTCCACTAATTCCCAAACATTTTGTCTTTCAAATTGATGCGATTCTTCTGCGCATGGTGTTATCCGATTTGGATCGGATAGAGCCTCCTCAATAGACTTAGGCTCGAGAAGTGACACATAACAATGAGCAGGACTTTGGGAATCTAACATTTTTCGTGTCTGCACACTACAAGATGGGTCCCCAATGATCAGATCAATTGGATGATAACTTCTCATCCTCTTGCCTATTTGAGTAGAAGGATCCTCATCTTGAGACTCGGCAGTAACTCATCCGACTCTGCACAGGCGAGACGTTCCCCCTTCATCGATCGACCACTGGGCCGATCGGCTAATGTTAAGGGTGTCTTCTCGGATGGAGTCTGAAGAGGGGTTGCCTCGATTCTTAGATGGGGATTCTTCATCATCTCAATCAATCAAAACTAGGCAGATAGACTATTCTATGTTTAGTTTTGGTTAGTTCAATTTTATCTAGATCATTTGTAATCTGATTCACTTTATCGAAAAAGTATGCATTTCATCAAAAATCACATGAGGAGTTTCTTCCACACAAAGGGTTGTCTTGTTGAAGACTCAAAGCTTTAGAAGTGTTGGAATATCCCAAGAATATTCCATCACCGCCTTAGCATCAAAGGTCCTCGGCTTAGACTTCTCATTGTTATGGATGAAGCATCTACAACCCCAAAAGCTCTAAAATATGAGATTCTTGGAACCTTACCCTTCCAAATTTCATAAGGAGTCTTACCCTTACTTTTAACCGGTAAGCACTGCTCAGGTATAGCAGTGCGGTGTTGATGGCCTCGTAACCTGTGAGGAGTCTCCATACTCGACTAGCATGTTCCCGGCCGCTTCTTTGAGTGTTCTATTCCTTCTTTCAACAACTCCATTTTGTTGTGGTGTTCTACTGAAGAAGTCTCATAAACTATGACACTCTCATTTAAAAAGTTAGATAAACAAGAATTTAAAAATGCAAAGACTTTATCACTCCTAATTTTAACAATATTAACACCTTTCTCATTTTCAACTGTCTCGAATGCATCAAGAATCTTGTTCATTGTCTCATTCTTTTTTAAAAGAAATATTACCAAAGTGTATCTAGAGAAATCATCAACCACAACAAGAGTATATTTCCTTCCACTAAAGCCGAGAGGTGAAACGAGTCCAAACAGATCAAGATGAAGGAGTTGTAAAACTCTTTCGGTATGAGGATGTGTTAATACTTTTAAATGAGTGTTTGGGTTGTTTACCTTTTTTACATGCATCACATTTCAGATAAGTTGAGAGGTAGTCCTTTAACAAGATTCATTCTAGCTAGCTTACTAAGGGTTTTGAAGTTCGGATGACTAAGCCCTTTATGCCATAAACCGAGGTCATCTCCACCCTTAGCTACAAGACATGAGGAGCTATCTAAGATATCACACTTATCTTTAGAAAATTTTACAAGAAAGCCTTTATCATAGAGTTGAGAAACAGATAATGATTATGCTTTAATCCTTCTACAAAATAAACCTCGAGATACTGGACATCCCTTATAATCAAAGTACCAACTCCCTTAGTTTGTCCACGCTATTGTCTCCATAAAGAACTCTGGGGCCATCAATATTCTAAAAGTTTGATAATAGCTTCTTGTTACAAGTCATATGTTGTGAACAACATTGCCTATGTACCAAATTGAAGCTAGAATCTCCTCTTTAAGTGATAGTCCCCTGTGATTCCTGTAAAACAAATTAGGTATGAGGTACCCTAGTGATCTTGGGTCCTTGAAGGTCAAAAATCACTTTGGGTAACCAGACAAACATCTCATTATTCAATAATAAATCAAATTTGATCTCTGTTTACCAAATCTGCCTACAAACACATCACATTTGAATGATAGTTTATTGTATTCAGACTTAGTAACTTTCTTAAACTTAGGAAAAATTGGATAGCATCTACTTCTCCCATCAAAAGAACTGTAATAAGAATTTCTTCTTATCTTAGTTCTTGAAACCCTCTTAGTCCGATCTGAGTCCTCATCTGAACTTTGGTTTTCGATTAGGAGATGCGATCCTTATCTCGATTTAGTGGTTTCCAAGGACCAATTATAATTTTTTTGAAGTTTCAGATGCCTTCACAAATTTCCTTGGTTTTGAATACCTGATTTATTATTCTTATCATAACCAAGCCCTGTCTTATCATGGAATTTTTAGAAGTGCTAAAGATGTGATCTATAATCGATTGTGAGTTATTAAGTGGCTCATTTTGAAGACAAGCTTCTCATTGTCCTTCTTAATTGACTCATTTTTAGTACAAATCATTTCAAATTTGTCTTTCAAAGATTTTAATTCATTTTCTAGTCTTTCAGACAGACTAGCCGATGTACTAGCCTCGGCTGGGGTAAACATTCCCCCGAATGTTTCCTCGAGACTTAGAGTAGTTCACAACTTCTTTGACTAGAATCAATCGATCTTTCAAAGTCAAATTTTCAGTTTCTAACTATTTATAAGCACTCGTAGACATCTTTAGATCTTTCAATAATCCTTGAATTACGGTTTGGTCACTATCTCGAGGCAGATTTATATGAATCATTATCAAGAAGAGTAATAATCTACCTCTTTGGCCATCGACAAACTTCATCGTCTCGATCCAAAATCGTATGAAGATGATAAGGATGATAATGACTTTCTTGACTCCTTTTCTTCAGCAAGAAGGGCTCTTTGATCCGCAAACCGCCTATCTCTTTTCTTTCTTTTCTCCTCTCTTTCCTTAGGAGTTAGGTGGGGACAATCATAAGCGAAATGACTGGCTTGTTACGGGTGTAACAAGTATCTCCCCTATCTCGATTTAGGACTGATAGGATTCCATTTTGCAAGTGATTTGAACCTTCTTGTCCGACTCTTTTTCTTGTCATCATCTCTGTTGAGTCATCCTCCTTTCTTCTTGATCCTGATCCGATCTATCCTTCTCTCGCAAATCTCACTTATTACGTTTATATTTCATTTTCAATCTATCATACCATTTTGTGAGCAACGCCATCAGCTCCTTTAGAGATAAGTCAGCTCCTATTAACTAGCCGTTGTCTTGTCTTCTTTGTTGACAAAGGCAACAGACTTGGATGATGTGCTTAACTCCATCTCGTCTTCCTCATCTTCTATCTGGATATCATATTCCAAAGCTTTTAGATGAGAAAATAAAGTATGATGTGTAATAGAGGATAAGTTTTGAGTTGCTTTGAGAATATTTGACTTCTCTCTCCATCTTTTGGTCAAAGATCTCGAGTATTTTATTGTTAATCTCCTTCTTTGTATAATTCTTCCCTAAATCTGCTTTGCTTTGTTGAGAAGATTTGTTAGTCTCACATCCACTGATCTATTGTTTCATTCTCCTTCATCTTAAATGTATCAAAAGCATGTAGCACTGATCGCAACTTGTTTTCCTTCACTTGGTCTCGATCCTCACACACACCGGCAAGGGTCTCCCACATCTCCTTAGCCGATTTACACCTCTTGACCTTTTCTATCCAATCTTTGCTTAGAGTTTCGATGATTTCTGTCCTAACCACTTGATCCAAGTTGTGAATTTTCCTTTCATCACCGGTCACCGTAACTCTTCTTTTCTTGTCTATAGCAATACCATCACCGGTCCCTCCAAGATAGAATTTAATAGGTCCTTCTTCAAGAACCTCTTCCATTCTGTCATGAATTGCCTTGAGATGGTTCTCCATCTGATTGGAGTAGTTTTTTCGGGTAAGCGTTATTAAGACCAATCAACAAATATCGAACCTATGGGAAAAAGTATGCACATGAGGCCCTAGAAATACGAGTTCTTCTTGACTATTGATGCAACAAGGGATGGCACTAACACTACCAAACACTTGCCAAATACAAACTAAAATCAAGCAAACAAATGATCGAACACTTAAAATGCGAGAGCAACAACAACAATAAATGGAGGAAAGAGGTACTAGGATTAATATCCATCAACGAATCATCAATCAACAAGCTACAATTGAATCAAATTGCAAATCAACTAAGAAAAAAGCATAAAACCATCATGAAATTAATCATTCCATTAAAATCACAATGCCTAATGTGAGTATCCTTAGTCTTTCCCATCTCTCAATGTAGAAATCCCCAATTCATACAATCATGCCAAAATTGCAACCCGATTAACACCTAATCACGTTAGCTCAACTCTCGCCTATTGCTAGGGTGATCAACCATTAATCTAAAGTGACAATTTCACATGAAGCACAATTAAGAATCACAATTAGGAAACAAACTAACGTCGGTATCCTTAGTGCAACTAATCTCTCGATTGAAGCACCCAATCCACGCATTCATACACAATTATAACCCGATTAATCCCGAGATCACGTTAGCGCGGCTCTCGCCTATAGCTAGGGTGATCAAACACTAATCTAAAGAGATAATTATGCATGAAGCACAATTAAGAATCACAATTAGTAAGCAATCTACTCAATTGATCTCCAATCATCAACAATCATAGCATAATCAATCAAATCTTCATCAATTTCAATTAACCCAAGCACGAGAGATTTAGCCCATGGTACCACAAACAATACCCATGGGAAGAAGATAGAATTGATCAAACAATAAGCAAATCACAACAATTAAGAAATTAAAAAGACAAGAGAGGAAAAACTTCACCAAATGGTCTTCAATCAACAAAAATAGGAATGCTTGAGTCTTCAACACCAATCTCCAAATGAATTACAAACTTGAATTGAATGAATAACAAGGATCTAGAGCTAATCTATGGCTAATCTACCAACATCAATTGAAATCTAATTCTCAATCTAACTTCTACTCTAATCTACCTACAAGGAAGAAATGGCTTGGGGCACGAGAAATCGCCCCAAAATCGCTCTTAATCTGCTATTATGAAAGTTCTCTTGGAATGCTCGCTTTAGCCCCTTAAATAACGAAATCAAAATCATTTGTGATCATTCAAGAATCAAAGAGGTCTTTCTTCTAGGTTGTAATGTAGGCTCTTTGGAAACGTGGGATGAATTTGGATAAGAGTGACTAAGTAGTAGAGACTTGAATGTAAGCTAATCATTACAAAACACATCTCTTTTCTTTTCATCAAGTAACACACTTTCTTTTGAACTTCAATGATCAATCCACCATTCACTTGAACTTTCTTTTTCACTTAAGCTCACAAATTGAATATCTCTTTTCATTCACTTCACACATTTTTCTTCACAATTCAATTTTTATTCTCAACCATTTTCTTCTTCTTTCAAGCATCATCACTTAGCTCATCTTTTTCCACCACACTTAGCAATCAAATCACCATCATTAGCCAACAATTCAAGCTCTACTAAACATAGGACAATAAGGCTCATAAAAATAGGCAAATGGTTTCAATTTCACTTGGCTTGCCAAAGAATAAGGATAATAAGCTCAACATGGCTTACTAAGGAAATCAAATGTGTTTGGTGGGGAAAAATTTAGCAAAGTGACTAAACATAGCAAACATGGCCTCTTATCACTTTCAAGACATCTCACAAAGATCAATATCAACAAGTCTAGTGGCAAGTTCTAGAATACAAATCCATGAATGATGCATTCACAAAGGAATTGTATCAACCGTATAAGATGTACATTTATAAAGGCACAAAAGCTCACGGGCTTAAATTGAGCAATGAATCAAGTATTATCAATCACATTCATCTTCACATAATTAATCAAGAATGCTAGCATCAAGCTACAAATCAACTCATAATCAAATCAAAATCCAATAAATCTTGTAAATCAAACACAAGTGCTCATGTACATAAATCCAAGCATACTCACTACATCAAGAATGATACTCAAAGATATGACAATAAATCCACAATGAAGCTCAAAATCAAGGCTAGCTCTCAATCATAGGAATAAGGAATCCAAAGAAATCATCAAGGTATAATCATAAATAGACCATCAAGCTCAACAAGATCAAAATAATCATGCATCATTAATAAAACCATCAAACAATCCAAATCATCACATCAATACAAATCAAGGAGTACAATCACCATCAAGAGTACAAATCATCAAGAAGACAAGAATCTAAAAACTAAGGAGAGGGAATGAGGAATAGGGATAGCCCTAAGAGTCGACGGCGGCGGTGGAGGAGGGTAGTGGCCCGGCCCAAAGTTCCACGAGCTAAAGCTGCCTGTAAGAGGGCATACATGTCTTGTTGAGTCCGACGCGTCTCCTCTATCATCCGATACATCTCATCCTGTTGGGTCGCTCTTGATATGCATCCTCTGCTATCGACTCCACATCTCCTCGGTCAACACCCACGGCCTCTGCGATAAGCTCCTAGCCTCATATTCACGACTCCTCATCTCATCCTGCCAAGACATGTTGATTTTTGGTGATAGTCCTCGTCCATCCTGTGGCAGCTCCTCCTGCTCGGCTCCTCATACTCATCCTCCTCGGTATCATCTCCTACCTCTGCCTCGGCTCCCTCTGCAGCACCCTCACCCGATCATCATCGAGATCCCGACCGCTGGCCCTCATCATCATCGTCATCGTCCTCATCTCGGAGAACATCCCCATGCTCTCTAGTGTAGGCGTCGATCGCCTCGGTATGACGTTGTGACCACATGCGGAGATTAATGGTCACGAAGGCGGTAGAACCAAACACCTTCGTCAACCTCTTATTCGGAAGAGGGAATCGGCCACCGTGGTGCTGCTGGAGGCACCAAGTCCTACCAATGCGGTCTAGTGTCCTCATGCGCCGCATGGTATCAAGTGTAAGATCGGGGCCCTCTCTTGCTGCGAGGTTGTGAGTGGGGATGCCAAAGTGCTCGACTATCAAAGTAATCATGCCTCCAAAATTGATCTTCTTGAACTTTGTACTCGTGGCTCTCTCAAATAGATAACTTGAGGTATGCGGCGGCGTTGAACTTCACTCCGTGCAGGAAGCACCATAAAACATACAACTCCTCGGATACCCACGGCTCCTCCCTCCGATCTCGCAAAGATAGTGCTTGCGAGGATCTTCTCTAAATATTGAACCACCGGGTTCCGGATGTGAGTGCTCTTAGACTTCCCGAAACAAACTCAGCCGAACCGGCGCCCCAATCAAATCCACCTCTAAAACTTCTTGGCGTTGTACTCTGTCCTCATGTTCGTAAGTGATCGGTGCAGGTGCATAGGTGCTCCAATAAACAATAAATGGAGGAAAGAGGTGCTAGGATTAATATCCATCAATGAATCATCAATCAACAAGCTATAATTGAATCAAATTGCAAATCAACTAAGATAAAAAGCATAAAACCATCATAAAATTAATCACTCCATTAAAATCACAATGCCTAATGTGAGTATCCTTAGTCTTTCCCATCTCTCAATGTAGAAATCCCCAATTCATACAATCATGCAAAATTGCAACCCGATTAACACCTAATCACGTTAGCTCAACTCTCGCCTATTGCTAGGGTGATCAACCATTAATCTAAAGTGACAATTTCACATGAAGCACAATTAAGAATCACAATTAAGAAACAAACTAATGTAAGTATCCGTAGTGCAACTAATCTCTCGATTTGAAGCACCCAATTCATGCATTCATACATAATTATAACCCGATTAATCCCGGATCACGTTAGCGCAGCTCTCGCCTATAGCTAGGGTGATCAAACACTAATCTAAAGAGATAATTATGCATGAAGCACAATTGAGAATCACAATTAGTAAGCAATCTACTCAATTGATCTCCAATTATCAACAATCATAGCATAATCAATCAAATCTTCATCAATTTCAATTAACCCAAGCACAAGAGATTTAGCCCATGCTACCACAAACAATACCCATGGGAAGAAGATAGAATTGATCAAACAATAAGCAAACACAACAATTAAGAAATTAAAAAGACAAGAGAGGAAAAACATCACCAAATGGTCTTCAATCAACAAAAATAGGAATGCTTGAGTCTTCAACACCAATCTCCAAATGAATTACAAACTTGAATTGAATGAATAACAAGGATCTAGAGCTAATCTATGGCTAATCTACCAACATCAATTGAAATCTAATTCTCAATCTAACTTCTACTCTAATATACCTACAAGGAAGAAATGGCTTGGGGCCCGAGAAATCGCCCCAAAACCGCTCTTAATCGCTATTATGAAAGTACTCTTGGAATGCTCTGCTTTAGCCCCTTAAATAACGAAATTCTGAAAAACCTCTCTCGAGTCGAGGGTTAGGCCTCGACTCGAGGCCCTTGCTTGTCCTCTCCCTCGACTCGAGGTCAGCCCTCAGTCGAGGCTCCTGCCTTTCTTCGAATTTTGTCCTTTTAAGCACAGCCCTCGACTCGAGGCTCATGGTCCTCGACCGCAGCTCGAGTCTAGGGCACTTTTCTCGAGCGGGGCTTCGACCCCGACCCCATTTTCGTTCGATATGTCCGTCTCTTCATTCTAAGCCTAATGGTTCTCTCGGATTGGCAAAATTCCACCGAATTACCTGTAAAATGGACGAAAAACATCAAAATCTCACAAATAATACTTTTTAAGCAAAAGAGTGATATTTTTCACATTTAGGCACAAGAATCAACACTTTAGCTCACTTTTGCACTAAAATAACCCCTAAAATCATGCATCAATTCACTCCAATCACCATCCTAAACTTCCAATAATCTTATTCCTCGATTGAAAATTTAGGCAAGCTTCTAGACTTCTTGCTTTTCATGATGACATGATGTAACAAAGAAAAACTTAATAGGAACTTGTTAATAGCAAGGTTAGTGGTTTGAAGATAATGAAGATGATCAAGAAACAATTTCAAAAACTTTTTCAAGACCTTAAATCAATATCGAACGACTTAACACTGCTCCGATATCACTTGTTGGTCCCACAAATTGAGTATATTACCTAGAACCTTGAAACAACCTTCTAGGGAAAATCTAGAAGGGGGTTGAATAGATTTTCAAACTTTTTCCAATCTTAGAAAATCAATTCTTGAAACAAAGTTTACACAATGGAAAGTCGGTTTAAACTCAATTTTAAACGAATCAAAAGCAATCGATTACAAGTCGATTTCGAGTCCGAAATTGAATTTGATTAATAGTTGAAATTGATTAAGAACAGATAAGTAGGAAAGCAGAAAGAACACGATAATTTATAGTGGTTCGGATCTAATTGATCCTACATCCACTCTCCTTCTTCAACTTGAAGAAGGGTCTCGTCTACTACTTACTTACTCACTTGCCAACGTACAACTTACAACTTTACAAAGATGATCTTCGATCTTCAATCTATCTTCAACTCCTAAACTTTTCTTGAAATTTTAACTATACAAAGGTAAGAAGTGTGTTGAAGATGTACAAAATAGTGTTCTATAAACACTTAGAATTTGTGAAAAACTTCTTTGAAAACTTGTGTGAACTTTTGGAAAACTTGTGAATTATCAAAGTAAAAGTGCGAGAATGAATTCGTTGTATCTCTATATAAAATAAAGTTATGTCTAGACCTATTTATAAGCACAGGAGACGCTTAGTTTGTTGTAACAAACTAAAAGCGCCTAACAAACTTAATCTTGATAACCGGTCTTATCTTCACCTGATCTTGGTCTAGCCGTCTGCAGATGACTTGGAGAAGACTTGCCTTTCTTATTCTACTCACTTGTCTTAACCTTGTCCGAGCTCTTCATAGTTGTCTCCTGCAGATGACTTGTCTCAAGCTCGTCTCCGGATGATCTCTACTTTTTCAATTCTCGGCTGATTTGTCCAGCTCTTCCTAGTCTGATCGGCTAGTACGTGCATGAGGTAGTGTGCATATGTGTGTGAGTGCACCGTACATGAGGTAGTGTGCATATGTGTGTGAGTAATTGTATGTGTATGTGTGTGTGAGATTTGTGCAAAGTGTGTGTTTATGTGTTGCGTGTGTGTGTTTTGTGAGTTGTGGTGCATGTGTGTGTGTCTTATGATCGGTGGGTGTGCGTGTGTTGTGTTGTGTTGTGTGTTATTTTGTTATTTTTATTATTTATTTATTTTATTGAATATTCTTATTATTTATTCTAATATTATTGTTTTATTTATTTATTTAATTCATTCTATTAAGAATTATATTTAATTTTAATTTAGGGATATTATCCCATGTCAATTTATGATTTCTTATAATTAAGTTTCAAACTATTTGAGACCCTTGCATTTTGATCCTCAAATTTATAATAAATGTATAACAAAGGCCATTAGCCCTTTTGAAAATTTGATTAGGATATGTGCTAATTAAATGTAAATAATTATTAATGCTAGGTGATTAAAGTTACGAAGGCTAATTTTACGAGGCCATTTTGTTACATTTCTACAGTGATCAATTAAGGTGGAGATTTAATTGCTTCTAAGCTCTATAGTGGTATCGTAGAGTATTGCATGTTTTATTCAATATTTAATGTCTATTGTAAATTATGTGATTATCTGCTTGAATTTTATTATTCCATGTTATTCTAATAGCCGAGAGGCCCTTATGAGGTTCGGGATCGACGGGTCTCCGGGTGTATCCCGCCGTGCTCAATGGCAAAGTCTAATAGCTTGGGGCCTAAAGGGGTCCGGGATCGATGGATCCTCGGGTTTAACCCGCCGTGCTCCATTCTAGGTGTGAGAATACCGTAGTCGTTAAAATGGTTTTAGGAAGGCTCACAACTCCATTTCTATGATGGCAAAGTATCATTGGCAAAGTGGCAAAGTATTAATGGCAAAGTTGACAAAGTTTATTATTAGCAAAGTTCATGTGAATTTATTTATTTTTAGTTTATTATCATGTATTTACTTGGGTATTAAATTTTGAATAAATTTTATCTCCATTGAGTGTGCTTGCATACTCACCTCCCAAAAAACTCCATTTCGGGTAATAAGTGGACGACAAGGAGTGATATCGAGGGACATCGTGCTCATGTTTCACTTTTACAATTTTTTTAATAAATGAATTTATGTTGAACTTAAGGATTTCTATTTTTCCTAGAAATTATTTAAATATTTATGTTTCATTGTAACATTATTTCACTTTTGAAAAATTAGATGTTAATTCTTTTATTAATTTTATCGTTGCTTTATTTCAAAATCAAATTTGGCGCCTCAAATCTTTTAGTTTTAAATACTTATTTAAATTCTAAGTTGTTAGATCAGGTTTTTGGTTTTGATGAGTTAAAATAGACTAGACAAGATCATGTAAATAGAATAACCAAATGAAGTAGTAAGCTTTGTACTAGGCCGATCGGACTAGGCAAGGTAAATGAAGTCACCGAGATCGGGAAGAAGAAGGTCATCTCGAAGACAGTCTTGAAGAAGTCATCTGTTGGAGAGAATAAAGAAGAGCTCAAGACAGGTCAAGACTAGCCGAGTAGAATAAGAAAGACAGTTTTCATCAAGTCACCGCAGACGACTAACTCAAGATCAGTTGAGGTCAAGACAGCTTTTAAAGAAAAGTTTGTTAAGCGGTTTTTAGTTTGTTACAACAAACTAACCGTCTTACAAGCTTATAAATAGAAGTAAGCACAGTTCTTATAAGGATTCTTAGTACTCTTCAATCTGAAATTCATATTTTCTATAAGCACTCACAAGTTTTCTAAAGTTTTCATAGTTTTCCAAGTGTTTAAAGAGCACTTTTCTCGTACATCTTCAAAACACAATCAGACCGTATTTTCTAAATTTTCTAGATAGATTATTAGTTTGAAGGTATATTGAAGACGAAGATCGTCGATCCTTGTAATTGTAATCAACGGTGGGTAAGTAAGTGAGTAGTGGCTCTTCCTCAAGTTGAAGGAGGGAAGTGGATGTAGGATCTTTTGATCCGAACCACTAAATCGTGTGTCATTTACTTTACGCATTTATTTCTATTGATAATCATTGTTTGAACAAACTTATTTCAGATTGCTTTTAGATCCTTTTTCAAAGATTGAGTTTAAAATTGTTTCCGCTATTCAACTTTGATTTCTAAAATTTGCTTTAATTACTTGAATTGATAATCTAAATTTTGCAAAAGATTTAGATAATCTATTCAACCCCCCTTCTAGATTATCTCCGAAGGTCTACTTGTTTTCACTAAATACTCAATCTCGGGACCAACAAGTGGTATCGGAGCAAAGTTAAAGTTGTTCTGAATATTCCTTTTGGTCAAAGTGATCTTTGGTTTTCAAATCTTGAAATAGATTTATTACTGAATATTTCTTGCTAATTTTTCTTATTATCTACTAATCATGTATGTGAGTGATAGAAAGGTCAAGAATCTTCCAGATTTTGAGATTGAAGATTATGATTATTGAAAATTTCATATGGAAAATCATCTCAAATCTATTCATCCTCGAATGGAAGATGTTCTATCTGAAGGTCCAATCAAATTCTTCCATGGAGGTGTAAGTGATGGAGTAAGCGGCTCGAGAATCTCGAACTCGACGAGAGAAAAAGGTGTCTAAATTGACAAATGGTGAAAGGAAAGTATATAATCTTGATCGGGTGGACAGAAATGAGATCATTGTGACTCTCGAGAGAGTAGTATGAAAAGATCAAAAAGTGTAAGTCTGCAAAAGAGATGTGGGATACCCTAGCTAATATGTGCGAAGGCACACATCGATAAAGGAGAACAAGCTTCAAGTTGTTCTCCATCTATTTGATGTTTTTAAAATGAAAGAAGGTGAGTCTATTGATCAGCTAGACATGAGAATGACTAATTTGATCAATAGAGCCACCGACTTGGGTAAAATTTACACCTAAAAGAGATTAATAACAAAATCCTTAGATCTCTAACCAAGCGTTGGAGGGAAAAAGGGAATACGATAAAAGCCACTAAGGATCTTTCCACCATGAGTTATTACACTTTATTTTCTCACTTAAAAGGTTATGAGTTTGATATTTAGGTAGAAGATGAAGAAGATGAGATGGAATCAAATACCTCATCTAAGATAGTAGCCTTTGTTAACAAAGAAGAAAAATATGTAGCCGAGTCAAAAAGAGCCGATCTTTCTTTAAAGGAACAGATGGCTTTACCGACCAAGAGGTATGATCATCTCGAGAATGAAATATAAAAGTAACAAACTGAAATTTGCAAGAAAAGACAGATCAAGATCAAGATCCGTAAGGAAAGATGATGTGGAATCTACAGATGCCGATAGAAGGAAAAATCAGACAAGAAGGTACAAGTCACCTGCAAAGAAGAATCCAAGTAGTCCTAGATCGGATCGGGAGATACTTATTGCACTGTAACAAGCCAGGGCATTATAGCTATGATTGTCCCCACTGACTCCTAAAGAAAGAGAGGAGAAAAGGAAGAAAAGAGATAGACACTTTGCAGATCAAAGAGCCCTTCTTTCAAGAAAGAGAATCAAGAAAATCATCTTCATCATCATCGTAAATGCGATTTTGGATCGGATGATGAAATTTGTTTGATGGTAAAAGAGGTTGATTACTACTCTTCGTCGATAATGAGTCTTATAAGTCGGATTTGGATAATAATCAAACCGTGATCAAGGGACTTTTGCAAGATCTAAAAATATCTCTAAGTGCTTATAAACAACTAGAGACTGAAAATTTAACTTTGAAAGATCAAATTCAGACTCTAATAAAAGGAAAGCAAGTTGTGAACTACTGCGAGTGCACTGTGGAAACATTCAAGAGGGAATGTTTACCCCAGCCGAGGCTAGTACATCGCCTAGTCTTTACGAAAGACTTGAAGAGGAAATAAAATCTTTGAAAGATAAATTTGAAATGGTATGTAATGAGAATGAATCAATTAAGAAGACTAATGAGAAACTTGTCTTCAAAATGAGTCAACTTAATAACTCACAATAAGTTATAGACCACATTTTTAGAACTTCACAAAAATCTCATGATAAGACAGTCTTGGCTATGATAGAAATAATAAGCCAGTAAACTTTGAAACCAAGGAAATTTGTAAAAGTTGTTGATACATCAAAAGGAATTAAAATTGGACCTTGGAAACCACAAAGTCGAGATAAGGATTACTTCTCCTAATCGAAAAGTAAAAATCGATGAGGAATCCTAATCGATAAAGAGGACTCCAAGAACCAAGATTAAAAGGAATTCTTATTATAGTTCTTTTGATGGAAGAAGCAGATGTTATCCTTTTTTCAAAAGATCAAGAAGATCACCAAATCTGATTTCAACAAGCTTGCATACAAATCTGATATATTTGTTGATGAGATCTGAACAACTTCAATCTGACTTATTATTGAACAATGAAATGCTTGTTTGGATACTCAAAGTGATTATTGATCTTAAAGGACCCAAGATCACTAGGGTACCTCTTACCTAATTTGTTTTACAGGAATCTCAAGGATTATATTTAAATGAGGAAATTCTAGCACCTATACGGTACATTATTAGTGGTACAATTCTCGGCACATGACTTGTGAAAAGAAGCTACTCTCAAATTTCCGAATATAGATGGTCCAAGAGTTTTGTTTGGTAACAATAATCTGCAGACGAGGCCAAGGAAGTTGGCACCTTTATTATAGGTGATGTCCAGTGTCTCGAGGTCTATTATGTAGAAGGTTTGAAACATAATTTGTTGTCTATTTCTCAACTCGTGATAGAGGTTTTAATGTTAGATTTTCAAAGGATAAGTGTGATATTTTAGACAGTTCCTCGAGACAAGGTACTCTGATTGGTTTTGCATGGTAATGTCTATGTGGCTAACTTTAATAGTTATCCCAAAAACACATGTCTAGTTGCTAAAGGTGGAGATGACCTCGGTTGACTATGACATAAAAGGCTTAGTCATCTGAATTTCAAAACCCTTGGCAAAATAGCTAAGAGGAATCTTGTCGAGGGACTGCTGAAAGACTATGCTCAATCTGATCTTAAATGTGATGCATGCCAAAAGGTAAACAACCCAGGAACTCCTTCAAAAGTATTACCACAATTTCATCTGAAAAGGTTTTATAACTCCTTCATTTGGATTTATTTGGACCGAGTTTCACCCCTCGGCTTTAGTGGAAGGAAATCGCTAGGATGTATACTATAAGCCTAGCTTTTGTATGAACATCTTTCTTGAGTATGAACATCTTTTTTCATATGAGATTCATTATGATCAAAATACTTATTGTTTATGATTGTTATATATATCATTATTATGTTCGATTAATCTATCTTGTAGATAACATTGTGTGTGGTGTCACACGAGAAGATCATGTTATCGGTGCCTTATAGATTGTAAATAATAGCTCACAACCAAAATGGATTTGGACAAATCATTGGAACGGTTGTAGTGTAATTTGGTATTAGTCTATCTTGACTATAAAGTTACACTAGTACATTTTGTATGTATTGAGCAGGACCATATGAGGTTGTTCAATTTGTACCGACTATATAAAAGAACAAGACCTCTGTTGTTATGGATGTACGTCTTCTTAATCCCTAGATAATAATGGGCACGTGTACTCAATGTATGTTTCTTTGATTTACCAATGGGTGAGATTTATTAAATCAATAGGCTCGGTGAATTGGGAGATAACATTGTTTATATGGTGTCTTTGTTGATTATAGAAGGAATCCGTGTCCTAATTATTTAGGATGATGATGTCCCCTTGAGGAGCTCATAAAGATTATTATGTAAACCCTGCAGGTGGATTTAATCCGACATAATAATAAAGATGAGTGGTACTACTCTTGGAATTAGATATAAATTAATTAAGTTGTCGATTAATTTAATTAATTTATGGACATTCGATATCTTAAACACGGGAAATAAACGTACACATAATAAAGGAGCCCATATAATAATATGGGATTAGGACGGTAATTCAATTATAACTCTTTAGTGTACTGAGTTATAATTGATGGGCTTAAGTAAAGTGTTCGGGTGAACACACGGGATATTTAGGCCCATCGGAGGCCCAACCCTAATTCCTCCTTAGGGTCCCCTGTTGTAGCCTATAAATAAACCCTAACATCGAGTCTCCGGTGTGTGAAAACGTGAGATCGAGGGAGGCGGATTCTGATTCCTTGGAGGATCGTCGACCACTCGGCGTCGAAGGGAAAGGGATAGGAATACGGCGAGAAGACCGTGAGGTTCGAGGCTCATCCTTCGATCGCAGCTTCGACCTTAGAACTGGTTTGTCTTCACCTATTACGGTGAATAAAGGTACAATTCTTTCCGCTGCGTTTGTGTGATTATGATCCCGAGTCGATAGTTTCGTAGAGTCGGCGATCGGTGGTTCCAGCAAATACACCCTAATAGTTGTTGATGACTACTCAAGATATACTTGGGTGATATTTTTTTAAAGAAAAATGAGATGGTGAACAAGATCCCAGATCTGTTCAAACAAATACAAAATGAAAAAATGTGTTAATATTATTAAAATAAGGAGTGACAAGGGTCTTGAGTTCTTGAATTCCTGTTTATCTAACTATCTTAATGAGAATCGAATAGTACATGAGACATCATTAGTCAACACCACAACAAAATGGTGTCGTGGAAAGATGGAATAGAACACTTAAAGAAGCAGCCGAAGCATGTTAGTTGAATATGGAACACCCCATAGGTTACGGGCCGAGGCAATTAACACACCTGCTACACTCGAATGTATGCTTACTAGTTAAAGATAAGGGTAAGACTCCTTATGAACTTTGAAAAGGTAAGGTTCCAAGAATCTCTTATTTTCGTGCTTTTGGGTGTAAGTGTTTCATTCACAACAATGGGAAGTCTAAATTGAAGACATTAGATGCTAAGGCGGTGATGAGATATTCTTAAGATATTCCAGCTCTTCTAAGGCTTTCGAGTCTTCAATAAGACAACTCTTTGTGTGGAAGAAACTCTACATGTAGTGTTTGATGAACTTCAAACTTTTTCGAGATAAGGTAAAACAAATTACTAATGTTGGTCCCGTTTAGTTGAGTGGATTAAAAGAAATTTGAGCCACCTTCTAGGAAAAATCTAGAAGGGGGTTGAATAGATTTTTCGATTTTTCAAATCTTTCAAAAGTATTCAAAACACCAAAGTAACACAGCGGAAATTCAACTTAAAACTCAACTTTAATAAGATCAATAGCACGCTGATATTTAGTTTAACTTTAATTCTAAATTAATCTTTAATTGATAAAGCGGAAATTAAGAGAAAGGCAAGTAAACAAAAGCAATAAAGAACACTGGTTTATAGTGGTTCGGATTATAAAAATCCTACATCCACTCTCCTCCTTCAAACTTTGAAGAAGGGACTCTGCTTACCACTTGCTTACTTACTTTCAACTTACGACTTACAATTCGTAAAGATCTTCAAATCTTCAATCTCCTAAATCCTTCTCTAAAATCTAACTATTACGGTGAATATTGGACTTTGAAGATTACAAGTAAAGTGTTCTATAAACACTTAGAACTTTTTGAAAACTCTTTTGAAAAACTTGTGAATTGATTGTGATCGAAATCGAGTAGTGAAGAATGTGTAAATCAAATTTGCATAAGTGTGTAACAAAATAAGAACTAGACCTATTTATAAGTCTGAAAAGACAGCTTAGTTTCTTAGTTAGTTCTAACAAACTGAAAATTGCTTTAACAAACTTAATCTTGAAAACCGCTTGCTCCTCGGTGATTTTACCCAACTTGTCTGCGGTACTAGGTGAAGACTTGCTTTTCTTATTCTACTCGGCTTGTCTTGACCTCGTCAGCTCTTTATAATCGTCTCCTGCAGATGACTAGACTTGAGCTTATTCCAAGATGACTTGCAACTTCTAGTCTCCGGTGACATGATCGAGTCCTCGACCTAGTACGATCGGCTTAGTACCGGACTACGATCTTAGTTGTTCTTCATAGTTGTCTGCTCATCCGAGTTGATCTTTTAACTCATCAAAACCTTTCTTGATCTAACAATTTCCCCCTTTTTGATGATGTTAAAACTAAAAAAAAACATGCTCACGGTGATGTTAGTCAAAGTTATTCAAGCTAATCGAGATAGACATATCATTACACATCTACACTTTAAATCGATTTATTCACGTTTAAGCACTTAATTCACACTTAGAAAACTTTAAGAAAATATTTTTAAGTCTTAAGAATTTAGACTTAGTGAAAGTTTTTAAATTCGAAAGTTTTTAAGACTTTAGGAAAAATTTTAAGAAAATTAAGTCCTGAGATGAGAAATTTCTCGAGATGATTAACACTTAGACAAATTTATGTTTTTCTCAAAACAAGAAAATAAGGTATCAAAATTAAAACAAGTAATTCGAGATAGGTTCCAAACATCTCATTCACATAAGAAGCACATTTACAAATTTACAAATGGATCGATTAAAAGATAAAAGATAAGAAAATTTAGGCTTATCTAATCTGTCCATCTATCTTTCTCTGGGAGGCTGCATCCATCAAATATTCTCGTTCTCGACTCTGCAATCTCCTTTGGATCGACCAACTTCATCCGATTTATCCCATAATTGATAGTTGATCTGATCCACTCCTGTCGATTGAGCCATCATCATTTAGCTTGATTGGAATGGATGAGTAGCACGGAGCAACCAAATCCACGTTGTACCATTCATCTCCTTCATCAAGTAGTTTCTGTACAAGCTTGGATTTTCCTTCTCCATCCGGTCATGCCATGCTATCGTTTCATTTTCGAGATGATGCTCAGAGCTCCTTTGCGAGATGTACCAAAAGAAGGTTCATTAAGCTTCATACTTCATGTACTCGGCTGCCCAAGCTAGATGCGCAATCATCTTTGGAGGGGCATCGGTTCTTTCCTGGGGCTCGACCAATGCCGTGGTCTGCTCCTCCTTCGATCTGGGACCACCCACTTCTTAAGGATCTGTCAAAATCCCTGCCACCTTCCTTGGTGACTTGATCTTCCTCCCTGGTTTCCCTCCGGCCATAGTAGACCTTTTACGCCTTAATCCGTCTGTCCCTTTCGCCTCGATCCTAAGGTGCTCGGTGATTTTTCAAGAGGTCTTTTCCCAGCTGACTTTGGACATCGAGGCTCTGTCGATGGCGACAAGACTCTCTCCAACTCCTTCTCCTTCCCCTTCTCGCCTATCACCGGCTCTTTGCCCTTGCCCTATTCAGCCTCGGCTTTGGCTTTGGCCTCCTCCTTTCTCTCCCCGATCTTGGCTACCTTTCGAGACTTGGCTCGGCCTCCTTCTTTCGGCCTGCTCATCTGCCCTTATCGCCTCCTCAATCTCGCTTGATTCTTATTTTTAAGGCGGTGAGCTCGTACGATTGGCCGTCTTGAAAGCTTGATCTGATTGAGTTCGGCTTTAATAATCTCCACATCTTCCCCCTTTTTAACATCATCAAGTAGCATAGCAAGCTGCTCCTTGATAACGGTAAAATAGGTGGAAGCCGAGGTTTGATTCCGCATGATCTCATCGGCCAGGATTTGATTATCGGCTTGAGTTTGGCTCTTGAGTTCTCCAACCTCCTTCTTCATCTCAGCCATCTCTTCTTTTACAGACAATTTTACCGAATCGAAATAGAGGATAAGAGATTTACCTCGATGCTTTTAGCATTTCTTCCATAGTCACACCGACAATCCACAATATACGTAGTTTTTGTTGTGAGCATCTGAGTAAATTTGTCCTCTACTTTCTTCTCCCGGTAGTTGAGGATAGATGCGAAGGTGGATCACGGAGGCTCTTTGGGAAGGGGCGGCGGAGAGGTCTCTGGCAGCCTGCATTTACCTCGCGAGATGGTTAAGGAGTTGCTCTTCGATAGGATGGTTGAAATGGGCCCAGTCCCAGCAGACTCAGCCTGATTTTCTCCTAGGAGATGAGGTTTTCCCGGCCAACCTCTTACATGCAGACTCATCTCCTCTAGGTCTCCGGCCCTCAGGTGATGGACCAACCAAACTTCAATGAATTCCTTCATTACTTCGTGGTTGAATCGAAGTTCGGGAATAAGCTCTGCCAACCTCCTTCGAGCATCGATCGAAGGGACGGCCAAAGCTTCCCATAGATCCGTGGGGTTTGGGGGTGTGTATTGGGCTTATTTGGGGAGAGGAAGTGGGATATTTGGTGGAGAGGAAGTCAAGGAAGTCAAATGTTTGAGTGGAGGTGGGAGGAATTTCTCGGGATTGGGGATGAGGTAGGAGGTAGAGTGGTTTGTGTTTGGACTATGTCGGGAGTAGAGCATTCAAGAGGCTCGGAAGTACCGGCACAGGATACTTCTTCATCGCCTAGGTGGGGTGGGGATTTATCGAGATGAGGAGATGTTAGAGGATGTACCTGCTGAGACTTGCTTTTGGCCAGATCTTGTCCGTTCGAGCTGGGATCCTCCAAAGCACATCTACCTCCGCCGCTCTGCTGCCGCTATTTTCAAGATAGCAGCCTTTTCTCGAAGCAAGCTTGAGGGAGCCGCAGAAGACTCTCCTCCGATCGATACATCTGCAGCCTTTAACCGGTCTCCTTCCGGGCCTCCTCTGGAGTGAAACATCGAGTCCGGTTTCTTCAAGTAGGATGACCACTTGTTCCACTCTAGCCGCTTCCTCGGTGGTTGCCCCTCAGTACACCAACCTCAGTGCTGGTGCCTCGGCCTCGGATGCCTCGGCCTCGGGTACCTCGGCCCTTGTCTTGGGACCACCGCGATTCTTGCTGCCTCCTTCCTTTTTGCACGTGCCTCATCCCGATTCATCATCCGAATCGCAACCCACCCGATCTTTCATTCTTTGTCGGCAGCCCCTTCTGCTTAGAATATTTTTCTTGCCCTCCCTTATGCGCACCCTCTTGTTTAGCCCCTTCCATCGCATCGTGATCTTATTGAAACAGACTCACGGTTGGCGAGCAACCTAATCTCCATCATCGGGATTATACACCAATCTCGCCTTTTCCTCCTTCAACCTCCTAAACAACAACTCCACCCAGTCTACCCCGACTCCATCATAAATGGCTCGCATGCAACACAGTCTGGATTTTGTCACACCGTCATGTGAACTACGATCTCCCGGGATAGACTTGGTCACTATCGTCATCAACAACCTATACTTCCTCCTCGAGAAGATGCTTTTTAAGATCTCTCCTCGTTCCTCCTGTAAGTAACCCTTGCAAAAATGTCAAAAAGATTGTTCCCATTCTTCTTCCTTGTAAATAAATGGATTTACCCCATCCGTCGTGGTGTCGAGAATTCAGGCCACATTTTCCTTTGTGAATTCTAACAAAGTACCTTCAACGTTGTCTTGAATCCATTTTCGGTAAATGCACTGTTCACCAAAAATTTTGCCCCAATGAAATCCATGGTTACTCGTTTTTCTGCAGATTTCATCGAACAGAATCCACGCAGCCTTGATGCCTCTAGTAATCCTAGAATATCGCTGGATTCTCTATCTCGAGTTGTTTCAAAATCAACGTACATCTCGCTTTGAGTTTATGTTTGATTGCCTCGGTGTTCATTTTGAATTCTGAATTGGATGCGGTTATATAAGTGGGGGCTCTTGAAGAAGTAGAAGCCATTTGAGTAATTTTGTGAGAATGGAAAATTTTGCGATAAATTTTGATAAGGGAAATGTGAAAGTGAAATTTTGAAATGATGAAGGTAAGTTTTTAAACCCGAGAAGAGAGAGAGGGAAAGTTGGGAAGATGATATGTGGCACGTTCTTAGAATTTTAATTTTAACCGTTGATTAATGAAAGCGCGTGTAAAACATCAACGATTTAGCGAGAAAACCGCTTCAATTCGGCGCGTGACATAAACGCGTCTTGAATTGTGTAAAAGTAACCGTTTATCCTACGGATTAGATGGCTAATAGGTTTGCTTTATACGTAGGTAATTAGTATACGATGTAAGCTAAAAGATGCCTTTCTTTTCAAATAGATTTTCTATTTCGGACTTGGTCTATATCGGACTTGGTCTATATCGAGACTTGGTCAAAAGTAACCTTGTCTTATATTTTGAAAAATTCCTTTGTGTCGATTTTGAAAAACATAAAATTTTTAATGCAAAGCTTAACACAAGTATTTCCAATTTAGTCAATTATGCATTATTTGGAAATAAGTAGACTTAAGAAAGTTATTTGGGAACAACAATTTTTTTAAGGAAAAACAAAGGTGAGGTGTTTTTCTCGATTAAAGAGATTTAGAAATGAAGCCGGTACACTGTTCTGCAAGCAAACTCATCAAAACTATTAATAGCCGAGGTAGATCGGGTAGGGTGCGAGATAGTCATCTGCTTTTCTAGAAATCGGTGACTATTGTGCCCTAGTCCGATTTCTAGAATGTCGATAAGAAATCATCAAGTCGATAAGATCAATATGACTAATCCTTGATTCTTGATTCCTAAGAAGGAAATCAATGATATCGGCTACTGATAGTCCTTTGACTCATATCTAGTCGACAATTCTTTCTAGACATTGATTTAAAGAAAAGAAAGAAAAAGAAATAAGGAATACATTTAACAGAGGCAAGCAATTTGAATTAAAAATCAGCCAATGATGCATCAAGTAATCCTAATTCTAAGCACAATTCTTTAAATCTAGATTCACTAAAGGTTTTGTAAGAATATCTGCTCTTTGTGATTCGGTGGCTATCTTCTCAATCCTAATGTCATTTTTTTCCACATGATCTCTAATGAAATGATGTCTAATGTCTATATGTTTACACCTAGAATGCGGAAACGAGATTGTAAGTCATAGCTATTGCACTATTACTATCACGGTAAATAGGAGCAGTGATGTTTGAATGTTATAATCTCTAAGTCATTGACTAATCCAAGAAGTTGAGAGCAACAACTTCCACCGCCATGCATTCGGCCTCGGTTGTGGAGGTAGCAATGTATGTTTGTTTCTTAGATAACCAAGAAATTAATTTTTGCCTAAGAATTGACAAGTTCTGAAGTGGATTTCCTATCAATCTTACATCCCCCAAAGTCGAGTCTGAATAACTGCCCACCAAAGTTGTCATCACCGGGTACCATAACCTTACTTGTAAAGTTCCTTTGAGATATTTAAGGATTTTCTTAGCAGAGTCTAGATGAACTTTCTTGGGATTAGATTGGAATCTTGCACATACCCCAATTGCAAAGGCTATGTCCGGCCTACTTGCGGTGAGATAGAGAAGGGATCCAATCGACCCACGATACTCCGTTGCATCCGTGGGTATCCCCGCTCATCCGAATCCATAGAGAAGTTAGTTGCCATAGGTATTTTAACTTCTCTACTAGTAGTCATCCCAAATTTCTCAATTAGATCTTTAGCATATTTAGACTGATGTATAAAAATACCCTTACTCATCCGTTTAATCGTAAGCCTAGAAAATATGTTAATTCACCCATCATTGACATTTCAAACCTCGTTTTTATGAGAATACTAAAATCTTCACATAATTTGTATTAGGTGAACCAAAGATTATGTCATCTACATAAATCAACTAACAAGATGTTACCATCTATTTCTCGTTGGTCCCAATTAATTGAGCAGATTGGATAAAACTAGTATCGGCCTTCTAGGAAAAATCTAGAAGGGGGTTGAATAGATTTTTGATTTTTACAAACCTTACAAAATTTATTCAAAGCACGCACCAAAGTGACACAAATGGAAATTCAATATTAATCTCAACATTATTAAGATCAAAAGCAAACTCGATATTTTGATTTTAACTTTGATTCTCAAATCAATCTTCAATTGATAAACTGGAAAATAAGCAAGTAAACAAAAGCAATAAAGAACACTGTATTTATAGTGGTTCGGATTATAACAATCCTACATCCACTCTCCTTCTCTAACTTGAAGAAGGGACCAGCTTACTACTTTCTTACTTACGACTACGACTTTACAACTTACAACTTTCTTCAAATCTTCAAAATACTCCTAACTCCTTCTCGTGAATCTAAGAATTACAGTGAATAATGGATTTTGAAGATTACAAGAGAAGTGTTCTACAAACACTTGAACTTTGTGAAAACTCTCTTGAAATATTTGTGAATTGATTGTAATTGAAATTTGAGTAGTGAATAGTGTGAAAATCAATTTTGCATAAGTGTGTTTAAAAATAAAACTAGACCTATTTATAAGTCTCGAGAAGACAGTTAGTTTGTTAGTCGGTTCTAACAACCGAAACTACTCAACAAACTTAATCTTGAAAATTGTTCTTAGCCTCACTGATTTCTTCTACTCGTCTGCGGTGACTTGGTGAAGACTTGCTTTTCTTATTCTACTCAAAGCTTGTCTTAACCTCGTCCGAGCTCTTAATTATTGTCTCCTGCAGATGATTAGGCTTGAGCTTATCTCCGCACGACTTGCAACCTCTAATCTCCGGTGACTTAATCAATCCTCGACCTAGTCTCTGCTCACTTAGTATAAGCACTGATCTCACTGTTCTTCAAGGTTGTCTGGTCATCTCGAGCCGTGGCTTCATTTAACTCATCAAAACTTTTCTTGTTCTAACAATTTTCCCCTTTTTGATGAAGTTAAAACCTACAAGAAAGAGACACACTCACAGCTGAAGTTAGTTTAGAGTTAATCAAGATTTATCGAGATAGGTATATCGTAACACATTTTCACTTTAATCGAGATCCAATCAACAAAGCACTTAAAGAAATTTAAGTCTTTTAGACTTTTATAAAGAAATAAAACTTTTAAGTCTCGAGATGATAAATTTCTCGAGATGATTTATACTTAGAAAATTTTTTAAGTTTTCTTAAAGAAAAAAACTTTAAGAAAATAAGACAAGTAAAACTCATCACCAAACATAGGTTTATTCACATCAAATTTACATGATACAAAAATATCAAAAATAAGAAGATAAAGAAAAGAAAATGATCCTCGTTATCGGACTCCCCATTGATAAGCTTCAGAATGGCCAACCAGTGAAGACCATTTTCCTTAGCTTCTTGAGCTCTTCTTCATCCTTTAATCCCGACTCTACTTGACTTTGGCAATGATGCCTTTGATCCAGCTTCATGTTGATAGAGCCATTAGGATTGGTTTTGGGTCTGCCTATCTCATAGGTCAGCACACAGTCAGCGTTGAAGAACTTATCCGCTTCGACAATCAGCCTCTCGATAAAGATCTCGCATCCTCTTTCTCGATCCACTCATGCCACCTTAGGTCCTCGTCTTGAGTGCAGAATCGAGACCACTTCGGGATGTACCGGTGATACATCCATCTCGTCTAGATTCTTTTCCTTGTATTCTTTGAACGGTTTGCAGCGACGACCTTTGGCGAGTTGAGTGTCCGATGGTAAGGTCTCAAGTCGGCTTCGTCTCCCTTTCATTTCCCATTTCCTTACCTCCTTGCTCCACCTAATCTCTAGCCCTTTATTTTTTTTCTTCACGCATCCTCTCCCTTTCACGATACCACGCCGCTTCTCTCATGATCCTGCTGATCTGTTCTTCAGAAGATTTGAATAGTCGGGCTCCCTTTTTCTTTTTCGGTCGAGTAGGCTTGGGACTTAGCACTTTGGCTGGAGTGGCTCTTCAACAAGCTTCCCCTTGCCTTTCCCTTTCACCTCACCGCTGATTTTTCGAGACTCTTTAATTTTGGCCAGCAGTGGGCGAGACCTATCTTCCTCTTCCTTCTTCCTCCTCGCCTCATCCTCCCTTAGAGCTTCCTCCGGTTGGCTGACCCTCGGTGAAGTGTAGCCACTCATCGATTTGATGCGAGCTTCTTCCCCGCCGCTGCCTCCCACTCAGTGTCTTGGCCTTAGTGCCAATTTCTTTTCTTGTCTCATTCCACAAATTTTGTGAGGGTCTGCTTCTCTTTCTTTCACCTCCTGTTCCCCTTTTTACTTCATCGGCTAGGATAGTCGCCGTCTCAAGATCCTTGCATTTGATTCTCAAGTCCGACTTATCCAACACCAATGAGTCCACTACAATTGCGTTGTAGTCTCGTGACTGACTTTTCAGCCCTTGTACCTCCTCCTCCAAGGCTTTCACCTTCTCAAAGCAAGAACAGAGTTAGTAATAGAAGTAATCTTCTCAATAAGATTTACCTCTACTTCCCTCATGTTGGAGATCATTGCTTCGGTGACTACCTTCACCATCTTCCTCGTCTTCTTCTTCATCTTTTCCTGAAAGGTTTGCTTTATCTTCTTTTCCATTTGAGCTATGATGGAAGTTATGGCTGAGGTGGGGCTCGAGATCTTGTCCTCATCCTCGAAGAAGAATCGGATGAGGAGGAAGTGGGAGTATGGGTTCGTAAATTTGAGGGAGAGGGACTGGAGAGCTTCATCTGGATATCTTCCAGAAAGAATAGGAAGGAATTTTGATTTTGGTGGAGGTGTGGTTTGTGTTTGTGGAGAGGTGGAAGGTTGGGTTTCGGATGAGGGTATGGTAGATGAGGTTGGTTGTTCGGTTGTGGGATGATGGTGGTAATGGGAATGATTTTAGGTTGGGTGGAAGAAGGGATGGTTTCAAATGGAGTTGTGGTGGTTTTCAGGTTGGGTTTGGACTATGGGAGTTGGACTGATAATTTGGGGCAATCGTGGGTGTTGTAGAGGCTCGAGGTGCCAGCCGGGCACACCTCTTCATCGCCGAGTGGAGATTGAGTTAGAGAGAGATGAGTTGGTACCTTCCTCCCGAATAGGAAAGAGTGCAGCTTCCTTGGGCCGGTGAAGCAGAACCTCCAACCGAGCAACCTCACTGCAATCTCTAGAACTGAACCTCTTCGCAGAGAAGGGTAGATGCTTCCATCTCGACGGCCGAGCTACTCAAGATTCGGACGTTTGAGATGTCCTAGAGGGTCTCCTCTCAAGGATGAACTGATTGTCTTCATCTCGAATCTTCGTCTGATTAGTGGCTGGTAGCAGCCTTCAAGACCCCCGCAGATGGCTTCTTTTCACGGCTTTGACAAGCCTCCTCCTTGACCTCCTCCTTGGAGACCTTACCGCAGCTTGCTGCCTCCTCACCGCCACTTCGACCACAGCTGGATCCTCGGCTAGTAGAGCTTCGTGACAGGCTCGGCAGCCTCACTGGAATTTGAGGTTCGCAGCCTTGTCTCGAGCCACCGCGGCCGCCGCCGCTCTCTCGCCTCCTCGCATCATCTCGACTCATCATCCGAGTCCGGTACTCCACCTATCCTCTCATTCTTGGTTAACAAACCCTTCTGCTTTGAATACTTTTTCAGCCCTTCCCTCGCCTCAAACCTTTTATTCAGATCCTCCATCAATATTGTGATTTTATTAAAAAGGCTCACCGTTGAAGACGCATTCCAATCTCCTCCATCGAGATTATACAAGAACCTCGCCTTCTCCTCCTTCAGCCTTCGGAACAACAAATCAACCCAATCTACCCTAACACCATCGAATATGGCCCTCATACAAAGCACAAACGTGACTTGGTCACTCCATCATGAGAGCTTTGATCTCCCAAGATTGACTTTGTCACGATTGTCATGCTGACTGAATTTCCTTCGCAGAAGATGTTTCTTCAAATCTCTTCTTGTCCCTCTATACGTAATCCTTGCAAAAATGTCAAACGACTCCTCCCATTCATCCTCCTTATGCGCGAGGAGGATTTACCCCTTCCATCAAGGTATCAAGAATCCTTGCCACATTCTCCTTCGTATATTCCACTGAGTACCTTCAACAAAGTGGTTTTGAAGCCATTCTCTCGTAAACACACCGTTGGCAGAACTCGCTCCAAGAAAATCTACCATTTTGTTTTTACGGGGATTTGAGTGAGCAAAATCCTCTCAATCTCGAAGCTTCCAATAATCCTAAGATTTCTCTAGATTCTCTGTCATTGGTTGTGTCAAAGTCGACGAACATCTCACTTTGAGTTTGTTCTTCACGATTTCAATTCATTTTGAAATCAGATTTTGCAGAGGTTATATAAGTAGGGTTTTGGTGTTTGGGAAAAAGAAGAAGCCATTGAGAGATTTTTGAGAGTATGAAAATTTTGCAGTAATTTTACGAACAGGAAATGTGAAAGTGAATTTTGAAATGAAGAAGGTAAGTTTTTAAACCCCGGGAGAGAGAGGGAAAGTTGAGAAGATGATACGTGGCACGATCTCAGAAATGAGTTTTAAACCATTGATTTAAAAGCGCGTGTAAAACATCGACGGTTTAGCGAGAAAATCGCTTCAATTCAGGCACATGGCATGAACGCGTCTTGATTTGTGTAAAAAGTAACCGTTTATCCTATGGATTAGACGGTTAATAGGTCTACTTTATACGTAGTAATTAGTATACCCGACATCATCCTAGGGTTACCTTCCTTCGTATAGAGGTTTTCTAAAAGCAGACTAGGTTTATATCGGACTTGGTCAAAAGTGACCTTGTCTTGTATTTTTGAAAACTTCTCCTAGTCGATTTTGAAAAACATAAATTTTTTTAAAACAACACTTAACACAAGATTTTGCATGATTATTTTGAAATAAACAGACTTATAAAATTTATTTGAAAACAATAGTTTTTGAGGAAGGACAAAGGTGAGGGTTTTCTGATTGAAGAGATTTTAGATAGAGCCGCTACACTGCTCTCGCAAGCAAATTCATCAAAACTATTAGTAGCCGAGGTAGATCGAGATAGGGTGCGAGATAGTCATCTGCTTTCTAAAGATCGGTGACTATTGTGCCCTAGTCTCGATTTACCGAATGTTAGATAAGAAATCATCAAGTCGATAAGGTCAATATGACTAATCCTTGATTCTTGATTCCTAAGAAGGAAATCAATGATATCAACTACCGATTGTCCTTTCGACTCATATCTAATCGATAATTCTTTCTAGACATTGATTTAAAGAAAAGAAACAAATAAGGAATACCTTTAACAGATGCAAGCAATTAAAAATCAACCAATGAAGCATCAAGTAATCCTAATTCTAAGCATAATTCTTTAAATCTAGACTCAGCTAATGGTTTTGTAAGAATGTCTGCTCTTTGTGATTCAAAGTGGCTATCTTTTCAATTCTAATGTCATTCTTTTCCACATGATCTCTAATGAAATGATGTCTAATGTCTATATGCTTACATCCTGGAATGCGTAATGTGATTGTAAGTCATAGTTATTGCACTATTACTATCACAGTAAATAGGAACAAATGATGTTTGAATATTATAATCTCTAAGCCGTTGAATAATCTAGAGGAGTTGAGAGCAACAACTTCCACCGCCATGTATTCAAACTTCGATTGTGGAGGTGGCAACAGATGTTTGTTTCTTAGATAACAAAGAAATTAATTTGTTGCCTAAGAATTGACAAGTTCCTGAAGTGGATTTTCTATCAATCTTACATCCCCAAAGTCTCGAATCAATAACTCGCTAGCTCAAAGTTGTCATTATCGTGGTACCATAACCCTACTTGCAAGGTTCCTTTGAGATATTTAAGGATTTTCTTAGCGGTTTCAGATGAGTTTTCTTGGGATTAGATTGGAATCTTGCACATACCCCAACCGCAAAGGCTATGTCGTGCCTACTTGCGGTAAGATAGAGAAGAGATCCAATCACCCACGATACTCCGTTGCATCCGTGGGTATCCCTTGCTCATCCGAATCCATAGAGAAGTTAGTTGTCATAGGTATTTTAACTTCTCTACTAGTAGTCATCCCAAATTTCTCAATTAGGTCCTTAGCATATTTAGACTGATGTATAAAAATACCCTTACTCATCTCGTTTAATCTGTAAGCCTAGAAAGTATGTTAATTCACCCATCATTGACATTTCAAACCTCGTTTTCATGAGAATACTAAACTCTTCACATAACTTCGTATTAGGTGAACCAAAGATTATGTCACCTACATAAATTTGAACTAATAAGATGTTACCATCTACTTCCTTTCTAAACAAAGTTCTATCAATCTTACCTTTTGAAAAACCATTTGATATCAAGAAATCGGATAAGGTATCATACCAAGCCACGGGAGCTTGTTTCACCATATAGAGCTTTGTTGAGTTTATAGACCTTGTTATTGATCTTAAACCCGTGAGAGGCTGCTCCACATAGACTTCCTCAAGAAACACACCATTAAGGAAAGCAGACTTAACATCCATTTGAAAGACTTTGAAAGATTTATAAGCAGAATGCCAAGAACAACCTTATTACTTCTAATCGGCAATCGGAGCATAGGTTTCATCATAGTCTATCCCCTCATGTGAGTAACCTTGAGCTACCAATCTTGCCTTATTATGAACAATAATGTTGTTCTCATCTGCTTTGTTTTTGAACACCCATTTGGTGCCTATAATCTTTCTATGTAAGGGTCTTTCCACTAATTCCCAAACATTTTGCCTTTCAAATCGATGCAGTTCCTCTTGCATGGTCATGTTATCCATTTGGATCGAGATAGAGCTTCCTCAATAGACTTGGGTTCAAGAAGTGACACATAACAACAGGACTTTTCGAGTCCAACATCATTCGTGTATGCACACTACTAGATGGGTATCCAATAACTGATCGGATGGATGGTAGCTTCTCATCCTTTTGCCTATATGAGTAGAAGGATCCTCATCTTGAGACTCGGTAGGCAACTCCTCCGACTCTACCTAAGCTGAAGTTCCCTTCATCACCGACCCCTGCTGATCGGTGATGTCAAGGGTGTCTCCTCGGATGGAGTCTCCGATCGGTAAGTTGTCTTCGATTATCGATGGGGATTCTTCTTCATCTCGAGTCCGAATCAAGACTAGGTAGATAGACAGGTTCTATGTTTAGTCTTGGTTAATTCAATTTTATCTAGACTATTAAAAATTTGATTCACTTTATCTCGAAAAGGAATTCAACTCATCAAAGACTACATGAGGGGTTTCATCCACACAAAGGGTTGTCTTGTTGAAAACTCTAAATGCCTTGGAAGTGTTGGAATATCCCAAGAATATTCCATCACCGCCTTAGCATCAAAGGTTCTCAACTTAGATTTCCCATTGTTATGGATGAAACATTTACAACCAAAGCTCAAATATGAGATTCTTGGAATCTTACCCTTCCAAATCTCATATGGAGTCTTACCCTTGTCTTTAACAACCAAGCACCTGCTGAGTATAACAAGTCAGATTGATGGCTTCAAACCGTAACCTCGTGAGGGGTTTCATACTCGGCTAACATGCTCCCTTGCTTCCTTCAAGGTTTTATTCCTTCTTTCAACCACTCCATTTTGTTGAGGAGTTCTTGCTGATGATGTCTCATGAATAATTCCACACTCATTGAAAAAGTTAGATAAACAAGAATTCAAAAATTTTGTGCCCTTATCACTTCTTATTTTAATAATATTAACACCCTTTTCATTTTGAATCTGCCTTTAACAGATCAGGGATCTTGTTTATAGTCTCATTTTTCTTGAAAAGAAATAAAACCCAAGTGTATCTAGAAAAATCATCTACTACAACAAGAGTATATTTCCTTCCACCGAAACTCGAGAGGAGAAACAGTCCAAACAGATCCGGATGAAGTAATTGTAAAACTCTTTCGGATGAAGAGGTGTTAATACTCTTAAATGAAAGTGTCTAGGTTGTTTACCTTTTTGACAAGCATCACATTTAAGATCGGTAGACAAAAGTTTCTCGGGTAATCCCTTAATAAGGTTCTTTTTAGCCACCTTACTAAGGGTCTTGAAGTTCGATGACTAAGCCTCTTGTGCCATAGCCAGTGAGGTCATCTCCACCCTTAGCTATCGACAAGTATCTTTAGGACAACTATTAAAGTTGGCCACATAGACATTACCGTGTCCAAGTCGGTTAAAAGTACCTTATCCGAGGAACTATCTAAGATATCACATTTATCCTTTGAAAATTTGACAAGAAAACCTTTATCACAAAGTTGGGAAACAGATAAAGCATATTATGTTTCAAACCTTCAACAAAATATACCTCAAATACCTGAATATCCTTGATAATCGTAGTACCTACTCCTTTAGTCCTGGCCCACAATTATTGTCTCCAAATAATACTCTTAGACCATCAATGTTCAAAATTTGATAGTAGCCTCTTGTTATAAGTCATGTGTTGTGAACAACCACTATCAATGTACCATATAGAAGCTAAGATCTCTTCCTTGAGTGATGATCCTTGTGAATCCTGAAAAAGCAGTTAGTTATAAGGTACCCTAGTGATCTTGGGTCCTTGAAGGTCAAGCATCACCTTAGGTAACCAAGAAAAATCTCATTTCCAAATAATAAATCGAGACTTGGTCTTCTACCAAATCTGCCTACAATTGTATCATTTTTAAATGATAACTTGTTGTATTCGTATTTAGTAATTTTCTGGACTTAGGAAAAGTAGGATAACATCTCGCTTCTCCCATCAAAAGGATTTGTAGTAAGAATTTCTTCTTATTTTGGTTCTTGGATTTCTCTTAGTGCGATAAGGAGTCCTCGCTGAATTTTTGTTTTCAAGCTGGGAGATGCGATCCTTATTTGACTAATTGGTTTCCAAGGACCAATTCTAACCTCTTTAAAGTGATCGAGATGCTTTTACAAATTTCCTAGGTTTCGAACATCCGATTTACTATTTCGTCATAACCAAGGCCTTGTTTTGTCATGGGATTTTTGAGATGTATTAAAGATGTGATCTATTACTGAATGTGAATTATTAAGTTGACTAATTTTGAAGACTAGCTTCTCATTGTCTTTCTTAATTAATTCATTTTCAGCATGCATTGTTTAATTTGTCTTTTAAAGATTTCACCACTTTCTTATCTTTTAGGTAAGCCGGTGATGTACTAGCCTCGATGGGAAAACATTCCCTTGAATGTTTCCTCGGGGTAGTTCATCACCTACTTTCCTTTAATTAGAATTTGAATTTGATCCTTTAAAGTCAAATTTTCTGCCTCTAGTTGTTTATAAGCAGCCGAGAGATGTCTTTAAATCTCTCAATAATTCATGAATAACAGGTTTGATCATTATCGAGACAGTTTATAGGAATCATTATCAAGATGAATAATAGACTACCTCTTTAGCCATGAGACAAACTTCATCATCGATCCAAAATCGATGAGGATGATGATGATGATGATTTTCTTGATTCCTTTTCTTCGGCTATAAGAGCCCTTTGATCTGCAAATCTCCTGTCTCTCTTTTTCCTTTTCTCTTCCCTTTCATTAGGAGTCACCGAGGACAATCATAGCTGAAGTGTCCTCGGCTTGTTGCACGTGTAGCAAGTGTCACTCCTATCTCGATTTAGGGCTCAAGGATTTCTTTTGTGGGGGATCTCGAATCTTCTCGTCGGCTCCTACTCTTGTCATCATCTCAGAGAATCATCTTCCTTTTGATTTGGATCTAGATCTATCCTTACCTACAAACCTCAATTTATTACGTTTATACTTCATTCTTAATCTGTCATACCTTTTTGGTGAGCAGAGCCATCCGCTTCCTTCAGAGATAAGTCGGCTCCTACTGATTCGGTTGTCATCTTGTCTTCTTTGCTAACAAAAGCAACAGACTTGGATGAGGTGCTCGACTCCATCTCATCTTCCTCATCTTCTATTTGAATGTCATACTCTAAGGCTTTAAGATGAGAGAATAAGGTATGGTGAGTAATAGAAGATAAATTTTGAGTTGCTTTAAGGATATTGGACTTTTCTCTCCATCTCTTGGTTAAAGATCTCAATATCTTGTTATTAATCTCCTTCTCTGTATAGTTCTTTCCCAAATCACCGCTTTGTTGAGGAGATTCGTTAACCTTACATCTAGCCGATCCACGCTTTCATTTTCCTTCATCTTGAAGGTATCAAAGGCGTGTAATACAGATCGCAGCTTTATTCTCTTTTACTTGGTCTCGATCCTTCGTAGACATTTGCGAGTTTGCCACATCTCTTTGGCTGATTTGCATCTTTTGACCTTCTCAATCCAGTCTTTACTCAAAGTCTCAATGATTTCAGTCCTAACTACTCGATCTAGGTTGTGGATTTTCCTTTCATCATTTGTCGGCTTTAGAACTCTTTTTCTCTTGTCCGACTCGAGATTCAAATTTATTCAAGACTATTGCTAGTGCCTCCATGATAAAATTTTATAGGTCCTTCTTCAAGAACCTCCTCCATCCTATCATGGATAGCCTTGAGGTGATTTTCCATCCCGAATTTCCAATAGTCATACTCTTCAATTGAAAATTCGTAGATTCCTGGATTTCTTGCTCTTCACTCAAGACATCATGAGATAGAAAAACAAAACACTCCACAATCTTGTTACTAGCAAAGTTAGTAAAAATAAAAAGATGAAGAAAATCAAGAAAATTTCAGAATCTTAGTTAAGACCTAAAATCAATATCGTAACAACTTAACATCGCTCCGATACCACTTGTTGGTCCCAATTAGTTGAGCAGATTGGATAAAACTAGTATCACCTTCTAGGAAAAATCTAGAAGGGGGTTGAATAGATTTTTCAGATTTTTACAAACCTTACAAAATTTATTCAAAGCACCAAAGTGACACAATGAAATTCAATATTAATCTCAACTTTATTAAGATCAAAAGCAAACTGATATTTTGATTTTAACTTTGATTCTCAAATCAATCTTCAATTGATAAACTGGAAAATAAGAAAGTAAACAAAAGCATTAAAGAACACTGTTATAGTGGTTCGGATTATAACAATCCTACATCCACTCTCCTTCTCCAACTTGAAGAAGGGACCAGCTTACTACTTTCTTACTTACACTTACAACTTACAACTTTCTTCAAATCTTCAAAATACTCCTAACTCCTTCTCGTGAATCTAAGAATTACAGGAATAATGGATTTTGAAGATTACAAGAGAAGTGTTATACAAACACTTGAACTTTGTGAAAACTCTCTTGAAATATTTGTGAATTGATTGTAATTGAAATCGAGTAGTGAATAGTGTGAAAATCAATTTTGCATAAGTGTGATTAAAAATAAAACTAGACCTATTTATAAGTCTCGAGAAGACAGCTTAGTTTGTTAGTCGGTTCTAACAAACTGAAACCGCTCAACAAACTTAATCTTGAAAATCTGTTCTTGGCCTCGGTGATTTCTTCTACTCGTCATAGCTGACTTGGTGAAGACTTGCTTGTCTTATTCTACTCAGCTTGTCTTGACCTCGTCTCGAGCTCTTAATTATTGTCTCCTGCAGATGAATAGGCTTGAGCTTATCTCCGACGACTTGCAACCTCTAATCTCCACTGACTTAATCAATCCCCGACCTAGTCTCGATCACTTAGTATAAGCACTCGATCTCACTGCTCTTCAAGGTTGTCTGCTCATCCGAGCCGTGGCTTCATTTAACTCATCAAAACTTTTCTTGTTCTAACAATTTCCTTTCTAAACAAAGTCCTATCTATCTTACCTTTTGAAAATCCACTTGATATCAAGAAATCGTATAAGGTATCATACCAAGCTCGGGAGCTTGTTTCACCATATAGAGCTTTGTTGAGTTTATAGACCTTGTTATTGATCTTAAACCCGAGAGGCTGCTCCACATAGACTTCCTCAAGTAACACACCATTAAGGAAAGCAGACTTAACATCCATTTGAAAGACTTTGAAAGATTTATATGTAGCAAATGCCAAGAACATCCTTATTGCTTCTAATCGCAATCGGAGCATAGGTTTCATCATAGTCTATCCCTTCGCATCGTGAGTAACCTTGAGCTACCAATCTTGCCTTATTACGAACAATAATGTTGTTCTCATCTATTTTGTTTTTAAACACCCACTTGGTGCCTATAATCTTTCTATGTAAGGGTCTTTCCACTAATTCCCAAATATTTTGCCTTTCAAACTGATGCGCTTCCTCCCGATTGATCATATCCGGTTTGGATCGATAGAGCTTCCTCAATAGACTTAGGTTCGAGAAGTGATACATAATACCAATGCACTCTCGTAGTCTAGCATCATTCGTGTTTGCACACTACTCGATGGGTCTCCAATAATCTGATCGGATGGATGATAACTTCTCATCCTCTTGCCTATTTGAGTAGAAGAGTCCTCATCTTGAGACTCAAGCAGTAACTCATCTCGACTCTGCTGAAGCCGACGTTCCCCCTTCATCTGCGACTCGCCGATCGGCCGATGTCAAGGGTGTCTCCTCGATGGGTCTGATCAAGTTGTCTTATGACTATCGGATGGGGATTCTTCTTCATCTGAATCAATCAAGACTAGGTAGATAGACTGTCCTATGTTTAGTTTTGGTTAGTTCAATCTTATCTAGACCATTAGTAATTTGATTCACTTTATCCGAGAAGGAATATAATTCATCAAAGACCACATGAGGGGTTTCTCCACACA
Source organism: Paraleonurus japonicus (assembly GCA_030762865.1). Taxonomy (NCBI): domain Eukaryota; kingdom Viridiplantae; phylum Streptophyta; class Magnoliopsida; order Lamiales; family Lamiaceae; genus Paraleonurus; species Paraleonurus japonicus. Next base: position 17,767,813 of record CM061061.1, on the reverse strand, counting down.
AAGAGTTGTCTTGTTGAAAACTCTATATGCCTTGGAAGTGTTGGAGTATCCCAAGAATATTCCATCACCGCATTAGCATCAAAAGTTCTCACTTAGATTTTCCATTGTTATGGATAAAACATTTACAACCAAAAGCTCGAAATATGAGATTCTTGGAATCTTACTCTTCCAAATCTCATATGGAGTCTTACCCTTGTCCTTAACAACCAAGCACCTTCTGGGTATAACAAGTCGTGTTGATGGCTTCACCTGTAACTCGTAAGGGGTTTCATACTCGGCTAACATGCTCCTAGCCGCCTCCTTCAAGGTTCTATTCCTTCTTTCAACCACTCCATTTTGTTGAGGAGTTCTTGCCGATGATGTCTCATGAATAATTCCACACTCATTGAAAAAGTTAGATAAGCAAGAATTTAAAAATGCGGTGCCCTTATCACTCCCGATTTTAATAATATTAACACCCTTCTCATTTTGAATCATGCGAACAGATCAGAATCTTGTTTACAGCCTCATTCTTCTTGAAAAAAATATAACCCAAGTGTATTTAGAAAAATCATCTACCACAACAAGAGTATATTTCCTTCCACCGAAGCCGAGAGGTGAAACAGTCCAAACAGATCAAGATGAAGTAGTTGTAAAATTCTTTCGGATGATGAGGTGTTAATATTCTTAAATGAGTGTCTAGGCCGTTTACCTTTTTTGACAAGCATCACATTTCGATCAAGTAAAAAGTTTCTCGTGTAATCCCATAACAAGATTCTTCTTAGCCAAAGATACTAAGGGTCTTGAAGTTCGATGACTAAGCCTCTTGTGCCATAGCCACCGAGGTCATCTCCACCCTTAGCTATCGACAAGTATCTTTAGGACAACTATTAAAGTTGGCCACATAGACATTACCATGTCTCAAGCCGCTTAGAAGTACCTTGTCTCGAGGAACTATCCAAGATATCACATTTATCTTTTGAAAATTTTATCAAAAATCCTTTATCACAAAGTTGGGAAACAGTATGCATTATGTTTTAAACCTTCAATAAAATATACCTCGTATACTCCAATATCCTTAATAATCGTAGTACCTACTCCTTTAGTCCTGGCCCACAATTGTTGTCTCCAAATAATACTCTAGGACCATCAATGTTCGAAATTTGATAGTAGCCTCTTGTTATAAGTCATGTGTTGTGAACATCCACCGTCAATGTACCAAATAGAAGCTAAGATCTCTTCCTTGAGTGATGATCCCGTGAATCCCGAAAATAAGATTAGTTATAAGGTACCCTAGTAATCTTGGGTCCTCGAGGGTCAAACATCACTTTAGGTAACCAGACAAATATATCATTTCCAAATAATAAATCAAACTTGGTCTCTCTACCAAATCTGTCTACAATTGTATCACTTTTAAAAGATAACTTGTTGTATTCAGATTTAGTAATTTTCCCCGGACTTAGGAAAAGTAGGATAACATCTCGCTTCTCCCATCAAAAGGACTGTAGTAAGAATTTCTTCTTATTTTGGTTCTTGGAGTTCTCTTAGTCTCGATAAGGAGTCCTCACCTGAATTTTTGTTTTCAAGATGGGAGATGCAGTCCTTATTTGACTAATTAGTTTCCAAGGACCAATTCTAATCTCTTTTGGGTTATCGATGCTTTTACAAATTTCCTAGGTTTCGAACATCCGATTTATTATTTCGTCATAACCAAGACCTGTTTTGTCATGGAATTTTTAGATGTATTAAAGATGTGATCTATTGTTGATTGTGAATTATTAAGTAGACTAATTTTGAAGACTAGCTTCTCATTGTCTTTCTTAATTAATTCATTTTCAGAAGATTGTTTCGAATTTGTCTTTTAAAGATTTCAATTCACTTTCTAATCTTTCAGTAAGCCGGTGATGTACTAGCCTCCACTGGGAAAACCTTCCCCCTTGAATGTTTCCTCGTCTGGGTAGTTCATCACCGCTTTCCTTCAATTAGAATCTGAATTTGATCCTTTAAAGTCAAATTCTCTGTCTCTAGTTGTTTATAAGCAGCCAAAGATGTCTTTAAGTCTCTCAATAACTCATGAATAACAGCTTTGATCATTATCGAAAGCATTTACAGAATCATTATCGAAAGAAGAATAATAGACTACCTCTTTAGCCATGAGACAAACTTCATCGTCTGATCCGAAATCGGATGAGGATGATGATGATGATTATGACTTTCTTGATTCCTTTTCTTCACCCAGAAAGCCCTTTGGTCGCAAATCTCCGACTCTCTTTTTCCTTTTCTCTTCCCTTTCTTTAGGAGTTAGCCGAGAACAATCATAGCTGAAATGTCCTAGTTTGTTACAGTGTAACAAGTGTCACTCCTATCTCGATTTAGGGCTAGTAGGATTTCTTTTGGCAGAGATTTGAACCTTCTTGTCTGCTCCTACTCTTGTCATCATCTGTAGAATCATCTTCCTTTCTTCTTGATTTGGATCTGGATCTATCCTTTCCGCAAACCTTAATTTGTTACGCTTATATTTAATTCTTAATCTGTCATACCTTTGTTGGAACCACCGATCGCCGACTCTATGAAATTATCGTATTCGTGGATCGCAGTCACATAAACGCAGCGGAAAGAATTATACCTTTATTCACCGTAATAGGTGAAGACGAACCAGCTTCTAAGGTCGAATCGCGATCGAAGGATGAGCCTCGAACCTCACGGTCTTCTCTCGCCGTATTCCTATCCCTTTCCCTTGGACGCCGAGTGGTCGACGATCCTCCAAGGAATCAGAATAAGCCTCTCTCTCGATCTCACGTTTTCACACACCGGAGGCTCGATGTTAGGGTTTATTTATAGGCTACAACAGGACCCTAAGGAGGAATTAGGGTTGGGCCTCCCGATGGGCCTAAATATCCCGTGTTCAGCCCGAACACTTTACTTAAGCCCATCAATTATAACTCAGTCCACTAAAGAGTTATAATTGAATTACCGTCCTAATCCCATATTATAATATGGGCTCCTTTATTATGTGTACGTTTATTTCCCGTGTTTAAGATATCGAATGTCCATAAATTAATTAAATTATGACAACTTAATTAATTTATATTTAATTCCAAGAGTAGTACCACTCATCTTTATTATTATGTCGGATTAAATCCACTGCAGTGGTTTACATAATAATCTTTATGAGCTCCTCAAGGGGACATCATCATCCTAAATAATTAGGACACGGATTCCTTCTATAATCAACAAGACACCATATAAACAATGTTGTCTCCCAATTCACCGAGCCTATTGATTTAATAAATCTCACCCATTGGCAAATCAAAGAAACATACATTGAGTACACGTGCCCATTATTATATAGGGATTAAGAAGACGTACATCCATAACAACGAGAGGTCTTGTTCTTTTATATAGTCGGTACAAATTGAACAACCTCATATGGTCCTCGCTCAATACATACAAAATGTACTAGTGTAACTTTATAGTCAAGATAGACTAATACCAAATTACACTACAACCGTTCCAATGGTTTGTCCAAATCCATCTTGGTTGTGAGCTATTATTTATAATCTATAAGGAACGATAGCATAATCTTCTGGTGACACCACACACCATGTTATCTACGGTATAGATTAACCCGGACAAAATAATGATATATATAACAATCATAAACAATAAGTATTTTGATCATAATGAATCTTATATTAAAAAGATCTCATAATGAATCTTATATTAAAAAGATGTTCATACTCAAAAAGATGTTCATACAAAAGCTAGGCTTATAGTATACATCCTAACAATCTCCCACTTATACTAAAAAGACTATGTTTCCATAATTGCTGCCATACATCCGATTCTCATCCCTTCAACATGCCCATCAAAAGCTTTACTGGAAGAGCCTTTGTGAAAGGATCTCGCTAGGTTATCCGCTGATGCAATCTTGGCGACAACAACTTCTCCTCGTTTTACGATGTCTCGTATCAGGTGGTACTTGCGCTCAATGTGTTTGCTTGCTTTGTGGGCTCGTGGTTCCTTCGAGTTTGCCGCGCACCATCTTGTTATCACAATAAATTGTGATAGCTTTAGGCAAACTAGGAATCACTTCTAAGTCCATCAAGAAGTTTCGAGCCATACAGCCTTCTTTGGGCGCCTCGCAGGCCGCTACATACTCGGCTTCCATGGTGGAGTCCGAAACGCATTTCGCTTTACACTCCTCCATACTATGGCTCCACCTCCCAAGGTAAACACATAACCCGAGGTAGATTTATTGTTGTCCCTATCCGATTGGAAATCGAGTGCATGTAACCCTCGGGAAGTAAAGTATTCGCTTGGTAAACCAGCATATAATTTCTAGTCCTTTTCAGTACTTTAAAATATGCTTTACCGCAGTCCAATGTCCTTGTCTGGGTTACTTTGATATCTGCTAACCATGCCCATGGCAAAACAGATATACGGCCTCGTACATAGCATTGCATACATTAGGTTTCCTACAAACAAAGCATAAGGAATCTGCCTTCATGTCCTCTATCTCCTTTGGTGTCTTAGGACACATCTCTTTAGATAAAGGTACTCCATGTCGAAAAGGTAGAAAACCTTTCTTGGAGTTTTGCATTCTAAAACGAGCCAAGATAGTATCAATGTATGAAGCTTCGAGATAAGCATAACATTCTTTTCTTGCGATCCCTTATAACTTTGATCCCAAGAATATGTCCAACTTCTCCCAAGTCCTTCATATCAAACCGCTTGGACAACCATACCTTTACGCTCGACAACACCTTGACATTGTTGCCAATGAGCAAGATGTCATCTACGTATAGTACAAGAAATACCACCACGTTTCCGTCACTCTTCTTGTATACACATGACTCATCCGGACATTGAATAAATCCATAAGACTGGATTACCTCATCAAAACGGATGTTCCAAGATCTCGAAGCTTGTTTCAACCCATAAATGGACCGATTAAGCTTACACACAAGATGCTCTTTGCCCTTTGCAATGAATCCTTCGGTTGCTTCATATAGATGTTTTCTTCAAGACTTCCATTAAGGAAAGCTGTCTTGACATCCATTTGCCAAACCTCATAATTCATATGAGCAGCAATAGACAAAAGAATCCGGATAGACTTAAGCATGGCTACCGCGAAAAGGTTTCCTCATAATCGATTCCTTCTTTTTAGTGTACCCCTTCGCTACAAGCCTTGCTTTGAAAGTTTCTACTTTCCCGTCGATCCTCTTTTTCTTTTGTAGACCCACTTACAGCCAATGGCTTTTACACCATTTGGTGGTTCTACTAGCTGAGACTTGATTAGAATCCATAGATTCTAATTCAGATTTCATTGCTTTTTCCCAAGATTCTACATCTTTATCTTGGAGTGCTTCGTCGTAGCTCCGGATCCGATTCGTGTTCACTAGGTACTAAGTCCGAAGACTCTCCCAAAAACATGAATCTATCAAAGTTATCTAACAACCCTCCCACTACGACGAGGCACTTGTGGTAATAGTGTAGCATTAGTAGCAGATGGTGCTGACCCATATGGTATCTCATCTTGTACTCTTGGTACTAAGGTAGAAGTTTCTCCTTATTTCTTCTAAAATAATTTTACTCATGGGCTTGTGATCCATTACATAGTCCTCTTCTAAAAATCGGGCATTTGTGCTAACAATTACCCTCGATCTTTAGGACTATAAAACAAACCACCTTTCGTTCCTCTAGGATAGCCCACAAACAGTAGAACTTCTGTACGAGATTCCAACTTATCAGCATCTCCTTTCAAAGACATGTGTTGGACTACCCCAAATCCGAATATGTTTCTACTAGGCTTACACCCATTCCACAATTTTGTGGGAGTAGAAGATACTGTCTTAGAAGGAACCAAGTTCAAAATGTACGCTGCTTTCCGCAGCATACCCCCAAAACGAACTCGGCAATTCCGAATAGCTCATCATCGATCTAACCATTTCCAAGAGTGTCCTATTCCTTCGTTCCGCCACACCATTCTCGTTGGGGTGTACCAGTGCACAATTGGGATTGAATTCCAGCTTCCGATAAGTAATTCCTAAACTCTCCTAAGAGGTACTCGCCACCACGATCGTATCGTAGTGTTTTGATATATTTACAATGACGCTTCTCCACATCAGCCTTGTACTCTTTGAATTTATCAAAGCACTCGGACTTGCGGCGCATCAAATAAATATATCCATATCTCGAATAATCATCTATAAAAGAGACAAAATATTCAAACCACCCCTTGCTTGAGTAGACATAGGACCACATAAATCGAATGAACCAATTCCAACACTTCTTTGGCTCTATACCCCTTGGCTTTAAAAGGCCTTTTGGTCATTTTTCCTTCCAAGCGGGACTCGCAGTCGGATAGTTTTCCACTTCCAATGAACTCAAAGGTCCATCGGCTATCAACCTTTGAATCCTACTCAAGTTAATGTGACCTAATCTTAGATGCCAAAGATATGTTTGGTTCATTTTTTAAGGTTCTTTTCGCTTATTTGAGTTAGAAGATGTACTATTAATTTTCATTTGTTGCCAATCAACGTACTGCAATGTATAATAGCACTATTTTTCTTGACAACCACTTTGCTATCAAAAGAAATAGAATATCCATCCAAAATAACTTAGAAACTGAAATCAAGTTCTTTCTAAAACAAGGTACGTAAAGACAATTTCTCAAAACCAAAGTCTTATTCTTATCAAAAAATAAATAAACATCTCCCATCGCAATAAATGCTACTTTCGTAGCGTCGCCCATGTAGATGGTAATCTCACCCTCACTAAGCCGCCTCGGCTTCCTGGAACCCCTACAAAGAATTGCGGACATGATCGGTGGCTCCCGTATCTACACACCAGTGCCGGTAGATAACACCGCTAAACATGTTTCAATAGTTAGTGAATAAGATATACCTTCTTTTTACTTTTTACGGGGCAATCTACCTTCCAATGTCCTGGCTGCTTGCACAAAAGCATTTGCCCTTAGGCTTCTTCACGCCATTTGGTGGACCAATTTTCTTTGGTTCACCCACTTTCTTTGCCAAACCAGCCTTGTTCCTTTTTCTTCATCACTTTGCCTTTTGGCTTAGATGTAGAAACATTTTCAGCAATATAAGCTTGAGAAGCTTGACGAAATAACCCTTCGCTGCTTGAGTTCTCACAAGTTCTCGCCATCGAATACAACCTTTTGTTCATGTTGTAGTTCAGTAAACGCTCAAAACTCTTAGGCAAAGATTCGGAGAACGATATCAACCTGGGTTTCCCCATCGATTTCAGCTCCAAGGACTTCCATCTCATTCAAATGAGCCATCATCTTGAGGATATGATCCCTTACGGGTGTCCCCTCGGTCATGGTGGTCGCCATTAAGTTTCTCATGGCCTCTTTCTGGCAGCCCGACTCGTGTCCGAAGAGTTCTCTCGAGATTGAGCATCATCTCATAAGCAGAGGTCATGGCACGATGCTGATGTTGCAGCACATTTGACATAGAAGCTAAAATGTAACACCGCGCCATCTCATCCGCCTTGACCCACTTCTTATAAGCCTCTTTCTCCTCTTCACTAGAGTTTTCATCGGGTTTTCAGACAAACCTCGGTGAGTACAAACTTGTACTCTTCAAAGAATCAAGACAATATCCAAGTTTCTTTTCCAATCAATATAATTAGGACCAGTAAGTTTGTTTTCTTTAAGAATAACGACAAGTGGATTGAAAGCCATGATAAATCCCGAGAAACACGTAAATGCATTATGATCAAAATTAAGAATTTAAATCAATATTGTTTCCCTCAAACAATACAATTAAATTCACCAACACCTCAAAACACCGTGAAGTTTGTATGCCACGATAGTGTGGACGTATACTAATTCAATCATTTGCAAGAGGAGGTTTTACCCATTAATTTCATCATTTTGTCAAACAAAATAAAAATTAATAGTTGGTTTGTCTTTAGCCATACAAATAACAAGACTTACTCCGATGGGGAGGATACTTATATGCATCTAAGTGTATACCATTTCTTAATACCAAGTCAATTACCTAGGTTTGTGCCTCTTCGTATGGAGAAGATAACACACTCCTAAATAACTTACTTATAATTATCCATAAGGAAGTTTGATCTAGTGATCCGCAAAACAAACACATCCGATATGGAAGAAGGCACTTAAAACCAACGCTCATGTTTGAATGCATCACTTACAAACCAGAAATGGAGGCTATGGGATTTGTTGAAAAATAACCCCTCTCCCACTTAGTTATTTAAAATGAGGGATATTAATATGCACAATATATGAAACACATAAAGCATGCTAAACACAATAACACATATGAGAAAGAATAAATATGGAAAATAAAATTCCAACTATTATGGCCTCTTTCATGCTCCCATGTTATTGAATGTTCGCCATCAAACGGGTGCGGGCAGTGCCATGCAATACGGGGTTCGAAAAAAATCCATCGATTCTTTGCTATCGAACTCGTTCCTCCATCGACCATCCCGACTGTTCCTATTACGGTTTTATCCAACGATCCTATACATTATCTAGATCGAAATAAAACCTACACGACAATCGCCGTGGTTATAACTATTACAATCATTCACCAACCCAAAACAAAAACCTCGATAGGTCAGAGGGTTTAATACATACATAAACATACATGCCGACCATAATAGTTGGATTTAGGGTTCCCGCAAAAATTATCGTAATATTCGCATACCCAAAAAATCTACGATTAACATCGAATCCCTAATATAACAGATTTATGATAATCATGCAAACCCTAATATGATAGATTTACAAATACCATGCAATCCTATTCAATATCGATCATGAAACTCTATAATAACAGATCAAGAAAACCCTATTATAATCGATCAAGAAACCCTATTATAACGTATCAAGAAACCCTATTATAACATATTTACAATAATCATGCAATCCTAATAAATTAGATCTATGAATAACCGAATCAATTGCATAGAGTTAGAAAACACGGCTCGATACAAATTATTGGAACCACCGATCGCCGACTCTACGAAATTATCGATTCGGATCGTAATCACATAAACGCAGCGGATAGAATTGTACCTTTATTCACCGTAATAGGTGAAGACAAACTAGTTCTAAGGTCGAATCGCGATCGAAGGATGAGCCTCGAACCTCACGGTCTTCTCGCCATATTCCTATCCCTTTCCCTTGGACGCCGAGAGTGGTCGACGATCCTCCAAGGAATCGAATCCGCCTCTCTCGATCTCACGTTTTTTCACACGCTGGAGGCTCGATGTTAGGGTTTATTTATAGGCTACAACAGGACCCTAAGGAGGAATTAGGGTTGGGCCTCCCGATGGGCCTAAATATCCTCGTGTTCAAATCCCGAACACTTTACTTAAGCCCATCAACTATAATTCAGTCCACTAAAGAGTTATAATTGAATTACCGTCCTAATCCCATATTATAATATGGGCTCCTTTATTATGTGTACGTTTATTTCCCGTGTTTAAGATATCGAATGTCCATAAATTAATTAAATTATCGACAACTTAATTAATTTATATCTAATTCCAAGAGTAGTACCACTCATCTTTATTATTATGTCGGATTAAATCCACCTCAGGTTTACATAATAATCTTTATGAGCTCCTCAAGGGGACATCATCATCCTAAATAATTAGGACACGAATTCCTTCTATAATCAACAAAGACACCATATAAACAATGATGTCTCCCAATTCACCGAGCCTATTGATTTAATAAATCTCACCCATTGGCAAATCAAAGAAACATACATTGAGTACACGTGCCCATTATTATATAGGGATTAAGAAGACGTACATCCATAACAACAGAGGTCTTGTTCTTTTATATAGTCAAGACAAATTGAACAACCTCATATGGTCCTCGCCCAATACATACAAAATGTACTAGTGTAACTTTATAGTCAAGATAGACTAATACCAAATTACACTACAACCGTTCCAATGGTTTGTCCAAATCCATCATGGTTGTGAGCTATTATTTATAATCTATAAGGAACTGATAGCATAATCTTCGTGTGACACCACACACCATGTTATCTACAGATAGATTAACCCTGACAAAATAATGGTATATATAACAATCATAAACAATAAGTATTTTGATCATAATGAATCTTATATTAAAAAGATGTTCATACTCAAAAGATGTTCATACAAAAGCTAGGCTTATAGTATACATCCTAACAACCTTTTGGTGAGCAAAGTCATCTGCTCCTTCGAGAGATAAGTCACTCCTACAGATTCGGTTGTCATCTTGACTTCTTTGCCGACAAAAGCAACAGACTTGGATGAGGTGTTTGACTCCATCTCATCTTCCTCATCTTCTATCCGAATGTCATACTCTAAAGCTTTAAGATGAGAAAATAAGGTATGATGAGTTATAGAGGATAAATTTTGAGTTGCTTTAAGGATATTGGACTTTTCTCTCCATCTCTTGGTTAAAGATCTCAATATCTTATTATTAATCTCCTTTTACGTATAGCTCTTTCCCGGATCACCGCTTTGTTGAGAAGATTTGTCAATCTTACATCTAGCCGATCCACTGCTTTCATTTTCCTTCATCTTGAAGGTATCAAAGGCATGTAATACAGATCGCAGCCTTATTCTCTTTTACTTGGTCGATCCTTCACAAACATTTGCAAGTGTCTCGCCACATCTCCTTAGCCGATTTGCATCTTTTGACCTTTTAAATCCAGTCTTTACTCGTAGTTTCAATGATTTCAGTCCTAGCTACCCGATCTAGGTTGTGGATTTTCCTCTCATCACTTGTCGCCCGAGCTCTTTTTCTCTTGTCCGACTCGGGATTCACCTTGATTCAGCACTCATTGCTAGTGCCTCCATGATAAAATTTAATAGGTCCTTCTTCAAGAACCTCCTCCATCCTATCATGGATAGCCTTGAGATGATTTTCCATCCCGAATTTCCAATAGTCATATTCTTTGTTGGATCAAGAGGTTTTGATGAGTTAAAGAGCAGATCAGACTAATTAGACAAATCAAGAACAGTGAGGATGTAAGCCGATCGACGGTCATGCATTAAGCTAGTCACCGAGGTCCGATAACATGCTAGTCATCCAAGACAAGCTCAAGTCTAGTCATCTGCAGGAGACAAATATGAAGAGCTCAACGAGGTCAAGATAAGCCGAGTAGAATAAGAAAGGCGAAGTTTTCACCAAGTCACCGGCAGATGAGTATGAAGAATCACCGAGGTCTCAAGCGAGCTTTTCAAGATTAAGTTTGTTAAGCTTCAAGTTTGTTAGAACTAACTAAAAACTAACTGACTTTCCGCACTTATATATAGGTCTAGGTTTTTCATTTTTTCGTATAATAGAACGCTTATGCATATTAGATTTCACTCAATTCACTACTCGATTTCAATCACAATCTTTTCACAAGTATTTCTAGTGAGTTTTCAAAAGTTCTAAGTGTTTTTAGAACACTTTTCTTGTAATCTTCAAAATCCAATACACACCGTAATAGTTAGATTTCTAGAAGAAGAGTTTAGGAGATTGAAGATTTGAAGAATTGTACAAGTTGTAAGTTGTAAGTCGGAAGTGAGAAAGTAAGCAAGAAGTAGAGTCCCTTCTTCATATTGAAGAAGGAGAGTGGATGTAGGATTATTAAAATCCGAACCACTATAAATCCTCGGTGTTATTTCTTGCTTTCTTTAATTTCTCGCTTGATTTACAATTGTGTTACTTCAAGATTAAAGTTCAGAATCTTAACTAAAATCGAATATCAACCTTGCTTTTGATCTTATAAAAGTTGAGAATTCAATCATAATCCGTGCTTAATCGATATTTTGAATTGGTTTTGAAAGATTTGAAAAATCTACAAAATCTATTCAAACCCCCTTTCTAGATTTTGTTCTAGAAAGCTTACTCAAGGTTTTTAATCAACTCAACTTTCCGACCAATAAGTGGTATCGGAGCAGGTGTTAAGTCGCTTCGATATTGATTTTAGGTCTTGAACAAGATTCTGGAATAATCTTGATTTTCTTCATTTTCTTTCATTTCTAACAGTGCTACTAATAAGCTTTTGTGGAGTATTTTGTCTTTGTTTCATCATGTCATCGGGTAAAAGTAATAAGTCTAGGAATCACTGAATTTTCAATCAAGAGTATGATTATTGGAAATTTAGGATGGAAAATCATCTAAAGGTCATTCATGATAGAATGGAAGAGGTTCTTGAGGAAGGCCCTATAAAGTTTTTTCATGGAGGCACCAAAGACTGAGCAGAATCACCAATCAAGAACTAGACAAGAAAAGAAGAGTTCAATTGACTAATGATGAAAGGAAGGTTTACAATCTTGACCAAGTAGCTAGAACAGAAATCATTGAGACTCGAGTAAAGATTGGATAGAGAAGGTTAAGAGATGTAAAACAACCAAAGAAATATGGCAAACCTTAGCTAATGTTTGTGAAGGATCCGATCAAGTTAAGGAAAACAAGCTACCAAGATTGCATACATTTGAAACATTCAAGATGAAAGAAAATGAGTCTCGTAGATCGCTTGATGTTAGGTTGACCAATCTTCTCAACAAAGCGGTGACCTTGGAAAGAATTATTCAGAAAAGGAGATTAATAACAAGATTCCGAGATCATTAACCAAGAGATGGAGGGAAAAATACAATATCCTTAAAGCAACTCAAGATTTATCTTCTATTACTCACCATACTTTATTTTCTCATCTTAAAGCTCTAGAGTATGATATCCAGATAGAAGATGAGGAAGATGAGATGGAGTCAAGCACCTCATCCAAGTCTGTTGCCTTTGTTAGTAAAGAAGACAAGGTGTCAACAGAGTCAGAGGAGCTGATCTATCTTTGAAAGAAGCAGATGGCTTTACTTACAAAAAGGTATGATAAATTGAGAATGAAGTATAAGAGAAATAAATTGAGATTTGCAGTAGAGATAGACAAAGATCCAGATCGTATAGGAAGGTAGATAAATCTTCGTATGATGACAAAAACAAGAGCTGACAAGAAGATACGTATCACCTGTCAGAAATACTTCCAAATCCCGGATCGGTATAGGAGTGACATTTGCTATACATGCAACAAGCCAGACATTTCAGCTATGACTGCCCTCAATCGACTCCTAAAGAAAGGGAAGAAAAGAGGAAGAAAAGAGACAGAGATTTGCAGATCAAAGAGCTTTGTTGGCTGAAGAAAAAGAGCCAAAGAAATCATCATCATCTTCATCATCCTCATCCGATTTTGGATCGATGATGAGATCCGTCTCATGGCTAATGAGGTAATCTACTATTCATCTTCGTATAATGATTCTTGTCACCGCATCCGATCATGACCAAACTATTATTCATGAGTTATTGAGAGATTTAAAGACATCTTTAGCTGTTTATAAACAATGAGACAGAGAATTTAATTTTAAAGGATCGATTCAAATTCTAAATAAAGGCAAGCAGTGATGAACAATTTAGAAACCGAGGAAACATTCAAGGGGGAATGTTTTCATCGACCGATGCTAGTACATCACCAAATTACCCGAAAGACTAGAAAATGAACTCAAAACTTTAAAAGATAAATTTGAAGTAGTCTGTCTGAAAATGAATTAATTAAGAAAGACAATGAGAAGCTTGTCTTCAAAATTAGTCACTTAATAATTCACAATCGTAATAGATCATATTTTAATACTTCTCAAAAATCTCATGATAAGACAGACTTGGTTATGATAGGAACAATAAATCGATGTTCAAAAACCTAGGAAATTTGTGAAAGCATCTGCTCAAACAAAAGATATTAAAATTGGTCCATGGAAACCAACTAGTCGGATAAGGACTACATCTTCCATTCGAAACCAAGAATTCAAATTGAAAAATCTCTATCGTAGACTAGAAGGAATTCAAGAATCAAAATAAGAAGATTTTCTTATTATAATTCTTTTGATAGAAGAAGCAAATGCTATCCTACATTTTCTAAGTTTAGGAAAATTACTCAATCTGAATACAACAAATTGTCATTTAAAAATGATATAATTGTAGACAGATTTGGTAGAAAATCAGTCCGATTTATTGTCTGCAGATGAGATGTTTATTTGGATTCCTAAAGTGATTCTTGACCCAAAAGGACCCAAGATCACTAGGGTACCTCAAAACTAACTGCTTTTACAGATTCACAGGATCATCACTCAAGGAAGAGATCTTAGCTTCAATATGGTACATTGATAGTGGTCGTTCACAACATATGACCCATAACAAGAAGTCATTATCAAATTTTCAAAGCATTGATGGTCCAAGAGTTTTATTTGGTGATAATAATTGTGGTCGACTAAAGGTGTAGGTACTTTGATTATCAAGGATATTCAGTATCTCGAGGTATATTTTGTTGAAGGTTTGAAACATAACTGCATCTCTGCTTTCTCAGCTTTGTGATAAAGGTTTTCTTGTAAAATTTTCAAGGGATAAATGTGATATTTTGGATAATTCCTCGTATAAGGTACTATTAATCGGCTTCGTACATGGTAATGTCTATGTGGCCAACTTTAATAGTTGTCCCCAAGATACTTGTCTCGATGGCTAAGGGTGGAGAAGATATCACCTGCTATGGCATAAAAGGCTTAGTCATCTGAATTTCAAGACCCTTAGTAAGTCGGCTAAGAAGAACCTTGTCAAGGGATTACTCGAAAACTTTTATCAACCGATCTTAAATGTGATGCTTGTCAAAAAGGTAAACAGCCTAGACACTCATTTAAGAGTATTAACTCCTCCTCATCCGAAAAGAGTGTTGCAACTCCTTCATCTCGGATCTGCTTTGACCTCGTTACACCTCTCGGTTTCGGTGGAAGAAAATATACTCTTGTTGTAGTAGATGACTTTTCTAGATACACTTGGGTTATATTTCTTTTCAAGAAAAATGAGACTATGAACAAGATTCCCGATCCGTCTGCATAAATTCGTAATGAGAAGGGAGTTAATATTATTAAAATAAGGAGTGATAAGGGTACATAATTTTTGAATTCTTGTTTATCTAACTTCTTCAATGAGTATGGAATTATTCATGAGACATCTTCAAGAAGAACTCCTCAACAAAATGGAGTGGTTGAAAGAAGTAATAGAACTTTGAAGGAAGCAAACAGAGCATGTTGGCCGAGTATAATACCCTCATAGGTTCTCGGGTGAAGCCATCAACATGCACTTGCTATACCTGCAACAGGTGCTTAGTTGTCAAAGACAAGGGTAAGACTCCTTATGAGATTTGGAAGGGTAAGATTCCAAGGATCTCATACTTCAAAGCTTTTGGTTGTAAGTGTTTCATTCATAACAATGGGAAATCTAAGTTAAGAACTTTTGATGCTAAAGCACTGATGGAATATTCTTGGGATATTCTAATACTTCAAAGGCATTTAGAGTTTTTAACAAGACAACCCTTTTGTGGAGGAAACTCCTCATGTTGTTTTTGATGAGTCGTATTCCTTCTCGTATAAAGTGAATCAAATTTCTCGAAAATCTAGATAAAATTGAATTATCAAGACTAAACATAGAACCGTTTATCTACCTACTCTTGATTCGTAATCGGATGAAGAAGAATCCCCATCCGATAATCAAGACAACTTCGATCGAGACTCCTTCGAATCGGACACCTTTGACATCACCGGTGATCGAGACGAGTCATGAAGAGAGAACGCCACCGAGGTTGAGTCGATGAGTTGCCGATCGAGACTCAAGATGAGGATCCTTCTCCTCATATAGGCAAAAGGATGAGAAGCTATCATCCATCCGATCGATTATAGGAGATCCATCTAGTAGTGTGCGGACACGAATGATGTTAGACTCGAAAGTCTTTTCGCTTGTTATGTGTCGCTTCTTGAACCCAAGTCTATTGAGGAAGCATTATCGACCCAAACCTGATAATGTACCATGCAGAAGAATTGCATCGCTTGAAAGACAAAATGTATGGGATCTAGTGGAAAGACCTCTTTACACGTAAAGATTATAGGCACCAAATGGGTGTTTAAAAATAAAATAGATGAGAACAATATTATTGTTCGAAATAAGGCAAGACTGGTTGCACAAGGTTATTCACGATCCGAGGGAATAGACTATGATGAAACCTATGCTCCAAATGCCGATTAGAGGCAATAAGATTGTTCTTGGCATTTGCCGCATATAAGTCTTTCAAAGTCTTTCAAATGGATGTTAAGTCTGCTTTTCTTAATGGTGTGTTACTTGAAGAGGTCTATGTAGAGCAGCCTCCCGGGTTTAAGACCAATAACAAGGTCTATAAACTCAACAAAGCTCTATATGGATTGAAACAAGCTCCCGTGAGCTTGGTATGATACTCTGTCCGATTTCTTAACATCAAATGGTTTTTCTAAAGGTAAGATTGATAGAACTTTGTTTAGAAAGGAAGTAGATGGCAACATCTTACTAGTTCAAATTTATGTAGATGACATAATTTTTGGTTCACCTAATCTGAAATTATGTGAAGAGTTTAGCATTCTCATGAAGAACGGGTTTGAAATGTCGATGATGGGAGAATTAACATACTTTCTAGGCTTACAAATTAAACAGATGAGTAAGGGTATATTTATACATCGCCTAAGTATGCTAAGGATCTGATTGAGAAATTTGGAATGACAACTAGCAGAGAAGTTAAAATACCTATGGCAACTAACTTCTCAATGGATTCAGATGAGCAGGGGATACCCACCGATGCAACGGAGTATCGTGGACTCGATTGGATCTCTTCTCTATCTCACCGCAAGTAGACCGTGACATAGCCTTTGCGGTTGGGGTATGTGCAAGATTCCAGCCTAATCCCAAGAAAACTCATCTGAGACCGCTAAGAAAATTCTTAGATATCTCAAAGGAACCTTGCAAGTAGGGTTATGGTACCCAATGATGACAACTTTGAGCCGACAGTTATTCGCATTCAGACTTTGGAGGATGTAAGATTGATAGAAAATCCACTTCTGAACTTGTCAATTCTTAGGCAACAAATTAATCTCTTGGTTATCTAAGAAATGACATTTGTTGCCACCTCCATAATCAAGCCGAATACATGGCACCGGAAGTTGTTGCTCTCAACTCCTCCGGATTAGTCAACAACTTAGAGACTATAATATTCAAACATCACTGTTCCTATTTACCGTGATAGTAATAGCGCAATAGCAATGACTTACAACTCTGCTTTTACATTCTAGATGTAAGCATATAGATATTAGGCATCATTTCATTAGAGATCATGTTGAAAAGAATGACATTAGAATTGAGAAAATTGCCACCGAATCACAAAAAGTCGACATTCTTACAAAACCATTAGTCTGAATCTAGGTTTAAAGAAATGTGTTTAGAATTAGGATTACTTGATGCATCTTTAGCTGGTTTCTAATTTGTGTGCATTTGTTTCCTTATTTCTTTTCCTTTCTTTAAATTAATGTCTAGAAAGAATTATCGACTAGATATGTGTCAAAGGGCAATCAGTAGTCGATATCATTGATCTCCTTTTAGGAATCAAGAATCAAGGATTAGTCATATTGACCTTATCTCAATTGATAATTACTTGTCTGACATTGAGTAAATCGCATAAGGACATAATAGTCACTGAACTCAAGAAAAACAGATGACTATTTACATCCTATCCGATTTACCTTAAGCTTCGATGGTTTCTTTTGAGTTTATGTCTTTGCATAGAACAGTCACGTATAACACTGCTTCATTCTTTTATTCAAACTCCTAATTTGTTTTAGAAAAGTAAATCTGAGTTTGTTTTGTTTAAACTTGTTTTGAAAATTGCTAAAAAGTTACATCTAAACTATTGATTTCGTATTCAGACAAAGTTACTCTATCGTATGACTTTTCAAAATCCATCTGTTTTAAGCTATTCTGCTTTTCAAACTCATCTGCTTTGGAAACCTTTAGTTGAAGTAAGATACCACATGGCCGACGCCGATATACTTACTTCTCTGAATAAAGTAACCTACATCTCACAAATCAACACCTATAAAGTAACTATTTACGCATTCCAAAGGCGACATATTCACGCCAATAATCCTAATCGCTTATCTTAGTTTTTAACCGTTGATTAATACTCAGAAAACTTTTTGAATAAATGGCTAAGATTAATTCAAGATTTCAAAAATGGCGGTTTCTCTTTCCAATCTATTCCCCTATAAATACATCTTCTTCTCCAAATTCATTCTTTTCACTTTCGTAACTTATCAAAATTCTCTCGCATTTTCTCAAACTCTCTCTAAAATCAGATATGAGCATTTCTAGTAAGAGGAATAACATCAACAATGGTGGATGTACAAAATGAAACCTATGCAAAGAAGGTGAAGTCGGAGATGTATGTCGACTTCGACACCACCACCGACGCAGTAATCCAGTGGGAAATTTTGTCTTTATTGGAGAGGGCTGGATTGAGGACGTTTTGCTCCAAGAAATCCCCTTCTAATAAGACATTGGATATGAGAGGGCTGGAGTTCTATGTCAATGGGACATATGAACAGGAGTTTTCAGGACTGTGGTGTATGGAGAGGAACTCACCGCTTTCTCCCCGGAGGTGGCTAGGATCTTTGACACAAGCGGAGGGTGTGAACCCCTCACCTACAAATCGATGAATGGGTAGAATCATTTGAGATGATTGCCCGGAATTCCATGAAGGATCGCCGATCGGAGTTGAAGAAGAGAATGCTCCGACGACGATATCGCCTTCCGATGACCATTGTCACGAAGGTGATATTGGGAGAACAGAGCTCCCACGATGGGCTGACCGACTGCACTGCATCACAGAATGAGAACCATCCTGGATGGGGTTCGTGCCAACCGGGCTGGTCTCACATCGGGAAAAGCCGAGACGGAGAGGAAGCGCCTGGAGGTAGTCAATGGGAAGTGGCAGATTTAAGTCAATCACTAGTCTCTTTAACAAAGTGATCTGTGATTATGGAGGACTTGCTGTCAGCCGAGATAAATTGGTCGACGGGTCCGATCTTACACGAAGCAAAAAGGGGCTTCGACCAAAGATGAGCCACTCTGGGCTCCAAATGATTCTCGATGAAGGTGGAGCCGAGGTTAGAGCTCAAGCTCCACCAAGAGGAAGCCGAGGAGGAGGAGGAGGAAGAAGATGTGGAGGCGGAGCCGCTGACCGTGAGCTCACCCGAGGCCGAACACCGATGAAGTCAAGGAGAAGGCCCCAAGGAGACGAAGGTTGGTGAAAACCTCCGAGTTAGGAGGATCATCTGCAGATCAGCCAACTCTCCTTCCCCGAGGAAGTATCCACGCTGCAGATTGCAGCTCGGGTGGCACTGAGGAGGTCCAGGTAATAAGTTACGAAGGGACCCTCCCCCCGGCCCAAGGTCGTACATTTCTCCCCCTCCCCATCTCCAACCCAAATCGCAATGAAGAGGTGTCCTGTGCCGGCACCTCAAAGCCTCTCAAACACCTCTACTCCCGAAAGCGTCCAAAGTCCAACCTCATCTTCTCTCCCTCAAATCCAAACCTCATCTCCTCCACCATCCCCATCTCATATGCCGTCCTTCTTATCCTGACCAAAGATTCTCCCAATCCCCATCTCCATATCTCCCCACTCAACCCCAACTCATCTTACTCAAATCACTTCAATCTCCTCCACCTACCACATCACAAATTCCACCCCCACCATCATCTCCCCCACCGTAAATCCCACCCCCACCATCGTACATCCCCACCTCATCCTTCCCAGCCGAACCTCATGTGGATACCTCAAATATCTTTGGGGATATCCCCATGAGCTCCCCTAGTCCAACTTCTCCTACCACCTCTTCCTCATCCGATTCGGAGGAAGAGGACAGACCAATTCTTGCCATCTCCTCTCGCCTTTGAGCAACTTCACAAAGCAAAATCATTTCCCAAGTCCAGAGGATGATGGAGAAGAAAACAAGGAAAGTGATTCGAGCAACACGTACACTATGCTCGCCAACATGCAGATTGCCGAGGTCAACATGACCGAGAAACTTATCACCCAATCTCAAGACCGCCGTTGGTTCTGCACTAAGTGCGCTTGAAGAATAGGTCAAGGCACCGAAAGAGAAGACTGCAGCCGACAATGAAGTCGTGGTCTCAACACTCACATCCGATCGTAACGACTTGAGACGGCGTTGTGCGGCGATAGAGGATGAGCTTCACCCTCAAGGATGAAGTTAAAAAGGGAAGGTGCCGAGAGCAGATCGAAACCCTCACAGCCGGTGTCATGTCAATAATGTATAAGCTTGATACAAAGGCAGACATACCTGAGTTGGAGGCAGCCAAGATGGAGATCAAAATCAAATCGTACGAGTTGGTCGCCTTGCAACCGAGGGTGACTCAGATTGAAGAGGCCATCCGAGAGGATGAGGAGAAGAGGAAGAAGGAGGAAGAAGAGAAGATCGAGAAGCCGCCGGCTCGCATGAAAGAGTCAAGAACCGGAGCCCAAGGGCAAAGGTAAAGGAAAAGCAGCAGTTAAAGCAGCAGAGAAGACTTCATCACCGAGCGAGATGATCAGCCCTGCATCAGCCGAGCGCAAAAGAAAGGAACCAGATTTCTCCAACTTATCACCAATTTAATGCATTAGAAGAATCAAGGCCGAGAAGGAGATGTTTGAAAAGAGAGAAAAGAAGAGGTCAAGAAGATGGGGAAAGTCGAAATGAAGTGGGACAGGATACTCGGAAGTGGGTGTCCAAAGCGGCAAATGAAGTTGATTTCCGCCCGTCCACCGCACTACGCCTCCTCCAAAGATGGTATCAGTGGAAGTTCACTAGCGAGTATAAAAAGCAAGCCCTGGATGCTAAGTGGATGTATTATTGGTACATTCTCAAGGCATCGCCATCCTGGAGCAGCCAATGAAGACATCTCTGGCATGAATGGATGGAGAAGGAGGACGCAGATCTTTATGGGAAGCTGCTCGATGAGGCACATAATGTGTTCAATCGCGATCCGATCGCACCAAACCTACGAGCAGGTCACCCCCAAGCTTAAAGAAGATGGTTCTCCCCGATCTCGGAATGGGTCGTAATAGCTTGTGGCCAAGGCGTAAAGGGAATCCGAGCTCACAGATGAGAATGATCTCAAACAGCCTTAGAGCGAGGATTTTCACTGCTAAACATTCCAGAGCCGATCGATGGGGAATCGATAGAACAGGATTTTTCTTTCCTTATCTTTTATTTTCTATCAGTTCTCTTATTTTGTAATCAGTAAATTTCTCGTGAATGAATATATTCAGACTTGTGTAAATTTTGTATATTAGTTTTCTTAAAAAAATTTTTCTAATCAGAAATTTTATATCTCAGAATTAAAAATTTTTCTAAGTATAAATCATCTCGAGAAATTCTTATATCTCGTAGTTAAAATATTTTTTGTTAAAATTTTTTTAAAAAAAAATAAATAAATACTTCTAAAAGAGTCTAAAAGACTTAAATTTTTATTGTGACTGAATCATTTGAAGTGTGAAATTGTGCCGTATCTATCTCGATTGATTTAACTAAATCTAGTACTAACTTCACTGGTGAGTATGTTTCCTTCTTATAGGTTTTAACTTCATCAAAAAGGGGGAAATTGTTGGATCAAGAGGTTTTGATGAGTTAAAGAGCAGATCGACTAATCAGCCAAATCAAGAACAGTGAGGATGTAAGCCGATCGACGGGGTCATGCATTAAGCTAGTCACCGAGGTCCGATAACATGCTAGTCATCTCGAAGACAAGCTCAAGTCTAGTCATCTGCAGAGACAAATATGAAGAGCTCGGGACGAGGTCAAGATAAGCCGACTAGAATAAGAAAGGCGAGTTTTCACCAAGTCACCGGCAGATGAGTATGAAGAATCACCGAGGTCTCAAGCGAGCTTTTCAAGATTAAGTTTGTTAAGCAGCTTCAAGTTTGTTAGAACTAACTAACAAACTAACTCGACTTTCCGGACTTATATATATAGGTCTAGGTTTTTCATTTTTTCGTATAATAGAACGCTTTATGCATATTAGATTTCACTCAATTCACTACTCGTATTTCAATCACAATCTTTTCACAAGTATTTCTAGTGAGTTTTCAAAAAGTTCTAAGTGTTTTTAGAATACTTTTCTTGTAATCTTCAAAATCCAATACACACCGTAATAGTTAGATTTCTAGAAGAAGAGTTTAGGAGATTGAAGATTTGAAGAATTGTACAAGTTGTAAGTTGTAAGTCGAAGTGAGAAAGTAAGCAAGAGCAGAGTCCCTTCTTCGATTGAAGAAGGAGAGTGGATGTAGGATTATTAAAATCCGAACCACTATAAATCCCGGTGTTATTTCTTGCTTTCTTTAATTTCGCTTGATTTACAATTGTGTTACTTCAAGATTAAAGTTCAGAATCTTAACTAAAATCGTAATATCAACCTTGCTTTTGATCTTATAAAAGTTGAGAATTCAATCATAATCCTGTGCTTAATCGATATTTTGAATTGGTTTTGAAAGATTTGAAAAATCTACAAAATCTATTCAAACCCCCTTTCTAGATTTTGTTCTAGAAAGCTTACTCAAGGTTTTTAATCAACTCAACTTTCCGGGACCAACATTCTTTAATTGAAAATTCAGGTAGACTCCTCGGATTTCTTGTTCTTACTCAAGACATGATGAGATAGAAAAACAAAACCCTCCACAATTTTGTTAAGTAGCACGCTTAGTAACAATAAAGAAGATGAAGAAAATAAAAAATATTTCGTAATCTTAGTTAAGATCTAAAATCAATATCGTAATGCCTTAACACCGCTCCGATACCACTTGTTGGTCTCGTTTAGTTGAGTGGATTACAAGAAATTTGAGTCACCTTCTAGGAAAAATCTAGAAGAGGGGGTTGAATAGATTTTTCAGATTTTTCAAATCTTTCAAAATGTATTCAAAACACCAAAGTAACACAAATGGAAATTCAACTTAAAACTCAACTTTAATAAGATCAAAAGCACGCTGATATTTAGTCTAACTTTAATTTCAAATTAATCTTTAATTGATAAACTCGGAAATTAAGAGAAATAGGCAAGTAAACAAAAGTAATAAAGAACACTGTATTTATAGTGGTTCGGATTATAAAAATCCTACATCCACTCTCCTCCTTCAAACTTTGAAGAAGGGACTCGCTTACCACTTGCTTACTTACTTTCAACTTACAACTTACAATTCGTAAAGATCTTCAAATCTTCAATCTCCTAAATCCTTCTCTAAAATCTAACTATTACAGTGAATATTAGACTTTGAAGATTACAAGTAAAGTGTTCTATAAACACTTAGAACTTTTTGAAAACTCTTTTGAAAAACTTGTGAATTGATTGTGATCGAAATCGAGTAGTGAAGAATGTGTAAATCAAATTTGCATAAGTGTGTAACAAAATAAGAACTAACCTATTTATAAGTCTGAAAAGACAGCTTAGTTTGTTAGTTAGTTCTAACAAATTGAAAACTCGCTTTAACAAACTTAATCTTGAAAACCGCTTGCTCCTCACCGATTTTACCCAACTCGTCAATACCGACTTGGTGAAGACTTGCTTTTCTTATTCTACTCAGCTTGTCTTGACCTCGTCTCGAGCTCTTTATAATTGTCACCCGCAGATGACTAGACTTGAGCTTATCTCAAGATGACTTGCAACTTCTAGTCTCCACCGACATGATCACCTCGACTCTAGTCTCGATCACTTTAGTACTGCACTCGATCTTAGCTGCTCTTCATAGTTGTCTCGCTCATCCGAGTTGATCTTTTAACTCATCAAAACCTTCCTTGATCTAACAACTAATAATCTAGATAGAATTGAACTTAACAAAACTAAATAGAGGAAAACTTATCTCGCCTAGTTTTGATTCAGATTCAGATGATGAAGAATCCCCATTTGAGAATCGAAGGGAACTCCTCTATTCTGCTCCATCCGAGGAGACTCCTCCGACATCATCCGATCACCAAGGTCAGTAGATGAAGGGGAACGTCTACTCAGAAGAACAAGTTGAGTTACCTAATGAGACTGCAGATGAGGATACTTCAACTCAATAAGGCAAAAGGATTAGGAGTTATCATCCAAATTGATCGATTATTAGGGATCCCTCAAGTAGTGTTCACATGAATGATGTTAGATTCCCAGAGTATGTTCACCGCAATGTTTCACTCCTTGAGCCTAAGACTATTGAGGAGACTCTATCTCACCCAAGTCTGGTAAATGACCTATGCAGAAGAATCGCATCAATTTGAAAGACAAAATGTTTGGGAGCTAGTGGATAGACTCATTTATAGAAAGATTATTAGCACCAAATGGGTGTTTAAAAAATAAAACAGATGAAAATAATATTATTGTTCGTAATAAGGCCGTACTAGTAGCACAGGTTATTCACAGGGGATAGACTATGATGAAACCTATGCTCCAGTCGCTAGATTAGAAGCAATAAGGTTGTTTTTAGCCTTCACGCCTATAAATGTTTCAAAGTCTTTCAGATGGATGTCAAGTCTCGCCTTCCCGAATGGAGTGTTACTTGAAGAAGTCTATGTAGAACAGCCTCCGTGGTTTAGGACAAATAACAAAGTCTATAAACTCAACAAGGCATTATATGGACTGAATAAAGCACCCCGAGCTTGGTACGATACTCTATCCGAATTTACGATATCAAGTGGATTTTCTAAGGGTAAGATAGATAGAACACCGTTTAGAAAAGAAGTAGATGGTGATATCTTATTAGTTCAAATCTATGTAGATGATATTATTTTTGGTTCACCTAATCGACTTTATGTGAAGAATTTAGTGTTCTCTGAAAAAAAGATTTGAAATGTCTATGATAGGAGAACTAACATATTTTCTAGGTTTGCGATTAAAATGACAAGTAAAGGAATCTTTATACATCGTACTAAGTATGCTAAGGACCTCATAGATAAGTTTGGGATGATTACTAGTAGAGAAGTTAAAATACCTATGACAACTAACTTCTCTATGGATTCGTATGAGAATGGAATACCCACCGATGCAACAGAGTATCGTGGATTGATAGGATCCTTGTTATATCTCACCGCAAGTAGGCCTCGATATAGCCTTTGCAATTGGGGTATGTGCAAGGTTTCAATCAAATCCCAAGAAAACTCATCTGGAAACAAATAAGAAAATCCTAAAGTATCTTAAAGGTACTCTGCAGTTGGGTTGTGGTACCCATCTGCTGACAACTTCGAGCTTTGTGTTATTCAAATTAAGATTTTGGAGGTCAGAAATTGATAGGAAGTCCACGTTTGGTACTTGTCAATTTTTAAGCAACAAGTTAATTTCTTGGTTATCTAAGAAACAAACTTCATTGCTACCTCCACAACCGAAGCCGAATACATGGCACTGGTAGTTGTTGCTCTCAACTTCTCTCGGATTAGTCAGAACTTAGGGACTATAATATTCTCACATCATTTGTGCCTATTTTCTGTGATAGTAGTAGTGCAATAAATGCATGACATATAATCCTGTTTTGCATTCCGTGTATGCATGTAGATATTAGGCATCATTTTATTAGTGGATCATGTTGAGAAAAAGGACATTAGACTAGAAAAGATAGCAATCGAACTACGAGAGAGTCGATATACTTACTAAATCTTTAGAATGAGTCTAGATTTAAGGAATTATGTTTAGAATTAGGATTACTTGATGCATCCTTAGCTGATTTATGACTTCTTTTGAATGTATCTTGTATATTCTTTCTATCTTCTTTTTCTTTAAATCATGTCTAAAAAGAAATATCGACTTGGTATGTGTCAAAGGGCAATCACGTAGTGATATCATTGATCTCCTTTCAAAGGAATCAAGAATCAAGGATTAGTCATATTGACCTTATCTAACTTGGATAATTTCTTATCGACATTAAGTAAATCGCATAAGAACATAATCAATCGATTTTGCTAAGAATCGGATGAGCATATGTAACTTATCCGACTTACTCTAGCTTCTAATAATTTCCCAAGTTTGTGTATCTCGTAGGAACAAAGTTATAAACAATATTGTTAGTACAAGATAAATCTTCTAAACCTTCGAAAGACCTCCTCATCTTAACAAAATTTATCCTTGTTTTCTTCTCAAACCTGAATTAACAATTGTTGGAACCCTTCAAACCATGTGTTTTGCTAACAATATGTAATATTCTAGCATCGAATGTCGAATCCTCCCAGCCTAATAGTATGTATACAAATTGCATCTCTCGATTACACACCATAAGGACATTTATCAAATATATCCTTTTCGAGTCTTGTATCGTCCCATTTCGCTGACCGGATATATACGTTAATATATATCTCATCTAGATCCCTAGACAACCCTATAGACAAAATTGAAAACCACATTTTTAAAGGATAAATAAATAAATGTGTGTTGCGTAGACGAATGTATATTTTTGTACCTTAAACCACTTCCATCTCAGATTGTTATTGTCCTCTGGTACAAGAGTCGGTTTGACAAGCAAAATTGAATAGAGTTGAAGGATAGAACTCAATACTAAATGCACATAGTGTGAGATAGTTTGTCCAGATAGCCGAAAACCATACTTCACAATCCAATTTTTTGTATGATGTGAAAGTACACATAAAAACATAGTGATTTGCTCCTCAATACTAAAAAATTTATCCTCTGTTAGACCCCCTATATTTTTAAAAAACAAACACAATCTACCGAACGTATTTCGATCCCTTCGAAGGTTGTCTATACAATCAGATCATACCGCCCAACAAGCCTTCTCATTTCTATGATTTGATAAGGAATATGATCTATCATACTATACCTAATAGTACGACGGTTGTTTCCACTATTATCCTTGCTCATTAGTTCGATTATTAATGTGATTACAAAAATTGTGTGTTGCATTATCTCCTCTAGCATTAGGTACAAATTCTCATTTTGATATTGCTCGAATTCATCTTATGCACCGTGGTTCTATCACAATATAATCTTAGATATTTGGACAAAGAACCAACAAATTCAAATAATGTGTGAATACATGATCTAATCATGAAACAATGACTCACCGTACAATTTAACTTATTCATTTCGCACCAAAAATTGTGAAAGCAACACCCAAATACGTGGTCTGCTTATGAAATATGTGCTTCAATGATAATACACAATTACAAAAGCGCTTAACAATCTTACAAAAATCTTGTAAAAATAAAAATAATCCTAAAAAATAAAGCAAATATACATAAACCAACACTACTATAAGCAAAAATACTTAATAATATACCCAAATTCAAAGAATTATAACACACACCCATCAATGGAAAAATATGAGTGCACCGAAAAGAAAATACATGATATTATTGGACAAATAAATACTATCTTGTTATGTTATCGCTTGCTAGATCTATCAAAAGTTGGGGGACGCTGTTATGTTGCATACATTTTAGAGAAAAATTATTTTGGTCCCACAACTTATTGAGTGTCTATTTTTGGTCCCAAAATAGTTGTTTGTACAATTTTGGTCCCATAACTATTCATTTTATCCAATTTTTGGTCTCATTTTTGCCGTAAAAATCAAAAACATCGCTTTATGTCACGTGACATGCGTGTGCCGACGAAAATTGGAAATTTTTTATCCAATGCCGATGTGGACGCCGACTAAGTTATTTTTTATATTTTAATTTTTTTAAAACAAAATTTAAAACACATGGCATTACAACTAATAAAAATTAAATCAAAATTGAAATAAAAAATATTGACTAATCACTCAATAATTAAAATAAAAACAAGACAAAAATAAAATAAAAATAAACTAATACAAATAAATTAAAACAAAAACTTAACAAATAAAAAATTAGAAAGCATCAGAGAAGAGAGAAGAATACGCATTCTTCTTCTTCTTCTTCTTCTTCTTCTTCTTCTTCTTCTTCTTCTTCTTCTTCTTCTTCTTCTTCTTCTTCTTCTTCCAAAATTGTGAATCGCGAAGGTTGTCGATTTTCCCCAAAAATTTCCAAATTTTGAGCCCAACTCCCACCCTAAACCGGATTTCTCACAACCCAACCGTAATCATTTCCTAATCATGGGTTGTAGGTTGAATTCTCTCACAAAGTTTTATCCCCAATCGTAACCTAATTACTTATTGCGGTCGTGGTGTAATGTCCGAATCGACTCATAACTCGTAACCTACAATATGCTATTGTGGTTGTGTTGCAATCACCGTAACATCTTGGAAGGACGACAATGCTGGTTGGAGGTTTCTTGGCTGTGAGAGGTATCCGGTAAGAAAGAAATTTGAAATTTTATTTTTGTGGTTAATGTAATATGAATTAATTATTTTTGCAACCTTTTTGTTCTAGATAGATAGATATTGTAAATTTTTTCGTTAGGTTGATCCACGAATGTGTGAGAGAGTCAAGCAATTATTTCCTGGATTATTAAGAAAATGAATGAGAATAAGTCGAAGTGTAGAACTCTTGAGACTTAAGTTAATAAACTTGAAGAGATGACCAGGATTTTGCAAAGTGTGAATTGTTCGTTGGAGAAAGAAAATAAGCTACGAAGTTGGAGAGGAAGAAGGCAGAGGAAGAAAATATTGTCATGAAATTTCTAGTGAAGACGATGAAGATAATTGTTGTGTTTTGGGCATGTTTGGGCTTGATTAAAATGATTTATATTTGAATGAATAAAATCCTATTGTTTAGTTTTGTGAATGTGGTCTAGTGTATTTGAATGAATTAAATATTGTTGTTTTGATATTTGTATGAATGAAAACTTTTGTTTTGGTATTTGAATCAATGAAAGCTTGTTGTTTTGGTATTTGTATGAATGAAAACTTTTATTTTGGTATTTGAATCAATAAAATTCCTGGTGTATTGAATGAATGATTGAATGGGGGATTTACCATCATGTAAAAATAATACATACTACATGTTTAGTAAAAAGTAATGCATATTACATGCCCGAGTACCACTTTAATATATAACAATGCATCATGTTTAGTCACCGTATTGAATGAAACATCTCGGAGGGTGTATAAACATAATAAATGCCTCGAGTAGATAATGCATCAAAGAAAATAATGTAAACACACCCGCACATTTTCCCTTATCCTAATCATCATGTAACTTCTCTTTCTTTTAACATATCTATGTTACTATATTGTCTAAGTACCACTCTAATATACTATTTATCAACAAGCTAAACAAATTCATCAAAAAAAAACATAGAATTCGTGATAATGCATCAAAAAAAAAAAAAAATAAAAGAAAATAAAAAGACATATGCATAACATAAAAATGCAACATCACCAATACAAAAAAACACTTAATGCAATATCACCAATAATTAATAAGCCACAATATCAACAATACTTAATAAGTGGTTCATTGTACAAACCACAATACTTAATATGCAAAAAATAATAGAGTGTTACAATACTTAATATGCTTCAATAATAAGCCACAATAACAGAGTGTCAAAATACTAAATTTTCAAAACTAAAAACCACAAGCCAACTACATTCTACTTCCACTATTTCCCCACTTTCTTCTTCCCCTTCTTATCACTTCCAATAGTTTGAGGTGCTAGGCTCATATACTTTTGTCCACCTTCAACAAAGGCTGCCTTCATGGTCTCTCGGTTGTATGCTTCTATTTGTGAAGTGACCGTGAACAAATGTAGATGTTGGTGGAGCCCTAATTTGTACTCTTGGTTGAAGTGAGGAGCTTCTCATCTATAGTTGTTGGTGCATGGTAGGGCTTTGGAATTGAGGTATTGGATCTGGACCCAACCAACTTTCCATTGTTATTTGGCTTTGTTGGGTGCCTATACCCTTCTCGATCTCATCTTCTTCATGTTCGTTCCTCATCTACAAGTCTAGCCCTTGGTGGTGCAATTTGGAAGTTTAAGAAACTGTTAGAGTCATGAACATGCTTAAAAATTTAAACAAAAGTTGAACACATACCTCATCATTTCTCCTTTTCGTAGTTGTATTTCTCTATTTCCCAAAGCACTTCCACTTCCAGCTTCTTTCCGTAAATGTAAACACTGAAATTAAGCATATGTATATTGAAACCGAAATTATAATAAGGTTACAAATAAAAAAAAAAAAAAAAAAACTTAAACACATACCTGATTCAACTTACAAGTAGCGAGAATTATGCCCTTTTTCCCCACAAATTCTGCAAGAAAGAGTCTTTTGTTGTCTTTTCATCCTTTCTCCATTCTTGTCTTTCTTTCTTTTCTCCATTTTTTCGTCAACACACAACCTTCTCTTTGTTGCTTCTCTTCCTCTTCTAGGTCTTGTTCCAAATGTTGGAGGAAAATGGGGGGATGTACAGTGTTTCTCCCCACAAAGCTTCATAGCTTATTGGAAATATTACATCTTCAATTAAAGTACAAATTGAAGAGTTTGAAGGTTTAGAAATGCTCATTTCGTTCTTCAATGCCTCATTCGATGCTTCTAGATTTTCTTGTTCATTGTTGCTCATGTCCATCAATGGACATTCCTCTTCATCACTTTTAACAAGGAAATTATCTATTACATCCTTCTTGCTTGGACCCTCTTCTTTCTCTTTCTCTTTCCATTTCTCTTCTTCATCTTCATTTTCATTTTCTCCTTCCCCTTCTTCTTGACGATTCTCCATGATGGTTATATTCTCGACTTGGAAATCGAAAAGCTTTGAGTTGACTTATTAGAACATTGAATTGAGTTTTGGTGATCTCCATGTTCCCATCTATCATTGCATCAACCATTGCATTGATCTCATGATGTTCTCATACAAGGGGAACATTTCTTCACATTTAGAGTCATTTTCCTCAAATCTCTTCAAACAAATCCCAAGCATCTCTTTCAAGATAGCTCTCACATCATGGATTCTCTATTCTTAATAATGAGAGGAAGCTTGTGACATTTGATAATCATACTCATAGCTTCTCCCATCATCGTAGCCAAATCCCTATATTACTAATAGGAGTTTGTTTTTGCTTAGGTATCAACTTGTAGTGAATTTTGCTTAGATGTCAATTTTTAAAGAGCTTGTTTATGTATGATGATTATGTGTCAATGTATAATTAGTCACCTATAATTATTAACATAATGAGTAAAATGATTAAAAATGATTGACTCAATTAATTTACTTAATTTATTTCAACCTAATTAATATATATATATATATATATATATATATATATATATAAGTTTTATTAAAAAATTAATCTAATCATATATGATATTTATTGCAAATATGCGATATATATATACACTATTCGCAGTAATATTTATGCATCAATTATATAAAAAAACTATTAATCGTCTTTTTTTATTAATTGTAAAATAAATTTGAAACAAATCTTATAGTAAATTTTTACATAATTATAATAATTCTAATACCTAGCATGAATTGTCACACAATTAATATTACCATTATTTATATTTAATATTATAATTACACAAATTTTATACATATACATTATTTTAATATATATATATATATATATATATATATTATTTGAAAATATTATATGTATAATATATTATATTGTAAAGTTTATTTAACGAACATACCGTGTAATACGCGGAGCTCATCTAGTCCTTCATATTGTGGAGGATAAACCATACTATCTTGATAATAATCTTGATTCTACGTGGTATGAGTCATATTCATCCATCTACACAAAATAGCAAGTATTAAATTCAAACTAAAACAAATGAACAAAACAAAAATAAAATGCAACAAGTAGCCACTTTCAACCAATCCTAAGTCTCACTTAGACGCATAAACATATCTCCCAACATCGCCATTTTGATTGTGGTATAATCGGATAAGTGTTATTAAGACCAAATCAAGTTTATCGAATCCAAGGGATAATATATGCAATGAGACCCTAGGACATGGGTTTTCAACGACTATTGTTGCAAGCAAGGATGAGTTCTATCAATCTACCAACAAAAGGATGAAATACCAAAAGCAACTAAACAAGCAATTAAACTAGGAATTAAGCTAGAACAATTAACAAGTTAAGTAAACTTCCAACTAGATATGAGTGGGGGAAAGGTGCTAGGGATAATCTCTACTAAGGAATCAATAATCACAACTATAATTGCATCAAATTGCTATTCAACCAAGATAGGAAGTATAAACATCATGCAATAATGTCTTCATTAATCACACAATGCCTAAATGTGAGTATTCTTAATGCAATGAATCTCTCAATTGTGAAACACCTAATTCATACAATCATACACAATTATAACTCGATTAATCCCTCATCATGTTAGCTCAACTCTCATTTGTTGCTAGGGTGATCAAACACTAATCAAAAGAGATAAAAATGCATGAAGCACAATTAGCATCAACATTTTGGAAACTATCTATCTCAATTAAACAAAAATCATCAACAATCATAGCAAGAGCAATCAAATCATCCTAAATTTCAATTATACCAAGCACAAGAGAATTAGCCCATAGAGCAAAGTACAAAATCCATGGGTGAAAAATCAAATAGCGTGATCAAAACAATCAATAAAACAATTAAGAAATTGAAATCAAGAGATAGAATGAACATCACCAATATTTTGCCAATTGAAATGGAATTGAATGCTTGATTTTCACAAATGTAAACTCTTCTTCAATTGAATTACAATCTCAATTGTCTAATCTAATGGAGAAAATGCTAATCTAAACAACAATTAAATGGAAATCTAACTAGAAATGTGAATCTAATGATCTAGGAAGTGGAAATTGGTTTGAAAATGCAAAAATCACCCTAAAAATGAGTGGTAACTTCCCTAACTAACTTATGCTCTGTTTTTTGTCCAATGGGGTTTAAAAAGAAAAAAAAACTGAATTTAGGGTGCCTCGAGTCGAGCCAAAGGCCTCGACTCGAGCTTGGAGCAATTTTTAAAAATAAAAATAAAAATTTCACATGTCTCGGTCTGAACCACGATTGATGTGATAGTTCCTACAAATATATAAAATTTATTCAAAATCAGCAGAAGCACGTTTGATAAAATGTGAGTAATTGCATTCTAAACAACACACATATATTCTACTCAAATAAATTAGTCATTAAAATATCACATCCTTCACGTTTAATTGTGTACGAATGAAAATGCAAAACGCCTATCACTTCCATCTACACAACAAAATACAGACAATGAACACCACATTAAACCAAGTATGTTCACTATTGATCAAGAAAATTGCAGCAAACACATTTAACAAATGGGTCAAACAAAAGTTTTTAAGTCAATTAAAAGTAATTACACCGTGAAACCATGACAAATTCAAGAAATCAATAGGTGCACTAAATACTTAAAAGCCTTAGATCCAGACTCATACTAGTCATTTAATAATTTTAAAATTATCATGGTTATAATATCAACACATAAAATCCTTTCATCACTACCCATATCTGTGTTGAGAAATGTTACGAAATATGACAAATAACCGTAACAATAACTAATACTTTGAAATATAAATTCGATGAAAAGTATAACCTTTTATTGTTATTATTATTTATGCAAACTATATATGACATCCAAAATTATAAACTGAAAAATAATGAAATGAAGTTGTAAGATCCTTAATAATACGTATAAATAATAATCTTGACTTGCTTTAGCTTGCAAGTCCATTGATTTGCGTATTTAGATAACAACAACCGCAAAACGCAGTCTAAATAAAATCCAGAAAAAAAAATAGTAAAATTGAGAATACCAATCAAGAACCCGAATAAAATTTAGAATACCCACCATGATTGCAAATCACACACCGATCAAAATTACAGTGTTAACCATAAACATTTTATCGGAAGTACGAATCAGACCAAGAACTAGAAAAATTGAATGAACAAAATCAATGTTTCAAGACTACGAGGGGTGCGAAGGGCGTAGATAATGTAACGACGGAAGTATAATAAGACGGATTGCTAAATATCTATGGTTTTCATCTATATATACTCAAGGGCAAAACATAAATGCACTTAGTTATATGGGTTAATGTTCCAACCTAACTTAAAAACTCTGTTATTTTGCTCCGATATATCCACCCAATTAGAAATAGGCACAGACCTTGCTTTTCTCTTGGGCTTCCAGATATGAACCAAACGACTTTGAGGCTACAATTAGCCCACGATTAGAGGTTAATCTTGGACAACAAACTAGGCCTGAAGGGATAAAACTATAGAGAAGACAACAGAGGAGATGAAAGAGGAAGATAAAGTTGGAGTTGAAAATAATAATGGTTTGGCTATAGTAAAGTATGTTAAAGGTAAAATGTATATCACAATTGCAGATCTCCGGCCTTGATAGGGAAGAACGTTGAGGTAGTTGCATTGACCCGGCAAGAGTGTCCGCCACGTGAAAGGCTTGTAGTTATTGAGGGGCGTGTTTGGAAGCTCCAAGAAGAATTTACTTGAGTAGGAGACTCCATATATTGCTGAATACAAAATTGTACCCTCCATTGTTCTTCACCGCATTCGTGACCATTAAGTAAACCTTGACAAAATTCTGAAGCTGAATTTTCTCAAGGCTTAGTTAACAAACACGTAGTAGGTCGGATAGAAGAGGTGTGCAAAGGACCGAAAGACTATTCAATCTTGCAATGATCTTTATTAGCAAATGTTTAGTAGTGGTTGAGAATAAGGTAAAGACAACTTGATATTCTTTCCATCAACTCGACTTGGTGGTCAATGTCTTTCAGGAATTTGACCAACAAAGCGTGGAAAGTCATGGAGAAGAATTTGTTAATTTGCTAAAGAAACTTGAGGAACAAAGCCTAAGCCGATGAGGACAACTATTTAGATTATTAATTCAAAGCATAACAAAGTGTATAATCAATTGATGCTTGATATAAAGTTAGAACTTCAGCTAGGTTTGCATAACTCTCTCTTGTCGGTTTGATGATGCCAAAAAGAGAGAAGAGTTAGCACAAGTAGACAACAAGAATATAATTGATTGTATTGTTGAAGTTGTCAACTACTTGCTAGTGTCAAAAGAAGATCTAAATACACATAAGTACTCAACTTATCTGAAAAAAACAATAGAAAAGATGGAGGAAGAAGTTGATCGGTAGAAAGCTAAGAAAGAGAATGTAAGAGCTAACCAAGAAAAGTGCTCGCAAATAAGAAAACATGTGAAGTTGCTACGGAAACAAGCTGCGAAGAAGGCTACTGAAAGAAAAATGAACAATTCTATGGACATAGAAATTTATTCATGCACTTCAATTGACATGTTTATTCCAAAGAAATTGTGTGATAAGCTGGAGGAAGGCGAAGCAAGAGTTAGTGTTGGATTACTTACTATGTGAAGATGAGTTTATATGAATGTAGAAGAAACATTTGTTGACTAGACGCAAACAAAGTATACACAAGCTGTACATGTATATAATGGGTTAAGCTAGACAAACAATAGGTATGTCCCGACTAGAAATACTTGTCCTGGAATGAAATAGTCAAAGTTATTGTTATCATAAGCTTGAACATGAACTCAGGTCAAACTAGGTATATCCAATAATCCGACCTATTACAAACATAATTACTCAAACTAGATGGGAGTTTAAGATGACCAACCTAGCAAACTTGACGACCAACCTAGAGGTAAGAGCAGAGCTTAACCTAGAAATTTGACGACCAGCTGAAGGTACAAGCAAAGCTTAACCTAGAAGCTTGACGACCAGCCCGAAGGTACGAGTAGAGCATAACCTAGAAGCTTAACAACCACCTTGAAGGTACGAGCAAAGCTTAATATAGAAGCTGGATAACCGCCTTGAAGGTACAAGTAGAGTTTAGCCTAGAATCTTGACGACCAGCCTGAAGCTATGAGCGAAATTAGCTTATTAGTTTGGCGACTAACCTAACAACTTGAAGACTAGTTTGCAGGTACGAGCATGGCTTAACAACATGACGACAAACCTAGCAACTTGAAGGAACTAGCCTAAAGGTGCGAGCAGAGCTTAGCCTAGCAACTTGACGACCGGGAAGATAATTCTCTAGTGGCATGTCTCGCACTACCAATAACTCATAATTATTAGGGTGACACGTGTTAAAGATTCAAAAATAAAAACATAATGAAATACCAAAAATAGAACAGAGAAACAAACTATTTAAGGAGAGTCTCCGCGTGAATCTAATTCAAAGGAGATACAGTCATTTTAAAATTATTACAAAAATAAGGCGCAACACAAACTAGGGATGATAATGGACGAGTTTAAACCCGATCAACATTGAATACGCACTCCCCGTGACGAGTTTGGACCCGACCAAGTGAATTTGAGATGAATCGTTGTTTTTATAGAATTTGCACCATAAATTCGTCCTAAAACCCGCCACATATATCTTTTAAAATTTTTATATATAAATATTTATTTATATAAATTTATATTCATATTATTGTATTTACATTTGTATGTAAATAGATCTAATGTTTTATTTTTTTAGTATCGGATGAATATTAAATGATATTTTAAAAATTATGTATTTTAATTTTTGAATTATTTAATATTAAAATTAAGGAGTGTTTGTTTTGAGTTCTTCAATATGAATGAACATGAGTGTAAGCTAACAAAATTTAATCGCCGAATCAAGAAACGACACGTGGAGATTACATGTTAAATATCAATTTGTTAGATCAGAATAAAGTTTTGATGTGTTAAAATGTATAAGTTAGATAGTCTTTGTAAAGTAGGATGACCAAATGAGTTGTATAGAACATCCGAAGTAAAGTAGTTCTGCAAAGCTATAAAAATTTCACACTAGGTTGAGACTAGTATAGTCACCGAGATTCCTAGAGCTCAAAATCATCCGAAGATCATCTTGAAGAAGTCATCCGATTAGAGAGAATAATGAAGAGCTCAAGACGGCGAAGATCACCGAGTAGAATAAGAAAGACAGATTTCAACTAAGTCAATCTGAAATTTGTGTTGGGTTCCCACATCGGCCTGTTTTGTACTTGAATATTTGAAAAAGTGATGGCGAATTTGTTCACTTTGTTTGTAGTATGAGAAATTTGTTTAGATCACTTTCTAAGTGAGTAGGAATCATGCTCTTGTCGTTCTGTCCATTCGAAATGATGCGATAACTTAAGAAAGAGGACGGCCCCCACTAAACGTATAAGAATATTAGATAATTTATGTTATCCATTATCATTGTCGGACCCTCCCTTTCCAGCCCAAGATTATGGAAAAAATTGAAATTCGAAAGAGGAATGGTCTAATATTCTCGTAAAATTAAATGTTACGTATCAAGCAATGCATGGATAATAAATGATGATTTTGCGGCCTTATCCGCAGATTTACGCTGATATTATAGGGGCTCAGGCGATTGCGGAGGTTTAAAGATTTAAATTTTTGAAATTCCGACATCGTCGCCTCACGGAGCAGCTTCGCTCCCGGCGACTATCTCAACGATGGACGCCGTGGATGATTCCCTCAAACAAGTACTCACCACGACGCGTTAACGCATGTTCTTGCGAATCGTGTGAAAACTCTTTGCGATTTATTACGGTCTTTTAACAAGAAGGTGTCATCAATCAACGGCCGCCAGCTCTGCACCGCCTTCCGTTCCTCGGTTGCATCTTGAAAATACGATAGCCGATTTGCAAGATGGAAACCCCAAGTCGAACAACCTTGAAAAGACGAATCATGTGGTTACATATTCGGCAAGAGGAGATTCAAGATCATCAAGAATACGATCTTTATGAGTGTTCTTCCATGCGAGCACAACGGAAAGGGGAATTTCTTTCTGTTAAAATAGATGACACGCTTATGAAACGAGAGGTGGACCTTCCGCAACACTCTCACATCGGGAAGCTCTCTCTTGCCCTCAGAAATAATTCATGCCTTAGCTTCTGCATTAGGGTCGATTATCAAAATTGATGATCGCGCGTGAAACGGTCTATGTGCCACTTCGTAAGGGTTTTGATTGAAATTGATATGACGAAAGGTTGCGAGGAATACATAATGTTTGAATCTGAGGGGCAAATCTTTTTGCATCACTTAAATACGAGCAATTGCCGCCATTTTGTAATAACTGTGGCATTGTGGGGCATTCTCTTGAGAATTGTCATTCAATGAAAGATAGGAAGGGCAAAGAGGATTCTCGCCAAAGTTATGGGTAATCCTGGAAGGTTTAAAGCTAAAGATGACAGAGGGGAAAGAAAGGTTGATATGCGATCGAAAACTCGGGTTTAAAGGCTTCCAATGAGGAGTTGGACGGAGTTGGTGGTCCGGAGCGGCAACATCTAGAAATCGGGGAGAGGAGAATGCTTCCGTTCCTTCCGGTCCGTGAGGGGTTTGGGCTCATCTAAGTGAGAAGGTGTAGGAGGGGAGTTAGGTTATAAAGTGGAGGAGGCGCTTGTGATCTTCACAAAAATGGGTTTGAGGCATTTGCCGATTTGGAAGAAGATATTGGGGAGACGGGGCAAGTTGGTGTGAATGAGGTAAGGGGACATCAAGTGGGGAATCGATTTTGGGTCGAAGGCCGTCTTCCCAGCCCACGACGCCGCCCACTCGACTTCGGCACTAGTAGTTCACGCCAAGTTTCGTGGCTGTGAATAATAAAAAAGGAGCAACCAAAGCCAAAGTAGGTGTTACTAAGGAATACAATTTGAGAAACAAGACAATGCATTCCTCGCCAATGCATGATAATACTTACCAAATCACATCTCGTGGACTCGGAGGCCTTGATCGCTATGCGTAAGGTTGCTTCCAAAAGTCGGGCTGATTTATATGAAGAGAATGACCATCCGCCGAAGCACGGATTTGAACAAGTGAATCAATGATTGTACTTTTCCTAATATTCAGTGGGCCGGGCAATGACTCGGCTTGAAATATGCTCCGTGAGATCACGAGAGTGTATAATCCGATATTATTGCAATTGCGGAACCTAAGGTTTTAATTGCAGATTTTGGCTTTCGTTTTTGGCGTAGTATCAACATGGAGTTTCTTGATGGAAATAGCAGATACAATGGTTTAAGGCCGAACATTTGGGTGGCTTTTAGTCGTAGGATGATGACAACTCCGTCGGTTATTATTAAATCCCCGCAATCGATAATCATCAAAGTTGATACTATGAAAGGGGCTTGTTTTTTGGTTTTATTCATGCGGATAATTCGTACGTAGAAAGGAGGAATCTTTGGAGTGCATTGCTTCCTTACGAATCTCAATATATGCCTTGTGGGAGACTATAATGTTATTGTTGGATCTCACGAGCGGTGTGGGACAACGGCATTTTCACGGGATCTCTTATGAAGAATTTAGGGGTTTATTTTACGATGCAGGCCTTATTGATTTGAATACTTTGGGGCCTTTTTTTACTTGGAGATGTAGCCACTCTGGGCCTATTCTTACATCACGCTTAGACAGAGCGTTGTTGTCGGAGATATTTATGGATTTTGGGCTTCGTTTCCGCTCCGGTTCTCCCTAGGCGCATTCCCGATCATCATCCCATTCTTATTAATTGCCAGAAACAAATTTGCAAGTGGTGAAGCCATTCAGGTTTCAAAATTTTTGGCCCAATCATTCTCGATTTTGGGACAAGAACTTGATTTCATGGAATTCGCACATCCATGCAAAAGACCCCATTTTTATGTGTGTTCGAAAACTAAAGAGGTTGAAAGCTAAGCTTAAGGAATGGAATAAAGAGGCTTTTGGGAATCTCTTTCTTTTGCTTGAAGAACAACAGAGAGAGCTCTCGCAGCCTACAAGAAATAAGTGATCTTAATTCCGTCTTGGAACCCGAGTATGCCAAGATAGAATTAATGGATGCGATCAATGATACCTGAAAAATCAGCACACACTATTAATGCGGAAGAGTCGTGCCCACCGGCTCAAGGACGGAGACCGAAATACGGCATTTTTCCAAAGCATGTCCATAAGACTTCTCGGGCAAATCTTCAATATCTCGCTTTACTCATTGATGGAACGTTGTGTGAAGAAAGGAATGTTATTCTTGAACACATTGTTCGCTATTATTCAGCTCTTTTCGGTGACGAAAGAGAGGATTCCCAGCCGGTAATTTTCGTTAGTGAGCCGTGCAACCTTCGATCACAATGGACATAAATAAGTTTTTGACTCGAGTCCCACTGGAGGAGGAAATTAGAAGAGCAAAGTGTTTGAGCTTCCTCCGAATAGCGCCCCGGCCCCGACGGTTTTGGAGGAATATTCTTTCAAGAGGCATGGGAGATTATAAAGCATGACGTTATTAAGGCGTAGGGTTTTTCTTCACAACTTTCATTCCACTGGGCTTAATTCGAATGTCGTTACTTTGATTCCAAAAATAGTGGGTTCTACGCGGGTTGAGAATTTCAGGCCTATAGTTCTTGGGAATTTCTTATTTAAGATTTTCACGAAAATCATTGCTACTCGACTTGGACCGATTCGAGATACGTTCTTTCGAATTCGCAATATGGGTTTATACCAGAAAAAATATTCATCATTGCATTGCCACTGCATCGAGAGTTTCAATTGCCTAAATAAAGGTGATGGAAACATTGCTTTGAAAATTGATATTCGCAAAGCTTTTGACCGCAATCTTATTTGGGATTTCTTACAACAAACATTGGAGTGCATGGGATTTAGTCCACATTTTCGTAAGCTTATTGATTTCATCTTGCACTCGGCCGTTATCTATATTTCGAATGGCGGCTTGGAGGGATATTTTTCGTGTTCACGATGGGTGCGGCAAGGTGATCCTCTCTCGCCACTGCTTTTTCAATTGGCGAGGATGTCCTGCTAGAATGTTTGATTATAAGGGTGGCATTAGATGGGTTGTTCGGGCGGAAGCTAAATTGGGGGTTCTTGTTCGAATAAATTATTGTGCTGCAGATGATATTTTGATATTTTGCAAGGCGACTAAAGAGAATGTCTTTGTTAATTCGGGATATATTGGATCAATATGGTGAGTATTACTCGACAAATAGTTAGTCCCTCAAAGTCTCGGGCCTTTTTGGTCGGCGGGTGACAGTGGATTTTAAGCACTTTCTTTTCAACACCCTCCATTTCGTAGAAGGAGTGGCTCCTTTTACTTATTTGGGTGTTCGATTTTTCATGGGAAGCCAAGAATCCAACACTTACAACCGATTGCTTATAACATCATTGGCAAATTTGATAAATGGAGTGGAGAGCTTTTATCTCTTGCAGGAAGGGTTTGTTTGGTTAATAGTGTAATTGCTTCGTCTCTCACACATAGTATGATGGTGTATAAATGGCCTAGACCTCTTATAAAGCGGTGGAGGTTGCTATGAGAAACTTTATATGGAACGGTGATGTTAAGAATCAAAATTTTGGCAATGTCTCGTGGGCTCGGGTGTGTGCTCCACATAAGGAGGGCCTTGGTGTAAGGCCAATAAGGGCAGCTAATGAAAGTTTTTGCTCAAGCTTGCTTGGGAGATTATCACAGAGGTTAATAGTGGTCCTGAATTCATTCATGATCGTCACACTACGTAGAATGGGGGTACATAAGATATTTTACTTCTTCCTCGGTGTGGAATAATTTAAGGCTGGCTCAAGTATGATCGAGGAGGGTTCAAGATGGATTCCAAGAATGGAGTCTTCGGTGAGGTTTTGGACGGATAATTGGTTGGGATATGTTATTGCGGAAAAAATTGAAATTCCGAAAGAGGAATGGTCGAATATTCTCACAAAATTAAATGTTACGAGATCAAGCAATGCATGGATAATAAATGATGATTTTACGGCAGCTTATCCGCATGATTTGCGCTGATATTATAGACACTAAAATTGCCTCTAATTCGGTGGATTTTAGAGTTTGGAGTAAGCATAAGTCCTGGGAAAATTGATTCAAAGGAAGCCTATAAACTTTGCCGCAACAAACTTCCAAAGGTGAATTCGGGTGAATGGATTTGGGGAAGCATATCCTCGTCTTCTCGTTCCACTTTTGTTTGGCGTTTGATATGGGCAAAGGTGCCGACTTGGGACATCATTCAATCCCATGGAGTTTTGGGTCCGTCTATTTGTGTTTTTGTCATGGGGCCTCGAAACTTTTGACCATGTTTTTGCTCTTGTTCTTTTACTTCCAAGGTGGTGAGTCGTATTCTTTGAAGTGTTTGATATAAAGTGAACTCCTCGATCGGCTTTCATGATTTATTCTTACAGATTTTTCGGTGACTTTTAGTCCACGGGTACTCAATATTTGGAAGTTAGCTTGGATGACTTATTTTTGGTTAATATGGAGGTTTCGTAATGCAATGGTGCATCGTGATTATTGAGACGTTACTAAATAATCACATTTATCTATTTCACTATTTATATTTAATAGGAAACACATTCTATTTTTTTCTTATAAAAATATTTTTAGTATAAATAAACATGTAGAGCATAATTATTAAATAAATATTACAAATGAAGATATTTAATAACAATAAAACTTATTCCGAATATGTAAATTCATGAATTAATCCCATAATTAATTACAAACCATAAGTCTTTCATTAAAAAAAATAGTGTAGTAGTAATTTTATTATTCTTTTTATTTCCAAGTCATAGCATCCTCGGATCATCTCTCCTTGTCGAACTCCCGCACTAAAAAAATATTTAAAGAAGGGATAAGTGTGTGAAAATACACTTAGTGGGGTAACCTCATAATTGTACAAACTAAATTTCAATATTGTGAATAATATATAACTTATAGAACTTATAATATTGTTGGCATTACCAGACTTTAATGTGGAATTTCTGGTTGGGCGATCACGTAACATAAATTTCTTTGGTAGGTCAAAGCTTAACATTAAATTGTCGGCCGGGCCAAAGCTTAACTTGATTTCTTTGGTTGAGCCAGACTTAACATAAAATCTGGCTAGGCCAGACTTAACATGAATATTAATTACATAATAAAATTTAATAAGGACAATTATAATACTTGAATATTATAACTCAATTAAGAGTTGAAGTAAATCCCCACCTTCCGTAGTGCAAAGAAAATTAAAAAGGTTCTCTCGGTGCCTCATGACTTTTCTAGTACTAATGTATGTTTTTTTTTTTTTTTGAAATTGCTTCCTCTCCTTTCTTAACTTCAAAATGATGTCTATTTATAGCAAGCAACTACCACTTGCTCCAACATTATCACGTTAACAACTCACAAACTCAAAAATTTCTCTCTATGAGAGCTTCTCTCTCAGTGAGCACTTTCTAGAAACCTTCTAGCATTTCACTCTTTCTCGAGTGCCTTTTCCGGTGGTCATCCGGCTTCCCCACTCTTTTGTGAGTGATCGGAACAATTTATTCTTGAGTAATCATTACAAGCCTAGGAAAACCCACAAAATCAAGGTGTATCAATACAAGTTGCGCTTCTCCGGTTAGACCTTCTGCCTATTTTCCCCTTTGTAGGATCTCCTCTCACTAGAATATTCACGACAACTCAATCCGGGTACCGTAGTTATTATCGCATAGAGGAATCGACGCCACAGTAAAGATTTAGGGAACATGACTTTGGTAAGTTGATTTTCTGCTTCACCTTGGAGGTGAGTTTTCCGATTGCTTTCGATTCCCATATTCTCCTTCTAGATGAGCATTTATAATTCCGACTAAAAAAATGAGCACGGTAATTTGGAATGCACGCGGACTGGGGTGTAAGCGTGCATTCCTTCTTTTACAAGAACTTGTTGCGGATCTTAGACCCCTCCTTTTGTTTGTTTGCGAATCTAAAATCCCTTGTAAAAGCGCTAATTGGTGGCTTTCTAGTCTGCACTTTGATCATGTATTTGGCGTGGATGCCAAAGGTTCCAAGGGTGGTCTTCTCCTATTTTGGAATAATAAGATTGATGTTTCCTTGCATTCTTATTCTTTAAGTCACATTGATGTCGGTGTAGTATGGGAGTCAATAAATTGGAGGTTCACCGGGTGCTACGCTCCTTCAATCCTCGAAGAGAGATTGGCTTTCTCGGGAACTTTTATTTAAACAAGATAAACGTAGGAATAATGATTGTGAACTGTGGCTGCTTGGGGACGATTTTAACGATATCATGTTTGATTCTCAAAAGAGAGGGGAATCAAGAAAAAAGGGGTAGCACTAACAATCTTTATAACTATCAGAACATATTAAGGTTTATAATGTGACAACTATTGGCCCAAAATACACGGAATAATAAGAGAAGGGGTAGAAACAATATTCGAGAAAGACTCGGCAGATCGGCCAACGAGCGATGGACGGATGCTTTCCCAAAATCGCTTTGCGATTAATTGTGGCTTCTACGGTTCCGATCACAGGCGGTTAAGATGTGCCTTAACCACAGCGTTTGGATTAGAAAGAGCAGTCCTAAACAACAATTTGTATTTGAAAACAAATGGCTGTTGGAGGACAATTTCACCAAAAAAGCCAAGGAATCTTGGTGGCAAACTAATACAATTAACGATCTGCTGATCGATTGGAAGCTTGCGGCAAACACTTTGTGGAATGGGCAAGACAGAAGTTGGCAACTCAAAAGAAACATTGAGAAATTAGTGAAAGAGCTTGACACCCTCCAATCCTATGATGATTGTGCCGACGATGAAGAACTAATCAGAATAAGGAGAGAGAGCTGGAAAAACTACTCTTACAAGGAGAAATCTATTGGCAAAGAAAGAGCAAAGAAACAATGGCTCAATACGGGGGACTCAAACACAACTTTCTTTCACCGTTGCACTAAATCCCGCAGAAATAGAAATCGCATAGACTACATGGCCGACGAGGAGGGACGAGAATGGAGGTCCGATGAGAATATTGGGAGATGCATCACAGAATATTACTCAAATCTTTTTAAGTCCAGAGAACCGAAATGGGAGGTCATTGATCAAGCCTTGAGATTTGTAGAACCTTGTTTGAATGAGGATATGAAAAATGCCCTGGACAGAGAGTTTACGGACGAAGAGATCAAGAAGGCTGACCTTTGATTTGAACCCCTCCAAGGCTCAGGGCCACAGCGGTTTCACCGCAGGATTCTTTCATCAATTATGGGATGACATTAAATCGAGTACATTTGCTTTGAGGTGAAGGAAATCTTGAATAATGGGAAATCACTAGAGAAGTGGAACAACACGATAGTCACACCGATCCCTAA
This sequence comes from Paraleonurus japonicus, assembly GCA_030762865.1. Taxonomy (NCBI): domain Eukaryota; kingdom Viridiplantae; phylum Streptophyta; class Magnoliopsida; order Lamiales; family Lamiaceae; genus Paraleonurus; species Paraleonurus japonicus. Next base: position 17,722,862 of record CM061061.1, on the reverse strand, counting down.
GACAAAGAAGCCGAAGACGGTCAAGGAGTACAGGCCAATCAGCCTATGCAATGTTAGCTACAAAAGTTCGGACTATCACCAACAGACTCGTTCGGTGTTACATCAAATTATTGACGACACCCAAAGCATTTTTGTCCCGTGCAGACATATCACAGATAATATCCTTATTGGTTTCGAGTGTATGCCGGCTTAGAAATTCTAAAAGTAAGCAAGGCTTTGCGGCTTTAAAGCTTGATATGAGCAAAGCATACGATCGAGTGGAATGGAAATTTTTGGAAGCAATTATGTCCAAAATTGGCTTCTTGCAAAAGTGGATTAATTTGATCTTTCGCTGCACAAATCGGTGTCCTACACTTTAAATACAATGGTTTAACCACAATAAAAATTAAGTCGTCAAGAGGGCCTGCATAAGATGACCCACTCTCACCATATCTCTTTGTCATTTGTGCACAAGGTTTTTCTTCGCTCCTAAAGGGGTACAAAGTGCTCGGGGCCTAATTAAGGGTCTGAAATTGTCATCGAGAGGACCGAGTATCACACACTTATTCTTTGCGTATGACAACTTAATGTTCTTCAAAGCGGACTCGAACACTTGCAAATATGTTAAGGAGTGTTTAGACACGTTTGAGCAAGCATCGGGGCAAATTATTAACTTCGAAAAGTTGGCACTCTCATTTAGCCCTAAGACCGAGCCTTTGAATCGGGAGAGAGTTAAGCACTACCTCAAAATTTGCAAAAGCCGTAGTCACGAGCTATCTCTGGGGCACCGTCATTCTCACTCAAGAACAAAATAGTCCAATTCGGGTATCTTAAAGAGAGAATGTTAAAAAGGGTGGACTCATGGAACCACAAACAATTCTCTAAAGGAGGAAATGAAGTGTTGATCAAGGCGGTACTACAAGCTATCCCTACTTACGCCATGGCCTCGCTTCAGAGTTCCGACCTCCCTATCTCGGGAGCTTGAAATGATTTGTGCAAAATTTTGGTGGGGGAACACTGATTGTAATGGGGGACTGCATTGGAGATCGTGGGATAGCTTATGCAGGAGTAAGGAGGATGGTGGCCTAGGCTTCCGACGTTTCGTATGTTTTAATCAAGCTCTGGTTGCTAAACAAATCTGCGAATGATTGCACTACCAAACTCACTAGTGTGCAAGGTCTTTAAAGCAAGATACTTTAGAAGTGGGGACATTATGCAAGCCGGGCTAGGCAAAGAACCCATCCTTTGTTTGGAGATCATTGTGTTGGAGGAGGGAACTCATTAAAGACGGTCTAGGATGGACGATTGCTAATAGAAGAAGTATCGAAGCGGTGGTGGAGAGATTGGTTCGGCTCTTGGCGACTTCAAGAAGCCTCAACTTGCCGTATATAGAATCAGAGGGTTGAAGCTTATATTGATACGAACGGCAAATCGGAAGGAAGAGGAAGTGAGAAAGGATTTCTTGGGCTTCGAGGCGGAGGAAATCCTTACACCAAGATAGCACGCGCCAGCAAGAGGACTCTAGACACCGGAGATACCACCCTAAAGGCATATACACGGTCGAGTTCGAGGTTACTATGTGGCTGCAGGAAGAATAAAAAAACTTATGGACAAAGACAAACCGAGCAGCTCATCAGAAATAGTGAGTGGTGGAATAGCACTGTGGAAGCTAGTCATCCCGCTAAAACTTAAAATCTTCTAGTGGCAACTCGCGTGGGACATCATCCCCTCCGAAGGCAACCTGGAGAAACATCATGTCCCCTATCCCCGGCGTGTGTAATCTGCGGTTACTCAAGAGCCTCTACGACCCATGCCCTTTTTCGAATGCATGGGTGTTAAGGATGCTTGGCGAGGCTTTAACATCAAAATCCCGAAAGGAAATATGTTTGAAGGTAATACCATGGATTTTCTAGATCGGATCTTCCATCAAAACGTTAATATCCCGAAGGAATCCATTGTGGCGATAACGTGGGGTGTGTGGAAAAAGGTGCGAAATCCGACACTCTCGGGATCTCTTAAAAGGGGCAATGTTAGCATCTCTTCTCGCAGGTCAAATGGGTGCTTAACATGGTCAAGAATTTGCTAACGCTAGAACAACTATTGATAAGGCGAGAAAGAGGTGCCCGTTCAAAAATTAGGCTCGAAATCGAGGATGAACTGCCGATCTTCACAGATGCAAGCTATATTAAGATTACTAGGGAAAGCGCCTACGGAGTTGTCATCAGCGACGAAGGGGGTCAATTACAGCCAAGTTGCGAGTGGTAACTTGGGAACCTTGGAATCACCCCCGGAAGCAAAACTTGCTGAAATTGCCGAGGGAATTAGGATGGCTAAGATGAGAGGAAAAGGAAAATTTGTGATTCTCACAGCATTGCCTACAAGCCATCTTTGCAATCAAGAACAACGAGTGTTGTTTTGGACAGAGTGGGTACACTCTGCAGAAATCGTAAATAAAATGGTTAAAGGAGAAGAATGGAGGTTCGAGCACATTCACAGAGACTATAATGGAGTGGCACACCTCCTAGCTAAGAATCCAAGGACACCGGTGACTCTCCCGATTGGGTTAGCACTAAGGTGCATGATTGGTTACGTACTCTACAATCGCACTTATGTTGAGAGGGAGGTTGTAGATATCGTCGTGACCAAAAAAAAACATTATCACGTTAACTAGCTGCTACCTAGCTACCTACTTTTTTATTACTAATTTTTGAAGCTAAGCTAATAACTTGTACATGCATGCATAGTTGAGCCCCAGTATCCCAACATCATCATTGTTTATTTGGGGCGGTGGATTTATCCACTTATTTTACCTATATAATTTATTGTTCATGCATGCAATATATATATATTTATTATTTTTATCAAGAATGCATGCATATATTTTAAATTTGTTAATTTATTTGTTCAATTATTCTTGTATACATTATAAATCGAGATAGAGAAAAAATGAAATTTTTAATGGCAAGGAATATATATATATATATATATACACCCACCTATAAATTCATGCATATTTTGCTAAAATAATTTATTTTTATGTCTAAGAAACCATGTGTATATTTCTTAAAATCTAGAGAGTGTGTGTGTATATACACATATTCAAATATTAGACATAATTATTTTGGGGTGTTATAGCCTCCCCTACTACTAAAAATTTTGTCCTCGAAATTATAGATATTACTGTGCAAAAGTAGATTCAAATATTTGGCTAAAATTTCATCTTCTCGCTCCCACGTCGCTTCTTCCCGCCCATGTCTGCTCCATTGCACTTTGACTAAGGCGATGTTTCGGTTTCGTATTTTTGAATTTTTCTATCAAGAATAAGCTGGGGTTTCTTCATATGTTAAGCGACTGTCGATTTCTATCGCATCCCAATTAACTATGTGGTTGGGATCAGGTATATACTTCCATAACATGGACACATGAAAATGTTATGTACTCCAACTAGCTCGGCGGTAGAGCTAGCCTGTAAGCTAATTCTCCTACTCGCTCGAGTATCTCATATGGTCCAATAAATCTTGGTCTCAACTTTCCTCATGACACCTCTTGTTAGTGACACCTTTAAGAATACCTTATCTCCAACCTTAAATTCTAAATCTTTACGTCGTTGGTCGGCATATGATTTTTATATGTCCCGAGCCGCTTGTATTCTTTCTCTAATTTTCTTGATCATCCTAGTAGTTTCTTCTACTAATTCAGGACCTAAGACTTTCTTCTCTACAACTTCGTCTCAATACAGAGGTGATCTGCATTTTCTCCCATAGAGCGCTTCATAGGGTGTCATACCGATTATTGCTTGGTAACTATTGTTGTAAGTAAATTCGACTAGGGGTAATAATTTCTCTCAATTTTCACCAAAGTCGATTATACAACCTCTCAACATGTCTTCCAATGTTTGAATTGTTCTCTCATTGCCTGCCCGTGCGAGGGTGAAAGGCAAGGCTGAAATTTAGCTTGGTTTCCATGGCATTCTCAGTAGGCTCTGCCAAAATTTTGATGTAAATCGTGTACCCGTCCGATATTATTGAGACAGCACTCCGTGCAACCTGATGACTTCCTCCAAATAAATTTGAGCCAACTCGTCTAAACCGAAGGTCATTTTAATTGGTAGAAAATATGTTGATTTTGTCAAAGTGTCAATTATAACCCATATAGCTTGATTCCCTCTGTATGATCTTGGTAATCCGACCACAAAATCCATAGCTATATGTTCCCATTTCCACTCGGGAATCTTGATTGGCTTGAGTAATCCCGATGGTCGTTGATGTTCGGCTTTTACTGCGGCAAGTCATGCATTTTCGCATTTAAGTCCTCAATGCTTCCTTTCATGTTCCCCACCAAAATAACTTCTTCAGTCTTGATACATCATTGTTCCTCTTAGATGAGCGGTGTAGGGAGTGCAATGAGCTTCTTCCATGATTTCTTTTCTAAGTGTTTCTACTTTTGGTATACAAAGTCTTCCTTTGTAAAGTATCGCACCTTTTCAGGTGTCAAGGAAAAATCTTTGATTCTTCCTTCTTTGACTTTCTCCTTTATTTTCTCCAAAATCTTATCTCCTTTCTCGAGCTTCCACGATCTTTTCTTTCGGGGTAGATTTTACCATCATGGATGCCACCCTTGCTTGGGTGGTATCTCGTGGCAATACCACTTCTATGCTCATTTTTGCAAGGTCTTCAATTATTCGTATCCGACTGGTGATACATACTAGTTTACTTCTCTCCGTCGGCTCAATGCATCACTACCACATTTGCCTTGCCTGGATGATAGAGTATTATGCAATCGTAATCTTTCACCAATTCCAGCCATCTTCTTTGTCTCATGTTCAACTCCTTTTGTTCAAAGAAGTACTTGAGACTTTTGTGGTCTGTATAAATTTTGCATTTTGCGCCATACAAGTAATGTTGCCAAATCTTCGCAGCGTAGACTTCTGCGGCGAGCTCTAAATCATATGTGGGGTAATTTTGTTCGTGTATCTTCAATTGCACGGGAGGCGTAGGCAACTACTTTTCTAGCCTGCATCAAAACACACCCCAAGCCTTGTTTTGAGGCGTCGCTATAAATGACGAATCCTCGTAACTGCCTGGAATGGTTAGGACAGCGCGAAGTTAATCGTTGCTTTAGCTCCCGGAAACTTCCTCGCTTTCCTTTGTCCGGTGGAACTTTACCTCTTTTCTCGTCAATTGTGTTAATGGCCTTGCAATCTTTGAAAAACCTTCAATGAATCTGCGGTAATATCTTGCTAACCCCAGAAAGCTTCGAACTTCGTTCACATTCGTCGGAGCTTCCACCGGCTCACGACTTCTACCTTTGTCGGGTCGACCTCAATTCCACGAGCGGAGACGATGTGTCCTAGGAAAACGACTTGACTTAGCCAAAATTCACATTTTTTTAACTTGGCATAAAGTCTCTCTCTTTGGAGCAATTCTAGGGTGGTTTTGAGATGTTCTTCATGTTGACTTCGGTCTCTAGAGTAGACCAAAATATCATCGATGAACACGATCACAAATTGATCCAGGTATGGATAGAATACTTGATTCATAAGGTCCATGAAAACTGCTGGTGTGTTCTTTGAGTCCAAATGGCATTACCACGAACTCGTAATGCTCGTAACGTGTCCCGAAGGCCATCTTTGGGATGTCTTCCTCCTTGATTATCACTTGGTGATATCCAAACATTAGATCTATCTTTGAGAACACACCGGCGCCTCTTAATTGATCAAACAGGTCCTCGATCCTCTGTGAATGGGTATTTATTTTTTATGGTAAGTTTGTTCAATTCTCGGTAATTGATGCACATTCTAAAGGTACCATCTTTCTTTTCACGAACAAGTACAAGTGCTCCCCAAGGCGAGATGCTGGGTCGTATGAAGCCCTTATCCAAGAGTTCTTGTAGTTGTACTTTCAACTCTTGTAGCTCCTTTGGCGCCATTCGGTATGGTGCTTTTGAATCTGGTGTTGCTCCTGGTATTAAATCGATCGTAAACTCCACTGGCGTTTTGGGGGTAAACCAGGTAAGTCTTCTCGAAACACGTCCTTGTAATCTCATACAATGGGTACCCTTTCGATCGTTAAATCATCTATTTGTGATTGCAGAATGTTTACTAGAAATATCGTGCAATTCCCCTTTTTAGCAGCTTCGTTGCTTTTATTGTAGACACTATTCGAGGTAGTGTCCCTACTTTGGCCCCGTAGAAGGTGTTTGTTCCACCTTCCGAATTTCAAAAGGTTACTTCTTTTTCATGACACCTAATGATGGCATGATTGGTTGTAAGCCAATCCATTTTCAAGATTATGTCGAAATCTCTCATATTAATGACGTGCAAGTCACCTAACAAAGCTTTTATCTTCCAACCCAATCATTATGCCTTTGCATAGTTGAGTGGTTTGGATAATTGTACCCGACAGGACACTTACTTCTAGAAAATCCCTTTCCACTAATGTGTTGACATTTCTTATTTTGTCAAACATTCTTTTGGAAATGAAAGAGTGTGTGGCTCCCTTGTCAAATAATACTAGAGCAGTGTGTACTAGAAATGGGCAACATACCTACCATCGTCCCTGGTTCATCAAAGCCTCTTGTTGAGTCATTGCAAAGACACAAGTGGGTCTCACTTTCGCTTTTCCTTTATTTTTTAGTGTTGGACAGCTTGTTTAGTCCGTGGCCTGGTTTCTTGCGGTGATAGCATAGTCCGCATCCGTACTAACACCGCCCGTCGTGGTTCTTTTCGCATTTTTGTCATGTCGGTCCGGTCCTTTGTGGGATCTCGGATTGGTTTTCCTTCTCGCGAACTTGTTTATCGCATGTGTAGTCCATTCCTTGATTTGGATTCACCGTCCTTTTCTTATTTAGAAAATCGACGACTCTTTTCTCCAAATTTTCAATTTTTAATCGGGAGGCAATTTCCGAGCTTTGGAAATAGCCTCTGCGTAGGTCAATGTTCCTTATCCAGCCAAAATGTTGCTGATTTCTGGCCTTAGATTTTTCTCGAAGCATCGAGCTTTCTTAAATTCAGTGTTCACCAAGTGAGGAGCGTTTCTACCGAGTTGGCTGAATTTTCGCTCGTACTCAAGTACCGTCATGGTACCTTGTTTGAGGTGGATGAATTTCGTCTCCTTTTGATCGTGAAAAGACCGAGGCATATAATTTTGGATCATTGCCTCCTCAAATTCCTCCCAGTTATAAACGCCTTCGAGCTGCAGTCTTTGTCCGTGGAGCTTCCCACCGCAGTCCTGCATTACGTCCGTTAATTGAAAGACAGCGCATGAAACTTTCTACTCGCCGGTGCACATAATATGTGTGAATATTTTCTCAAGTGCTCTTAACCAATTTTCGGCTTCATGGACTCTCTCTACCGTTAAAAGTAGGCAGACGATAGCATCTAAATTGTTCAACTACGGTACTCATCTCGTTGCGATGCGCTCGAAGAGGTGGTGCACAGTGAGGGGGAATTTGATTAATATCATGATGGTTTATGCTTTCTATCTTAGTTGATTTGCAATTTGATTCAATTGTAGCTTGTTGATTGATGATTCATTGATGGATGTTAATCCTAGCACCCCTATCCCACCATTTATTGTTGTTTTTGTTATCGCATTCTAGGTGTTCGCTCATTTGCTTGCTTGTTATTGTTTTGTATTTTTGCTAGTGTTTTTGTTGTTTTTGTTCCAAACCATTGTTGCAACTCTAGTCACTAAAAACTCGTATTTTTAGGGCCTCATGTGCATACTTTTTCCCTTGGGTTCGAGTATTTTGCGATTGGTCTTAAAAGCTCTTGCCCTATACACTCCAATCAGCTTACCATTCAAATTATTTATTATTCTTAGTTACCATTCAAATTATTTATTATTCTTTATATGTGATATATTATATATATATATATATTAATTTATTATGACAACACAAATTTGGGCAAGTATGTAGAAACTTGTTTCTCGAATACCACGTTGTAACGCCCCAATTTAATATATACTAATATTAATATTGAGACGTTACTAAATAATCACATTTATCTATTTCGGTATTTATATTTAATAGGAAATACATTCTATTTTTTTATAAAAATATATGTAGTATAAATAAACATGTAGGCATAATTATTAAATAAACATGTAGAGCATAATTATTAAATATTTGTAGTATAATTTACTCTACAACTTTTTAGCATATAAATTTACTTAGCTTGTGAATTTTTCTTTTCTACTACTATGCTAATATATTTTTCTCATATTGTGCAAATTATTTTCTTCTATTGTGCAATTTTTTTTTTTCTTTGTGCAATTTTTTTTTCTGTTATTGGGCTATTTTTTTCTTCTGTGCAAATTTTTTTGCTATTGAGGCCTGGTGCAAATAATGTACAAGAACAACATCCAACCATCCAAAGATATTTTAATATATCATATTCCATTTGCAAAAGGCTTCAGCCCATGCTACATTGTCCATGTAGAAATACTTATTTCATAAAATTTGTAGATATACAACTGATAAAATTTATAGGTATTCGACACATGCTTCATTGCCAACATAACTAATAATATTTTGCCAGAAACCGAAAAAGATGAAACAAATATAAATGTAAATCTTCAAAGAACAAGGCATTTGATCGAATTCGCAAATATACACTACCGACCACCTCAAATTCTTCACAATCTCAAAGCTACCGACTAAATTATTATTGTGTTAATGTAATACCAATGTTTTGGTTGTTTGCTGCACATAGTGACTTATAATTTTTTACTATTGTGCAAAAGAATTTACTATTGTGCAAATATTTTTTTCTATTGTGCAAATATTGTTCTCGCTATTGTGCAAATATTTCTTCTACAATTGCAAATAATACTTGCACAATATTTGGTAAAAGAGGGTAAAAACTAGAATCTCAACAAAGAAGTAGCATAAATCATAAAAATCAATATAAACTTGAAACCCCTTAATATCCCTCATGTATGAGTTTGGTCCAGTGGACAAATATATTCAAAACACAAGAATGAGTATAGTTCAACATAAGAATGAGTATAGTTCAAATATATTCAAAACTTGAAGCCTATTAATATCCTCTCATTACAGGTACCCAACATAAGAATAAGTATAATTCAAATATATTCAAAACACAAAAGCATTCAAGTGATCACTAATCCGACTTTGAGTGAATGAACTATTCTTCTTAAATCTTGCCCCGCAAGTTTCTTGGCTTTGAGTAACCATATATCCTGGAAAAACCGCTTATAATAAATTTAATACAAGTTAAAAATATAAGTGTCATAAAAGACAAGGAGCATGGTTATAAGTTCATAACAAAATTAAATTGTATGAACAAAAAGAATAGAAAATGGCATTGAGTTAAAGTGACAAAAGCTGAGAATTATTTACTATAAGAAAAAAAAAAGACAAGATTGATAGAGAACAAAGAATCACTATAACAAAAAAAAATGGCATTTAAGAAAGAGAAAAAAATGGACGTATCCACAAATAAAAATGCAATCGCATCCAAACAAGAAACATTGTATAATTGGATAAAATCAAACAACTAAACAAAAGTTGTCATTTCTTTTATACCTCTTCTTTTTTTGGATATGATCTAAAATTGGCTAAACTTAACAATACCAAGAAATCAAAGTGGCTATAGGAAGAAGGAATACAATCTTTAAGCAAACGTATACCATGATAACAACAATTCTTTAAGCCGACGGAATTTGGACATTCTTCTCTTAGGCATTCCGTCAAACAAAGTTGCGTGTGTGAAAATTGCATCCAAATCATGTATGAACAAAAGGAACAAGAAATCAGTGATTGTAGGAATCGGGCAAGCGATTATAAGACCAATCAAGTATATCGAACCCAAGGGAAAAAGTATGCAATGAGGCCCTAGGAATACAAGTTCTCGGTGACTATTGTTGCAAAGCGGGTTTGGTTCAAAAATACACTACAATTGCAAGAATTAAAATTCAAACACTAGGCAAGCAATTAATCAAACACCTTGAATGCTAAAACAAGTAACTTGGTTTCAATGGGGGATTGGGGTGCTAGGGATAATATCCATCAAGGAATCAATGATCAACAAGCTATGATTGAATCAAATTGCAAATCAACTAAGATAGAAAGCATAAAACCATCATGCAATTAATCACTCCATTAATCACACAATGCCTAATGTGAGTATCCTTAGTGCAACTAATCTCTCAATTAAGAAGCACCCAATTCATACATTCTTACACAATTATAACCCAATTAATCCCTAATCACGTTAGCTCAACTCTCCCCTATTGCTAGGGTGATCAAACATTAATCTAAAGAGATAACTATGCATGAAGCACAATGAGAATCACAAATAGGAAGCAATCTAACTCAATTGATCAACAATCATAGCATAAGACAATCAAATCATCCTCAATTTCAATTATCCCAAGCACAAGAGTATCAGCCCATGGTGCAAAGTGCAAAACCCATGGGTAGAAAATCTAATTGCTCAATCACAAAGCAAATCACAACAACAATTATGGAATTTAAATGAGAAAAGTGGAAGAACATCACCAATTGGATTAAATGATCAAAAATAGGAATGCTTGAGTCTTCACAATAGTCTTCAAATTCACTCTCTTCTCCACTTGAATTACAACTTGGAAATGAAAATCTAATGGATCAAAATGCTGATCTAAGGTACAAATGATCAAATTATATCTAAATCTATGAATCTAATCCAATTACAATGAGAATTAAGCTATGGAATGAGAAATTTACCTTAAAACCGTAAAATAACCGCTCTAATCTAAGCTATGGAGATTATACTGCTTTCCGCTCAAATGGGCTTAAAATGAAAATTTTCGATTTTGGGCATCCCTCGACTCGAGGTTGGGGCCCTCGAGCGAGGCCTTGAAGTCGCTAATGCGTTTTTCCGATTTTGCCTCTAGCCTCAAGTCGAGCTCCAGCCCTCGACTTGAGGTTTCTCCTTTGCCTGATCCTCGACTTGAGGGCCGAGCCTCGAGTCGAGCTTGCTTTGAATTTTCAAATTCTATCTATAGGCCACCACCCTCGGGTCGAGGCCATCGGACCTCGACCAGAAGTCGAGTCCAGGAATTTTCTCGACCCAAACTCTGCCTCCGACCCCATTTTCGCCTATCTCGATCGTCTCTTCATCCTAAGAATGTCGGTACTCTCGGTTGGCCAGATTCCACCGATTTACCTGTAAACGGGAGTAGTACTTTTTAGGCAAAGTAGTGATACTCTACACATTTAGGCACAAAATCTAACATTTTTGATCACTTTTGCACTAAAATAACCCCTAAAAACATGCATCAATTCACTCCAATCAATCAGATCCAAAAACAATACCAATCATGAAAGAAGATATCAATTGAAGACAAGTAAGTGTATCGCCTTGGGCATCCCCATTTTGAGGATTATTACTAACCAATAACCTGGTTTCTTTTATCCTTAAATCAAATCGCACCTGATTTCCTTTGCCCTCGCATTGTCGAACTAGTTACAATCACATGCCTCAAGGGAATCGCCCGATGTAGAAGGTGACGGTACCGGAGGGAGTGCGGATTTAACAATTTGTGTTTGGTTTGAACCCATGGGAGAGAACAATTTTGAATTTAAATTTTGAAAATGGGGAGTTAAATTTAAATTGGATAAAGGAGGAAGAGAGATGGATGGGACGTTAGAGAAAGAAATGGATAGCACGAGAGAGGAGCGCGTGAGAGAACAATATGCGGAGAAGCGAGAAAGGGAATTGAGGGCGTAAAAGGAAAATCAGCCACATATGCAGGACTCCACGGTTTTTTTTTTTTTTTTTTTTTTTGCACTAGATTGTAATATGGGCTCGAACTATGCACCGGGCTATAATAAACCCTATAATTTATTAGGAAGCAACTTGGACAAAAAAGAAGTGACTTGGACAAAAAGAAACGAAGTGGCTTAGACAAATCTTTTTGTCGATAACCTCAAACCAATCAATCGAATTTTGATTAATACGTAATCGATCGAACACTATTTGAAAACGACTCTTCCGCCAAACGAATGTTGATTGGAATACATTTAATTTCTAATATAATAAATAATTGATAATTTAATGGATCCACTAAATTAATTAGGCCTAATCCAAGTATTGAATTCTAATAAATCAATTTGGGCTTCTAAGTCTATTAAATAAATTTGGGCCTTTAAAGTCTAATAAATTACATTAGACCTCCAAAGTCCAATAAGTCATATTGGGCCTCTAAAGCCTAATAATCAAATTGGGCCTCTAAAGTCCAATAATTTAAATCGGGCCTTTAAAGTCCAATAAACTGAATTGGGCCGCTAAAATCCAATAAATCGAATTGGACCTCTAAAGTCCGATAAATTGAATTGAGCCTTTAAAGTCCAATAAATTGAATCGACCTCTAAAGCCCAACAAATCATATCGAGGCCTCTAAAGCCCGCCAAATTATATCAGGCCTCTAAAGCCCCACAAATCAAATCGTGTGTTGGTCCCGGATTGAGTTCGAATTACTAGAAATAATCTAGAAGGGGGTTGAATAGATTATTTCAATTTCTCACGAAATTCAGACTATCTACTCAAACGAATCTTCCAAATTATTGTGAGTACCCAACGAAAATAATTATACTCAATCCTTTAATAATAGATCTGAAAGCTTCTTGATCGAATTGATTTAATCCAAGTAATCAACTAAAAATTAAAACGGAAGTAAAGAACACAAGATTTATAGTGGTTCGGATTAAAAATTCTCGTCCACTCTCCTTCTCCAACTTGAAGAAGGGTCTCTACTTACTTCCTTCGACGTTTACAAGTTACAGTGGTGAAGATCCAACTCTACAAATTATCAATCTTCCTTCTAATCTAAGATTACAGTGCGAATATTGTGTAGAAGGAATTACAATGAGGTGTTATCTAAACACTTAGAAAAATATCAAAATATCAAACTAAACCTGCTATGAGTGCTATTGAATGTGTGAATCTCCGAGCTTAGACCTATTTACTTGAAGAATCATACGTCCACTCTCCTTCTCCAACTTGAAGAAGGGTCTCTACTTACTTCCTTACTTACTCATTTACTTCCTTCCACGTTTACATATTACGGTGGTGAAGATCCAACTCTACAAATCTTCAATCTTCCTTCTAATCTAAGATTACAATGCGAGAATATTGTGTAGAAGGAATTACAATGTAGTGTTCTCTAAACTCTTAGAAAAATATCAAAATATCCAACTAAACTTGCTAGGAGTGCTATTGAATGTGTGAATCTCCGAAAATGCAAAAGTTCTTCTAAGAACTGTGCTTAGGCCTATTTATATACTTATAAGACGGTTAGTTTGTTAGAACAAACTCTTAACCTCTTAACAAACTTATCTAGAAAACTGACTTGACTTCAAATGACCTTCTTGAGTTAGTCGTCTGATCGACATAGTTGAAATCCATCTTTCTTATTCTACTCACCGATTTCCACCTTGTCTCGAGCTCTTCATTATTCTCTCTTTATTAGATGACTTCTTCAAGATTGTCTTCAGATGACCTTTCAATGAATGACCCCACCGACTAGTCTAGCTCACCTAGTCCGAATCCTAACTTGTGAACTTACTACATCACCGCTCTATACAATATCACCGGTCACCTTACTTTACATGAGCTCAACTAATCGATACATTTTAACTCATTAAAACTAATCTCTAATCTAACATCGTGGAAGCATAAATCTATAAATGCCAGGAATATTCCCTAGTTCAACAAAGCCGTGCCCATCAAACCTAGGGTTTTCACCATCTATAAATAGGGTCTCATTCCGGTCATTCCAAACACATAGTGAAAGTTAGAAAGTATTAGAACACACTGAATTTTGAGCTCTGCAGATCAAGTCCGGCAATTCAAAGAGTTTTTTTCAAGGAGTTCTTCAAGGGAAAAAAATAATAGATGTGTCAGAGGGAAAAAAATAATGTAGATTATTTTTTACTAGATGAATCCCCACGTATTACGTGGAATATTCGTTAAATTCAATTTTATAATATAATATTATATATATATATAATTTTTTTATTAAATAATAATATAATTTTATAAAATAAGTATTACTTTTAAATAATATATATAATTTTGTGTGATTATAATGTTTAATTTAAATAATGGTAATTAGAATCATAAATAACATATTTTTTTATACTTTAATTTTAAATTAATTTATTATAATTATATCAATAATGCATGCTAGATATATATTAGAATTATTATATGTATGTGAAAATCTATCATACAATTCGTTTCAAGTTTATTCTATAATTAATAAAAATACTAATAGAAGAAGTCTTATATAACTGATGTATAAATATTAGAATAATATATATCGTATATTTATAAATAAATATCACATATGAAAAAATTAAATTGATTGAGTCCGCTATTCTCTTTTTATTAATTTTAATATTAATTATTGTATATGAGACTAATTACACATTAACTCATCATCATTACTAATATATATCAAACTTTTATATACTTGACATCTAAACACATATATAATTTTATCTTCTCATTTAATGACATATCATCAAAACTCCCAAAAATTGGCACATAAACATTATAAACTCCCTATTAATATATATGAGGATTCACTTGTTTGAAATATTTATAAATTAATATTGGAGTTTATAAAATATAATAAGATAAAATATAAATTGATACATTCACAAAAAAATTTAATACACTTTTATAGGCTAAAGTTAAATAAATCAATTTTTCAAAACATATAAATATTTATGGATTAGTTTAGTAGTAGCCATCTTAAAACTAACAAAAAGGTTTAGGGTTCAAATCCTCATTATTATTTTTTACAAACATAATATATAATCACACATATACACGTACAAAAATAAAACTGCCACATACATATAAACATAAATAAATTTTTAATAAGATGACACGTGGCAACGGAAACATAAAAAATCGACATAAAAGCAAAATACATAGAAATTCGACACATACGACAAAATGAACTCCCTATTAGTATATAAGAGGATGTAATATTAAAAAAATGTAATAGATGTAATGATTGTCGGGAGGGAAAAAAATAATGTAGATTATCATTTATTAGATGAATTCCCACGTATTACGTGGAATATTCGTTAAATTCAATTTTATAATATAATATTATATATATATATATATATATATAATTTTTTATTAAATAATAATATAATTTTTATAAAATAAGTATTACTTATTAAATAATATATATAATTTTGTGTGATTATAGTATTTAATTTAAATAATGGTAATTAGAATCATAAATAACATATTTTTTATATTTTAATTTTAAATTAATTTATTATAATTATATCATAATGCCAAGTAACCAAGGTAATACGAACGGAGCAACATAAGCCTGAATCGTATTGTTGAATCGTGTTGTTAAACTAGAATCTTATTGTTAAGGAACAATTACAAATCAAATAAGGAATCACAAAATTAAATATCCGTCATCCAATATAAGTATTTAAGGAAATCAAAAGACACCCCAAAGCCCTAACAGCCATTTCAATCGGCAAAACGGGCAAAAATGGGTTCTAACAGTTACTAATACTTATATTAGGCGATTAGTTAATTCAACCTTTCGATTCGACCCAACATATTGATTCTAGAAATAACGTATGGAAACAACGTGTTGATCCATGGATTATATTACTCGATTGTCTTATTCGAGAACTAAGTTATAAAAACCATAGACAATATGAACTTATATAGTTCGACATAATTTTAACACTAAGGATCTAGCCTATTAGGCTCATCCTTAGAACTATAACAATATAAGAAAAGAAAACTTACGAGTTTTTGGAGGACGCACCACCTATACAAATAGTCTTTTTATTCCACAAAATAGATTACAAGAGAATATGTTACAAAGGAGAATATCTAGAGAGAGAGAGACATTGGCCGAAGCCTGCTATTACAAAGGAAGGGCCGCCTTATATAGACGCGGACGCCAAACGAAAAATTAAAAACGAAAATGAACAAGAAAAGTGAACAGTAATTATTGTTCAAAAGTCAAAAGTAAACAGTAAAATTACTGTTTAAACAATATATCTACCGTGCAAACATCTTGTTTAATTACCGTATATGAACAAGAATTTGTTGGCCATCACCTATTTTTGTTTTCTTCTCAATTTTTCTTGTCTTTTCTTGTAGATGATTCATCTTTGTCCATTTCTTGGAGCAATCTTTCCATCTCATCATCGGAAAGTAGTCCTTCATTAGGATCTTGAGCTTCTTGCATTGATATTCCTTTGGAAGATTCGAAATAATATCTTCTTCTTCATCAAGATCGCAGTAATTCTTCTTTCATTCTCGTTGAGATATAACTCAATCATTTCCTGTTTGGATAATTTATCCACACTTCGCATTAATTTTCTCAAAATATTATTTTTAGTGATTAATTGTCCTGCTTTTTCTTTTTCTCTTGGCTATAAGCCATGCATGTTTCAATTATTTTAGTCATAGTATCAATACCAAAGTATTCTTTAGTACTTGGGTCTATTTTGACCATTTTCTCCCAGAATTTTGTATAAAAATTCTTTTTAAACAAGGAATTTCGTTGGTATTACCAACTTTAACTTCCCATTTCCAAATCCATGGAATGGAGAACTCAATAAAGAAGTGCATCGGGGCTCCCATGGTACAAACATATTGCTATTAGCAATGATTCCATTTTTGGACTAATATGTTTGTATTCTTTGAATTCTTCAATCATGATTTCCTAAGAATTTCTTGAGATGGACCAAATTTTCGCCACCATTTTTTAAACCAATTTGGTATCTACTGAGTTATAAACTCTCTCACATACCTTTATCATCCAAGTATGCTTCTTTTTATCATTATGATAATAAAAGACTTTTTCAAAAGCTTGGATATAATCCCAATAATTATATTTTATCACAAAGCATTATTACTAGTCGTAAAAGATTTTTCTACAATGGAGATATTCCCCATTCTTCAGCTGAAATTAGCTGTTTAATTATAATCTTTGAGAAATTATAAATTTCTTTTTGGGTTCCACTGGTCATATGTGTTATATCACATGAATGACTATTATTGATAATATTCTCATAATAACTTCGTTATTTATAAACACCTGCATTAAATCCTTGTATAGATATGTATCTTTCAAGGATTTTCAGGGAGTATTTTCCCATTTCAAATCAAGATTACTTATTAAGAAGATAGTCTCTTCTTTCTCCTTCTTAAAAATCCTTTATTAGGATCTTTTTCATCTTCTCGCAACAATATTTGCGTAAGTTGAGATGTCTGGAGGGGATGTGGATTCCTCCATAGATTTGGAAGTATTACTTCCTTGGCATTTCTTCCATTTAAGAAATTCTTGGTATGACAAATTATCATCGTAAAGATTTGCAATTTTGGAAGCAACCAATTTTTGCTTTCCGTGTTTGCGGAATATTATTCTCGACCTCGTCCACCTCTTCCCCTATAAGGGAAAGATCCCCGGCCTCCGGCTCGCATATCCGCAAAATTCATGACAGATATTCACGAGTTAAATAATCAGGGAGAGAATTTTCTTCTCTTTTTATAAATAATTTCAAAATCAAATGGGGCTAAATGAGCTTGCCATCTAGCAAACATTTGCTTGGAGACATCATGTTTAAAATCTTTATTAAACATATGTTTCACGCTTTGCAATCAGTTTTAATAATAAATTTCGATTATATAAATCATCTTGAAATTTTAAAACACACTTTACTATGGCTAGAATTTCTTTTGCTATAGTAGCATAATTTTTCGGCTAATATTCCATTTTCCGTAATAAAATCTAACCAAATATTCTTTTTATCAATATCAATTTGTTTTAAGATACCTCCATATCCAATATCCGAGGCATCTGTTTCAATAATTTTATCCCATTTGGGATTAGCAATAGATAAGCAAGGTAAAAATTTTACCTTTTCCTTAATTTTTTAACAGCATTGGTATGATCATTACACCAAGGTTTAGGATTCTTTTTCAATCTATCATATAAAATAGCGAGATCACCGCAAGATTTTTATAATAAGGAGAAATATAATTCAGACTTCCTAAAAATCTCTGTAATTGAGTTTTATCCTTGATATCATCGGGAATTTAGAAGCAAATTCAATACTTCTATTGATAGGAATAATATTACCTTTTTCAATATTATAACCCAAAAATTTAATGTTAGTTTGGAATAATAACATTTTTGGTTTAGATATAACCAAACCATTCTCGAATAACAATTCTTTTAAAAATTTCTAAATGTTTAAAATGAGTTTCAATATTTTTTGAAAATATTAATATATCATCAATATAAACAACTATAAATTCACTATAAGGAATAAAAATATCATTCATAATTTTCTCAAATTCAAGGAGCATTTTTTAAACCAAATGGCATGATATTCCATTCATAATGTCCAAAAGGAACATTAAAAGCAGCTTTATATCTCACAAGTAGTATCAATTTGAAATCTGCCAAAATCCAGATTTTAAATCAAATTTAGAAAATATAATGTAATCATATAACCTGTCAAGAAGATCCTTCTTGTTAGGAATAGGATGTCTTATCCATTTTAAGACTTTATTAAGAGGTTTGTAATTAATAACCAACTGGGTACACCTCTTTCTTGTTCGGAATGTTTATTAACATAAAAAGCAAGACAAGACCAAGGTGATCGAGAAGTAACAATAATATTTTTTTCTAGAAGAGATTTAATCTCTTTTTGCACAATTCCATCTATTCGTAATTCATTTGACAAGGTCTTGCTTTAGTAGGAATTTTATCCTCTGTGAAAAAAATTTCATAGGGTAATGAAACAATATACTTTTTCTATTCCGAGAAAGCATTTGGAAGATCATTACAAATTTCTAAACTCATCTGATTATGAATTAATTTAATTTTATCCTGCAATTTAGGATTTTTCAAATTATCCTCAATGGATAAAATAGTAATTTCTTGTTTTAAGAAATTTAATTGATTTTCTTTTATTTTGATATTATTAAACATATTATGTAAAATTTTTGCAAAGGGTTTTTCAATAAATTTAAGAATTATTGGTCTATTATCAAAAGTTCCAATAATTCCACTATTATCAACCTTTATTAAAGGATATATCTTTTGAATAAAAGGAGATCCAAGTATAACTTGGTTAGAAATATTTTTAACAAGTAAAAAACTTGTCAAAACACATTTTTATCTACACAAACATATGCTTTTGGTAATTTAAACTCTATATCAAGATTTTCACCACCGGCATGAGATAAAGTATGTGTAGTTTTTCAAAGTATCTCGGCAGGATTAATCCTTCCTGTATAACATTAAGATCTGCACCGCTATCAACAAGTGCAATAAAATCTTTGGAATAAAAATTATCAATTAAAAGAGTAATCTTAACATACCACTTTTGAGATATAAAAATATCCATTTTATTAAGGAAATTATCATCAATTTTATTTTCAGGAACAATAATTTTTCTTTTTCCTTTATCCTCAAGATTTTCTAATCTTTTTCTAAAATAATATTATTTTGTTTAAGAAATTTAATTTCTTTTTAAGATTTTCTACTTCAATACTTAAATCATTTAAGGAAGTAGGGGTTTTAATCTCTTGTTTTTTCTTTTAACATTTGATAAACTTTACTCATAAAATAAGGTTCATCGAAACTGTATATTATGACTTTTATCAAATGTATAAGTATTTCTAATATTATTAGAAGTAGTTGGAGTATCGTCCAAATGATCAATAATTTGAGATCTTAATTTAGGATCTTTTATTGATCTTAATAATTCCATAGTATTACTATGATCTAAAACATTAATTTCTAAATTTTTCATTTGGGAAAGAAGTTTATAAACTTCATCATCCTCGACAATTACACTCGCCAATATTACTTTCTCGAATTCTCCGAATCGGTATATTACCGACTCTTGTTCTAAAGTTTTAACTTTTTCATTTTCGAATATTTCGAATTTTCCGAATATAATTCAATATTTGATTCTAATTTCGATTGATCATATTCATCGGACTTTAATAAGACTTTGCATATCAAGTCTTTTATTCCTTCATCAACTTGAAGATTATTAATCTTCTTTTTAACCCAGCAATTTCGAGCATAATGACCAACTTTCGAGCATTTATGACAAATAATTAGTTTATTTTTCTGTTTTTGTCCTCTTCTCTTTTTGTTTTCGAAGAGAATGTCTTTCAATTTTCTTTTTAGAAGATTTTTTCTTTTATAAATTCTAATGAATTTCTAGATATCTTATCGTGTTTATTCTTTCTAGTTTTACTAGAACTAGGCATATCCATAGCAAATTGATCACAAAATTGACTTAATTGCTTTCTTTCGGACAAATTCTGTCTTTTAATTTGTTGGTTTAATTTTATTTCATTACATAAATTTAAACCTTCTTGAATACAAGTCTTGATTAATTTACCGTAGGTAAAATCATCATAAGGAATCTGGATATTATTACCGCGTAATTTATTCCTTATTCTTTCAAAGAAATAAATAAGGCAAACCATCAATAAATTTTGATTTCCAATGAGAAGTATTACTCTCGGGAGTTCCATTACTCTACTAAGAAAAGTGTCTTTATACCATCTAAAATCTGTGAGTATTTTACATCTTAGATTTTGTAATAAAGTACGAATATTATCACTATTATCGAATATCTTCCCGTGAAATGCTCAATAATATTTATTATCAAAGTATAAACAACATTTTCAATATCAGATTATTCTCATTTTTATATTATTGAGAATATAATCTCTATTTTCTTGGGTCAAATAATGATCCCACCAACCTTTAAGTTGGCCAAAGAAACCGAAACTATCATTTTAGCAATATTTTTATCGGTATTACCATTGGTTTTACAAACAGGTAGAATACATTAATATTCTATGCATCGTATTATAAATTTATTTTTCAAGTAAAACCATCAATTTTCCATTCGTAGATATTTCTACCACCTGTAACTATTGTTGATAATATACTCCTGTTCTTCATTTAAAACATCGATAGGAGTAGGTCTTCCGTAATAGTAATATCTATTAGTGGGTTTATCAGCCCATTGATCAATCTTATTGATATGATCTTGGACAACCTCTTTATAATTAGGATTGGTTTCTAAATTCTTTTCTAAATCATCATTCAAAGTATTTAGTGAAAATTTTGAGAATTTCTCTTCCAATAACTTTTCCAATTCGAAATAGATTCTAATTTAAAATCTTTTATAGTAGGAGGGTTGCATACTAGGAGTAGCAAATGTATATCAATGTCCTTCGTTTCATGTTTTTGAAAATTCATAAGATTGATAACATTATCAATTTTTTTATGAAGAGAAAGAATTTGTTCTCCTAATACATTTAAAAATAAATTTGCATAATTATTTTGTTGTATTAGCAAATTTATATGTTTACTAGTTATTTGTAAAACATCATTTTCAAATAGTTTAGCAAATGCTAGAAAATTACAAACTTGATTTTCATTTTCAATTTGAAAAGGATCGTAGGTGGAAAATCAATATTAATAATTTGTCCACTTATTAGTTTATAATTTCTTTCTAAAACAGAGATATATTGATCTACATAGGTAGACATAAACCAAGGAACAAACAATATCATTGTTTTCATTTCTTCACATTTTTTATAAATTTGATTTTGAATAATTTGTTTTTCAAGATCACCGAAGTTTTCAAAAAACCAATTTCTAAAAGATTCTCATTTGGGTAATCTAAATTCGTTAGAAATAATTTTTCTCGCCGAGCCGAGCTAAAATCAATATCGAGTAAGTTTAAATCCATAAATCAAAGAAAACTCATTTCAGACATTGTCTCCATATAATGGTGGTTAACACCTCTAACCATATTTTCTTTGCCAATATGCAATTCATTAATTGTCATTTTCGAATTATTCTCATCACTTAATTTAGACTTTTCTCGATTTGAGAAGTAGAAGCTCTAGAAGGAGTTTCAACAATATAATCAATTGGAGAAATATAAGAGTGTAAAGAAGGAGATCTCAAAGATTGAGATTGGGATCTACTTTTTATCAAATTGTCAAACCGTATATTAACAGCTTTCATACGTGGTTTGAAAAACATTCAACAAATTTGATGCAATAGCAAAGGTTGAGGATTAACCGCTCTTTCAATAATCCAATTTTCAGGGAAAGCAATTTCCTCCCATTTTGTAGGTCTTCTCGTAATAGTAATATCTATTAGTGGGTTTATCGGCCCATTGATCAATCTTATATATATATATATATATATATATATATATATATATATATATATTAGAATTATTATATGTATGTGAAAATCTATCATACGATTCGTTTCAAATTTATTCTATAATTAATAAAAAATACTCCATTCGGCCACCGGGCTCCCCATTTTAGTGGGAGACCTGGGTTCGATTCCCTTTGGGAACGAATATTTACTAATAAAAAATACTAATAGAAGAAGTCTTATATAAGCGATGTATAAATATTAGAATAATATATATTGTATATTTATAAATAAATATCATATATGAAATAATTAAATTGATTGAGTCGGTTATTCGCTTTTACTAATTTTAATATTAATTATTGTACATGAGACTACTTACAGATTAACTATCATCATTACCAATATAAATCAAACTTTTATATACTCGACATCTAAACACATACATAATTTTATCTTCTCATTGAATGACATATCATCGGAACTCACAAAAAATTGACACATAAACATTATAAACTCCCTACTAATATATATGAGGATTCACTTGTTTGAAATACTCACAAATTAATATTTCATAAATATTGAAGTTTATAAAATATAATAAGATAAAATATAAATTGACACAGTCATAAAAAAATTTAATACACTTTTATAGGCTAAAGTTAAATAAATTATTTTTCAAAACATATAAATATTTATAGATTGGTTTAGTGGTAGACATTTTAAAACTAACAAAAAAGGTTTAGGGTTCAAATCCTTAAGAAATATTAAGAGTTAGTAACATGTAGGTACAAAATATATGAGCTATTTACAATGGGGTACATGCACAAGAAAAACCTTACACAAAGGTGCAAAAAAGGCACAAAAAGTCGACCATACCCTTACTACAAACATTTGAATAAAATAGCTATTTTATCTCTCTCTCTCATCTGTCCCATCATTGCGGCATATTTAAGTTGCGAAGGAGAGATATTTTCGTTTCTTTCTACAAATTTTCATTTTAAATTTAAATTTGAAAGTTCTCTATCCGGTATTTCAAACCCCCATTTAGCAAATCTGAATTTTAAATCCCCTCGTGTCGTCGACGTTGCGAGAATCTTCGTCGTGCATCACCGCCTTTGTTCGAGAGCACCCATGTCACCGTCACCGCCACCGTCGATCTAAGTTGAGCCGCCCGTCCGGAACAAGCGTCAATGCCGATGATTTGGTGCAATCGTCGCCGCCTTCTGGAGCGAAGCGGAGTGACCGTCGTCATTTGTTTCGTCCGTCACCGCTTATCGACGATCCAGCGTCTTCTGCCAAAATACCCACCTAAAACGAAAACTTATGTCGTCGATTTAGGTATATTTTGTCGATCCAGCTTATCGCTCATCCTAATTTTTGTAAGTTTCACTTGTTGTTAATTTTTAGTTCATGGTGTTGGGTTATTGCCTCCTTGTTTTTGAAATTTAAATTTTCGCTTTAATTAGGATGAAAGTATTTTGAAGTTCTTCAAATGGTAGTAACTAAGTCTCAAATAAATGATCAAAATGGTGGAGAGGGAGTGATATTTTGCAAGCAACTTTCCTCTTCAAAATGTTGTGAAATAGTTGTCCCCTACACTTACTTATCGACTATCATTTATCATTTATTAGTCGCTTAGTTGTTTTGGAAATGGAACCTAAATTCACGCTTAATTTGAGTTTTTTCCAGCCATTCTCCACATTTGTATTCCAATGGTAGCTCTTATATAGTAGCAAATCAGAAATATTTCCATCACTATACACTAATGGAGTAGCCGGTGGCTAGTTATATTAATGTGTATGGGAGCCGATTGTGATTTGGTATATCTATTTATTCTTTTATTGCACTTCACATTATATATGTATGTTGGCTCCGATTTGATATAATTATTTTGGATTTTCAGTTCTATAATATGGGAAGTCACAACAATTTGGGGTTTTTTTTTCAACTTTATATTGTGCAATCAAATTCAAATCTTGATCTATTTAATTTTGTAGTTACGATTTATCTTTGGGTCTTTGATTTTTGAGGTTGAAGGTGAAATTTTTTGAGACTTCAAATCTGTACTTCTACTATTTGTGTATTTTTATACTATGCAAATATTGTTGTGCAATTATTTTCTACGCTATTGTGCATTTTTTTTTCTTGTGCAAATTGTTTTATGCTATTGTGCGTTTTTTTCGCTATTGTGCAAATTATTTTCTACTATTCTTGAAAGCTAGGACAGGTCTTGATAGTGTTTTTAACTCATAAGTGTTATTTGTAGGTTGTTCACAAGACTATTGAAGTGGGAACAGAATCGCTAATACTTAGAAGGGCCAAGTGAGTGGAACACTTGTGTTTGGCTTGAATATACAAAAATAAAATAAGTAATATGCAAATTTTATGATTAGTAGAATATGTTTGGCTTTGTGCAAATAGACTCATGTACAAATATTTTTGGATGTACATATTAATCCCATTAACATATTTATTTTGTGCACAATGAATTTTTGATTGTACAAGTATTTTAATCCAATTGTTCAAGTATATTAATAATATTGTGCAAGCATAATAATCTCATTGTGTAAATATATTAGATGCATTGTGCATTTGTGTTAATTTGAATTGTTCAATTATATTAGTAGAAACACTAGTTGTCCCATTGATTTTAATTTGCGTTGATTCTCATCCGTCCATATTAATTGTTCCATTGATTCTCATCCATCCATATTACTACAATTACATATGTGGATTTGTGCGTGCATTTGCACGATAGCATAAAAATTCAAGTGAGACATTACCACAAAATTTGCTAAGTATAACAAAACTCACATAATTGAGTGACATTTGCATATAAAGTTTAAAAATTTTGAAATATATTTGCACAATTACGTTTGCACAATAATGGAAAAAGGTTAGAAACAGATTAGAAAAATTCTTGCACAATGGTTAAGATCAAGTGCAAAAATCATATTACAAAAAGGGCGTAAAGAGATATTCACAAAATAAGTAAAAATGATAGGTTGTGCTAATAGATTTTAAATATTGTGCAAATGTGTTGTTAGGTTGTGCATAATTATAATGTTTTTTTTTTGATAAATGCATAATTATAATGTTGAATGTGCAAAATTATAATGTTATTAGGTTGTGCAAGTAAAATAGTTGAATGTTTAAAATAAAATAAGCATTGTGCAAGTAATTTACTTGAAAGTGCAAAATAAAATAACTATTATGCAAATATGTTATTAGGTTGTGCAAGTAATTTATTTGAATGTGCAAAATAAAATAAGCTTTGTACAAAATTTTATGAGCAAAGATAAAATATATCTTTTTCATATTTTGAACCACGAGATATAAATATTTGCACATAATTATAATGTTGTTAGGTTGTGCAAGTAAAATAATTGAATGTGCAAAATAAAATAAGCATTGTGCAAGTAATTTACTTTAAAGTGCAAAATAAAATAACTATTGTGCAAATATGTTGTTAGATTGTACAAGTAATTTACTTGAATGTGCAAATAAAATAAGCATTGTGCAAAAATTTATGCGCAGCAAGTAATTTTAAAATTTGTTGAATGCTTCTAAATTTGTTAATGGGGCTAGGACGACAATTCCATAATAAAAGCTCCAAAACTATAGAGTGAAGTGAAGATGGCACAATCATGAGAAAACTACTAGTATTGGGCAATTGGTAAATATTGATTAAGATCGGGTGCAAAAATTATATTATAAAATAACCTATAGAGATATTCACAATATGAGTGAAAATATTAGGTTGTGCAAGTAATTCAAAGCGTGAAAGCTTGATTTCACGGTGAAAACAATGTCATACAATATCTACTATAATTAAATATAGTAACGGATGTATTTTTATAATACGAGATGAAAATAGGAAACAAATCTATAACAAATTTATTATCACGGGAGAAGGGGATATTTTAATATCACCAACTTATTTCTCTTAAAAAATAAATAAAATATGAGTATTTATTATTAATTACACAAATCATTATTGAATGAAAAATTGATCGCTAAAGTCCAAAATGAATGAGAAAATAAATCGAGTGAGAAGCAAGGTGGGGCCCTTATTTTATTGTCTTTTTATTTTCCTCCAATCTTCCTCTTCTTTCTCAAAGCAAACACCATTCTCTGCAACTCTCTCTCTCTCTCTCGTACACCAAAACTAGACATATTTTACTCCATTTCTCTTTCGATCATCTCTCTAAAAAAAAAAGAAATTGTTAAACATTTTCTTGTTGAATATTCTTGATCATTGATGCGAGCTTGGTTGCAATCTTGATATTGTTTATTAATTTGCATAGAGTGTAGCTTTTGTTGAGAAAGGAAGAAAGCGTGAGGAATTTAAAAAAAAAAACAAAAAAATAAAGAAAAGATTGGGCATTTCCTATTTACTAGTCAGTATTTAAAAATGGAGGCTAATGAGGTTTAGCGGGGTTTTCTAAGCTCCATACATTTAATTTTAACTTTAATCCTTTTTAGGTCTTCTACTTCTTTTATGGTTGATGATAATTCGTCCGACGTAGACTATCCCCTTTCCTCCATCGCCGTCGTGCGCCATTGCCGAACGCCGCCGCCGTCTCCCAGCACCGGCTTCCACCGCAGATTGAATAGAGGATAGAGAGGGAATGAGACATAGTCCTAGGAGGTAAGAGAAATAATTAGGCAGATTGATGAGAGAGAAAAATACTCGGTTGTATGAGAGAGAAATGAGAGGTTGAAAAAGTCGAGAGAAGAGAGAGAAAAGCCGGGTGAATGAGAGAGAAAAAATTAGAACAAGATAGAGAGGAGAGAGAAATTTAAAATGAGGTATGAGATATATTAAGGGTATAATAGTCAACTTACCAAAACCCAAAAAGTATTTGTACCTATGCGTAAATAGGGCTTGGATGTTGCACTGCTTGTAATTCTTTCAAATATTAATTGTTTATTTATAAAGTAAGTGAGTGAGAGTAAAAGTAAGGGTATTGTTGTCAAATAATAGAAGAGGGAAAATTAGTTGAAAAAGATGGAAGAATGTGTAGGATGTTAGAGTTTACGTAAATAAATGAGTTAGTGAATTAGGATTCTTCGTTATCAATGCATTCTTTGGATATTCGAAAACTTAGCAAGCAAGTTAGTCGGTTAGATAACAACTTTCTGTTAGTTTGTTAGAGTGTAGTTAGCCTGCTTCTCTCCTTTATATCTTGTACAAACTCGATTCTAATCTTATGTAGAAAATATGTTTAAGTTTCTCTCGTATCTTAACATGGTATCACCGAGTCTCGTTTCATCCCGATCATTGATGCTTTGTTGATCCTATTCTTCCTCTTCTTTTTCTTCGATCCTGCTTCGTTTTTTCTCTTTCATTTCTTTCATCATGTCAATCATGTTACCAAATGAAAAATCCAAACATCCTAATTTTGTTTCTCTGAATATTCGTTTGGATAAGACGAATTACCCGTTTTGGAGTTTACGAGGTAATGGCCACGATTCGTGCTCATGGTTTCGAGAGCATTCTCCTGGCTTCCTCGGCTCTGGTGACGGCTTGATGGTGTTGAATCGTCTGGATCGGCAGCCACAAATCAGTTATGGCACCGCCGTGATCAATATCTGTTCAATTGGCTTTTAATCTCGATCTCGAATCGATGCTTGGTTATGTGAGTCATTGCACTCATTCATATCGAGTGCAGCGGGTGTTCGATGAATTGGTGATTGGAGTGTATAGGGTAAGAATTATTAAGACCAATCAACAATGATATCGAACCCAAGGGAGAAAGTATGCAAACGAAATTCAAGGATAAGAGTTCTAAATGACTAAAGTTGCAACAAGCTCTTGAACTAAATCACTACAAATTGCAAGAAATTAAATGGCAAGTTTATGCAAACAATCTATCAAACACTTAGAATGCAAGATCAAATAGACTAAAATCAATGGGTGAATTGGGTGCAAGTGATAATCTCCATCAAGGAATCCATGATTAACAAGCTATGATTGTATCCAAATGCAAATCAATCAAATTAGAAAGCATAAACCATCATGAAATTAATCACTCCATTAATATCACAATGCCTAATGTGAGTATCCTTAGTTCTTCCCATCTCTCAATGTAGAAGTCCCCAATTCATACAATCATGCAAAATTGAAACCCGATTAACACCTAATCACGTTAGCTCAACTCTCGCCTATTGCTAGGGTGATCAACCATTAATCAAAAGAGACAATTTTTCATGAAGCACAATTAAGAGTCACAATTAGGGAGCAATCTAATTCAATTGATCACAATTATCAACAATCATAACATGAGGCAATCACTTCATCCCTAATTTCAATTATCCCAAGCACAAAGCTATTAGCTCATGGTGCTACAAGCAAAAGCCATGGCTAGAAAATCTATGAAAGCAATTAACAATCTAATCACTACAAGCAATGAATTAAAGAGATCAAAGGGTAAGAACTTCACCAATTAAGCTTCAATAGGCAAAAATAAGAATGATTAATCTTGTACAATGCTTCAATACAACTTCAATTCTTCCCAATTCTCACCTGCAAACTTCAATTACAATCAACCAATCTACTAATCTAATGAACTAAATGTAGAATCTATCTCAATTCTAACAATCTAATGCAATTACAAGTAAATTCAAGCTACAAAATGTAAAATTCGCTCAAAGAAACTCCTAAAAGCTGCTCTGAACCGCTAGAATCAATTCTTCCTCTGTTTTGGCTTCCAATGGCTTAAAAACTGAATTTTTGGTTTTGGGCACTCCTCGAGTCGAGCTTCAAGCCCTCGAGTCGAGGCCTAAAAATCGCTAACACGTTTCTTTAAAAATCTCTCCTGCCTCAGTCGAGGCTTCGCCTCAGTCGAGCTTCCTGCATTTTCCTATCCCTCGACTCGAGGCTCCTCCCTCGAGTCGAGGATCCTGTCTTTTTGAAATTGTTTCCCTCCGGCATGAACCTCGAGTCGAGGTCTCAGTGCACCCTCGACTCCAACCCGAGACCAGGCATTTATATCGAGAAGGGCTCCGGGCCCGACCCCCGTTTTTGTCCCGTATGTTCATCTTTTCATTCTAAGAATACCGGTACTCTCGGTTTAGCAAAATTCCACCGATTTACCTGCAAAACGGGCGAAATACA
Organism: Paraleonurus japonicus; assembly: GCA_030762865.1. Classification (NCBI taxonomy): domain Eukaryota; kingdom Viridiplantae; phylum Streptophyta; class Magnoliopsida; order Lamiales; family Lamiaceae; genus Paraleonurus; species Paraleonurus japonicus. The sequence continues at coordinate 17,693,522 of CM061061.1, read as the reverse complement.
TCAAAACCTCACAAAGTAATACTTTTTAGGCAAAAGAGTGATACTTTTCACATTTAGGCACAAAAATCACACTTTAACTCACTTTTTGCACTAAAATTGGCCCTAAAAACATGTATTAATTCACTCCAATCAATTGGTCAAGTCACAATCTAGAGCATGTGTTATGAATTTACGTCATCAACTTCAAACCTTGAAGAAAGGCAGCATATCCATTGATGAATTTGCTCTAAGAATGAAGTCTATCTCTCGATAATCTTCGTCTTCTTTGGTCATCGATTAGTGATGATGATCGGCCATGTACCTACTTGGTGGTTTGGGCGGTGAGTTTGATGCGGTGGTTGTGAATCTCACAACTCGTCCAACTATGATATCTCTCTATGAGGTTATTGTGCAAACCGGTACAAACATCTCCATTCCTCAAACGGCCACCGCTAACTATGCCAAAGGAATCAAAGGGAAATACCGGCTTCAACAAAAATAAGAACAAATTCGGTGGCAAGTCAAAAGTTGTGTGTCGATTATGTGGAAAACCAAATCATGTAGCATATAAATTCTATAAGAGATTTGATGCGGCTTTTCAAGGTCAAGAAAATCGACAACAAAGCAGAACAACAATGGGGGTGGATTTAATGGTGCATCTTCTTCTGCTCACAACACATCGGTTAATACTCCTCTGTTGTCGACTCCTCCCACCGCTCATTTTTCTACTCGTAATCAAGGCGATTTAAATAATGATTGGTGTGTCGACGGTGGTGCTACACATCATATAACATCCAACCTTGGAAATCTTCACATCCAGGCTCCATACTCGGGTACATCTCATCTTATTGTTGGTAATGGTACCCTTGCTCGAATTAAACACATTGGATCCATGCATGCTTCTACTTTACAGTGATAAAGATGTGGTATTGCAAGATGTCCTTCATGTTCCAGGATATAACTAGGAATCTTCTTAGTATTTCTCAATTTTTGAAAGATAATAAAGCTATGATTGAGTTTCATGCTAACCACCGCCTTGTGAAGGAACCGAGCACCAACAGGAGTGCTTCAAGAGGAGTTCTTAGAGATGGTCTCTATCGGTTGGATGCTGGAAAGGTTCGAAGGATTGCTACACATTCTAATGGAATAAACATAGCTTGCAATAATGCTCACATGGATAATAAGGATGCTCTCTTATGGCATCAAAGGTTAGGTCATCCATGCTCTTTGACCTTATCTTCCTGTTTTGAAACAAAGTGTGGTGTCAAGCATTCATTTTCTAGTCTTAGTTTTTGTGAGGCATGTAAATTTGGAAAGATACATCGGATGCATTTCCCGTCTGTAACACATCATACTACTAAACCATTTGAAATAATACATGGTGATGTTTGGGGCTGTGCTTTAGTGAGTTCTAATGGGGATTTAAGTACTATCTTGCTCTTGTTGATGATTATACTCGTTACACTTGGATATTTCCTTTAACAATGAAATCAAGTCTCAAATATCATACTACAAAGCATGTCAAATTTATTGAAAGGCAGTTTGATACTAAGGTTAAAGCTCTTCAATGTGATATGGGGGAGAGTTCAGCATTTTTACGAGAAAATGTTTAAGGATCTAGGCATACAAATCGGATTCTCATGTCCATATACACATCAACAAAATGGAGTAATTGAGCGAAAGCATCAACATATAACTGAAATAGGTCTTACTCTCTTAGCTCAAAGTAGTTTGCCAATGAGTTTTGGTGGGATGCATTTAGTACAACAACTTTTCGATAAATAGGTTGCCAACTCCTCTCCTTAAAAATTAGTCCCCTTATTACATGTTGTATGGAAGATTGCACAGTATAATTTTCTCAAAACTTTTGGATGTGCTTGCTTTCCCTTTCTACGGCCATATAATTCTTCAAAGCTACGCTTTAGAACAAGTAAGTGTTTATTCTTGGGATACGGTGAGATTTACAAAGGGTATAAGTATTTACATGCTTCGGAGGAGGTTGTATATTGCTAAAGCGTGGATTTTAATGAAGCTAAGTTTCCATATAATACCTTATTTCCTTCCACATCTTCACCATCCACTCGACTACATTACTCCAAACACATTTAACCCTCCAAATGATATCTCAATCCCATATCCACCCTATACTCAAACGGATACACTGCTAACCCAAACATGTCATCAACCAAAAGTCCTACTTACTCTTCTCTTCACCCTTGATTATAGCTCATCCTCCGGACCTTACGGTAGTCAACATTCCCCTCCCTCCCCACCTAAGCCGGTTAATACTCACTCCATGATTACCGGATCTAAGGTTGGGTGTGTTAAGCCAAGGTTGTATCACACAGTCTTGTTATAAAAGAGCGACTCTGTTGATGAGGCGTTGGAATCGATGTACGGAAAAATGCTATGATAGAGGAGTATAATGCATTACATGGTAAGGGCACTTGGGAGCTGGTTCCAAAAGCTGAGCATATGAACATCATATCCACTAAGTGGTACATTTCGGATAAAGTACAAGGCAAATGGTACGGTTGATCGGTACAAAGCTCGTTTGGTGGCAAGGGGTTTTCAACAAAATGCGAGGATTGATTACTATAGTACTTTCAGCCCGGTAGTTAAACCTCTCACACTCCGCATCATTTTCACTCTTGTTGTAACAAAACATTGGGTTATTCGGCGGTGGATATAAACAATGCATTCTTGAATGACACTCTTCATGAGGCAGTGTATACACATCGGCCGAGATGGGTTTCTTGATCCGGAAAAGCCGTCGTATGTTTGCAAACTTAAGAAGTCACTTTATGGCCTCAAGCGGACACCCAAAGCATGATATGATACTCTCAAACAATTCTTCATAAATGTTGGTTTTGTTCACTCGCAATCCGATCATTGCTTGTTTCATCGAACGTCTCACGGCAAGCTCACCGTCATACTTGTGTATGTGGATGATATTTTGGTTACGGATGATTCGAGAAGCTGTCACCAAGCTAATTGAAGCCTTGCATCAGAATTTCTCTTTGAAACATATGGGCATTGTGAACTACTTCTTGGGCATTGAGGCACTGTGTAACTCCTTCTTGCATCACTCTCACACCGTCAAGTATGTTAAAGACATACTTGTCAAAACAAATCTCCTAGATAGCAACTCATGCTCCACTCCTTCTTGCTCGAGTCTCAAGCTATCTAAGCATGATAGTCCTCTCTTCAATCAACCTTCTTTATTCGGGAGTGTTGTAGGAGCTCTACAATATCTCACTCTAACCGGACCGAGATATTAATTACAGCGTCGATAAACTTAGCCAATTTCTTGTATCCCCAACACAACATCAATGGCGGGCGTGTAAGCGGGTCTTGAGGTATTTCAAAGGTACAATTAACTTTGGCATTTCTTTTCCCCTATTACTAAGTTGTCTTGAGGGTTTTGCGACGCAGACTTTGCTTCAAGTGTGGATGATAGGAGGAGTACAACGAGGTTTTTGCATCAAGGTGGGAAACAATCTTCTTTCGCGGTCGTCAAAGAAGCGATTAGTGGTAGCTCGAATCTCGATGGAGGCTGAATACCGTGCACTTGCAATGGCATCTACCGATCTGCTTTGGATCAAATCATTGTTCACCGAGCTCAATATTCCGCCGCATTCTCGGTCTATACTTTGGTGTGATAATCAAGGTGCAATTCAACTTGCTTTCAACCTGCGTTTCATGGACGGGCAAAGCATATCGAGATTGATTACATTTCATTTGTGAAAAAGTTCAAGGTGGACAACTCGATGCTCGTTTTGTTGCTTGAGGAGGATCAACAGCGAGATATTTTCACCAAGTCACTATCACCTACTCGCTTTCAACTATTGCGTAAACATCTTGTCTCGGCTCTTGGACCGTGGATGAAATTCAACGGGAGCATGTTAGAGTTTACGTAAATAAATGAGTTAGTGAATTAGGATTCTTCGTTATCAATGCATTCTTTGGATATTCGAGAAAACTTAGCAAGCAAGTTAGTCGGTTAGATAACAACTTTCTATTAGTTTGTTAGAGTGCGGTTAGCTGCTTCTCTCCTTTATATACTTGTACAAACTCGCATTCTAATCTTATGTAGAAAATATGTTTAAGTTTCTCTGTATCTTAACATAGGAGTCAATTGACAAAGGGTGTAAATAAGTGTATGTTGTAATGGTGGAGATTAGTGAAAAACTTTCCATTTTGGGATGACATATTTAAATTGGACGGACCAAAATAGTTTTTTTTTCTTATCGGTAAATGTTAGTTGTTAGTGGTTAGAAATTAGTTCACCAAGTCTCCTTACAAATTTCAAATACTCCAAGTCTCCTTATACCTCCCACTCCAATTCGTTCACAAAGGGAATCGAACCCGTGTCTCCCACTTAAGTGAGGAGCACGGTGGCCAATGGCTAAACCCCCTTGGTTACGGACCAAAAATAGTATATTGACTAATTCAAATTGGACATAGGGAGTATATAATTGCCACTTATACACCTACAAAAATAAAGCGCCACATACATATAAACATAAATAAACTTTATAATAAGATGACACGTGACAACGAAACATAAAAAATCGACACATAAACAAAACACATAGAAATTGGGCACATAGGATAAAATGAACTTTCTATTAGTATATAAGGAGATTTTAATTAACCACTATAATTAGACAAACTTTATACCATGAAACTTCTTTTGATTGTTTTGATTTAGATTTTGTGGGTAAGGGTCAATGGGGTCGGAGTTTAGGGTTAGGTTTAAGGTCGATTTAATGGGCGGAGAAATGAGTCAAATACAAGTTTCATAGTATGAAACTTGTTTATAGAAGACCCACTCCTATAATTATTACTTCCTTCGTCCCATAAAATCTTTCACACTTTTTTTTTTTTCGTCCGTCTCACCGTAAATTTCACACCTTTAAAATAGAAAACTTTTTATAAACTCCATCCTCATTATTTTCACTAATTTACACAAATGTTATTACTTTTGACTCACACATAAACACAACCAAATAATTTTTCTTTACTTTTTATATAAAAGTTTACAAAATTACCCCTCAAAACCCCAATTATTAGTCTTATGTTTTAAAGTGTTTGCACTCTCTCCTATGAAAACTTCTATGGAACGGAGGGAGTACATATTTATTCAATTTATTAAAAAAATTAAATCAAACGAAAACAAATTGGATCAGTGAGTTCGCAAATAGAACGAATCTCAAATCCAATATTTTCATGATTGAATGGGTCTGGATTGGATAAGCTAAACTCGCCCCATGCCACAAACTAAGGGTGTGTTTGAAACACTATTCATTTTTAAAAAGTGATATTAATTGATTTTTGTAATAAAATTAAAAATGGAGAGTGTTTGAGAAATAAATAATTTTAAATCAAATTTTAAAGTGATGTTTGCCAAAAACCAAAAAAAAAAAAAAAAATCACTTTTAGTAATAATATGGATAATTATATGTGAAAGTAAATTATTATTTTTCTCTTATCCGTATGATAATTGCTTTTAGAGAATCCAAAAACAAGTAAAACTTGTATTTAAGAAAATTAATTTTAAGTGCTTAAAATATAGTTGCAAAAACTATATGAACCCATTTGTTTTGAGATATTAAATTTGGATGAATAGTGAAATATATGATATATTTGACTTTTTATATTTTACTAAATCATACTAATCAAATGTTTGTTAATATATATTACAATATAGTTTAACATGTGTTATAATATTTCGGGACGCTTATTCACGAGATCTTGATGGGAATGTGAATGAAATTGGTTTTTCTCCCTATGACCCCAAATTTATTGGAGGAAGGAATGACTCCATGTTGGTTTAACATTGATGTTGTGCTCCAATTTTGGAAAAGATGAGACAAAAGAAGCTTGTTATTGGAGGTGGAGGGAAATAATTGGGGATAAATGATTGTAGATGGAGAAAAAGTTAATCATAATGGGTAATGATTACCTTATTTAGGAGAAAAATAAATTCATTCACCATCTTTTATTCACATTAAGCATCACAATTGTCTTATATTAATTCTCATTCCAATTGCCATTGAAGAATAAGCATCACAATTGTCTTATATTAAGCATCACAATTGTCCCCTCAAGTGTTTGAATGGAAAATTAATTCATGTGATAAGTTAATATTTTACAATCATACACTTGTCTACTATTTTTGTTGGAATAAAAATGGATATTTTTGTCAAATTAACTCAGTAAAATAGAGGGTGATAATTTTAATACCTCATGAAGGGAGAAATATAATTTTATTCAAAAATGAGAAAACGTTGGTCAATTTTTTTCTTAGATTATATGTAATACAAATCAACAATAACAAACACTTAAATTTTAGGGAACACAAATTATGTCCCTATTAATCACTCAAAATAAACTAATCTTAAAAATAATTTTTTTCAAAATAAAAATAATTCTCACAAATGAAATTGGATTTGCAAAACATTCACCGACTCTCTCTCTCTCGGTTTTAATACCGAAGGTTCTAGGACCCTATTAAATACAATATTTTTCGCCTAAAACAAAAGAAATAGGAATCCATATTTACTCGCGTCTTTTTCATTAAGCTATCTTCCTCCTGCTCCTACCCTCTTAAATATATTCTTACATATACAAATATATAAATTTTTATATATCAGTTCCGGATTTGGGTAATCCCCAATTGTAGATCGTTTATTTGGAATTTCCGTTGAATCAAACTGATTTTTCAGATTCAAGATCATGTCCACCCCTGCTGAGTAATTTTCTCTCTGTTATTAACTTTCTTTTTAATGTGCGCATGTTTAGTTATATGTATATTGTTACAATTGGACATTTTTGTTTGTTTGTAATGTTACAGTGGTTTATGTTTTATGCTAATGTCTACTGTATCTCTTTGAATATGGATTTGTAATTTGAGTGGTAGAGTAATTTTGGAGGTAACTATTGTAACAACTGATTTGTTCTTTTGTGAGTTTTTATGGTGCTTCGAATTTATGATAAATGACTTGAGAGGTTGACCTAGATGAATGTTAACATTCCTCATCAACCTTTATTACTTGAAGGTTTTATCTGCAATTTTGAGAAAGATTTTGGCACTAATAGAATGGCTGATGTGGAGATAGTATATTCGGAGGAGAGAAGTGGGTTTTTGTTTTCAATGATTGGCAAATAAGTAGCGGACGCCCTGTGCGTGCACCCTTAACTTTCTTGGATGCTGGTTGAATTTATTTTTCCTTAAATGGTACTTCTTTTGATTTTAATATTATCTGCTTATTGCCCCCTGATAAACGTGCATTGAAGCCTTGAACTTTAATACTAACTCCACTAATATGGATAAACTTAACCAGCATTGTTGTTGGTGTAAATTCTTCAACTATGGAAAGTAGTGATACTGGCAACGCAATACATGATTTTTGTGTTCAAAAAGTTCTGATTGTGGCACATTATCTGTGCTCATGAAATGCTTAGGGTATGTTTGGTACGGATGCCGTAACTTGGATTTGGATTTCAACATCTGAATCCTAGTTTGTTTTGGGACTTGACTTGAACAGCTTGATTCAAACTCTTACTACACCCCAACAATTATTTGACAATTCCCTACAAAATACAGTACTTTCCAAAATATAGTAGTATACTTACACCCAATTGATGTGACATCAACAGTGATATTCTACCATACACATTCGTTGCCAACATACATTTTCACTATTCAGCAAGCATATTTAATCTCTAGATTTTCTATCATACTTAATCGCATACTAAACATACCTTTATTAGGATATTTAAAGTTGCTTTTAGTTACTCAATCTCATTTTCTATACATGCTAATTTGACTAATACTCACGTCGTAGTTGATACTTGATTTGGTTCAAGGATCGGCCTCATTTGCATGAAGCCCTGATTCTTTTTATGCCTGATTCATATATTTAACTAAAACACCTTCGTCTATCGTATAATTTTTTTAACATGTACATGTTTAGGGATATTGGGCTTGTCAAGAACAATTTATTGGAGCTTCATTTCTATATGCCTTTGGAAATTCAAAATTTATTTTTATATGATCGTGGAGATATTGACTTATCCACCAAATTTCTGTTTAATCTGATTGGTAAAGGATTTTAGCAATGTTATGTACAATACATGAGTTACTTCTTCATCAAAGTGACTGCTGTACACTATTATGGTTTTAAATTTTCATATGATACAGGTTTTATAATTCTCTTCCACCTATAACTAAAGCTTATGGGACTGCATGCTTGTTGGTCACTGTTGCATGCCAAATTGGGCTACTCCATCCGGGACTTATTGCATACTTGTCAATCTTCGAATTTCAGGTAAACATTTTACTCTGATACAATCTTGCTATTTCTTTTGAATTCCTCACATCCTCACATATAAAAAGATAATATTTCGTTCAATTTGCTATATTGATACGATAAAACTTACCATCATAGAAAGACTTTTTCTGTTCTTAACAGTTAGTAGTAGTTAGCAGCAATTAATTATTCAGTTAGTAGTAGTTAATTGTTCAGTTAGCATTAGTGGGGTTAGTTAGTGCCTTATTTTCTGTTGGGTGGAGGCTGTCATGCTTATTTAATAGCCTAGGATCCATTATTTTGAGTTTTGAGAATTGATTAGTGAAATTTCAGCCGTAGGCTTGGGACGGGAATCTCCCGTATTTCAATTTCGAGTTCTTGGATTCTTGTTTCGATCTCTTTAACTCTAACATATATGTTGTTCCACTTTTTGTTGAAAAGTAGAAAATTGACATTGTCTATTTGTGTTAACTTTTTAATTTGAGGTTTCTTTATTTATGTTAGAAGTTAGAAATATTTGCTTGAAATTTTTCATTATGTGGTTATTGTCACTTGGTCATTAGCACAAATCTCATAATTCCACTAAAATGTTTAAACATTGCATGCGGTCAAGCAATTTTGCTTTAAAATGTTTTTTGCGGTATCGACGGAAGAAAAACAACTTGACTTAGAAAAACTACTTGGGGAAGATGAAGATTATTTACAAATTAGGAATGAAGGTATAATAGGGACATGAGATCATATGGCCCTTCTTGATTTGAACTGTTACGCAAAATGGCAAAATTTGTTGATTCAACATTGTAATGGTGGTAGAGTCATAGGTCAAGAAACAATAAGAACTATAATATAAGTTTTTTCAGAATGAATCACGCCCAAGCAACAATTGCCGTATTCCCAAACTCAATGATCTCTCTAGTTGCCCCTGATTAAAGAAAACAAAACAATATAAATAGAGCCCACAGACAATTTATTCAAAAACAAAAAGTAAAGAAGCCTAATTATAAGAATAATAATAACAACATTAATAAGGCGTTAAGACAGCAATGCGAAGTGTATCAACTCCCTCGATAAGAATAAAGTCTTTCAGAAAAAATAAGGAAGAAACTAGTGTTTTTGTGGTTGTGTGTTTAGCGGTTTGTCTAGGTTTTATTAGTATTTTTGTGTTAGTGGGCGTGTGGGCCCAGGTTAGGAGGTATATAAATACCAGTTTCCACCCCATCGCTACGCATCTTTTGGGAAATTTCTATTGTGTATCGGCCATTGGCTTGGACGGGTTCTCCCGATTATCAATCTAATACCTCTTTTCTTGAATTCCTTGTGTGTTCGACTCTTAATCCCTAACAATTTGGTCCGACCTACCGGATTCCATGACGAGAAGTGATTCACGAATGGACGCCACAGAGCGAGGGCTTTCTACGTTGGGGAAAGAAGTCGAAGGAAAATCAATCGACTTCAACGGACGGCTTGAAGGCCTAGCTGAACAGCTTTAATGAAAGAACCGATGGGCTTGAAGCCCCGATTAAACAACTCGTGAAGGATAAGGGTATAGAGTTCAAGATCGTGGGGAATCATCAAACGCGGCATCAAATTGCCAAGATTCTTTGAGAACCTCGAATCTTGATAGGCCGACGCCTATGCGCACGCAGGCCAAGCTTGAGTTACCCTTCTTTACGGGTGAAAACCCATCCGCATGGATCTCAAGGGCTGAACAGTACTTTCAGATTGACAACATCCCTGAAGAAAGGAAGTTACACTGCCGTTAATAGCCATGGAGGGCACAACCTTGCGGTGGCTCCAATTGCTACTCTCACGATTTCCGAATGGAGTAGGAGGGATTCACCGTTGAACTCTTGCGGAGGTACGGGGATGATCCACGTACCAATCCTTATGAAGCCTTGGCGGCTACAAAGCAGATGGAGTCCGTGGATGAGTACGTTGAGGAATTTATTTCGAGACTCTCCTCGGCAAAAGGCTTGTCGGATGCGATCGCTCTTGGGATGTTCTTGAATGTGTTAAAAGAAGAGATACGATTTAAAATTCGATCAAAAATACAGAGATATACTCTCAACAATGCATTTAGCCCGGGAGATTGAGCGTGAATCAATCCCACTTGCGTGAATCTTCGGAGCCCTCAATCTTGGAACCGCTCCCGTCCCCATCGGAGCGAATTCCCAGCAAGAATTGAGAATCAAGCGCCCACAACGAACCTGTCCCGACCTAATGGTGCGGGGAGCACAACGTTATGTCGCAACCAGGAGCGATACCGGTCATTAATCACCGATGGAATCCAAAGGGTCTTGGGCGCCATCTAGGGCTTAGGGAAAAAGCTATATGTCGCACAGTGAGTACGCGGATTTAAGGGCTAAGGGTCTCTGTTATAGGTGTCGGAAGCCCTACACGCTGACCCATGTGTGTCTTGACAAATCCCTTCGAATCATGTTAATCGAGGACGAGGACGACGACGACGATGGAGAGTTGACTTGTAATAACTACAAAGAGGAACCCATTGATGAATCATTTTCCAGATTTCCACCTTGAGGACAAGGCTGTTCTCAAGCGGTGGGGAATTGATAAGAATAAAGTCTTTCAGAAAAAAAGGAAGAAACTAGTGTTTTTGTGGTTGTGTGTTTAGCGGTCTGTCTAGGTTTTATTAGTATTTTTGTGTTAGTTAGTGGGCGTGTGGGCCCAGGTTAGGAGGTATATAAATACCAGTTTCCACCCCACTGCTACGCATCTTTTGGGAAATTTCTATTGTGTATCGGCCATTGGCTTGGGTGGGTTCTCCCGATTATCAATCTAATACCTCTTTTCTTGAATTCCTTGTGTGTTCGACTCTTAATCCCTAACACCCTCGCTGTTCAAAGAAGCCTTGTCCAAGGCGGAAACTGAATATATTCGGGAATTGCATCATGCAAGAGCTTTGTCCACACCATGTTCCTTCCAATTAATAAGAAAACTGACAGACACACACATCACCTTGTCAAACGCTCCTGCAATAGAGAAATGCAGCCAACACAAATTCATATCCTTCTTACAGCAAATGAGGTGGGAAGGTGGCACCAACGTTATGCTTGCCAATGACAGTTTTCCGCTGAGACCCATGGGGCAGCGAATTCATGTGTAAGCCATCGGGCAACCAACTCTTAGTCCCCAAGGCAATCTTGACCTTGATGGTTTCCGCGATTTGCTCAGCCGGCAAAATTTCAAGTGTTGAGATCCTCTCCATGGAAAACTTCAAAATCAAGCTTGGGGGACTGCACCAATAGCGCTGGCATCAAAGTAGGTGGTGTGGTGGAATTGTTCAAATCAGAAGCACCGCAAGAGGCGATCCCTTTTTCGTGAAGCAACTGATGCACCATGGCTCAATTTTTTCAAGACAATATTGAAAAGAGGAAAATGGACTTGACATGATTCAAGACCTTTCTCTACCAAATCAGTACAAAATGTCATTTGCGTATGTGGCAGGTTGAACCAAATTGATAGAGTCAAGAGTTGAGAAATAAGAAGAAACAATAAGAAAATATAAAATATTCTAAGGGATGAATCCTTGCCAAGCAACACTTGTTGTATTCCCAAACTCAATAATCACTCCAGATGCCCCAACTATGAAAAACACAAAAATGTATATAGACTTTCAAAACTAATCCCCTAACTTAAACACCAAGCCATAAAACCCACAAACAATTTATTCAAGAGCTTAAATTAAAAAGGCACAACTATAATAATAATAATAATAATAATAATAATAATAATAATAATAATAATAAGAAAATAGTATGAAGTGCATCTGATGGGCTTGATGGCCCCAACCCCTGCACTTCCTTTTCTGCTGCAAATCCTTCACCACCTTATCCCTATGAGGGGAGGGGAGGTGGTGAAACTGAAAGCTAAAACAAATATTGCGAGCCAGAATTTGGAGATACAGATCCAAGAAATTATAAATTTAAAAGTAAAGATAATTGTGATTATGAGGCCATGGGCGCATGGGAATTGGTTTTTGCTTCAATTAGTGACTTATGCTTATCAATGGTTATAGTAAAAAAGCTATACCTCAGTTTAGTAGCACCATAAGTTTTTAATTTTTGATTGGTTGAATGGTGACACGGACCCATGACCTTACGGCATCGGTAATGGGGCTCAAATCACTTGAGTTACTATTTTCTCTTCTTGTTTCTCTCACCCTCTCTAATCCTATCAGGGGTGGTGGATGGGGTTCGGGAACAACCCATTTGTTAGATATTTCCTCCTATTTCAACATGTATGTCATTTTAGATTAACACACACATATTAAGAAAATCATTGACTTCCTCCTATACTAATACTCTTAATTAATAGCTTTGAAATTCTACAAAAGCATATGAAGACTATTATTATCTAAGTTATTTTTAAAGAGTTTTAAGGGTAAATTAAGATGAAACAATGAAAAATGAGAAGACATTTAGGGCCCGCTTGGTGGGGGTATTAAAAGTAGGTAATGAGAATGACTCATTAATCATTCCCATTGATGATGCTTGGTAATATTTACAATTTAAAATTAATTTAAAAATTAAATAATCACTAATTTATTTTGATTACGAGAATCTCCCCCTTATAATCAATCATTTAACAATCATTCATTTTTCCTCCGCTCAACTTTTTTCTCGCTCAAATTTTTTCGTGCTCAACTTTCTTTCCAAAATTAATTAATGGGAATGAACTAGTCATTCCCATTACCTAATTCTAATACCCCCAACCAAGCGGCCCCTTAAACTGCAAATTAAGTGAATAGTAAATAATGACATATTTTGAATAAAAGGGAGTAATATTTTGGAGGCACAACTATCTACAATAAGATTAACAACTATTAGGGGACAAACATCTTTACTCTAGAGTCTAGATGCCTTGAAGACAGATTTCAGTCACGTTTTCCAATCTCAAGATATATCAATCTACTACGAGTACGCTGGAGACAACTGATCTACTAAGTGCAAATGTATGTCTTTGATAGGTGCATCTTAATATCTGATTGATGACTATATGCTGCCTATAAGATTAGCTATGTATTGAGGTAATAAATGTTTTCTAATGATTAACTATGAAATCGAAAACTCAGTCCATAACATTATGGGAAGAGGAGAATAGACTTTCATGTCTTTTTTTTTCTTTTTTTCTTTTTGAAAGGGAGAATAGACTTTCATGTCAGAATCGAATAGTCGTTGACACTTTCTCCTGCCTATGCTACTGGGGTGTTGGTGTGGAGAGAGATTTATACATCTATATCTATTCTTAAGAGAGAGTTGGCTAATCTTAGCTCTTCAGTATGAAACATAAAATATGCAAACTTTCATAGCTACCTTTAAGCAGAACAGGCAAGAGTTGGCTATTCTGTGTTCACAGGCTGGTACTGCCCATTTATCTTTGGCAAAGAATATATCACAAATACAACACAAAAATCTTATAGTAAAAGTAGACAAGAAATATCTAGCTAAACAATTCTGACAAAAAATATCAACATTCAGATGTCTTTAGCCCAAGAGAGCTCCTCAGGAGTCCTAATAGAGGTTCCATCCATGGATATTTTGTTAATTGAATGAAATTGTATCTCACTGTTGTCGAGTTTATGAAGTACTTATGGGTTTTGTCAATCATGGAAAGAGTGGACCGCAATGATGTATACTTGTGAAGAGGAGGTTGGGTTATTTTAGCCTGATTCAGACCTGGCTTGATTTTGGTGTTAAATGATACAAGCACATGGATCTTGCTTTTAATCTAAGAAAACAAAATTTTAGAAAACCTGCTGCTGAGCTATGGCTACTCAGGTGTGATAACTTGTTAGTACTGAAAGAGCTTAGTTTCCTTGGTCTCCTTGGTTGCATCTACTGGGAAACTATTAAAAGCGACTATGTAATGCAAATATGTAACTACAGTTACAAGGGATCAATTGAAAAGATTTAATATTATGTCAAAAGATCATCTGCTATTCACTATCTATGAAATGAAGATATGTTTGTGCGCGGATGTTATTTCTTTCTTTGATAGAAAATGCATATTACTAAATATCAAACCGGATGTACACACTTAAACTGGACAAAAAGTAATGAGCTAAGCTTCAGTCTGTCCCTACTGAAGTCCGAGACACAAATCCTAAATATTCTTTTGAGCCTCTAATGCCATTCTAGACTTAATTCTGTTCCAATTTGAGCCCCTAAGGCCATCCAGACTTAATCCTATCTGTACTCTGTAAACTAACTTATCAGTAGTCAATCTCATGAAAAATCCTTCTAATTCTCTCTAGCAACACAGCCAACATATGATGGGCACTATAATTCTCCATAAAACCTGACTTTTGCAGCCTGGAAACCTTCCTAGACAATCAGAGAATAGTATTAATTGTGGAGGCAAAGCAGGACCGAGTATGAATCTCTGGACTGTGCCTGCACTACGCTTACCAGCTCAGCAAAGGAAGAGTATAAGAGTTTCCCAGTTGCACAAATCATGTTGGATAATTTTAACCACGAGTATGCATTAAACACAAATTTGAAATGCAATTATGTATACATAGCTTTCTTATGTAATATGTGATCGTTTCCTCATGCCCCGCATTTCTTTTATTTTCTCTTTGAGAATGATATAACACAGCTACTTGAGAGTTGTGGGTTAACTTTGTTACCGATATTGAGATATTTTCTGCAGAATTTAGATCTCTGATACTATTTCAATATCATTTTCAGGTGTGGCGATTAATTACTAATTTCTTTTTCTTGGGAAGTTCTCTATCAATTTTGGGATTCGGCTCTTGATGATGTATGTTTCACTAACCCCTGGTCTGATCTTGATGTAATAAAGGATTTAAATTTGATTTCTGTTCTCCCGAGATTTTTCTGAATAATGCCTTTGCCATTATTCTTGTTTCTATAGAGCAAGATATGGAGTTCAACTCGAAAATGGGCCTTTCCAAAGACGCACAGCTGATTTCTTGTGGATGATATTATTTGGAGCTTTCTCTCTATTGGTATGTGTAAGGTAGTCTGTTGGCGTGTATGTGTGTATCTTGCAATTGCACACGCCAGTTACGTTACTCCATATTCACAGGGAACATCTTAAAGCATAAAATACTGTGCAGTTGTGTTCTTGCACTGAATATTGGTTGAACATGGCTTGTATTATATGATGTACATATATCAATTTTTTACTTCTGTATTGACATCCTTCCACTATTTTTGGTTAACCATGTTTTGTAATGGTTATATATATACGTACACTAAAACGTGTGTGTGACCATTTCATGGATCTCTTCCCATGAGATGGATACTTTTTCTTAAAGTCAGATCAATGGGTCAATGATTCTAAATGGAAATGGTTAAAAATTACTAATAGATGCTCCGTCTCACAGAATGGGATCAGTGAGGTGGTCTTACACAAGACCTCCCCAAGTATGTATATCTATAAAAAGAAAATTCTTTCTTTATTTATTAATACCCCCTCCATTTTTGGATAAGTAATTGCTATACCTCCTATTGTTCTCTTCAGCTAGGTGCCCCTGGTAATCTTGTTTGTACACGTCATGGCTTCTAACTTTTTCTACGTGTGCAGGTTATGTCTGCCATCCCCTACTTCTGGTCCCCTTATCTAGGGATCTCACTTGTTTTCATGCTTCTGTATATCTGGAGTAGAGAATTCCCAAATGCCAATATCAATCTATATGGTCTCGTGACTCTTAAGGTATTTTACTTCCTGTTTGGGTTCTGACTTGTTGAACTAACTTTTATGGTTGTGTTTTGTCGTGGTCTAACAGTACCTCATCTTTTCTCAGGCATTTTATTTGCCATGGGCTATGCTCTGCTTAGACGTCATCTTTGGTTCTCCCATTGTGCCAGATTTTCTAGGTATCATTGCTGGGCATCTTTATTACTTCCTAACAGTGCTGCATCCTCTTGCTGGTGGGAGGAGTATACTTAAGACCCCCAGGTTGATGTATCCTTGTGTTTGGCTTTCTTGTGTGATAGTGCATTTTTAAACAGAAACAAAGCATGGTTATTGCTATGGAATGACATCTAATGATTTCTACTGGAATTTTGAATTCAGGACCTGTAAAATAGTAAAACTATCAATTAGGGGCTTGAAATATTTTCCTATGGATTCAAGACCTGAAAGATGGGATTATCAATTTGAGGTATGAAAGATTGAAACTATAAATTTAGGACTTACAGATTATAAGACCATGCTTAAAATCTTATAATTTATAACCTTATTTTCCTTTGATTTATAAATTATTGTTGGACAACCAGAAACTACAAGATGTCAAACATGGTTTTAAAATGCTTCGAGTCCTTAATTGATAGTTTCAATCTTCCAATCTTCCAGGTTTTGAATCGATAGTTCCTTTTTTCAGGTCCTGAATCAATAATTGGTAGGTTTTACTGTTTTTCTGGCAATGAGTTAATATAACTCCCTTTCTATCTTGGCAATTTGTTTATGCAAGGAGATACAGTTGCAACAAGAAAAGATGGCTAATTTTGGTTAACCCTGAGATATCTTGTTACCAAACGTCCAAAGTTATGATATCTTCATACTTTACTGAAGCAATTGCTTAATGCATGCTATTATCGGTTACTGATTGTTTCCTTGACTAGAGTTCATAGACATAAACTAGTTGCAAGGTTGAGAATCGGAGCTCCAACAAGCGTCTCTCAGGCGGACAGGAGTTCCAGTACAGTCTTCAGGGGGAGATCGTATCGTGTTGGTGGGTAATGCTTCATTCCTGACCCTTAAGTTCAATGGAATGTTCCATCTGTAATTGGTGCACAAATTTTTTTAAATAGCTGCGGATAAAGAAGTGAGTTTACTTGTACCCTTTGGACTAGATTTAATCTGAGTAGCCAGATCTTGTGATATTTATTTGCTATAGTTGTTTATTGAGGAAAAGCGTGATGCTTAGGTTGAATATATAAAGGAATGCACTTCTATAGATGATATTTAAGCAATTATTTTGTTGGGGTATGTCTTTTTGCTGTCTTTCTATATGTAGAGATGTTAGTTGATATCAATTTTTATAACTCAAAATTGGAGGAGGTTTGAAGTTGACACCTAATTTATATTATAACGAATATTTAATTTTATTTTATGTAAACGATGAGATTTTGGAATCTTGGTATTATTCTAGTATTTTGTGAAATTTATTCACCGTATGAAATTAATGTCATTAATTTCGTTTCAATATTTTTATAAATTAACATTATAATATTTACATTATGATATAATTTATAAGTGTAATAATATTGCTAAATGAATATTATGCATTATTAGAGGAATATAATGATATGAGTTTTATACTATGAACAAGTTTTGCAAAACAGTTTTGTGATTTAAATTTTGGATCATTATTCTATGTTGATAGAAAAATTCGTGTGTTACAACTGTATTACACCATGGGTGTTGTGGGACATATTTCAGTTTACACTTACCTATCACGTTGATATATATGTTTTTTTAATTAATTGAATGAATTTAAATTCTTCTCACCCAAAAGGAATATTTCTATATTGGGCATATAAACGACTATAATAAATATGGATTTGATCTTATGCCCGTAGGTGGGCACTAATTTATTATTTATATGCCCATCGCTTATGTGGCATGTCAATCGCCTATCATGTGATGCCACATATACAGGGGAGCCCATTATTATTTAATTAATTACTTATGTAGCATCACATAATTGGTGATGGACATATAAATCGATGATCACTGCGGGCAT
The DNA here is from genome assembly GCA_030762865.1 of Paraleonurus japonicus. Lineage (NCBI taxonomy): Eukaryota > Viridiplantae > Streptophyta > Magnoliopsida > Lamiales > Lamiaceae > Paraleonurus > Paraleonurus japonicus. Next base: position 17,675,489 of record CM061061.1, on the reverse strand, counting down.
AAGATCATATTTGATAATTTTATGCCCGCAGTGCACACCAATTTATATGCCCACCGCTTATGTGACATGTCAATTGTCTATCATGTGATGCCACATATACAGTGGAGCCCACTATTATTTAATTAATTATTTATGTAACATTACATGGTGGTGGTGGACATATAAATCGATGCGCACTGCGGGCATAAGATCAAATTCGATAATAAATAATCTTAAAAATCTACTCTCGAAAACGCAGAAAAAAATCAAAGTGCAGGAAAAAGAATACTTCACCTCTAACAAGTGCCCAAAACCAATCGTGCCTATCAAGATATATGAAAATACACTCGCGATAAATTATGGTATAATGCATTAAAAGATCTCTAAACTATCAATTTTTATTTCAAAAGGTTTCTAAACTATTTTTTGTTTTAAAAGCTCTTAAACTATATAATTCTTGTTTCATAAAGCACCAAGATACGGAACTCATGAATTTTATTGGTTCATTTTAATATTCTCTCGTTAAAATATGCCGATCATTCAATTTCAATACTATTAAAATCAAATTTCAACAAAAATTCATCTCCAACAAACTATAAAAAAGAACTTATGAAACTAAAATTACATACTTTAAGGGCTTTCTAAAACAAAAAAATAGTTTAGGGGCTTTATGAAACAAGAATGATAAGTTTAAGGGCTTTTAAAATAAAAATTAATTTAAGGGTCTATCGAAATAAAACTTGATAGTTTAGGGGTCTTTTGATGCATTATGTTATAAATCATTGTAAAGTTGATCTGTCAGGACAATTCTCAGTCCAAACCTCTCGAACATGCCTCTTGTAAAAGTATTTGCTGTCTGATTCACTTCTGTGGATATGTAAAATACGAATGATCATCTGACGAATTAGATCTCTCAATATCATTCATGGAACTATGCATTCGTCCAATATTGAAGGATACGTCATAAATATGAGCAAGACAAATTGTCAAAACCGTAGTGACAAAGGCCAGGCGCCTAAGGCTATTAATTGCTTGTAAGAACACATGCATCTAATGTCATCTTTATCCATGACATTCTAACAATGTCACATCTTTATCCAGGACAACACAGTGTTACCACAACCAACTTAATCTTTCAATTTACACATGTCATTATCCAATTGAGTGCTATAATTTTTTTTTTTATGTAAAATTTGTAGATATTGAAGACAATGTGTATTAATATGTACACATATTCAAATTTTTCTCTATAAATAGAGTTCAATATTAAAGTATTTTGAAACACAAACTAATTTTCTCTCTTTTCTCTTTTAATAATTATATCATTTTTCAATTATGGATCCAAATAATCTCAATTATTTTTAAACTCTCGAAATTATCCATACTCGAATATTATTCAAGCTTTGGATCTTATCTTAACTCTTCTTTTTCAAATTCAAGAATTTTCAAACTCACAATATTATCAAAATTCTCAATTTTCTCCGAATCTTAATCAAGTCCATATCTCCAAGCAAGTCCAAACATCACAAAATGTCTCCCAAAATTTGTTCCAAGAAACTCCACCGATAGGCAAAAATCAAAAGGGGGCAAAAATGTAGCTTGGTGTGTGTAAGAAGATATAACTTTAATTGCATCTTGGTGTTACGTTAGTCGGTGGCGGATCCAGGATTTTGAATTTGGGGGTACGAAAAATGATAATAAGTGAGAGAAAAATATATTGGGGATACATAATAAATTTCTTTATTTATTTTACCTTAAGAAATTTTTTAATAAAATATTTTGGCGGTACAATTGTACCCCCTTGTTCTTGTGTAGATCCACTAGTGACGTTAGTGGATATAGTGCATGGTAAAAATCAAAAGAGTATCTCGCTATGGAAATAAGTTCATAATATGTATCATGAAGCTCAACAAGAAAATCCAAATGAGATAAATGAAAGAAATTAATGTGAAGTCAATAAAAGGTTGTTGGAAATGACTTAGGAAAATGCAAACAAGTGGATTGCAACTTACAAAAAGCATATTATCGAAAAATGAGCGGAATGAGCCGAGAAAGATATTGAGAAAGAAGCTCATTCAATTTATGAAGCGGGTAGAAGCAAGTTTCAGGATTTAATTGTTTTTAATGAAGTTAAGTGTAAAAATTCCAAATGTAAAATTAAATTAGATCATGATTCAATACCCGCATGTGATGAAAATGAACAGAGTAATGCGAGAAAATGGTGACGGCTCAAGAGATCAAAGACCGGATGGAGAGTATTTCGTCCCCTCCAATCTAGACACTACGGGCGGTGGATGTTCCACTATTCCCCATCCTATAGGTAGAGATAAAGCAAAAATAAAAGGAAAAGGTAAGACACCATAAAATTCTTCTAATGAAGTTGCTGCACTTCGTGTAATGAGACTCATTTGAGAATAAAAAGTTGAAGTGATGAGAAAGGTGGAGAGAGAGAAAGGAATACAAAAGAGAAAGGAAGAGAAGGAAGATTATTATGTCGAATCGTAAAATATTGATGACACTAATGGCAAAAATAACTTAACCCCGAAGAAGAAGAAGAGGTGAAACGTTATCTAATGAGAGTTGTGTTTAAACAATGAGTATTTTTTTATTCGCCCTTAATTGTCTAGTCCACTTTATCGTATCGTAATCACATGCAATTGTCTATTCCACTTTATCGTATCGTAATCACATGCAATTGTCTAGTCCATTCTTTATATTGTATGAGATATCACATGCAATTGTCTAGTCGACTTTATCATGTCAAATATCACATGCAATTGTTTAGTCCACTTTATTGTATCAATCCTATTTTAATAATATTAAAGCATAATACATCAAAAGGCCCCTAAACTATTAACTTTTATTTCAAAAGACTCCTAAACTATTTTTGTTTTAAAAAGCCCTTAAATTATATGTTTTTTTGTTTCACAAGGCCCTTATTAACGGTAACTCACAGATTCTTTGAATCGGATTAACGTTTTCATCAATATATGATCACAATTATTATATCGAAGTTATCTAATATTAATCTCTCACAAATGTGTCTCTTCTCCATAGAAAAATATCCCCAATTCTCAAACCCTAAATTCCATGGTTGAAGAAAATTCTACTTCGTCCATTGGTGAAATTGTAAATATATTTGGAGATATCAACGTCGCTGACCATGAAATTTGATGTTTGTGTGGAGTTCATTCTCAAATTTTGGTGTTAATGTCTAAAAAATCATGGTCAAGGGTTTCTATGATGTGGATCGTATATGAGGTAAGGTTGAATCAAATTTTATGTATTGCTTATTAAGATTCGAAATGAATAAATTTTGTAACTTTCGTATTTTTTTAATCAGATTGATGAAGTGGTATAGCTCAAGTGGTTAGAGCTCCACTACCTATGACCTAAAGGTCATGGGTTCGAGTCACCATTTGCCCGATTAAAAAAAATTGTGTTGAATCGAAAACAATGCAACTTTTTTTAGGTGGTATGATGAGAAGTTTCCGGATCATATAAATAGGCTCATAACTTTGAAGAAGCGAGAATCAATTTTTGAAAATACAAATTAAGTTACATCAATTGAAATAAAAAATTAATGCAATTTATAAAGAGTTGAAGGTGACGAAGAAATAGGAGTTTTTTCATAAACTTTTGGTGGGTGCGGTGGGTACTATGTTGGTTTTGTGGTTTAAGTTTATGTTTTAGTAGTATTAAGATTTATTAGTATATATTGTTTAAGTAATCTGCAATTTTTAAGAATGAAAATTATTAAGGCAGGATGTGTGGTTGGTGTGAGGAATAGTTCATAAAATTGCGGTGGATACGACCCGGCCGGTTATATTTCGGTCGAAAGGTATGGATCTGGTTTATTTTGCATTTATTTACGGAAGCATGTTGGGTCCTGATATGGTCGTAATGAACTATTTCTATTTGAAAAGTAGCATAGTAAAAAGGGGTCAAATTTACCTAAGTTGGTTAAAATTACCCAAGTGTATGCATGCGATCACTCCATAAGAGACATACTCTCAAATTCGAGGAGAGAAAAAAAAAAAAAGATTGCGAGTCTAATTTAATACATAAAGGAGGAAAATACCATTTAATATTTGGAGTTCAAAAGTTAAACGTGCCACCATCAGTTTCGAACTCTAGATAATCAAGATGTGGGGAATAAGTCACTCCACTTAGCCAAACTACATATCGCAAAAACGTATATATATGGTAGGCCTAATGTTACGCTTGTATCCCTAATTAGGTCCACCACGCTTGCATGAAAATCAAACTTTATAAGGCCGTTTTAGGTTAGACATAAGACGATATACTTGGCGCTTTGTGAATATAGGTTAATGAAATCTATTGCTCTATCCATACGTCTGCAATATGTTCGTTCTACTCTCTCTCATTTCTTTTGCTAGATAATCTACTTGAGGAATTTGAGATGTAAATTTTGATTTTGAAAATTTCCACTGGGTTTTATTTGGAAACTTGTTTTGATACTTGTTTGGAGTTCAAACATATGTATCTTGATATAATGGTAAAGTATACTCAGAGAATTTAAGCATCCTTTAAATTTTGAATGAAGTAAAGTTGACAAATTGTGCTCTTAATGTGTCGATAAATTGCTTGTATGACTTCTTCCACTCGGTTTTATTTGAAAATTTGTTTTGATGCTTATTTGGAGTTAGGAACATTATATGTATCTTGATATAATGGTATAATGAATTTAGAAAATGTAAGCATCCTTTGAATTTGAAAGATTATTGTGTAGCTTTTCTCACAAAACTATGTGTCTAGAGGACATAGTTATGTTCTTGTGTGGAATTGCTATTTTTTTTTCCTCTATTTTTTTAACCCTATTTGGTTTTATTTTTCTGATTTGTATTGAATAAAATCGAGAAACCAGAGAAATCGCCATTGTTGAGCTAAGAAAGAGAAGAGTCGGATTGAGGAAAGTTTTGTGTATTCCGAAACTAACTAATTACAGAGGCTAATTCTATTTATGCACGAAGCAAGTAAAAATAACTGCTGTCTAATGGACTAACACTTGTCTTCTCGTATCCAATAGCTCTCCTATCATCCTGGGTTTGGCACACATATAACTCTTTTCTTTTAACTTAGTAATTCTTCCGTCTTCTTTATCTCTGATCTTAGTCCTCTAAAAATCATCTCAATCCTCCTCGATTCTCGAGCTAGGAAACCTAATTTAATCAACAACAACATTGTCATTTTCTTGTTGATCAACATTCTTTTGCGGTGATGAGGTTTTACCATCGAGTTATGCTCATCAATATGTTAGGAGAAAAATGTATTAGTTTTGATGAAGTTAAGATAAGTGTAAAATAAGATGACCAACTGAATCATTGTATAGCCGGTGATGTAATGAAGCTTGTAATAGACTAAGTACTTAAGACAGATGAAGACATATAAAAAAGACAGATGAGGACAAGCATATGAAGACAGATGAAGACAAGTCAAGATCAAGACAAGATAGCGCATAACCGGACACTTCAAGATTGATAAAATATGGAGACATGAAGAAAACCAGATGAGGTGGACCACGTCTGAAGATGAGGAAATAAGACAACTTAAGTGTTAAAAATCAAGCGGTTTCAAGAACAGCTTATAAGCGATCAAGAAGCGGTTACAAGATTCAGATTAGTTGGTTATAACAAACAAGAGAAGAGTCAACGAGGATGTTACAACCACCAAGCATCAATTCTCTATAAATAGGTCTTTTGTTTAGAATAGAATAACTTCGCAATTTTGAAAAATCACAAGCAACTTGTAACACAATCAAGCACTCACAAAGTTCGTACTCACACTCAAGAACGTTCTTTACGTTCATAGTTTTATAGTGTTTATAGAACACTATCATTCATATCTTCAAGCCAATAGTTCCGTAAATCGAGACGATTAACTTGTAAGGTGAAGATCTTCATTGTAAACTCTAAGTAGGGAAGTAAGGAAGAAAGTAAGTAGTGAAGGCCCTTTCACGGGATTGTGGAAGGAGAGTGGATGTAGGATCTTCGATCTGAACCACTATAAATCCCGTGTTCTTTACTTTCTGCATTTAATTTATGTTGATTACTTATTGAAAGTGTGTGTTTTCTAAGATCGAGAGATTGTTACAGGATAAAATTTTTCATAGATTATTTTATATAATAATCTATGAGGAAACGATTCACTATGTTAATAATGAATACAAATCAAGTAGAGAACGATTCATAATTCGAATCTTCTAAGTAAACCACTACAAGACCTAAACCAAATATTTATGATCCGAAATGGCTAAGTGTATAAAATACACCTTCAAAGGTGACCTATCTAGATATGTTAAAGAACACCCCGTATATTAACAATCTAAACATAATCTATGTTATACGAAATGACACAACATTTGATGTAACGTAAATGGAAAATAATGACCCTATCAACTGGATGCACTTATCGCACTCAACAAATTCGATACTCGATTATTTATTACGCAAGGCTCTTATAATTTATGATTGATCAGCTCGTATTGCCTTGTTCTCATTCATGAAGTTTGGTCATCTATTTATAGATGTCGAATACAACCTTCAAGAGCATCGTAGATCCTTGTGGATGGATCTAGAAATCTCCAGCTTATTCCCTATTATTCACTCGTGAATTCTAGTGGAAAACCACCTAGAAAACTGCCTTTTGTAACCGCTATTGACTTGTAACCGCTTGATCTAGAAAACTCCCCTTTATTCTTGATCCTTGTAGATCCTTCTAGAGTATTGGAGTCGATACTGCAACGTCAACCTACGATCAACAACATCAAAGACAACACTGAAACACGAAAAGTTAGTTGTTAGAAGAAAGGGTAAATTCGATGTCGCGCCCGATGTTACATTGGTGGTAACAAAAATGTTTAACTTCGGTGACATCAACAATCTCCCCAATTTGACCTTTCTGCTACAACACACTTGATATATATATATATATATATATATATATATATATACACGCTTACACCATATAAATCGGTGAAGTGTGTGTGTAAGACAGAGCACATTAAATTATAAGAAATCAAGAGCACAACAAGATTCAAACTAAACATAGTCCGATAAATATTCGTAACAACTAAATAAGGGAAATAAGCAATCGAGCAATATAAACAAAGAAAATAAATAGTCGAGCATATATATATAAAAAGAAATCGAGCAAACAAAAACCAACAGAGCACAAAACATGAAGTGCTCACAAAACATCCTAATCAACTATTGTCTTAGAAACATGCATAAATTAAAATTGTTCGTAGCAATAAACAAAGCAAGAACAATTATCAAGAGAGTAATCAACTCCCCCTTAATAATTGATCAAAATAATAAAAACTATTTTTTCAAAACAAGCTCCTCCTAAGGCAGATCTCCATAGAGGTCTTGTACAACTTCTTCAAAATCACCATCTCCTCCTTCATTTCCACTGTATTTCCAGCAGCAGTACATCGGCAACGAGTTCGGCTTCGGTTGTTGCGGCGGTTTGTGCAACATCATCGCCGGCATCATCAACTCTAGCTTCATCGGCGGTGGTATTAGGTATATTAGGTTCGGGTGCATGATTAGGTCTCGGATTAACAACGGTCGAGCACGAACTTGATCACGAATCGCATATGGTACTCCCCTGTTGGAGCAGAAAGCAACCTCTCCCAAAACATCTTCATAATCCGTAACTCATCTATCTGCTCACTCAAGTTATTAATTTGAGCAAGAATAAAAGATATATGAACAAAGTGGCGAGTTAACAGTGAATTTCTCGGATCAATGTGACCAACATTGTCGGCCAACATTTTGGGCGCTCTGCTTGATGGTTGTGCAGGATCGGCCTTCGAGTTTTTGCGGCTCTCCTCTAGCCAAATTGTTCCAAGGCGGATCAATGAGCCTATTAATAGCAAGTAACACATGGAAAATACCTAAAGGCTGTACCATACCACTTAGTATCTCAACTCCTTCCTTTTCAATATCCACATTCTTCAACACTAATCCAATCAAAGCGAGGATAAGACAGATTCCTCTCTTAGCAATATTACCAACAAACCTCATCATATGATTAAAGATTGTCCTTCCTAGATTGAAATTATTCATCACAACAATTCTATACATGAGTATTGCTTGATCCATTGTAACAACAATAATGTTGGTTGTGGGAAGCTAATTGTACACACACAATTTATGCACAACATAGTATAAACTAGTGAGTTAAGAGGATAGAATTTTGGTTGTCCAAAGCCTAATTCTACCACCATTGAATGGCCGTGGCAATGTGATCCATATCTCGGTATCTCATCTTCATCAATATCGTGGAGTTTCAAGATAGTCATTTATCAAAGTAGGGTTCGGTAAAACTTTATTACCCCTAAACTTAACAGATCCATATCTCCTAAAGTTTCTTCTACCTGTACCTTTTTCAAATTACGGTAGAACTCAACAATCCAATCATCCACATAAGGACATGCATACTCAATGATTTCAACAAACCTCTAACTTCAAGAAATTTTATCAAGTTATACTTTTGAAAATCGGAATGTTTAATCCTTCTTTCGAGCAAAAGGTGTCTTCTTTTCAATTTCTTGAATTTTTCAAATTAATCACAAAGTATTCATCTTGATCACCATCACTTTCAGTAACTACTACTAGATGAATGTGAGGGTGAGTTACCCGGTTCATCAAGACTTTCAGTGACTTCTTCACCGATCCACCGGAAGAATCGAACTACCTAAACTCTCTGATGTTGCCTCATCACCGCAACATCCTCGCGGACTCAGAATCAGAATCATCTTCCCCCTTACTTTGGTCATTCTTCTTTTTGCTCTCTTCTCCAATCTTGTTATCGAGATCGGAGATGGGTTGTAACACCCCTAAAATTCTCAACTTAGTTATTTTTTAAAATTTTAAATTTAATAATATTATATATTGTGTAGATAAGAATCAACACACGTACTTATCTCTCGGCATGATTTTCTCAACAAAGAAATCTCTCTCTCTCTCTCTCTCTCTCTCTTTTTAAAGTGTCAATTTTATTCTTCATTTTCTTTCAAAAATTTAAATTTTAATCTTATCTTTTAAATGTGAGATTTTGTAGGTCCAAATTCCCTTTTTATCTCAACAAAAATATCTTTGTCACTTCTACATAATTGGATTACTCGGTCATATCAAATCTTTAATCACAAGAAAATATATTTTCTTCAATGTTTTAAATTTAAATATTTTGAAATAAGGATTTAAAAGTTATTTTTAATATTTAAATTCTAGTACTTTTCTCACTAAAACCTAAGCCCAAACCCATGTCTAAAAATTCTATTCATACGAGATCTTATTCTACAAAATTTTATACTCACTAATATTTCTTCAAAATTTTCATCTACACTGTCTATTTCTTTTTAATAATTTACGGAGGCGGGATTAATGAGACTCATCAATAGGATTGCATCGCATTGCATAAATTTATTAAATCAAGGTGAGGTTTCTTACTCTCGTATTTACTTTGTCACATTTAAATATTCATGTGAATTTAATTGTTGCTTGCTACATCATATTACGTTCACATATTACATATGCTATTGGGTTACTTCGACGGTAAGGTCGTTGTAACTTTGCGGGGACTACGGTCCGGGAGGGAAAGCTCCTTGAAGGCAACTCCACCGTATAAAGATTGACAACCAATATATTGATACACTACTTATATGCATGCTATGTGAGTTGATGGTTTTATTTACGTGTGATATTTAACTTTGACAAAGGGACCTCACCGAGCTAGTGGTTTTGCTCACCCAATTTCATTAACATTTTTTTTTCAGATTAATAAGGAGTGCGGTGGAGGGCCGGTGGATGTGTCACAAGCAATATTTCATGTTTGGGAATTAATATTTTTTTAATTAAAGATCAAACTAAGATTTTTAGGATTTTAAGTATTTATTTTAAAAAGTCACATCTCATGTTCCATTCTTGAAATTAATAGAGTTTTTACTAATTACTTCATTTGTAAGTTTTTTCAAAATTAATTGCTTCTACCAAACATATCTTCAAACGTTCTTGTCTTTTTATGAAAAATAAATTTTTTGAATAATTGTTAGTTTAAATCTCTTTTTAAAAGCCTTCTAAAATCGGGATGTGACAGAGTGGAATCGAGCAAATCTACATTCTTGTAGACTTGTAAAAAAAAACTTTTCAGAATCTTGTTTTTGAAAATTTTTTTAAATCATGCATATTATTATGAGAATAATGTTAATATCGTAATTGATTGATTCTTGATACAATAGGACCTTAGATATATACAAGAGAATGATTACAATTATGGAAAGAATATGTGGTCAACTATTCTAGAAAGACCTAAGATAAATACAAGGAAAATATTTACAAGAATAATATTACTTTATAATTATAATTTATAGTCATGGTCATGACATCAACCACCTCCCACCGCTTCAACTCCAATAAGGTATGATATGAATATTTATACACTATACTACTTTTCGATGATGGAAAAGATGATCACATGATATATGGTACATGTATTATGATATATATTAAGTTTCATTCAAAGCTATTATATGTTATAAGATCGTGCAAATAAGTATGTTCACTCAGTGACTTTAAAAAAAAAAATCAACATATGCATGCATCATTTTAATAATGATTCTCGAGGACGAAAATTTTTCTAAGAAGAGTAGGATGTAACACCCCTAAAATTCTCAACTTAGTTATTTTTAAAATTTTAAAAATTAATAATGATGCGTAAAAATATACCTTATTTTTCCCGCCTGGAAAATGATGCGGGTAATTTGGATGGCACGATTTAATTCGCCTTCTTCTTGAGCGAAAGGACACTGCAAAACACGCTTTGAGGGTTCTCCGGCGTAGGCACTCCGACGCTCAAGTCGGATCCCGAGAAAATACAAAGAGTTATAATATGATAAGTACATAAGTTTAGTGTGTAAACGTTGTGTACCTTCTCTTGAATAAGATGTCATATTTATAATTAATACTTACGGTAATTTTATACTGCATGATGTCACGTTCGGTCTCCATGCCTCCTCTAATTGGCGGTTATTTCTCTCTCCCTCCGCTGAACATGATTGCATCGTGGATTTAGGAGGATACTTGCTCCCTAATTATCTCATCTTTTGTTGACTCATGGGAATATTCTCTATATTCTAGCAACCTTATCGGATGTTTTTCACCACGCCGATGGGCCCAAAAGATAAGAGCCCATCTTCTTGGAATCATGTGCCTCATTGCGGTAAGGGCCCATTACACTTTAATTTTGTTTCTCGACCTCGGCCCGGGTAGGAGGGTTGGGCCTGCCTTTGGACCGTCTTCTTCTTGGGCTCGCTATGAAATGCCGTATCAACCACTCCCCCTACTTTAGCAGGTGACACCCCGTAGCTAGAGTAGAAAGGATTAGCCCACCTGCCTTGATTACGTCGAGGCGAGCTTTTCTTTTCTGTTAATGACCGCCCTTTTCTTTCTTTTTTAATTCTTGAGAATTGCAGCGTTTCTTCGTTTCCCGAACCCATCAAATCATTGCCTACTCTACGCCTATCCATTTACCTCCTTTAATTTATCTTTAAATATATCCTATTTCCTTACTTCATTCTTCTTCTCTGAATTTTCCTAAAGAGATTATTCACAAGTTTCTTCTTTCTTCTCTCCTTCCGGTGATTTCCTCCCAAGCTTCCGTCACTCCCATACTCCATCTTCTCTACATTTTCAAGAAAACATCTATCCTTACTTTGCTATCTTCTATATTTTTGAAATCTATAGAATATGCCTTCCTCCGATTTCTCTAAAACTCCCTCTGAAATCCCTAACTCCTCTCGGAGCTCTTATCGATCTATCCATAATCATTCTCCCTTCAATCTGTACATACCGATCGTTCTTCTCCTTCCAAGGGTGATACCCTTTTTTGGGATAACCTCTACGGTCCTTCAAGAATCTGCCAAGAAACTTTATCCAACTATCACAAGGAAGGGTTAATCCCCTCAACTTATCGTATCTTACTCCCCGCACACGTGATCGTCCCAACTCACCCTCCTTCTTGTCTCACCTTTTGGCATGCTCGGTTCGAGGCCGGCCTTCGGCTTCCCATACCAAAGTTCCTATATCAGATTTCTAACCTCTACAAGGTTCCTCTCAATCAATTTGTGCCTAATGCTATCCGAATGATGATCTCATTTTATGCCCTAATCAAAGGAAATGGGGAAAACCTACGGCCGATTTATTCTTCTCTCGGTTCGGTTGTAAATCCTCGTGTCCTTTCTTTTGTGTGTGTAGTCGAGTTAAAGGCCGTTGTACCTTCTGGGTAGTGTCCCTAACATCAACAAGGACTGGCCCAATTATTACTTTTTCATATCTTCGCCCTCCTCATGGCCTCTTGAATGTTGCAAGTGGGTTTATGAACCCCTTACCTCTTGCTCCTTCACGCCGATTTGTTCTCTTGTGAATCGGCGAGTGATAGAGAGGTTGAACTCTTATGTTAAAGTTTCTGGTTATTTTTATCTCCCCGATCTTTGTTTCAATCCAAGACTCCTATCCTTCTTCAAATTTAGTCCCGTGAGAATTCCCTGGAACATGATGATGGTAATTGCTCATTTGATTTTGCATGTTGTACTTGACTAGTGTTGCACAATTATATAGCTCGGTTTTCTCACATCTTATCTTTCTTATTACGTAAATGTCACTGGTTGGAAGGGTGAACCCTGTGATTCTATCCACTCTGCTCCCCGAGGGTTCTCTCCGCGAGAATCTTGCGAGAAGGTGTACCTCTATCCTCTACCTCCCCGATACCGTTGAGAAGGATAACGCCCGGCCTCCCTCGAAGAGGGATCGAGGCGGGAAAGGGAAAGCTCAATCAACCAGAACCAGTACCCACCGAAGAGATAGCTCACCGAAAGTATCCGACTCGCCGCGATCGGGAGTAGCCGCTCATCCTATTGACGTCGATTCTCGGCCTCCGAGGTCTTCTACCTCTAGGTTTTTAGTGACTTTGTATCCTCTCGGGAATGTGATCAGCTCACTGCAACTCCCACGACCAACGAGACATCAAGGCTGCAAGCCATTTTGCCCAGGTATCCCCGCGATCTGCAACACTTATTTCATTTTAACCGTGTATTCTTTGCGTCTCTACTCACTTCCATATGATTTGGACAAGTGGGCGTGTTGCTCTCGAGGTTTGTGGAACTCATCTCATCTGCTCCCCTCTCCTGAAATTCGATAAGCTGGAAAACTCATTTACCTCTAAAAGGAAGAAAAATGCTCTTGCACAGGCCCGCATTAAGAGACTAGAATCCAAATCGACTCCTTGCGGAAGGAGCTCCTCTCCGAAAGGTCCGCTCGTATTTTAGCGAGAGAAAGAGGTGAGCGACTTATCAGTCCATTATTCCCTCCCGGGAATCGAAGGTTCACGAGAAGGGAGCCAGATTGTGCCTCAACAACCTTTTCACGGCTGAAATAGGACAAAACTTCCTGCATTCTCTCCGTTTGTCGCCTGTAGGAAACATACCTACAACATTCCAGTTTCTGGGCGACATGGGCCCTCATATTCGGCATTTTTACGAGTATGGCTTCAATTCCACCGTCAAAGCAATGATCCCATCCTCCTTTTTGAGTCTTTGATAAGGAAAGCCCTCTCGGCCGAGCTTCCACCTCCTCACGGCTTCGTGGAGACCCCACTCGGCCAATCGAGGAGGCATGGTGGCTACCCATGCTTAAACGTGTCGTTGCTGATCTTACGAAGTCGAACTTGACCATAGCTGCCTTGGACCCAACGAAGGACCCGCTCTATCCATCCATCGCGATCATCCCACCTCTAGAGAGGAGGCTTGCACAGCTCGGGCCTTAGGAGATGATCCGGCTGAGGTAATAGTGGAGTATTCTCCCAGCTCCCCACCGCTTAATTATATCTTTGTTATGCATCTTTAAACAATGTTTATCGTTTCTTTTGCACCGAACAATTTATATTTTTTTCAGTATTTATGTGAGAACCTTCACACTCGAACTTTTCTACCCCCTTTATTCGTAGGGGTTTTGATGATGAATATTTCCTTTTGATGCTTCTATACGCTTCGTGCGTATATGTTTTATCCTTCGAATTTTCTCCCTTGCCAGAATTCTATTAATATGTGCTCTTAATACTCCGGTATGCATACTTTACATGTTACGCTCTTTTCGCATCTCGTTGTCATTGATGCTCTTAATGTGATAAAGGGAATTTTAGTCGAGAAAATCCTCTTTTAGGAGTTCGATTCTATACGGAACTCTCATTAATAGTCATTTTTACCCTCTTACGGGTTTTGACTTTCCATGCTCACAACGTTTTTCTTACTCAATTTCTTAAATTAGGCACCTAGCTGGAAATTCAGCTAGGTTACCCCAAATCCGATTTGGTTGTTACGAAGTTACCTTTTAACTTCGGCCTTTATATCCAACCCTTTCTCTGGGTACTGGCTAAGTTATCTCGAACCCGACTTATCTATATGAAGTTATTTCTTAATTCCTTTCATATCGAGACCCTATCCGAGCGTCCGACCGGGTTGTATCAAACCCACTTAGTTTTTACGAAGTTTATTTCTTAACTTCAGTTTTTCATATCGAGACCCTCTCTAGGCATCTAGCCGAGATTAATCATACCCGATTTTATTTTTATGAAGTTACTTCTTAACTTCAGTTTTTCATATCATTCCTCTCTCGGCGTCTGGCCGGGATTAATCATACCCAACTTGATTTTTATGAAGTTACTTGTTAACTTCAGTTTTTCATATCGAGACCCTCTATGGGCGTCTAGCCGAGATTAATCATACCCAATTTGATTTTTATTAAGTTACTTCTTAACTTGAGTTTTTCATATCGGACCCTCTCTGGGCGTCTAGATGGGATTAATCATACCCGATTTGATTTTTATGAAGTTATATCTTAACTTCAGATTCTCATATTAGACCCTCTGCAGGCGTCTGGCCGAGATTAATCATACCCGACTTGATTTTTATGAAGTTACTTCTTAACTTCAGTTTTTCATATCGACCCTCTCTGGCATCTAGCGGGATTAATCATACCCGATTTAATTTTTATGAAGTCACTTCTTAACTTCATTTTCCATATCGGACCCTCTCTGGGCGTCTAGGCGGGATTAATCATACCCGACTTGATTTTAATGAAGTTACTTCTTAACTTCGATTTTTCATATCGAGACCCTCTCTGGGCATCTAGGTAGGATTAATCATACCCGATTTGATTTTTATGAAATTACTTCTTAACTTCAGTTTTCATATCGAGACCCTCTCTAGGCGTCTGGCGGGATTAATCATACCCGACTTGATTTTTATGAAGTTACTTCTTAACTTCAGTTTTTCATAAAAGACCCTCTCTGGCGTCTAGCCGGGATTAATCATACCCGATTTGATTTCTATGAAGTTACTTCTTAACTTGAGTTTTCATATTAGACCCTCTGCGGGCGTCTGGCCGGGATTAATCATACCCGACTTAGTTTATTTCTTAACTTCAGTTTTTCCTCAAAATTTCCAAACTTAGTTTAACTTCTTGATGTCGAGTTTATCATAAAATACTTGTATTCTTAAGAAGTAAATCGACTTTTCAGAAAGCCTTTTTATCATGTATTCAATAAACTTGTGAATGACATAGGAATCATCTCAATTAATGAAAAGGCTATTTCTATTAAATGATAAACAACGGGGTGCCCAATTGATCATAATCAATCAACATAAGTCACACACGACTTACGCCGACCTCTTTAAAAAACCTCCCTACGGTAAAACCCGGTGGGAAATCCGTGAGTTAGGGAAAAAAAAGAGTACCGGTTGGACTAAATTACATTACGATACTAAAAGCAAAGACATAATCAGAAATAAAAACAAAGGAGAAAACCCGCCTACTTGCAGAGAGGTGGGGTATTTCTTCAGACGTAGAATTTCTTCAAGCGGCACACATTCCAAGATCGTGCCGGTGATTCCCTTCCATATCCTGGAGCTCATATGCCCCTCCTCCCGTAACTCTAGCTATCTTGTATGGTCCTTCCCATTTCGGGTCCATCTTTCCCACATTCTTCAAGGCACCCGCTTTGTGAAGTACTAGATTTCCCAGCTCGAACCTTACGCTAATCACCTTCTTGTCATATCGCCTTTATCCTGCTCTTGTATTTTTCAGCTTTCGGATGTGCAATTTCTCGCTCCTCTTCCAACATGTCTAAGTTCTCTCGCATTAAGTCCTCATTCCGATCCTCCTGGAAGTGATCCGGTCGGTGGGTCTCCATCCCTATCTCATTTGGGATAACCATTGCCGCCCTATATACCAAATGAAATGGGGACTCCTCCGAGCCTCCCGGGTGTTGTCCGATAGGCCCATAAGATGGACTCCAGCTCCTCCATCCACCTTCCTCCAGCCCGGTCCAGCCGGGCACGTATCCTATTCACGATGGTTCTATTTGTTACCTCCACTTGGACATTCGCACAGGGATGAGCAATTGAAGCAAACCTGTGTAATCTTCATATTATTACACCATGTGCAGATTGATGCCCCCATGAATTGAGTGCCATTATCTAATAAAAAATCCGAGGTATCCCAAACCTACAACATATGTTTTTCCATAGAAAATCGATAATATTACTTTCATCAATTTTAGCTAATGGTGTAGCTTCGACCCGCTTGCTGAAATAGTCCACCGCGACTACCAAAAACTTCCTTTGTCCTATTGCTATTGGGAAAGGTCCCACGAGATCAATCCCCCACTTTGCAAATGGGCAAGGTGAATACATGGCTCCCATCTCCTCGGAAGGGAGGTGGATCAACGGCCCGTGCTTGGCACTTATCACACTTTTTACCCACTCCTTAGAATCCCCTGCTCATCGTAGGCTAGAAATATCCGGCTCTCGAGCTTTTCAAACAATCACCCTAAAACCTGCATGATCAGCGCAACATCCTTCATGAATCTCTTTGAGAACATACACTGCCTTCCATGCTAGACAAGCATCTTAGGTAGGGTTGTGTGAATGCTCGCTTATATAGCCTATCTCCAATCATCGTGAATTGGGCTCTCTATCTTTGTGCTTTTCTCCCGTCTAGGCATGAGTCGGGATCTCATAATGCTTTAGCAACCTCGGTCCTCCAATCATCTGCTGCCCTAATAGCTCCTACGGATGGTGTTGTGGATTCTTTCTCTGCCGTCACCATAGTAACCTTCCCTCCTGCCTCCCGGTGTGGCGGAGCTTGCGATTTAGATAAACTGTCCGCCTTTATATTTTCCTCTTGGGGTATCTACCTTACTGCAAAAGAAGTGAATCGGGCTCGCACTTCTGCTACTCGTTGGAGATATGCGATCATTTTCTCTTCCTTGGCTTCATATCCACCATTGACTTTCTTTGTGCCACCGGTTGGGAGTTCGAGAAACAGGATTACTTGTCGGGCTCCCGGTTCGGCTACCATCTCTGCCCCTCGATTAGAGCTTCATATTCTACTCCATTATTGGAGGTGAGGAATTCAAATCTTCTTGCCAAATTGGATCTCCTGCCCATTTGGATCAATGGTCACTATCCGGCTCCACATCCTTGGTTATTCTTGAACCATCCACGTACACCTTCCACACTTCCTCCCGCCTTTCTTGAGTCGGGCGGTTACCCTCTGGATGAAATTAGACAAGGCTTGTGCCTTAATGGCCTTCACGGGTTCAAGTCCACATCATACTCCCCATCTCAATGATGAGAGTGAATTGATGTATGATTTGATGTGGTATTTATGTGCAAAAAGTGATGAAAAGTATTAGTTTTTGAGCTTTAAGGTGTAGAGTATCACTCTTTTGCATGAAAAGTATCACTTGTATAGAATTGATGGATTTTTATATTTTCGTCTCGTTTTCGGGTAAATCGGTGGAATTTGACCAAATCGAGAATACTAGCATTCATATGACGATGAGGCGAATGAGATGGGTGAAAATAGGGTCGGAGCCGGAAGTCGGGCCAAGAAAATTCCCTGGACTCGGGCCTCGACTCGAGGTGCTTCTTGTTTGAAGATTATGCCAAAAGGAAGAGCCTCGACTCGAGGAGCTGAAGCTCGAGTAGAGGGTGAGGATATCTTTGGCAAGCTCGACTCGAGGGTGAGAGCTCGAGTCGAGGCAGCTGATTTTTATAAAAGCGTGGGCACGATTTAAGCAAGCTCGACTCGAGGGCCTCAAGCTCGAGCCGAGACTTTCGATTTTCAGAATTTCCCCATTTTTATCCATTTGAGCGAAGAAACGAGCATACCATCATCCATAGCGATTACTTACAGTTTTTGGGCGATTTCTTAGTTTCCTATCCAAATTCTCCTTGTAGGTTGATTAGATTCTTAGATTTAGATAGATTTCCATTAATTGTTGATTAGATTAGACTTTGATCCATTAGTTTTGTCAATTCAAGTGAAGAGGAGTTTACATTTGAAGATTCAAGCATTCAATACATTGATCATTTGGTTCAATTGGTGATGTTCTTCCTCTCTACTCATTTCTATTTCTTAATTGTTGTGATTAGCATTGTGATTATGCAATTAGATTTTTCACCCATGGATTTTGCAATTTGCTCCATGGGCTAATTCACTTGTGCTTGGGATAATTGAAATTGAGGATGAATTGATTGCTTGTGCTCTGATAGTTGATGATTGATGATCAATAAAGATAGTTAGTGCCCTAATTGTGATTCTAATTGTGTTTCATGCATTTTTATCTCTTTAGATTAGTGTTTGATCACCATAGCAACATGCAAGAATTGAGCTAACGTGATTAGGGATTAATCGGGTTATAATTGTGTATGATTGTATGAATTGGGTGCTTCTTAATTGAGAGATTAGTTGCACTAAGAATACTCACTTTAGGCATTGTGTGATTAATGGAGACTTAATTGCATGATGGTTTTATGCTTTCTATCTTATTTGAATGGCAATTTGATGCAATTATAGTTTGTGATCATTGATTCCTTGATGGATATTATCCCTTGCACCCCTATCCCCATTGATTTTTGAGAATTTTTAGTTTGCTAATTGTTTGAGCTATCTCTTGTTTAATTCATAGCTTGTTGTTCTTGTTTGATTTTAATTCTAGCATTTGGTGTAGTGTTTCTAGCCTAAAACCGTATTTGCAACAATAGTCATTGAAAACTCACATTTCTAGGGACTCATGACCATTCTTTTCCCTTAGGTTCGATAAACTTGGTTGTCTTAATATCACTTACCCGATTTAACCGCAATCAAAATGGTGCCGTTATCGGGATTAGTTTTTGCACCTAAAGTGAGACTTAGGAATTTGTTGGAAGTGGCTACTTGTTGCTTTGTATTTTTGTTTGTTTTCTTGTTTTTGTGTGAATTTGATACTTGTTATCTTGTGTAGATGGATGGATATGACTCATACGCATGGAATCAAGATTATTATCAAGATAGTATGGTTTATCCTCTACACTATGAAGGATTTAGCTGAGGATAATTATCTAATGCAACAAGTTCCCTCCGATTATCAAGATTGAAGATGTGATGAAGTTCCTCCTGCTCCTCAAGAGATGTTCCCGTATTATGAGCATTATGATCAAACATTCGATCAGCGGGGTGGATTTGAGTATCAAGGAGCATCGAAGGAGATTTTTACGATGATGGGAGAAGCTATGAGTATGATTATCAAATACCGAAGCTTCCTCTCATTATCAAGAGTGGGAAATCCATGATGTGAGAGCTATTTTGAAGGAGATGCTTGGAATGTTGTTGAAGAGAATTGAAGAAAATGACCCTAGCGTGAAGAAATGTTTCCCTTGTATGAGAACATCTATGAGACCAAAGCAATGGTTGATTCAATAATAGATGGGAACATGGAGATCACCGAAGCTCAATTCAATGTCTTAAGAAGTCAACTCAAATATTTTCTATTCCAATTAAAGAACATAGCCATCATGGGGAATCATCAAGAAGAAGGGAAAGAAGAGAATGAAAGTGAAGATGAAGAAGAAGAGAAATGGAAAGAGAAAGAAGAGGGTCCAAGCAAGAAGGATGAAATGAATAATTTTCTTGTCAAAAGTGATGAAGAGGAATGTCCATTGATGGACATGAGCAACAATGAAAAGAAAATTTAGAAGCATCGAATGAAGCATTGAAGAATGAAATGAACATTTATAAACCTTCAAATTCTTCAATTTGTACTTTAATTGAGATTATTGCTTCTATTGATTTTATTTTACCTCTTGTAAACTTTGATTATAGGAAAGAATTAATGAAGTGCTTGGGCATCCTTGAAAAAAATGAAAAATGGAGAAGGATGTTGGTGAGAGAGCAAGGAGGACAACCATTAACAATGTGCAAAATATATATGGGTGGTTGGCCTACCAATGATGAGAACCTCCATGATTTTGAAGCTGAAAGATTGAAGTATTGTGGCAAGGAGGACCGATATCCTTGGCCATTCCGATGAAAAGGGTTTGAAATTAATGAATAACGTCCGACAAATGACGTTAAACTTAGCGCTAAATGGGAGGCAACCCATCATTTTCTTGCTTTCTTTTGTAGTTTTGTTTTGTTGCTTTGAATAATTGTGGCTTGTGATCTTTGTAGGAAGTGGGAAGTGCTAGGAAGCTTGATGAGCCCTACATTTTTAAGGAAAATGGATTTTGAAGACTTTATGGTACAACACTTCCTTTCAAACTTAGACTTGTCTAAGTTTGGGAGGTGTTCTTCTATGATTTGTATTAATTCTCCATTAGAAAAACTTAAACTTAGACTTTATGGTACAACTCTTATATGATTTGGGGAGTGATTTGTATTGAGCTTTAATTGTGGATTTATTGCATATATTTGAGTTACATTTGTTAATATAGGGAGATTGTGATTGAGATTATGTACATGTGCACTTGTGCTTGATTGAAGGATGAATTGAACTTTTGATGTGATCATAAGTTGATATGTGGCTTGAAGGTAGCATGATTGATGATTATGTGATGAAGAATGTGATTGAAAATGCTTGATTCATTGCTCAATTTAAGCCCGTGAGTTTTGTGCCTTAAAAATCGTACATTTTATACGGTTGAATTAATTTCTTTGTGAGTGCATCATTCATGGATATGTATGCTAGAACTTGCCTTTGGACCTGTTGAAATTAATCTTGGTGTGATTTCATGAATATGATAATAGGCCATGTTTGAATTGAGAAGTCACTTAGCCAAATTTTTCCCCACAAAAATATTTGATTTCCTTAGTGAGCCATGTTGAGCTTAATATTCTTATTCTTTGGCAAGCCAAGTGAAATTAAAACCATTTTGCCTATTTTTATGAGCCTTATTGTCCTATGTTTAGTAGAGCTTGATTGTTGGCTAGAAGATGGTGTTTTGATTGAAAAGTGTGGTGAAAAGATGATGTGCTATGTTGATTATGGAGAAAATGATGAAAAAAGGGTTGAGATAAAAAAAAAAATTGAATTGAGGGAAAATATGAAAATGAAAAGAAGAAAAATTCAATTGTGAGCTTAGATATGAAAGAGAGCTCAAAAGAAGGGTGATGATTAAACTTTGGAAAGCATGAAGAAAGAGTGTCATTGATGAAAAATTTGAAGAGAAGTGTAGTGAAGTGCTTAGTTAACTTTCAAGTTCTCTACTATTTGAGTCACTCTTACCTAAATTTATCCACCCATTCTAAAGAGCTTACATTACAACCTTGATGAAAGACCTCTTTGATTCTTGATTGAACACATAAAGAAAATGATTGAGATTGAGTCATTTGGCAAGCTTATGGGGTGCATGTTTGTGAATTTGATGATTGAGTGTCATTTTGCCTTGATACACTTGAGTAATGAGAGAAACACTCCAAGGAAGGAGCAATGATTTGAGTATTTGATGTTGCATTTGTTTGAGCATGATGCGTCTTGATAGCTAATTGAGAGTTTGCATTGATACTTGAGATCATTGATGAGCTCGATTGTCTTATATTTCATCTATGGTGTCATGAGACATAATTGCAATCAATTCACTCTTTTGTGCTTATTTGCTTCGTTGTTCGAGGACAAGCAACACTTTAAGTTTGGGCGTATTTGATGACAGGTGAATTGATGCATAATTTGATGTGGTATTTATGTGTAAAAGTGATGAAAAGTATTAGTTTTTTAGCTTTAAAGTGTAGAGTATCATTCTTTTGCATGAAAAGTATCACTTGTATAGAATTGATGGATTTTATGTTTTTATCTCGTTTTCAAGTAAATCGGTGGAATTTCACCAAACCGAGAGTACCGGCATTTAAATGGCGGAAGTCGGGCCGAGAAAATTTCTTGGACTCGACCTTTGGTCGAGGTCCGGGGGCCTCGACTCGAGGGTGCGGCTGTTTCAAAGATTATGCCAAAAGAAAGATCCTCCACTCGAGGAGCTGAAGCTCGAGTCGAGGGTGAGGATATGCCGGCAAGCTCGACTCGAGGGCTGAGAGCTCGAGTTGAGGCAGCTGATTTTTATAAAGCGTGGGCACGATTTAAGCAAGCTCGACTCGAGGGCCTCAAGCTCGAGTCGAGGCTTCCGATTTTCAAAATTTCCCCCTTTTTAGCCATTTGAACGAAAAACAGAGCATACCATCATCCATAGCAGTTACTTACAGTTTTTTTGGGGGATTTCTTAGTCTCCTAGCAAAATTCTCCTTGTAGGTTGATTAGATTCTTAGATTTAGATAGATTTCCATTAATTGTTGATTAGATTAGACTTTGATATTAAGACAACCAAGTTTATCGAACCCAAGGGAGAAATATGGCCATGAATCCCTAGAAATATGAGTTTTCAATGACTATTGTTGCAAATACGGTTTCGAACTAATTACACTACACAAATGCTAGAATTAAAATCAAACAACAACAACAAGCTATGAATTAAACAAGAGATAGCTAGAACAATTAGCAAACTAAAAATTCTCAAAAATCAATGGGGATAGGGGTACAAGAGATAATATCCATCAAGGAATCAATGATCACAAACTATGATTGTATCAAATTGTCATTCAACTAAGATAGAAAGCATAAAACCATCATGAAATTAAGTCTCCATTAATCACACAATGCCCAAAGTGAGTATTCTTAGTGCAACTAATCTCTCAATTAAGAAGCACCAAATTCATACAATCATACACAATTATAATCCGATTAATCCCTAATCACGTTAGCTCAACTCTCGCATGTTGCTAGGGTGATCAAACACTAATCTAAAGAGATAAAAATGCATGAAGCACAATTAGAATCACAATTATGGCACTAACTATCTCAATTGATCATCAATCATCAACTATCATAGCACAAGCAATCAATTCATCCTCAATTTCAATTATCCCAAGCATAAGTGAATTAGCCCATGGAGCAAATTGCAAAATCTATGGGTGAAAAATCTAATTGCATAATCACAATGCTAATCACAACAATTAAGAAATAGAAATGAGTAGAGAGGAAGAACATCACCAATTGAACCAAATGATCAATGTATTGAATGCTTGAATCTTCAAATGTAAACTCCTCTTCACTTGAATTGACAAAACTAATGGATCAAAGTCTAATCTAATCAACAATTAATAGAAATCTATCTAAATCTACCAATCTAATCAACCTACAAGGAGAAAATGGCCTTGGGAACCAGAAATCGCCCAAAAATGTAATTAACTGCTATGGATGATGGTATGCTCTGTTTTTTTCGTTCAAATGGCTAAAAAGGGGGAAATTATGAAAATCGGAAGCCTCGACTCAAGCCGGAGGCCCTCGAGTCGAGCTTGCTTAAATCGTGCCCATGCATTTATAAATAATCAGTGTCTCGACTCTAGCTCTCAGCCCTCGAGTCGAGCTTGCCGTATATCCTCACCCTCGACTCGAGCTTCAGCTCCTCGAGTCTAGGCTCTTCCTTTTTGCATAATCTTCGAAATGGCGGCACCCTCGAGTCGAGGCCCACGGACCTCGACCAAAGGTCGAGTCCAGGGAATTTTCTCGGCCCGACTTCCGCCTCCGACCCGTTTTTGCCCATCTCGTTCGTCTCTTCACCATATGAATGTTGGTACTCTCGGTTTGGTCAAATTCCACCGATTTACCTGAAAACGAGATGAAAAATATCAAAAATCCATCAATTCTATACAAGTGATACTTTTCATGCAAAAGAGTGATACTCTACACCTTAAAGCTCAAAAACTAATACTTTTCATCACTTTTTGCACATAAATACCACATGAAATCATGCATCAATTCACTCTCATCAAATACCCCCAAACTCAAAGTGTTGCTCATCCTCGAGCAACGAAGCAAATAAGCACAAAAGAGTGAATTGATTGCAATTATGCATGGCACCATAGATGAAATATAAGACAATCGAGCTCATCAATGATCTCAAGTATCAATGCAAACTCTCAACTAGCAATCAAGATGCATCATGCTCAAACAAATGCAACATCAAATACTCAAATCATTGCTCCTTCCTTGGAGTGTTTCTCTCATCATTCAAGCGTATCAAGGCAAAATGACACTCAATCATCAAATTCACAAACATGTACCCCATAAGCTTGCCAAATGACTCAATCTCAATCATTTTCTTTTATGTTCAATCAAGAATCAAAGAGGTCTTTCATCAAGGTTGAAATGTAAACTCTTTGGAATGGGTGGATAAATTTAGGTAAGAGTGACTCAAATAGTAGAGAACTTAAAAGTTAACTAAGCACTTCATTACACTTCTCTTCAAATTTTTAATCAATCACACTATTTCTTCTTCATGCTTTCCAAAGTTCAATCACCACCCTTCTTTTGAGCTTTCTTTCATATCTAAGCTCACAATTGAATTTTTCTTCTTTTCATTTTCACATTTTCTCCTCAATTCAATTTTTTTTTTTTATCTCAACCCTTTTTTCATCTTTTCTCCATAATCAACTTAGCACATTATCTTTCCACCACACTTTTCATTCAAAACCCCATCTTCTAGCCAACAATCAAGCTCTACTAAACATAGGACAATAAGGCTCATAAAAATAGGCAAAATAGTTTTAATTTCACTTGGCTTGCCAAAGAATAAGGATATTAAGATCAACATGGCTCACTAAGGAAATCAAATATTTTTGTGGGGAAAAATTTGGCTAAGTGACTTCTCAATTCAAACATGACTTCTTATCATATTCATGAAATCACACCAAGATTAATTTCAACAGGTCCAAAGGCAAGTTCTAGCATACATATCCATGAATGATGCACTCACAAAGAAATTAATTAAACCGTATAAAATGTACGATTTTTAAGGCACAAAATTCACGGACTTAAATTTAGCAATGAATCAAGCATTTTCAATCACATTCATCATCACATAATCATCAATCATGCTAGCTTCAAGCCACATATCAACTTATGATCACATTAAAAGTTCAATTCATCCTTCAATCAAGCACAAGTGCACATGTACATAATTTCAATCACAATCTCTCTATATCAACAAATGTAACTAAAATATATGCAATAAATCCACAATTAAAGCTCAATATAAATCACACCCCAAATTATATAAGAGCACAAAAAAATAGGCAAGGAAAGAAGAACACCTTCCCCAAACATAGACAAGTCTAAGTTTGAAAGGAAGTGTTGTACCATAAAGTCTTCAAAATCCATTTTCCTTCAAACATGTAGGCTCATCAAGCTTCCTAGCACTTCCCACTTCCTACAAAGATCACAAGCCACAATTATTCAAAGTAACAAAACAAAACAACAAAAGAAAACAAGAAAAGGATGGGTTGCCTCCCATCTAGCGCTAAGTTTAACATCATTTGCTGGACATTATTCATTAATTTCAAACCCTTTTCATCGGAATGGCCAAGGATATCGGTCCTCCTTGCCACAATACTTCAATCTTTGAGCTTCAAAATCATGGAGAGTCTCATCATAGGTAGGCCAACCACCCATATATATTTTGCATATTGTTAATGGTTGTCCCCTTGCTCTCTCACCATCATCCTTCTCCATTTTTCATTTTTTCAAGGATGCCCAAGCGCTTCATTAATTCTTTCCTATAATCAAAGTTCACAAGAGGTAAAATAAAATCAATAGAAGCATTAATCTCAACTAAAGTACAAATTGAAGAATTTGAAGGTTTAGAAATGCTCATTTCATTCTTCAATGCCTCATTCGATGCTTCTAGATTTTCTTTTCATTGTTGCTCATGTCCATCAATGGACATTCCTTTTCATCACTTTTGACAAGGAAATTATTCATTTCATCCTTCTTGCTTGGACCCTCTTCTTTCTCTTTCCAACATCTCTTGAGGAGCAGGAGGAACTTCATCACATCTCCAATCTTGATAATCGGAGAGAACTTGTTGCATTAGATAATTATCCTCAAAGTTCCTCCAATTATCGTAGCCAAATCCTTCATAGTGTGGACGATAAACCATACTATCTTGATAATAATCTTGATTCCATGCGTATGAGTCATATCCATCCATCTACAAAAGATAACAAGTATCAAATTCACACAAAAACAACAAAACAAACAAAAACACAAAGCAACAAGTAGCCACTTCCTATAAATTCCTAAATCTCACTTTAGGCGCAAAAACTAATCTCCGGCAACGGCGCCATTTTAATTGTGGTAAAATCGGGTAAGTGATATTAAGACAACCAAGTTTATCAAACACAAGGGAAAAGTATGGCCATGAGTCCCTAGAAATATGAGTTTTCAATGACTATTGTTGCAAATACGGTTTCAACCAATTACACTACACAAATGCTAGAATTAAAATCAAACAACAACAACAAGCTATGAATTAAACAAGAGATAGCTAGAACAATTAGCAAACTAAAAATTCTCAAAAATCAATGGGGATAGGGGTGCAAGGGATAATATCCATCAAGGAATCAATGATCACAAGCTATGATTGTATCTAATTGCCATTCAACTAAGATAAAAAGCATAAAACCATCATGCAATTAAGTCTCCATTAATCACACAATGTCTAAAGTGAGTACTTAGTACAACTAATCTCTCAATTAAGAAGCACCCAATTTATACAATCATACACAATTATAACCCGATTAATCCCTAATCACGTTAGCTCAACTCTCGCATGTTGCTAGGGTGATCAAACACTAATATAAAGAGATAAAAATGCATGAAGCACAATTAGAATCACAATTAGGGCACTAACTATCTCAATTGATCATCAATCATCAACTATCATAGCACAAGCAATCAATTCATCCTCAATTTCAATTATCCCAAGCACAAGTGAATTAACCCATGGAGCAAATTGTAAAATCCATGGGTGAAAAATCTAATTGCATAATCACAATGCTAATCACAACAATTAAGAAACAAATGAGTAGAGAGGAAGAACATCACCAATTGAACCAAATGATCAATGTATTGAATGCTTGAATCCTCAAATGTAAACTCCTCTTCACTTGAATTACAACTTGAATTGACAAAACTAATGGATCAAAGTATTGAAGCCTCAACTCGACTCTACTTCAAATAATCAATGTATTGAAGCCTCGACTAGAGCTTGAGGCCCTCGAGTAGAGCTTGCTTAAATCGTACTCATGCTTTTATAAAAAATCAGTTGTCTCAACTCGAGCTCTCAGCCTTCGAGTCGAGCTTGCCGACATATTCTCACCCTCGACTCGAGCTTCAGCTCCTCGAGTCAAGTCTCTTCCTTTTTGGCATAATCTTCTAAACGGCGGCACCCTCGAGTTGAGGCCTGGACCTCGACCAAAGGTCGAGTCCAGGGAATTTTCTCGGCCCGACTTCCACCTCCGACCCTGTTTCGCCTATCTCATTCGTCTCTTCGCCGTATGAATGCCGGTACTCTTGATTTGGTCAAATTCCACCGATTTACCTGAAAATGAGACGAAAAATATCAAAATCCATCAATCCTATACAAGCGATACTTTTCATGCAAAAGAGTGATACTCTGCACCTTAAAGCTCAAAACTAATATTTTTCATCACTTTTTGCACATAAATACCACATCAAATCATGCATCAATTCACTCTCATCACTCATTGCCCATTTGACCATCCTACGAGAGGTTAGCTCGCCAATTACACTGCTTCAAGAGATAATTAGTCCGAACAATAATTTTATGTGAGAGAAAATAGGGTTGTAACCTCCTAGCTGTTACCATTATGGTAAGAGTCGCCTTTTCGATTTCGTAATATCTTTCTTCAGCTCCTTGGATGAGCTTACTGACATAATAGACATGTTTCTATATTGACCCCTCCTCCACGACCCGGCCACGGGTAGTGAAACCTCTCCTACGAGTTATAGGTAGAGAGTCTCTCCTGGTATCGGTTTGTTCGGCATAGGTAGTTGGGCTAAGTGTTGTTTAAGTGCTTCAAAGGCTTGTTGACACCGACTCCCCCACTCAAAGTGGGTCTCCTTCCTCAAAATTCTGAAAAAATGGTGACTTTTTTCCGCCGACACAGCCATGAATCGGCTCAAAGCCACGATCCTCCCATTTAGTTTCTGGAGCTCTTTAATGTTCGTAGGGGCTGCATGTCCAACACTGCTTTCACCTTGGCTGGATTCACCTCGATTCCTCATTTGGGTAACCATATACCCCAAGAATTTTCCCGCCTTGACCCCAAAGGAGCACTTAGCCGGGTTTAACTTCATTCCATTCCTGCGAATCACACGAAAGGCTTCCTTGAGTCAGCCACGTGCCCTTACGCTTTTATGCTCTTTACCATCATGTCATCTACGTACACCTCCATATTCCTTCCTAGCTAGTTTGAAATATTTTATCAACCATGCGTTGATAGGTGGCTCTGCATTCTTTAGTCCAAAAGGCATTCTAATATAGCAAAATGTTCCACAAGCAACAATAAAGCTTACTTTGGAAATATTTGCAAGGAGGATTTGTATTTGATGGTAGCCTTAGTACAGCGCATCCATCATACTTAAAAGCTCAAACCGGACATGGAATCCACCAACAGTCGATTCGAGGTAACGAGTAGTATCCTTTGGACAAGCTTTGTTTAAGTCCACTGAAGTCCACACACATCCTCCATTTCCCACCTGGCTTTGCTACCGGGACGGCATTCGCCAACCAAAGGGAAATTGTATCCGCCTGATATGTCCTGCCTCTAGTAGCTTTTGGACCTCCTCTTTAGTTATCGCGTCCTTTTACGGTCCGAACACTCTAAGCGTTTGCTTGGTAGTGCAGCTTTTGGATCCACATTGAGGTGGTGTATTGCTACTTTTGTCGGGATCAACTGTCATGTCCTTTAGGAAAAAGCGAACATGTCTGCGTTCCTCCTTAGTGCAGCTATCAAATCTTACATCGGGCGGGGTCCCAGTGGGCCCCGATTACAGTTGTAAAACTGTCTTTTCGGAAAACAACTCCACCATCATGAGCTCTTAAATGCTGCCTCTATCTTTGAACCTTCACCTTTCTTTGACATCTTAAAGTTTTTGGCCTTTGGATCTCCCTCCTTAGTACTAGCCGAGGCCACGATGGAAATCTTTGTCCGCCATTCCGACCTCGACATAACACTTTCTTGGCTGCAATTGGTCCGCCACCATCTCACCCACCTCATCATCTACTGGAAATTTTATTTTCATATGAAAAGTAGAGATAACACTGGAACATATTTAATATAGGTCTTCCAAAAATCATATTGTAAGATGAAAGTGCATTTACAACTAAGAAATCAAACATCATCACCCGCCTGCGGGGTGCTTCACCAAGCGCCATCCGGAGGGTTACCTTACTAGGGGGTGAATAGCCCCTCCTGTAAATTCGTACAAGGCTGTATCTACCGGCTTCAATTTGGGCATTCAAGTTCATCTTTCTAAAGCAATCCAACGGTATAATATCTGCTGAACTTCCCGTGTCCACAAATATTCGAGACTCTTGTGTACCCGACTACATCGATAGTGATAACTTCACTGCGAGGGTTTCCGTCGCCCCATCTTTAGGTCCGAAATGGATGCGGGGAGTGATCCCCACCTGACCTATCTCCTTCTCGGTCATCCTTCTGCTGTGTTTCTTGTCCCCCTCTTCAAGGTCCTTTCCCCTGCCTTTTGAGCTCGGAATGGAGTCTCCCTCGGTCGGTCCTCCTACTATCATCTGGATCAGCCCCCTTTTACGAGGGTGTCGGTCTTCTGCCTGTTCTCGGGTGCTTTCCCTTTATCATCCGCCTTCATCTCTGAATCTTTCCTCTTTTGCCCTCTTGAGCCACTAGGTCGGTCACGGTAGATAAATTCTTTCAAATGACCCGCATGAATCATTTGTTCAATTTCGTCCCTCAAGTGGAAACGATTGTTAGTATCGTGGCCATATGCATTATGAAATCTACAAAACTTATATGATTTTGGCTTCATAAGACCTCTACTTTGTGACCATGGAAATTTCATGTCGGGATGATCCGCCGCTATCTCCAATAACTCTGTCGGCTCTAATTTGAGAGGGCATACTTCTCGAACCTTAATCTAGGTCTGCTGGTGGGTCTTTCTGCTGCCGGTGCCGCATCCTTCTGGCTGGCTCCTTTTTCTTTCTCGACCCGGACGGTTTCATCTCCGCCCTCTTAGCCTTTCGACCTCCTCCAACGTTACATATTTCTCCGCTTGGTGCATTAGTTCGTCAAAGGTCCTTATGGCTTTTTAGCCGAGAGAGGAAAAAGTGAATGCATTAATTTTAACCTCGGGTATGGCGGTAGAGTACCTCCAAGGCCGCTTTGATTGAACCTTTTCATAAAGGCTCGAAGACTCTCACTTTCTCCATGCTTCATGTTGAAGAGCGTCAATGTTGCCCTTGGCTATCGTCTAGCGTGACAAGTGGTGGAGAAAAACTCACCGAACTCCTCAAAGGTTCTGATTGAGTTGGGCTCGAGTGGCCGAACCACTCTTGGGCGGCTTTTGACAAGGTGGTTAAGAAAACCCTACACTTCACACCCTCCCCATATCGATGGAGGAGGCGGAATTCTCAAATCTAACTAAATGATCATTTGGGTCGGTGGTGCCATCATATTCATAATTTAATGGCTTAAAGTTAGTAGGTAACTCATCGTGTAGAATATTTTCAAAAAAGCCGACAACTATTACCGGCCGGAATGCACTAGCCCGATTGTTCATCTCTTTGCTTCATCGAGTCCATCTGTCTCTGAGAGACTTCATCATTTGTTCATGTCTTCGGAATGGGTATCCCTCGTTCCTTCCTCCACATCCTCGACTTTGCTACCTTCGTTGTTGGCGGGCGGGTTCCCCTCTCCCGCCTGGTCTTTCTTCATCTACGGTCTCGCTCTCAATGCCTCTATCCTTCTTTCACGTCCATCCGGTCCAGCGACATCTTCCTGGTTCTTGGACTCGTATTCCCGTCTCCTCTCATCATGGTGCTCCTCCCGCTTGCTTCCGCTTTGGCTAGGATTGGAGTGCGTCTGATCCGGCTCTCTCGGCTTCCCTTGCAGTGGGAGATTTCCTCTGCCACAGCTCTCTCCACGACTCGGCCACTATTTCGTCCGGTTGTTCCCTTGTTAGAGGCAATAGTGGTAGTAGGTGTTGGTGTTATATTAGTAACACCGGTAGGTGGGGTGATGTAGATATGTTCTCTCGTCTGCATTTCTAGTTACTTGATCTGAAGGACTCCATCCGGGAATCCGAGGAGGAGGTGGTTGTAAATCGAGACCCTCATCCACGGGCTGCAGTACCCCCTCCCGGCATTGGGCTCCTCATGAGCCGGGTTTTCATCCCCACCTGGGATGATGGGGACAGATGCCTCTTCCCTTGGTGGAATTGATGATGATGTAGGAATAAGAGCTACCTCCCTTGGCCGTGGAGCTTGGGAAGCGAGACCTTCCCTTCCTTGGTACTAGAGCAATTGGCCTCATTAGTGTTTGTTCACCTCCCATAGGGATCACATTTCGAGAAATTAGAAAACGAAGAAGAAACTCATGTCTCAACTCTCCTTTTCCCACAGACGGTGCCAAATGATGCATAAAAAATGTACCTTGTTTTCTGCTGGAAAATGGCGTGGGTAATTTGGATGGCATGATTTAATTCGCATTCTTCTTGAGCGAAAGGACACCTGCAAAACACGCCGGAGGGTTCTCTGGCGTAGGCACTCCGACGCTCAAGTCGATACCGAGAAAACCCAAAGAGTTATAATATGATAAGTACGTAAGCTTAGTGTGTAAACATTGTGTACCTTCTCTTGAATAAGATGTCATATTTATAATTGATACTTACGGTAATTTTATCAACATGATGTCATGTTCGGTCTCCATGCCTCCTCTAATTGGCGGTTATTTCTCTCTCCCTCCGCTAAACATGATTGCATCGTGGATTTAGGAAGGATACGTGCTCCCTAAGTATCTCATCTTTTGTTGACTCATGGGAATATTCTCTATATTCCGGCAACCTTATCGGATGTTTTTCGCCATGCGATGGGCCCAAAGGTAAGAGCCTATCTTCTAGGAATCATGGGCCTCATTGCGGCAAGGGCCCATTACACTTTAATCCTGTTTCTCGACCTCGGCCCAAGTAGGAGTGTTGGGCCTGCCTTTGGACCGTCTTCCTCTTGGGCTCGCTATGAAATGCCATATCAAATAATATTATATATATATATATATATATATATTGTGTAGATAAGAATCAACACACGTACTTATCTCTAGCATGATTTTCTAAACAAAGAAATCTCTCTCTCTATTTTTTTAGTGTATCGATTTTATTCTTCATTTTCTTTCAAAAATTTTAATTTTAATCTTATCTTTTAAATGTGAGATTTTGTAGGTCCAAATTCCCTTTTTATCTCAACAAAAATATCTTTGTCACTTCTACATAATTGGATTACTCGGTCATATCAAATCTTTAATCACAAGAAAATATATTGTCTTCAATGTTTTAAATTTAAATATTTTGAAATAAGGATTTAAAATTTATTTTTAATATTTAAATTCTAGTACTTATCTCACTAAAAGCTAAGCCCAAGCCCATGTCTAAAAATTCTATTTATACGAGATCTTATTGTTAGGAAGAAAGTTGTATTTAATTTTGATGAGTTAAAATGTAAAATAGGATGACCGAGAATCTTGTATAGTGATGTAATGAAGATATGTAAATAAACTAAGTACGAAAGTTAGATAAGGATAACTCAAGTAGCTAGATGAAGTCAAGAAGTCGGATGAGGACGTGGCGTCGAGGCGATGACAAGAAGATAGATGAAGACGAGGCATAATAAGTCGAGACGAAGTCAAAGACAATGAATGACAGTCATCGGGATCGAAGATCAAGATACGAGACAAGGTGTACCGTGTCTAAAGACTAGATGATGAAGTGTTAGAAAAATCAAGGGATTTCAAGAAGCGATTTACAACTAACCAAGAAGAGGTTACAAGATTCGATTAGTTTGTTATAACTAACTAGAGAAGAATCGGCAAGAAAGTTACAATCGCCAACAAAGATCTCTATAAATAGATCTAGAAATTAGAGTAGATTAACTTTTGCAATCTCACGAATTCACAAGTATTCCCAAACCACAATTAGCATTCACAAATATTGTAATCACATTCACGAATGTTCTTCACGTTCATAATTTCTTAGTGTTTGTAGAACGTTTCTCACGAATATCTTCAAGCCATTAGAATCCGTAAAACTAGAAAGGAATATTGTAAAGGTGAAGATCTCGCACTGTAAGTAAGTAAGAAAGGAAGAAGAAAGTAAGTAAGTCGAGACCCTTCTTCAATTTGAAGGAGGTGAGTGGACATAGGATCGTTTGATCCGAACCACTATAAATTCGGTGTTATTTCTCTTAAGTTCTTTATTTTTATTGTGATTCACATTTCGATCACATACAAATTTCGAAAGCTTAAGATCCTGATTGATTGAGTATAAAAGTTATTTTCGCTTTAAAACTTTGATTTAGAAGTGGATAGATAATCTAAACTCGAAAAGTTGTGATAATCTATTCATCCCCCTTCTAGATTATCGTTTGAGGGACTTTTAATCTCTTAATTCAACTCAATCAAAGGGACCAACAAGTGGTATCGGAAGCGGTGTTAAGTTGTTTGATATAGATTTGTGGTCTTGAAGAAGTTTCAAATTGTTTCTTGTTTATCTTCTTTATTTTCAATCCACTAACCTTGCTAACAAGTTCTTGTTGAGTTCTTTGATTCACTATGTCATCTGTTAAAAGCAAGAAAACCAGGAATCTACCCGAGTTCTCAATTGAGGAATATGATTATTGGAATTTTATGATGGAAAACCATCTAAAGGGAATCCATGATCGGATGGAAGAAGTTCTTGAAGAAGGTCCAATTAAGTTCTATCATGGAGGAACTAGTGATGGAACTGGAGTCTGCAGAGACGAGAGTTAGGCAAGCGAAGAAAAGTCTTGAGCTAACTAATGATGATAGGAAGATCCATAATCTGGACCAAGTAACGAGAGGTGAGATTATTGAGACACCGAGTAAAGACTGGATTGAGAAAGTGAAGAGATGCAAAACAGCGAAGGAAATGTGGAAAACACTTGCTAATGTGTGCGAGGGATCGATCAAGTAAAGGAGAATAAGTTACAATCAGTATTACATGTATTTGATACGTTCAAGATGAAAGAAGGTGAAAGCTGTTGACCAATTGGATGTCAGTTGACAAATCTTCTTAACAAAGGCTGTGATTTGGGTAAGACTTATACGAGAGAAAGAAATCAATAACAAGATACTCGAGATCTTTGAGTAAAAGATGGAGAGAAAAGGCCAATATTCTCAAAGAAACCCATAATTTATCCTCAATCTCTCATCATACCTTGTTTTCATATCTCAAAGCACCGGAGTATGATATCCAAATTGAAGATGAAGAAGATGACGCTAAATCATCAACTCGGAAAGACAGGTTGCATTTCTTCATCAAGAGGAATCGAGAAAATTTCTAAGGCATCGATCTATCAATTAAAGAAGAAATAACACTCTTAATGAAATGATATGAGAGACTAAAGATGAAGTACAAAAGGAACAAAAGGGATAGATCAAGTCGAAGGAATTACAAGTCGACAGAGAAGAGAAGAACTCGGACAACGGCAGAAAGAAGGATCAACCTAGAAGGTACAAGTCACCGGTCGAGAAGAGGAGATAATAGTCCAAAAACAGATAGAGGAGATATATGTTACACTTGCAACAAACCTGGTCATTACAATGATTGTCCTCAACTTACTCCTAGAGAGAGAGAAGAAAAGAGGAAGAAAGCGAGATAGAAGATATGCAAACCAGAGAGCACTTCTAGCTGAAAAGGAAGAAGCTCAAGAAACATCATCATCCTCATCTTCATCTAGTTTTGGATCGCACAATGACATATGTCCTGATGGTAAAAGAGGTAAACTATTATTCTTCTTGAGATAATGATTGTGAGAATCTATCTGAATCGATCCTAGTCTTATAAATAAACTTCAAGGATCTGGAAGTGCTTTATCTGCATATAAACAGATAGAGACTGAAAATTTTAGTTTAAAGGATCAATTTCTTAATCTAACCAAAGTAAGTTAGACAAGGGATAGTGAAATATTGGGATCGCTTTCATTCAAGGGGAATGTCGGACTAAGACTATCACTAGCACCTCGTCTAATAAGACAAATGAGTTGGAAAAAGAATTGAATTCTTTAAAAATAAAATTCTCAAGTATCTGTTCCGAGAATGAGAGTTATAAAAGAACTAACAGAGAGTTAAATCTCAAGTTAGGACTTCTAAATAACACCCAAATCCACAATAGATAAAATCTTGACACTTCATAGAAGTCTAATGATAAGACAGTTTAGGTTTCGATAGGAATAAAAGGATGATCCCATAAAACCAAGAGTCTTTGTTAAAGCTACTAAACCAAAGGAAGAGACTAGATTTGGTCCTTGGAAACCAAAGGAACAAATCACCTCACCGATATTTCGTAAAGAAAACACAGACGAGGAGAGATGCTCCAAAGGCAAAGCCAAAGACTAAGACAAAGTCTTATCCTAGGTATAATAGTTTTGATGGAAGAAGTAAGTCATATCCATTTCTTACCACAATATAAGACAATCACAAGAGATCAGCTAAATAAGATTGATCTTGAAAGTCTTATATTGGTAGATAGATATGGTTGTAAACTTCAATCAATGGTTTTAAGGAATATCGATATTTTTGTTTGGATACCCAAATATCAACTTAACAAGAAAGGACCCAAGTTACAAAGGGTACCTAAGATCTAAATTTGTGATTGCGGGAAGACAGAAAATAGTAGAAAGGACAGATATTCTTGAGGTCATCGGTACATTGATGGTGGGCATTCAAAGCATATGACCTATGAAAGACGTCTTCTTTCTAACTATCAATCTATAGATGGTCCAAGAGTCATGTTCGGAGACAACAATTTTGGGCTTACCAAAGGAGTTGGAACATTGATGATTGGAGATATAAAAGTCGATGAGGTTTATTTTGTAGAAGGGTTGAAGCATAACTTGTTGTCTATTTCACAATTTTGTGATAAGGGGTTAAGTGTTAAATTCACTCATAATGCATGTTATGTGCTAGATGGTATCAATGAAAATATACTATTAGCTGGCGTTAGACAAGGTAACATTTATGTTGTTAACTTTAAAAGTTGTCCTAAAGATACTTGTCTTGTTGCAAAGAGTTCAAATGACTTAAAGTGGCTATGGCATAAACGTCTTGGTTACTTAAACTTCAAAACTCTTAACAAAATTGCAAGGAAATCTTTAGTAAAGGGACTCCCTGATAGAATATTCTCAAAGAACCATGTTTGTGTTTCTTGTCAAAAAGGAAAACAAACCAAAACTTCTTTTAAAACAATAAATAGTCCTTCTTGAGAAAGAATTGGAACTTCTTCATATGGATCTTTTTGGTCCAGTTACACCTCTAAGCTTCAAAGTGGAAGGAAATACACCTTGGTAATTGTTGATGATTTCTCAAGATTTACAGGTTATTTTCTTATACAAGAAGAATGAGACCATGATAAAGATTCGTAATTTCTTAAAAGAGTTCAAAATGAGAAAGGACTAAGTAATGTTAAAATTAGAAGTGATAAAGGTACTGAATTCCTAAATATGCTTGTTACTAACTATTGTACTGAGAATGACATAGCTCATGAGGCATCGGCGACACGGACACCACAGCAAAATGGAGTTGTTGAAAGGAGAAACAAAACTCGAAAGAAGGCTGCTAGGATAATGTTATTTGAGTATAACACTCCTCACAGTTTTGGGCGTAAGCTATTAATCTTGCTTATTTTTTCCAAAATAGAAGTTTGATTGTTAACGATAAATGTAAAACCCCTATGAAATTTGGAAGGGAAGATCTCCCAAAATTTCATATTTTCATATATTTGGTTGCAAATGTTTCATTCACTACAATGGAAAATCTTAGTTAAAAACTTTTGATGCTAAGATAGCGAGATGAAATATTTTTAGGATATTCATCTATATCTAAAGCATACAGAGTTTTTAATAAGACAATCTTGTGTGTGGAAGAAATACCGCATGTTGTATTTGATGAATCCACTTTTGAGTCTAGTAAAATAGATGACATCATAAAGATATTTGAAGATCTAAACAAGATGACCGTCAAAAGATCGGTTGCAAAGTTCTATGAATAGGAATCAGACTCGGATGAAGAGGAAGAACTAGATTCAAGCAAAGAAAAAGAACACGAAAGTTCTTCTTCACCAGTTGATCGAGACAACCAATGCCACAGATGATCAAGAAGATGCATCTGAAGGTAATACATAATCATTTGAAATAGATACTTGAGACAAAACTTCATCCATAGTAAAAGACAAGGGTAAGAAAGTAATGTCTTATCATCCAAATTTAACAAATAATCGTAAATTTAGACTGGAGTCCAGAGGCGAGGACACAACTAAATCAAGATTGTATGTTCGGTTGTTATGTGTCATTACTTGAACTAAAGTCTATTACCGAGGCTCTAATCGATTCCAACCGGATTAACGCCATGCAAGAAGAACTAAATCAGTTCCAAAGACAAGATGTGTGGGAGCTTGTTGACAGGCCTCATCATCAAAAAGTCATTGAAACTAAATGGGTCTTTAAAAACAAAAAGATGAGAACAATGTTGCGGTAAGAACAAAGCCGGACTAGTTGCTCAAGGTTATTCACAATCGTAAGGAATTGATTATGATAAAACCTTTGCACCAGAGCTAAATCTGGAAGCCATAAGATTGTTCTTAGCTTATGCTGCATTTAAAAGATTCATAGTTTTTCAAATGGATGTTAAGTCGGCATTCCTTAATGGAATCTTAGTGAAGAAGTTTATGTAGAGAAACCTCCGAGGCTTTGTCAAAGGAGACAAGGTCTATAGATTGAGGAAAGATTTATATGGACTTAAACAAGCATCTAGAGCATGGTATGATACTTTGTCTGATTATTTAATTCAAAATGATTTTATAAAAGGTAAAATTGATAGAACTTTGTTCAGAAAAGAGTTTGGTAGTGATCTTTTATTAGTTCGATTTATGTTGATGATATCATTTTTGGATCAACTAACACATCTCTATGTGAAGAATTTAGTTATCTTATGAAGAGCAGTTTGAAATGTCCATGATGGGAGAAATGACTTACTTCCTTGGCCTTCAAGTCAAGCGGACTAAAAGGAAATATTCATAAATCAAGCTAAATACACAAAGATCTTATTGAAAAATTTGGAATAGGTACCAACCGAGAAGCTAAGATACCTATGATGACAAACTTTTCAATGGAGCCAGAATGATAAAGGGGAAGACACAGATCAAATAGAATATCGAGGTTTAATAGGTTCGTTATTATATTTAATCGCTAGTAGACCTGATATTTCTTTTGCAAGAGAAGTCTGCGCACGTTTTCAAGCTAAACCAAAGAAGAGTCATCTTGAGGCAGCCAAGAAGATTCTTAAATTCCTAAAAGGTACAATTAATGTTGGGTGTGGTATTCAAATTGATGATAATTTTGAGTTGTCGTGGATACTAAGATTCAGACCTTGGTGGGTGTAAGATAGATAGGAAATCTACATCCTGAACTTGCCAATTTTTGGGAAGTAAGTTGATTTCATGGTTGTCTATAAAACTTCTTAGAAATCCTGTCTGAGGATAAGTTCTACGATTACATCCTACAAAGGGTATACCTCGGAGACATGCAACCAGAGGAGGTAAAGGAAAAGGAAGCCGAGGAAGGAAAGATGGCTAGGGTTGAGGAGAAAGAAAAGGTGAGGAGTCGAGAAGGAAAAGGATGAAGAGGAGACTGAGGAAAGGATGGAAGAGGTAGAAGCGGAAAAGGTTATTGGTGGAGTCGTTGATGAGCCACCCGAGATGGATACACTGGGAGGCACAAGCAGAGCGGTGGTAGGGCAGAGCCGGTGGAGGAAGAATCGGATGTGCCGACTACAAAGGAACATCAAGTGCGATTCTCCTCCACCGGCCGTTGAAGCTGAAGTGCTTGTTGAGGAGATAGACTTAACTCTATCTTCTCCATCCAAGAAGTAGCATCGCCCTCAACCTCTCGCGCCTGCATCCGAGGTTGAAGTCTTAAAGGAGGAATTAGCAAATCTGAAGAAAGCCTTCTTGAGTGCTCCTCAATCAGTTCCAAGCGTCATTTCATCATCCATTAAAGAGAATATAGAGGCACTGCTCATGAAAAGACGAAGATAGACCTCTATTTCTCCGTAATCGGACGAAGAACACATGGCTAATGTTAAGCAAGAAATTGCTCAAGAAGAAAGGGCTCAAGGAGCCT
This sequence comes from Paraleonurus japonicus, assembly GCA_030762865.1. Lineage (NCBI taxonomy): Eukaryota > Viridiplantae > Streptophyta > Magnoliopsida > Lamiales > Lamiaceae > Paraleonurus > Paraleonurus japonicus. Next base: position 17,635,816 of record CM061061.1, on the reverse strand, counting down.
GGGTCGAATAGTATGTTCTAGATGCCTATTCTCGAGATCAGTAGATGCCGTTGAAGACCAGTCAAGGAGTCGTGGATAGAGAAAGAGGCTTCCTTTCAGCAAGTCCCGAGGATGACATTGGCAATGGAAAAGGATAGACAAATAAACATCCTCAAGCAATATTTAGAAAGTGAATTCGGACATGCCGAGGTAGCTCGAGAAGAAGAGGTATGATCACTTGATCGGAAAACAGGATTAGTCGGACATGAACCGGGCCAAATCGAACAAATAGCCAAATACGTAATACCCGCTTTGTTGCCGTTAAAAGGGGGAAGATAGCGAGCTCAAGAAAAGAGTTAATGTTCAAGACGACAAAATCCTGGCCTTGAACTCAAGATAGAAGAATTGTCTCAAGAGCTATTAAAAGCCGAGGAAGCAAGGAAGAAAGCGACATGAGAAGTCGCAGAGTCTTGAGAAGGATTAGACAAAGGACGCAGTATCCGAATCCACCGAATCACGAACATGAAGCCGAGAAAGAGCTACCCGCTCAAGACCCCGTCCCCATCCTATCAATCAAATCTCCCTCATCCTCAACTATGCCACCGGGAGAGCTAAAGCCGCAAGTAAACCGAAAACCCAGCCGAGATAGATGAAGAGGAAAAGATAAAGAAACAAAAGAGGGAAGAAAAGGAGAAGTATAAGAGAAGGGATGCAAAGACAAGGAGGGAGCAGGAGAAAGTCACAGGAAGTTCTATGATAGAAAGTAGAGAAAGTGAGTTCGAAGGGCCGAGATGAGCAAGGGACAAAAGTACTCCGACCATATCATAGAAGTGATGTAGTACCCAAAGAAATCTTGCTGATGGGGGATCGGGAGAAGTGGAGATCCTATTAAGCCGAGTGAATCTTCGCTTTCCACGTCTGCAAGAAGATTAAGTGGGGTCTAGAAGAGAACATCGCTTTCCATGTCTCGGTTGGAGGAAAAGAATCCAAAGTTTTATCAATATCTCGATCGACCTTGCTCATGAAGAGTTCAATGCCGACGTAGTTGCACCAACCTATGCATCGATGGAACCTCCAAGGATAAAAGATGGTCGTCAGACCACGAAAGGGTAAAGTAGCTAATCATCAAAGCGTAAATCAAGCCGACTTGGCCGAAGGAGGTGAAACGGTGTCCCTTAAGAAAAGGGTCTTCGATCGTCTCAAGATACCGTAAGAGGATAGGTGGTACGACTAAGTCTTATTCTTTATAATCCTTGTCTGTCTACATGCTCGATCATTTGAGAATGTGCTAAATCATGTTGTATCTAAAATACTTGTGAATATACTTTTGATCTACTCTCATGAAACTCGTTGTTTAAAACTAATTTGCTTTGATTTAATATTCTAATCAATTCTAGGAATAACTAATTAAAGTAAACTTGATTAAAATTCATAACACTAATCTGTCTTTAATTCACTAATCTTGACTATTTGTCTTTCTTCCGTCTATCCGACTATGATCTTCTAACCGTGAGATATGTTGCTTTGATTATCCGACTAAGTGACTTAAATGCATACCATGTAGAACACTTATTTTTAAGTTTATTAACAATTTCTTTTCTTGAGCCATGTTTTAACATCATCAAAGAGGGGGAAATTGTTAGGAAGAAAGTTGTATTTAGTTTTGATGAGTTAAAATGTAAAATAGGATGACCAAATGAGAATCTTGTATAGTCAACCGATGTAATGAAGATATGTAAATAAACTAAGTACGAAAGTTAGATAAGGATAACTTAAGTAGCTAGATGAAGTCAAGAAGTCGGTATGAGGACGTAATGTCGCACGATGACAAGAAGATAGATGAAGACATGCATAATAAGTCGACGAAGTCAAAGAAAATGAATGACAGTCATCGGGATCAAGAACAAGACACGCATAAGGTGTACCGTGTCTAAAGACTAGATGATGAAGTGTTAGAAAAATTAAGGGATTTCAAGAAGAAGTTACAACTAACCAAGAAGAGGTTACAAGATTCAGTTAGTTTGTTATAACTAACTAGAGAAGAATCAACAAGGAAGTTACAATCGCCAACAAAGATCTCTATAAATAGATCTAGAAATTAGAGTAGATTAACTTTTGCAATCTCACGAATTCACAAGTATTCTCAAAACACAATTAGCATTCACAAATATTATAATCACATTCACGAACGTTCTTCACGTTCACAATTTCATAGTGTTTGTAGAACACTTCTCACGAATATCTTTAAGCCATTAGAATCCGTAAACTAGAAAGGAATATTGTAAGGTCAAGATCTCGCACCGTAAGTAAGTAAGAAAGGAAGAAGAAAGTAAGTAAGTCGAGACCCTTCTTCAAGTTGAAGGAGGAGAGTGGACGTAGGATCGTTTGATCCAACCACTATAAATTCGGTGTTATTTCTCTTAAGTTCTTTATTTTTTATTGTTATTCACATTTCGATCACATACAAATTTCAGAAAGCTTAAGATCCTGATTGATTGAGTATAAAAGTTATTTTCGCTTTAAAACTTTGATTTAGAAGTGGATAGATAATCTAAACTCGAAAAGTTGTGATAATCTATTCATCCCCCTTCTAGATTATCGCTTGAGGGACTTTTAATCTCTTATTTCAACTCAATCAAAGAGACCAACACTTATTCTACAAAATTTTATACTAACATATATTTCTTCAAAATTTTCATCTACACTGTCTATATCTTTTTAAAATTTACGAAGACGGGATTAATGAGACTCATCAATAGGATTGCATCGCATTGCATAAATTTATTAAATCAACGTGAGGTTTCTTACTCTCGTATTTACTTTGTCACCTTTAAATATTCAAGTGAATTTAATTGTTGTTTGCTACATCATATTAGGTTCACATATTACATACGCTATTGGGTTACTTCGACGGTAAGGTCATTGTAACTTTGTGGGGACTATGGTCCGGAGGAAAGCTCCTTGGAGGCAACTCCACCGTATACAGATTGACATCAATATATTGACACACTACTTATATGCATGCTATGTGAGTTGATGGTTTTATTTACGTGTGATATTTAACTCGAGACAAAGGGACCTTACCGAGCTAGTGGTTTTGCTCACCCAATTTCATTAACATTTTTTTCGATTAATAAGGAGTGCGGTGGAGGGTCGGTGGATATGTCACAAGCAATATTTCATGTTTGGGAATTAATATTTTTAATTAAAGATCAAACTAAGATTTTTAGGATTTTAAGTATTTATTTTAAAAAAGTCACATCTCATGTTCCATTCTTGAAATTAGTAGAGTTTTTACTAATTACTTCCGCTGCAAGTTTTTACAAAATTAATTGCTTCTACCAAACATATCTTCAAACGTTCTTGTCTTTTTATGAAAATAAATTTTTTTGAATAATTGTTAGTTTAAATCTCTTTTTAAAAGCCTTCAAAATCGGGATGTGACAGGGAATATTTTCTTAATCGATGTGTCGATGATGTGTTAACATTAGGAATGACACTCGGTTGAGCAAAGGTGCAACAACCGGTTTAGTGGCTGGTTCCGAGGCATGGCTTGGTTCTCCAGCAGCCTCTTCACCCTTTCGTATTCGAAGTTGATTCGGATAGTTGAATGGGCCTCGGAAGACATTCCTTCTTCATTCACCTTTCCTCTTAGTAGTTTTAGAGTAGTTCACTCTCATCACGGACCTACTCAACCTTCTCCTAGCCTTAGCAGCTTCTCTTTCTCTTTGGTTTCTTCACCGTTTCAAAGAAGAACACCCGAGTCGGTGGAATCATTTACCTCATCCATGATCTCATCATCGATCTCACTGTTGTCCTGATTGATTATATCATCCGCAACCTGAATTGCGGCTTAAGGTGTAGTCTCCATAGGAACAGAGTGGAGCAGGGGTTTGAGTGGAAAGGTTTGGTGTAGGTGTGACATTCTCATTGTATGCAAGAAATTTCAAAACATCGATTTGGATTGAGCCTACGACTACCGTTGGTGGTTGTGGAAGGTTAGGGAAGTCATGAACAGTGGCTCGACATTTGAAGGGCTCGTGGAAAATGGAAAACGACGGTCAAAGGCACAGGCATCTAAATAGTAGGTGTGGCCGCCGATGGTCCGACAACATTGGTGACATCAGCAGACGAGGGGTTTTGAGCAGCCATGGATGCAAGAAGGTTCAGAGGGTTTGAATTTGAGGAGTCTCGAGGAAGTGTTTCGAGGGAGTGTTTGATTTTTTCGCCATTTTGATACTTAAATCACGAATAAAGTGCTAAAGTTAATTGAATTAAAATAACAACTTTAATCTAAACCAAACAATAAACAAGTGTTATGCTAAAAATCTTTGAAAATCAGTAGACACCGCTTGAGCTAAGTTTCTAAGTAAAGAAGACACTAAAATTCAAAATCTATAAATAGAAAATAAGAAGAGAAGTTATAAGATATTAACCCACTAAAAGGAATAAACCAAAATCCCTAAAAATAAGAAACATTGAAATAATGATACTCCCATGTCCAAAATAACCGTCCAATCTGATCTCTAAAGCTCGAAAACAAATTAAATAAATTAATTAAAAATATCTAAGATACAATAATGAAAATAAATGTGGGAAAGTTACCATGAGAAAAAGTCAAAATTCAAGGATTATCACATAATTAATTAATTCGACTTATAGAAATAAACTGAATCAAGTAGATGTTGTAGACAATGTGGTACACACACACTTCAATATTGATTTTCAATATTGCATTTTATTTTATCGGTTTTCACACACAAATCCATATTGATCCACCTTTTCAAAAGAGAACATCGTAGTCGCGATCTCTGTACCCGTAGTTACTCAGTGGATTATGGATAAATTGATGTTATTTTAATCACTTTTTGAAAAGAAGTCATCGTAGAAGCGAACTTCGTGCTCCATAGTTACTCGGTGATTAAGAATAAACATCTAATTGTGTATTCTAATGTATGCATTTGAGAAGTGTATGTCCTGTAAGTCACATAATCTTGATTCAAGTATATTTCACAAAAGATTTAACTAACTAATAGAAAGAATCTCAAAAATATCAATTTTCTCATGGACTTCACTGATGTTGTCACAAATGTTGTAACATTTGCTTCAACATCCATCACAGGATTTTCGTATTGTACACAAACCAAGAGATTTTCTAAGGAATGAAAACCTCTCAAAATCAAGAGCTTTAGTAAACAAATCAACAAGTTGCTTATCGGTGAGAATATATTCTAACTTCACCATACCCTTTTCTACAAGATCTCTTATAAAATGGTGTCTTATACTTATATGCTTAGTAAGAGAGTGTTGTATAGGATTTTTAGAGATATTTATAGCACTTGTGTTATCACAAAAATAGTAAGGATATCGTATCAAGGCCATAATCACCAAACATCATTTTCAACCACAAAAGTTGTGAGCAACAACTTCCTGCAACATATTCTCGACTCACCCGTAGATTGAGAAACACAATTCTGTTTCTTGTTGTGCCATGAGATCAAATTGTTTCCCATATAAAAGCATCCACCACTTGTGCTTTTCTTATCATCAACATCACACCGCCCAATCAAGATCACTATATCCAATTAGTGTACTATTTGTATCTTTTGTGCACCATATACAACAGTCCCCGCAACATATCTCGATGATTCTTTTCACAAAGATTCATGTGTGATTCCTTGGGATTTGCTTGGTACCTAGCATAAATACAAATACTATACATAATATCGTATCTACTTGGTTACGTACAATGTTGGGTCAACATCTTGTCCAACATTGTCCTTACACGCTTCTGTGTGGATCCCAAAGGAGTTTTCACATGCTTAGCATTTTCAAGACCAAACCTTTTTATCAAATTTTTAGCATATTTACTTTGTGAAATAAAAATACCATCATTCATCTGTTTGATTTTGACACGACCACCTTTTGACAACCCGCACATATACACTAATTTAACAAGAAAAGTGAGTTGTGAATAATTTTACAAGAAATGACTCGTGCGCACGTGCGACTTTTTTTTTTTCTTTCTTTTCAAATGCTTTAACAGAGACAATGAACACTTCAAAACGTGACAAAAAGAACACATTACATTATATATATAAAACTTAATAAAATACAACTCAAAATACAAGCCCACGGTTTGACCCAACAGTCGTCATCTATGTACACAGCCACTCAAAACCCCGCGGGAGCTGCAAAACTTGTCCAAAGAGAATCACAACCTCACGTATCATCAGATTACCTACAATGCATAAACTATGTGAGATTTATAAATCTCAAGAAGCGTAAATTATGCATGATGCGGTGTTTAGTTCGAAAACCTCCCAATGCACAATGCGCTCTCTTTGAAATCATCAATTTATTTATGAAACACTCGTTAGGGCCCCGACTCACTACTATGCACCGAACACGAGCACTAAGCTAACTTTTTTGTTTATATTTAAGTGGCCACTATATGTATGACCTCGACGTGAGGCCCATCCTCTTGTGGCCACCAAGGGTCCCCCATCGCGCCCCTCATGACCACCAAGAAGTCATCCCTCCACGCCGACCCATACCGTTGAGGATCCCACCCTCTAACGGCCTAGCGAGGTCCATCACCAAACTCGACTCCCCGTCCGTTCGTAAGTTCCCTCCGAAAATACGCACACACCATAGCATATAAGATGGTGGCCTATGCTAGGTAGCATACGCCAAGATCTCGCTCAGTCGCCTTAACTCCTAGGTCGCCCTGCCGCCTCGGTGCATAATGTGGCCAAACACACCATTTGATAAAATATTTTCATGTTAATGCATGATATGCATGATGCAATGTAGCATATACACACAGTAAAACCACATGCTCAACACCATTTTCACTTCCGCAATAATCATATAATTCACAAATTCATTTCACGATGATCATTGAACTCACAGTTCATTCTCGCAACAATTGAACTCGGTGGCCCACTCTAGGTAGCATACGCGATTCTCTCTCGGTCGCCTTAACTCCTAGGTCGCCCCTTTCGTTCTCACTTTGCAATCCCATAATTCATTTCTAATCACTCGCCTAATTCATTTCTACTCCCAAATCACCAATTCAATCACCCTATCCATTTCTATAAAAATTACAAAATTCATAAGTTCATTTCACAATAATCATGAAAATCACAGGTTTAATTCACAATAACCACCGAACTCACAGTTCAATTCACAACAATCCCCGAACTCACGAGGTTCAATTCACAATACTCACCGAACTCACAGTTCATTCCACTTCGTATATGGAGCTCACAGACTTCTTTCATAATGATAATTGAATATCACCAAATATCACAATTAACACAATATTCACATATCACCAATTAAGTATAAATACTTCACAAAATATTATATTTATGCATTGTAGGTCCAAATGAATTCCTACTTACCTCAAGTCCGCAAAACGTTGATATAAATCAAATGCTTAAAATCTTTTTATCGTCTTTCACTATCAAATAAGAACACATATTAATGATTTGAGGGTATGGTTTTGTTCTACTCATCGCGAGCTTCAAAACGATATAAAATTTATCAATTGACGGAAATCGAATACTTACCAAAATGCTTCGGGATCTCGCACGATACCTCCATCTCTCTCTCTCTCTCTCTCTCTCTCTCTCTCTCTCTCTCTCTCTCTCTCTCTCTCTCTCTCTCTCTCTCTCTCTCTCTCTCTCTCTCTCTCTCTCCCTCCCTCCCTCCCTCCCTCCCTCCCTCCCTCCCTCCCTCCCTCCCTCCCTTAACTGATTGAGGTAGATGGACATATGCCGCCTCCACCGCCTTAGTATTACCTTAATAGGTATGTTTTGATTTGATTTTATTATTTATATATATATATATATATATATTTTCTTCTTTATCTGTTTAGTATAAGCCCAACTAATATATATATATATATATATATATATATATATATATATATATATATATATATATATATATGCTACCCATTTTCATATATATAATCTTATTTTATAATAAGTTTATTTAAATACACTATAATATTTTAAAATTAATGGAATTGTTTAATTTAATTAAAACTCAATTTATAAAGTAATAACATCTAATTTATATTACCAATAATTAAATAAATTGCATTGGTATTCAAACACCACTAAAAATTCAATCACTTATAAATTAATTTTCTCACCACTAAACATATAAATGCATATTTAATTAATTCAATATCTAAAAGCACAATAAAATAATGGAAGATAAAATAATTCAAAATCACAAGTAGCACATAATTAAAAGTGCACTCAATGCATGACATATATTAGTTAATGAGTAGTGAGAAATTTGATTATTATAATTATAATTAATTTTCACATTAGCACTAGAGGTAGTAACAATTGAGTAGTACAAAAAGAATTAAATATAATCTTATAATAAAATTAATTATTGTCTCACCACTAAGTGAGTAAAAACATATATTTAATACAATATTTAAAACAAGATAAAATAGTATCGGATTACAAGTAGCACACAAATAAATAATTATATGAAGTATATTGACTTATGAGTAGTTGACACTTAATTTATTTATATTACTTTAGATTTAACAATTTAGGTTGAAGTTTATGACTATTAATTCAATAAAATATCATATATTTAAAACTTAAGGAGTAAAATGAAAAGAATCATAAATTAATAACGTGTCACTCATATAAGTTAATAAAATGAGTAAATTTTATTGGTAAATATCTAATGAGAGATACGGATATCACATCCTTCCTCCTTATAAAAATTTCGTCCTCGAAATTTAGCGTGATACAAAACCTTATTCTTATCTATCCGATAAAGGAATAGTCCTTTTATCTTAATTACCTGAATGACAATTTAATTTTTTATGTTTACATGGTTTAACCTTTAGAGATTTATATTATGCCAATATAATTTATTTATAACTTCTAAAGATAAATTCATTTACTTCTACACAAAAGAGTATCAAAATGGAATAAGGATTAGATAATTATCTTAAAAAAAAATCACTCAACATTAGACTAGTGTGCAATACTTAACAATTTATTTGTCCATTCCACAAGAATAAAAGAAACCAATATAAAGTGAAAACATCACCATGCAAACCAACACCGAAATTTCATATCAAGTCGAATTATATAATCCTATGATGTATCGTCCTCGTCTATATCTCTACAATTCATTTATGCACATTATTTATTTTTATTTTTTATTTTTTTATTTTTTAATATGATCTTCATGTGATCTTAAACTATTTGTCACATATTTTATTTTCTAAGCCACTAAATATTTTCGTTCTGAAACATGTCTCTTATGTGACATATGAGTTGGAATAGTCTAGAAAATTGACATATATTCCCTTCTCTCTTATTTTATCAAAACACATTTTTTTTTTTCAACAATCTTGATATATCTTCTTTCTTCATATAATGGATGACAGACGAAGCATAATTCACTATTGTAACTAATGATGTGAGCTAAGAAGATATCATATTGAAATAACAAACAAGATCATGATATGAATAATCGTATACCGCATAATACCGTTCTTTAGATAGTACAAATATTTGCAAGAAGGACAAAGATCATGAACACAAAAATTTCAAGTGACCTATAAATATTTTATGCTTTTGTTAGAATATAACTAGAACACGGTATCATATATTATGACAATGAATTAGAAGTTTAGCTCCCTTATAAAAGAAATAGAACCCAAAAGAATTATTCCTACACAAAACTTTGCTCATTTTAGTAAGGCCTGTCATGTGGATTGTGCTCTAAAACAATTCAAAAGTTCATTTTCTATTTTTATTTAAACACTTTTAGAAATCTTGATTAACTTGTTCTTAGTATTTATTCATTATACCCTTATTTCTACATTCATTATTTTCATTTCAGGACTTTAAATATATAATTGTTCATCAATATTGGTTCATCCTTTGAGATTGTTCAAGGTATTTCCCCACATCTAAGTGTAATGTTGTAAGACAATTATCTCAAGATTGAATATGTCTACATCTAGCGAGTTGGTTTAGTTGTCACCTCATATGTCTTACTCTAAACTCTTTGGTAAATCTAGAGGAGCAAATGTGGTGTAATGCCCTGTGTTGCCTCTTCATTTACATACTTGCCGATATGTATAAAAATTTGAATAATGTAATGATACATGCAAAAATTAAACCAAATGGCAACAACAAATTTTACTTTAGATCATATAAATATTTTCAACGTAGGTCATTTATGAGATAATAACACAATAAGATAGCAAATATATAGAATAACATAAATTTAAAGCGATCGATTCTAAATAACTAAAAAGAATCATCACAATTGTTCTAACGTAGTAAAGTAAAATATATCAAAGTTCTCATATTTACTTTAATTCAACCATACTCTTTCTTTTCGTGTCATCATGTAATTCACTTTAGTAGCACTAGTCTTTATATCACTAGGGTATTACCACAAATTAACTCTACCTATCATGGAACATATGCATGTGAAATAACTTATCTAACGCAAACCTAAACTCCCTAAAATCATAACTACCACACACGTCTGTGCACCGATACACATGCATGACCACACACGCTCACGAGCACACGGTGTTGCGGTCGGCTCGGCCGGCGGCGATCAAACAATAACATCTTAGCCACAGTAACATTATGCAGGATTAAGATAGTTGGAGTCATTCTATAATATTTCTTATGTATTCTATTCATCGAACAAAGTCATATATATAGTTCTCTATCTTTATTAATCTCCAATTTCATCATATGATCATTATTTCTCTTTTCTATTCCGGATGCAAAATAAAATATTTGAGTGACTTCTCAATACTAAATGTATTATGAACCAAAGTAGAGCTTCTTCTAATAGTCCGGACAAGTTTCTAAGATATCTCTATAATCCAAAAGACATTCGAAATTACATAATCTAAAGATTAGTAATCATTTCATTATGCAATTTTTTTTTTTCTTTTCATGTATTGGATTTGTACCATTAAATTCTAATGATATTAAATAATATCCCGTCCAAGAGTAAACTAAACAACATCATTGTTTTTATTACCTAAAATCACGAGTCCTACAAACACTAGAGTCTCATATCTACTAGAATGTCATTCATTTAATCTAACAATAACATTATTATGCTACCAGCAAAAATAACACATAAGAATTTAAACATTTTTTGATTCATATAATGAGAATATGCATTGCTTCACATAACATACAACTTACTGGCATAGTGGGCTCCCCAAGTTTAGAGTTCGTGTACATAGGCAGTCTACGAGGACCCAAACCGTGCTCGATACCACTCGACCACGACCACCTTTTGACAACCCAGACATAAACACTAATTTAACAAGAAAAGTGAGTTGTGAATAATTTTACAAGAAATGACTCGTGCGCACGTGCGACTTTTTTTTCTTTCTTTTCAAATGCTTTAACAGAGAGAGAATGAACACTTCAAAACGTGACAAAAAGAACACATTACATTATATATATAAAACTTAATAAAATACAACTCAAAATACAAGCCCACGGTTTGACCCAACAGTCGTCATCTATGTACACAGCCACTCAAAACCCCACGGGAGGCTGCACACCTTGTCCAGTAGAATCACAACCTCACGAGATCATCGGTATTACCTACAATGCATAAACTATGTGAGATTTATAAATCTCAAGAAGCGTAAATTATGCATGATGCGGTGTTTAGCTCGAAAACCTCCCAATGCACAATGTGCTCTCTTTGAAATCATCAATTTATTTATGAAACACTCGTTAGGGCCCCCGACTCACTACTATGCACCGGAACACGAGCACTAAGCTCACTTTTTTTGTTTATATTTAAGTGGCCACTATATGTATGACCTCGACGTGAGGCCCATCCTCTTGTGGCCACCAAGGGTCCCCCCATCGCACCCCTCATGACCACCAAGAAGTCATCCCTCCACGCCGACTCCATACCGTTGAGGATCCCACCCTCTAACGGCCTAGCGAGGTCCATCACCAAACCTCGACCCCTATCCGTTCGAAGTCCCCTCGAAAAATATGCACACACCATAAAGCATATAAGACGGTGGCCTACGCTAGGTAGCATACGCCACGATCTGCCCGGTCGCCTTAACTCCTAGGTCGCCTGCCGCCCTCGGTGCATAATGTGGCCAAACACACCATTTGATAAAACATTTTCATGTTAATGCATGATATGTATGATGCAATGTAGCATATACACATAGTAAAACCACATGCTCAACACCATTTTCACTTCCGCAATAATCATATAATTCACAAATTCATTTCACGATGATCATTGAACTCACGAGTTCATTCTGCAACAATTGAACTCGGTGGCCCACTTTAGGTAGCATACGCCGATTCTCACCGGTCGCCTTAACTCCTAGGTCGCCCCTTCCGTTCTCACTTTGCAATCCCCTAATTCATTTCTAATCACTCGCCTAATTCATTTCTACTCACAACTCACCAATTCAATCACCCTATCTATTTCTATAAAAATTGCGAGAATTCATAAGTTCATTTCACAATAATCATGAAAATCACGAGGTTTAATTCACAATAACCACCGAACTCACAGTTCAATTCACAACAATCCACTGAACTCACGGGTTCAATTCACAATACTCACCGAACTCACGGGTTTATTCCACTTGAGATATGGAGCTCACAGACTCCTTTCATAATGATAATTGAATATCAATCAAATATCCCAATTAACATAATATTCACATATCACCAATTAAGTATAAATACTTCACAAAATATTATATTTATGCATTGTAGGTGCAAATGAATTCCTACTTACCTCAAATCCATAAACGTTGATATAAATCAAATGCTTAAACTCTTTTATATCGTCTTTCACTATCAAATAAGAACACATATTAATGATTTGAGGGAAGGGTTTTGTTCTACTCATCGCGAGCTTCAAAACGGTATAAAATTTATCAATTGACGGAAATCGAATAATTACCAAAATGCTTCGGGATCTCTCTCTCTCTCTCTCTCTCTCTCTCTCTCTCTCTCTCTCTCTCTCTCTCTCTCTCTCTCTCTCTCTCTCTCTCTCTCTCTCTCTCTCTCTCTCTCTCTCTCTCTCTCTCTCTCTCTCTCTCTCTCTCTCTCTCTCTCTCTCTCTCTCTCTCTCTCTCTCTCTCTCTCTCTCTCTCTCTCTCTCTCTCGACATATGCCGCCTCCACCGCCTTAGAATTACCTTAATAGGTAAAGTTTTGATTTTATTTTATTATTTATATATATATATATATATATATATATATATATTCTTCTTTATCTGTTTAGTATACGCCCAACTAGTATATATATATATATATATATATATATATATATATATATATATATTACCCATTTTTCATATATATAATCTTATTTTATAATAAGTTTATTTAAATACACTATAATATTTTAAAATTAATGAAATTGTTTAATTTAATTAAAACTCAATTTATAAAGTAATAACATCTAATTTATATTACCAATAATTAAATAAATTGCATTGGTATTCAAACACCACTAAAAATTCAATCACTTATAAATTAATTTTTTCACCACTAAACATATAAATGCATATTTAATTAATTCAATATCTAAAAGCACAATAAATTAATGGAAGATAAAATAATTCAAAATCACAAGTAGCACATAATTAAAAGTGCACTCAATGCATGACATATATTAGTTAATGAGTAGTGAGAAATTTGATTATTATAATTATAATTAATTTTCACATTAGCACTAGAGGTAATAACAATTGAGTAGTACAAAAAGAATTAAATATAATCTTATAATAAAGTTAATTATTGTCTCACCACTAAGTGAGTAAAAACATATATTTAATACAATATTTAAAACAAGATAAAATAGTATCGGATTACAAGTAGCACACAAATAAATAATTATATGAAGTATATTGACTTATGAGTAGTTGACACTTAATTTATTTATATTACTTTAGATTTAACAATTTAGGTTGAAGTTTATGACTACTAATTCAATAAATTATCATATATTTAAAACTTAAGGAGTAAAAGCGAAAAGAATCATAAATAAATAACGTGTCACTCATATAAGTTAATAAAATGAGTAAATTTTATTGGTAAATATCTAATGAGAGATACGGATATCACATCCTTCCCTCCTTATAAAAATTTCGTCCTCGAAATTTAGCGTGATACAAAACCTTATTATTATCTATCCGATAAAGGAATAGTCCTTTTATCTTAATTACTCGAATGACAATTTAATTTTTATGTTTACATGGTTTAACCTTTAGAGATTTATATTATGCCAATATAATTTATTTATAACTTCTAAATATAAATTCATTTACTTCTACACAAAAGAGTATCAAAATGGAATAAGGATTAGATAATTATCTTTAAAAAAATCACTCAACATTAGACTAGTGTGCAATACTTAACAATTTATTTGTCCATTCGACAAGAATAAAAGAAACCAATATAAACCTGAAAACATTACCATGCAAACCAACACCGAAATTTCATATCAAGTCGAATTATATAATCCTATGATGTATCGTCCTCTTCTATATCTCTACAATTCATTTATGCACATTATTTATTTTTATTTTTTATTTTTTTATTTTTTTTTATTTTTTTATATGATCTTCATGTGATCTTAAATTATTTCGACATATTTTATTTTCTAAGCCACTAAATATTTTCGTTCTGAGAACATGTCTCTTATGTGACATATGAGTTGGAATAGTCTAGAAAATTTAATTTTGATGTGCCTACGCATTTCATTGTTAGTGACATATATTTCATTCTCTCTTATTTTATCAAAACACATTTTTTTCAACAATCTTGATATATTTTCTTTCTTCATATAATGGATGACAGAGACGAAGTGTAATTCACTATTGTAACTAATGATGTGAACTAAGAAGATATCATATTGAAATAACAAACAAGATCATGATAAGAATAATCGTATGCCGACAATACCGTTCTTTAGATAGTACAAATATTTGCAAGAAGGACAAAGATCATGAACACAAAAATTTCAAGTTACCTATAAATATTTTATGCTTTTCTTAGAATATAACTAGAACACGAGGTCATATATTATGACAATGAATTAGAAGTTTAGCTCCCTTATAAAAGAAATAGAACCCAAAAGAATTATTCCTACACAAAACTTTGCTCATTTTAGTAAGGCCTGTCATGTGGATTGTGCTCTAAAACAATTCAAAAAGTTCATTTTCTATTTTTATTTAAGCACTTTTAGAAATACTGATTAACTTGTTCTTAGTATTTATTCATCATACCCTTATTTCTACATTCATTATTTTCATTTCAGGACTTTAAATATATAATTGTTCATTTATATTGGTTCATCCTTTGAGATTGTTCTAGGTATTTCCCCACATCTAAGTGTAATGTTGTAAGACAATTATCTCAAGATTGAATATGTCTACATCTAGCGAGTTGGTTTAGTTGTCATCCTCATATGTCTTACTCTAAACTCTTTGATAGATTCTAGAGGAGCAAATGTGGTGTAATGCCCTGTGTTGCCTCTTCATTTACATACTTGCCGATATGTATAAAAATTGCATAATGTAATGATACATGCAAAATTAAACCAAATGGCAACAACAAATTTTACTTTAGATCATATAAATATTTTCAAAGTAGGTCATTTATGAGATAATAACACAATAAGATAGCAAATATATAGAATAGCATAAATTTAAAGCGATCGATTCTAAATAACTAAAAGGAATCATCACAATTATTCTAACGTAGTAAAGTAAAATATATCAAAGTTCTCATATTTACTTACTTTAATTCAACCATACTCTTTCTTTTCAGGTCATCATATAATTCACTTTAGTAGCACTAGTCTTTATATCACTAGTCTTTATATCACTAGGGTATTACCACAAATTAACTCTACCTATCATGGAACATATGCATGTGAAATAACTTATCTAACGCAAACCTAAACTCCCCAAAATCATAACTACCACACACGTACGTGCACCGATACACATGCCACGACCACACACGCTCACGAGCACACGCCGTGCAGCTGCCGTGGCTCGCGGCGATCAAACAATAACATCTTAGCCACAGTAACATTATGCAGGAGTAAGATAGTTAGAGTCATTCTATAATATTTCTTATGTATTCTATTCATCGAACAAAGTCATATATATAGTTCTCTATCTTTATTAATCTCCAATTTCATCATATGATTATTATTTCTCTTTTCTATTCCGGATGCAAAATAAAATATTTTAGTAACTTCTCAATACTAAATGTATTATGAACCAAAGTAGAGCTTCTTCTAATAGTCCAGATAAGTTTCTAAGACATCTCTATAATCCATAAGACATTCGAAATTACATAATCTAAAGATTAGTAATCATTTCATTATGCAATTTTTTTTCTTTTCATGTATTGGTTTTGTACCATTAAATTCTAATGTTATTAAATAATACCCCGTCCAAGAGTAAACTAAACAACATCATTGTTTTTATTACCTAGAATCACGAGTCCTACAAACACTAGAGTCTCATATCTACTAGAATGTCATTCATTTAATCTAACAATAACATTATTATGCTACCAGCAAAAATAACACATAAGAATTTAAATATTGTTTGATTCATATAATGAGAATATGCATTGCTTCACATAACATACAACTTATCGGCATAGCCGGGCTCCCCAAGTTTAGAGTTCGTGTACATAGACAATCTACGGGACCCAAACCGTGCTCACGATACCACTCGGACACGACCACCTTTTGACAACCTAGACATAAAAACTAATTTAACAAGAAAAGTGAGTTGTGAATAATTTTACAAGAATGACTCGTGCGCACGTGCAACTTTTTTCTTTCTTTTCAAATGCTTTAACAGAGAGAGAATGAACACTTCAAAACGTGACAAAAAGAACACATTACATTATATATATAAAACTTAATAAAATACAACTCAAAATACAAGCCCACGGTTTGACCCAACAGTCGTCATCTATGTACACAACCACTCAAAACCCCGCAGAGCCGCACAACTTGTCCACTAGAATCACAACCTCACGTATCATCGGATTACCTACAATGCATAAATTATGTGAGATTTATAAATCTCAAGAAGCGAAATTATGCATGATGCGGTTTTAGTTCGAAAACCTCCCAATGCACAATGCGCTCTCTTTGAAATCATCAATTTATTTATGAAACACTCGTTAGGGCCCCCGACTCACTACTATGCACTGAACACGAGCACTAAGCTCACTTTTTTTGTTTATATTTAAGTGGCCACTATATGTATGACCTCGACGTGAGACCCATCCTCTTGTGGCCACCAAGGGTCCCCCCATCGCGCCCCTCATGACCACCAAGAAGTCATCCCTCCACGCCGACCCATACCGTTGAGGATCCCACCCTCTAACGGCCTAGCGAGGTCCATCACCAAACCTCGACCCCCTATCCGTTCGTAAGTCCCCTCTGAAAAATATGCACACACGGTGGCCTACGCTAGGTAGAATACCCCACGATCTGCCTGGTCGCCTTAACTCCTAGGTCGCCCTGCCGCCCTCGGTGCATAATGTGGCCAAACACACCATTTGATAAAATATTTTCATGTTAATGCATGATATGCATGATGCAATGTAGCATATACACATAGTAAAACCACATGCTCAACACCATTTTCACTTCAGCAATAATCATATAATTCACAAATTCATTTCTCGATGATCATTGAACTCACAGGTTCATTCTGCAACAATTGAACTCGGTGGCCCACTCTAGGTAGCATACGCCGCATTCTCTCTCGGTCGCCTTAACTCCTAGGTCGCCCTTCCGTTCTCACTTTGCAATCCCCTAATTCATTTCTAATCACTCGCCTAATTCATTTCTACTCACAACTCACCAATTCAATCACCCTATCCATTTCTATAAAAATTGCAGAATTCATAAGTTCATTTCACAATAATCATGAAAATCACAGGTTTAATTCACAATAACCACCGAACTTACAGTTCAATTCACAACAATCCTCGAACTCACGAGTTCAATTTACAATACTCACCGAACTCACAGTTCATTCCACTTGAGATATGGAGCTCACGAGACTCCTTTCATGATGATAATTGAATATCAATCAAATATCACAATTAACACAATATTCACATATCACCAATTAAGTATAAATACTTCACAAAATATTATATTTATGCATTATAGGTGCAAATGAATTCCTACTTACCTCAAGTCCGCAAAACGTTGATATAAATCAAATGCTTAAACTCTTTTTATCGTCTTTCACTATTAAATAAAAACACATATTAATGATTTGAGGGTAGGGTTTTGTTCTACTCATCGCGAGCTTCAAACCGGTATAAAATTTATCAATTGACGGAAATCGAATACTTACCAAAATGCTTCGCGATCTCTCTCTCTCTCCCTCCCTCCCTCCCTCCCTCCCTCCCTCCCTCCCTCCCTCCCTCCCTCCCTCTCTCTCTCTCTCTCTCTCTCTCTCTCTCTCTCTCTCTCTCTCTCTCTCTCTCTCTCTCTCTCTCTCTCTCTCTCTCTCTCTCTCTCTCTCTCTCTCTCTCTCTCTCTCTACCGATTGAGGTAGATGGACATATGCCGCCTCCACCGCCTTAGTATTACCTTAATAGGTAAGTTTTGATTTTATTTTATTATTTATATATATATATATATATATTTTCTTCTTTATCTGTTTAGTATAAGCCCAACTAATATATATATATATATATATATATATACCCATTTTTCATATATATAATCTTATTTTATAATAAGTTTATTTAAATACACTATAATATTTTAAAATTAATGGAATTGTTTAATTTAATTAAAATTCAATTTATAAAGTAATAACATCTAATTTATATTACCAATAATTAAATAAATTGCATTGGTATTCAAACACCACTAAAAATTCAATCACTTATAAATTAATTTTCTCAACACTAAACATATTAATGCATATTTAATTAATTCAATATCTAAAAGCACAATAAAATAATGGAAGATAAAATAATTCAAAATCACAAGTAGCACATAATTAAAAGTGCACTCAATGCATGACATATATTAGTTAATGAGTAGTGAGAAATTTGATTATTATAATTATAATTAATTTTCACATTAGCACTAGAGGTAGTAACAATTGAGTAGTACAAAAGAATTAAATATAATCTTATAATAAAGTTAATTATTGTCTCACCACTAAGTTAGATCTTGTGTCTAGTGTGTTGTTTTGCAATGGTTTCATCCTCCTTCATCCTCGGGTTCTTGAACTTTGTCCCTAGCATTCGAAGTCCTGGATCTTCGAACACTTTTTGATCCTTCACAATGATCTTGCAGCCTATCCCAAACATCTTTTGCACTTACATAGTTTGATATGAGTTTGAATATGGTCATATCAACTACAAAGATTGCATTAAATGCTTTGAAATTAAAGCTTGCGGTTGTCCTTGGGCGTCCAACCCGCTAGCACACTTCTCCAAGCACGTTCATCAATTGACTTGATGTACATCCTCATCCTCGGTTTCCAATAGGCATAGTTTGTTCTATCTAGAACGGGAGGCTTAAGTGATTGAGAGAGTGGGTAATCCATTGCAAAACAACACACTAGACACAAGATCTAACTTAGTAACGTCAAGTTATGGCTCTAGTGCCAATCAAAGTGTGTGTTTTACGAGATCGAGATTGTTATCTTGTCAATGTTTTAACAATGAGTGTAACACTCACGATTATAACAGCGGAAGACTTAGTCAAAATCTTTGCAAACCAGGATAAAAATTTTCGTAGATTATTTTAAATAATAATCTATGAGGAAATGATTCACTATGTTAATAATGAATACAAAGCAAGTGTAGAACGATTCACAATTTGAATCTTCTCAATAAACCACTACAAGACCTAAACCAAATGTTTATGATCTCAAATCGGCTAAGTGTATAAAATACACCGTCAAAGGTGACCTATCGAGATATGTTAAAGAACACCCTGTCTACTAACAATCTAAACAGAATTTATGTTACACGAAATGACACAACATTTGTTGTAACGTAAACGGAAAATAATGGCCCTATAAATTTGGATGCACTTATCGCACTCAACGATCGATACTCGATTATTTCTTACGCAAGGCTTGGTCATCTATTTATAGATGTCGAATACAACCTTCAAGAGCATCGTAGATCCTTGTGGATGGATATAGAAATCTCCACTTATTCCCTATTATTCACTCGTGAATTCCAGTGGAAAATCACCTAGAAAACTGTCTTTTGTAACCGCTATTAACTTGTAACCGCTTGATCTAGAAAACTCCCCTTTATTCTCGATCCTTGTAGATCTTTCTGGAGTATTGGAGTCGATTCCAGATCGTGAACTGTAGTCAACAACATCAAAGATAACACTAAAACACGTAAAGTTAATTGTTAGAAGAAAGGGCAAATTACGATGTCGCACCCGATGTTACAACATTGGTGGTAACAAAAATATTTAACTTCGATGACATCAACACTTAGTAATTGGTTAAACAAAAAAGCTTTAGATCTAAATTTATAGATTGAGTATAAACTTATTTACTGACATCTTTGTTTTTGGGGTTTGCAATTTAAGTTTGAATTAAGAATCTGAATTTTGTGAAAATTTAGATAATCTATTCAACCCCCTTCTAGATTATCTCTGGAAGGCTCACTCAAACTCTTTTAAAACACTCAATCTAGGGACGAACAAGTGGTATCGGAGCGGTGTTAAGTTGTTTTTGATATATTGAAGGTCTTGAAGTTTCTTGAATTGTGATTTTGCCATTATTCTTCTTCTTTGATTCACTAACCTTGCTAATAAGTTTCTATCAAGTTTCCTGTTCATCATGTCTGCAATTAAAAGTAAGAAGACAAGGAGTTTGCGAATTTTCAATCGAAGACTATGATTATTGGAAGTTTAGGATGGAGAATCATCTGAAAGCTATTCATGATCGGATGGAAGAAGTTCTGGAGGAAGGTCCCATTAAGTTTTATCATGGAATTGTAAGTGATGGAGCGAATCTTACAAACCGAGTCGGACGTGAGAAGAAAAGAGCCGATTTAACAAATGATGAGCGAAAGATCCACAACTTGGACCAAGTAGTAAGAACTGAGATCATAGAAACTCTAAGTAATGATTGGATTGAAAAGGTGAAATATTGTAAGACGGCCAAGGAGATGTGGGAAACTTTGGCGAATATGTGTGAAGGATCGAGATCAAATTACAGAGAATAAGCTACAATCTATTCTCGCATACATTTGATACTTTCAAGATGAAGGAGGGTTAATCAATTGATCGGTTGGATGTTAGGTTGACAAATCTTCTCAATGAGGTCTTTGACTTGGGAAAGTCCTATATAGAGAAAGAGATTAATAATAAAGTCCTTATATCTTTGAGCAAAGATGGAGAGAGAAGGCTAATATTCTCAAAGCCACACAAAATTTATCTTCAATTTCTCACCACACATTGTTTTCACATCTTAAAGCTTTAGAATATGACATTGATTGAAGATGAAGTGAATCATCTACTTACGCAAAAGCAGTTGCATTTCTTCATCAAGAAGAATCTAGAAAAGGTATCTAAAGCTTCGATTTATCAATTAAGGAAGAAATGACCCTATTGATGAAAAGATATGAAAGGCTCAAGATGAAGTATAAAAGAAATAAAAGGGACAGAGCGGGTCGAAGGAACTACAAGCCGATATAGAAGAAAAGGATTCGAGATAATGAAAAGAAAAAAGGATCAAACTACAAGGTTTAGATCATGTGTCGGAAAGAGGAGAAAGTAGTCCGAAATCGATAGAGGATACAATCAAGTTATACCTGCAATAAACCTGGTCACTATAGCTATGATTGTCCTCGGCTTACCCCAAGAGAATGTGAGGAAAAAGAAATCGTTAGCACCGCATAAAAACATTCCTCCTAGAGTAGCTACGTGACGGGAGGTATGAAGATCAGAGAGCTCTTCTAGGTGAAAAGAAGAAGTTCATGAAACATCATCATCTGGATTTGGGTCAGATGATGACATATGTCTCATGGCTAAAAAGGTAAACTACTACTCATCTTGATAATGATTGTGAAAATTTATCCGAATCGGATCCAAGTCTTATTAATAAACTTTTGAAAGATCTAGAGACTGCTCTATCTACTTATAAATAGATAGAGATTGAAAGTTTAAATTTAAATAATCAAATTCTTAATCTAACCAAGGAAAATCGGACTAGGATTGGTGAGAAATCGATTGCTCATTGAAGGGGAATGTCGACCTAAGACTATCACTAATTCTTCATCTCGATAGAATTTGTTGAGTTAGAAAAAGAATTGAATTCTTTAAAACTTAAATTATCAAATGTTTATTCGGAGAATGAGAGTTTTAAGAGGACTAACAGAGAGTTAAATCTCAAGTTAGGACTTCTTAGTAACACTCAATCTGCAATGTATAAAATCTTCAAGATGCTTCTCAAAAGTTTAGAGATAAGACAATATTAGGTTTTGATAAAAACAAAAAGGATGATCCTGTAAAACCAAGGGTTTTTGTCAAAGCTACTAAAGCTAAGGAGGAGACAAGATTTGGTCCTTGAAACCTAAAGAACAAATCATCTCATTTGATATTTACGCAAAGAAAATACGGATGAAGAGAAATGTTCCCAAGGTTAAACCAAAGATTAAGTCAAAATCTCATCCAAAGTATAATAATTTTGATGGAAGAAACAAATCATATCCATTCTTACCAAGATATGAGACTTTTAGATCAAGAAGGTTTTGATGAGTTAAAAGAAGCAATTCGGATGATCGAGATGACTATGAAGAATAGGCGAGGTCAAGTTCCGATCTTGGCCCGATCGGACCGAGGTCAAGGACCATACAAGTCAGTGGAGACCGAAAGGTACAAGTCATCTAGAGACAAGCTCAAGTCTAGTCATCTGCGGGAGACGAGTATGAAGAGCTCGGACAAGGTCAAGACAAGGCTGAGTAGAATAAGAAAGGTAAGTCGTCACCAAGTCACCAGGCGAGTAGAGTAAAATCACCGAGGATGAGAGCAGTTTCCAAGATTAAGATTGTTGAGCGGTTTTAGTTTGTTAGAACCGACTAACAAACTAAGCTGTCTTTCCGAGACTTATAAATAGGTCTAGGTTTTCATTTTCTACACACAAATAACACATTATCCACGATATTGATTTCTATCTTCACAATCAATTCACAAGTTTTCAAAAGAGTTTTCAAAAGTTCTAAGTGTTTGAAGAACACTTTACTTCACATCTTCAAAGTTCACTACTCACCGTAATAGTTAGATTTCGAGAAGAATTTAGGAGTTTGAAGATTGGAAGATCTTTGTAAATTGTAAAGTGTAAGTTGGATTGAAAGTAAGTAAGTGATAAGCGAGAGGCAGCTTCTTCAAGTTGAAGAAGGAGAGTGGATGTAGGATTATTCATAATCTGAACCACTATAAATCTTGGTGTTCTTTATTACTTTCATTTACTTATACATTCTTCTCAATTTCAGTCTATCAATCAAAGATTAATTTAGAATTAAAGTTAGAACTAAATATCGGTGTGCTTTTGATCTAAATAAAGTTGAGTTTAAAATTAAATTCCATTTGTGTAACTTTGGTGTTTTGAATAATTTTGAAAGATTTGTAAAATCTGAAAAATCTATTCAACCACCCCTTCTAGATTTTTCCTAGAAGGTTGATTCAAGTTTCCTTTAATCTACTCAACTTAGTGGGACCAACAAAGACAATTACTAAACATCAATTTGAATAAGATTGGTCTTGATAGTCTTATATTGGTTGATAGATATGGATGCAAACTTCAATCACTTGGTTTTAAGGAATATAGATGTATTTATCTGGATTCCTAAATGCCAACTTAACCAAGAAGGACCCAACTTACAAAGGGTACCTAAAATCTAATCTGTGATTGCGGGAAGATACAAGAATAGTAGAAAGAGTAGATATTCTTGAGGTCGTAAATGCAGTATATTGACGATAAGTGTTCAAAACATATGACCTTTAAAAATCGTCTACTTTCTAACTATCGGACTATAGATGGACCACGAGTCATGTTTAGAGACAACAATTTTGGGCTAACCAAAGGAGTTGGAACCTTGATGATTGGTGATATTCAAGTCAATGAGGTTTACTATGTTGGAGGGTTGAAACATAATATGTTGTCTGTTTCACAATTGTGACAAGAGTTTTAGTGTAAAATTCACATGTAATGCATTCTATGTTTTAGATGGTCTTAATGAAAACATACTATTAGGTAGAGTCAGACAAGGTAACATTTATGTTGCCAACTTCAAAAGTTGTCCTAAAGATACTTGCCTTGTTGCGAAGAGTTCGAGATGATTTAAGTTGGCTATGACATAAATGCCTTGGTCACTTAAACTTCAAAACTCATAACAAAATTGCAAGAAAATCTTTAGTCAAATGACTTCCAGATAGGAGTATTTTCAAAGAGCCATGTCTGTGATGCTTGTCAAAAAGGAAAACAGGCCAAAACTTTTTTAAAACAATAAATAGTCCTTCTTTGTAAAGGATCCTAAAACTTCTTCACATGGATCTTTTTGGTCAGTCACACCTCTCGGCTTCGGTGGAAGGAAATATACCTTGGTAATTGTAGATAATTTCTCAAGATTTACCAGGTTATTTTCTTGTACAAGAAGAATGAGACTATGACAAAGATTCTAGAATTTCTTAAAAGAATTCAAAATGAAAAAGAATTAAATATTATTAAAATTAGAAGTGATAAAAGTACTTGAATTCCTTAATACACTTGTTACTAACTATTGTCACGAGAATGGTATAGCTCACGAGACATCACCGCAAGGACACCTCAACAAAATGTAGTTGTTGAAAGGAGAAACAGAACTCTAAAAGAAGGCTGCAAGGACTATGCTATCTGAATACAACACTCCACCTGATTTTGGGCGAAGCTATTAATACAACTTGTTTTATTCAAAATAGATATCGATTGTTAAAAATAAGTGTAAAACTCCTTATGAAATATGGAAGGGTAAATAACCTAAGATTTCATATTTTCATATTTTTGGATGCAAGTGTTTTATTCATAACAATGGAAAATCTCATTTAAAAACTTTTTGATGCTAAGATTGCGGATGGGATATTCTTAGGATATTCTTGTGTCTAAAGCTTATAGAGTTTTTAATAAGACACCTTGTGTGTGGAAGAAACACCACATTTGGTGTTTGATGAATCTACTTTTAAGTTTAAAGATGCGAGATGACATCACAAAGATTTCATATGATCTACATAAGATGACTATTAAGAGATCGGCGGTGAAGTTCTATGGACCGAGTAGATTCGGACGAGGAAGAAGAATCATACTCGAATAAAGAAAGAGAGCACGAAAGTTCTTCAAAGTCGAGTTGATCGAACAACTACCTTACCGGATGATTTGTAGTTTTCCGTGAGCGGTATTACAACCAATAAAAATATGGAACCACTAGGGAATTAGTATGTAAGTGAGGCCACTAAGAATACAAGTTATTAGTGACTATTGTTGCAAGAATGGGTTTTGGCACTAAAATTACAATATAATTGCAAGAGTTAAATTCTAAATCTATGCAAGCAATTGATCAAACACCTAGGATGCAATAACAAACAAGCTAAAATCAATGGGGGATAGGGGTGCTAGGAATAATCTCCATCAAGGAATCAATGATTAACAAGTTATGATTGTATCTAATTGCAAATCAATCAAGTTAGAAAGCATAAACCATCATGAAATTAATCACTCCATTAATAACACAATGCCTAATGTGAGTATCCTTAGTCCTTCCAATCTCTCAATTAAGAAGTCCCCAATTCATACAATCATGCGAAATTATAACCCGATTAACACCTAATCATGTTAGCTCAACTCTCTATTGCTAGGGTGATCAACCATTAATCTAAAGAGATAATTTTGCATGAAGCAAAATGAGAATCACAATTAGGAAGCAATCTAACTCAATTGATCACAATTATCAACAATCATAGCATGAGGAAATCGCATCATCCCCAATTTCAATTATCCCAAGCACAAAACTATTAGCCCATGGTGCTAAAAGCAAAAGCCATGGGTGAAAAATCTAATAAAGTAATTAAGGAACAAATCAACACAAACAATGAATTAAAGAGAGAAAAGTAGAAGAACATCACCAATTGTCTTCAATTAACAAAAATAAGAATACTTGAGTATTCACAAATGCTTCAATTACAATCTCCACCTCTTCAATTACAACTTGAAAATGAAAATCTAATGGATCAAATAACTAATCTAATATACAATAGCTTGAAATCAATCAAAAACTAATAATCTATTCCAATTACAAGTAGAATTAAGCTATGGAATGTAAATTTCGCTCAGAAAACTACCTAATAAGCTACTCTGAACTATGCTAGGAAGATTATGCTCTATTTTCTGCTCAAAATGAGTTAAATACAAATTTTTTGGATTTGGGCCTCCTCGACTCGAGCTTGGGGCCTGTAATGCCCCGGAATTCAGAAAGTCGACCTTCGGGTCCGGCGTCCTAAACCCGAGTCGTCACTTAGTGAAACGTAAAAGCTGAGCGAGAAAATTTCTTTGAATAACAAGCGATTAAGTTGCAGCGGAAAAATTTCTGAAACACTTTACTTGGTGAAGAGAAACTCTTTTAAAATAAAAGATCGGTATCTACTTTGATCAATACCATCTGAGTACAACTCCCGGGAGATAATAACATGAAATTAGTAAAGTATTCATTACAAAAGATTGAAAGTTACTAAGCCGATTTATTTATTAATTAAGAGAGAGTGGGAAGCGGTCGTCTCACTGCACTCCGGGCCTCATTCTCGCAACTTTCGAAAATATTAAGTTTGGGAGAGTGAGATAGGAATCTCGATGGGTAACTTTGTATCTTTACCGCAGTTGACAAGAAAACTTCGAATATAATTGAATCTTTTATTCTTCTTTCATCTTTAGTTATGCGTTACGGCATTTAGCCCATTTGTACAAGGTAATCTTTAGTTATCCCTTAACTTCATTCGATTAAGAGATTTATCTTTCTTTGCGTGATTAGTATATATATATAGCACATATGAGATGGCACATGATAGTTTCCTATCACATCCGATCTCCGTAGTCACATTGTGGAATGGCACGTTTACACGTCCGAGACCCGTAATCATATGGGAAGGCACATGATAGTTATTCTATCACATCCGAACCCCGTAAACTTTCATCATATGGGAGGGCACATGACGGTTTCCTATCACATCCGGACCCGTAAACTTTCATCATATGGGAGGGCACATGATAGTTTCCTATCACATTCGGACCCGTAAACTTTCATCATATGGAAGGGCACATGATAGTTTCCTATCACATCCGGACCCGTAAATTTTCATCATATGGGAGGACACATGATAGTTTCCGATCACATCCGGACCCCGTAAATTTTCATCACATCATATAGGGCTTGCCCTCTTTTCATAAAATAATAAATAAAAGTAAAATATAGCTCATCATTGGACGATCACACATTTAAGTTATACATTCACACGCTTTTGGTATTTGCATCTTTCGAGGAATCTGTTTATGTTTGATTCGGGAAAGCCGACAACGATCCATATAACATTAACTAGCTATACAAATAGTGTCACCCACCTGGAGAACTTTTAAGAGAAAGTTTAACTTCTTGATTGCTTAAGCCTCTCGTACAAAATCTCGGTCTCTGGTTCCATTTGTACTCTACCTAGCACAATCCGTATGTTTAGTTCGAAACGGATCTTTTGTCCATTGGAAACTTAGGTTCTTGATCTTATTGTGCCTTCTAAAAACTAGGCTTTCATGAAGAAGAGGTACTTTATTTTATCAAAAGCTTCTATGGGTTTAATCCTATGTCCAATCGGCTTTGTTGGTGTACTATAGTTTGTGGAGTCACGAATTTGGGACTTTCGGTTCCGTTCATTTTCAAGAAAACACGTAAGACACTCAAGTATATACATTCACAAAGTATCATGTATGACATTTGATATTCAAACATGCATTTCATTAAAAGTTTTGGCCATTTAATTTATCAAGTACTAGTCAAAAGGAGAAACAATACCTATACATGCATAAATGAAATAAAATACTTGGACTCGTTGGAAAATTATGAAATTTTAGTATGTTGTACACCATTCAGTGTAGAACAAAGTTTATTAAGGGTCCGAGTTCATTTGAGTTACGAAACTATATCAGATTTTGTAATAAGGACTCTAAATTTCCGTTTCGGCAAAAACAGTGACCTTAACTTATAAAATCCATAACTCTCTGCAGAAACATCCAAAAATTATGAAATTAAAACATGTGATGCAGTACCCAAGTATGAACAACTTTCATTCAGGGACCCAAGCCATTTGACTTATGGATGTTTCCCAGAAAAATCGTGAGCATTCAATCTATCGTTTGGCTCGGTTACTGAACATGTCTTACGAGAAAATTCATAACTTATTGGATACTTGTTTAAAAATCACAAAATTTAAGGATCTTGTTATAAACAGGTTTTATGTAATTCATCAATTTTTCCATGATTTATACAATAGTCTAACTGGAAAAATAAATTCGTGTAACACAGAATAACCCTATGCGTCGAGCGTCGACCAGGTACTCGTAAAACGAATTTTATCTCATGAAGTACTAAACGAAATATTATAATTTTTGACTATGACTTACAACACATCAAGGGGAACATTCCTAGAATTTTATAACTATCAGAAAGGGAGAAATAAAAGAAATGAGTCACTGCTCCCAGTTTCGGATTACTTCCGACACATAATCTTTCACGGTTTTATTCTCAGTCTACAAAGCTTCAATGACCACGAAAATTTAATCTGTTATTCTACACTTCAAGTACTACATCTAGGAATTTTTTTCATGATTTTTAAATGGGTGGAAAGGGTTTGAATAAATTTTACAAAAACGGGTCAGTGGTTAGGGCATGGTTTTGGCAGCTTCATGTTTCAAGTATAACTTCACCATTTTGACTCCAAACACCAAAATTCCAACTCAAGCACTCCATATAAGATCATATCATTTGAAAAGGAATTCTTAGGGCCTCATATCATATTTTTCCTAAATTTATAAGCTAAGAAAAAAAAGGCATAAGACTAGGAGGGGTTTTAGAACTTACCCTTGGAGAATTTTCCTCCTTTTCTTGAGAACCCCAAAGCTTTTCTTTTGGTGTGGGAAATGAAGAAGGGGAAGAGGGGTATTTATAGGGGAAAAGAGAGGGGATGTGGCCGGTCAAGAGGGGTGGGAAAAAGGGAGCAACTAGGTGGTTACATAGGCATGAGGCTAAAAGGCTAGCTTAGGGGCTAAAACCTAAGATTTTGGCAAGATTTCATGTACTACCATATTCTCTCATTTAAGGCTCCCATGTGCATGAAAATTTGGAAGATTTGGGCTGCCATTTGGTAGTCCAATTTCTAATACAATGGTGTGACTTCGTTGTTGAGTTTTCGGTATTTTTCGGTCCGAGTTTCGCTCGAAAATTTATTAAAAGCAGCGATGGGAGGACAAATATTTTCTTAGGGTTTTCTCGAATGTTTCTCACCTTTAAAGGACTATTGATAATTAATCATTATTAAACAAATCCGGATTACGGATGTGAGTTCGAAAAGTATCGGTAGATTTTGGATCGAAAAACCGTTCGTCGATTGGAGAAAAATTAAGAAAACCACATATAAAATTGGAATAAAATAAAATGATCCCTAAACTTAGAAAATTAAATATAAAATCCTATAATTGGTTTTGGGTTATTACAGGGGCCCTCGAGTCGAGGCTCAAGAGTCGCTATCACGCTTTTCCAATTTTTTGCACTGCCTCGAGTCGAGGCTCAGCCATCAACTCGAGGAATCCTTCTTTGCCCCATCCTCGACTCGAGGCTCAGCCCTCGAGTCGAGGCAGCTCCGAAATTTTGACTTTCAACGATCTGCCTTTACCCTCGAGTCGAGGCCCTAGACCTCGACCGGAGGTCGAGTCTAGGGCATTTTCTCAACCCGGGCTCCGCCTCCGACCCCCATTTTCGTCCTGTCTCATTCGTCTCTTCATCCTAAGAATGCCGGTATCTCGATTTGGCCAAATTCCACCGATTTACTTGTAAAACGGACGAAAAATATCAATTAACTCACAAGTAATACATTTTAGGCAAAATAGTGATACTCTACACATTTAAGCACAAAATCTAACACTTTTGATCACTTTTTGCACTAAAATACACCTCAAAATCATGCATCAATTCACTTTAATCATAATACCCCCAAACTTGAAGTGTTGCTCGCCCTCGAGCAACGTCGAAAATAAGCACAAAGGAGTGAATTGATTGCAATTCTGTTACGTGACACCATAAATGAAATATAAGACCATCGAACTCATTAATGAGCACGAATATCAATGCAAACTACCCACTAGAAATCGAGATTAATCATGCTCAAATAAATGCTCAATCAAACACTTAACACATTTCTCCTTCCACGGAGTGTTTCACTCTACTCTCAAGTGTATAAAGGTATAATGCACTCCAATCATCAAATTCATAGACATGCACACCATAAGCTTGCCTATGGACTTAATCTCAAATCAAAATCATTTGTGTTTAATCAAGAATCAAAGAGGTCTTTCTTCTAGGTTGTAATATAAGCTCTTTGGAAAGGTGGGATGTATTTGGGTAAAGTGACTAAGTAGTAGAGGCTTGAATGATAGCTAAGCATACTCATCTCTTCAATCCTCATCAATCAACTCTTCTCATTCATTTAGAGTTCAATCGCCACCACTCACTTGAACTTTCTTTCACATAAGCTCACAAATTGAATCTTTCTTTTTCATTCACTTCACATGTTTTTTTCACAATTCAATTTTTTTCACAACCTTTCTTTCTTCTTTCAAGCATCATCACTTAGCTCATCATTTTCCACCACACTTCACAATCAAAACACGATCTATAGCCAACAATCAAGCTCTACTAAACATAGGACAATAATGCTCATAAAGATAGGCAAATGGTTTCAATTTCACTTGGCTTGCCAAAGAATAAGGAATATAAGGCTCAACATGACTCACTAAGAAAATCGAATGTATTTGGTGGGGAAAAAAATTTGGCAAAGTGACTCATCATATCAAACATGGCCTCTTATTACTTTCATGAAATCACACAAAGATCAATATCAACAAGTCCAAGGGCAAATTCTAGCATAGAAATCTATGAATGATGCACTCACAAAGAAATCAAATCAACCGTATAAGATGTACGATTATAAAGGCACAAAAGCTCACGGGCTAAAATTGAGCAATGAATAAGCATCATCAATCACATTCATCTTTACATAATTATCAAACATGCTAGCTTCAAGCTGGTCATATCAAAATTCAATTTATCTTGCAAATCAAGCACAAGTGCAATGTACATAATCTCAAGCACACTCACTATATTAAGTATGATAATAAAAGATATACAATAAATCCACAATGAAAGCTCAAAACAAATCTAGCCCAAAAACAATAGGTGCAAGGAATCCAAGTATCAAGATAGCATAATCATCAAAAGACAATAAAGCTAAATAAGATCAACACCATCAAAATCATCATCACACAAATCATCATAAAATCCAAAACATCATCAAATCAAATCCATAACATCAAGTACAAGTACAACCAATCAATAATCAATCCATACAATCACTCAAGAGAAATAAGAGCTAAATGAACTAGAGGATAGGGATGAGGAAGTAGGGGAGTAGCCCTAATAATTGGACGGCGGTGGAGGAGGAGGATAATGGCCCGGCCCGAAATTCCACGAGCTCATCTGCTGGAGGAGTGCGTACATGTCCTGCTGAGTCTTCGAGACTCCTCCTGCATCCTCCTGGACTCCTCCATCATACGGTAGCACTCATCCTGTCGGTCAAGCACTCAAGCTGCATCCTCGATCGGCCCACATCTCTTCGGGCCGTGTCCATCGCTTTGTGATGAGCTACCGGCCTCAAACTCTCGGCTCCGCATCTCGTCTTGCCAAGGTACATGTTGATCTCTAGAAAGTAGTCCTCATCCATCTGTACTAGCTCCCGAGCCTGCTCCTCCTCATTAGCTTCCTCATCATCATCTTCTCTTGCATCTGCATCCTCGGCTTGGTCCTCGAGATCCGGACCACGATCTCGCCGCCGTCCTCCCTCCTCATCATCATCGTCCTGGAGGACATCTCCATGCTCACGGGTGTAGGCGTCAATCGTCTCTGTGTGTCTTTGCGACCACACCCGGAGGTTGATGGTCACAAAAGATGGAGCCCCCAAGACCGTAGTCAATCTCTTGTTGGGAAGAGAAAATCGGCCACCTAGGTGCCGCTGAAAGCACCAAGTCCTACCGATGCGGTCGAGAGTCCTCATGCGTCGCATGGTATTAGTAGTAAGATCTGGGCCCTCCGGTGCTCTCAAATTATGTGTAGGGATGCCGAGGTGCTCGGCAATCGATGTGATCATCCCTCCGAAGTGTATCTTCTTGAATTTCGTACTCGTCACCTGCTCGAATAGATAACACGGATATGCGGTAGCATTAAATCGACTCCATGTAAGAAGCACCAAAGCACGTACAACTCCTCGAAAACCACGGCACCTCCCTCGGATCTAGCAAATATTGTGCTCGAGAGGATCTTCTCTAGATATCTCACGACCGGGTTCCGGATCCTAGTGCTCTTCGACTTCCCAGGAATGAAGCGAGGCTGATCGGGTGCTTGAATCGAAATCCTCCTCAAGAATTTCTTGGCATTGTACTCCATCCGGATGTTAAGTAGAGAGCCATCGGGATCTGTAGGTGCTCCTATGATCTCATTGACCTCGTTCATGGTCAATGTGCACTCGTTGCCCATCAACTCAAAAGTAATGGCCCGGGAAATTTTGCCTTCTGGCCTTGTCGAACTTGACGGTGCGGAGGAACTCGAGAGTGAGCCCCAAATATGTCCTCGGCATCTTAGTCAAGAAGCCGCCCATCCCAATCTGCTCGAAGAGTCGTGGGATATCATCTTCTATGCCCATAGAAACCATGCGGTTGTAATCAACCAGGCGGGTCTTAACCACCTTGTTTTATATCTCCGCATATAGTATGATGTGCTTCCTCCACTTAAAGTCGTCCCACTGAATCCCAAGCTCGGCGGGCATCTTGTGTGCAAATCTAATGGCCTCTTCTCTCTTAGGAACTCCTCATCGTAGAAATTATGTCCATCAACTCCTCTAAACATCTTTCCTGCAAAAATTCCCAAGGCAACAATCAATCACCAAAAATAACAAGGCGAGCAAAATACAACAATCAAACCATGAATGAGTCAACAGTCACTAATCAATCTCAATAAAAAACAACTCCTAGTGACTAAGCAACAAGCCTCATCAAATGGTCAAATAGTCAACTAAGCACATATGATCAATAGAAGTGCTCAATAAATCCATACAAATAGCATACTCAACAAGAATGGCCATGACAATGTAAAACAACAAGTAAACTCACCAAAATTATGCCAATATGCTCCATATAATATCCAATAATATCATGCCATATCATCAAGTAATTAGACCAATAATAATCACCCATAATGCACTTCCATCATCAATCAACTCAAACATGACCAATTTCCATAATACCTTTCAATAGGAATTTTCACCAATTAAGCACAAATCAATTCCAAGCCAAAATTTCACAAAGGCATGAGTAATACATCACAATCATTCCTAGACATGCTTCTAATCTCATCAAACAATTCAAACTAATTACTCAAAAGGCTCAAATTCGTCCAATTCAAACTTGCATACAAGGTGTTTGTAGAAATGCCACAATGAAATTTCCAAACAATGCAAAATTTGACAAAAATGCAAACTACCCATGCAATTATCACCACAATTACAAAATTGAGGGCCAAATGAGTAGGAATTACGTACCTTAATTGCGAATTTCGGACTTGGAATGAGTAATGGAGGAACACCCAACACTTCTTCAAAAATCCCCAAATTGACTTTCACAAACCCTCAAAATGCAATTGATGCAATGTATGATGATTATGTTATGAAAGATCGGTGTTTGAACGGTGAAATTAAGCAAAAAGGCCAGAAATTAGTTAGGAGGAAAAAGAGATCGACAATGGGGCGGAAACCTCGACTCGTGCGAATGAACTCTGAAACTGATCTGCGTATTTTAAAAATGCCGCCAGCCTCCCTCGACTCGAGGATCCCGAATTTTAACGGCCTCGACTCGAGGCTCCTCCCTCGACTCGAGGGATATGCTTTTTTGTGAATTTTGGCTAAGTGTTGACCCCTCGACCCGGGGATGGGTCACCTCGACCGGGGTCGAGTCCAGGAATTTTTACGGATTTCCGAACCCGGTCGACCCCCGCAATTCCTAAAAATGACCTATCCGACCCCAACGAACCCAAATATGCAAAAACTAACTGTTTTGGTCCCTCGATTTAAGCCCGGTCGCTCATTCGATCGAGGGGACCGGAGTCTCTTCCTTTTTGCTCATTTTCACCAACTTTTAAGCTTTTCCTCCTTTTCGATCTTGAATTCCCTTGCAATTTCGATCTCTTTCCCATCAAATATAGTGAGTGTACCTACAATCGGACATAACAATCATCAAATCATTACCACTAAGAGATGCATTTCAACAATAAGCGATCAACACCCCCAAACTTCAATGATAACATGAATTTAAAATTTCGAATGAGAGTGTCACAAATATATGCAACTCCAAATGATATTAACACTAAGCTCAATACTCAAAATATATCCCATAGCAAATTAACACAACCTCCTAAGCTTGAGCAATGCAAATCCATAGCAATTCTCAAAGAAAAGGATAAAAAACAAAAGCACAAAAACAAACACACCAAAGCAACAAAAAGGATGGGTTGCCTCCCATCTAGCGCTAGGTTTAACGTCCTTTGCCGGACGGAACTCAAAGAGTTCATACTTCCCTTTCATCGAAGACATGAGGATCCTCCTTGTGCCTCACTAAATTGTCCTTTGCAAAGAGGCAACATCCCCATTTGTCCTCTAAAAGTAGCTTTCCTCCTTCTTTTAATTCCTTCACCGTCAACACCTCCTTAAGTCTCTCAACACCAAGTAAACGGCTCCAATTGGACTCACTCCACACCACTTGGTCTCCAACTTCAAAGCTCACTTCCTTGTTCTCATGTGGTGTCCTCTTCTCCACTAACACCCCCAAACTTGAGCCATGCTCAAGCTTGGTCACATTCTTCTCACATCCTTCATCAAGCTTATCATCACCGGGGTCAAGCAAAGGCTCCATGATTGCTTTCTCCTTCCTAGAATCATCCAAAGAAACACAAGACTTGTTAGCAATTATTTTACAAGAGGGAATAAAATGCTCATTAATTAAAGAAATAGAAGAAGTAGAAGGTGTAGAATCATCCCTATCAATGGAAGGGTATAAGTCGATAATCTCTATGTATCCACACGTCTTCTTCTCCACTTTGCTTGAAGCAACTTCTTCCACATGAGCTCTAGTAAATGTCACTTCCTCTCCATTAGAGCTCAACTTGAGCTCCCATTTCTCAACGTTAATCATTGCTTTGCCGGTGGCAAGGAAAGGTCTACCAAGTATGATAGGTGCCTCAAGTTCTTCCTTCATATCAAGAACAATGAAATCAACCGGGAAGATAAGCTTGCCAACCCCTACCAATACATCTTCAATGATCCCAAATGGATGAGCATATGATTGATCCGCCAATTGAAGATTGATATTTGTAGGAGTCACCTCTCCTAGCTCCAATTTCTTAAACACGGACAAAGGCATGACATTTATACTTGCTCCCAAGTCACACAAACCTTGGATGTTCCCATTCTCACCTATCTCACATGGAATTATAAAGCTTCATGGATCCTTTCTCTTTTGTGGTAAGTGTCTCTCCAAAATCTTCTTGCACTCTTCCACTAACTTGATCATACCCTTTTCATCCCAACTCATCTCCTTTGACATGATTTCTTTCAAAAACTTCTTGTAGTGGGGTATTTGCTCAAGGGCGTCAATAGTGGGATATCAACATGCAAGCTCTTGAAAACATCTAAAAACTTACCAAATTCATCATCAAACTTTTTCCTCCCTAGTCTTTGAGGAAATGGAACCGGAGTGGCTTTCATAGGAACTCCCTATACATCTTTCTTGGACTTTTCTTCTTCTTTCACAGTTTCTCCCTTTGCTTGCACCTCTTCACTTTCCTTCTTTTCCACAACCACACTTTCTTCACTAGCTTCTTCCTCTTTCACCACCTCTTTCTCAATCTCCACTTCCTTGGGCATCTTTGGGCCTTCATAACTCTCACCACTCCTTAGTTGAATATTGAAGGTGTGCGTAAGTGTTTTGCGAGAATGTTGTCACGGATGTTGGCATAATCGAGAACAACACGCATTTAAAATAAATGAATAGAAATACACAGAAGTCTTAAACACTTTGCAAGATGGATATCAAAATTTTGTATAGACTATAAATAAGTCTATACTGCCAAACGGCGTATTATCACTAATAATTGTTAAGTGATACAATCGGTGAAAATATAAGCCACTGCTTGTAAATGTATCAACGTATATAGTGACTAGATATTATTCAATCTAACCTATCACTACTACAAATAAAGACCCAATGTTGAGTGAAATGTCGGAACATTCACCAACGAAGTATCGAGTATGAAACTACAATAAATTCTATAATCTATGCCAATAGGCTATGTTAGATTGTGTTTCCCTCAACTTCGAGTTTTAATCTTCATAGCAGCCGTGTATATATAGATAAATCTGGACTCTTAATGCTTGAAGATAACTTCCACATCTCCCTTGAAAATAGGTAACTTCCATGTAACTTCCCCATGATCTTTATAACTTCTCTTTGCTTGCCTTTTCAAACGCATGACTTCGGTAATCGCCGTAAGTCTTCATTACTGAAAGAAAACAAGACATTGACCAAGACAAAACGTGGGTTAAGGGTTAGTGGAAGTGGAAGGACGAATTACGATGTTGTGACCGAGAATGTTGGCACATTCTAAGTAACACTCGTCACTAACATCAACAATCTCCCCCAATTCGGTCTTTCAACTAGAACACACCCGATGTTGTACCATTGTACGAGAATGTGTACACAATAGAGATAAGTAAATAAACATCAAGTAAATGACATCTCATTACTTAGCCAAACACGAATAACACTTAAACATAAAACATCACTAAACCATAAATTACGAACATAACATAGATTTAACACTTAACAAACCAAAATCAGAGCTAACATAAAACAATAACAAATAAACTAACACACATAAATCAAAGCAACAAGACATAATGACATAACATAATAAATTAGAGCTTAAGGCGAGAACTATAAGAAACCTAAACAAAGAACATAACAAATATTAGATTTACACAAAATAAAATCAGAACATATTATCAAGGACTTAAAAAAACTAACTTAACTAAATTCCAAAATAATAATAAGTTCAACATCATACCTAAAATATAAGATAAGTTCGAAAAGACATAAACATAAAAACGGAAAATAAATTGAGTCTTTACAAAAACAAATAAAGCTTATAAATGAAGATTAGAAGAGGATTGGGTCACAAGTATAGCAATTTGAATCTTCATAAGTCTGCACAAACTCCCCCTTTCTTCAAGCTCCTCCATCTTGAAAGCTCCCCCTCGCTCGGATCATCAATGTCCCCAATCATCCAAGTCATCATACGACACCGAGATCTTCATCATCCCGACCATCGCATCTATCTTTTCGGCATCAACATCCATGTTTGAGCAGTGGGTCCATCATCATTGTTGGTTGGAATTGTGGGCACATTCTCCGGCGCATTCTGGGTATCGATTCCCATTTCAGCATCGGGAGCTGCACTTGTTCCAGCTCCGGAGATATCGACATCTGGTCCTCCTCCGGTTACACCAAGCATCAACATTCATACCAACAACATCTCCATCCCTAGCGGCCGGTTCGGCGGCAACATCAGCGGCTTGAGCGGCAACATCGAGTCCTACTCCCCTGTGACGGTAGAAAGGAGTGCTTCCCAGACACTTTTGTGCATCTCAAGGTTGCTCAATAGACATTTGGCATTAGTAATTGAAATTTCTGTCATAGCAATTTGATCTCGGATGAATTGCGGCTGTAATTGCGGTATGTTGGCAGCGTGTGTGCCAACATCTCTCGGCACATCACCTGGTTGATCGGCGGGAACTTCACCAGTGCATTCGGATCTCTGTAGGGCAGATCAATAACTCTTGGTCCAGTCCTCGGGACATGAGATATTGCGGACTTAATGCAAACAAGCCGATAATCTCATTATTCTCTCTGAAATCCTTGAGCCGAAATCAACATGTGAATTAGGCTAGGATAAGGTAGTAGTCCCTTGCTTGATATTCTCCCGAGTATGTCATCATATTGTCAAAAATAGTCTTCCCAAGATTAAACCTCCTAAGATGGTCAATCTTGTACATTAGGACAGACTTGCTCCGAGGTCGAGTGGTTGAGTTCGATGAAGGCAGCCAATTGTACACAATTAACTTGTGCAAGACACTATACAAACTTGTCAAAACCGAGGAATTCATTCTATATCTCCAAACAAGAATCATTCCTCCGGTAATTACACCGATCACTTCATCTAAATTATCCACTGTAGATCCTTATCATCACTAGTTCTTAAGACATAATTAATTATAGTGGAGTCACCTCTATAACCATGACTCTAAATTTCACTTTCCCATAGTGCCTAGAATTAACTTCAGAAACTCTTACTTTTAGATTAGCATAAAATTCATCTACCCAATCAACCAAGTAAGGTGTAGCAAACTAAAGGGAATGCATCAAAGATCTCGAGATAAATATCCAACAAGATTCATAGAGACAAAATCATCCATCTTAATTATTCTTTCCCCAACTATCACTCGAGTTCTCAAAGTCCTAAATTTATCACTATCAACACCATGATAACTATCATCAATCGGATGAAGACATATGTAGAGAGGAATCGGTATGTACCTCATCGATTTTGCCTTACTAGCTTCGATGAAGTGGACTCGAGAATTAGAGGATGATGTGTCCATTGGTGTGCCAACATCCTTCGGCACATCCTATGGATCATTTCGCTTTTGCTCCTCTTTTCCAAACGAGCTGCCATTTCCGCCAATGTTTGATTCATCTCGGAATCCTCGGTACTCCCCCTCGGGTGAGCACCGGAATAGAGGCTTGACCGCTTATTTCCTTCTCTCGGGCTTGCTTCTTGCATTTCCTCTTCGGAAGAGTCGAGTCGAACACTTGAATTGGCTTTGAAGCAACTCCATCATCATGCTTACTGCTTCTTCCCTTTCTCCGAGTAATCGACCCTTTTGCCCATGGTTCGGTAAGAACGACGCGTTCGACCACGTCCCTAGAGCTCGATGCCTTTTGTCGAGCGGTTTCAAAGCGAGCGGTGAGCTCACCAAAGTGTCGGTCGAATCCGGGTCATCTATTGGAGCATCTTGTGGTGATTGTGGCGGTGTAAACACTAGGTGTTTGTACTGTTGGAAATCAACCTCCACATCGCCTACCTTGACAATAGGGTAAATCGTCGCTTAGTGAGGGTTTTGAATGCATAGACGATTTGATCGAAGTGGCTCCTTCAGCTAGCTCAACCGTCATTGGGTATGTTTCGAGAATGGGGGACTTTGCTAGCTTCGCCGCTAATCGGATTTTTGTGGCGTTACGCCCAAAATCGGAGTTTCGGGGATTTCGAAGGAATTTCAGTAGGTGGGAGAGGAACATCGGCGAGTCAACCCTAATAGAAGAGGGTGATGTTGGGCAAGATGCGCCAACATTCTCGAGACACATTGTCGACGGCCATTGAAGCTAGAAGTCGAAGGTTTCTCGAGGTAGAAGATGATCTTTGGAGAGGTTGAGTGTTTGGATTGTGAAGGTGAGAGGTCTTTTCGATCAACCATATTAATAACTGCAAACACTATTCAAATTAAATTAATAAAATAATAAATTTGAATATAAATAGGCTAAAGGAAAAACTAATACCACAAAGTATAATCAATAATACCTTTCAAACACTTGTGCTAAAATTCGAAACTCGGATATAATGTATAGAAC
The DNA here is from genome assembly GCA_030762865.1 of Paraleonurus japonicus. Taxonomy (NCBI): domain Eukaryota; kingdom Viridiplantae; phylum Streptophyta; class Magnoliopsida; order Lamiales; family Lamiaceae; genus Paraleonurus; species Paraleonurus japonicus. The sequence goes on along the minus strand of CM061061.1, from coordinate 17,595,628 downwards.
ACACTGAGTATTAAGGACCTTAAATAGGGAAGAGAAAGATTATAGAAGTTGTGAACACATCGGAGTTAAAAGATAAGATTTAATCACATCCCTAAGAAATAGGGCATTACCGAATGTTGGAAGTTTATTTCAATGACATGCTAAAAACCGCTTAATTCTAGATAAAATAACTGCACAATTAATTAAATTAGACTATATAATATTGTTGGGAACAATTTAAAATAAATAAATCCTCATAAAATAATATTCGAAAATTTTCAAACTCGTAGAAGTAAATATACATATGAGAACCGAGAATGTTATTCAGAATGTCGGCACACACAATTCTCAACACGCTTTACATGAAATAAATTCATTTGTGTTGCACTATATTTTGATTTTCCCACTTATTCACATTGATCCATTTTTCCGAAGAGATCATCGTAGTTGTCGACACCGTGTCCCATAATTACTCAATGGATTGTGAATATATTGATGCATTCAAGTCACCTTTTGAAAAGAGAACATCGTAGTAGTCAACTCCGTGCCCCATAGTTACTTAGTGACATAGCATTTAATTGTGAGTTTATTTAATTGCATTTGAGAGAAGTGTGTCCAGGACAATTTATATTTATCACGAGGTTCTAATACTATTTACACAAAGAGAGTTTAAAAACACTAAATATTACAAGTACTTAGAAAAATTTAAATAAATTGTTTTAGTGTTGCTACAAATGTTGGCACATTTGTCACAACACACAGCAAATATAGGTCTAATTAGTGCATAAACCTAGAGATTTTCTAAGAGACGAAAACCTCTCATTATCAAGGGCTTTAGTAAAAATGTACGCAATTTGCTTTTCGGTAGAAATGTATTCCAACTTTACAACTTCTTTTTCTACAAGGTCCCTAATAAAGTGGTGTCTAATACTTATATGTTTAGTTAATCGAATGTTGCACAGTGGTTCTTAGATATATTAATTGCACTTGTATTATCACAATAAACGGTAAGAGTATTACTCTCCAAACCGTAATCATCGAACATCTTCTTAAGCCAAAGAAGTTGAGTACAACAATTTCCCGTGGCTATGTATTCGGATTCAGCCGTAGATAGGGAGACACAATTTTGTTTTCGGCTATGCCAAGAAACAAGATTGTTACCCATGTAAAAACATCCTCCACTTGTACTCTTTATATCATCACTGTCACACCTGCCCAATCTGCATCACTATAGTCAATCAAAGAACAATTAGTGTCTTTGCTATACCATATTCCATAATCACATGTGCCTGCCACATATCTAATTATCCTCTTAACCGAATTCATGTGAGATTCTTTAGGATCAGCTTGATAACGAGCACATAAACAAACACTAAACATGATGTCCGGCCTACTAGAAGTCGGATATAAAAGACTACCAATCATCGACCTATACAATGTTGGGTCAACATTTGTGCCAACACTGTCTTTACACAATTTTTGTGTCGATCCCATAGGTGTCTTCATGTGTTTAACATTGTCTAAACCAAACCTTTTCATAAGATTTTTGGCATATTTACTTTGACAAAAGAAAATACCATCCTTGCATTTTTAATTTGAAGACCTAAAAGTAATTCAAGTCTCCAACCATCGACATTTCAAAGGTAGTGGTCATTTCATGTACAAATAATTCAAGCATTTTCTCACATGTAGAACCAAACACAAAGTCATCAACATATATTTGAGCAATCATAATATCATATCCAGAATGTTTTATAAACACGGTCCTATCGCCTTCACCTCTATAAAAACCGAATTCAACAAGAAAATCGGTTAATCTACCATACCATGCCCTAGGTGCTTGCTTCAAACCGTATAAAGCTTTCTTAAGTTTATAAACATGATCAGGAAATTCATGATTCTCAAACCCCTTAGGTTGTTCTACATATGCTTCTTCCATAAGAATTCCATTTAGAAATGTGGTCTTAACATCCATTTGATGCGGTTTTATATCAATGTAACAAGCAATGACAAGTAATAGTCTTATGGACTCAATTCTAGCAACGAGAGCAAAAGTCTCATCAAAATCAATTCCTTCTACTTGTGTATAACCTTGAGCAACAAATCTAGCTTTGTTTCTTACAACATTACTAGATTAATCAGTTTTGTTTTTGAAAATCCATTTGGTACCAATTACATTCACATTATCGCGCCTAGGCACAAGTATACAAACATCATTCCTTTCAAATTGATTTAACTCCTCATGCATTGCATTAATCCAGTTTCATCTTTCATTGCTTCATCAATATTTTTAGGTTCATTGAGAGAATGAAAACATTCAAAGTTCACCTTGTTGCACATAGATGTCATACAAATAGATCTTACCACATGTCTTGCATCAAAACTCAATTTTCTCCTTGTTTGTACACTGATTGTGGTTTACCTATGATTTGTTGTTGTGGATGATTTTTGAGAATTACGGAAGATGGTATCTGTAGCGAGATAAGGCATAGTTCTGTTAATTTCTGGATGTTGAGGTGATGTTGCTTCGGATGTGGGTACATTTGTAGCAACATTCTCAATCGATTCGAAATATTAGAACTTTGCATCTGCTCAATGAGGTCGATTACATCTTCTTCAATTGTATTATCTCGCAAGACTTGCATTATCATCAAACACAACATTCATAGACTCTTGAACAGTATCAGTCCTAAGATTATAAATCCTAAAGGCTCTCTTGTTTCTAGCATAACCAAGAATGAAACCACTTATCACTTTTTGAATCAAATTTGTGTAGCTGGTCTCTATCATTCGTAATGTAGCAAACACAACCAAAGACATGAAAATATTTGATTAGGCTTTTTGTTATTCAAAAACTCATAAGGTGTTTTAGTAGAATTAGGTCTCAAATAAACTCTATTTGATATATGACAAGCGATATTCAAAGCTTCATTTCAAAACCTTTTTGAAAGTTTCTTGGATAAAAGCATTACTCTAGCCATCTCTTGTAGAGTTCTATTTTTCCTTTCGGCTACACCATTTTGTTGAGGTGTTTTAGGAGAAGAAAACTCTTGAATTATACCTTTGTCTTCACAAAAATTAGTGAATAAGCTGTTCTCAAACTCCCTACCATGATCGGACCTTATTCTTTTAACCTTTGTGTCATAAACATTTTTAAACCGTTTATAGAAAATTTTGAATACTCCAAAAGCATCTGATTTTTCCTAAAGAAATTCAATCCATGTAAACCTTGAATAATCATCTACTTTGACAAAAGGATATCTCTTACCACCAATGCTTTCAGTCTCCATTGGTCCCATTAAATCCATATGCAAAAGTTCAAAGCAATGTTTCGTAGTACAATGTGTCAACATTTCATGTGACATTTTGACTTGTTTACCACTTTGGCAGGATCCACACACATTTGACCTACAAATTTGTAACTTAGGTAGACCTTTAACCGCATCAAATTTCAATAATTTGACAATATTTCTATAATGAGCATGTCCAAGTTTTTATGCCAAAGTATACTCTCATCGGTTTGAACATTAAAGCATGCTTGATTCGAATCAATTAGATAACAATTATCCACAGATCTATTACCAACCATGAGACAATTATCATCATTGTTTAACACATAGCATGAACTTTTATCAAACTTTACATGCAAGTCATCATCACATAATTGACTAATACTAATCAAATTTGCAAGTAAACCTTTAACATGTAAGACTTTTTGTCAAGTTTGGAAAACCAGAACATTCAATGTACCTATACCAATAATTTTACCTTTTGAACCTCCTCCATATGTAACATTTCCACCATCATATGCCTTATAATCAGTGAGATAACTTTCCTCACCGGTCATGTGTCTTGAACACCCACTATCAAAATACCATAGTCCGGAACACATGCTTTTAAAGAGGTGTAAACAACATTACATATAGTATTTGAGTTTTTCACCCAAGTAGATTTTTGAACATATTTTTGAAAAGATTTTTGAAGCTATTTTGTTTCGAATGTTGAGCGAGAATGTGGCAACATTTTCAAAGACATTTTAGAAAACTTTTTATCTGGCTCATTCTAAAAGCAGTTTGGTCGTTTGTGACCCTCGGTGAAACAATAATGACAAACATCCTTCTTTTAGAATCATTTTTCAACTTTTCGAGTTCAACGAGTAAGGTTTTGTAAATACAACGGGTTTATTATTGTTTAAAAACTATCGATATTACCATTATAACCAAGACCATGTCTATTTGTACTTCCAATTATCGGCGCCTCATCAAGTTTGGTGAACTTTACGAATATCTTTTGAAATTCGGTGTTGTGCCTTTAATTTGCTCTTTGAGGTTGCATAACTCCAGGTCTTTCCTTGTTAGTATGACCTCAAGCTTTATCACCAAATCCTTTTGATATGACTCTTCAATAGTCATGTCTCTCAAGGCTTTCTCGAGTGGATTCTAACTCCTTTTAAAGCTTTTGATAACTAGACTTACAATCCTTGCAAATATTGTTAGAAGTACTGCTTCATCTACACAAGAACTTGAGAAACAATTAAATTGGAACCTCCAATGTTTCCTCAAATGTTGGCACATTTGACTCGACATCGATATCATCCAAGAAATCATCAAGAGTATCATCATATATAATTCTTGCGAAAAAGCATATTCTTCATTCTTATCGAATCATCTTCACAATCGGACTCATCACTTAAGGTAGCATTGAAATTTACCCTTTTTCTCAAAAGAGTGTTGGCACATTCATTAGCATAATGACCAAAACCAGAACATGCATCACATTTAACATTTTTCCTATATTGGATCATATTTGATCTTGTTACCTCTATCAAATTGCCTAGGTTGATTAACATTCCCTATTTTTATCGTGCAATTGGCGTGAACTACCAATCTGAGTCTCTATCTTGATTCTTAATTTGCAAATTATTTCTAAGTCTATTTGCTCTATTTTTCAAAAATGCATTAAACTGCTTAGTTAAGAAAGCAATGTTATCGGCATTGTCGGCACAATCATCAATAACATCTTCATCGTAATCTATTTCGGTAACAAACAATTTTTTATCGGTACTAGAAGATGTTTCTCCTTTGAAAACAGAAATTTCTTTTCATATTTCTCATTATCTCTTTGAGAAAAATTCATTTCATACGTTTTCAAAATACTCACCAACTCATTTTGAGTAATAGCATCAATATCTTTAGCTTCCTCAATAGCACATATCTTAGCATCAAAAGCGTTTAGGACGCTTCTTAATATGTTATGTACTAACTTTGTACTGGATATAAGCTTCACCAAGTGCTTGAGATTCATTGGAAATCTCGGTGATTCTTTCATTGTAGGAGGAAATGGTCTCATCTTCCTTCATCCTTAGATTTTCAAACTTGGTTCCAAGCATCCGTAACTTTGTCCTTCTCACACTCTCGAGATCCTTCACAATGTTCTTGTAATCTCTCCCATGCATCTTTTGCGGATACACGATTAGAAATTATTTTGAACATGGAAACATCCGTAGAAGTGAATAAGGCATTGAGTGCCTTTGAATTGAAGGCAGCCGTGGTCACCTCATCATTTGTCCATTCTAACTCCCTCTTGATTTGAGCTTGATATTGTCGGTGGCTGGAACTATTGGTGGAGTCCAACCGGTTAAAATACTCCTCCATGCACGTTCATCTATGGACTTGATGTACATGCGCATCTTAGGCTTCCAAATTGCATAATTTGTACCATCGAGAAGCTGGTGGCCCAATTGGAGCCTGTCATAGGATATTCCATCATAATAAATCACACCAAACACAGGATCTAAACTCGGGATAACAAGTTCAACGGCTCTGGTGCCAATTGAAGGTGTGCGTAAGTGTTTTTCGAGAATGTTGTCACGAATGTTGGCACAATCGAGAACAACACAGACGAAAATAAATGAACAAAATACACAGCGGAAGTCTTAAACACTTTGCAAGATGGATATCAAAATTTTGTATAGACTATAAATAAGTCTATCTTGCCAAACGGCGTATTATCACTAATAATTGTTAAGTGATATAATCGGTGAAAACATAAGTCACACCGTAAATGGATCAACGTATGTAGTGACTAGATAATATTCAATCTAACCTATCACTAATACAAATAAAGACCCAATGTTGAGTGAAATGTCGAACATTCACCAACGGAAGTATCAGTATGAAACTACAATAAATTCTATAATCTATGCTAATAGACTATGCTAGATTGTGTTTCCCTCAAATTCGAAGTTTTAATCTTCATAGCGGCCGTGTATATATAGATAAATCTGGACTCTTAATGCTTGAAGATAACTTCCACATCTCCCTTGAAAATAGGTAACTTCCATGTAACTTCCCCATGATCTTTATAACTTCTCTTTCCTTGCCTTTTCAAACGCATGACTTCGGTAATCGCCGTAAGTCTTCATTACGAAAGAAAATAAGACATTGACCAAGATAAAACGTGGGTTAAGGGTTAGTGGAAGTGGAAGGACGAATTCGATGTTGTGACCAGAATGTTGGCACATTCGAGTAACACTCGTCACTAACATCAACAAATATCACTACAAAACTCTTTAGGATTAAGCTCGGTGGTGGATGGATACTTTTTCTTGTTTTACAAGTGGTCCACCGTAGAAGAAAGTTTCCCAACCGTAGTAGCTAATTGCCCCACTTGATGCTCTATGGTCTTGAACCTCATATCCATTTGCTTTCCAATGTCATCAAGTCTAGAATCACTAGCCTCCAACCTCTTCACTATCATTCCAAGAAGCTCCTCCGTAGTAGCCTTTTGTTGGTCCCGATTAGTTGAGTAGATTAGGTGAGAAGTGTATCGACCTTCTAGCAAAAATCTAGAAGGGGGTTGAATAGATTTTTGAGATTTTTCAAATCTATCAAAAATTTAATCAAAGTATCAAAGTACACAATGAAATTAAAGATTAAACTCAACTTTTAACAAGATCAAAAGCAACAACGATATTCAAATCTTAAATTTAATTAAAATTAAACCTTGAATAACAAATTGTAACTTGAACAGAAATATATATGAAAGCAGTATAAGAACACGATTTTATAGTGGTTCGGATTATAACAATCCTACATCCACTCTCCTTCTCCAAACTTTGAAGAAGGGTCTCCACTAGCTACTTACTTACTTACTTTCTTTACAATGTACAACTTACAACTTACAAGAATCTTCAAATCTTCAAACTCCTAATCAACACTTAGAAATCTAACTCTAAAATAATAGAAGTGATTTTGAAGATGTGTGAGAAAGTGTTCTATAAACACTTAGAAAAATTTATGAAGAAATCGTGGAAAACTATCTTTGTGCTTTTGAGAACTTTGTGATTTTAGAAAATAACTTGCTGAAAGACTTGTGTGTTCTGTGTATTCTATATTCGGTAATGAAGTGTCTAGACCTATTTATAAGTCTGAAAAGACAGTTAGTTTGTTAGTTAGTTCTAACAAACTAAAAGCTGTTTTAACAAACTTAATCTTGAAAACCGCTTGCTCCTCGGTTGATTTTAATCTACTCATCTGGTGACTTGGTGAAGACTTGTCTTTCTTATTCTACTCAGCTTGTCTTGACCTCGTCCCGAGCTCTTCATGCTTGTCTCACTGCAGACGACTAGACTCAAGCTTGTCTCCGGATGACTTGTGATTCCTAGTCTTGGTGACTTGAACTATCCTTGACCTAGTCTTATCGGCTTAGTACTAGAACTCGGTCTCCACCGTTCTATAATGTCATCTCGCTCATCCGGATTAATCTTTTAACTCATCAAAACAATCATGATCTAACACCTTTCCTTCATTGTTAGGTGCTTTGGCACCCGGATCGAATCCGGGAGGAAATTGGACGGCGGCTCTAGGGTTGGCATAAAAAGAGTTTTCATGTCTCCTCCAAGTGTTGCCATTGAATTGAGCTTTAGATTGAGGTTAATAACTTCCTTGTGGCCTATTTTGGTAAGACATTTGATAAGACCTTTCTCCTTGAAAATTCCCTTTATAACTTCCTCCTTGATAGCCTCCTTGAAACGGAGGCCTACCCATGTAGCTAACTTCTTCAACCGGCATAGGACTTGCACACATATCAACTTGAGGGATAGATGGACTCACACATTGTTGACTTTGGGAAGTAGTAAGAGCTCCCAATCGGTCCATCATTATCATCATCATGCTCTTCATCGACTCTATCTCCTCAACATGTGACACCCTATGGTGTGCTCCCGATTAACCGACACTTGAAACGAATCTTGGGCTATGTTCTCCATTATCTCGTTCATTTGCCCTACCGTTTCGACCAAATAGATCCATTGGCACAAGCATTCAAAAACAACCGATCCCCATCCGTCAAACCATTGCAAAAGTACATAATGGTTTGTTCTTCCGGAAAGCCGTGTTGAGGACAATTCACAAGCAACATACCATACCTCTCCTAAGCCTCCGGTATTATCTCTCCATTCTTTTGGCGAAAGTGAGATATCGCCTCCTTAGCTTGCACGGTTTTGGACGGTGGATAGAACTTCATCAAGAATCTCTTGAAAGGTCCTCCCATGTACGTACGGTCCCGGGGAGGAAGTGAATTAAGCCATACTTTGGCTCTTCCCTTGAGTGTAAAGGCAAAACACCTTAACTTCTTTGCATCTTCGGGCACCCCGTTGTACTTGGTAGTGTCGAAAATCTCTAGAAATTGTGCAATATGTTGATGCGGGCACTCATCTTCATCCTTGCCTTCAATTGCTTTTCTCTAAGCATCCTTACAAGAGCTGGACTTATCTCAAAATTATTGGCTTCGATCCTTGGCCTTGCTATCCCATCATAGTGTTCTCTAAGTTGTGGCTCAAAAAAACTCTCTTAATAGTCTCCCTTGAGGTGGTGGCTCATTCATGGGTTGTGGTTGGGCATGTGGAATGTGTGGTGGTTCTTGGTATCGTGGCTCATGATTATATGGCATTTGAGGGTAGTATGGTGGGAATTGTTGTGGATGAGGTGGATAGTATGGGCATTGGTGAGCTTGTGGAGGGTAGGGGTATGGATTTTAGTAGGGAAAATGTTGTGGTGGCATCCCTTGAGGATAAGGGCCAACTTGAGCAATAAAATTGTTCCCATGACCTCCATTTTCTACTCTTCCATCTCCATTTCCATGCAACTCCTCAACTTGAGGTTCACCAACAACTCTCTCCTCATTCCTTAGCTCTTCTCCTTCCATTGCTTCCCTTCTTCTTCTACCACGATTTCTTCTCAACATAGCTTCTATCTCCGGATTGAGTGGCAAGGGTGGAATACCACTTGACCTTGTTAACATACACCTACAATACCACCAATCCAAGTATCAATTCCAACAAAAACAAACAAAACAAAAACACAAAAATATAAACAACAAGTAGCCACATCAAATAATCCCTAAGTCTCACTATAGGCGCAAAAACTAACTCCCGGCAACGGCGCCATTTGATTTGTAGTTTTTCGGCAAACGGTATTAAGACTAATAAAAAATATCGAACCCAAGGGAATTAGTATGCAAGTGAGGCCCTAAGAATACAAGTTATTAGTGACTATTGTTGCAAGAAGGGGTTTTGGCACTAAAACTATAATATAATTGCAAGAATTAAATTCTAAATCTATGCAAGCAATTGATCAAACACCTAGGATGCAATAACAAACAAGTTAAAATCAATGGGGCATAGGGGTGCTAGGGATAATCTCCATCAAGAAATCAATGGTTAACAAGCTATGATTGTATCCAATTGCAAATCAATCAAGTTAGAAAGCATAAACCATAATGAAATTAATCACTACATTAATAACACAATGCCTAATGTGAGTATCCTTAGTCCTTCCAATCTCTCAATTAAGAAGTTCCCAATTCATACAATCATGCAAAATTATAACCCGATTAACACCTAATCACGTTAGCTCAACTCTCACCTATTGCTAGGGTGATCAACCATTAATCTAAAGGGATAATTTTGCATGAAGCACAATGAGAATTATAATTAGGAAGCAATCTAACTCAATTGATCACAATTATCAACAATCATAGCATGAGACAATCATATCATCCCCAATTTCAATTATCCCAAGCACAAAACTATTAGCCCATGGAGCTAAAAGCAAAAGTCATGGGCGAAAAATCTAAGACAACAATTAAGGAACAAATCAACACAAACAATGAATTAAAGAGAGAAAAGTAGAAGAACATCACCAATTGTCTTCAATTAACAAAAATAAGAATGCATGAGTCTTCACAAATGCTTTAATTACAATCTCCACCTCTTCAATTACAACTTGAAAATGAAAATCTAATGGATCAAATCACTAATGTAATGTACAATAGCTTGAAATCAATAAAAACTAACAATCAAATCCAATTACAAGTAGAATTAAGTTATGGAATGAAAATTTCGCTCATAAAAGCGCCTAATAACTTTGCTCTAAACTATGCTAGGAAGGTTATGCTCTGTTTTCCGCTCAAAATGAGTTAAATACAAAATTTTCAGATTTGGGCCTCCTCGACTCGAGCTTGGGGCCCTCGAGTCGAGGCTCATGAGTCGCTATCACGCTTTTCCAATTTTTCACTGCCTCGAGTCGAGGCTCAGCCCTCGACTCGAGGAATCCTTCTTTGCCCCATCCCTCGACTCGAGGCTCGGCCCTTGAGCCGAGGCGGCTCCAAAATTTTGACTTTCAACGATCTGCCTTCACCCTCGAGTCGAGGCCCCTGGACCTCGACTAGAGGTCGAGTCCAAGGTATTTTCTCGACCCGGGCTCCGCCTCCGACCCCCGTTTTCATCCATCTCATTCGTCTCTTCATCCTAAGAATGCCGGTACTCTCGGTTTGGCCAAATTCCACCGATTTACCTTAAAGCGAGCGAAAAACATCAATTAACTCAAGTAATAATTTTTAGGAAAAATAGTGATACTCTACACATTTAAGCACAAAATCTAACACTTTTGATCACTTTTTGCACTAAAATACACCTCAAAATCATGCATCTATTCACTCCAATCACCAGACAATCGGGAAAAAGCTTCAAGGTAATACAAAATCATTTGAAAAAGATATTTCGTACAAGTCTTCATCCTTGGTAAAAGACAAAGGTAAAAGAATAATGACTTATCATCCACTGAACAAATAATTGGAGATTTAGATTAGGTGTCCAGACTAGGACACGGCTAAATCAAAATTATATGTTCAATTGTTATCTTCATTAATTGAACCTAAGTCAATTACTGAAGCTCTAATCGATTCTAATTGGATTAATGCTATGCAAGAAATCTTGAATCGATTTCAAAGACAAAATGTGTGGGAGCTTGTTGAAAGGCCTCATCATCAAAAAGTCATTGGAACTAAATGAGTCTTTAAAAATAAAAGGGATGAGAACAATATTGTGGTTAGAAATAAAGCCGGACTAGTTGCTCAAGGTTATTCATAATCGAAGGGATTGATTATGATGAAACCTTTGCACTAGTAGCTCGTACTGAAGGCCATAAGATTGTTCTTAGCCTATCTTGCTTTTAAAAGATTCGCAGCTTTTTCAAATGGATGTAAAATCGGCATTTCTAAATGGAATCCTAGTGAAGAGGTTTATGTAGAGCAGTCTCCGAGGCTTTGTCAAATGAGACAAGGTCTATAGATTGAGGAAAGCTCTATATGGACTTAAACAGGCTCCAAGAGCACAGTATGATACCTTGTCTCGATTATCTAATTCAAAATGGTTTTGTAAAGGGTAAAATAGATAGAACTCTATTTAGAAAAGAATTTGATAATGATCTTTTATTAGTACAAATTTATGTTGATGATATTATTTGTGGATCAACTATATATCTTGGTGTGAAGAATTTAGTCATCTCATGAAAAGCGATTTGAAATGTCCATGATGGGTGAAATGACATACTTTCTTGGACTTCAAGTCAAACAGGACTAAGAAGGGGATCTTCATCAATCAAGCCAAATATGCAAAGGATCTGATTGAAAAGTTTGGAATAGGTACCAGCCGAGAAGTAAAGATACCTATGATGACAAACTTCTCCATGGATCCAGATGATAAGGGGGAAGACAGCGATCGAGACGGTAATACAAGGGTTTAATAGGTTCATTATTATACTTAAATGCTAGTAGACTGATATTTCTTTTGTTGTAGATGTCTCGTGCACGTTTCCAAGCTAAGCCAAAGAAGAGTCATCTTGAAGCTGACCAAGAAGATTCTTAAATTCTTGAAAGGTACAATAAATGTAGGACTATGGTACCCGGTGACGATAATTTTGAGTTGTCAAGATACTCAGATTCAGATTTTGGCGGGTGTAAGATAGATAAAAATCCACTTCTGAAACTTGCCAATTTAAGGAAGTAAGTGATTTCATGGTTGTCTAAAAAATAAACCTCTGTAGCTACTTCCACTGAAAGTGAGTATATGGCGGTGGAAGTTGTTGTTCTCGGCTAATCTGGATTAGTCAACGGCTAAGGGATTATAATATTATCACTAGAGATGTACTAATCTTTACATCTCTAGTGATAGTAATAGTACCATAGCTATTACCCAGAACCCGATCTTAAATACTAGATGCAAACATGCGGATATTCGACATCACTTTATTCGTGATCGTGTTGAGAAAGGTGACCTCGAGACTAGAAAAGATATTGGTGATTTTCAAAGAAGTGACATTTTGACAAAACCTTTAGCAGAGACAAGGTTCAAGGAATTGTATGTGGAATTAGGATTGTTAGATGCATCTTTAGTTAATCTTTAATCTGTTTCTTATGCATTTCAATTCTTGTCTCTCTCACTTTCTTTACTATGTCTAGAAAGAGGTATCGAGACTTATAAAAGGTCATATGGATAATCACGGAGTGATATCACTGATTTCCTTTAAGGAATCAAGAATCAAGGATTAATCTATTGATCTTAACTAACTTGATATTTTCTTATCGACATAGAGTAATTCGCACGAATACATAATAGTCATCTGTTTGTCTAAAGCAGGATGAGTATGTGTACCTTGTCTGCTTTACTCAAAAGTATTACTAATGGTCTATCAAAGTGTGTGTTTTCAGGAAATTTCCAATCTAGGTGATAATACTTTCATAGAAAGCAGGATGAGTATAGCTTATCGATGTTCGTAAATCGACAACTACACAAACCTATCCCGACTAGGTGAAATATAACAGGAAGTATTTCTAACCCTTACTTTCTTTTAATTATTTATTAAAATTATGAATATTAGTTCACATAATTAAATATGTGGATTTAATATCATAATGGTGTTAATTATTCAATAATGAATTCACTCGGTTGGTCTTTTAAAATTATTTTCTAAAAATAAGATTTTTTCATAGTATTTTATAATAAAAGGGTTCTTATCAGTTTTTATCTCTCCAATTAGCTGAAAAGTAAAAGGAAAATAAGTTACTTCTTGTCAAAGAAGTTACTAAGGACCCAAAATTTTATCAAATTTACTTTTAAAACGCGAGTGATCACGCGCATAAATTGGAGGCGCTTTAAGAAATTTGAATCGTCAATGATTCCATGCACGACATATTAAACATGACTAATATTTTATTCATTACACTTTTCAGAATAAAAAAGTCATGATTATATTTATATAGGCACGAAAACCCACTTTACACTTTATCGATTAATTATGAGAATTTATAATATTTTATTCTTTCTCTTTCCATATAAATAGGAGTTCGTGTGCATATTTTCATTTACGCACATAAAACCTGTTTACATATCTCTCTCTCTCTCTCTCTCAAATTTTCTTTTCCCTCTCAAAGCTTTAAAACCCTCATCAATGGCGGACAAGAAGAAATCAAAAGTAAAGTTCGAGTATGATCTTGCCAAAATCGAGAGACAAAACTAAATTTGAAATGTTTGTAGATTGGGATACTACAACGAGATCCGTAATCGGTTGAGATTCTTCAACTTCTAGAATTGAGAGGGCTTAAACAAGATCTTGCACAATGAAGCCTTCAAAGAATAAAACACTGGATGATTTGGCGGTTGAATTTCTTACGAGCTTTGATGAAAACAAACTCTTTCGAGTCTCAGTTCGTGATCTTGATGGAAAGAAGGAGAAGGTGGTGGTCACCGTAGAAGACCTTGGTGAAATTTTTGGTTTGAGCATGAAGGGATAAACCCATTCACTTGCAAAAGTGATGAGTATTTGGAGAGTTTCAGGATGATGGCGAGGAGATCTCATCGAGAACACCACCACGAATCTTAAACGGGCAATGCTGAAGAGAAAGTACATATTATTAATGTTGATTCTCACCAAATGTATTTTGGTAGAACAACAAAGCCACGATGGACCGACAAAACCGAGAATCTGCTTGTTTAAGAGCCATAATTGATGGTGTAGAGGTGAACTCGGGCTAGGTTGTTAGTTTCGAGGCTTGTTGAAGAAAGAAAGAGATTTTTGAAAGAATACATTTCGGAGACGAGGTTGAGATGGACATTGGAGACAATGACCAAGATGATGACCAGGATTACATTAATCCTGGAGGTGAAGCTGGGACGAGATAACCTCAACCGGGAGGTTGGGGTGAAGAAATACACCAAGCGAAGGGCTCGCTAACCAAAGATGAGAAGATCTTTGGCCCTTCGTTGAATCAAGAAGTTTTGATGAGTTAAAAGAAGCGGCTCGATTGATCGGATGACACGAAGAACAACCGAGGTTAAGCTAAACGGATCGAGACGGGTCGAGAACCAATCTAGTCACCGAGATCTAGTCATCTGCAGGAGATAAACATAAAGAGCTCAGACGAGGTCAAGATAAGCTGAGTAGAATAAGAAAGGCGAGTCTTCACCGAGTCACCATGACAGAGTAGAACAAAGACAGTGAGGACTAGCAGCTTTTCAAGATTAAGTTTGTTAAAGTAGCTTCTAGTTTGTTAGAACTAACTAACAAACTAACTCGACTTTTCAGACTTATAAATAGGTCTAGACACTTCATTTTACATAACTTTTTACTATATACAATATACACAAAATTCACAAGTTACTTCTCCGAGAAATCACAACTTTTCAAATCACAAGTTTTCTTCATAGAATTTTCTAAGTGTTTGTAGAACACTTCACTTCACATCTTCAAAAACACTTCTTATTCTTAGAGTTAGATTTTAGAAGTTTGATTAGCATTCTTGAAGAATTGAAGATCGAGTTGTAAGTTGTAAAGATTATAAAGTAAGTAAGTAAGCGGCTAGTGGAGACCCTTCTTCAAAGTTTGGAGAAGGAGAGTGGATGTAGGATTGTTATAATCCGAACCACTATAAAATCTGTGTTCTTTCTTTGCTTTCATTTATCTTTATGTTCATTTTACAATTTATTGTTCAAGAATTAATTTTAATTAAAGTTAAAATCTGAATATCGGTGTTGCTTTTGATCTTTTTAAAAGTTGAGTTTAATCTTAAATTTCCATTGTGTACTTTGATACTTTGAATAAATTTTTGGTAGATTTGAAAAATCTCAAAAATCTATTCAACCCCCTTCTAGATTTTTGCTAGAAGGCTGATACTTGTTTTACCTAATCTACTCAACTATTCGGGACCAACACCTTGACTTGGAAGGAGATGAGATTACCCAGTCGTCCCAAATTGTACCAAAGAAGAAGGTCATCAAGGCCAAATCTAAAAAGGTGGAGACGGTGTCTTTGCATGATGAATCCTCATCCGAGGAGGAGATAGATGAGGAAGAGGAAAGGACGGAGAAGACAACTTCCCAAGGGGGAAGTGTCTCTACTGAGGTTGCTGGGACCTCGTGCCAAGAGGAAAGAGTAGAAATATCCTCAAGGGAGGAATCTAAAGAAGCTGCACAATCATCTTCATCCAAAGATGCTTCAGACCTTGAACCAGTCATCTCCCAACCTCGGCGATGAAGAGGCAGACGTGGTCGCCGCCTCGAGCCTCTAAAACGACCCACTCCTAAAGTCTAACACATCCATCCACCCAAACCTCGGATGATTCATTCTCATTTTTATCCACACTAACATCCGAACCTAATCTATATCTTCATCTTCCTAACCCATACTGGAGAAATGAGTCTCATCAAGTCTCTCTCCGCATCCTTGGAAAGAGATATCCGATCAAAAAGGAGTCTCGCATTAATTGATGAGCCCGATCTTCTCAAAGAATTGGTAGATATCTGGTTGTTAAGAAGGATAAGGATGGGATCCTTTGAGGAGACAACAATCCTCATAGGAGAGGCATGAGGAAATAACCTTTCTATCCGGGAGAAAACGGTCCTAAAGAAAGCTGGTCTTAATTCTTTTGAGGAGATTCTCACGAGAAAATCAATTCATAGATTACATCCTCGGAGAGTCTATCTAGGATCTCCTATCAAAGAACCAAATGACCTATCGAGAAGGAGACAAGGAGAAAGGTGTTGAGGAAGAGACGGAGAAAGCGGTTGGAGAAGTTGAGAAAGAGGTCATTGAGAAGGAAGCTGAAAAAGATGGAAACTGATAAGGAGACGGATGTGGGGATAACAAGAGATGGTGGAGCTGCCGATGAGCCTTTTGAGATGGATACAATAGGGGAGGCACAAGCGGAGCAGAGGTGTCTGAGCAAGTACCGGTGGCGGTAGAATCGGATGTGGCATCACAAGGAGTGCATTGGGCGATTCCTCACCACCGAGAAGGGATTGGAACAACAAGTCGAGGAGATAGATTTAACTCTATCTTCTTCATCCAAGTAGACCTTGCTTAGCCATCCTCATCTCGTGTGCGCATCCGAGGTGGAAGCACCGAAGGCAGAGGTGACAAGTCTAAAGGCTGCGTGTCCGAATGCTTTCCAACTAATTCCAGGACTTATCACCTCATCGATTAAAGAGAATGTAGAGGCTGCGATTAAACAGAAGACAAACATTGATCTCTAGTTCTCTAGAATCGGACATGAAGAGCGAGATGGCGAGGTCGAACAAAAATTGCTGAGGAGGAAAATAAGCAAGAAGCACAGGTAAAAGCGACGTCAGAATGCTTACTTTGAGATAAGAGATATTGTTGAAGATCAAGTCAAAGAAGCATGGAGTGCTAAAGAAGCCTCATTTTAGCAAATTTTGAGGATGACTGCGGCCATGGAGAAAGCGACTCGAACAACTCAGCTAAAGCAATATCTTGAAAATGAATTCAAAAGCTGTTAAAAAGCCGCTCATAAGAAAGGATGTGATCGGCTAGATTAGAAGACAGTCTTGTCGGAACCACGAGCTCTTGGGACAAATTGAACAAGTAGCCACTATCTCGCAACACTCAATTTGCTAATGCTAAAAAGGGGAAGATGGTGAGCTCAAGAAAAGAGTAGACGCCCAAGATGACAAGATTCGGCTTTGAATCAAGGTTGAAGAGGCTGGCGAGGAATTCTTGAGGACCGAGGAGGAAAGAAAGAAAGATGCTGAAAACAAGTCTCGGCAAGTTACGAAAAGATTAAGACAATGATCAAAGACAATGAACCTACACGAGTCCGAACTTGAAGAGATTCCTGTGCAAGATCCTGCGCCCATCCAGACCTTTCAACCCTCATCCTCAAGCGAACCAGTGGAAAAGCTAAGGCTTCTAGCCGGACTCGTAAAACTCCAGTGAGGTTGCGAGAGGAGGAGAAAATCAAAAAGAGAAAGAGGTAGGAACTGGCTAAGTATAGAAGAAGAGATGCCAAAAGGAGAAGGGAATAGGAAAAGCAATGGAAAGTTCTATGATCGGAAGATGAGGAAGTGGGTCGAAATCTACAAATGAACAGGGTGAAGATATCTTTCGACCATACCACGAAGTGAGGTAGTGCCAAAGGAAGTCACTGTTAATGGGAGATCAAGAAAGATGGAGATCGTTTGAAGCGAGAATGGATTTTCTTCTTTCATGTCTCCAAAAAGATCAAATGGGGCTTGGATGAAAACATTGCATTTCACGAGTGGTTGGAAGAAAGAGACTCGAGCTTCTATCAATATCTAATCAACATTGCCCATGAAGAATTCAACGCAGATGTAGTCGCACCAGCCTACTCATCGATGGCTCCTCCTATGACTAGATATGGTCGTCTGGACCATGAAAAGGTAAAGCAAATAATAATCAAAGCGAAGCCGCGGTGACCTTGCGGGGAGGAGGAAAAAGCGGAGTCCTTGAAAAAGGGGTCTTCATTTGGTTAAGTGTACCGAGAAGAAGATAGGTGGTATGACTAGATCTTATCTTTACATGATCTCTGTCGATATACTTTTGTACGTGTTGATACGTGAAATTATCTCAAATGCTTATAAATACATTTTGATCTACGAGAATATTGTATGGTGGATAACTAACACGATTGACCTAATCTCATAACTAACCTAATCCTATAATTGGCGAGTCTTAAGAATAAAAGCTGATTAACCTAAAAATGACTTGATTAAATTTTATAACACTAATTCTTCGTAAAAGTTGATTGACTTGACTGTCGATAAACCGAGAATGTCCGACTATCTGATCGAGTGACTTAAGCTGTGTGTACCTTGTGAAGTTTTCTTTCATTCTAATTTACTAACACATATCTTTTTTTAGCTGAGTTTTAACATCATCAAAAAGGGAAAATTGTTAGGAGAAAAATGTATTAGTATTGATGAAGTTAAGATAAGTGTAATTTAAGATGACCTCTTTGAATCATTGTATAGCCGGTGATGTAATGAAAATTTGTAATAGACTAAGTACTCAAGACAGAGATGAAGACATATTCAAAAAGACAGAGATGAGGACAAGCATAAGAAGACAGATGAAGACAAGTCAAGGCTGAAGACAAAATAGCAGACAACTGGACACTTCAAGATTGATAAAATATGGAGACATGAAGAAAACTAGATGAGGTGGACCACGTCGAAGATGAGGAAATAAGACAACTTAAGTGTTAGAAAATCAAGCGGTTTCAAGAACAGATTATAAGCGATCAAGAAGCGGTTACAAGATTGATAAGTTGGTTATAACAAACAAGAGAAGAGTCAATAAGGAAGTTACAACCACCAAGCATCAATTCTCTATAAATAGGTCTTTTGTTTAGAATAGAATAACTTCTACAATTCTAAAAAATCACAAGCAACTTGTAACACAATCAAGCACTCACAAAGTTCGTACTCACACTTAAGAACGTTCTTTACGTTCATAGTTTTATAGTGTTTATAGAACACTATCATTCATATCTTCAAGCCAATAGTTTCGAAATCGAGACAATTAACTTGTAAGGTGAAGATCTTCATTGTAAACTGTAAGTAGGGAAGTAAGGAAGAAAGCAAGTAGTGAAGGCCCTTTCATAGGATTGTGGAAGGAGAGTGGATGTAGGATCTTTCGATCTGAACCACTATAAATCCCGTGTTCTTTACTTTCTAATTTCGTTGATTACTTACTAATTAGTTAAAAAAATACTTCATATTGCTTTAGATCCAATTTTATAGATTGAGTATAAACTTGTTTCCGCTGACATCTTTGATTTTGGGGTTTGCAATTTAAGTGAATTAAGAATATGAATTTTGTGAAAATTTAAATAATCTATTCAACCCCCTTCTAGATTATCTCTAGAAGGCTCGCTCAAACTCTTTTTAAAACACTCAATCTAGGGACCAACACAATATTATCCAAGGAAAACTTGGATCAAAAGAAGGAAAAGTAAAGATAGGATGTTCGGTTCCTACTCCAGACTAATACCAACATCATTATTCATATTTCTAAGAATATTCATTCTCGATAGAGAAGGGTGTCCCATTCTTCTATGTCGTAGAAGCATAGACTCAGTTTTATTCATCTTCATATTCATCTCGGTTCTACTCTTCACTTCTGGATGTAAAAGATCCAAATGGTAAATTCCTTCAATAGGTCTAGCTATTCCAATCACTTGTGAGATGTTATTACCCTGCAAAGTAAAAGTGACTGCCTTTCTAATTGTCTAATACATTTCTTCTATGCCCCTTATCATCTAGGCTTGGCATATGTATAACTCTTTTATTTTGCTTCTTTCTTCTCCTCTTTTAGCTTAGTTTTATCTTCTTTATAATAGATCTTAGTCTTCTATACTATTTCCTTAGGTTTGACTTAGGTGTTAAGCCTCTAGTCTTATATGATAATGTGATAATCTTCTTTTCTATGATCAAGGAGGTCAATGCAAATTTGAAAATTCTGTACTTAATCCAAAAATTCTCACAAACTAATGGATCCGGCCCGAACCAACATTGATCACGTGACGATATGGCAAACATTGTATGGCAAACATTGACTTCTATGTCAATAATACTAAGACGATATGTGCTTCTTTGTTTCATTGAATGATGTTCCTTAGCCCCATATGGGCCTCCTCTTAAGGTTTACCATCATAGAAAAGGCTGCGACACACAATGTCGATAGGTGAAGGTAACTCATTGATCACGTGAAATTTAGCAATAAATATTTATGACCAAATAAATTATCGAACCTTAGAAACTAGGAGAACAATGGAGCCTAAAAAATAAGCATTGTCATAGAATTATAGTGGCTAAATGGGGTGCAAAAACTAAAACCAACAATCAAAACTAAGAGCAATTAACTAATCAAGCAAGCAAATAAAAGCAATAAAACTAAAAAGCAAAGAACACGAAACAAATATCAGAGATAAAGGTAGTGCTCGAGTGCAATTCACCAATGATTCATCAATTACGGTTCAAACAAGATCAAGTACCCACATGCAAGAGAATGATAAGTTCAATCCACAAATGTAATACTCAACCGTACCAGATAAGCCTAGGAAGAGTACAACAATTAAGTACGTAGGATTGTCTTAGAGATTACACTCTAAGCCCCTTCACTAATTACCCAATTAATAATCAAACAAGTACATACCCTTATGCCGGTTCTAATGAAATTAACCAAGTTTCCTTGAGTTAAACCAATATTGATATCAATTACACAACTACTCTTAACACCTAAGCACCGATCTAATTATCCATGTCTCAATGCGATAATCAAACAAGTATCAAAGGATCAAAGCATAGAAGAGCAATCAACACATACAAATCACACAAGGATAATCAATCTCTCACAAAAGGATCACTCAATCAAGTCATCACCATAATCAAATCATCAAAGGCTCATCACACCCAAACACTATGAGATTTAGCCAATCATCATCAAATCAACAAAACCCATGCAAATCGAGAGTGAAATAACAAAACCCATACCAATTGCAGTAAAATAAAAGTGAGATGAAAGGGAATACACCTTAATTCTTCAATACTTGAGATAAACTTGCAATTCTTACACAATCTTAAGATCCCCTGGCTTGAAATTAAAATAACAATGAAGAAAACTAATGATCTAAACTAGAAAACTATTGGGCATTGGAAATTGAACTCTAATCTATGGAAATTTGGAAGTAAATAGCTAAGTAAAGTAAAGTGTGTGTAAAATTAGAGAAGAGTGTGTGGGCATTCTATGGAAATGAAAGAAAGCTATTCTAATAGGTGTTGGAAGTGTGTATCTCCTCTCCAATCAATTGAGGGCTATTTAAACGGAGGGCCTTGGATGCAAAGCAATTGTTCCAAATAGATCCCTAAAAATCTGACTTTGTGCTTAATTTCCCACGAACAGACTCCATTCGGTCCGAGTTGGGTCCCAACCGAGTCGAGTTGGCTCTTGGAGATCGAGATCACGAATCAATTACATCTTGGATAAGCTTTTCCCATTAGAAATCTATATATATTTTTAAAATATAACTTTGTAGATCAAACAATACACTGAGGAAATTGGGGAGGAAAAACAACTTCTTCGTTCACATAACGCACGAGGATGAGAAAAACAATGAATATGCCATTGAGCTGGTGGGAGAATAACCGCAAAGTGTCTTAGAACGAGATTATGAGAGGCTTCAGTTGATGTTATCGGAGCAAGTACATAAGATTAAGGAGAATAAAAAAATAAAAAATCAAAAAAATGAAAATAAAAAGCTTAGGTCGTAGGTTTGCAAGCAAATAGGTCGGACTAAGAAGAAAAAAATATAATTAAACATTTGGAGGAGAAATTGGCAAATACTACAACGCCGGGCGAAGGTGATGATGATGGACAAGATGAATGTCAAACAAATGATTCGAGATGCCAGGACAAGCAAGATACTTAATGCGCGGCATCGGAGAGAAGGCATCCAAGGGCAATCAAGGATCCAACACAAGCCAACTATAGCCCTAAAGAAACTTCTTATACTTGATATAAATGGGTTATTGGCTATTATGGTGCATGCTAAAGGTTATGATTGGATATATAAACCGAGATAGCGCACTTGGGCATTATCTTCTATATTTGAGGCCTCATTTCAAAGAATTTATTTATTTTAGCTTTGAAAATTTTAAAATTGCATTATGGACATCAAGAAAAATGTATTTTTACTCTTAAGTTGCCATTGTATAGTTGTTTCCCCCTTATAGAGACTTAACAAGTTATGTTTTGATGATTTGCGACACAATCTGGTTCCATTTATTGAACGCCATCTTGCAAACTATACATTTTTTTATTTGGGTAAGTATTGTATACTAATTAGTGACTTATGATAATGAATTAGTTTTCAAGTTGGTCACTTTGGGTGATGATTTTCTGATGATTGATTCGGTATAGGATGTTGATAAATGTGGTGAACAAGGGAAGTTATCCCTCATGAAAACCCATTCTTGTGAAAGAAAAACAAAAGGTATGGGATTGCTATCCAAAGTTTGATAAAACCAATACCTTGTTAATTGATGATTCTCCATACAAGGGCATAAAGAATCCAGTAAGCTTTAATTCTTTTTCTTATGCATAAACTCTTTTTGTTAACATACGCTTAGTATTCTAACTTCCTCTAATTCCTCTTTGTAGGAAGACACGACAATATTTCCTATATTATTTTTCTATGGAAAACAATGTGATGATACCTCTTTAGGTAAGGTACCTCAATCAAGTTCTTTTATAATTGAATAAAATGAAGGATTTGACTCACAATGCCTAAATATTTTCGATTCAAAATATTTTTGTATAAAGAAGAAGATGGCGAAGCTTCGTATATATCTCAAAGAATTGACAAATGCCAGTAAGTGTTGTTGATTTTGTTCAAAAGAAGAGATAGGGTGAACCACACTTATCCGAAGAAGATTTCTGGAAAAACTATAAGATGAAATGAATTATTTGGTTGTTATTTTTCGGGTATTCTTTGCTTACATTATCATTAGGAGAACTATTACATTATATCATTAGTCCAAAAGCTTTTCTTGGTGAATTACTGGAATGAAGTTTGATAAAGGTTTTCAACTTTTGATATAGGTGAACATCCTATCTTTATTTTTCCTTATTTTAATCCATGTCCCCTAATGCTTCCTAGGATAATGTTGATGACTCAAGGTGGCTGGAACTGGTAGATGAAAGCGAAGTTACAGGCTTTGAGGTTGTGTGGAATAAATGTATACTGCCAAAAACATAATCAATCAGTCCCTCCTCACCCTCACTCGCACTTTCTCCCCTTCTCCGAGTTCCATAAATTAAGTGTTTGATGGAAACTATATCACGTATAAATTGTATCAGTATTGTTACAAATTTCAAAAAATTTTAATGTCATATGCAAGTTGCCTACAAATAAAGATATACCAAATCTATAATGCTAATAGCATGAAGATATATCACAATTACCTCTAAGTTAACTATTATGAAAATTCATCATGAATCCCCTATATATCATCCACAAGGAAGAAGAATTACCCAATCTTTATCATCACTCGGCATCATAGAACATTAGCAAGAACAACAACAAGAAAACAAATACAGGAAAAAAACCATTGCGACTCCAAGTTTACAGATTAGGAAGTTTGTTACGATCATGCTACCCTAACCCATTAACAAAGTAACACGAATAACCTTTTTTTTTAACTTCAAAGAGAATCTAAATATTAGGTCAGTTCACCTGAGTGAAGGTATAAAACATGTGTAGATATACTTGCATACAACAATTATCCCTATATAAGTAGCTATCATAATCCTATAGACAATCAATGAAACCGAAACTAGGTATAATCCATACAATACGTACATTACGAAGACGGGGAAAAGTATTAGGAGGGGTTTGCATTGGGATTGAGCAAGCAGGCGAGAGGAGATACATCATACATCCATACGGAGATGTACTATTAATTTCCATTTGTTTCTTAAATGCGAGTTATTGGATTAAGAGTATATAAATAGCCAATTAACGTGCAGGCAGGATAATAGCACTATTTTTCTTGACAACCACTTTGCTATCAAAAGAAAGCAGAATATCCATCCAAAAATAACTTAGAAACTGAAATCAAGTTCTTTCTAAAACAAGGTACGTAAAGATAATTTCTCAAAACCAAAGTTTTATTCCTATCAAAGATGAATAAACATCTCCAATCTGCAATTGCTACATTCATAGCGTCATCAATGTAGATGGTAATTTCCCCCTCACTAAGTCGCCTCGGTTTCCTGGAACCCCTGCAAAGAATTGCAGAATTGATGAGTGGCTCCCGTATCTACACACCAAGTGCCGGTAGATAACACCGCTAAACATGTTTTAATAAATTAGTGAATAAGATATACCTTCTTTTTCCTTTTTACGGGGACAATCTACCTTCCAATGACCTGGCTGCTTGCATAAAAAGCATTTGCACTTTGGCTTCTTGACACCATTTTGTGGACCAATTTTCTTTGGTTCACCCGCTTTCTTTGCCAAACCAACTTGTTTCTTTTTCTTCATCACTTTGCCTTTTGGCTTAGATGTAGAAACATTTTCAGCAGTATAAGCTTGAGAAGTCCGACGAAGTATCCCTTTTGCTGCTTGTAGTTCAGTGAAACTGCTCAAAACTCTTAGGCAACGTGGAGAACGATATCGACCTTGGTTTCCCCATCGATTTCAGCTCCTAGGACTTCCATCTCATTCGAATGAGCCATCATCTTGAGGATATGATCCCTTACGAGTGTCCCCTCACCATGGTGGTCGTCATTAAGTTTCTCATGGCCTCTTGTCCGGCAGCCCAACTGCGTGTCCGAAGAGTTCTTTGAGATTAAGCATCATCTCAAAAGCAGAGGTCATGGCACGATGCTGATGTTGCGGCACATTTGATATAGAAGCTAAAATGTAACACCGCGCCATCTCATCTCGCCTTGATCCACTTCTTATAAGTCTCTTTCTCCTCGTCACTAGAGTTTTCATCGGGTTTTCAGACAGACCTCGGTGAGTACAAATTTGTACTCTTCAAAGAATCAAGAAAATGTCCAGGTTTCTTTTCCAATCAATATAATTTGGACTAGTAAGTTTGTTTTCTTTAAGTATAACAACAAGAGGATTGAAAGCCATAGATAATATCCGGAGAAACACGTAAACACACAGATCAAAATATAAGAATTTAAAACAATATTGTTTCCCTCAAACAATACAATTTAAATTCACTAACACCTCAAAACACCGTGAATTTTGCATGCCACGATAGTGTGGGCGTATACTATTCAAATATTTGTAAGAGGAGGTTTTACCCATTAATTTCATTATTTTGTCAAACAAAATAAAATTAATAGTTGGTTTATCTTTAGCCATACAAATAATAGCACTTACTCCGATGGGGAGGATACTATCACATACACCTAAGTGTATACCATTTCTTAATACCAAGTCAATTATCTAGGTTTGTGCCCCTTCGGATGGAGAAGATAACACGCTCCTAAATAATTTTCCCATAACTATCCATAAGGAAGTTTGATCTAGTGATCCGCAAGCAAACATATCCGATATGGAATAAGGCACATAGAACCAACGTTTATGTTTGAATGCATCACTTACAAACCGTAAATGGAGGCTATGGGATTTATTGAAATTAATCCCTCTCCCACTTAGTTATTTATCATGAGGGATTTTAGCATGCATAACACATGAGACAACATAAAAGCATGCATAACATGTGAGACACATAAAAACATGCATAACATATGAGACAACATAAATTCCAACTATTATTGCCTCTTCGATACACCCGTGTTCTTGAATGTTCGCCGTCATACGGGATCGACCTGTCCGGTCAGTCACGGGGTGGGGGCGGCGCCCCGCCATACGAGGATCGACACGGTTCACTAATCGAATAACCCTAATCTAAGTCTATTACAGTTTTATCCATCGATCATTGATCCTATACATCATCTAGATCGAAAAAACAAAACCTACACGACAGGACCGCCGTGTTAATTACTATTACAATCATGCACCAAACCAAAAAAAAAAAAAAACAACCTCGACAGTCCGAAGGTTTAATCCATACATAAACATACAATCAGACCATAATAGTTGGATATAGGGTTCCCGCAGAAAAACCATAAAAACTTGCAAACCCTATTATAACAGATCATATAATTATGCAAACCCTATTATAATGTATCAAGAAACCATATTATAACAGATCAAGAAACCCTATTATAAAATTATTAACCGAATAAATCGCATAGAGTCGTAAAACACGGCTATAATACCAATTGTTGGTACCACCGGATCGCCGACTCTAATTGATTATCTAATTCGGGATCACATGCATAAAAATGCAGCGGAAAAATAAAACATACCTATTCACCTTAATCGGTGAAATCGAAAGCAGTTCTAAGGTCGAATCTGCGGATCAAGGATGAGCCACGAACCTCACGATCTTTTGTCGTATCCCTATCCCTTTTCCTTGGACGTCGAGTGGTCGATGATCCTCCAAGGAATCAGAATCGATGTTTTTCACACGTCGGAGGCTCTGATATAGGGTTTATTTATAGGCTACAACAGGGACCCTAGGGAGGAATTAGGGTTGGGCCTCCCGATGGGCCTAAATGTCATGTGTTCAATCGAACACTCTACTTAAGCCCATCAATTATAACTCGGTCCACTAAAGAGTTATAATTGAATTACCGTCCTAATCCCATATTATAATATGGGCTCCTTTATTATGTGTACGTTTATTTCCCGTGTTTAAGATATCGAATGTCCATAAATTAAATAAGTTAATCGACAACTTAATTAATTTACATCTAATTCCAAGAGTAGTACCACTCATCTTTATTATCATGTCGGATTAAATCCACCTACAGGATTTACATGATAATCTTTATGAGTTCCTCAAGGGGACATCATCATCCTAAATAATTAGGACACGGATTTCCGTCTATAATCAACAACACACCATATAAACAAGTGCTATCTCCCAATTCACCGAGCCTATTGATTTAATAATATCACCCATTGGCAAATTAAAGAAACATACACTGAGTACACGTGCCTATTATTATATAGAGATTAAGAAGACGTACATCCATAATTACAGAGGTCTTGTCCTTTTATATAGTCGTACAAATTGAACAACTTCATATGGTCCTCGCTCAATACATACAAAACGTACTAGTGTAAATTTATAGTCAAGATAGACTAATACCAAATTACACCACAATCGTTCCAATGATTTGTCCAAATTCATCTTGGTTGTGAGCTCTTATTTATAATCAAAGGAACCTGATAGCATGATCTTCTCGTGTGACACCACACACCATGTTATCTACAAGTATAGATTAATACTGGACAAAAACAATGATATATGTATCAATCATAAAAAGCAAGTATTTTGATCATAATGAATCTCATATCAAAAGATGTTCATACAAAAAGCTAGGCTTATAGTATACATCCTAACAATATATATATATATATATATATATATATATATATATATATGTATATATATATATATATATGTATATATATGTATATATTGTACAATATACATTGTGAATTTTTAAAATATTATTTTATATTATTTTTTGAGTTCATACATAGAAAAAAATGAGGTCTTATTTTAAAGTTCCATTTATGTGAAAGAGTAGTATTTGTTTGCATATTGTGCACAATAAAAATTGTGTGCACAAAATTTGGTTACAGTGTAGCATTATTTCATGTACCGTATAGTATAAGTTTAGTTACAATGTAGTTGAAGGTGTGCGTAAGTGTTTATGCGTAATGTTGTCACGAATATTGGCACAATCGAGAACAACACAGACGAAAATAAATGAACAAATACACAGCGGAAGTCTTAAACACTTTGCAAGATGGATATCAAAATTTTCGTATAGACTATAAATAAGTCTATACCGCCAATCGGCGTATTATCACTAGTAATTGTTAAGTCATACAATCGATGAAAACATAAGCCACACCGTGAATGGATCTACGTATATAGTGACTAGACAATGATCAATCTAACCTATCACTAATACATATAAAGACCCAATGTTGAGTGAAATATTGGAACATTCACCAACGGAAGTATCGAGTATGAAACTACAATAAATTCTATAGTCTATGCCAATCGACTATGCTAGATTGTGTTTCCCTCAACTTCAAGTTTTAATCTTCATAGCAGCCGTGTATATATAGATAAATCAGACTCTTAATGCTTGAAGATAACTTCCACATCTCCCTTGAAAATAGGTAATTTCCATGTAACTTCCCCATGATCTTTATAACTTCTCTTTGCTTGCCTTTTCAAACGCATGACTTCGGTAATCGCCGTAAGTCTTCATTCTGAAAGAAAACAAGACATTGACCAATACAAAACGTGGATTAAGGGTTAGTGGAAGTGGAAGGACGAATTCGATGTTGTGACCAGAATGTTGGCACATTCGAGTAACACTCGTCACTAACATCAACAATCTCCCCCAATTCGGCCTTTCTCTTTGGAACACACCCGATGTTGTATCATTGTACAGAATGTGTACACAATAGAGATAAGTAAATAAACATCAAGTAAATGACATCTCATTACTTAGCCAAAAACGAATAATACTAAAAAAACATCACTAAAAACATAAAATACGAACATAACAAAGACTTAATACATAATAAAATCATAATCGTAGCTAACACAAAACAATAATACTTAAACAAACTAACATAAATCAGAGCTTAATCATAAAATGTAAAAAAATAAAAAATAAAACTAAATAACCTAACTAAACGAAATCGTAGTAATAAAAAAACATATAACATAATATATGAACATAAAAATAAAAATCAAACAAAATAAAATCAGAGCATAGTAACCAACTAAGTACCAAACCAATATTAAGTTCAACATCATACCTAAACTATAAAATAAGTTCGAGAAGACATAAACATAAACAAAAAAATAAATTGAGTCTTTACAAAAATAGATAAAGCTTATAAATGAAGATTAGGAGAGGATTGGGGGTCATCAAGTATAACAATTTGCATCTTCATAAGTCTCGCACGAACTCCCCTTTCTTCAAGCTTCTCTATCTTCGAAAGCTCCCTCGCGTAATGTCCCCAATCATCCAAGTCATCATACAAAGACACCTGAGATATTCATCATCCCACCCATCGATCTATCTTCTCAGCATCCACGTCCATGTTTGAACCTCGGGTCCATCATTGTTGTTTGGATTTGTGGGCACATTCTCCGGCGCATTCAGGTTTCGATTTCGCCTCGGTATCGGGAGCCGCACTTGTTCCGCCTCCGAGATATATCCGCATCTCGGTCCTCCTCCCGGTTCCATCGGTATCGGCATTCACACCTCCAGCCTCTCCATCCCTAGCATCCGGCTCGGCGGCGGCTCGGCAACATCGGCGGCAGGCATTAGCTTGAGGCGCAACATCGTGTCCTACTCCCCCGTGACGGTAGAAAGTAGTGCTTCCCAAACCCTCTTGTGCATCTCAAGGTTGCTCAATGTACACTTTGCATTACCGATTGAATTTTCTATCATAGCAATCGATCTCGGATGAATTGTGGCTGTAATTGCGGAATGTTGGCAGCGTGTGTGTCAACATCTCTCGGCACATCAGGTGGTTGATCGGTAGGAACTTCAGTGCAGGGCATTCGGATCTCTGTAGGGTAGATCAATCACACGTGGTCCAGTCCTCGGTACATGTGAGATCCCTAAACTCGAGCAAACGAACTTATTATCTCTGAATTTTCCCTCCAAAACCAAGAGCCGAGATCATCATAAAAATCAGGTGGGATACGGCGGCGAGTCCTTTACTTGACACTCTTCCGTAATATGTCATCATATTGTCGAAAATTGTCTTCCCAAGGTTGAATCTTTGCAAGTGGCCAATCTTGTACATAAGTACAACTTGTTCAAGTAAGGGTAGTGGTGTTGGACGAGGGCAGCCCAATTGTACACAATCAATTTGTGCAAGACACTATACAAACTAGTGAGGACCGAGGAGTTCATCATATACCTCCACCTTTGTTTGTCTCCCTCCAGATGATTACACTTATCACTTCATCAAGGTTATCAATAGGAGGATCTTCATCATCCCTAGTCCTAAGAAAGCTGTTAATCTTAGCAGAGTAACCTCAATTACCTTTCCCCTAAACTTGACCTTTCCATAATTTTTAGAATTGACCCTAGAAATACTGCCCTTCAAGTTGGCATAAAATTCATATACCCATTCAATCGGATAAGGAGTAGCAAATTGAAGTGCAAACAACAAAGACCTTTCTTCCGGATAACCAACCAAATTCATAGAAACAAAGTCATCCATCTTAATTATCCTTTCTCCAACAATCAGTCTAGTTCTTAACGTCTTAAACTTATCACTATCCACACCATTATAGCTATCATCATAATCGACGAAGACATATTCAGAGAGGAATCGGTATGTACCTCATCGATTTAGCCTTACTTGCTTCGGATGAAGAGGACTCGGAGTCGAGGATGATGTGTCCATCGGTGTGCCAACATCCTCCGGCACATCCGCGAATCATTTCTCTTTTTGCTTCTCTTCTCTAAACGAGCAGCCATTTTACGCCAATGTTTGATTCATTTCTGAATCCTCGCACTCCCCCTCGGGCCGAGCACCGGAGCAGGCTTGACCGCTTGTTTCCTTTTTACGGGATTGCTTCTTGCATGTCTTCTTCAGATGAGTCGAATCAAAGACTTGTATTGGCTTTGAAGCAACACCATCATCATGCTTCTCGCTTCTTCCCTTTCTCGTAGTAATCGACTCTTTTGCCCATGGTGCGGTAAGAACGCCGTTTCGACCACGTCCCCTAGAACTCGTCGCCTTTTGTCGAACGATTTCAAAGCGAGCGATGAGCTCACCGGTGTCGGTCGAGTAAGTTGACAGGTCTTCTACTTTGGAGCATCTTGCGGTGATTGTGGCGGTGTAAACACTAAGTGTTTGTACTGCTGGAAATCAACCTCCACGTCGCCGACCTTGACAACAGGGTAAATCGTCGCTTAGTGAGGGTTTTGAATGCATAGGCGATTTGATCGAGAGGTGGCTCCTTCAGCTAGCTCCACCGTCATTGGATATGTTTCGAGAACGGGGCTTCGCTAGCTTCGCCGCTAATCGGATTTTGTGGCGTTCCGCCCAAAATCGGAGTTTCAGGATTTCGAAGGAATTTCGGTAGGTGGGAGAGGAACATCGACATTGCCAACCCTAATAGAAGAGGGTCATGTTGGGACTGGTGCGCCAACACTTTATCGGAGACATTCTGTGGCCATTGTTGCAAGAAGTCGAAGGTTTCGAGAGGTAGAAGATGATCTTTGGAGAGGTTGAGTGTTTGGATTGTGAAGGTGAGAGGTCTTTTCGATCAGCCATATTAATCACACTGCAAACACTATTCAAATTAAATTAATAAAATAATAAATTTGAATATAAATAGGCTGAGGGAAAGAACTAATACTACAAAGTATGATTAATAATACCTTTTGAATACTTGTGCTAAAATTCGAAACTTTGATAAAATGTATAGAACACACCGAGTATTAAGGACCTTAAATAGGGAATAGAAAGATTGCAGAAGTTGTGAACACATCGAAGTTAAAAGATAAGATTTAATCACATCCCTAAAAATTAGGGCATTACCAAATGTTGGAAGTTTATTTCAATGACATGCTAAAAATCGCTTAATTCTAGATAATATAACTGCACAATTAAATTAATTTAGAATGTATAATATTGCTGGGAACAATTTAAAATAAATAAATCCTCATAAAATAATATTCGAAAATTTTCAAACTCGTAGAGGTAAATATACATATGAGAACCAGAATGTTATTCACCGAATGTCGGCACACACACTTCTCAACACAGTTTTTACATGAAATAAATTCATTTGTATTGCACTATATTTTGTTTTACCCACTTATTCACATTGATCCATTTTTCGAGAAGAGATCATCGTAGTTGTCGGCTCCGTGTCCCATAATTACTCAATGGATTGTGAATATATTGATGCATTCAAGTCACCTTTTGAAAAGAGAACATCGTAGTAGTCAACTCCGTGCCCCATAGTTACTAAGTGACATAGCATCTAATTGAGAGTTTATTTAATTGCATTTGAGAGAAGTGTGTCCAGGACAATTTATATTAATCACGAGGTTCTAATACTATTTACACAAGAGAGTTCAAAAACACTAAATATTACAATACTTAGAAAAATTTAAATAAATTGTTCTATTGTTGCTACAAATGTTGACACATTTGTCACAACACACACAGCAAATATAGGTCTAATTAGTGCATAAACCTAGAGATTTTCTAAGAGAAGAAAACCTCTCATTATCAAGGGCTTTAGTAAAAATGTTCGCAATTTGCTTTTCGGTAGAAATGTATTCCAACTTTACAACTTCTTTTTCTACAAGGTCCCTAATAAAGTGGTTTCTAATACTTATATGCTTAGTTAACGAATGTTGCACGGGGTTCTTAGATATATTAATTGCACTTGTATTATCACAATAAACAGTAAGAGTATTGCTCTCCAAACCGTAATCATCGAACATCTTCTTAAGCCAAAGAAGTTGAGTACAACAATTTCCCGTGGCTATGTATTCGTATTCAGCCGTAGATAGGGAAACACAATTTTATTTTCGGCTATGCCAAGAAACAAGATTGTTTCCCATGTAGAAACATCCACCACTTGTACTCTTCCTATCATCACTATCACCTGCCCAATCGCATCACTATAGCCAATCAAAGAACAATTAGTGTCCTTGCTATACCATATTCCATAATCGCATGTGCACGCCACATATCTAATTATTCTCTTAACCGAATTCATGTGAAATTCTATAGGATCAGCTTGATAACGAGCACATAAATAAACACTAAACATGATGTCCGGCCTACTAGAAGTCGATACAAAAGACTACCAATCATCGATCTATACAATGTTGGGTCAACATTTGTGCCAACACCGTCTTTACACAATTTATGTGTCGATCCCATAGGTGTCTTCATGTGTTTAGCATTGTCTAAACCAAACCTTTTCACAAGATTTTTGGCATATTTACTTTGACAAAAGAAAATATCATCCTTGCATTGTTTAATTTGAAGACCTAAAAGTAATTCAAGTCTCCAACCATCGACATTTCAAAGGTAGTGGTCATTTCATGTACAAATAATTCAAGCATTTTCTCACATGTAGAACCAAACACAATGTCATCAACATATATTTGAGCAATCATAATATCATATCCAGAATGTTTTATAAATAAGGTCCTATCAGCTTCACCTCTATAAAAACCGAATTCAACAAGAAAATCGGTTAATCTACCATACCATGCCCTAGGTGCTTGCTTCAAACCATATAAAGTTTTTAAGTTTATAAACATGATCAGGAAATTCATGATTCTCAAACCCCTTAGGTTGTTCTACATATGCTTCTTCCATAAGAATTCCATTTAGAAATGCGGCCTTAATATCCATTTGATACGCTTTTATATCAATGTAACATGCAATAGCAAGTAAATGTGATCTTATGGACTCAATTCTAGCAATGGAGCAAAAGTCTCATCAAAATCAATTCCTTCTACTTGTGTATAGCCTTGAGCTACTAATCTAGCTTTATTTCTTACAATATTACCAGATTCATCAGTTTTATTTTTGAAGATCCATTTTGTACCGATTACATTCACATTATCGTGCCTAGGCACAAGTATCCAAACATCATTCCTTTCAAATTGATTTAACTCCTCATGCATTGCATTAATCCGATTTTCATCTTTCATTGCTTCATCAATATTTTTAGGTTCATTGAAAGAATGAAAACATTCAAAGTTCACCTTGTTACACATAGATGTCATACAAATCGATCTTACCACATGTCTTGCATCAAAACTCAATTTTCTCCTTGTTTGTACACACGATTGTGGTTTACCTATGATCCGTTGTTGTGGATGATTTTTGAGAATCCGGGAAGGCTGTTCGTAGCGAGGATAAGACATAGTTCTATTAATTTCTGGATGTTGAGGTGATGTTGCTTCCCAGATGTGGGCACATTTGTAGCAACATTCTCAATCGATTGAAATTCCGTAACTTTGCATCTGCTCAATAAGATCGATTACATCTTCTTCAATGGCATTATCTCGCAAGACTTGCATTATCATCAAAAACAACATTCATAGATTCTTGAACAGTATCGGTCATAAGATTATAAATCCTAAAAGCTCTCTTTATTTACGGCATAACCTAGAAAGAAACCCTTGTCACTTTTTGAATCAAATTTGTGTATTTGGTCTCTATCATTCGTAATATAGCAAACACAACCAAAGACATGAAAGTATTTGATTAGGCTTTTTGTTATTCAAAAACTCATAAGGTGTTTTAGTAGAATTAGATCTTAGAAAAACTCTATTTGATATATGACAAGCGGTATTTAAAGCTTCAGCCCAAAATCTTTTTGAAAGTTTTTTGGATAAAAGCATTACTCTAGCCATCTCTTGTAGAGTTCTATTTTTCTTTCGGCTAAACCATTTTGTTGAGGTGTTTTAGGAGAAGAATACTCTTGAATTATACCTTTGTCTTCACAAAAATTAGTGAATAAGCTGTTCTCAAACTCCCTACCATGATCGGACCTTATTCTTTTAACCTTAGTGTCATAAACATTTTTAAAACGTTTGTAAAGAATTTTGAAAACTTCAAAAGCATCTGATTTTTCCTTAAGAAATTCAATCCATGTAAACCTTGAATAATCATCTACTATGACAAAAGAATATCTCTTACCACCAATGCTTTCAGTCTCCATTGGTCCCATTAAATCCATATGCAAAAGTTCAAAGCAATGTTTCGTAGTACAATGTGTCAACATTTCATGCGACATTTTAACTTGTTTACCACTTTGGCGGGATCCACACACATTTGACCTACGAATTTGTAACTTAGGTAGACCTTTAACGGCATCAAATTTCAATAATTTGACAATATTTCTATAATGAGCATGTCCAAGTTTTTGATGCCAAAGAGTACTCTCATCGGTTTGAACATTAAAGCATGCTTGATTCGAATCAATTAGATAACAATTATCCACAGATCTATTACCAACCATGAGACAATTATCATCATTGTTTAACACATAGCATGAACTTTTATCAAACTTTACATGCAAGTCATCATCACATAATTGACTAATACTAATCAAATTTGCAAGTAAACCTTTAACATGTAAGACTTTTGTCAAGTTTGGAAAACCAGGAACATTCAATGTACCTATACCAATAATTTTACCTTTTGAACCTCCTCCAAATGTAACATTTCCACCATCATATGCCTTATAATCAGTGAGATAACTTTCCTCACCGGTCATGTGTCTAGTACACCCACTATCAAAATACCATAGTCCCTAACACATGCTTTTAAAGAGGTGTAAACAACATTACATACAAGATTTGACTTTTTCACCCAAGTAGATTTTTGAACGAGGTTTTTGAAAAGATTTTTGAACTATTTGTTTCGAATGTTGAGCGAATGTGGCAACATTTTCAAAGACATTTTAGAAAACTTTTATCCTGCCACATTCTAAAACAAGCTTGGTCGTTTGTGACCCTCGGTGAAACAATAATGACAAACATCCTTCTTTTCGTAATCATTTTTCAACTTTTCGTGTTCACTGTAAGGTTTTGTAAACAAAACAGGGTTATTATTGTTTAAAAACTGAGTGATATTACCATTATAACCAAGACCATGTCTACTTGTACTTCCAATTGTCAGCGCCTCATCAAGTTTGGCTGAACTTTACGAATATCTTTTGAAATTCGGTGTTGTGCCCTTTGAGTTGCTCTTTGAGGTTGCATAACTCCAGATCTTTCTTTGTTAGTATGACCTCAAGCTTTATCACCAAATCCTTTTGATATGACTCTTCAATAGTCATGTCCCTTAAGGCTTTTGAGTGGATTCTAACTCCTTTTCAAGCTTTTGATAACCGGACTTACAATCTTCGCAAACATTGTTAGAAGTACCTGCTTTATCTACACAAGAACTTGAGAAACAATTAAATTCTCGAACCTCCAATGTTTCCTCAAATGTTGGCACATTTGACTCGACATCGTAATCATCCAAGAAATCATCAAGAGTATCATCATATATAATCCTTGCAGAAAAAGCATATTCTTCATTCTTATCGTAATCATCTTCACAATCGGACTCATCACTTAAGTTAGCATTGAAATTTACCCTTTTTCTCAAAAGAGTGTTGGCACATTCATTAGCATAATGACCAAAACCAGAACATGCATCACATTTAACATTTTTCCTATATTCGGATCATATTTGATCTTGTTACCTCTATCAAATTGCTTAGGTTGATTAACATTCCTATTTTTATCGTGCAATCGACGTGAACTACCAATCTGATCTCTATCTTGATTCTTAATTTGCAAATTATTTCTAAGTCTATTTGCTCTCTTTTTCAAAAAAGCATTAAAGCGCTTAGTTAAGAGAGCAATGTTATCGGCATTGTCGGCACAATCATCAATAACATCTTCATCAATCTATTTCAAAGAGCAAACGGTTGTTTATCAATACTAGAAGATGTTTCTCCTTTGAAAACAGAAATTTTCTTTTCGCATTTCTCATTATCTCTTTGAGAAAAATTCATTTCATACGTTTTCAAAATACTCACCAACTCATTTTGAGTAATAGCATCGTTGTCTTTAGCTTCCTCAATAGCACATATCTTAGCATCAAAACGTTTAGGAAAAGTTCTTAAGATTTTATGTACTAACCTTGTATTGGATATAGCTTCACCAAGTGCTTGAGATTCATTAGAAATCTCAATGATTCTTTCATTGTAGGAGGATATGGTCTCATCTTCCTTCATCCTTAGATTTTCGAACTTGGTTCCAAGCATCCGCAACTTTGTCCTTCTCACACTCTCGGATCCTTCACAATGTTCTTGTAATCTCTCCCATGCATCTTTTGCGATACACGATTAAAAATTATTTTGAACATGGAAACATCCGTAGAAGTGAATAAGGTATTGAGTGCCTTCGAATTGAAGGCGGCCGTGGTCACCTCATCATTTGTCCATTCTAACTCCCTCTTGATTTGAGCTTCGGTATTGTCGGTGGTCGGAACTGTTGGTGGAGTCCAACCGGTTAAAATACTCCTCCATGCACGTTCATCAATGGACTTGATGTACATGTGCATCTTAGGCTTCCAAATTGCATAATTTGTACCATCGAGAACCGGTGGCCTAATTGGAGCTGTCATAGGATAATCCATCGTAATAAATCACACCAAACACAGGATCTAAACTCAGGATAACGAGTTCAACGGCTCAGTGCCAATTGAAGGTGTGCGTAAGTGTTTATGTAGAATGTTGTCACGAATGTTGCACAATCGAGAACAACACAGACGAAAATAAATGAACAGAATACACAATGAAGTCTTAAACACTTCGCAAGATGGACATCAAAATTTTCGTATAGACTATAAATAAGTCTATACCGTCAATCGGCGTATTATCACTAGTAATTGTTAAGTGATACAATCGGTGAAAATATAAGTCACACCGTGAATGAATCTACGTATATAGTGACTAGACAATGATCAATCTAACCTATCACTAATACATATAAAGACCCAATGTTGAGTGAAATGTTGGAACATTCACCAACGGAAGTATCGAGTATGAAACTACAATAAATTCTATAGTATATGCCAATCGACTATGCTAGATTGTGTTTCCCTCAACTTCAAGTTTTAATCTTCATAGCGTAGTGTATATATAGATAAATCGACTCTTAATGCTTGAAGATAACTTCCACATCTCCCTTGAAAATAGGTAACTTCCATGTAACTTCCCCATGATCTTTATAACTTCTCTTTGCTTGCCTTTTCAAACGCATGACTTCGGTAATCGCCGTAAGTCTTCATTCGAAAGAAAACAAGACATTGACCAAGACAAAACGTGGGTTAAGGGTTAGTGGAAGTGGAAGGACGAATTACGATGTTGTGACCGGAATGTTGGCACATTTTGAGTAACACTCGTGACTAACATCAACGGTAGTATTATTTCGGACATTTTATAGTATTATTTTAGTTAGCAACATTGTGTATAGTATTATTTTAGTTACAAGATAGTATTAGATGAAAATATTGTGCACACTATATTTTAGTGTGCACAATGTGCACACAAATATTTGCATATGTGAAAATATTTCTAGGACTGTCGTATGGTCGTGGCTTTTGACGTTGCCTTCACTTCACACATGATCTTGAAGTATTAGATTATGTTTATCAGCTTACACTCATTCAACCTAACCTTTCAATATAATATTTATTTCTCTTTCATAATATAAATAATTTTTGATCCAACTCAAATTTAACTTTTTTATATTTTATTAGTGACACCAACCCAACCTAAATTAATTATTTTTATTTTATTATTTTTAAATACATATTATGTATAATCAATTTTTGTTATATTTAATATGTAAAAAAGTGTAGAAAAATTATTTGACATTCTAAATTTATAATTATAATGAAGAAAAAAATTTCATATACTTAAAATAAATTACCAACTCAATAAAAAAATTAAAATTATAAGCTTTTTGAAAATACGAAATTGAAAAGAAATAAACAAACTATAAATAGATGCATGAAATATTAAATATATGAAAATTGTGTATATGAATCATCTAGGGTAAGATTATATATAAATAGATGTATTAGGCATGGGCTTGGGCTTGGGCTTGGGCTTGGGCTTGGGCTTAGGCTTGAGTGAGATAAGAATTAGAATTTAAATTTCAAATGTCTTTTGAATCGAATCTATAAATTTTTAAAAATATATATAAAAAATAACAATTAAATAAATAATTTAATACATATATAAATTTAATTAAATTTACGGGTATTACATTCTTCCCCTCTTAAAAATATTTTCGTCCTCGAAAATTAATCTCAAATTAGTGAATAATTGACATCAAATTATAACTCATCAAAGTCGCTTTAAATATTTATTTCATATACTTGGCAACATCTCGGCTTTATCGTCTTGAAGGCGTCCTAATAAGTTTTAAGCTTAAACTATAGAACCAAGATGTAAATACCATGATTTAAAAATACATAAATTGTCATCTTAACTTAAAATACTAAACTTGAAATAAGTCACATACCTTAGAGCCAACGTAGTAAGCGGATGAATGCAATAGCAGTAACATTTTTTTTTAACTTTAAAACATTTTAGAAAATTTCAAATAACAGTTTTTTTTTTTTTTAGCAAGTCTACAAGAACGTAGACTGCTCTGATACCATCTGTGTTACGCCTCAATTTTCATAAATATTAATTTTTGAAAATAAATAATAATTTTAATATAAAAGGCATGAACAAGATTTTAACTTGAAAAAAAGAATACAACTCTATTTGACAATTAGCGGAAGACTTTAAAATAATATTCAACTTAATTAAATTCGAGTGAATATCAAAGACAATAAAAATTAAAACCTGTCACTAAGAATTTAAATGAATAACTAGATAAAATTAAAAGTGAGCTAATTTAATCTTTGGGCTATGCATCCTCCATTGTACCACGTTGGCTCTCAATCTAAAAAGGGAAAAAAGAAAGGGTTAGCAAACCACACGGCTCGGTGGGGACATGCTTGTCTAAATTAAATACAATAAGTAATTAAATTAATCAATCACGCTAACATTTAGTCCATTAATATCACCTCGTTCATAAAGGCCGGAAGACCTATCATCATCTCATTTATAAAGGTCAAGACCTATCATCACTTTGTTTATAAAGGTCGGATGACCTATCGTCACCTCGTTTATAAAGGTCAAAAGACCTATCATCATCTCATTTATAAAAGTCGGACATTTCCTCATAAATATTTCACATGAATGACAATAAAATTGCAGATCACATTTAATAGAGACAAACATAATAAGCTAGAAATTTCCACCGAAATTAATGATGTGGATGAAATTATTGCAATTATCTCAAGCCCTACTCTTCATGGTTACAGTCCCCAAAAATTTATTGGAAGAGATAATACAATTTAAGAAGAACTGTGAATTTCATGTCGTGAAAGTAATAGATAGAATTGAAATTTGTGTATATGAATCATCTAAGGTAAGATCATATATATATAGATGCATTAGGCATGGACTTAGGCCACGAGTGAGATAAGAATTAGAATTTACATTTTAAATGTCTTTTGAATATTTATCTATAAAATTTTTAAAAAATATATAATAATATATATAAAAAAATAATAATTAAAAAAATAATTTAATACATATATAAATTTAATAAAATTTATGGGTATTACAATTTGTCAAATTTTAGCGAGGTTGAGATTTACACTAGAATTAGCAAGTGTCTTTTGTATCGTGGTTGAAAATTGCTCTATCATAGGCCATTTTGTTGAGGTAATACTTTCGGGAATCCAAGTAGTGGTTGTAGACTCTTTACGCGAATCAATGCAAAAATCTAAAAGAAACACAAATAATTATTATCAATCAACTAAATAAATACAAAATATTTAATAATTGACTTTCAACAAAATTGAAACAACTTACGATTAAAGTGAACATTGATCTGCTGATCCCTAAAGGACTCTTTACGTTATACCTCGACAAATTTATTTTATATTTACCTAGGGCCTCATGGATAGCAATCAACATCACCTCACCCCATGCATACTACTTGATACGATGGATATCTTGAAGGAAGATTCCATAGAACGCCTTGGCAGAGATTGATGATCCATTAGGAGCAACCACACTTTCTATTATGTACAAGAGGGTTGCCCTAACTCTAACTGCTAAGCTATTATCACTATTTATTGTAATCCTTTTATTGGACGCCAAAAAAAAAAAAAATCGAGTCACCGCTTTGCCAAACAACATGTACTTTGGCATACCGAAATGTCGGTATGTCGAAATTGAAACAACATCAATATATACCAATTTATACCAAACCGAACCGAAATTTCCATTACGAACCAAAAATAAAATCAGATAATTCATGATCAAATTTACTTGTTATCTAACATATTTCAACTTCTTCCATACATTTGGTACAAAATAGCAGAGTGCACAAGTAAAACTTAGATGAAACTCCAAATAGTTAATTATAAAATAACACTCCGTATGCTTTCAACTAACTAAATAACAATGAATTCAACTTCTTATGTATTTCAACTAACTATGCTTACAACAATAAATAACGGTAGTGCTTCGCTATGCCTGATTCCATGAACATTAACTGGTATTATGTAATTTAATATCACATGATGCAAAATATTCCAACATACAATAGAAAAGAACACGTAATAACTACGAAGAGAAACTTAAAGGAATCACCTTGTTGTGTACCAGAGATGAGGAAATCACTTGTGTCTTTTGTTGTGTTTATTTGCTCCAATTAAAAAAATATCCATCGAGAATCTCAACGAAAGAATGTCAAATTCAATAAATTTGCGTAAATAAAAAATTAAAGAAAAAAATATAAATTGTAGAATCGGCGAAACAAAGAGCAATAGAGATGTCAAAAAAGCAAATGCATAATAAAGGAAAAATAATCTTCAAAGAATTAAAAGCTGAAACATTAAAAATTTATAGCTAGACATTTTAACAAACATCTTCCATGCAACGGAAGGTAAACAATATCTAGCAAAATATTATCTGGTTTCTTCTCTTTTCAACAACCCAAAACCTACAACTATTGCTCAAAGAAATTTGCAAACTCGAGTTCGCAGAAGTTGCAAGAAATTTCACGAATCCGGCTCAAAGAAATATGAACAAATGTTAATTCAAGCAAGAAAAAGGAGTTAGATTGACGTGGGTTTCTCGGTTTCCAACACGGCGGGAGGGGCCAACGACGAAAATATGAAAAATTAAGGGGGTGTATTAGATTATGATTTCAAATGACTTTTTAGCTGAAAAAAGTCTAATGGATTTTAAAAGATTTTGTAGAATTTTTATGAATTTTAAGATTTTGCAGGATTTTTCAAGATTTTATTGGATTTTGTAGGACTTTGTAGACTTTACATAATTTCATAGATTTGTGACGTATAATTAAAAGTTCAAGATTTTTTTCATACATTCGAATTTAAAAAGTGTCAAAGACAAAAAAAAATAAAAAGGCTGGAATAATAATAATTCTCTATTATGTCCTCCTAATTAACATTCATCCACATGTACATAATTATACTAAACCTCTATGTATTAGATATATTTTTCAATTATATTTAATTTATAATATTATAGAAATATGCAATTGATCAACAAAGAGGTGGAAGGTGGACGTGCCATTGTACGTAATACATGCTCTTGAAGACAAGTGAGAGAGAAAGGGGGAAGAGTATGGGAGACGTGCGTTTAGTCCAAATCTAATGAAAAATTCACCCCTTAATAGAAGATCAACATATCAATTTTTAAATATTTTACGAAAAATACATATCATCCAATAATGTAAAATGAGAGGAAAAAAACTAGGGAAGAAAACGAAGAATTTACATCGATGTCAACATCGTCATCAAAAGTTTAGGGATGTATAGAAAAGTTCAGTTTATGTAACACAATTTAACACAAGATTATATACTTCATAATATGTTACACCCTATATCAAATATAAGATATAAATCTTAATTTCAAATATTAATATAAGATCGTATGAATCTATATGCGTAAAAATTATCTTCTTTATTTGCTTAGTTTTTCATCAAAATTAAGATCTATAAATATAGAAACAAAGATTATGTGCATTTGTTGGTATTTAATTAGCATGTTATTTCACCTCCATTTTAATTAGGACTAGGACCCGCTCCAGCGCCCCACCCCGCGCCCACCGCGACTCTCGTTTTAGTCTTATCCCTCTTTTCCTCTGTTCTTTTTATTTGGTGGTTAAAATTTGAATCTGATTATTTGAGAAAATATATAATTTTCGAAATTTCTTTTCGAAGTATTGATCTTCGATTTTTTTTTTGTTGACAAAACTCATAGATATGTCAAATTTCGGTCATTTAAGGAAAGAAATTCTGAAACCTAGCTGTGTTCTTAGAGAGTAAATTAAATTTTCAATTTGATTGGTTTCGTTGTAGTCGACGAAGCTCGGTTTCATTTGTGGGGTTAATTGGTTTATGGGTGATTCTATTTCCATTATGATTTCTGCTCGGGATTTAGTCTCCCGTTCGAATTTCTTGTTGAAATCCGAGTGCCCCTAAGAGTTTCATAGTGGTGATGAAACTATGAATAATTATTTTAACAATGGCTAATTAGTGATATATTGGTGTATTCAGTTGATTTTTTTATCTTATTTGGAACATAGCACCGTTGTTTATGGAACCGTTGAAACTTGAATGAGATAGCAAATATTTATTTATGGGTTATCACTTTGATAAAAAAATAGTAAGACCATTTTATTTTAGTAAGATTGATTATTGCATTCTCTTTTTCACTATTAACTCGGTATAATAACGTATATCCAAACTCAACTAAATACATGTCTTTCTTTATAGTGCAAAAAAATTATTTCATAATTGAATACAAACTGTTAGAATTTGGGAATGTGGGGCGGGGATGGGGATGGTCGGGAATCACCTAGGGATCGACTAGACTATTCATTACATTACAATACAATAGTGTCTGCAAGTACATATTATTAAGATGGATATGTGGCAAAAGCATGGAATATAATGCTTAAAA
This sequence comes from Paraleonurus japonicus, assembly GCA_030762865.1. Taxonomy (NCBI): domain Eukaryota; kingdom Viridiplantae; phylum Streptophyta; class Magnoliopsida; order Lamiales; family Lamiaceae; genus Paraleonurus; species Paraleonurus japonicus. Next base: position 17,551,731 of record CM061061.1, on the reverse strand, counting down.
AATGGAAAGTGAGAAAGCAACAGGAGTTGCATGTAAGTATGTAACATTCTTTATGAAAAATGATTTGAGCTTTATGGTTTCGTGGATAAACGTGAGTCATTTGGAAGATCGTAGATGTATGCAAATAATTGACCTTAACAATTTAGAGAAAATAATTTGTTGAGTTTAACTTGAAATTGGAGGACAAAAGAAATTGAAATTGTGCACTTGTTGTCTTTACGTTTTCCGGTTTTACTACCAACAACAGACTTTTCCATCTTTAACATGTAATTAGCATATGAATAGCCTAATCAAGCTCAATACTATGATGTCATGCTTGAAGCGATTGCATATAAGAATGTAAGAACAACTTCAAAAATGAACAATATAATGTTGTGTTACAATATAATATTCATATAATGTTGAGACATATTTGAGTTCTTGTATGCGCTATAATGTTAATTTATATTAGGATGTTTGTTGATGTGCTTGTCTATGTTTTTTATTGTACGTAATTATTTGCTTCTATGTTTCCTAAATTATAACCACATAATATGTTTGTTTCTTCTTCATAACAATTAGATCATTTATCGTAATTATTATTTTATCACTTGGTACCTCGGCATTCAACTTGCTTCCTCAAGAAGTATACTTATTTGACTTTCCATCACATATATAGTGTAAGTGTATGGGTTCTTCGTTATATTCTTGATGTCATGTATACGGCTGGGAGTTCTGTTTATATGTTGATGATTTTGGTTCGTTTTGTGAGGTGAAGTTTTCTCTTGTGCTCCTAAAGTGTTTGATAATTTACTTGAATGACTTCTTCTACTCGATTTATTTGGAATCTTGTTTTGATGCTTGTTTGGAGTTAGGAACATGATATGTATCTTGATATAAAGGTATAATGAAATCGAGAAAATGTATCTTGATTCTTGAACAATTAGACCATGCCAAAAGACTTCTATGTAGTATAGTTTGGAAAGCAACCAAACATTTACTTCACTTGGCATGAATGTGAAGCCCAAATAAAAAAGTGAAAGGTGCGAAATTCATGAAATATGCATCTCTAAAGGGAGCTTAGGAAGCAATTGAAAAACCACCTCCCCATTCTCCGAACTAAACCACCATCTCGGTGGTACGAACATACTAAAAGGTGTGAGGGAGGGTTGAGCTCGTCTTCTCGAAGGACAAGTGATTTTGTTAAATTAATCATGAAGACACAAACAAAACATTAACACTAGAGGGTAGTGCCAAAACTATTTCCGAGATGAATAAAGATCTCAAACTATGAGAGATACTCATGTATTTTGAAAATAATTTGGTTCTCACTTGGTCTCTTAGAATTAATTTTCTTGTACCTATTTAATTTTCATGTTTCTCGATGGTTATCATCAACTCGAACATGATAATTCTAACTCAAATAAGAGAAAAGAACCTTAAAAATGAACCAAACATATCTTTGGCATCTAAGATTAGGTCACATTAACTTGAATAGGATTCAAAGGTTGATAGCCGATGGACCTTTGAGTTCATTGGAACCGGAAAACTATCCGACTGTGAGTCCTGCTTGGAAGGAAAAATGACCAAAAGGCCTTTTAAAGCCAAGGGGTATAGAGCCAAAGAAGTGTTGGAATTGGTTAATTTTGATTTATGTGGTCCTATGTCTACTCAAGCAAGGGGTGGTTTCGAATATTTTGTGTCTTTTATAGATGATTATTCGAGATATGGATATATTTATTTGATGCACCGCAAGTGTGAGTGCTTTGATAAATTCAAAGAGTACAAGGCCGATGTGGAGAAGCGTCATGGTAAATATATCAAAACACTACGATCTGATCGTGGTGGCGAGTACCTCTTAGGAGAGTTTAGGAATTACTTATCGGAAGTGGGATTCAATCCCAATTGTTCCAGACTTTGGTACACCCCAACAAAATGGTGTGGCGGAACGAAGGAATATGACTCTCTTGGAAATGGTTAGATCGATGATGAGCTATTCGGAATTACCGAGTTCGTTTTGGGGGTATGCCCTAGAAACGGCAGCATATTCCGAACTTGGTACCTTCTAAGACAAGTATCTTCTACTCCCACAGATTGTGGAATAGGCGTAAGCCTAGTCTCAAACACATTCGGATTTGGGGTAGTCCAAAGCATATGTCTTTGAAAGGAGATGCTGATAAGTTGGAATCTCGTATGGAAGTTTGGCTGTTTGTGGGCTATCCTAGAGGAACGAAAGGTGGTTTGTTTTATAGTCCTAAAGAACGAGAGGGTAATTGTTAGCATAAATGCCCGATTTTTAGAAGAGGATTTATGTAATGGACCTCAAGCCCATGAGTAAAATTATTTTAGAAGAAATAAGGGAGAAACTTCTACCTTAGTATCGCCAGTACAAGATGTGATACCACGGGGTTAGCACCATCTGTTACTAATGATACACTATTACCACAAGTGCCTCGTCAGAGTGAGAGGGTTGTTAGACAACCTGATAGATTCATGTTTTTGGGAGAGTCTTCGGACATAGTAATCGGTGAACACGAATCGATACTTGGAGCTATGACGAAGCACTCCAAGATAAAGATGCAAAATCTTGGGAAAAAACCATGAAATCTGAATTAGAATCTATGGATTCTAATCTAGTCTGGGAGCTAGTAGAACCACCAAATGGTGTAAAAGTCATTGGTTGTAAGTGGGTCTACAAAAGAAAAAGAGGATCAAACGGGAAAGTAGAAACTTTCAAAGCAAGACTTGTAGCGAAGGGGTACACTCAAAAAGAAGGAATCGATTATGAGGAAACATTTTCACGGTAGCCATGCTTAAGTCTATCCGGATTCTTTTGTCTATTGCTTCTCATATGAATTATGAGGTTTTACATGGATGTCAAGACAGTTTTCCTTGACGGAAGTCTTGAAGAAAACATCTATATGAAGCAACTGAGAAGGATTCATTGCAAAGGGCAAAGAGCATCTTGTGTGTAAGCTTAATCGGTTCATTTATGGATTGAAACAAGCTTCGAGATCTTGGAACATCCGTTTTGATGAGGTAATCCAGTCTTATGGATTCATTCAATGTCCGGATGAGTCATGTGTATACAAGAAGAGTGACGAAACGTGGTGGTATTTCTTGTACTATACGTAGGCGACATCTTGCTCATTGGCAACAATGTCAAGGTATTGTCAGACGTAAAGGTATGGTTGTCCAAGAAGTTTGATATGAAGGACTTAGGAGAAGTTGGACATATTCTTGGGATCAAAGTTATAAGGGATCGCAAGAAAAGAATGTTATGCTTATCTCAAGCTTCATACATTGATACTATCATAGCTCGTTTTAGCATGAAAAATCCAAGAAAGGTTTTCTACCTTTTCGACATGGAGTACCTTTATCTAAGGAGATGTGTCCTAAGACACCAAAGGAGATAGAGGACATGAAGGCGGTTCCTTATGCTTTTGCCGTAGGAAGCCTAATGTATGCAATGCTATGTACGAGGTCGATATCTGCTTTGTCGTGGGCATGGTTAGCAGATATCAAAGTAACCCAGACAAGGACATTGGATCACGGTAAAGCATATTTTAAAGTACTGAAAAGGACTAGAAATTATATGCTAGTTTACCAAGCAGATAATTTACTTCCCGAGGGTTACACGGATTCTCGATTTCCAATCGGATAGGGACAACAAAGAAATCTACCTCAGGTTATGTGTTTACCTTGGGAGGTGGAGCCATAGTATGGAGGAGTGTTAAGCGTAAATGCGTTTCGGACTCCACCATGGAAGCCGAGTATGTGGCGGTCTACGGAGGCACCAAAGAAGCTATATGGCTTAGAAACTTCTTGATGGACTTAGAAGTGATTCCTAGTTTGCCTAAAGCTATCACAATTTATTGTGATAACAAAGTGGTGCTGGCAAACTCGAAGGAACCACGAGCCCACAAAGCAAGCAAACACATTGAGCGCAAGTACCACCCGATACGAGACATCGTAAAATGAGGAGAAGTTGTTGTCGCCAAAATTGCATCAGCGGATAACCTAGCAGATCCTTTCACAAAGGCTCTTCCAAATAAAGCTTTTGATGGGCATGTTGAAGGGATGAGAATCGGATGTATGGCAAGCAATTATGGAAACATAGTCTTTTAGTATAAGTGGGAGATTGTTAGGATGTATACTATAAACCTAGCTTTTGTATGAACATCTTTTTGATATGAGATTCATTATGATCAAAATAGTTACTTTTTATGATTGATACACATATCATTATTTTTGTCCGCATTAATCTATACTATAGATAACATGGTGTGTGGTATCACACGTAAGATCATGCTATCAGTTCCTTATAGATTATAAATAAGAGCTCACACCAAGATGAATTTGGACAAACCATTGGAACGGTTGTGGTGTAATTTGGTATTAGTCTATCTTGACTATAAAGTTACACTAGTACATTTTGTATGTATTGAGCAGACCATATAAGGTTGTTCAATTTGTACCGACTATATAAAAGAACAAAACCTCTATTATTATGGATGTACGTCTTCTTAATCCCTATATAATAACGAGCACATGTACTCGGTGTTTGTTTCTTTAATTTGCCAATGGGTGAGATTTATTAAATCAATAGGCTCGGAATTGGGAGATAACACTGTTTATATAGTGTCTTTGTTGATTATAGAGGGAATCCGTGTCCTAATTATTTAGGATGATGATGTCCCCTCGAGGAACTCGTAAAGATTATCATGTAAGCCCTGCAGTGGATTTAATCCGACATGATAATAAAGATGAGTGGTACTACTCTTGGAATTAGATGTAAATTAATTAAGTTGTTAGTAACTTATTTAATTTATGGACATTCGATATCTTAAACACGGGAAAATAAACGTACACATAATAAAGGAGTCCATATTATAATATGGGATTAGGACGGTAATTCAATTATAACTCTTTAGTGGACCGAATTATAATTGATGGGTTTAAGTAGAGTGTTCGATTGAACACAGGATATTTAGGCCCATCAAGAGGCCCAACCCTAATTCCTCCTTAGGGTCCCTGTTGTAGCCTATAAATAAACCCTATATCGAGCCTCCGGACGTGTGAAAAAAATGTGAGATCAGAGAGAGGCAGATTCTGATTCCTTGGAGGATCGTCGACCACTCGACGTCCAAGGAAAAGGGATAGGGATACGGCAGAAGATCGTGAGGTTCGTGGCTCATCCTTGATCCGCAGCCTCGACCTTTGAATCGTTCGATTTCACCGATTAAGGTGAATAGGTATGTTTTATTTTTCCGCTGCGTTTTTATGCATGTGATCCCGAATTAGATAATCAATTAGAGTCGGTGATCCGATGGTACCTATATATATATATATATATATATATATATATATATATATATATATATAATGAAGTGGTATAGTTCAAGTGGTTAGAGCTCCACTACTTATGATCCAAAGATAATGGGTTGGAGTTACCCTTTGCCCGATCAAAAGAATATATATATATATATATATATATATATATATATATATATATATATTATAGTTGAAACAATATAACAATTATGTTCCAAGTGATTACATAATTACAACTCACCTAATAGTTCTGGCAGAAAAAAACAATTTATCCTGTTACATATGGTTGATCGGAGATAAATTTTAATGAACTTTACCTCGGAGAAACTTTTCAATTTTCTTCAAATAATTCACTACATCAATTACAGAATTTGTTTCTATTTTTCCCTTGTTTCATGTTATAGGGTTCGAACCCAGAAGAACATTATACATGCACTAAGTAAGAATGAACTAAGGCTCCATTTGGATGGAGTGGATTTGAAATCAAGGGATTTGAAGATAATATATCATGTATCCACACCAATTAAAATGAAAAAAATAAATGAATGGATTTGATTAACTCAAATATTAAGCACGAGTGGGAGAAGTGAGAGGATTTCAAATGACTAGGTTTTAGTTTTTTCCTATTTTGATTTGTAAATGTATAGTGTATCATTCTCAAATTCATTAATTTCAAATGAATCCATCCAAATGGGACCTACCTAATAGATTAAAACACAATCTTTGTTTATATTTCATATATACATATATATATATATATATAAATATATATAAGGTCAACTAATTCATCGATTGAGACCCATAAATATGGGTCCGAATCGATGAATTAGTTGACCTTATAAAAGAATTGACCACGACAACACCATCAATTAACTTAATTTATTAAGATTCACTACCATGTAAAATTTGTTCACAGTATAAAGTGATATCATTACATTCATTCACCGATACCATAACATTCATCTAGTAATACTATTTCACTTATAAACTAATACCACAGTATAAAATTTTATGGTGTCGGTGAATAAATGTATAGAATAGTATTAGCGAATGAGTGTAATGATATTAATTCGTACTATAAAATTGTTTCACACTAAATTTTGTGATTTATTATAATATATAAATCTCAAAATATCCAATTTATTACTTCCTCCATTCCATGATTATTTTCATAAGGCGGTGAGTAGAGATTCGAGGGTAATTTTATAAATTTTTATGTGCAAAGTAAAAAGATGAGTTAAATCCCTATATTACTAATAGGGAGTTTGTTTTTGCTTAGGCGTCGTCATGAGGTTAATTTGAATGAGGTGTCACATTCTTACTATATATATGTTAATAATCTATGTGTCATTTTTCTATTGATTTATAATTTGTTGGTCCCGGAGAGTTGAGATGATTAATACCTTGAGTAAGCTTTCTAGAACAAAATCTAGAGAAAGGGGGGTTTGAATAGATTTTGTAGATTTTTCAAATCTTTCAAAACTAATTCAAAGAATCGGATTAAGCACAATGATTAAGATTAACTTCTCAACTTCTTATAAGATCAAAAGCAAGGTTGAAATACTGATTTTAGTTATGATTCAAATTAACTCTTGATAAAACCCGGTTGTAAAATAGACGAGAAAATTAAAGAAAGCAAGAAATAACACGAGGATTTATAGTGGTTCGGATTTTAAAATCCTACATCCACTCTCCTCCTTCAACTTGAAGAAGGGACTCTACTTTACCTTACTTTCTCACTTTCACTTACAACTTACAATCAAATTTACAATTCTTCAATCTTCAATCTCCTAGACTCTCCCTTCTAGAAATCTAGCTATTACAGTGTATATTGGATTTTGAAGATTCATTCGAAAAGTGTTCTAAAACACTTAGAACTCTTTGAAACTCTCCAAACTCTTGTGAAAAGATTGTGAAATCGAGTAGTGAATTGTGTAAATCTAATATGCATAAGTGATCTCTATATATTTAAAAATGAAAAAACTAGACCTATATATAAGTCTAAAAGTCGAGTTAGTTTGTTAGTTAGTTCTAACAAACTTGAACCGCTTAACAAACTTAATCTTGAAAAGCGCAAAACCTCGGTGATCCTTCCTACTCAAATCTGTGACTTGGTGAAGATTAGCCTTTCTTATTCTACTCGGCTTATCTTGACCTCGTCCCTGAGCTCTTCATATTTGTCTCCCGAGATGACTAGACTTGAGCTTGTCTCCGGATGACTTGTCATTCCTCGTCTTGGTGACTTGAATTAATCGACCTAGTCCGATCGGCCTTCGTACTAGAACTTAGTCTTCGGCTTCTACATCATAGTCTGCTTCATCTGGAATCTTTTAACTCATCAAAACAATCTTGGTCTAACAATTTCCCCTTTTTGATGAAGTTAAAACCCTACAAGAAAGAGACACACTCACAAATTGGGTTAGTTTAGAGTTTATCAAGATCAATAGATAGGTATCAAAACACATTTTTCACATTACAATGATTTGTTCACATAAAAACTTTAGATCTTTTAGACTCCCAAAAAAAAACTTAGAAAACCAAACATGAGTCTTCAAGACTTAGTTAAAATTTGAAAATATTTTTAAGTCCGAGAGATAAAATTCTCGAGATGACTTATTCTTAAGAAAATTTTAAGTCTTTCTTAAAGCAGAAAATAAAACTTTAAGAAATTAATACACATAAAATGAATCAAACAAAGTATATTCACATTGGATTTACAAAGATTACAGATGAGAAGATAATAGAAAAGTAGAAATAAGGAAAAGAAAAATCCTGTTTCTATTAGTCTTCCACCGGTCTTCATACGGAATCATCACCAATTGAATACCCGACTCCTAAGCCGCTTTATATCCTCCTCGAGTGAGTCCAGATTCAGCCTCGCCTTCTTCAAAATACCCTTTACCCGCCTAGGTCCGAGGATCCATCTCGATTTCTGGCGTGGATGGCATACTCAAAAGGCGGAGAGATCGGGTTGACGTTGAACTCTACATCGGCTTCTTCTAGCATTTGATGATAGAACTCCGCATCAACCTTCTCCATCCACTCATGCCAAGCTAAGTCCTGGATCTTCTTGAGAAGCTCCGGGGCCCTTGAGAATATACCAAGTATATCCACATACCCTCCAGATTTTTGTCTTTGTACTACCGCATATTTCCCAAGCTTGACTTAGGAGAGGCGAGATGTATTGTGGAATGGCACGAACTTCCCCTTTGCCTTGATCTTTGATTAACCATTTTCGCCGAGTGCTCCAAGACGTTGGAGTCTTTCTTCTTCCTCCCGCTTCTTCTTTTCTTTCTTGCCAAAATATTCCATCTCTCTCTTAATCCTTTTGATCTGTTCTTCCGAGAGATTGGAATAATCAGCTTCCCCTCTTTCCCTTTCCTTTAGCACCAGCCCTGGTAATAAGTTCGGCCGATCTGGGCTCGACCGCTACTTCTTTTCCCTTCCCCTTGGCTCCTTCAGATTCGGATCCTTTAAACCGAGCCAAGAGCTTCTCGACCTTTCCTCCACTTCTTTCCTCCTCTTCTCCTCATCCCTCTTTCAACGCTTCCTCCCTTGACTCACCCTCACTGAGAGCAACCACCATCGATTTGATCCGAGCTTCCTCCCCCGGGCTGCCTCCAGATCACCGTGTTGGCCTTCATGCCCACTTCTTTTCCGGTCTCCTCGACCACAGTGTGAGGGCTAGTCTCTTCTTTTCTTCGACTTTTTCCCCCTTTTTAACTTCAAAGAGCCCAAGTCCAAAGTTTTGCATCTAGAGTGTTGCACTTGACCTCGAAGTCCGAGTGGTCTACGTTCCAACTCATTCACCACTAGCTGATTATCCCATAACCTCCTCCTTCAACGCCCCGCCTCCTCCATTGATTTCACTTTACCGGCCAGCACGAGTTAGTGACATTTATGATTTTATCGAGACAATGTTACCTCAACTTCCTTCATGTTGCTAGCATATAGTCGATTACGGCTTTGACCATCCTCCTTGTCTTTCTTTCCATTTTCCTTCTAATGTAGCATTGACTTTCTTTTCGACAAGGCGGACAATATAGATGAGAAGGCCGTGGTTGGGCTTGGAGTCGGTGTCTTCATCCTCGGTTGAGGAGTCGACGAGGAGATTATTTGTTCGGTGAAGAAGATGGGAGAGGAATAGATTGTGTTTGAATAGTTGGAAGAGAGGAGTAAGATATTATCGGGATTGGAGGTTTGGACTGTAGGGAGAGGTACTTGTTCGGATGAAGGTGGGGGTGGGATTTCGGTGGTGGTGATGATGGTAGAGGTGGGATATCGGTTTGGACTGTTGGGATTTGGATTGTAGGGATTTGGAGTGCAGGGCGTTGGAGAGGCTCTGGGATACCGGCTGGGATACCCCTTCATCGCCTATTTGGGTGGTGGGAGATCGGTGAAGCAAAGGCTCGTGAAATGCCACCGAGGCATTTCTTCATTCAGGAATGGAAGATAAGGAAGGAGATGTGGAAAGACTTGTACCTGCCTCGGGGAATGGGAAAGAAACGACTTCATCGGTTGGGGAGAGAGGAACCTCCAGGTGACCAACCTCGGGCCGCTATCCGAAGGACCGGAACCTCCTGCAGTAGCGGTGGTTGATGGATCTATCTGTGGTCTCGGAGCTACTGCACTTGGTGGATCCTTCGTGAGCTACGGGCTGCCGTCTTGGCCTCCTCACCAAGGGAATTTCTCGCTTCCTCTTCTTCCTCTTCATCCGAGGCAACCTTGGCGGAGCAGCAGATGAGCTTTTCCCCCTTCTTCCTTTCCCGAGGCTTTCACCGGCCTCCTCTTCCCTCCCTTCCGAAACATCCTCGGGACCACAGCACTGTTTCAGCGGGTTGGACTTGAGGTGCGACCTCGGCCGCCGCTTCATGTCCCTCCTCGTTTCGACCTCCACCGGGACCACCTCAACTTGTTCGGGCTGGACCACGACTCCTCTGCACTGGACCTACGAGCTCGCATCTGCACTCATCATCCGAAACTGTCCCGGAACACCTCCCATCTGTCATCCTTTGTGAGGATGCCCTTTGAATACTTTTTGGTGCCTATTCTCCACTTCGGCCTCCTATTCAGCCCTTCAATTAAAAGCAGTGATTTTATTGAAGAGACCCAGAAGTAGGAACCCACCTCTCTCGCATTTGACTTAAAAGTCGATTCGCTTCTTCTCCTCCCCGAGCTTGAACAACAACAACTCCACCCAATTCACTTCCACACCATCCAAGATGGCTCGCATTACGCACAACTGGGTTTGGTTAACCCATCATGTGAGCTTTGCTCACCCAAGACTGCTTCGTCACTACCGTCATCACATTTATATTTTCTTCTCAACAGTTCTTCTTCGTGTCTCTGCGAGTTCCCCACCGTAACTAACCCTCGCCATCATATCGAAGGATTCTTCCCAACTATCCTCCTTATACGCCAATGGATTTACTCCCTCCATTGACGTGTCGAATATCCTAGCAATGTTTTGCACGGAATAACTCAATGTTGTCCCATCCACGAGATGTATCAAACCCATCCTCGGGTATCCTCCATTCTAGCCAAAAACTCTGCACCTAACAAATCCGCCCGTTACATTCGCGGAGACTTCATTGAAAGGAAACCTCCGAGTTGTGAGGCTTCAAGAAGGCGAAGAATCTCCTGCAGACTGGATCATTGGTGGTTTCAAAATCAAACATACATTTCCGCTTTCAAATGCGGTTTTGAAATATTCCTCATTCATTTCTGAAGTGAGAAATATTTGTGGAAATGTATGTGGGTTTATAAGTTTTGGTAGTTTTTGAAGAAGATGCCATTGGAAATTTTGTAAATTTGTAAAGGGTTTGATAAAATATGTAGGTTTTCCGAGTAAGGAAAGAAAAAGTTTTAGGGAAGAAGAAGATGTATTTATAGGGGGAAGATTGGAAAGAGAAACCGCCATTTTTGAAAATATGAATTAATCTCAGCCATTTATTCAAAAAGGTTTCTAATGAAGGTTTAATCAACGGTTAAAAACTAAGATAAAGCGATTAGGATTCAGCGTGGTGTAATCGCCTTCGAATGCGTAAATAGTTACTTTATAGGCTGATTTGACCGATATAGGTTACTTTACTCAGAGAAGTAAGTATACCCGGCGTCGGCCATGTGCTAACTTACTTCAACCGAAGGTTTACTAAACAGATGGGTTTGAAAAAGCAGACAAAAATGTATAAGTTTTAGAAAGTCATCCGATAGAGTAACCTGGGCGTCGATCCCGAAAACCAACAATTTAAATGTAACTTTTTTAACATTTTTCAAATCAAGTTTAAACAAAACATATTCAGAAATACTTTTTCTAAAACATATTTTTGAGAAACAAAAATAGACTCGGGTTTAAGAATGAAGAAATTTGAATAAAGGAATGGAAACAAGTGTTATCTCGAGACTGTTCTCGCAAAGACATAAACTTACAAGAAACCATCGAAGCTTAAGGTAAATCGAGATAGAATGTTAATAGTCATCTGCTTTCTCACAGGTTCACCGACTATTATGTCCTTTTACGATTTACTAAATGTCGGGACAAGTAATTATCAATTCGAATAAGGTCAATATGACTAATCCTTGATTCTTGATTCCTAAAAAGGAGATCAATGATATCATTGCTACCGATTGCCCTTCTTCGACACATATCTAGTCCGATAATTCTTTCTAGACATTAATATAAAGAAAAGAAGTAAGGAACCAAATGCACATAATTAGAAATCAGCTAAAGATGCATCAAGTAATCCTAATTCTAAACACATTTCTTTGAACCTAGTCTCATTAATGGTTTTGTAAGAATGTCACTCTTTGTGATTCGCAATTTTCTCAATCCTAATGTCATTCTTTTCAACATGATCTCTAATGAAATGATGCCTAATATCTATATGCTTGCATCTAGAATGTAAAACAGGATTGTAAGTCATTGCTATTGCACTATTACTATCACGGTAAATAGGAGCAGTGATGTTTGAATATTATAGTCTCTAAGGCGACTAATCCGGAGAAGTTGAGAGCAACAACTTCCGGTGCCATGTACTCGGCTTCGGTTGTGGAGGTGGCAACAGATGTCTGTTTCTTAGATAACCAAGAAATTAATTTGTTGCCTAAAAATTGACAAGTTCCAGTGGATTTCCTATCAATCTTACATCCTCCAAAGTCTGAATCGATATCCTGTTAGCTCAAAGTTGTCATCACCGGGTACCATAACCCTACTTGCAAGGTTCCTTTGAGATATCTAAGAATTTTCTTAGCAGTCTCCGGATGAGTTTTCTTGGGATTAGGCGGAATCTTGCACATACCCCAACCGCAAAGGCTATATCCGCTACTTGCGGTGAGATAAAGAAGAGATCCAATCGGTCCACGATACTCAGTTGCATCGGTGGGTATCCCCTGCTCATCTGAATCCATTGAGAAGTTAGTTGCCATAGGTATTTTGACTTCTCTGCTAGTAGTCATTCCAAATTTCTCAATCGGATCCTTAGCATACTTAGAGTGATGTATAAATATACCCTTACTCATCTGTTTAATTTGTAAGCCTAGAAAATATGTCAATTCTCCCATCATTGACATTTCAAACCTGTTCTTCATGAGAATGCTAAACTCTTCACATAATTTTGATTAGGTGAACCAAAAATTATGTCATCTACATAAACTTGAACTAGTAAGATGTTGCCATCTACTTCCTTTCTAAACAAAGTTCTATCAATCTTACCTTTGGAAAAACCATTTGATGTCAAGAAATCGAGATAGAGTATCATACCAAGCTCGGGAGCTTGTTTTAGTCCATATAGAGCTTTGTTGAGTTTATAGACCTTGTTATTGATCTTAAACCCGGGAGAGGCTGCTCTACATAGACCTCTTCAAGTAACACACCATTAAGAAAAGCGGACTTAACATCCATTTGAAAAACTTTGAAAGACTTATATGCGAAATGCCAAGAACAATCTTATTGCCTCTAATCGGCAAGGAGCATAGGTTTCATCATAGTCTATTCCCTCGGTGTGAATAACCTTGTGCAACCAGTCTTGCCTTATTTCGAACAATAATATTGTTCTCATCTATTTATTTTTAAACACCCATTTGGTGCCTATAATCTTTCTGTGTAAAGGTCTTTCCACTAGATCCCATACATGTTGTCTTTCAAGCTGATGCGATTCTTCCTGCATGGCCATTATCCATTGGGTCCGATAATGCTTCTTCAATAGACTTGGGTTCAAGAAGCGATACATAACAACTGAAAAGACTTTGAGAGTCTAACATCATTCGTGTAATACGCACACTACTAGATGGGTCTCCTATAATCGATCGGATGGATGATAGCTTCTCATCCTTTTGCCTATATGAGGAGAAGTATCCTCATCTTGAGTCTCGATCGGCAACTCATCGGACTCAACCTCGGTGACATTCCCCCTTCATCGGTGACTCGTCTTGATCGGTGATGTCAAAGGTGTCCGATCTGAAGGAGTCGATCGAAGTTGTCTTGATTATCGGATGGGGATTCTTCTTCATCGATTCGAGTCAAGAGTAGGTAGATAAATAGTTCTATGTTTAGTCTTGGATAATTCAATTTTATCTAGATTTTCAAATTTGATTCACTTTATACGAGAAGGAATACAACTCATCAAAAACAACATGAGGAGTTTCCTCCACACAAAGGGTTGTCTTGTTAAAAACTCTAAATGCCTTTGAAGTATTAGAATATCCCAAGAATATTCCATCATTTGCTTTAGCATCAAAAGTTCTTAACTTAGATTTCCCATTGTTATGAATGAAACACTTACAACCAAAAGCTTTGAAGTATGAGATCCTTGGAATCTTACCCTTCCAAATCTCATAAGGAGTCTTACCCTTATCTTTGACAACTAAGCATCATTGCGAGTATAGCAAAGCCGTGTTGATAGCTTGAGAACCTATGAGGGTATTATACTCGGCCAACATGCTCTGTTGCTTCTTTCAAAGTTCTATTCCTTCTTTCAACCACTCCATTTTGTTGAGGAGTTCTTGCTGAAGATGTCTCATGTAAAATTCCAAACTCATTGAAGAAGTTAGATAAACAAGAATTCAAAAATTGCACTTATCACTTGATTTTAATAATATTAACTCCCTTCTCATTACGAATTTATGCAGACAGATCGGGAATCTTGTTTACAGTCTCATTTTTCTTGAAAAGAAATATAACCCAAGTGTATCTAGAGAAGTCATCTACTACAACAAGAGTATATTTCCTTCCACCGAAGTGAGAGGTGTAACAGTCCAAACAAATCCGAGATGAAGGAGTTGCAACACTCTTTCGGATGAGGAGGAGTTAATACTCTTAAATGAGTGTCTAGCTGTTTACCTTTTTGACAAGCATCACATTTAAGATCGATTGATAAAAGTTTTCGAGGTAATCCCTTAACAAGGTTCTTCTTAGCCAAACTTACTAAGGGTCTTGAAATTCGGATGACTAAGCCTTTTATGCCATAGCCGGTGACATTTTCTCCACCCTTAGCCATCAGACAAGTATCTTGAGAACAACTATTAAAGTTGGCCACATAGACATTACCCCTGAAGCCGATTAATAGTACCTTATCGAGGAATTATCCAAAATATCACATTTATCCCTTGAAAATTTTACAAGAAAACCTTTATCACAAAGGAGAAAGCAGATAACAAATTATGTTTCAAACCTTCAACAAAATATACCTCGGATACACTGAATATCCTTGATAATCAAAGTACCTATACCTTTAGTCCGACCACAATTATTATCACCAAATACAACTCTTGGACCATCAATACTTTGAAAATTTGATAATAGCTTCTTGTTATGGGTCATATGTTGTGAGCGACCCCGTCGATGTACCATATTGAAGCTAAAATCTCTTCCTTAAGTGATGATCCTGTGAATCTGTAAAACATTAGTTTTGAGGTACCCTAGTGATCTTGGGTCCTTTTGGGTCAAGAATCACTTTAGGAATCCAAAACAAACATCTCATGCAGACAACAAGTCGGACTCAGATTTTCTACCAAATCGTCTACAATAATATCATTTTTAAATGACAACTTATTGTATTGATTGAGTAATTATCCTAAACTTAGGAAATGTAGGATAGCATTTGCTCCTTCCATCAAAAGAATTATAATAAGAAAATCTTCTTATTTTGGTTCTTGGATTCCTTCTAGTCGATAGGAATTCTTGATTGAATTCTTGGTTTCAGGAAGTTGTAGTCCTTATCCGACTAGTTGGTTTCCATGGACCAATTTTAATATCCTTTGATTGACGGATGCTTTCACAAATTTCCTAGGTTTTGAACATCGATTTATTGTTCCTATCATAACCAAGTCTGTCTTATCATGAGATTTAAAAGTATTAAAAATATGATCTATTACTGATTGTGAATTATTAAGGTGACTAATTTTGAAGACAAGCTTCTCATTGTCTTTCTTAATTAATTCATTTTCATGAGACTACTTCAAATTTATCTTTTAAAGTTTTGATTCATTTTCTAACCTTTCGGGTAATTTGGTTGATGTATCTTGGCTTGATCATGAAAACATTCCCCCTTGAATGTTTCCTCGAGTCTAGTATTAATCACCGCTTGCCTTTATTTAGAATTTGAATCGATCCTTTAAAAATAAATTCTCATCTCATTTGTTTATAAGCAGCTAAAGATGTCTTTAAATCTCTCGATAATTCATGTATAACATTTTGGTCATGATCGGATGCAGTGACAAGAATCATTATCCGAAGATGAATAGTAGATTACCTCATTAGCCATGAGACAGATCTCATCATCGATCCAAAATCGAGATGAGGATGATGAAGATGATGATGATTTCTTTGGCTCTTTTTCTTGACCAACAAAGCTCTTTGATACTGCAAATCTCTGTCTCTTTTCTTCCTCTTCTCTTCCCTTTCTTTAGGAGTCGATTGAGGACAGTCATAGTGAAATGTCTGGCTTGTTGCAAGTATAGCAAATGTCACTCCTATCCGATCTGGGGTGGAAGTATTTCTTCTAACAGTGATCTGTATCTTCTTGCGGCTCTTGTTTTTGTCATCATCGAAGATTTGTCTTCCTTCCTATCGATCTGGATCTTTGTCTATCTCTACCTGCAAATCTCAATTTATTTCTCTTATACTTCATTCTCAATTTATCATACCTTTTTGTAAGTAAAGCCATCTGCTCTTTCAAGGATAGATCGGCTCTCTACGACCTTTGTTGACACCTTGTCTTCTTTCTTGACAAAGGCAATGATTTGGATGAAGTGCTTGACTCCATCTCATCTTCCTCATCTTCTATCTGGATGTCATATTCTAAAGCTTTAAGATGAGAAAATAAAGTATGGTGAGTAATAGAGGATAAATCTTGAGTTGCTTTAAGGATATTGGATTTTTCTCTCCATCTCTTGGTTAATGATCTCGAGAATCTTGTTGTTAATCTCCTTTTACGAATAATTCTTTCCAAGGTCACTTTGTTTAGAATATTGGTCAACCTCATATCAAAGTCTACGACTCATTTTCTTTCATCTTGAATGTTTCAAATGTATGCAATACTAATCTGTAGCTTGTTCTCCTTCACTTGGTCGATCCTTCACAAACATTAGCTAAGGTTTGCCACATTTCTTTTCATTTTACATCTCTTAACCTTCTCTATCCAGTCTTTACTCGAGTCTCTATGATTTCTGTTCTAGCTACTTGGTCAAGATTGTGGACCTTCCTTTCATCATTAGTCAATTCGGAACTCTTCTTCTCTTGCCTAGTTCTTGATTCACCGCTCTGCTCCAAAGTCTTGGTGCCTCCATGAAAAAAACTTTATAGGACCTTCCTCAAGAACCTCTTCCATTCTATCATGAATGGCTTTTAGATGATTTTCCATCCTAAATTTCCAATAATCATACTCTTGATTGAAAATTCAGGTGATTCTGGTCTTATTACTTTTACCTCGAAGACATGATGAAACAAAGACAAAATACTCCACAAAATCTTATTAGTAGCACTGTTAGAAATGAAAGAAAATGAAGAAAATCAAGATTATTTGAATCTTGTTCAAGACCTAAAATCAATATCGAAATGACTTAACAACCGCTCCGATACCACTTGTTGGTCCCAGGAGAGTTGAGATGATTAATACCTTGAGTAAGCTTTCTAGAACAAAATCTAGAAGGGGGGTTTGAATAGATTTTGTAGATTTTTCAAATCTTTCAAAACTAATTCAAAGAATCGATTAAGCACGGGATTAAGATTAACTTCTCAACTTCTTATAAGATCAAAAGCAAGGTTGAAATCTTGATTTTAGTTATGATTCTGAAATTAACTCTTGATAAAACCCGGTTGTAAAATAGGCAGAAAATTAAAGAAAGCAAGAAATAACACCGGGATTTATAGTGGTTCGGATTTTAAAATCCTACATCCACTCTCCTCCTTCAACTTGAAGAAGGGACTCTACTTACCGCTTACTTTCTCACTTTCACCTTACAACTTACAATCGGTACAATTCTTCGAATCTTCAATCTCCTAGACTCTCCTTCTAGAAATCTAGCTATTACAGTGTATATTGGATTTTGAAGATTCTTTGGAAAAGTGTTCTAAAACACTTAGAACTCTTTGAAACTCTCCGTAAACTCTTGTGAAAAGATTGTGAAATCGAGTAGTGAATTGTGTAAATCTAATATGCATAAGTGATCTCTATATATTTAAAAATGAAAAAACTAGACCTATATATAAGTCTCAGTCGAGTTAGTTTGTTAGTTAGTTCTAACAAACTTGAAAGCTATAACAAACTTAATCTTGAAAGCTGCTTAAAACCTCGGTGATCCTTCCTACTCAAATGCTGCGGTGACTTGGTGAAGATTAGCCTTTCTTATTCTACTCAGCCTTATCTTGACCTCGTCTGAGCTCTTCATATTTGTCTCACTGCAGATGACTAGACTTGAGCTTGTCTCCCGGATGACTTGTCATTCCTCGTCTTCGGTGACTTGAATTAATCCGACCTAGTCGATCGGCTTCGTACTAGAACTTAGTCTTCGGTTCTACATCATAAATCTGCTCATCCGAGCAGTCTTTTAACTCATCAAAACAATCTTGGTCTAACATAATTAATATATGACATCTATGTGGCATTTTAATATAGAAATTAATTAAAAAATATATTTTTAAGGAGGTTTGAACCTTAGACCTCTTGCACAATATGTATATTTTTAATAAATAAGTTAATATATAAATCTTTAAATATTTTAAATATCTATTTTATATCTAAAGAGTGTTATCATATGACAATTTTTAAACATAAAATTATATTTAACTTAAGCCTATAAATGTATGTAAGAAAAATTGTGGTTGTATAAACTTTAAAAAAAAACTTAATATAATTATATATGATACTTGTTGCAAATATACAATATATATATTATTCGGAGTAATATTGCGCATCAATTATATAAAAGAAATTCTATTAAACGTCTCCTTTTTTATTAATTGTAAAATAAATTTGAAACAAATCTTATAGTAAATTCTTTCATATAATTATAATAATTCTAATCCCTAGCATGAATTGTCATACAATTAATATTATCATTTTTAAATTTAATATTATAATTACAAATTTTTATACATATACATTATTTTAATATATATATATATATATATATATATATTATATATATATATATATAATATATTATATTGTAAAGTTTATTTAACGAAAATACGCGTAATACGCGGGAGCTCATCTAGTTGTGTGTAAATGTGAGCCCAAAAGTAATGACATTTTATGTAAAATTGGAGATATTGCGAGTGAAGTTTATTAAGGGTTTTTATTTTAAGGGTGTGAAAGTTATTTTAGCATGGAAAAAAAATGGTATGAAAATAATCGTGATTCAAATTGAGTACAATATATAAATTTCCAATTTCCAAATGTTCTAGTCTGGCTGTCTGGGTCAGCCAAGTATTTCCAAAAATAAATTTATACGCAGGGAGATCAAAATGGACCTATATACATACCAGATAGTATATATTTTGAAATATAAATAGAGAATATTTAATTTAAATTAAAACTAAATAATGGTATTGATACACTAAGACATCCTAAAATTAATAATACATAAAATTCAAGAAGAAAAAAAAAAGTAGAGTTAGTAAAAGAAGCATGCAAGAATTATGGTTAAACTGCCTGAAGTATCGGCGGATGTTGAATGGACATAAGTTTATGCATGTTTTATATGTCTGGTCAGGAGAGGATTGTGCAAATGCAATACACCTACCTCTGACCTCCCCATTTAACTCCTTATAACTACCTAATTCAATTACTCCCCAAAGAAAAATTCTTCACTCATACACAAAATTTATACTCTTCTCCTCCTCCTCTTCCTCTCTAGAACTGTATTCTCGACGTCAAACTGGATCAACAAGGCAAAATGTCGTGGCAGACTTACGTGGATGATCACTTGATGTGTGATATCGAGGGGCAGCCTGGTCTCCGCCTCGCTGCCGCCGCTATCATGGGACACGACGGTGCCATTTGGGCTCAGAGCTCCAACTTCCCTCAGGTCGATCTCCAATTTGATTATGTGTAATATGTTGAATTGTGCATGAATTGATTGGTAATTAGTTTGAGTGTTGTTGTGGAAATGCAGCTGAAGCAAGATGAGATCAATGGCATACTTACTGATTTCAACGAGCCGGGGCATCTAGCCCCGGTCGGTCTACACATGGCGGGCACAAAGTACATGGTCATTCAAGGCGAGCCTGGTGCTGTCATTCGTGGAAAGAAGGTATTTAGGCGGGGCGAACGTCCCATTTATCTTTTTTTTAAATTTTATTTAGATCTTTATTTATATTAATTTTGCCCCCTTTATATTTAAAATATAAAATACTACTCCCTCTGTCCCAATAAACGTGTCACATGATCTTTTAGCACAATATTTAAGAAATTCAGTAGAATAATAATATGCACACGTGATGTGATTGAGAAAGATAAAAATGTATTTAAATTTATTAAAGAGTGATATTTTGTGTAAATATATATGTAGTATAGGAATAAATATATTGTTTGAGTATTCCAAAAAAAAAAAAAAATGAAACACTTTGATTGGAGCGGACAAAAATGACAAATTGAGATACTTTCATGGGACCAAAGGAAGGAGTATATTATAAAAAATTTCACCCTTGAATACGGCTCTCTCTTCTTTCTTCCAAAACTTCATTTATCATCCCATGCTATTATGCAAACAGATCAAAACACCATCATTCATTAATCTAACCAAATCAGATTTTAACTTTTTAGAATACAACCCGATCCAAAAAAATATATGTACATAATGTTCATATAAGAATACATAAATATTTTAAAAAATAGTATTATAATTATAATAAATAAACAGGGATATGATTTCAATTATTTGTACCCCAAATTTTTATATGACCGGCTGCAGTGACATCAACACTATTTATACGGTGTGATTAGGGACAAATTTAAAATTTTATTTAAAAACCAATTATAATATAATATCATGTATAATTTTAATCCAAATGGTGTGAATTCCTATAAAATAAAAATCTAAATAATTATATATATATATATATATATATATATATAATGAAAAAATATTAAAATGCAAGAGTATTTCTTGCCTACCTGCCCCCTTAAATTCATATCTGAATGTGATCATACATGTATTCATAATCCATCTTCGATCTTAATCTACTAAATTTTAATAACAAAATATATGAAAGAAAACCAATATTTTTTCAGAAATTCCCTTTATCGGAAAATTAATCTAGGCAAGAAAAATTCCAATTTCTTATTTTGGGAGACTATCATGTTTTCATATAGATATATGAGTAAGTCTATGCAGCAATTCATATGCATCTTTTAACAATTATCATCCTTATTTTCACTGAACAATCATAATTATTCTCACTCAACAAGCGATCGTAATTGTTACGTGAAAATAAAGACAACTGTTTAAAAATGCACTTAAAATACATGATACACCCGATGCATACAAAACTAAGACTAAATATATGTAAATGATGCAGATTTCAATATAATATATATTTTTAAAAAATAATGCAGGGATCTGGAGGTACTACAATAAAGAAGACAGGACAAGCACTGGTATTTGGAGTGTACGAGGAACCAGTAACACCAGGACAGTGCAACATGGTTGTTGAAAGGTTGGCTGATTATCTCATTGATCAGGGTCTCTAAACACTTACCATTACTCCGAATTTTCCCTTTTGGATTTCATCAAACCTTAATTTTTTTGTTAATTTTTTTAAACCATGGTGTAGATTAAGTGAATAATAAATTAAGATATGAATAAATGAGGTCAATTAACGTTAGTTGTTTAGAGAAAATGAGCTCATTGGTACTAGTTTATAGATTTCTTTTAATGTATTCCTTGTGTATTTATGTTTACTCATTCAGATTATGTGTATCTGTCCCACTAAATGTGGTTGTGGATATTGTTTTCTCAATAATCAATTATGTTTTATTGCATTGATTAATTGTTATAAATATAAATTGCACCCTAGTTAATTTACACAATATTGTATAAGACACTTGTCCAAAGATTATATCTTATTCACATTTTCTATTTGTTCTTTAGAGTAAACACTATTCGATAAAAGCTAAAAAGTTGAGTCAAATATAAATTTAGTTAGTTATTTTGGTATTTAGTTTGGTTTCAATTATTGATTTTAGGATTTTTAGTATTTCGATTTGCTTACACTTTTACTCAATAATCGAAAATCGAATTGAATTGACATGCCCTTAATTCTCTCATCTCTTCAACTTATTTGTTCCAAATTTAAAACCAAAACGATCCTCCAAAAAAATAAAAACTATCTATAGTTTATATATATAGTATCAATAAAATGAATGTAGTTAATATATTCACCAAACATTTCATTTTTTTCTATCATTTCAAGCTTATCGATCATATATTCAACTTAATGTATTTAATTTGTACACATCATAACAAGATCTCTAATAAATTAAAATACAATAAATTTATAAAAATATTAATTTTTATTAGGTTTTAATTCGGTTTAATACCAAAACCGAATTGGTTAATCTCAGTTTTAAGAGTGTTCGGTCGGTTTCAATTAATAACAGTAAAATTTCTGATTAATTTGGTTATAGTTATTCGATTCGGTAACCCCACCTATTTTACTTTGGCAAAAACTTGTATGAGACCGTCTCATGCATGAGACCGAATCACTTTTAATAAATTGTTATCACTTTTTAAAAAAGTGATACAAATTAGTATAAAAGTGATAACAAATTAAAAAGTGATAACAATTTATGAAAAGTGATAACAAATTATGAAAAAGTGATAACAAATTATGAAAAAGTGATAATAATTTATTAAAAAGTGACTCTGTCTCATGTCCGTCTCATGCATGAGACGGTCTCACACAAGAGTGCCCCTTTTACTTTTCTCAAACTCAATTTTAAATACACACTCAGTCATCTATCACCCACTTTATAGTTATTATTTAAGACTGTTCGGTCCGTTTCGATTATTAATAGTAAAAAATTTTTGAATAATTTGGTTATGACTATCCGATTCGGTAACCCAACCTTTTCTACCTTTATCAAACACAATTCTAAATACACTATCACCTACTTTTTAATTATTATTATCTATCCGTGCCACACTCACTTTGCTCCATTTTTATTTTACACACTGAGGATGCTTGGTTGCAAATTCTTTAATGGGAAAGGGAATGAGAATTAATATAATACAATTATGGTGGTTAATGAGAATAAAAATGATTATGACACCATTTTTTCTTCTCCTAAATAAGGTAATCAATATCCATTTTAATTAACTTATTCCTCCTACAATCATTTCTCCTCAATCATTCCCTCCACCACTACCAACAAACTTATTTTGTCTCATTTTTTCAAAATTGGAGCACAACACTAATGATATAACCACCATGGAGACATTCTTTCCTCCAATATATCCAAGGGTATTAAGAAAAATTACAATTTCATTCTCATTCTCATTGGAGTAGTATTTGTGTGCATATTGTGCACAACAAAAATTGTGTGCACAAAGTTTGGTTACAGTGTAGTATTATTTCATGTATTGTATAGTATTAGTTTGGTTACGGTATAGTATTATTTCGTCTTGTATAATATTAGTTTGGTTACAATGTAATATTATTTTAGACATTGTATAGTATTAGTTTAGTTAGCTATATTGTATAGTATTAGTTTAATTATAGTGTAGCATTAAATAAAAACATTGTGCACACTATTTTTAATATGCACAATATGCACACAAATATTTGTATTTTCATTTAAGAGCTTGAACATCATCACTACATTTCTCGCTTTACACACAATTTTCAATATACAATCAATCATCTATCACATTTAACGACTTATTAAAGCTAATGCAAAGCAAACAACCTATCCTTTTATTGCCTTTTTAAGTTTTTTCTTATTTTCACCAAATAATTGTTTTCTTCTGGTTTTGCTCCTTTTCTATTTACTCCATTAATTCTTTAGACTCATTCATATATATATATATATATATATATATATATATATATATATATCACATTCCTATAATTTTTCCCAATCCCTTCTCCCCATAAATCTTAATAAAAGCACTCCTTATAATGAAATTAAAAAAACTCTCCCAAAGTAATGGTTTGGTCTCTTCCCAATTCTCTTGATATACCAATTTTTTCGTCTCTTTTAAACTATATCTCAATTTTTTCAGTGTTTTTGAAGTTTGGAAAAGATTTAAAAATTATTAAGTGGAAATGAAAATAAAAATCAAAAATAGCTGATGTTAATTAGTCGAAAATGCAACAAAAAAATTAATAAACTTTGTCATTTGACGAAATGGTATAATTCAAGTGGTTAGAGTTAGAGCTCCACTATCTATGTTCAAAAGGTTTTGGGGTTTGAGTCATCATTTAATTGATATAAAAATAAACTTTCTCAAAATCCAGTCGTATGTTGTCCAAAGCATTTGCTGCCGGCTTTTCTTGTCATGTAGAAGATTCGGGTCCGGTTCAAAATCCTCTCAAATCCATAAATAAACATATCATTGATTATCGTATAGATCCACCAAACATAAATTAGAATATTTTAATGAAGGAGGATCGAATGTGTACGTCGATAATATGGTGTGTGTTTATCCATATTTGTATATGCCCTTTGACACATTGATGTGGACCGCATTAGAAATAATGATTAATTATCCAAATGGAGAAGGTATCAAAGGTCTTCTTCACCTATCTTTTTCAAGTATATCGCGGGTCTTTTAACCTCGAGGAAATGGATGTGTTCGACCTCCCTTCGATCTGTGGATAAATAAATTGAATGGAGAGGATTCACTTCGACGTTAAGGTCGGAGGTGACAAATCTCCACTTATGGCCATAAAGATCTCGAGAACTACTAACGAACTAAATTGAGAGGATAAGGATCTAGACCTTCTCGTCTCGTAATCGATGTCACTTGAGGTCTGGGCACATTATGATCATGAAGAGATCGAGGATCGATCTCGATCTATCACTAATCACGGGATCGGCACCCAAGACAAGGAGGTAAGTAAGCTTCGGCGAGAGAGAGAAGGAAAGATTATCGGACCTCTGCAAGTACATTACAATCGAAACCGTTTTTATCACGGATAACCCGCCAAGTTTTAGAGGCGTACGATGATGTGTCCAATTTCTATTGGATCACCTTGAGAAGAGATCTGGGCACATTATGATCATGAAGAGATCTCGAGGATCGATCGATCTATCACTAATCACGGGATCGGACCCAAGACTAGGAGGTAAGTAAGCTTCAGCGAGAGAGAGAAGGAAAGATTATCGAGACCTCTGCAAATACGGTACAATCGAAACCGTTTTTATCACGGATAACCCTGCCAAGTTTCGTAGGCGTACGATGATGTGTCCAATTTCTATTGGATCACCTTCGAGATAAAATAGTAGTTTACCCTCACAGTAAACAAAGATATATAGCTTCACTTTCTCAATCGAGTTTCATCTTCACCAATTTTTCTATTCTACACTTTCTTCTTCACTTTTACTAATTATACTTAACAATTTTCGATCACTTTGTCTTTGACTTAAGCATCGGAGGGTGGCAGGAACCCCTCCCCGGCTCGGTTTTCTTGCGGGATCTCGCAAAACAAGGGTGAAGAAGACAAGATCTGTTATCTCAAAGAGATTGAAGAATATTTTCAAGGTATCAATCCTTTGATACATTATCCTTCGTTAATATGGTCGCAGAAGGACCATATCAACCGGCGCCCGTCTGTGGGAATCTTACTCGAGCTAGGATGTGAGGTTCACTTCATTATTATCAATTTCGTCTATTCTTTATGCCTATATTTTCGTTAGCAAGTTCAACATCATTGCATGATTGGGATAAAAGTCTCGAGTCGAAGGGATTTGTTGGGTCTTCTTAAAGGATCATGTGATATCGAATATCTCTTTAGTTATTTACCAATAAAATTTACTCATTTTATTAACTTATATGAGGGACATGCTATTTATTTATAATTCTTTTCATTTTACTCCTTAAATTTTAAATATATGATATTTTATTGAATTAATAGTCATAAACTTCTACCTAAATTGTTAAATCTAAAGTAATATAAATAAATTAAGTGACAACTACTCATAAGTCAATCCACTTAATACAATTATTTATTTGTTTGCTACTTGTAATCTCGTACTATTTTATCTTGTTTTAAATATTGTATTAAATATATGTTTTTACCCACTTAGTGGTGAGACAATAATTAACTTTATTATAAGATTTTATTTAATTTTTTTGTACTACTCAATTGTTACTACCTCTAGTGTTAACGTGAAATTTAATTATAATTGTGATACTCGAGCTTTTCACTACTCATAAATCAATATATTTCATGCATTGAGTGCATTTTATTAATTTTGTGCTACTTATGATTTTGAGTTATTTTATCTTGCATTATTTTATTGTTCTTTTAAATATTGAATTAATAATATATGTCTTTATATGTTTAGTGATGAGAAAATTAATTTATAAGTGATTGAGATTTTAGTGACTATAATACTAATTGTTTAATTAAAATATATATATATAATATATGTGTATACATATGTTGTGGGTAGTATATTAATAATAAGATAAAAGAAAAGAAAATAAAAACTTACCTATTAAGGAGACTTAGGCGGTGGACTCCAATTGATATATTAATTCCATTTAATATACTATATCAATCAAAGGCAACATATCCACGGACATACCATATCAATTTCAAAGGCAACGTATTCACGCAGAGAGAGGGGGAGAGAGAGGGAGGAGAGAGAGATGTGCATGCGAAATTCTGAAACATTTTGGTAAGTATTTGATTGTCGTCAATCGATAAATTTTATACCGTTTTGAAGCTCGGGATTAGTAGAACAAAATCCTATCCTCAAATTATTAATAGTTATTCATTCTTGTTTGTTAGTGAGGCTTTAAGGGAATTAATAAGGGTTTGATTTATCAACGTTTTGCGGACTTGAGGTAAGTAGAAATTCATTTGCACCTACAATGCATAAATATAGTATTTTGTGATGTATGTATGCTTAATTGGTGATATGTGAATATTACGTTAATTGTGAGATTTGATTGATATTCAATGGTTATTGTGAATGAGCATGTAAGCTCAATATTTTATGTGGATTAAATATGTGAGTTCGGTGATTATCGTGAATTGAACTGTGAGTTCCATGATTCTTGTGAAACGAACTCCCTGAGTTACGTGATTATTATAGAAATGGATAGGGTGATTGAATTGGTGAGTTGTGAATAGAAATGAATTAGGCGAGTGATTAGAAATGAATTAGGTGATTTTCAAAAGAGAGTATTTATATCGGCCACATGGTGGCTTTTGTATTGAGCGTACGCTAACATATATCGGTAAGTCCGGGACCCCAACAAATGAGTAGAAATGAATTAGGTGGGTGATTATAAATGAATTAGGCGAGAGCAATTAGAAATGAATTAGGGGATTTCAAAGTGAGAACGGAAGGGCGACGAGAGAGAATCGGCGTATGCTACCTAGAGTGGGCCACCGAATTCAATTATTGCAATGAACTGTGAGTACAATGATTATCGTGAAATGAATTTGTGAATTTATATGATTATTGCGAGAAATGGAAATGGTGTTATGAGCATGTAATTCTGTGTGTATATGTTGTATTACATCATGCATATCATGCATTAATATGAAAATATTTTATCAAATGGTGTGATTAACCAGCTGATTATGCACCGAGGACGGCGGGCGACCTAGGAGTTAAGGCGGCTAGGCGAGATCCTGGCGTATGCTACCTAGAGTAGGCCACCGTCTCATGTGTTATGGTGTTGTCGCACATTTATTGATTTTACGAGAGGGACTTTGTGATACCGAGACTTTCACTACTCATTGGTCAATATATTTCATGCATTGAGTGTATGTTAATTAATTATGTGCTACTTGTGATTTTAAATTATTTTATCTTGCATTATTTTATTGTGCTTTTAAATAGTTAATTAATTAAATATGTCTTTACATGTTTAGTGGTGAGAAAATTTATTTATAAGTGATTGAGATTTTTATGGTGTTTGAGTACTAATACAAATTATATAATTATTATTGGTATTAATTAAATTAATTATAATGTTAATTATTTTTATTAAAATATATGTAATGTGTATGGTACGTATGTATGTATATATATATATATATATATATATATATATATATATATATATATATATAAACTAATATACATAAGTAACTTAGCCCACTTGGCCACCGGACTCCTCACATAAGTGGGAGACTGGGTTCGATTCCCTTTGGGAGCGAATTGGAGTGGGAGATATAAGGAGGCATGGAGAATTTAGAATTGTAAGGAGACTTGGTGTACTAATTTCTAACCACTAACACACTAACAACTAACATTTACCGATCAAAAAAAAAAAAAAAAAAAAAAGGAAAGAAAATTAAATAATAATAAAATAAAGAAAATTAGAAAGCTTACCTATTAAAGAGGAAGCTAATTAGGCGGTGGAGGGGTAATGAGATATCCATCTCAAATTTTAAAACACAGACGCCATTTTCACACTAGAGAGAGAGAGAAAATCGTATTGTGCGAGATTCAAGCGTTTTGGTAAGTTTTCGATTTCCGTTAATTGACAAATTTTATACCGTTTTGAAGCTCGCAACGAGTAGAGCAAAACCCTACCCTCAAATCGTTAATTATTGTTCTTATTTGATAGTGGAAAGGTGATAGAAGGGTTTGATTTAGCGACGTTTTGCAAAATTGAGGTAGGTAGAAATTCATTTGCACCTACAATGCATAAATATAGTGTTTTATAAAGTATTTATGCTTAATTGGTGATATGTGAATATTTGGTTAATTGTGATATCGAGTGATATTCAATTATTATTGTGAAAGGAGTCTCGTGAGCTCCGAATTTGAAGTGGAATGAACATGTGAGTTCGGTGAGTATTGTGAATTGAACTGTGAGTTCGGTGATTGTTGTGAATTGAACTCGTGAGTTCAAAGATTATAATGAAAGGAATTTGTGAATTCCATGATATTGCAGAAATGAAAAGAGTGTCTTGAGCATGTGGTTATCTGCGTGTATATCTTTGCATTGCATCATGCATATCATGTATTAACATGAAAATATTTTATCAAATAGTGTGATTGACCACTGATTATGCACCGAGGACGGCGGGCGACCTAGGAGTTAAGGCGACCGAGCGAGATCTGGCGTATGCTACTTAGCGTAGGCCACCGTCTCATGTGCTATGGTGTTGTCGCACATATATTAATTTTTATAGAGGGGACTTACGAACGGACGGGGGTCAGGTTTGGTGATGGACCTCGCTAGGCCGTTAGAGGGTGGGATCCTCAACAATATGGAGTCGGCGTGGAGGGATAACTTCTTGGTGGTCATGAGGGGCGCGATGGGGGACCCTCGGTGGCCACAAGAGGATGGGCCTCACGTCGAGGTCATACATATAGTGGCCACTTAAATATAAATGGTGAGCTTAGTGCTCGTGTTCCGGTGCATAGTAGTGAGTCGGGGCCCTAACGAGTGTTTCATAAATAAATTGATGATTTTAAAGAGAGTGCATTGTGCATTGGGAGGTTTTCGAACTAAACACCGCATCATGCATAATTTACGCTTCTTGAGATTTATATCTCACCAAGTTTATGCATTGTAGGTAATCCTGATGATTACCGATGAGGAAGCTGGACAAGCTGCGACGCTCTTGCAGGATTTTGAGTAGCTGTGTACATAGATGACGCACTGTTGGGCGGGACCGTGGCTTATTTTGCTTCGCTATTGTATTTTATGTCTGCTTTGGCTATGTACAGTATAAACAAGCATGTCTTGGTGTGTTTTGTGGATTGAGGTTTGTTAAGAACTATGTATGTGAATAGGTTATGTTTTGAGTACGTAATAGTGTTATGCCGTTTGGAAAAAAATGGAGCAAGTTTTCTTGATTGTTTTATGTTTAAGTTCATATTATGTCTAGTTGTGCAAGTGTGGGTCGTGTCGGACTTCTAAACGGACAGGGGGTCAAGTTTGGTCATGGACCTCGCTAGGCCGTTAGAGGGTGGGATCCTCAGCGGTATGAGTCGGCGTGGAGGGATAACTTCTTGGTGGTCATGTGGGACGCGATGAGGGGACCCTTGGTGGCCACAAGAAGATGAGCCTCACGTCGAGGTCATACATATAGTGGCCACTTAAATATAATTGAATTGAGCTTAGTGCTCGTGTGCCGGTACATAGTAGTGAGTCGGGGCCCTATCTAGTGTTTCATAAATAAATTGATGATTTTAAAGAGAGTGTTTTGTGCATTGGGAGGTTCTCGAACTAAATACCGCATCATGCATAATTTCTACTTACTTGAGATTTATAAATCTCACTCAATTTATGCATTGTAGGAATCGATGATTTGTGACATTGTGGCTCTCTTTGGACAAGGTGTGCGGCTCTGCAGGGTTTTGAGTGGTGTGTACATAGATGACGACCGTTGGAGTCAAACCGTGGGCATGTATTTTGAGTTGTATTTTATAAAAGTTTTGTATATGATGTTATGAGTCATTTTTGTCATGTTTGGAAGTGTTCATCGTCTTTACGTAAAGCATTTAAAAAAAAAGTCACATGTGCACACGAGTCATTTCTTGTAAAATTATTCACAACTCACTTTTCTTGTTAAATTAGTGTTTATAGTTGAGTTGTCAAAAGGTGGTCGTGTCGGATCATGGGTGGTTAGGGAGCAATAAATTATCATTGATCTATCTTTGCAAAATTTTTTCCTCTTTTATTAAAGATATCTTGTTTAATAATATTTTGGATGGTTGAAAAAACATTTCGAGATCTGGCTCGGGAGTTCGAGGAAGCGGCTCGCATCCACGATAGTCCTCCGAGTTGAGTGAAGGGTGTTCCGATGTGAAGCCTTAATAAAGCGCATAGTAGGAAAGATTCTAGTAGAGAAAAAGGGTACCGGTGTTCTCTTGAGGTATCACTTTGCCTAGAGCTACGGAAGTGTTACTCGGGAAAGGAGTACACGGCGAAGAAGGGCGGAGAGGCGAAGTCGATATTCAAATCTGCTAGATCGCCAACCTAATACGAGTTCATATCTTCTTCCGCGGGAGAAGCATCAAGAGAGAACCACGTCGAGGAACTGGCTTGAGTAGCTAATAAATCGGTGAGAAGAAGATGAAAGTCAAGAAGGCTGAAGGAGAGGCGATTCGAGAAGAAGATGAAAGTCAACTCGCTAGGGCGATCCTTGTAACGCCCGAATTTAATAGTAACACATAACGAGGCGCTACGAAATTGGCCCGTTAACTCAATTAAAGAGAAAATTGTAATTGAATAAATGAGATTTATTACAAAATAATCATTTGAGATTTACAATGGAAAACAACATAAAATAAATTAGATGCAACCATCGCCTCGTACCTGCTCGAGCTCCTTTGACTGTAGAAAATCATAAGCGTGGGGGATGAGTGTGTAAGCAAATTAATTTTGCGGCCAATTAAATGGCGACACGTGGAAATTAAGTATTAATATTAAATAAATTTAATTATTTATATTCTAAGAATTTAATTAAATTAATTCTCAAATTAAATAATTCTGAATACTAAATATACACGTAAAAGCGGAAATTAAATCCTACGAATTATAAATATTCGTAACTTGGTGGCAAAGTAATTAACTTACCATATAACGTATAAAATCTCGTTAAATGGAAAGTTAAATCAAATTGCTCCACATGGAAACAAATCAAATCCAAGTCAAATCAAATCGATCAAATCAAATCAGTCCGATGGGCTTCTAAGCCCAGCCCATTAAATCAATCTCACCCCACAACTATAAATAGGGGTCTTCATTCATTCATTCCACACACAATTTCGTAGACAATTCCGAGCTCGGAGAGCGAGACTTGAGACGTTCTTGAAGATTCAAAGACGCTCTTCGCGGCATTCAAAGGCGTTCTTCAAGCAAGTCAACCAGAGAACGGCGTCCAATCCGAGATCAAGGTGTTCAACCCTTCCGATCGACGTTTCTCCTTGAAGATTCAAAGGTGGCCCTTGAAGATTCAAAGGCGTTCATCCGGTCTTCAAGAACCTTCATCCAAAAGTCTCCGTAAATAGCGTTTAATCCAAGATAAGACTCTTAAGCCCTTGGATTAACGTTATTAGTCCACCAAATCCGTCAAATCATCCAAGTCAACACCGATTTTGAAGAGAAGAATCGGAGGGTCAAATTTAGAGTTAGAGTCCACGAAATTTTATCGGTCAATCCGATTAAAATTAAATTGTAAACGTTTTCATGTTTTTATAAATTATTTACATAAAATTTGTTGTTACATATTTGGCACGCCCGATGGGACCGCTCTACCTCTCATCTCTTCTCTTCCTTTGAAAAATCTAAAGATCATCGAGAATGGGTCCTCGCAAGCACTACAGATATGGGTCGGCTCATCAAACACTGCTGATGCCAATGCCGTCACGCGAAGTATGTCAAGAAGGTCGCAAACTCGGACCTCTTCGGGAGCAAACACTGTCGGTGACACTCTTTGCAAGCAAGCCATCCTACATTGCGAAGGCAAGGAAGGCGATTCCCCATGCTCTACTCTGACTCCTCGTCGGACTCTTCATCAACCTCGAGCATAGCTCCGGTCATGATGACGAATGCCTCAACCATTGAGGAAACACTTGTCGGTTTGACTAGAGCCATAGAGGGCTCACACGCCATGTTTAAGAACGAGGACTCTCGCATTTCCAGCTTGATGAATAAGGTGGAAAGCGATGAGGTAAGCATAGCTAAGGGGAAGCGGGTGAAGTACTGATGGCGAAAAAATCTCTACTAAGCGTCATGCAATGAATCAGGCAGGTGCAAAGGAGTTGCGATTTACTGGCGATGGAGGAATCCATTTGGAGCAACTCAAAGAGCTTATACGGGAAGCGATGAAGGATAAGTTCGACGATGGTTCTAAGTCATCCTTCACC
The DNA here is from genome assembly GCA_030762865.1 of Paraleonurus japonicus. NCBI lineage: Eukaryota > Viridiplantae > Streptophyta > Magnoliopsida > Lamiales > Lamiaceae > Paraleonurus > Paraleonurus japonicus. Next base: position 17,518,903 of record CM061061.1, on the reverse strand, counting down.
TATGCCAAGCCATATACAAAGAGAGTTGATGGTTTGAAGATGCCGGTGGCTACCAACCGCCAAAATTTCACATTCGATGGAAAGAGAAATCCGAAGCGGCACGTGGCTCATTTTGTTGAAACGTGCAACAATGCTGGAACCTATGGAGACCATTTGGCCAAACAATTTGTTCGTTCCTTAAAGGGAAATGCATTTGACTAGTACATCGACTTGGAGGCTAGCTCTATTGATAGTAGGGATCGGATGGAGCGAAATTCTTGAACCACTTCTATAGCACCGGAAGGACGGTCGGCATGATCGAGTTGACTAATACTCAACAATGGAAGGGACGAACTGTGATCGATTATATTAATCGATGGAGGAATTTAAGCCTCAATCGCAAAGATAGATTGTCGGAAGCTTCGCGATCGAGATGTGCATCCAAGGGATGTTATGGGGTCTTCGTTATATCCTCCAAGGAATCCGACCAAGGACCTTTGAAGAATTTGCAACAAGAGCTCATGATATGGAGCTAAGCATGGCCGCAATCGAAGCTAATGGGCCGCCAATTCAAGAAACTCGAAAGTTCAAAGACAAGCAAGATGTCAAGAAAGGTACGAGGACATTTGTCAAAACTTCGAACAAAGAGTCCATGTAAGCGAATGCAAAGATGGTCAAGTACCAAAGAAACAAGGAAGATAAAGGGAAGAATGTTGTCCCGGAAAGGGGCAAAGGAAAATGACCTTTAAGGAGATGCAACAAAGGCAATACCCGTTCTTAGATTCTGATGTCAGGGTATATTTAATGATTTCTTTGAGAGATAATCTCATCGAACGCCGTAAATGAAGTGACTAGAGGAAGGCTGGGCGTGCTTGATGACCCAATCTGCGTGTACCACGGAGTTAGTGGGTCACCCAATCCAAAAGCTGCTTCATTTTCAAAGACAAAGTCATGCATTTGGTCGAACAAGGAAAAATCTTCTTAGATGAAGAGACAACTACGAACTTTGTTTGGTGATGGAGATGATCATCATGACGACATTTCATGCCATATGGTGAATGTGGATGAAGGTGGTCCATCCGGAGAAAAAGACTTGTGATAAGAGCTAGGGTGTGCATTGGCGGTGAGCTTTATGGATGAAAACTTATTACTTGGCTCGCAACCTCATAATCGACCATTATTCTTGATTACACCCATGACGATGTTCCATCCTAATCTTTGGCAAAGGGTCCACCACCTTCGGAGCGGGTTTGAAGTGGTTAGCTGCCTTTAGGACCCACACATTAGAAGTCTTGCTCTGCGAAATCTCCCGAGTCCAGTCATCAATGCGGAATTCTTTCGATACGTCTTTCACGGCCGGAGCATATTTGTCAATTACTTGGAGTTTCAATAGCTAAGTGAGTCCCTTTGTTCAAAGGTTGATGCTCGTCATCAAGAATTATCAAGTGACGTTTTCCCATGGATGTAGAGGTACTCAGGAAGAAAACCATGATGAGAGTTGCACAAAAAAAAAAAAAAAAAAAGGGTTAAGAAAAGGGAATAAAAAATAAAGGGGGCAAATACAATAAATAATTTGTGGACTAGCAAAATTTATTTCTTTGAAATTGATATTTGATAAGATAAATTTTGTGTGAATTAATTTTCATTAAAATTTAATCTTTTAAGTCTTCAATTTTAAGTGGTGTCCAACAATAAAATGAGGGGCTTGATAAATTAAAGTGAAGTTGGGCCCTCTATTATTTAGAGTTGGTCTTAACAAATTAAATGAAAGCTCAATTTCAAGTAGACCTGAGGTTATTTCCACACACCAAAGATCCAAGTACACACATTTTTACAAGGCAACACACTTTTCTTCCAAGTACACACCCCAAAATCTCATAACTACCCTCCCACTAACCCACGTTCCCTCACCGTAGTTAATCTTCCCTCCCTCACGTAACGGTACACACACGAATTTTTTCACTTTCATCTCTTCCAAAATCAGTCCCGTCCTCGCCGCCATTTCTGCCGCCGTTCTTTGCCGCATTGTCTTGCCGCCCGTCGACCACTTGTTACGCCATTCGTGGCCAAAGGTTTGTGCGTTTTTGTTTTATTTGAAATGTATATTTTTGCTATGTATGTATATATTGTATATATGTATGTATAATATATTTAGAACTTTTGTGCTATGTTGTATAGTAGATGATATTTTATGAAATTTTTGATAATTCATGTATGGTTACAATCAATTTTTATGTTTTAGCGTTCCTAAATTTTGTTTTTTCATGAAATTTGTTGCCTAAATTTGATGGGTTGCATTGTGTTGATCGAATTTTGTGGTTGAAATTGATGAATTTTGGGTGAAATGCTTGAATTGAAAAGCGTTGTTGTTCGAATCTGGTTTGTCGAACAACACTATGTTGTTCGACATTTTTTTCGCACATATATGTCATGTTCGAACTTTTGTAACCGCACAATGGTCTTTGGTTCGACAAAATATTTTCGCACTTAATATCAGATTTGAAAGTTTTTATTCGCACGTTTAGTTTTTGTTCGACTATTTTTTTCCGCACACATCCTAATCGATATTTTGTGTCTCTTTAATTAGCAGATGATAAAGTTGATAGACGGAATCGTCCTACAGCCTCTTATAGGCGTAGGAAACACCTTCTTGAGTACGGGTGAGTTGGACCCCGAACCACAACCAATAGAAGAGTTGCCACAACCCGTTGAAGAGGTGCCACAACCCGTACCGTAGAAGAGGTGCCACAACCCGTACAAGAGGTTGTGGAGGTTAATGTTGAAGAAGGTGATCAAGTTGATGAATTGAGGAGGAGAGAGGCGATGGAGATGGAGATGGCGATGGCGATGATGATGATGATGACGATGACGATGAGGAAGAGGAGGGGGTGATGGCGATGAGAGTGAGGAGGAGGTCAAATACCGTTGGAAAATGTTCCTACTCCTCCACTACTTCCTACATTTCAAGATCATGTGGCACGACACATATGGCGGCCAGTAGAGAGGAAGGTGTTGAGATGCCACAGCCATACCGTCAAACTCCGTGCTTGGGGGTTTGATGATGATGATGATGATATACCCACCCCGATACGAGGCTATTTAGCAGTATGATTCGTAGATCAAAGATGTTTCACATCGTTCACGGAGCATACAAGACGCCGAACGTTAACTTGATCACGGCGTTTGTTGAAAGGTGGCATCCGAGACAAACTCATTTCATCTTCCTTTTGGTGAAATGACCATCACTCTGGATGGCGTTTTACGTATTACTTGTCTTCCGATTGATGGAACCCGGTGCAACCTACAAGTGAAGATAGAGTGATTGGCACCGAATATTTGGAGAATTTGTTGGGATTAAGCGAAGAAGCAAATCGAGCAAGAGGAGGTAGGACGTGGCTCGTCGGTGAAGTTGACTTGGCTTAAGGATACGTTTATGCCTTTGATGAGATCGGATGACCACGATGAGGTAGAATATGCAGCACGAGCTTATGTGTTGTACATGTTTGGTACCGATTTTATTTCCGGATAAAAACGGGTACCCGTGTAAACACATCGTGGTTGCAATACACCTCGAGATATGAAGGCATTTGGAGAATATGCTTGGGAGCCGTACTAGCCTACCTATACCAACAATTGGGTAGGGCATCGCGATTCAAGGTGAAGCGAGATAGGTGGCTATCTCACCTTGCTTCGAGGTAAATCATTAGTAATTTATTATAATTTTAGTTGTTTAAATTATTCACTATTAATTTGTTTGTTATCATTGTTATTTTGCAGCGTGGATCTATCTGCATTTTCCATCTTTGATTTTACCACCAAAAATCCAGATTTCGGATACCCTTTGGCTCTTTCAAGCATGTATTCACCGAAAACACAGTGCAAGATCGATCGTGTTCGCGACTTTAGAGAGCGCCTAGATGTGCTATGTTCTCACGAGGTAGTATATTTTTGTTTTAAATTTCATTAGTTGTGGTACTTGTGTAATTTAATAATGATTGGGGTATTGCAGGTTAAGCTGGACTCGTATCGTGCACTCGGAGATCATTACCCGTTCAAGCCCTGTCTCATATTTTTACGGATGCATTGTTTGTGGCGATATTGTCGAGCCGCATACGCGGCCGAGTCTGAGGCGATTTGGGTACGCATCTAAAGTATCCCCAAAGCCTTCTTATTACGGGCGTCAGCGTACGAAGGGTCAAGCGCAAATAAAAGAAGCGAGGGCACTTTGGGGTGCAATTGGTCAAAGTTTTGGCACGTGGGATGCTCACTTGTTGAGCGATCACGCGACTTGGTGAAGAATGTGTCCGTGATGATGGCGATCAAAGATGGATACCTCGATTGGTTCATTGCCAATGGTCGCCCTACGTTGCGAACTCGGATAACTTGAATCTCTATCCACGTGCGAGTGAGACCTCCCAACCCTAAAGTATCGGACGCGTGGATCTTTTGCCGCAAAACAGAGTCGAAGAAGCATACAGTACAAGTAATGCACGATACGTTGACTTTGGATGAGGCCATCAAGAAAGTTGAAGAAGTGATCCATATTCTCGCTGGGAAGGTGAGGCGGGATCATCCTCACGTAGGGGCCGTAAACGAGAGGTTGGGAGTGCGGGCACACGGTCATCGCCACGTAGAGGGAAGAAAAGGAAGATATGATTGATGAATTTTATAATGTTAAATTTGTGTTGCTTGAATTTATTAGATAACTTATGATTATTGATGGATTTTATAATTTTATGTGTTAGTTAGTTAATGGATATTTAATTGTTAGGGTGTTCATGGATTTTCAATGTTATTTATGTGGATTTTTAATTGTTAGGGTGTTAATGGATTTCAATGTTATTTATGTGGATTATGTTTCTCAGGATTTGACAATTGTTCGAAATTATTATTCAAAATAAGTAAAATGTGCGAACTTTTCTCTCCGAAAATATGATCAATGCGCGATTAAACTTTGTCGCACAAGAAATTTTCAAGTACACACACTCAAGTGCGACAAAATTTCACCGCACGTGGTTTTGAATTTGCTAAAATAAATTTCCAAGTACACACACTCATGTGCGATAAAAAGATTTCGAAAAATGTACTCTTGTGTTGAACTTATTTGTGCGAAAATAATTCCCGAATAATTTGCAAGTACACACACCGTGTTCGGACTAATTTGTCCGAACATTGCACTTTTGTTCGGTATATTTTTTCGCATAAGAGGGTTTTCAAATTTTGGATCCATTTTTTCCAAGTACACACACCTTGTTCGGAGTAATTTGTCCAACATTGTTCCCTGTGCGGTAAATTATGTTCAACTCCTGTAATCAATTTAAAAAATATACTTCTTTTATTTTTTAGACCAACACTGTTTCAAAAAAATTTTCCAAGCACAATCATTCATATATTCATATCCATGGTCAAAAGAAGTGTAATCATTCACAAAAAGCCCTTCACATTTCGTCCAATCTAAGGCACTTTCCCATTTACATTTCATCTAATCTAATCTAAACAACTTTTTCATTCACATTTCTTCCTATTCTAAACAACTCTTTCATTCACATTTCATCCTCCAAGTTGCTTGTTAGCCGTAAGCTGACCATCGGCGGCAGTGCGTGGAAATCATGCCATTCGGAAGCTACGGCGCAACGGGCATCCGCGCCTCAAAAACACCTAATATTTAAAAGTTAATTAATTGAACACATTTAAAACTAAAATAATGCATAATCAATTAAGCCCAAATTATTACCTCGACGAAATGATTCTCGTTGATTAATGCACACACAATCGTCTTTGGACCTCTTCGCATAGCTTTCCTTAAAGGGAGGTACGTCAAATTTATCCGAGGATCAAGCACCACAAAGCACACATTGTACATCAGCGCCACAAGATGTCCCATTTCGGTAACGTAGAACGATACTCCTTCTACAAATCATGCCGTAGATTAAGCACATGCATAATCCGTGCTGACTCCACCGTCTTCGAAGAAAAGGCGTGCTCGTACAACTTGATACCGCCGGTGCCCGTCACCCTTCACATTCTTCATGTCAACAATATAGGGATGATATGCCTTTCGGAACACCGCTAATCAACTCCATTCGCCTTCGTGCCTAGTTCGGCGGCTGATTACCTAACACGGTAAAAGAAACGTGATTAAAGACATTTTTAATATAACAATTAAAACGTCAAAAATAAATAAAATTTAAGTTTTACCGGTTGTTTAACGGGAGACCCTCTTACGAACACAACGGATGGCTGCGAGTCATCCACGCCGATAAGCGTCGGCTCTTGTTGCACCGAGCAACTTTCAATCCATGGACTCCTTTATCTCAAATAAGCTCGGCTCCGTTTCGTGGACGCCTCAGCCTTCTTCGTTTTCCTTTGCCCATTTTTGGGACCTCGTGTGTCCGTCTTGGGCGTAGGTTCTACCAAGTCGGTAGTGGCGGGATTCGCAAGCTCTCTCATTCTCCTCAAATATAGCAATTGTTCCTCCGTGGATTTTGACGCCGTATGCCTGAGCCATATCATCTACGTATCCCCAAATCGAGATCCAAACGCCGTAGATCCGTCGGCTCAATAACTTCCTCCTCCACCTTCCGAGCTTCCATGTCAAGTTTTCTCCAAAAACACAATCAAATTCACGGGTAATGGCTTATCACCGAGTACACATATTTTTTCAATCTGATGGCCACATGGCAAAGCCATGTGACCTTTCTTAGAATGTGATCGCACCGATCCTTCCTAAATCAGGGAGTCTTAACAACCTTGATCTCTTCAAATAACAACTCAAAGCAGAAATAGACACCACACCTCTCAAGTATAAAAAGAAATTTGAGGAGAACTGTGTTGTGCTGGCAACGCTCAAACTCTTCTCGAATGAGGCTTTGATCGAGCACGTGACATGCGTTAAAACGGTGCATGAGTTTTGGTCCAACACGTCTCAAGTTCCCCATCGAGTTCACCAACAATCTCTTGAGCCAATGATGGCTTTCAACCCTAAAATTGACAATTTTCATATATATATATATATATTAGTAAATTAAATAATATGAAAGATTCTCCTCTTTCAAAAATTAGTAATTTTGTCTCATACCGATTAGTGGTGGTGTTGCCGTAATGCATCACCTCATTAGTCCATGCCCGAACGAACTTCTCCTTATATGGATCGATCCACCGGTTCATCACATAGTCCACGGCCTTCTTAGGAGATTTCGAACGGAATACACCAACAGCTTCTTCATACTCGGCCTTAGTATCGGCTCTCCACGAGATCGTTGAAGCGGCGGTAGAATATGTCCCACTGTTTTGGACCGAACATCTCCTTGCACAATTGGCAAAACATTGCGATCAATGTGAAAAGTGCATAGGAAGTGTCGGGCCTCGGGAAAATGAACCGCTATCGCATTGATAAGAGCCTTCTCACGATCCGTAATAATGACAGTGGGTAAAGAGGTGTCTCCCAACAATCCTCTCGAGCAATCCAAGTGCCCACCGATAATTATCCTCTTTCTGCGCAAGGTAGGCCGATGCTACCGAAAATGTCAAACCGGTGGAGGTCACTCCAACAATCTCAAGATACGGAAGGCGATACCGGTTGGTCTTGTAAGTGCAATCTATCATGAGGACCTTCGGGAAGGCATGCACCAAATCAAGGGAGACGGGATGTGCAAAAAACAACTCCTCCATCGAGTTTGTCTTCTCGCATCTTCTTGAGCTCAAAATACTTATTCTCCGTCAACTTCGTCACCGTCAATTCGAAGTGAGTCCGTCCACACCACTCGCGTACTCTATACTTGTGTCTCACATTGTAAATATGACGGAGTGTCGAGTGATTGTGCTCATTTGTCTTCCTAAGCGACTCCAAAACCATCTTGGGGGCAGCGTTGCACTTGGACATTTCAAGAACATATTTCTCTTCCGCGGGAGTTAGGACGGCCGACGTATGAATGACCTCGAGATATCGGGAAATGGGGTGATTATCGTCCCACATCTAACGTCGATGCTCCACTCGGACTCACTAATTTCGTGCCCCTCAAGTTAACGGGCATCCACATTTCTTTGTCCCCGTGATCCTTCCCGTGGTAAACTCGTCCTCCTTAAACTCTTGCTCATCGTCATCTTCTTTGCTCGACTTCTTCTTTTTTTTCGGCTCGGGATGACTAACTTTTTCTTCTTTTGACGATATACTCGATCGCTCACATGATAGCCATATGCGGGCCTTTTTGTTCCCACTACCGTTGTCCGACGGTTTACAACAACAACAATGTTGTGCTCTTTACCAACACGCTTCGCCCAATCGATCAATTCTTCTCGTGACTCGAATAAATTATGTGTTGTGAAGGACGCTTGTATAATCCATTGTAATATCAAGACTTCCGTCTTCCCGACCTTCACTTTCGACATTTTGGCATTTCGAGGTAATAGTCTTCATCGAAAAAGAAATCATGGTCGGGATGACCAGGCAATTCTCATCCACAATATCGTCTCCCAAGCTCGTAAAAAACAAAAACATGAATATACACTGTTCGGAAACTAAAATCCGAACAAAGACAATAAGTGCGAAACATATATTCGAACAATGACCGAATGTGCGAATGCATAATGTCGAACATACTGTGCGAATATTAAGTGTCGAACACAAACCAGAAAACCAAAATGTGCGAAAGAAAATTTTCGAACACCGGTCATGACAAAACTAGTCGAACATATGCAATGAGTGCGGAAAAAGAGTCGCACACATGGCATGTCGACGAACCGGTTCAAATGTTTGAATCATCACCTTCAACGAAAATCGGCGCCAACGTTCAAATACACGTAATATGGTAATGTAAATACATATTTTGAATACAAACTACTCAAAAAATCATTCTACATCAACAAAAACACAAAAATGCAATAAAACCCTAGTTCTAAATCAAACGGTGGAAGAAAGAAAAAAAAACTTACCACAGCGTATTCATCGTCGCTGCTACCCATCCTTCGACGATTGTATGCCCGGTTTGCGTTCAAGTTTACAAGGGTTTTGAACAAACTATTGCGACATTGGATCGTTTTTTCGAAAAAAAAAAAAGCCGACGACGTGTTTCGTGTGTACGTGAGGGAGGGAAAAGCTGCAATGTTTGGTATGGGTGTGTGTGTACTTGAAAAATGTCCGTTGTACACATTAAGGGTAGGTTAGTCTTTTTCACTATGGTTAGGTTAAGTTTTTTCCGTGTGTGTCTTGGATCTTTAGTGTGTGGAAATAACCTGGGCCTTTCAAGTATTCAAAATTGGCCCATGGCAAAGTAAGGTTTAAATCAAATTGAGGCCCATTTTATTTTCCACGCTAAATCAGAAAAGAAACTCATTTCTGCTTCTGATGAAAATCAACGTAGAAAACCCAATTCTGCCTCAAATTCATTTCTGCCTCTGATGAAAATCAACGCAGAGAATTCCAAAACTTAGTTCTGCCTCCATCAAGTGATGCCCAAATCTCACCGGAGCAGACGCCCTCCCCGTCGTGCCGTCACCACTGCGCCGCGCCTCCAAGCACATTCCTCGGCCAGAAATCCACGCTGCAAGCTTCGCCGGGCAGTCTCTGCCGCTCAAACATCGTCGATCGAAGCCGCCATCGACACCCAAGATCAAAGCCGCGTCGCCCCTCGTGCACTGGTGCATATTCCCGCCGTCTGAGCCAAATGCCGCCGCCGCTCGGATGTTGTAGAGCCGAAGCCAAATTCCCACGCACGCCAACTGTTCGATGAAATGGCCGAGAGAAGGGACGCCTCCCCAAATCTGAGTTCTGAATTCTGATGTTGCCCGTTATGGAAGTCTGCCTCCTTTGATTGCAAATTGAGGTATTTGTAGTGGCAATAGGCGTCGAACAATGGTAGTTGTAGTGGTATGAGTCCAAGCAACGGTAGTTGTAGTGGCAATAGGAGTCGAGCAATGGTAGTTGTAGTGGCTTGAGTCCGAGCAACGGTAGTTGTAGTGGCATGAGTCCAAGCAACGATAGTTGTAGTGGCAATAGGCGTTGAGCAACGGTGGTTGTAGTGGCATGAGTCCAAGCAACGGTAGTCGTAATGGTTGAACATGGATTACTAGTTTTGCCCTAATTTGAGTCTCGTCTGACATGAATGCACGCAAGTTTTTTGAAGAGTAACAGAGCAAAACAAAAGTGATAAAATAATTAAAGAGGAAGGAAAAATTACCACTTCACAAAATAGTTTCTGCAAAATTGTTGACTGAGCCTTGAAAATTAGCCTGCAAATTTCTTAAAAAAAAAAAAGAAAAAAGCAGATAATGAAAAGGTGCAAAACAATATGCTGAAAAAAAAAAACAAGAAAAATACTTATGATGTTGTGCTGTGGTATATGAAAAAAATTCATACCTCCTCCTATGTTCTTCTTGCTGGTCCCATGAAGATGAAAAAAGAAAAGGTGATGACTCTTTTATTGAGCAATTTATGATTGATGTAAAAGGAAAGAAGTTGGAGAAGGAAAGATCTATAATGCTGGCCGATTTTTTTACTCTGAGAGAAACTTGCATGAAAATTAATTTTCTTGTGAAATTATTTCAAAAGCTGCAAGCAATCTGTGAAAAAAATGAAAAGAAAACGCTACGAAAAAAGGAATTTTCTTACCGGGCCAAGAAATATATATCTTATAAGCCCAAGAATAAAAAATGCAGCCTGGCCAAAAAAATTGGGCCAAACAATGCTTTTAAGAAATATTAGTCAAAAAAATTAGTTTTTGGGCCAAATAATACTTTTGATAAGTATTGGGCTTAAATGGAGTGGACTTTTATACAAAAAGGCCAACAAATAATAACTCTCCAAGTCGCTGATGGGCTTAAGTGAATTAACATTCTCATCAAGTTCAAAAAGGCAAACAAAATAAATTTTGTGCTTAATTCACTTCAACTCACAAATGACCGTTAACAAAGCTCGAGGGCATTTGTAAGCAAATTAATTTTGCGCACAATTAAATGGCGACACGTGGAAATTAAGTATTAATATCAAATAAATTTAATTATTTATATTTTGAGAATTTAACTAAATTAATTCTCAAATTAAATAATTTATTGATATTAAATATACACGTAAAAATCGAAATTAAATCCTACGAATTTTAAATATTCGTAACTTGGAGGTAAAGTAATTAACTTACTATATAACGTATAAAATCTCGTTAAATGGAAAGTTAAATCAAATTGTTCCACATGAAAACAAATCAAATCAAGTCAAATCAAATCGGATCAACTCAAATCAGTCCGATAGGCTTCTAAGCCCAACCCATTAAATTAATCTCACCCCACAACTATAAATAGGGGTCTTCATTCATTCATTCCACACACAATTTCGTAGACAATTCCAGGCTCGTAGCGAGACTTGACGTTCTTGAAGATTCAAAGGCGTTCTTCGCGGCATTCAAAGGCGTTCTTCAAGCAAGTCAACCGGAAACGGCGCCCAATCCGAGATCAATGTGTTCAACCCTCCGATTAGACGTTTCTCCTTGGAGATTCAAAGGCGGCCCTTGAAGATTCAAAGGCGTTCATCCGGTTTTCAAGAATGTTCATCCAAAAAGTCTCAGTAAATAGCGTTTAATCCAAGATAAGGCTCTTAAGCCCTTGGATTAACGTTATAAGTCCACCAAGTCCGTCAAATCATCCAAGTCAACACCGATTTTGAAGAGAAGAATCGGAGGGTCAAATTTAGAGTTAGAGTCCACGAAATTTTATCGGTCCAATCCGATTAAAATTAAATTGTAAACGTTTTTGTGTTTTTATAAATTATTTACACGAAATTTGTTGTTACAGAGTGTTTGAAAATACACTCGGAGGGAAACATCAATGATTGCACCGTTAAACAACATTCGTAAGCGCATATGATATTTTCAATATAAAGCTCATGAGAACATTTAATGCTTTATCACATAGTACATGCAATTACCTGGCTTGAACATTGTATGGGCCATTACCCGGCTTGAACATAATATTACAGGCCATTACCCGACTTGAACATATTACACGGGCCATTACCCGGCTTGCACATAGTACGGGCCATTACCCAGCTTGAACATTATGCGGGCCATTACCCGGCTTGAACATAGTGTGGGTTACTACCCGTCTTGATTAATAATGCAATTTAACATAGCAATCATAACATTGAATGTTAAACTCGATTAAGAGTGAAGATTGCCCCCACCTTAAAAATAGTAATCGCAACAAATGGTGCAATGCAATACCCCTTAGTGATCCTCAACTCCTTGATAATGCACAATCCTAAAGGTCTCAAGTTTCTCCTCATATCCTACAAATAACATATACCCTTAATAATCTCCAATTCCGGATGTTACGAGCGTCAAATAAACAAACTAATTATAATTCTATAATCTACGAGTGGATACGAGCATTTAGTCTCCTTGACTTTTTATTCTTACCGGATGACATGATGAGATAAGAAAACAAAACCTTATACAAACTAGTTAGTAGCACGCTTAGTGAAACAAAGAAGATGAAGATAATCAAGAACTAATTTAGAATCTTGGTTAAGACCTAAAATCAATATCGAACAGCCTTAACACCGCTCTAATACCACTTGTTGGTCCCACTTAGTTGAGTAGATTAAAGGAAACTTGAATCACCTTCTAGGAAAAATCTAGAAGGGGGAATTGAATAGATTTTTCGATTTTACAAATCTTTGAAAACTTATTCAAGACACCAAAGTCACACAAATGGAATTTATTTTTAAACTCAATTTTATTTGGATCAAAAGCACACCGATAATTTGTCTAACTTTAATTCTGAAATTTAACTTTGATTAAAAACCGAAATTGATATGAGCAGATAAGTAAATGAAAAGCTATAAAGAACACCAAGATTTATAGTGGTTCGGATTATGAAAATCCTACATCTACTCTCCTTCTTCAACTTGAAGAAAGGTCTCTTCTTACCACTTACTTACTCACGATCCAACTTACAGTTTACAACTTACAAAGATCTTCAAATCTTCAAACTCCTAGACTCTTACGAAATCTAACTTTACGGTGATAGGTGTTTTGAAGATGTATAGTAAAGTGTTCTACAAACACTTAGAACTTTTTGAAAACTCTTTTTGAAAACTTGAGAATTGATGTGAAAGTAGAAATCGAGTATTGTGAATAGTGTGTTATTCGTGTCTATAAAATGAAAACCTAGACCTATTTATAAGTCCGAAAAGACAGGTTAGTTTGTTAGTCGGTTCTAACAAACTAAAAACCGCTTAACTAACTTAATTTTGAAAATCTGCTCTTATCCTCACTGATTTTTCCCTAGTCGTCTGCGGTGACTTGGAGAAGACTTGCCTTTCTTATTCTACTCGACTTATCTTGACCTCGTCTCGAGCTCTTCATAATCGTCTTCTGCAGATAACTAGACTTGAGCTTGTCTCCGGATGACTTCCAACTTTTCGGACATCGGTGACTTGTCCAGTCCTCGACCTAAATCATCGGCTCGATCACCAGGAACTCCATCTCACTGTTCTTTGGGATCGTCTGCTCATCCGGGTTGATCTTTTTAACTCATCAAAACCTTTCTTGATCTAACAATTTCCCCCTTTTTGATGAAGTTAAAACTACAAGAAAGAGACACACTCACAAATTGATGTTAGTCACAATTAATCAAGAAAATCGAGATAGGCATATCGTAACACATTCACACTTTAAATTCAGATTTATTCAAGTAAGAGCACTTAATTCACACTTAGAAAAATTTTAAGAAGTTTTTCTTAAGTCTTAAGACTTTTTCAAATTATTTAGACTTATTAAAAATTTAAGTCTTAGGACTAGAAAATTTAAAAGACTTAGAAAGCTTTTAAAAACTTAGAAAAAAATTTTTAGAAAATTTTAAGTACGAGATGAGAGTTTTCTCAGATGATTAATACTTAGAAATTTTTTTAAGTTTTCTTAAAACAAGAAAGAAAGCTTTAAAAATAAGACAAGTAGATCAAATAAGGCAAAGTATATTCACATTTCACATTTACTGATTACAAAAATGAGAGTGATAAAAGATAAGATAAGAAAGGAAAAATCCTGTTTTATCGTACTCCCAATGATCTTCCTCAGAACCATTAGCCAGTTGAATACTCGCCTCCTCACCGCTTGATCTCCTCCTCTGAACAAGTCCAGGACTCCGCCTCTACCCTTTGAACTATTCCCTTTACCCAATCAAGGTCACGGGATCCATCTGGTTTCTTGGCGGGGATGGCATACTCAAAAGCTGGAGAGATCGGGATTAACATTGAACTCTTCATCCGCTTCTTTCAACACCCGATTGTAGAGATCTTTGTCCATCTTCTCCATCCACTCATCCCCAAACTAAGTCTGGATCTTGCCGAGTTGATCCAGAGCTTTGAGAATGTACCAAGTATTACATCCACATCCCTTCTAGATTCTTCGACTGTACTCCTCCTCATACTTGCCGCAAGCCGGCTTCGGTGGAGCATTCGTTAGATGAAATGGTCTGAAGTTAGCGCCACTTGAATCTTTAACCAGCCATTTCCGCTCAGCGCTACTCCGTAAGACGTCGGTTCCTTTTTCTTTCCTTACCCTTCTCTTCTCTTTCTTCCCATAATACTCTTTTTCTCTCTTCATCCTCTTAATCTGCTTCTTTTGAAAGATTTGGATAATCGCCTCTCTCTTTCGTTTTCCTTTAGCAGCAACTCTGGAATAGATGTCGGTGATCTCGGCTCAATGGCTGCTACTTCCTTGCCCTTACCCTTGGCATCTTGACTTCGACTCTTTCGCCTAGCCGTAGCTTCTCTGTTCTTTCATCCTCCTCCTTCCTTCTTTTCTCCTCATCTTCCTTCACCGCTTCCTCTAATCGACTTACCCTCAATCAAGTGCAGCTAGCTCATCGACTTGAGTTTTAAGTCTTCCTTAGCTGCCTCCAGATCGTGTGTGTTGGCCTTTATGCCTACTTCTCTCCTGGTCTCCTCGACCACGGTTGTGAGGGCTTATCTCTTCTCTTGCTCATCTTTTTCCCCCTTTTTAACTTTAGAAGCCAAGTTTGTCGGTTTGCATCGAGATCATTGCACTTGACTCGAAATCAGGCCGGTCTATCGCCATCTCATTTACCACCATCCGATTATATCCCTTCACCTCTTCTTTCAACGCCTTCATTTCTTCTTCCATTGCTTTTACTTTATCACCAAAGACACGAGTTAGTCACAAGAATAATTTTATCGGATAGGTTTACCTCGACTTCTCTCATGCTGGCAAGCATTGTTTCTATCCATCGCTTCCACCATCTTCTCGTGTCCTCCTTTTCATCTTCCTCTTAAAGGTTGAGTTTATCTTTTTCTCCACTTTCTCGAGAATTGAGGATATAGCGAAGCGAGGCTAAGGTTGCTTTGTCATCATCCTCGGTTGAGGAGTCGACGAAGAGAGGGATTGTGCTTTTTGAGTAGGTGGGAGAGGGGTAGAGTGTGTTTGGATAGATGGAAGAAGGGAGTAAGATAAAGTAGGAATGGACGAGGTTTGGACTTGTGGGAGAGGAATTGGTTCAGGGTGGGTGAGATGATGGTTGAGTTTGTGTAGTGGGAGTGGGGGACGAAGTTTGGATGACAGGTGATGGTGATTTGAGTGTAGGTTGATCCGATTCGGGAAGTGTAGGTTGAATTTGGACTGTTGAGGAAGTAGATCTGCTCAAGAGGCTCGAGGTACCAGCACTGGGTTACCTCTTCATCGCCCGATTGACCGGGTGGGACGGTATGCTGGTTTTGGTAGAAGCGGCAGATGACCCTTCCCTTCCTTTTTCTCCGTGGCCTTCACCAGCCTTCTCCTTTTCCTCCTCTCGGGAGGCCTCTCGTACTACTGCTGTTTCTGGACTGGGACCACAAGCTGTTTCTTCTTGAGTTACGGCCTCTGCTGCAGTACCTCGAGTTGTCTTCTCGGCCCACTGCCTCCGCCTCGGTGCCGGCTCTCCCTCGAGGCTTAGGCTGCCAGCCTCCTGGCTTCTTCATCTGCAGTGCTAGCCTCTCGGTCTCTGGCAAGATCGGACTCATCATCCGAGTCTGGGATTCCTCCAAGCCTCTCATTCTTTGTGAGAATGCCTTTCGCTTGGAGTACTTCTTAGTACCCACTCTCCGATCAATTGCTCTGTTCATTCCCTCGATCAACACCGTGATTTTGTTGAACAAACTGACTATTGAGTTTGGCACCCAACCCTCGGCAGATGATTTGAAAGTAAGCCTCTTCTTCTCTTCCTTCAACTTGTGAATCAAAGAATTCCACCGGTTTACTTGGACTCCATCCAAGATTGCTCTCATTACACACAACTGGGTTTGGTTAACCTATCATGCGAACTCTGTTCTCTCAAGATGCATTTTGTAACTACTGTCATAAGCAATCAAAATTTCCTCCTTAATAAATTTTTCTTCAAATCCCTACGGGTTCCTCTATATGTGATTTTTGCCATTGAATCTAATGACTCTTCCCAATCGTCCTCTTTGTATGTCAATGGATTGACTCCCTCCATTGTTGTATAAAAATCCTTGCAACTTTCTCTCTGGTGTAGGAGAGAACTGCTGGCCAATCAAGTTGTATCGAACCCATCACAGGTATCCCTCATATTGGCTAAAACCTACGCCTCCGAGCAAATCGGCGCTTCTATTCTCGAGGAGATTTCATCGACAAAAATCCCCTTAACCTCGATGCTTCCCGATGTCGAAGGATCTCTGCAGATTCACTATCCTGGTGGTTTGAAATCCATATACATCTCTGCTTTTAGCCAATTTTTGAATAACTCTTCATTCATTTTAAAACTGAAGTGTTTGTAGAGATGTAGGTGGGTTTGTGGGTTTTAGTGGTTTTGGAAGTGGAAGCATGGTAATTTGTTTGAGAGAAAATTTACAGAGAAAATGTGCTTGAAGAATTTGTGAAAGTAATTTTCAAAAGCTGAAGAAGGTAAGTTTTTAAATCCAGAGGAGAGAGAGGGAAAATTTGATCTCGGGAAAATGATATGTGGCGTAATCTTAGGAAACATTAATTTTAACCGTTGATTAAGAGAGGTGCGTGAAGTATATCAATGATTTAGCGATAAAATCGCTTCGTATTCAGGCCCGTGGCATTAACGTATCTTGAATTGTGTAAAAGTAACCGTTTATCCTACAGATTAGGCGGCTAATAGGTTTGCTTTATGCGAGGTAATTAGTATATACCCGACGTAAGCCAAAATATTCCTTTCTTTGCATAAAGGTTTCCTATTTGACTGGGTTTAGTCATACTCGGTCAAAAGTAACCTTGTCTTATATTTTTGAAGAATTTCCTCCGAGTCTGCTTTTGAAAAACACAAAATTTAATGCCATTAATTGAACACAATATTTTCAAATCGAAATTCATCAAGATTATTTGAAAACTAACATGCTTGAAAAAGTTATTTTGAAAATAATATTTTTCAAGAAATGTGTAGACAAAGGGAGGTGATTTTTTGATTAGAGGTTTTAAAAGCTGAACTATCAAAGTTGGTACACCCGTTCTTGTAAATAAACTCATCAAAACTATCGATGGCGAGGTAGATCGAGATAGGGTGCGAGATAGTCATCTGCTTTTCAAGAAACCAGTGACTATTGTGCCTAAGTCGATTTACCGAATGTCGAATAAGTAATCATCAAGTCGAGATAAGGTCAATATGACTAATCCTTGATACTTGATTCCTAACACGAAATCAATGATATCAGCTACCGATTGTCCTTTGACTCATATCTAGTCGATAATTCTTTCTAGACATTTATTTAAAGAAAGGAAAGAAAGAAATAAGGAAAACAACTAATGTATGCAAGCAATGATAATTAAAAATCAGCTAATGATGCATCAAGTAATCCTAATTCTAAACACAATTCTTTAAATCTAGATTCAGCTAATGGTTTTGTGAGAATATCTGCTCTTTGTGATTCGGTGGCTATCTTTTCTATTCTAATGTCATTCTTTTCTACATGATCTCTAATGAAGTGATGTCGATATCTATATGCTTACACCTAGAATGCGAAACGAGTTGTATGTCATAACTATTGCACTATTACTATCACGGTAAATAGGAGCAGATGATGTTTGAATGTTATAATCTCTAAGTCTGTGACTTATCCAAAGGAGTTGAGAGCAACAATTTCCAGTGCCATGTATTCGGCCTCGGTAGTGGAAGTGGCAACATATGTCTGTTTCTTAGATAACCAAGAAATTAATTTGTTGCCTAAGAATTGACAAGTTCCTGAGGTGGATTTCCTATCAATCTTGCATCCTCCAAAATCGTAGTCCGAATATCCCTGCCACTCAAAGTTGTCATCACCGGGTACCATAACCCAACTTGCAAAGTCCCTTTGAGATATTTGAGGATTTTCTTAGCGATTCGAGATGAGTTTTCTTGGGATTAGGCGGAATCTTGCACATACCCCAACCGCAAAGGCTATGTCGGCCTACTTGCGGTGAGATAGAGAAGGGATCCAATCACCCACGATACTCCATTGCATTCGTGGGTATCCCCTGCTTATACGAATCTATAGAGAAGTTAGTTGCCATAAGTATTTTACCTTCCCTACTAGTAGTCATCCCAAATTTCTCAATCGGTGTCCTTAGCATATTTAGTCGATGTATAAAAATACCCTTACTCATCCGCTTAATCTGCAAGCCTAGAAAATATGTTAATTCACCCATCATTGACATCTCAAACCTATTTTTCATGAGAACACATAATTCTTCACATAATTTGATTAGGTGAACCAAAAATAATGTCATCTAAATAAATTTGAACCAACAAGATGTTACCATCTATTTCCTTTCTAAACAAAGTCCTATCTATCTTGCCTTTTGAAAAACCATTTCAAATCGAAATTCGAGATAAGGTATCATACCAAGCCACGAGAGCTTGTTTCAGTCCATATAGTGCCTTATTAAGTTTATAGACCTTGTTATTGATCTTAAACCCGGGAGGCTGCTCCACATAGACTTCCTCAAGTAACACACCATTTAGGAATGCGAGACTTGACATCCATCTCGAATGACTTTGAAAGATTTATAAGCGTGCAAATGCCAAGAACAACCTTATTGCTTCTAATCGGCAAATGGAGCATAGGTTTCATCATAGTCTATCCCTTGATCGTGAGTAACCTTGAGCTACCAATCTTGTCTTATTACGAATAATAACATTGTTCTCATCTGCTTTGTTTTTAAACACCCATTTGGTGCCTATAATCTTTCTATGTAAGGGTCTTTCCACTAATTCCCAAACATTTTGCCTATCAAAGTGATGCAGTTCTTCTGCATGGCGGTTATCCGATTTGGATCGATAAAGCTTCCTCAATAGACTTAGGCTCAAGTGATACATAGCGGTGAGCAGGACTTTGAGAATCAATCATAGTTAGGTCCGCACACTCTTTGGATGGGTCCCTAATAATGCAGTCGGATGGATGATAACTTCTCATCCTCTTGCCTATTTGAGTAGAAGGATCCTCATCTTGAGACTTAGCGAGCAACTCATCCGACTCTACACGAGTTGGCGTTCCCCCTTCATCTGCTGACCACTTGCCGATCGGTGATGTCAAGGGTGTGTCCTCGGATGGAGTCCAGGTGGGGTTGTCTGCTAATTTTCGGATGGGGATTCTTCTTCATCGAATCAATCAAGACTAGACGAGATAAACAGATTCGATGTTTAGTTTTGGTTAGCTCAATTTTATCTAGTTCATTAGTAATCGATTCACTTTATACGAGAAAGAATGCATTTCATCAAAGACCACATGAGGAGTTTCCTCCACACAAAGAGTTGTCTTGTTGAAGACTCAATGCCTTGGAAGTGTTAGAATATCCCAAGAATATTCCATCACCGCCTTAGCATCAAAGGTCCTCGATTTAGACTTCCCATTGTTATGGACGAAGCATTTACAACCAAAAGCTCGAAAATATGAGATTCTTGGAATCTTACCCTTCCAAATCTCATATGGAGTTTTACCATTGTCTTTAAGCGGCAAGCACACATTGCAGGTATAACAAGGCTGTGTTGATGGCTTTCACCCGTAACTCGTGAGGGGTTCCATACTCGGCTAACATGCTCTGTTGCCTCCTTCAAGGTTCTATTCCTTCTTTCAACTACTCCATTTTGTTGTGAAGTTCTTGCTAATGATGTCTCATGAATAATTCCACACTCATTTAAAAAGTTAGATAAACATGAATTTAAAAATTCGGTGCCCTTATCACTTCTTATTTTAACAATATTAACACCTTTCTCATTTTGAATGCATGCGAACAGATATGGGATCTTATTCATAGTCTCATTTTTCTTGAAAAGAAATATAACCCAAGTGTATCTAGAAAAATCATCTACCACAACAAGAGTATATTTCCTTCCACTTTGAAGGCGAGAGGTGAAACAGTCCAAACAGATCAAGATAAAGAAGTTGTAAAACTCTTTCGTGATGATGAGGTGTTAATACTTTTAAATGAGTGTACGGGCATTTACCTTTTTGACAAGCATCACATTTCTATCGGTAGAACAAAATTTCTCGGGTAATCCTTCAACAAGATTCTTTCTAGCCGACTTACTAAGGGTCTTGAAGTTCGGATGACTAAGCCTCTTGTGCCATAGCCAGTGAGGTCATCTCCACCCTTAGCTACCAGACAAGTATCTTTGGGATAACTATTAAAGTTGGCCACATAGACATTACCATGTAAGAAGCCGATTAAGTACCTTATAGGAACTATCTAAGATATCACAATTATCTCTAGAGAATTTTACAAGAAAACCTTTATCACAAAGTTGGGAAAGCAGATAAAGGATTATGTTTTAAACCTTCAACAAAATATACCTCGAGATACGGACATCTACGATAATCAAGGTACCTACTCCCTTAGTCTGCCCACAATTGTTGTCTTCAAATAGAACTCTAGGACCATCAATGCTTTGGAAATTTGATAGTAGCTTCTTGTTACAAGTCATATCATCGTGAATGTACCACCGTCTATGTACCATATAGAAGCTTGGATCTCTTCCTTGAGTGATAGTCCCTGTGAATCCTCTTTGGCCATAAGACAAATTTTAAATCGATCTAAAATCGGATGAGGATGATGAAGATGATGATTTTCTTGATTCTTTTTCCTCGGCCGAAGAGCCCTTTGATCTGCAAATCTCTGTCTCTCTTCTTCCTTTTCTCTTCTCTTTCTTTAGGAGTCGGTGAGGACAATCATAGGTGAAGTGTCCTGGCTTGTTACAGTGTAACAAGTATCACTCCGATCTGATTTAGGACTAGTAGGATTTCTTTTAGCGGGAGATCTGAACCTCCTTGTCGGCTCCTACTCTTATCATCATCTCAGAATCATCTTCCTTTCTTCTTGACTTCGATCTAGATGTGTCCTTTCCGCAAACCTCAATTTATTACGCTTATATTTCATTCTTAATTTGTCATACCTTTTGGTGAGCAAAGCCATCTCGCTTCTTCGGAGATAGGTCGGCTCCTCTGATTCAATTTGCCATCTTGTTTTCTTTGTTGACAAAGGCAACATTTGGATGAGGTGCTTGACTCCATCTCATCTTCATCTTCTATCTGAATATCATACTCCAAAGCTTTAAGATGAGAGAATAAAGTATGATGAGTAATAGAAGATAAATTTTGGGTTGCTTTAAGGATATTAGACTTTTCTCCCCATCTCTTGGTCAAAGATCTCGATATCTTATTATTGATCTCCTTCTCTCGAATAGTTCTTTCCTAAATCAACCGCTTTGTTGAGAAGATTTGTTAACCTCATATCTAGTTGATCCATTTGTTTCATTATCCTTCATCTTGAAGGTGTCAAAAGCATGTAACACGGTGCGGCTTATTCTCATTCACTTGGTCAACCTTCACACACATTTGCAAGTGTCTCCGCCACATCTCCTTAGCCGATTTGCATCTTTTGACTTTTTCAATCCAATCCTTGCTAAGAGTTTCTATGATTTCGATCCTGGCTACCTGATTTAGGTTGTGGATTTTCCTCTCATCACTTGTCGGCTCGTAACTTTTCTTTTCCTATCGACTGCTGGTTTTTGAGACTCGGTGCCATCATCGGTGCCTCCATGATAAAATTTAATAGGTCCCTCTTCAAGAACCTCCTCCATCCTATCATGGATTGCTTTGAGATGGTTTTCCATCCTGAATTTCCAATAGTCATATTCCTCAATTGAAAATTCAGGTAGACTCCTTGACTTCTTATTCTTACCGGATGACATGATGAGATAAGAAAATAAAACCTTATACAAACTGGTTAGTAGCACAATTAGTGAAACAAAGAAGATGAAGATAATCAAGAACTAATTTCAGAATCTTGGTTAAGACCTAAAATCAATATCGGAAACTGACTTAACAACTGCTCGATACCACTTGTTGATCCCACTTAGTTGAGTAGATTAAAGGGAACTTGAATCGGCCTTCTAGGAAAAATCTAGAAGGGGGTTGAATAAATTTTTGATTTTACAAATCTTTGAAAACTTATTCAAAACACCAAAGTCACACAAATGGAATTTATTTTTAAACTCAACTTTATTTGGATCAAAAGCACACCGATAATTTGTCTAACTTTAATTCTCAAATTTAACTTTGATTATAAAGCTGAAATTGATATGAACAGATAAGTAAATGAAAGCTATAAAGAACACCAAGATTTATAGTGGTTCGATTATGAAAATCCTATATCCACTCTCCTTCTTCAACTTGAAGAAGGGTCTCTTCTTACCACTTACTTACTCACGATCCAACTTACGGTTTATAACTTACAAAGATCTTCAAATCTTCAAACTCCTAGACTCTTACAAATCTAACTTTAAAGTGATACGTGCTTTGAAGATGTACAATAAAGTGTTCTACAAACACTTAAAACTTTTTGAAAACTCTTTTTGAAAACACGAGAATTGATGTGAAAGTAGAAATCGAGTATTGTGAATAGTGTGTTATTCGTGTCTATAAAATGAAAACCTAGACCTATTTATAAGTCTGAAAAGACGATTAGTTTGTTAGTCGAGTTCTAACAAACTAAAAGCTACTTAACTAACTTAATCTTGAAAACTTGCTCTTATCCTCGGTGATTTTCCCTAGTCGTCTGCAGTGACTTGGTGAAGACTTGCCTTTCTTATTCTACTCGACTTATTTTGACCTCGTCGAGCTCTTCATAATCGTCTCCAGCAGATGACTAGACTTGAGCTTGTCTCCGGATGACTTCAAACTTTTCGAGACTTTAGGTGACTTGTCGATCCTCGACCTAGTCGATCGGCTCGATCTGGAACTCCTTCTCACTGTTCTTTGGGATCGTTTGCTCATCCGAGTTGATCTTTTTAACTCATCAAAACCTTTCTTGATCTAACAAGATATCCACCACTTAAGGAAACTTACTTGGTAAGTCTTTCAATTTTATTATATTATATTATTTATTATATATTATATTAAATTCTATTATTATATTATTATATAATATATCATATATTTATAACACACACTCACTACACTTTGCACACATGACACACACATTCTTTTATATATATATATATATATATATATATATATATATATATATATATTATATAATATTATAAAATATGTTTATATTTTCTATTTTAAATAAAATTTATATAATTTAATTAAAGGCTAATTATTAATTCTTATACTTAATTTATTAAAAATTATAAACAAATATAAATAATTGATGTAGTGATTTTGGGATGTTACAGTCTACCCACCTTGTAAAAATTTCGTCCTCGAAATTCAGCTTATAACTTAGATCATCACAACTCACTTTCCATGCTAGATTATCCTATAAATTATTTTTCATCCCTCTAAATCCAAATGTGATTCACATATATACTATTAGTCCTTATGAATAGGAAACAACCCAAAATATTTTCTATCACACAATGCCTAGATCGTACTACAATCATCACTTCATTTTCCTCATACTCGGTGTTAAAATATATCCCAATTGTATAATGACAATTATACCACAATCCAAAATCCATATCAAAATAATAAATTCCATTCTTAAATTGTTGTTCCAAATCTAAACCACAAAATCATAAGTCACCGCATATGCACTACAAATTTCATTCCTAAATTATTGCTTCAAATTTGAACCACAAAACCATAAGTCATTGCATACACACTACAAATTTCATTCTTAAATTATTGCTCCAAATCTAAACCACAAAAACATAACTCACTGCATACACACCACATATCAATATACCGGATAACCACACACGCGCCGCGGTTCTGCGGCTCGATTGCGGCGATTACACAAAGTATATTGACTATAATGACATCATGCTAAAGTAAGGTAACTAAAATCAACCTTATAGTCCACTAAATATCCCATATCAAGAAACTTATAATTATCTAATGGGGTACAGATGCACCAAAAATTGCAATAAATTTTAAAAATTTCTAAGCCCAGCTTGTATATAAAGCCAAAATTTTAATAAAACTAAAAATAATGATATTTCATACCTTGTGGAGTCATCAAGCAGAAAGATGGAAGCAAGTAATTTACAAACCATCTTTTAAAAGAAAAGTTGACTTATAATTATTAATTAATGATTTTTTTGAATAAATAGTAGCAAGTACAGACCGAAATGTTATGATACCATTTGTAACGCCCGAATTTAATAGTAACACATAACAAATGAGGCGCTACCAAATTGGCCCGTTAACTCAATTAAAGAGAAAATTGTAATTGAATAAATGAGATTTATTACAAAATAATCATTTGAGAATTACAATGGAAAACAACCTAAAATAAATTACATGCAACCATCGCCTCGTACTCGCTCGAGCTCCTTTGACTGTAGAAAATCATAATCATGGGGGATGAGTGTTTGAAAATACACTCGGTGAGGGAAACATCAATGATTACACAATTAAACAACATTCGTAGCGCATATGATATTTTCAATATAAAGCTCATGAGAACATTTAATGCTTTATCACATAGTACGGGCCATTACCCGACTTGAACATTGTACGGGCCATTACTCGGCTTTAACATAATATTCACTACAACAAAAAGGGCTTTCCAGACATTGAAAAGTGCCCCAATATGTACTGTTGGGGCACTTATAAATTTTGAGGCGCTTATCACATGTGCCTCCAAGTGTAGTGTCCCAATAGAGTTAGGGGCACTTTTTAAGTGTCTCTACATCAACATCTTTCCAAGCATTTACATATGCCCCCAGATTAATTTTTCAAGACACATACAAATGTCTTTTAAAAGGTTTAAAAATCCGGTGATAAGTGTTAGGAAGAAAGTTGTAATTGGTTTTGATGAGTTAAAATGTAAAATAGGATGACCAAATGAGTATCTTGTATAGGCAATTTGAAGTAAATAAATACTTTGTAAATCAAGTTCAAGAAATAGGATAAGTATCGTAAAATGACTAGGTCAAGAAAAAAGACTAGGTCAAGAAATCGACTAGGACTAAAATCGATGAGGATAAGAAGACAGATTTGGCGACGAGGACAAAGCATGAAGAAGACAAATGAGGTCTAAAACGATAAACAACCATCAAGACATAGAAGGAAGATGAAGACAGGTGAGACAAAAAGCAAACGATGAAGTGTTAGAGAAATATCACACAAGTGTCAAGAAGCGATTACAACTTATCAAGAAGAAGTTACAAGATTCACTTATATTGTTATAACTGCCTAAAACGAGAATTCACAAGGAAGTTACAACTACCAAAATGAAGATCTTTATAAATAGGGATAGAAATTAGAATAAAAAAGCTTGGCAATCTCATAATTATTCATTCACATTCTCTTCACAATTTGTATTCGTAAATACCGTAAACACACATAAATGTTCTATACGTTTCCAGCTTTAGTGTTTGTAGAACACTTTTCACAAAATATCTTCAAGCCATTGATATACGAAATTAGGAAGAAATTGTTGTAAGGTGAAGATTCACGATTGTAAGTAAGTAAGCAAGAAGGAAGAAAGATAGTAAGTGAAGACCCTTCTTCAAGTTGAAGAAGGAGAGTGGACGATAGAATCGTTTGATCCGAACCACTATAAACAACCGTGCTCCTTACGCTTCGTTTACTTACTTGTTCATATTGTTTTTCTGCTCATAATCAAAAATAAATTTCAGAATTTAAGTTAGCCTAAATATCGGTGTGCTTTAGATCTACATAGAGTTGGGTTTAAATTTAATTTCATTGTCTACTTGGGTGTTTTGAATAAGTTTCAAAGATTTATAAAAATCGAAATCTATTCAACCCCCCTTCTAGATTTTACCTAGAAGGCGAGATCAAGTTGTGACTAATCTACTCAACTAAGTGGGACCAACAAGTGGTATCGGAGCAGTTGTTAAGTCATTACGATATTGATTTTAGGTCTTAACTAAGATTCTCGAAATTGTTTTTTTCTTTATTATCTTCATCTTCT
Source organism: Paraleonurus japonicus (assembly GCA_030762865.1). NCBI lineage: Eukaryota > Viridiplantae > Streptophyta > Magnoliopsida > Lamiales > Lamiaceae > Paraleonurus > Paraleonurus japonicus. The sequence continues at coordinate 17,492,534 of CM061061.1, read as the reverse complement.
TTGTTTTGCTAATCGTGCTACTAATAAGATCTTGTAAGTTTTTGATTTTCTATCTCAACATGTCATCTGTTAAGAGCAAGAAATCAAGGAGTCTACCTGTTTTCTCAATCGAAGAATATGACTACTGGAAATTTAGAATGGTGAACCATCTCAAAGCAATTCATAATAGAATAGAGGAGGTTCTTGAAGAAGGACCTATCAAATTTTATCATAGAGGTACAAGTGACGGCACTCAAGGGCCAAACAAGAGTTAGGCAAGAGAAAAAGAGCTCCGAACTCACAAGTGATGAAAGAAAGATCCATAATCTGGACCGAGTTGCTAGAATAGAGATCATTGAAATATTGAGTAAAGAGTGGATCGAAAAAGTGAAAAGATGCAAGCGCCAAGGAAATGTGGGAAACTCTTGCTAGAATCTGTGAAGGATCGGATCGAGTTAAGGAAAATAAATTGCAATCTGTATTACATGTTTTTGACACTTTCAAGATGAAAGAAGGAGAATCCATTGATCAACTAGATGTTAGAATGACCAATCTTCTAAATAAGACAATGATTTGGGTAAAACTTATTCGAGAGAAAGAAATCAACAATAAGGTGTTGAGGTCATTAAGCAAAAGATGGAGAGAGAAAGCTAATATTCTTAAAGCTACTTAGAATCTATCTTCAATTTCACACCACACTTTATTTTCTTATCTCAAGGCATTAGAATATGACATCCAAATCGAAGATGAAGAAGATGAAGCGAGAATCTTGACATCTGGAAAAGCTGTAGCATTTTTTCATCAAGAAGAATCTGAGAAAATCTCCAAGGCATCTGATTTATCTATTAAGGAGGAAATGACTCTTTTGTTAAAAGCGATATGAAAGGCCGAGAATGAAGTACAAAAGAAATAAGAGAGATAGATCAGGTCGAAAGAATTACGAGATCGGATAAAGAAGAAAAAAATTGACAATGATAGGAAAAATGATCGGATGAGAAAGCATAAGTCACCAATTAGAAGAGGAGATAGTAGTCCTAAGACAGAAAGGGGAGATATCTCATATACATGCAACAAACCCGACCACTATAGTTATGATTGTCCTCAACTCACTCCAAGAGAGAGAGAAGAAAAGAGGAAAAAGTGAGACGGAAGGTATGCTGATCGTAGAGCTCTTCTAGGTGAGAAAGAAGAAGTTCATGAAACATCCTCCTCCTCATCCTCATCTCGATTTTGGGTCGAGATAACGACATCATTTAATAGCAAAAGAGGTACACTACTATTCTTCTTGAGATAATGACTATGATACCTTATTTGAAACTAATCCTAATCTTATAGAAAAACTTTTGAAAGATTTGGAAGCTGCTCTATCTCGCTTATAAACAGATAGAAACTGAAAATTTTGATTTAAAGAATCAAATTACCTGATCGACTAAAGTCAATCAAACAAAGGGTAGTGAGAAACCAGGTGTACATTCAAGGGGAAATGTCGGATCGAGACCATCACTAGTACCTTATGCGATTAGGCAGAGACAAGTTAGAAAAGGAATTGAATTCTTTAAAAATAAAATTTTCAAAGATCTATTCTGAAAATGAGACTTACAAAAGAACTAACAGAGAATTAAATCTCAAGTTAGGACTTTTAAATAATTCTCGAGATCACAATAGACAAAATCTTCAATACTTCACAAAAGTCTAATGACAAGATCGGATTAGGTTTTGATAGGAGTAAGAAAAATGATCCAATAAAACCTAGAGTTTTTGTTAAAGCAACTAAACCAAAGATAGAAACCAGATTTATTCCATGGAAACCTAAGGAATTAATTACCTCATCCGATACTTCGAAAAGAAAACACGAGACGAGGAAAGTTGCTCCTAAGGTCGACCTAAGACTAAGTCAAAGTCCTATCCTAGGTATAATGGCTTTGATGGAAGAAGTAAAACATATCTATTTTTACCAAGATATAAGACAATTTCAAAAGATCGGTTAAACAAGATTGATCTAGACAGTCTTATCTTAGTAGATAGATATGGATGTAAACTTCAATCTATGGTTTTAAGGAACATTGATATCTCCTGTCTGGATACCTAAATGTCAACTTAACATGAAAGGACCCAAAGTACAAAGGGTACATAAGCATTAAATTTGTGATTGCGGGAAGAAAAGAAGATAGTTGAAAGAGGAGACATTCTTGAGGTCATCTGGTACATTGTGATGCATTGCTCCAAGCATATGACCTATGAAAGACGTCTTCTTTCTAACTATCGAGACCATAGACGGACCAAGAGTAATGTTTGGAGATAACAATTATGGACTTACCGAGAGGTGTAGGGACACCGATGATAGGTGATATTCAAGTAAATGAAGTCTACTATGTGGAAGGTTTGAAGCACAATTTACTCTCTGTTTCACAATTTTGTGATAAGGGGTTAAGTGTAAAATTTACTCATAATGCATGCTTTGTGTTAGATGGTATTAATGAAAATATTCTATTAGCTGGAGTCATACAAGGTAACATTTATGTTGCAAATTTCAAAAGTTGTCGTAAAGATACTTGTCTTGTTGCTAAGAGTTCGGATGATTTAAGCGCTATGGCATAAACGTCTTGGTCACTTAAACTTCAAAACTCTTAACAAAATTGTTGGTCCCGATTAGTTGAGTTGATTATGAAACTTTGAGTCAACCTTCTAGGACAAAATCTAGAAAGGGGGTTGAATAGATTTTGTAGATTTTTCAAATCTTTCAAAATTTATTCAAAGTACCAAAGTGACACAATGGAAATTCAATATTAATCTCAACTTTATTAAGATCAAAAGCAAACCGATATTCAGATTTTAACTTTGATTCTCAAATTAATCCTTGAATGATAATATGGAAATTAAACAGATAAGTAAAGAAAGCGATAAAGAACACCAGATTTTATAGTGGTTCGGATTATAACAATCCTACATCCACTCTCCTTCTCCAACTTGAAGAAGGGTCTCCACTATCTGCTTACTTACTTACTTTACAATCTTACAACTTACAACTCGATCTTCAACTCTTCAAAATGCTAACCAAACTTATGAACTCTAACTCTAAGAAAAGGAAGTGTATTTGAAGATGTGCAATGAAGTGTTCTACAAACACTTAGAAAATTCTATGAAGAAATCTTTAGCTTTTGAAAACTTGTGACTTGAGAGAATAATTTTACGGAAAAATAACTTGTGAATTCTGTATTACGTATGCGGTGTATCTTTGAAAAGAAGTTCCTAGACCTATTTATAAGTCTCAAAGACAGTTAGTTTGTTAGTCGGGCTTCTAACAAACCGAAAACCGCTTCAACAAACTTAATCTTGAAAACCGCTCTAGACCTCTACCGATTTCTACTCGTCTGCGGTGACTTGGTGAAGACTCGCCTTTCTTATTCTACTCACTCTCGTCTTGACCTCGTCTCGAGCTCTTCATGTTCGTCTCCTGCAGATGACTAGATCCAAGCTCGTCTCCGACGACTTGGTACTCTTCCAGACCTCACCGACTAGATTGGTTCTCAATCTCGTCGATCACCTTAGCTTATGGTCTCAATCTCAATTGTTCTCTGGATCGTCCTCGATCATCTCGAAATGCTTCTTTTAATTCATCAAAACTTCTTGATCCAACAATTTCCCCTTTTGATGAAGTTAAAACCTATAAGGAAGAAACACACTCACAAATTGAAGTTAGTACTAGAGTTAGTTAAGATAATCGAGATAGGTATATCGAGCACTTATTCTCATTACAACATGCATTCACTCACATTAACACTTAAGAAAAAAATAAGTCCTTTAGACTCTTTTAGAAATACTTAAAAAAATTTGAGTCTTAAGACTTAGATAAATTTTAGGAAAAGTTTTTAAGTCTAAGAAATAAAATTCTCGGATGATTTATACTTAGAAAAAATTTAAGTTTTTCTTAAAGCAATAAAAAAACTTTTAAAAAAATAAGACAAGTAATTAACATAAGTCCAAATATATTCAATCACAAATTTACTGATTTACGTATAGATGAACCGATAGAAAATAAAAGATAAGGAAAAGAAAAATCCTGTTCTATCGTATTCCCCATCTGCCGGCTTCCGGAATGTTCAGCCGATTGAAAATCCTTGCTCTTAGCTGTTTAAGCTCATCCTCGTCTCGTGAGCTCGGATTCCCTTTCTCGCTTTGGCTATAACGGTTACGACCCATTCCAGATCTGAGAGCCGTCTTCTTTCAGCTTAGGGGTAACTTGCTCATAGGCTGGTGCGACTAGATCGCGATTGAACACATTATGTGCCTCATCAAGCGCTTCCCATATAGCTCGGCATCCTCCTTTTCCATCCATTCATGCCACTCATATCCTCCTCACCGCTCAGATGGAGATGCCTTCAAGATGTACCAAGTAGTACATCCATCCGGCATCCAGGTTTTCTTCTTGTATTTGCTTGTGTATTTCCTGAAACCATCTTGGGAGGAGCCGACATGCGGTGGACAGGCGGAAGTCCGCTTCATCTCGCCGCCTTGGATACCCACTTCCGAGTATCCTCGTCCCACTTCACTCTGCATTCCCTAGCTTCTTCAGCCTCTCTTCTTCTCCTACTTCTCATACTTCTCTTTCTCAGCATGGATTCTTCGATATGTTCAGCTGATAAGTTTGAGAAGTCAGGCTCTTTCCTTTTGCGCTCGGCTCTGGGACCGATCACCGCTCACCGATGAGGACTTCTCCACCGCTTGCCTTTACCCTTGCCCTTGGCCTCGGGTTTTTCGACTCTTTCATCTTGGCCAGCGGTGCCTCGAGACTTCTCTTCCTCCTCCTTCCTCCTCTTCTCCTCATCCTCTCGGATGGCCTCCTCTATCTCGGGTCACCCTCGCCTGCAAGGCAGCCACTGCTCTCGATTTTATTTTGATGTCCGCCTTGGCCGCCTCCAACTCACCCGAGTGCGCTTGAGTCTACCTTGTCTGTGAGTGACAAGACTCCAGCTACAAGGAAATTTTTAGTAAAAGTGATTGGAGTAGTTTTTCGGGTAAGTGTTATTAAGACCAATCAACAAAATATCGAACCCATGGGAAAAAGTATGCACATGAGACCCTAGAAATACGAGTTTTTAGTGACTAGAGTTGCAACAATGGTTTGGAATAAAAACAACAAAACACTTGCAAAAATACAAAACAACAAGGAGTAAGCAAATGATCGAACACTTATAATGCGATAACAAACACAACAATAAATGGTGGAATAGAGGTGTTAGGATTAATATCCATCAATGAATCATCAATCAACAAGCTACAATTGAATCAAATTGCAAATCAACTAAGATAGAAAGCATAAACCATCATGAAATTAATCACTCCATTAAAATCACAATGCCTAATGTGAGTATCCTTAGTCTTTCCCATCTCTCAATGTAGAAATCCCCAATTCATACAATCATGCAAAATTGAAACTCGATCAACACCTAATCACGTTAGCTCAACTCTCGCCTATTGCTAGGGTGATCAACCATTAATCTAAAGAGACAATTTTACACAAAGCACAATTAAGAATCACAATTAGGTAGAAAACTAATGTGAGTATCCTTAGTGCAACTAATCTCTCGATTAGAAGCACCCAATCCACGCATTCATACACAATTATAACCCGATTAATCCCGGATAGCGCAACTCGTCTATAGCTAGGGTGATCAAACACTAATCTAAAGAGATAATTATGCATGAAGCACAAATGAGAATCACAATTAGTAAGCAATCTACTCAATTGATCTCCAATCATCAACAATCATAGCATCATCAATCAATTCATCATCAATTTCAATTAACCCAAGCACAAGAGATTTAGCCCATGGTACCACAAACAATACCCATGGGAAGAAGATAGAATTGATCAAACACTAAGCAAATCTCAACAATTAAGAAATTAAAGAGACAAAAGAGGAAAAACATCACCAATTGATCTTCAATTAACAACAATAGGAATGCTTGAGTCTTCAACACCAATCTCCAAATGAATTACAAGTTTGAATTGAAAGAATAACAAGGATCAAATGCTAATCTATGGCTAATCTAGCAACAATCAAAGGAAATCTACATCTAATTCTAACTTCTACTCTAACTACAAGGAAAAAATGGCTTGGGGCCTGAGAAATTGCCCCAAAATCAGCTACTAATCGCTATTATGAATTGTGTCTCGGCTCCCTTCCAAATGCTCTGCCTCGGCCTTTAAATAATCGAAAAACCACCCTCGAGTCGAGGGTCGTGCCTCGACTCGAGGCTTCTGAACACTCTCCTCCCTCGACTCGAGGGTCATGCCTCGAGTTGAGGCTGCTGCCTTTCTTTCGATTTTGGTCCTTTTTGCATATCCCTCGACTCGAGGCTCATGGTCCTCGACCAAAGCTCGAGTCCAGGGCACTTTTCTTGCGGGGCTTCGGCCCCGACTCCCCGCTCGTCCAAGATGTCCGTCTCTTCATTCTAAGTCCAATGGTACTCTCGGTTTGGCAAAATTCCACCGAATTACCTGCAAAATGGACGAAAAATATCAAAATCTCACAAATAGTACTTTTCAAGCAAAAGAGTGATACTTTTAACATTTAGGCACAAAAACTAACACTTTAGCTCACTTTTTGCACTAAAATAGGCCCTAAAACATGCATCAATTCACTCCAATCATACCCCCAAACTTGAATTGTTGCTCGTCCTCGAGCAACGTAGAACTAAGAACAAAGGAGTGAATTGATTGCAATTATGTCACATAGCACCATAGACGAAGAATAAGACAATCGAACTCCTCAATGAACACAAGTATCAATGTAACTATCCACTAGCAAACAAGATAGATCATGCTCAAACAAATGCTCAATCAAATACTCAACACATTGCTCCTTCCATGGAGTGTTTCACTCTTCCCTCAAGTGTATAAAGGTATGATGCACTCATTCATCAAATTCACAAACTTGCACACCATATGCTTGCCAAAAGACTTAATCTCAATCAAAATCACTTTTGATCAATCAAAAATCAAAGAGGTCTTTCTTCTAGGTTGTAATGTAGGCTCTTTGGAAAGGTGGGATGTTTTTGGATAAGAGTGACTAAGTAGTAGAGACTTGAATGTAAGCTAATCAATACAAATGCACAATCTCTTCACTTTTCATCAAGTACACTCTTTCTTTTTACTTCAATGATCCATTCACCATTCACTTGAGCTTTCTCTTTTTAAGCTCACAAATTGAATCTTTCTTTTCATTTCATGTTCACCTTTTCACAATTCAATTTTCCACAACCTTTCTTCTTTCAATATTCATCACTTAGCTCATCATTTTTCACCACACTTAGCAATCAAATCACCATCATTAGCCAACATTCAAGCTCAACTAAATATAGGACAAGAAAGGCTCATAAAACTAGGCTAAAAGGTTTTCAATTTCACTTGGCTTGCCAAAGAATAAGGATCATAAGGCTCAACATGGCTCACTAAGGAAATCAAATATATTTGGTGGGGAAAAATTTAGCAAAGTAACTCATCTTATCAAACATAGCCTCTTATCACTTTCAAGACATCACACAAAGATCAATATCAACAAGTCTAGTGGCAAGTTCTAGCATACAATTCATGAATGATGCACTCACAAAGAAATATGTCAACCGCATAAGATGTACGATTATTAAGGCACAAAAGCTCACGGGCTTCAATTGAGAAATGAATCAAGCATTATCAATCACATTCATCTTCACATAATAAATCAAGCAAGCTAGCTTCAAGCTACAAATCTACTCATGATCAAATCAAAATCCAATAAATCTTGCAAATCAACACAAGTGCTCATGTACATAAATCCAAGCATACTCACTACATCAAGAATAATACTCAAAGATATGACACTAAATCCACAATTAAGCTCAAATCAAAGAATAAGGAATCAAAAGGATCATCTAACTCAATAAGATCAAGAGAATACTACTCATCAAAGTTATCAAATATTTTAATTCATCACATCATCAAGTTAATCAAGAGTACAATCACCATCAAAAATACAAATCATCAAAAAGATAAGCATATAAATACTAAAGAGAGGGAATGAGGAATAGGGGATAGCCCTAATAGTCCGACGGTGGCGGAGGAGGAGGATAGTGTCCCGGCCCAAAATTCCACGAGCTCATCTCTTTGTAGAAGGGCGTACATGTCATTTTGAGTCTTCGTGAGACTCTTCCCGCATCCTCCTAGTCTCTTCATTAAATCTTCGGGACACCTCAATCATCCGGTGCATCTGATTGGAGTGAATTGATACATGTTTCTAGGGTCTATTTTAGTGCAAAAAGTGAGCTAAAGTGTGATTTTTGTGCATAAATGTGAAAAGTATCACTCTTTTGCCTAAAAGTATTACTTTGTGAGATTTTGAGGTTTTTCGTCCGTTTTGCAGGTAAATCGGTGGAATTTTGCCAAACCTAGAGTACCGTTATTCTTAGAATGAAGAGACGAACATACCGGATGAAAACGGGGGTCGGGCCCGAAGCCCTTCTCTATAAAATTGCCACTGGTCTCGAGCACGGGTCGAGGGGACATGGACCTCGACTCGAGGGTCAGCCGAGGGAAAAGATTTTCAAAAAGGCAGCGGTCTCGACTCGAGGAAGGAGCCTCGAGTCTAGGGATGGAAAATTGGCGGGATCCTCGAGTCGAGGGCCGAGCCTCGACTCGAGGCGGGAGAAATTTTGAAGAAGCATGGATGCGACTCTTAGGCCTCGACTCGAGGGCCTCGAAGCTCGAGTTGAGGAGTGCCTAAAATCGATAATTGCGGTTTTAAAGCCCATGAAGCCAAAACAGAGCATAACTTAATTCTAGCGCTTTAGAGCGCTTTCAGGAGGTTCCTTAAGCAAATTTTGCACTTTGTAGCTTGATTTCCATAGTAATTGCCATAGATTGTTAGAATTAGATTAGATTCTACTTTTAGTCCATTAGATTAGCATTTTGATTGATTGTAATTGAAGATTTCAGCTGTGATTTGGGAGTAGAGAAGTGGAATTAAAGCATTGTAGAAGATTAATCATTCCTATTTGTGTCTATTGAAGTTCAATTGGTGATGTTCTTACCCTTTGCTCTCTTTAATTCATTGCTTGTGTTGATTAAATTGCTAATTGCTTTCTTAGATTTTTACCCATGACTTTTGCTTGTAGCACCATGGGCTAATAGCTTTGTGCTTGGGATAATTGAAATTAGGGATGAAGTGATTGCCTCATGCTATGATTGTTGATAATTGTGATCAATTGAATTAGCTTGCTTCCTAATTGTGATTCTTAATTGTGCTTCATGAAAAATTGTCTCTTTTGATTAATGGTTGATCACCCTAGCAATAGGCGAGAGTTGAGCTAACGTGATTAGGTGTTAACCGGGTTTCAATTTTGCATGATTGTATGAATTGGGGACTTCTACATTGAGAGATGGGAAGAACTAAGGATACTCACATTAGGCATTGTGATATTAATGGAGTGATTAATTTCATGATGGTTTATGCTTTCTAATTTGATTGATTTGCATTTGGATACAATCATAGCTTGTTAATCATGGATTCCTTGATGGAGATTATCCCTTGCACCCAATTCCCCCATTGATTTTAGTGTATTTGATATTGCATTCTAGGTGTTTGATATATTGTTTGCATAATCTTGCCATTTAATTTCTTGCATTTTTATAGAGATTTTAGTCCTATAACTTGTTGCAACTTTAGCCATTTATAACTCTTATCCTTGAATTTCGTTTGCATACTTTCTCCCTTGGGTTCGATATTTTGCGATTGGTCTTAAAAGCTCTTGCCCTATACACTCCAATCAAGATCTCATCCCGGCAGTCAAGCTCTCAATATGCATCCTCTCGACTATCCGCCCACATCTGCTTTCGCTAATACCCACGACCTCCGAGATGAACTACCCGCCTCATACTCACGACTCCTCATCTCATCCTGCCAAGTACATGTTGATCTCCACTGGTAATCCTCATCCATCCGTACATGCGGCTCCTCCCGCCTCGCTCGTCATCCTCATCATCGAATCATCCTCTTCCTCACCTCTGCTCTCTCGCAACACCCTCATCCTCATCATCGTAATCGGATCCCGATCGCTGGCCATCATTATCATCATCGTCACCCTCATCTCGGAGAACATCCCCATTCTCTCTTGTATAAGCATCTATAGCATCGGTGTGACGCTATGACCACATGCGGAGATTGATGGTCACGAAAGCAAGAGATCCAAAAACCGTAGTCAACCTCTTATTCTAAGAGGGAATCGCCACCGTGGTGCCGCTGGAAACACCACATCCTACCAATGCGATCAAGTGTTGTTAGATCAAGTAGAGTTTTGATGAGTTAAAAGAACAATCCGGATGAGCGGACAACGTTGATGAACAACTCGAGATCGAGTTCGGTACTAAGGTGATCGACCGGGTCAAGGGCCGATTAAGTGAGATGAAGATCAAAGTTTACAAGTCATCCGGAGACAAGCTCAAGTCTAGTCATCTGCAGGAGACGATCATAAAGAGCTCGACGAGGTCAAGACAAGCCGAGTAGAATAAGAAAGGCAAGTCTTCACAAAGTTGGGCAGATTTGAGTAGGAAAAATCAGCCGAGGTCAAGAGCAGCTTTCAAGATTAAGTTTGTTGAGCAATTTTTAGTTTGTTAGAACTAACTAACAAACTAACTGTCTTTTCAGGACTTATAAATAGGTCTAGATTTTATTTTTCAAGACACTTATGCAAATCTGATTTTTCACATTATTCACTATTCAATTCACAAAGTATTTTCAAAAGAGTTTTCAAATATTTTCTAAGTGTTTGTAGAACACTTCACTTCACATCTTCAAAAACACTTCTTATTTTTAGAGTTAGATTTTAGAAGTTTGATTAGCATTTTGAAGAATTGAAGATCAAGTTGTAAGTTGTAAAGATTGTAAAGTAAGTGAGTAAGCGGTAGTGGAGACCCTTCTTCAAAGTTTGGAGAAGAAGAGTGGATGTAGGATTGTTATAATCCGAACCACTATAAAATCCGTGTTCTTTAATGCTTTCATTTATATTTCTGTTCAAGTTACAATTTATTGTTCAAAGTCTAATTTCGTAATCGAAGCTAAAATCCGAATATTAGTGTTGCTTTTGATCTTGTTAAAAGTTGAGTTTAAAATTGCTTTCCGCCGTGTTAATCTGATTCTTTGAATTGATTTTGGAGAGATTCAAAATCTACAAAATCTATTCAAACCTCCTTTCTAGATTTTGTTCTAGAAGGCTAACTCAAGGTTTTATTCAACTCAACATTCCGGGACCAACAAGTGGTATCGAGCATTGTTAAGTCAGTTTACGATATTGATTTTAAGTCTTAAAGAAGATTCTCAAATTATCTTGATTTTCTTCATTTTCTTATTTGCTACTAACAAGTGCTACTAATTAGTTTGTGGAGTATTTTGTTTCTTTATTTCATCATGTCATCGGGAAAAACAAGAAGTTTAGGAATCTTCCCGAATTCTCTATTGAAGATTATGATTACTGGAAATTTAGGATGGAGAATCACCTAAAGGCCATTCATGATAGGATGGAAGAGTTTCTTGAAGAGGGACCTATAAAATTTTATCATGGAGGCACCAAAGATCGAGCCGAGTCACCGAGTCCGCAACTGCACAGAGAAAAAAAGTTTTGAGTTGACAAATGATGAAAGAAAGGTCCACAATCTTGATCAAGTAGCTCGAACCGCAATCATCGAGACTCTAAGTAAAGATTGGATAGAAAAGGTTAAGAGATGTAAAAGCGCCAAAGAAATGTGGCAGACTCTAGCCAATGTTTGTGAAGTATCTCGAACAAGTCAAAGAAAACAAGTGCGATCGATCTTGCATGCATTTGAGACATTCAAAATGAAGGAAAATGAGTCACGTGGATCGATTAGATGTAAGGTTGACCAATCTTCTCAACAAAGTGGCTGACCTTGGAAAGAATTATACGTAAAAGGAGATTAATAACAAGATTCTTAGATCATTAACCAAGAGATGGAGGGAGAAATCCAATATCCTTAAGGCTACTCAAGATTTATCTTCTATTACTCACCATACTTTGTTTTCACATCTTAAAGCTCTAGAATATGATATTCAAATAGAAGACGAGGAGGATGAGATGGAGTCGAGTACCTCATCCAAGTCTGTTGCCTTTGTCGATAAAGAAGACAAGGTGTCAACAGAGTGCAGGGAGCCGATCTATCTTTGAAGGAGCAGATGGCTTTGCTCACTAAAAGGTACGATAAATTGAGAATGAAGTATAAAAGAAATAAATTGAGATTTGCAGAAAGGATAAATCAAGATCCGAGATCGTAGAAAGGAAGATGAATCAACGATGATGACAAAAGCAAGTCGAGACAAGAAGAAAGCAGATCACTGTCAAAAGAAATCCTTCCAAACTAGATCGGACAAGAGTGATATTTGTTACACTTGCAACAAGCCGAGACATTTCAGCTATGATTGTCCTCAACTGACTCCTAAGGAAAGGGAAGAAAAGAGGAAGAAAAGAGACAGGAGATTTGCGAGATCAAAGGGCTCGATGGTGAAGAAAAAGAGTCAAAGAAATCATCATCATCTTCATCATCCTAATCGATTTCGGATCGGATGATGAAATCATCTTATGGCTAATGAGGTAATCTACTATTCATCTTGAGATAATGATTCTTGTTAGTCTCGCATCCGATCATGACCAAAGCTGTTATCCATGAATTATTGAGAGATTTAAAGACATCTTTGGCTGCTTATAAACAGCTAGAGACGAGAAAATTTGGCTTTAAAAGATCAAATTCAAATTCTAATTAAAGGCAAGCGAGTGATGAACTCGTCTAGAAACCGAGGAAACATTCAAGGGGGAATGTTTTCCCTGTGCCGAGGCTAGTACATCAACCAGCTTACTGAAAAGGTTAGAAAATGAATTGAAAACTTTAAAAGACAAATTTGAAGTAATCTGTTAGAAAATGAATCAATTAAGAAAGACAATGAGAAGCTAGTCTTCAAAATTAGTCAACTTAATAATTCACAATAAGAATAGACCATATCTTTAATACATCTAAAAATCCCATGACAAGACAAGGTCTTGGTTATGATAGGAACAATAAATCGGATGTACAAAAACCTAGGAAATTTGTGAAAGCATTTGATCAATCAAAGGAGGTTAAAATTGGTCCATGGAAACCAACTAGTCGAGATAAGGATCGCATCTCCCGGACTGAAACCAAAAATTCAGTGAGAACTCCTTATCGGACTAGGAGAAACCCAAGAACCAAAATAAGAAGAAATTCTTATTATAATCCTTTTGATGGAAGGAGCAGATGCTATCCCACATTTCCTAAGTTTAGGAAAATTACTCAATCTGAATACAACAAATTATCATTCAAAAATGATATAATTGTAGACAGATTTGGTAGAAAACCAAGTCTGATTTATTGATTGGAGATGAGATGTTTATTTGGTTACCTAAAGTGATATTTGACCTTAAAGGACCCAAGATCATTAGGGTACCTTACAATGAAGCTGTTTTCGGGATACACGGGGATTATCACTCAAGGAAGAGATTTTAGCTTCAATATGGTACATTGATAGTGGTTTCACAACACATGACTCATAACAAGAGGTCATTATCAAATTTCCAAAGCATTGATGGTTCAAGAGTTTTATTTGGTGACAATAATTGTGGTCGGACTAAAGGTGTAGGTACTGATTATCAAGGATATTCGTATCGAGGTATATTTTGTTGAAGGTTTGAAACATAATTTGCTAAGCTGTTTCCCGACTTTGTGATAAAGGTTTCTTGTCAAATTTTCAAGTGATAAATGTGATATTTTAGATAATTCTTCGGATAAGGTACTTTTAATCGGCTTGAGACATGGTAATGTCTATGTGGCCAACTTTAATAGTTGTCCCAAAGATACTGTGTGATAGCTAAGGGAGGAGAAGATCTCGGTGGCTATGGCACAAGAGGCTTAGTCATCTGAATTTCAAGACCCTTAGTAAGTGGCTAAAAAGAACCTTGTCAAAGGATTACCTGAAAAACTTTTATCCACCGATCTTAAATGTGATGCTTGTCGAAAGGTAACAGCCTAGACACTCATTTAAGAGTATTAACTTCTCTTCATCTCGAAAGAGTATTGCATCTACTTCATCTAGATCTGTTTGGACTCGTTTCTCCTCTCGAGTTTCGGTGGAAGGAAATGCACTCTTGTTGTAGTAGATGACTTTTCTAGATACACTTGGGTTATATTTCTTTTTAAGAAAAATGAGACTATGAACAAGATCCCCTGATCTGTTCGCACAAATTAGAATGAAAAGGGTGTTAATATTATTAAAATAAGGAGTGATAAGGGCACACAATTTTTGAATTCTTGTTTATCTAACTTTTTCAATGAGTGTGGAATTATTCATGAGACATCTTTAGCAAGAACTCCTCAACAAAATGGAGTGGTTGAAAGAAGGAATAGAACTTTGAAGGAAGCGGCCGGGAGCATGTTAGCCGAGTATGAAACCCCACACAGTTTTGGTGAAGCCATCAACACACTTGCTATACTCGTAACAGTGCTTAGTTGTCAAAGACAAGAGTAAGACTCCATATGAGATTTGGAAGGGTAAGATTCCAAGGATCTCATATTTCGTAGCTTTTGGTTGTAAGTGTTTTATCCATAACAATGGGAAATCTAAGTTAAGAACTTTTGATGCTAAGGCGGTGATGGAATATTCTTAGGATATTCTAACACTTCCAAGGCATTTAGAGTTTTCAACAAGACAACCCTTTGTGTGGAGGAAACCCCTCATGTTGTTTTTGATGAGTTGTATTCCTTCCCGAGATAAAGTGAATCAGATTTACGAAAATCTAGATAAAATTGAACTGTCTAAGACTAAACATAGAACCTGTCTATCTACCTAGTCTTGATTCCGAATCGACGAAGAAGAATCCCCATCCGATAATCGAAGATAACTTGATCGGACTCCATCGATCGGACACCCTTGACGTCGGTGATCGGCGGGGTCGGTGATGAAGGGGAACGTCGGTGAGGTTGAGTCGGAGGAGTTTCCTCGAGACTCAAGATGAGGATCCTTCTCCTCATATAGGCAAAAGGATGAGAAGCTACCATCCATCGATCAGATTATAGGAGACCCATCTAGTAGTGTGCGGAGACACGAATGATGCTTTGGACTCTGAAAGTCTTTTTAGCCGTTATGTGTCGCTTCTTGAACCCAAGTCTACAGAGGAAGCTCTATCGTGACTCCAAATGGATAACCGCCATGCGGGAGGAATCGCATCAGTTTGAAAGGCAAAGTGTATGGGAATTAGTGGAAAGACCATTACACGGAAGATTATAGGCACCAAATGGGTGTTTAAAAACAAAAGCAGATGAGAACAACATTATTGTTCAAAATAAGGCAAGATTGGTTGCACAAGGTTACTCACATCGAGGGGATAGACTATGATGAAACCTATGCTCCGATCGCGATTAGAGGCAATAAGGTTGTTCTTGGCATTTCTTTGCATATAAATCTTTCAAAGTCTTTCAAATGGATGTTAAGTTTGCTTTCCTTAATGGTGTGTTTCTTGAGGAAGTCTATGTGGAGCAGCCTCCTGGGTTTAAGATCAATAACAAGGTCTATAAACTCAACAAAGCTCTATATGGACTAAAACAAGCTCCCGAGCTTGGTATGATACCTTATCGATTTCTTGACATCAAACGGATTTTCAAAAGGCAAGATTGATAGAACTTTGTTTAGAAAGGAAGTAGATGGAAACATCTTACTAGTTCAAATTTATGTAGATGACATAATATTTGGTTCACCTAATCTGAAATTATGTGAAGAGTTTAGCATTCTCATGAAAAACAGGTTTGAAATGTCAATGATGGGCGAATTAACATACTTTCTAAGGCTTACAGATTAAACAGATGAGTAAGGGTATATTTATACATCGATCTAAATATGCTAAGGATCTGATTGAGAAATTTGGAATGACTACTAGCGAGAGAAGTTAAAATACCTATGACAACTAACTTCTCTATGGATTCGAGATGAGCGAGGATACCCAGCGATGCAACGGAGTATCGTGGGTGATTGAATCTCTTCTATATCTCACCGCAAGTAGGCCGGACATAGCCTTTGCGGTTGGGGTATGTGCAAGATTTGATTTAATCCCAAGAAAATTCATCAGAGACGGCTAAGAAAATTCTTAAATATCTCAAAGGAACCTTGCAAGTAGGGTTATGTTACCCAGTGATGACAACCTTGGTGACGAGGTTATTCGGACTCGAGACTTTGGAGGATGTAAAATTGATAGGAAGTCCACTTTAGGAACTTGTCAATTTTTAGGCAACAAACTAATTTCTTGGTTATCTAAGAAAGCAGGACATCATTGCCACCTCCACGATCAAGTGAATACATGGCAATGGAAGTTATTGCTCACAACTCCTCTGGATTAGTCAACAACTTAGAGATTATAATATTCAAACATCTGCTGTTCCTATTTCTTGTGATAGTAATAGTGCAATAGCAATGACTTACAATCTCGTTTCGCATTCTAGATGTAAGCATATAGATATTAGGCATCATTTCATTAGAAATCATGTTGAGAAGAATGACATTAGAGTTGAGAAAATAGCCACCGAGTCACAAAAAAGAGACATTCTTACAAAGCCATTAGGTGAGTCGAGGTTTAAAGAATCGTGCTTAGAATTAGGATTACTTGATGCATCTTTAGCTGGTTTCTAATTTGTTTGCATCTCGTTAAAAGTATTCCTTATTTCTGGTCTTTTCTTTTCTTTAAATTAATGTATAGAAAGAATTATCGGACTAGATATGTGTCAAAGGACAATCGTGTAGCTGATATCATTGATCTCCTTTTAGGAATCAAGAATCAAGGATTAGTCATATTGACCTTATCGACTTGATGATTACTTATTCGACATTCGGTAAATCAGATTAGGTCACAATAGTCATCGATTCCTAGAAAGCAGGATGACTACCGACACCCTATCCGATCTACCCCAGCTACTAATAGGTTTGATGAGTTTGTTTGCGAGAACAGTACACAGTTAGTCTCATAAATATCTTCATTCGTAAAACCTTCATCTTTGTCTGGATTATATGAACTCAATATTCATAACTAAGAGTATTTAGGAAAAACTTCTGGACTTTCACCTTATGCGGATTGATAGCATCACTATGCTTTTCCTGAATACTTAGACAAATAATCCTTGTCTTGTATTTAGAGATGTGTACTAAACTTTATTCTTGCTGAAACCACGTACACTTAGACAAATTGTTAGTAACAAGAGTAATTCGAGATAAGGTTCAATAGTCATCTGATTATGTAGAAGTCGATTGACTATTACATCCTTATCGATTTACCTATGTCGAACAAGTAATTTTCAAGTCGAGATATGGTCAATATGACTAATCCTTGATTCTTGATTCCAATATAGGAGATCAATGATATCATTTACTTGATTGACCTTTGACTCATATCTAGTCCGATAATTCTTTCTAAACATAATAAACAAATTGAGAAAGACAAAGTAAAAACAAGAAATTAGATTATAGATTAACTAAAGAAGCATCTAATAATCCTAATTCTACCGATAGTTCTTTAAACCTTGTCTCTGCAAGAGACTTTGTCAAGATGTCTGCTCTCTGAAAATCGGTAAGAATCTTCTCTAGTCTCGATATCTCCTTTTTCGACATGGTCTCGGATGAAGTGGTGTCGATATCTACATGTTTGCATCTTGTATGTAGGGTGGGTTACGAGTAATAGCTATGGCACTATTACTATCACAAAAGATAGGTACTTCTTTGGTGATAATGTTATAGTCCCTTAGGCATTGACTAATCCAGATAAGTGTGAACAACAACTTCCATTTGCCATATACTCGGCTTCGATTGTGGAAGTAGGCTGCAGAGGTTTGTTTCTTAACAACCATGAAATCAGCTTACTACCAAGAAATTGGCAAGTACCGGATGTAGATTTTCTATCTATCTTACACCCACCAAAATCGAGTCGAGTATCCGGACAACTCAAAGTTATCATCGGTGGATACCATAGTCCAATATTTATGGATCCTTTTAGATACTTGAGAATTTTCTTTCTTTGCTTCAAGATGACTTTTCTTAGGATTAGCTTGAAAACGAGCACATACTCGAACCGCAAAAGAAATATCAGTGTCTACTAGCGATTAAATATAATAAAGAACAAATAAGACCTCGATACTCGGTTTGATCGATGTCTTCTCCCTTCTCATCTGGATCCATTGAGAAATTTGTCATCATAGGTATCTTAGCTTCTCGGCTGGTACCTATTCCAAATTTATCAATAAGATCTTTTGTATATTTGGCTTGATTTATGAATATTCCCTTCTTTGTCTCGCTTGACTTGAAGTCCAAGAAAATAAGTCATCTCACCCATCATGGACATTTCAAATCTGCTTTTCATAAGAGAACTAAAATCTTCACACAAAGATATGTTAGTTGATCTAAATATTATATCATCAACATAAATTTGAACTAACAAAAGATCACAACCAAACTCTTTTCTAAAAAGAGTTCTATCAATTTTACCTTTAACAAAACCATTTTGAATTAAATATTCGAGACAAGGTGTCATACCAGCTCTTGGTGCTTGTTTAAGTCCATATAGAGCTTTCCTTAGTTTATAAACCTTGTCTCCTTTGACAAAACCAGGGGTTGCTCTACATAAACTTCCTCGGCTAGGATTCCATTTAAGAATGCTTTGACTTAACATCCATTTGAAAAACTATGAATCTTTTAAAAGCGGCATAGGCTAAAAACAATCTTATGGCTTCCAGACGAGCTACAGTGCAAAGGTTTCATCATAATCAATGCCCTCGATTGTGAATAACCTTGAGCAACTAGTTTGGCCTTATTTCTAACCACAATATTGTTTTCATCCCTTTTGTTTTTAAAGACCCATTTAGTTCCAATGACTTTTTGATGATGAGGCCTTTCAACAAGCTCCCATACATCTTGTCTTTGAAACCGATTTAGTTCTTCTTGCATGTCATTAATCCGGTTGGATCCGTTAGAGCTTACGTAATTGATTTAGGTTCAAGTAATGATACATAGCAATCGAACATACAATCTTGATTTAGTTGAGTCCTTGTATGGACACCGGAATCTAAATCTCCAATTATTTGTTCAATTTGGATGATATGACATTACTCTCTTACCTTTATCTTTTACGGTGGATGGTGTCTTATGCAGAACTATTTATTTCATGATTCTATATTACCTTCGATCCACGAACATCGGATGTACTAGTTGTATGCGATTAGTAGGCAAATCATTTGGTGAGGAAAAATTTTCGTGTTCTTTTCCTTTGTCCAATTCTTCCTCTTCATCCGAATCGATCCTTGATTGTAGAATATTATGGTTGATTCTTTGATAGTCATCTGCTCCAGATCGTCTGATATCTTTGTGATGTTCCACTGTCTTATCAAACTCAAAAGAAGTTTCATCAAATATTACATGAGGTGTTTCTTCTACACACAAGGTTGTCTTATTAAAAACTCTATATGCCTTTGATACGGATGAGTATCCCAAGAATATCTCGCTCTGCTATCTTGACATCAAAAGTTTTTAATTGAGACTTTCCATTGTTATGTATGAAACATTTACAACCAAATATATGAAAATATAAAATTTTGGGGATCTTCCCTTCCAAATTTCATATGGAGTTTTACACTTATCCTTAACAATCAAGCTTCTATTTTGAACATAACATGCTGTGTTAACAGCTTCTCGCCCAAAATTTGTGTGGAGTGTTATACTCGGATAACATGGATCTAGCCGCCTCTTTCAAGGTTCTGTTTCTCCTTTCAACCACTCCATTTTGCTGTGGAGTCCTTGCTCAGATGTTTCTGAGCTATGCCATTCTCAATGCGGTAGTTAGAAATCATTTATTTAGGAATTCAAGTACCTTTATCACTTCTAATTTTAACAATATTTAATCCTTTTTCATTTTGAATCTTCTTAAGAAATTCTGGAATCTTAGTCATAGTCTCATTCTTTTTGTACAAGAAAATAACCCAAGTAATTCTTGAAAAATCATCAACAATTACTAAGGTATATTTTCTTCCACTAAAGCCGAGTGGAGTTCTTGGACCAAAATGATCCATATGAAGAAGTTCCAAATTCTTTACGAAGAAGGATTACTTATTGTTTTAAAAGAAGCTTTAGTCTGCTTTTCCTTTTTGACAAGCATCTCACACATGATTCTTTGAAAATAATTTATCGGGAGTCCTTTAACTAAAGATTTCCTTGCTATTTTGTTAAGAGTTTTGAAGTTTAAGTGACTAAGTCGTCTATGCCATAGCCAACTTAAATCATCTGAACTCTTAGCTACAAGACAAGTATCTTTAGGACAACTTTTGAAGTTTGCAACATAAATGTTACCTTGTCTTACTCCAGCTAATAGAATATTTTCATTGATACCATCTAGAATATAGCAGGCATTATGAGTAAATTTGACACAAAACCCTTTATTACAAAATTGTGAAACAAGATAGTAGATTGTGCTTTAATCCTTCCACGTAGTGAACTTCATGAACTTGAACATCTCCAATCATTAGTGTTCCTACACCTTTAGTAAGTCCATAGTTGTTATCTCCGAACATCACTCTTGGTCCATCAATGGTTTGATAGTTAGAGAGAAGTCGTCTTTCATAGGCCATGTGCTTGGAACGACCCCTTTGTCAATGTACCCGGATGACCTCAAGAATGTCTCCTCTATCAACTATCTTCTTGTCTTCCTACAATCACAAATTTATTGCTTAGGTACCCTTTGTACTTTGGGTCCTTCCATGTTAAGTTGATTTTTAGGAATCCGGATAAAAATATCAATGTTCCTTAAAACCATAGATTGGAGCTTGCATCCATATCTATCTACTAAGATAAGACTTTCAAGATCAATTTTATTTAATTGATCTTTTGAAATTGTCTTGAATCTTGGTAAGAATGGATATGATTTGCTTCTTCCATCAAAGCTATTATACCTAGGATAGATCTTTGATCTAGTCTTAGGTTTAGCCTTAGAGGTTACTTTCCTCGTCTGTTTCTTCTTTTAAATTATCGGATGAGGTAATCAATTCCTTGGGTTTCCATGGACTAAATCTAGTTTCTATTTTTGGTTTAGTTGCTTTAACAAAGACTCTAGGTTTTATTGGATCATTTTTCTTGCTCCTATCAAAACCTAATCCAGCTTTTATCACTAGACTTTTAAGAAGAATTGAAAATTTTATCTATTGTGGTTTGAGAATTATTCGAAGTCCTAACTTGAGATTTAATTCTCTGTTAGTTTTCATATAACTCTCATTTTTAGAATAGATATTTGAAAATTTTATTTTTAAAGATCTCAATTCTTGTTCTAACTTTTCTGTCTTATCGACAAGGTGCTAGTGATCATTTCAATCGACATTCCCCCTTGAATGTACAAATGATTTCTCACTTTCCTTGGTTTGATTGACCTTAGTTAGATCAGTAATTTGATTCTTTAAATTAAAATTTTCAGTCTCTATCTGTTTATAAGCGAGATAGAGCTGTTTCCAAATCTTTCAAAAGTTTATCAATAAGACAGGATCGGTTTCGATAAGGTATCACAATCATTATCCGAGGATGAATAGTAATGTACCTCTTTTGCCATCGACAGATGTCATCATCTCGATCCAAAATCAGATGAGGATGAGGATGTGGATGTCTCATGAACTTCTTCTTTCTCGCCTAGAAGAGCTCTCCGATCACATACCTTCTATCTCTTTTCTTTCTCTTTTCTTCTCTCTCTCTAGGAGTGAGTTGAGGACAATCATAATCAGTAGTGACCAGGCTTGTTACATGTGTAACATATATCTCCTCTGTCTGCATTCGGACTACTATCTCCTCGTCGATAGGTGACTTATGACTTCTTGATCGATCCTTCTTTCTATCATTGTCTGAATTCTTTTCATCCCTGTCTGATCTAAAGTTCCTTCGACCTAACCTGTCTCTCTTGTTTCTTTTGTACTTTATCTTCAATCTTTCATACCTTTTTAACAAAAGAGTCATTTCTTCTTTTACGGACAAATCGGATGCTTTAGAGATCTTTTCGCATTCATCTTGATGAACAAAAACTACTGCTTTTCCAGATGTAGATGACTCTACCTCATCTTCTTCATCTTCAATATGAATGTCATATTCCGGTGCTTTAAGATGAGAGAAAAGAGTGTGATGTGATATTGATGATGATTCTCGTGTTGCTTTAAGAATATTAACTTTCTCTCTCCATCTTTTGCTCAAAGATCTAAGTACCTTGTTGTTAATTTCTTTCTCAGTGTAAGTCTTACCCAAATCGGCCGCTTTGTTCACAAGATTAGTCGGTCTTACGTCCAATTGATCCACAGTTTCAACATCCTTCATTTTGAACGTGTCAAATGCATGTAGAACAGATCGTAGCTTATTTTCTTTGACTTGTTCGGATCCTTCACAAATTCCAAATAAGAGTCTCCCACATTTCCTTGGCGTCTTGCATCTTTTAACCTTTTCTATCCAATCCTTGCTCAATGTTTCAATAATTTGATTCTTGCAACTTGATCCAAATTATGAATCTTCCTTTCATCACTAGTGAGTTCTCGAGCTTTTCTTTTCTTGCCTCACTCTTGTTTCAAATTCTTTGTAATACCATCACTTGTGCCACCATGATAGAATTTGATAGGTCCTTCCTCAAGAACCTCCTCCATTCTGTCATGAATTGCTTTAAGATGGTTCTCCATTCTAAACTTCCAAGAATCATATTCTTCTATAGAAAAATCAGGCAAACTCCTGGATTTCTTGCTTTTCACGTAAGACATGGTGAAACAAAAAAATCACAATACTCACAAGATTTTGTTAGTAGAAGCATTAGTGAAACAAGGAAACTACAGATTATTAAGAACAAAATTCAGGATCTCGGTTAAGACATAAAATTAATATCGTAACTGACTTAACACCGCTCACGATACCACTTGTTGGTCCTGGAATATTGAGTTGAATAAAACCTTGAGTTAACCTTCTAGAACAAAATCTAGAAAGGGGGATTTGAATAGATTTTATAGATTTTGAATCTTTTCAAAATCAATTCGAAGAATCGATTAACACCGAATGTAGTTGTGAAACTCAACTTCAACAAGATCAAAAGCACTGATATTATAAGTTTAACTTTAATCCCGAAATTAATCATGAATGATAAACTAGGAATCGAAAAGGAACAAATAAGTAAATCAAAGCAATAAAGAACACAGGATTTATAGTGGTTCGGATTATAACAATCCTACATCCACTCTCCTTCTTCAATCTTGAAGAAGGGCCTTCACTTACTTACTTTCTTCCTTCTTGCTTACTTACAATCGTGAATCTTGACCTTTACAATGAATTCTTCCTAATTTTCGAAAATCTATGGCTTGAAGATCTAGTGAGAAAAGTGTTCTATAAACACTAAAACCGGAAAACAATATCTCGTGGCTCGTGAATATAAATTGTATATTGAAGAGTGCAAAGTATTAAAAGTTAATTCAAAACTAATTTCTATCCCTATTTATAGAGAACTTTATTTGGTAGTTGTAACTTCCTTGAATTCGGTTTTGATCGGTTATAACAATATAACTAAATCTTGTAACTTCCTCTTGATTAGTTGAAACCGCTTCTTGAAACATGTATAAAAATCTTCTAACACATCATCATCTAATACTTGCTTCACCTTGTCCTCGTCTTCATTCTTTGTCTTGGTGTTTATTTCTAGTATTGCGCCTTAATCTTTTGTGTTGTCCTTGTCTCGATATCCGGTCTCTTATCTCGATTTCTGTCCTCATCTCGAGGTTTGTCCCTGTCGATGTCTTGACCTAGTCTGACTTTTTATACTTAATTTTATTTTCGAATCTTTACTTCACTGCCTATACAAAGTACTCATTTGGTCATCCTATATTACACTTTTTTAACACATCAAAATTAAATACAACTTTTTCTTTACCTAACATATACTAATTACTTCGATAAAGTAAGTCTATTAGCCGTCTAATCCGTAGGATAAACGGTTACTTTTTACACAATTCAAAAGCGTAAAGGCCACGCGCCTGAATTTCAATCGTTTTCTCGCTAAACCGTCGATGTTTTACACGCGCCTCTTAAAATCAACGGTTTAAAATTAAAACTCGAGATCGTGCCACGTTTTGTATTCCCAAACTTTCCCTCTCTCTCCTCCGAGTTTAAAATCTTACCTTCTCCATTAAAATTTTTTTACTTTCACATTTCACTTATCAAAATCCTCTGTAAAAATACCCTTCTTACAAAAACTTATTCAAATGGCTTCTTCTTCATCCCAACCCCTAAACCTCCCACTTATATAATCGCATCCGTTTGATTTCAAAATGAATACAGAGGCGGTTAAGAATAAACTCAAAGCCGTGATGTATGTCGACTTTGAAACCACCCAAGACAGGGAATCCAAATGAGATATTAGGTCTTGGAAGCATCAAGGTTGCGAGGATTCTGCTCATTAAAATCAATGCAGAAAATAGGACAATGGATTTCATAGGTGCGTAATTTTTGGCAAACAGTGAGTTTTCTCGATAACGGGTTTAGTACTACAAGAGAGGGTACTAGGTTGGAATACACTAAGGAGAATGTGGCTCGGATTTTGGATACATCGGCCGAAGGTGTAAATGCATGGTATATAAGGAGGAGGAATGGGAACAATCTTTTGATCTGTTCGCTAGGATTACGTATAGGGGAACGAGGAGAGACTTGAAAAAGCATATGTTGAGAAGGAAGTATAGGTTATTGATGACTATAGTGACTAAGTCAATTCTCAGGTGATCGAGTTCACATGACGGAGTTACTAAATCTAGACCGTGTTGTATGCGGGCTATCTATGATGGAATAAGGGTTGATTGGGTTGAAATTTGTTGTTTAGGAGGCCGAGGGAGGAGAAAATAAGATTGGTGTTTAATCCCACTTGGTGATCGGGTTCCTCGCCTACCGTGAGTCTGTTTAACAAGATCACGATCTTGATGGATGGACCGAATAAGAGGGTACAGACGAGAGAAGGCAAGAAAAATTCTCTAAACAAAAGGGGTTGCTAACAAAGAATGAAAGGTTGGGTGGATTGCCGGATTCACGATTAATCGGATGAGGCGAGAGCCCAGAGAAACGAGGCTGCAGCACTGGGTGCAGAGGCAGCCACCGAGGTACCAAGTGGAGGCACCGAAGCCGAGATTCCGGCAATGAGATAGAGGCACTGTGCCTGCACAACCACCGAGGAAGCACAGGGTGGAAACAGAGGTGGCTCAACCACTTTAAAGGAGAACCGAGGAGAAGGCTGGTCAAGGTTGCCGATATAGTTGGGAGTCTTCCTCAACTCCTTCTAGTCTGCTACCGTAAGAAACCGCAACACTTCGTATAGCGGCGGTGCAGCCGAGACAGTCTTTGGAAGATCCCAACTCGAGCGAACCGCATCCGCCGAAAGGCAAGCCTCTCCAGTACATCTTCCAACATCTCATCATCGATAAATCCCCCACCCACCTAGGCGATGAAGAAGTATCCAAGGCTGGTACTTCGAGCCTCTCAAAATGCTTACTCCCGATATTATCCAAATTCAAACACCTCCCACCTCATCTCCCTTACTCGACATACCACCCACCTCATCTCCCACACTGATATCCCTCCCACCTCTACTCAACCTTTTAATTTCCTTGACTTCCTCTCCACTAAATATCCCACTCCCTCACCCCAAATCACCCAATACACACTCCCGCACTGATGGCTCCGTAGGAAGCTTGAGCTCTCCCTACGATCGGATGCCAAAAGGAAGTTATCCGAGTTCATTCCCGAACTTCGCTTTAACTCGAAGTAATGAAGGAATCCATTGAAATCTGGCTGGTCCATCATCTGCGAATTTGGTGACACTGGAAGAGATGAGCACATTCAGCTTGATGAAGTAGGTGAGACAACTTCATCTCACAGGAGAAGGTTATTAGAGTCTCTTTGGAATCTCATCTATATCGCTTATCTTATCGCAGGAGCAGCTCTCTGAATTTCCTAAGAAGCCGCCTTAGCTTGTCTCAAACGTTACACCGCCTCCCGGCCAGATCCACCTTTTCTTCAATACCGAATCACTGGAGAAGAGGGTAGAAGATAAGTTCACTCGAGATGCTAATGATGAAGGCTGCAGACATTGTAGACTCTGTCTAACGATGGAAGACATGCTAAAAGCATCTCGAGGTAAATCTCCTATCTTCTATTTCCAGTCTGTTAAGATGAGTGTCAAAGAAGAGTTGGTGAAGTGAAGAAGGAGGTTGAAGAGCTGAAAATCAAAACCCAAGCCGACAATCACCGCCGCCGATGAGATCCTTCTCAATCAATCCTCGCCTTCCACCTATTTTATCGTTATCAAGGAGCAGCTTGCTATGCTACTTGATGATGTTAAAAATGGGGAAGATGTGGAGATTGTGAAAGCCGAGCTTAACCAAATCAAACTTTCAGCGGCCAATCGGATGAGCTCACCGCCTTAAAGATTAGAATTGATCGATTGAGGAAGCAATCGGGCGGATGAGCCGCCGAAAAGAAAGAAGGTGAGCCGAAATCAGAAAGGTACATGGCTAATATCGAGAGAGAAAGGAGGAGGCCAGAGCCAAAGCCGAGGCTGAGAAAGAAAAAGGGAAAGAGCTGGTGGTGGTGGAGAAAGAGAAAGAAAAGGAGGCGAGAGAAGGTCGTGTCGCCTATCGTGCAGAGCCTCGATGTCCAAAGCTATTTGGAAAGAGGCCATGGAAAAATCAGCCGAGCGGCTTAGGATAGAGGCGAAAGGGACCGATGGATCAAGGCCGAGAAAGTATATTATGGCCGGAGGGAAGCCGAAGGAAGATTAAGTCGGCAAAGGAGGCTGGCCGCATTTTGACCGGTTCCGAAGAAGTGGGTAGTCCCATCAAGCTGGAGGAGGAGCAGAGGCTTGGATCGACTGCAAAAGAACTGATGCGCCCCAAAAATGATTGCACATCCATCATGGGCAGCTGAGTACATGAAGTATGAAGCTAAGTGGACCTTCTTACGGTACATTTGCAAAGGAGTTGGAGCATCATCGACAATGAGACAATCGCTTGGCATGATGGATGGAGAAGGAAAATCCAAGCTTGTACCGAAACTCCTTGATGAAGGAGATGAATGGTACAACGTGGATTTGGTAGCTCAGACTATTCATCCATTCCAATAAAACTGAATGATGATGGCTCAATTGACAAGGAGTGGATCGAGTCAACTATCAACTATGGTATAAATCAAATGAAGTTGGTGATCCAAAGGAAATTGGCCGAGCCGAGGACGCGAATTTTCGATTGGATGCAGCTTCCAGAGAAAGACAGGATGGACAGTTAGATAAGCCTAAATTTTCTTATCTTTTATCTTCTTATTTGTTCCATATGTAAATTTGTAAATGAGCTGAATATGAATGAGATGACTGGTTCTTATCTCGATTTACTTGTTTGTTTTAAAAGTTTTCTTTATTGTTTTAAGAAACTTTAAAATTTTTCTAAGTATGAACCATCTGAGAAAATTTATCATCTCGGTACTCAATATTTGCAAAATTTTTCTTAAGTCTAAAAACTTTTTCTAAGTCCTAAGACTTAAATTTTTTTCTTGAGAAAAAAAAATCTTAAGATTAAAGAATTTTTACTTCAAACTTTCTAAGTGTGAATTAAAATGCTTCATATGAATTGATAGTGTGAATGTGTTATAACTTGCTTATCGACTATCTTGAATAACTTTGACTAACATCAATTGTGAGAATGTTTCTTTATAGTTTTAACATCATCAAAAAGGGGAAAATTGTTAGATCAAGTAGAGTTTTGATGAGTTAAAAGAACAATCCAGATGAAGCGGAGACAACGTTGATGAACAACTCGTATCAAGTTCGGTACTAAGCCGATCAAACTGGGTCAAGGGCTGATTAAGTAAGTCAAGATCAAAGTTTACAAGTCATCTGGAGACAAGCTCAAGTCTAGTCATCTGCGGTAGACGATCATAAAGAGCTCGAGACGAGGTCAAGACAAGCCGAGTAGAATAAGAAAGACAAGTCTTCACTAAGTTGGCTGCAGCGAGTAGGAAAAATCACCGAGGTCAAGAGCAGCTTTCAAGATTAAGTTTGTTGAGTAGCTTTTAGTTTGTTAGAACTAACTAACAAACTAACTGTCTTTTCAGACTTATAAATAGGTCTAGATTTTATTTTTCAAGACACTTATGCAAATCTGATTTTTCACATTATTCACTATTCAATTCACAAAGTATTTTGAAAGAGTTTTCAAATATTTTCTAAGTGTTTGTAGAACACTTCACTTCACATCTTCAAAAACACTTCTTATTTTTAGAGTTAGATTTTAGAAGTTTGATTAGCATTCTTGAAGAATTGAAGATCAAGTTGTAAGTTGTAAAGATTGTAAAGTAAGTGAGTAAGCATTTAGTGGAGACCCTTCTTCAAAGTTTGGAGAAGAAGAGTGGATGTAGGATTGTTATAATCCGAACCACTATAAAATCTGGTGTTCTTTCTTTGCTTTCATTTATATTTCTCGTTCAAATTACAATTTATTGTTCAAAGTCTAATTTCGAATCGAAGCTAAAATCCGAATATCGGTGTTGCTTTTGATCTTGTTAAAAGTTGAGTTTAAAATTGCTTTCATTTGTGTTAATCGATTCTTTGAATTGATTTTGGAGAGATTCGAAAAATCTACAAAATCTATTCAAACCCCCTTTCTAGATTTTGTTCTAGAAGGCTAACTCAAGGTTTTATTCAACTCAACATTCCGGGACCAACAAGTGTCCTCATGCGTCGCATGGTATCGTAGTAAGATCGGGACCATCTAATGCTGCGAGGTTGTGAGTGGGAATCCCGAGATGCTCGGCTATCAAGGTAATCATGCCTCCAAAGTTAATCTTCTTGAATTTAGTACTCGTAGCTCTCTCAAATAGGTAACGAGGTACGCAATAGCATTGAATCTAACTCCATGGAGAAAGCACTACAAAATGTACAACTCCTCGAGATACCACGGCTCCTCCCTCCGATCTCGCGAATATAGTGCTCGCGAGAATCTTCTCCAAGTATCGGATTACCGGGTTACGAATGTGCGTGCTCTTCGACTTTCCAAGAACGAACTCAGGCTGGCTCGGTGCCCCTGAATCGAAATACGCCTCCGAAACTTCTTGGCGTTGTACTCTTGCCTTATGTTAAGCAATGATCGCGGGATCGGTGGGTGTGCCAAGAATCTCGTTGACCTCATCCAAGGTCAACTCATACTCATTCCCCATGAGCTCGAAAGTAATTTTCCTCGCGTACTTGGCCCTCACGGCCTTATGAACCTTAACCGTGCAAAGAAACTCTAGGGTGAGTCCGAGGCCTCTTAGCTAAGAAGCCTCCCATACCTACTTGCTCAAAAAGTCGAGGAATATCATCCTCGATCCCCATGGATAACATGCGATTATGATCGACTAATCTGGTCTTGACCACTTTCTTGTAAAGCTCGGCATAGAAGATGATATGTTTCCTCCATTTGTAATCGTCCCACTGAATTCCTAATTCGGCGGGCATCCTATGTGCAAATCAAATAGCCTCCTCTCTTTCCGGATTTACTGCATCCGAAAAATTATGGCCGTCAACTCCCTTAAACATTGTTCCCGCACAAATAATCCCAAAAGCACAAATTAGTCCCACAATTAAAATGCAAGCTCAAAATATCACTCTAAACCATGGACAAGTCAACAACAATATATCCAAGCTCAACAAAATTCCTAGTGACTAGGCAATAAACCCCTACAATTGGTCAAAGAGTCAACTCAAATAAATACCATCAATAGAAATGCTCAAATACTCCTCAAATTATACATACTTAACTAGAATGGCTTTAGACAATGAAAATCACCATGTAGGCTCACCAAAATCATACAAATATGCTCCACAAATATATCGAATAATAACAAGCCAACTAGCAAGTAATTCAACACATAGCATCACAAAAATTTGCATTTCCATCATCAATACTCATCTCAACTTGACCACTTATACCAACAATTGCACTAGGAATTCCTAAAAGTATGCCAAAAACCACAATTCAAGCCAAATTCCACAAATAAACAAGCAACATCTCATATACAACCCTAAGCATGCTCCTAAACTCATACATCAATCCAAACAATCTCAACAATGGCTACAATTCATCAACGTAAATCATGTATACCAAGTGCTTGATAAAATGCCCAAATGAAATTCCAATTCAATGAATTCATGCAATTCTTATCAACACCTATTCACTAATCACACTTCAACCATGAAATTGAAGACCATGAGATGATGAATTACGTACCTTAATGGAGAAATTGGCGAAAAATCGTCCAAATGCAAAGACCCACTCAAAATCCCCAAATTGGAATCTAAACACCCTCAAAATTCTAACCTTGATGCAATGTGAAGACCATGTGATGAAATTATGGTGAACGTATGATAAATGATCGGTGAAATGAGTGGAATTCGTCGGAAATAGGGTTGAGGACGAAAAGGAATCGAATCAATTGAAAACCCTCGAATCGTGCTTTACGAGGACTGAACTGCGTTTTTATAAAGACACCAGCCTCGAGTCGAGGGTCAGGCCTCGACTCGAGGGATCCGAAATTTTAAAAGCCTCGACTCGAGGTCTCACGCACGACTCGAGGTATGCGAAAAATTAACCCCCTCGACTTGAGGTACCACCCTCGACTCGAGGAACATGCAAAAATCGGAATTTTGGCTAAGTGTAAATCCCTCGACCCGAGGACCATGCAATCTCAACTTGGGTCGAGTCCAGGAATTTTTGACGATTCCCGGGCCCGACCCGACCCCGAAACTCCTAAAAATGACCTCTATGCCCCTAACGAACCCAAATATGCAAGAAATTACCGTTTTGGTCCCTCGATTTAAGCCCGGTCGCTCATTCAATCGAGGAGACCGGGTTCTCTTCCTTTTCGCTTATTTTCACCAACTTTTAAGCTCTCCTTTCCTTCTCGATTTCTTGATTCCCTTGCAATTTTGATCCTTTTCCAATCCAAGTAGTGAGTATTCCTACACATGGGCAAAACAATTCATCAAATAATCATCACTAAGAGATGCAATTCTACCCTAAATGACACACACCCCCAAACTTGAATGAAGACATGCATTCATGTTTGGCTCAAAATATATGCAACTCATAATGATATCAACAAGTAAGCTCATAACTATCATCTATACACCAAAGCAAAGAGCATAATTTCCTAAAACGAGCAATTAAGTAGCAAGCCAAATCCCCCAAAAATCAAACAAAAACACTAATCTACCAAAGAATACAAGAAAAGAAATAAAAAGGATGGGTTGCCTCCCATCAAGCGCTATTTTTATTGTCCTTTGCCGGACTTATTTGTTCACGTCCTACATCCTTCATCGGAATGGCCAAGGGTAGCGATCCTCTTTCCCATTGTATCTCGATCTTTGTGCTTCAAAATCTAGGAGGTTCACCGCATAGATAGGACAACCACCTATAGATATGCAAAGTGTCCGTGGTTGTCCCCCTTTCTCTCTTGCCATCCTCCTCTTCCATTCTTTTTCTTCAAGGATACCCAAGCGTTTCTTTAATTCTTCCCTATAGTCAAAATTCACAAGAGGCAAAATTAAATCATTAGAAGCATCAATTTCAATTAAATCACAAATTGAAGAGTTATAGGGTATAGAAATGCTCATTTCGATCTTCAATGCTTCCTTAGGTGCTTCTAGATTTTCTTTCTCCTTATAGCTCATGTCCATTAATGGACACTCCTCTTCCTCACTTTTGACAAGGGAATTCTTCCTTTCATCCTCATTGCTTGGTCCCTTTTCTACATCATCTTCTCTTGCATTTTCTTCCTCCCCTTCTTCTTCTTGATTCTCCATGATAGTCATGTTCTTTACTTGGAGTAGGAAATATTTGAGTTGACTCTTTATAAACATGAAATGAACTCCGGTGATCTCCATGTTCCCCTCTATCCATGAATTAACCTTTTCTTTGGTCTCATACATTTCTTCATACAAGGGAAGCATTTGATCACATCTAACATCATCTTCCTCAAATTTTTCCAACAAAAATCCAAGCATCTCTTGCAATATGACTCTCATATCATGGAGTCCCCATTCTTCAAATTGAGGAGAAGCTTGTGGCATTGAATAATCAAACTCATGGCTTCTCCTATCATCATAATAATCACCTCCCGATGCTCCTTGACACTCACATCCAAGACATGGATCAAATGTTTGATCATAAGGCTCATAGTATGGAAACATCTCTTGAAGTTGGGGAGGGATTTCTTCACATCTCCAATCTTCATAATTGGATGGAACTTGTTGCAATTGAGAATTATCTTCAAAGCTCATCCAATTATTGTATCCAAATTCTTCATAGTGTGGAGAATACACTCTACCATCTTGATAATACTCTTGATTCCACATGTATGAGTTGTATCCTTCCATCTAGACAAGATAAGCAAGTATCAAATTCCAACAAAAATAACAAAACAAACAAAAACACAAAGGCAACAAGTAGTCACTTCAAACAATTCCTAGGTCTCACTTAAGGCGCAAAAACTAGTTCCCGGCAGCGGCGCCATTTGATTGGAGTAGTTTTTCGGGTAAGTGTTATTAAGACCAATCAACAAAATATCGAACCCATGGGAAAAAGTATGCACATGAGGCCCTAGAAATACGAGTTTTAGTGACTAGAGTTGCAACAATGGTTTGGAATAAAAACAACAAAACACTTGCAAAAATACAAAACAACAAGGAGCAAACAAATGATCGAACACTTAGAATGCGATAACAAACACAACAATAAATGGTGGAATAGAGGTGCTAGGATTAACATCCATCAATGAATCATCAATCAACAAGCTACAATTGAATCAAATTGCAAATCAACTAAGATAGAAAGCATAAACCATCATGAAATTAATCACTCCATTAAAATCACAATGCCTAATGTGAGTATCCTTAGTCTTTCCCATCTCTCAATGTAGAAATCCCCAATTCATACAATCATGCAAAATTGAAACTCGATCAACACCTAATCACGTTAGCTCAACTCTAGCCTATTGCTAGGGTGATCAATCATTAATCTAAAGAGACAATTTTACACAAAGCACAATTAAGAATCACAATTAGGTAGAAAACTAATGTGAGTATCCTTAGTGCAACTAATCTCTCGATTCCGAAGCACCCAATCCACGCATTCATACACAATTATAACCCGATTAATCCCGGATCACGTTAGCGCAACTCTCGTCTATAGCTAGGGTGATCAAACACTAATCTAAAGAGATAATTATGCATGAAGCACAAATGAGAATCACAATTAGTAAGCAATCTACTCAATTGATCTCCAATCATCAACAATCATAGCATCATCAATCAATTCATCATCAATTTCAATTAACCCAAGCACGAGAGATTTAGCCCATGGTACCACAAACAATACCCATGGGAAGAAGATAGAATTGATCAAACACTAAGCAAATCACAACAATTAAGAAATTAAAGAGACAAAAGAGGAAAAACATCACCAATTGATCTTCAATTAACAACAATAGGAATGCTTGAGTCTTCAACACCAATCTCCAAATGAATTACAAGCTTGAATTGAAAGAATAACAAGGATCAAATGCTAATCTATGGCTAATCTAGCAACAATCAAAGGAAATCTACATCTAATTCTAACTTCTACTCTAACTACAAGGAAGAAATGGCTTGGGGCCGAGAAATCACCCCAAAACCGCTACTAAGCTGCTATTATGAATTGTGTCTCGGCTCCCTTCCAAATGCTCTACCTCAGCCTTTAAATAACTAAAAACCACCCCCTCGAGTCGAGGTCAGGCCTCGACTCGAGGCTTCGCAAAACTCTCCTCCCTCGACTCGAGGGTTATGCCTCGAGTTGAGGCTGCTGCCTTTCTTTCGATTTTGGTCCTTTCGCATATCCCTCAACTCGAGGCTCATGGTCCTCGACTGCAGCTCGAGTCCCGGCACTTTTCTTGCGCGGGGCTTCGGCCCCGACCCCCATTTTCGTCCAAGATATCCATCTCTTCATTCTAAGTCCAATGGTACTCTCGGTTTGGCAAAATTCCACTGATTTACCTGCAAAATGGACGAAAAACATCAAAATCTCACAAATAGTACTTTTCAAGCAAAAGAGTGATACTTTTCACATTTAGACACAAAAACTAACACTTTAGCTCACTTTTGCACTAAAATAGGCCCTAAAAACATGCATCAATTCACTCCAATAAAAAAGGACACCCTGATAAAGTATTTTCAAAGAACCATGTGTGTGATTCTTGTAAAAAAGAAAACATACTAAAGCTTCTTTTAAAACAATAAGTAGTCCTTCTTCGTAAAGAATTTTGGAACTTCTTCATATGGATCTTTTTGGTCCAATCACACCTCTCGGCTTCGGTGGAAGAAAATATACTTTTGTAATTGTTGATGACTTTTCAAGATTTATACGAGTTATTTTCTTATACAAAAAGAATGAGACTATGATCAAGATTCCAGAATTTCTTAAAAAGATTCAAAATGAAAAAGGGCTAACAATTGTTAAAATTAGAAGTGATAAAGGTACCGAGTTCCTAAATAAGCTTGTTACTAACTCTTGCATTGAGAATGACATAGCTCATGAAACATCTGCGGCAAGGACTCCACAACAAAATGGAGTAGTTGAAAGGAGAAAGCAGAACCTTGAAAGAGACAGCTAGAACAATGTTATCTGAATACAACACTCCTCACGAGGTTTTGGGCGTAAACTGTTAATACAACTTGTTTTGTTCAAAATAGAAGTTTGATTGTTAAAGATAAATGCAAAACTCCCTATGAAATATGGAAGGAGACCTCCCAAAATTTCATACTTTCATATATTTGGTTGTAAATGTTTCATACACAACAATGGTAAATCTCAATTAAAAACTTTTGATGCCAAGATATCGGATGGGATATTCTTAGGATATTCATCTCGTATCAAAAGCATATAGAGTTTTTAATAAGACAACCTTGTGTGTAGAAGAAACACCACATGTTGTATTTGATGAATATTCTTTTGAGTATAGTAAGACAGTGGGCATCACAAAGAAATCGACGATCTGAATCAAATGACCATTAAAAGATCAACCATAAAATTCTACAATCAAGAGTCGATTCGGATGAAGAGGAAGAATCAGATCTAAACAAAGAAAAGGAACACGAAAGTTTTTCCACACCAAGTGATCAGACGATCAATACCTCGAGATGATTAGGATGAGTCATCGAAGGTAACATAGAATCATCTCAAATAAATAATTCGCACAAAGCTTCATCCATTGTAAAAGATAAAGGAAAGAAAGTAATGTCATATTACCCAAAGAAAAAGATAATTGGGGATTTAGACTCTGGAGTCCGACAAGGACCCAACTAAATCAAGATTGCATGTTCGGTTGCTATGTGTCATTACTTGAACCTAAATCTATTACAGAGGCTCTAATCGATTCCAACCGGATTAATGTCATGCAAGAAGAACTAAATCAATTCCAAAGACAAGATGTGTGGGAGCTTGTTGAAAGGCCTCGTCATCAAAAAGTCATTGGAACTAAATGGGTCTTTAAAAACAAAAGGGATGAAAAAAATGTTGTGGTTAGAAATAAAGCCAGATTAGTTGCGCAAGGTTATTCACAATCGAGGGCATTGATTATGATGAAACCTTTGCACCAAAGAGCTCGTCTGGAAGCCATAAGATTGTTTTTAGCCTATGCTGCTTTTAAAAGATTCATAGTTTTTCAAATGGATGTTAAGTCGGCATTACTTAATGGAATCCTAGTGAAGAAGTTTATGTAGAGCAACCTCCTGGTTTTGTCAATGGAGACAAGGTGTATAAATTAAGGAAAGCTCTATATGGACTTAAACAAGCACCTAGAGCATGGTATGATACCTTGTCGATTATTTAATTCAAAATAGTTTTGTTAAAGGTAGAATTGATCGAATTCTTTTCAGAAAAGAATTTGGTTGTGATCTTTTATTAGTTCGATTTATGTTGATGATATTATTTTTGGATCAACTAACATATCTTTGCGTGAAGAATTTAGTCATCTTATGAAAAGCAGATTTGAAATGTCCATGATGGGAGAGATGACTTATTTTCTTGGACTCCAAGTCAAACAGACAAAGAAGGGAATATTCATCAATCAAGCCAAATACACAAAAGATCTCATTGAAAAATTTAGAATAGGTACTAGTCGAGAAGCCAAGATACCTATGATGACAAACTTTTCAATGGATCCGGATGAAAAGGAGAAGACATCGATCAAACCGAATATCGAGGTCTAATTGGTTCATTATTATATTTGATTGCTAGTAGACCTAATATTTCATTTGCGGTTGGAGTATGCGCACGATTTCAAGGTAACCCTAAGAAAAGCCATCTTGAAGCGTGAAGAAAATTCTTAAGTATCCGAAAGGTACGGTAAATGTTGGATTGTGGTATCTAGCCGATGACAACTTTGAGTTGTCCGGATACTCAGACTCGAGACTTTAGTGGGTGTAAGATAGATAGAAAATCTACATCTGGTACTTGCCAATTTCTTGGTAGTAAGCTGATTTCATGGTTGTATAAGAAACAAACCTCTCGTAGCTACTTCCACAATCAATTTGAGTATATGGCAGGTGGAAGTTGTTGTTCCTGGTGATCTGGATAAGTCAATGCTAAGGGACTATAACATTATCACCAAAGATGTACCAATCTTTTGTGATAGTAATAGTGTCATAGCTATTACCCCGAACCGCCTACATACTAGATGCAAGCATGTTGATATTAGACATCACTTCATCCGAGACCATGTTGAGAAAGGTGACATCGACTAGAGAAGTTTCTTCTTGATTTTCAAAGAGCGAACATCTTAACAAAACCACCGGCAAAGATAAGGTTTAAAGAACTATATATAGAATTAGGTTTATTAGATGCTTCTTTAGTTAATCTATAATCTTATCCTATTTGTTTTTTTCTTCCTTGTCTCTCTCAATCTTAGTTTATTATGTCTAGAAAGAAGTATCGACGAGTAGAAGGTCATATGGAAAATCACAGAGCTGATATCGTTGATCTCCATTAAAGGAATCAAGAATCAAGGATTAATCCATTGATCTTAGACCAACTTGATACTTACTTTTCGACATGAAGTAATTCAAACAAATACATACTAGTCGCCTGCTTACAAAGACAGATGAGTATATGTACCTTGTCCGAATTACTCACAAAAGTTACTAATGATTTGTCTAAGTGTTTTTATTTCAGAAAGAACAAAGTTTGATAAACATATCTCAACATAAGACAAGGTCTACTTATCCAAGTTATCATGAAACAGACTATGATGCTATCAATCCGCACAAGGTGAAAGTTATCAGAAGTACCTTCTAAACTTTTTAATTGTTGATTAAATTATGTATATTAGGTTCATATAATTAATATATGAATTTAATAACATAATCCTTTTAGTATTTCTTCAAAAATAAAGCTACTCGAGTTTATTTAAAATATTTTGATTTACAAAAATAAAAAGATAAGGGTTCAAACTTTGTTTTTATTAAATACATGTATTTTATTTTCTCTCTCCAATTAACTGAAAAGTATTTTCTCAAATAAGTAACTCTGTCAGAGAGAAGTTACTACGGACCCAAAGTTTTATCAAATATAGCTTTGAATTACGCCGAGTAAGCTTCACGCACTAGGAATGGAGGCGGTTTCAAATATGAACCGTCTAAATATCACACACGACATATTAAATAGTATTCTATGCACTTTTCAAAATAAATGTCATAATTGCATTTATGGCGATTCGAAAGCCTATGTTTACACTTTTTCGTGCAATTATTGATTTTATAATTGTTTATTATTATATCTTTCCATATAAATAGGAGGTCGTGGTGCATAATTTCATTTACGCACACATAAAAACCTTCATAATTTCTCAAACTTTTCCTTTCCCTCTTAAAACCTTCTATATTCCTAAAAATAGCGGAATCGAAGAAATCAAACATCAAGTATGAATATGATCTTGCTTCGATCGAGAGACGAAACGAAATCGTAAATGTTTGTTGAGTGGGATATTTCGACCGATCCCGAGACCAGAGAAATTTTGAGCTTGCTTGAATCCAGAGGTCTGAAAAAGTATTGCACGAAGAAACCGTTGAGGAATTTGACTCTGGATGACCTTTTTCTTGAGTTTCTAACCAGGCAAAGGCTGCGTCTTGGTTTGGAAACTCAAATTCAAACCAAAGGAAAAATAAGAAGGTGGTACTATCCATTGATGAAATTGGAGAAATTTTTGGTTTAATCACCATTGGAGAGAATCCTTTCATATACAAGGCGTCGGAATACTTGGAAAGCTTCCGATTAATGGCGAGAAGAACTTATCAAAACACGACGGTGAATGCAAAATGCCAATGTTGAAGAGGAAGTATAGGTGCTAATGCCGATTCTAACTAAATGCATTTTGGGAGAGCAAAGCAAAGCCACGATGGCTTGACAAAACCCAGAATTTGTTGCACGAGGGCTATAATTGATGGGCGAAATCAATTGGGCAAGGATGGTGTATTCAAGGTCGATGGAGGAAAGAAAGAAATTTACCAAAACCGCAGTTTCATTGGAGCTAATGAGGTGGTCCTTGACCAAGATAACAAGTATGATGGCTAATCACCATCATACTTGAACATAAACTGAGGTCGAGATAATTTGGATTGGAAGGAGGTAGTGAAAAAAATACACCGGGCGAGAAGGGCTTTTGATCAAAGGCGAAAATCTTCGGACCATCGAGACACGAGAGGGAGACGAGGATGCTCCGGCTCCACCTCCGGCCACGAGAGAAAGAAGGCTTCAAAAGCCAAGATAAAAGAGGTCAAGACAGTGTTGGAGGATGAGTCCTCGTGTCTTGAGACGGAGGAAAGCAGAGGATAAGGAGATGGAGACAGCTTCTCAACGGGGAAATGTCTCGGCGAGGCTGCAGGAGGACAAGGAGAAAGGGTCGAAGTCTTGTCTGGAGATGACCAAGACAAGGAGCAAGACCAATCTTCATCTTCCTCATCGAGGATGAAGCACCTCAACCCTCCACATCCCAACTTTGGCGATGAAGAGGCGAGTAAGACCGCCGCCTCCGAGCCTCTAAAACGGTCCACTCCCGTAAGTCTAACCCCAAACCCAACCCACATATGGGGAGATAGATTTAACCCTATCTTCTCCATCTCAAGAAAGCTGCAGGACCTTCTCGCATACGTATGCATATTAGAATTCAATGCCTTTGAAGGAAGAGATGTTGAATGCGAAGCAAGCCGTCGAATGCGTGGTTCCCTGGGATTATCACTTCTTCAATCAAGGAAAACATAGAGGCCTGCTGTACACGAGAAAACTAAGATCGACCTCTATTTTTCCGGAATCGGACATGAAGAAAACATGGCTAAGGTCAAGCAAAAAGTAGCCGAGGAAATGAACTCTCAAGAAGCCTGGATCAAACAATACGTCCAGAGATGCTTATCACGAAATCGGTGATAACGTTGAAGATCGAGTTAAGGAATCTTGGAGAGCAAAACAAGGTTCGTTTTCTCAAGTATTGAAGATGCAATTAGTCATAGAGAAGGATAGTGCGGCGACTATTCTGCGACAATTTATGGAAGGAGAATTCGCATTTAACCGGCTCACAAGAAGCGTCTTGATCGGTTGGATCAAAAGACCGGATTGGTAAGACAAGAACTCATGGGCCAAATTGAGCAAGTAGCCACTATCTGCAACACCCGATTTGCTGATGTCAAAAAGGGAAGATAGTGAGCTCAAGAAAAGAGTAGAGTTGCAAGAAGATCACCGCTGGCCTTAAATCTTAGATTAGATGAGTTATCTAAAGAGCTGTTAAAAGCGAGAAGAAGAGATGAAGAAGGCGGCGAAGAGAAGTCTCGAGAGAGCCTTAAGGAGGCGAAAAGGAGATCGAAGATAACTCGAATCCACCGAGTCGAACCGGAGCCTGAATCTCGGAAGGAATTACCATCTACCGCTGATCCTGTCCCCGTCTTATCAATCAAATCTCCCTCATCCTCATCTAAAGCGGTTGGGAAAGCGAAGGCATCTAGCCAACCTCGAAGACCTGGCCGAGATAGAGGAGGAAGAAAGAATTCTCGAAGAGGAGGAGGGAAGAGAAGGAAAAATATAAAAAAGAGATGCGAAGAGAAGGAGGGAGCAGGAGAAAGCAGCCCGGTAAACCCTATGATAGAAAGACAAGGAAGTGGGTTCGTGAGGTCGAAAAATAAGAAAGGAGAAGAGGTTTTTCACCCATTTCATCGAGCAGACAAGCGTTGTGCCTAAGGAAATCCTTCCCATGGATCAACAAGCTAAGTGGAGAGCTTATGAAGGGAGTGGATTTTCTGTTCCATGTCTGCAAGAAAATTACCTATGGCACGAGGCGAGAACATAGCATTCCATGAATGGCTAGAGGCGAAGGATCCCAACTTCTATCAAGACTTAATCGATCTTGGAGATACGGAGTTTAATGTGGACATAGTTGCACCACCTTATTCAACAATGTCTGCTTCACTCACACAAGATGGCCGTCTGGACAGGGGAAAAGGTGAAGCGAGATGTTGATCCAAGCCGAGACGATGGCTGATCTAGCCGAGGGAGGGGAGATGTTGAGTACGAAGAAGCGTGTCTTCGATCGATGACTATTCCGTAAGAAGACAGTGGTACGATTAAGTCTATCTCATCCTACTTATCCGATTCTCTGTCTTAATGAATGTGGAAAATCTGCAAGTCTTTTTGGAATATTTGTGAATACATTTTTGAACTACTCTTATAAACTTGGTTGTTTAACTAACTTGTTTTACTTTCAAATCAACTAATTAATTCTTGGTATAAGTAATCGGCTTATAAATTTATAACACTAAATCATCGAAACATTCGATCTTATTACCGTATAATTACTTGATTGTCCGACTTCAATCTTGATCAATTTTGTTGCTCGATCATCGATTATAAAGTTTACTATTCTCCGATTATCCGACTAAGTGACTTAGTTGTATACTTTTTAATATTCTTATCTTCTAAGAGTACTAACATTTTTCTTTTCTTGAGCTGTGTTTTAACATCATCAAAAAGGGAAAATTGTTAGGAAAAAAGTCAGAATTGGTTTTGATGAGTTAAAATGTAAAATAGGATGACCAAATTTGAGTATCTTGTATAGGCAGTGAAGTAAATAAATACTTTGT
Source organism: Paraleonurus japonicus (assembly GCA_030762865.1). Taxonomy (NCBI): domain Eukaryota; kingdom Viridiplantae; phylum Streptophyta; class Magnoliopsida; order Lamiales; family Lamiaceae; genus Paraleonurus; species Paraleonurus japonicus. The sequence goes on along the minus strand of CM061061.1, from coordinate 17,451,251 downwards.
AAATCAAGTTCAAGAAATAGGATAAGTATCGGAAAAAGACTAGGTCAAGAAAACACACTAGGTCAAGAAATCGACTAGGTCAAGAAATCGACTAGGACTAAAATCGAGATGAGGATAAGAAGGACGAGAAGGCAGGCGGCAGAGCGAGGACAACATGAATAAGACAGATGAGGTCTAAAAGCGATAAACAACCATCAAGACATAGAAGGAAGATGAAGAAGACAGGGTGAGACAAAAAGCAAACGATGAAGTGTTAGAGAAATATCACACAAGTGTCAAGAAGCGATTCTGACTTATCAAGAAGAAGTTACAAGATTCGATTATATTGTTATAAGCTGTCTAAAGCAATTCACAAGGAAGTTACAACTACCAAATGAAGATCTTTATAAATAGGGATAGAAATTAGAATAAAAAAATTCTTGGCAATCTCACAATTATTCATTCACATTCTCTTCACAATTTGTATTCGTAAATATTGTAAACACACACAAACGTTCTATACGTTTACGGTTTTAGTGTTTGTAGAACACTTTTCACGTAATATCTTCAAGCCATTGATATACGTAAATTAGGAAGAAATTGTTGTAAGGCTAAAGATTCACGATTATAAGTAAGTAAGCAAGATGGAAGAAAGATAGTAAGTGAAGACCCTTCTTCAAGTTGAAGAAGCAGAGTGGACGTAGGATCGTTTGATCCGAACCACTATAAACAACCGTGTTCCTTACGTTTTCGTTTACTTGTTCATATTATTTTTCTGTTCATAATCAAAAATAAATTTCAGAATTTAAGTTAGCCTAAATATCGGTGTGCTTTAGATCTACATAGAGTTGGGTTTAAATTTAATTCCATTTGTGCTACTTGGGTATTTTGAATAAGTTTCAAAGATTTATAAAAATCAGAAATCTATTCAAACCCCCCCTTCTAGATTTTACCTAGAAGGCGTGATCAAGTTGTGGCTAATCTACTCAACTAAGTGGGACCAACAATAAGTATATAAGGACACTTACTAGTGCCTTCAAATTAATATTGAGGCACATAATGTGTAGCGTTAGAACTCTCTTTATGTCCCTAAATTAATATTATGAGGCACTTATTTATGTATAAGGACACTTATTTTTGCCTTAAAATGAAATGTTGAGGCACTTATTTATGTATAAGGACACTTATTTTTGCCTTAAAATGAAATATTGAGACAACTTATGTATGTACAAGGACACATATTTTTGTCTTCAAAAGATATATTAGGGCACTTATGTGTCTTCATATGAATTATTAGGGCACTTATTTGTGCCTTCAAATGATATATCAGATACTTATTTATGTATTTAATTAATATCGAGACACATAATGCATAGTGTTGAAACTCTATTTATGCCTCAAAATAATACTAAGGGGCACTTATATGTGCTTTAAATTGATCGCACGAGACATTCTTTTGGTATTTAGATGAAACTAGAGACACATTAATGTGTAGTATTAAAAATTTGTGTCCCCAAAATTTATATATGTGTCTCTATATTAAAAAAAAAAATTGCAACCATATATTAATAAATAATTCCATTCACATAAAAATGCATTAACAATTTATATCAAATGAAAATTTACTATTAAATTTGTAATGTCATTTAACAACTAAATAGCCAAAACAATCCAAAAGACAATTAGGCCTAAAACTCTTGTCCAAAGTATGCAAGAAAAACTAAAGAGTCATAACATTGTTTCTACAAAATACGAAATATGAAAATAACACCATTTAAATCGTGAAGATTCTTTGAGGTTGGTTGTCCTCGTTGCAATAAATTCTTGCATCAATTTCCATCATTGTCCAATACAATCTGCATATTGAATAGAGACAAAATAAATAATATGAACCAAAAATTTACTAAAACATAGATGGACTTAAAATAATGCTTATGCCACAAATAAAACATAGAAAATATTTCATTGTTGGTGGTTATATTAAAATTTATCGTCTAACTAATGGTAATAGTAGGAAGCTACAAATAATACACAAAAATGTTTTAAATCTTAGGTAAGGCAAAATAAATAAAATACACAACAAAGGTAATACATATAATGTCTAATATTGAGAGAAAAGAAGATACCGATGACAAAGGCCAAGCGATCGGTGCTCCAATAGAATCTCCAATTGATTGCATAAGATCGAAGGATAAATCAACATTTCTTCACCCTTCAAAATAGATTGAACCACTACCTCGCAAATCATGGGGCCAAGATCCCTACCATTCAAGATAACACCACCTATTGCTCTCAAAATGCCAATTGCAACAGTTTCATTAAAATTACCAAGACTTTTCAATTTCACATAGGCTCCAACCTGAAATTTGGGTCTTGTTAATAAAATTATTGACATTTGTATAAATATATCTTCATGTAATAAGTAATTTAATATCATGTGTTTACCCTTATACGAGATGGACGACTTATTCCCGACGAACTCGATGGCTTGCAGATGAAACTGGAGCACTTTACGAGTGTGATCTCGCATACACCAAAGCTTTCAACTCTTCAACTTGTTCTTTCAATGCTCTTATTTCTTCTTTTTCTTCCATAGATTTTCTGTAAAGTGCATCATGACTAGGTCGTCCACCATATATATCAGTTGGTTTCACTCCCATACCATACATGCGCAATTGCCCATCTTTATCCTTGCCCATAATCTTGGCAAAAGCATCATCAGGATCATGCACAACATCAAAATCATTTGAATTTTCTCCATTTTGTGAAGCTAACTCTTTCATCTTTTCCTATAAAAAAGAATCATGAATTGTGTTGACAAATACTTAAGATATCAAGTTATAAATGAAAGAAACTCAACTTTCATGGGGTACATGTTCACTTACTATTGCTTCTTGTCTTGCCTCACTCATAGGCGACCCATCGAAGGATTACAACAATTTTCAAATAACTCTGCTCTTGTGGGATATCTACCCATATGTTCATTCTACAGCAAATTTGTGTTCAATAATATATGTTAAGTTGATGCTATTAGAATTTGAAACAAAAACTATAATTTCAATGTTAATACAGGGATATTACCATTATCTCGCTCACAACCGCATAACTTCTTTTTCCCATTCGATGGAGAATCTCTAACTTAGCACGTGCTTCTTTTCTCTTTTCACTAAGTTGCTGAAATATCCAGTAGAAAAAAAAATAATAAAATGAAGACTCATATAAAAAAATAAAATATGATACATAAAATACGTTATTTTGTACTGTGCTTTGTTTGTAGTCCAATAATCAAGTATTTGCTTATCTTGATCCGGGTTTACCACTGTCAGTACTTCGATCAATTGTTCTTCAATGGGTACACTTGGGTCAAAGTTCGAATTCTTTAATTGACACTTCTAATTTCTCCATTTGTGGTTAATTGATTGCAAGATAAAAGTGTCACTCCTGCTCGTAGACTAAACCTTGACTGTAAAAAAAAGAGTTATATTTCTACAAATTTCATATACATACTAATAAAAACTTAGATACATTAAAGCTAACAACCTTCACTTCTTTAAGCATGTCTTCCTTGTAAGAGGATGGCATCAATCGCCAATCTTTATAATTTAGTGGGCGGTATGATCCATTTCTTGAAAGAGTACCTAAAAACGAGCCAGCGTGCTTGTTCTTTTCTCGATCATTTGGTTGGCCAAGATCATTAAATGAAACATTAAGTCGTTCATTTTGGCCCCAAACTTTAGGCATGCATGTAGGTCCTCTTGCCTTCTTTTTTATTATTGCCAATTACAATAAGAATATACACATAATATTTCATGTCCATCAATCATAAACCATGAAATAATAAGTAATATACATAGTTAATTACTCACCGACCGAGTAATGACATCACCGAAATTATTTTGGACTGCTTTTGTCACCTCCAACTTGGACATTTTTCTTGTGTTATTTTGTCCTTGAAAGGCAATAAATAAAGTTTGTAACTAAATATTCAATAAACCGTATTCAACCCATATATGATATCAATTACAATTCTTCAAGGGTTGCGAACTATGGTGTAGAGAAGCCATAAACGATACCCTAAAAGCATACTCATCCCAAGGCACTAACACTAAATCAACCTGCTTTTCCTCCATCATCAACCTCACTTTTTTGTTTCTACCTATTTTATGAGTGTGTAAAATTCTATGAAAGTTACCAGCTTTATGCCAATGGGACTATTTGCACTAAAAGTTAATAAAAATATTAAAGAAAATAAAAGAAATACTATAATAAAGGTAGCTAGGCATGTTGTAATGATGAAATATAAAGTATGGGGTATTCATGGATGGAAATACAAGAAAAGTACGTTGTATTGGAGAAATATACATAAACTTACCTATTTCAATTTCAGTTGGATCATTTACGGAATCAATGATAACATCATTTCCCTCAAGCCTTTGTTGCCTTACACGTTTGCTACGAGGTCTTGTTACTTGAACAATTTCAACACGATCCATACCTATATAACATGCATGTGATCATTTAAAGAAATAATTAGAGATTCATAAGGTTATGTATTTGGGACATTATAAAATAATTCATGAATAGATTTATTAATAAAAGAAAAGAATGAAACCTCGTTTGGATTTCTTTTGTATTGTTCAAGGAACTAATGATGCCATTTGCTTGCCGGGCCCTTTCGACTTGCACGTTTGCTACGGGGTTTTGTTAATGGTGCCATGATCTGCAATTATTGGAATAAAATAATTTATACGATTAATACACGAAATGTATATAATTAAACCCAATAAAGAAATATCTAAAAATCAACTTACAAATAGAGTATGGAACTGGTTTTTTTAAAAAAATTGAACAAAAAAGCACTTGAAACTCATTAAAGGTTATAAGTAGATAAATAATAACAATAAGCAATAAATCACATTATAACTTCAAATGTTAAACTAACTAATTATAGCAAATCTAACTATAATGAGAAAATCAAGCTCCAATTTAAACTATAAGTTCTTCTACATCATCCCTAACCAAACTTATACTTTCAGCTTCATCGTGACCTTGTTGATAAAGAACATTAGTTTCATGATGTGCATTGGCATCTATGCTCAAAATAGGATTCATATCAAATGTATCTCTAGCCTTTCGGTGTCTTCACAACAACGTGCCACCCTTTCTCAACCGGATCTTCAACGTAGAAAACTTGTTGTGCTTGCGAAGCCAAGACAAATGGTTCAATGTCTGCCTTGATCGAGAAATATTAACTAGCGTGAAGCCATAATCATCTTTTTTTGTGCACTTCCCGGCGACACCCAATTGCAATCAAACTATTTTCTTACCCATAAAATATTCTAGTTCAATCACATCTTTCAATACACCATAGTATGTGACATCACTAACAATGGGATTGTTATCACTTCTACTAGCAAAACTACTAGTTTGTGTAGTAACAACCAGCCCACTATTTTGGGTTCTCCTTCAAGTCTCATAGTTTTTCACATGAAATCTAAATCCATTAATAATGAATCCCCTATATCGTTTCCCCACGGGATTTGGGCCTCGAGCTAATGCCCTAAGTTCTTCGTGCACTTGGTTTCCAGTTAATGATGTAAGCCTTCAACCTATTAGTGAAATATAAAAATCAAAAGGGATAAAATAAAAATAAGATAAATAAATAATATAAAGAGAAATAAATAATAGGAAGTTAAAAAAATCTTTAAGTCAACTTACATGGTTAAAAACCAGTTGGAAAAGGTTTCACTATGGATCCGCTCAACGTCCCTTTTACCAAGACGGGATTTTCACGTCCAACCAGAGCCTTATGTTATGCTGTATTGTTTAGTATGATATAAAGATATAAAAATATCATAATAATAAAACAAAAGTGAAAGGTATTATTTACTTACTCGATGAAAGACTCAAGAGAACTACAATTGAATAATACATATTGGTGTGCCTTTTTTCTTTTCTTCATCAAGAACTACGGACTCTTCCTTCCCAATATGACGACACAGGTTAGAAAATACTGGAAACTATATCGAGTCCTCACCACCAAAATCATCATTTCTTCTGACTTTGTTGAACTTGGTCTCCACATCATCTAAGTATCTAGAGCAAAATGTTAAACATTCTTCGAGCAAGTATGATTCAAAGAATTGAACCTTCTCGTCGACTTGGATTTCGCACATATGATTTCAACGTGGATAGGTACCTGCAAATTCATATAAACATTAAAATAATAGAAATTATTTGTATTTATATATTGAATAATGTTGATGATACCTTTCAATGGGATACATCCAATGATATCGAATCGGTCCGAATCCGAGCCTCGTACGCCAAATGAATAGGTAAATGAATCATGATGTCAAAGAAAGAGGGGGAAATTTTTTTCCAAATCACAGAATATTGGCAATCTCTTTCTCCATACGAATCAAGTCAAGTAGGATTGAGAACTTTACTACAAAGTTCTCTGAAAAGGAACACAATTTAATCAACGTATTCCTAATATGCTTTGGCAAAACTTTACGCAACGCAATTGTGAGCAATTGTTGAATCAAGATGTGGTTATCATGACTCTTCAAACTAGAAATTTTATTTGTCTTGGCTTGAACACGCCTTGAGATGTTAGAAGCATAGCCACCAGGTACATCACATTTCAAGAACATCACGTAACATATCTTTTTCGTTTTTGCTCATTGAAAAACAAGCAACCGGTAAATACTTTCTACGACTCCAAGTGAACAAGATGAAGTTCACTCCTTATGCCCATGTCTTCCAAATCTAGACGAGAATTTTCATGATCCTTTGATTTTCCTTCTAGATTCAAAAGTGTACCTATAACACTATCACAAACATTTTTTTTTATATGCATAACGCCTAAATTATGACGTAGCATGATATCATTCCAATATGGCAAGTCAAAAATATGCTTCTTTTTTCCAATTGTGAGGAAGAGATGGATTATCATTTACTTTCTTCCCAAATTTTACATTAAACCCCACTATTTCCTCTAATACTATGTTTCCAAATAAAGTTCGGGAGCCTTACGGTCTTCTTCATTGCCATCAAAAGATCTAGCATTTCTTCGATAAGGATGATTACGATGCAAAAACCTACAATGAGCCATATAACATTGTTTACGGCTTTTGTGTAAGTACACAGAACATATTTCCTTATGACATGATGGGCAAGCAAGTTGTCCTTTTGTACTCCAACCGGATAAATTTGCATATGCCGAAATCATTGATAGTCCATAATAAAGCAACACGCATACTAAAGTTCTGTTTAGTAGATGCATCAAATGTATCAACCCCCTTCCACAATTTTTTAATTCCTCTATTAAGGGTAGCATGTACACATCAATGTTGTTTCCAGGGGATGATGGTCCAGAATGAGCAGAGTTAAAAGAAAAATGGCTCTTTCATACACATCCATGGGGACATATTATATGGGGTCAATATAACCGGCCATATACTATGAGAAACACTCATCGTCCTAAATGGACTAAATCCATCAGCAGCTAGACCAAGCCTCACGTTCCTTGATTCACTAGAAAAATCCCGATGTTGACGATCAAAATCTTGCCAAAGGGGAGAATCGCTAGGATGTTTCAAGTAGCCATCCTTTGTGTATTCTTTTTGTGCCAACTCATGAATGATGCGCTTTTAGATGACATAAAAGTCTCTGCAATCTAGATTTCAAGGGAAAGTACCTCAAGACCTTTGCTTTGAGACTTTTTGCACTTTAGAGATAAATCATCTCCGCTTGTTGAATTACTTTCGGTTTCGGTATATCTGGATGCATTGCAAACATGACATAGAGTGTCATTCTCGTGCTCTTTCCAATATAACATGCAATCATTGGGGCATGCATCTATCTTGATATAATTGAGTCCTAATTCTCCTATTAGCTTCCGTACCTCATAAAAGCGATGTGGGAAATGATTCTCACAAATCAGAAATGCCTCTTTTAACAATTCAAGAAGCATTGTGAATGATTTGTTAAACCATTTCCCAAGAACTTTCAGATGAAATAGTCTAATGATGAACTTTAGCTTTGAGAATTTCTTACACCACGGGTATAATTCCTCTTGAGCATCATTTACCAATTTGAAGAAATCTTTAGCTTGTTCATTCGGTTCATCTACTATATATTCATCCATATTGTTGACCCCAAAAGCATCATAAATCAAGTTGTGCATGCCGTCGACATGTCAAAATGCTCATCTTTAGGAAAATTTACTTGTGTTAGACGAAGAACCCTCTCCATGTGCGGTCGAACGTGTATAACCCTTCATAAAGCCATCAATTGTCAAATGTTCTTTTGCAGTTTCTCTATTTACCCACTTTGCATTCTTACAACGTTTGCATGGGCATATTATAATACCACGAAGACCGACATTATCAAAAGCCATTTCAAGAAATTGATTCAACCCATTTTTATATTCAATAGATAACCTATGTTTTTGCATCCAACTCTTGTCCATTATGAACCTACTAAAAACGAAGTTCTTATATTAATAATTTACAATTTCGTAAAGTTTAATTGTAATTGAATAAAAATTACATACAATGAAAATTGATAAAAAAAGGGTACAAGTTACAAATAATATTAATCCTCTCTTTTAAAATGTGTACCTCTATCAAACTAATAAAATATATATTCAAAAAAGGCCGGTTTAGACTCTCCTAATTAAAAACCAATACATTTCATGAAAATGAATTTTCTAAACACATTATAATACACCAAGAAAACACTGTCTAATTTGACACATAAAATTTTAAATTTCTAAAAGTCAACAAATAGTTTTCCTTACTTTTAGTTGTAAATGAAGGCACCATTGTATTTCATATTTTGAAATTTAACTCATAAAACTCTACTCAACAGCAAACCTCATGAATGCCGCAAATTTTGAACTCTGCTACAGGTTATACTTTTCCCGGATTTATAAAAGAAAAATCAAATTCGATGTGGTTTATAACTTTGCCAAATTCATAAAGAAAAGTCTTATAAATTACAGATTATGAACTTCAAAAGTTTTACCTCAATTTACTTGTCGGGAAGAGTAACACAAAAGATGAAATCAAGAATCGTAATTAGAATCAAGAAATTCTGAAAAAAAAAAAGCAGATAAGTATATAAATTAAAATATTGTAGTATATAAACAGAATTAAACAGAGAAGTATATAAATTAAAAATAGAATTAGAACCAATACAAAAGAAGCTCTGACTGAATCAAGAAATTTCAATAAAAAACATGAATGAATATTGCATATTTAGTCAACTTTATTTCAATCGTCTTCTTTCTCTCCTCTTCCCCGCAAAGAACTTTTCATGGCTAGACAAAGTTTGAGAAAGCAAATTGCATTTTCTTACAACCCAAGTTTATATTTGAGTAAGGACAGGGCAGCCTTCCCTCATGTTATTCGGACATAAAGCACCAATATGTTAACTACCAACCGAACTAAAGAAAACAGCAAAGAGCACATTAATGGTATCAATTTCCATCTATTGCAACATCAATATTCTCTGTCTATACCATAAAAAACATGAAGACACCTTTTTTAAAACTAACATAATCTATCAATATTGTTATTTAAAATATTCTCTGTCAATATTAATATTCTCCGCCTCGTATTTTCCAAAGTGACCCACAAAGAAGAACATTTATCAAATCTTGAAACCACAAGTTTCTTAAACGTAGGAAGCGCTTGGTTAATAAATCTTTAATGAGAATGATAATGGGAATGAATATAGGGTAATTGTGTTGGTTAATGAAAATAAAAGATAATCAAATCACCTTCATCACACTTAGTACGAGGTATTGAGACTCAAAATAAGCTAATCATTACCCCATTTTGATTAACTACCTTACCCCACTATTCCTCAACCAACAATTATCTTATGTCCCCACTTATTCCAAGATTAGATCGATACACTAACAATATAGCCATCATTCTAAACTTCGTATACAAATCATATTGTATCAAAATACGTATATAACCTGGCATGCTTTCCAACATTGGTTCACGTAGGGAGAAACGACTGATCTACTAGTTTATGAAGGACGGTCGGATGGTCAGTGTGAGTCACCTGCACACACAGGTTACTTTAGAACGTCAAAAATGTCGTTTAACTCATGGACAGATTGCTTGGAGTCACAATATGCTTAAAAGGAGTCGAAAAGGCTACAAGGAAATAAGTTTCTTCGAAACACACTGGGTGAGTGAATTCTTGATCAATGATCGATTGACACAACTACAATTTTCATTCCAATAGAAGTCCAAATCGTGTGATAATACATAAGGAAAATAAACAGATGTTGCAAATATTTGTGGCGGTAAAGCTATTAATTAATTCAACAATAACAAGAACAGATTATTTTTAATAAAGGTGACAAGTGAAGTCTACGTAATCACAAAGTGACAAGTTGTAAAGGGAATCCGTAAAGCGTGAATAAAATTAGCGATTTTGAGGTTGGTTTTTCTCGCCTTCCAAGGATTATCGATTCAAGTATCGTAATATTCATATAGAGCACCTTCCAATCTTCAAGCAATTATCCGAGCAAACATTGGCAATGTAACAAAATATATTGTCGTTTCACTTCCCTAATCCACCTCCATTTTCTAAACTACAATATTTTAATTATTTCATCCTTGTGTGTGTTTAGTACTCTAACACTACCATAGTATGAGTATAATTATGTGGTCTCGTAAGATCACAAGTATATTATATAGTAGCCTAGGTACAATTATAAACTAGCAAGATGAAATGCAAGAGCAAGAGTAAGTACAATTTTTTACCATAAATGTGCATTCAGTATCACCTAATGTTGGTCCCGGAAAGTTGAGTTGATTAATAACCTTGAGTTAGCTTCCTAGAACAAAATCTAGAAAGGGGGTTTGAATAGATTTTGTTGATTTTTCAAATCTTTCAAAATCAATTCAAAATATCGATTAAACACAATAAAGATAATTGAATTCTCAACTTTTTACAAGATCAAAAGCAAGGTTGATATTCAGATTTTAGTTAAGATTCTGAACTTTAATCTTGAATTAACAAAATTGTAAATTGAACAAACTAAAGAGAGCAAGAAATAACACCGGGATTTATAGTGGTTCGGATTTTAATAATCCTACATCCACTCTCTTTCTTCAATCGAAGAAGGGACTCTGCTTACTACTTACTTTCTTACTTTCACTTACAACTTACAACTCGTACAAATCTTCAAATCTCCAATCTCCTAAATCCTTCTTCTAAAATCTAACTATTACAAAGGTGAGTATTGGATTTTGAAGATTACAAGAAAAGTGTTCTAAAAACACTTAGAACTTTTTGTGAACTCTCTTGAAATGCTTGTGAAAAGATTGTGATCGAAATCGAGTAGTGAATAGTGTGAAAAATCGAATATGCATAAGTGTTCTATATCTCAAAAATAAAATGCCTAGACCTATTTATAAGTCTGAAAAGACAGTTAGTTTGTTAGTTAGTTCTAACAAACTTGAAACCGCTTAACAAACTTAATCTTGAAAACTGCTGAGACCTCACCGATACTTCCTACTCGTCTGCGGTGACTTGGTGAAAACTCGCCTTTCTTATTCTACTCAGCTTGTCTTGACCTCGTCCGAGCTCTTTATACTTATCTCCCGCAGATGACTAGGATTGAGGTTGTCTCCAGATGACTTGTGATTTCTCGTCTCCAATCGACTTGAACTATTCTTGATCTAGTCCGATCACCGTACTAGAACTCGGTCTTGAGTTCTTTATCATAGTCTGCTCATCCGGAATAGTCTTTTAACTCATCAAAACAATCTTGATCTAACAACTAATTGAATATTGTCTTGCTAGCTCTGGTAAAAACTAGTGTTTGCATTTGTCAAAAGCTTCACGGAATTGATAGCAAGTCCAGAAAATTGCTATGCATTTGGAGTCTCGCCTATAGCTATGAATAGGTAAGATTTTTGCAACAAAGCTATGATGGACTTGCACTTGAACCCAAACAAGATAAGAGTATGAAATAAATATACAGTGTCGGTTATAGCATAATACATCTAAGACAAATTATGTAGAACTTATTGTGATGGTAGGGGTGCATTACGAGAAATGTGATTTTAATCGGAACTATAGAGGAGGTTGATTAAATTATATGATCTATCAATTAAATTATATGATTCATTCAATTTATTTCTAGCTCAAATGTTTTATCTTCTTTGGATCATCCACCAACCTATATAAAACTAATAATTTACGAAGACATACCGATGTAGTCCAGATCTTTCCTCTTGCCTATCCTAAGAATTCATCCCACCTTTCATTAGTCTTTCCATTCACTTTCTCCCAGCCAATTCGTGTATGAAAATTTTTCTCGGCTTCTACCCATTTGACACTAGAGGATCATACCACCATTACACTCTCCACCAATAAGAGAGGAGATTCTGATAGAGTCAAGAGTCGAGAAACAACATTGGTCTCTCTAGATGCCCAAGTAACACTTCCGTTTCCAAACTCAATGATCTCTCTAGATGTCCAAACTAAAATAAAGCAACATAAATCAAACCTAGCCTACCCTAAGCCTCAAGCAATAAAGCCCACAGCATTTTACTTAAAAACATAAATTAAAATAACCTAGCTATAAACTTGAATGTTATCGTATTCTATCGCTTGCTTTTAACAGATGTCACGTGGCTGGATCATATAGCTAAACTACCAAATAAATCGAAACATATACATAAATGACTAATATTTAACCGAGCAAAGCTTAATTTAAGCAAGTAGGAAAAAGAGAAGCAGCACTACATAATATACACAATTAAGGGAAGAACACATGACAAATACTAGAAAAGATTAAATAAAAAAAAGTAAAATCAGCCATAAAATATCTAACCTACACAGAAGCACTCACAGCTCTCTCTATGTTTCATTAAGATAGCCATTGAAGGAGAAGGCTTCGGTTATAGTCGAGTTTCTCACCGACAATGAATTAGACCTCTAAGTTTTTCAACTTTTAAAAGACAAGAAAATTCGGATGAAGAATCAAGAAAAAAATAGAGCACAAAAAGAACAAAAAATTAGGCAATACAATGATACTAGCGGAAGAACCAAATTCCCTAAGTTCATCCATATTGAAAGTCTTTCCTATACTAAACTGGATGAATAACGGACAATTCTATAGTAAAGTTGAAAATTCACGGACAATTCTATGAGAAGAACCAAATGAATAACGGACAATTAGAAAAGGAAAATTCACGATTCAAGAGAAACTCACAATCGTAGGACGTCTTTTTCGAAGAAGGACAATTCTATTTTGCCCTTCGTTGAAGAATTTGTTGAACCTATGTCGACCACTTGTTTTCCTATCTAGGATCGATTGGTGTTCAATGGAGCAGACAAATCTCTTATTTCCTTCACTTGATTGATCGACAGATTCCTTCGATGAGGAGTCGGTCCTCGAAATTGAATTAGGACTAGAAATAATAAACCTGCTCGATCAATTATAGGTCGATGCTCCTATCAATTGCTCGAACATGGACGGAACAATGAGAACCGATTGAGAATAGCAAAGTGAGAAGGGGTGAAACTCTTGCCCTATTTTCATTCCATCGCCGAATTGCTTGATGAATGATAGAAGGGGTGAAACTGAATTAAAATATGCCCTAATTCTATTCAACTTGAAATACAAAATGAAAACCGGGAAAAATTAAGTCTATATACCGTTAATTTCATTTTTGGGATTACATTTTTAAGTGTCTTAATAATTAAATATAATGAGCAAATTTAATTAAGTGTCCCAAAAATAATTGTTAGAGACACTTATAAAAAAATGACCCAAAAAAAGTGTCGCAATATGTAGTTTTTGTTGTAGTGATTACGGGCCATTACCCGACTTGAACATATTACACGGGCCATTACCCGGCTTGAACATATTGCTGGTTACTACCCGTCTTGATTAATAATGCAATTTAACATAGCAATCATGACATTGAATGTTAAACTCGATTAAGAGTGAAGATTGCCCTCACCTTAAAAATAGTAATCGCAACAAATGAAGCAATGCAATACCCCCTTATTGATCCTCAACTCCTTGATAGTGCACAATCCTAAAGGTCTCAAGTTTCTCCTCATATCCTACAAATAACATATACCCTTAATAATCTCCAATTCCAGACGCCACGAGCGTCGATCAACAAACTAATTATAATTCTATAATCTACGAGTGGATACGAGCATTTTGATATATAATACTACAATTAATGAAAATCGAATACTTACCAAAATGCTTCAAGATCTCTCTCCCCCTCTCTTTCTCTCTCCTCTCTTTCTCTCTCCTCTCTCTCTTCCTTCCTGCCATCCTTTCTTCTCCCCCTTTCTTTCTTTCTTTCTTCTTCTTTTTTCTTTTCTTTCTTCCTTTCTCTTATCTCTAAGCGTGCGTGTGTCGCTTAAGGAAACTTACTTGGTAAGTCTTTCAATTTTATTTTATTATATTATATTATTTATTATATATTATATTAAATTCTATTATTATATTATTATATAATATATCATATATTTATAACACACACTCACTACACTTTGCACACATGACACACACATTCTTTTATATATATATATATATATATATATATATATACACATAATATTATAAAATATATATTATATTTTCTATTTTAAATAAAGTTTATATAATTTAATTAAAGGCTAACTATTAATTCTAATACTTAATTTATTAAAAATTATAAACAAATATAAATAATTGATGTAGTGATTTTGGGATGTTACGGTCCTCGACCCTCGGTTAGGCGGAATTTAAGAAAAGAAATAGAGCTCTTAAAAGAGAGATATGAGATATATGTGTTCCTGCTCATATACAAGTGGAATCTTATTTTACGGACAAATCTCGATTGATTCTCTTTTGGCTAAGTTTAAGACATCAACGAATAGATATGAGGGTACTTCGATATTCAAGATCATCTCCTCCGATTTGATGATGGAGCACTTCGCATCAATTCTCCAACAGAGTTAAGTGTCGAATATTCCTCACTACACCGGCCAAATCAACTTATAAGTGGTTTGGTCACTTTCATCCAACCTAATGCATCCGTTCGAGGAGTTGTGTTCTTTACCATTTCGATGTAAAGAGCTGAAAGATATATGAATCTGGAAGAAGCCACCCGAGTAGATAAGATGGGAGAAAAGATAGGAGCTGAGATCCCCATCAAATTTGGGAAGTTAGAAATGGCCCTTTCCCGATCGGAAGTAAGGGGTCAATTATAAGAAGAGGACAAGCAATTAGGATCACCACTAAATGGACCTGCAGGCGACCTCTCGCTTAACAACTCGAGGGAGGTAACTCTGCTCACTTCTTTACTTAGTTTGAAATTTAAATATTGCTTGAAACGGAACTGAATTGTTATCTGGAACTTTTCCTAGAAATAATTGTGAAATCACATTTTATGTGCAAAATGAAAATTTAGCATGCCACATCTGTCTTGATTAATTAGTGTAATTGTGATATATCATCTAAACGGCTCGAGGAAGCTTGTTGTTATGATGAATTCAAAAGTAGATTAATAGAGCATATTCAAGATTGTTTAAGTTTTTATGGGAAACGAACACTTCCAGTCGTTGGACTTCCTACTCAGCCGGCGAATTCGTCGGGAGAAACGTGTTTAGTAGAAGAAATATCTTTCTCATTAATAATTCCCAAATTCGATTACTGACTTCCATATGTGGAATTGCAATCTCCAGGATTTCAACTATTTTGGGCTTCTATCCAAGTGGGTCTTATTTTAATTGGGCTTTTCTATTTTATAACAAATTGGGCTCAATCAATAGAATTAATTTCCGTGAGCTCGTTTGATTCCCTTCGTAGCTTACTTCAACTTTGCTCATCGTGCCCGATTGTAAGCAATCTTCAGCTCCGGTCCTCATTTGCATCAGCGTAATTGGACGTGGTAATCGACATGTGAAGAACTAATTCTTATATGTGAACTTTATGTTATATTTTGTTAGAGGATGAAAGCTTGGAATTCGGAAAAATGTTGAACAAGTGAATAAATTGCTTTGAAGATCTTGGAATCTGTATCGTATGGTTTTGGTACCCATAATCCGAGCTTATATATATATATATATAAAGGAATGACATCTGGATTGCTGGTGCTCATATGATCTTCATGTGTGTCGAGTTGAATTCATGTTATGCTCCGTATAATTTGAACTTGGTGTAGGTTTGTAACGACCTATAATGTGATTAGTAAATCTATGAAATTCAAACATGATATGCATCCCGTAAGACTAAGATTACTCGAGCCCAGATCTGATATGCATCCCGTGAGACTCGGATTACTTTGAGCACGGATCTCGATATGCATCCCGTAAGTCTCGATTGCTCTAAGCCCGGATCTCGGCGTTTATCCTATAAGTCTCGGATCATCCCGAGCCCAAATTTTATTTTTATCGGACCTAATGGAACCTGGTCTCGACTCCCGGACCTAATGGAACCTGGTTCAGGGTCACAGGTCGACCTAGTGGAACTGGTTTGACCCCGCGCCGGACCTAATGGAACCCTGGTCTTGCTCCCCACCCTAATGGAACCTGGTATGGGGTTACAGGTCGAGACCTAATGGAACCCGGGTCGACCCCATGCCGAACCTTATGGAACCTGGTTCGGCTCCCTAGACCTAATGGAACCTGGGTGGGGGTCACATGGTTAGACCTAATGGAACCTGGTCTTACCCGGGCCGGACCTAATGGAGCTCGGGTCCGACCCCACCCCGGACCTAATGGAACCTGGTCCGGCTCCCTGCACCTAATGGAACCTCGTCTCAGGGCCAAGGTCGACCTAATGGAACCTCGGTCGACCCAAAGGCCGACCAAATGGAACCAGTCCGGCTCCCCGAACTTGATGGAACCCGATCTAGGGGTCGCGTGATGTAATACTAGCACGATTCTCGAATTAAAACTTTGCAAGTTTTAAAAGTACAAGGATCACTTCATTCGCGATATGAAGTGAACCCTAGCGCGAAAATATGTGTCGGTATCAGCTCTTGAAATTGAAGATCACTTCATTTGAGAGCTGATACTATGTTGAAATTGAAGATTTCTTATGTATTTTTCACGAGTTCACTCCATTTTTGATCTAAAGAGAACATTAGAGCGGAAATATGCATCGATTCCGCTCTGGAGAGCTGGTACTCTATTGGAATTAAGGATTTTTATGACTTTTTGCCGAGTTCACTTCATTGGCGATCCAAGTGAACATTAGTGCGGAAATATGCGTAAGCATCAGCTGGAGAGCTGATACTGCTAAACTTGGAATATTTCTTAAGACTTTTTATTCTAAGTCCCCTTCATTCATAACTGAAGGTGACATTAGTATGAGAATTTGCATCACTACGGAGAGCTGATACTTAATCGAACTTTGAATTTTTTCAAAATTTTTATGTCGATTTCATTTCATTCATGATCGAAGTGAACACCAGCGCGGGAGTATGCGTCGGCATCAGCTCTGGAGAGCCTGATACTTTATCGAACTTTGAATTTTTTTCAAGATTTTATCTCGGTTTCACTTCATTCACGATCT
The DNA here is from genome assembly GCA_030762865.1 of Paraleonurus japonicus. Taxonomy (NCBI): domain Eukaryota; kingdom Viridiplantae; phylum Streptophyta; class Magnoliopsida; order Lamiales; family Lamiaceae; genus Paraleonurus; species Paraleonurus japonicus. Next base: position 17,433,703 of record CM061061.1, on the reverse strand, counting down.
GAAGTGAACACAGCGTGGAAATATGCATCGCATATCTGCTCTAGAGAGCCTGATACTCTATCGAACTTTGAATTTTTCTAGATTTTTGTGTCGGTTTCACTTTAATCACGATCTTAAGTGACACCAACGCCGGAGTATGCATCGGCATCGGCATCGGCTCTTGAGAGCTGATACTTTATCAAAAATTGAAAATTTCTAAAGAAATGCTTGTGCTTTAGAAATTAACTCTGGAGGATAAGTATATCCATCAAGTCAAGAATAAAACATAAAGCGATTTAAATATTAAAGCACCAATAGTCAAGGGAAAGACACTCTGTTACAGATCTAAAGAAAATAATAAAAGTCACTAAAATAGAAATTACAAGCAAGATATTAAAGTTCATTAATAGGAAGATCGGAGCAGAGAGATTAATATCTTCCGAGACGGAGCTTGAATCTCCACAATATAAGGCGAGAAAAGACGAGGAATCAGAACAACAATGAGAAAGGTAGTGCGACGGATCGCCGCTATAGAAGAAAAAGACATCAAATCAAGAGCTCACTTCGGGAACCATATCATAAAAGATTTTCGACTAGGAGGAAATAGAGGAAGTAGGTCTTTGTGAGAAGCCAATTTCGAACGGCATCCTTCGTAGCAGAGGCCGGAAGGGATAATCAACAGCTTTGTTAACGTCCCCCTTCCAATAAGGGGAGGTAGTCAATTCGAAAGGGAGGATTTCAGATCCAACTTTCCCTTGTAACCAAGTGCGGTAGTTTGTCACCGGGCTATCTTGAAACCAGACTTCACAAAGTAACCGATACGAGCTCCCATTTCGTGAATATAGAGCTCACTTTTCTTGTAAGCCTCTATCAAGCCAAGATGATTAGTTCTCAAGAACTCTTGACCTACAGAGGTGAGAAAAGGCCGTCGTTGGCAAAGACGGACACCTTGAATAAGCCCATTGGAAAATCCATTAGCCAAAGCCGAGGATTCTTTTGCAGAGCATTCTTCATCCAATTTCTTTATAGAAACTTCAGAACTAAACTTCAACGAGGTTAGGTCCTTCTCTAGATCAGAAATCTTCATAGTAGCTTTGCTCAACTCATCGGCAGCTTGCATTAGTTACGTGTCTTTCTTCCTCAATATCGTTCGGAGATGTTCGGTGAAAATAACTTGGATTCGCTTTTTCATCACCCATTAGGGGCCAGAACTAAAAATAAAAAATAAAAGAAGAAAGAACTCATTGCCTAAATATTGAGAATAAATTCTATGAAAGAATATAAAGAAGTAAACTTGGGTAAGGCGTTTGCATCGCAATTCTTCCAAGGCTGTGTGAGGTCTAAGTGGCTCGCTAAACGCACACCTTTCTGGTGACTAGAGCCCGGTCATCTCGAGAACTCTCGGGCGTAGACATCTCTAAAATGCTCCTCGGAAGGCTGTAAAGTGAAATAATCTTCTTTCAAATGGCGGAATGAACGAGACTTTTCTTTCCCTTTCTCGAGAACAAGAAAACTTTGAATGATAATCGAAAGATTAGTTGCGATTGCCTCGAACTTGATCTCTTCGAGGCATGGGAGCAAAGAACATCGTTCACATCACCTTTCTAGTGCGGAAAAGAAGACAATCCGGATAAGGAAGCCTTCTAAAAATCCTTGAGTTGCTTTGAAAAAAGTTTTCACAAAATGGCCGATGTGGGCCCCCATATCAATGATAAAAAAGGCACTTTTCTTGTAGATCTTGATCAAACCAAGATGAAGCGACTTGAGGCATCCTCTGGCGAGAATAGAGGACCCCTTCATAGATAACTACTCTTCCAACATCTTTAGAAGAAGTTTTGGGCTGATTCTCACTTCCGTCAATTTTCTTAAAAAATTTATCATTCGAACGATAGTTTTACCAAGATCACTAGTCTCTCGCATCAATTCGCGTCTTTCTCTTTTAGTTCGGCTTGAAGTTATTACGTGGATTCAACTCGATTCGCCCCGCATAATCTTGTTAGGAGAAAAATGTATTTAGTTTTGATGAAGTTAAATGTAAAATAGGATGACCAGTTGAACCTTTGTATAGCCAGGTGATGTAGTAAAAATTTGTAATAAACTAAGTGTAAAAAGACAAATAAGGACGAGCACAAAAAGACAGATGAGGACGAGCACAAAAAGACAGATGAGGACGAGCACAAGAAGACAGATGAGAACGAGCACAAAAAGATAGATGAAGACAAGTCAAGACTAAAGATAAGCTAATAGACAATGGACACTTCAAGATTGACAAAATATTGAGATGTGAAGAAAGTCGGATGAGGTGGACCGCGTTCTCTATAAATAGGTTTATTAATTAGAATAGATTAATTTTGCAATTCTAAGAATCACAAGCAACTTGTAACACATTTAAAGCACTCACAAAGTTTTGTATTCATACACTAGAACGTTCTTTACGTTCATAGTTCTCATAGTGTTTATAGAACACTATCATTCATATCTTCAAGCCGTATTTCAAGAAATCATGAAGGAAACACCTGTAAAGGTCAAGGTATCTGTTGTAAAGCTGTAAGTAAGGAAGTAAGCAAGAAAGTAAGTAGTGAAGGCCCTTTCACAAGATTTGGAAGGAGAGTGGATGTAGGATCTTTCGATCCGAACCACTATAAATTTTGTGTTCTTTCTTTCTGTTTCAATTTCTGTTATTACTTACTTACAAACCGATCAAACATATTTCGATCGCTTTAGATCCAATATAGATTGAGTATAAACTAGTTTCGTGACACTTTGATTTATTAGTTTGCAATTCAAGCCGTTAAATAATCTGAATTTGTAAAATTTAGATAATCTATTCAACCCCCTTCTAGATTATCTCTGGAAGGTTATTCAAACTCTTCATAATCACTCAATCAAGGGACCAACAAGTGGTATCGAGCAAAGTGTTAAGTTGTTTCGATGTATTTGTGGTCTTGAAGTTTCTGGAATTGTGTTTAGATCATTTTCTTTATCTTTGATTCACTAACTTTACTAATAAGTTTCTATCGAGTTTCTTGTTCATCATGTCTACAATCAAAAGTAAAAAGACTAGGAGTCTACCAGAATTTTCCATTAAAGATTATGATTCTTGGAAGTTTAGGATGGAAAATCATCTAAAAGCTATTCATGATCGGATTGAAGAAGTTTTAGAAGAAGGCCCCATAAAATTTTATCATGGAATTGTAAGTGATGGAGCTGGATCTTCTCAAACTAGAGTTAGACGAGAAAACAAAGGAGGCGATTTGACAAATAATGAAAGGAAGATCCACAACATGGATCAAGTAGCAAGAAGCGAGATAATAGAAACACTTAGTAAAGATTGGATCGAAAAGTTAAACGGTGCAAAACTACAAAAGAGATGTGGGAAACTTTGGCTAATATGTGTGAAGGATAAGATCAAGTTAAAGAAAATAAGCTACAATCCGTATTGCGCACATTCGATACCTTCAAAATGAAGGAGGGTGAATTAATCGATCAGTTGGATGTTAGATTGACAAATCTTCTCAATAAGGCTGTGTTGGTCCCTTTGATTGAGTTGAATTAAAAGATCAAAAGTCCCTCTAGCGATAATCTAGAAGGGGGAGGGATGAATAGATTATCGAAACTTTTTGGGTTAAGATTATCTATCGACTCTTAAATCAATGTTTTACAGCGGAAATAATTTTTATACTCAATCAATATGGATCTTAAGCTTTCTGAAATTTGTTTGTGCTCGAAATGTGAATAACAAGAATGAAATAAAGAACTTAAAAGAAATAACACCGAATTTATAGTGGTTCGGATCAAACGATCCTACGTCCACTCTCCTCCTTCAACTTGAAGAAGGGTCTCTTACTTTCTTCTTCCTTTTTATTCACTTACTTACAGTGCAGATCTTCACCTTACAATCTTTCTTTCTAAATTTTGAATTCTAAATGGCTTGAAGATATTTGTGTGAAGTGTTCTATAAACACTAAGAACCGAGAACGTAAAGAACGTTCGTGAGTGATTACAATATTTTTGAATGCTAATTGTGTGTTGAGAATACTAGTGAATTTGTGAGATTGCAAAAATTAAATCTACTCTAATTTCTATAGAGATCTTTGTTTGCAGCTTGTAACTTCCTTGCCGATTGTTCTCTAGTTAGTTATAACAAACTAATCAATCTTGTAACTTCTTCTTCGTTAGTTGTAATTGCTTCTTGAAATCTCTTGAATTTTCTAACACTTCATCATCTTGTCTTGAGACACGGTTCACCTCATCTGTGTCTTGGTCCTTAGTCTTAATGACTATCTTGTTTGTCTTTAACCTCGTCTGCCTTCCCAAGCCGGTCTCCATCCGATCGTCGACTCTTTATACTCGTCTTCGTCTTAGCTTTGTCTTTGTCGACATACGTCCTCATCCGACTCTTTGACTCCATCGACTACTTGTGTATCCTTATTTATCTTTTGTACTTAGTCTATTTACATATCTTTACTACATCACTGCTTACACAAGATTCTCATTTGGTCATCCTATTTTACATTTTAACACATCAAAACTAATACAACTTTCTTCCTAACAATTTCCCCCTTTTTGTTGATGTTAAAAACAGCTCAAGAAAAAAATGTGTTAGTAATCTTAGAAGATAAGTATTCCACAAAGTATGTACTTAAGTCACTTAGTCGAGATAATTAGAGCAACAAATTTTTCGGTTAGAAGATCATAGTCGATAGACAAGAAAGACAAGATAATCAAGATTAGTGAGTTACGTATGATTTCTTGTTATGCATTTTTAATCAAGTTTATTTCAGATAGTTATACCAAGAATTGATTAGAAGATTAAATCGGATCAAGTTAGTTAAAGCAGATTCATGAGAGTAGGTCAAAAGTATATTCACAAGTATTTCATGTACATCACACTTAGCACATTTTCACACAATCAAAGCATCTAATCGCATAAGGATTATAAAGATAAGACTTAGTCGTACCACCTATCTTCTTACGGCATACCGAGCTAGTCGAAGACCCTTTTCTTCAGTGGACACCGTTTCACCTCCTTCGGTCAAGTCGGCTTCATCTTCGCTTTGATAATCACCGCTTTACTCTTTCGTGGTCCAGACGACCATCATTTGTCCTTGGAGGTTCCATCGGTGCATAGGCGGGTGCGACCACGTCGGCATTGAATTCTTCATGAGGAAGGTCGATCGAGATATTGATAGAATTTTGAATTCTTTTCTTCCAACCAGGACATGAAAGGCAATGTTCTCTTCTAGTCCCCACTTGATCTTCTTGCAGACGTGGAAAGCGAAGATCCACTCGCTTCATAAGATCTCCACATCTCCCGATCTCCCATCATCAAGATCTCCTTGGGTACAACATCGCTTCTATGGAATGGTCGGAATACTTCAGCCCCTTGCTCATCTCGGCCTTTCGAACCCACTTCCTCTGTCTTCCGTCGAGAACTTCCCATTTGCTTTCTCCTGCTCCCTCCTTTTATTTGCATCGCTTTTTTATATTTCTCCTTCTCTTCCCTCTTCCTCTTCTTTATCTTTTCCTCCTCGTCTATCTCACTGGGTCTTTGGTCTGCCTTGCAACTTTGGCTCTCCCAAATTGGCATAGATGAGGATGAGGGTGTGGTCCCACAGTTGAATATTTTATTAAAGAACTGAGACAACCTTCTAGGGAAAATCTAGAAGGGGGTTGAATAGATTTTCAAACTTTTTAAAGATTAGAAAATCAATTCAAGATATCAAAGTTCAAACAATGGAAAACAAGTTTAAACTCAATCTTTTATGGATCAAAAGCAATCGATTAAGAATCAAATTGAACTTGTTTGAAAGTTGATTAAGAACAAGATAAGTAAATAAAGCAAGAAAGAACACAACAATTTATAGTGGTTCGGATCTAATTGATCCTACATCCACTCTCCTTCTTTAACTCGAAGAAGGGTCTCGACCACTCACTTACTTACTCACTTACAATCTTACAATTACAACTTTCGAAGATGATCTTCTATCTTCAAACCTATCTTCAACTTCTAATCTTCCTGGAATTTCTAAAGTACGGTTCAAAAATGTGTTGAAGATATACGGGATAAGTGTTCTATAAACACTTTGAACTTATGAAAATTGTTTTGAGAAACTTTTTGTGAGTGCTTAGAAAACTTGTAAATCGTGTGAATGAGAGAATGATGAATTGTTAATTATGTTTAAAAGCGTGTCTAGACCTATTTATAAGCTTCGAGAGACAGGTTAGTTTGTTGTAACAAACTAAAACCTCCTAACAAACTTAGTCTTGATAACTGCCTCTTCATTAGTTGATCTTGCTTCTAAGTCGTCTGCGGTGACTTGGTGAAGACTTGCCTTTCATATTCTACTCACTCGCCTTGACCTCGTCTCGAGCTCTTCATTGTTGTATCCTCACTGTTCTTTGCGGTTAGCTGGTCATCTTACTTTATCTCGAGTTGACTCTCATCTGACCTCTTTTAACTCATCAAAACTTCTTCGATCTAACAATTTCCCCTATTTGATGGAGTTAAAACTGCAAGAAAGAGACACACTCACAATGATGTTAGTCAAAGTTATTCAAGATAAACAGATGAGCACATTAGAGCATATTAACACTTAATTAAGATTAATTCACATAAGTACACTTAATTCACACTTAGAAAATTTTTGGAAAAGTTTTATAAAGAATTTTAGAAAAATTTTAAGTCTTAAGACTATATCGGATGATTAGTACTTAGTAAGTTTTAAGTCTTAGGACTTAGAAAATTTTAAGACTTAGAAAAAATTGAAAATTTTAATCGAGATGGAAGTTTCCTCGGATGATTAACACTTAGAAAAATTTGTAAGTTTTCTTAGAAAATAGTAAAGAAAGCTTAAAAATAAGACAAGGTAGATCAGATAAGGTCAAATATATTCACATCACATTTATATATTTACATAGATGGAAGCCTGATAGAAAAGAAAGATAAGGAAAAGAAAAATCCCGATTCTATCGTACACCCCATCGGCTTGCTTCGGGACATCCAGCCGGTGAAGACTCTTGCTCTTAGTCAAGTTTCAGCTCTTCTTCATCTGTGAGCTTCGACTCCACCTTAGCTTTGGCAACAACAGCTTTTAACCCAATTCAGATCGGGTGTCCCATCCGCATTCAGCTTGGGTTTGGCGTGCTCGTATCTTTGAGGGGCGACGAGGTCGCAGCTTGAAGATATTACTTGCCTCGCCGAGCAGCTCGCCATAGAGGTCCGGGTCCTCCTTCTCCATCCACTCGTGCCATCAAGGTCTTCATCTGCTGCACCGGTTGGGGATGCCTTCAAGATGTACCAGTACATCCATCTCGGCATCCATCGCCTTCTTCTTATACTCTTCTGTATTGACCCAAGACCATCTTAGGTGGGGCGGACGAGCGGTGGACGGGGTGAAAATCTGCTTCATCGGCTACCTTTGAGACATATTTCCGGTGCCCTGTCCCACTTCGGCTCGGCTCCCTTACCCAGCCTTCTTCGCCTCTCTTCTTCTCTCTTCTCTCGAACAACTCCTTCTCTGTTTTGATGCGTCGATTTGCTCTTCGAGAGGTTGGAGTAGTCCGGCTCTTTTCTTTTCTTCTTAGTCTTCTCGATTTTGAAAATATGACCTCGACCGGCTCCTTCTCACTGTTTTCCCTTGCCTTTTCCGTTGGCCTCTCGATTGTCTTTTTAACTCTTTAAGTCGGCCAGCACCTTCTCGGACTTCTCTTCTTCTTCTTTCTTTCTCTTCTCCTAATCCTCTCGGATGGCATCTTCTATCCGGCTTACCCTCACTGTAAGGCGGCGAGCTCATCGATTTCTCCTTAAGCTCTCGCCTTTTGCCTCCGGCTCAGTGTGCCAGACTTTGGAATGTAGCACATGCGAGATGGCCTGCACATCACCCGAGAGGGTGTCTACCTTTGCTTGCCCAACTCCTTCCCCTTTTTTAACTTCATCTTTTAGGGCTCGGAGCTGGTCTTCCGGTGCGGCACAACGAATCCTCAAGTCTCGATTTATCAAGTTAAGGCGTCTACCAGATATCGTTGTCTGCAGCCACTTTCTCATTCAGCGACTTTACCTCCTCCTCCAAGCTACCCGGACAACCAGCTAGTGCGGAGGCGAGTTTGTCAGACAGGCTCCAAGAGATATTCACCTCGGCTATCCGCATGTTGGCTAGCATGGTGTCTATCACCGCCCGATCACTGCCTTCGTCTTCTTTGCCATCATCTTCTCTACCTTCCGAATGATTTTACGATGCAGGTTTTGGAAGGCGGAGGAGATGGAAGAGCGAGGGCTATCGGTGTCTTCCTCGAGATGAGTCAGACGATGAGGTAGAGGAGGGGTTTTGGACTGGGAGCTCATCCGAATATCCCCAAAGATGTTGTGGGAAATATTCGGTGCTTGGGCTTGAAGAGTGGGTTGGGGAGAGGATGGAATATCAAATGGTGGGGGTGGAGAAGATGGAGGGTGGAATATCGGAGGTGGGTGGTAAAGAAGATGTTGGTTGAGAAGTGGAGAGTGCGGGGGTCGGTTGTTGGAAGAAGGGGAGATGAGGTAGAGGGTAACATGGCAGAGGGGAGATGGTGGTTATTGGGGTAGGTGAGTAAACAGTCCGGTGAGAAATGATAGGAAATAAGATGGAGAAGGTGGTGAGGAAGTGGCTTGTATCTGGGGTAGGGGAAGATGGGATGTCGGTTTGGATTACTTTGGGAGTAGAGGCATTGGAGAGGCTCGGAGGTGCCGGCTGGGACACCTCTTCATCGCGAGTGGGCGAGATGACGGGGAGGGGAGGGAGATAAGCCGGTAGAGGCTCCAAAGGAGAGTACCTTTTGGGGCATGTCTATTTTTTTTTGGCGAAGGGGAGGGTCCTCTCGAGCCGATCTCTGAATGTCTTGTGCACAGGACAACACTGCCGCCACCTCTAGGGTTTGGGCTTCCTCAATCGGCAAACTCAGTGCGCGTGATGTTGCCCCTTCTTTCTCCGAGGCCTTGACCAGCCTCCTCCTCTTCGGCGCCTTCTCCTTGACTTCATCGGGTGTGAAGCCTCGGGTGAGCTTACGGTCGGCTCGGTGGGTTGGTCCTCCTCGGTGAAGGCTCGGCCACCCTCACCTCATTTGCTTACACATCCGAATCGGTGGCCCACCGATCAGCTCATTCTTGGTGAGGAGCCCCTTACGCTTCGTATAGCTCCTCACCCCATCTGTCCGGTGATCTCACCGTAGGTTCTCCAATAACACCGTAATTTTGTTGAATAAGCTTGTGATGGACTTGGCTGTCCATTGTCCATTCACAAACTCGATCTTCCCTTCCCGGTGTTGAACTTGTTCAACAAAGATCTCCGCCTCATTGACTTGAACCCCATCAAGTATGGCTATAATGCGGTTTAGGAGTGCAGTCGATCCATCGTGGGAGTTACTGCTCCCCAAGAATAGCTTTTGTTAGTATCGTCATTAACAGACGATACTTTCTCCTAGCATATTCTTCTTCAATTCCGTTCTCCGATCCTTGAATGAAGTTCGGCAATCATCTCAAATGATTCTACCCATTCACTATTCTTGTATGTAAGGATTCACACCCTCATTACTCATCTCAAATATCCGGGCAACCTCCGCCGTTGTGATTGTCGATTTTCACCATCAATCTTCATTTTGTAAACCCCATTCTCATATACCCCATTGATATAAAACTTTATACCTCGCATATCAAATTTTATTTGAATCGGATTTCTTTGAGCAGAAGGTCTTCAATCTCGATCTCTCCAGAATGTCGAGAACTTCTCGGGATTCTTCATCGAGGTGGTGTCAAAATCGACATACATCTCTCGATTTTATTTTCTTGTTATAAGTATCCTTGTTGACATCCACCATCTTGATGTAGTTCTAATGAATCGAGTTTGACTCATACAAGATTTTAGCAAGGGTTTTGGGAGTTAGAAAAATTTTTAATGAGTATGAATGGTTTTTCCGAAAGTGAAAGTGTTTAAACGAATAAGAAGATGTATATATAGGAGGGAAAATTTGGAGAGAGAAAACACGTGGAGGGTGGTTTTAAATCTGAGTCGTTTATTTGAAATGATTTCTTGTCTTTGAATCAACGGTTAAAATCGAGATAAACGATTGGGATTCAGCGCGTGAAGCTTACTCGACTTTGAAATGCGTAAAACGTAACTATGTAAACTGTTGATTTGGTGCAAGTAGGGTTACTTTATGTAGAGAAATAAGTATACCCACGTAAGCCTAGGTTTACTTTTCTTTGCACAAGGGTTTCCTAAAGCAGACAAGATTTGAAATCGTCTGAGAAATGACCTCGTCAGGTTATTCAAAAAACAGCCTAGTTTCATCCCTTTTTAGCAAAATTTAAGACAAGTTAATCAACACTTTGATTTCAACAAAATATCGACTCAAATTGGGTTTTCAAAGAACAACTCATCTCGAAAGGTTTTTTAAAATAGATGAGTCAGTGAGAATAATTTTGAAAACAAGCTTTTGAAGAAACCAAGGAGGGGTGAGCAGATGAGGAGGTTTCAGCAGATTAGTAGATTCAAGCTGATCTAACAAAGTTGATTTGTTACCTGTTCCTGCAGATACACAAACTTCAAGAAACCATTAGTAGCCAAGGTAAGTCGGATAGGATACGAGATAGTCATCTGTTTGAAGAAATCAACTGACTATTGTGTCATTGTCTAATTTACTGATGTTAGATAAGCAATCATCAAGTCGGATAAGGTCAATATGAATAATCCTTGATACTTGATTCCTAAGAAGGAAATCAATGATATCGGCTTCTGATTGTCCTTTGACACATATCTAGTTTGATAATTCTTTCAAGCCATAGTAAAATAATCGAGAGAGACAAAGGATGAAAAATATAAGATGTGATTATAGATTAACTAAAGAAGCATCTAATAATCCTAACTCTACGAGATAATATTTTAAACCTTGTCTCTGTTAATGGTTTCGTCAAGATATCGGCTCTTTGGAAGTCACCAAAATCTTTTCAAGTCGATGTCACCTTTCTCAACGTTATCTCGGATGAAGTGATGTCTTATGTCAACATGCTTGCACACTGGTATGTAAGGCTGGGTTCTAGTTTATAGCTATGGCACTATTACTATAACAAAAGATTGGTACATCTCTAGTGATAATGTTATATTCCCTTAGTTGTTGACTAATCCAGATAAGTGTGAACAACAACTTCCACCGCCATATACTCGGCTTCAGTAGTAGAAGTAGCTACAGAGGTTTGCTTTTAGACAACCATGAAATCAGCTTACTTCCGGGAATTTGCAAGTTCCGGATGTAGATTTCCTATCTATCTTACACCCACCAAAGTCTGAATCGAGTATCCGGCACAACTCAAAATTGTCATCATTTGGATACCACGGTCAACATTTCTTGTACCTTTTATGAATTTAAGAATCTTCTTTGCTTTGCTTAAAGATGACTCCTTTTTGGTTTAGCTTGAAAACGTCTTGCAGACTCCAACTGCAAAAGAAATATCAGGTCTACTAGCGGTTAAATATAATAATGAACCTATTAGACCTCGATACTCGGTTTGATCTGTGTCTTCCCCCTTTTCATCTGGATCCATTGAAAAGTTTGTCATCATAGGTATCTTAGCTTCTCGGCTGGTACCTATTCCAAATTTTTCAATAAGATCTTTTGTGTATTTGGCTTGATTTATGAATATCCCCTCTTAGTGTGCTTGACTTGAAGTCCAAGGCAAGTAGGTCATTTCTCCCATCATGGACATTTCAAACCTGCTTCTTCATAAGATGACTAAATTCTTCACACAAAGATGTGTTAGTTGATCCAAAAATGATATCATCTACATAAATCAACTAATAAAAGATCACTACCAAATTCTTTCCTAAACAAAGTTCTATTAATTTTACCTTTTACAAAACCATTTTGAATTAAATAATCGACAAAGTATCATACCATGCTCTAGGTGCTTGTTTAAGTCCATATAGAGCTTTCCTTAATCTATAGACCTTGTCTCCTTTGAGAAAGCATGGAGGTTGCTCTACATAAACTTCTTGACTAAGATTCCATTAAGAAATGCCGACTTAACATCCATTTGAAAAACTATGTATCTTTTAAAAGCGGCATAAGCTAAAAACAATCTTATGGCTTCCCGCATTTAGCCACCGGTGCAAAGGTTTCATCATAATCAATCCCATCCGATTGTGAATAACCTTGAGCAACTAGTCGACTTTATTTCTTACCACAATATTGTTTTCATATCTTTTGTTTTTAAAGACCCATTTAGTTCCAATGACTTTTTGATGATGAGACCTTTCAACAAGCTCCCACACATCTTGTCTTTGAAACTCGATTTAGTTCTTCTTGCATGGCATTAATCTAGTTGGAATCGGTTAGAGCCTCGGTAATAGACTTAGGTTCAAGTAATGATATATAATAATCGAACATACAATCTTCATTTAGTTGGGTCCTTGTCTAGACACCAGCAGTCTAAATGTCCAATTATCTGCTCACCGGGTGGTATGACATTATTCTCTTACCCTTATCTTTTACTATGGATGAAGTTTTGCAAGTATCTATTTCAATTGATTACGTATTACCTTGAGATGATTCTATTTGATCATTTGTGGCATTGGTTGTCCGATCGGCTAGTAAGGAAGAGCCGGGTTCTTTTTCTTTATTTGAAACTGGTTCCTTCTCTTCGTTTGAGTCGATTCTGATCATAGAACCTTACAACCGATCTCTTGATAGTCATCTTGTTCGGATTATCTAATATCTTTGTGATGTCATCTGTTTTACTAAACTCAAAAGAAAATTCATCAAATACAACATATGGTGTTTCTTTCACACACAAGGTTGTCTTATTAAAAACTATGTGTAACGCCCGAAATTCAGAAAGTCGACCTTCGTGGTCCGACGTCCTAAACCCGAGTCATCACTTAGTGAAACATAAAACCTGAGCCAAAAATTTCTTTTGAATAACAATCGATTAAGTTGCAGCAGAAAAATTTGAAACACTTACTAAGTGAAGAGAAACTCTTTTATTATAAAAGGCCATTATTCAAATTGAGAAAAACATCTCGATTTGTACAACTCCCAGAGGAAGAAAATAACGTAGTTTACCAAAGTATTCATTACAAAAAGATTGGAAAGTTACTAAGGCGATTTATTTATTAATTAGAGGAAGAGTGGGGAAGCGGTCGTCTCTGCAGCCTCCGGGCCTCATTCTCGCAACTTTGATATATTTAGTTTGGGGTATGAGATAAATTCTCGATTGGGTAATCGTATCTTTGTTACCCAAACCGACAGAAAACCAGAAATAATTGAACCTTTAATTCTTCTTTCATCTTTAGTTATTCGTTACGGCATTTAGCCCATTTGTACAAGGTAATCTTCGATTATAAGATTTTAATCCTTTAACTTCGTTTAATTAAGAGATTTATCTTTCTTTTGCAACAGCTTAGTACATATATATAGCACATATAAGATGGCACGTTAGTACGTCCGATCCCGTAATCACATTGTGGAATGGCACGTTAATACGTCCGAGACCCGTAATTCTCCATCCCGAGGTGGCACTAGTGACATTTCGCACACAATCCAAACCCTCTACCATCCTTATTGCTCCGTGAGGTGGCACTAGTGGCATTTACGCACACAATCCAAACCCTCTTCCGACCTTATTTCACCCGTTTATGCATATATATAGGGCTTCGCCCTCAACAGATCAATAGATCAATAGAGATACTAATTCTCGTATATAATATAAGGTTTCACCCTCTGCCATGTAAAAATAAATAATTAAAGTAAAAGAAACTTGTTCTCATATGTTCATATAGTTAGGAGTTGTGCATTTGCATGCTTTTGAGTTGTTTGCGTCTTTCGAAAAAAGTGTTTTTGTTTGATTCAGAAAAGCTGACAACAGTCCATATAACATTAAGCGGCTATACGAGATAGTGTCACCCACCTGGAAAATTTTTAAGAGAAAGTTTAACTTCTTGATTTCTTATGCCTCTCGTACAAAAGTCTCAATCATTGGTTCCGACCGTACTCTACCTAGCCCAATCCGTATGTTTAGTTCGACAAATCTTCTTTCCATTAGAAACTTAGGTTCCTGACCTTATTGTGCAAGGCTTTGAATGAAGAAGGGGTACTTTTTTATCAAAACCTTCTATGGGTTTAATTCTATGTCCAATCGGCTTTATTGGTGTACTACGGTATGTAGGTCACGAATTTGGGACTTTCGGTTCCGTTCATTTTCAAGAAAAACATGCAAGACTCTCAAGTATATGTATTCATAAAGTATCATGTATAACATTCGATATTTAAAACATTCTCGTCATTAAAAGTTTGGCCATTTAATCTATCAAGTTCTAACAGTCAAGAAATAATACCTATACATGCATAAATGAAATAAAATACTTAGACTCGTTGAAAAATTATGAAATTTTAGTATATTGTAAATAATTCAGTGTAGAACAAAGTTTATTAAGAGTCCGAGTTCATTTAAGTTACGAAACTATAGCAGATTTAGAAATAAGGACTCTAAATTTCTGTTTCGAAACAGTTGACCCTAAATTTATAAAATCCATAATTCTCTGTAGAAATATCCAAAAATTATGAAATTAAAACATGTGATGAATTACTCAAGTATGAAAACTTTCATTGTGGAACCCAAGCCATTTGACTTACGGATTCTGCCCAGAAATATTGTGAATATTTAATCTATCATTTGGTTCGGTTCTTGGACATATCTTACGAGAAAATTCATAACTTATTGAATACTTGTTTAAAAATCACCAAATTTTATAATCTTGTTATAAACAGGTTTTAGGACATCCATGAATATTTCCATAAGTTATACGTTAGTCTAACCAGAAAAATAAAATCGTCAAACTCAGAATAACTCTATGCGTCGAAAATCGACCAGGTACTCAGAAAACAATTTATATCTCATAAAGTACTAAACAAAACATTATTATTTTTGACTATAATTTATAACACATCTAGTGGAACATCATAGATTTTTCCTAGAATTTTATAACTATTAGAAAGGGGAGAAATAAATGAAATGAGTCACTGCTCCCAGTTTCGGACTATTTCTGACACATAATCTTTAACGATTTTATTCTCAGTCTAAAAATCCAATGAACACGAAATTTTAATATATTATTCTACACTTCAAATGCTACATCTAGGTATTTTTCCATGATTTTTAAACCGTTGGAAAGTTTGCAAAATAATTTTACAAAAACGGGTCATCAGTGTGTTGCGTTTTTTGACAGTTTATTTCCCTTCCACATATTAACAAAATCATGATCATATACACCATAAAATCGATCCTCAAGCTTCAAAAATGGCTTTTACTCGTTAATACAGGTTCTTAGGAGTTCCTATCATGCTTCTACTAATTGTTTTAAAGTTCTTAAAACAAAACATAAACTTAGAGGCTAACCTTTGTAGTTTCCTCCTAAGGACTTCTTGATTGCTACTTGTTCTTTCCT
Source organism: Paraleonurus japonicus (assembly GCA_030762865.1). NCBI lineage: Eukaryota > Viridiplantae > Streptophyta > Magnoliopsida > Lamiales > Lamiaceae > Paraleonurus > Paraleonurus japonicus. Next base: position 17,418,254 of record CM061061.1, on the reverse strand, counting down.
TCTTTGTTGGTGTAGGAAATGAAGAAGGGGTAGACGGGTATTTATAGGGGAAAAAGAGGGGAGGGGACCGGTCAAGTGAGGTGGGGAAAGGGAGCAAACTAGGTGATTAATAGGCATAAGGCTAAAAGGCTAGTTTAGGAGCTAAACCTAAGATTTTGGCTAGATTATGTATACTAGAAATATCTTCCCCATTAAGAACCCCATGTGCACGAAATCTTTGAGGGATTTGGCTGTCATTTGGATGGTGGGGAGGAGATTAGGGAAAAATGGTACACAAAGGATGGCTTTAGAGTGTAGAGATGGATGAAGAAGTACAATTGCACTATTCCTCCCTTACCTCCCCACATGGCCAGCTGATTTGTTTAATTTGGGCTGTCATTTTGGCAGCCCACTTTTCAAATGCAGTATTGTGGTCTCGACGTTGAATTTTTGGTATTTTTCGGTTCGAGTTTCGGCTCCTAATATTAATAAAGCGCGATGGGACAATATACATTTTTCTTAGGGTTTTTCTTAAGTGTCTCCCACCTTTAAAGGACTATTGGTAATTAATCATTACTAATCAAATTCGGATTACGAGATGTGAATTTGAAAAGTATCGATAGATTTTGGGACGAAAAATTGTTGGTCGATTGGAGAAAAATTTAGAAAACCACATATGAAATTGGAAAAGAATAAAATGATCACTAAACTTAGTGATTTAAATATAAAATTCTATAATTGGTTTTGGGTTATTACATCCTACACCCTTTAAGAGAAATTTCGTCCTCGAAATTTACTTACTTAAATTGAAGTCACTTGCGGGTGCTTTGCTAGGATTTCATCTTCTCTCTCTCAGTAGCTCCTTTCTTCCCATGTCTGCTCCATTGAACTAGTACTAAAGGAACTTCTCGGTTTCTTAGGGTATGAGCCTTTCTTTCCAAGATAGCCACAGTACTTCTTCGTAAGTTAGGTGACTTAGGCTCAGATTCGTAAAATCGACAACATGGTATGGGTCACTCAAGTACTTCCACGAGTGTGGACACGTGGAACACATTGTGCACTTGGGACAATTCTGGTGGCGAGCTACTCGGTAAGACTCTTAAGAATATCTTGTCCTCTACTTCAAAGTGCAAATCCTTTCTTCGTATATCAGCATACGACTTTTGACGGTCTTGTGCTATCTTGATCTTTTCCCGATCTCGTGAAATGGTCTCCACCGATTTCTCCACTAGTTCGGGTCCTAAAATTTTTCGGACTCCAACTTTGTCCAAACAAATAGGCGATCTACACTTTTTCCCATAAAGTGCTTCGTATGGCGCCATCTGCATTATTTTATTGATAAGCAATTATTATAAGCAAATTCCACCAAAGGGAGGTTAACTTCCCAACTTCCTTCGAAATCTAGAGCACAAGCTCTCAACATGTCTTGCAAGGTTTGAATTGTCCTTTCCAATTGATCATCCGTCTGAGGATGATACGCGATGCTTGAAATTTAGCTTCGTCCGAGGCTTGTTGTAAACTTCTCCTAAAGTTTGAGGTGAAGCGAGGGTCTCTATCTCAAATGATCGAGACTGCACACCATGCGATCGACTACTTGCTTACGTACAATTGCTAGGTCATACGGATAGGAAGGAAATGAGCCAATTTAGTGAGTCTATCCACTACGACCCATATCGCATCATGATTTTTCACCGTCTTGGGAAAACCGGTGACAAAATCCATGGCGATATTCTCCCATTTCCATTCCGATATTTCTAATGGATTCAACAATCCCGATGGTCGCTGGTGGTCTCGCCTTAACTCGCTGACATGTCATACATTTCCTTACGAAATGAGCTATTGACCTCTTCATAGCTCTCCACCAAAAGTTTTCTCGTAGTTCCCGGTACATCTTAGTCTCTCCGGGATGTACGGTATACGGTGTGTTGTGGGCTTCTCTCATGATCTCATTTGTCGGTTACTCCTTTCTTGGCACACGTATTCTATTCCCAACATCAAGGTTCCGTCGGAACTTATGATAAATCCTTGAATAGTCCCTTTACGTGCTCATTCTTTCATTCGTTCGAGGAATTTATCACTCTTCTGCGCCTCATTGATTCTTTCTCTCAAGGTCGGTTGCATAGTGATCTGGAACCACCGATCGCCGACTCTACGAAACTATCGAGACTCGGGATCATAATCACACAAACGCAGCGGAAAGAATTGTACCTTTATTCACCGTAATAGGTGAAGACAAACCAGTTCTAAGGTCGGAAGCTGCGATCGAAGGATGAGCCTCGAACCTCACGGTCTTACCGTATTCCTATCCCTTTCCCTTGGACGTCGAGTGGTCGACGATCCTCCAAGGAATCGAGAATCCGCCTCCCTGATCTCACGTTTTTTTCACACGCTGGAGACTCGATGTTAGGGTTTATTTATAGGCTACAACAGGGACCCTAAGGAGGAATTAGGGTTGGGCCTCCCGATGGGCCTAAATATCCCGTGTTCAGTCCGAACACTTTACTTAAGCCCATCAATTATAACTCAGTCCACTAAAGAGTTATAATTGAATTACCGTCCTAATCCCATATTATTATATGGGCTCCTTTATTATGTATGCGTTTATTTCTCCGTGTTTAAGATATCGAATGTCCATAAATTAATTAAATTCTTGACAACTTAATTAATTTATATCTAATTCCAAGAGTAGTACCACTCATCTTTATTATTATGTCGGATTAAATCCACCTGCAGGGTTTACATAATAATCTTTATGAGCTCCTCAAGGGGACATCATCATCCTAAATAATTAGGACACGGATTCCTTCTATAATCAACGGACACCATATAAACAATGCTATCTCCCAATTCACCGAGCCTATTGATTTAATAAATCTCACCCATTGGTAAATCAAAGAAACATACATTGAGTACACGTGCCCATTATTATATAGGGATTAAGAAGACGTACATCCATAACAACAGAGGTCTTGTTCTTTTATATAGTCGGTACAAATTGAACAACCTCATATGGTCCTGCTCAATACATACAAAATGTACTAGTGTAACTTTATAGTCAAGATAGACTAATACCAAATTACACTACAACCATTCCAATGATTTGTCCAAATCCATTTTGGTTGTGAGCTATTATTTACAATCTATAAGGCAACGATAACATGATCTTACGTGTGACACCACACACCATGTTATCTACGGTATAGATTAATCTGAACATAATAATGATATATATAACAATCATAAACAATAAGTATTTTGATCATAATGAATCTCATATGAAAAAAGATGTTCATACTCAAGAAAGATGTTCATACAAAAGCTAGGCTTATAGTATACATCCTAACAATCTCCCACTTATACTAAAAGACTATGCTTCCATAATTGTTGCCATACATCGATTCTCATCCCTTCAACATGCCCATCAAAAGCTTTATTTGGAAGAGCCTTTGTGAAAGGATCTCGCTAGGTTATCCGCTGATGCAATCTTGGCGACAACAACTTCTCCTCGTTTTACGATGTCTCGTATCGGGTGGTACTTGCGCTCAATGTGTTTGCTTGCTTTGTGGGCTCGTGGTTCCTTCGAGTTTGCCATCGCACCACTGTTATCACAATAAATTGTGATAGCTTTAGGCAAACTAGGAATCACTTCTAAGTCCATCAAGAAGTTTAAGCCATACAACTTCTTTGGCTGCCTCGGAGGCTGCTACATACTCGGCTTCCATGGTGGAGTCCGAAACGCATTTACGCTTTACACTCCTCCATACTATGGCTCCACCTCCCAAGGTAAACACATAACCCGAGGTAGATTTCTTGTTGTCCCTATCCGATTGGAAATCGAGTGCATGTAACCCTCAGAAGTAAAGTATACGCTTGGTAAACCAAAGATATAATTTCTAGTCCTTTTCGTACTTTAAAATATGCTTTACCGCAGTCCAATGTCCTTGTCTGGGTTACTTTGATATCTGCTAACCATGCCCACGGCAAACAGATATACGGCCTCGTACATAGCATTGCATACATTAGGCTTCCTACACCAAGCATAAGGAAGCGCCTTCATGTCCTCTATCTCCTTTGGTGTCTTAGGACACATCTCTTTAGATAAAGGTACTCCATGTCGAAAAGGTAGAAAACCTTTCTTAGAGTTTTGCATGCTAAAAGCAGGCCAAGATAGTATCAATGTATGAAGCTTGAGATAAGCATAACATTCTTTTCTTGCGATCCCTTATAACTTTGATCCCAAGAAAATGTCCAACTTGTCCCAAGTCCTTCATATCAAATCGCTTGGACAACCATACCTTTACGTCGACAACACCTTGACATTGTTGCCAATGAGCAAGATGTCATCTACGTATAGTACAAGAAATACCACCACGTTTCCGTCACTCTTCTTGTATACACATGACTCATCCGGACATTGAATAAATCCATAAGACTCGGATTACCTCATCAAAACGGATGTTCCAAGATCTCGAAGCTTGTTTCAACCCATAAATGGACCGATTAAGCTTACACACAAGATGCTCTTTGCCCTTTGCGATGAATCCTTCCTCGGTTGCTTCATATAGATGTTTTCTTCAAGACTTCCATTAAGGAAAGCCGTCTTGACATCCATTTGCCAAACCTCATAATTCATATGAGCAGCAATAGACAAAAGAATCCGGATAGACTTAAGCATGGCTACCGCGAAAAGGTTTCCTCATAATCGATTCCTTCTTTTTGAGTGTACCCCTTCCCTACAAGCCTTGCTTTGAAAGTTTCTACTTTCCCGTCGATCCTCTTTTTCTTTTGTAGACCCACTTACCCAATGGCTTTTACACCATTTGGTGGTTCTACTAGCTCCCAGACTTGATTAGAATCCATAGATTCTAATTCAGATTTCATTGCTTTTTCCCAAGATTCTCGCATCTTTATCTTGGAGTGCTTCGTCATAGCTCCAGAGGATCCGATTCGTGTTCACCAGGTACTAAGTCCGAAGACTCTCCCAAAAACATGAATCTATCGGGTTGTCTAACAACCCTCCCACTCTGACGAGGCACTTGTGGTAATAGTGTATCATTAGTAGCAGATGGTGCGATACATGTGGTATCTCATCTTGTACTCTTGGTATCAAGGTAGAAGTTTCTCCCCTTATTTCTTCTAAAATAATTTTACTCATGGGCTTGTGGTCCATTACATAGTCCTCTTCTAAAATCGGGCATTTGTGCTAACAATTACCCTCGATCTTTAGGACTATAAAACAAACCACCTTTCGTTCCTCTAGGATAGCCCACAAACAGTAGAACTTAAATGCGAGATTCCAACTTATCGGCATCTCCTTTCGGCACATGTGCTTTGGACTACCCCATATCCGAATATGTTTGAGACTAGGCTTACGCCCATTCCACAATTCTGGGAGTAGAAGATATCTTGTCTTAGAAGGAACCAAGTTCAAAATGTATGTTTGCCGTTTCTGTGGCATACCCCCAAAACGAACTCGGCAATTCCGAATAGCTCATCATCGATCTAACCATTTCCAAGAGTGTCCTATTCCTTCGTTCCGCCACACCATTACATTTGGGGTGTACCAGTGCGAATAATTGGGATTGAATCCCGACTTCCGATAAGTAATTCCTAAACTCTCCTAAGAGGTACTCGCCACCACGATCGAGATCGTAGTGTTTTGATATATTTACCATGACGCTTCTCCACATCAGCCTTGTACTCTTTGAATTTATCAAAGCACTCGGACTTGCGGCGCATCAAATAAATATATCCATATCTCGAATAATCATCTATAAAAGAGACAAAATATTCGAAACCACCCCTTGCTTGAGTAGACATAGGACCACATAAATCAGAATGAACCAATTCCAACACTTCTTTGGCTCTATACCCCTTGGCTTTAAAAGGCCTTTTGGTCATTTTTCCTTCCAAGCGGGACTCGCGAGTCGGATAGTTTTCCACTTCCAATGAACTCAAAGGTCCATCGGCTATCAACCTTTGAATCCTACTCAAGTTAATGTGACCTAATCTTAGATGCCAAAGATATGTTTGGTTCATTTTTGAAGGTTCTTTTCGCTTATTTGAGTTAGAAGATGTACTATTAATTTCCATTTGTTGCTTTGTGGGAGTTATTGGATTAAGAGTATATAAATTGTCAATCAACGTACGAGCAGGATAATAGCACTATTTTTCTTGACAACCACTTTGCTATCAAAAGAAACGAGAATATCCATCCAAAAATAACTTAGAAAGCGAAATCAAGTTCTTTCTAAAACAAGGTACGTAAAGACAATTTCTCAAAACCAAAGTCTTATTCTTATTAAAAATAAATAAACATCCCCCATCGCAATTTGCTACTCTCGTAGCGTCGCCCATGTAGATGGTAATCTCACCCTCACTAAAAGTTGCTGGTTTCCTGGAACCCACTGCAAAGAATTGCAGACATGATCGGTGGCTCCGTATCTACACACCAGTGCGGTAGATAACACCGCTAAACATGTTTCAATAGTTAGTGAATAAGATATACCTTCTTTTTCCTTTTACGGGGGCAATCTACCTTCCAATGTCCAGCCGCTTGCACAAAAAGCATTTGCCCTTAGGCTTCTTCACGCCATTTGGTGGACCAATTTTCTTTGGTTCACCCGCTTTCTTGCCAAACCAGCTTGTTTCTTTTTCTTCATCACTTTGCCTTTTGGCTTAGATGTAGAAACATTTTCAGCAATATAAGCTTGAGAAGCTTGACGAAATAACCCTTCTGCTGCTTGGAGTTACGTCGGAAGTTCCGCCATCGAATACAACCTTTTGTTCATGTTGTAGTTCAGGCGTAAACTGCTCAAAACTCTTAGGCGATGTCTCGGAGAACGATATCGACCTGGTTTCCCCATCGATTTCAGCTCCAAGGACTTCAATCTCATTCAAATGAGCCATCATCTTGAGGATATGATCCCTTACAGTGTCCCCTCGGTCATGGTGGTCGTCATTAAGTTTCTCATGGCTTCTTGCACAGCAGCCCGACTCGTGTCCGAAGAGTTCTTTGAGATTGAGCATCATCTCATAAGCGAGAGGTCATGGCCACGATGCCGATGTTGCAGCACATTTGACATAGAAGCCAAAATGTAACACCGCGCCATGTCATCTCGCCTTGACCCACTTCTTATAAGCCTCTTTCTCCTCTTCACTAGAGTTTTCATCGGGTTTTTCAGACAAACCTCGGTGAGTACAAACTTGTACTCTTCGAATCAAGACAATGTCCAAGTTTCTTTTCCAATCAATGTAATTAGGACCAAGTAAGTTTGTTTTCTTTAAGAATAACGACAAGTGGATTGAAAGCCATGATAAATCCTGAGAAACACGTAAATTCATTATGATCAAAATTAAGAATTTAAATCAATATTGTTTCCCTCAAACAATACAATTAAATTCACCAACACCTCAAAACACCATGAAGTTTGTATGCCACGATAGTGTGGACGTATACTAATTCAATCATTTGCAAGAGGAGGTTTTAACCATTAATTTCATCATTTTGTCAAACAAAATAAAAATTAATAGTTGGTTTGTCTTTAGCCATACAAATAACAGCACTTACTCCGATGGGGAGGATCTTGTTATATGCATCTAAGTGTATACCATTTCTTAATACCAAGTCAATTACCTAGGTTTGTGCCTCTTCGATGGAGAAGATAACACGCTCCTAAATAACTTACTTATAATTATCCATAAGGAAGTTTGATCTAGTGGTCCGCAAAACAAACACATCCGATATGGAAGAAGGCACTTAAAACCAACGTTCATATTTGAATGCATCACTTACAAACCAGAAATGGAGGCTATGGGATTTGTTGAAAAATAACCCCTCTCCCACTTAGTTATTTAACATGAGGGATATTAATATGCACGAAATATGAAACACATAAAGCATGCTAAACACAATAACACATATGAGAAAGAATAAACATGGAAAATAAAATTCCAACTATTATGGCCTCTTTCATGCTCCCATGTGCTTGAATGTTCGCCGTCAAGCGGGGTGCGGGGCAGCGCCACTGTCAAGCGGGTGCGGGGTAGCGCCATGCAATACGAGGATCGATTCTTTGCTATCGAACTGGTTCCTCCAACGACCATCCTAACTGTTTCTATTACGGTTTTATCCAACGATCCTATACATCATATAGATCGAAATAAAACCTACCACGACAGAGACCGCCGTGGTAATTACTATTACAATCATTCACCAACCCAAAACAAAAACCTCGGCAGTCCGAGGGTTTAATACATACATAAACATACATACTCGACCATAATAGTTGGATTTAGGGTTCTGCAAAAATTATCGAATATTCGCATACCCAAAACGACTACGATTAACATCGAATCCCTAATATAATAGATTTATGATAAGCATGCAAACCCTAATATGACAGATTTACAAATACCATGCAATCTTATTCAATATCGGATCAAGAAACCCTATTATAACATATCAAGAAACCCTATTATAACGGATCAAGAAACCCTATTATAACAGATCAAGAAACCCTATTATAACGGATCAAGAAACCCTATTATAACAGATCTACAATAATCATGCAATCCAAATAAATCGGATCTATGAAAAGCCGAATCAATTGCATAGAGTCGGAAAACACGGCTCGATACCACCATTGCTGGAACCACCGATCGCCGACTCTACGAAACTATCGGACTCGGGATCATAATCACACAAACGCAGCGGAAAGAATTGTACCTTTATTCACCGTAATAGGTGAAGACAAACCGATTCTAAGGTCGAAGCTGCGATCGAAGGATGAGCCTCGAACCTCACGGTCTTACGCCGTATTCCTATCCCTTTCCATTGGACGTCGAGTGGTCGACGATCCTCCAAGGAATCAGAATCCGCCTCCCTCGATCTCACGTTTTTTTCACACGCTTGGAGACTCGATGTTAGGGTTTATTTATAGGCTACAACAGGGGACCCTAAGGAGGAATTAGGGTTGGGCCTCCCGAGATGGGCCTAAATATCCCGTGTTCGATCAAGACACTTTACTTAAGCCAATCAATTATAACTCGGTCCACTAAAGAGTTATAATTGAATTACCGTCCTAATCCCATATTATTATATGGGCTCCTTTATTATGTGTACGTTTATTTCCCGTGTTTAAGATATCGAATGTCCATAAATTAATTAAATTACCGACAACTTAATTAATTTATATCTAATTCCAAGAGTAGTACCACTCATCTTTATTATTATGTCGGATTAAATCCACTGCGGGGTTTACATAATAATCTTTATGAGCTCCTCAAGGGGACATCATCATCCTAAATAATTAGGACACGGATTCCTTCTATAATCAACGGCACACCATATAAACAATGCTATCTCCCAATTCACCGAGCCTATTGATTTAATAAATCTCACCCATTGGTAAATCAAAGAAACATACATTGAGTACACGTGCCCATTATTATATAGGGATTAAGAAGACGTACATCCATAACAACAGAGGTCTTGTTCTTTTATATAGTTAGTACAAATTGAACAACCTCATATGGTCCTGCTCAATACATACAAAATGTACTAGTGTAACTTTATAGTCAAGATAGACTAATACCAAATTACACTACAACCGTTCCAATGATTTGTCCAAATCCATTTTGGTTGTGAGCTATTATTTACAATCTATAAGGCAATCGATAACATGATCTTACGTGTGACACCACACACCATGTTATCTACAAGATAGATTAATCGAGACATAATAATGATATATATAACAATCATAAACAATAAGTATTTTGATCATAATGAATCTCATATGAAAAAGATGTTCATACTCAAGAAAGATGTTCATACAAAAGCTAGGCTTATAGTATACATCCTAACAAGTGAGTGCGAAAATCATCTCCTTTGCGCAATGCTGATTAGAAAATTCTAACTTCATTTGGGAAAAGTCCCTAATCGGCGACTCTTGTGCAGTTGGCATGGCACAGAGAATTGCACTTTCCTTTCTACTTAGTGCATCGGCTACGATGTTCGCTTTCCAGGTGCTAATAGATAGTGAAATCGTAATCTTTTACCAGTTCAAACCACCTTCTTTGACGCATATTTAGTTCCTTTTGCATAAAGAAGTATTTCGGGCTCTTGTGGTCTCAGATAAATCTCGCACTTACTACCATACAGGTAGTGTCTCCATATCTTTAGCGCGTGAACCACAAATCGCTAATTTCAATTCATGTGTGGGATAGTTTCGTTCGTGAGTCTTCGATTGATGGGCGCGATATGCGATGACCTTTCCATTTTGCATAGGGACACATCCCAATCCCGATAAGGACGCATCCGTAGATGACAAATCCCGGATTCGTCGGGAATGGTCAACACCGGGTGAGGAAGTTAATTTCTTTTTCGGTTCTGGAAATTTTCCTCACGAGTAGATGTCCGTAAAACTTTTCACTCTTCTTTGTTAAATGTGTTAATGGCTTTGCAATGCGTGAGAAATCCTGGATAAATCTCCGGTAGTATCCTGCCAAACCTAGGAAACTCGTATTTCGTTGACATTAGTTGGGGCCTTCCAGTCCATTATGGCCTCCAACTTTGTAGGATTCATCTCACTCCCTTTGCCGAGATTATATGACCTAGGAACATGACTCGTTCAATACGTCTTAGTATCTTCAATACACCCGAGGCATTCTTCGTGTGTTGCTTTTCGTCCTTCAAGTACACCAAGATGTCGTCGATGAAAACAATGTCGAACTTGTCCAAGTACTTGATGGAATACTCGATTCATCAAATTCATGAAGACTGCAGGGGCATTCGTCACTCCAAAAGGCATGACAATGAACTCATAATGTCCATGTCTTGTCCTGAAAGTTGTCTTTGGAATATCACTCTCTTTAACTTTCGGTTGGTGATAGCCCAATCTCGTATCGATTTTTGAGAACACTACTCACGTGTTTATTTGGTCGAACAAGTCCTCAATTCTTGGAGAGGATATTTGTTCTTGATGGTTAATTGGTTTAACCCTCTATAATCGATACACATTCTAAGTGACCCATCTTTGTACTTCACGAAAAGTGCGGGCGCTCCCGTGGTGACACGCTTGGGCGGATGTTATTTTTATCCACTAATTCTTGCAGTTGCTCCTTTAGCTCCTGCAATTCCTTAGGTGTCATTCTATATGGTGACTTTGACACGGGTGTAGCACTGGGTGTTAAGTCGATGGTGAATTCTACATGGCGGTCTCAAGCGGTAATCCAAATAACTCTTCGGGAAAAACGTTAGGGTATTCTCTTACGATTAGTACTTCGGCAAAGTAGTTCGTATCTTTAGCCGTTGTTGAGATGCTGACCAAGTATCCCTAGTTTGTTTCTCTGCGTAGTGGCTTTGCAGCCTTTCATTGCAGAGGTTATCCTCACTCGGCTAGGTCACTCCATTAAAGGCGAAATGCCTTGGCCACTTGTTCTTAAATCTATTTATCTTCTAAACTTCATATGACGACTTTATCCTTCTTTAACCAATCTATTTCTAGGATTATATCGAAATCTAGGGTAGGGTCCGAAAAGAAAAGAATTAAATATATTACAATACATAAGTATGATTCAAATTTAAAGCAAGAGAATCTCAAGTTTAACAACATGGTACTCATAATCATGCATGAGAGCACATCCGTAAAACCGGAACATACCGGCTGGTCACAAAGAGCACAGTTGTTGGGCTCGTCGATGCATGTTAGAGAGGTAATAACACATATTGTAAACATTAAGATAAAAATATAACGAGATAGAATAGAATATCTCACAAAACTACGTGAGACAAACATACATATATAATTGACATGAGAAAGACAAGTTCTCAAAGTTTAAATGGAGACAAAGAGGCTCCAACGAAAGTTTAAAGATGCGAGGCTTTAAAACAAAATAATTTAACTAAAATAGACATTACATATATATGGAAAAGTCAAATACACGAGGGATACGAGGCTGCAATAAAAGGTCCGGCTTGTCAACAAAAGGGATTCGAATGGTTTAAGGTCGAAACTAGAAAGAAGAAAGTAGTGGTAATGTATAAAGAGAAAATAACAAGTGCTCACATGAAAAGATAAAACCAAAATATAAGAAAGCAAGTAAACATGTAGATTTCACGTTCATGCGCAAGTAAAGTCACCAAGGCGGTGTATTTTTCCTTTAGAACATTTCTTTTATGTAGTTAATTATTTGAGATTTCATGTTCCTCCTTGGTTGTTATTCATTTGTAAGGGTTTTATTATTCAATCTTTTGCAAGACGTCGCATACCTTGAGGCTTGTTCCCGGTTTGCATGATGTAGACAACCTCCCACAAGTAACATTTTCTAAGGTTAAAAAATTATAAGGATTGAAATTTATCTCTTTCCTAAGTAAAATTTCGAAATTAAAGGTAAATAATTATTTTGGTCCGAAGGTTTTAACATAGGCTCGATACCACCCGTAATGCCCCCTGAATTCGTAAAGTCGACCTTCGAGGTCCGACGTCCTAAACCCGAGTCATCACTTAGTGAAACATAAAACTTGAGCCAGAAAATTTCTTTTGAATAACAATCGATTAAGTTGCAAATCGAAAAATTTAGAATCACTTACTCGGTGAAGAAAAACTCTTTTATTATAAAAGGCCATTATTCAAATTGAGAAAAACATCTCGACGAGTACAACTCCCAGAGGAAGAAAATAACGTAGTTTAACAAAGTATTCATTACAAAAGATTGAAAAGTTACTAAGACGATTTATTTATTAATTAGAGGAAGAGGGGGAAGCGGTCATCTACCGCAGCCTCCTGCCTCATTCTCGCAACGTGAAATATTTAGTTTAGGGTATGAGATAAAATCTCGGTGGGTAACCTGTATGCTATTACAGTGATTGAGAAAACCCGAAATAATTGAATCTTTTATTCTTCTTTCACCTTTAGTTATTCGTTACTGACATTTAGCTCATTTGTACAAGGTAATCTTCGATTATAAGATTTTAATCCTTTAACTTCGTTTGATTAAGAGATTTATCTTTCTTTGCAACATTTATTATGAATATATAGCACATATGAGATGGCATGTTAGTACGTCCGATCCCGTAATCACATTGTAGAATGGCACGTTAATACGTCCGAGACCTGTAATTCTCCGTCCCAAATGAGGTGGCACTAGTGGCATTTTTGCACACAATCCAAACCCTCTACCATCCTTATTGCTCCCGTGAGGTGGCACTAGTGGCATTTCGCACACAATCTAAACCCTCTTCCGACCTTATTTCTCTCGTTTATACATATATATAGGGCTTCGCCTCTGCAGATCAATAGAGTTACTAATTCTCGTATATAATATAGGGTTTCACCCTCTGCCATGTAAAAATAAATAATCAAAGTAAAAGAAACTTGTTTTCATATGTTCATATAGTTAGGAGTTGTGCATTTGCATGCTTTTGAGTTGTTTGCGTCTTTCGAAAAAACTATTTTTGTTTGATTCAGAAAATCGACAATACCATATAACATTAATCAAGCTATTGATAATGTCACCCACCTGGAAAACTTTTTAAGAGAAAGTTTAACTTCTTGATTGCTTATGCCTCTCGTACAAAAGTCTCAATCTCTGGTTCCGACCGTACTCTACCTAGCACAATCCGTATGTTTAGTTCGAAAAATCATCTGTCCATTAGAAACTTAGGTTCTTGATCTTATTGTGCAAGGCTTTGAATGAAGAAGGGGTACTTTTTTTTTATCAAAAGCTTCTATGGGTTTAATTCTATGTCCAATCGGCTTTGTTGGTGTACTACAAGATGTGGGTCACGAATTTGGGACTTTCGGTTCCATTCATTTTCAAGGAAAACATGCAAGACTCTCAAGTATATGTATTCATAAAGTATCATGTATAACATTTGATATTAAAAACATTCTCGTCATTAAAAGTTTGGCCATTTAATTTATCAAGTTCTAACAAATAAAAACAATACCTATACATGCATAAATGAAATAAAATACTTAGACTCGTTGAAAAATTATGAAATTTTAGTATATTGTATATTGTACATCATTCAATGTAGAACAAAGTTTATTAAGAGTTCGAGTTCATTTATGTTGGTCCCACTTAGTTGAGTATCTTAGAGAAAACTTGATCCAACCTTCTAGGAAAAATCTAGAAGGGGGTTGAATAGATTTTAAACTTTTTACAAATCTTTCAAACTTATTCAAAAACCAATCTGCACAGCGGAAATCAATTTTAAACTCAACTTGAACAAGATCAAAAGCAAACTTATATTTTAGTTTTAACTTCGATTCTCAATTTAATCTTTGATTGATAAACCGAAAATTGAAATTGTGAGAAAAGTAAAGTAAAGCAATAAAGAACACTAGATTTTATAGTGGTTCGGATTACGAATAATCCTACATCCACTCTCCTTCTCCAACTTGACGAAGGGACCACTTACTACTTACTTACTTACAATCGACTTACAACTTACGACTTACAAATTCCTTGAGATCTTCAAAACTCCTAACTTCTTCTCTTGAGTCTAACTATTACAATGAGTAGTGGAATTTGAAGATTACAAGTAAAGATTTCTTTAAACACTTAGAATTGATGTTAAAAACTCTTTTGAAAACTTGTGAATTTGTTGTGAAATCTGAATAGAGAGTAATACGCAAATCGTGATATGTGCAAAGTTAAAAGTTATTTTGAAAATGAAAATCTAGACCTATTTATAAGTGTGAAATGACAGTTAGTTTGTTAGTCGGTTCTAACAAACCGAAATCGCTCAACAAACTTAATCTTTAAAACCGCTTGCTCCTCGGTGATTTTAATCTACTCGTCTGCAGTGACTTGGTGAAGACTCGCCTTTCTTATTCTACTCAGCTTGTCTCGACCTCGTCGAGCTCTTCATAATCGTCTCATGTAGATGACTAGGTTTGAACTTGTCTCCGCAGGACTTGCAACTTTCCGGCCTTGGTGACTTGCTCGATTGATGACCTAGTCTCGATCGCCTTAGTACTCGAGACTCGGTCTCACTGTTCTTCATAGTCGTCTGATCATCCGAACCTTCTTTTAACTCATCAAAACTTTCTTGATCTAACAATTTAAGTTACAAAACTATAGCAGATTTAGAAATAAGGACTCTAAATTTCTGTTTCGGAAAACAAGTGACCCTAAATTTATAAAATCCATAATTCTCTGTAGAAACATCCAAAAATTATGAAATTAAAACATGTGATGCATTACTCAAGTATGAACAACTTTCATTCTGTAACCCAAGCCATTTGACTTACGGATTCGACCCAGAAAAATCATGAATATTTAATCTATCGTTTGGCTCGGTTCTTGGACATATCTTACGAGAAAATTCATAACTTATTGGATACTTGTTTAAAAATCACCAAATATTATAACCTTATTATAAATAGGTTTTAGGACATCCATGAATATTTACATAATTTATACGTTATTCTAACCGGAAAAATAAAATCGTCAAACTTAGAATAACCCTATGCGTCGAACATCGACCAGGTACTCAGAAAACAATTTATATCTCATAAAGTACTAAACAAAACATTTTGATATTTGACTATAATTTACAACACATCTATTGGAACGTTACAGATTTTTCCTAGAATTTTATAACTATTAGAAAGGGGATAAATAAATGAAATGAGTCACTGCTCCCAGTTTCGGACTACTTCCGACACATAATATTTCACGATTTTATTCTCTGTCTACAAAAATCCAATGACCACGAAATTTTAGTATGTTATTCTACACTTCAAATGCTACATCTAGGAATTTTTCCATGATTCTTAAACCGTGGGAAAGTATGCAAAATAATTTTACAAAAACGGGTCAGCAGTGTGTCACGATTTTCGGCAGTTTATTTCCCTTCCACATATTAAAGAAATCATGATCATATACACCATAAATCCAATCCTCAAGCTTCAAACACGGCTTTTACTCATTAATACAGGTTCTTAGGAGTTCCTATCATGCTTCTACTCATTGTTTTAAAGCTCTTAAAACAAAACATAAGCTTAGAGGTTATCATTTGTAGTTTCCTCCTAAGGACTTCTTGATTGCTACTTGTTCTTTACATCTTTGTTGGTGTAGGAAATGAAGAAGGGAAAGAGGGGTATTTATAGGGGAAAAGAGAGGGGAGGGGACTGGTCAAGTGAGGTGGGGAAAGGGAGCGAACTAGGTGATTAATAGGCATAAGGCTAAAAGGCTAGTTTAGGAGCTAAACCTAAGATTTTGGCT
The DNA here is from genome assembly GCA_030762865.1 of Paraleonurus japonicus. Lineage (NCBI taxonomy): Eukaryota > Viridiplantae > Streptophyta > Magnoliopsida > Lamiales > Lamiaceae > Paraleonurus > Paraleonurus japonicus. Next base: position 17,402,036 of record CM061061.1, on the reverse strand, counting down.
AGATTATGTGTACTAGAAATATCTTCCCCATTAAGAACCCCATGCACATGAAATCTTTGAGGGATTTGGCTGCCATTTGGATGGTGGGGAGGAGATTAGGGAAAATTGGTACACAAAGGATGGCTTTAGAGTGTAGAGATGGATGAAGAAGTACAAGTGCACTATTCCTCCCTTACCTCCCCACATGGCCGGCTGATTTGTTTATTTTGGGCTGTCATTTTGGCAGCCCACTTTTCAAATGCAGTATTGTGGTCTCGACGTTGAATTTTTGTATTTTTCGGTTCGAGTTTCGGCTCCGAAAATTAATAAAACGCAGCGATGGAAAAACAAATATTTTTCTTAGGGTTTTTCTTAAGTGTTTCCCACCTTTAAATGACTATTGGTAATTAATCATTATTAATCAAATCCGGATTACGGATGTGAATTTGAAAAGTATCAACGAGATTTTGGGTCGAAAAACCGTTGGTCGAGTTGGAGAAAAATTTAGAAAACCACATATGAAATTGGAAAAGAATAAAATGATCACTAAACTTAGTGATATATATATAAAATCCTATAATTGGTTTTGGGTTATTACACTGTATACTTTGGATACGAGATGAGTATCTCAAGAATATCCCATCTGCTATTTTGGCATCAAAAGTTTTTAATTGTGATTTACCATTGTTGTGAATGAAACATTTGCAACCAAATATATGAAAATATGAAATTTTGGGAGATCTTCCCTTTCAAATTTCATAGGGGTTTTACATTTATCTTTAACAATCAAACTTCAATTTTGAACAAAACAAGTCAGTATTAACGGTCTCTGCCCAAAACAGTGAAGAGTGTTATACTCGAGATAACATTGTCCTAGCAGCTTCTTTCGTAGTTACTGTTTGTCCTTTCAACAACTCCATTTTGCGGTGGTGTCCGTGCGGCCGATGTCTCATGCTATGTCATTCTCGGTACAATAGTTAGTAACAAGCTTATTAAGAAATTCAGTACCTTTATAACTTCTAATTCTAAAAATGCTTAGTCCTTTCTCATTTTGAATTCTTTTAAGGAATTCCGGAATCCCGATCATAGTCTGATTCTTCTTGTATAAGAAAATAACCCGGTAAATCTTGAAAAATCATCAATAATTACCAAAGTGTATTTTCTTCCACGAAGGTTAGAGGAGTAATGGACCAAAAAGATCCATATGAATAAGTTCCGTAATCCTTTCAAGAAGGACTACTTATTGTTTTAAAAGAAGCTTTGGTCTGCTTTTCCTTTTTGACAAGAATCACAAACATGGTTCTTTGAGAATATTCTATCGGGAGTCCTTTTACTAAAGATTTCCTTGCAATTTTGTTAAGAGTTTTGAAGTTTAAGTGACCAATACATTTGTGCCACAACCAACTTAAATCATCCGAATTCTTAGCAACAAGACAAGTATCTTTAGGACAACTTCGAAATTAGCAACATAAATGTTACTTTGTCGACTCCACTAATAGAATATTTTCATTAATACCATCTAATACAAAGCATGCATTATGAGTAAATTTGACACTTAACCCCTTATCACAAAATTGTGAAACAGATAGTAAATTTGTGCTTCAATCCTTCCACGTAGTAGACTTCATTTACTTGAATATCACCTATCATCGGTGTTCCTACACCTTTGGTAAGTCCATAATTGTTATCTCCAAACATTACTCTTGGTCCATCTATGGTCTTATAGTTAGAGAGAAGTCGTCTCTCATAGGTCATGTGCTTGGAAATGCGACCACCGTCAATGTACCGGATGACCTCAAGAATGTGTTCTCTTTCAATTATCTTCTTATCTTCCTGCCAATCACAAATTTAATGCTTAGGTACCCTTTGTACTTTGGGTCCTTTCATGTTAAGTTGACTTTTAGGAATCCAAACAAAGATATCAATGTTCCTCAAAACCGTAGATTGAAGTTTACATCCATATCTATCTACTAAGATAAGACTTTCAAGATCAATCTTGTTTAATCGATCTTTTGAAATTGTCTTGAATCTTGGTAAAAATGGATATGTTTTACTCCTTCCATCAAAGCCATTATATCTAGGATAGGACTTTGACTTAGTCTTAGGTTTAACCTTAGGAGTTACTTTCCTCGTCTGCTTTTTTCTTTCGAAGTATCGGATGAGGTAATTAATTCCTTAGGTTTCAGGGACTAAATCTAGTTTCTATCTTTGGTTCGATTACTTTAACAAAAACTCTAGGTTTTATTGGATCATTTTTCTTACTCCTATCAAAACCTAATCCAGTTTTATCACTAGACTTTTGTGAAGTATTGAATATTTTATCTATTGTGGTCCGAGTGTTATTTAGAAGTCCTAACTTGAGATTTAATTCTCTGTTAGTCTTCTTGTAACTCTCATTCTCGTAATAGATATTTGAAAATTTTATTTTCAAAGAACTCAATTCCTATTCTAACTTATCCGTCTTATCGACAAGGTATTAGTGATTGTCTCGGTCGACATTCCCCTTGAATGTACAGTTTGGTTTCTCGCTAACCTTTGTTTGATTGACCTTAGTCGAATCGGTAATTTGATTCTTTAAATTAAAATTTTCAGTCTCTATCTGTTTATAAGCGAGATAGAGCGGTCTCCAAATCTTTCAAAAGTTTCTCAATAAGACTAGGATCGGGTTTGAGATAAGGTATCACAATCATTATCTCGAGGATGAATAGTAATGTACCTCTTTTCCAAAGAACAGATGTCGTCATCCGACCCAAAGTCAGATGAGGATGAGGATGATGATGTCTCATGAACTTCTTCTTTCTCACCTGTAAGAGCTCTCCGATCAAAGATACCTTCTATCTCTCTTTTTCCTCTTTTCTTCTCTCTCTCTGGGAGTGAGTTGAGGACGATCATAACTATAGTGACCGGGCTTGTTGCATGTATAACAAATATCTCCTCTCTGCTTTAGGACTACTATCTCCTCGTCCGATTGGTGACTTATGCTTCCTCGTCGATCCTTTTTCCTATCATTGTCGAACTCTTTTCTTCTTTATCTCGATCTGTAATTTCTTCGACCGATCTGTCTCTCTTGTTTCTTTTGTACTTCATTCTCGGCTTTTCATATCTTTTTAACGGAAGAGCCATTTCCTCCTTAATAGACAAATCAGATGCCTTGGAGATCTTTTGATTCATCTTGATGAACAAATGCCACATCTTTCCGGATGTTGAAGATTCTCGCTTCATCTTCTTCATCTTCGATTTGAATGTCATATTCTAATGCCTTCAGATGAGAAAATAAAGTGTGGTGTGAAATTGAAGATAGATTCCGAGTAGCTTTCGAATATTAGTTTTCTCTCCATCTTTTGCTTAATGACCTCAACACTTTATTGTTGATTTCTTTCTCTGTATAGGTTTTACCCAAATCACCGCCTTGTTTAGAAGATTAGTCAGTCTTACATCAAGTTGATCAATGGATTCTCCTTCTTTCATCTTGAAAGTGTCAAAAACATGTAATATTGATTGCAATTTGTTTTCTTTGACCTGATCCGATCCTTCACAGATTCCAGCAAAGAGTTTCCCACATTTCCTTGGCGGTCTTGCATCTTTTCACCTTTTAAATCTAATCCTTACTCAATGTTTCAATGATCTCTGTTCTAGCAACTTAATCCAGTTATGAATCTTCCTTTCATCACTTGTTAGTTTTGAGCTTTTCTTTTCTTGCCTCACTCTTGTTTCACTCTTGATGCCATCACTTATGCCACCATGATAAAACTTGATGGGTCCTTCCTCAAGAACCTCCTCCATTCTATCATGAATTGCTTTGAGATGGTTCTCCATTATAAACTTCCAATAGTCATATTCTTCGATTGAGAAATCGGGTAGACTCCTTGATTTCTTGCTTTTAATGAAGAAATGGTGAGATAGAAAAACCAAAACACTTACAAGATCTTGTTAGTAGTATCTTGTTAGTGAAACCAAGAAAATGAAGATAATCAAGAACAAATTTTAGAATCTTGGTTAAGACCTAAAATCAATATCGTAACAACTTAACACTACTCCGATACCACTTGTTGGTCCCACTTAGTTGAGTATCTTAGAGAAAACTTGATCCAACCTTCTAGGAAAAATCTAGAAGGGGGTTGAATAGATTTTTAGACTTTTTTACAAATCTTTCAAACTTATTCAAAAACCAATCTGCACAAATGGAAATCAATTTTAAACTCAACTTGAACAAGATCAAAAGCAAACTTATATTTTAGTTTTAACTTCGATTCGAATTTAATCTTTGATTGATAAATCGAAAATTGAAATTGACGAGAAAAGTAAAGTAAAGCAATAAAGAACACTGATTTTATAGTGGTTCGGATTATGAATAATCCTACATCCACTCTCTTTCTCCAACTTGAAGAAGGGACCACTTACTACTTACTTACTTACAATCGACTTACAACTTAAAGCTTACAAATTCCTTGAGATCTTCAAAACTCCTAACTTCTTCTCTTGAGTATAACTATTACGGTGAGTAGTGGAATTTGAAGATTACAAGTAAAGTGTTTCTATAAACACTTAGAATTGATGTGAAAAACTCTTTTGAAAACTTGTGAATTTGTTGTGAAATCTGAATAGAGAGTAATACGCAAATCGTGATATGTGCAAAGTTAAAAGTTATTTTGAAAATGAAAATCTAGACCTATTTATATGTCCGAAATGACGAGTTAGTTTGTTAGTCGGTTCTAACAAACCGAAAACTTCTCAACAAACTTAATCTTGAAAATCGCTTGCTCCTCAGGTGATTTTAATCTACTCGTCTGATGGTGACTTGGTGAAGACTCGCCTTTCTTATTCTACTCAGCTTGTCTCGACCTCGTCTCGAGCTCTTCATAATCATCTCCTATAGATGACTAGGTTTGAACTTGTCTCCAGACGACTTGCAACTTTCCAATCTTCACCGACTTGCTCGGTTGATGAACTAATCTGATCACCTTAATACTCGGACTCAATCTCACTGCTCTTCATAGTCGCCCGATCATCTGAATCTTCTTTTAACTCATCAAAACTTTCTTGATCTAACAATTTAAGTTACGAAATTATAGCAGATTTAGAAATAAGGACTCTAAATTTACTGTTTCGGCAAAACAGGTGACCCTAAATTTATAAAATCCATAATTCTCTGTAAAACATCCAAAAATTATGAAATTAAAACATGTGATGCATTACTCAAGTATGAACAACTTTCATTCTGGAACCCAAGCCATTTGACTTACGGATTCAGCCCAGAAAAATCGTGAATATTTAATCTATCATTTGGCTCGGTTCTTGGACATATCTTACGAGAAAATTCATAACTTATTGGATACTTGTTTAAAAATCACCAAATTTTATAATCTTGTTATAAACAGGTTTTAGGACATCCATGAATATTTCCATAATTTATAACTAGAAAAATAAAATCGTCAAACTTAGAATAACCCTATCGTCGAACATCGACCAGGTACTCAGAAAATAATTTATATCTCATAAAGTACTGAACAAAACATTATGTTATTTGAATATAATTTAAAACACATCTAGTGGAATGTTACAAATTTTTCCTAGAATTTTATAACTATTAGAAAGGGGAGAAATAAATGAAATGAGTCACTGCTCCCAGTTTCGGACTACTTCCGACACATAATCTTTCACGATTTTATTCTCTGTCTACAAAAATCCAATGACCACGAAATTTTTAGTATGTTATTCTACACTTCAAATGCTACATCTAGGAATTTTTGCATGATTCTTAAATCGTGGGAAAGTATGCAAAATAATTTTACAAAAACGGGTCAAGACTGTGTCGCAATTTTCGGCTTTATTTCCCTTCCACATATTAAAGAAATCATGATCATATACACCATAAATCCAATCCTCAAGCCTCAAACACGGCTTTTACTCATTAATACAGGTTCTTAGGAGTTCCTATCATGCTTCTACTCATTGTTTTAAAGCTCTTAAAACAAAACATAAGCTTAGAGGTTAACCTTTGTAGTTTCCTGCTAAGGACTTCTTGATTGCTACTTGTTCTTTACTTCTTTGTTGGTGTAGGAAATGAAGAAGGGGAAGAGGGGTATTTATAGGGAAAAGAGAGGGGAGGGGACCGGTCAAGTGAGGTGGGGAAAGGGAGCGAACTAGGTGATTAATAGGCATAAGGCTAAAAGGCTAGTTTAGGAGCTAAACCTAAGATTTTGGCTAGATTATGTGTACTAGAAATATCTTCCCCATTAAGAACCCCATGTGCATGAAATCTTTGAGGAATTTGGCTGCCATTTGGATGGTGGGGAGGAGATTAGGGAAAAATGGTACACAAAGGATGGCTTTAGAGTGTAGAGATGGATGAAGAAGTACAATTGCACTATTCCTCCCTTACCTCCCCACATGGCCGGCTGATTTGTTTAATTTGGGCTGTCATTTTGGCAGCCCACTTTTAAAATGCAGTATTGTGGTCTCGACATTGAATTTTTGGTATTTTTCGGTTTGAGTTTCGGCTCCGAAAATTAATAAAGCAGCGATGGAAAAACAAATATTTTTCTTAGGGTTTTTCTTAAGTGTTTCCCACCTTTAAAGGACTATTGGTAATTAATCATTATTAATCAAATCCGGATTACGGATGTGAATTTGAAAAGTATCGGCAGATTTTTGGGTTATTACACTCTGTATACTTTGGATACAGATGAGTATCCCAAGAATATCCCATTTGTTATTTTGGCATCAAAAGTTTTTAATTGTGATTTACCATTGTTGTGAATGAAACATTTGCAATCAAATATATGAAAATATGAAATTTTGGGAAATCTTCCCTTCCAAATTTCATAGGGGTTTTACATTTATCTTTAACAATCAAACTTCTATTTTGAACAAAACAAGTTGTATTAATGACCTCTGCCCAAAACATATGAGGAGTGTTATACTCGAGATAACATTGTCCTAGCAGCTTCTTACAGAGTTACTGTTTGTCCTTTCAACAACTCCATTTTCTTTGTGGTGTCCGTGCGGCCGATGTCTCATGAGCTATGCCATTCTCGGTACAATAGTTAGTAACAAGTCGATTAAGAAATTCAGTACCTTTATCACTTCTAATTCTAACAATGCTTAGTCCTTTCTCATTTTGAATTCTTTTAAGGAATTCCGGAATCTTGTTCATAGTCTCATTCTTCTTGTATAAGAAAATAACCCGTAAATCTTGAAAAATCATCAACAATTACCAAAGTGTATTTTCTTCCACTGAAGCTTAGAGGAGTAACTGGACCAAAAAGATCCATATGAAGAAGTTCGAGAATTCTTTACGAAGATGGACTACTTATTGTTTTAAAAGAAGCTTTAGTCTGTTTTCCTTTTTGACAAGAATCACAAACATGGTTCTTTGAGAATATTCTATCAAGGAGTCCTTTTACTAAAGATTTCCTTGCAATTTTGTTAAGAGTTTTGAAGTTTAAGCGACTAAGGCGTTTATGCCATAGCCGACTTAAGTCATCCGAACTCTTAGCAACAAGACAAGTATCTTTAGGACAACTTTTAAAGTTAGCAACATAAATGTTACCTTGTCTTACCCCAGCTAATAGTATATTTTCATTGATACCAACTAGCACATAGCATGCATTATGAGTGAATTAAACACTTAACCCCTTATCACAAAATTGTGAAACAGATAACAAATTATGCTTCTATCCTTCCACAAAGTAGACTTCATTGACTTGTATATCTCTAATCATCAATGTTCCAACTCCTTTGGTAAGCCCAAAATTGTTGTCTCCAAACATTACTCTTGGACCATCTATAGACTGATAATTAGAAAGAAGATGTCTCTCATAGGTCATATGCTTAGAACATCCATTTGTTAATGTACGAGATGACCTCAAGCACATCTGTTCTTTCTACTATCTTCTTGTCTTCCCGTAATCACAAATTTAGATCTTAGGTACCCTTTGTAATTTGGGTCCTTTCTTGTTAAGTTGACACTTGGGTATCCAGACAAAGATATCTATATTCCTTAAAACCATCGATTAATGTTTACAACTATATCTATCTACCAATATAAGACTTTCAAGATCAATCTTATTCAAATTGATATTTTGTGATTGTCTTGTATCTTGGTAAAAATTGATATGACTTACTTCTTCCATCAAAACTATTATACCTAGAATAAGACTTTGTCTTAGTCTTTGGTTTTGCCTTTGGAGCATTTCTCCTCGTACTGTATTTTCTTTACGAAATGTCGGATGAGGTGATTAGTTCCTTAGGTTTCCAAGGACTAAATCTAATCTCTTCCTTTGGTTTAGTAGCTTTGACAAAAACTCTTAGTTTTATGGGATCATCCTTTTATTCCTATCAAAACCTAAACCTATCTTGTCATTAGACTTCTGAAGTATTGAAGATCTTATCTATTGTGGGTGAGTGTTATTTAGAAGTCCTAACTTGAGATTTAATTCTCTGTTAGTTCTTTTATTAACTCTCATTCTTAGAATAGATACTTGAGAATTTTATTTTTAAAGAATTCAATTCTTTTTCCAACTCATCTGTCTTCTCGAATGAGGTCCTAGTGATAGTCTTAGGTGACATTCCCCCTTGAATGAGCAGTCTAGTATTTCACTATCCCTTGTCTGATTGACTTTGGTTAGATTAAGAATTTGACTCTTTAAACTAAAATTCTCAGTCTCTATCTAATAGTTTACCTCCTTTGCCATCGACATATGTCATCATCCGATCCAAAATCATATGAAGATGAGGATGATGATGTTTCTTGAGCTTCTTCTTTTCGGCTAGAAGTGCTCTCTCTGCATACCTTCTATCTCGTTTCTTCCTCTTTTCTTCTCTCTCTAGAAGTTGAGGACAATCATAGCTATAATGACTAGGTTTGTTGCAAGTGTAACATATATCTCCTCTATCTGTTTTTGGACTATTATCTCCTCTTGATTAGTGACTTGTGCCTTCTAGGTGATCCTTCTTTTCTGTCATTGTCGAATTCTTTTCTTCTTTATCCGACTTGTAATTTCTACGGCTTGATCTATCCCTCTTGTTCCTTTTGTACTTCATCTTTAGCCTCTCATAATGTTTCATTAAGAGTGTCATTTCTTCTATCATTGATAGATCGACGCCTTAGAAATTTTTTCAGATTCCTCTTGGTGAAGAAACGCAATCTGTCTAATTGATCAACGGTTTCACCTTCTTTCATTTTGAATGTGTCAAACGCATGTACACCGATTGCAATTTATTCTCCTTGACTTGGTCTCTGATCCCTCACATATACTAGCAAGAGTCTCCCACATCTCCTTAGGCTGTCTTGCAGCTCTTGACTTTCTCTATCCGGTCTTTGCTCGTAGTCTCTATAATCTCTGTCCTAGCTACTTGGTCTAAATTATGAATTTTTCTTTCATCATTGGTCAGCTCTGCACTTTTCTTCTCTTGTCGACCACTGGTTTCATTTGCTCCGGTCCATCATCGGTTCCTCCATGATAGAATTTAATCGGGCCTTCTTCAAGAACCTCTTCCATCCTATCATGTATTGCCTTTAGATGGTTCTCCATCACTGAACTTTCAATAATCATACTCCTCGATTGAAAACTCGAGGCAAACTCCTGGACTTCTTGCTTTTGACAGATGACATGATGAAACAAAGAATCTCAACAAGAACTTATTAGTAGCAAGGTTAGTGGTTTGAAAATAATGATGGTAATCAAGAAACAATTTCGTAAACTTGTCAAGACCTCAAACCAATATCGTAACAACTTAACACCGCTCCGATACCACTTGTTGGTCCCACGGATTGAGTATTTTATTAAAGAACCTGAGACAACCTTCTAGGAAAAATCTAGAAGGGGGTTGAATATATTTTCAAACTTTTTCAAAGATTAGAAAATCAATTCAAGATATCAAAGTTTACAATGGAAAACATGTTTAAACTCAATCTTTTACGTATCAAAAGCAATCGATTAAGAATCTGAAATTGAATTTGTTTGAAAGTTGATTGAGAACAAGATAAGTAAATAAAGCAAGAAAGAACACAACAATTTATAGTGGTTCGGATCTAATTGATCCTACATCCACTCTCCTTCTTCAACTCGAAGAAGGGTCTCGACCACTTACTTACTTACTCACTTACAATCTTACAATTACAACTTTCTCAAGATGATCTTCTATCTTCAAACCTATGTTCAACTTCTAATCTTCCTGGAATTTCTAAAGTACGGTGCAAAAATGTGTTGAAGATATACAGGATAAGTGTTATATAAACACTTTGAACTTATGAAAATTGTTTTGAGAAACTTTTTGTGTGCTTAGAAAACTTATGAATCGTGTGAATGAGAGAATGCTGAATTGTTAATTATGTTTAAAATTGTGTCTAGACCTATTTATATACTTGAGAGACAGTTAGTTTATTGTAACAAACTAAAACCGCCTAACAAACTTAGTCTTGATAAGCTGCCTCTTCGTCGGTGATCTTGCTTCTTAGTCGTCTGCACGGTGACTTGGTGAAGACTTGTCTTTCTTATTCTACTCGGCTCATCTTGACCTCGTTTGAGCTCTTCATTGTTGTCTCCTCACTGTTCTTTGCGGTTAAGTGGTCATCTTACTTTATCCGAGTTGACTCTTGTCGACCTCTTTTAACTCATCAAAACTTCTTCCGATCTAACGAGAGGGAGATTTGATTGATAGAATGGGGACGGGGTCTTGATCGAGTTCTTGGGCGACTTCTTGTTCGATTCGGTGGATTCGACGCTGCGTCCTTCGTCTGATCTGCTTAGCACTCTCTCGAGACTTCTCATCCGCAGCTTTCTTTACGGCTTCTTGACTTAAGTAGCTCCTCGTACAGCTCTTCTATCTTCAAGTTCGGTGCTAGGATCTTGTCATCTTGAACATCCATTCTTTTCTTGAGCACACTATCTTCCCCTTTTTAACATCGACAAATTGGGTGTTGCGAGATAGTGGCTACTTGTTCAATTTGCCCCAAGAGTTCATTTCGACAAATCTTATTTTCTGCTCGAGCTGGTCATATCTCTTCTTACGTGCTACCTCGGCATTTCGTAATTCGCCTTCTAAGTATTGTTTGAGGATGTTCGTTTGTCTGTCTTTCTCCATAGCCAATGTCATCCTCAAAACCTACCGAAAGGAAGCCTCCTTGTCGACCATGACTCCTTCACTTGGTCCTCAACAGTATCTTTGATCTAAGAATATGCATCTAACACATACTTTATCAGACTCCATGCTCCTTGAGCCCTTTCTTCTTGACAATCTGGCCTTGACCTTAGCCATGTGCTCTTCGTATGCGATTCGAAAAAATAGAGGTCTATCTTCGTCTTCTCATGAACTGCAGCCTCTATATTTTCTTTGATTGATGATGAAATGACGCTGGAACCGGTTGAAATGCACTTAGGAAAGCCTTCTTTAGATTCGCTACCTCCTCCTTGAGGCTTCAACCTCGAGATACGACGCGAGAGGTTGAGGGCGGTGCTATCTCTTGAGATGGAGAAGATAGGGTTAAGTCTATCTCCTCAATGGGAACCTCGGCTTCAACAACAGTGGAGGAGAATGCACTAATGTGGCTTTGTTGTTGGCACACTTGATTCTTCCTCCACCGGCTCTGGCCTACCACCGCTTTCTGTTTGTGCCTCCCAGTGTATCCATCTCGGTGGCTCATCGGCAGCTCCACCTATATCCTTTTCAGCTTCCTCCAGCTTTTATTTCTTTCACATCTCCCTGATTGGAGTAGTTTTTTTTTTATCGGTAAATGTTAGTCGTTAGAAATTAGTTCACCAAGTCTCCTTACTCCTGATTGGAGTAGTATTTCCGCAAGCGGTATTAAGACCAATCGCAAATATCGAACCCAAAGGAGTAAGTATGCAAGCGAGGCCCTAAGGATACATGTTCTAAGTGACTAGTGTTGCAAGGATGGGTTTAGGACTAAACTCCACAAAAATATGGCAAGAATAAAAATCTAAAACTGATGCAAGCAATTGATCAAACACTTAAAATGCAATATCAAACAAGCTAAATCAAATGGGGGTATCTCCGTCAAGGAATCCATAATTAACAAGCTATAATTGTATCCAAATGCCAATCAATCAAATTAGAAAGTATAAATCATCATGAAATTAATCACTCCATTAAAATCACAATGCCTAATGTGAGTATTCTTAGTCCTTCCCATCTCTCAATGTAGAAGTCCCCAATTCATACAATCATGCAAAATTGTAACCCGATTAACACCTAATCACGTTAGCTCAACTCTCGCCTATTGCTAGGGTGATCAACCATTAATCTAAAGAGACAATTTTACATGAAGCACAATTACGAATCACAATTAGGAAGCAATCTAATTCAATTGATCACAATTATCAACAATTATAGCATGAAGCAATCACATCATCCCCAATTTCAATTATCCCAAGCACATAACTATTAGCCCATGGTGCTAAGTGCAAATGCCATGGGTGAAAAATATAGGAAAGCAATTAACAAGCTAAACAACACAAACAATGAATTAAAGAGAGAAAAGTAGAAGAACATCACCAATTGGTCTTCAATTAACAAAAATAAGAATACTTCAATCCTCCACAATGCTTGAATTACACTTCTCTACTCTTCAATTACAACTTGAAACTCAAAATCTAATGGAACAAAATGCTAATCTAATGATTACAAGCTTGAATCTAATCAAAATCTATCAATCTAATGCAATTACAAGTAGAATTAAGCTAGGAAATAATAAATTCGCTCAGAAACTACCTAGAAACCGCTCTAAATAGATATGGGAAGAATATGCTCTGTTTTTGATCCAAGTGACTTAAAACCATAATTTTTCGGTTTTGGGGCCCTCTCGACTCGAGCTTGTGGCCCTCGAGTCGAGAGTGAAGAGTCGTGTCCACGATTTTGCCAAAAATCCTCCCTGCCTCGAGTTGAGGCTCAGCCTCGACTCGAGGGATGCTCAATTTTCCAATCCCTCGACTCGAGGCTCCTCCCTCGAGTCGAGGCAGCCCAATTTCAAAATTATCTTCCCTCCATCCTATCCTATCCTCGACTCGAGGCCTCGCCCTCGACCGGAGGTCGAGTCCAGGTATTTTTTCGGACGGGACTCCGGCCCCAAACCCCGTTTTTGTCCGTCTTGTTTGTCTCTTCATTCTAAGCATGCCGGGTACTCTCGGTTTGGCCAAATTCCACCGATTTACCTGAAAAATGGACGAAAAACATCAAATACACATCAAATAATACTTTTTAGGCAAAGAAGTGATACTCTACACATTTATTCACAAAATCCAACATTTTGATCACTTTTTGCACTAAAATAACCCCTAAAAACATGCATCAATTCACTCCAATCATCTCCTCTTCTCCTCTTTCCTCCTCTGCCTCATCCTTTTCTTTCTCTTCTTCCTCATCTTCCTTTTCTTTCACCTCCTCTGGTTGCATGTCTCCAAGGTATACTCTTTGCAGAATGTAATCATAAAACTTATCATCGGATAGGATTTCTAAAAATGATTTCGATTAGCTTTCTTGAGGACTTCTTTCTCCCGAGATAGACATTATTTCCTCCCGCCTCTGCTATAAGGACTGTTATTTCTTCAAATGATCCCATCCTTATCCTTCTTAACAACCAGATGTCGATGAGTTCTCCTAGTAGATCGGGTTCATCTACTAGAGCTGATTTCTTCTTCAAGAAAATTTCTTTCCCACAATTCTAAGTGAGAGCTCGGTTGCTCCCATCTCTCCGGAAGGATTAGGAAGGTGAAGGTATAGATTGGGCTCTATTTGGGTTAAGGATAAGAAGGAAAAAGGGTCGTCTGTATATTGGGTATGGGTTGGACTTTTGGGTGTAGACCGTGTTAGAGGCTCGAGGCGGCGGTCTTGTCCGCCTCTTCATCGCCAAAGGTTGAGATATGGAGGGTTGGGGCTCTGCATCCTCGATGAGGAAGATGGTGATGATGATTTTATCGCCTCCTCTTCGTGTTCATCTCCAAACGAGATAACCACCCTTTCTTCCTAACCGAAACACCAGCCACCTCAATCGAGACACTTCCCCTTGGGGAGTTGTCTTCTCCACCTCCTCTTACGCCTCTTCCTCTGTCTCGGCAGATGAGGACTCATCCTCCGATCACCGTCTCCACTTTCTTTGCTTTGGCCTTTCCGGACCTTCTTCTTGGTGCAGGTGGTGGAGCTGGGCATCCTCGTCTCCTTCAATCGAAGGTCCAAAGATCTTCTCATCTTTACAAGCAAGCCCTTTTGCTTGGTGAATTTCTTTACACCCTCCTCCCGGCCGAGGTTATTCGCACCGGCTTTATGTTCAAGGGTGATGGTGATTCTGGCCATCATACTTTTTATACTCTTCAGAGACCACCTCATCAGCTCATTTGAAATTGGGGTTTTAACGAACCTCTTTCTCTCCTCCATCAACCTTGAATACACCACCACTGACCCAATTGATCTACTGCTCCGTCATATATGGCTCCTCAGCAAAGACCTTGGCTTCGTCAAGCCATCGTGGCTCTATTGTTCTCCCAAAATGCACTTTGTCAAAATCAGCATTAACAACCTATATCGCCATTTCAAGATCGGCCTTTTCAAATTTATCGTTGTGTTACTGGTGTGACCTCCTTGTCATCAACCGAAAACTTTCCAAATATTCGCTCGCCTTGTACGTGAATGGATTCTCACCTTGATCTTGAGTCCAAATATCTCACCCAAATCTTTAATAAAAACTACCACCTTCTTCTTCTTCCCATTAGTTGGAACCCTTGTTTCTAACCCAGTTTACATTGTTTTTGCTCTTGTCGAATTCAGCAGCAAGGGCGTCAAAGGTTTTGTTTCGAGAGGGCTTCATCGTACAATGCATCTTGTTTCAATCCTCTTGATTCCAAAGAATCGTAAAATTTCTCTCGGTTTCGGGATCGGTGGATATATCCCACTCTACGAACATCTCTGATTTTGTCTTTTCTTTGATAGAACCGACATCATATTCGAATTTAATCTTTGGTTTCTTTGTGTCCGCCATTGTTGAGAATGTAAGGTTTTTGAGAGGGAAATGAAAAGTTTGAGAGAAATATGAATAGGTTTTGTATGTGCGTAAATAAAATTATGCACACGTTCTCCTATTTATATGGAAAGATATATAATAAACAATTATAAAACTCATAATTGACTGAAAAAGTGTAAATTTAGACTTTCGTGTCACCATTAATGCAATTATGACAATTAATTTTAAAAAGCGAGAGAGAATAATATTAAATATGTCGCGCGTGAAGCTGTTGACGGTTCATATTTCGAAACCGCCTCCATCTCTCGGCGCGTGAATGTTACTCGGCGTATTTCAAAATTCCATTTGATAAATTTTCGGTCTCGTAGTAACTTCTTCGACACGAGTTACTTATTTTTCTTTACTTTTCAGTTAATTGGAAAGATAAAATGAAAAGTACACATATTTTAATAAGAACAAAATCGGAACCCTTATCTTTTTATTTTTAAAAACAAAACACTTTTAATAAATCGAGTAAATTCATTTTTGAAAGAATAATAATATTATTATGATATTAAATTCACATATTGATTATATGAACTAATATGCATAATTTTTATTATAAAAAGAAAAAGGTTAGAAAATACTTCTGATATTTTCACCTTGTCTGGATTTATTGTAACATTGTATGTCCTATGAGTATTCGGATAAGGAGCTCTTGTCATATGATGGAAAATGTTTACCAAACTTAATTTCTCCACGAAATCAAAGACACTGGGGCAATTCATTAGTAACCTTTGAGAGTAACTCGGACAAGGTACATATACTCATCTGTTTGTTTATGACAGATTTACTACTATGTATTTGTCTCGAATTACTTCATGTCGAACAAGTAAGTATCAATTTGGTCTAAGATCAATAGATTAATCCTTGATTCTTGATTCCTTTTATGGAGATCAATGATATCAGCTCTGTGATTATCCATATGATACTCTACTCGCGATACTTCTTTCTAGACATAGTAAAATAATCGAGAGAGACAAAAATGAAAAACATAAGATGGGATTATAGATTAACTAAAGAAGCATCTAATAATCCTAACTCTACGGATAATTTTTGAACCTTGTCTCTGCTAGAGGTTTTGTCAAGATATCAACTCTTTGAAAATCACCAAAATATTTTCAAGTCCGACGTCACCTTTCTCAACATGATCTCGAATGAAGTGATGTCTTATGTCAACATGCTTGCACCTGGTATGTAAGACTAGGTTCTGGTAATAGCTATGGCACTATTACTATCACAAAATATTGGTACATCTCTAGTGATAATGTTATAGTCCCTTAGCTGTTGACTAATCCAGATGAGTCGTGAACAACAACTCCCACCGCCATATACTCACCTTGATTATGGAAGTAGCTACGAGAGGTTTGTTTCTTAGACAACCATGAAATCAACATACTTCCTAGAAATTGGCAAGTTCCGGATGTAGATTTCCTATCAATCTTACACCCACCAAAGTCTGAATCGAGTATCCCGACAACTCAAATTTGTCATTAGATGGATACCACACCCAACATTTACCGCACCTTTTAAGAATTTAAGAATCTTCTTGGCTGCCTCAAGATGACTCTTCTTTGGTTTAGCTTGAAAGCGTGCGCAGACACCAACCGCAAAAGAAATATCGTGTCTACTAGCGGATTAAATATAATAATGAACCTATTAGACGTCGATACTCGGTTTGATCTGTGTCTTCCCCTTTCTCATCTGGATCCATTGAAAAGTTTGTCATCATAGGTATCTTAGCTTCTCGAATGGTACCTATTCCAAATTTTTCAATAAGATCTTTGTGTATTTGACTTGATTTATGAATATCCCCTTTTTAGTCTGCTTGACTTGAAGTCCAAGGAAGTAGGTAATTTCTCCCATCATGGACATTTCAAACCTACTTTTCATAAGATGACTAAATTCTTCACATAAAGATGTGTTAGTTGATCCAAAAATGATATCATCAACATAAATCAACTAATAAAAGATCACTACCAAATTCTTTTCTAAATAAATTTCTATTAATTTTACCTTTTACAAAACCATTTTGAATTAAATAATCGACAAAGTATCATACCATGCTCTAGGTGCTTGTTTAAGTCCATATAGAGCTTTCCTTAATCTATAGATGTTGAATCAAGAAGTTTTGATGAATTAAAAGAGAAGCGGCTCAGATCGATCACCAACCTAAAGAACAAGCAGAGAATAAGTTTATAAGATAAGGCGATCGAGACGAGGTCGACACCGACCTAGTCACCGAGGTCGATAGCATGCTAGTCATCTCGAAGACAAGCTCGAACCTAGTCATCTGCAGGAGACAAACATGAAGAGCTCGGACGAGGTCAAGATAAGCCGAGTAGAATAAGAAAGGCGAAGTTTTCACCAAGTCACTGCAGACGAGTAGGAAGAATCAGGTGAGGTCAAAAGCAGCTTTTCAAGATTAGGTTTGTTAAGCGGTTTCAAGTTTGTTAGAACTAACTAACAAACTAACTGTCTTTTCGAGACTTATAAATAGGACTAGATTTTATTCTTCAACACACTTATGCAAGTTTGTTTTTTTCACCACGATTCACTATTGATTTCACAGAGTATTTTTCAAAAGAGATTTCAAATATTTTCTAAGTGTTTATAGAACACTTCACTTCATATCTTCAAAAACACATCTTGATTTTAGAGTTAGATTTCAGATAGTTGATTAGATTGTTGAAGAGTTGAAGATCGATTTGTAATTTGTAAAGATTGTACAAGAAGTAAGTAAGCGGCTAGTGAAGACCCTTCTTCGAGTTTGGAGAAGGAGAGTGGATGTAGGATTGTTATAATCCGAACCACTATAAATCCTGGTGTTATTTCTTGCTTTCTTTAATTTTTGTTCAAATTATAATATTGTTAATTCGAGATTAAAGTTCGTAATCTTAACTAAAATCAATATCGGCTGTGCTTTTGATCTTGTTAAAAGTTGAGTTCTCAATTATATTCATTGATAGTCGATATTTTGAATTGATTTTAGAAAATTTAAAAAATCTACAAAATTTATTCAAACCCCCTTTCTAGATTTTGTTCTAGAAAGCTAACTCAAGGATTTAATCAACTCAACATTCGGGGACCAACAATAGACCTTGTCTCCTTTGACAAAGCCCGGAGGTTGCTCTACATAAACTTCTTGACTAAGATTCCATTAAGAAATGCCGACTTAACATCCATTTGAAAAACTATGAATCTTTTAAAAGCAAGCATAAGCTAAGAATAATCTTATGGCTTCCCGGGCGAGCTCATGGTGCAAGGTTTCATCATAATCAATTCCTTACGATTATGAATAACTTTGAGCAACTAGTCCGGCTTTGTTTCTTACCACAATATTGTTCTCATCTCTTTTGTTTTTAATGACCCATTTAGTTCCAATGACTTTTTGATGATGAGGTCTTTCAACAAGCTCCCACACATCTTGTCTTTTAAACCTGATTTAGTTCTTCTTGCATGGTGTTAATCCGGTTAGAATCGATTAGAGCCTCAGAATAGACTTAGGTTCAAGTAATGACACATAACAACCGAACATACAATCTTGATCTAGTTGTGTCCTTGTCTGGACTCCAGAGTCTAAATTTCCAATTATTTGTTCAGTTGGGTGGTAAAACATTACTTTCTTACCCTTATCTTTTACTATGGATGAAGTTTTGTCTGAAGTATCTATTTCAAAAGATTCGGTATTACCTACGAGATGTATTTTCTTGATCTTCTCGTGGTATTGGTTGTCTCGATCATAAGGTGAAGATCTACACTGTAAGTAAGTGAGTAAGAAGGAAGAAAAAAGTAAGTAAGTCGAGACCCTTCTTCAAGTTGAAGGAGGAGAGTGGACGTAGGATCGTTTGATCCGAACCACTATAAATTTGGTGTTATTTCTTTTAAGTTCTTTATTTCTTCTTATTATTCACATTTCGAGCACAAACAAATTTCGTAATGCTTAAGATCCATATTAATTGAGTATAAAAATTGTTTCCGCTGAAAAACTTTGATTAAGGAGTCGATAGATAATCTTAACCCAAAAAAGTTTCGATAATCTATTCATCCCCCCTTCTACATTATCGCTAGAGGGACTTTTGATCTTTTAATTCAACTCAATCAAAGGGACCAACAAGTGGTATCAGAGCGTTGTTAAGTCATTTCGATATTGATATGAGGTCTTGAAAAGTTTCGGGAATTATTTCTTGATTATCTTCTTTATTTTCAATCCACTAACCTTGCTACTAATAAGTTTTTGTTGAGAATCTTTGAATCATTATGTCGACCGTTAAAAGCAAGAAATCCAGGAAAGTCTGCCTGAGTTTTCAATTGAAGAATATGATTATTGGAAGTTTAGGATGGAGAACCATCTAAAGGCAATCCATGATAGGATGGAAGAGGTGCTTAAAGAAGGACCAATTAAGTTCTATCATGGAGGAACCGATGATGGGGCTGGAGCGATTGAAACTAGGGTAAGACAAAAGAAGAAAAGTGCAGAGTTGACGAATGATGAAAGAAGGATTCATAATCTGGACCAAGTAGTTAGGACAGAGATTATTGAGACTGCGAGCAAAGACAGATTGAGAAAGTAAAGAGATGCAAAACGGCTAAAGAAATGTGGGAAACACTTGCTTGTGTATGTGAGGGATCAGACCAAGTTAAGGAGAATAAACTACAATCACTGTTACATGCGTTTGACACATTCAAAATGATAGAAGGCAAAATTGTTGATCAATTGGATGTTAGGACGACAAATCTTCTTAACAAAGCAAACAGATTTGGGTAAAACTTATACAGAAAGAAATCAATAACAAGATACTCAGTCTTTGAGTAAAAGATGGAGAGAAAAGGACAACATTCTCAAAGCAACGCGGAATTTGTCCTCAATCTCTCATCATACATTGTTTTCTCATCTCAAAGCACCGGAGTATGATATCCAAATTGAAGATGAAGAAGATGAAGCCGAGTCATCAACATCCTGGAAAGACAATGCGTTTCTTCATCAAGAGGAATCGAGAAAATTTCTAAGGCATCGAATCTATCAATTAAAGAAGAAATGACACTCTTAATGAAATGATATGAGAGACTAAAGATAAAGTACAAAAGGAACAAAAGGGATGGATCAAGCCGGAGGAATTACAAGTCGAGATAAAGAAGAAAAGAATTCGAGACAATGACAGTAAAAGAAGGATCAACCTATAAGGTACAAGTCACCAAAGTGAGAAGAGGAGATAATAGTCCAAAAACAGATAGAGGAGATATATGTTACACTTGCAACAAACACGGTCATTACAGGTATGATTGTCCTCAACTTACTCCCCAGAGAGAGAAGAAAAGTGGAAGAAACAAGATAGAAGATATGCACTGTAGAGTACTTCTAGCCGAAAAGGAAGAAGCTCAAGAAACATCATCATCCTCATCTTCATCTGGTTTTGGATCTGACGATGACATATGTCCGATGGCAAAGGAGGTAAACTAATATTCTTCTTCGAGATAATGATTGTGAGAATCTATCCGAATCGATCCTAGTCTTATAAACAAACTTAGAAGATCTCGAGACTGCACTATCTTCATACAAACAGATAGAGACTGAAAATTTTAGTCTAAAGGATCAAATTCTTAATCTAACCAAAGTCAATCGGACAAGGGGTAGTGAAATGCTAGACCGCTCATTCATGGGGAATGTCGAGGCTAGGACTATCACTAGTACCTCGTCCGAGAAGACAAATGAGTTGGAAAAAGAATTGAATTCTTTAAAAATAAAATTCTCAAATATCTATTCTGAGAATGAGAGTTATAAAAGAACTAACAGAGAGTTAAATCTCAAGTTAGGACTTCTAAATAACACTCACCCACAATAGATAAGATCTTCAATACTTCACGAGAAGTCTAATGACAAGACAGGTTTAGGTTTTGATAGGAATAAAAAGTATGATCCCATAAAACTAAGAGTCTTTGTCAAAGCTACTAAACCAAAGGAAGAGACTAGATTTGGTCCTTGGAAACCTAAGGAACAAATCACCTCACCCGACAATTACGAGAAGAAAACACGAGATGAGGAGAGATGCTCCAAAGACAAAGCCAAAGACTTAGACAAAGTCTTATTCTAGATATAATAGTTTTGATGGAAGAAGTAAGTCATATCCATTTTTACCAAGATATAAGACAATCACAAAGATCAGCTAAATAAGATTGATCTTGAAAGTCTTATATTGGTTGATAGATATGGTTGTAAACTTCAATCTATGGTTTTAAGGAATATAGATATTTTTGTATGGATACCCAAATATCAACTTAACAAGAAAGGACCCATGTTACAAAGGGTACCTAAGATCTCAATTTGTGAATGCGGGAAGACAGAAAGATAGTAGAAAGAGAAGATATTCTTGAGGTCATCCGGTACATTGACAGTGGTTGTTCAAGCATATGACCTATGAGAGACGTCTTCTTTCTAAATATCAATTTATAGATGGTCCAAGAGTCGTGGTTCGGAGACAACTATTTTGGGCTTACCAAAGGAGTTGGAACACCGATGATTGGAGATATACAAGTCAATGAGGTCTACTTTATGGAAGGATTGAAGCATAACTTGTTGTCTATTTCACAATTTTGTGATTAGGGGTTAAGTGTTAAATTCACTCATAATGCATGCTATGTACTAGATGGTATCAATGAAAATATACTATTAGCTGAGTCGGACAAGGTAACATTTATGTTGCTAACTTTAGAAGTTGTCCTAAAGATACTTGTCTTGTTGCAAAGAGTTCGAGATGATTTAAAGTGGCTATGGCATAAACGTCTTGGTCACTTAAACTTCAAAACTCTTAATAAAATTGCAAGGAAATCTTTAGCAAAAGGACTCCCTAATAGAATATTCTCAAAGAACCATGTTTGTGATTCTTGTCAAAAGGAAAACAAACCAAAACATCTTTTAAAACAATAAGCGCTTCTTCATTAGAAAGAATTAGAACTTCTTCATATGGATCGTTTTGGTCCAGCTTACACCTCTAAGCTTCAGTGGAAGGAAATACACTTTGGTAATTGTTGATGATTTTTCAAGATTTTCCTGTGGATTATTTTCTTATACAAGAAGAATGAGACCATGATTAAGATTTCAATTTCTTAAAAGAGTTCAAAATGAGAAAGGACTAAGTATTGTTAAAATTAGAATTGATAAAGGTACTGAATTCCTTAATAAGCTTGTTACTAACTATTGTCTGAGAATGACATAGCTCATAAGACATCACCGCACGGACACCACAACAAAATGGAGTTGTTGAAAGAAGAAACGAGAACTCCAAAGAAGGCTGCTAGGATAATGTTATCTGAGTACAACACTCCTCACAAAGCTTTGGGCGTAAGATGTTAATATCGCTTGTTTTGTCCAAAATAGAATTTTGATTGTTAAAGATAAATGTAAAACTCCTCGTGAAATTTGGAAGGGAAGATCTCCCAAAATTTCATATTTTCATATATTTGGTTGCAAATATTTCATTCACAACAATGTTAAATCTCGCTTAAAAACTTTTGATGCTAAGATTGCAGATGGGATATTCTTGGGATACTCATCCGTATCCAAAGCATACAGAGTTTTTAATAAGACAACCTTGTGTGTGGAAGAAACACCTCATGTTGTATTTGATGAATCCACTTTTGAGTCTAATAATAAAGATGACATTACAAAGATATCGAAGATATGAACAAGATGACTATCAAAAGATCGGTTGTAAAGTTCTATGGACAGAATCGAGACTTGAGCGAAGAGGAAGAACTAGTTTCAAGCAAAGAAAAAGAACACAGGAAGCTCTTCTACACCAGCAGCAAAGAAAATTCTTAAATACCTAAAAGGTACAGTAAATGTTGGGTGTGGTATCCAGTGATGACAACTTTGAGCCGTCTGGATATTCGATTCGACTTTGGTGGGTGTAAGATAGATAGGAAATCTACTGTACCTGTCAATTTCTTGGTAGTAAGCTGATTTCATGGTTGTCTAAGAAACAAACCTCTCGTAGCTACTTCCACAATCAAGCTGAGTATATGGCGGTGGAAGTTGTTGTTCACACCGATCCTGGATTACTCAACAGGTTAAGGGACTATAATATTATCACCAAAGATGTACCAATCTTTTTGTGATAGTAATAGTGCCATAGCTATTACCGTAACCCATTTTACATACCGAGATATAAGCATGTTGACATAAGACATCATTTCATTCAAGACCATGTTGAGAAAGGTGACATCGACTTGAAAAGATTCTCGACCGATTTTCAAAGAGCCGATATCTTAACAAAACCTCCGGGCAGAGACAAGGAGGAACAAGGTTTGATAAACATGTCTCAACATATGACAAGGACTTCTTGTCCAAATAATCATGAAACAGACTATGATGCTATCAATCCGCATAAGGTGAAACTATCGTGAAGTATTTTCTTTTTTTTTTTTTTACTATTGATAAAATTATGCATATTAGTTCATATAATTGATATATGAATTTAATATCATAATCTTTTTATTTCTTCATAAATGAATGTACTCAGATAAAAATAATTTTGTTTTACAAAATAAAAAGACAAGGGTTCCAATTTTGTTTTTATTAAAATTTGTGTACTTTTCATTTTATCTTTCCAATTAAGCTGAAAAATATTCCTCAACTAAGTAACTCGTGTCGGGAAAGAAGTTACTACGGACCCGAAATTTTATCAAATCAAGTTTTGAAATACACCGAGTAACCTTCACACGCTGGAAATGGAGGCGGTTTCAAATATGAACCGTCGAAGTATCACGCGCGACATATTTAATATTATTATTTGCGCTTTTCAAAATAAATTGTCATAATTGCATTAATGGCGATTCAAAAGCCTATACTTACACTTTTTCGTGCAATTATTAGTTCTATAATTGCTTATTATTATATCTTTCCATATAAATAAGAGTACGTGTGCATAATTTCATTTACGCACACATAAAAACTTTTTCATATCTTCTCAAACTTTTCCTTTCCCTCCCAAAACCCTCTATATTCTTCAATGGCGGAAACAAAGAAGTCAAACATCAAGTATGAATATGATTTATCTTCTATCGAGAGATAAAACGAAATCCAAAATGTATGTTGAATGGAATATCTCAAATGATCCCGAGACTAGAGAAATCCTACGTTTGCTCGAGACCGAGAGGGCTTAAACAATACCGCACGATGAAACCTTCAAGGAACTTAACCCTTGATGATCTCTCTGCTGAATTTTTAACGAGGGCGAAAGCCAATCAAACCGGTTTAGAATCTCGATTCGAACCAAAGGAAAGAAGAAGAAGGTGGTGGTATCGATTGAAGATTTGGGTGAAATCTTCGGGTTAAGCACATTGGGGAAAATCTATTCACCTACAAAGCATCGGAATATTTGGAAAGTTTTCGATTGATGGCGAGGAGAACTCACCAAAATACGACAGCGAATTTGAAAAGGCCGATGTTGAAACGGCGGTATAGGTTGTTGATGCCTGATTTTGACTAAGTGCATCTTGGGTGAGCAAAGAAAGTCACGATGGCCGACAAAGCCCGCAATATGTTGCCTTAGGGCTATAATTGAGAGCCGAAATTAATTGGGCTAGGGTGGTCTATTCAAGGTTGATGGAAGAGAGAAAGAAGTTCGTCAAAACCCCAGGTCTCATCGGAGCCGATGAGATGGTCCTTAACAAAATCACAAGTATGATGGCTGTAATCACCATCATACTTGAACACAAACCTGGGTCGACAACCCTGGATTGGAAAGAAGGAGTGAAGAAGTATACCAAACGAAGAGATTGTTGGTCAAAGATGAGAAGATCTTTGGACCATCCGACTCGAGAGGGAGGCGAGGTCGCTCCATCTCAACCACCAGCTCAAGAAAAGGACTGGAAAAGGCAAGGGTAAACAAGTTGAGAGGCTGTCTTTGGAGGACGAGTCCTCATCACCGAGACAAAGGAAGCAGAGGATGAGGAGATGGAGACAGCTTCCCAAGGGAGAAGTGTCTCGGCAGAGGCTGCAAAGTGGTTCAGACAAGGTGAAAGGGTAGATATCTCATCCGGAGATGAACAAGAAGAAGAGCCAGCTCAATCTTCATCTTCCTCATCGATGATGAAGAACCCCAACCCTCCACATCCAAACCTCGGCGATGAAGAGGCACAAGACCGCCTGTCTCCGAGCCTCTAAAACGGTCCACTCCCGAAGTCCAAAACAACCACAACCTACAAACGATCCATTCTCTTTCCTTTCTCATCTTCTACAGAGCCAAATCTATACCTTCATCGTTTGAATCCCTCCGGAGAGATAGGAGCAACCGAGCTCTCTCTAAGGATTGTTGGAAAGACATTTTTGTTAAAGAAGGAGTCTCGCCTCTAGTAGATGAACTCAATCTACTAGGAAAGCTTGTTGATGTCCTGGCTACTAAGACGAATAAGGATGGGTTCTTTCGAAGAAACAACTATTCTTATAGCCGAGGCGAGGAGGGAACAACTTATCCATCCTGGGAGAAACAATTTCTCAAGAAGGCTCATCCGAAATCATTTCTTGATATTCTTTCGTATAATAATTTTCTCGACTACATTCTCGCAAAGGGTGTATCTCGGAGATATGCAACCAGAGGAAGTGGAGAAACCAGAGGAGGTGAAGGAGAAGGAGGAAGAAAAAGAAAAAGCCGAGGAGGTAAAGGTAGCAGAGGTGTCTCGAGAAAGTGGCTGAATTGGAAAAATCAGGGAATGACCGGTGAGCCGCCGATGAGTCACCGAGATGGATATAGCCGAGGAGGCACAAACAGATCGTGTCGTGGCAAGTACCACCGAGGGAGAATCAGATGTGCCAACTTCATCAATGCATTGGACAGATTCACCTCCACCGTAGTTGAAGCCGATATTCCAATTGAAGAGATAGATTTAACTCTATCCTCTCCATCCGAAGAAACCGCCTTGCCCTCTACCTCTGCGTCTCGTATCCGAGGTGGAAGCTTTGAAAGAGGAGGTTGCCAATCTGAAGAAGGCTTGTCCGAATGCCTTTCAACTGCGTTTCAAATGTTATTTCATCTTCAATAAAGGAAAATATAGAGGCTGCAATTCACGAGAAGACAAAAGTCGACCTCTATTTTTCCGGCATCGACACGAGGAAAACATGGCCAAGGTTAAGCCAGATTGTCAAGAAGAGAAGGCTCAAGGAGAATGGGTCGATAAAGATGTACTAAATGCATATTCTCGAGATCGTAGATACTGCCGAGGACCAATTCAAGGAGTCATGGACTCGCAAAGGAGGCATCCTTTTCTCAAGTGCTAAAGATGAGCTTGGCCATGGAGAAAGATAGGCAGACAAATATCCCAAGCAAGACATAGAAGGAGAGTTCGTGACATGCCGAGGTAGCTCAAAGAAAATGATATGATCAGCTCGATCGTAAAATAGGCCTTGTCGAAATGAACTTTTGAGCCAAATCGAACAAGTAGCCACTATCTCAACACCCGATTTGCTGATGCTAAAAAGGGGAAGGTAGTGAGCTCAAGAAAAAGGGTTGATGTTCAAGATGGCAAGATCCTCGCATTAAACCTCAAGCTAGAGGAACCGTCTCAAGAATTGCTGAAGTCGAGGAAGAAAGGAAGAAGGCAAGAGACGAGAAGTCTCAGAGAGTGTTGAGGAGACTCAAAAGGAGGACTAAGGCAACCGAATCCACTAAATCCAAGCCCGAAACTCGAAGCAATCGCAAGAACTACCTCACATCGACCCTCGTCCCCATCCGATCAATCATATCTCCTCATCCTCATCTATGCCACGGAAAGCAAAAGTTATGAGTAAACCTAAGACCCAGGCTGAGATAGAGGAGGAAGAGAAAACTCGCAGAGGAGGAGGGAAGAAAAGGAGAAATATAAGAGAAGGGATGCCAAGAAGAGGAGGGAGCAGGAGAAGGCGGCTAGAAAATTCTATGACAGAAACAGAGGAAGTGGGTTCGCATAAGTCGAGATGAGCAAGGAGTTGAGGTCTTCCGACCATTTCATCGAAGCGATGTAGTACCCAAAGAGATCTTGCTGATGGGAGATCGGGAGATGTGGAGATCTTATGAGGCGTAATGGATTTTTGCCTTGCATGTCCTGCAAGAAGATCAAGTGGGGACTTGAGGAGAACATTGCCTTCCATGTTTGGTTGGAAGAAAAGGACTCAAAACTATATCAATACCTAATCAACCTTGCTCACCGAGAATTCAATGCCGACGTGGTCGCACCCGCCTATATACCAATGAAACCTCCAAGAACAAGAGATGGTCATTTAGATCATGAACGAGTCAAACAATGATCATAAAAGCAGGCTTGCCGACTTAGGCGAAGGAGGGGAAACGGTGTCTACGAAGAAGAGGGTCTTCGATCGTTAAGTATACCGTAAGAAGACAGTGGTACGACTAAGTCTTTTCTTATACTCCTTGTCTGATTGTCTGTCATGATCAATGCAAATGAATGTGCAAGTTTTTGTGAAATCCAAATACATGTGAATATATGTTTGAACTACTTGGTTGTTTAACTAACTTGTTTTAATCTTAAACTTCTAGTCAATTCTTGGTATAACTAACTTGATCAGAATTCATAACACCAAGTCGCCTATAACTCTCGATCTTAACTATCATGTTTGTTTATTCGACTTTAAATTGTCTTAGCTAAAGCTTTTCTTATTGCTTTGATTATCGAACCATGATTATCCGACATCAAGTCTACCGCTCAGATTACACGATTAAGTGATGTATTTGTATATTTTGTAATATTCTTATCTTTTGAAATTACTAACACATTTCTTTTCTTGAGCTATGTTTTAACATCATCGAAAAGGGAAATTGTTAGGAAGAAAGTTGTAGTTTGTTTTGATGAGTTAAAATATAAAATAGGATGACTGCTTTGAGTATCTTGTATAGACAGTGATGTAGTAATAATATGTAATTAAAGCTAAGTACAAATAATAGATAAGGATACACAAACTATCGATGCGGACAAGAAATCGACGAGGACCAGGAATCGAGATGAGGACAAGGAATCGAAGAGGATAAGATATCGCACGAAGACAGGTGTAAAGAAGATAGATGAGGTCAAGAATGATAAACAGACAATCATCAAGAAGAGAGACTAAGACGAAGACAGAGTGAATCGAAAATAAGACAATGAAGTGTTAGGAAATTACATACAAGTTTCAAGAAGCGGTTAGAACCAACCAAGAAGAAGTTACAAGATTTAGTTAGTTTGTTATAACTAAGCTGAAACAGAATCTACAAGGTAGTTACAATCTGCCAATGAAGATCTCTATAAATAGGGGTAGAAATCGTAATAGAATTAACTTTAGCAACTTCACAATTATTCACTTGCATTCTCTATACACAGTTAGCATTCAAAATATTGTAATCACACGCACAAACGTTCTATACGTTTCCAGCTTTTAGTGTTTGTAGAACACACTTTAAAGAACATCTTCAAGCCATTGATATTCGTAAATTAGGAAGAAATTGTTGTAAGGCTGAAGATTCATGTTGTAAGTAAGTAAGAAGGAAGAAGAAAGATAGTAAGTGAAGACCCTTCTTCAAGTTGAAGGAGGAAAGTGGACGTAGGATCGCTTTGATCCGAACCACTATAAATCGTCTTGTTCTTTATTGCTTTCGATTACTTGTTTGGTCTTTTTCAAATTCAATTTCTAGTCAAAATTCAATTTGAATTAAATTTAGACGAATTATCAGTTTGCTTTTGATCCAATTAAAGTTGAGTTAAAAATCTATTTCATTTGTGTAACTTTGGTGTTTTGGATTAATTTTCTAAGTTTTGAAAAATTAGAAAATCTATTCAAACCCCCCTTTTCTAGATTTTCTCTAGAAGACTGTTTCATTCAATCTTTGTTATACCCAACTTGTGGGACCAACAATATATATATATTTTCTTTTACAAGTGGTAGTGAGGTGTGGTACACCTACCACTTGCATCACGAGGGTAAATTGAATAGGGATGGTAAGGACATTAAATATGTAGGGGGTACAATTAGCATATTTAACTATGTCAAGGTGAATGAGCTTTCAATTAAACAAATTGATGACTTAGTTGCTTGATAGGATTAACTAGCTCGAAAAAGTTTTATAGGCTTAACTCTCAATCTATTATGTACAATCCTTCTTGGTAGAGAGATATATTTAAGTCTTGATGCTAAGATTTTAGAGGTTCACATATTTGTTGAAACTCAGGAAGTTGATAAGGGGAATGAGAAGGGTAAGGTCATTGATGATGGGATGGGTAAGGTCGGTGATAAGAGCAAAGGTAATGTCGGTGATGAGGAATGAGTAAGGTTATTGATAAAGGCAAGGCTAAGGTCATGATAAAGACAGTTTGGATGAAATTATTAATAATAATGGTAATTAAGATTTTAGTGAGGCGGAGGAAGAATCTGGGTTTAGAAGTGTAGGGGAGGAAGAATCGAGGATGGTGAGAGGGATGATGAATTTTTTGAAGGGGCGGTAGACAAAGAGGTTGAGTGGGGTGGTATAAATGAGGAAGATGAGAAAAAAATGATAGTGAATCTGGTTCTAGTTTTGAGGTAGTAGGTAGTGAAGATGAGGACTTTAGTATTGATGTGGTTTCGATCTTTGAAAATAGTGTTGAGTTGAACAGTTCCTTTAAATGCTCTATTGTGTTTAACCACAGGTTCTCAATTGGGCAAAACTTTAGTTATAAGCAGCTTGTTTAAGGATTATGTCATATCTCATGGTGTTGTGATGAAAAGAATGTCAAAATAACAAAAAATAATAAGAGGAGAATTTATTCTAGACGTCTAGGTTGTGTTTGGTTCATAAATGCATTGAAGGTACCAAATGAAGAGTCCTAATACATTAGAAAGATA
Organism: Paraleonurus japonicus; assembly: GCA_030762865.1. Classification (NCBI taxonomy): domain Eukaryota; kingdom Viridiplantae; phylum Streptophyta; class Magnoliopsida; order Lamiales; family Lamiaceae; genus Paraleonurus; species Paraleonurus japonicus. The sequence continues at coordinate 17,372,196 of CM061061.1, read as the reverse complement.
AATCCAGAACATACATGTGCTATAACTTTGCATCCGAAAAGTATGACCTCAACTTGGTTGTCAAAGAGATATATATGTTGAAGATTTTAGGTCAAATCCTAAAAAGATGTAGATGGATTTAGGAACTTTGTTGAAAGAGAGACCAAAGTTTATGTCCCAAGACACCAAGCACATAGGACTAAGAAAAAGGCTAAGACTCTAATTGAGGGTATCAATGATGATCAATATAAATTGATTTGGGACTATGCAAATGCTCTTAGGATGAGGAATCCTAGTTCAAATGTTAAAATTTGTGTTGAGGAGGGCTTATGGAAAAAATAAATTCAGTAAGCATGTGTTTTCAAGCTTTAAAAGTTGTGTTTCTTGATGGGTGTAGACCATTCATTGGGGTAGATGAGTCTTTCCTTAAAGGTCCACATGGTGGGGTCTTATTAATTGCAGTGTTTGTGAATTCAAATAACCAAATTTATCCCATAGCATATGCAGTAGTGACTATTGAGAACACAAAAACTTGGACTTGGTTTTAACTTTATTGAAGAAGATTTGAATATTGTGAGGGATGATTTATATACCTTTATGTCCGATAGGCAAAAAGGGTTGTTAGTTGCCCGTGAGGCTCTTTTACTAGGCTGTGAGAACCGATTTTGTGTGAAGCATTTACATTCCAACATGAAACTTGTTGGGTTTAGGGAAATGCTTTAAAAATGGGTTGCAGAGGGCTGCTAGAGCAACAATTGTACTGAATTTGATTCAAAGAATGAAAGCAATATGGGAGATTGATAAAAAAGGTTTAGCTTGGTTACAAGAAAAACCTGCTTCAGAGTGGTCTAAGTCTCACTTTTCTACATATTTCAAGTGTGACATGTTGCTAAACAATATTTGTGAGTCTTGGGATTCGGTGCTTGTAAAAGCAAGACAGAAACCTATCATAACCATGTTAAATGGATTAGAATGGGTTTGATGAAGAGGATACACAAAAACAGAGATAAGTGTGAGAGGTTGTGGGAATGTAAGACAATATGCCTGTCAATTAGGAGAAAATTGTATAGGAGGATGTCAAAGGCAGCTGATTGCATCCCATCAAAGTCCACATCACAACCGTATGAAGTTGAGTGTTTTGATGGAGGGAGATTTTCGGTGGACCTAGGGCAAAACCTGCTCTTTTAGGGTGTGGGATCTCTATGGAGTGTCATGTAAGCATGGATTGAGTGACATAGGAGCTAAAAAATTGAATCCTGAAGATTTTGTGCATCCATGCTATACAATTGAGACATATAACAAGGTGTATATGTCGGTTTACAACCAATGGTAGGAGTGGACATGTGGGAGAAGATTTGCTACATACCACCATTTCCATCAAGAGCAAGAAGGAGGGGGCTAGATGAAGAACCTTCTGGTGAAAAAAGAAGAAAAATACAAAACAATTAATGCCTAGACAAAAGTTCAAAGTAAAATGCAGTTGGTGTAGTAGGAAAGGCCATAATGAAAAGACATGTGAGTGGAAGAAGTTTGCTAAAGAGTTTCCTCATGTGAGTATTCTTTTAATTTCAATTTTTAATATTTAATCAGTAGTTTTATTTTGGTTAATTTTGTTTCTAACATTTATATATATATATATATATATATATATATATATATATATATATATATATATATATATATATATATATATATGTATATATATATATAGGAAGAGGAAATGTCACAACCTAGTAACATTCCCCCTTCCACTCAAGAGGAGAAAATGGATCATGTGAGATATTTTTATTATTTCAATCTTTTTAATTTGGTGAATCAGTTTTCTCATGTGAGTATTCCTTTAATTTCAGTTTCTAATATTTAATCGTAGTTTTATTGCGGTGAATCGAGTTTCTAGCATTGTTATTTATTTATTTTTTTGTTTATATATATTTACGATGAGGAAATAACACAACCTAGTAACATTCCCTCTTCCACTCAAGAGGAGGAAATGGATCATGTGAGTTATTTTTTATTATTTCGGTCTTTTTAATTTGGTGAATCAATTTCTAACATCCAATTTTTATGATATATAGGAAATTGATCATGAGAGCAATATTTTTGCTTTAACTCAAGAAATTGGAATTGTTGAAACTGTAATACTTATAAACAACCTTTTTATATATATATTCTTAGAAGCTTTTTGTTACAAATTCTATTTATTTTTTATTTTTTATAGGAAAATCCACCGATGGAGGAAATGACACAAGTGGTGATATTCCCTCTTTGACTTAAGAAGCACAAGTTCAAGAAATTGGTGAGTATAAATTTTTTTAATGATTTAATTTTGAATCATTATTTTAATCTGGGTTTTTAATTCTAAATTGTAGGGTAACAATAGAGGGAAAAATTTTGGTTTCCTTTTTTCGTAATCGATGAACCTGCTCCTTTCAAGCCACCTCGACAAGTACCATCTTCAAGGGTTAATATTTGAGTACCACCTCCCATGACTCTGCACCCAAATAAAAACTTCTCCAATCATAGAGAAAGTATAAAGTCATCATCATCAACTCCTGGTGTTCCACTGATCAAAGTTAGGGGAAGGGGAGTTTGTTGATTGGAGTGAATTGATGCATGATTTTTAGGTGTATTTTAGTGCAAAAAGTGATCAAAAGTGTTAGATTTTGTGCATAAATGTGTAGAGTATCACTATTTTGCCTAAAAGTATTACTTGTGAGATTATTGAAGTTTTTCGTCCATTTTACAGTAAATCGGTGGAATTTGGCCAAACCGAAAGTACCGGCATTCTTAGGATGAAGAGACGATCGAGACGGACGAAAACGGGTTCGGAGGCGGAGCCCCGTTCAAAAAAATGCCCTGGTCTTGACCTCTGGTCGAGGCCTAGAGGCCTCAACTCGAGGGATAAGGCAGATGGCTAAGAATTCAAAAATTAGAGTGCCTCGACTCGAGGGCGACTGCGAAAAATCTGAAAATCGTGATAGCGACTTTGAAGCCTCGACTCGAGGGCCCCAAGCTCGAGTCGGGAGAGGCCCAAAACCAAAAATTTTGGTTTTAAATCATTTTGAGCGGAAAACAGAGCATAATCTTCCTAGCTTAGTTTAGAGTAGTTTCTAGGCGGTTTTAAGCGAAATTATCATTCCATAGCTTAGTTCTTCTTGTAATTGGATTAGATTGTTAGTTTTTGATTGATTTCAAGCTTGTATACATTAGATTAGTGTTTTGATCCATTAAATTTTCATTTCCAAGTTGTAATTGAAGAGGCGGAGATTGTAATTGAAGCACCGTTGAAGATTCAAGCATTCTTATTTTTGTTAATTGAAGACAATTGGTGATGTTCTTCTACTTGTCTCTCTCTAATTCATTGTTTGTGTTCATTAGCTTGTTAATTGATTTCCTAGATTTTTCACCCATGGCTTTTGCACTTAGCACCATGGGCTAATAATTTTGTGCTTGGGATAATTGAAATTAGGGATGATGTGATTGCCTCATGCTATGATTGTTGATAATTGTTGATCAATTGAGTAGATTGCTTCCTAATTGTGATTCTCATTGTGCTTCATGCAAAATTATATCTTTAGATTAATGGTTGATCACCCTAGCAATAGGCGAGAGTTGAGCTAACGTGATTAGGTGTTAATCGGGTTATAATTTTGCATGATTGTATGAATTGGAGACTTCCTAATTGAGAGATTGGAAGGACTAAGAATACTCACATTAGGCATTGTGTTATTAATGGAGTGATTAATTTCATGATGGTTTATGTTTTCTAACTTGATTGATTTGCAATTGGATACAATCATAGCTTGTTAATCATGGATTCCTTGATGGAGATTATCCCTAGCACCCATATCCCCCATTGATTTTAGCTTGTTTGATATTGCATATTAGGTGTTTGATCTATTGCTTGCATAGTTTTAGAATTTAATTCTTACCATTATATTGTAGAATTTAGTCCAAACCCCTCTTGCAACAATAATCACTAATAACTTGTATTCTTAGGGCTTCACTTGCAATCTAATTCCCTTGGGTTCGATATTTTTGATTGGTCTTAATACCACTTACTGGATTACTACAAATCAAATGTCATTTGATTTGTAGGTTTCAGGTAAGCGGTATTAAGACCAATCAAGTATATTGAACCCAAGGGAAAAAGTATGCACGTGAGGCCATAGGAATACAAGTTATCAATGACTATTGTTGCAAAGTGATTGGAGTGAATTGATACATGTTTTTAGGGCTATTTTTAGTGCAAAAAGTGAGCTAAAGTATGATTTTTGTGCCTAAATGTGAAAAGTATCACTCTTTTGCCTAAAAAGTATTATTTGTGAGATTTTGATGTTTTCTGTCCATTTTGCAGGTAATTCGGTGGATTTTTGCCAAACCGAGAGTACCATTAAGCTTAGAATGAAGAGACGGACATTCGGGACGAAAATAGGTCGGGCCGAAGCCCGCGCGAGAAAAATGCCCCTGACTCGAGCTTTGGTCGAGGACCAAGAGCCTCGAGTCGAGGGCTATGCGAGAAAAGGATAAAAACGGAAAATGGCAGCGGTCTCGACTCGAGGCATGACCCTCGAGTCGAGGGAGGTGAAAAAGGCGGGGACCTCGAGTCGAGGCCTGACCCTCGACTCGAGGGTAGTTTTCCAGAATTTTTGTATTTAAAGAGGGGAAGCAGGCATTTCGTAGATAACTTGAAGAGGAGTTCATAGCAGCAGTTAGTAGCGGTTTTGGGGCGATTTCTCAAGCCCCAAGCCAATTCCTTTCTTAGATTAGAGTAGAAGTTAGATTTAGATGTAGATTTCATTCATTGTTTCTAGATTAGCCATAGATTAGCATTTGATCCTTGTAATTCTTTCAATTCAAGCTTGTATTCATTTGGAGATTGTTGTTGAAGACTCAAGCATTCCTATTTTTGTTGATTGAAGATCATTTGGTGATGTTTTTCCTCTCTTGTCTCTTTAATTTCTTAATTGTTGTGATTTGCTTTGTGTTTGATCCATTCTATCTTCTTCCCATGGATTTCACCATGGGCTAACTCTCTTGTGCTTGGGTTAATTGAAATTGATGATGAATTGATTGATGATGCTATAATTGTTGATGATTGGAGATTAATTGAGTAGATTGCTTACTAATTGTGATTCTCATGTGTGCTTTATGCATAATTATCTCTTTAGATTAGTGTTTGATCACCCTAGCTATAGGCGATAGTTGCGCTAACGTGATCCGGATTAATCGGGTGATAATTGTGTATGAATGTGTGGATTGGGTGCTTCGAATCGAGAGATTAGTTGCACTAAGGATACTCACGTTAGTTTTCTACCTAATTATGATTCTTAATTGTGCTTTGTGTAAAGTTGTTTCTTTTGATTAATGGTTGATCACCCTAGCAATAGGCGAGTTGATGCTAACGTGATTAGGTGTTAATCGGGTTTCAATTTTGCATGATTGTATGAATTGGGGATTTCTACATTGAGAGATGGGAAAGACTAAGGATACTCACATTAGGCATTGTGATTTTAATGGAGTGATTAATTTCATGATGGTTTATGCTTTCTATCTTAGTTGATTTGCAATTTGATTTAATTGTAGCTTGTTGATTGATGAATCATTGATGGATGTTAATCCTAGCACCCCTATCTCACCATTTAGTGTTGTTTTTGTTCTCGCATTCTAAGTGTTCGATCTATTGCTTGCTTGTTGTTTAATTGTATTCTTGCTTGTGTTTTGTTGTATTTGTACCAACCCATTGTTGCAACTCTAGTCACTAATAACTTGTATTTCTAGGACCTCATGTGCATACTTTTTCCCTTGGGTTCGATATTTTGTTGATTGGTCTTAATAACTCTTACCCTATACACTCCAATCACAAAGCGGATTCAAACAAAATCACAACATAAAGCTAGAAATAAACTCAAACAACACAACAAGGCAATTAATCAAACACTTGGAAGGCAAGAACAAATAAAAATAATAAATGGGGAATTTGGGTGCTAGGGCTAACATACATCAAGGAATCAATGATCAACAAGTTATGATTGAATCAAATTGCAAATCAACTAAGATAGAAAGCATAAATCCATCATAAAATTAATCACTCCATTAATAACACAATGCCTAATGTGAGTATCCTTTATGCAACTAATCTCTCGATTCTGAAGCACCCAATCCATACATTTATACACAATTATAACTCGATTAATCCCGGATCACGTTAGCTCAACTCTCGCCTATTGCTAGGGTGATCAAACATTAATCTAAAGAGATAATTTTGCATAAAGCACAATTGAGAATCACAATTAGAAAGCAATCTAACTCAATTGATCAACAATCATCATCAATAACAAGCATAGGCAATCAAATCATCCTCAATTTCAATTAACCCAAGCACAAGAGAGTTAGCCCATGGTGCCAAGAGCAAAATCCATGGGAAGAGAATCTAGATGCACAATTAAAAAGCAAATCACAACAATTAAGAAATTGAAAAGAGATAAGAGGAAGAACATCACCAATTGGATTGAATCAACAAAAATAGGAATGCTTGAGTCTTCAATACACTTCTTCTCCAATGAAAATACAAGCTTGAATTGAGAAAACTAAGAGATCTAAGCCTAAACTAAGCAACAATTAATCAAAATCTATCCAAATCTAACAATCTACTCTACCTACAAGGAGAAATTGGCTTGGAAGCCCGAAATCGACCAAAAAGCGTAAGTAAGCTCCCTAAACAAACTTATGCTATGTTTTTCGTCCAAGGGGGTTTAAAAAGAAAAAAACTGAATTTTGGGGCCCTCGAGTTAAGCTTGGGGTCTTTAAAAAAATAAAATAAAATTTTTACATGTGCAAGGTTTGAACCTTCGGTGCGTGGGCGAAACAGGTGAGTCTTTTGCCGTCTCGGCTAGGCACGACTTTGTTAATAATCCCACTTTTTGATGTACATGTTCAGCTTGGTGGAGCGTTGAGGCTCTTTTTTAAAAAATATCAAGAAAACGTATATGTTCAGTTTGGTGGAGTGTTGAGGCTCTTTTTAAAAAATATCAAGAAAACGCCACCTTTAGGGTTCGATCCCGCGACAATGACACGAATGGGCGAGTGCTTTGCCGCTTGGGCATGCCACGAACTTGCTCATAATATCGCCCTTTTATTTATATATTCAAATGAAGAATGGCATGTCTTTCAAAATAAATCAAGAAAAATACAGCTTCCAAGGGGCAAACACGGACCTATAAGCGCTGAAGGTGTGCCTTGCCGCTAGGTGGGGACATTTCTTGTAATATAATTGCCTTTTGTAATATGTATACCACCGAAGCGCGCCCAAAATTTCACAGCTTCTTCCCTAAGCACCAACCTCGGCCGAGCCACCCGGGCTCGACCAATGGTCGAGTCCAGGGAATTTTATGGACTCAACCTTCGCTCTTGACCCCTGTTTTCACCCCACGTGTTCGTCTCTTCGCCGTATGAATCCCGGTACTCTCGGTTTGGTCAAATTCCACCGATTTACCTGAAAATGGGACGAAAAACATCAAAATTCCATTAATTCTTCACAAGTGATACTTTTCAAGCAAAGTAGTGATACTCTACACTTTTAAGCACAAAATCTAACACTTTGCACTACTTTTGCACTAAAATACCCCCTCAAATCATGCATCAATTCACTCCAATCATAATACCCCCAAACTTGAAGTGTTGCTCATCCTCGAGCAACGTAGCAAATATACACAAAAGAGTGAATTGATTGCAATTATGTCTCATGGCACCATAGAAGAGAAATAAGACAATCGAACTCGTCAATGAAGTCAAGTATCAATGCAAACTCTCAACTAGCAATCAAGATGAATCATGCTCAAACAAATGCAACATCAAATACTTAACACATTGCTCCTTCCATGGAGTGTTTCACTCTTCTCTCAAGTGTATGAAGGTATAATGCACTCAATCATCAAATTCACAAACATGTACCCCATACTCTTGCCAAAGGACTCAATCTCAATCATTATCTTTTGTGTTCAATCAAGAATCAAAGAGGTCTTTCCTCAAGGTTGTAATGTAGGCTCTTTGAAATGGGTGGATGAATTTAGGTAAGAGTGACTCAAGTAGTAGAGAACTTGAATGAGAGCTAAGCAATACAATACACATCTCTTCAATCTTCATCAAGCAACACTTTTCTTTTGCACTTCAAAGTTCAATCACCCCCATTCACTTGAGCTTTCTTTCACATAAGCTCACAATTGAATTTTTCATCTTTTCATTTTCATCATTTTTTTCACAATTCAATTTTTCATCTCAACCTTTCTTTTCTTCTCAACTATCACTTAGCACACCACTTTTGCCACCACACTTTACAATTCAAATCACTATCTATTAGCCAACAATCAAACTCTACTAAACATAGGACAAGAAGGCTCATAAAAATAGGCAAATGGCTTTAATTTCACTCGGCTTGCCAAAGAATAAAGATATTAGGCTCAAAATGACTTACTAAGGAAATCAAATGTTTTTGTGAGGGAAAATTTGGCTAAGTGGCTTATCATATCAAACATGGCCTCTTATCATATTCATGAAATCACACAAGAATCAATCTCAACAAGTCCAAGGGCAATCAATCTCAACAAGTCCAAGGGTAAGTTCTAGCATACATATCTATGAATGATGCAATCGACAATGGAACTAAATCAACCGTATAAGATGTACGATTATTAAGGCACAAAAGCTCACGGGCTTAATTTGAGCAATGAATCAAGCATTTTCCATCACATTCATCTTTACATAATTATCAAACATGTTAACTTCAAGCCACATATCAACTTTTGATCAAATCAAAATTCAATATATCTTGCAAATCAAGCATAAGTGTTCATGTACATAATCTCAAGGACACTCACTATATCAACAAAGATAACTCAAAGATATGCAATAAGTCCACAATTAAACTCAATACAAATCAATGCCAAAAATAATCAAGGAATCCAAGATACCAATATAGAAAAATCATCAATAACCAATAAGCTCAACAAATCCCAAAATCATAGAAGAGCACAAAAGATGGGCAAGGAAAGAAAAACACCTCCCCCAAACTTAGACAAGTTTAAGTTTGAAAGGAAGTGTTGTACCAATAAGCATTTAAACTCCATCTTTTCCTTCAAGCATGTAGGGCTCATCATGCTTTTATGCACTTTCCTTCTTGATCTTGCATTTTCTTGCAGTTCCAATCGCTTTCCAATTTATCTAGCAAGTGTACCTACAATTGAGCACAAAACCATTACATCCTTACCAAGATAACTTGCAAGTTAACCAATAAAACAATCAACCCCCAAACTTAAATTTTAGCATGAAATTCAAAGTTTGGCTCAAGAGTGGTAAAAATATATATGCAACTCTACATGGTATCAACAATAAACTCAATACTCCAATAATCTCATAGCAAGATATGACAACCTCCTAAGCATCATCAAATAAATTTCCAAGTCAATTCTCCAAAACTTAAACAAAAACAAAAACAACAAAAATACAAAAAGCACACAAACGCAATAAAAAGAAAATGGGTTGCCTCCCATCAAGCGTTATTTTTATTGTCCTTTGCCGGACTTATTAGTTCATTTCCAACTTCCTTCATCGGAATGGCCAAGGATAGCAGTCCTCCTTGCCATTATATCTCATCCTTTGAGCTTCAAATCTTGGAGGCACATATGTAGGATGGGCCCATCATCCGCATCCTTGCACTTTATTGACGGTTGTCCTCCTTGCTTTTGTTGGAACCACCGGATCGCCGACTCTAGTTGATTATCTAATTCAAGATCACATGCAAAAACGCAGCGAAAATAAAACATACATTTTCACCTTGATAGGTGAATTCGAACCAGCTTCTAAGGTCGAATCAAGGATCAAGGATGAGCCACGAAGCTCACGATCTTCTCGCCGTATCCCTATCCCTTTCCCTTGGACGTCGAGTGGTCGACGATCCTCCAAGGAATCGAAATCCGCCTCTCTCGATCTCACGCTTTTTTCACACGTTAGGAGGCTCGATATAGGGTTTATTTATAGGCTACAACAGGGACCCCAAGGAGAAATTAGGGTTGGGCCTCCCGATGGGCCTAAACATCCCGTGTTCAATCCGAACACTCAACTTAAGCTCATCAATTATAACTCGGTCCACTAAAGAGTTATAATTGAATTATCGCCCTAATCCCATACTATAATATGGGCTCCTTTATTATGTGTACGTTTATTTCCCCGTGTTTAAGATATCGAATGTCCATAAATTAATTAAATTACCGACAACTTAATTAATTTATATCTAATTCCAAGAGTAGTACCACTCATATTTATTATTATGTCGGATTAAATCCACCCGCAGGTTTACATAATAATCTTTATGAGCTCCTCAAGGGGACATCATCATCCTAATGATTAGGACACAAATTCCTTCTATAATCAACAAAGACACCATATAAACAGTGCATATCTCCCAATTCACCGAGCCTATTGATTTAATAAATCTCACTCATTGGCAAATTAAAGAAACAAACACCGAGTACACGTGCTCGTTATTATATAGGGATTAAGAAGACGTACATCCATAATACAGAGGTCTTGTTCTTTTATATAGTCAAGACAAATTGAACAACCTCATATGGTCCTGCTCAATACATACAAAATGTACTAGTGTAATTTTATAGTCAAGATAGACTAATACCAAATTACACCACAACCGCTCCAATGGTTTGTCCAAATCCATCTTGGTTGTGAGCTATTATTTATAATCTATAAGAACTGATAGCATGATCTTCTCGTGGTGACACCACACACCATATTATCTACGGTATAGATTAATCTGGACAAAACAATGATATATGTAACAATCATAAAAAGCAAGTATTTTGATCATAAAAAAACTCATATAAAAAAGATGTTCATACAAAAAGCTAGGCTTATAGTATACATCCTAACAACTTTCTCACCAACATCCCTATCCATTTCTTTTCTCCAAGGATGTCCAAGCACTTCTTTAATTCTTTACTATAATCAAAGTTCTCAAGATGTAAGATCAAATCATTAGAAGCATCAATCTCAATTAGAGTACAAATTGAAGAGCTAGAAGGTTTAGAAATGCTCATTTTGTTCTTCAATTCCTCATTTGGTGCTTCTAGATTCTCTTCTTCATTGTTGCTCATGTCTATCAATGGACATTCCTCTTTCTCACTTTTGACAAGAAAATCTTCTACTTCATCCTTCATACTTGGACCCTTGTCTTTATCATCTTCACTTTCACTTTTTCCTCCCCTTCTTCTTGATGATTCTCCATGATGGTTATGTACTTCACTTGGAGTAGAAAATATTTGAGTTGACTTCTTAAGATTATGAATTGAGCTTCGGTGATCTCCATGTTCCCCTATCATTGAATCAACTAATGCTTTAGTCTCATAAATGTTCTCATACAAGGGGAACATTTCTTCACATCTAGGTCATTTTCCTCAAATTTTTCCAACATCATTCCAAGCATCTTCTTCAATATAGTTCTTACATCATGGTGTCCCCATTCTTCATAATGAGAGGAAGCTTGTGGCATTTGATAGTCATACTCATAGTTTCTCCTATCATCGTAATAACCTCCTTCCGATGCTCCTTGACATTCAACTCCACCCCATGGATCAAATGTTTGATCATAGTGCTCATAATACGGAACATCTCTTGAGGTGGGGGAGGAATTTCATCGCATCTCCAATCTTGATAATTGGATGGAACTTGTAGCAATAGAGAATTATCATCATAGTTCCCCTAATCATCGTAGCAAAATCCTTCATAGTGTGGAGGATAAGCCATACTATCTTGATAATACTCTTGATTCCACGCGTATGAGTCGTATCCATCCATCTAGACAAGATAACAAGTATCAAATTCAAGCAAAAACTACAAAACAAACACAAACACAAAGACAACAAGTAGTCACTTCAAACAATTCCTAAGTCTCACTTTACGCGCAAAAACTAATTCCCCGACAACGCCATTTGATTTGTAGGTTTCCGGGTAAGTGGTATTAAGACTAATCAAGTATATCGAACCCAAGGGAAAAAGTATGCACGTTGGGCCCTAGGAATACAAGTTATCGATAACTATTGTTGCAAAGCGGATTCAAAACAAAATCACAACACAAAGCTAGAAATAAACTCAAACAACACAACAAGGCAATTAATCAAACACTTGGAAGACAAGAACAAATAATGCATAAAGAATTACATACTTTACTTTTTGCCACCATACTTTTACTTTTGAGCCATTGATGCCTCGCAAATTTGTCATTGTCACAAATGATTGGAGTGAATTGATGCATGATTTGAGGGGTATTTTATTGCAAAAGTGGTGCAAAGTGTTAGATTTTGTGCTTAAAGGTGTAAAGTATCACTACTTTGCTTGAAAAGTATCACTTGTGAAGAATTAATGGAATTTTGATGTTTTTCGTTCGTCCCATTTTTCGTAAATCGGTGGAATTCATATGGCAAATAGATGAACACGTGGAGTGAAAACGGGGTCAAGAGCGATGGTTGGGTCCACAAAATTCCTTGGACTCGACCATTGGTCGAGCAGGCGGCTCGAGTCGAGGTTGGTGCTTAGGGAAGAAGTGTGAATTTTGGGCGCGCTTGGTGGTATACATATTTCAAAAGGCGATTATATTACAAGAAATGTCCCCACTTAGCGGCAAGGCACACCTTTAGGTGCTTATAGGTCCCGTGTTTAACCCCTGGAAGCTGTAATTTTTCTTGATTTATTTTGAAAGGCATGCCATTCTTCACACTGAATATATAAATAAAAGGGCGACATTATGATCAAGTTCGTGGCCTCGCCCAAGCGGCAAAAGCACTCCTCCATTTGTGTCATTGTCGTGGGATCGAGCCCTAAAGGTGGCGTTTTCTTGATATTTTTAAAAAGAGCCTCAACACTCGCCTCTATCCGCCCACGGAGACAGCAAAAAAGCAGGATTATTCACAAATTGCCTAGCCAAGACGGCAAAGACTCGCCCTGTCCGCCCACAAACACGGGTTCAAACCTTGCACATGTAAAAATTTTATTTTATTTTTTAAAAGACCCCAAGCTCGACTCGAGGGCCCCAAAATTCAGTTTTTTTCTTTTTAAACCCCTTGGACGAAAAACATAGCATAAGTTAGTTTAGTGGAGCTTACTTACAGTTTTTGGGCGATTTCTGGCTTCCAAGCCAATTTTATCCAACAAGGAATCAATGATGAACAAGCTATGATTGAATCAAATTGCAAATCAACTAAGATCTAAAGCATAAAACCATCATGAAATTAATCACTCCATTAATAACACAATGTCTAATGTGAGTATCCTTAGTGCAACTAATCTCTCGATTCCGAAGAACCCAATCCATACATTCATACACAATTATAACCCGATTAATCCCGAATCACGTTAGCTCAACTCTCGCCTATTGTGGGGTGATCAAATATTAATCTAAAGAGATAATTTTGCATGAAGCACAATTGAGAATCACAATTAGGAAGCAATCTAACTCAATTGATCAACAATCATCATCATTCATAGCATAGGCAATCAAATCATCCTTAATTTCAATTAACCCAAGCACAAGACAGTTAGCCCATGGTACCAAGAGCAAAATCCATGGGAAGAGAATCTAGATGCACAATTAAAAAGAAAATCACAACAATTAAGAAATTGAAAAGAGATAAGAGGAAGAACATCACCAATTGGATTGAATCAACAAAAATAAGAATGCTTGAGTCTTCAATACACTTCTTCTCCAATGGAAATACAAGCTTGAATTGAGAAAACTAAGAGATCTAAGCCTAAACTAAGCAACAATTAATCAAAATCTATCTAAATCTAACAATCTACTCTACCTACAAGGAGAAATTGGCTTGGAAGCCAGAAATCGCCCAAAACTGTAAGTAAGCTCCTAAACTAACTTATGCTATGTTTTTCGTCCAAGGGGGTTTAAAAAGAAAAAACTGAATTTTGGGGCCCTCGAGTCGAGCTTGGGGTCTTTTAAAAAAATAAAATAAATTTTTACATGTGCAAGGTTTGACCCCGTGTCTGTGGGCGGACATGGCGAGTCTTTTGCCGTCTTGGCTAGGCACATTTGTGAATAATCCTGCTTTTTTTTTGTCTGTGGGCGGATAGGGCGAGTGTTGAGGATCTTTTTAAAAATATCAAGAAAACGCCACCTTTAGGGTTCGATCCCACGACAATGACACAAATGGACGAGTGCTTTGCCGCTTGGGCAGGCCACGAACTTGATCATAATGTCGCCCTTTTATTTATATATTCAACGTGAAGAATGACATGCCTTTCAAAATAAATCAAGAAAAATTACAGCTTCCAGGGGTTAAACACAAGACCTATAAGCACCTAAAGGTGTGCCTTGCCGCTAGGCTCGGGACATTTCTTGTAATATAATCGCTTTTGTAATATGTATACCACCGAAGCGCGCCCAAAAATTCACACTTCTTCCCTAAGCACCAACCTCGACTCGAGCCGCCCGAGCTCGACTCAATGGTCGAGTCCAAGGAATTTTGTGGACCCAACCTTCGCTCTTGACCCCGTTTTCACCCCACGTGTTCATCTCTTCGCCATATGAATTCCACCGATTTACCGAAAAATGGGACGAACGAAAAACATCAAAATTCCATTAATTCTTCACAAGTGATACTTTTCAAGCAAAGTAGTGATACTTTACACCTTTAAGCACAAAATCTAACACTTTGCACCACTTTTGCACTAAAATACCCCCTCAAATCATGCATCAATTCACTCCAATCATTTGTGACAATGACAAATTTACAGGCATCAATGGCTCAAAAGTAAAGTATGGTGGCAAAAAGTAAAGTATGTAATTCTTTGTCTGTTTTTTGGGAGACTTTTGTTTTGTGATAAGACAGAAAACAATGTTGTTGTTAGATGGTTGCCTCTGTCTTAGATGAAAAGAGATTTTGGGAGTGCATGGTGTGGTTACTGTGGTAAAAGAGAAACACTAAAGAAAGTGTCACCAAGTAAACTAGTGGAGGAGTTTAAAGCAAGGACGTGGAGTTGGCTAAAGGCAAATGAGGCTAATGTAATCAATTTTCACAACAAAAATTGGTTAGAGAATCCTAAAACGATCCTTGCTATTTGAAATATTTCTTCAAAATACGTTAATTATTCTATCATAAATATTGTAAAGCTGGAAATGTATTTTTTTGGGCAGTTTGGGTATCACCCATACCCTACTACCCTTCGGAATGATTTTTTTTTTTATATATTATCACTTTTAAGATAAATTGTATCGTTTTTCAAGATATGTATATGAAATTTATTATTTTAAGACAAAAATTTAAAACACGATATACTTTATATTTAATAAATTATAGTATCACTTTATAAAATATATAAGTAAAATATATCTTTTAAGATAAAAATTTAAAAGTGAAACGCTTTACTATAACAAATAATAATATTTCTATTAAAAATTAATAATAATTTCAACGGTGTCATACAGATTTTTGTATTTATCACGATATATATGCTAATTGGAAATCAATTCTATAAAAAAACCACAAAATATACCTATGGTGTGGCTGGTGTATTTCATATCTTAGGATTCTTAGCGAGATATTGACAATCTTTATGTGTATTTCCCTCTGTCTATATGCATGTATTTAAATTTGGCATAAAAGTCATTATTATAATTGAAAAGTGTTTTTATTATAAATAAAATATATTAATTATAACAATAGTGTTAGGTATTAGTATCATTAATTATAACAACAGTGTTAATTGTTAGTATCTTTGAAATGTCTTGCCAATAAAATTAACTAAAAGACTGCTCCAAGAAGTTATGTACATTTCTTGAGACACAAAAACTAATAAAAATTAATTTTGTTGACTTTTATGAGAATAAAGGGTAAGAGAGAATAAATGTAAGAAAGTATTTTGAGTGATTTAATGAGATAAAGTAAAAGGAAAATAAATTAAAATAGAATAAGAGTGACATTTTTAAAATTTAAACGATATTGTGAAAGTGTTAATATTGTATAATATATTTTATTTTAGAAGTGTGCATAACTTTGTTGAGATGGCAAAAGAAAGTGTGCGTAATATTTTGGAACGAGAGTACAACAAAAATTAAATGTGGGTTCATGTAGAAAAGATCGAACTCGATCCTAAAACATATATACATATATATATAGAGCAACACATACACAAGACAGACAGAGACCTCAAAATAACACAATGGATCCATGCCCCTTCGTCCGTTTAACCGTAGAATCACTAGCGCTCCACCTCCCCTACGCCACCCGACCCGCCGGCTCCGGCGTCCACCCTTCCACCACCCCATGCTACGCAAAACTCAAAATCAAAAACTTCCTCTCCCAAACAGCCCTCCTCCCCCTCGCCACCGCCACCCCACCGGAATCCTCCACCTCCGCCCCGGATTCGACCTTGACTCCGACGCCCTCCGCACTCGACCCGTCCTCACTCTCAAAATCTCCGTCTTCACGGGTCGCATGGGGCGCACGTGCGGGAAGCTGGTGGGGTCCCTTCAGGTGTGTATCAACCTGGCCAATGCCCAGGCGAGGGCCTGCGTGTACCAGAACGGGTGGATGAAACTCGGCGGCGGAGAAGCGGTGGCGAGAATGCATGTGACAGTCCGGTCTGAACCGGACCCGCGGTTCGTGTTCCAGTTCGGCGGTGAACCGGAATGTAGCCCGGTGGTGATGCAGATTCAGGGGGAATATCAGGCAGCCGGTTTTCAGCTGCAAGTTCTGCGCCGACAGAAATAACAGATCACGGTGAGTTGTCAATACAATGCAACAACCCCACCCCCGCGCATTTTTAGAATGATTTGCTAACGTACGCTAGGGAGTTTGCTTACAAGTTGGTTGTAGGACCCACCGCCGTTGCCAGCCTGTGCTTTTAATAAAAATATATTTTAAAAAATAATAGTATCACAAAAATATTTGATTAATTACAATTTATTAATGTTATTAATATTTCATATTTTATAATTTACATCTTATACTATATTTTGTACTCCATTTTCTACCAAAAATATATTCACAATATTTTTCAGCAATTTGTTTTGCTTAATTATTTAACCATCACTATTTTTTCACATACTTTGTATTCATAAATAACCACTTAATTCATAAATGGATCACACAATACCCTAGAATACCCTTATTTTATTTATATTTTCTTTATATTTTCTTAAAATTTATCAATACTAAATGAGCATACTTTTACCTGGATGAAGAGAGTAACAAATTGCAAAGCGTACTATGCAAAATTAACATATTGATTCCTCAACTCAAATTTTATTCTTTTTTTTTTCGATCAAATTATATTTGGTCAAGATCATATTTACCCTTATATTTTTATTAATTACTTTTTTTTTTAACAAATGTTTAATTTCTAATAAAAATTAATCTCTAATTTAACCGGAAAAAAATTGTATTTAATGTACCAATCTATCAATTTTATATAGTAAAAGTTGCAATTATTACAAAATATAGTACATGTTGCATATTGTAAAATGCATTATAAGTACAGATTGCAAATTGTAATTAACCCAAAAAAATTTACACACTTTTTTTTTTTTGAACGTTCCACAAAAATTTACATTAAAAAAATCTTCAATAAATTTCATCTTCATAATATTTATATATATATTTATAGTGTAACAAAAATATCATTAATTTTTAAATTTCATACATAAATTCAACACCCTACTCATTAGTTAATCCAAAATCCAACTAACAGCTTATTTCCTTCATATCACGTAATGAGCATAAGATTCCATATTAGACATAAAATTGTTAGGTCTCATAGGTTTTTTTTTTTTTTTTTTTTTTTTTTGTTTACCTTATGAATTTTTATTTCATTTCACAACTCGTTACAGACTTACATTTCACTTAGCTAGTTGAGAACGACTTGGTAATTTTTGGTGCTAGCGAAAGTCCACATATATTCCTTTACACTACGAGTAAATTTCATGGTTTATATAAAACGATAATTTAAAAATATATTTGAGTTGCATGATTTAATTGCACACAACTCAATAAATTTTTTTACTTTATACATAAAAATTTATAAAATTATTCCTCAAAACCCCAATCATTACTTTTCTTTCTTAAAAAGTGTACACCCTTTTTATGAAGAGTTCTTGGAATGAATGAAGTATCATTTTAAGAAAGAAATCTGTTTTGTGTGGACGCACGAACATAAAAACGTAACTCAATATTTATGTAAAGTGAGAATATTATAGCTAGATAGTAGCTAGATTAAAGAATTAATCATAATCAGGAGAGAAGCTTGCTTTATGGGTACGGCCTGATTAATCGGAATCCAATGATACATTTGGTCAAACAGACAAATGACAAGGCAACTGTTCAATTAACTGTAGTTGCAACCACCAATGATTCTCCCATGTGCAAAGATTTGGTCCTAATTAACTCAATCAAATTTTGTTTATTTTTATACTACTGGATATTCTCTTTATGATATAGACGTTATACATTTTCATGGCATAAGGAGCATTAAAAGAAAATAGATACAAAGGTTGTTTGATTCTATAACATTAGTCAAATTATCGTGTGATTAGATAAATTAGAGTTGGTATCAATTTTTCTATGAAATTAGTTTATAACTAATATCTTTTAGTAAAACAACTTAATATCCTTTAGTGAAACAACTAATTTCCTATAATGAAATGATTAATATCATCAAAAATTAATACTTTATAATAAACCAATTAATAACTTTTAATAAGACAACTAATACTTTTAAAATAAATTTTATGGTGAATCTTGTCCACACATTATTTTACAAATAACTTGATGTTAGATGATTAATGTCACACATTTACTGTCACTAACCTACTTTGGACATTAATTATGCATTGAAATTTACCTTATGGATAAGATATAAAGTCAATCATGAATTTTCTTTTTCGATTTAAGATTAGATTTATTCGATATTTTTTTGTATCGAATGAGTTGGGTCAGATTGTGGAGGTGCTCAATTTGTCTTATCTTATTGTTGATCAAAGATTCAAATTAATGTCAATCTTTTTCTGGGTAAATCACATTCATGTTGAATTATTGATGATTTTGAATTAACATTAATTTAGTGTTGGTTAATATAATCAGGTCCCTTACTTCAAATTTCAACATCAACAATCGAGGTTGGATTCGAAGCCTATCAAGGGAGAAAGAGAGGGTAGGAAGGGAAGCGAAAAGGGTGGATGTTCACCGTATACGATCTATCGAGGCTCTGCCGTGGCGGCCGCCTCAATGATCACCCCATTCGTCCCCTCGTCCCCGAGGATCGGATCGCGTCTCTCGATCCAACCCCGGGCGTGGCTTATCCTCCGCCCTAACGGAGTCTCCATAAGTAGCCGGAAGCCGTGGGGTCGCCTGGAGGCGTGGCGTGAACGAGGCCGGCCCACGGCCTCGGCTATAAGTTCGAGCTCGTAAATGATATCGCTTTAACTAGTGGCATCCCCATTCTTGAAGGGACAATGAGTGCCAAAAAGGTGGTAAATTCTGCATAGACAATTAAAAAGATCAAGCTGGTTTAATATCACCGGTCCGAGGGTTTGTGATGGGTTCGAGCATGGAAGGCGAAGGAAAAGTTAGTAAACCGGTGGTTGAAGTGGGGGTGATGCACGTGACATGCATGGCGGATGCGGCCTTGTTCGTGGCACTTCTGCCGCCATGGACCTTAGCATGGATGCGTGTAGGTTGTTTTCGCACAAACTTAGGAAGGAATTTAATAGCGATGAACATGATTCGTTTACCTAGAATAATTTATTTGAGAGTAACACTCGATCAACAGTAGAAACATTTGATTTTTTGTATTCATTTATTCTTTCGCGAGGTTGAAATTTTTTGAACTCTATCAATATATATATATATATATATATATATATATATATATATATATATATATATATATATATATATATTGTATGCTCATGTTTCAAAGGTTGAAATTAATTAATCTGTACAAAATATTATTATTACTTAAAAAATATAAGATTGATTATTTTACTACTTGTTCAATTCTTTTTGTATTATGTTTTAATATGTGGTAATATATAAACTTCAAGATTTTTTATGCTATTTGTGGTCTTACTTTAGATAATTGGATTATTCTAATAAGAGATCACCCAATGTGGCAATCAAAATTGATGCGTAAAAATCGACAGGCCCGCTTTCCCACCTGGGTTCACATGGGTAAAGCCTTTACGCACTAAGATCCTTAGCTTCCTCGAACAAACGTACTGCAAAACACGCGGGGTTCTCCACAGAGCACTCCGACGCCAAGTCGGATCACCGGAAAACACTCAAGAAAGTACGTATAGAGTAGCTAAGTAAGAGTGATAGTGATTCGATACTGTTACCTCCCTCCCGGGTGTGTTACTTATACGTAAGTTAAGAGCAATAACCGTCATCACGGTTCCAAGGCATTATCCCGCACGCTCGTCATGATGTCGTGCGTGGATATCTTTTCTCTCAAGAAATCAGATTGTGCTACGAATTCCCCTGACAGAGGTTGGACTGACCAATGAGGAATATAGGGAATATTCCTTGACTTGGGCCTCAATTATCTCAACTACTCATCACTTCTCATACTTCTCGATCTTATCGGATAAGTAACCGCTATGGGCTTGGTCAAATACCCGCGTGCTCTTTAAATCTCGTCCAGGGCCTCGCGGCCCACTCGCGCTAGGTTTGGGCCTCGCGGCCCACTTGTAGTTGGGTTTAGGCCTCGCGGCCTGCATTTAGGTTTAGGCCTCGTGGCCCATCTCGTAGTTAGGGTTGGGCCTCGTGGCCCATCTTCATACGAGCCCGAGCCTCGCGGCCCACCTGCGCAGGTAGGTGTAGGGCTTCGTAGCCTTATTGCAACGATCCGGCTCGGGCCCATCTCTGGTTTACCTCCCTCTATCGAGGGTATTCGATTCGTCATCGGGCCCTATTAGGCTGGGTGTACCTGGCCTACGTGTAGTTGGGCTTGATATTTTTATCTCGCATCAACCACTCCACCCTACTCCGGTGAGCGATCTCGAGCTCCCCTGAGTAAGGAAGACTTAGCGCTTTCTCTGCAGCCTTTAGGAAAATCTTCCCTGAACTTCAACTTTGGGACATCCTCCTCGCAGCCTTTAGCTTTCTGTGATACATCCCCTCGCCGATTGTTGGAGTCCAATGACTCTTCGACTCCACAGCCGCCACTGCCGAGCATGCATCCTGGATTCGGGCCAGACACCGATACACGTCCCGTTAACTTCCTTCTTTATTTCAAATCGGTTTTGCTTCCTCTTCTTCTTCGTCTCTAAATTCTCGCTCTGCTAGGACTTCTTCTCCACAAGCCCCCGCGAACGCATTCCTCCATCTCTATCTCAAGTCACTCTCACTATTCGTAAACTTTCTTTTCCCACTTTTTGATCACTCCTAGAAGCGTTTTCTAGTAATGTCTCATCCGATTTTTCTCGAACCATTTCCACCGCTCGAAATTCATCTCAAAGTTCTCACCATTTTCCAATCCCTAATCCCTCTAAGGATTCTCCTCCCGTCTCCTCCTCCTCTCCGAGGCGGATAAGGTTAAGTTTTGGGACTCCTTCGCCGGCCCTCGAAAATTTCCAAAAAGCCCTAACCGATCTTCTTTCCGATGACTATATTACGTCGGGCTTTAGCCTATCTCTTCCCGATCGGGAGCACGCCCTAACTTGGCGACTCCCGACTTTAGCTTTCGCAAGCCCGGCTCGAGGTCAAGTTACGCCTTCCTCCTCCCAAATTTTTGTGTCACCTTTCAAATCTCTATGGCGTTCCTCTTAATCGGGCCAGGCCAAATGCCATCGGGATGATGATCTCCTTCTATATCCTTGTCAAGGAAAATGGAGGGAGACCATCTCCGAATCGCTATTCTTTTCTTAGTAAAATTGCAAGACCATCGGGCCCTTTTACTACGTAAGTAGTAGAGTTAAAGGGAAATGTTCGCTTTCTTTGCAAGATCCCCAACATCAACAAAGAGTGGGGTGATCATTTCGTTTTCATCACTCCGGATAAACCACCCGCCGTTTAACCAAAAATGGATTTACGTAAATCCCTCCCCTCCAGCCTCCTTCTAACCACATATCCTCTTCCACAAATCGCCGTCATTCGTGACGTTGAATGCCCACGCTCATGCTCACGGGTATTTTAACTTACCCGAGCTCTGCCTCCTATTTTTGTGCCCTCTCCTATTTTAAATTCAGCTCGATAAGGGTCCCCTCGAACCGAATGATGGTAATTACCTGCTATTTTTCTAGCGTGATTGGGATCATGCATTTATTCTCGCTAACTTAATCCCATTCTTTTATTTTCTAGACATGTTGTGGTCTGTCGAAGGTTACGGAGGGTGTCAAGTCTCCTCCGACTCGCCTCCTCCCGCAAGGTGATACCTCAAACGTACTCCCCTTCTCCCGACCAAACTCCAGTGGAAGATCCAGAGATCGATGCTCCTCCCCCAAAGAAGTCGAAGACTAGTAAAGGTAAAGCTTCGCCACCCAAAGCTCTCTTCACTCGAAGACACTTTGCGTCGTAAGTATCCTACTGCAGACGAAGCCGGGGTCTCTCCTCTACCCCGATTGAAGTGGACACTTACTCCTCGGGCCGCACTACCAGCAGATTTTTTAGCGAGTTGGTGTCTCGCCAAGATCTGTGAAAAGACTATTAAGCCTCCTCCCGATCAACAACAACATCAAAGCGCAAGCCATTTTGCTCAAGTAATGTTTCTCTCCTTATCGTGTCTTTTATGCTTTCTTTTTCTAAAAGTTCTCATACCAATCCCGAATTTCATATTACAACTTGGTGTTCTCGCTTTCGGCCTTTGGGGCCCCTCCAACTCACTCCCTTCCTCTCGGTTGAAGGACTTGGAGGACTCCCTATCGGGCCGAAAAGAAGAAAACCTCACTCGCCTCTCTTCGTGTTAAGAAGCCGGAAATCGATCTGTCCTCCCTTCAAGGGGAGTTAATCAAAGCCTGTGCAGCGAGAAGCCGCGAGAAAAGACCAACGATTTGGCTATACACTACGCCCGCAGAGTCGAGGTCCACCGTAAGGCTTTGGTGGAGGGGCGAAGTGTTGCTTGGGAGCCTCTTTAGCTCCAAACCTGGTCACCGGGTTCCTCCATTCGTTGTGGCCCACCTTACGGAAGACCTATCTAGATCATCCCTGTTTCCTTAGGGACATGAGCTCGTATATCCATTTTTTCTACGAGTATGGTTTCAATGCAGCCATGCAAAGAAGAGTGCATCCCGCCACAAGGGAGTTTGACAAGAATGGCCCTCTCATGGCCATGCCTACTCCCCTTCTTTCAAGGGCGATTCCTCTCGATCGCTCGAGGAGGACCGGTGGTCTCCAATTCTTGAAAAGATGGTGGCCGATCTGGTGCGGACCGAGGTAACTTCTGCTAGCTTACCTCCTATGGTTCCACCCATGTGCCCCTTACTTCTGCAATTCCTCTCTCCAGAGAAGAGGCGTGCCTCGGCTCAAGCACTAGAGAAGGATGCAGAGATGGCTGCCCCGGGCCGCCGACACGGAGGAACCACCCCGATCCCCGCTTAATTCCTCAAACAATTTTATATTTCTATGATCTCAGTAATGAATTCTCTTCTCTCTCTCTCTCCTTCTTATGCCGGTTTGGCATTTAAACTCTGCTCTCCCCTCTGCTGGGAGTTTACATTTCGTTTCTAAACTCTTGCCCCACTTGCCGGGGCCTTTTCTTGTGAATATATGCGATCCTCCCTCGTTGGGAGTTAATTCTCGTTCATCCTGCGTATCTTCCCTTGCTGGGAATTAGTTTTCATAATCGATGTTTATCCTCCCTTGTTGGGAGCTTGTTTTTGCATGAATGCTTGTGTCCTTCCTTGCCGGAGTTGCATGCTTTTTTTATCCGTGCTTCTCGTATTCGATTTTCGCCGCATGTTTACAAACCGTCTAGCTCCTAAGCTGTTAGCTTGCATGCGTGACTTAATCACTAAGAACATAACACTAACTGGTAGCGTGCATGTATCCTTTTTCTCATAGATTGATAACTCATTTGCTTGAAATCCCCTTTTATCATCTCTAGGGTTTATGCTTTAGGTTTTCCCTTGACTTTGTAGTCTAAGAGTTTCCCCAAATAGTTTTTCTAGGCTTGAAGTTTAGCTTTTCTTAAGCAACTTTTGCCCTTGATTTGTCATATTTCTCATGTTTTCAAGTTAAAATCTCGCTTAGTGGGTTTAACTTAGTATTTCAAAAAGATATCTTAGCTTCTTGCTTCCAAAGCCCTCCTCTAGGTTTAGGT
Source organism: Paraleonurus japonicus (assembly GCA_030762865.1). Taxonomy (NCBI): domain Eukaryota; kingdom Viridiplantae; phylum Streptophyta; class Magnoliopsida; order Lamiales; family Lamiaceae; genus Paraleonurus; species Paraleonurus japonicus. Next base: position 17,347,887 of record CM061061.1, on the reverse strand, counting down.
TGACCAAACCCCTTTTCTCGCTAGTTTGGCCTCGACTTCCCTCAAGCTATCTCTTAGCTTTACTTTGTATATTGCCTCTCCGGGTCTAGATTAGTTAGACTCTTGCATGCCTAACTTACATAATCCTTCCCGGATATAGGTTTAGTCAAACTTTGCATGTTTAACCTCGGCATTTTCGAAACTTTTCGCAGCTTTCGATCCTTGTCACCCTCCTCGTGTGCTTATCTAGCCAAGCCCCCTTTGATGCTATATCCTATATTTCTCACTTAGTCAATTAGGCTCTCATTATAGAGTCGAGTTGGCCTTAGGAAACTTTCTATTATTTCCCGTCTTCGTAAATATCCTTGGGTTCAGGTGGGCTGAACCCCATCTGTAAGTTTGAGTTATTCAAGCTATCTCTTAGCTTCTTTTCTTAGATTTCGCCTAGGCTTAGGTTAAACCCTTGCCGTATATTCAGGTTTACACGTAACCAATTATGCCTTAGTTTTTTGTCTCGTAATCCCTTCTTGGGAACTAAGACACTTATAAGTCCAACTTGATATCTTTAAGACTTTCATAGCCTTAAGTCTAATAGTCCTTTCTCGGACACGGGTTTGGCTAAACTTTATAAGTTTGACTTAATAACTTCAAGCTTCGGCGCTTTCAAATCTCAAACCCTTCCTAGGTGCAGCTTTAGTTGAGCCCCTCTCGTAGCTTGATCATGGCTTTTCTTAAAGCCTTATCTCATGTTTTACACTTAGTCAATTAAATCCTTACCGTAGGTTTAACTAGGTCTTTCAAGCTATCTTTCAGTTTAACTCTTGCACCCTTTTTCGGTCTAGATAGGTTAAACCCTCTCTGCGAGTTTAAATTTGGTTTTAGAAGTTATTTCTTAACTTCTCTCATAGGTTTAGTTTCAGGTTTTTGAAGCTATTTCTTAGTGCTTCTCTCACAACCTTTTCTCGCATTTAGGTCTCGTAGGCTTAACATTAGTGTTTCGAGGCTATCTCTTAGCTTCTTTTATCACCACCCTTCTTTGGGTTTAGGTGGGTTAAACCCTCTCTGTAGGTTTAATCTTTAGTGTTTTGAAGCTATCTCTTAGCTTCATTTCTCGTAACCCTCTCTCGGATTTAGGTGGGTTAAACCTTATCTCAAGGTTTAACTTTAATGTTTTGAAGCTATCTCTTAGCTTCGTTTCTTGTAACCTCTCTCGGATTTAGGTGGGTTAAACCTTATCTGTAGGTTTAACTTTAATGTTTTGAAGCTATCTCTTAGCTTCGTTTCTCGTAACCCCTCTCTGGGTTTAGGTGGGTTAAACCTTATCTCGCAAGTTTAACTTTAATGTTTTGAAGCTATCTCTTAGCTTCATTTCTCGTGAACCCCTCTCTGGATTTAGGTGGGTTAAACCTTATCTGCAGGTTTAACTTTAATATTTTGAAGCTATCTCTTAGCTTCGTTTCTCGTAACCCCTCTCTGGGTTTAGGTGGGTTAAACCTTATCTGCAGGTTTAACTTTAATGTTTTGAAGCTATCTCTTAGCTTCGCTTTCTCGTAACCCCTCTCTGGGTTTAGGTGGGTTAAACCTTCTCTGCAGGTTTAACTTTAATGTTTTGAAGCTATCTCTTAGCTTCTTTTTGTTTGATGCGAATTCATTTCGTGAATGCTCATCGTATTTCTCATTGAATGCTTCTCGTGCATTTTATTTATTTGTTTAACTTTTTCGCAAGTTATCAAATCTCATATAATCAATCGTGTGTTGTGATGCAATCGTGTCGAGATGCCATGCAATCATATTGTTTCAATCGTAATCAACGAAAGAATAAACTTATAAACTCGTAGAAAATGAAAAGTCGCTTTCATTAATTAGCAAACAAGGGTGTTCCATTGACCATAATCGATCAACACAAGTCAAGAACTAACTCGGCCGGCCTCTTTGAAAAACCTCCTGCGGTAAAACCCGGTGGGAAACCCGCAGCAGTGGGAAAAAAGAGTACCGGTGGAACAAAGTTACACTTTATTCAGAAATTCAAATAATATGAATAAAACAACTCTTGCATAAATAGAACCACCTACTTGCAGCCGAGGCGGGTACTTTCTTCAAGTGTAAAACCTCTTCAATGGCGACATTCCGTGGTTTGGCCAATTGATTTCCTTCCATGTCTTGTAACTCATAAGCTCCTCCTCGGAGGACCTTGGTCACCTTGTACGGCCCTTCCCACTTGGGATCGAGCTTTCCAATGTTTTTCAGCGTCGCCTTGTCTCAAGACAAGATCTCCTCTTCAAATCTCCGACTTATGACTCTCTAGTCATAAGCAGCTTTTATGCGACTTTTGTACTTCTCGGCTTTCTGTGGGCGATTTCGCGCTCCTCCTCTAGCATGTCTAGGTTCTCCCTCATCAGTTCTTCATTCCTTCCCTCCCGAAGTGGGCTAAACGATGTGTCTCCATCCCAACTTCAAGGTATGACTGGTGCCCCATACACTAAGTGGAAGGGGGACTCCTCTGTTGGCTCCTCGGGGTGGTCCGATAAGCCCACAAAATCGACTCAGCATCGACTCCACCTCACTCCGAAGATTGTCGAGCCGACACGTATTCCGTTCACAATAGTTCTGGTGACCTCCACTGGCCGTTGGCACGGGGTGTGCCACCGATGTGAATCTCTGGACAATCTTCGTGTTATCACACCATTCCCGTACCATGTTTCCCATAAACCGGGTCCCATTATCTCGAAACCAGGATTCTAGGTATGCCAAACTCGCAGAAATATATCTCCATAAAAATTTGATTATGTTACCTTCTTCTATCCTCGCTAGAGGTACAACTTCGACCCACTTGCTAAAGTAGTCCACCGCCACCAATAGAAACTTTCATTGGCCCATTTGCAATTGGGAATGGGCCCACTGTGTCCATCCCCCACTTCGCGAAGGGACATGGAGAGTGCATGGTCTCCATCTCCTCTGCAGGAGGTGGATGAGGCAGCCGTGCTTTTGACATTTCTCACACTTCTTCACCCGGTCTTTGGCGTCTTTTACGGGTCATGGTAGGCCGAAGTATCCGGCCCTCAAGTCTTTCCGGACTATTGCCCGAGCCTGGATGGTCGACAACAACCTTCATGTATATCTTTGAGTATGTACCTCCCTTCTTGAGGGGATAAACACCTCAAGTAAGGTTGCGTGAAGGACCGCCGTACATCTTGTCTCCGATCATTGTGTATCGGATTCTCCACCTGAGCTTTCCTTTTATCTCGGGCAGCTCTCCGGGTTCTGCAACACTCGATATATGGTAGTTCTCCAATCATCTTCAGCTCGATGACCCCTACCGAGGGAACCGTTGCTTCAGCTCTGCAGTCACGGGGTGATCTTCCCCTCCTGCAGTATTGCGGAACTCGCCACTTTGAAAGGCTATCCGCTCTGGAGTTTTCCTTTCGAGGTATTTGTCTAACCTCAAAGGAACCGAACCTTCCTATGACTCGGCTACTCGGCCAAGGTAGGCTATCATTTTCTCGTCTTTAGCCTCGTACCCACTGTAACTCCGCTGGGTTCACGAGTTGGGAATCCAAAAATATGACCACCCGACCTGCTCCCAACTCTACGACCATCTCCATTCCTCGAATCGGGGCCTTGTACTCAGCTCCGTTGTTAGAGGTAATGAACTCGAACCTTACCGCAACTTGCGTTTCTGGCCCTCTAGATCGATAATTACGATCTCCGCCTCCACAACCCCGCATGATACATAGCCGTTAACATATACCTTCCATTCTCCTTCCTCTAGTGCATGTGTACCTCCCTGGATGAAGTCGAGAGGGCTTGTGCTTTAATGGTCCTCCGTGGCTCAAAATCCACGTCATATTCTCCCGGTTCGACGGCCCACTTGACCATCCTCCCTGAAAGATCAACTCTCCCTATTACCTGTTTCAAAAGATAATTAGTCCGAATAATGACCTTATGTGACAAGAAATAAGGTTGTAACCTCCGTCCGTGACCATTATAGTCGTGGCTGCCTTCTCTATGTCCGAGTATCTCTCTTGACTCCTTGGATGAGCTTATCGATGTAGTAAACAGGTTTTGGGTCGACTCCTCCTCCCTCACCGGACGGAGCCGAGTGAAACCCCACCTACAGAGAGGTAAAGGTAGCGTATCTCCCTGGAATTGGCTTCGTTAACGTAGGTAATCGGGTCAGTCTTGTTTAAGCTCCTCGAATGCCTACCGGCATCGCTCGTCCCACTCGAACCTAGATCCTTTCCTCGAATTTTGAAGAAAGGATGGCTCCTCTCTCGCAGACCTAGCTATAAATCTGCTCGCGTTGGAATTCTTCCATTCGGTCTGCAGCTCCTTGATATTAGTGGGAGGCTACATATCAAGCACGACTTTCACCTTGGCGGGGTTAACCTCGATTCCTCATTGAGTCACCATATATCCGAGGAAATTTCCGGATTTCACTCCAAAAGAACACTTGGCTGGGTTCGACTTCATGCCATTCCTCCCGAGCACCTTGAAAAAAGCTTCCTCCGGATCGGCCACGTGCTCTCCGGCTTTCACGCTTTTCACAAGCATATCATCAATGTAGACTTCCATGTTCCTCCCTAGTTGGTCTCGGAACATCTTGTCAACCATTCTATGATAGGTTGCTCCTACATTCTTCAATCCAAAGGGCATTCTAATATAGCAAAAGTTCCACTAGCAATAATGAGACCTTACCTTTGGAATATCCGGAGGGAAAATTTATATTTGATGGTAGCCTTGATAGGCGTCCATCATATTGCTCAAATCCGGATGTAGAATCGACCATTTGGTCAATCCTAGGCAAGGGATAATGATCCTTAGGGCAAGCCTTGTTCGGATATCGAAAATCTATGCACATTCTCCATTTTCCCCTGGTTTTGCCACCAAAATCGCATTGGACAGCCGGTGGGAAGCGGGATTCGCTTGACATGTCTGCCTCGCTTCCAGTTTCTACCTTGACCTTCGTAATGGTGTCTTTTTCGGTCCAAAGACCACTTAGTTTCTGCTTTCTTGGTTTAGCTTTAGGGTCCACGTTCGGGTGGTGCATCGCCACCTCCTCGGGAATACTGTCATGTCGAGGAAGAAAAAGCAAAATCATCTGCATTTCTTCGTAAAGGCATTGTTACTGTGTCTTTCTCTAGTTACGGTTCCACTGGCTCCGATCCTTGTTATGTATTCTTTCTTCTCGTGATACAACTCGACCATCATTAGCTCTTCGTCACCTTTCATTTTTGGAGGCTCAATTTCCTCCGTAATCTTACATCTCATGGATTCTCGGTCCACCTCCTTTGTCTCTTTTCGGATTGCGGTGATCACCAGCCTACTTCACCCACCTCATCGTTCACCGGAAACTTGAGATTCATGTAATAAGTTGATATGACCACCTAAATAAATTCAATCTGGCCTACCAAAGATCATGTTGTAGGATGAGGCTACATCAACAATAAAAAAATTTGCCATAGCTACCCTCCTCCGTGGAGCTTCGCCTAGCCCCACTCGGGAGGGTTACTCGACCAAGAGGGTGGATCGCCCCTCCCGTGAATCCATACAATGCAGTATCCATCAAGTTGCATTTCTATGTTTAAATTCATCTTCTTGAAGCATTCCAAGAATATGATGTCTCGCGAAGCTCCCGTATCTATGAAGATCCTTGCTACCGTATATCCGGCCACATCTCATTGTGATGACTAGTGCATCACCGTGGTCCTCCTTCCTCGAGGCCTCCATCCTCTGGACCAAAATGAATTCGAGGTGAATGGATGACCTCCTTCGATCTACGCCTCTGGACATCTCTCCTATCTCTCTCGCGGGGTCCTCTCTCCAGCCTTTTCTAGCGCGGAAGGAGTCTCCCTCTCGCTGGACCTCCGACTATCATCTGGATAAGTCCTCTCTTACGAAGCGGTCTCTCCTCCTGTCTCCCTTCGATCATCCTCCCTTTTTCCTCGGCTTTGTCATCGAGGTTCCTTTCTTTTTGCCCCTAGAGCTAACTCGATCTCTGTAAACAAACTCTTTAAGATGTCCCGCTTGGATCATCCTCTCAATTTCATCACGTAAGTGAAAACAGCTTGTTAGTGTCATGCCCATATTCATTATGGAAACGACAAAACTTATCTCGACTTGGGCTTATGATGACACGACCCCATTTACACAACCAACATAATATGAACTTAAACATTAAAACAACCAAGAAAAACCTGCTCCATTTTCTTTTTCAAACGACAATACATTATCACGTATTCAAAACATAATTTGTTCACATTCACACCAGTTCTTAACCAACCACAATCCATGAAACTCTCACTTCAACAAACCAAGACATGCTTGTTTATACGGTACATATCCAAAACAAACATAATATACAATAGCGAAGCAAAATAAGCCACGGTCCGCCTAACAGTGCGTCATCTATGTACACAGCTACTCAAAATCCTGCAGAGCGCCACAGCTTGTCCAGCTTCCTCATCGGTAATCATCGGGATTACCTACAATGCATAAACCGAGTGAGATATAAATCTCGAAGCGTAAATTTTGCACAATATAGAATTCTCAACAATTCTTTCAACATACTCACTTTTGAAATATCCTAATTCATTTCTAATCGCGTCCTAATCCATTTCTATCGCCCTCACCTAATTCATTTCTAATCGCGTCATAATCCATTTCTATCGCCCTCGCCTAATTCATTTCTAAACTCCCACCTAATTCATTTCTACTCAATTCTTTGGGGGCCCCAGACTTACAGAGATATATGCCGCGTACATTCAGCATACAAAGCCACCACGTGGCCAATATGAATACTCTTTTTGAAACCACCTAATTCATTTCTAATCACTCGCCTAATCCATTTCTACACACAACTCACCAATTCGATCACCCTATCCATTTCTATAATAATCACAGAACTCATAAGTTCATTTCAAAATAATCATGGAACTCAAAGTTCATTCAACAATAATTGAATTCACGATTCAATTCAATAACAATTGAACTCACAGTTCAATTCATCAAATCACCGAACTCACAGATTCACCACATCTATTATTGAGCTCATAGGCTCTTTTCACAATAAATAACAATATCAAATATTAAAATTTGCATAATATCCACATATCACCAATTAAAAGTAAACGAATTAACAAATTACTCTATTTATGCATTGTAGTCACAAATAAATTTCTACTTACCTCAAGTTTCTCAAGCGTGGATAAATCAACGCTTAAACCCTCTTATCGCCTTATCTTCCTCAACTAACAATCTTAATTGCTACGTTTGATTCCTCCTGTTCTCGGCCAAATCATAATATTGCAACTCACTTAAATTTTTTTTTTTCTTTATTTTCGCCCATTAGTATAAACCTATTAGAAGAAAAATATGGATATACATTTACACACCTCCCAACATGCCGCCTTAGTTCCTTCTCATTGAAGCTACTTGCTTTCTATCTTTCTTTTATTTTATTGTATTTTATAATTTTAGTGGTAAATCGTTCTTTGAAGGAATAAGATTAATATATGTGTATTGCAATTCCACAAATAAAATATATTTATTTCCTAAAACGCTACTACTTATATATATATATATATATATATATATATATATATTATACTAATTAATTATTTCTATGACTTCACCTATTTATTTATAGTTTCTCTATTTTAATTAATACTAATAACACAAAATAAGCTACATTTAATTATACTACTAACAATCAAATAAATTGCATTAGTACCAAAACACCACCAAAATTTCAATCACTTATAAATTGATTTTCTCACCACTCAACATATAAAGACATATTTAATTAATTCGGTATTTAAAAAAACACAATAAAATAGTGCAAGATAAAATAATTAAAATTCCAAGTAGCACATAATTAATTAAAATGCACTCAATGCATGAAATATATTGGCCAATGAGTAGTGAGAATCTCGGGTATCACATCCTCCCTCCTTATAAAAATTTCGTCCCCAAAATTTCACTTACTGAAGAGTTCTCAGTATTTGGATTTCATCTCATCTTCTCTTTCCCAAGTGGCCTCTTCTACCGCTTGATTTCTCCATAACACTTTAACTAATGAAATCTCTTTGTTTCGAAATGCTTTACTTCTCGTAGTAAAATTTCCACCGTACTTCTTCATAGCTCAAATCCGCTTTCAACTCTGCTGGGTTCACTTCGTAAAATATGTGATGGATTTGCAATATACTTTCTCAATGCGACACATGAAACACATTATGTATCCGAGACATTGACGCAAGCAAGTCAAGTTTATAAGCAACCTCGCCAATTCTTTCGGTGATAGCAAATGGACCCACGTATCTCGGACTAAGCTTCCCTTTCTTTCCAAATCGTATTATTCCCTTCATTGGAGAAACTTTCAGAAATACTTGGTCACCTACTTGAACTCTAACTTTCTTCTTCTTTTGTCTCGCATAACTTTTACTGCCGACTTTGGGCGGTCTTCATTCTTTCTCGAATTTGTTCCACCGCTTCACTCATTTCTCGAATCATATCTGGACCCAAAGTTTTCTTTCTCCAACCTCATCCCAATGTATAGGGGATCGGCATTTTCTACCATAAAGTGCTTCGTACGGAGCCATTCCGATAGTGGATCGATAACTATTATTATAAGAGAACTCTATCAAAGGCAAAAATTTACTCCACCGCCTTGAAAATCTAACACACAAGCTCTAAGCATATCTTCCGTAATTTGTATCGTTCGCTCGATTGTCCATCTGTCTCGTGGATGATACGCGATCTTGAAAGATAATTGAGTCCCCAAAGCTCTCTCGTAGGCTCTTCCAAAACTTAGACAAAAACTGAGTCCTCGCTCAAACAATGGTGGAGTGGTACACCATGAAGTCTCGACAATCTCTTGTATATATATCTCGAGCGTAACGCTCCATAGAATATGTGGTGCAAATCGGTAGAAAATGAGCTGATTTTGTTAATCGATCCACAATAACCCAGTTGCATCAAAACTTTTAACCTGTCTTGGGAAATCAGTAACAAAGTCCATCGTGATATTCTCCCATTTCCATTTTGGAATAAACAATGGTTGTAAAGTTCCTGCAAGGGCCTCTCGATGTTCTCGCTTTTATTTGCCGACATGTCAAGCATTGTTCTACATATTGCGCAATATCCTTCTTCATGCCTGGCCACCAATAATGCAATTTCAAGTCTCTATACATTTTAGTAGCTCCTGGATGTACCGAATAGGGTGTCGAATGTGCTTCTTTCATCACATCCTCGCGAGTCTTGTCAATGTTAGGTACATACAAATCGATTTCAGTATTGGAGTACACCATTTTCTCGATAAATGAAAGTCTCGATGATTCGCCGAAGTGAGGTCTTTCTTTACCTTGGCAAAATATTCATCATTTTGCTGCCCTTGATGAATTCTCCGATCAAAGTGGGTTTAAGTGTTAGCGCCGCAAGCTTTGTCAGTCACGGTTCCATGTTCAACGAAGTTCTATGTTCATCTTTTGTAGGTCAAGAAGTTCGTGTTTCGGATTGAAGTCAAAGCTGCTATCTTTTCCATGATTTTCGACTCAATGCATCTCGCCACCACATTAGCTTTACCAGATGATAGTTGATGACACAATCATAATCTTTCACAAGTTCTAACCATCTCCGTTGTCTCATGTTCAGTTCTTTTCTGAGTGAAGAAGTATTTCAAACTCTTATGATCGGTGTAGATCTCGCAATGCTCCCCGCAGTAGTATCTCCAAATTTTAAGTGCAAACACCACCGCCGCAAGCTCTAAATCATGTGTAGGATAATTCTTTTCGTAATCCTTCAACTGCCGAGATGCATATGCAATCACATTACCATTCTCGCATCGCACACAACCGAGACCATTCTTTGAAGCATCACTATAAACTTTAAAACCTCCAGTTCCCATTGGAATTGCCAAAATAGGAGCTGATGTCGATCGGCTTCTTTAGTTCTTGAAAACTTCGTTCACACGCATCTGTCCATATATAATTCGTGTTCTTTCTCGGTCAATTGTGTCAATGGAGAAGCAATTTTGGAGAATCCTTCGACAAATCTACGATAATATCCCGCTAAACCAAGAAAATCGCGCACCTCTCAAGGATTTGTAGGTTGTGGCCGCTTATTAATTGCTTCAACTTTACTTGGGTCAATCAAATCCCTGCTCCCGATATCACATGTCCTAAGAAAACAACTTGATCTAACCGTAATTCACATTTCTTGAATTTTGCATATAGTTGTTTTTCTTTCGTAATGTCTAACACCTTCCTCAAATGCAGTGCATGATCTTCTTTGGTCTTGGAGTAAATCAAGATATCATCGATGAATACAATAACAAATCTGTCCAAAAAGTCTTTACATACCCGATTCATCAAATCCATAAACGCTCTTTGGAGCATTTGTGAGCCCAAATGGCATTACTAAGAACTCATAGTGCCCATATCTCGTACTTCAAATGCGGTTTTAGGGATGTCTTCTTCTTTTATTTTCAATCGATGATACCCCGATCTCGTGTCAATTTTCGAAAAGATAGATGCACCTTGAAGTTGATCAAACAGGTCATCAATGCGAGGTAAGGGATATTTATTCTTGATTGTGATTTTGTTCAGCTCCCGATAGTCTATACACATTCTCAATGTACCATCTTTCTTTCGAACAAATAAAACCGGGCGCTCCCTGTGGTGAAAAACTAGGGCGAATGAAACCCTTTTCCAAAGAATCCTTGCAATTGTACTTTTAACTCTTTCAATTCAGCCGGCGCCATCCTATATTTTGATTTCGATACAGAGAGACTCCTGGTTGTAGTTCAATTACAAATTCTATTTCACGATCGGTGGTAGTCACCGAAGATCATCTGGAAACAATTCAGATACTCTTGTACAACCGGTACATCACTAATGTATAGACACCGCTGCCCCTCAATACTCATCACACTCACTAAATAACCCTCACAACCACTTTCCAATAATCTTTGTGCTCGATCGTTGATATCATTGGAAACTCCGAGTCTTTTCTTCATTCCGACAAAGGAAAAAGACTCCTCTCCCACCGGCCGAAATGTAATACACTTTTTCTCGCAATCAATTGTAGCACCATATTTTGATAACCAATCCATACCCAAAATCACATCGTAGTCGCTCATATCCAATATAATCAAATCCGCACACGCTTCTCTACCTTCTATGGGAATAACACATCCTCGTAAAATCGATTGGTTTGTTTTGAATCACCGGAAGGGATCATCACATCAAATTTGGCTTCGTTAGGTTAGGTAGTTTACCCAGCCTTCTCACATACTCAAGGATGCAAATGAATGTGTAGCTCCGTAATCAAATAATACAAAGGTTGAAGTATCAAAAATAGAAAGTTTACCCGTGACGACCGGATTGTCTTCAAGATCCTCCTTTGTTAAAGTAAAAACTCGAGCCGAGCTCTCCCTTGCTCCCTCCTCGTTACCACTTTTCGGACACGTCATCGATATATGTCCTTTCTCCCCACATGAAAAGCAAGTCTTTGGATCAAGATGACAAACTCCACCGTGTGGTTTACCACAATTCATACATAGGGGTGGTGGTGGTGGTAGTGGAATTTTACCCCGATCCATCTTAAAACGTTTATCCGGGCCTCCTTGCTCCAGTCTCGTCCTTGCCTAGGTTGGAAACTAGGTCGTGGTGCTTGGAATTGCGGTGGCCTCTTTCGTTATTCACATTCCATTGTGGTGTTCTCGCTTTTGCCGAAACCGACGTCGAACCTCTTGTGCGTGTTTTATTCGCATCTCACTGCTCAAGAATTTGCGCTCTCTCCGCAACTTGAGCATACGCCACTCCTCGGATTCCCGCCATGCTCACATCCTCGAGAGCTCGGGTCTCAAACCCTCCGTAAACCTCTCCACTTTCAACGCTTCAAGATTTCAACCATATGTTCCGCGAACCTCGGATAATTGCTCGAATTTTCGGAGATAATCAGAATAGCCATTGTTCCTCGCTTCAATCGTATGAATTCATTCATTTTCATTACTCTAACAGGGGCTGTGAAATATTTGTTCTGAAAATTTCTTTAAACCTCTCCTGTGTCATAGCGAGAATGTCTTCGATACTCTTGACAAGATCCCACCAATGTCCCGCACTACCGCGTAGCATGAAGGATGCGCACGTAACCTTTTCCACCTCGTGGATTCTACTATATTGAAACATATTATCCAAGGTTCTCAACCAATCCTCTGCAGCCAAGGGATCGTGAGCATCCTCAAAGATAGGGGGATTTAGTTTTCGAAATCGCTCACAAACTAGGTCAACATGTTCTCGCTCAAGGGTGTGGCCGATTCACATCTTCATGTTGCCTATCCGTATCCCTTTGTTGGATAAGTTGTTGGATTTGTTGGGCCTCGACGCTCAACCAAATCCGCCAAACGAGCAATAACATTATCTCGATCAACACCAAATAGCTTGGTGTCGCTTGCTCAGAGTCCTTTCCCTACCACCGCTATCACCCTCTTCCCCACCCATATCTATTTATTCACACTACCAGTTCTACACCACATGACCAATATAGTTCATGATAAGAAATAACACAAACAAGATTTGAATAAACACTCATTGGAATAGCCGGGCTCTCCAAATTCTCGAGCGCGTGTACATAGACATACAGTGAGGCAAACCGTGCTCGATACCACTCGACACGACCCCATTTACACAACCAACATAATATGAACTTAAACATTAAAACAACCAAGAAAACCTGCTCCATTTTCTTTTTCAAACGACAATACATTATCACGTATTCAAAACATAATTTGTTCACATTCACACCAGCTTCTTAACCAACCACAATCCATGAAACTCTCACTTCAACAAACCAAGACATGCTTGTTTATACAAGACATATCCAAAACAAACATAATATACAATAGCAGAATAAAATAAGCCACGGTCCCGCCTCAACAGTCGTCATCTATGTACACAAACTTACTCAAAATCTGCAGAGCGCCACAGCCTTGTCCAGCTTCCTCATCAGCAATCATCGGGATTACCTACAATGCATAAACCGAGTGAGATATAAATCTCAAGAAGCGTAAATTTTGCACAATATAGAATTCTCAACAATTCTTTCAACATACTCACTTTTGAAATATCCTAATTCATTTCTAATCGCGTCCTAATCCATTTCTATCGCCCTCACCTAATTCATTTCTAATCGCGTCATAATCCATTTCTATCGCCCTCGCCTAATTCATTTCTAAACTCCCACCTAATTCATTTCTACTCAATTGCTTGGGGCCCCAGACTTACGAGATATATGCCGGCGTACATTCAAGCATACAAAAGCCACCACGTGGCCAATATGAATACTCTCTTTTGAAACCACCTAATTCATTTCTAATCACTCGCCTAATCCATTTCTACACACAACTCACCAATTCGATCACCCTATCCATTTCTATAATAATCACGTAACTCATAAGTTCATTTCAAAATAATCATGGAACTCACGAGGTTCATTCAACAATAATTGAATTCACAGCATTCAATTCAATAACAATTGAACTCACAGTTCAATTCATCAAATCACCGAACTCACAGATTCACTCCACATCTATTATTGAGCTCATAGGTTCTTTTCACAATAAATAACAATATCAAATATTAAAATTTGCATAATATCCACATATCACCAATTAAAAGTAAACGAATTCACAAATTACTCTATTTATGCATTGTAGTCACAAATAAATTTCTACTTACCTCAAGTTTCTCAAGCGTGGATAAATCAACGCTTAAACCCTCTTATCGCCTTATCTTCCTCAACTAACAATCTTAATTGCTACGTTTGATTCCTCCTCGTTCTCGGCCAAATCATAATATTGCAACTCACTTAATTTTTTTTTTTGTTTTCTTTATTTTCGCCCATTAGTATAAACCTATTAGAAGAAAAATATGGATATACATTTACACACCTCCCAACATGCCGCCTTAGTTCCTTCTCATCGAAGCTACTTGCTTTCTATCTTTCTTTTATTTTATTGTATTTTATAATTTTAGTGGTAAATCGTTCTTTGAAGGAATAAGATTAATATATGTGTATTGCAATTCCACAAATAAAATATATTTATTTCCTAAAACGCTACTACTTATATATATATATATTATACTAATTAATTATTTCTATGACTTCACCTATTTATTTATAGTTTCTCTATTTTAATTAATACTAATAACACAAAATAAGCTACATTTAGTTATACTACTAACAATCAAATAAATTGCATTAGTACCAAAACACCACCAAAATTTCAATCACTTATAAATTGGATTTTCTCACCACTCAACATATAAAGACATATTTAATTAATTCAAGATTTAAAAAAACACAATAAAATAGTGCAAGATAAAATAATTAAAATTCCAAGTAGCACATAATTAATTAAAATGCACTCAATGCATGAAATATATTGGCCAATGAGTAGTGAGAATATTGGGTATCACATATGAGGCCCTCTAGATCGTGTCCATGGAAACTTCATTTCAGGATGGTCGATGCTACCTCCAGAGTTCTCGCGCCGAGCTTCGAGAGGGGTGTACTTGTCAAACCTGGAGCGGGTCCAGATTTTGCAGCTTTCTCCTGCTCCACCGTTGAGCTTTTCTTTGATGATTCTTTCTTCTTCTTAGGTCCATTAGGTTTGACCTCGGCTCTTGTTGGTCCCACTTGGTTGAGTATCTTAGAGAAAACTTGAACTAACCTTCTAGGAAAAATCTAGAAGGGGGTTGAATAGATTTTTAGACTTTTGCAAATCTTTTAAAATTATTCAAAACACTCAAGTAGCACAAATGAATTCAATTTTAAACTCAACTTGATCAAGATAAAAACAAATTGATATTTTAGTTTTAACTTTGATTCTCAAATTAATCTTTGATTAATAAACTGGAAATTGAAATTGACGAGAAAAGTAAAGTAAAACAATAAAGAACACTAGAGTTTATAGTGGTTCGGATTATGAATAATCCTACATCCACTCTCCTTCTCCAACGTGAAGAAGGGACTAGCTTACTACTTACTTACTTTCAATCTGACGTACAACTTACGACACAAAATCTCTTCGATCTTCAAAACTCCTAACTTCTTCTCTGGAATCTAACTATTACAAAGGTGAGTAGTGGAATTTGAAGATTACAAGGAAAGTGTTCTATAAACACTTAGAATTGATTTCAAAAACTCCTTTGAAAACTTGTGAATTTTTGTGAAATACTGAATAGAGAGTAATCGTAAATCGTGATATGTGCAACGTTAAAAATTATTTTGAAAATGAAAATCTAGACCTATTTATAAATCAAAGACAGCTTAGTTTTTTAGTCAGTTCTAACAAATCAAAACCGCTCAACAAACTTAATCTTGAAAACCGCTTGCTCTTCAAATGATTCTACTCGCCTGCGGTGACTTGGTGAAGACTCACCTTTCTTATTCTACTCAGCTTGTCTTACCTCGTCTCGAGCTCTTCATAATCGCCTCCCGCAGATGACTAGGATTGAGCTTGTCTCCGAATGACTTGCAACTTTCCAGTCTTGGTGACTTGCTCGATTGATGACCTAGTCTGATCGGCTTAGTACTTGACTCGGCCTCAATCGTTTCTTCATAGTCGTCTCGATCATCTCGAACCGACTTTTAACTCATCAAAACATTCTTGATCTAACAATTTCCCCTTATTGATGAAGTTAAAACCTATAAGGAAGAAACACACTCACAATTGAAGTTAGTTTAAAGTTAATCAAGATTATCGATAGGTATACTAGAGCACATTCTCACATTGAATCAGATCTATTCAAATTAGAACATTTAATTCACACTTAGAAAAATTTTAAGAACATATTCTTAAGTCTTAAGAATTTAGACTTAGTAAAAAGTTTTTAAATCTTAAAGAACATAGAAAAGTTTTAAGACTTAGAAAATTTTAGAAAAATTTAATTCCGAGATGAAAATTTTCTCGATGATTAATACTTAGAAAATTTTTAAGTTTTTCTTGAAACAAGAAAAAAACTTTAAGAGATAAAACAAGTAAATCACATAAGTCAAAATATATTCATTCACATATACACATTTTTACGTATAAGGAGAACTGATAAAAGAAAGATAAGGAAAATAAAATCCCGTCTATCGGGTTCCCATTTGTTGGCTTCGGAATCCTCGGCAGTGAAGATCCTTGCTCCGAGGTGTTTGAGATCTTCTTCATTGGTGAGCTTGGATTCCACCTCGCCTTTGGTAACTAAGGTCTTGACCCATTCCATATCGAGTGCCATCTTCATTCAAATTTTAGGAGAGACGTGCTCATAGGCTGGTGCGACAAGATCGCAGCTTGAAAACTTTACTCGCCTCATCCAAATAGCCTTCCATACAGATCGGCATCCTCTCTCTCCATCCATTCATGCCATTGCATGTCTTCATCACCGCACAGATGGAGATGCCTTCAAGATGTACCAATAGTACATCCATCTCGCATCCGACGCCTTCTTTTTGTATTCGCTGGTGAACCGCCTGCACACCATCTTCGGAGGAGCTGATGAGCGGTGAATGTGTCGGAAATCTGCTTCATCACCGCTGATACCTAATTCCGAGTGTCCCCTGTCCCACTTTAGCTCCACCTTTCCCAACTTCTTCGATCTCTTCTTTTCCTACTTCTCATACCACTCTTTTTCGGTATGAATTCTTCTCGATTTGCTCGGTTGAGAGGTATGAGTAGTCGTTCTTTCCTTTTCCGCTCTGCTGGTTCTGGGACTGTCACCGCTCACTAATGATACTTTCTCATTGCTGCTGCCTTTCCTTTACCCTTGCCCTTGGCCTCGGGTTTCTCGGCTTCTTTCATTCGGCGCGGTTGTTCGGTCTTCTCCTCTTCCTCCTTTCTCTTCTTCTCTTCATCCTCTCGGATGGCCTCCTCAATCTGGGTCACCCTAAGTTGCAAGGCAGCCACTCATCCTGATTTAATCTTTATCTCGGCTTTGGCTGCCTCCAACTCACCAGTCTGCCTTTGAGTCGAGCTTATCTCGTAATTGACATAACTCCTGCCGTGAGGGTGTCCATTCTTCCTTCAGCTCCTTCCCCTTTTTAACTTCATTCTCAAGGGTCTCTGAGCTGATCTTCCAATGCAACACAACAAACCCTAAGTCTGATTTATCTTCTCGTGAGGGCATCAACCAGACTTCGTTGTCTGCAGCCACTTTACGCTTGAGTAATCTCAACTCCTCCTCCAGTTGCTCACCGGTTACCAACAGGCGGTGCCAAGGTTGGCTGATAGGTTGCGAGAGATATTTACCTCGGCAATCTACATGTTGGCGAGCATTGTCTCGGTGATCGCCGAATCACCTTCTTTGTCTTCTTCTCCATCATCTTCTCGACTTTATCGATGATTTGTTTGTGCAGTCCGTGAAGGCGTAAGAGATGGTGGAGATTGGAGTCTCCTCCTCGATTCGGATGAGGAGGAGGGGTGGGAGAAGTTGGGTGGGGAGCTCATGTGGATATCTCCAAAGATGTTGGAGGTATCCAAGGGTTGGGGTGCGGTGGGTTGGGAGGAAGTGGGGCGTCGAGGGTGGTGGAGGGGGAATCTCATGTGGGGGTGAAGATGGAGGGTGGTATATCGGATGAAGTGGGTGGTGGAGAAGAAGTTGGCTGTGGAATGATGGGTTGGGGAGATGGAATGGATTCAACTTGTATTTGAGGAGTTGGAGATGATGGAAGTAAGGTGGGGGTGAGATGGTAGATATGGGGGTGGGGAGTAGACGGGTCCGGTGAGGAAGGAAAACATATCGGATGGAGATGGGGGAGGGGAAGTGGTTTGTGTTTGTGGAATGGAGGATGAGGTTGTGGCTTGGGTGAAGTGGGAGTAGGCTGTTTTAGAGGCTCGGAGGTGCCAACCCGGGACACCTCTTAATCGCCGATTGGGTTGGAGAGGGGGAGGGGGAGAATTGTACCTTTACGGGAGAAAGGGAAGGGGTCCTCTCGGAGCCGATCTCCCGTACTTCCTCCGATTGGACCACCTTTGCTGCTATCTCCAAAGTGAGTGCCTCTTCACCACCGAGACTAGGGCGATCGGCGGCAGAGGTTCCTCCTAGCTCGAGGTTTTCATCAACCTCCTCCTCCTCCCGGCCTTCTCCTTCAGCTTCATTGGGCCGTGAAGCCTCACCGAGCTCACCGTCGGCTCCTCTACTCTTTCCTCTTCTTCTTCCTCCTCGGTGACGGGTCCCGAACCCGACCTCGTGCTCCTCCGCCGTCAGTCGGTGGTCCTCCAATCAGCTCATCTTTTGTTAGCAGCCCTTTCTGTTTGGTGTAGGCTCTAACTCCATCACTTGATTGATTTGGTCGGCCAAGATATCCTCCAAAGATTACCTTTGTCACTTTGTTAAACAGACTAGTGATCGACTTAGCCTCGCCATTTCCCATTTACTACTTCCACCTCTTCCTCTTAGTCTCAAATCGCGGCAATATCCCAGCCAGTTGGCTTGTACCCCATCAATAATCGTCCTCGACAAAGACAGACCTTGGTCTCAAATCGGCCCATCATGGGAGTTCTGCTCCCCTAAAATGGCATTTGTTAATATCGTCATTAATAAATGATATCTCCGTCGGAGCATTTTCTTTTTCAATTCAGACCTCCTCTCCTTCATTGAATTTCGGGCAATCATCTCGAATGATTCTACCCAATCATCGATTTGTAGGTGAGGGATTCACTCCTTCACCGCTTGTATCAAAAATCCTCGCCACCTCCGCCGTGGTCACCGTCAACTCTTCACCGTAAACACGAGTTCTCAAAACTCCGTTCTCATATGTCCCATTGACATAAAACTCTATACCTCTCATATCCAATGTTTTATTGGTGTTGGATTTCTTTTCTTGCGATCCCTTATAACTTTGATCCCAAGAATATGTCCAACTTCTCCCAAGTCCTTCATATCAAACCGCTTGGACAACCATACCTTTAAGTCTCGATAACACCTTGACATTGTTGCCAATGAGCAAGATGTCATCTATGTATAGTACAAGAAATACCACAACATTTACGCCACTCATCTTGTATACACATGACTCATCCTACATTGAATGAATCCATAAGACTGATTACCTCATCAAAACGGATGTTCCAAGATCTCGAAGCTTGTTTCAACCCATAAATGGACCGATTAAGCTTACACACAAGATGCTCTTTGCCCTTTGCAATGAATCCTTCCTCGTTGCTTCATATAGATGTTTTCTTCAAGACTTCCGTTAAGGAAAGCTGTCTTGACATCCATTTGCCAAACATCATAATTCATATGAGCAGCAATAGACAAAAGAATCCGGATAGACTTAAGCATGGCTACCGGCGAAAAGGTTTCCTCATAATCGATCCCTTCTTTTTGAGTGTACCCTTCGCAACAAGCCTTGCTTTGAAAGTTTCTACTTTGCCGTCGACCCTCTTTTTCTTTTGTTGACCCACTTACAACCAATGGCTTTTACAGATTTGGTGGTTCTACTAGCTCCCGGTACTTGATTAGAATCCATAGATTCTAATTCAGATTTTATTGCTTTTTCCCAAGATTCTGCATCTTTATCTTGGAGTGCTTCGTCGTAGCTCCAGGATCGATTCGTGTACACCTGTACTAAGTCCGAAGACTCTCCCAAAAATATGAATCATCGGGTTGTCTAACAACCCTCCCACTCTGACGAGGCACTTGTGGTAATAGTGTATCATTGGTAGCAGATGGTGCTGACCCCTGTGGTATCTCATCTTGCACTCTTGGTACTAAGGTAGAAGTTTCTACCCTTATTTCTTCTAAAATAATTTTACTCATGGGTTTGTGGTCCATTACATAGTCCACTTCTAAAAATCGGGCATTTGTGCTAACAATTACTCTCGATCTTTAGGTCTATAAAACAAACCACTTTTCGTTCCTCTAGGATAGGCCACAAACAGCCGAACTTACGTACGAGATTCCAACTTATCAAGATCTCCTTTCAAAGCACATGTGCTTTGGACTACCCCAAATTCGAATATGTTTGACTAGGCTTACGCCCATTCCAAAATTCTCGTGGGAGTAGAAGATACTGTCTTAGAAGGAACCAAGTTCAAAATGTACGCTGCCGTTTCTGAGGCATACCCGAAAATGAACTCGGTAATTCGAATAGCTCATCATCGATCTAACCATTTCCAAGAGTGTCCTATTCCTTCGCTCCGCCACACCATTCTGTTTGGGTGTACCAGTGCAAACAATTGGGATTGAATCCCACTTCCGATAAGTAATTCCTAAACTCTCCTAAGAGGTACTCGCCACCACGATCGGATCGTAGTGTTTTGATATATTTACCATGATGCTTCTCCACATCAGCCTTGTACTCTTTGAATTTATCAAAGCACTCGGACTTACGGCACATCAAATAAATATATCCATATCTCGAATAATCATCTATAAAGGAGACAAAATATTCGAAACCACCCCTTGCTTGAGTAGACATAGGACCACATAAATCAGAATGAACCAATTCCAACACTTCTTTGGCTCTATACCCCTTGGCTTTAAAAGGCCTTTTGGTCATTTTTTGTTGGTCCCGATTAGTTGAGTAGACTATGAAGCTTTGAGTTATCCTTCTAGAACAAAATCTAGAAGGGGGTTGAATAGATTTTGTAGATTTTTCAAATCTTTCAAAATTTATTCAAAGTACCAAAGTGACACAATGAATTTTAAAGATAATCTCAACTTTATTAAGATCAAAAGCAAAACCGATATTCGATGTTAACTTTGATTCTCAAATTAATCTTTGAACAATAAATTGGAAATTGAACAAATAAGTAAATGAAAGAAGTAAAGAACACCAGATTTTATGGTGGTTCGGATTATAACAATCCTACATCCACTCTCCATCTCCAACTTGAAGAAGGGTCTCCACTATCTCGCTTGCTTACTAACTTTACAATCTTACAACTTACAACTTGATCTTCAACTCTTCAAAATGCTAACCAAACTTATGAAATCTAACTATAAGAAAAAGAAGTGTATTTGAAGATGTGCAATGAAGTGTTCTACAAACACTTAGACAATTCTATGAAGAAATCTTGAAAAACTATTTTGTGCTTTTTGAAAACTTGTGATTTGAGAGAATAAATTTCTCGGAAAATAACTTGTGAATTCTGTGTATTCGAATATTCTCGTGTGTAGTGTCTATTTAAAAGAAGTGCCTAAACCTATTTATAAGTCTGAAAAGACAAGTTAGTTTGTTAGTCGGTTCTAACAAATGAAAACTACTTCAACAAACTTAATCTTGAAAACCGCTTCTAGACCTCGGCTGATTTTACTCTACTCAAATGCTGCAGTGACTCGGTGAAGACTCGCATTTCTTATTCTACTCGGCTTGTCTTGACCTCGTCCCGAGCTCTTCATGTTCGTCTCCTGCAGATGACTAGACTCAAGATCGTCTGCACGACTTGTACTCTTCCGCACCTCAGGTGACTAGATTGGTTCTCGACCCGTCCGATCGGCTTAGCTTATGGTCTCAATCTCGGCTTGTTCTACGTGTCGTCCGATCATCGAGTGCTTCATTTAACTCATCAAAACTTCTTGATCCAACAATTTCCCCCTTTTTGATGAAGTTAAAACCTATAAGGAAGAAACACACTCACAGTGAAGTTAGTACTAGAGTTAGTTAAGATAATCGGATAGGTATATTAGAGCACTTATTCTCATTACAACAGATTCATTCACATTAAAACACTTAAGAAAAATTAAGTCCTTTTAGACTCTTTTAGAAATAATTAAAAAAATTTGAGTCTTAAGACTTGGATAAATTTTAGGAAAAATTTTTAAGTCCGAGAGATAAAATTCTCGGATGTGAAAATTTTAAGTTTTTCTTAAAGCGAGTAAAAAACTTTAAGAAAATAAGACAAATAATTCACATAAGTCCAGATATATTCATTCACAAATTTACAGTATTTACAAAAAGATGAACCGATAGAAAATAAAAAGATAAGGAAAAGAAAATCCTGTTCTATCGATTCCCCATCTCGCCGGCTTCTCGGAATGTTCAGCCGATTGAAAATCCTCGCTCTTAGTTGCTTAAGCTCATCCTCGTCTCGTGAGCTCGGATTCCCTTTACGCTTTGGCTATGACAGATCTAACCCATTCCGCATCGTGAGAGTCGTCTTCTTTCAGCTTAGGGTAACTTGCTCATAGGCTGGTGCAACTAAGTCGCAGATTGAATACGTTATGTGCCTCATCGAGCAGCTTCCCATAAAGATCGGGCGTCCTCATTTTCCATCCATTCATGCCGGCTCATATCTTCATCACCGCTCCAGATGGAGATGCCTTCAAGATGTACCAAAGTAGTACATCCATCGGCATCCAGGCCTGCTTCTTATATTCACCGGTGTACTTCCTGAAACCATCTTGGGAGGAGCCGACGTGCGGTGGACAGGTGGAAGTCCGCTTCATCTTTGCTTTGGATACCCACTTCCGAGTATCCCCTGTCCCACTTGACTCAGCTTTCCCGACTTCTTCACCTCTTCTTCTCCTCGCTTCTCATACTTCTCCTTCTCGGCGTGGATTCTTGATCTGCTCAGTGAGAGGTTTGAGAAGTCGCTCCTTCCTTTGCACTCGGCCTGGGCCGATCACCGCCACCGATGAAGACTTCTCCACCGCCTTGCCTTTACCCTTGCCCTTGGCCTCGGGTTTTTCGACTCTTTCATCTTGGCCAGCGGTGCCTCGGACTTCTCTTCCTCCTCCTTCCTCCTCTTCTCCTCATCCTCTCGGATGGCCTCCTCTATCTGGGTCACCCTCGGTTGCAAGGCAGCCAAATCGTCGATTTTATTTTGATTTCGCCTTGATCGCCTCCAACTCAGTGAGTCTCGCCTTGAGTCTACCTTGTCTCAGGAGTGACAAGACTCCAGTGTGAGGGTGTCCATTCTTCCTTCGACTCCTTCCCCTTTTTAACTTCATCTTGGAGGGTCTGCAGCTGTCTTTCCAGAGCCGAGCAACGAACCACTGAAGTCATTCGATCGGACGTGAGTGCATTGACTAGGATTTCGTTGTCACCGCCACCTTCTCGCTTAAGTACCTTGACCTCCTCCTCAAGGTCACTCAGCCGAGAACCAACAAAGCAGTCTTGAGATTGGGCCGATAGGTTGCGTGAAATGTTGACCTCAACAATCTGCATGTTGGCGAGCATTATATCGGTGATCGCTCGAATCACCTTCCTCATCTTCTTTTCCATCAGCCTTTGGATTTGAGATATTATCTTCTTGTGCGAGATCCTCAAAAGTTGATGAAATGGCAAGGATTGGATCGCCTCCTCCTCTCGATTCGCACGAGGAAGAGGTGGTGGGAGAAGTTGGACTGGGAGCTCATGTGGATATCACCAAAGATGTTGGAGGTATCCACCGGCTGGGGTTCGTAGGGTGGGATGAAGTAGGGCGTCGATGGGGGAGGGGGATTTACGGTGGGGGTGAAGATGGAGGGTGGAATTTCTCGAGGTAGTGGGTGGTAGAGATGGGGTTGGGAGGTAAGATGGGTTGGATTGGGCTAGGAGTGAGAGTTTGGGAAGATGTGGGTAAGGCTGGTGGGGACATGGTAGATATGGGGGAGGGGCGTACACCGGTCCTGCGAGGAAGGACAACATTTGAGATGGGGATGGTGGAGGGGATGAAGTTTGGGTATGGGGAAGGGTAGATAGGATTGTTGATTGGAGTGAATTGATACATGATTTTAGGGCCTATTTTAGTGCAAAAGTGAGCTAAAGTGTGATTTTTGTGCCTAAATGTGAAAAGTAACACTCTTTTGCCTAAAAAGTATTACTTTGTGAGTTTTTGATGTTTTTCGCCCGTTTTGCAGGTAAATCGGTGGAATTTTGCCAAACCGAAAGTACCGGTATTCTTAGAATGAAAAGACGAACATACGGGATGAAAACGGTGTCGGGCCCGAAGCCCTTCTCGATAAAAATTCCTGGTCTCGAGCGCAGTCGAGGGTGCACAGAACCTCGACTCGAGGTTCATCCTGGAGGGAAAGATTTTCAAAAGTCAGACCTCGACTCGAGAGAGGAGCCTCGAGTCGAGGGATGGGAAATTTGCAAGATCCTCGACTCAAGGGCCGAGCCTCGACTCGAGGCAGCGATAATTTGAAGAAACGTGTTAGCGACTCTCGGGCCTTGACTCGAGGGCCTGAAGCTCGACTCGAGGAGTGCCCAAAATCGAAAAATTCAGTTTTAAAGCCATTTGAAGCCAAAAGCAGAGCATATCTTAATTCTAGCGGTTTAGAGCGGTTTCTAGGAGTTTCTTTGGGCGAATTTTGCATTTTGTAGCTTGAACTCACTTGTAATTGCCATAGATTGTTAGAATTAGATTAGATTCTACATTTAGTCCACTAGATTAGTAGTTTGATTGATTGTAATTGAAGATTGCAGTTGTGATTTGGGAGAATTGAAGTTGGATTGAAGCATTGTAGAAGATTAATCATTCCTATTTTTGTCTATTGAAGTTTAATTGGTGATGTTCTTACCCTTTGTTCTCTCTAATTCATTGCTTGTAGTGATTAGATTGTTAATTGCTTTCTTAGATTTTCTACCCATGGCTTTTGCTTGTAGCACCATGGGCTAATATCTTTGTGCTTGGGATAATTGAAATTAGGGATGAAGTGATTGCCTCATGCTATGATTGTTGATAATTGTGATCAATTGAATTAGATTGCTTCCTAATTGTGATTCTTAATTGTACTTCATGAAAAATTGTCTCTTTTGATTAATGGTTGATCACCCTAGCAATAGGCGAGAGTTGAGCTAACGTGATTAGGTGTTAATCGGGTTTCAATTTTGCATGATTGTATGAATTGGGGACTTCTACATTGAGAGATGGGAAGAACTAAGGATACTCACATTAGGCATTGTGATATTAATGGAGTGATTAATTTCATGATGGTTTATGCTTTCTAATTTGATTGATTTGCATTTGGATACAACCATAGCTTGTTAATCATGGATTCCTTGATGGAGATTATCCCTTGCACCCAATTCCCCATTGATTTTAGTATATTTGATCTTGCATTCTAGGTGTTTGATAGATTGTTTGAATAATCTTGCAATTAAATTTCTTGCGTTTTGTAGAGATTTAGTCCAAAAACTTGTTGCAACTTTAGCCATTTAGAACTCTTATCCTCGAATTTCGTTTGCATACTTTCTCCCTTGGGTTCGATATTTTGTTGATTGGTCTTAATAACTCTTGCCCTATACACTCCAATCAAATGGCGCCGTTGCCGGGGAATTAGTTTTTGCGCCTTAAGTGAGACCTAGGAATTGTTTGAGGTGACTACTTGTTGCCTTTGTGTTTGTGTTTGTTTTGTTATTTTTGTTTGAATTTGATACTTGCTTATCTTGTCTAGATGGAAGGATACAACTCATACATGTGGAATCAAGAGTATTATCAAGATGGTAGAGTGTATTCTCCACACTATGAAGATTTTGGATACAATGATTGGAGGAACTATGAAGATAATTCTCATTGGCAACAAGTTCCATCCAATTATGAAGATGAGAGATTTGAAGAAATTCCTTCCCAACCTCAAGAGATGTTTCCATACTATGAGCCTTATGATCAAACATTTGATCCATGTCATGGATTTGAGTGTCAAGGAGCATCGGGAGGTGATTACTATGATGATAGGAGAAGTCATGAGTTCGATTATCCAATGCCACAAGCTTCTCCTCAAATTGAAGAATGGGGACTCCATGATGTGAGAGCTATATTGCTAGAGATGCTTGGAGCTTTCTTGGAAAAGTTTGAGGAAAATGACCCTAGGTGTGATGAAATGCTTCCCTTGTACGAAGAAATGTATGAGACCAAGTCAAAGGTTAATTCATGGATAGAGGGGAACATGGAGATCACCGAAGTTCCTTTCACGTTTATTAAAAGTCAACTCAAATATTTCCTACGCCAAGTGAAGAACTTAACCGTCATGGAGAATCAAGAAAAAGAAGGGGAGGAAGAAAGTGAAAGAAGAGATGTAGTAGAGGGTCCAAGCAATGAGGTAAAAGTAGAAGGCTTCCTTGTCAAAAAGGAGGAAGAGGAGTGTCCATTGATGGACATGAGCTTTAATGAGGAAGAAAATCAAAGAGCATCGAATGAAGCTTTGAAGATCGAAATGAGCATTTCTATACCCTCTAACTCTTCAATTTGTGATTTAATTGAAAATGATGCTTCTAATGATTTAATTTTGCCTCTTGTGAATTTTTACTATAGGGAAGAGTTGATGAAACGCTTGGGCATCCTTGAAGAAAAAGATTGGAAAAGAAGGATGGCAAGAGAAAAAAAGGGGACAACCATGGACACTTTGCATATCCATAGGTGGTTGTCCTATCTATTTAGTGAACCTCCTAGACCTTGAAGTACAAAGATCGAGATACAATGGGAAGAAGGATCGCTATCCTTGGCCATTCCGATGAAGGATGTTGGACGTGAACAAATAAGTCCGGCATAGGACAATAAAAATAGCGCTTGATGGGAGGCAACCCATCCTTTTTTTATTTGTTTTTGTGTGTTTTTGGTAGATTAGTGTTTTTGTTTGATTTTGGGAGATTTGGCTTGCTACTTAATTGCTTATGCTTAGTAAATGATGCTCTATGCTTTGAGATTCATATATTGTTGAGCTTAATTGTTGATATCATTATGAGTTGCATATATTTTGAGCCAAACTTGAATGCATATCTTCATTCAAGTTTGGGGGTGTGGGTTATTTAGGGTAGAAATGCATCCCTTGGTGATGATTATTTGATGACTATTTGTGCCCGTTTGTAGGTATAATCACTACGGAGATTGAAAACGAGGGAATTGAAAAAAGGAATCAAGGAATCGAGAAGGAAAGGAGAGCTTAAAAGTTGGTGAAAATGAGCATAAAGGAAGAGAACCCGGTCTCCTCAATCGAATGAGCGACCGGGCTTAAATCGAGGGACCAACACGGTAAATTCTTGCATATTTGGGTTTGTTAGGGGTATAAAGGTCATTTTTAGGAGTTTCGGGGTTGGGTCGGGCCCGGGAATCGTAAAAATTCCTGGATTCGACCCGTGGTCGAGCTTGCATAGTCCCCGGTCGAGGGATTTACACTTAGCCAAAAATTCCGAATTTTACACATCCCTCGAGTCGAGGGTGGCACCTCGAGTCGAGGAGCTTGTTTTTGCATATCCCCGAGTCGTGCATGAGACCTCGAGTCGAGGCATGAAAATTTTCGGATCCCTCGAGTTGAGGCCTGACCTCGACTCGAGGCGCGTGTTTTTTATAAATACGCAGTTCGGGCCTGAGATCCCGACTCGAGGGCTTTACACCGTGCCGATCCCCTTTGTTTCCAAATCATTTTTCCGGCGATTTCACGTCGATTTCACCATACATTCATCATCGTTTCATCATTTTATCATTCACATTGCATCAAAGATTAGATTTTGAGGGTTTTTGCAATCATTTTGGGAATTTTGAGGATTTGAGTGTAGAAATTCCAATTGCTATTTTCTAGTCCGATTTGTCTCAAGAAGGTATGTAATTTCTACTCATATTGGCTTCAATTTCGTTGTTGTATTGTGATTATTGCATGGGTGATTTTATTTGGCCATTTGATAATTGAATTGAAATTTCATTTGGGCATTTATTCGAGCACCCTCTATGCATGATTATTGTGATGAATTTGGAGCCTTGTATGAGCATATTTGGATTGTTTGATGAGAATAGGAGCATGTTTAGGATTGAATGTGATATTGTGCTCGTTTATTTATGGATTTAGATTGGAATTGTGAATTATGGCATTTGTAGGAATTCCTAGTGTAATTGTTTGGATCATTTGGTCAAAATGAGTTATTCTTATGATAGAAGTGTATGAATTGATGATGCATATTTGTTGAATTACTTGCTAATTGGCCTATGACTTTTGGGATATTATTGAGCTTAATTGCATGATTATTTTTGAGTTTGTTTGTTTATTAATTGTTGAGGCCATGATAGTAATTATATATATTTTGAGGATTTTTGAGCACTTCTATTGGATATATTTGTTTAGTTGACTCATTGACTATTGTTGAGGTTTAGTTGCTAGACACTAGGGGTTATGGTTCATTTGAGATGTTCTTGTTTATTGACTCGTTCATGGTATGATTGATAATATTTGAGCTCGTATTGTATTCTTGGACGTTGATTTTTGCTCTTGGGAATGTTTGGCAGGAACAATGTTTAGAGGGCCGATGGAAACAACCTCTCGAGGCGGAGATCCGCGAGAAAGAACCTGCCATCCGATTTGCACACGGGATGCCCACTAAGCTCGAAATTCAGGTGGGATGATCACCGGTGGAGGACACATATTGATTTATACTCCGAGCTTTATAACCGGGTGGTCAAGACCAGACTCGTGGATCACGATTGCATGATATCCATGGGGATCGAGGAGGATATTCCTCGTCTGCTTGAGCAAGTTGGGATGGGGGCTTCTTGGCGAAGAGGCCTAGGACGTATATCGGACTCACTCTTGAGTTCCTTTACACGGTGAGAGTTGATAAGGCCAGGAGGGCCGAATTCCCGAGGAGTATTACTTTTGAGCTTATGGGGCACGAGTATTCGTTGACTGCGGACGAGGTCAACAAGATTATTGGAGCACCTACAGACCCGGACCGATCATTGTTGAACATACGGAAAGAGTACAATGCTAAGAAATTTTGGAGAAGGATTTCAGATTCTGGGGCTCCTAATCAGCCCGATTTTGTTCCGGGAAGTCAAAGAGCATGCATATCCGAACCCGGTCATCCGATACTTAGAGAAGATCCTCGCGAGTGCCATATTCGCGAGATCGGAGGGAGGAGCCGTGGTTTCCGAGGAGTTGTACGTTATTTGGTGCTTTCTCCATGGAGTGAGATTCAATGCTACCTGCCTACCTTTGCTATCTATTCGAGAGAGCCACGAGCACGAAGTTCAAGAAGATTAACTTTGGTGGCATGATTACATTGATCGCCGAGCATTTCGGTATCCCTACGCACAACCTCGCAGCGGAGGGCCCCGATCTTACTCTTGATACCATGCGGCGTATGAGGATGCTTGACCGCATCGGTAGGACGTGGTGCCTACAAAGCAGCATCATGGTGGCCGATTCCCTCTTCCTAATAAGAGGTTGATGACGCTTTTCGGTTCTCGTGCTTTTGTGACCATCAATCTGCGCATGTGGTCACAGCGCCACACCGAGGTGATAGATGCCTACACTAGAGAGCATGGGGACGTTCTCCGAGATGAGGATGATGATGACGATGGGGGTCAGCGATCGGGTTCGAGATGATGATCGTGGTGAGGGAGCTACGAGAGGGAGCAGAGGTAGAGATAGGAGATGATGATTCCGAGGACGAGGATGACGAGGAGCCGGAGCAGGAGGAGCCGCCAGACAGATGGACGAGGATTACCAGCCTGAGATTAACATGTACCGGGCAGGACGAGATGAGGAGTAGAGAGTATGAGGCGGGAGTTCATCTCGAGGCCGTGGGTTTTGACCGAGGAGATGTGGGCCGACAGTGAGGATGCACATTGAGAGTCTCGACCTGGCCGGGATGAGATGTACCGGATGCTTGAGGAGTCTCGTAGATTCAATGAAGAGACTAGGAGGATGCAAGAGGAATCAATGAAGAATCGTAACGATATGTATGCCCTCCTCGCAGCAGATGAGCTCGTTGAACTTCGGGCCGGGACACTATCCTCCACCGCCGCCATCCGACTACTAGGGTTATTCCCTATTCCTCATTCCCTCTTCTTGATCTTTAGATTCTGATCTTCTTGTTTTTCTTTGTACTTTTGATGGTGATTGTACTCTTGACTTGATGATTGTGATGATTGGTTTTAGATTGTTGATGATTTTATGGATGCTATGATTTTCTTGATATTTTTGAGCTTATTGTCTATTGATGAGTGTGATTTGATGATCCTTTGGATTCTTTATTCCTATGATTCTATATTCTTTGACTTGAGCTTAATTGTGGATTCATTGATATATTTTTGAGTATCATTCATGTGGTAGTGAGTATGCTTGGACTTATGTACATGAGCACTTGAGTTTGATTTGCAAGATAATTGGATTTTGACATGATCATGAGTAGATTTGTAGCTTGAAGTTAGCTTTCTTGATTTATTGTGTAAGGATGAATGTGATTGATAATGCTTGATTCATTGCTCAATTGAAGCCCGTGAGCTTTTGTGCCTTAATAATCGTACATCTTATACGGTTGACATGATTTCTTTGTGAGTGCATCATTCATGATTTGTATGCTAGAACTTGCCACTAGACTTGTTGATATTGATCTTTGTGTGATGTCTTCAAAGTGATAAGAGGCCATGTTTGATATGATTAGTCACTTTGCCAAATTTTCCCCACCAAATACATTTGATTTCCTTAGTGAGCCATGTTGAGCCTTATGATCCATATTCTTTGGCAAGCCAAGTGAAATTGGAAACCATTTAGCCCATTTTTATGAGCCTTTCTTGTCCTATATTTAGTTGAGCTTGAATGTTGGCTAATGATGGTAATTTGAGTGCTAAGTGTGGGAAGATGATGAGCTAAGTGATGATTGAAGCATAAAAGAAAAGAAAGGTTGTGAAAAGATTGAATTGTGAAAAAGTGACATTGAAGTGAAGAAAAATTCAAGTTGTGAGCTTAAAAAGAGAAAGCTCAAATGAATGGTGGATTGATCATTGAAGTTCAAAAGGAAGAGTGTGCTTGATGAAAAGTGAAGAGATGTGCAATTGTATTGATTAGCTTACATTCAAGTCTCTACTACTTAGTCACTCTTATCCAAAACATCCCACCTTTCCAAAGAGCCTACATTACAACCTAGAGAAAGACCTCTTTGATTCTTGATTGATCACGATTGATTTTGATTGAGATTAAGTCTTTTGGCAAGCATATGGTGTACTTATTCATGAATTTGATGATTGAGTGCTTCATACCTTGATACACTTGAGTGAAGAGTGAAACACTCCATGGAGGAGCAATGTGTTGAGTATTTGATTGAGCATTTGTTTGAGCATGATTTATCATAATTGCTAGTGGATAGTTGCATTGATACAAGTGTTCATTGATGAGTTTGATTGTCTTATTTTTTTTTTTATCTATGGCGCCATGTGACATAATTGCAATCAATGCACTCCTTTGTTCTTAGTTTCTACGTTGCTCGAGGACGAGTAACAATTCAAGTTTGGGGGTATGATTGGAGTGAATTGATACATGATTTTAGGGCCTATTTTAGTGCAAAAAGTGAGCTAAAGTGTGATTTTTGTGCATAAATGTGAAAAGTAGCACTCTTTTGCCTAAAAAGTATTACTTTGTGAGTTTTTGATGTTTTTCGCCCGTTTTGCAGGTAAATCGGTGGAATTTTGCCAAACCGAAAGTACCGGTATTCTTAGAATGAAAAGACGAACATACGGGACGAAAATGGGGGTCGGGCTCAAGCCCTTCTCGATAAAAATTCCCTGGTCTCGAGCGCAGTCGAGGGTGCACAGAACCTCGACTCGAGGTTCATGCTGGAGGGAAAGATTTTCAAAAGTCAGCGAGCTCGACTCGAGGGAGAAGCCTCGAGTCGAGGGATGGGAAATTTGCAAGATCCTCGACTGAGGGCTGAGCCTCGATTCGAGGCAAAGGCGATAATTTGAAGAAACGTATTAGCGACTCTCGTGCCTCGACTCGAGGGCCTGAAGCTCGACTCGAGGAGTGCCCAAAACTGAAAAATTCAGTTTTAAAGCCATTTGAAGCCAAGACAGAGCATATCTTAATTCTAGCAGCTTTAGAGCAGTTTCTAGGAGTTTCTTTGGGCGAATTTTGCATTTTGTAGCTTTAATTCACTTGTAATTGCCATAGATTGTTAGAATTAGATTAGATTCTACATTTAGTCCACTAGATTAGTAGTGTGATTGATTGTAATTGAAGATTGCAGCTGTAATTTGGGAGAATTGAAGTTGGATTGAAGCATTGTAGAAGATTGATCATTCCTATTTTTGTCTATTGAAGTTTAATTGGTGATGTTCTTACCCTTTGTTCTCTCTAATTCATTGCTTGTAGTGATTAGATTGTTAATTGCTTTCTTAAATTTTCTACCCATGACTTTTGCTTGTAGCACCATGGGCTAATAGCTTTGTGCTTGGGATAATTGAAATTAGGGATGAAGTGATTGTCTCATGCTATGATTGTTGATAATTGTGATCAATTGAATTAGATTGCTTCCTAATTGTGATTCTTAATTGTGCTTCATGAAAAATTATCTCTTTTGATTAATGGTTGATCACCCTAGCAATAGGCGAGAGTTGAGCTAACGTGATTAGGTGTTAATCGGGTTTCAATTTTGCATGATTGTATGAATTGGGGACTTCTACATTGAGACATGGGAAGAACTAAGGATACTCACATTAGGCATTGTGATATTAATGGAGTGATTAATTTCATGATGGTTTATGCTTTCTAATTTGATTGATTTGCATTTGGATACAACCATAGCTTGTTAATCATGGATTCCTTGATGGAGATTATCCCTTGCACCCAATTCCCCATTGATTTTAGTATATTTGATCTTGCATTTTAGGTGTTTGATAGATTGTTTGCATAATCTTGCAATTAAATTTCTTGCATTTTGTAGAGATTTAGTCCAAAAACTTGTTGCAACTTTAGCCATTTAGAATTCTTATCCTCAAATTTTATTTTCATACTTTCTCCCTTGGGTTCGATATTTTGTTGATTGGTCTTAATAACTCTTATCTATACAGTCCAATCGGTTGTGGCTTGACCTGTTTTGGGAGTAGGCTGCTTTTAGAGGCTCGAGGTGCCATCTCGGTCACCTCTTCATCGCGCAGTGGGCTGGAGAGGGGGAGGGGGAGAATTTTACTGACCGTGAGTGGGGAGGGGGTCCTCTCAGCTTATATCTTGAATCTCCTCCGATTTGACCACAGGCTGCTATTTTCAGCGTAGTTGCCTCTTCTGTAGAAGGCTCGGCTGATCGCCAGATGTCCCCCAAGCTCCGAGGTTTTCACCAACCTCCTCCTCCTCGTGGCCTTCTCCTTCAGCCTTCATTGGCTGTGAAGCCTCACCGAGCTCACCGTAGGCAGCTCTTCCTCTCTCTCCTCTTCTTCCTCCTCCTCGCCTTCCTCTCGCAGCTGGTGCCTCAGGCTCCGACCTCGCCTCCTCCTTCATCTCGAGTCACCTGGAGCCCCAAGTGGCTCATCCTTAGTCGATCCCTTTTTGTTTTGTGTAGGGCCTGATTCCATCTGCCAGCTTTATCTCAATGACAGCAGTCCTCCGTAATTACCGTCACCTTATTGAATAGGCCGATGATCGACCTCGCCTCGCCACTTTCCGCCTACCACCTCCAGCCTTTTCCTCTCCGACTCCAGCTTCTCCGGTAGCATCCCAGCCTAGTTGGCTTGAACTCCGTCTATTATGGTTCTCATTACACATAGCCTGGGTCTGGGTCAGCCCATCATGGGAACTCTGTTCCCCAAGGATCACCTTCGTCACAATCGTCATCAAGATGATATCTTCGCCGAGCATCTTCTTCTTCAGCTCCGATCGCCGGTCCCTCATCGAATTCCGGCAATCATCTCAAATGATTCTACCCTAGTCATCGGACTTGTATGTGAGGGGTTAACTCCCTCACCGCTTGTGTCGAATATCCGGCTACCTCCACGGGTTACGGTCAAAACTTCGCCGTACACTCTGGTCTTGAATACACCATTCTCAAATGTTCCGTTGACATAGAACTCAATCCCTCTCATGTCCAACATTTTATTGGAGGGGATTTCTTGGAACAAAAGTCCTCAATCCTGCCCTCTCCAATAAATTTAGAATCTCCCTCGATTCACCATCGAAGTCGCCTCAAAATCCACGTACATCTCCGATTTAATCTTCTTGTTGTATGTATCATTGTGAACATCCACCATGGTTGATGTAACTCCTATTGGTTTCGAGAAGTGCTCATGAAATGATCAACTAGGAGTTTTTGAAAATTTGCAGAGTGTTTGTATAGAATTCTCAAAGTGAAAAGGTTTGATTGAGGAAGAAGACGTATTTATAGGAGGGAAGATTGGAAAGAGTAACCGCCTTTTTTAGAAAATTTGAATTGATCTAAGGCCTTTATTTAAAAAGTTTTTACTGCGCATTAATCAACGGTTAAAAATTAAGATAAACGATTGGGATTCAGCGCGTGGATGTTACTTCGCCTTTGGAATGCGTAAATAGTTACTTTATAGACTGTTGATTTGTGAGATGTAGGTTACTTTATGCAGGGGAAGTAAGTATACCTGACGTCACCTAGGGTTACCTTACTTCGAATAAGGGTTTGCAAAACAGATGGGTTTAAAAGCGAGATGAGTTTAAAAACAGATAGGTTTGTAAAATCATCGATAAAGTAACCTGTCTGATTTTAAAAACAGCTTAGTTTTAACTTTTTAGCAATCTTAAAAATAATTAAATAAACAGGCTCAGACTTAATTTTCTAAAATTAGGTTTTCCATCCAATCAATCCAAAAATATTTTTATGAAGAAAAATATGAATTTTATTTAGGAACAAAGGTGTCGTAATAAAAGATTTGGGAAAAGATGAGGTGAAACAGATGGTGACCTATTCCTGCAAAGACATAGACTCAAGGAAAACCATTAGTAGCTTGAGGTAGATTAGATAGGATGCGAGATAGTCATCTCGATTTTTAGGAAATCAGTGACTATTGTGCCCTCATCGATTTACCGAATGTCAAATAAATAATTATCATGTCGTATAAGGTCAATATGACTAATCCTTGATTCTTGATTCCTAAGAAGGAAATCAATGATATCAGCTACCGATTGTCCTTTGACTCATATCTAGTCGATAATTTTTCTAGACATTGATATAAAGAAAAGAAATGACCGTAAATAAGGAATACATTAATCGATGCAAACAATTTAGAAATCAGCTAAAGAAATGTCTCGCTTCTTTGTGACTCGGTGGCTATTTTCTCAATTCTAATGTCATTCTTCTCAACATGATCTCTAATGAAATGATGTCTAATGTCTATATGCTTACATCTAGAATGCAGTAACGAGATTGTAAGTCATAGCTATTGCACTATTACTATCACGGTAAATAGGAACATTTGATGTCTGAATATTATAATCTCTAAGTCATTGACTAATCCAGAGGAGTTGAGAGCAACAACTTCCAACCGCCATGTATTCGGCTTCGATTGTGGAGGTGGCAATAGATGTCTGCTTCTTAGATAACCAAGAAATTAATTTGTTGCCTAAGAATTGACAAGTTCTATTAGTGGATTTCCTATCAATCTTACATCCTCCAAAGTCCGAATCAATAACCTCGTCACCAAAGTTGTCATTAGTGGGTACCATAACCCTACTTGCAAGGTTCCTTTGAGATATTTAAGAATTTTCTTAGCGGACTCCAGATGAGTTTTCTTGGGATTAGACTGAATCTTGCACATACCCCAACCGCGAAGGCTATGTCCGGCCTACTTGCGGTGAGATAGAGAAGAGATTCAATCACCACGATACTCCGTTGCATCTGTGGGTATCCTCTGCTCATCTGAATCCATAGAAAAGTTAGTTGCCATAGGTATTTTAACTTCTCTGCTAGTAGTCATTCCAAATTTCTCAATCGGATCCTTAGCATATTTAGGTGATGTATAAATATACCCTTACACATCTGTTTAATCGTAAGCCTAGAAAGTATGTTAATTCACCCATCATTGACATTGCAAACCTGTTTTTCATGATAATGCTAAACTCTTCACATAATTTCGATTAGGTGAACCAAAGATTATGTCATCTACATAAATTTGAACTAATAAGATGTTACCATCTACTTCCTTTCTAAACAAAGTTCTATCAATCTTACCTTTTGAAAAACCATTTGATGTCAAGAAATCGAGATAAGGTATCATACCAAGCTCTGGGATCTTGTTTCAGTCCATATAGAGCTTTGTTGAGTTTATAGACCTTGTTATTGATCTTAAACCTAGAAGGTCTGCTCCACATAGACTTCCTCAAGCAACACACCATTAAGGAAGGCAGACTTAACATCCATTTGAAAGACTTTGAAATTTTTATATGCGAGAAAATGCCAAGAACAACCTTATTGCTTCTAATCGCAATCGGAGCATAGGTTTCATCATAGTCTATCCCCTCGTGAGTGAGTAACCTTGTGCAACCAATCTTGCCTTATTTCGAACAATAATGTTGTTCTCATCTATTTTGTTTTTGAACACCCATTTGGTGCCTATAATCTTTACGTAAGGGTCTTTCCACTAATTCCCAAATATTTTGTCTTTCAAATCGATGCAGTTCCTCCTGCATGGCGCTTATCCATTTTGGATCGATAGAGCTTCCTCAATAGACTTGGGTTCAAGAAGCGACACATAACAGTGAAAAGACTTTCGTAGTCCAAAGCATCATTCGTGTCTCGCACACTACTAGATGGGTCTCCTATAATCCGATCGGATGGATGGTAGCTTCTCATCCTTTTGCCTATATGAGGAGAAGAATCCTCATCTTGAGTCTCGGTGGGCAACTCCTCGACTCTACCTCGGTGACGTTCCCCCTTCATCACCGACCCCGCCGATCACCGATGTCAAGGGTGTCTGCATTCGATGGAGTCTCGATCAAGTTGTCTTCGATTATCGGATGGGGATTCTTCTTCATCGATTCTCAATCAAGACTAGGTAGATAGACAGGTTCTATGTTTAGTCTTGGTCAGTTCAATTTTATCTAGACTTTCGTAAATTTGATTCAATTTATCGAGAAAGAATACAACTCATCAAAAACAACATGAGGGGTTTCCTCCACACAAAGGGCTGTCTTGTTAAAAACTCTAAATGCCTTGGAAGTGTTAGAATATCCCAAGAATATACCATCACCGCCTTAGCATCAAAAGTTCTCAACTTAGATTTCCCATTGTTATGGATAAAACACTTACAACCAAAAGCTCACGAAATATGAGATTCTTGGAATCTTACCCTTCCAAATCTCATATGGAGTCTTACCCTTGTCTTTAACAACCAAGCACTGCTCGGGTATAACAAGTCATGTTGATGGCTTGACCCCTTAACTCGTGAGGGGTTTCATACTCACCTAACATGCTCCCGGCCGCTTCCTTCAAGGTTCTATTCCTTCTTTCAACCACTCCATTTTGTTGAGGGGTTCTTGTTGAAGATGTCTCGTGAATAATTCCACACTCATTGAAAAAGTTAGATAAATAGGAATTCAAAAACTCGTGCCCTTATCACTCCTTATTTTAATAATATTAACATCCTTTTCATTCTCAATCATGCAGAGCAGATCGGGGATCTTGTTTATAGTCTCATTTTTCTTGAAAAGAAATATAACCCAAGTGTATCTAGAAAAGTCATCTACTACAACAAGAGTATATTTCCTTCCACCGAAACCGAGAGGATAAACAGGTCCAAACAGATCCGGATGAAGTAGTTGCAACACTCTTTCGGATGAAGATGAGTTAATATTCTTAAATGAGTGTCTAGGCATTTACCTTTACGACAAGCATCACATTTAAGATCGGTGGATAAAAGTTTCTCGGGTAATCCCTTAACAAGGTTCTTTTTAGCCACCTTACTAAGGGTCTTGAAATTCAGATGACTAAGCCTCTTGTGCCATAGCCACCGAGGTCTTCTCCACCCTTAGCTATCGACAAGTATCTTTGGGGCAACTATTAAAGTTGGCCACATAGACATTACCATGTCTCAAGCCACCAAAAGTACCTTATCTCGAGGAATTATCTAAGATATCACATTTATCCTTTGAGAATTTTACAAGAAAACCTTTATCACAAAGTCGGGAAGCAGAGATAGCAGATTATATGTTTCAATCCTTCAACAAAATATACCTCGAGATACTTGAATATCCTTGATAATCGTAGTACCTACGCCTTTAGTCTCGACCACAATTATTGTCTCCAAATAATACTCTTGGACCATCAATGCTTTGGAAATTTGATAACAGCCTCTTGTTATGAGTCATGTATTGTGAACAACCACTATCAATGTACCATATAGAAGCTAAAATCTCTTCCTTGAGTGATGATCCCTGTGAATCCTGAAAAAGCAGATTAGTTTTAAGGTACCCTAGTGATCTTGGGTCCTTGAAGGTCAAGCATCACTTTAGGTAACTAGATAAAAATCTCATTTCCAAATAATAAATCGACTTGGTCTCTCTACCAAATCTGTCTACAATTTTATCACTTTTAAATGACAACTTGTTGTATTCAGATTTAGTAATTTTTCTAAACTTAGGAAATGTGGGATAACATCTGCTTCTCCCATCAAAAGGATTATAATAAGAATTTCTTCTAGTATACATCCTAACAATCTCTCCCATCATGGACATTTCAAATCTGCTTTTCATAAGATGACTAAATTCTTCACACAAAGATATGTTAGTTGATCCAAAGATAATATCATCAACATAAATCTGAACTAACAAAAGATCACAACCATATTCTTTTCTAAAGAGAGTTCTATCAATTCTACCTTTAACAAAATCATTTTGAATTAAATAATCAGACAAGGTGTCATACCATGCTCTTGGTGCTTGTTTAAGTCCATATAGAGATTTCCTTAGTTTATAAACCTTATTTCCTTTGACAAAACCAGGAGGTTGCTCTACATAAACTTCCTCAGCTAGGATTCCATTAAGAAATGTTAACTTAACATCCATTTGAAAAACTATGAATCTTTTAAAAGCAGCATAGGCTAAAAAAATATTATGGCTTCCAGGGCGAGCTACCGGTGCAAAGGTTTCATCATAATCAATTCCTACGATTGTGAATAACCTTGAGCAACTAGTCTAGCTTTATTTCTAACCACAATATTGTTTTCATCCCTTTTGTTATTAAAGACCCATTTAGTTCCAATGAGTTTTTGATGATGAGGCCTTTCAACAAGCTCCCACACATCTTGTCTTTGAAACTTATTTAGTTCTTCTTGCATGACATTAATCCAGTTGGAATCGCTAGAGCTTGATAATAGATTTAGGTTCAAATAATGACACATAGCAACTAAACATACAATCTTGATTTAGTTGGGTCCTCGTCTGGACACCGCAGTCTAAATCTCCAATTATCTGTTCGGTTGGGTGATATGACATTACTTTCTTACCTTTATCTTTTACAATGGATGAAGTTTTATCTGAATTATTTATTTCAGATGATTCTATGTTACCTTCGATGACTCAACTTCGATCATCCGAGTGGTTGGTTGTCCGATCACCGGTGAGGAAGAGCTTCCGTGTTCTTTCTCTGTGTTTGAATCTGTTTTTTCTTCTTCATCTAAGTCCGATTCTTGATTGTAGAATTTTATGGTTGATCTCTTGATAGTCATCCTGATCCAGATCATCTCGATATCTTTGTGATGTCCCCTGTCTTACTATACTCGAAAGAAGATTCATCAAATACCACATGGGGTGTTTCTTCCACACACAAGGTTGTCTTATTAAAAACTCTATATGCCTTTGATACGTAAGAGTATCCCAATATCCCATCTCGCTATCTTGGCATCAAAAGTTTTTAATTGAGATTTACCATTGTTGTGTATGAAAGATTAACAACCAAATATATGAAAGTATGAAATTTTGGGGGATCTTCCCTTCCAAATTTCATAGGGAGTTTTGCATTTATCTTTAACAATCAAACTTCTATTTTGAACATAACAAGTCAGATTAATGCCTTCTCGCCCAAAACCCGTGTGGAGTGTTGTTCTCGAGATAACATTGTTCTAGCCGCCTCTTTCAAGGTTCTGCTTTCTCCTTTCAACTACTCCATTTTATTGTGGAGTCCTTGCCGCAGATGTTTCATGAGCTATGTCATTCTCAATGCAAGTAGTTAGTAACAAGCTTATTAAGGAATTCGACCTTTATCACTTTTAATTTTAACAATAGTTAGTCCTTTTTCATTTTGAACCTTTTAAGAAATTGGAATCTTAATCATAGTCTCATTCTTTTTGTACAAGAAAATAACCCGTAAATCTTGAAAAATCATCAACAATTACCAAAGTATACTTTCTTCCACTAAAGCCGAGAGGTGTTAATGGACCAAAGAGATCCATGTGAAGAAGTTCCGTAATCCTTTCTCAAGAAGGACTACTTATTGTTTTAAAAGAAGCTTTAGTCTGCTTTCCATTTTTACAAGAATCACACACATGGTTCTTTGAAACTACTTTATCAGGAGTCCTTTAACTAAAAATTTTCCTTGCTATTTTGTTAAGAGTTTTGAAGTTTAAGTGGCCAAGACATTTGTGCCACACCCAACTTAAATCATCCGAACTCTTAGCAACAAGACAAGTATCTTTAGGACAACTTCAAATTAGCAACATAAATGTTACCTTGTCTGACTCCAGCTAATAGAATATTTTCATTAATACCATCTAATACAAAGCATGCATTATGAGTAAATTTGACACTTAACCCCTTATCACAAAATTGTGAAACAGATAGTAAATTGTGCTTCAATCCTTCCACGTAGTAGACTTCATGTACTTGAATATCACCTATTATCGGTTGTTCCTACACCTTTGGTAAGTCCATAATTGTTATCTCCAAACATTACTCTTGGTCCATCTATGGTCTGATAGTTAGAGAGAAGTCGTCTTTCATAGGTCGTGCTTGGAACAATGTCGCCAATGTACCGGATGACCTCAAGAATGTCTCCTCTTTCAACTATCTTCTTATCTTTCTCGCAATCACAAATTTAATGCTTAGGTACCCTTTGTACTTTGGGTCCTTTCATGTTAAGTTGACTTTTAGGAATCCAAACAAAGATATCAATGTTCCTCAAAACCATAGATTGAAGTTTACATCCATATCTATCTACTAAGATAAGACTTTCAAGATCAATCTTATTTAACCGATCTTTTGAAATTGTCTTAAATCTTGGTAAAAATGGATATGTTTTACTTCTTCCATCAAAGCCATTATACCTAGGATAAGACTTTGACTTAGTCTTAGGTTTAACCTTAGGAGTTACTTTCCTCGTTTGTTTTTTCTTTTCGAAGTATCGATGAGGTAATTAATTCCTTAGGTTTCAGGACTAAATCTAGTTTCTATCTTTGGTTTAGTTGCTTTAACAAAAACTCTAAGTTTTATTGGATCATTTTTCTTACTCCTATCAAAACCAAATCCAGTCTTGTCATTAGACTTTTGTGAGGTATTGAAGATCTTATCTATTGTGATCTGGGAGTTATTCTAAGTCCTAACTTGAGATTTAATTCTCTGTTAATCTTCTTGTAACTCTCATTCTCGAATAGATATTTGAAAATTTTATTTTCAAAGAATTCAATTCTGTTCTAACTCATCTGTCTTATCGGACAAGGTATTAGTGATTGTCTCGATCGACATTCCCCTTGAATGTACAATCTGGTTCTTCATTAACCTTTGTTTGATTGACCTTAGTCAAATTAGTAATTTAATTTTTAAATTAAAATTTTCGATCTCTATCTGTTTGTAAGCGAGATAGAGCGAGCTCTAAATTTTTCAAAAGTTTTCAATAAGACTAGGATCGCTTCGTATAAGGTATCACAATTATTATCTCAAGAAGAATAGTAGTGTACCTCTTTTGCCATTAAATGATGTCGTCATCTAACTCGAAATCAGATGAGGATGAGGATGATGATGTCTCATGAACTTCTTCTTTCTCACTGTAAGAGCTCTCTCGATCAAAGATACCTTCTATCCCGCTTTTTCCTCTTATCTTCTCTCTCTCTGGAGTGAGTTGAGGACTGTCATAACTATAATGACCAGGCTTGTTGCATGTATAACAAATATCTCCTCTCGTCTGTCTTAGGACTATTATCTCCTCGTCTCGATTGGTGACTTATGCTTCCTCGTCTAATTCTTTTTCCTATCATTGTCTCAACTTTTATCTTCTTTATCTCGATCTATAGTTCCTTCGACTGATCTATCTCTCTTGTTTCTTTTGTACTTCATTCTTAGCCTTTCATATCTTTTCAACAAAAGGGCCATTTCTTCCTTAATAGACAAATCGGATGCCTTGGAGATCTTTTCGCATTCATCTTGATGAACGAATGCTACTGATCTTTCCGGATGTCGAAGATTCTCGCTTCATCTTCTTCATCTTCGATTTGGATGTCATATTCTAATGCCTTCATGAGAAAATAAAGTGTGGTGTGAAATTGAAGATAGATTTTGAGTAGCTTTCAGAATATTAGCTTTCTCTCTCCATCTTTTGCTTAATGACCTCAACACTTTATTGTTGATTTCTTTCTTTGTATAGGTTTTACCCAAATCACCGCCTTGTTCGGAAGATTAGTCAGTCTTACATCAAGTTGATCAATGGATTCTCCTTCTTTCATCTTGAAAGTGTCAAAAACATGTAATATTGATTGCAATTTGTTTTCTTTGATCTCGATCTGATCCTTCATGATTCCAGCAAGAGTTTCCCACATTTCCTTGGCGCCTTGCATCTTTTCACCTTTTCAATCCAATCCTTACTCAATGTTCCAATTATCTCTGTTCTAGCAACTTGATCCAGATTATGAATCTTTCTTTCATCACTTGTGAGTTCTCGAGCTTTTCTTTTCTTTCCTCACTCTTGTTTCAAATTGGCCGCAATACCATCACTTGTGCCTCCATGATAAAACTTGATAGGTCCTTCCTCAAGAACCTCCTCCATTCTATCATGAATTTCTTTGAGATGGTTCTCCATTCTAAACTTCCAATGGTCATATTCTTCGATTGAGAAATCGGGTAGACTCTTTGATTTCTTGCTCTTAACGTAAGACATGTTGAGATAGAAAACCAAAACACTTACAAGATCTTGTTAGTAGCACGCTTTGTGAAACAAAGAAAATGAAGATAATCAAGAACAAATTTCGATCTTGGTTAAGACCTAAAATCAATATCGTAATGACTTAACACCGCTCCGATACCACTTGTTGGTCCCACTTGGTTGAGTATCTTAGAGAAAACTTGAACTAACCTTCTAGGAAAAATCTAGAAGGGGGGTTGAATAGATTTTTAGACTTTTGCAAATCTTTTAAAATTATTCAAAACACTCAAGTAGCACAACAGAATTCAATTTTAAACTCAACTTGATCAAGATCAAAAGCAAACTGATATTTTAGTTTTAACTTTGACTCTGAAATTAATCTTTGATTAATAAACTGGAAATTGAAATTGACGTAAAAGTAAAGTAAAGCAATAAAGAACACCGAGTTTATAGTGGTTCGGATTATGAATAATCCTACATCCTCGTTTTTGTCATCATCTCAAGATTTATCCACCTTCCTATCTCGATCTGAATCTTTATCTATCCTTACCTGCAAATCTCAATTTATTTCTCTTATACTTCATTCTCAATTTATCATACCTCTTTGTAAGTAAAGCCATCTGCTCCTTCGTAGATAGATCGGCTCCCTCTGACTCGTTGACACCTTGTCTTCTTTATCGACAAAAGCAACAGACTTGGATGTGGTACTTGACTCCATCTCATCTTCCTTATCTTCTATCCGAATATCGTACTCTAAAGCTTTAAGATGAGAAAATAAGGTATGGTGAGTAATAGAGGATAAATCTTGAGTTGCTTTAAGGATATTGGATTTTTCCTCCATCTCTTGGTTAATGATCTCGAATCTTGTTATTAATATCTTTCTCTCGAATAATTCTTTCCAAGGTCACCGCTTTGTTGAGAAGATTGGTCAACCTTACATCTAACTGATCCACGTACTCATTTTCTTTCATTTTGAATGTTTCAAATGCATGCAAGACCGATCGCACTTGTTTTCTTTGACTTGTTCGTATCCTTCACAAACATTGGCTAGAGTTTGCCACATCTCTTTGGCGCTTTGCATCTCTTAACTTTTTCTATCCAATCCTTACTTAGAGTCTCAATGATTTCAGTTCGAGCTACTTGGTCAAGATTGTGGACCTTTCTTTCATCATTTGTCAATTCGTAACTCTTCTTTTCTTGTCCTGGTTCTGGATTCACTGACTCACTCGATCCGGGTGCCTCCATGATAAAACTTTATAGGTCCTTCTTCAAGAACCTCTTCCATCCTATCATGAATGACCTTCAGATGATTTTCCATCCTAAATTTCCAAAGTAATCATAATCTTCAATAGAGAATTCAGAAGATTCCTAGACTTTTATTTTTTCCCGATGACATGATGAAACAAAGAACAAAATACTCCACAAGAGCTTATTAGTAGCACCGTTAGTAAAGAAAGAAAATGAAGAAAATCAAGATAATTTCGTAATCTTGTTCAAGACCTAAAATCAATATCGTAATGCCTTAACACCGCTCCGATACCACTTGTTGGTCCCTGAATGTTGAGTTGATTAAAGCCTTGAGTTAGCTTCCTAGAACAAAATCTAGAAAGGGGGTTTTGAATAGATTTTGTAGATTTTTCAAATCTTTTCAATATCAATTCAAAGCATCAGATTATACACAATGAATATGATCGAGAACTCAACTTTTAACAAGATCAAAAGCAAAGGCTGATATTGATTTTAGTTAAGATTCGAACTTTAATCTTGAATTAACAATATTGTAATTTGAACAGAAATTAAAGAAAGCAAGAAATAACACCAGGATTTATAGTGGTTCGTATTATGAATAATCCTACATCCACTCTCTTTCTTCAAACTTTGAAGAAAGGTCTTTACTAGCTACTTACTTACTCACCGTACAACCTTTACAAATTACAACTTGAACTTCAGCTCTTCAACAATCTAATCAACTCTCGAAATCTAATTCTCGAGAATAAAATGTGTGTTTGAAGATATGAAGTGAAGTGTTCTATAAACACTTAGAAAATATTTGAAAACTCTTTTGAAAAATACTCTGTGAGAACAATAGTGAATCGTGTGAAAAATCAAACTTGCATAAGTGTATTGAAGAATAAAATCTAGTCCTATTTATAAGTCTGGAAAGATAGTTAGTTTGTTATTTAGTTCTAACAAACTTGAAACCGCTTAACAAACTTAATCTTGAAAACTGCTCTTGACC
This sequence comes from Paraleonurus japonicus, assembly GCA_030762865.1. Classification (NCBI taxonomy): domain Eukaryota; kingdom Viridiplantae; phylum Streptophyta; class Magnoliopsida; order Lamiales; family Lamiaceae; genus Paraleonurus; species Paraleonurus japonicus. The sequence continues at coordinate 17,302,913 of CM061061.1, read as the reverse complement.
TCACTGATTCTTCCTACTCATCTGATTTGAATTGGTGAAAACTTCGCCTTTCTTATTCTACTCGGCTTATCTTGACCTCGCCTCGAGCTCTTTATATTTTTCTCCTGCTGCTTTTCTTTTAATTCATCAAAACTTCTTGATTCAACAAAAACTTACAATATAGTTAAACGAATATAGACTAAACTTACAATTTGTTTAATATGTTGGATTGTTACCTAACTTTACGTTGTCGATTTGAATCGTGTGAAAATATCATGTATTAAACTAGATCTACCTATAATTGAAGTGATAAAATCATATGACCCAGATTATGTTTTATATGTACTACTTTTAGTATAAATGAAACTCCTTTGAGTGTTTTAGTGTAACAAACAAATAATGAATTTCCCTTTGTCCGAATGTCTTTCATATGTAAATGGGCACACATATTAAAAAAATGGGAGTAAGTAAGGTGTGGGGTCAATAAAGAAGGGGTATTTTTGAAAGTTTAATTGAAGGGATTAACTTCAATGATAAAATTAATCCCTTCAAGACCATATTGACGGTCAATCCATGGCCCACAGAGAAGTCTGTATATTTCAACAATAAATTATCCAAAATCTATTTACTTCAAAATTAAATAAAAATAAGACTGCATAGCATTATATCTATTCAATATAAGAATTAAAAAAGTCTTCAACATAAAATTAAACTTATTTTAAACTTATATTTAAAATTACAAATATCCTAAACTTAAATTAAAATTACAAATATTCTAAACTTAAATTAAAATTATAAATATTTTAAACTTAAATTAAAATACACATAAAATTGAATTCAAGTTTTAACCCCTCAGAGAAGTTGGTCTAATCACACTTTGAGGGTCCAAAATTTCCCTCCATTAAGATTTTAGTTTCCCTCCACTTTAATCCCCAAAAATAGGGACATTCATCATAAATCTTGCATTTAAAGCTCAATAAACCAATCAGCCAACAAGGTAAGTGCATTCATCACACAAATGAAAAAATATTCTCTCAAACTAACCTTAGATGATAGGAACAAGACTCCATCAATAGTTACATGCACTAAAGAAAGACTAAAGAGGTAGCAGAGAAACATTTGGTGAGACAAGGAGGAATGTGTTGGTCTCGGATGAGATGTGACAAGAGGTGTAAAGTCTAGAGGGGGATTGAATAGACTTTACCACACTCAAAACTTTTTAAAATTTTTTGTGAGCTGAGTGTGAGGTTAGAAGACTTTGCAAGTCTTCTACAATAGTACTCAGAGTGTGCTAAGTGAGATCAGCAAAATTCGGAAACTTGAAGTCTTACGATGGTGTGGAAGCTAATCTCGTGAGTGTATTTGAAAAATCCTTTTTAAGAAAATCTTCTTGATAAATACTTAGCATGTTTAGTGCAGTTTATTAAAACAATGATGTATGAGCAGTTAATGGTATGAATGCGAAAGCTAGTTACACAGAGGTTTTTATAGTGGTTTGGATATAACGATCCTACGTCCACTCTCCCCGATCCACGGGGCCTTATTATCCACCAAATCTTCTCGGTCTTGTTTCCTCTATCACCCTTGAGGATTCAACCACATGAAGTTTTACAAGTTCCTGCCCTTGATGCAATGAGTGATCCTTGAGTTTATTCTAACTCTTAGATCGATTAATAATCAACCTTCTCTCGTACTCGAGATATTGGAATGTGATTTATAATTCCTTAACCAATCAAAATCTTGATTCAACGTGTGCTTGATTCTTGGTTTGAATGAATATGTGTGTACTTGCAGTAAATGATAAAATTTCTTGATGTTTCTCACGTGTAGGTTCATGTCGATTCAAACCCTTCATTCGATTTATAATTTCACGAAATCAACTAGTCGTTAAGACCGATTGATAATCGTGTCTCCTTAAAGATGGTAAGTAGTTGTTAAGAAGATTTGTTTGACTTAGATAATTGATTGTTTGATCCCAATCAATTATTTCTTGATAGATTGACTTTGCAGCATTCGATCTTCTCATCGGAGATTTGATTGATTCTTGACTTCTAAACCGATATATTAATTGATCTCGAACTTACTATGTCTTCTATGTCAACTGAAGCAAACTTTCCAACCTTGCTATCTTCTCATCAAGGACTTCTTGACTACTTAACGTTTCATAGATTGCTTCTATCTCTTCTTTTGAATATGTTTCAAGTCTTCTAGACTTTCAAAGATCGCTCCTTCGAACACAAGGAACCTTCCAAGTCTTCTTGATAGAAATCTTTGTAATCTTCTAGTTGTCTCTGCTCTCTCGAACCTTCTAGTATCAAGTCATCATCTTTAAGTCTTCTGTCTTCGATTCTTCGAGTCTTGATTCTCAAGCTTCTTCAAGTCTTCTGGTAGATCCTAGCAAGGTTACCTTAACCAAGAATCTAACCTATCTAGATCATCAACTCGACTAACGAGGTTCAGCTGGTCCTATTACACTTAAGTTTTAGAAACATCATCAAAACATACAAAATCAAGATCCAATGAATGTGCACTATGTTTGGGCCAGGACAAAGGACCAAATAAGACAAGGTAATCCAGCTTAAGATTACGAGATACAATGTTAGGTGTGCGAGTAAAAAATATACACCTTGATGTTGAGAAAATGCAGTCTATTGCATTTGAGAAAGGATCCACAATAAGAAGAATAGTTAGAGATCTAGAAGTGAGTAAGAGTCATGTTGGTAGATGGGTCAAAGGAGAGGTTATAAAGGCACATACAAATGCAATTAAGCCTGAGCTAACTCATGTGAAAAAGCTTCAAAGGATTAACTTCAATTTGAATGCATTAGTGTATGATAGAAATGATAAGCAAATTAGGTTTTCAAATATGCACAATGTAGTGCACATAGATGAGAAGTGGCTTTATATGTCTAGATCATCTGAGAGATATTACATGCTACCAGGAGAACAAGAGTCATATTGGTCATGGAAAAGCAAAAGATTTATTCCTAAAGTGATGTTTATGTATGTTGTGTCAAGATCAATCATTGAAAGTGATGGGCAAGTCATATTTGATGGAAAATTGGTATTTTTCATTCAAAACAAAGGAACCAAGAAGGAATTTAAAAACAGAGTTAGAGGTACAATGATGACCAAACCCATAGAGTCCATCAACAAAGAAGTTATCGAAGACTCGCATTATCAATCAGTAACAGCCCAATAACATCAGATTTTATATGCTTATCCCTCGGAAAAAAGTCATCACGGGGACTTTTAAATTATGCTTAAGTCTCCAAAAAGGATGTCCAATCCTTTTGGTGACATAAAGCATAATTATTCTTAAGTCTCCAAAAAGGATGTTCAATCCTTCTAGTGAGATTAAGTATACCATTAATTTCAAATTAGATTCATCATTCATATTTAAATTCAGATTATACCATCAATCAAGCCAAAGTGGCCTATTGATGCAAGCAATAATATCATCATACAACAAGATAATGCAAAGCATCATATAAGCAACAATGATCCAAATTTTAGGCAAGTTGCAAGTACAAATGGATTCAACCTATGCCAACAACCAAACTCACTCGATACAAACATAAATGATTTCGGTTGGTTCGAGCCATTTAATCACTTCAAGTGGACACAACTTCTTACAATGTTGATCAATTAGTGAAGAATGTGTTGCTATCTTTTGAAAATTTGACAGTCATCACACTCAACAATGTGTTTCTAAGCCTTAAGAGAGTTTAAGCGAGATCTTCCGACATAATTTAGAAGGGGGTTGAATTGATTATCTAAATTTTTCACAAAATTCAGATTCTCAATCCAAGCTTAAATTGTTAAAACCATAATCAAAGTAGTCAGCGGAAAAAATTTATACTCAATCTATAAAACCGGATCTAAAGCAATCAAGTGATTTTAACCAATTTGTAGATAATCAATGAAATTAAATGCAGAAAGTAAAGAACACGAGATTTTATAGTGGTTCGGATCAAAAGATCCTACATCCACTCTCCTTCTTCAATCTTGATGAAGGGGCTCTTCCTTCTCACTTATTGTCTTACTTAATGTCGATTACAAGTTACAATATCGATGTTCTTCGTCTCTAATTCTCCTTCAATCTATCAATCTATCTAACAAACCTATGTTTACATTGCAGATTGTGATTTGAAGGTATACGTAAAGTGTTCTTCGAGAACCGTGCTTAGTCCTATTATAAATCTATAAGACGGTTAGTTTGTTGTAACAAACTGCAACCGTTTAACAAACCTATCTTTAAAAACTTCTTGAACTTTGTTGATCTTGAGTTAATTGTGTCTTTGACTTGGTGAAAACCTGCTTTTCTTATTCTACTCAATTTGGTCTTGACCTTGTCTTGAGCTCTTCATTAATCTTTCAAACAGACGACTTCTTCAAGACTATCTCCAGACAACCTCGAAGTTTCTTGACTTAAGCTGACTTTTTCAATCTTACCTAGTCTAATCAGTCTACTAGAAAAATGTATTACATCACCGATCTATACAAATTCAGCTGGTCATCCTATATACATGAGCTCATTTATCCTATATGTTTTAACTTATTCAAAACTAAGAACCACGATCTAACAATTTCCCCATTTTGATGAAGTTAAAACTACAAGAAAGAAACAAACTCACAATCTGATGTTAGTCAAGATTATTCAAGATAAGCTAGCCAATTAGATCAAGCACATAAGCAACTTCTCAATCGGATAGATTCACATAAGAGCACTTACTCACACTTAAAAATATATTTAAGTAAATTTTTAACACTTAGAAAAATTTAAGAAAATATTCCAAGTCACAAAGTTTTATCAGATTACCAACACTTAGAAAAATTTCTTAAAACTTATAAGATTTACGTGACTTAGAAAAATTATTGAACTTCCGAAAGTAGATGAAGCATAAAACATAAATCATCGACAAGTTCAAACATCTCATATATTCATCACATCAAAATTACATTTACAAATGGAGCACTTAGAAAATAAAAAGATAAGAAAGAAAATGAAAATCTTATCTAAGTTCCCCATCTTTCGGACTCGGGTACCACCACCGGTCGAACACCCTCTTCCTTAGTTGCTTTAGGTCATCCTCCTCGGTGTATCCAGACTCCGCCTCCGCTCTTTGAGCGATCCCCTTGACCTAGTCTAGGTCAAGAGTCCTATCGACTTTCTTTGCAGTGCGATATATTCAAAGGTCAGCGATTAGATAGACGTTGAACTCGTCATCGCCTTCCTTGAGCAAGCGGCCGACGATAGAAGTCTTCGTCTATATTCTCGATCCATTCGTGCCAAGCCAAGTCTGGATCCTCTTGAGTGGCCCCGGTGCTTTGAAGATGTGCAAGTAGTACATCCACGTTGCATCCAGTTTCTTTTCTTTGTACTCTTTCGTATATCGACCAACAACCATTTTTGGAGGAGCCGAGGTTGTGTGAAATGGCCTCGAACTTCTCATCCCCTTCACCTTTCATCACCACTTCCTTTCACTTGGCTCCATATGAAGTTCGTGTTCTTGTTGAGCCGCCTCACCTTCTCATCTCCTTTTCACCATAGAATCGCTTCTCCCTCTTGATCCTTTTGATCGATCTTTTGATAGGTTGGAGTAGTCGGCTTCTCTTTTCCTTTTCCTTTAGCAGCAGCCTTCAAACCGATCTCACTGCCTTAGGTTCCTCACCGCCACCTTTCTTCCCTTTGCCCTTGGCCTCGATTTTTCGTACTCTTTAATTTTAGCCAAGAGCTTCTTAGACTTCTCCTCCTCCTCCTCCTTCCTCCTCTGCTCATCCTCCCTCAATGCTTTTTCTATCCGGCTCACCCTCGGTTGAAGTACAACACCACCGATTTGATTCTAAGCTCTTCCTTGGCTGCCTTCAACTCGGTTGTCTTGTCTTTGATGCTCAGCTCCTTCTTTGTTGCTTCAACATCAGCCGTGAGGGCTTGCTTTCTTTCTTCATCCTCTTTTTCCCTTTTACTTCATCACCAAGCTCCCTCAGCCTTATCTCCGGTGTAGAGCGGTGAATCCAGTCCGATTTATCCCGAGCTATTTCTTGCACTACCATTGCATTATTTTCTTTCATATGCTCCTTTAGCTCCTTTACTTCCTCTTCTAGTGCTTTGACTCTATCAGCCAACACGGAGTTAGATAAGGTAGACATATTGTTTAATATGTTTACCTCATCTTCCTTCATGTTAGCGATCATCGTATCATCCTTTGCTTCAATATCTTCCTCTCGCTTCTTCTTAAGCCGCCGTCTCAAGCTTTTCCTCAAGTCTTTTTCTAGTTTTTCAATGATACAATTGGAAGTAGAGGTTGGGCTGATTGAGCTATCTTCATCTTTGGAGGAGAAATCGGATGAAGAGGGAGTTGGGGCTTCTTTTGGGAGTGGGGAAGGGGAAGGGGATCTTATCTTGATGTTTTGAAGGAATAAGATAGGGCTGGGAGTAGAGAGGTTTGGACTTGGGGGAGTGGGGTGGGGATAGATGTGGGTTGGGGTGAAGAAGAGGTTTGCTCGTATGGTTGGATGGTAGATGGAGTGGTTTGTTCAATGGGCTGAGTGAGTGGGGGAGTTTGTTTAGAAGGGGTAGGGTTGGGAGTCTGTGTGGTTTGAGATGGGACTTGGACTTGGGGACGTTGGACTCTATTTGGAGCAACTGTGGCCATTGCAGAGGCTCCAAGGTGCCAGCCAAGTACACCTCTTCATTGCCCGGCTAGGGAAGGGGAAGACATAGAATGAGATGAGTTTGTACCTTCCTCCTTTATGGGGGACAGAGCAGCTTCCTTTTCTCGGAGAGGAAGGCACCTCTATTTGACCGACGTCGTCTGCACAATTTGCAAGACCGGTACCTCCTCGGGAAGCAAGGTTGCCTCCTTAGTCTGCCGCTTTGACTCCTCTGCCCGAGAGGACCCCTCATCGACGATCTGCAGGACTCCGGATCTCCACCTCTTGGGGACTTGGGACCTCCTCCTTGGCCTCCTCTGAAGAGGCACAACAACTTCCTCCCCTTCTTCGGATCGGCCTCATGAGGAGCCGCCTCAACCGGTATTTCCTCGTCCTTGGCTGCTGGAGCGGCTTTTGGCTCGGCAGCGAGGCCACCTAGCCTACTCTGCTGCTGCTGTTGCTATTCTCTCGATCTCTAGCCTCTTCAAACTCATCATCCGAGTCTTTGAATAATAACCCCTTCTACTTCGAGAATTTCTTCGTCCCCACCTTTTAGTTCACCACCTTATTCATTCTTTCAATCAAAACAGTGATTTTGTTGAAAAGACTTACTGTGGTAAGGGTAGATGATTGGAGTGAATTGATGCATGTTTTTAGGGCCTATTTTAGTGCAAAAAGTGAGCCAAAGTGTTAGTTTTTGTGCCTAAATGTGTAAAGTATCACTTATTTGCCTAAAAGTATTATTTGTGAGTTTGTTGATGTTTATCGTCCATTTTGCAGGTAATTCGTGGAATTTTGCCAATCCGAGAGTACCGGTGTGCTTAGAATGAAGAGACAAACATATCGGATGAAAACGGAGTCGAGCCGAAGCCCCGCTCGAAAAAGTGCCTCGGTCTCGAGCTCGTCGAGGACCAAGAGCCTCGAGTAGAGGGTGAGGCGTAAAGGCCCAAAATAAAAAAGGCGAAGCCTCGACTCGAGGTGGACCTCGAGTCGAGGGATAGAAAATTGCAAGGGCCTTGAGTGAGGCCTGACCCTCGACTCGAGGGGGAGGTTTTACTGAAAAATTCATTATTTAAGGGCTGGAAGCAGAGCATATCGGATATCATTCAATAGACATTATTAGATTAGAGCGGTTAGTAGCGGTTTTGGGGCGATTTCTTAGGCCCCAAGCCAATTTCCCACTTTAGGTAGAGTAGATGGTAGATTTAGATTTAGATTTTAATTGTTGTTGATTAGACTAGCTCTAGTTTAGCATTTGATTATTGTTAATTCATCAATTCAAGCTTGGATTTCATTTGGAGATTTGTATTGAACACACTCAAGCATTCCTATTTTAGTTAATTGAAGATCAATTGGTGATGTCATTCCTCTCTTGTCTCTTTTGAATTTCTTAATTGTTGTGATTTGCTTTGTGTTTGTTCAATCCTATTTTCTTCCCATGGTTTTTGCCCTTGGCACCATGGGCTAACTCTCTTGTGCTTGGGTTAATTGAAATTGATGATGATTTGATTGACTATGCTATGATTGTTGATGATTGGAGATCAATTGAGTAGATTGCTTACTAATTGTGATTTAAGTTGTGCTTCATGCATTATTATCTCTTTAGATTAGTGTTTGATCACCCTAGCTATAGGCGAGCCGCGCTAACGTGATCCGGGATTAATCGGGTTATAATTGTGTATGAATGCGTGGATTGGGTGCTTGAATCGAGAGACTAGTTGCACTAAGGATACTCACGTTAGTTTATTTTCTAATTGTGATTTTTAATTGTGCTTCATGTATAATTGCCTCTTTAGATTAATGGTTGATCACCCTAGCTATAGGCGAGAGAGCTGCGCTAACGTGATTAGGTGTTATGCGGTTTGTAATTTTGCATGATTGTATGAATTGGGGACTTCTACATTGAGAGATGGGAAGGACTAAAAATACTCACATTAGGCATTGTGATTTTAATGGAGTGATTAATTTCATGATGGTTCAATGCTTTCTATCTTAGTTGATTTGTAATTTGATTCAATTGTAGCTTGTTGATTGATGATTCCTTGATGGAGATTAGCCCTAGCACCCCTATCTCACCATTTATTGTTGTTGTTGCTCTCGCATTTTAAGTGTTCGATCATTTGCTTGCTTGTTTTTAGTTTGTATTTTTGCAAGAGTTGTGTAGTGTTAGTGCCAAACCGTTTTGCAACAACTCATTGAGAACTTGTATTTCTAGGGCCTCACGTGCATACTTTTTCCCTTAGGTTCGATATTTGTTGATTGGTCTTAATACCACTTCCCGATTACTACTCCAATCAAATGGTGCCGTTCCGGAGAATTAGTTTTTGCGCCTTAAGTGAGACTTAGGAATTGTTTGAAGTGGCTACTTGTTGCCCTTGTATTTTTGTTTGTGTTGTTGTTTTTGTTTGAATTTGATACTTTGCTATCTTGTCTAGATGGAAGGATACAACCCATGGATGTGGAATCAAGAGTTTTATCAAGAGAATATGGTGTATCCTCCACACTTTGAAGAATTTGAATACAATAATTGGAAGAACTATGAAGATAATTCTCGGTTGCAACAAGTTCCATCCAATTATGAAGATTGGATTTATGAAGAAACTCCTCCCCCACCTCAAGAGATGTTCCCATACTATGAGCCAAATGATCAAACATTGGATCCATGCCTTGGATTTGAGTATCAAGGAGCATCAAAAGGGGATTACTATGACTATGGGAGAAGCTATGAGTATGACTACCAAATGCCACAAACTTCTTTCCATAATGAAGAATGGGGACTCCATGATGTGAGAACTAGCTTGCAAGAGATGCTTGGAATTTTGTTGGAAAAATTTTAGGACAATGACCCTAGATGTGATGAAATGCTTCCCTTGTACGAAGAAATGTATGAGACCAAAGCAATGGTTAATTCATGGATAGGGGAACATGGAGATCACCGAAGTTCATTTCATGTTTATAAAGAGTCAACTCAAATATTTCTTACGCCAAGTAAAAACATGACCATCATGGAGAATCAAGAAGAAGAAGGGGAGGAAGAAAATGAAAGTGAAGATGTAGTAAAGGGTCCAAGCAATGAGGATGAAGTAGAAAGTTTCCTTGTCAAAAGTGAGGAAGAGGAATGTCCATTGATGGACATGAGCTATAATGAGGAGGGGAACCTAGAAGCACCAAATGAAGCTTTGAAGATCGAAATGAGCATTTCTATACCTTCTAACTCTTCAATTTGTGATTTAATTGAAATTGATGCTTCTAATGATTTGATTTTGCCTCTTGTGAATTTTGACTATAGGGAAGAGTTGATGAAGCGCTTGGGCATCCTCGAAGGAAAAGAATGGAAAAGTAGGATGGCAAGAGAGAAAAGGGGACAACCATGGACATTAAGCATATCTATATGTGGTTGTCCTATCTATTCGGTGAACCTCCAGGACTTTGAAGCACAAAGATTGAGATAAAATGGGAAGGATGATCGCTATCCTTGGCAATTCCGATGAAGGAAGATGGAAGTGAAGAAATAAGTCGGCATAGGACAATAAAAATAGCGTTTGATGGGAGGCAACCCATCCTTTTTATTGCTTTTGTGTGCTTTTTGGTAGATTAGTGTTTTTGTTTATTTTTGGGAAATTTGGCTAGCTACTTAATTGCTCATGCTTAGGAAATTATGCTCTATGCTTTGGAATTCATATAGTGTTGAGCTTATTGGTGATATCATTTGGAGTTGCATATTTTTCTCACTCTCATTCCAAACTTGAATTCATATCTTCATTCAAGTTTGGGGTGTTTGTCATTTATGGTATAAATGCATCTCTTAGTGATGATTATTTGATGAGTTGTTTTGCTGGTTGTAGGTATACTCACTACGTTAATTGAGAAGAGATCGGAATTGCAAAGGAATTCAAGAATTGAGAAGAATGGAGAGCTTAAAAGTTGGTGAAAAATGAGTAAAAGGAAGAGAACCTGGTCTCCTCGATCGAATGAGCGATCGGGCTTAAATCGAGGGACCAAAACGGTAATTTCTTGCATATTTGGGTACGTTAGGGCGTAGAGGTCATTTTTAGGAGTTTCGGGGGTCGTCGAGCTCGGGAATCCTCAAAATTTTCCCGATCTCGACCTAGGGTCGAGGTTACATATCCCTCCGGTCGAGGGATTGACACTTAGGCAAAATTCTAAAACACATCCCTCGACTCGAGGGAGGAACCTCGAGTTGAGGATTTTGAAAATTCGGTGTTCCTCGAGTCGAGGCCTGACCTCGACTCGAGGCTGGTGTTTTAGTTAAATACGCAGCTTTAGTTTCAGATCGCACGACTTGAGGGTTTGTGCACTTTACGATCCCCTTCTTCCCTTCAACCGATTTCCGGTCATTTTCGCTTGTTTCACCGATCATTCATCATTATTTCATCACATTATCATTCACATTGCATCAAGATAGGAATTTGAGGGTTTTGTAAATCAATTTGGGGATTTTTGTGGATTATTGCATGGGTTCTCAATTGCTCATTTCTAGTCCGAATTTGATCAATAAGGTATGCAATTTCTTCTCATTTGGCTCTTAATTTTACATTGGTGGACGATTATTACTTGGGTGTTAGGGATTATGCTAGAATTGTTGGAACCACCAATCGCCACTCTATGAAATTATCGTATTTAGAATTATAGTCACAAAAATGCAGCGGATAGGATTGTACCTTTATTCACCGTAAAGGTGAAGACAAACCAGTTCTAAGGTCAGAACTGCAATCGAAGGATGAGCCTCGAACCTCACGGTCTTCCGCCGTATTCCTATCCCTTTCCCTTGGACGCCGAGTGGTCGACGATCCTCCAAGGGATCAGAATTCGCCTCTCTCGATCTCACGCTTTTTTTCACACGTCCGGGAGGCTCGATGTTAGGGTTTATTTATAGGCTACAACAGGGACCCTAAGGAGGAATTAGGGTTGGGCCTCCCGATGGGCCTAAATATCCCGTGTTCAGTCCGAACACTTTACTTAAGCCCATCAATTATAACTCACCACTAAAGAGTTATAATTGAATTACCGTCCTAATCCCATATTATAATATGGGCTCCTTTATTATGTGTACGTTTATTTCCCGTGTTTAAGATATCGAATGTCCAAAAATTAATTAAATTACTGACAACTTAATTAATTTATATCTAATTCCAAGAGTAGTACCACTCATCTTTTTATTATGTCGGATTAAATCCACCATAGGTTTACATAATAATCTTTATGAGCTCCTCAAGGGGACATCATCATCCTAAATAATTAGGACACGGATTCCTTCTATAATCAACAACACACCATATAAACAATGCTATCTCCCAATTCACCGAGCCTATTGATTTAATAAATCTCACCCATTGGCAAATCAAAGAAACATACACCGAGTACACGTGCCCGTTATTATATAGGGATTAAGAAGACGTACATCCATAACAACAGAGGTCTTGTTCTTTTATATAGTCGCACAAATTGAACAACCTCATATGGTCCCCGCTCAATACATACAAAATGTACTAGTGTAACTTTATAGTCAAGATTGACTAATACCAAATTACACTACAAACCGCTCCAATGGTTTGTCCAAATCCATCTTGGTTGTGAGCTATTATTTATAATCTATAAGGAATCGATAGCATGATCTTACGTGTGACACCACACACCATGTTATCTATAGTATAGATTAATCTGACAAAATAATGATATATAACAATCATAAACATTAAGTATTTTGATCATAATGAATCTCATATTAAAAGGATGTTCATACTAAAAAATGTTCATATAAAAGCTAGGCTTATAGTATATGATTGGAGTGTATAGAGGCAAGAGCTTTTAAGACCAATCACAAAATATCGAACCCAAGGGAGAAAGTATGCAAATGAAATTCAAGGATAAGAGTTCTAGATGGCTAAAATTGCAACAAGATATAGGTGATTGGAGTGTATAGGGTAAGAGTTATTAAGACCAATCAACAAAATATCGAACCCAAGGGAAAAAGTATGCACATGAGGTCCTAGAAATACAAGTTCTTAGTGACTAGAGTTGCAACAATGGTTTGGAACAAAAACAACAAAAACACAAGCAAAAATACAAAACAACAAGGAGCAAGCAATAGATCAAACACTTAAGATGCGAGAACAAAAACAACACTAAATGGTGGGAGAGAGGTGCTAGGATTAACATCCGTCAATGAATCATCAATCAACAAGCTACAATTGAATCAAATTGCAAATCAACTAAGATAGAAAACATAAACCATCATGAATTTAATCACTCCATTAAAATCACAATGCCTAATGTGAGTATCCTTAGTCTTTCCCATCTCTCAATGTAGAAATCCCCAATTCATACAATCATGCAAAATTGAAACCCGATCAACACCTAATCACGTTAGCTCAACTCTAGCCTATTGCTAGGGTGATTAACCATTAATCTAAAGAGACAATTTTACACAAAGCACAATGAAGAATCACAATTAGGAAATAAACTAATGTGAGTATCCTTAGTGCAACTAATCTCTCGATTACGAAGCACCCAATCCACGCATTCATACACAATTATCACCCGATTAATCCCGGATCACGTTAGCGCAACTCTCGCCTATAGCTAGGGTGATCAAACACTAATCTAAAGAGATAATTATGCATGAAGCACAAATGAGAATCACAATTAGTAAGCAATCTACTCAATTGATCTCCAATCATTAACAATTATAGCATCATCAATCAAATCATCATCAATTTCAATTAACCCAAGCACAAGAGAATTAGCCCATGGTACCACAAACAATACCAATGGGAAGAAGATAGAATGGAACAAACACAAAACAAATCACAACACTTAAGAAATTAAAGAGACAAGAGAGGAAAAACATCACCAAATGATCTTCAATTAACAAAAACAGAATGCTTGAGTCTTCAACAACAATCTCCAAAGGAATTACAAGCTTGAATTGAAAGGATTACAAGATTAAATGCTAATCTATGGCTAATCTAGCAACAATCAATTGAAATCTAATCCTAATTCTAACTTCTAATCTAATTAAGGAAGGAATTTGGCTTGGGGCTTGAGAAATCGCCCCAAAACCGCTACTAATCAAGCTACTATGAAAGATTATTTTCCGTCTCTCTCGCTCACTCTTTAAATACCGAAATTTGGTAAATTCTCCCCTCGAGTCGAGGGTCAGGCCTCGACTCGAGGTCCCCGCAAAATCCTCTCCCTCGACTCGTGGGTCATGCCTCGAGTCGAGGCTGCTGCCTTTTTCCAATTTTTGCCTTTCTCTGCACAACCTCGACTCGAGGCTCATGATCCTCGACTGCAGCTCGAGTCCAGTGGCACTTTTTCTCGCGGGGCTTCGGCCCCGACCCCTGCGTCCCGGATGTCCGTCTCTTCATTCTAAGCCTAATGGTACTCTCGGTTTGGCAAAATTCCACCGAATTACCTGCAAAATGGACGGAAAACATCAAAATCTCACAAATAATACTTTTAGGCAAAAAGAGTGATACTTTTCACATTTAGACACAAAAACTAACACTTTAGCTCACTTTTTGCACTAAAAATAGCCCTAAAAACATGTATCAATTCACTCCAATCAATAGGACTAAAATCTCTATAAGAATGCAAGAAATTAAATGGCAAGATTATGCAAACAATATATCAAACACCTAGAATGCAATAACAAATATACTAAAATCAATGGAGGATTCGGGTGCAAGGGATAATCTCCACCAAGGAATCCATGATTAACAAGCTATGATTGTATCCAAATGCAAATCAATCAAATTAGAAATCATAAACCATCATGAAATTAATCACTCCATTAATATCACAATGCCTAATGTGAGTATCCTTAGTTCTTCCCATCTCTCAATGTAGAAGTCCCCAATTCATACAATCATGCAAAATTGAAACCCGATTAACACCTAATCACGTTAGCTCAACTCTCGCCTATTGCTAGGGTGATCAACCATTAATCAAAAGAGACAATTTTTCATGAAGCACAATTAAGAATCACAATTAGGAAGCAAGCTAATTCAATTGATCACATTTATCCACAATCATAGCATGAGGCAATCACTTCATCCCTATTTTCAATTATCACAAGCACAAAACTATTAGCCCATGGTGCTACAAGCAAAAGCCATGGGTAGAAAATCTAAGAAAGCAATTAACAATCTAATCATCACAAGCAATGAATTAAAGAGAGCAAAGGGTAAGAACATCACAAATTGAGCTTCAATATACAAAAATAGGAATGATTAGTCTTCTACAATGCTTGAATTCAACTTCTCTTCTCCCAAATTACAGCTTGAATCTTCAATTACAATGAATCAAAATGCTAATCTAATGGACTAAAAGTAGAATCTAATCTAATTCTAAAAATCTATAGCAATTACAATGGAAATCAAGCTACAAAGTGAAAAATTCGCCTAAGGAACCTCCCTGAAACTGCTTCTAAACCGCTAGAATCAAGTTATGCTCTATTTTGGCTTCAATGGGCTTTAAAACCGCAAAATTCGGTTTTTGACACTCCTCGACTCGAGCTTCGTGCCCTCGAGTCGAGGCCTAAGAGTCGCTAGCACGCTTCTTCAAAATTTTCCCTGCCTCGAAGTCGAGGCTCACCGACTCGAGGATCTTGCCAATTCTCCATCCCTCGACTCGAGGTTCCTCCCTCGAGTCAAGACCGCTGCATTTTTAAATTCCTTTCCCTCCACCCTAACCCTCGAGTCGAGGTCTGTGCTCCTCGACTTGTGCTCGAGACCGTGGAATTTTTCTCGAGATTGGCTTTGGGCTCGACCCCATTTTCGTCCGGTATGTTTGTCTCTTTCATTCTAAGAATAACGGTACTCTCGGTTTGGCAAAATTCCACCGATTTACCTGCAAAACGGACGAAAAACATCAAAACTCAAAAAGTAATACTTTTTAGGCAAAAGAGTGATACTTTTCACATTTATGCACAAAAACTAACACTTTAGCTCACTTTTTGCACTAAAATAGGCCCTAAAAACATGCATCAATTCACTCCAATCATACCCTCAAACTTGAATTGTTGCTCGTCCTCGAGCACTAAGAACAAAGAAGTGAATTGATTGCAATTATGTCACATAGCACTATAGATGAAAAATAAGACAATCGAACTCATCAATGAACATAAGTATCAATGCAACTATCCACTAGCAAGCAAGATAGATCATGCTCAAACAAATGCTCAATCAAATACTCAACACATTGCTCCTTCCATGGAGTGTTTCACTCTTCACTCAAGTGTATAAAGGTATAAGACACTCAATCATCAAATTCACAAACTTGCACACCATATGCTTGCCAAAAGACTTAATCTCAATCAAAATCATTTATGATCAATCAAGAATCAAAGAGGTCTTTCTTGTAGGTTGTAATGTAGGCTCTTTGGAAAGGTGGGATATTTTTGGATAAGAGTGACTAAGTAGTAGAGACTTGAATGTGAGCTAATCAATACAAATGCATCTTCTTCACTTTTCATCAAGCACACTATTCCTTTTTAACTTTAATGATCAATCCACCATTCACTTGAGCTTTCTCTTTTAAGCTCACAAATTGAATTTTTCTTCTTTTCATTCACTTCATATTTTTCTTCAAAATTCAATTTTTCCTTTCACAACCTTTTTTTTCTTTTATGCTTCATTCATCACTTAGCTCATCATCTTCCCACACTTAGCAATCAAATCACCATCATTAGCCAACATTCAAGCTCAACTAAATATAGGACAAGAAAGACACATAAAAATAGGCTAATGGTTTCCATCTCACTTGTCTTGCCAAAGTATAAGGATCATAAGGCTCAACAATGCTTACTAAGGAAATCAAATGTATTTGGTGGGGAAAATATTTGGCAAAGTGACTCATCATTCCAAACATGGCCTCTTATCACTTTTTGACATCACACAAAGATCAATATCAACAAGTCTAGTGGCAAGTTCTAGCATACAAATCATGAATGATGCACTCTCAAAGGATTAATATCAACCGTATAAGATGTATGATTATTAAGGCACAAAAGCTCACGGGCTTCAATTGAGCAATGAATCAAGCATTATCAATCACATTCATCTTTACATAATAAATTAAGCAAGCTAGCTTCAAGCTACACATCAACTCATGATCAAATCAAAATCCAACAAATCTTGCAAATCAAACACAAGTGCTCATGTACATAAATTCAAGCATACTCACTACCACATGAATAATACTCAAAGATATGTCAATAAATCCATAATTAAGCTCAAATCAAAGAATATGGAATCGAAAGGATCATCTAGCTCAATAAGATCAAGAGAATAACAATCATCATCAAAATCATCAAATATTCTAATTCATCACATCATCAAGTTCACCAAAAGAAACACAATCATCATAAAGAGTACAATAACCATCAAGAGTACAAATCATTAAGAAGATAGGAATCTAAAAAACTAAGGATAGAGAATGAGGAATAGGGGATAGCCCTAATAGTCGACGGTGGCGGCGGAGGAGGGTAGTGTCCCGGCCCGAAATTCCACGAGCTCATCTCGTGTAGAAGGGCGTACATGTCATTTTGAGTCTTCGAGACTCTTCCTGCATTCTCCTCGTCTCTTCATTGAATCTTCGGGACTCCTCAATCATCTGGTGCATCTCATCCCGGCGGGTCAAGCTCTCAATATGCATCCTCCGACTATCCGCCCACATCTGCTCGGCCAATACCCACGACCTCGAGATGAACTACCCGCCTCATACTCACGACTCCTCTTCTCGTCCCGCCCGGTACATGTTGATCTCCTATTGGTAATCCTCATCCATCTGCAGGGCGGCTCCTCCTGCTCGGCTCCTCATCATCCTCATCCTCAATCATCCTCTTCCTCGCCTCTGCTCTCTCTGCAACACCCTCATCCTCATCATCGAGAATCGAGATCTGCTGGCCATCATCATCATTGTCATCACCCTCATCTCAAGAACATCCCCATGCTCTCTCGTATAAGCATCTATAGCATCGGTATGACGCGTGTGTTGGTCCCGGAAAGTTGAGTTGATTAAAAACCTTGAGTTAGCTTTCTAGAACAAAATCTAGAAAGGGGGTTTGAATAGATTTTGTAGATTTTTCAAATCTTTCAAAATCAATTCAAAATATCGATTAAGCAATGAATATAATTGGATTCTCAACTTTTTACAAGATCAAAAGCAAGGTTGATATTCAGATTTTAGTTTAGATTCTCGAACTTTAATCTTGAAGTAACACAATTGTAAATCAAATGAAACTAAAGAAAGCAAGAAATAACACTGTGATTTATAGTGGTTCGATTTTAATAATCCTACATCCACTCTCCTTCTTCAATCAAGAAGGGACTCTGCCATCGCTTACTTTCTTACTTCCACCTTACAACTTACAACTTGTACAAATCTTCAAATCTTCAATCTCCTAAACCCTTCTTCTAGAAATCTAACTATTACGGTATGTATTGGATTTTGAAGATTACAAGAAAAGTGTTCTAAAAACACTTAGAACTTTTTGAGAACTCTCTTGAAATACTTGAGAAAAGATTGTGATTGAAATCGAGTAGTGAAAAGTGTGTAAATCGAATATGCATAAGTGTTCTATCATTTGAAAAATGAAAAACCTAGACCTATATATAAGTCTCGGGAAAGTCGGTTAGTTTGTTAGTTAGTTCTAACAAACTTGAAACCGCTTAACAAACTTAATCTTGAAAACCGCTTGAGACCTCGGTGATTCTTCCTACTTGTCTGCAGCTGACTCGGTGAAAACTCGCCTTTCTTATTCTACTCACCTTGTCTTGACCTCGCCTCGAGCTCTTTATATTTGTCTCCTGCAGATGATTAGGATTGAGGTTGTCTCCGATGACTTGTCATTCCTCGTCTCCACCGACTTGAACAATTCTTGACCTAGTCCTGATCACCTTCGTACTAGAACTTAGTCTCCAGTTCTTTATCATAGTCTGCTCATCTCTGAATAGTCTTTTAACTCATCAAAACAATCTTGATCTAACAATTTCCCCTTTTTGATGAAGTTAAAACCTACAAGAATAGACACACTCATAGCTGAAGTTAGTTCGAGTTTTTCAAGATCAACAGATAGGTATATCAAAGCACATTCTTCACATTACAAATGATTTATTCACATAAGAAAACTTTAGATCTTTTAAAATTTTTTTTTTTAAAAAATAAGTCTCAAGACTTAGTTTTAAAAAAAAATTAAGTCTGAGATATAAAACTCTCGAGATGACTTATACTTAAGAAAATTTTAAGTTTTTCTTAAAGCGTAAAAAAACTTTAAGAAAATAAGACGAGTAAAATGAATCAAACATAGTATATTCACATTGGATTTACAAAGATTACAGATGAGAGGATAATAGAAAAAATAGAAATAAGGAAAAGAAAAGTCCTGTTTCTATTAAACTCCCCATTGCTCTTCATCCGGGATCATTAGCCGATTGAATACGCGCCTCCTAAGCCGCTTCAGATCCTCCTCTTGAGTAAGTCCAGATTCGGCCTCTGCTTTCTTAAGAATTCCTTGAACCTGGCCAGGTCCAAGGTACCATCAGGCTTCTTTGCAGGAATGGCATACTCGAAAGCTGGAGAGATCAAAGTTGACATTGAATTCCACATCGGCTTCTTCCAAAGCCGAGCATAGAAATCCGCGTCTACTTGCTCAATCCACTGCGTGCCAAGCCAAATCTGGATCTTGTTGAGTTGCCCTCGAGCTTTAAGAATGTACCAATAGTACATCCACATTCTCTCCAGTTCTTGTCTTTGTACTCAAGAAGCATATTTTCCGCAGCCAGCTTAGGAGGTGCAGACGTGTTGTGAAATGGCCTAAATTTCCCACCGCCTTGATCTTTGATTAACCATTTTCGCCAAGAGTGCTCCGTAAGACGTTGGAGTCTTTCTTCTTTCTCTGCCTCTTCTTTTCTTTCTTGCCAAAATATTCCATCTCTCTCTTAATTCTCTTGATCTCGCTTCTTCTCGAGAGATTGGAATAATCAGCCTTCCTCTTCCTTTTCCTTTAGCAGCAGCCCTCGTAACAAGTTCACTGATCTGGGCTCGATCGCTACTTCTTTTCCCTTCCCCTTGGCTCCTTCAAATTCGGATTCTTTTAATCGAGCCAAGAGCTTCTCTGTCCTTTCCTCCTCATCTTTCCTCCTCTTCTCTTCATCCTCCTTTATTGCTCCTCCAGTTGACTCACCCTCACCGGAGAGCAACACTCATCGATTTGATTCGAGCTTCCTCCCCGGCTGCCTTGGATCACTGTGTTGGCCTTCATGCCTACATCTTTCCTGGTCTCCTCGACCACACTGTGAGGGCTTGTCTTTTCTCCGCTTCCGCTTTTTCCCCTTTTTAACTTCATCTGCCAATGTGAAAGTTTTTCATCCAATACATTGCACTTGGCTCAAGTCTCGAGTGATCTATAGCCAATTCACTCACAACCAGCTGATTATACCCTTTTACTTCTTCTTTCAATGCCCTCACCATCCTCCATTGCTTTCACTTTACCACAAAGACAGAGTTAGTGACATTTATAAATTTATCGCACAATGTTACCTCAACTTCTCTCATGCTAGCTAGCATCGTGTCTGTAATAGCCTTTGACCATCCTCCTTGTCTTTCTTTCCATTTTCCTTCTAAATGTAGCATTAATCTTTTTCTCGACAAGGGACGATAGAGGAGATAGCGGTGGTTGGGCTTAAATCAGTGTCTTCATCCTCGCCGAGGAGTCGACGAGGAGGGTATTTGTTCCGGTTGAGGAGGTGGGAGAGGAACAGATTGAGTTTGGATAGTTGGAAGAGAGGAGTAAGAAATTATTGGTATTGGTGAGGTTTGGATTGTGGGGAGAGGTATTTGTTCGATGAGGGTGGGGGAGATGTTTGAGGTTGTGTAGTAGGGATGGATAAGGGGGATGGGATAGATTCTGCAAGTGGAATTTGGATTTGGACCGTAGGGAGGTAGACTGTTGGAGAGGCTGCGAGTACCAGCCTGGGATACTCCTTCATTGCCAATTTGGACTGGTGGGACTTCATGCCGAGGCATGTGCTCAAATGCCACTGGGCATTTCTTCACCGCTGTGTTCAAGAGATAAGGTAGGAGATGAAGAAAGACTTATACCTCGCTTCAGAATAGGGGAAAGAAACAGCCTTCATTGGTTGGGGAGAGAGGAACCTCCACCGACCAACCTCGGCCGCTATCTCGAAGGATCGGGACCTCCTCTCGGTAGCAGAGTTGGTAATTCCATCTGCCGCTCGGAGCTACCAGATTTGGTGGATCCTTCAGAGCTCGAGCTGCTTGTCTTGGCCTCCTTACCAAAGGGATTTCAGCCTCCTCTTCTTCCTCGTCATCTCGAGGCAACTTTGGCGGGAGCAAAGCACGAGCTTTCCCCTTCTTCTTTTCTCTGAGGCTTTCACCAACCTCCTCTTCCTCCTCGAAACGTCCTTGGGACTGCAGCACTGCTTCAAGAGATTCTACTTGAGGTGCGACCTCAGCCGCCGCTTCATGTCCCTCTGCTTCGACTTACTGCTGGAGCCACCTCAAGTTCAATTTCACTGGTTGTTGGATCTCCGCAGCTAACTCCAGCCTCTCGAGCCCTTGTAGCATCGTGACTCGTCATCTCGAGTCCTGGGATTCCTCCAAGTCTGTCATCCTTGGTGAGGATGCCCTTCGCTTTGAGTACTTTTTGGTACCCACTCTCGGTCGGCTTCCTTATTCAAAGCCCTTCAATAAGTACGGTGATTTTGTTGAAGAGGCCGATCGTTGAAGTGGGAATCCAACCCTCTCGCAGATGACTTGAAGGTGAGGCGCTTCTTCTCCTCCCTCGGCTTATGAATCAATAACTCTACCCAATTCACTTGCACCCCATCTACAATGGCTCGCATCACACACAACTGGGTTTGGTTAACCCATCATGTGAGCTCTGCTCACCCAACACCGCCTTAGTAACCACCGTCATCAACAACCTAAATCTCCTTCTTAACAAGTTCTTCTTTAAATCCTCGCGAGTTCCCCTCGTAAGTGACCCTCGCCATCATATCAAAAGATTCTTCCCACTCATCCTCTTTGTACGCCAATGGATTAACTCCCTCCATTGACGTATCAAAATCCTTGAAATGTTTTCCCTTGAATAGCTCGTGTTGTTCCATCAACAAGTATCAAATCCTTCACGGGTGTCCTCCATTCTTGCCAAAAATTCTGCCCCCAAGAAATCTCTGCCTGCTTTTTTGCGGAGATTTCATCGATAGAAAACCTCGAGTCGTGAGGCTTCGAGAAGACGAAGAATTTCTGCAGATTCTCGGGTCATTAGTTGTTTCAAAATCAACATACATTTCCGCCTTTAAACGGTTTTGAAATATTCCTCATTCATTTTGAAATGAGAAATATTTGTGGAAATGTATTTAGGTTTGAAAGTTTTGGTGGTTTTGGAAGAATATGCCATTTGAAGGTTTTGTGAAAATATATTTGAAAAGGGTTTGAAGATATATGCGGTTTTCTCGAGAATGGAAAGAAAATGAATTAGGGAAGAAGAAGATGTATTTATAGGAGAATAGATTGGAAAGAGAAACCGCCATTTTTGAAAACTTGAATTAATCTTAGCCATTTATTCAAAAAGTTTTTACCGAGTATTAATCGACGGTTAAAAACTAAGATAAGCGATTAGGATTCAGCGCGTGAATTGTAATCGCCTTTGGAATGCGTAAATAGTTACTTTATAGATCGTTGATTTGACCGATATAGGTTACTTTATGCAGAGAAGTAAGTATACCTGACGTCGACCAAGTGGTATCTTACTTCAACTAAAGGTTTTCGAAATAGATGAGTTTGAAAATGTATTAGTTTTAAAAACAGATGGGTTTAGAAAGTCATCGATAAAGTAACTGTCGATTTTGCAAATCAATAGCTTAGAAGAAACTTTTAGCAATTTCAAAACAAGTTTAAACAAAACGGACTCGATTTACTTTTCTAAAACATGGTTGTTTAATAATTTTGAAAAATACAGTTTATTTACAAAAATTAATCGAATAATGAGGTTTGAATAAGAAGAAATGAAACAAGAAGATCTCGTGACTGTTCTCGCAAAAACATATACTCAAAAGAAACCATCGAAGCTTAAGATAAATCAGATAGGATGTAAATAGTCATCTGCTTTTCTCGTAAGATCACCGACTATTGTGTCCTTGTCGATTTACTCAATGTCGACAAGTAATTATCAATTCGTATAAGGTCAATATGACTAATCCTTGATTCTTGATTCCTAAAAGGAGATCAATGATATCAACTACTGATTGCCCTTTGACACATATCTAGTCCGACAATTCTTTCTAGACATCAATTTAAAGAAAAGAAAAAGAAAAGCAATAAGGAAACAGATGCACACAAATTAGAAATCAGCTAAAGATGCATCAAGTAATCCTAATTCTAAGCACATTTCTTTAAACCTAGATTCACTAATGGTTTTGTAAGAATATCGCCTTTTTGTGATTCAAAGTGGCAATTTTCTCAATCCTAATGTCATTCTTCTCCACATGATCCCTAATGAAATGATGCCTAATATCTATATGCTTACATTTAGAATGTAGAACAGGATTGTAAGTCGTTGCTATTGCACTATTACTATCACAAGAAATAGGAACAAATGATGTTTGAATATTATAATCTCTAAGTGTTGACTAATCCAGAAGTTGAGAGCAACAACTTCCAGTGCCATGTATTCGACTTGATTGTGGAGGTGGCAATGTATGTCTGCTTTCTTAGATAACCAAGAAATTAATTTGTTGCCTAAGAATTGACAAGTTCCGTAGTGGATTTTCTATCAATCTTACATCCTCCAAAGTCTGAATCAATAACCTGTCACCAAAGTTGTCATCACCGGGTACCATAACCCTACTTGCAAGGTTCCTTTGAGATATCTAAGAATTTTCTTATTTGTCTCAGATGAGTTTTCTTGGGATTAGATCGAATCTTGCACATACCCCAACCGCAAAGGCTATGTCCGGTCTACTTGCAGTGAGATAGAGAAGAGATCCAATCAGTCCACGATACTCCGTTGCATCGGTGGGTATCCCTCGCTCATCTCGAATCCATTGAGAAGTTAGTTGCCATAGGTATTTTAACTTCTCTCGCTAGTTGTCATTCCAAATTTCTCAATCGGATCCTTAGCATACTTAGATCGGGTGTATAAATATACCCTTACTCATCTGTTTAATCTGTAAGCCTAGAAAGTATGTTAATTCTCCCATCATTGACATTTCAAACCTGTTTTCATGAGGATGCTAAACTCTTCACATAATTTGATTAGGTGAACCAAAAATTATGTCATCTACATAAATTTGAACTAGTAAGATGTTGCCATCTACTTCCTTTCTAAACAAAGTTCTATCAATCTTACCTTTAGAAAAACCATTTGATGTCAAGAAATCGGATAGAGTATCATACCACGCCTTGGGAGCTTGTTTTAGTCCATATAGAGCTTTGTTGAGTTTATAGACCTTGTTATTGGTCTTAAACCCAGGAGGTCGCTCTACATAGACCTCCTCAAGTAACACACCATTAAAAAAGCAGACTTAACATCCATTTGAAAGACTTTGAAAGATTTATATGCAAAGAAATGCCAAGAACAATCTTATTGCCTCTAATCAGCCATGGAGCATAGGTTTCATCATAGTCTATTCCCTCGCATCGTGAATAACCTTGTGCAACCAGTCTTGCCTTATTTCGAACAATAATATTATTCTCATCTGCTTTATTTTTAAACACCCATTTGGTGCCTATAATCTTTCTCGTATGCGGGTCTTTCCAGTAGATCCCATACATTTTGCCTTTCAAACCGATGCGCTTCTTCTGCATGGCCGTTATCCAGCTTTGGGTCCGATAGGGCTTCCTCAATAGACTTGGGTTCAAGAAGCGACACATAACAACCGAAAAGACTTTCGCAGTCTAGCATCATTCGTGTCCGCACACTACTAGATGGGTCTCCTATAATCGATCGGATGGATGATAGCTTCTCATCCTTTTACCTATATGAGGAGAAGGATCCTCATCTTGAGTCTCGTGGCAACTCCTCCGACTCAACCTCACCGACGTTCCCCCTTCATCACCGACCCGCCGATCGGCGATGTCAAAGGTGTCTGTTTACGATGGTGTCTCGATTAGAAGTTGTCTTGATTATCGGATGGGGATTCTTCTTCATCTGATTCAATCAAGACTGGGTAGATAGACAGTTCTATGTTTAGTCTTGGATAGTTCAATTTTACTTAGATTTTCGAAATTTGATTCACTTTATCTCGAGAATGAATACAACTCATCAAAAACAACATGAGGAGTTTCCTCCACACAAAGGGTTGTCTTGTTAAAAACTCTAAATGCCTTTGAAGTATTAGAATATCCCAAGAATATTCCATCACCGCTTTAGCATCAAAAGTTCTTAACTTAGATTTTCCATTGTTATGGATGAAACACTTACAACCAAAAGCTTTGAAGTATGAGATCCTTGGAATCTTACCCTTCCAAATCTCATAAGGAGTCTTACCCTTGTCTTTGACAACTAAGCACCTGTTCCGGGTATAGCAAGTTGTGTTGATGGCTTCGCCCGAGAACCTATGAGGGTATTATACTTAGCCAACATGCTCCCGGCCGCTTCCTTCAAAGTTCTATTCCTTCTTTCAACCACTCCATTTTGTTGAGGAGTTCTTGCTGAAGATGTCTCATGAATAATTCCACACTCATTGAAAAAATTAGATAAACAAGAATTCAAAAATTATGTGCCCTTATCACTCCTTATTTTAATAATATTAACACCCTTCTCATTCTCATTTGTCTCAATGATCAGAATCTTGTTCATAGTCTCATTTTTCTTGAAAAAATTATAACCCAAGTGTATCTAGAAAAGTCATCTATTACAACAAGAGTATATTTCCTTCCACCGAAACCGAGAGGTGTAACAGTCCAAACAGATCCAGATGAAGAAGTTGTAACACTCTTTCGGTATGAAGAGGAGTTAATACTCTTAAATGAGTGTCTAGGCTGTTTACCTTTTGACAAGCATCACATTTAAGATCGGTGGATAAAAGTTTTTCGTAATCCCTTGACAAGGTTCTTCTTAGCCCCTTTACTAAGGGTCTTGAAATTCATGACTAAGCCTTTTGTGTCATAGCAGTGAGATCTTCTCCACCCTTAGCTATCGGACAAGTATCTTTGGGACAACTATTAAAGTTGGCCACATAGACATTACCATGTCCAAGCCGATTAATAGTACCTTATCTCGAGGAATTATCTAAAATATCACATTTATCCCTTGAGAATTTTACAAGAAAACCTTTATCACAAAGCCGAGAAACAGATGATTATGTTTCAAACCTTCAACAAAATATACCTCGAGATACCCGAATATCCTTGATAATCAAAGTACGTACACCTTTAGTCGACCACAATTATTATCACCAAATAAAACTCTTGGACCATCAATGCTTTAAAAATTTGATAACGACTTCTTGTTATGGGTCATATGTTGTGAACGACCACTATCAATGTACCATATTGAAGTTAAGATCTCTTCCTTGAGTGATGATCCTGTGAATCCTGTGAAATGAGTTAGTTTTGAGGTACCCCAGTGATCTTGGGTCCTTTTGGGTCAAGAATCACTTTAGGAATCCAAATGAACATCTCATCTGAGACAATAAATCGGACTTATTTTCTACCAAATCATTTACAATTATATCATTTTGGAATGATAGCTTGTTGTATTCAGATTGAGTAATTTTCCTAAACTTAGGAAATGTAGGATAGCATTTGCTTCTTCCATCAAAAGAATTATAATAAGAGAAACTTCTTATTTTGGTTCTTGGATTCCTTCTAGTCTCGATAGGGAGTTTTCATTTGAGTTCTTGGTTTCAGATCGAAGATGTAGTCCTTATCTCGACTAGTTGGTTTCCATGGACCAATTTTAATATCTTTTGATTGAACAGATGCTTTCACAAATTTCCTAGGTTTTTGAACATCCGATTTATTGTTCCTATCATAACCAAGTCCTCGTCTTATCATGAGATTTTTGAGAAGTATTAAAAATATGATCTATTACTGATTGTGAATTATTAAGCTGATTAATTTTGAAGACAAGCTTCTCATTGTCTTTCTTAATTAATTCATTTTCAAGACATGACATTACTTCAAATTTATCTTTTAAAGTTTTCAATTCATTTTCTAATCTTTCGGGTAAAGTGATGTACTAGCTTGATCACAAGAAAACATTCCCCTTGAATGTTTCCTTAGTCTACGAGTTGTTCATCACCTGCTTGCCTTTATTTAGAATTTGAATCGATCCTTTAAAAACAAATTCTCCTGTCTCTAGCTGTTTATAAGCAGCTAAAGATGCCTTTAAATCTCTCAATAACTCATGAATAACGGTTTGATCATGATCGATGCAGATCGATAAGAATCATTATCTCAAGATGAATAGTAGATTACCTCATTAGCCATGAGACAGATCTCATCATCTCGATCCAAAATCG
Source organism: Paraleonurus japonicus (assembly GCA_030762865.1). Classification (NCBI taxonomy): domain Eukaryota; kingdom Viridiplantae; phylum Streptophyta; class Magnoliopsida; order Lamiales; family Lamiaceae; genus Paraleonurus; species Paraleonurus japonicus. Next base: position 17,275,761 of record CM061061.1, on the reverse strand, counting down.
ATGAGGATGATGAAGATGATGATGATTTCTTTGGTTCTTTTTCTTCAGCCAACAAAGCTCTTTGATCTCGCAAATCTCCAGTCTCTTTTCTTCCCTTTCTTTAGGAGTCGATTGAGGACAAGCCATAGCTGAAATGTCTGGCTTGTTGCATGTATAGCAAATGTCACTCCTATCTCGATCTCGGGACTGAAGTATTTCTTCCGACAGGTGATCTGTATCTTCTTGTCTAGCTCTTGTTTTTGTCATCATCTCAAGATTTATCCACCTTCCTATCTACGATCTGGATCTTTGTCTATCCTTACCTGCAAATCTCAATTTATTTCTCATATACTTCATTCTCAATTTATCATACATTTTTGTAAGTAAAGCCATCTGCTCTTTCGGAGATAGATCGGCTCCTATAGACTCTGTTGACACCTTGTCTTCTTTCTTGACAAAAGCAACAGATTTGGATGAGGTACTTGACTCCATCTCATCTTCCTCATCTTCTATCTGGATATCGTACTCTAAAGCTTTAAGATGAGAAAATAAAGTATGGTGAGTAATAGATGATAAATCTTGAGTTGCTTTAAGGATATTGGATTTTTCTCTCCATCTCTTGGTCAATGATCTCGGAATCTTGTTATTAATCTCTTTTTACGAATAATTCTTTCCAAGGTCACCGCTTTGTTGAGAAGATTGGTCAACCTAACATCAAACTGATCCACAGACTCATTTTCTTTCATCTTGAATGTTTCAAATGTATGCAATACTTTGATCGGATCCTTCACAAACATTGGCTAAAGTTTGCCACATCTCTTTGGCTGTTTTGCATCTTTTAACCTTCTCTATCCAATCTTTACTCGTAGTCTCAATGATTTCTGTTCTAGCTACTTGGTCAAGATTGTGGACCTTCCTTTCATCATTAGTCATTTCGTAACTCTTTTTTCTTGTCTAGTTCTTGATTCACTGCCTCTGCTCGATCTTTGGTGCCTCCATGATAAAACTTTATAGGACCTTCCTCAAGGACCTCTTCCATTCTATCATGAATGGCCTTGAGATGATTTTCCATCCTAAATTTCCAATAATCATAATCTTCAATGGAAAATTCAGGAAGATTCCTAGACTTTTTACTTTTACGATGACATGATGAAAGCAAAGACAAAATACTCCACAAAAGCTTATTAGTAGCACTGTTAGTAGTGAAAGAAAATGAAGAAAATCAAGATAATTCCAGAATCTTGTTCAAGACCTAAAATCAATATCGAAACGACAACACCGCTCGATACCACTTGTTGGTCCCGGAAAGTTAAGTTGATTAAAAACCTTGAGTTAGCTTTCTAGAACAAAATCTAGAAAGGGGGTTTGAATAGATTTTGTAGATTTTTCAAATCTTTCAAAATCAATTCAAAATATCGAATTAAGCACACGGAATATAATTGGATTCTCAACTTTTTACAAGATCAAAAGCAAGGTTGATATTCAGATTTTAGTTTAGATTCTGAACTTTAATCTTGAAGTAACACAATTGTAAATCAAACAGAAACTAAAGAAAGCAAGAAATAACACCGGGATTTATAGTGGTTCGGATTTTAATAATCCTACATCTACTCTCCTTCTTCAATCAAGAAGGGACTCTGCTCTTTGCTTACTTTCTTACTTCCGACTTACAACTTACAACTTGTACAAATCTTCAAATCTTCAATCTCCTAAACCCTTCTTCTAGAAATCTAACTATTACGGTATGTATTGGATTTTGAAGATTACAAGAAAAGTGTTCTAAAAACACTTAGAACTTTTGAGAACTCTCTTGAAATACTTGAGAAAAGATTGTGATTGAAATCGAGTAGTGAAAAGTGTGTAAATCGAATATGCATAAGTGTTCTATCATTTGAAAAATGAAAAACCTAGACCTATTTATAAGTCGGAAAGTCGGTTAGTTTGTTAGTTAGTTCTAACAAACTTGAAAGCTGCTTAACAAACTTAATCTTGAAAACGCTTGAGACCTCGGTTGATTCTTCCTACTTGTCTGCGGTTGACTCGGTGAAAACTCGCCTTTCTTATTCTACTCAGCTTGTCTTGACCTCGTCCGAGCTCTTTATATTTGTCTCCTGCAGATGATTAGGATTGAGGTTGTCTCCGGATGACTTGTCATTCCTCGTCTCCGGTGACTTGAACAATTCTTGACCTAGTCGATCGGCTTCGTACTAGAACTTAGTCTCCAGTTCTTTATCATAGTCTGCTCATCTGGAGCAGTCTTTTAACTCATCAAAACAATCTTGATCTAACACTTTGTGACCACATGCGAAGGTTGATGGTCACAAAAGCAGCAGATCCAAACACTTTAGTCAACCTCTTATTCGGTAGAGGGAATCGGCCACCGTGGTGCTGCTAGAAACACCACGTCCAACCAATGCGATCAAGTGTCCTCATACGTCGCATAGTATCGGTAGTAAGATCTGGACCATCTAATGCTACGAGGTTGTGAGTGGGGATCCCAAGATGCTCAGCTATCAATGTAATCATTCCACCAAAGTTAATCTTCTTGAATTTAGTACTCGTAGCTCTCTCAAATAGGTAACAGAGGTGCGCGAGCGGTGTGAATCTAACTCCATGGAGAAAGCACCACAAAACGTACAACTCCTCGAGATACCACGGCTCCTCCCTCCGATCTCGCGAATATAGTGCTCGCGAGAATCTTCTCCAAGTATCGGACTACCGGGTTCGAATGTGTGTGCTCTTCGACTTTACGAGGAATGAACTCAGTGGCTCGGTGCCCCTGAATCGAAATATGCCTCCAAAACTTCTTGGCGTTGTACTCTTGCCTCATGTTAAGCAATGATCTGTCGGGGTCGGTGGGTGTGCCAAGAATCTCGTTGACCTCATCCAATGTCAACTCATACTCATTCCCCATGAGCTCGAACGTAATTTTCATCGCGAACTTGGCCCTCACGGCCTTATGGACCTTAACCGTGCAAAGGAACTCTAAAGTTAGCCCGAGATGAGTCCGAGGCCTCTTGGCTAAGAAGCCTTCCATACCTACTTGCTCAAAAGTCAAGGAATATCATCCTCGATCCCCATGGATAACATGCGGTTATGATCGACTAATCTAGTCTTGACCACTTTCTTGTAAAGCTCGGCATAGAGGATGATATGCTTCCTCCATTTATAATCGTCCCACTGAATTCCAAGTTCAGCGGGCATCCTATGTGCAAATCGGATAGCTTCCTCTCTGTCCGGATTTGACATCCGAAAAATTGTAGCCATCAACTCCCCTAAACATTGCTCCTGCACAAATAATCCCAAAAGCACAAATTAGTCTCACAATTAAAATGCAAGCTCAAAATATCACTCTAAACCATGGACGAGTCAACAATAATATATCCAAGCTCAACAAAATTCCTAGTGACTAGGCAATAAACCCCTACAATTGGTCAAAGAGTCAACTCAAACAAATACCATCAATAGAAATGCTCAAATACTCCTCAAATTATACATACTTGACTAGAATGGCTTTAAACAATGAAGATCACCATGTAAGCTCACCAAAATCATACAAATATGCTCCACAAATATATCAAATAAGAACAAGCCAACTAGCAAGTAATTCAACACATAGCATCACAAAAATTGCACTTCCATCATCAATACTCAACTCAACTTGACCACTTATACCAACAAATGCACTAGGAATTCCTAAAAAGTATGCCAAAAATCACATTTCAAGCCAAATTCCACAAATAAATAAGCAAGATATCACATTCAATCCTAAGCATGCCCCTAAAATCCTCAATTAATTCAATTATTCTCAACAATGGCTTCAATGTATCAAAATCAATCATGTATACCAAGTGCTTGAAAAATGCCCAAATGAAATTCCAATACAAAGAAATTCTCGCATAATCCCTAACACCCAAGTAATAATCATCCACCAACATGAAATTGAAAGCCAAATGAGAAGAAATGACATACCTTGTTGAGAAAAATTAGCTTGAAATGGGAAATTTGGACACCCACGCACTACTCCACACACAAAACCCCAAATTTGAATGTCAAACCCTCAAAATTCACTCTTTGATGCAATATGATGATAATGTGATGAAACAATGGTGATTGATCGGAGAAAATGGCGCAAAATCGCCGAAATATGATCTTTGGGACGAAAAGATCGTAATGTGACCTAACTCCTCGAGTGGTGCACTTTATTATGGCCAAGCGCGATATTTATAGCGAGACACCGGCCTCGAGTCGAGGTCAGGCCTCGACTCGAGGAACCCCATTTTTTCAAAAGCCTCGACTCGAGGTTCCTCCCTTGAGTCGAGGGATGTGCCGATTTCAAGATTTTTCTAAGTGTCAATGCCTCGACTGGGGCTATACAACATCGACCTCGGGTCGAGTCCAGGGAATTTTTGACGATTCCCGGGCCCGACCTGACCCCGAAACTCCAAAAAATAACCTCTACGCCCTAACGAACCCAAATATGCAAGAAATTACCATTTTGGTCCTCGATTTAAGCCCGGTCGCTCATTCGATCGAGGAGACCGGGTTCTCTTCCTTTATGCTCATTTTCACCAACTTTTAAGCTCTCCTTTCCTTCTCGATTCCTTAATTCTCTTGCAATTACGATCCTTTTTCAATCCTCGTAGTGAGTATACCTACACACGGGCAAAAATAATCATCACTAAGAGATGCATTTCTACCCTAAATGGCACACACCCCCAAACTTGAATGAAGATATGCATTCAAAATTTGATATGGGAATGATACAAGTATGCAACCCTTAAATGATACTAACAATTAAGCTCAATATCCCAAATATACTTCATCCATCAACTAACATATTCTCCTAAGCATGAGAAATTCCCAAAATCCAACGCAAAAATTCCACAAAAAGGACAAAACACAAAAACACAAAGCAAACACACTAAAGCAATGAAAGGATGGGTTGCCTCCCATCTAGCGCTAGGTTTAACGTCCTTTGCCGGACGGAACTCTAAGAGTTCATACTTCCCTTTCTTTGTCAATGTGAGGATAGAACTTGTGCCTCACTAGATGTTCCTTTGCAAAAAGGCAACATCCCCACTTGTCCTCTAGGAGTAGCTTTCCTCCTTCTTTGATTTCTTTTACCGTAAGCACCTTCTTGGGTCTTTCGACTCCAAGTAGCCGACTCCAATTTGATTCACACCACACCACTTGATCTCCTACTTCAAAACTTTCCTCCTTTTTCTCAAGTGGTGCCTTTTTCTCCACCAATACCCCCACACTTGAGTCATGCTCAAATTTGGTCAAATCTTTCTCACCTTCTTCCTTCTCTTTTCACCGTGGTCAAGCAAAGGGTCCTTTGTCGCTTTCTCCTTCCTACAATCATCAAGGGAAACACAAGACTTGTTAGAAATGATCTTACAAGAGGGAAGGAAATGCTCATTAACTAAAAGATTAGTAGAAGTAATAGGTGTAGAAACATCCCTTTCAAATGAAGGGCATTCATCAACAATCTCTATGTATCCACACGTCTTCTTCTCTACCTTGCTTTGAGCAACCTTTTCCTCATGAACTCTTGTAAATGTCACTTCATCACCATTTGAGCTCAACTTAAGCTCTTCTTTCTCCACATTAATCATAGCCTTGCCCGTTGCAAGAAAAGGTCGACCAAGGATGATTGGTGCCTCAAGTTCCTCCTTCACGTCTAATACAATGAAATCCACCGGAATATGAGTTTACCAACCCCTACTAACACATCTTCAATAATCCCAAATGGTTGAGCATATGATTGATCCGCTAATTAAAGATTGATGTTCGTAGGAATCACCTCCCTAAATCCAATTTCTTGAATACGGACAATGACATCACATTAATACTTGCTCCTAGGTCACACAAGCCTTGAATGTTTACCTTTTCTCCAATCTCACATGGAATAATGAAGCTTCCGGGATCCTTTTTCTTTTGTGGCAAGTGTCTCTCCAAGATTTCTTTGCATTCTTCCACTAGCTTGAGCATCCCCTTCTCATCCCAACTCCTTTTCTTGGACATAATTTCTCTCAAGAACTTCTTATAGTGTGGAACTTGTTCAAGGGCCTCCAAGAGTGGAATATCGACATGCAAATTCTTGAAAATTTCTAAAAACTTACCAAACTCTTCATCAAGTTTCTTCCTCTCTAGTCTCTTGGGAAACGGAACCGGATTAGCCTTCATTGGAACTCCCCATTCATTCTTTGACTTTTCTTCCTTCTTTGCATCTCCCCTCACTTTCACCTCTTCTTCACTTTTCTTCTCTTCCACAACCACTCTTTCTTGTCTTCTTCAAACTTCCATTCTTAGCATTTTAGGACCTTCATAGCTAGTGCCACTCCTTAGCTTGATTGCACTACAAAACTCTTTAGGGTTCGGCTCGGTAGTGGATGGGTATTTACCTTTATTTTGTAGATGGTCCACCGTAGACGAGAGCTTCCCAACCGAAGTAGCAAGTTGCCCTACTTGATGCTCGATCGTCTTGAACCGAAAGTGTCCATTTGCTTCCCTATATCATCAAGCCTTGAGTCATTAGCTTCCAATTTCTTCACAATCAACCCCAAAATCTGCTCCGTGGTAGCCTTTCCTTCATTGTTAGGAGCCTTTGCACTCGGATCAAACCCGGGAAGAAATTGAACGGCGGCTCTTGGATTGGCATATGAAAAATTTTTGTGTCTCCTCCATGTATTCCCATTAAATTAAGCTTGTGGTTGAGGTTGGTAGCTTCCTTGTGGCCTATTTTGATAAGGCATTTGTTAAGGCCTTCCTCCTTGATAATTTCCTTGAAAATTTCCTCCTTGATAGCCTCCTTGGAATGGAGGCCTACGCATATAACTAACTTCTTCAACCGGCAAGGGACTTGGATAAACATCAACATGGGGAACGGGTGGACTCACACTTGCTTGGCCTTGTGAAGTAGTAAGAGCTCCCAATCGGTCCATCATAGTCATCATCATGCTCTTCATAGACTCGATCTCATCTACTTGTGACACCCTATGATGTGCTCCCGATTAACCGACACTTGGAATGAATCTTGAGCTATATTCTCCATTATTTCATTCATTTGTCCCACGCTTTAGACCAAATCGATCCATTAGCACAAGCATTCAAAAGCGACCTATCCCCATCCGTCAAACCATTGCAAATATACATAATGGTTTGCTCCTCCGAAAACCGTGTTGAGGACAATTGATAAGTAACATGCCATACCTCTCCCACGCCTCCGGTATGGTCTCCCCATTCTTTTGGCGGGAGTGGAAAATAGCCTCCTTAGCTTGCACGGTCTTTGACGGTGGGTAGAACTTCATCAAAAATTTCTTGAACAACTCCTCCCATGTACGTACGGTCCGAGGCGGTAATGAATTAAGCCATGCTTTTGCTCTTCCTTTCAATGTAAAGGCAAAGAGCCTCAACTTCTTCGCATCTTCGGGTACCCCGTGGTATTTTGTAGTGTCGGCAATCTCAAGAAATTGTGCCATATGTTGATGTGGGCACTCATTTTCATCTCTTCCTTCAAATTGCTTCTCCCTAAGCATTCTCACTAAAGCGGGACTTATCTCAAAGTTATTAGCATCTATCCTCGGCCTTGCTATCCCGTCATAGTGTTCTCTAAGTTGTGGTTTAAAAAATTCTCTCAAAGGCCTTCCTTGAGGTGGTGGCTCATTTACGGGTTGTGATTGGACATTTGGTATGTGAGGCGGCTCATGATATCGTGGCTCTTGGTTATACGACATATGGGGATAATATGGTGGAAATTGTTGTGGATGAGGTGGATAGTAGGGATATTGATGAGCTTGTGGAGGGTAAGGATATGGATTTTGGTAGGGATAATTTTGTGGTGGCATCCCTTGAGAGGAAAGGGCCAACTTGAGCATGGAAATGATTCCCATTACCTCCATGTTCTATTCCTCCTTCTCCTTGTCCATGTACCTCCTCAACTTGAAGATCACCCACTATTCTCTCCTCATTTCTTTGATCTTCCCCTTCCATAGCTTCCCTTCGTCTTCTCACGATTCCTTCTCAAAGTAGCCTCAATTTCAGGATTTAGTGGCAAGGGTGGAACACCACTAGACCTTGTTAGCATGCACCTACAATGCCACAAATCCAAGTATCAACTTCAAACAAACAAAATCAACAAAAACAAAATCAAAAGCAACAAATAACCACTTCAAACAATCCTCAAATCTCACTTATAGACGCAAAAACTAACTCCCGGCAACGGCGCCATTTGATTGGAGTGTATAGGGCAAGAGCTTTTAAGACCAATCGCAAAATATCGAACCCAAGGGAGAAAGTATGCAAACGAAATTCAAGGATAAGAGTTCTAGATGGCTAAAGTTGCAACAAGATATAGGACTAAAATCTCTATAAGAATGCAAGAAATTAAATGGCAAGATTATGCAAACAATATATCAAACACCTAGAATGCAATAACAAATATACTAAAATCAATGGGGATTTGGGTGCAAGGGATAATCTCCACCAAGGAATCCATGATTAACAAGCTATGATTGTATCCAAATGCAAATCAATCAAATTAGAAAGCATAAACCATCATGAAATTAATCACTCCATTAATATCACAATGCCTAATGTGAGTATCCTTAGTTCTTCCCATCTCTCAATGTAGAAGTCCCCAATTCATACAATCATGCAAAATTGAAACCCGATTAACACCTAATCACGTTAGCTCAACTCGCCTATTGCTAGGGTGATCAACCATTAATCAAAAGAGATAATTTTTCATGAAGCACAATTAAGAATCACAATTAGGAAGCAAGCTAATTCAATTGATCACATTTATCAACAATTATAGCATGAGGCAATCACTTCATTCCTAATTTCAATTATCCCAAGCACAAAGCTATTAGCCCATGGTGCTACAAGCAAAAGCCATGGGTAGAAAATCTAAGAAAGCAATTAACAATCTAATCAACACAAGCAATGAATTAAAGAGAGCAAAGGGTAAGAACATCACCAATTGAGCTTCAATATACAAAAATAGGAATGATTAGTCTTCTACAATGCTTGAATTCAACTTCTCTTATCCCAAATTACAGATTGAATCTTCAATTACAATGAATCAATGTTAGATTAAGTAGAGTTTTTGATGAGTTAAAAGGAACAATCCGGAGGAGCGGCATAACGTTGATAAACCGCTCGTATCGAGGTCGATGCTAAGCCGATCGGACTTGGTCCAGAGCTGATTAAGTTAGCCGGAGATCGAGTTTACAGTCATCTCAAGACAAGCTCAAATCTTACCATCTGCAGGAGATGATCATGAGAAGCTCGGGACGAGGTCAAGACAAGCCGCAGACGAGTAAGAAGAATCACCGAGGTCAAGAGTAGTTTTCAAGAATAGGTTTGTTAAGTAGCTTCTAGTTTGTTAGAACTCGACTAACAAACTAACCGTCTTTTCGTACTTATAAATAGGACTAGATTTTATTTTTCTAGACACTTATGCAAATTTGATTTTTCACACTATTCACTATTGATTTCACAAAGTATTTATCAAGAGAGATTTCAAATATTTTCTAAGTGTTTATAGAACACTTCACTTCACATCTTCAAAAACACATCTTATTATTAGAAGTTAGATTTAGAGTTGATTAGATTGATTGAAGAGTTGAAGATCGAGTTGTATTTTGTAAAGATTGTACAAAGAAGTAAGTAAGCACTAGTGAAGACCCTTCTTCAAATTTTGGAGAAGGAGAGTGGATGTAGGATTGTTATAATCCGAACCACTATAAATCCTGGTGTTATTTCTTGCTTTCTTTAATTTCTCGTTCAAATTACAATTTTGTTAATTCAAGATTAAAAATTCAATCTTAACTAAAATCTAAATATCAGCTTTGCTTTTGATCTTGTTAAAAGTTGAGTTCTCAATTATATTCCGCTGTGATAATCTAATTCTTTGAGTTGGTTTTGTGAGATTCAAAATCTACAAAATCTATTCAACCCCCCTTTCTAGATTTTGCTCTAGAAGGTTAATCCAAGGTTTTATTCAACTCAACTTTCCGGGACCAACAAGTGGTATCAGAGCGGTGTTAAGTCAGTTTCGATATTGATTTTAGGTCTTGAACAAGATTCTGAAATTATCTTTATTTTCTTCATTTTCTTCTTTTACTAACGGTGCTACTAATTAGTTTGTGGAGTATTTTGTTCCTTTGTTTCATCATGTCATCGGGAAAACAAGAAGTCAAGGAATCTTCCTGAATTCTCTATTGAAGACTATGATTACCGGAAATTTAGGATGGAGAATCACCTAAAAGCCATTCATGATAGGATGGAAGAGGTTCTAGAAGAGGGACCTATAAAATTCTATCATGGAGGAAACCAAAGATCTGAGCCGAGTCACCAATCCAGGACCGCATAAGAAAAGAAGAGCTCGAGTTAACAAATGATGAAAGAAAGGTCCATAATCTTGATCAAGTAGCTCGAATCGAGATCATTGAGACTCTAAGTAAGGATTGGATTGAAAAGGTTAAAAGATGCAAGACTGCCAAAGAAATGTGGGAGACTCTTGCCGGAATTTGTGAAGGATCTCGAACAGTCAAAGAAAACAAGCTTCACTGTTTCTACATGCTTTTGACACATTCAAAATGAAGGATGGTGAGATCAGAGATCAACTGGATGTGAGATTGACTAATCTTGTGAACAAAGCAGCCGATTTGGGTAAGACTTACACCGAGAAAGAAATTAACAACAAGATACTCGGATCTTTGAGCAAAAGATGGAGAGAGAAAGCCAATATTCTCAAGGCAACACAAAATTTGTGATCAATATCACATCACACTCTCTTCGTCATCTTAAAGCACCGGAATATGACATTCACATTGAAGATGAAGAAGATGAGGCAGTAGTCATCTACATCCGGAAAAAGCAGTAGAATTTGTTCATCGGGATGAATGCGAAAAGATTTCTAAAGCATCTCGATTTGTCTCGTAAAAGAAGAAATGACTCTTTTGTTGAAAAGATATGAAAAGATCAAGATGAAGTACGTAAGAAACAAAAGAGACAGATTAAATCGAAGGAACTATAGATCGAGACAGTGGATGAAAAGAGTTCACATAATGATAAAAGGAAAGATCACTCGAAGTCATAGGTCACCTATCGACGAGGAGATAGTAGTCCAAAATGCAGACAGAGGAGATATATGCTATACTTGCGGCAAACCTGGTCACTACAGCTATGATTGTCCTCAACTTACTCCCGAGAGAGAGAAGAAAAGAGGAAGAAAAGAGATAGAAGGTATGTGACCGAGAGAGCTCTACTAGCTGAAAAAGAAGAAGCTCGTGAGACATCATCATCCTCATCCTCATCTTCATCTGATTTTAGGTCGATGATGACATATGTCTAATGGCTAAAGAGGTACATTACTATTCATCATCGAGATAATGACTGTGACACCTTATCTCAAACCGATCCTAGTCTTATTGATAAAGCTGTTGAAAGATTTGGAAGCTGCTCTATCTCGCTTATAAACAGATAGAGACTAAAAATCTTAATTTAAAGGATCAAATTTCTGATCTAACTAAGGTCAATCAGACTAAGAAAAGTGAGAAAACAGACTGTACATTCAAGGGGGAATGTCGATCGAGATGATCACTGATACCTTGTCTCGATAAGACATATAAGTTAGAACGAGAACTGAGTTCTTTAAAAATAAAATTTTCAAATATCTATTCTGAGAATGAAAATTATAAAAGGACTAGCAGGAATTAAATCTCAAGTTGGGACTTTTGAATAATTCTCAAACTACAATAGATAAAATCTTCAATTCATCTCAAAAGTCTAGTGATAAAACCGGATTAGGTTTTGATAGGAATAAGAAAAATGATCCTATAAAACCTAGAGTCTTTGTGAAAGCAACTAAACCTAAGGTAGAAACTTTATTCAGTCCCTGAAACCAAAGGAATTAATTACCTCATCCGATACTTCAAAAGAAAAATCGCACGAGGAAAGTAACTCCTAAGGTGAACCTAAGACTAAATCAAAGATCTATCCTAGGTATAATAGTTTTGATGGAAGAAGCATATCTTATCCATTTATACCAAGATTCAAGACAATTTCAAAAGATCAACTAAATCAGATTGATCTTGAAAGTCTTATCTTAGTAGATAGATATGGATGCAAGCTTCAATCTATGGTTTTAAGGAACATTGATATTTTTATCTGGATATTTAAGAGTCAACTTAACTTGAAAGGATCCAAAGTACAAAGTGTACCTAAGAAATAAATTTGTGATTGCAGGAAGACAAGAAGATAGTTGATAGAGGAGACATTCTTGAGGTCATCTGGTATATTGATAGTGGCTTTTCAAAGCACATGACCTATGAAAGACGACTTCTCTCTAACTATCAAACTATTGATGGACCTAGAGTGATGTTTGGAGATAACAACTTTGGACTTACTAAAGGTGTTGGAACACTAATGATTGGAGATGTTCAAGTTCAAGAAGTTTACTACGTGGAAGGATTGAAGCACAACCTATTATCTGTTTCACAATTTTGTGATAAAGGGTTTTGTGTCAAATTTACTCATAATGCATGCTATGTTTTAGATGGTTTAAATGAAAATATTCTATTGGCTGGAGTAAGACAAGGTAACATCTATGTTGCTAACTTCAAAAGCTGTCCTAAAGATACTTGTCTTGTTGCTAAGAGTTCGGATGACTTAAGTTGGGCGTAGCATGCACGACTTGGTCACTTAAACTTCAAAACTCTTAACAAAATAGCAAGGAAATCTTTAGTTAAAGGACTCTCGATAAAATATTTTCAAAGAACCATGTATGCGTTTCTTGTCAAAAGGAAAACAGACCAAAGCCTCTTTTAAAACAATAAGTAATCCTTCTTCGTAAAGAATTTTGGAACTTCTTCATATGGATCTGTTTGGTCCAAGTAACTCCTCTCAACTTTAGTGGAAGAAAATACACCTTAGTAATTGTTGATGATTTTTCAAGATTTACTTGGGTTATTTTCTTGTACAAAAAGAATGAGACTATGACTAAGATCCCAGAATTCCTTAAGAAGATTCAAAATGAAAAGGGATTAAATGTTGTTAAAACTAGAAGTGATAAAGGTACTGAATTTCTAAATAAATTAATTTCTAACTACTGCATTGAGAATGACATAGCTCAGAAACATCTGCGGCAAGGACTCCACAACAAAATGGAGTTGTTGAGAGAAGAAACAGGACATTGAAAGAGGCAACTAGAACAATGCTATCTCGAATTTAACACTCCTCATAGGTTTTGGGCGTAAGTGAATACAAATTTGCTATGTTCAAAATAGAGTCGATTGTTAAGGATAAGTGTAAAACTCCCCAAAATTTCATATTTTCATATATTTGGTTGTAAAAGTTTCATACACAATAATGGGAAATCTCAATTAAAAACTTTCGATGCCAAGATAGCGAGATGGGATATTCTTAGGATACTCATCTATATCAAAGGCATATAGAGTTTTTAATAAGACAACCTTGTGTGTAGAAGAAACACCCCATGTAGTATTTGATGAATCTTCTTTTGAGTTTGATAAGACAAGGGACATTACAAAGACATCGATGATCGAATCGATGACTATCAAAAGATCAACCATAAAATTCTACAATCAAGAATCGATTCAGATGAAGAGGAAGAACCGGACAAAGGAAAGGAACCTGAAAGAACTTCCTCAACAAATTTGATCTTTTAAATGATCGACGACCAACAACATATCGGTGATCGGACGACCAACAACACATCGGTGATCGGGTAGAGTTATCGAAGGTAACATGGAATCATCTGAAATAAATAATTCAGACAAGATATCATCTACCTGTAATAGATAAGGGCAAGAAAGTAATGTCATATCATCCAAATTGAGCTATTATTTGGAGATTTAGACTGCAGTGTCCAGACGAGGACCCAACTAAATCAAGATTGTATGTTCGGTTGCTATGTGTCATTACTTGAACTCTGAATCAATTACGAAGCTTTAATCGATTCCAACTGGATTAATGCCATGCAAGAAGAACTAAATCGAGTTTCAAAGACAAGATGTGTGGGAGCTTGTTGAAAGGCCTCATCATCAAAAAGTCATTGGAAATAAATGGGTCTTTAAAAACAAAAGGGATGAAAATAATATTGTGGTTAGAAATAAGGCCGGACTAGTTGCTCAAGGTTATTCACAATCGGAGGGTATTGATTATGATGAAACCTTTGCACTCGATGCTTCGTCACGGAAGCCATAAGATTATTTTTATCCTATGCAGATTTTAAAAGATTCATAATTTTTCGTATGGATGTTAAATCAGCCTTCTTAAATGGAATCTTAGGTCAAGAAGTTTATGTAGAGCAACCCCTGGTTTTGTCAAAGGAGACAAGGTTTATAAACTAAGGAAAGCTCTATATGGACTTAAACAAGCACCAAGAGCTTGGTATGACACCTTGTCGATTATTTAATTCAAAATGGTTTTGTTAAAGGTAGAATTGATAGAACTCTATTTAGAAAAGAGTTTGGTTGTGATCTTTTATTAGTTCAAATTTATGTTGATGATATAATTTTTGGATCAACTAACATATCTTTATGTGAAGAATTTAGTAGTCTTATGAAAAGCGCATTTGAAATGTCCATGATGGGAGAAATGACATATTTTCTTGGACTTCAAGTCAAGCAGACAAAGAAGGGAATATTCATCAACCAAGCCAAATATACAAAAGATCTTATTGAAAAATATGGAATAGGTACCAGCCGAGAAGCTAAGATACCTATGATGACAAATTTTTCAATGGATCCAGATGAGAAGGAGAAGACAGCGATCGGTACGAGTATCGAGGTCTTGTTGGTTCTTTATTATATTTAATCGCTAGTAGACTGATATTTCTTTTGCGGTTGGAGTCTCGTGCTAGATTTCAAGCTAATCCTAAGAAAAGCCATCTTGAAGCGGCAAAGAAAATCCTCAAGTATTTAAAAGGAATCAGTAAATGTTGGATTGTGGTATCCAACCGATGACAACTTTGAGCTATCTGGATACTCGATTCGGATTTTGGTGGGTGTAAGATAGATAGAAAATCTACATCTGGTACTTGCCAATTTCTTGGAAGTAAGTGATTTCATGGTTGTCTAAAAACAAACCTCTCGTAGCTACTTCCACAATCAAGTTTGAGTATATATGGCGGTGGAAGTTGTTGTTCACACCGATCTGGATAAGTCAACGGCTAAGGGACTATAACATTATCACCAAAGAAGTACCAATTTTTGTGATAGTAATAGTGCCATAGCTATTACCCGTAACCCAGTTCTTCATACAAGATGTAAGCATGTAGATATCGAGACACCACTTCATCCGAGACCATGTAGAAAAAGGAGATATCGAGACTTGAGAAGATCTTGACCGACTTTCAAAGAGCGAGACATCTTAACAAAACCACTAGCAGAGATGAGGTTTAAAGAATTATCTGTAGAATTAGGTTTATTAGATGTTTCGTTGGTAAATCTCTAATTCTATTTTTTTAATTCTTGTCTCTCTCAATTTAGCTTATTATGTCTAGAAAGAATTATCGGACTAGATACTGTGTCAAAGGACAATCGGGTAGCTGATATCATTGATCTTCTGCTTAGGAATCAAGAATCAAGGATTAGTCATATTGACCTTATCCGACATGATAATTGCTTATCCGACATATGGTAAATCGTATTAGGAAACAATAGTCACCGATTGTCTAAAAAAATGTATGACTATCTCGCACCTTATCTATTCTACCTCGGCTACTAATGAGTTTTTGATGAGTTGTTTGCAGGAACAAGTATATCGATTAGACTCATAAATCTCTTCATTCGTAAAACCTTCATCTTTGTTCTTCTCAAAATCGTTGTTTTTAAATAAAGTCCTTAAGTGTGTATTTCATGTAATCCGAACTATGTAACCAAACCGAAAATACTTTGTTTTTTTTTAAATTTTTAGACTTCCAAAAATCAGACTAGGAAAGAGTTTTCGAAAAATATCGGATAAGATCTTTTTGACCTAGTCCGACTTTTTACCAAATCTAAAATAGAATACCCGAGTACTAAGCAAGACATCTCATTGCTTACGCTGTGTATACTAATTACTTCGATAAAGTAAGTCTATTAGCCGTCTAATCCATAGGATAAATCGGTTACTTTTTACACAATTCAAGACACGTGAAGGCCTGAATTTCAATCGCTTTTTCTCGCTTAAACCGTCGATGTTTTACACGCGCCTTCTAAAATCAATGGTTTAAAATAAAAACTTTGAGATCGTGCCACGTTTTGCATTCCCAAACTTTCCCTCTCTCTCCTCTAAGTTTAAAATCTTACCTTCTTCATTAAAATTTTTCACTTTCACATTTCACTTATCAAAATCCTCGTAAAAATCCTCTCTTACAAAAACTTATTCAAAATGGCTTCTTCTTCATCCCAACCCCCAAAACCTCCCACTTATATAACCGCATCGGTATCAAATTTCAAAATGAATACTCAAGTCGTTAAAAATAAACTCAAAGTCGAGATGTACGTCGACTTTGAAACCACTCAGACAGAGAATCCAGCGAAATTCTAAGGTCATTTGGAAGCATCAAGATTACGAGGGTTCTGTTCACTAAAATCTGCGAAAAGAGAACAATGGACTTCGTTGGCGCAGAATTTCTGGCAAATATTGAAGTTTTCTGATATTGGTTTTAGTACTACCGTAGAGGGTACTAGGTTGGAGTATAAGAAAGAGAATGTAGCTAGGATTTTAGATACATCGGCTGAGGGTGTGAATCCATTGGTGTATAAGGAAGAGGAATGGGAACAATCATTTGATTTGTTCGCCGGGGTGACGTATAGGGGAACAAGAAGGGATTTGAAAAACACATGTTGAGGAGGAAGTATAGGTTGTTAATGACTATAGTAACTAAGTCAATTCTGGGTCAAAGTTCACATGACGGAGTCACTAAGTCTAGGCTATGTTGTATGAGGGCTATATCGATGGGGTAAGGGTTGATTGGGTAGAACCGTTGTTTAAGAGGTTGAAGGAAGAAAAGGCGAGGTTAGTATTTAACCCAACCGTTGGAGATTGGGTTCCTCGCCCACTGTGAGTCTCGTTTAATAAGATCACGATCTTGATGGATGGATTGAATAAGAGGATCCATACGAGGGAAGGAAAGAAGAAATTTTCTAAGCAAAAGGGTTTGCTTACGAAGAATGAAAGATTTGGGTGGACCGCCGATCTCGGACGATGAATCGGACGAGGCATGTGCCCAGACTTGAATTGGCAGCACTGGGTGCGAGAGGCAGCCTGCTGAGGTACCAAGTAGAGGTACCGGAAGCCGAGGTCCCAGCAGCCGAGGAACAGGCACCACCGCTTCTGCCACCGAGGAAGCAATGGGTAGAAGTTGATGTGGCTCAACCACTCGGAAGAAGGACCAGGAGGAGGCTGGTCAAGGCCGCCGATATAGTTGGGAGTCTTCCTCAACTCCTGCTAGTCTCTGTTACCGGAGGGAAGGCTGTAACACTACAAATAGCTTCAGCAGCACAGCCGAGACGGAGGTGCCGGAAGATCCTGCCTGAGCGAACCGCATCTGCCGAAAGGCAAGCCTCTCCGTGTACATCCTCCAACATCTCATCCTCCAATAAATCCCCCACCCACCTAGGCAATGAAGAAGTATCCAAGGCTGGTACTTCGAGCCTCTCAAACAAACTACTCCCGAAATTATCCAAATACAAACACCTCCCACCTCATCTCCCATACTAGAAATACCTCCCACCTCATCTCTCACACCTGATATCCCTCCCACCTCTACTCAACCCTTTGATTTTCTTGATTTTCTCTCCACCAAATATCCCACTCCATTACCCCAAATCAGTCCAATACACACTCCACGACTCAGATGGATCTCGTAGGAAGCTTTGAGCCGTCCCTACGATCGATGCCAAACGGAGATTAGCCGAGTTAATTCTGAACTTCGCTTAACCTCGAAGTAATGAAGGAATTCATTGAGATTTGGCTGGTTTACCATCTCGAGAACCGGAGATCTGGAGGAGATGAGCCTCTTCACCGATGAAGTAGGCTGGGACAACTTCATCTCTTGGGAAAAGGTTGTTTTGGAGTCTGCTGGGGTCGCATCCTTATCTGTCATCTTATCGAGACGCAGCCTCTTGAATTTCCTTCAAGCCGCATTGGCTTATATGAAACACTACCACGCCCCTCCCAAAGCAGCCCAGATCCACCTTTTCTTCAATTCTAAACCAGTGGAGAAGAGGGTAGATGATAAGTTTACTCGAGATGCTCACAATGAAGACTGCACATCGTGGATTCTCAGTCGAGTAACTATGGAAGACATGCTAAAGGAATCGAGGTAAATCTTCTATCTTCTATTTCAAATTCTTAAACTGGCTGTCAAAGAAGAGCTGGAAGGAGTGAAGAAAGAGGTTGTCGAGCTAAGAATCCGAGACTCAGCCGATAATCAATCACGCCGATGAGATCCTCCTTAATCAATCCTCACCTCCACCTATTTTATCATATCAAGGAGCAGCTTGCTATGCTACTTGATGATGTTAAAAAGGGGAAGATGTGGAGATTGTGAAAGTCGAGCTTAACCAGATCAAACTTTCAGCTAGCCAACCGGATGAGCTCATCGCCTTAAAAATCAGAATCGATCGATTGAGGAAGCAATTAGGGCGGATGAGCTGGCTAGAAAGAAAGAAGCGAGCTGAAATCTGAAAGATATATGGCTAAGATCGTGAGAGAGGAAGGAGGAGGCTAGAGCCAAAGCGTGCCGAGAAGGGAAAGGGGAAGGAGCTGGTGGTGGTTGAGAAAGAGAAGGAAAAGGAGATAGAGAAGGTCGTGTCGCCTATCGTGCAGAGCGATGTCCAAAGTCAGCTGGAAAGAGGCCACGGAAAAATCACCGATCACCTTAGGATAGAGGCGAAAGGGACCGACATATCAAGGCCGAAAAAGTATACTATGGCGAAGGGAAGCAAGGAGAAAGATAAAGTCGGCAAACGAGGCTGGCCGCATATTTGATAAATTCCGGAAGAAGTGGGTAATCCCATCTGCTTTGGAGGAGCAGAGGCAGCTTGGATCGACTGAGGAAAGGACTCGATGCCCCACCAAAAATGATTGCACATCCATCGTGGGCACCGAGTACATGAAGTACGAAGCCAAGTGGACCTTCTTCTCGGTATATTTGCAAAGGAGTTGGAGCGCCATCAGCCAATGAAACGATCGCTTGGCATGATTGGATGGAGAAGGAAAATCCGAGTTTGTACTTAAACTTCTTGATGAAGGAGATGAATGGTATAACGTGGATTTGGTTGCTCAGCACTACTCATCCATTCCGATAAAGCTGAAAGATGATGGCTCGATAGGCAAGGAATAGATCAGTCAACTATCAACTATGGTATAAATCAGATGAAGTTGATCGATCCAAAGGAAATTGCCGAGCTAAGAACAAGAATATTTGATTGGATGCAGCCTTCCAGAAGCATGATGGACAGATTAGATAAGCTTAAATTTTCTTCCTTTATCTTCTTATCTGCTCCATATGTAAATTTGTAAATGAGCTGAATATGAATGAGATGACTGGTTCTTATCTGCTTTACTTGTGTTTGTTTTAAAGTTTTCTTTACTCGCTTTAAGAAACTTTAAAATTTTTTTTTCTAAGTATGAAACATCCGAGAAAATTTATCATCTCGCACTCAATATTTGCATAATTTTTCTTATTGTCTAAAATTTTTTTAAGACTTAAATTTGTTTTCTTTTGAAAAATTCTTATAACTAAAGAATTTTATTTCAAAACTTTCTAAGTGTGAATTAAAATGCTTTAATCAATTGATAGTGTGAATGAATTCTAACTTGCTTATCCGATTGACTTGAATAACTTTGACTAACATCACCGTGAGCATGTTTCTCTTTATAGTTTTAACATCATCAAAAAGGGGGAAATTATTAGATCAAGTAGAGTTTTGATGAGTTAAAAGGAACAATCCGGAGGAGCAGACAACGTTGATAAACAACTCGGATCGAGGTCGATGCTAAGCCGATCGACTTGGTCCAGAGCTGATTAAGTTAGCCGGAGATCGAGTTTACAGTCATCTGTAGACAAGCTCAAATCTTACCATCTACAGAGATGATCATGAGAAGCTCGGGCGAGGTCAAGACAAGCCGAGTAGAATAAGAAAGGCAAGTCTTCACCAAGTCACCATGCATTTGAGTAGGAAGAATCACCGAGGTCAAGAGTAGTTTTCAAGAATAGGTTTGTTAAGCGCTTCTAGTTTGTTAGAACTCGACGACTAGATTTTATTTTTCTAGACACTTATGCAAATTTGATTTTTCACACTATTCACTATTGATTTCACAAAGTATTTGTCAAGAGAGATTTCAAATATTTTCTAAGTGTTTATATAACACTTCACTTCACATCTTCAAAAACACATCTTATTCTTAGAAGTTAGATTTCGAGAGTTGATTAGATTGATTGAAGAGTTGAAGATCGAGTTGTATTTTGTAAAGATTGTACAGAAGTAAGTAAGTGCTAGTGAAGACCCTTCTTCAAAGTTTGGAGAAGGAGAGTGGATGTAGGATTGTTATAATCCGAACCACTATAAATCCTGTGTTATTTCTTGCATTCTTTAATTTTTGTTCAAATTACAATTTTGTTAATTCAAGATTAAAAATTCAGAATCTTAACTAAAATCAATATCACCTTGCTTTTGATCTTGTTAAAAGTTGAGTTCTCAATTATATTCCGCTGTGATAATCTGATTCTTTGAGTTGGTTTTGTGAGATTCGAAAAATCTACAAAATCTATTCAAACCCCCTTTCTAGATTTTGCTCTAGAAGGTTAATCCAAGGTTTTATTCAACTCAACTTTCCGGGACCAACAATCAAAATGCTAATCTAATGGACTAAAAGTAGAATCTAATCTAATTCTAACAATCTATAGCAATTACAATGGAAATCAAGCTACAAAGTGAAAAATTCGCCTAAGGAACCTCCTGAAACCGCTCTAAACTGCTAGAATCAAGTTATGCTCTGTTTTGGCTTCAATGGGCTTTAAAACCGCAACATTCGATTTTGACACTCCTCGACCGAGCTTCGTGCCCTCGAGTCGAGGCCTAAGAGTCGCTAGCACGCTTCTTCAAAATTTCCCGCCTCGAGTCGAGGCTCAGCCCTCGACTCGAGGATCTTGCCAATTCTCCATCCCTCGACTCGAGGTTCCTCCCTCAGTCGAGACCGCTGCATTTTTGAAATTCCTTTCCTCCATCCTAACCCTCGAGTCGAGGTCTGTGATCCCTCGACTTGTGCTCGAGACCAGGAATTTTTCTCGAGATTGGCTTCGCCCGACCCCGTTCGTCCGGTATGTTCGTCTCTTCATTCTAAGAATAACGGTACTCTCGGTTTGGCAAAATTCAACCGATTTACCTGCAAAACGGACGAAAAACATCGAAATTCACAAAGTAATACTTTTAGGCAAAAGAGTGACACTTTTCACATTTATGCACAAAAACTAACACTTTAGCTCACTTTTTGCACTAAAATAGGCCCTACAAACATGCATCAACTCACTCCAATTGGTATACATCCTAACAATCTCCCACTTATACTAAAAGACTATGCTTCCATAATAGTTGCCATACATCCGATTCCCATCCCTTCAACATGCCCATCAAAAGCTTTGGAAGAGCCTTTGTGAAAGGATCTCGCTAGGTTATCCGCTGATGCAATCTTGGCGACAACAACTTCTCCTCATTTTACGATGTCTTGTATCGTGTGGTACTTGCGCTCAATATGTTTGCTTGCTTTGTTAGCTCGTGGTTCCTTCGAGTTTGCCATCGCACCACCGTTATCACAATGAATTGTGATAGCTTTAGGCAAACTAGGAATCACTTCTAAGTCCATCAAGAAGTTTCGAGCCATACAGCTTCTTTGGTTGCCTCGGAGGCTGCCACATACTCGCCTTCCATGGTGGAGTCCGAAATGCATTTCTCGCTTTACACTCCTCCATATTATGGCTCCATGTCCTTTATCTCCTTTGGTGTCTTAGGACACATCTCTTTAGATAAAGGTACTCCATGTCGAAAAGGTAGAAAACCTTTCTTGGAGTTTTGCATGCTAAAACGAGCCAAGATAGTATCAATATATGAAGCTTGAGATAAGCATAACATTCTTTTCTTGCGATCCCTTATAACTTTGATCCCAAGAATATGTCCAACTTCTCCCAAATCCTTCATATCAAACCGCTTGGACAACCATACCTTTACGTCCGACAACACCTTGACATTGTTGCCAATGAGCAAGATATCATCTACGTATAGTACAAGAAATACCACCACGCTTTCCGTCACTCTTCTTGTATACACATGACTCATCCGGACATTGAATAAATCCATAAGACTGGATTACCTCATCAAAACGGATGTTCCAAGATCTCGAAGCTTGTTTCAACCCATAAATGGACCGATTAAGCTTACACACAAGATGCTCTTTGCCCTTTGCAATGAATCCTTCTCGGTTGCTTCATATAGATGTTTTCTTCAAGACTTCCATTGAGGAAAGCCTGTCTTGACATCCATTTGCCAAATCTCATAATTCATATGAGCAGCAATAGACAAAAGAATCCGGATAGACTTAAGCATGGCTACCGCGAAAAGGTTTCCTCATAATCGATTCCTTCTTTTTGAGTGTACCCTTCGCTACAAGCCTTGCTTTGAAAGTTTCTACTTTCCCGTCTCGATCCTCTTTTTCTTTTGTAGACCCACTTACAGCCAATGACTTTTACACCATTTGGTGGTTCTACTAGCTCCCGTGACTTGATTAGAATCCATAGATTCTAATTCAGTTTTCATTGATTTTTCCCAAGATTCTGCATCTTTATCTTGGAGTGCTTCGTCAGTAGCTCCAGGATCTCGATTCGTGTTCACTAGGTACTAAGTCCGAAGACTCTCCCAAAAACATGAATCTATCGGGTTGTCTAACAACCCTCCCACTACGACGAGGCACTTGTGGTAATAGTGTATCATTAGTAGCAGATGGTGCCGACCCATGTGGTATCTCATCTTGTACTCTTGGTACTAAGGTAGAAGTTTCTCCTTATTTCTTCTAAAATAATTTTACTCATGGGCTTGTGGTCCATTACATAGTCCTCTTCTAAAAATCGGGCATTTGTGCTAACAATTACCCTCTCGATCTTTAGGACTATAAAACAAACCACCTTTCGTTCCTCTAGGATAGCCCACAAACGGTCGAACTTCTCGTACGAGATTCCAACTTATCAAGATCTCCTTTCAAGTACATGTGTTGGACTACCCCAAACCCGAATATGTTTGAGACTAGGCTTACGCCCATTCCACAATTCTGTGGGAGTAGAAGATACTGCTTTAGAAGGAACCAAGTTCAGAATGTACGCTGCCGTTTCCAGGCATACCCCCAAAACGAACTCGGTAATTCCGAATAGCTCATCATCGATCTAACCATTTCCAAGAGAGTCCTATTCCTTCGTTACGCCACACCATTCTCGCTGGGGTGTACCAGGTGCATAATTGGGATTGAATCCCAACTTTTGATAAGTAATTCCTAAATTCTCCTAAGAGGTACTCGCCACCACGATTAGATCGTAGTGTTTTGATATCTTTACCATGACGCTTCTCCACATCAGCCTTGTACTCTTTGAATTTATCAAAGCACTCGAGACTTGCGGCGCATCAAATAAATATATCCATATCTCGAATAATCATTTATAAAAGAGACAAAATATTCGAAACCACCCCTTGCTTGAGTAGACATAGGACCACATAAATCAGAATGAACCAATTCCAACACTTCTTTGGCTCTATACCCCCTTGGCTTTAAAAGGCCTTTTGGTCATTTTTCCTTCCAACCAGACTCGCAGTCGGATAGTTTTCCACTTCCAATGAACTCAAAGGTCCATCGGCTATCAACCTTTGAATCCTACTCAAGTTAATGTGACCTAATCTTAGATGCCAAAGATATGTTTGGTTCATTTTTAAGGTTCTTTTCGCTTATTTGGGTTAGAAGATATACTATTAATTTCCATTTGTTGCTTTGTGGGAGTTATTGGATTAAGAGTATATAAATTGCCAATCAACGTACTGCAATGTATAATAGCACTATTTTTCTTGACAACCACTTTGCTATCAAAAGAAACAGAATATCCATCCAAAAATAACTTAGAAACTGAAATCAAGTTCTTTCAAAACAAGGTACGTAAAGACAATTTCTCAAAACCAAAGTCTTATTCTTATCAAAAAATAAATAAACATCTCCCATCAAGCAACTGCTACTTTCGTAGCGTCGCCCATGTAGATGGTAATCTCACCCTCACTAAGCCGCCTGGTTTCTCGGAACCCCCGCAAAGAATTGCAGACATGATCGATGGCTCCCGTATCTACACACCAGTGTCGGTAGATAACACCGCTAAACATGTTTCAATATTTAGTGAATAAGATATACCTTCTTTTTCCTTTTTACGGGGCAATCTACCTTCCAATGTCCCGGCCGCTTGCACAAAAGCATTTGCCCTTAGGCTTCTTCACGCCACTTGGTGGACCAATTTTCTTTGGTTCACCCGCTTTCTTGCCAAACCAGCTTGTTTCTTTTTCTTCATCACTTTGCCTTTTGGCTTAGATGTAGAAACATTTTCAGCAATATAAGCTTGAGAAGCTTGACGAAATAACCCTTCTGCTGCTTGGAGTTCACGTAGTTCCGCCATCGAATACAACCTTTTGTTCATGTTGTAGTTCAGCGAAACTGCTCAAAACTCTTAGGCACGGAGAATGATATCGACTGGGTTTCCCCATCGATTTCAGCTCCAAGGACTTCCATCTCATTCAAATGAGCCATCATCTTGAGGATATGATCCCTTACGGGTGTCCCCTCGGTCATGGTGGTCGTCATTAAGTTTCTCATGGCCTCTTGCACGGCAGCCCACCCCGTGTCCGAAGAGTTCTTTGAGATTGAGCATCATCTCATAAGCAGAGGTCATGGCCTGATGCCGATGTTGCAGCACATTTGACATAGAAGCCAAAATGTAACACCGCGCCATCTCATCTGCCTTGACCCACTTCTTATAAGCCTCTTTCTCCTCTTCACTAGAGTTTTCATCGGGTTTTTCAGACAAACCTCGGTGAGTACAAATTTGTATTCTTCAAGTCAAGACAATGTCCAAGTTTCTTTTCCAATCAATATAATTAGGACCAAGAAGTTTGTTTTCTTTAAGAATAACAGCAAGTGGATTGAAAGCCATGATAAATCCCGAGAAACACGTAAATGCATTATGATCAAAATTAAGAATTTAAATCAATATTGTTTCACTCAAATAATACAATTAAATTCACCAACACCTCAAAACACCGCGAAGTTTGTATGCCACGATAGTGTGGACATATACTAATTCAATCATTTGCAAGAGGAGGTTTTACCCATTAATTTCATCATTTTGTCAAACAAAATAAAAATTAATAGTTGGTTTGTCTTTAGCCATACACATAATGTAAAGACTTACTCCGATGGGGAGGATACTATTATATGCATCTAAGTGTATACCGTTTCTTAATACCAAGTAAATTACCTAGGTTTGTGCCTCTTCGGATGGAGAAGATAACACGCTCCTAAATAACTTACTTATAATTATCCATAAGGAAGTTTGATCTAGTGATCCGCAAACAAACACATCCGATATGGAAGAAGGCACTTAAAACGAACGTTCATGTTTGAATGCATCACTTACAAACCAGAAATGGAGGCTATGGGATTTGTTGAAAAATAACTCCTCTCCCACTTAGTTATTTAACATGAGGGATATTAACATGCACAACATATGAAACACATAAAGCATGCTAAACACAATAACACATATGAGAAAGAATAAATATGGAAAACAAAATTCCAACTATTATGGCCTCTTTAATGCTCCCATGTTCTTGAATGTTTGTCGTCAAACAGGTGCGGGGCGCCCGCCATACGAGATCGACCTGGCCTCTCGGGTCGCGGGGATCGATTCTTTGCAATCGAACTGGTTCCTCCATCGACCATCCTAATCTGCTCCTATTACGCTTTATCCAACGATCCTATACATCATCTAGATCGAAATAAAACCTACACGACATCGCCGTGGTTATAACTATTACAATCATTCACCAACCCAAAACAAAGACCTCGACAGTCCGAGGGTTTAATACATACATAAACATACATGCCGACCATAATAGTTGGATTTAGGGTTCCTGTAAAAAATATCGAATATTCGCATACCCAAAAAAATAGATCTATGATTAACATCCAATCCCTAATATAACACATTTATGATAATCATGCAAACCCTAATATGACAAATTTACAAATATCATGCAATCCTATTCAATATCAGATCATGAAACTCTATAATAACAGATCAAGAAACCCTATTATAACGGATCAAGAAACCCTATTATAACAAATCAAGAAACAGATCAAGAAACCCTATTATAACGGATCAAGAAACCCTATTATAATAGATTTAAAATAGTCATGCAATCCTATTCAATCAGATCTATGAATAACCGAATCAATTGCATAGAGTCGAAAAACACGGCTCGATACCAATTGTTGGAACCACCGATCGCCGACTCTATGAAATTATCGATTCGGATCGCAGCCACATAAACGCAGCGGATAGAATTATACCTTTATTCGCCGTAATAGGTGAAGACGAACCAGTTCTAAGGTCGAATCTGCGGTCGAAGGATGAGCCTCGAACCTCACGATCTTACGCCGTATTCCTATCCCTTTCCCTTGGACGTCGAGTGGTCGGCGATCCTCCAAGGAATCAGAATCCGCCTCTCTCTAATCTCACATTTTTTTCACACCTTGGAGGCTACGATGTTAGGGTTTATTTATAGGCTACAACAGGGACCCTAAGGAGGAATTAGGATTGGGCCTCCTGATGGGCCTAAATATCCTGTGTTCAATCCGAACACTTTACTTAAGCCCATCAATTATAACTCGGTCCACTAAAGAGTTATAATTGAATTACCGTCTAATCCCGTATAATAATATGGGCTCCTTTATTATGTGTACGTTTATTTCCCGTGTTTAAGATATCGAATGTCCATAAATTAATTAAATTAATGACAACTTAATTAATTTATATCTAATTCCAAGAGTAGTACCACTCATCTTTATTATTACGTCGGATTAAATCCACTGCGGGGTTTACATAATAATCTTTATGAGCTCCTCAAGGGGACATTATCATCCTAAATAATTAGGACACAGATTCCTTCTATAATCAACATCACACCATATAAACAATGTTGTCTCCCAATTCACCGAGCCTATTGATTTAATAAATCTCACCCATTGGCAAATCAAAGAAACATACATTGAGTACACATGCCCATTATTATATAGGGATTAAGAAGACGTACATCCATAACAACAGAGGTCTTGTTCTTTTATATAGTCAGTACAAATTGAACAACCTCATATGGTCCTGCTCAATACATACAAAATGTACTAGTGTAACTTTATAGTCAAGATAGACTAATACCAAATTACACTACAACCGTTCCAATGGTTTGTCCAAATCCATCTTGGTTGTGAGCTATTATTTATAATCTATAAGGAACTGATAGCATAATCTTCTCGTGGTGACACCACACACCATGTTATCTACGGTATAGATTAACCGGACAAAATAATGATATATATAATAATCATAAACAATAAGTATTTTGATCGAATGAATCTCATATTAAAAGATGTTCAT
Source organism: Paraleonurus japonicus (assembly GCA_030762865.1). Taxonomy (NCBI): domain Eukaryota; kingdom Viridiplantae; phylum Streptophyta; class Magnoliopsida; order Lamiales; family Lamiaceae; genus Paraleonurus; species Paraleonurus japonicus. Next base: position 17,248,022 of record CM061061.1, on the reverse strand, counting down.
ACTCAAAAGGATGTTCATACAAAAGCTAGGCTTATAGTATACATCCTAACACATGGGAACTACGATCCCCAAAATAGACTTTGTCACAATCGTCATCGCAACCTAAATCTCCTCCTCAACAAGTTCTTCTTCAAATCTCTCTCGAACACCCCTGTTCGTCACCTTCGCCACCATTTCAAATGACGCTCCCACTCATCTTCCTTATAAGTCGGAGGATTGACTCCCTCCGCAGATGTGTTGAAGATTACTGGCAATAACATCCTTCGAGTAAGAGAGTTGAGTCCCATCAACTTCTGTATCGATGTCGTCATCGGTAAACTTGTAGTTAACAAGAAATTCTGCTCCCAAAGAAATCCAAAGTCTTATTCTGCTTTGACCTCAGGAGCGAGAATCCTCGAGTTGCGATGCCTCCGGTAGTCGGAGAATCTCTCTGGATTCTCTGTCCCTCGTCGTTTCAAAATCGACATACATTTCGGCCTTCAATTTACTCTTGAAGATGTCATTGTGCATCCTAAAACTGGATTTAGAAGATGATTTGGAGGGTTTGGATGTAGAAGCCATTTTGAGAATTTTTAGAAGTAAAGATTTTGAGAGAAGGTAATTTGCGGTAAAATTTAGGGCTTTGAATTGTAAAAGTGAACTCTAAAAATGGTTAAGGTAAGTTTTTAAATGGGGGAGAGAGAGAGGGAAATCCGAAGGAATATGATATATGGCAAGATCAGATTAATCGTGACCATTGATTTGTATGTCGCGCGTGGAGTATATCAACGGCTACATATAATAGACGTTTCACCTCCGGCACGTGGCATTAGCTCAATTTTGAAATCTGTAAAAAGTAATCGCCCAAGCTACCGATTAGATGGTTAATAGGGGCACTTTATGCAGAGATAGTAAGTATATCTGTCATAAGCCAAAATATACCTTTCTTTGCATAAAGGTTTCCCTTTTCGTACTAGGTTTTATCGGACTTGGTCAAAAGCAACCTTGTCTTAAAAATTTGAAAATATCTCCTAGTCTCGATCATTTTGAAAACAAAGATTTTTAAGTCTGAGTTAATTTTGTACCATTGTTTAAATAAACTAAGTCTTATACCTTTATATAACTAGTATGTGAAGATACTTAACTTAGCCGAGGGTTTTCAAAGAACAACTCATTTGAAAATTTTGAAATCGATGAATTGTGAGAGTGTTTTTTAAAACACTTTTGAAAAAAGAAAACAAGGATTGGTTTTGTTTAGATGAAGAAGACTTTCGGATGAGAAGGTTTATCTTGATCTAACAAATTTGTCTTAATCTGCTCTGCAGATACACAAACTTGGAAAACCATTAGTAGCTAGAGTAAGTCAGACATGGTACACATACTCATCTAATTCTAAAGAAATAAGTTTATTAATATGTCCTTGTCTGATTTATTTGATGTCGGATAAGGAATTATCGAGTTAGATAAGGTTAATATGACGAATCCTTGATTTTTGATTCCTTTGAAAGGAAATCAATGATACAAATAATAAAGGTCATAAATCAACTAAAGATGCATCAAGTAAACCTAATTCTAAACACAATTCTTTAAATCTAGACTCAACTAAAGGTTTAGTAAGTATATCACCTCTTTGTAATTCGGTTGCTATCTTATCTAGTCTAATGTCATTTTTCTCAACATGATCCCTAATAAAATGATGCCTAATGTCTACATGCTTACACTGAATGCAAAACAAGATTATATGTCATGGCTCTGGCACTACTATTATCACGTAAAATAGGTACGAGATGATGTGAGAATATTATAGTCCCTAAGGCTGTGACTAATCTAGAGAATCTTAGAGCAACAACTACTACCGCCATGTATTCGAGTCTCATCTGTGGAGGTTGCAATCGATGTTTGTTTCTTAGACAACCAAGAAATTTACTTGTTGCCTAAAAATTGACAAGTTCCGCACATGGACTTCCTATCAATTTTGCAACCTCCAAAATACGAATCGAATAACTAGATAGCTCGAAGTTGTCATCAAATGGGTACCACAACCCAACTTGAAAAGTTTATTTAAGATACTTTAGGATTTTCTTAGTCAAGCTTTGTTTCGGATGAGATTTTTTAGGATTTGATTAAAACCTTGCACATACCCCAACCGCAAAGGCTATATCAGGCCTACTTGCGGTGAGATATAACAAGGATCCGATCAATCCACGATACTCCATTGCATCCGTTGGTATCCCATTCTTATCTCGAATCCATAGAGAAGTAAGCCGCCATATGCATTTTAACCTCTCTACTAATAATCATCCCAAACTTATCTATGAGGTCCTTCGCATACTTAGTCGATGTATGAAAATCCCTCTCGCTTGTCTCTTTAATCAGCAAGCCTAGAAAATATATTAGTTCTCTCATCATAGACATTTCAAATCTGTTCTTCATAAGATCACTAAATTCATCACACAAAGTGTAAGATTAGGTGAACCAAAAATAATATCGTCTACATAGATTTGAACTAGTAAAATATTACCATTAACTTCTTTTCTAAACAGCGTTCTATCTATCTTACCTTTAGAAAATCCACTTGATATCAAAAATTCAGATAGAGTATCGTACCAAGCTCGGGGTGCTTGTTTCAGCCCATATAGTGCCTTGTTGAGTTTATAGACTTTATTATTTGTCCTAAACCTAGGAGGCTGTTCTAAATAGACTTCCTCAAGCAACACTCCATTCAAGAAGGCAGACTTGACATCCATCGAAAGACTTTGAAATCCTTATATGCAGCAAAGGCTAAAAACAACTTTATTGCTTCTAATCGCGACGTAGCATAGGTCTCATCATAGTCTATCCCTTCTGATCGTGAGTAACCTTGTGCTACTAGTCTAGCCTTATTATGAACAATAATGTTGTTTTCATCGATCTTATTTTATAAAACCCATTTAGTGCCTATAATTTTTCTATGAATGGGTGTATCCACTAGCTCCCAAACATTTTATCTTTCAAATTGGTGTCGTTCTTCCTGCATGGCTATTACCCACTTGGGTAAGATAAAGCCTCCTCAATAGACTTAGGCTCAAGAAGTGAAACATAACAGTGAACATACTTTGAGAATCCAACATCGTTAGTGTCTCGAACACTACTTGAAGGATCCCCAATAATCTAATCGGTTGGATGATAACTCGTCATCCTCTTGCCTATTTGAGTTGAAGTACCCTCATCGGCTTGTCTCGGTAGGTAACTCATCTTGTTCAGCCGGAGTAGACATTCCCTTCATCTACTCGACCTTATCTAATAAGAAGATGTCGGAGGAGTCTTCTCGGATGGAACAGATAGAGGAGTTCCCTTCGATTCTCGAGATGAGGATTCTTCATTATCTGAATCGAATTAAAACTAGGTAGATAGTTTTTCCTCTATTTAGTTTTGTTAAGTTCAATTCTATCGAGATCATTAGTAATTTGGTTTACCTTATTTGAAATAGTATGAATTTCATCAAACACCACATGAGGAGTTTCCTTCACACAAAGAGTTGTCTTATTAGTGACTCTAAATGCCTTGGAGGTGTTGGAATATCCTAAAAATATTCCATCACCGCCTTGGCATCAAATGTCTTTAATTTAGATTTCCCATTGTTATGAATGAAACACTTACACCCAAAAGCACGAAAATAAGAAGTTCTTGGAACCTTACCTTTCCACAGCTTCATAAGGAGTCTTACCTTTATCTTTCACAGTGCAAGCACCTATTCTCGGTATAGCAAGTCGTATTAATTGCTTCTTCCCGTAACCTCTGTGATGTTCCATACTCAGCTAACATGCTCCTAGCTACTTCTTTAAGTGTTCTATTTCTTCTTTCCACGACTCCATTTTGTTGTAGTGTTAAGGCGATGAAGTCTCATGTACTATTCCATTCTCGGTAAGATAGTTAGATAGACAAGAATTTAAAAACTCATAGCCCTTATCACTCCTTATTTTAATAATATTAAAACCTTTTTCATTTTGTATTTGTTTGAACATATCTAGGATCTTGTTCACCGTCTCATTTTTCTTGAAAAGAAATAACACCCAAGTATATCTTGAATAGTCATCCACTACTACAAGGGTGTATTTCCTCCCACTAAAGCCGAGAGGTGAAACTAGTCCAAACAAATCCAAATGAAGGAGTTGTAATACTCTTTCAGATGAAATTGTGTTAATACTTTTGAAGGAGTTCCTAGGTTGTTTACCTTTTGTGCAAGCATCACATTTAAGATCGGTTGAGCAAAGTCATTCAGCGAGTCCTTTGACAAGATTCCTCTTAGCTATTTTGTTAAGGGTTTTGAAATTGGATGACTAAGCCTTTTATGCCATAGCCAACCGAGGTCATCTCCACCTTTAGCAACTAGACATGTATCTTTAGGACAACTATTAAAGTTAGTCATATAGACATTACCATGTCTGAAACCGATTAATAGTACCTTGTCTCAAGAACTGTCTAAAATATCACACTTATCCTTAGAAAATCTAACATTAAAACCTCTATCACATAGTTGAGAAACAGATAACAACTTATGTTTCAAACCTTCAACATAATAGACTTGAGATACACGAACGTCACCTATAATTAAGGTACCAACACCTCTGGTTTGTCCACGCTTGTTGTCACCAAATAGGACTCTTGGACCATCTATGCATTGAAAGTTTGAGAGTAGCCTCCTTTCACAGTCATGTGTTGAGAACAACCACTGTCAATAATAGATTAGGTAAGAGGTACCCTAGTGATCTTGGGTCCTTTAACGTCAACAATCACTTTAGGTATCCAAATAAACATATCATTTCTCAATAAAAGGTCGATTCAAGTTGTCTCGCCAAATCTATCAACAAATATATCGACTTGTATGCAAGTTTGTTGAAATCGATTTAGTTATCTTCTTGATCTTTTGAAACAAAGGATAACATCTGCTTTTACCATCAAAACAACTATATGAAAGATTCTTCTTAATCTTTGTTCTTGAAATCCTTTTCATCGGATAAGGATTCCTCATCCAATTTTACTATTCGTATTAGAAGAGGCGATCCTCATCTAACTTTGTGGTTTCCAATGTCCAATTTTAATTCCTTTTGATGTTTCACCAGCTTTTACAAACTTTCTTGGTTTCAAATTTTCTCGACTTGTCATTTCTATTATAGCCTAGACTGTCTTATCATGAAACTTTTGTGAAGTTCGAAAATGTGGTCTATAACTTATTATGAGTTATTAAGTTGACTCATCTTGAAGACAAGCTTCTCGTTGGTCTTCTTAATTGACTCATTTTCATTACATACCACTATAAATTTATCTTTTAAAGATTTTAATTCTTCTTCCAATCATTCGTAAAGACTAGGTGATGTACTAGCCTCGGCTGAGGTAAACATTCCCCCTTGAATGTTTCCACAGACTCGAGTAGTTCACAACTTGCTTTCCTTTAATTAGAGTCTGAATTTGATCTTTTAAATTTAAATTGTCAGTCTCTAGTTGCTTATAAGCACTCGAGACATTTTCAAATCTTTTAAAAGTCCCTTGATAACAGCTTTAATCACTATCTCAAACCGATTTGTAAGACTCATTGTCGGATGAAGACCACTTAGACCAAAAGAAATATTCGTAACAACTTTAACACCGCTCCGATACCACTTATTGGTCCCTAGATTGAGTGAATTAAGAGAGTTTAAGCGAGACATTCTAGAGATAATCTAGAAGGGGGTTGAATAGATTATCTAAATTTTTACAAAATTCAAATTCTCAATCCAAGCTTAAATTGTTAAAACCAGAATCAAAGTAGTCAGCGGAAACAAATTTATACTCAATCTATAAAACGGGATCAAAAGCAATCAAGTGATTTTAACCAATTCGCAGATAATCAACAAAATTAAATGTAAAAAGTAAAGAACACAAGATTTTATAGCGGTTCGGATCAAAAGATCCTCATGTTAGATCAAGAAAGTTTTGATGTGTTAAAAGGAGCGATTCAGATGATCGGGACGACTATGAAGAACAGTGAGACTAAGTCCGAGTACTAAGGCTGATCGAGACTAGGTCATCAATCGAGCAAGTCAGTGAAGACTGGGAAGTTGCAAGTCGTCTGGAGATAAGTTCAAACCTAGTCATCTGCAGGAGACGATTATGAAGAGCTCGAGACGAGGTCAAGACAAGCCGAGTAGAACAAGAAAGGCAAGTCTTCACCAAATCAGTGCAGACGAGTTGGTTAAAATCAGCCGAGGAGCGAAGCGATTTTCAAGATTAAGTTTGTTGAGCGGTTTTTAGTTTGTTAGAACTCGACTAACAAACTAACCGCCTTTTCAGACTTATAAATAGGTCTAGTTCTTAATTTTTTCAACACACGAATGCAAATTTGATTTACACATTATTCACTATTTAGATTTTTATCATCACAATCAATTCACAAGTTTTTCAAAAGAGTTTTCAAAAGTTCTAAGTGTTTAAAGAACACTTTACTTGTAATCTTCAAAGTCCAATATTCATTGTAATAGTTAGACTTTAGAGAAGGATTTAGGAGATTGAAGATTTGAAGATCTTTACAAATTGTAAGTGTAAGTTGAAAGTAAGTAAGTAAGTGGTAAGCGAGTCTCTTCTTCAAGTTGAAGAAGGAGAGTGGATGTAGGATTGTTCATAATCCGAACCACTATAAACTCTGGTGTTCTTTATTGCTTTTCTTTACTTATCGGCTTCTTTCAATTTCTAGTTTTTCAATCAAAGATACATTTCGAATTAAAGTAAGAACTAAAATATCGGTTTGCTTTTGATCTGAATTAAGTTGAGTTTAATCTTGATTTCCATTTGTGTGATTCTCGTGTTTTGAATAAATTTTGAAAGATTTGTAAAAATCTGAAAAATCTATTCAACCTCCCCTTCTAGATTTTTCCTAGAAGGCTAGATCAAGTTTTGCTTAAATTTACTCAACTAAATGGGACCAACAAGTGGTATCGGAGCAGTGTTAAGTCATTACGATATTTATTTTAGGTCTTATCTAAGATTCTAAATTTGTTCTTGATTTTCTTCATCTTCTTTATTTTTACTAAGCGTGCTACTAACAAGATTGTGGAGTGTTCTTGTTTTCCTATCTCATCATGTCATCGTGCAAGAACAAGAAATCCAGGAGTTTACTGAATTTTCAATCGAAGAATATGACTATTGGAAATTCGGGATGGAAAATCATCTCAAGGCAATCCATGATAGGATGGAGGAGGTTCTTGAAGAAGGACCTATTAAATTTTATCATGGAGGCACCGATAATGGCACCGAGTCACCAACCCGAGTCGAGACGGGAGAAAAAGAGTTCGAATCGACAAGTGATGAGAGGAAAATCCACAACCTAGACCGGGTAGCTAGGACTGAAATCATTGAAACTCTAAGTAAAGACTGGATTGAAAAAGTCAAAAGATGCAAATCAGCTAAGGAGATGTGGGCGTACACTTGCAAATGTTTGTGAAGGATCGACCAAGTGAAAGAGAATAAGCTGCGATCTGTATTACATACCTTTGATACCTTCAAGATAAAGGAGAATGAAACAGTGGATCAGCTAGATGTGAGATGTTGGTCCCGATTGGTTGAGTTGATTAAGAAACTTTGAATTAACCTTCTAGGACAAAATCTAGAAGGGGGTTGAATAGATTTTATAGATTTTTCAAATCTTTCAAAATTGATTCAAAGAACAAGATGTACACTGAAATTCAATATTAGACTCAACTTTATTAAGATCAAAAGCAAACTAATATATTCAGATTTTAACTTTGATTCTAAATTAATTCTCGAACAATAAATTGGAAATTGAACAAATAAGTAAATAAAAGCAAGAAAGAACATCGAGACTTTATAGTGGTTCGGATTATAACAATCCTACATCCACTCTCCTTCTCCAACTTGAAGTAGGGACCACTTACTACTTTCTTACTTCACAACTTACAACTTACAACTTACAACTTACAACTTTCTTCAAATCTTCAAAATACTCCTAACTCCTTCTTGTGAATCTAAGAATTCAGTGAATAATGGATTTTGAAGATTACAGGAGAAGTGTTCTATAAACACTTGAAACTTTTGAAAACTCTTTTGAAAACACTTTGTGAATTGAGATTGAAGTCGAATAGTGAATAGTGTGAAAAATCAAATTTGCATAAGTGTATTGAAAAATAAAACTAGACCTATTTATAAGTCTGAAAAGACAGTTAGTTTGTTAGTCGGTTCTAACAAACCGGAAACCGCTTTAATAAACTTAATCTTGAAAGCTGCTCTTGACCTCGGTGATTTCTTTTACTTGTCTGTGGTGACTTGGTGAAGACTTGCTTTTCTTATTCTACTCGGCTTGTCTTGACCTCGTCTGAGCTCTTTTTAATTGTCTCCTGCAGATGACTAGACTTGAGCTTGTCTCCGGATGACTTGCAACTTCCGATCTCCAGTGACTTAACCAGCCTTGACCTAGTCGAATTCGGCCTAGTATGAGCACACGATCTCGGCTTTTCTTCATAGTTGTCTGCTCATCCTGGGTGATCTTTTAACTCATCAAAACATTATTTGATCTAACAATTTCTCCCTTTTCGATGAAATTAAAACCTACAAGAAAGAGACACACTCACAAATTGAAGTTAGTTTTAGAGTTAATCAAGTTTTAACAAATAGGTATATCGTAACACATTTTCACTTTAATCGCATTCAATTAACATAAAGCGCCAAAAAAATTTTAAGTTTTTTTAGAAAAACTTTTAAGTCTTAGGACTTAGAATATTTTAGACTTAGAAAAATTTTGAAAATTTTAAGTCTGAGATGATAAACTTCTCGAGATGATTTTAAAAAAATTTTAAATTTTCTTAAAGCAAGAAAAAAACTTTAAGAAAATAAGACAAGTAAAACTCATAAGTCAAACATATGTTTATTCACATAAGATTTACATGATACAAAAAGATCAAAAATAAAAAGATAAGGAAAAGAAGATGATCCTATGATCGATTCCCACCGATTAGCTTTAGGAATGGCCAACCAGGTGAAGACCCTTTTCCTTAGCTTCTTTAGCTCTTCTTCATCCTTCAACCCGGACTCTACTTCAACTTTGGCAATGATGTCTTTAATCCGGTTCATGTCAATTGAGCCATCGTGGTTGGTCTTGGGTCTGCCTGTCTCATAGGCCGGGGCACAAAGATCGGCATTGAAGAATTTATCGGCTCCGACAAGCGGCCTTTGATAAAGATCTTTATCTTCCTTTTCGATCCACTCGTGCCACCTCGTGTCCTTGTCATGAGCAAGAATCGGACCCCTTGAGAATGTACTAGTGATACATCCATCTCGCGCGTCAGCATTCTTTTCCTTATACTCTTTGAACAGGTTTGCAGCGACGACCTTTGGCGGGTTGAGTGTCCGATGGTACGGCCTCGTAGTTGGCTTCGCCCCTTTCATCTCACATTTTCCCACATCCTTGCTCCACCTCATCTCAAGCCCTTTATTTTTCTTTTTCAGCTTCTTCTTCTCCCTTTCTCCATAAAATGCCTCGCTCTCTCATGATCCTACCGATCTGTTCCTCGAGCGGATTCGAGTAGTCGGGCTCCCTCTTTCTTTTCTCGCATAAGGTGGGCTTGGGACTTAGCACTGAGTGACTCTTCGACAAGCTTCCCCTTCCCCTTTCCTTTTACCTCAGTGCAAAATTTTTGGACTCTTTGATTTTTGCAAGCAGGTAGGCGAACTTGTCTTCCTCCTCCTTTTTCCTCCTTGCCTTATCCTCCTTCAAAGCTTCCTCCGGTTGGTGACCCTCGGTGAAGTGCAGCCAGCTCATCGGATTTGATTCGAGCTTCCTCCTTGGCTGCCTCCAACTCGGCTATGCTGGCTTTTGTATCAACTTTCTTTCTTGTCTCATCCACCACACCGTGAGTGCCTGCTCTCTTTCTTTCACCTCCTCTTCCCCCTTTTTCACTTCATCAGCCTAAGGTAGCCAGCTTCGTCTCTAGATCCTAACATTTTACCACTGAAGTCGACTTGTCCAAAGCCAATGAATTCACCACTATCGCATTGTAATCTGTCACCTGATTCTTCACCCTTGCACCTCTTCCTCCAAGGCTTTCACCTTCTCAAGCAACAGAGTTAGTAATAGAAGTAATCTTTTGAGTTAGATTTACCTCTACTTCCCTCATGTTAGAGATCATTGCCTCGTATCGCCTTCACCATCTTCTTCGTTTTCTTCTTCATCTTTTTCTCAAAAGCTTGTTTCATCTTCTTCTCCATTTGAGCTATGATTGAAGTGATGGCTGAGGTGGGGATCAAGTCATTGTCCTCATCCTCGGAAGAGGATTCGGATGAGGAAGAAGTGGGCATGTGGGGTTCGGAAATTTGGGGGAGAGGGACTGGCGAGCTCATCTGGATATCCTCCGGAAGGAATAGGAAGTTATGTCTATTTACGGTGGAGGTGTGGTTTGTGTTGGAGAAGTGGAAGGTTGAGTTTGAGATAGGGTTAGGGTAGATGAGGTAGGATGACGATGGGGGTGGGGGTGGTTTCATGTTGGGTAGAGGAGGGAATAGTTTCAGATGGGGTTGTGGTGAGTTCGGTTTGTGTTTGGGTGTGGGAGTTGGGTGATAGTATGGGGCAAGCGTGGCCATTGAAGAGTCTCGAGGTGCCGGCCGGGCACACCTCTTCATTGCACAGTGGAGATTGTGTAAGAGAGAGAGATGAGTTGGTACCTTCCTCCCGAATAGGAGAGAGTACGCCTTCCTTGGCCGGAGAGGAAGGAACATCCAGCTTTGCAACCTCACTGCAATCTCCGGCACTGGAACCTCTTCAGAAGTAAGGTTGAGGTTTCCATCTGTCGGCCTCGAGCCGCTCGAGGATTCGAGATGTCCTGGAGGACCTCCTCTCAAGGATGAACTGATTGTCTTCATCTGAATCCTCGCGTCGATGTTGGCTGGTAGTAGCTTCGCATGCTCGGCAGATGGCTTTTCTCTCGAGGCTTTGACGAGCCTCCTCCTCGACCTCCTTCTCGGAGACCTCACTACGGTTCTTTGCCTTCTCAGTGTCACTTCAACAACAGCTGGATCTGGGCTGGTTGAGCTTCTATTACCGGCTCGCGGCCTCAGCTGGAAGTTGAGGTTCACCGCTTGCCTCCGAGCCACCGCGGCTACTTCTTGCTCTCTCTGTCTCCTTGCATCATCTCCGACTCATCATCGAGTCAGGCAATCCACCAATCCTTTCATTCTTCGTCAACAAGCCTTTACGTTTAGAATACTTTTTCAGCCCTTCCCTCGTCTCAAACCTCTTGTTTAAACCTTGCATCAACACTGTGATTTTGTTAAACAAACTCACCGTTGAAGAAAGCTATCCGATCTCCTCCATCGTGGTTACACAACAACCTCGGCTTCTCCTCCTTCACCTCCTAAACAACACATCAACCCAATCTACTCTCACTCCATCAAAAATGGCCCTCATACAGACAAACGTGACTTTGTCACTCCATCATGGGAGCTTTGATCTCCTAGGATTGACTTGGTCACGATTGTCATAAGCAGCCTAAACTTTCTCCTCAGATATGTTTCTTTAAATCTCTCCTTATCCTCTCGTAAGTAATCCTCGCAAAACAGGTCAAACGACTCCTCCCATTCTTCTTCTTTATATGACAGAGGATTTATCCCTTCCATTGAAGTATCAAGAATCCTAACCACATTTTCTTTAGTATACTCCCGGTTGAGTACCTTCAACAATGGTTTTGAAACCACTCTCTGTAAATTCACTTTTGGCAAGGAACTCCACTCCTAGAAAATCTGCCGTTTTGTTTTACGGGGATTTGTACGAACAGAACCCTCTCGAGTCTTGAAGCTTCTAATAATTCAATGATCTCCTGGATTCTCTGTCATTTGTAGTGTCAAAATCTACAAACATCTCAACTTTGAGTTTGTTTTTACGATTTAAATCATTTTGAAATCGTAATTTGTGGAGGTTATATAAGAAGGGGTTTTGGTGTTTGAGAAGAAGAAGAACCATTGAAAGATTTTCGAGAGTTTGAAAATTTTCAAAAAATTCTGATCGTGGAATGTGAAAGTAAAATTTTAAAAGCGATGAAGGTAAGTTTTTAAACAAAGGGGAGAGAGAGGAAAGTTGGGAAGACGATACGTGGCACGATCTCGAGACTTAATTTTAAACCCGTTGATTTAGAAAGCGCGTGTAAAACATTGACGGTTTAGCGAGAAAATCGCTTCAACTTCAGGCGCGTGGCCTCTACGCGTCTTGAATTGCGTAAAAAGTAACCGTTTAACCTACTGGATTAGGCGGCTAATAGACTTGCTTTATCGAAGTAATTAGTACACGACGTAAGCAATGGATGCCTTTCTTTGCAAATAGGTTTTCTATTACAGACTAGATTAATACCGGACTTGGTCAAAATAACCTTGTCTTATAATTTTAGAAAAACTTTCTCCTAGTCGATTTAAAAAAATTAAAACAAAACTTAACACAAGATTTTCAATTTAGTCACTAGTACAGATTATTTTGAAATAAGCAGACTTATGAGATTTATTTGAAAACAAAAGATTTTGAGGAAGGACAAAGGTGAGGGTTTTCTCGATTGAAGAGATTAAGAAACAAATCGATATACCTGCTTCTGCAAGCAAACTCATCAAAACTATTAATAGCCGAGGTAGATCGGATAGGGTGCGAGATAGTCATCTGTTTTCTAGAAATCGGTGACTATTATGCCTAGTCCGATTTACCGAATGTCGAATAAGTAATTATCAAGTCGGATAAGGTCAATATGACTAATCCTTGATTCTTGATTCCTAAAAAAGGAAATTAATGATATCATACTGATTGTCCTTTGACTCATATCTAGTCGATAATTCTTTCTAGACAATGATTTAAAGAAAAGATATAACCTAAATAAGGAATACATTAATCGGATGCAAACAATTTAGAAATTAGCTAAAGATGCATCAAGTAATCCTAATTCTAAGCACAAATCTTTAAATCTAGATTCACTAAAGGTTTTGTAAGAATGTCGCTCTTTGTGATTCGTGGCTATCTTCTCAATCCTAATGTCATTTTTCTCCACATGATCTCTAATGAAATGATGCATAATGTCTATATGCTTACATCTAGAATGCGTAACGAGATTGTAAGTCATAGCTATTGCACTATTACTATCACAAGAAATAGGAACAAATTTGATGTTTGAATATTATAATCTCTAAGCCGCTGACTAATCCGAGAGAAGTTGAGAGCAACAACTTCCAGTGCCATGTATTCAAATTCGGTTGTGGAGGTGGCAATGTATGTCTGCTTCTTAGATAACCAAGAAATTAATTTGTTGCCTAAGAATTGACAAGTTCCTGAAGTGGATTTCCTATCAATCTTACATCCTCCAAAGTCTGAATCGAATAACTTTGTCACTCAGAAGTTGTCATCATTTGGGTACCATAACCCTACTTGTAAGGTTCCTTTGAGATATTTAAGGATTTTCTTAGCCATCTCCAGATGAGTTTTCTTGGGATTTGATTGAAATCTTGCACATACCCCAACTGCAAAGGCTATGTCTGGATTACTTGCGGTGAGATAGAGAAGAGATCCAATCGGTCTACGATACTCCGTTGCATCTGTGGGTATCCCCCGCTCATCTGAATCCATAGAGAAGTTAGTTGCCATAGGTATTTTAACTTCTCTGCTAGTAATCATCCCAAATTTCTCAATTAGATCCTTAACATAATTAGACTGATGTATAAAAATACCCTTACTCATCTGTTTAATCAGAAGCCTAGAAAGTATGTTAATTCACCCATCATTGACATTTCAAACCTGTTTTCATGAGAATACTAAACTCTTCACATAATTTCAGATTAGGTGAACCAAAGATTATGTCATCTACATAAATTTGAACTAATAAAATGTCACCATCTACTTCCTTTCTAAACAAAGTTCTATCAATCTTACCTTTTAAAAAACCATTTGATGTCAAGAAATCGGATAAGGTATCATACCAAGCTCTGAGAGCTTGTTTTAGTCCATATAGAGCTTTGTTGAGTTTATAGACCTTGTTATTGATCTTAAACCCAGGGGGCTGCTCCACATAGACTTCCTCAAGCAACACACCATTAAGGAAGGCAGACTTAACATCCATTTGAAAGACTTTGAAAGATTTATATGCATCAAATGCCAAGAACAACCTTATTGCTTCTAATCGCAAACTGGAGCATAGGTTTCATCATAGTCTATCCCCTCGGTGTGAGTAACCTTGAGCTACCAATCTTGCCTTATTACGAACAATAATGTTGTTCTCATCTGTTTTGTTTTTAAACACCCATTTGGTGCCTATAATCTTTCTATATAAGGTCTTTCCACTAATTCCCAAACATTTTGCCTTTCAAACCGATGCAGATTCCTCCTGCATGGTCTATTATCCAGCTTGGATCGATAGAGCTTCCTCAATAGACTTGGGTTCAAGAAGCGACACAAGCAATTTGAACAAACTTTCGTAGTCCAAAGATCATTCGTGTCTGCACACTACTAGATGGGTCTCCTATAATCTGATCGGATGGATGGTAGCTTCTCATCCTTTTGCCTATATGAGTAGAAGGATCCTCATCTTGAGACTCGGTAGGCAACTCCTCCGACTCAACCTCGAGCCGACGTTCCCCCTTCATCACCGACCCCGCCGATCGGTGATGTCAAGGGTGTCTGCTTACGATGGAGTCTCGATCGGTTGTCTTCGATTCTCGAGATGGGGATTCTTCTTCATCGATTACGAATCAAGACTAGGTAGATAGACAGTTCTATGTTTAGTCTTGGATAATTCAATTTTATCTAGACTTTTAAAAACAACATGAGGGGTTTCCTCCACACAAAGGGTTGTCTTGTTAAAAACTCTAAATGCCTTGGAAGTGTTGGAATATCCCAAGAATATTCCATCACCGCCTTAGCATCAAAAGTTCTTAACTTAGATTTTCCATTGTTATGGATAAAACACTTACAACCAAAAGCTACGAAATATGAGATTCTTTGAATCTTACCCTTCCAAATCTCATATGGAGTCTAACCCTTGTCTTTTACAACTAAGCACCTGTTTTGGGTGTAATAAGGCTGTGTTGATGGCTTCACCCGAACTCGTGAGGGGTTTCATACTCACTAACATGCTCTGCCGCTTCCTTCAAGGTTCTATTCCTTCTTTCAAACACTCCATTTTTTTGAGGAGTTCTTGCTGAAGATGTCTCATGAATAATTTCACACTCATTGAAAAAGTTAGATAAATAAGAATTCAAAAATTATGTGCCCTTATCACTTCTTATTTTAATAATATTAACGCCCTTTTCATTACGAATTTGTGCGAACAGATCGGGGATCTTGTTTATAGTCTCATTTTTCTTGAAAAGAAATATAACCCAAGTGTATCTAGAAAAGTCATCTACTACAACAAGAGTATATTTCCTTCCACTCGAAACCGAGAGGAGAAACGAGTCCAAATAGATCCAGATGAAGTAGTTGTAAAACTCTTTCGGATGAAGTGGTGTTAATACTCTTAAATGAGTGTCTAGGCTATTTACCTTTCGACAAGCATCACATTTAAGATCGGTAGATAAAAGTTTCTCGTAATCCCTTGACACGGTTCTTTTTAGCGACTTACTAAGGGTTTTGAAATTCGATGACTAAGCCTCTTGTGCCATAGCCAGTGAGATCATCTCCACCCTTAGCTATCGACAAGTATCTTTAGGACAACTATTAAAGTTGGCCACATAGACATTACCATGTACGAAGCCGATTAAAAGTACCTTATCCGAGGAACTATCTAAGATGTCACATTTATCCTTAGAAAATTTGACAAGAAAACCTTTATCACAAAGTTGGGAAACAGATAGCGATTATGTTTCAAACCTTCAACAAAATATACCTCGAGATACACTGAATATCCTTGATAATCAGTACCTACTCCTTTAGTCGACCACAATTATTGTCTCCAAACAATACTCTTGGACCATCAATGCTCTGGAAATTTGATAGTAGCCTCTTGTTATAAGTCATGTGTTGTGAACAACCACTATCAATGTACCATATGGAAGCTAAGATCTCTTCCTTGAGTGATGATCCCTGTGAATCCTGAAAAAGCAGATTAGTTATAAGGTACCTAGTGATCTTGGGTCCTTGAAGGTCAAGCATCACTTTAGGTAACCAGATAAAAATCTCATCTCCAAATAATAAATCGACTTGGTCTCTCTACCAAATCTATCTACAATTGTATCACTTTTAAATGATAACTTGTTGTACTCGAGACTTAGTAATTTTCCTGAACTTAGGAAATGTGGGATAGCATCTGCTTCTCCCATTAAAAGGACTATAATAAGAATTTCTTCTTATTTTGATTCTTGCAATTCTCCTAGTCCGATAAGGAGTCCTCACCTGAATTTTTGTTTTCGATGCAGGAGATGTAGTCCTTATTGGACTAGTTGGTTTCCAAGGATCAATTCTAATCTCTTTTGGGTGATTAGATGCTTTTACAAATTTCCTAGGTTTCTGGTCGTCCGATTTACTATTTCTATCATAACCAAGACCTGTTTTGTCATGGAATTTTTGAGATGCATTAAAGATGTGATCTATTGCTGATTGTGAACTATTAAGTTGACTAATTTTGAAGACTAGCTTCTCATTGTCTTTCTTAATTAATTCATTTTCAGCACGATTGTTTCAAATTTGTCTTTTAAAGTTTTCAATTCACTTTCTAATCTTACAGTAAGGTGGCTGATGTACTAGCCTCGGCACTGGGAGAAACATTCCCCCTTGAATGTTTCCTCGGTTTCTGGATAGTTCATCACCCGCTTTCCTTTAATTAGAATTTGAATTTGATCCTTTAAAGCTAAATTCTCTGTCTCTAGCTGTTTATAAGCGATCAGAGATGTCTTTAAGTCTCTCAATAATTCATGAATAATAGTTTGATCATTATCGATGCAGATCGACAAGAATCATTATCGAAGATGAATAATAGACTACCTCTTTAGCCATGAGACAGATTTCATCATCCGATCTGAAATCGATGAGGATGATGATGATGATGATTTTCTCAACTCCTTTTCTTCAGCTAAAAGAGCCCTTTGATCTCGCAAATCTCATGTCTCTCTTTTTCCTTTTCTCTTCCCTTTCTTTAGGAGTTAGTTAAGGACAATCATAGCTGAAGTGTCCTGGCTTGTTGCATGTGTAGCAAGTATCACTCTGTCGATTTAGGGCTGGATGTATTTCTTTTAATAGGGGATCTGAATCTTCTCGTCGGCTCCTACTCTTGTCATCATCTGTAGACTCATATTCCTTTCGTCTTGATTTGGATCTCGATCTGTCCTTACCTGCAAATCTCAATTTATTTCGTTTATACTTCATCCTTACTCTGTCATACCTTTTGGTGAGCAGAGCCATCTCGCTCCTTCAAAGATAGGTCAGCTCCTACAGGTCGGTTGACATCTTGTCTTCTTTCTTGACAAAGGCAACAGACTTGGATGAGGTGCTCGACTCCATCTCATCCTCTTCATCTTCTATTTGAATGTCATACTCTAAAGCTTTAAGGTGAGAGAATAAGGTATGGTGAGTAACGAGAAGATAAATTTTGAGTTGCTTTAAGGATATTGAATTTTTCTCTCCATCTCTTGGTTAATGATCTCGAGTATCTTGTTATTTATCTCCTTCTCTGTATAGTTCTTTCCCGCATCACCGCTTTGTTGAGGAGATTAAATCAACCTTACATCTAGCTGATCCACGTATTCATTTTCCTTCATCTTGAAGGTATCAAAGGCATGTAAAATGATGCGGCTTATTCTCTTTTACTTGATCGATCCTTCACAGACATTTGCGAAGTTTACCCCATTTCATTAGCTGTTTTGCATCTCTTAACCTTCTCAATCCAGTCTTTACTCGAGTCTCAATGATTTCGATTCGAGCTACTTGATCTAGGTTGTGGATTTTCCTTTCATCATTTGTCAGCTTCTGAGCTCTTTTTCTCTTGTCTAGTTGTGGATTCAGGTGATTCGGTACCATTGCTAGTGCCTCCATGATAAAATTTTATAGGTCCTTCTTCAAATACCTCCTCCATCCTATCATGGATAGCCTTGAGATGATTTTCCATCCTTAATTTCCAATAATCATAGTCTTCAATTGAAAATTCAAGTAGATTTCTCGGATTTCTTGCCCTTGCACGAAGACATGATGAGATAAAGAAAAACAAAACACTCCACAAACTTGTTAGTAGCACGATTAGTAACAATAAAGAAGATGAAGAAAATCAAGAAAATTTCAATCTTAGTTAAGACCTAAAATCAATATCGTAATGACTTAACACCTGCTCTGATACCACTTGTTGGTCCCGATTGGTTGGGTTGATTAAGAAACTTTGAATTAACCTTCTAGGACAAAATCTAGAAGGGGGTTGAATAGATTTTGTAGATTTTTCAAATCTTTCAAAATTGATTCAAAGAACCAGATGTACACAATGAAATTCAATATTAGACTCAACTTTATTAAGATCAAAAGCAAACCGATATTGATTTTAACTTTGATTCTCAAATTAATTCTCGAACAATAAATTGGAAATTGAGCAGATAAGTAAATAAAAGCAAGAAAGAACACCTGCATTTTATAGTGGTTCGGATTATATCAATCCTACATCCACTCTCCTTCTCCAACTTGAAGAAGGGACCAACTTACTACTTTCTTATTTCACAACTTACAACTTTCAACTTACAACTTTCTTCAAATCTTCAAAATACTCCTAACTCCTTCTTGTGAATCTAAGAATTTCGTGAATAATGGATTTTGAAGATTACGGAGAAGTGTTCTATAAACACTTGAAACTTTTGAAAACTCTTTTGAAAACACTTTGTGAATTGAGATTGAAGTCTGAATAGTGAATAGTGTGAAAAATCAAATTTGCATAAGTGTATTGAAAAATAAAACTAGACCTATTTATAAGTCCGAAAAGACAAGCTTAGTTTGTTAGTCACTTCTAACAAACTGAAAGCTTTAATAAACTTAATCTTGAAAAGCTGCTCTTGACCTCAGCTGATTTCTTCTACTCGTCTGCGGTGACTTGGTGAAGACTTGCTTTTCTTATTCTACTCGGCTTATGCGGACCTCGTCGAGCTCTTTCTAATTGTCTCCTGCCAGATGATGTAACGCCCGAAATTCAGAAAGTTGACCCTCGGGGTCCGACGTCCTAAACTCGAGTCGTCACTTAGTGAAATATAAAAAGCCGAGCCAGAAAATTTCTTTTGAATAACAACCGATTAAGTTGCAGCGGAAAAATTTTGAAACATTTTACTTAGTGAAGAGGAACTCTTTTAAAATAAAAGATCAATATCTACTTTGATCAAACCATCCGTGCCAGTACAACTCCCGGGGAGATAATAACATAAAAGTTATTAAAGTATTCGTTACAAAAAGGTTGAAAGTTACGAAGACGATTTATTTATTAAATAAGAGAGAGTGGGAAGCGGTCGTCTCTGCGGCTCCCGGACCTCATTCTCGCAGGCATGAAAATATTAAGTTTGGGAGAGTGAGATAGGAATCTCGGTGGGTAACTTTGTATCTTTGTTACCGCAGTTGACAGAAAACCCGAATATAATTGAATCTTTTATTCTTCTCTTATCTTTAGTTATGCGTTGCGGCATTTAGCCCATTTGTACAAGGTAATCTTCGATTAAGACTTTCGTCCTTCAACTTTATTCGATTAAGAGATTCATCTTCTTTGCGGCAGTTAGTATATATATATAGCACATTTGAGATGGCACGCTAGTGCGTCCGATCCCCGTAATCACATTGTGGAATGGCACGTTTAAAACGTCCGAGACCCGTAATTCTCCGTCCCAAATGAGGTGGCACTAGTGGCATTTCGCACACAATCCAAACCCTCTACCATCCTTATTGCTCCCGTGAGGTGGCACTAGTGGCATTTCTGCACACAATCCAAACCCTCTTCCAACCTTATTGCTCCCGTTTATATAGGGCTTCGCCCTCTGCGAGATCTATTGATCAATAGAGATAATAACTCTCGTATGTAACATATAAAAACAAATAAATCAAAGTAAAAGAAATTCGTTCTTGTATATTCTTATAGTTAGGAGTTGTGCATTTGCATGCTTTTGAGTTGTTCGCGTCTTTCGAGAAAACCGTTTATGTTTGATTCAGAAAACCGACAACAGTCTATATAACATTAATCGGGTATACGAGATAGTGTCACCCACCTGGAGAACTTTTCGTAGAAAGTCTAACTTTTGATTGTTTAGGCCTCTCGTACGCAAGTCTCGGTCTCTGGTTCCGACCGTACTCTACCTACCACAATTCGTATGTTTAGTTCAACAACTCTTTTTGTCCATTAGAAACTTAGGTTCTTGATCTTATTGTGCAAGGCTTTGAATGAAGAAGGGGTACTTTATTTTATCAAAGGCTTCTATGGGTTAAATCCTATGTCTAACGGCTTTGTTAGTGTACTACAATTTGTGGGTTCCGAATTTGGGACTTTCGGTTCCGTTCATTTTCAAGAAAACACATAAGACACTCAAGTATATGCATTCATAAAGTATCACATATAACATTTGATATTCAAACATGCATTTCATTAAAAGTTTTGGCCATTTATTTTATCAAGTACTAGTCAAATGAAGAAACAATACCTATACATGCATAAATGAAATAAAATACTTAGACTCGTTGGAAAATTATGAAATTTTAATATGTTGTACACCTTTCAGTGTAGAACAAAGTTTATTAAGGGTCCGAGTTCATTTGAGTTACGAAACTATAGCAGATTTTGTAATAAGGGCTCTAAATTTCTGTTTCGGCAAAAACAGTGACCTTAAATTATAAAATCCATAACTCTCTGAAGAAACATCCAAAAATTATGAAATTAAAAATGTGATGCATCACTCAAGTATGAACAACTTTCATTCAGGGACCCAAGCCATTTGACTTACGGATTCTGTCCAGAAAAATCGTGAACATTCAATCCATCGTTTGGCTCGGTTACAGGACATGTCTTACGAGAAAATTCATAACGTATTGGATACGCGTTTAAAAATCACCAAATTTAAGAATCTTGTTTTAAACAGGTTGTAGGTCGTTCTTGAATTTTTCCATGATTTATAAAATAGTCTAACTGGAAAAATAAATTCGTGCAACACAGAATAACCCTATGCGTCGAACATCGACCAGGTACTCAGAAAACGAATTTTATCTCATGAAGTACTAAACGAAATATTATGATTTTTGACTATGATTTAAAAAACATCAAGGGGAACATCCCAGATATTTGTCATAATTTTATAACCATCAGAAAGGGAAGAAATAAAAGAAATGAGTCACTGCTCCCAGTTTCGGATCACTTCCGACACACGATCTTTCATGATTTTATTCTCAGTCTACAAAAATCCAGTGGCCACGAAATTTTAGTATGTTAT
Organism: Paraleonurus japonicus; assembly: GCA_030762865.1. Lineage (NCBI taxonomy): Eukaryota > Viridiplantae > Streptophyta > Magnoliopsida > Lamiales > Lamiaceae > Paraleonurus > Paraleonurus japonicus. The sequence continues at coordinate 17,226,635 of CM061061.1, read as the reverse complement.
TCTACACTTCAAATACTACATCTAGGAATATTTTCATGATTTTTAAAAGGGTGGAAAGGGTCCGAATAGATTTTACAAAAACGGGTCAGTGGGTAGGGCTTGATTTCGGCAGTTTCATGAATCAAGTATAACTTCACCATTTTGACTCCAAACACCAAAATTCCAACTCAAGCACTCCATATAAGATCATATCATGTAAAAAGGAGTTCTTAGGGCCTCATATAATATTTTTCCTGAATTTCTAAGCTTAAGAAGAAGAGTAAGGCTTAAGAGGGGTTTGGGACTTACCCTTGGAGATTTTCTTCTTCCTCTTGAGGGCCCCAAAGCTTTTGTTGTGTGGAATAAAATGAAAGGGCAGCAACCTATTTATAGAAGGGAGGAAAGGGGGAGGGGACGGCAGCTTGGGTGATGGGGTGAGAATTTGGGAGAGATAGTACACAGAGCATGGCACTTAGAGTGTTTGTTTGGAGAAGTGGTACAATTGACACTATTCCCCCTCTAACTCCCACATGGTCGGTTACTTTTGGGCAATTGGGCTGTCATTTGGCAGCCCACTCTTTAATACAGTATTGTGATCTCGACGTTGAAATTTCGGTATTTTTCGGTTCGAGTTTCGCTCGAAAATTTATTAAAACGCGCGACGGGAGAGCAAACATTTTTCCCTAGGGCTTTCTCGAGTGTTTCTCACCTTTAAAGGACTATTGGTAATTAATCATTATTAAACAAATCCGAATTACGGATGTGAGTTCGAAAAGTATCGGTAGATTTTCGGTCGAAAAATCGTTAAATCGATTGGAGAAAAATTAAGAAAACCACATATGAAATTAGAATAAAATAAAATGATCCCCCAAACATAGAAAATTAAATATAAAATCCTATAATTGGGTTTTGGGTTATTACAGATGACTAGACTTGAGCTTGTCTCCGGATAACTTGCAACTTCGATCTCCAAATGACTTAACCGGTCCTTGACCTAGTTTGATCAGTCTAGTATGAGCACCTGATCTCATCTTTTCTTCATAGTTGTCTGCTCATCCGGGTGATCTTTTAACTCATCAAAACTTTATTTGATCTAACATGAGATTAACAAATCTTCTCAACAGAAGCGGTGATCTAGGAAAGAGGTGTACAAAAAAGGAGATCAATAATAAGATACTGAGATCTTTGACCAAGAGATGGAGAGAAAAGTCTAATATCCTTAAAGCAACCCAAAATTTATCTTCTACTACTCATCATACCTTATTTTCTCATCTTAAAGCTTTAGAGTATGACATTCAGATAGAAGATGAGGAAGATGAGATGAAGTCAAGCACCTCATCCAAATCATGTTGCCTTTATCAACAAAGAAGACAAGATGACAGTTGAATCAGAGAGTTGATCTATCTCTCAAGGAAGCAGATAGCGTTGCTCACCAAAAGGTATGACAAATTAAGAATGAAATATAAGCGTAACAAATTGAGGTTCCCTGTAAGGACATATCTAGATCCAAGTCAAGAAGAAATGAAGATGACTCAACAGATGATGACAAGAGTAGGAGCCGGATAAGGAGTTTCGGATCTCCTGCTAAAAGAAATCCTACTAGCCCTAGATCGGATAGGAGTGACACTTGCTACACTTCCGTGACACTTCACTATGATTGTCCTCGGTGACTCCTAAGGAAAGGGAAGAGAAAAGGAAAAAGAGAGACGGGAGATTTGCGGATCAAAGGGCTCTTCCGGCTGAAGAAAAGGAATCAAGAAAATCATCATCATCATCATCCTCATCGATTTTGGATCGACGATGAAGTTTGTCTCATGGCTAAAGAGGTAGTCTATTATTCTTTTTCTCGATAATGATTCCTATAAATCTATTTCAGATAATGGTCAAACCGTTATTCAAGGATTATTGAAAGATTTAAAGATGTCCTTGGCTGCTTATAAACAGATAGAGACAGAAAATTTGACTTTAAAAGATCAATCGATTCTAGCCAAAGGCAAGCAGGTGGTGAATCGCTCAGAATCGAGGAAACATTCAAGGGGAATGTTTAACCCAGCCGAGGCTTGTACATCACCACCCTATCTGAAAGACTAGAGAATGACTTGAAATCTTTAAAAGACAAATTTGAGATGATCTCGTGCTGAAAATGAATTAATTAAGAAAGACAATGAGAAGCTTGTCTTCCAAATAAGTCAACTTAATAATTCACAATCAGCAATAGATCACATCTTTAATACTTCTCAAAAATCCCATGACAAAACAGGTCTTGGTTATGATAGGAATAATAAATCGGATGTTCGTAAAACTAGGAAATTTGTGAAGGCATCCAAAATCCAAAAGAGATTAGATTTGGTCACTGGAAACCACTTAGTCGAGATAAGGACTGGATCTCCCGCCCCGAGAACAAAAATTCAGCCGAGGACTCCTTATCGGACCAAGAGAATTTCAAGAACTAAGATAAGAAGAAAGTCTTATTATAGTCCTTTTGATGGGAGAAGCAGATGTTATCCTACTTTTCCTAAGTTCAAGAAGATTACTAAATCTGCTTCATGTGATATAATTGTAGACGGGTTTGGTAGGCAACTTAAGTCTGATTTATTACTTGGAAATGAGATATTTGTCTGGTTACCTAAAATGATGTTTGACCCTCGAGGACCCAAGATCACTAGGGTACCTTATAACTAATCTGCTTTTTTAGGATTCACAGGGATCATCACTCAAGGAAGAGATCTTAGCTTCTATATGGTACATAGACGGTGGTTGTTCACAACATATGACTTATAACATGAAGCTACTATCAAATTTTAGAACATTGATGGTCCTAGATTATTATTTGGAGACAACAATTGTGGACAAACTAAAGGAGTAGGTACTCGATTATCAAGGATATTCGTATCTCGAGGTATATTTTGTTGAAGGTTTAAAACATAATCGCTATCTCTGTTTCTCAACTTTGTGATAAAGGCTTTCTTGTAAAATTTTCTAAAGATAAATGTGATATCTTAGATAGTTCCTCGACAAGGTACTTCAATCGGCTTCGGACATGGTAATGTCTATGTAGCCAACTTTAATAGTTGTCCTAAAGATACTTGTTTGATAGCTAAGGGTGGAGATGACCTCACTGGCTATGGCACAAGAGGCTTAGTCATCGAACTTCAAGACCCTTAGTAAGCTTGCTAAGAAGAATCTTGTTAAGGGATTACCTGAGAAACTTTTTACTTGATCGAAATGTGATGCTTGTCAAAAAGGTAAATGTACCTAGACACTCATTTAAGAGTATTAACACCTCGTCATCTAAAAGAGTATTACAACTACTTCATCTTGATCTGTTTGGACCTATTTCACCTCTCAACTTCAGTGGAAGGAAATATACTCTTGTTGTGGTAGATGATTTTTCTAGATATACTTGGGTTATATTTCTTTTCAAGAAGAATGAGATTATAAACAAGATTCTGATCTGTTCGCATGATTCAAAATGAGAAGGGTGTTAATATTATTAAAATCGGGAGTGATAAGGGCACCGAATTTTTAAATTCTTGTTTATCTAACTTTTTCAATGAGTGTGGAATTATTCATGAGACATCATCAGAGAACTCCACAACAAAATGGAGTGGTTGAAAGAAGGAATAGAAACTTGAAGGAGGCGGCTAGGAGCATGTTAGCCGAGTATGAAACCCCTCACGAGTTCTCGGTTTGAAGCCATCAACACAGACTTGTTATACCCGAGCAGTGCTTGGTTGTTAAAGACAAGGGTAAGACTCCATATGAGATTTGGAAGGGTAAGATTCCAAGAATCTCATATTTCGAGCTTTTGGTTGTAAACGTTTCATCCATAACAATGGAAAATCTAAGTGAGAACTTTTGATGCTAAGGCGGTGATGGAATATTCTTGGGATATTCCAACACTTCCAAGACATTTAGAATTTTCTACAAGACAACTCTTTGTGTAGAGGAAACCCATCATGTGGTATTTGATGAATTGTATTCCTTCTCGAGATAAAGTGAATCAAATTTCTAATGGTCTAGATAAGATTGAATCTGACCAAAACTAAACATAGAACAGTCTATCTACCTAGTCTTGATTGATTCAGATGAAGAAGAATCCCCATCGATAGTCGGAAGATAACTTCTAATCGACCCCATCTCGAGGAGACACCCTTGACATCGGCCGATCGGGCCGGGGTCGGCGGATGAAGGGGAACGTCGGCTCGGGTAGAGTCGGATGAGTTGCTGCTAAGTCTCAAGATAAGGACTCTTCTACTCAAATAGGCAAGAGGATGAGAAGTTATCATCCATCCGACTAGATTATTGGAGACCCATCGAGTAGTGTGCGGAGACACGAATGATGATGGACTCGAGAGTCTGTTCGGTTGTTATGTATCACTTCTCGAACCTAAGTCTATTGAGGAAGCTCTATCGGATCCAAATTGGATAACACCATGCGGGAAGAAGCTGCATCGGTTTGAAAGGCAAATTGTTTGGGAATTAGTGGAAAGACCCTTACATAGAAAGATTATAGGCACCAAATGGGTGTTTAAAAATAAAGCAGATGAGAACAATATTATTGTTCGTAATAAGGCAAGATTGGTAGCTCAAGGTTGCTCACAATCTGAAGGGATAGATTATGATGAAACCTATGCTCCAGGTTGCGATTAGAAGCAATAAGGTTGTTCTTGGCATTTCTTTGCTTATAAATCTTTTAAAGTCTTTCAAATGGATGTTAAGTCTGCTTTTCTTAATGGTGTGTTACTTGAGGAAGTCTATGTGGAGCAACCTCCTGGGTTTAAGATCAATAACAAGGTCTATAAACTCAATAAGGTTCTATATGGACTGAAACAAGCTCCCAGGAAACTTGGTATGTGATTGGAGTGAATTGATCGCATGTTTTTAGGGCTATTTTTAGTGCGAAAAGTGAGCTAAAGTGTTAGTTTTGTGCCTAAATGTGAAAAGTATCACTCTTTTGCCTAAAAGTATTATTTGTGAGGTTTTGATGTATTTCACCGTTTTGCAGTAAATCGGTGGAATTTTGCCAAAGCCAAGAGTCTGGATTCTTAGAATGAAAAAGACGAACACATACGGGGCCAGGTCGGGCAGGCCGCCTCTCGATAAAAATTCCACGATCTCGAGTTCGAGTCGGGTGCCTGAGACCTCGACTCGAGGTTCATCTTTCGGAGGAAATCATTTCAAAAATTGGCAAGCTCGGCTCGAGGGAGGAGCCTCGGAGGTCGGGGGACGAAAGTACATCAAGCTCGGCTCGAGGCGAGGCCTCGACTTCGAGGCTGGAGAGAAATTTAAAGAAAGCGTGTTAGCGACTTTAGGCCTCGGCTCGAGGGCACGAAGCTCGACTCGAGGAGTGCCCAAAACCGAAAAATTCAGTTTTTAAGCCATGGAGAAAGCCAAAGCGGAGAGTTGATTACAAGCGGATTCGAGCGAGTTTCTAGGAGTTCCTTTGGCGAATTTTACATTTTGTAGCTTGAATTTACTTGTAATTGCACTAGATTGTTAGAATTGAGATAGATTCCACATTTAGATCATTAGATTAGTAGATTGGTGATTGTAATTGAAGTTTGCGGTGAGAATTGAGAAGAAGTGAAGTTGAATTGAAGCATTGTACAAGATTAATCATTCTTATTTTTGCCTATTGAAGCTTAATTGGTGATGTTCTTACCCTTTGATCTCTTTAATTCATTGCTTGTAGTGATTAGATTTTCAATTGCTTTCTTAGATTTTCTAGCCATGGATTTTGCTTGTAGAACCATGGGCTAATAGTCTTGTGCTTGGGATAATTGAAATTAGGGATGAAGTGATTGCCTCGTGCATGATTGTTGACAATTGTGATCAATTGAATTAGATTGCTTCCTAATTGTGATTCTTAATTGTGCTTCATGAAAAATTGTCTCTTTTGATTAATGGTTGATCACCCTAGCAATAGGCGAGTTGAAGCTAACGTGATTAGGTGTTAATCGGGTTTGATTTTGCATGATTGTATGAATTGGGGACTTCTACATTGAGAGATGGGAAGAACTAAGGATACTCACATTAGGCATTGTGATATTAATGGAGTGATTAATTTCATGATGGTTTATGCTTTCTAATTTGATTGATTTGCATTTGGATACAATCATAGCTTGTTAATCGTGGATTCCTTGATGGAGATTATCACTTGCACCCTTTATTCCCTCATTGATTTTAGTCTATTTGATCTTGCATTCTAAGTGTTTGATAAATTGTTTGCATAATCTTGCCATTTAATTTCTTGCAATTTGTAGTGATTTAGTCCAAGAGCTTGTTGCAACTTTAGCCATTTAGAACTCTTATCCTTGAATTTCGTTTGCATACTTTCTCCCTTAGGTTCGATATTTTTGTTGATTGGTCTTAATAACTCTTACCCTATACACTCCAATCAAATGCGCCTTGCCGGAGTTAGTTTTTGCGCCAATAAGTGAGATTCGAGGATTGTTTGAAGTGGCTATTTGTTGTTTTTATTTTTGTTTTTGTTGATTTTATTGGTGAGAAGTTGATACTTGGATTTGTGGCATTGTAGGTGCATGCGAACAAGATCAAGTGGTGTTCCATCCTTGCCACTAAATCCGAATATTGAGGCTACGTTGAGAAGAAATCGTGGCGGGGCAGCGAAGGAAGATATGGAAGGAGAAGATCAGCGGAATGAGGAGAGAGTGGGTGGTGAACCACAAGTTGAGAGTTGAATGGACATGGAGAGGAGAAGAGTAGACAATGGAGGTCATGGGAACAATTTTAATGCTCGAGATAACCCTTTATTTCAAGGGATGCCACCACAACACTTTCCTTACCAAAATCCATACCCTTATCCTCCACCAAGTCCATCAATACCCATATTATCCACTTATCCACCATACTTTCCTCGAATGCCTTACATGAATGAGCCACGATACCATGAGCCACCCCACATTCCGAATGCCCAACCACAACCACAACCTATGAATGAACTACCACCTCAAGGGAGGCCATTGAGAGAGTTTTTGAGCCACAACCTAGAGCACTACGATGGGATAGCAAGGCCGAGAATAGAAGCCAACAATTTTGAGATAAGTCCCGCTTTAGTGAGGATGCTTAGAGAGAGACAATTTGAAGGGAAGGACGAAGATGAGTGTCACATCAACATATGGCACAATTCTTAGAGATTTCGGACACTACAAAATACCATGGGGTACCCGAAGATGCAAAGAAGCTTAGGCTTTTCTCCTTCACTCTTACGGGGAGAGCCAAAGCTTGGCTTAATTCTATTCCGCCTGGAACCGTACGTACATGGGAGGATCTTAGCAAAAGATTCTTGATGAAATTCTATCCGCCATCCAAGGACGGTGCAAGCAAAGGAAGCTATTTCTCACTTTCGGCCCGAAAAGAATGGAGAGACTATTAGGAAGCATGGGAGAGGTATGGTATGTTACTCATCGATTGTCCATCAACATGGTTTTTCCGATGAGCAAACCATTATGTATTTCTACACCGGCCTCAATGATTCCGATAGAGCTTTCTTGAATGCTTGTACGATGGGTCAATTTGGTCCAAGTCGGTGATAGAGATGAAACAAATCATGGAAAATATTGCTCAAGATTATTTCAAGCAAGTGTGAGTAGAGGGAACCACCCAGCGGGTGTCTCAAGTGGAGGAAATGGAGAGTATGAAGTCTATGATGATGGCCATGATGGACAAGATTGGAGCTCTTACCGTGTCACAACAAGGAAATCCTCCACCACATGCTCAAGTTGATAGTTTGCAAAGCTTTATGCCTATGGAAGAAGTGAACTATGTGGGAGGCCTCCATTTCAAGGAGGCTATCAAGGAAGCAATCATCAAGGCAATCTCCAAGGTGCAAGGCCCTATCAAGTGCCATACCAAAATAGACACCAAGGAAGTTATCCACCTCGGCCTCACTTCAATGGCAACAATTGGAGAAGTCACGAAAATTTCTCATATGCCCGACCCGAGAATCGCCGTCAAACCCGCTGTACTAGATCAGGGTGCCAAAGCTCCTAATAATGTGGGGAAAGCAACTACGGAGGAGTTACTTGGGATGATAGTGAAGAAGTTGGAGAAAATGATGCAAAATTCAAGACCATTGAGCACCAAGTGGGACAAATTGCCCTGCACGGTTGGGAAGCTTTCTTCTACGGTGGATCACATGCGAAACAAGGGAAGTATCCATCTACCACCGAGGCCTAATCCAAGGAGTTTGTAGTGCTATTCAACTAAGGAGTGGTGTTAGCTATGAAGGCCCAAAGATGCCTAAAAATGGGGATGTTGAAAAGAGGTGGTGAAAGAGGAAGAAGTTATTGAAGAAAATGTGGTTGTGGAGAAAGAAGAGAGGCGAGTGAAGAAGCGAGCAAGAAGAGAGTCCAAGAAAGAAGAAGAGAAGTCAAGAAAGATGCATGGGAGTGCCTATGAAAGCTAAGCGGTTCCCTTTCCTCAAAAGACTTGTGAGGAAGAAGCTTGATGAGGAGTTTGGTAAGTTTTTAAAGGTTTTTAAAAGCTTGCGTGTTGATATTCCACTATTGGATGCCCTTGAACAAATACCCACTATAAGAAGTTCTTGAAGGAGATTATGGCTAAGAAGAGGAGTTGGGATGAAAGGGTATGCTCAAGCTAGTGGAGGAGTGCAAGGAGATCTTGGAAAGACACTTACCACAAAGAGAAAGGATCGGGAGCTTTATAATTCCATGTGAGATTGGTGAGTGGGAACCTCAAAGGCTTGTGTGATTTGGGAGCTAGTATAAATGTCATGCCTTTGTCAGTGTTTGAGAAAGTTGGAGCTAGGAGAGGTGATTCCTACAAATATAAATCTTCAATTGAGCGGATCAATCATATGCTAAACCATTTGGGATCATTGAAGATGTATTAGTAGGAGTTGTAAGTTCATCTTCGGTTGATTTTATTGTTCTTGACATGAAGGAAGAACTTGAGGCACCTATCATACTTGGTAGACCTTTCCTTGCAACCGGAGAAGCCATTGTGAATGTTGAAAAAGGGGAGCTCACGTTGAGCTTTAATGGCGAAGAAGTGACATTTTCTAGAGCTCAATGGAAGAAGTTGCTCAAAGCAAGATGGAGAAGAATAAATGTGGCTACATAGAGATCATTGATTTGTGCCCTTCAATTGATAGGGATGATTCTCCACCTTCTGCTTCTTTTAATTCTTTAATTCGTGAGCATTTTATTCCTTCTTGTAATAGGATTTCTAATAATTCTTGTGTTTCTCTTGATGATTTTAGGAAAGAAGGCTCTTCATGTACCTTTGCTTGATCCGGGAGATAGGAAGAAAAAAGAAGGAGTGAAGGAAGTGACCAAACTTGTGACAATGCTCAAGTTTGGGGAGTATTAGAAAGAAAGGAAGCCACCACTTGAGAAGAAAGTTGAAAACTTTGTGGTTGGAGATCAAGTGGTATGGAGAATCGAGGTGGATGAGACTACTAGGAAGTAGAAAGACTCAAGAGGTGTTGAAAGTGAAGGAGATCAAAGAAGAAGGAAAGCTCCTAGTGGAAGATGAAATGGGATGTTGTCTATTGACAAGGAGATCTTGGTTAGGCACGAGGACCCTTCCATTCCAAAAGAAGTGCCTAACATTCTCGTAGATAAGAGGAAGTGTGAACTCTTAGAGTTCAAAATCGTGAACTGATAAAAATAGCGCTTGATGGGAGGCAACCCATCCGTTCTTGCTTTTGTGTGTTTGTTTCATTTGTTGCTTTGAATAATTGGGTCTTTTGGTCCTTGTAGGTTGTGAGATTCGCTTGGAACTTGAGGAGCTCTATGCATGTTTGAAAAAAATTGAAGTTTAAAGGTTTATTGGTACAACATTTCCTTTCAAACTTGGAGACTTGTCCTAAGTTTGGGGGAGGTGTTCTCTTCCCTTCTCTAATTCTTTTGTGCTCTTCTATGATTTTGGGGTTGTATGAGCTTATTGCTTAATGATGATTTAAGTGATGCTATGATTTCCTTGATATATATTGTGTTTGAGCTTCATTTGTTTTGAGCTTAATAGTGGATTATTTGACATATTTTTGAGTATCATCTTGATATAGTGAGTATGCTTGAGGTTATGTACATGAGCATTTGTGCTTGAGTTGTGAGATTATTGGATTTGGATATGATCATAAGTAGATGTGTAGCTTGATGCTAGTTGCTTGATTAATTATGTGAAGATGAATGTGATTGAAAATTCTTGATTCATTGCTCAAGTTAAGCCGTGAGTTTTGTGCCTTCATAATCGTACATCTTATACGGTTGATTCGATTCCTTTGTGAGTGCATCATTCATGATTTGTATGCTAGAACTTGCCACTTGACTTGTTGATAGTGATCTTTGTGTGATTTCATTAAATGATAGAGGCCATGTTGATATGATGAGTTACTTTGCGAATAATTTCCTACCAAATACATTTGATTTCCTTAGTGAGCCATGTTGAGCCTATGATCCATATTCTTTGGCAAGCCAAGTGAAATTGAAACCATTTAGCCTATTTTGATGAGCCTTTCTTGTCCTATGTTTGGTTGAGCTTGAATGTTGGCTAATGATGGTGATTTGATTGCTAAGTGTGGGAAGATGATGAGCTAAGAAAGTGATGAATGAAGCATGAAAGAAAAGAAAGGTTGTGAAAAATTGAATTGTAAAGAAAATGCATGAAAAGAATGATTCAATTTGTGAGCTTAAAGAAAGAAAGCTCAAGTGAATGGTGGAATGATCATTGAAGTTCTAAAGGAAGAGTGTTCTTTAGATGAAAGTGAAGAGATGTGCATTTGTATTGATTAGCTTACATTCAAGTCTCTACTAATTAGTCACTCTTATCCATAAATATCCCACCACTTTCCAAAGAGCCTACATTACAACCTAGAAGAAAGACCTCTTTGATTCTTGATTGATCACAAATGATTTTGATTGAGATTAAGTCTTGTGGCAAGCATATGGTGTACTTATTTGTGAATTTGATGATTGAGAGCTTTAAACCTTGATACACTTGAGTGAAGGTGAAACACTCCATGGAAGGAGCTTGATATGTTAAGTATTTGATTGAGCATTTATTTGAGCATGATTCATCTTGATGGCTAGTGGATAGTTGCATTGATACAAGTGATCATTGATGAGTTCAATTGTCTTATTTTTGGTCTATGATGCCATGTGACATAATTGCAATCAATTCACTCCTTTGTTCTTAGTTTCTCGTTGCTCGAGGGCGAGCAAGAATTCAAGTTTGGGGGGTATGATTGGAGTGAATTGATGCATGTTTTTAGGGCTATTTTTAGTGCAAAAAGTGAGCTAAAGTGTTAGTTTTGTGCTAAATGTGAAAAGTATCACTCTTTTGCCTAAAAAAGTATTATTTGTGAGGTTTTGATGTATTTCACCCGTTTTGCGAGGTAAATCGGTGGAATTTTGCCAAACCGAGAGTACCGAGATTCTTAGAATGAAAAGACGAACATACGGGACGAAAGCGGGGGTCGGGCCGGAGCCGCTTCTCGATAAAATTCCACGATCTCGAGGTTGAGTCGGGTGCCTGGAGACCTCGACTCGAGGTTCATCTTTGGAGGAAATCATTTCAAAAAATTGGCGAAGCTCGACTCGAGGGAGAGCCTCGAGTCGAGGGACGAATTGCATCAAGCTCGACTCGAGGCGAGGCCTCGACTCGAGGCGAAAGAAATTTAAAGAAACGTGTTAGCGACTTTAGGCCTCGACTCGAGGGCACGAAGCTTCGACTCGAGTGCCCAAACCGAAAAATTCGGTTTTTAAGCCATGGAAAGCCAAAAGCAGAGGGAGAGTTGATTCTAGCGATTCGGGAGCGGTTTCTAGGAGTTCCTTTGGCCAATTTTACATTTTGTAGCTTGAATTTACTTGTAATTGCACTAGATTGTTAGAATTGAGATAGATTCCACATTTAGATCATTAGATTAGTAGATTGGTGATTGTAATTGAAGTTTGCGGCTGAGAATTGAGAAGAAGTGAAGTTGAATTGAAGCATTGTACAAGATTAATCATTCTTATTTTTTCTATTGAAGCTTAATTGGTGATGTTCTTACCCTTTGATCTCTTTAATTCATTGCTTGTAGTGATTAGATTTTCAATTGCTTTCTTAGATTTTCTAGCCATGGATTTTGCTTGTAGAACCATGGGCTAATAGCCTTATTAGCTTGGGATAATTGAAATTAGGGATGAAGTGATTGCCTCATGCTATGATTGTTATGACAATTGTGATCAATTGAATTAGATTGCTTCCTAATTGTGATTCTTAATTGTGCTTCATGAAAAATTGTCTCTTTTGATTAATGGTTGATCACCACTAGCAATAGGCGGGAGTTGAGCTAACGTGATTAGGTGTTAATCGGGTTTCAATTTCAATTTTGCATGATTGTATGAATTGGGGACTTCTACATTGAGAGATGGGAAGAAGCTAAGGATACTCACATTAGAGCATTGTGATATTAATGGAGTGATTAATTTCATGATGGTTTATGCTTTCTAATTTGATTGATTTGCATTTGGATACAATCATAGCTTGTTAATCGTGGATTCCTTGATGGAGATTATCCCTTGCACCCTATTCCCTCATTGATTTTAGTCTATTTGATCTTGCATTCTAAGTGTTTGATAAATTGTTTGCATAATCTTGCCATTTAATTTCTTGCGATTTGTAGTGATTTAGTCAAGAGCTTGTTGCAACTTTAGCCATTTAGAACTCTTATCCTTGAATTTCGTTTGCATACTTTCTCCCTTGGGTTCGATATTTTTGTTGATTGGTCTTAATAACTCTTACCTATACACTCCAATCAGTATGATACCTTATCGATTTCTTGATATCAAATGGATTTTCAAAGGTAAGATAGATAGGACTCTGTTTAGAAAGGAAGTAGATGGAAACATCTTGATAGTTCAAATTTATGTGGATGACATTATCTTTGGTTCACCTAATCTGAAATTATGTGAAGATTTTAGTATTCTCATGAAAAATAGGTTTGAAATGTCAATGATGGGTGAATTAACATATTTTCTAGGCTTACAGTTAAATAGATGAGTAAGGGTATTTTTATACATCGACTAAATATGCTAAGGACCTAATTGAGAAATTTAGGATGACTACTAGTAGAGAAGTTAAAATACCTATGACAACTAACTTCTCTATGGATTCGTATGAGCGGGGATACCCACGGATGCAACGGAGTATCGTGGGTGATTGGATCCCTTCTTTATCTCACCGCAAGTAGGCCGGACATAGCTTTTGTAGTTGGGGTATGTGCGAGATTCCAATCTAATCCCAAGAAAACTCATCGGAGTCTCGCTAAGAAAATCCTTAAATATCTCAAAGGAACTTTACAAGTAGGGTTATGGTACCTGTGTGATGACAACTTTGGTGACGGGTTATTCGGACTCGAGACTTTGGGGGTTGCAAGATTGTTAGAAAATCCACTTACGGAACTTGTCAATTCTTGGGCAACAAATTAATTTCTTGGTTATCTAAGAAACAAACATCTGTTGCCACCTCCACAACTAAGTGAATACATGGCAGCTGGAAGTTGTTGCTCTCAACTCCTCTGGATTAGTCAACGGCTTAGAGATTATAACATTCAAACATCATTTGATCCTATTCTTGTGATAGTAATAGTGCAATAGCCATGACTTACAATCCTGTTCTGCATTCTAGGTGTAAGCATATAGATATTAGACATCACTTCTGTTCGAAATATAGCTTGGGGTGAACTAATCACAGAATGGGTGAACTAATCTATGAAGAACTCAGAAAATAACTATGCGCGAGAAAAACAATCTAAAACTCAGAAAATCAATCAACACAATGATTTACGTGGTTCGATCTTTGAATAGATCTACATCCACGGGATCGGGGAACATTTCACTATAGAATCAATGCACAATTACAGTTACAAGCTTCATTGAAACGAATTTGAGTATTCGCACGTATGAACCCTAATTCGCTCAATTGACTCTAATCTATAACTGTAACAAGGGGAAAACTATCTGCTGCATTCGCCATGAAAACCGAACAATGCCCAATCGATTAACTTGATTGAGGAGAGAAACTTGCTAACCATCCTAACGAAGAGCCGTTATTACTGTTTGAGTCGTTTAGTCTCGATTCCTAACGCCGGTTCAAACCAAGGCCCGGTTATTCAACACAGAAGTCAGCTCGATCCGGTTTATAGCAAACTAACACCGGTTACGATAAGAGCACCCACTTCTATATCGAGATCATTAATGTATCACTCCACGATATCAGTCTTAATACTTAATGGTATTACTCCTTCATTGCTTTGCACACCTTATCAATTCTCCACCTCAAAGCAATATGGTCCCCTTCATCTCCTTGAATCATCATTGTTAAGGAACCTTCCATGATTCAAGCATGATCACCTTCAAGCGATATCTGAATTTTGAACTTGGCAACACTTTAGTGAGCATGTCTGCGCATTTTCCTCGAAGCAACCTTCTTCAGCGATACAACTCCTCTTTCAACTACATCTCTTACAAAATGTAGTTTTACATCAATGTGTTTTGACCTTTCATGGAACACTTGATGCTTTACCAAGTGTAATGTGCTTTGATTATCGCAATACACCGTGGTGACCTCCGATGGATTCCAAAATCCTTAATAATTCCCTTTAGCCACATAGCTTCCTTCACGGCTTGATCATAGCTATGTATTCGGCTTCGTAGTTGATAATGCAACAATAGATTGTAATGTAGACCTCCGGCTAATTGCGGTACCATGAAGAAATTTGAATACATAACCTCGTTTGTGACTTTCTTGTATCCACAAAGCCTTGCAAAGGGTTCTTTGAGTACTCAACCTTCTCAAACAACAACCCCATATCGAAGTACCATTGATATATTTCGAGATCCATTTCAAAGCTTTCCGGTGAAAATTCCCGTGGTTAGCCATAAACACCTTACCATACTTATCGCATAAGCCAAATCTGGTCTACTACACACCATGGCATACATGAGGCTCCCTACTCCACTTGCATATGGAACTCCATTCATATACTTCCTTTCTTCTTGATTTTGGTGAATGTTGAGTTGAAAGCTTGAATTCTTTGTCCCAAAGGGTCATAATCGGCTTTGATTTGTGCATATAGTATCTCCTAAGAACCTTACTGCAAGTAACTCTTACGAGATAGAAACAATTTTCCCTTCTCCTTGCTTGATAATATCCATACCTGCAATTCTTCTAGCATGTCCCGTGTCTTTCATCTCAAATGCTGAATTTTGCTTTGCTTTGAGATCATTTATCTTTGATATGCTCTGCTAGCAATCAACATGTCATCTACATATAAGAGTAGATAAGTGACAATATCAGCTCCATCCTTTTCAAAATAAACACATTTGTCAAATTTGCACTGTTGAACCCAATTGACATCATAAATTTGTCAAACTTCTTGTACCATTGTCTAGGACTCTGCTTGAGTCCATACGGTGACTTCTTTAATAAACAAACTTTGTTCTCGAGATCCGGGCATAATAAATCCTTCGGGTTGGTGCATGTATATAGTCTCCATCACTCACCATGAAGGAATGCTGTCTTAACATCTAACCGATGTAGCTCAAGATCATCTTGTGTCACTTTAGATAGCAACAACCTTATTGAACAATGCTTAACAACAGGAGAGAATACCTCATTGAAGTCAATTCCTTCCCTCACGAGTAAATCCTCTTGCCACAAGCCTTGCTTTGAATCGATTTGATCGAATTCCCTCCTTCTATCTTCTTTTTGAAACGACCATTTGCAGCTTATGAGCTTACGCTTTGGAGGCTTCTCCACCAGAGTCCAAGTTTGATTTTCTCCAGAGATTGAAGTTCTTCATCATGGCCATGATCCATTTCTCCCTTTCTTGACCTGAAATAGCATCATGAAAAGTTTTAGGTTCATGATAATCAACATCTTCTGCAGTAATTAAAGCATAAGATACAAGATCGGCAGCCATATCTTGTTGGTGGATGTATATTTCTTCTTTCTCTGTCTCTTGCCAAACTATAGTCTCTTAAATCATAAATGATCTTCATCATCATCAACTAATTCATCATCATGTGGCTCAGTATCTTGAGGTTGAGTGTCGATGTCTGCAATTTCGGGATCATTATCTTTGACCTCCATCTCAACCGGAATTGTATCTGCCGCAATGTCTCCATCCATATCTTGCTTTGAGATCTAGTGCCATTGTATCCCATTTTATTTTCATCAAAAGTGACATCCCTACTGATTATACACTTTTGATTTCCGAGTTCCATGCACCATAGTCTGTAACCCTTCACTCCTTTTGGATAACCAACAAACACACACCTCAATGCCCTTGCCTCCAACTTATCTTGCTTCACATGAGCATATGCCTAACATCCAAAAACTTTCAAGTTTGAATAATCAGAGAGACTTCCATACCATAATTCATCGGGGGTTTTGAACTCAATAGTGATGAAGGTGTTTTGTTTATCGAGATAAGAGGTCGTGTTAACGGCTTCACCCCAAAAGGATTTGGGCGGTTTGCATCCCAGTGACAAGCACCTAACTCTCTCCAGCAGGTTCTATTCATCCTCTCTGCAAGACCATTACATTGAGGATTTGCCTGATACGAGTCTTATGCCTTGTGATCCCTCTATCTCTGCAAAACACACGAAAGTCTTCGAAAGGAACTCTAAACCATTATCAGTTCTTAAGTGTTTGAGTTTCTTATCCCTCTTACTTTCTTGCTCAATCAACCAGTCTCTAAACTTAGAGAAAGCATCATTTTTGTGTTTTAAAATGAATACCCACACCTTTCTTGAGAAATCATCAATAATTGATAGAAAGTACCGCCTCCACCTTGAGTAGTAACTCTGGATGGACCCCATACATCTGAATGTACATAATCCAGAGGCTCTTTGGTTGTATGCTTGCCTTTCTGAAAACTTTGTTTAGTGGACTTGCCAAGAACACATATCTCACATAAATCCATTTTATTGATGCTTACTCCAGGAAATGCTCCTCTTTTTGGCAGTTCAATCAATCCTTTTTCTCCTACATGAGCAAGCCTCTTGTGCCACAATACAGCTTTGTGAAGAATTCACAACGCAGAGGTGCTTCCAGTAATTGTGTCTCCAATGAGAGAATAAAGACCATTTGATTTGATTCCTTTCATGACTGTTTTATCTCCCTTTGTCACCAAGAGATGTTCTTTTCTGTCTTGAACTCATAACCATGAGAGTTAAGAGTTCCTAATGAAATGAGGTTCCTCCTCAAATCTGGAATCAATCTTACTTGATTAAGATTCTATCAACTCCATCAAACATTTTGATTTTGGATCCAACTCCTTTCACTCTGCGGCTTTCATTGTTGCCTAACAAAACCAGTCCTCCATCCATGATTTTCAGATCCTGAAAATAACATTCATCGAGGCACATATGATATGAGCACCCCGAGTCCATGATCCATTCATCCGAGGGTTTACTACCGCTGATTGTAAGAACCTCGGCACTCTCATAACCTGTATCGGCTCGCAACATCTCGCACTTTGAGTAGATTTGGTATCTGTACCCTTTTGCTCTTTTCAGGACAATTCTTCTTCAAGTGTCCCACCTTATGACATGTGAAACACTTCCTTTTCTCTACAAAATCGGAAGATGATTTTGTTTGATCTGTTTTCCCTTATCGCTTTTCTTCTTCTTGTTATTCCACCCTTTCTTTCCAGTCTTTCCACTAACATTGAGACCTTACGCAATGTGAGTTTCCTTTCACCTTGAGATGAGTTCAAGATCTTTGTCTTCAAGGCTGCCAAGGCATCTTCAAATGTCACACCTCCAGGCCTTCAAAAGAGTAAAGTATCTTTGAAACCTTCATAGGATTTAGGCAATGCATTTAGAAGCATCAATGCTTTGTCTTCATCCTCAACCTTTACATCAAGGTTCTCAAGATCATCTACCAATTGATGAAACTCATCAATTTGATCATACACAGACTTATCTTCTGTCATTTTGAAGTTATGCAACTTTTGTTTCACACATAATCTGTTAGTAATGATTTTGTAAGATAAAGGCTATCAAGCTTCTTAATCACATCTCTGCAAATTTCTCTTTTGCAACTTCCCTTAGAACTCGATCTCCAAGGCACAATATCATCAAGCTATGTGCCCTATCTTGCATCTCAGCACGTTTCTTAGCTTGATCACTGGATTCTCCTTCTTCGTGTGGTTTCAAAGCATCCACAAGACCATGATGTGACAAAAGAGCTCTAACCTTTAACTTCCACAGACCATAGTCATTCTTTCCAGTAAATTTCTCAATCTCCATTTTCATAGAACCCATGCTTGATCTAGATTCCCACAGACGGCGCCAATTGTTCGAAATATAGCTTGGGGTGAACTAATCACAGAATGGGTGAACTAATCTATGAAGAACTCAGAAAATAACTATGCGCGAGAAAAACAATCTAAAACTCAGAAAATCAATCAACACAATGATTTACGTGGTTCGATCTTTGAATAGATCTACATCCACGGGATCGGGAACATTTCACTATAGAATCAATGCACAATTACAGTTACAAGCTTCATTGAAGCGAATTTGAGTATTCGCACGTATGAACCCTAATTCGCTCAATTGACTCTAATCTATAACTGTAACAAGGGGAAAAGCTATCGCTGCATTCGCCATGAAAACCGAACAATGCCCAATCGGTATTAACTTGATTGAGGAGAGAAACTTGCTAACCATCCTAACAAGAGCCGTTATTCGTTTGAGTCGTTTAGTCTCGATTCCTAAGCGCCGGTTCAAACCAAGGCCGGTTATTCAACACAGATGCAGCTCGATCCGGTTTATAGCAAACTAACACCGGTTACGATAAGAGCACCCACTTCTATATCGAGATCATTAATGTATCACTCCACGATGTCGATCTTAATACTTAATGGTATTACTCCTTCATTGCTTTGCACACCTTATCAACTTCATTAGAGATCATGTGGAAAAGAATGATATTAGAATTGAAAAAGATAGCCATTTGAATTGAAAAGAGCGAGATATTCTTACAAAACCTTTAGGCGAGTTTAGATTTAAAGAATTGTGCTTAGAATTAGGACTACTTGATGCATCTTTGGCTGATTTTTGATTCTCATTACTGCATTTGTTAATTGTATTCCTTATTTCTTTCTCTCTCTTTTCTTTAAATCAATGTCTAGAAAGAATTGTCGGACTAGATGTGAGTCGAAGGACAATCGGGTAGGCGATATCATTGATTTCCTTCTTAGGAATCAAGAATCAAGGATTAGTCATATTGACCTTATCGACATGATGATTTCTTATCGACATTCGTAAATCGGACTAGGGCACAATAGTCACTGATTTCTAGAAAAGCAGATGACTATCTGCACCCTATCCGATCTACCTCAGCTACTAATAGTTTTGATGAGTTTGTTTTGCGAGAGCAGTGTACAGTTTTAATTCTAGAACCCTTCAATCAAAAAACACCTCATTATTTGTTTTGCACTTTCCTCAATAAGCTGTTGTTCCCAAATAATTATCTTAAGTCTGCTTATTTCCAAATAATGCATGCAATTGACTAGAATGAAAATCTTGTGTTAAGTTTTGCATTAAAATTTTATGTTTTCCAAAATCGGACTCGAAGGAATTTTTTTTTAAATATAAGACAAGGTCACTTTTGAGCAAGTCGATAAAAACCCGATCTGAAATAGGAAACCTATTTGCAAAGAAAGGCATCTTTTAGCTTACGTCGGGTATACTAATTACCTCTGTATAAAGCAAACCTATTAGCCATCTAATCCATAGAATAAACGGTTACTTTTACACAATTCAAGGCAGCGTTGATGCCACGCGCCTGAAGTCGGCGATTTTATCGCCAAGTCGTTGATTTTTACCGCGGCGCTTTCATGAATCAACGATTAAAAATCAATTTCTAAAATCGTGCCACGTATCATCTTCCAAAATTTTCCCTCTCTCTCTTCATCGTTTAAAAACTTACCTTCTTCATTCAGAAATTCACTTTCACATTCCCTTATTCAAAATTTTCTTGAAAAAAATTCTCTGTTTCTCAAAAATCACAAATGGCTTCCTCCTCTTCCCAAACACCAAAACCCCCACTTATATAACCTCTGCAAAATCAGATTTCAAAATGAACACAAAAACTGTTAAGAACAAACTTAAGGCCGAGATGTACGTCGACTTCAATACAACAAGAGATAGAGAATCCATTGGAAGCATCGAGGTTGAGAGGTTTCTGCTCAATGAAATCACCGAGAAAACAAAACAAAGATTTTATCGAGTTGAATTCCTAGTTAACGGTAATTTCTCGAGAAAATGGCTTGAAACCACGGTAGAAGGTACACACTTGTCTTATACAAAAGAGAATGTGGCTCGAATTTTTGATACCACAATGGATGGGGTAAATCCACTGATTTACAAGGAAGATGAATGGGAGGAGTCATTTGATATCTTTGCGAGAATTACTTACGAGGAGGGACTAGGAGGGATCTCAAGAAGAATCTCCTTAGGAGAAAGTATAGATTGTTGATGAAAATTTTTACCAAATCAATCCTAGGAGATCAAAGTTCTCACGATGGTGTGACTAAGTCTAGGTTGTGTTATATGAGGGCAATATATGATGGAGTCGGGTAGATTGGGTAGATTTGTTGTTTCGGAGAAATTTGAAGGAAGAGAAGTTAACGTTGTTGTATAATCTGGTGAGGAGATTGGATTCGATCAATTGTGAATATGTTTAACAAGATCACAGTATTGATGGAAGGACTGAATAAGAGGGTTGAGGCGAGAGTAGGGTTGAAAAAATATTCTAAATAGAAGGGGTTGCTGACCAAGCATGAAAGGATAGGTGGGCTGCATTCCGACGATGACATAGACGAGGCTAGGGATTAGAGGGAACAGGCAGCCTGCAGTGGCTCGAGACAAGTAGCCGGTGTTCAAAGAGGAGACATACAAGTGAGGTACCCGCAGTGAGGCTGCGAGCCGGTGATTGAGACCGAAGTTGAAGTTATTCCAGCCTAGGATCCAGTGTGGTCAAAGTGACCGAGGCAAGGTCTCCTAGGAGAAGATCAAGGAGGAGACTTGTCAAAGCTTCGAGAAGAAAGATTCAACGGAGTCATCTCGGTGTGTCGCCAGCCAACCATCGACGAAGATTCGGATGAGGATAATCAATTTATCCTTCAAAGGAGGCCTCGAAAGACATCTCAAACATCTGAATCCTCGAGCTCAAGTCAGCAGACGATGTCATCAACCCTACTTCCGGAGGGTACCGGTCTGAACATTGCGGTGAGGTTGCTCAAATGGAAGTTCCTCCTTCACCACCAAGGAAGTGCACTCTCTCCAATTCGGGAGGAAGGTACCAACTCCTCTTGTTAGGAAAAGAAAAATTGTATTTAGTTTTGATGTGTTAAAAGTGTAAAATAGGATGACCGGTGAGCATCTTGTATAGGCAGTGAAGTATTTCTTTATAAATAAAACTAAGTATAGAATATCGAGACGAGGTCAAGATATCGAGACAAGGACAAATCCCGAGATAAGGAGAAAATGTCGACGAGGTCAAGATATCGACAAGGACAACAGATTGAAGACGATTGAGATGAATTACTACAAACAAACACCTATACAAGGTATGAAGATGAGGACAAGGTGAAGTAAGTATCGACGAGGTGTTAGATAAATATGACACAAAGTTTCAAGAAGCGATTTTAACTAATCAAGAGGAAGTTCTGAGAATTCGATTATATTGTTATAAGCCGATCAAAACCAAATTCAAGGAAGTTACAACTACCAAGTGAAGATCTATAAATAGGGATAGAAATTAATTTAGAATTAACTTTTGATACTTTGCTCTCATCAATATACTTTGTATTCACAAGCTACGAAATTATACACTTTCACAAAGCGTTTTATACGTTTTCGGTTCTTAGTGTTTATAGAACACTTTTCTCATTAGATCTTCAAGCCATAGATATTCAGAAATTAGGAAGAATTCATTGTAAGGCTGAAGATTCATCATTGTAAGTAAGTCGGCAAGAAGAAGAAAGTAAGTAAGTGAAGGCCCTTCTTCAAGTTTGAAGAAGGAGAGTGGATGTAGGATTATTTTGATCCGAACTACTATAAATCCTGTGTTGTTTCTTCTTATTGTTTTTACTTGTTTACATTGATTATTTCTTGATCACAAAATGCAATATCTGATAAGCTTTAGATCCTAATTAAATTGGGTTTAATCAAGAGTTGTTTCATTTGTAAAAGCTGTTTTGGAGTTGATAGATCATCTAGGCTTGAAGTTTTTGATAATCTATTCATTCCCCCTTCTAGATTATCACTAGGAGGCATCTTGATTACTTGATTAGCTCTATCTAAAGGGACCCAACAAGTGGTATCGGAGCGGTGTTAAGGCATTACGATAAAAGATTTGTGGTCTTGAAATTTGAGTTCTTGTTGAAATCTGATTTCTTATTATTGATTCACTAACATTTACGATAAGTTGTCTTTTAGTATCTTGAATTACGATGTCTTCTATTAAAAGTAAGAAAACCGAGGAGTTTGCCGAGTTCTCTATCGAAGAATATGATTATTGGAAGTTCGAGAATGGAGAATCATTTGAAGGCCATTCATGACCGCATGGAAGAGGTTCTTGAGGAAGGTCAATAAAATTTTATCATGGAGTTGTTAGCACTGGAGCTGAATCTTACATTACAAGAAGTCAACAAGAAAAGAAGAGTGTTGAATTGACAAGCGATGAAAGGAAGATTCACAATTTGGATCAAATTGCAAGAAGCTGAAATCATTGAAACTTTAAGCAAGGATTGGATAGAAAAGGTTAAAAGATGTAAAAGCGCTAAGGATATGTGGGAGACTCTTGCAAGTGTACGTGAAGGGTCGAGATCGGAGTTAAAGAAAATAAAGCTGCGATCCGTCTTACATGCATTTGACACGTTCAAAATGAAGGATGGAGAAAGCGTGGATCAATTGGATGTGAGGCCGACTAATCTTGTGAACAAAGCTGCTGATTTGGGTAAGACCTACACCGAGAAAGAAATTAACAACAAGGTACTCGAGATCATTGAGCAAAAGATGGAGGGAGAAAGCAAATATTCTCAAAGCAACACGAGAATCATCGTCTATATCACATCACACTCTATTTTCTCATCTTAAAACACTGGAATATGATATACACATTGAAGATGAAGAAGATGAGGCGTAGTCATCTACATCCGGAAAAAGCGTGGCATTCCTTCATCAAGAAGATTACGATAAGATTTCTAAGGCATCGATTTGTCGATTAAGGAGGAAATGGCACTATTAATCGAATGATATGAGAGACTCAAGATGAAGTATAAAAGGAACAAGAGAGACAGGTTTAATCGTCGAAATTATAAATCGAGACAAGGAAGAGAAGTATTTAGATAATGACAAAAAGAAGGATCCGGTGAAAAGGTATAAATCACCAATCGGACGAGGTGAAAATAGTCCAAAATCGAGATAGAGAAGATATCTGTTATACCTGCAATAAACCCGGTCACTTTAGCTATGATTGTCCTCAACTCACTCCTGAGAGAGAGAAGAAAAGAGGAAGAAAAGGGATAGGAGGTATGCGAGATCAACGAGCTCTTTTAGCGAAAAGGAGGAAACACATGAGACATCATCATCCTCATCCTCATCTAGTTTCGGGTCGACAATGACATTTGCTTAATGGCTAAAGAGGTAAACTATTACTCATCCTTGAGACAATGATAATGATAACTTATGCAGATCGATCCATGTCTTATTAACAAGCTTTTAAAAGATGCGAAGACGGCTTTATCTCGCTTATAAACAGATAGAGATTGAAAATTTAAGTTTAAAGAATCAAATTCTTAATCTAACAAAGGAACATCAGGACGAGGACAAGAAAAAAACCTGGATTGTACATTCAAGGGGAATGTCAATCTAAGACTACTACTAGTCCCTCATCCGAGAAAACCGATAAGTTGGAAAAAGAATTGAGTGCTTTAAAAATTTAATTTTCGATATCAATATGGAGAATGAGAATTTTAAAAAGACTAACAGAGAATTGAATCTCAAGTTAGGATATCTTAATAATTCCCGATCTACAATTGATAACATCTTCGATACTTCTCGAGAAGCCTAATGATAAAAGCTGGATAGGAACAAGAAGAATGATCCTATCAAACCAAGAGTTTTTGTCAAAGCCACTAAGACTATGGAAAAGACAGAACTTAGTTCAAAGAAATCTAAGGAGCAAATCACCTCATCTAATATTTCTAAAGAGAAAACACGAGACGAGGAGAAATGTTTCCAAAAGAAATCTAAAGACTAAATCAAAGTCATTTCCAAAGTATAATGGTTTTGATGGAAGAAGCAAGTCATATCCATTCTTTCCAAAATATAAGACAATCACTAGAGATCAATTAAATAAAATTAATCTAGGCAGTCTAATATTAGTAGGCAGATATGGTTGCAAGATTCAATCATTGGTTTTGAAAAACTTGGATGTGTTTATCTGGATACCTAAGTATCAACTTAACGAGAAAGGACCCAATACACAATGGGTACCTAAGAATTAATTTTGTGATTGCAGGGAAATAAGGAGATAGTAAATGCGAGAAGATGTTCTCGAAGTCATCAGTATATAGGCAGTGGATGTTCTAAGCATATGACTTATGAGAAAAGACTTCTTTCAAACTATCGAGACAATAGATGGACCGCGGGTAATGTTTGGTGACAACAACTTTGGTTTAACTAAAGGAGTTGGAACCTTAATGATTGGAGATGTCCAGTTAATGAAGTTTATTTTGTGGAAGGATTGAAACATAATCTATTATCTGTCTCACGATTTTGTGACAAAGGATATTTTTTAAAATTCACTCATGATGCATGTTATATTTTGGATGGTTTTGAACGAAAATATTTTACTTGCTGGAGTCGGACAATATTTTCGAAAAATCATATTTGTGATGCTTGTCAATAAGGAAAAGCAGGACCAAAACTTCTTTCAAAACAATAAATGGTCACCTTGAGAAAGGATTTTGGAACTTTTACACATGGATCTTTTTGGTCCGATTACACCTCCTGATTTTAGTGGAAGAAAGTATACTTTAGTGATTGTAGATGATTTTTCTAGATTCACTTGGGTTATTTTCTTGTGCAAAAAGAATGAGGCTGTAACAAAAATTCAGAATTCCTCAAAAGAATTCAAAATGAAAAAGGACTAAATATTGTCAAGATTAGAAGTGATAAAGGTACTGAGTTTCTAAATTCGTTTGTTACTAACTATTGTCTTGAGAATGGTATAGCACATGAAACATCATCTGCAAGAACACCCCAACAAAATGGAGTTGTAGAAAGGAGAAACAGAACCTTGAAGGAAGCTGCAAGGACGATGTTATCTGAGTATGACACTCCACACGAGTTTTGGGCGAAGCCATTAATACTGCATGTTTTGTTCAAAATAGGTGATTAATTGTGAAAGATAAATGCAAAACTCCTTATGAAATATGGAAGGGTAGAATACCAAAAATTTCATATTTCCATATATTTGGTTGTAAGTGTTTCATCCATAATAATGGAAAATCTAAATTAAGAACTTTTGATGCTAAGATTACGAAGGGATATTCTTAGGATACTCATCCTGTATCCAAAGCATATAGAGTTTTTAATAAGATTACATTATGTGTGGAAGAAACACCACATGTTGTTTTTGACGAAACTTCTTTCAAGGTAGAAAGCACGAGATGATGTCACCAAGATAGTGAAGACCTCAACGAGAATAAATATCAAGAAATCAGTCAAGTTCTACTTACTGCAGTCGAATCGGATGAGGAGGACACATCGGACTCAAATAAAGATAAGGAGGCCGAGAGTTCTTCCATGTCATCTCCGATCGCACAACTACACTACCAGTTGGACTAGAAGATATTCCTGAAGGTAATACAGAACTAATTGATGAAAATATTTCGAGATAAGACTTCATACTCGGTAAAAGATAAAGGTAAACGAGTATTGACTTATCATCCAAATTGAGCAGAGATAATTGGAAGTTTAGATTAAAGTCAGAGATAAGAACACGAGATAAACCAAGACTATGCATTTAGTTGTTATGTATCATTGCTTGAACCTAAATCTATTCTTGAAGCACTAATTGACTCCAATTGGATAAATGCAATGCAAGAAGAATTAAATCAATTTCAAAGACAAGATGTATGGGAGCTTGTTGAAAGACCTCATCATCAAAAGTTATTGGAACAAAATGGGTTTTTAAGAACAAAAGAGATGAGAACAACATTGTGGTAAGAAATAAGGCTAGATTGGTCGCACAAGGTTATTCACAATCGGAGGGAATTGATTATGATGAAACCTTTGCACCGGTTGCTCGTCTTGAAGCCATAAGATTGTTCTTAGCTTATCTTGCTTATAAAAGATTTCTTGTGTTCCAAATGGATGTGAAATCTGCTTTTCTAAATGGAGTCATTCTTTGAGGAAGTTTATGTAGAGCAACCCCCTGGCTTTGTCAACGGAGACAAGGTTTATAAACCGAGGAAAGCTCTATATGGACTTAAACAAGAACCTAGAGCTTGGTATGATACCTTATCTGAATATTTAACTCAAAATGGTTTTGTAAAAGGTAAGATAGATAGAACTTTATTTAGGAAAGAATCGATAAAGGTCTCTTATTAGTTCAAATCTATGTTGATGATATTATTTTTGGATCAACTAATCTAATCTTGTGTGAAGAATTTAGTCATCTTATGAAGAACAGATTTGAGATGTCCATGATGGGAGAGATGACATACTTTCTCGGACTTCAAGTTAAGCAGAGACAAAGAAAGGAATTTTCATAAGTCAAGCAAAATACACCAAAGATCTTATTGAAAAATTTGGAATAGGTACCGGCCGAGAAGCCGAAAATACCTATGATGACAAATTTTTCAATGGATCCAGAATGAGAAAGGGGAAGACACCGATCGAGACACGGTATAGAGGTTTAATTGGCTCTCTTTTATACTTAAGCGCTAGTAGACCCGATATTTCTTTTGCGGTGGGTGTATGTGCATGCTTTCAAGCTAAACCTAAAAAGAGTCATCATGAAGCTGCAAAGAAGATACTAATGTATTTGAAAAGTACAATCTATGTAGAAATTTGTGGTATCCAAATTTGACGATAATTTTGAGTTGTCGGGGTACTCATTCAGATTTTGGTGGGTGTAAGATAGATAGGAAATCTACATCTGGAACTTGCCAATTTCTGGGAAGTAAGCTGATTTCATGGTTGTCTAAGAAACAAATCTCTGTAGCTACTTCTACTACCGAAGCCGAGTACATGGCGGTGGGAGTTGTTGCTCACAATAATCTGGATCGATCAACAGCTAAGGGACTATAACATTATCACCAAAGATGTACCAATCTTTTGTGATAGTAATAGTGTCATAGCTATTACCCGAACCCAGATTCTTCATACAAGATGCAAGCATGTAGATATCGAGACACCATTTCATCCGAGACCATGTAGAAAAAGGAGATATCGAGACTTGAGAAGATTCTTGCAGATTTTCAAAAAGCAGACATCTTGACGAAGCCTCTTGCAGAGACAAGGTTTAAAGAACTCTCAGTAAAATTAGGATTATTAGATGCTTCTTTAGTTAATCTATAATCAAATTACTTGAGTTTTCTTTGTCTTTCTCATTTGGTTTATTATGTCTAGAAAGAATTATCGACAAGATATGAATCAAAGGACAATCAGTAGCTGATATCATTGATTTCCTATCATTGGAATCAAGAATCAAGGATTTTTCATATTGACCATATCCGACTTGATAATTACTTGTCGACATAGGTAAATCGAGATAAGGATGTAATAGTCAATCGACTTCTACAAAATCGGATGACTATTGAACCTTATCGACTTACTCTTGTTACTAACAATTTGTCTAAGTGTCTCTGTGATTTCAGCAAGAACAAAGTTTACATGTCTCTAAATACAAGACAGTTGATGCTATCAATTCAGACAAGAAGAAAATCCAGGAAGTTTCTCTTAAATACTCTTAATTATGAATACCGGGTTCATATAATTAATATATGAATTTAATATCATAATTCTCTTTATCATTCATTAAAAAGTTTGAGGTTACTCAAGATAATAAAATATTTTGTTTTACAAAATAAAAGGATAAGGGTTCGAATTTATTTTCTAAAAACAATAATATTTCATTTTATCTCTCCAATTAAGCGAAAAGTATTTTCTCAAATAAGTAACTATGTCGGGAGAGAAGTTACTACGGACCGAAATTTTATCAAATTCATTTTTGAAATACGCCTGAGTATACTCCACGAGCCGAGAAATGGAGGCGGTTTGAAATATGAATCGTCTCAATCTCACGCGCGACATATTAAATATTATTCTATGCACTTTTCAAAATAAATACCATAATTGCATTAATGGCGATTCGAAAGCCTATATTTACACTTTTGCAGGCAATTATTATTCTAATAATTGTTTACTATTATATTTTCCATATAAATAGACATTCGTGTGCATTATTTTTCATTTACGCACACAAAAATCCTTCATATTCTTTTCTCAAAACTTCTCTTTTCCCTCCTAAAACCTTCAATATTCATCAATGGCGGAATCCAAAAAGAATATAAAGTTCGAATACGATTTGACTTCCATCGAGAGATAAAACAAAATCTGAAATGTATGTTGATTGGGATACTACCACCGATGCTTTGAAACAAGAGAAATTCTAAGCTCATGGAATCAAGGGGTTTAAAAGCGATATTATGCGATGAAACCGACGAAGAACTTGACGGTGGATGATCTCTGTCTTTGAGTTTCGACCAGGGCAAAAGCAATGAGATGCGGATTAGAATCACGAATCGAGAACAATGGAGAAGAAATGAAGAATAGTTTTATCTATTTTCGAAATTGGTGCGATTTTTGGTTTGAGCACCACCGAGACAACCCATTCACTTATAAATCATCGGAATATTTAGAGAGTTTCCGATTGATGGCCAGGAGAACTTACGAAATACGGCGGCAAATCAAGAGGCCAATGTTGAAGAGGAAAATCTGATTACTTATGTTGATTGACAAAGTGTATTCTGGGTGAGCAACAGAGCCATGATGGGCTAACGAAACCAAGGATATGTTGTCTAAGAGCTATTCTAGATGGGGCTGAAATTAAGCTGGGCGGTGGTATATTCAAGGATAATGGAGGAGAAAAAGAAGTTCACCAAGACTCCAGTCACGAGGCAATTAATGAGATGGTCTTTGACCAAGATTGCAAGTATGATGGCAAGGATCACCATCATACTTGAACATAAGGTGGGTACGAGATAACCTTGGTGGAGTGTTGGAGTCAAAAGTACACCAAGCGAGAAGGGACTTCTAACAAAAGACGAGAAGGCTGTATGGGCCAACTGACTCAAGGAGATGGAGATGCTCCTGCACCTCCCGGCTCCTAAGAAAAAGGCTTCAAAAGCCAAGAAGAAGGAGACAAAAACGTTTTGGTGGATGAATCCTCATCCTGTGAGACGGAGGAAGACGAAGATGAAGAGGAGAGGACAGCCTTCCCAAGGGGGAAGTGTTCCAGTGAGGAGGTAGGTGTATCGGGTCGAGACGGAGACAGTAGAAGTCTCGTCGAAGATGAATCGGAAAAAGGAGAAGAAATCAAATCAAATCACCTTCTTCATCTTCATCCTCATCCGAGGATGGAGTACCTAAACCCACCTCTTCCCAACCCGGCAATGAAGGGGCGAGATAAGACCGCTGCCTCTCGAGCCTCTAAAATGGTCCACTCCCATAAGTCCAAAACCCCAACCCTCATTCGACCCATTCTCTTTCTTACCCTCAACCTCATCCTTAACACGATCTGTACCTAAACTTACCCAACCCATCTGGGGAGATGGGACCAACCGAGACCTCACCGCGGATTCTTGGGAAGAAATTTCTCCTAAGACAAGAATCCACTCTTAAGGACGAGCCTGAGCTATTGAAGGAGCTTATTGATGTCTATCTGTTAAGAAGACTCAGGCCGGGATCCTTTGAAGAGACAACTATTTTGATAGGCAAGCGGGAGGCAACAACCTTGCCATCCGGGAGAAAGAGGTTCTCAAGAAAGCAAAATCGAAGTCATTCCAAGATATACTTAATGAAAATACGTTTGTTGATTACATTCTACAAAGAGTATATCTTGGAGATGAGACTCCAGAGGAGGTGGAGAAAGCATCCGAGAAGGGGAAGAGCGGAAGAAAGATGAAGAAGTTGTTGTTGAAGAGGAAAGAGTGGAGGAAGTAGTTGGTGGAGTGTCGATGAGCCGGTGAGATGGATACAGGCGAGGAGGCACAAACGGAGCAGATTGAGGAGGTGCAAACTGTAGCAGAAATTGAAGAAATAGATCTGATTCCATTCGAAGAACAGATCTTGCCCTCCACATCTGCGTCGGTATCCGGTGGAAGCTCACGAAAGTGAAGTGCAAAATCTCAAGACTGCTTGTCTGAATGCCTTCCAACTGGTTCCTAATGTCATCACATCATCAATCAAGGAGAATGTAGAAGCTGCAATTCTAGAGAAAACCAAGATTGATCTATACTTCTCTGGAATAAGACATGAGGAACAGAGATGGCTGAGATGAAAAAGAAAGTTGCCTCGGAGATGAACTCACAAGATGAGTGGGTTAAACAGTATGTTTGCTCTGCTTATACGTAAATAAGAGATTACATCGAGGATCAAGTGAAAGAATCACGAAAGCGAAAGAAGCCTCATTTCATCAAGTGCTTTGAAGATGCACTGGCCTTGGAAAAAGATAAACAGACAACTATCTTAAAAGCAGTTCATGGATGATGAATTGAGACGAGCCGAGGTCGGTCAAAAGAAGAGATATGACCATCTTGATCGGAAGACGGGGCTCGTACGAGAAGAACTCATGGGGT
The DNA here is from genome assembly GCA_030762865.1 of Paraleonurus japonicus. Lineage (NCBI taxonomy): Eukaryota > Viridiplantae > Streptophyta > Magnoliopsida > Lamiales > Lamiaceae > Paraleonurus > Paraleonurus japonicus. The sequence goes on along the minus strand of CM061061.1, from coordinate 17,195,731 downwards.
ACATAGAACTCATGGAGTACATTTTTGGTAATGTTTACCTCTCTATCCGCATGTTGGCGATCATCGTGTCTGTGAGGCTGTGACAGCCACGATGATCTTCTTGGTTCGCTTCGCCACCAGCCTTTCTACCCTTGAGTCTGTTTTCTTTTGAAGGCTTGAGAAGGCCATAGAGAAGGCCGAGGATGGATCACACCGTCCTCATCCTGTAAAGAGAAGCCAGATGAGAAGGAGAATGAGGGAGTTTGTGGAGAGAGGGAGTTTATCTGGATATCCTCAAATAGAGAATGGGAGATATTTGGGATTTGGTGTGGGTATAGGTTGGGTTTGAGGGGCATCTGTAGGTGGAGATGGGGGAGTTGAGACGATGAGGTCATGGGTTCAAGCGTGGTTGGGGGTGGTGAAGATGTGGTTGGTAGTGGTTATAATGGGGGTGATGATGTAATACCGGACCCAAATTGTGATTTATTTATTTACTTGTGTGAGTGTTATGTCATGCTTGATTTTTCTTTCGAAAAGAAACTTCGTTGTTATTCAAAATCTTCGATTTTGGGTAACAAACGAAGCAGAACGAACCGACGGTACTCTAGAAACCCTAATATTGATCGAACCGGTACTCGATAGTCAAAAGGTGGATAAAATTCAAGTCTAAAAGAAGTGAATAATCTGTTTGTACTAATAACTCGAGAGTCTTAATATAGTCGCGAAATTGGGCGAAAAACCCTAAAAATGCCGAATTTCGAATCTACCAAACAAAAATCGAACCAACCGAGAACCGAATTAATAAAATAAGTTAAAAGCCTCCTTAATTAAAAAATTTTAAGATTATAAAATTATTTATTGATTAAACGAACGAAACGTAACTTAGGAGCCCGAAATTTCAAACGAGCCCCGTTTTTAAGTACCGAACCGCACGCCTGAACCGAAGGGCCACCACAAGCCAAAGGCTTGTGGGGCCCACTATTTGTGTTGGAACCATCGATCGCCGACTCTACGAAATTATCGATTCGGGATCGTAATCACATAAACGCAGCGGATAGAATTATACCTTTATTCACCGTAATAGGTGAAGATAAACCGATTCTAAGGTAAGAATCTGCGATCGAAGGATGAGGCTCGAACCTCACGGTCTTACGCCGTATTCCTATCCCTTTCCCTTGGACGTCGAGTGGTCGGCGATCCTCCAAGGAATCGAATCCGCCTCTCTCTAATCTCACGTTTTTCACACGCTGTAGGCTCGATGTTAGGGTTTATTTATAGCCTACAACAGGACCCTAAGGAGGAATTAGGGTTGGGCCTCCCGATGGGCCTAAGTATCCCGTGTTCGGTCAGAACACTTTACTTAAGCCCATCAATTATAACTCATCCACTAAAGAGTTATAATTGAATTACCGTCCTTATCCCATATTATAATATGAGCTCCTTTATTATGTGTACGTTTATTTCCCGTGTTTAAGATATCAAATGTCCATAAATTAATTAAATTAATGACAACTTAATTAATTTATATCTAATTTAAGAGTAGTACCACTCATCTTTATTATTATGTCGGATTAAATCCACTGCAGGGGTTTACATAATAATCTTTATGAGCTCCTCAAGGGGACATCATCATCCTAAATAATTAGGACACGGATTCCTTCTATAATCAACAGACACCATATAAACAATGTTATCTCCCAATTCACCGAGCCTATTGATTTAATAAATCTCACTCATTGGCAAATCAAAGAAACATACATTGAGTACACGTGCCCATTATTATATAGGGATTAAGAAGACGCACATCCATAACAACAGAGGTCTTGTTCTTTTATATAGTCGGTACAAATTGAACAACTTCATATGGTCCTGCTCAATACATACAAAATGTACTAGTGTAACTTTATAGTCAAGATAGACTAATACCAAATTACACTACAACCGTTCCAATGGTTTGTCCAAATCCATCTTGGTTGTGAGCTATTATTTATAATCTATAAGGAACTGATAGCATAATCTTACGTGTGACACCACACACCATGTTATCTACGGTATAGATTAACCCGGACAAAATAATGATATATATCACAATCATAAACAATAAGTATTTTGATCATAATGAATCTTATATTAAAAAGATGTTCATACTAAAAAAAAGATGTTCATACGCAAGTTAGGCTTATAGTATACATCCTAACAATCTCCCACTTATACTAAAAGACTATGCTTCCATAATTGCCGCCATACATCCGATTCTCATCCCTTCAACATGTCCATCAAAAGCTTTATTTGGAAGAGCCTTTGTGAAAGGATCTGCTAGGTTATCCGCTGATGCAATCTTGGCGACAACAACTTCTCCTCATTTTACGATGCCTTGTATCAGGTGGTAATTGCGCTCAATGTGTTTGCTTGCTTTGTGGGCTCGTGGTTCCTTCGAGTTTGCCACTTTGCACCACCGTTATCACAATAAATTATGATAGCTTTAGGTAAACTAGGAATCACTTCTAAGTCCATCAAGAAGTTTCGAGCCATACAACTTCTTTGGTGCCTCGGAGGCTGCTACATACTCGGCTTCCATGGTGGAGTCCGAAACGCATTTCTCGCTTTACACTCCTCCATACTATGGCTCCACCTCCCAAGGTAAACACATAACCCGAGGTAGATTTCTTGTTGTCCCTATCCGATCGAAATCGTAGTGCTGTAACCCTCGGGAAGTAAAGTATACGCTTGGTAAACCAAAGCATATAATTTCTAGTCCTTTTCTACTTTAAAATATGCTTTACCGCAGTCCAATGTCCTTGTCTGGGTTACTTTGATATCTGCTAACCATGCCCACGGCAAAACGGATATCCGGCCTCGTACATAGCATTGCATACATTAGGCTTCCTACAGTAGAAGCATAAGGAAGCGCCTTCATGTCCTCTATCTCCTTTGGTGTCTTAGGACACATCTCTTTAGATAAAGGTACTCCATGTCGAAAAGGTAGAAAACCTTTCTTGGAATTTTGCATGCTAAAACGAGCCAAGATAGTATCAATGTATGAAGCTTGAGATAAGCATAACATTCTTTTCTTGCGATCCCTTATAACTTTGATCCCAAGAATATGTCCAACTTCTCCCAAGTCCTTCATATCAAAGCTGCTTGGACAACCATACCTTTACGTCGACAACACTTTGACATTGTTGCCAAAGAGCAAGATGTCATCTACGTATAGTACAAGAAATACCACCACGTTTCCGTCACTCTTCTTGTATACACATGACTCATCCGAACATTGAATAAATCCATAAGACTGGATTACCTTATCAAAACGGATGTTCCAAGATCTCGATGCTTGTTTCAACCCATAAATGGACCGATCAAGCTTACACACAAGATGCTCTTTGCCCTTTGCAATGAATCCTTCTGGTTGCTTCATATAGATGTTTTCTTCAAGACTTCCATTAAGGAAAGCTGTCTTGACATCCATTTGCCAAATCTCATAATTCATATGAGCAGAATAGACAAAAGAATCGGATAGACTTAAGCATGGCTACCGCGAAAAGGTTTCCTCATAATCGATTCCTTCTTTTGAGTGTACCCCTTCGCTACAGGCCTTGCTTTGAAAGTTTCTACTTTCCCGTCTGATCCTCTTTTTCTTTTGTAGACCCACTTAGAGCCAATGGCTTTTACACCATTTGGTGGTTCTACTAGCTCCCAGACTTGATAAGAATCCATAGATTCTAATTCGTATTTCATTGCTTTTTCCCAAGATTCTGCATCTTTATCTTGGAGTGCTTCGTCATAGCTCCAGGGATCCGATTCGTGTTCACCTGTACTAAGTCCGAAGACTCTCCCAAAAACATGAATCTATCAAAGTTGTCTAACAACCCTCCCACTACGACGAGGCACTTGTGGTAATAGTGTATCATTAGTAGCAGATGGTGCTGACCCATGTGGTATCTCATCTTGTACTCTTGGTACTAAGGTAGAAGTTTCTCCCTTATTTCTTCAAAAATAATTTTACACATGGGCTTGTGGTCCATTACATAGTCCTCTTCTAAAAATCGGGCATTTGTGCTAACAATTACCCTCCGATCTTTAGGACTATAAAACAAACCACCTTTCGTTCCTCTAGGATAGCCCACAAACAAACCGAACTTCGTACGAGATTCCAACTTATCAAGATCTCCTTTCAAAGACATGTGCCGGACTACCCCAAATCCGAATATGTTTCAGACTAGGCTTAAACCCATTCCACAATTCTGTGGGAGTAGAAGATACTGTCTTAGAAGAAACCAAGTTCAAAATGTACGCTGCCGTTTCGGGGCATACCCCCAAAACGATCTCGGCAATTCCGAATAGCCTATCATCGATTTGAACCATTTCCAAGAGTGTCCTATTCCTTCATTCCACCACACCATTCTCGTTGGGGTGTACCAAAGTGCATAATTGGGATTGAATCCCACCTTCCGATAAGTAATTCCTAAACTCTCCTAAGAGGTACCCGCCACCACGATCGTATCAGAGTGTTTTGATATATTTACCATGACGCTTCTCCACATCACCTTGTACTCTTTGAATTTATCAAAGCACTCGGACTTGCGGCGCATCAAATAAATATATCCATATCTCGAATAATCATCTATAAAAGAGACAAAATATTCGAAACCACCCCTTGCTTGAGTAGACATAGGACCACATAAATCGAATGAACCAATTCCAACACTTCTTTGGCTCTATACCCCTTGGCTTTAAAAGGTCTTTTGGTCATTTTTCCTTCCAAGCGGGACTCGCAGGTCGGATAGTTTTCCACTTCCAATGAACTCAAAGGTCCATCGGCTATCAACCTTTGAATCCTACTCAAGTTAATGTGACCTAATCTTAGATGCCAAAGATATGTTTGGTTCATTTTTGAAGGTTCTTTTCGCTTATTTGAGTTAGAAGATGTACTATTAATTTCCATTTGTTGCTTTGTGGGAGTTATTGGATTAAGAGTATATAAATTGTCAATCAACGTACTGCAATGTATAATAGCACTATTTTTCTTGACAACCACTTTGCTATCAAAAGAAACAATATCCATCCAAAAATAACTTAGAAACTAAAATCAAGTTCTTTCTAAAACAAGGTACGTAAAGACAATTTCTCAAAACCAAAGTCTTATTCTTATCAAAAAATAAATAAACATCTCCCATCCGCAATGCCGCTACTTTCGTAGCGTCGCCCATGTAGATGGTAATCTCACCCTCACTAAGCCGCCTGGTTTCCTGGAACCCCGCAAAGAATTGCAAACATGATTAGTGGCTCCCGTATCTACACACCAGTGCCGGTAGATAACACCGCTAAACATGTTTCAATAGTTAGTGAATAAGATATACCTTCTTTTTCCTTTTACGGGGCAATCTACCTTCCAATGTCCTGCCGCTTGCACAAAAAGCATTTGCCCTTAGGCTTCTTCACGCCATTTGGTGGACCAATTTTCTTTGGTTCACCCGCTTTCTTTGCCAAACCAGCTTGTTTCTTTTTCTTCATCACTTTTCCTTTTGGCTTAGATGTAGAAACATTTTCAGCAATATAAGCTTGAGAAGCTTGACGAAATAACCCTTCTGCTGCTTGGAGTTCGCCGGAAGTTCCGCCATCGAATACAACCTTTTGTTCATGTTGTAGTTCAAAGAAACTGCTCAAAACTCTTAGGCAGCGTCTGGAGAACGATATCGACTGGGTTTCCCCATCGATTTTAGCTCCAAGGACTTCCATCTCATTCAAATGAGCCATCATCTTGAGGATATGATCCCTTACGGTGTCCCCTCGGTCATGGTGGTCGTCATTAAGTTTCTCATGGCCTCTTGCCTCGGCAGCCCGACTTTGGTGTCCGAAGAGTTCTTTGAGATTGAGCATCATCTCATAAGCAGAGGTCATGGCCTCGATGCCGATGTTGCAGCACATTTGACATAGAAGCCAAAATGTAACACCGCGTCATCTCATCCGCCTTGACCCACTTCTAATAAGCCTCTTTCTCCTCTTCACTAGAGTTTTCATCGGGTTTTTCAGACAAACCTCGTGAGTACAAACTTGTACTCTTCAAAGAAAGCCAAGACAATGTCCAAGTTTCTTTTCCAATCAATATAATTAGGACCAAGTAAGTTTGTTTTCTTTAAGAATAACAGCAAGTGGATTGAAAGCCATGGTAAATCCCGAGAAACACGTAAATGCATTATGATCAAAATTAAGAATTTAAATCAATATTGTTTCCTCAAACAATACAATTAAATTCACCAACACCTCAAAACACCGTGAAGTTTGTATGCCACGATAGTGTGGACGTATACTAATTCAATCATTTGCAAGAGGAGGTTTTACCCATTAATTTCATCATTTTGTCAAACAAAATAAAAATTAATAGTTGGTTTGTCTTTAGCCATACAAATAACAAGACTTACTCCGATGGGGAGGATACTCGTTATATGCATCTAAGTGTATACCATTTCCTAATACCAAGTCAATTACCTAGGTTTGTGCCTCTTCAGATGGAGAAGATAACACGCTCCTAAATAACTTACTTATAATTATCCATAAGGAAGTTTGATCTAGTGATCCGCAAACAAACACATCCGATATGGATGAAGGCACTTAAAACCAACGCTCATGTTTGAATGCATCACTTACAAACCAGAAATGGAGGCTATGGGATTTGTTGAAAAATTACCCCTCTCCCACTTAGTTATTTAACATGAGGGATATTAATATGCACAATATATGAAACACATAAAGCATGATAAACACAATAACACATATGAGAAAGAATAAATATGGAAAATAAAATTCCAACTATTATGGCCTCTTTCATGCTCCCATGTTCTTGAATGTTCGCCGTCAAACGGGGTGCGGGGCAACGCCATACAATACGGGGTTCGATCTAATCTGTCTATTACAGCTTTATCCAACGATCCTTTACATCATCTAGATCGAAATAAAACCTACACGAACCGCCGTGGTTATAACTATTACAATCATTCACCAACCCAAAACAAAACCTCGACAGTCCGAGGGTTTAATACATACATAAACATACATGCGACCATAATAGTTGGATTTAGGGTTCCTGCAAAAATATCGAATATTCGCATACCCAAAAAAAAAAAGAACTACGATTAACATCGAATCCCTAATACAACATATTTATGATAATCATGCAAACCCTAATATGACAGATTTACAAATACCATGCAATCCTATTCAATATCAGATCATGAAACTCTATAATAACAGATCAAGAAAACCCTATTATAACAGATCAAGAAACCCTATTATAACAGATCAAGAAACCCTATTATAATGATCAAGAAACCCTATTATAATAGATTTATAATAATCATGCAATCCTAATAAATCAGATCTATGAATAACCGAATCAATTGCATAGAGTCGTAAAACACGGCTCGATACCAATTGTTGGAACCACCGATCGCCGACTCTACGAAATTATCGATTTGGGATCGTAATCACATAAACGCAGCGGATATAATTGTACCTTTATTCACCGTAATAGGTCAAGATAAATCAGTTCTAAGGTCGAGCTGCGATCGAAGGATGAGCATCGAACCTCACGATCTTCCTCGTCGTATACCTATCCCTTTTCCTTCGACGCCGAGTGGTCGACGATCCTCCAAGGAATTAGAATCCGCCTCTCTAATCTCACATTTTTTCACACGCTGGAGGCTCGATGTTAGGGTTTATTTATAGGCTACAACAGTGGACCCTAAGGAGGAATTAGGGTTGGGCCTCCCGATGGGCCTAAATATCCTCGTGTTCAGTCCGAACACTTTACTTAAGCCCATCAATTATAACTCGGTCCACTAAAGAGTTATAATTGAATTACCGTCCTAATCCCATATTATAATATGGGCTCCTTTATTATATGTACGTTTATTTCCCGTGTTTAAGATATCGAATGTCCATGAATTTAGGAGTAGTCTAAATAGTTTTACAAAAATTATTTCTCTAGTTGGTACGTGATCGGGAAGGCAGAAATGTTTCTGTCCCTTTTCCAAAAACGAGCCAAAAACACCCTTTTCCCTTCGTATCTTGCCTAAAGTCAAAACTAAGAAATGTTTGTGACTTCATAAGGTATCTACTGTAAAAATTTCATAATTTTCGGAAGTTTTTAGTATTATTAAGAAAATTATTTCTATGGTATCTCAACACTGAAAACTTTCTCGATAATCAAGCTTTCGACCTAGAAAATAAATTCAAAAACATGATTTTCGTATACCTTTTTAATGAGACCATATTTTATGTGTGATATACACTTCAAGAGAGTGTCTACTGTGCTTTTGCCAAATTTTTAGATGATTTATTTATATTTTAGAAAGTGCCCCAAAGTCGAGAGTGGGCAATCGGAAGTTGTCATAATGCTTGAATTACTACTTTTGAAAAGGTATTGTCCATTTTTACGTGTCATACTTAGGAGCATGTTAGTAAGAGTCTTATATATATACATATATATTCTTGTGTCAAAAATTAGAGTTCCAATAATTTACGACTAAAAGACAAAAGACGTATAAGTAATCAAAAGTCCTTTGGGACCAACGCACCGTATTTATTCCTCGATAAGAAACTAAAACCCAAAAGTTTTCTTTAGGAACGAAAGTACGACCGGTCGGTGATTTGCTCGGACGTTTTTCCCTTTCAAGTCATACTTTCGAGCTTCTTTTAAGGTGGGTGACACTAACCGTATTGCCTTTATTTATGTCATAGTTGAAATATCATTGTTAAATCATGTTTGATTTACGAGCGATGTTGGTACCGTCTCGGTTGTTTTACGAGCGGAGGTGGTCCGTCTCGGTTTACGAGCGATATTGGTATCGTCTCGGTTGTTTAAGAGCGGAGGTGGTCCGTCTCATTTATGTTTTACGAGCGGAGGTGGTCCGTCTCGGTTACGAGCGATGTTGGTATCGTCTCGGTTGTTTATGAGCGGAGGTGGTCCGTCTCATTTATGTTTTACGAGCGGAGGTGGTCCGTCTCGACGAGCGGAGGTGGTCCGTCTCGGTGTTTACTTCTCTCGTAAAAATATGATTGATGTGTATGATATTAAATTGTATGCATGATAGTACCGGGAGCAGCAGTAGACTCGGCCTTCCCCGCCATATAATTTTTGAATGCTTAAACGCTTTTATTTTCCCGTCTGCAAATTTTAGACTCCCTATCTCGCTTTTGCTAAAACTTAGACTCACAACACTTTCTCCGCCGCTACGGTTAATTATGCTCCTATTTTAATGATTAAGATTTTTAATTTGATGCTGATACTTTAAGTTAAGAATCATTCAATTGTTTTCTTCTATCTTTTTCCTTTATCGATTCCTTTTCAAAAAAAAATTTGTCTTACTTTTCCCTTTCACTAAGTGACGACTCGAATTTGGATAAGTAAGTGAAACTATCTCGGGTTCGGGCAGTACAGTGGTATCGTAGCTTAGGCTCAAAACTTCGACCAAATGAAATTTTTATGCGAAAAGAAAGTTTTATTTAAAATTTTTCGTGCTCTTACTTGTAAAAATTTTATCATAAGTGTAAAGAATTAGTTAGGACGGTGTGGGAAGGAAGTCTGCCGCCGCAAAATGTAACTCCGAGGTACAAAGTTTCTTGCTTTCCTTTTAAGTATCTGTTGTGAATGTTTCATAAGAATCATAGTATGGACTCGAAAAAAAAATGTGAAAGTAGTATGCTTGACGATGAAATCGTAACATGTGTGAGGTGTGTGATTTTAGATCTTGTGTATATGTGTATTGCAGCGCTATATATGTACCTCTACTATATATAGCTATATATATATATATATATATTCTCTCTCTTTTCCTTAGCACCGTTAGAATCCTTGACTTAGAACTCCTTTTACGAAATTTAGGACTCGATGGACTACGCACACGGATACGTTACAATACGACAGGCTAGGAACGAGCCACCATCGACTTTACGCACCGTTTTCGAGGATATGAGGGATATTGCAGAGCTTGAGGGCCACCGTGACTCGAGACGACCGCGATCTGTCGGTTGCGACAGGCCTTGCGACTGAGTTCGCAAAACACGCTACTACTATTTTCGATCGCATACAGGAATGCGACTCACGCTACTACTACCCCGTACGCCTTACTCGGTACATCCGCGAGCTACACTATGAGATCGAGGCAGCCTTAAAGGCCTGCGAGGAGTCACGTAGGGCGACTTATCGCAGCTCCACTTAAGAGCAAAGGCGCCGCGATCTATGCAATGACACAAGAACATAGACCTCGAGGTCGAGAAAGCAGAGAAGAAACCGAGGGAGCAACAGAGAAAGTTGATCGCTTGAGGGAGAAGCGATCACAGATTGTGGAAAGGTTGGAGTACTACCGCCGGACGCAAAGGGAGCTCGGGAGGAGGCGCGCAATCTATGGGAGGAGAGTGGATTTCCGGGTGGGGCTGATGAGATCGACCCGGCCTCAAGAGAGAGTCCCCATCCTCGCCGACGAGGGATCCGTAACCGGACCGGCCGGGACCGACCGAGACCCTAGCCGCCTGGCCCCGCAAGATCCGTAGGATCTAGGCTTTCTCCATTGTTTTTGTTTCTTAGGTTCCTTGTAATATCTAGACCGGTAGATAGAGGCTTAGCATGAACCTTTTATTGTTATTTTCGATATATGTACTTTCGGGTTGTAGGATTACCTCCCGTGATTTTCATTATCTATATATCTTTGTCGTGTGATTCGTATTGCGATTCACTTTTATTCTATCCGCTTACTTTTACTCAATTATTGTTTGATGATGTGCGTCGCTAATTTCCTAACTTACGAAAGATAGAGTTCGCAATGTCTTTCTTGAGCTAGACATGCGTTCGGTTTGAAGACTCCAATTGTATAATCGGTGCTAGCGAACTATCAATTCGACATAATTGGGTTCTGTTTTTGAATTTGATCATACTGTCTATATGTAATAAATATTCTTTTCTCTCTGCACCTAATTAGGATGGACACTAGATAGAATCTAATCTTCACGTCCTTAAGATGAAAGATTTCACTTAATTTTGGGAATAGACTGGCTTGTTAGGCATAAAGCGACTATAAGATGTGCAAGACGAGAAATAGACTTTGAGGATAAAAATGGACAACGTTACCCTTTTGGTGGAACTCGAGCCAAGTCCGGGATTCGGGTAATCTCTGCGATGAAAGCCAAGAAGCTTTTACGTAAAGAAGGATGCAAAGGATACTTAGTCAACGTCGCAGAGTAAAGAAAGATGAAAAGATGCTAATGAACGTGTGAGAGAATACCCAGATGTGTTTCGAGAGGAATTGTCGAGTACCGCCCGATCGGCGATAGAATTCTCCATCGAATTGACACCGGGAGCTACGCCTGTGTCAAAGGCACCGTACCGAATGGCACCAAGGGAGCTAGAAGAGTTGAAAGAACAACTCCAAGAACTCCTGGAGAAGAAATTCATCGGGCCCAGCGTTTCACCACAGGGAGCACCTGTTCTATTCATAAAGAAGAAGGATGGAACTCTCGAGAATGTGCATCGACTATAGAGGGTTGAATCGGTGACCATCAAGAACAAGTACCCTCTGCCAAGGATTGAGGACTTGTTCGATCGGTTGAAGAATGCCAGCATGTTTTCGAAGATCGATTTGAGGTCTGGCTATCACCAACTGAAGGTCAAGAAGAGTGATATCCCAAAGACGGCCTTCGTGACTCGTTATGGACACTACGAAGTTTACATGTGATGCCTTTTGGAGTAACAAACGCTCCGGCTATATTCATGGATTTGATGAATCGGATGTTCCACCAATACTTAGATCAATTTGTCATTGTGTTCATCGATGACATACCGATATACTCCAAGGACAAGGACCAACACGAAGAACACCTCAAGATTGTTTTGGAAACAATGAGACGTGAGAAGTTATATGCAAAGTTCAGCAAGTGTGAGTTTTGGATCGACCGAGTTATGTTTTTGGGACACATAATTTCATCTAAAGGGATTGAGATGGACCCGCAAAATTAGAAGCCATAATGGATCGAAGACCCCAACTAATGCCAACGAAATAAGAAGTTTTCTTGGATTAGCGGGATACTATAGGAGATTCATCCAGACTTCTCACGAATTGCAAAACCCACGACACACCTAACCAAGAAGAATCGAAATTTGCTTGGGACGCCGGGGCATGTGAGGAAAGTTTCCAAGAACTCAAGAAGAAATTAACTTCTTCACCGGTGTTAACTATCCCCGATGGAACCGAGGGATTTGTGATATACACCGATGCATCCTTGTCTGGTTTGGGATGTGTCCTTATGCAACATGAAAAGGTCATTCCATATGCGTCACGACAATCAAGACCCACGAACAGAACTACCCAACCCACGACTTGGAATCGGCTGCAGTAGTTCATGCTCTAAAGATCTGGAGACACTACCTTTACGGGGGAAGTGCGAGATCTACACGAGACCATAAGAGCTTGAAGTATTTCTTCACACAAAAAGAGTTAAACATGCGCCAAAGGAGATGGCTCGAGCTAGTGAAGGACTATGATTGCACGATCCACTACCACCCCGGGAAAGCGAATGTTGTGGCCGACGCCTTGAGTAGGAAGGGAATTGCGGCGATCAACGCCATGCCAACAGGACAAATGGCACTAACCAGGACTTTGCTCGAATGAACACGGAGTTCACTAGACAATGTTGTACAGATGCCGTGATTTATGCTATCACGCTACAACCAACCCCGAGAGAGAGGCTCGAGAGGCGCTCGAGAGAAAGGATAAATTCCTCGAAGGAATGAGATTCCGAGTTGAGAAGGGAACCATCAAAGGCTTTACCTTGAGCACCGATGGAACCTAATATTCGAAGGATGAATTTGTGTGCCAAAGGACGAGGGGCTGAGGGATGAAATTCTGAAAGAAGCACACAACACTCCTTACTCCGTTCACCCTGAGAGGCGAAGATGTACCGGGACCGAGGGAGACTTTTTGGTGGAGGGGTATGAAAAGGACGATAGCCCACTTCGTAAGGAAATGCCTGACTTGCCAACAAGTCAAAGTCGACCATCGGCGACCGTCTGGGCTACTTCACCCTTTAGAAATACCCGAGTGGAAATGGGAAAATATCACCATGGATTTCGTCAAAGGTTTTCCCAAGACCGTAAGGAATCATGATGTTATTTGGGTAGTTGTAGATAGACTTACCAACACCGCGCACTTCATACCCATGCGCATGACTTATTCCTTAGACAAACTAGCCCACCGTACATAGAGCAAATTGTTAGATTGCACGGTGTACCAATTTTGATAGTTTCCGATAGAGATCCTCGCTTCACCTCTATGTTTTGGAAGAGCCTGCACAAGCCTTGGGAATGCAATTAAACTTCAGCACCGCTTACCACCCTTGATCGAGATGGACAATCGAGAAAGAACCATTCACTTTGGAGGATATGTTGAGGGCATGTGCCATGGATTTCGAAGGAAACTAGGAGACTCACCTACCACTTGTGGAATTCGCCTACAATAACGGTTACCAAGCTACGATTCAAATGTCACCCTTTGAGGCACTTTACGGGAAAAGATGCAGATCATCCATTTGTTGGGACGAAGTAGGAGTTCGTAAGATTTTAGGGCCAACTTGTGGAACAATCGGTGGAAATTGTTTCTCGGATTAAGGAAAGGATCAAGGCTACACAAGACCGTCGAAATCGTATGCCGATACTCGCCGGAAGGATCTACATTTCGAAGTTAGGGAAAAGGTATTTCTCAAGGTAGCACCAATGAAAGGATTGATCCGCTTTGGAAAAAGAGGCAAACCGAAACCCCGCTACATCGGACCTTTTGATATACTAGAGAAGGTTGGAGACGTAGCTTATCGCTTAGCTCTACCCCTGACCTATCCCAAGTACACAACGTTTTCCATGTTTCTTCAATCAGAAGTATGTAGGTGACCCGAGCACATTATCAACTTCAGAGACTTAGAATTGGGACGAGACTGACATATGGAGAGACCCTGCGAAAATCCTAGGAAGAAAAATGCACAAACTTAGGAATCGAGAAATTCCTTTGGTTTTAATACAGTGGAGTAGACACGGAAGGAAGAAGTCACTTGGGAGAGGGAGGACGAGATTTTAGCAAAATACCCGCAAGGCCTAGATTTGATTAGGTAAGCCAAATTTCGGGACGAAATTTCTTTGAAGGTGGGTAGGATGTAATACCCGAACCCAAATTGTGATTTATTTATTTACTTGTGTGAGTGTTATGTTATACTTGATTTTTCTTTCGAAAAGAGAAACTTCGTTGTTATTCAAAATCTTCGATTTTGGGTAACGAACGAAAGCGTAATCGAACCGACGGTACTCTAGAAACCCTAATACCGATCGAACCGGTACTCGATAGTCGAAAGGTGGATAAAATTCAAGTCTAAAAGAAGTGAATAATCCGTTTGTACTAATAACTCGAGAGTTTTAATATAGTCGCCGAAATTGGGCGAAAAACCTAAAAATGCCGAATTTCGAATCTACCGAACAAAAATCGAACCAACCGAGAACCGAATTAATAAAATAAGTTAAAAGCCTCCTTAATTACAAACTTTTAAGATTATAAAATTATTTAGTGATTAAATGAACGAAACGTAACTTCGGAGCCCGAAATTTCAAACGGAGCCCCGTTTTTCAAGATCGAACCGCACGCCCTGAACCGAAGGGCCACCACAAGCCAAAGGCTTGTGGGGCCCACTATTTGGACGTCCAAGGGGAGGGTTTGCAGCCACTTTCAAGGGCCAACACACCAAGACAAAGTGTGTTGACCCCAAGTACTTGTACTCCCTCCTTTTAATTAATTTTTGTCCTTCCCTTCCATCCCACCATCCACTTGCTTTGATCTTGACCCTCCATCTTTTCCCACATGCTCTTTTAAGTTGCTTGGGCACCACTTCTCCCCCTTATTCAAGTCATCAAATGAAAGGAAGCATTCCTCTTCCCCTTCACCCCCATTTTCGGCCATCTTCACAAGGGAGGAGGAAAACCTTCTTCGTCTCCCAACTTTTCCCACATACACACATCCAACCCTCACCTCAAGCCATTTCTTCTTCCTTCAAGGTGCAAAGGAGTAGAGTCATTCCTAGGAAGAGCTTGAAGAAGGCATTTGGCCCTAGCCTTTTTAAAGAAAGACTACAAAGGTGACCACACCTCAAACCTTAACTCTCTTCCTTAAAACTCTTAATGGAGAAAATGACATGTGTTTTCTTGAGGTCTTATTTATTTCTTGGTAGCATGATATTTTCTTTATGAAAGAGTTGAAGGTTTCATGGTTTTGAAAGTGAGAATAAGTTTTTTTTTGGTGTCCATAGCATGTGAATTGATGAACTACCTGTTTTTCCGTCAGAAGTTTAAATCGAAACGTTTTCGTGACTTAGAGATTTGGCATGTTTGACTGCATATTCTGAAAGTAGGACAAAATGGCTCTCGTTTGCCACTGGTCTCATGCATTTTGGAGTTATATTCAATAATCTATGAATTTTTGAAGTTAGTGTGACAATCTGTGACGTTTTTGTGACTCTTCGATTTTTCTGGTATTCCTCACTTCGGTTATTATTTTTATAAAAATCAAAATAAAATACTACATGATGTTAGCTTCATTTCTGGATTTTTCCATGAATTTAGGAGTAGTCTAAATAGTTTTACAAAAATTATTTCTCTAGTTGGTACGTGACTGGGAAGGCAGAAATGTTTCTGTCCCTTTTCAAAAACGAGCCAAAAACACCCTTTTTCCTTCGTATCTTGCCTAAAGTCAAAACTAAGTAAATGTTTGTGACTTCATAAGGTATCTACTGTAAAAATTTCATAATTTTCGGAAGTGTTTTAGTATTATTAAGAAAATTATTTCTATGGTATCTCAACACTGAAAACTTTCTGGATAACTGTTTCGACCTAGAAAATAAATTCAAAAACCCAATTTTCGTATACCTTTTTAATGAGACCATATTTTATGTGTGATAAACACTTCAAGAGAGTGTCTACTGTGCTTTTGCCAAATTTTTAGATGATTTATTTATATTTTAGAAAATGCCCCAAAGTCGAGAGTGGGCAGTCGGAAGTTGTCATAATGCTTGAATTACTACTTTTGAAAAGGTGTTTTCCATTTTTACGTGTCATACTTAGGAGCATGTTAGTAAGAGTCTTATATATATACATATATATTCTTGTGTCAAAAAATTAGAGTTCCAATAATTTACGACTAAAAGACAAAAGACGTATAAGTAATCAAAAGTCCTTTGGGACCAACGCCGTATTTATTCCTCGATAAGAAACTAAAACCCAAAAGTTTTCTTTAGGAACGAGTACGACCGGTCGGTGATTTGCTCGGACGTTTTTCCCTTTCAAGTCATACTTTCGAGCTTCTTTTTAAGGTGGGTGGCACTAACCGTATTGCCTTTATTTATGTCATAGTTGAAATATCATTGCTAAATCATGTTTGATTTACGAGCGATGTTGGTATCATCTCGGTTATTTTAAGAGCGGAGGTGGTCTGTCTCGGTTTATGAGCGATGTTGGTATCGTCTCGGTTGTTTAAGAGCGGAGGTGGTCCGTCTCATTTATGTTTTACGAGCGGAGGTGGTCCGTCTCGGTTTACGAGCGATGTTGGTATCGTCTCGGTTGTTTATGAGCGGAGGTGGTCCGTCTCATTTATGTTTCTGGCGGAGGTGGTCCGTCTCGGCGAGCGGAGGTGGTCCGTCTCGGTGTTTACTTTTACGTAAAAATATGATTGATGTGTATGATATTAAAGCGTATGCATGATAGCGTGCGAGCTACCCACACCGAGAAATTCAAATTCTCATGCCCTTTTTAAATATTTTTCAGGTGAGCCGATGGAGTACTTGGGAGCAGCGGTAGACTCGGCCTTCCCCCACCATATAATTTTTGAATGCTTAAACGCTTTTATTTTCCTGTCTGCAAATTTTAGACTCCCTATCTGCTTTTGCTAAAACTTAGACTCACAACACTTTCTCCGCTGCTACGGTTAATTATGCTCCTGTTTTAATGATTAAGATTTTTAATTTGATGCTTTGAATACTTTAAGTTAAGAATCATTCAATTGTTTTCTTCTATCTTTTTCCTTTATCGATTCCTTTTCAAAAAAAAAAAAATTTGTCTTACTTTTCCCTTTCACTAAGTGACGACTCGAATTTGGATAAGTAAGTGAAACTATCTGGGTTCGGGCGTTACGGATGATGGTTAATGGAGTTGGTTCAAATATGGGAATAATGGGTAGCGGAATTGGTTTTGGTGAGGTTGTGGGAGGGATTGAGATAGTGGGGCTTTTAGGTGGGGTTGTTAGGACAACTTGGGAGATTGGTTGATTTAGAGGCTCTAAGGTAGCAGCCAAGACTACCTTTTCATTGCCGGTTTGGATAGGTGAGGGGAGGGGTAGATTCGAAAAGACGAGAGGTTTGATGATGTACCTATAGAGATCGCCCTCTCGGTGAGCCGATTCTTTACGAGTTGGGCTCCTCCGGCACCTCGGCTTCCGCAATCGCTACTTCTAGAGAGATTGCCTCCTTTGGTAGCAGACTTGGAGGCAGCGTAAGACTCCCGAGTGTCTTCTTTTCGAGAGGCCTTCACTAGCCTTCTTCTCTTCTTAGCTTTCACCTTCAGCTTCATTGGGCTGTGAAGCCTTGGCTGAGCTTGTTGTTGGCTCGGCTTGTTGGACCTCCTCGGTGAGGGATCAACTTCCCTCCCCTCGGCCGCTTCATCGTCGAGAATCTGCGGGGCCTCCAATCAGCTCATTCTTGGTGAGGAGCCCCTTCGCTTTGTGTAGCTCCTCACCCCATCTGTCCGATTGAGGTCATCGACGAGAAGATCCTCCAACAACATTAGTGATCTTTTTGAAGAGACTTGTATCGTCTTAGCAGATCCATTCCCCATTAACATATTCCAGCCTCTTCTTTTCATCCTTGAGTCTACCCAACAACACCTCGGCCCTAGTTTACTCGAACACCATCTAAAATTGCCCTTAGACAATTTAACCTTGGCCTAGACAGCCCATTGTGAGAGTTACGCTCTCCAAGGATTGATTTCATGAGTATCGTCATTAGAAGACGATACTTTCTCAGTATGTTCTTCTTGAGTTCTTTCCGACGATCTTTGCATGAAGAATGGGCCATCATCTCAAAATGACTCGACCCACTCGTCATCCTTGTATGTATAAGGATTCACTCCTTCTTCGTTCGTCTCAAAGATTACAGCAATATCGATTACGGAAAGCGAGAGACACTTACATCATCCACCTTGGATTTAAATACTCCATCTTCATAAGTCCCATTGATGTAGAACTCGATCCCATGCATATCCAGTGTTTTATTCTTCTCGACTTCTTTGAACATAATACTCACAGTCTCTAATTTTCCGAAGTCTAAGAATTTCCAATGACTCTTCATCTTTGGTCGTTCCAAAATCCACATACATTTCTGATTTGATCTTCTTATTATAAAGAGTCTTTGTTGAAATTCACCAAGGTTGCAGTAAGTTTAATGGATTTTCTGGTCATTAATCGGGGTTTTGAAAATTTTGGTAAGTAAAAATTTACAGAGTGTAAATGTTAGGATGTATACTATAAGCCTAGCTTTTGTATGAACACCTTTTTGAGTATGAACATCCTTTTAATATGAGATTCATTATGATCAAAATACTTATTGTTTATGATTGTTATATATATCATTATTTTTCTAGATTAATCTATACTTGTAGATAACATGGTGTGTGGTGTCACACGAGAAGATCATGCTATCGGTTCCGTATAGATTATAAATAATAGCTCACAACCAAAATGGATTTGGACAAACCATTAGAAGCGGTTGTAGTGTAATTTGTTATTAGTCTATCTTGACTATAAAGTTACACTAGTACATTTTATATGTATTGAGCGAGGACCATATGAGATTGTTCAATTTGTACTAACTATATAAAAGAACAAGACCTCTGTTGTTATGGATGTACGTCTTCTTAATCCATATATAATAATGGGCACGTGTACTCGGTGTATGTTTCTTTGATTTGCCAATGGGTGAGATTTATTAAATCAATAGGCTCGGTGAATTGGGAGATAGCATTGTTTATATGGTGTGTTGTTGATTATAGAAGGAATCCATGTCCTAATTATTTAGGATGATGATGTCCCCTTGAGGAGCTCATAAAGATTATTATGTAAACCTTGCGGGTGGATTTAATCCGACATAATAATATAGATGAGTGGTACTACTCTTGGAATTAGATATAAATTAATTAAGTTGTCGAGTAATTTAATTAATTTATGGACATTCGATATCTTAAACACGGGAAACAAACGTACACATAATAAAGGAGCCCATATTATAATACGGGATTAGGACGGTGATTCAATTATAACTCTTTAGTGGTAGAGTTATAATTGATGGGCTTAAGTAAAGTGTTCGGATCGAACACGGGATATTTAGGCCCATCGGGAGGCCCAACCCTAATTCCTCCTTACAGTCCACTGTTGTAGCCTAAAAATAAACCCTAACATCGAGCCTCCAGATGTGTGAAAAAATGTGAGATCGAGAGAGGCGGATTCTTATTCCTTGGAGGATCGTCGACCACTCGACGTCCAAGGGAAAGGGATAGGAATACGGCGAAGACCGTGAGGTTCGTGGCTCATCCTTCGATCGCAGCCTCGACCTTAGAACTGGTTCGTCTTCACCTATTACGGTGAATAAAGGTACAATTCTATCCGCTGCGTTTATGTGATTGCGATCCCGAATCGATAATTTCATAGAGTCGGTGATCGGTGGTTCCAACAATAAATGGGGTTTTCTAAAAGTGAAAAAGGATAATGTTAGATCGAAGTAGTTTTGATGAGTTAAATTGTATAGATTAGGTTAAGCTCATGTAAGTAAGATGACCCGGTGAACATGTATAGAACAGTGATGTAATGGATTTTAGTGCTAGGCTGATCGAGACTAGGTAGGGCTAGAAGCTGTCACCGAGATTACAAAAGAAGAGGTCATCTGAAGCCAATCTTGATGAAGTCATCTGTTGGAGACAGTAATGAAGTGCTCAAGACGAGGTCGAGACCAGTGAGTAGAATAAGAAAGGCGAGTCTTCACCAAATCAGCTACAGACGACTAGCTTGAAATCAGTGAAGTCAAGGCGATTTTCAACAATAAGTTTGTTGAACGGTTTTTAGTTTGTTACAACAAACTAAGCTGTTTCTGAGCTTATAAATAAGTTTAGGCAAAATTCTGAATAGAATAATCAGCACTCTCATTCACAATGCTCACGAATTTTAAAAGAGCACTCACAAAGTTTTCAAAGTAATTCTTCATAAGTTTCTAAGTGTTTGTAGAACACTTACTTGTATATCTTCAAAATTTCTGCCTTTGTAATCTTCAAGTTTCGGATAGTTAGATAGATTGAAGATAGGATTGAAGAGGAGAATCTACATATCTCTGTAATTGTAACTCTGTAAGTAAGTAAGGTAGTAAGTCGGTCGAGGCCCTTCTTCGAGTTGAAGAAGGAGAGTGGATGTAGGATCGGTTTGACCCGAACCACTATAATTCCTGGTGTTCTTTACTTCTTGTTTTACTTACTTGTTATTCATTAAATATTCAAACAAATTCATTTCAGATTAATTGATTGCTTTTTGATCCTTAAAAGATTGAGTTTAAACTTGTTTCCGCTTCTTGGCTTTGATTCTTTGAATGGATAATCGATCTTCGAAAAGATTTGAAAATCTATTCAACACCCCCTCAAGATTTTCACTAGGAGGTGATCTAAGCTCTTCTTAATCACTTGAAAGAATAGATGGCATTGTTAACAAAGAGGTATGATCGTTTAAGGATGAAATATAAGCATAACAAGTTAATATTTGCAGAGAAGGACAGATCCAGTCCAGATCCAAGAGAAGAGATGATGAATCAACGAGATGATGACAAAAGAAAAAAATCAGACAAGAAGGTATAAATCTCCTATAAAGAAGAATCCTATCAGTCCTAGATCGAGACCGGGAGACACTTGTTACACACTGTAACAAGCAAGGGCACTATATGACTGTCCCCGGTGACTCTTAAAGAAAGAGAGGAGAAAAGGAAGAAGAGAGATAGGCGCTTTGCGAGATCAGAGAGCCCTTCTTGCTGAGGAGAAAGAATCAAGAAAATCATCATCATCATCTTCATCTGATTTTGGATCGAGACGATGAAGTGTGCCTGATGGCTAAAGAGGTAGATTACTATTCCTCAACCGATAATGAGTCTTATAAATGAGTCTCGAGACAATGACCGAAGCTGTAATCAAGGGTCTTTTGAAAGATCTAAAAATGTCTCTAAGTGCTTATAAATAATTAGAGACTGAAAACCCTCTAAGTGCTTACAAAACCCTCGACATGAGAGAGATTGAGTTCTACATAAATGGAGAATACGAGAATGGAGTTTTTAAATCCAAGGTCGACAATGAGGAGGTGGTTGTTACAAGGGAAGAGATAGGGAGAATTTTCGACACCAATGCTTTGAAGGTGTGAATCATCGACATACAAAAATGAAGATTGGGTGGAATCCTTTGTGATGATTGCCCGATCTTCGTGCAAAGATCGAAGAAAAGAATTGTAGAAAAATATGCTTAGGAGGAAGTATCGTCTGCGATGACGATCTTGACTAAGTCTATTTTAGGGAGCGAGAACTCCCATGATGGTTTGGCGAGGACCCGATTAAAGCTGTCTAAGAGCCATTATGGAAGGTGTGCAAGTGGCTAGGCTGAGTTGTTCTTGACAAGGTGAAGACGGAGAAGGACAGCTGATCTGTGTTGATGGAGAATGGACTGCCAAATCTATCACAAGTCTATTCAACAAGATCAACTGTCCTATTGGAGGATCTGTGCCTGATGACCTCAAGCCCAGACAGACGGTGTCGTGGAGCTACACTAAGCGAAAGGGCTCCTCACCAAGAACGAGCTAATCGGAGGGCTAGGCAGATTCGAGATAGGGAAGCGGCTAAGGAGAGGGTAGCCGAGCCCTCGGTGAGGAGGAACAATGCCCAGGCCAACCGTGAGTTCAGGTGAGCCCTCAAGGTCGATGAAGGCTGAAGGAGAAGGCACCAAAACGAAGGAGGCTGGTGAAAGCCTCGGCGAAGGAGGGAGGATCATCTGCTGCACCACCAAGTCTCTGCTTTCAAAAGAAGTCCAAACGCTGGAGGTGGCTGCGGCGGCCGTGGCGAAACCCAAGAGATAGAGGAGATCAGTGCAGAAAGGACTCCCTCTCCGAAGAAGACAGAGAAGGCTGAAAAGGTAATCTCTTTTAGAACCACTTCTAGTCTGTCTTCTTAATCCTCCCCCTCCCCTCATCTGCTCACCATGGAGATGAAGAGGTGTCTAAGGCTGGCACCTCGAGCCTCTACAATAGCCTACCACCCGGTCGGTCAAACCGAAACCCCATCTACCTCCATACCCCAAACTCAAACTACACCTCCACCAACCCCAGTGAGTCCTCACCCTTACCCATCGTCCCCATCTACACCCCTACACCTCTAACCACAATCACCCCTCCCACCACCATACCTACCACCTCATCTCCTCCCCCATAAGCAGTAGAAGTCAACTTCCTCATCCCACCACCAACTTCACAACCACCACCCTCTAAAATTCCACCACCAACAACCCAATCCACTCCCCAAGTCCAAATCCCAGATATCTCTCACAATATCTTTGGAGATATTTGGATGAGCTCCCATCTCCCAAAACCCCCTTATCTTCCTCTTCATCCGACTCCTCCAAGGATGTAGACTCGAGATAGCCCACTGTCACCCATCTCATCTACCTTCCAGAATCTTCAACAAAAAATAACTCGGAAGGTAGAGAGGCTAGTGGCTAAGAGGACAAAACACATCATCGGGCGGTGATGGAGACGATGTTAGCCAACATGCGCATAGCCGAGGTGAACATCACAAGAAACCTATACGATAAAAGCTGTCTCGGTGTTGGCTAACCCAGTGAGCAGCTTGGAGGAGGAGGTGAAGCTGATGAAAGCAAAGATGGTTGAGGACAACGCTGTCATGGTAGATGCTCAAACCAATGACAAATCAGACTTTTGAGTGCGTTGTTCCTCCCTGGAAACTTAGCTACGAACACCGTCGGATGAAGTCAAAAAGGAGGAAGTAGGCGGGCAGAAAGACTGGAGGCCCTCACGGTGATGTCAAGGCCAATGCAAACAAGCTAGAAATCAAGGCGATACACGAGCCGAGGCGGCGAAGGCAGAGATGAAGGTAAAAGCGAGGCAGGCTTACCGCCCTTCAGTGAGGGTAACCCCGATCGAAGATGCCATTAGGGAGGATGAAGAGAGGAGGAAGAAGGAGGAGGAAGAGAAGACTGAAAAGCTGATGGCCAGATTTAAAGAAGGCTGAAAAATCATCGAGGCCGGAAGCAAAGGGAAGGTGTCGAGAAGGAGCCAGTAGAAGCTATAATTTCTAAATCATCTAAAGTGAGAAGATGAAGAGAGAGCCGGACTACTCCAATGCATCAGGAACAGATAAGAAGAATAAAAGCGAGAAAAGGAGTGGTTCGGAGAAAGGGAAAAGAAAAGGCGAAGAAGCTTGGCAAAGGGGTTGAGATGAAGTGGGATAGGGGCATCAAGAAGTGGGTATCCAAAGCCGCAGATGAAGCAGACTTCCACCCCTTCCACCGCTCATCTGCCCCACCAAAGATGGTCACGGGTCAGCTCACCAAGGAGTATTGAGACAAGAACATGGATGCCGGATGGATGTACTATTGGTACATCTTGAAGGCATTTGCGTCTGGAGCGTAAGATGAAGATCTCCGTTGGCACAAGTGGATGGAGAAAGAAGACCCGGACCTTTATGGAAGGTTGCTCGATGAGGCAAGCGATGTATTCAAGCGTGATCGATAGCTCCCGCCTACGAGCATGCTAAGCTAAAGCTGAATGCGAGAATGGGACCATTGATCTTAAGCGGGTGAAGAGTCATCACCAAAGCTGAAGTCGAGTCTGGACTCAAAGAGGAAGAAGAGTTGAAGCTGATTAGAAAAAGAGTCTTTACTTGGCTAGAGGTCCCGAGCGAGATCAATGGGGTGTACGATAAGATAGAGCTTTCTTTCCTTATTTTCTTTCTTATACGCACCAACTTGTAAATTTGTAAATCATCTGTGAATATACTTGAACTTATCTCATCTATCTTGTCTTATGTTTTAAGCTTTCTTTCTTGCTTTCTAAGAAAACTTAAAAAAATTTCCAAGTGTTAATCATCTGAGAAAATCTCTATCTCGCATTAATTTTTTTCTAAGAATTTAAGTCCTAAGACTTAAAACTTTTCTAAGAACTAATAATCGATGAAGTCTTTAAGACTTAATCTTTTCTAAAAACTCTAAAAATTTTCTAAGTATGAATTAAGTGCTCTTATGTGAATGAATCTGAACTAAATGCTTATGTGCTCTAATGTGCCCATCCGATTATCTTGAAATAATCTTGACTAACACCACCGTGAGCTTGTTTCTTTCTTGTAGTTTTAACTTCATCAAAAAGGGGGAAATTGTTAGATCGAAGTAGTTTTGATAAGTTAAATTGTATAGATTAGGTTAAGCTCATGTAACTAAGATGACCAATGAACATGTATAGAACAGTGATGTAATGGATTCTAGTGCTAGGCGATCGGACTAGGTAGGACTAGAGCAGTCAGTGAGATTACAAAAGAAGAGGTCATCTGAAGCCAATCTTGATGAAGTCATCTGTTGGAGATAGTAATGAAGTGGTCAAGGCGAGGTCGAGACCAGTGAGTAGAATAAGAAAGGCGAGTCTTCACCAAGTCGGCTACGAGACGACTAGCTTGAAATCAGTGAAGTCAAGGCGATTTTCAACAATAAGTTTGTTGAACGGTTTTTAGTTTGTTACAACAAACTAAGCTGTTTCCTGAACTTATAAATAAGTTTAGGCACAATTCTGAATAGAATAATCTACACTCTCATTCACAATACTCACGAATTTTAAAAGAGCACTCACAAAGTTTTCAAAGTAATTCTTCATAAGTTTCTAAGTGTTTGTAGAACACTTATTTGTATATCTTCAAAGTTTCTGCACCGTAGTCTTCAAGTTTCTGGATTGTTAGGCAGATTGAAGAGGAGAATCTTCATATCTCTGTAATTGTAACTCTGTAAGTAAGGTAGAAACTCGGTCGAGGCCCTTCTTCGAGTTGAAGAAGGAGAGTGGATGTAGGATCGGTTTGATCCGAACCACTATAATTCCTAGTGTTCTTTACTTCTTGTTTTACTTGTTATTCATTAAATATTCAAACAAATTCATTTCGATTAATTGATTGCTTTTTATCCTTAAAAGATTGAGTTTAAACTTATTTCCGTTGTTTGGCTTTGATTCTTTGAATAGATAATCTGATCTTCAAAAAGATTTGAGAATCTATTCAACCCCCTTCTAGATTTTCACTAGGAGGTGATCTAAGCTCTTCTTAATCACTCAATCCATGGGCCAATAGGTAAAATGGAGAAGATGAATGTATATAGGAGGAAAACCGGGTAAGTGGTCCACGTGTAAAGTGGTTTTTAATCGGAACCGTTAATTTAAATGTCGCCTGTTTGAGATCAACGGCTAATTGAAATTAGACGTTTTGGGTACAGCGCGTGGCATTAACTCGGTTTTGAAATGCGTAAAAGTAACCGTCCAGCCTATTGATTAGACGGTTTTAGGATCTCGCTTTATGCGAGAGAAATAAGTATACCGACGTAAACCGAAATATACCTTTCTTCGCATAAAGGTTTCCCAAATCGGATCGGATTTAGGATGAGTTGGTCTGAAAATGACCTTGTCGAGAGATTTTGAAAATACATCCTAGTCTAATTATTTTGAAAACAAAAGCGTTTTAAGTCCGAGTTAACTTGTGTCATTATTTAAAAATTTACTAAGTCTCATATCTCTATATACATAAAGATAATCTAGAAGGGGGAGGGGGTTTGAATAGATTATCTAAATTTTACAAACTCGATTTTCAAACAAACCTAAACAAAGAAACCTCAAAATCAAAGTGTCGGCGGAAACAAATTTATACTCAATCCATATTGGATCTAAAGCTATACGAGATATGTTTAACCGGTTTGTAAGTAATTGAGAGAAATTAAAAGCGAAAGTAAAGAACACAAAATTTATAGTGGTTTGGATCGAAAGATCATACATCCACTCTCCTTCCACAATCTGTGAAAGGGCCTTCACTACTTACTTCCTTGCTTGCTTCCTACTTACAATTTACAATGAATATCTTGACATTACGAGTTTTCCTTCTTGATTTACGGAAATAATGGCTTGAAGATGTGAATGATAGTGTTCTATAAACTTTATAGGAACTTTGAACGTAAAGAATGTTCTTATGTGTGAATACAAGCTTTGTGAGTGCTTTGATTTTGTTACAAGTTGCTTGTGATTTTGAGAATTGTAAAAGTTATAAATCTATTCTAAACAAAGGACCTATTTATAGAGAATTGATGCTTGGTGGTTGTAACTTCCTTGTTGACTCTTCTCTTGTTTGTTATAATCACCTAACTAAATCTTGTAATTGCTTCTTGATTAGTTATAATTGTTCTTGAAAGCTGCTTGATTTTCTAACACTTTAGTCATCTTTCTTTCTCATCTTCAAACGTGGTCCACCACGTCTGTTTCTCTTTATGTCTTCATATTGTATCAACCTTGAAATGTCCAGTCTTACGCTAGCTTGTCTTCGAGTCTTGACTTGTCTTCATTTGTCTTCTTGTGTTTGTCCTTGTTTGTCTTTTTGAGCATGTCCTTATCTATCTTTTCGTACTTAGTTTATTTACAAATTTTCACTACATCGGTGATTATACAAAGATTCAGTTTTGGTCATCCTATTTTACATTCAACTTAACTTCATCAAAACTAAATACATTTTTCTCCTAACAATTTCTCCCTTTTTGATGATGTTAAAACTCATTTCAAGAAAAGAAATGTGTTAGTAAATTAAAATGAGAAAACTCCACAAAGTATCTTTGTTAAATCACTTAGTTAGATAGTCAAAGTATAGACAGTCAAGTCACTTAGTCGGATAGTCAAATTGTGAGACAGTCAAGTCACTTAGTCGAGATAGTGAGATGATCATAGTGTCGATTGTCAAGATCGGCTTTTTCCAGATGAATTAGTGTTATATATTTTAATCAAGTTCTTTTTAATCTCAAGATCTAGTCATTTAGGATTAGGTCGAGACAAGTTAGTTTGAAGCAACAGTCTCATATGAATGGATCAAAATATATTCACAAGTGTGTCGAGATAAATTCACGAGATCGGCACTTACAAAAATTGTATCAAACAAGGATCATATAAAGATAAGATCTAGTCATACCACCTCTCTTCTTGGTATACTTAACCGATTGAAGACCACTGTTCTTTAGGGACATCGTCTCTCCTCATACTGCATGGTCGGTTGTGGTTTTAGCTTTGATCGGTAGTCGCTTCACCTTTTCATGATCTAGACGACCATCTTTTGTCATGGGAGGAGCCATCGGTGAAGTAGGCTGAACGACTACATCTGCGTTGAATTCATAGTGGGCAATGTTGATTAGGTATTGATAGAATGTTGAGTCTCTTTCTTCCAACAATTCGTGAAATGCAATGTTTTTGTCCAAGCCCCATTTGATGTTCTTGCAGACATGGAATGCGAAGATCCATTACGCCTCAAAGGATCTGCATCTTTCTTGGCCTCCCATCGCCGAGGACTTCTTTGGGCACAACTTCACTTCTATGGTATGGTCGAAAGACCTCCACACCTGTTCATTTGTTCCTCTCTGAACTCATCTCCTCATCTTTCGATCATAAAACTTTCCATTGCCTTCTCATGTTCCCTTCTTTTCTAGGCATCTCTTCTTTTATACTTAGCCACTTCCTCCCTCTTCCTCTTTCTGATTTTCTCCTCTTGCTACCTCATTTGGAGTTTTCTTTTGTTGGTTAGAAGCCTTTGCTCTTCCAGTGGTTCTCCAGAGGACGAGGATTGAATGGTTTGGATGGGCGCGAGGATCTTGCATAGGAAGTTCTTCGGCTTGATTCGGTGGGTTCAGCTGTCCTTGATCCTCATCTTAATCTTTCCGTAACTTGCTGAGACTTGCCTTCGATTCTTTCTTCTTTTCTTCCTCGGCCTTGGCCGGTTCTTGACCGGCTCATCAACCTTGATTTAAGGCAAGGATCTTGTCATCACAGGCATCTACGCTTTTCTTGAGCTCACTACCTTCCCCCTTTTTAGCATCAGCAAATCGGGTGTTGCGAGATGGTGGCTACTTGTTCAATTTGCCCCATGAGTTCATGCACGACAAGTCCCGCCTTTTGATCCAGTTTATCGAACATCTTTTCTTTGGGCTGCCTCAACTCCTCTCAACTCATTCTTGACTTTGCAGAGTGATGCTTTCTCCATGGTCGAGAGACATGTTCAGGATCCGTTGAAAAGATGCTTCTCTTTACGCCCATGCCTCCTTGGCTTGACCATTCACCATGTCTTTTATCTCCAAGTAGGCATCCTGAACATATTTCTTGACCCAAGCCTCCCGCTTGTTCTCCTCTTACGTAATTTTTTGATTTAGCGCAGCC
This sequence comes from Paraleonurus japonicus, assembly GCA_030762865.1. NCBI lineage: Eukaryota > Viridiplantae > Streptophyta > Magnoliopsida > Lamiales > Lamiaceae > Paraleonurus > Paraleonurus japonicus. Next base: position 17,167,166 of record CM061061.1, on the reverse strand, counting down.
ATCATTTCCTTAAATCTGATTCTTGAGAAGTAGAGGTCGATGTTTGTCTTGAGATGAACGGCCCTCTCTACATTCTCCTTAATCGTTGAAGTGACAAAGTCTCGGGATCGGTTGAAAGGCATTTAGACACGCGGCTTTGAGACTTGTCACTTACGCTTTCGGTGCTTCCACCTCGGATGCGAGACGCATATGAGGATGGTTGAGCAAGTTCTTCTAATGGAGAAGATAGAGTCAAGTTCTCCTCAACTAGTACTTCTACTTCTTTCGTAGCTGGTGGGGAATCTGCGATGAGCTCTTTGTCTTTGGCACCTCGATTCCACCACCGGCACTTGCTCGATTACCTCCTACTCTTCTTGTGCCTCCCTGCTGTATCCATCTCGGCGAGGCTCATCGGCAGCTCCACCGGTCATTTCAACCTCGGCTTCCACCTCTTCCCCTTTATTTGTCTTCATCTCCTCGGCCTCTTTCTCATCAATTTCTGCCTTTTTAACAACCTCTGTCTGTCTCTTTTTCACCTTCTCCAACCACCTTTTCTGCTTCTTCCTCCACACTCTTCTCCTTATCTCCTTGAGTAAGTCGGTGGCTCATTGATAGGAGATCCCAAATAAACTTCGTCGAGGATGCGGTCAATGAACTGATTTTATGTGAGAATCTCCTCAAAGCGATTTAAGCCCATCCTTCTTTAGAATAGTTTTCTCCCGAGATGGAGAGATTATTTCCTCCAACTTCTCCTATAAGGATCGTTATCTCCTCGAAGGATCCTGTCCTTATCCTTCTCAACAACCGAGACATCCACCATTTCCTTCGGGAGATCGGGCTCGTCAACCAAAAGCAGATTCTTTCTTAATCGAGATATCTCTTCCCAAGGATACGAAGTGAGACTTTAGTGGGACCCATTTCCGAGATGGGTTGGGAAGATGAAGGTATAAGTTTGGTTCGGATGTAGATGAGGATAAGAAAGAGAATGGATCATCTATGGTTTGGGTGGGTGGTTGTGTTGGACTTTTGGGAGTGGGTCATTTTAGAGGCTCTAAGGCAACGACCTTGTCTGCCTCGTTATCGCGAGGTTGGGATGTGGATGATTCGGGATCTAAAGCATCTTTTGATGAAGATGATGTTGAGGATTGTGCAGCTTCTTTAGAGACCTCCCAAGAGGATATCTCAACTCTCTCCTCCTGATGCGAGGTCCAAGCAACCTCGGCCAAGACACTTCCCCCTTGGGAAGCTATCCTCTCTGTTCTCTCCTCCTCCTCCTCTGTTTCTTCCTCGAGATGAGGATTCATCCTACAACACTGTCTCAACCTTCTTTGCTTTAGCTTTAGCGGCTTTCTTCTTGGGCGCAATTGGTGCAGCAAGAACATCCTCATCTTCCTCTCGAGTCCGAGGGCTAAAGATCTTTTCATCTTTGGTGAGCAAACCCTTCGCTTGGTGTATTTCTTTACACCAACCTCCCAATTGAGGTTTTCGACCCCAACTTTGCCTCGAGGATTAGTGTAATCCTGGTCATCATGCTTTGGTCATCGTCTCTAGCGTCCACCTCAACCTCGTCTCCGAGATATGCTCTTTCAAAACCTCTTTCTTTCTTCGATTAGCCTTGAAAATAACAATCTAGCCCAATTTACCTATACTCCGTCAATAATAGCTCTCAAATAACAGATTCTCGGCTTCGTCAACCTATCGTGATCGTGTTGTTCTCCCAAGATACACTTGGTCGAATCAGCATCAACGGTCGGTATTTCCTTCTCAACATCGGTCTTATCTCGATCTTTGCTAGATCATATTCGAACTTGTCCTTGGTTTCTTCTTATCCGCCATTGCGAGGGTTTTTAAGCTTTGAGAGGGAAAGAAAAATTTGAGAAAGAGATTAATGTAAACGAGGTTATATGTGCGTAAATAATAATATGCACATGAACTCCTATTTATATGGAAAGAGATTCGAAAAAATATTATAAACTCTCATTATTAATTGATAAAGTAAAAACTGGGTTTTCATGCATATATAAATGCAATTATAGCTATTTATTCTTAAAGTGTAATGAATTAAATATTAGACAAATTTAATATGTCGCACGTGGAAGCTGTTGACGATTCATATTTCGAGAAACCGCCTCATATTTATGCGCGTGAATGTCACTCAGCGTTTTCAAATGTAAATTTAATAAAATTTGGTCCGTAGTAACTTCTTCTGAGAAGAAGTAACTTATTACCTTTTTACTTTTCAGCTAATTGGAGAGATAAAGCGATAAGTATTTTTTTATTATAAAATATTCTAGGAACCCTTATCTTTTTAGAAAATAATTTTTAAAAGAACAACTCGGTGAATTCATTATTGAATAATTAAAACAATTATGATATTAAATCCACATATTAATTATGTGAACTAATATTCATAATTTTGACATGTTAGATTAGAAGAAGTTTTGATGAGTTAAAATCGGTCGGACTAGAGTAAACTCATATAAAGTAAGATGATCGGCTAAGCTGCGTAGAGCAGTGAGGTAAAAGTCCTTAGCACTAGGCTGATCGGACTAAGGAAGAGGCTGGATAAGTCACCGAGGTCGAAGAAGCGGAGGTCATCTCGAAGACAAGCTTGAGAAAAGTCATCTGCGAGGAGACAACAATAAAGAGCTCGAGACGAAGTCAAGACAAGCTAAGTAGAGTAAGAAAGACAAGTCTTCAACAAACTAACTATCTCTCGGGCTTATAAATAGGTCTAGACACGGTGTTAAACATATTAAAAATTCAGTATTCTCTCATTCACACGATTCACAAGTTTTCTAAGCACTCACAAAAGTTTCTCAAAGTAATTCTCATAAGTTCAAAGTGTTTATAGAACACTTACTTTGTATTTCTTCAACACTATTACACTATACTTTAGAATTTCCAGGAAGATAGTTAGTTGAAGATAGGCTTGAAGATTGAAGATCTTTAGAAAATTGTAATTGTAAAATTATAAGTGAGTAAGTAAGTGGCGAGACCCTTCTTCAAGTTGAAGAAGGAGAGTGGATGTAGGATCAATTGGATCCGAACCACTATAAATTGTTGTGTTCTTTCTTGCTTTATTTGCTTATCTTGTTCTTAATCAACTCTCAAGCAAGTTCAATTTCAAACTCTTAATCAGTTGCTTTTGATCCATAAAAGGTTGAGTATAAATCTATTTTCCGCTATGTGAACTTTGATACCTTGAATTGATTTTCTAAATATTGAAAAAGATTTGAAAATCTATTCAACCCCCTTCTAGATTTTCCTAGAAGGTTGTCTCAAGTTCTTTAATAAAATACTCAATCCGTGGGACCAACAAGTGGTATCAAAGCGGTGTTAAGCTATTTCGATATTGATTTGAGGTCTTGAAAAGTTTCTAAAATTGTTTCTTGTTTATATTCTTTATTTTCAATCCACTAACCTTGCTACTAACAAGTTCTTGTTGAGATTCTTTGATTCACCATGTCGCCTGCATTAAGAGCAAGAAGTCCAGGAGTTTGCTGAGTTTTCAATCGAGGAATATGATTATTGGAAGTTCAGGATGGAGAATCATCTAAAGGCAATCCATGATAGGATGGAAGAGGTTCTTGAAGAAGGTCCGATTAAGTTTTATCATGGAGGAACTAGTGATGGGGCTGGAGGCTGCAGAGATAAGGGTCGAGACAAGAAAAGAAGAGTGCAGAGTGACTAATGATCAAAGAAAATTTCATAATCTGGACCAAGTAGCTAGGACAAAGATTATTGAGACTTGTTGTAGCCGTTTTCATCGTGTAAATCGGGGGTGTACATATGTGGCTATTAAAGCGAACTACAAACATGAAAAGATGATGAACACGAGAATGGGGGAAGAACTTATGAGTTCTTCCCTTGAAGGATGGCTTTGGGTGTCCCTCGGGACCCCTAGCCTTATTGTGTAGTATATGTTGTGGGATGCCGAATGATCATCCTTTTACATGGGGTTGGGGCCTCTCTTATTTATAGAGCCCCAAGTGATCTAGCCCTTTATTTTAGGGTTCTAATTACAATCGTTGATATAAAATCGACCCGCAATCTACATTGCATTAAATGTGCTTGTCTTGTCTCATAAAGGTGTCGAGTGCCTTGACCTTGATGAGCGGTGAAGTGCGAGGCCGACCCAGCACAGGGGTGCCGGCTGGACCCGACCAACTTGGGGTGCCCGGTACTTTGAGGGCGAGCGACCTTGGGGCCGACTTGCCTAGCTTGGAGAGCTGGTTGGTGAGTATCTTTATGTTGAGGTCGGGGTACCCCTATAGGGCCTTGGCTTACTACTTGAGATAGAGTATTTTATGAAATATTCGAGTATTCTGACAATTGCCCCCGATTGTGTCAAGTGTCTTTGAAAGTCATTTGGTAGTGTGTGAGCCAATTTGAAAGTATTAAGAATGTATATTTTTGCGGCAAGATTGGAGTGTCGAATGTGTAATCTTACGGTTGCTCGTCCGGAGAGAGCGAGATCGTTAAGAGCTGAAGCTCGTCACGAAGTGAGTAGAGTCATCGAAGGAGTGAGCTCGTCCGGAGAAGGTGGACTCGTCCGGAGGCGAACAAAGTCCCGATGAAAGAAGCTTCGTCTAAAGGAGCAGTAAACTCGTCGGAGAGGTGGACTAAATCCGGAGAGTGAACAAATCGATGGAGAGAGCTTCGTCGGAGATGTGAGCTCGTCTGAAGAGTGAGCTCGTCCCAAGGGAGTGACTCGTCGAGAGGTGGACTTGTCCGAGGCGAACAAGTCGATGGAGAGAGCTCGTCGGAGATGTGAGCTCGTCCCGAAGGAGTGAAGCTCGTCTAAAGAGTAAAGCTCGTCAGAGAGGTGGACTCGTTCGAAGAAGGAGAGGCTCGTCCGAGGAGAGGTAGGCTTCGTCCGGAGAAGGCCTTTCATCCGAGAGGTGAACTCATCCCGGAGAAGGCTCGCCCGAGAGGGCTTCGTCCGAGAGAGGTGAATCGAGCTTCAGCGGCGAGGTTCGTCCGAGAGGCGGACTCATCCGAGAAAGTGAACTTCAGCCGAAAGAAAGGTAGAAGGCTTCGTCGAGGCGGACTCATCCGAGAGGAGAAGAGAGACTCACCGGGAAGGCGGACTCGTCCGGAAATGAACTCGAGCTGAAAAGAGATGAGCTCGCCTCAGGCGAACTTCGTCCCGGAGAGGAGGCTCGTCGGAGAGGTGAACTCGTCCGGAGAGAGAAGGCTCGTCGAGAGGCGGACTTCATCCGGAGAGGAGAGGCTCGCCGAGAGGTGAACTTCGTCCGGAGAGGAAGGCTCGTCGAGAGAGATGGGCTCGAAGCTGAAGAGAATGAGGCTCATCCGAGAAGCGGACTTCGTCCGGAAGAGAAGGCTCGTCGAAGGCGAGACTCGTCCCGAGAGGAGAGGCTCGTCCGGAGAGGTGAACTCGTCCGAGAAAGGTGAACTTCGAGTGAAGAGATGAGGCTCGTCCGGAGAAAACGAGACTTCGTCCGGAGAGGAGAGGCTCGTCCGGAGGCGGACTCGTCGAAGAGTGAACTCGAGGCGAAGAGATGAGGCTCGTCCGGAGACGGACTCATCCGGAGGAGAGGCTCGTCCGGGAGAGGAGAGGCTCGTCGGAGAGGTGAACTTCGTCCCGGAGAGGAGAGGCTCGCCGGAGAGGTGAACTCGTCTCAGGAGAGGAGAGAGGCTCGTCCGGAGAGATGGGCTCGAGGCCCGAAGATGAAAGGCTCGTCGAGAGAAGCGGACTCCGTCGGAGAGAGGCTTCGTCGAAGGCGGACTCGTCGGAGAGGAGAGGCTTCGTCGGAAGAGGTGAACTTCGTCCGGAGAGGTGAACTTGAAGCCGAAGAGATGAGGCTCGTCGGAGAGGCGGACTCGTCAGGAGAGGTGAACTTCGAGTGAAGAGATGAGCTCGTCGAAGGCGGACTCGTCGGAGAGGGTGAACTTCGTCGGAGAGGAGAGGCTCGTCGGAGAGGCGAGACTCATCCGAGAAGAGAAATTTCCCGCGAGAGAGTGAACTCGTCCGGAGAGAAGGCTCATCGGAGAAGCAGACTTCGTCGAGAGAAGGCTCGTCCGAGAAAGGTGAACTTCGTCCGGAGAGGAGGCTTCGTCGGAGAAGGCGGACTCATCCGGAGAAGAGAGAACTTCGAGCCAAGAGATGAGGCTCGTCCGAGGAGGCGAGACTCGTCCCGAGAGAGAGGAGGCTTCGTCGGAGAGGTGAACTCGTCGAGAGAGAGAGGCTCGTCGGAGAGGCGAGACTTCATCCCGAGAGAGGAGAGGCTCGCCGAGAGGTGAACTTCGTCCCAGAGAGAGGCTCATCCGGAGAAGATGGGCTCGAGCCAAGAGATGAGCTCGTCCGGAGAGGCGGACTTCGTCCGAGAGAAGAAGGCTTCTCCGAGGCGGACTTCATCCGAGAGGAAGCTCGTCCGAGAGGTGAACTCGTCCTCGAGAGGTGAACTTCGAGAAGAGATGAGGCTCGTCGGAGGCAGACTCGTCCGAGAGTTGGGCTCGAGTGAAGAGATGAGGCTCATCAGGAGAGAAGCGACTCGTCCCGAGGAAGAGAGGCTCGTCGAGAAGGCGGACTTCGTCCGAGAGAGGCTCGTCCGGAGAAGGTGAACTCATCCGGAGAAGGTGAACTCGAGGCCAAGAGATGAGGCTCTCGTCCGGAGAAAGCAGTACTTCGTCCCGGAGAGAGGCTCATCCGGGAGGCGAGACTCGTCCAGAGTGAACTTCGAGTGAAGAGAATGAGGCTCTCGTCCGGAGAAACGGACTCATCCCGAGAGGAGAGGCTCGTCCCGGAGAGGAAAGGCTCGTCCATAGAGGCTCGTCCGGAGAAGTGAACTTCGTCCGGAGAGAGAGGCTCGCCGGAGAGGTGAACTCGTCCCAGAGGAAGAGGCTCGTCCGGAAGATATCGAGCCCCGAAGAGATGAGGCTCATCCGGAGAAAGGCCCGAGACTTCGTCCGAGAGAAGGAAAAGCTTCTCGAGAGCGGACTTCATCCGAGAGAGAAAGGCTCGTCGGAGAGGTGAACTCGTCCGGAGAGGTGAACTTCGAGGCGAAGAGATGAGGCTCGTCAGGAGAAGCTTCGTCCGGAGAGGAGAGGTTCGTCCGAGAGGCGGACTCGTCGAAGAGGTGAACTTCGAGCCTGAAGAGATGAGGCTCGTCCCGGAGAAGACGGACTCATCGAGAGAGAGGGCTCGTCCCGGAGAGAGAGGCTCGTCCGGAGAGTGAACTTCGTCCCGGAGGAAGGCTCATCGAGAAAGCGGGCTCGTCCGGAGAGGTGAACTCGAGCTGAAGCGATGAGGTTCGTCGGAGAAGCGAACTCGTCGGAGAAGGTGAACTTCGAGCTGAAGAGATGAGGCTCGTCCGAGAAGCGGACCGTCGAGAGAGGTGAACTTCGAGCCGAAGAGATGAGGCTCGTCCGAGAAAGCGGACTCGTCCGGAGAGGAGCTCGTCCGGAGAGAGTGAACTCGTCCCGGAGAGAGGCTCGTCCGAGAGGAAGGCTCATCCGGAGAAAGCGACTCATCCGAGAGAAGGAGAGGCTCGCCCGAGAGAAGTGAACACCGTCCGAGGAGAAAGGCTCGTCGGAGAGGAGGCTCGTCGGAAGGTGAACTTCGTCCGAGAGAGAGAAAGGCTCGTCCGAGAGGCGGACTCATCCGGAGAAGGAGAACTCGAGCCTGAAGAGATGAGGCTCGTCGAGAGCGAACTTCGTCGGAGAGGTGAACTCGAGCTGAAGCGATGAGGCTCGTCCGGAGAGGCGGACTCGTCCGAGAGGAGGCTCGTCGTAGAGGTGAACTCTTCGGAGAGGAGAACATATCGATGAAGAAGGCTCGTCGGAGAGGTGAGCTCGTCGAAGGATGTTGAAGATGGTGCCCTGTCTCTTAACCTTACGGATTGAAGTATCCTGCTTGGTGAAGAAGTTTTAGGGTGCTCGTCGAGCTTGTGTCCGCTCGCGAGTCTTATCCCTACGAGATTGGTTGGTCGGTTTCTACGACTCCCAATACGTTATGCGGTGCTCTTTGAGGGATTAAAATCCGCTCGAGCTCATTTGCCCTATCGTGAATGTGCACGCATGCGGGTCTTACCCTCGTGAGCCGGTCGCGTGTTAGAGGCTCGAACGCCCGAGACTCATGCGGAATCGGGATACCTCGCGAGCAATGTTGCCGTTGACCTGGCCGTAGCGCAGAGTTAAATCCGCAGGATTTGGGGGTGGTGTGCCCCCTTAGCTTGTGATAGGTTCTAGCTCGTTCACAAGTCTTATGGAGTCGATGTCCATTCGTGAGCTCATTCACCCCTAACTCAAAGGAGCTGGGAGACCTCGCGAGGCATAGTTGCCTGTTGACCTCGGCCGGGCCCGAGTTAAATCGTCGCGAGATTTGGGGTGAAGTGCCCCCCTTGAGAGACTTGGCTCGTTCACAAGTCTTTCTCAGACCATGGGCCTGCTCTCCAAGAGACGAGCTCGTCAGTGAGAGTTTTGTAGGAAAAGTAACCTGTGCTCGCGAGAGAGTAAACTCATCGCGATCTTATTTAGGGACGCGTCCGTCCGGCTCGGCGAGAGGCTAAGCTCTTAGCGAGTCCTGCAGAGGAGAAACCTCGCTAATAAAGCGGAATGTCAACGCCGAAAAAGGCGGATAGGCCAGCGCCACGGAGCGGGCGTCAATGCCCAAAGGCAAATAGATCAATGCCAAGAGGCATATAGTCAACGCCACGAGGCGACAAGTCAACGCCGGTAAGGCGACGATCAACGCCACGGAGGCGGGTGATCTATGCCAGCGGAGGCGAAATAGATCAATGCCGAAGAGGCATAAAGTCAACGCCACGAGGCCCGGGCAAGTCAACGCCTAGAGCGGGCAATCAACGCCCAGGCCGGGTGATCTATGCCACAGGCGAAATAGATCAATGCCGAAGAGGCATAAGTCAACGCCACGGAGGCGAGACAAGTCAACGCCGGAAGGCGGACGATCAACGCCACGGAGGCGGGTGATCTATGCCACGAGGCGAAATAGATCAATCTCCGCCAAGAGGCATAAAGTCAACGCTACAGAGGCGGATAAAGGCGCGAGCAAAGGCGAGATAGTCGGCGCCGCAGGGCGTGACAATCGATGCCGAAAAAGGTGAGAATGTCAACACCGCGAAGGTGGGCCAGTCCAAATGCGAAGGCAGGCGAGATAGTCCCAACGCCACGGAGGCGGACAATCAATGCCGAAAAGGCGGCCCCACCGCGAAGGTGGAGCGTCGAATCAAATGCCGACGAGGCGGATAGTCAACGCCACTGAGGCGGACAATCAATACCCGAAAAGCGCGGCTCAGCACCGCGAAGGTGGACGAGTCAAAAGCCGACAAGGCGAGATAGTCAACGCCACGGAGGCGGACAATCCAATACCGAAAAGGCTGTCACACCGCGAAGGTGGGACGAGTGCCAAAAAGCGAGATAGTCAGCCTTGAGCGAGACAATCGATGCGAAAAGGCAGGGCTCTAAGGCCGCCTGCTGGTGATTGAGAATTTTACTTCTTTCATCACGAGTCTTATTTTGGAAAGAATTTTGTACTTTATTTTTCCGAATATTTGGAGTGTGAACTGCAGAGTTCACTCTTCTTCCCCACGAAGTATAAATATTTTTTTCGGGTGTTTTGAGACCGTTAAAGATTTTTAAGAAATTTCTACATTTTGAAGATTTTGAAATCCCAAAAATGTGTGATCATGCCCCCAATTTCGTTAAAAGCTTGGAGTTCTATTTTATTTCCCTTTAAAATGTGAAAATTTTTCGGGAGTGAAATTTTAACCGTTGAAGGTTTCTAAATAATTTTTGACGATTGTACAAATTTTTGAAGTCTCAAAATATATATGTCTTTGCCCCAATTTTTTATAAAAAGTAGGGAAACTTGCAAGTAAGCAACATATTTAAATAGGTAGAAATCGAGAATACGTCTGACTGGGATGAAAGGACCGTCCGTAAATTTCCGGTATTAATATCGGCTCGGTGAATTAAATCCTGCCCTGAAGCAATTTCAAATAAAGTGGCGACAACTCCTTGAATATAGGCCCATTGAATTTAAAAATTTAGGCTCATCAAATTAATTTCTTGAATCCGACAACTTTTGAGAATTTAAAATCCCGGTAGGAATTCAAAAGTGAGTGGCCCCGAATGAAAATTAAGAAAGGGCCTTAATACATTAGCCCGATTCCATTCTTAAATAGGGCTCATTTTCTTTTTTGCGAAACTTTGTAAATTTGCGCAGCTTCTTCCATCATGAGAGCATATATCTGCGTAGCTTCTCCCCACAACAAAATGCTGCGCAAATCCTCTCACCCAAAATAGAAATAGCGGCAGCGGTGGTGAGAGAGAGGCGGCGGCGATAGCTCGCCGTGGAAAAGCGCGCGGCGAGTCGAAGCGCCTTGAAAGCTTATAAGCGATGGCGGTGAAGCGGCGGTGCAGTGTGGTTGCGTAGGGCGCAGCGTGGGCGATGGAGTGTCGGCTAATATGGGAAGCGGTCGAGCAAGAGGGCTGAGCTAATCTCAAAATGCCGGCAGTGGCTGCCGAGTAGGCAAAACTTTAAAATGCGAACATGAATTCATAATTGCAGCGAAAGTCACCGAGATAGAAATTGTCGAGCAAGCGCCCAAGCAAGAATTCTGAACGCCGGCGAAGATATTCGAGATAAAAATTGTCGAGCAAAATTCAAAATCGCCATTGGGATTTGAACTCGAGAATGCCGATCACGGATTAGATTGTCGGCCGAGCAGAATTTCTTAGTGCCGAGTTGAGTTAAAAAATGCCGAGCAAGTTCGGGAGTGGGTAATGGAGAAGTCGTGGGAAAACCAAGCTGCCGGCGAGAGGCTCCCAGGCCGAGCGGGTGATTATCGGTGGACTTCAAAGTGCGAAATGAATTTGGGATTTACGAGCAAAAACCGTGAGCATAATTCTAAATGCCCGCCGATTCAAAATTTGCCGTCCTTTATGATAATCGAGTGCAATCTGGGCCGTTAGGTAAGTCGTCTCCTCGAATAACGTGCGGTGTGAGATGTTGAAAATATTCAACTTACATCGATTTGACCCACTTCCCCATTTTCGGAGGGACGGCGCCCGGATAGAAGCGGGCCGCGGCGACAGGAGTAGTGGTCATTGTCGGATAAATCGACAAAATCTTCAAAGCTCGTCACTTACAACGAGTTGCAAATAACAGCAATTTTCATAGATCTATGAAGGAAATGCGGAAAAATATTGGTACGATAAACCTTTGAAAACAAATCCACGGATCACTGTAAGATAGATATGGAAATTTACGCTTGGTTTTTTGTTTGTATGGTTTTTCTTTTGGGATTTTCCGGTCTCGCCATTGTTGGCTTTGTGTAGACTTGGAGAAAGTAGTTTTTCTCCCTAATGTATTTTCGGGTTTTGTACTTTCGCCATTGTTGGCTTCTTGAAGGTCTAAGAAAAATGAGATTTTACCCATTCTTGAGAAAATAAAAGGGATTTCAAAGCGGTAGAAAATGCACATGTCGATTTCTTGCATTAATAATATTGCAAAAAATTGTATTGAATGGATTTCTTTCGGGTAGTTGTAGAAAGCAGTCTGTGAATTTTTTGAGAACATGAAGCTAGGTTCTTCTTCTTTCAGGAAAAACGTGGAATTTAGGAACTTGATTTTAGAATCCCCGTGAAATATCGAGTATTTTTCTTTTTCTATTCAATCCTATCGGATGAATTTTCTTTGTGAATGATATTTCCTGGGATTTTTGGGTGTTTGGTCATTGTTGGCCTTTTGCGAGGCTTGAAGAGAATGAATATTTAGTCTTGGTTTTACGAACGTTTCTACATAAATTATTCTTCAAATATTTTGCGAAAAAGAGGTCGGGTGTTTTTCTCTTCTTGGGAAAATGATGAACGTAAGAAATTTCTTTGAAGAGCAGTGAGTGTTCTTCAAGATTTGAGTGATTTTAGGGACGATACACCCCTCCTTCTAGCGCCAATTATTTGTAGCCGTTTTCATCGTGTAAATCGGGGTGTACATATGTGGCTATTAAACGAACTACAAACATGAAAAGATGATGAACACGAGAATGGGGAAGAACTTATGAGTTCTTCCCTTGAAAGATGGCTTTGGGTGTCCCTCGGGACTAACCTTAGTGTAGTATATATGTTGTGGGATCTTTGAATGATCATCCTTTTACATGGGGTTGGGGCCTCTTATTTATAGAGCCCCGAAGTGATCCTAGCCCTTTATTTTAGGGTTCTAATTACAATCGTTGATATAAAATCCTGACACAATCTACATTGCATTAAATGTGCTTGTCTTGTCTCATAAAAGGTGTCGTGCCTTGACCTTGATGAAGCAAAGGTAGGTGCCGAGGCCGACCAGCCTGGGGGTGCGACAGGCGACCAACTTGGGGTGCCGACCCGCACTGGGGCCGAGCAGCCTTGGGGCCGACCACCTAGCTTGGAGAGCTGGTTGGTGAGTATCTTTATGTTGAGGTCGGGGTACCCCTATAGGGCCTTGGCTTGCCTGCGAGATAGAGTATTTTATGAAATATTAGTGTTACAACAAGACTCTAAGCAAAGATTGGATAGAGAAAGTAAAGAGATGCAAAAGCAGCTAAGGAGATGTGGGAGACACTTGCCGGTATATGTGAAGGATCGAGACCAAGTCAAAGAGAATAAATTACAATCGGTTTACATGCATTCGACACATTCAAGATGAAAGAGAACGAATACATTGACCAGGTGGATGTGAGGCCCGACTAATCTTCTCAACAAAGCTGCTGATTTGGGGAAGAGTTATACGAGAGGAGGAGATAAATAACAAGATACTCGAGTCTTTGAGCAAAGATGGAGAGAAAAGTCAAATATCCTCAAAGGAACTCAAAATTTATCTTCTATCTCACATCATACTTTATTTTATCATCTTAAATGTTGGATCAAAAGGTTTTGATGAGTTAAAGAAGCGGATCGAGACTAATCGGCCAACTGAAGAAGCAGTGAGGATGTAAGGCGATCGAGGACGGGGTCATGCATTAAGCTAGTCGGTGAGGTGCGATATCATGCTAGCCATCGAAGACAAGCTCAAGTCTAGTCATCTGTAGGAGACAAATATGAAGAGCTCGAGGCGAGGTCAAGATAAGCGAGTAGAATAAGAAAGGCGAGTTTTCACCAAGTCGGTGCGAGATGAGTATGAAGAATCGGCTAAGGTCTAGAAGCGAGTTTAAGTTTGTTAAGCGGTTTCAAGTTTGTTAGAACTAACTAACAAACTAAGCTGTCTTTCAGGACTTATAAATAGGTCTAGGTTTTTCATTTTTAAAAAGATAGATAGAACACTTATGCATATTATTTTTCACTCTATTCACTACTCGATTTCAATCACAATCTTTTCACAAGTATTTCTAGTGAGTTTTCAAAAGTTCTAAGTGTTTTAGAACACTTTTCTTGTAATCTTCAAAATCCAATACACCTTTGTAATAGTTAGACTTCTAGAAGAAGGGTTTAGTAGATTGAAGATTTGAAGAATTGTACAAGTTGTAAGTTGTAATTTGGAAGTGAGAAAGTAAGCGATGTGAGTCCCTTCTTGATTGAAGGAGGAGAGTGGATGTAGGATTATTAAAATCCGAACCACTATAAATCACAGTGTTATTTCTTGCTTTCTTTAGTTTACATTTGATTTACAATTGTGTTAATTCAAGATTAAAGTTCAGAATCTTAACTAAAATCGAGAATATCAACCTTGCTTTTGATCTTATAAAAGTTGAGAATTCAATCATATTCATTGTGCTTAATCGATATTTTGAATTGATTTTGAAAGATTTGAAAAATCTACAAAATCTATTCAAACCCCCTTTCTAGATTTTGTTCTAGGAAGCTTTCTCAAGGTTTTAATCAACTCGACTTTCCGGGACCAACAAGTGGTATCGGAGCGGTGTTAAGGCATTACGATATTGATTTTAGGTCTTGAACAAGATTACAGAAATAATCTTGATTCTCTTCATTTTCTTTCATTAACTAAGCGAGCTACTAATAAGTTTTTGTGGAGTATTTTCTTGATTTATCATGTCATCGGGGAAAAGTAAAAAGTCTAGGAATCTTCCTGAATTTTCCATTGAAGATTATGATTATTGGAAATTTAGGATGGAAAATCATCTCGAAGGTCATTCATGATAGAATGGAAGAGGTCCTTGAGGAAGGTCCTATAAAGTTTTATCATGGAGGCACCGGCTCTTGGAAGCGAGAATCAATTTGAATCAAGAACTAGACAAGAAAAGAAGAGTTACGAATTGACTAATGATGAAAGGAAGGTTCCACAATCTTGACCAAGTAGCTAGAAGCGAAATTATTGAGACTACGAGTAAAGATTGGATAGAGAAGGTTAAGAGATGTAAAACAGCCAAAGAAATGTGGCAAACCTTAGCTAATGTTTGTGAAGGATCTGATCAAGTTAAGGAAAACAAGCTACGATCGATGTGCATACATTTGAAACATTCAAGATGAAAGAAAATGAGTGTAGATCGGTTTGATGTTAGGTTGACCAATCTTCTCAACAAAGCGGTGACCTTGGAAAGAATTATTCGAGAGAAGGAGATTAATAACAAGATTACGAGATCATTAACCAAGAGATGGAGGAAAAATCCAATATCCTTAAAGCAACTCAAGATTTATCCTCTATTACTCACCATACTTTATTTTCTCATCTTAAAGCTCTAGAGTATGATATCCGAGATAGAAGATGAGGAAGATGAGATGGAGTCAAGCACCTCATCCAAGTCTTGCCTTTGTCGATAAAGAAGACAAGGTGTCAGCGAGTCTGTAGGAAGCTGATTTATCTTTGAAAGAAGCGAGATGGCTTTACTTACAAAAGGTATGATAAATTGAGAATGAAGTATAAGAGAAATAAATTGAGATTTGCGGTAGAGATAGACAAAGATCCATATAAGATAGGAAGGTAGATAAATCTTGAGATGATGACAAAAACAAGAGCCGAGACAAGAAGATACGAATCACTGTCGGAAGAAATACTTCAGTCCCAGATCGAGATAGGAGTGACATTTGTTATACATGCAACAAGCCGAGGACATTTCAGCTATGGCTGTCCTCAACCGACTCCTAAAGAAAGGGAAGAAAAGAGGAAGAAAAGAGAGCGAGGAGATTTGCGAGATCAAAGAGCTTTGTTGGCTGAAGAAAAAGAGCCAAAGAAATCATCATCATCTTCATCATCCTCATCGATTTTGGATCGGATGGCGAGATCTGTCTCATGGCTAATGAGGTAATCTACTATTCATCTTGAGATAATGATTCTTGTCGATCTGCATCGATCATGACCAAAGCTATTATTCATGAGTTATTGAGAGATTTAAAGACATCTTTAGCTGCTTATAAGCAGTGGAGGCAGAGAATTTAATTTTAAAGGATCGATTCAAATTCTAAATAAAGGCAAGCGGTGATGAACGGCTTAGAGGCGAGAAACATTCAAGGGGAATGTATTCATCGGTGAAGCTAGTACATCGGCCCGGCTTACGAAAGGCTAGAAAATGACGAAAACTTTAAAAGATAAATTTGAAGTAATACGTCTTTGAAAATGAATTAATTAAGAAAGACAATGAGAAGCTTATCTTCAAAATTAGTCGACAATAATTCACAATCGATAATAGATCATATTTTTAATACTTCTTAAAAATCTCATGATAAGGCGAGGACTTGGTTATGATAGGAACAATAAATCGAGATGTTCAAAAACCTAGAAAATTTGTGAAAGCATCTGTTCAAACAAAAGATATTAAAATTGGTCCATGGAAACCAACTAGTCGAGATAAGGACTACATCTTCGATCTGAAACCAAGAATTGGTGAAAAATCCCTATCGAGACTAGAAGGAATTCAAGAACCAAAATAAGAAGATTTTCTTATTATAATTCTTTTGATGGAAGGAGCAAATGCTATCCTACATTTCCTAAGTTTAGGAAAATTACCCAATCTGAATACAACAAGTTGTCATTTAAAAATGATATAATTGTAGGCAGATTTGGTAGAAAATCTGTCGATTTATTGTCTGCGAGATGAGATGTTTATTTGGATTCCTAAAGTGATTCTTGACCCAAAGGACCCAAGATCACTAGGGTACCTCAAAACTAATCTGTTTCACGAGGATTCACGGGGATCATCACTCGAGGAAGAGATCTTAGCTTCAATATGGTACATTGATAGTGGTACATTCACAACATATGACCCATAACAAGAAGAGTGTTATCAAATTTTCAAAGCATTGATGGTCCAAGAGTTTTATTTGGTGATAATAATTGTGGTCGAGACTAAAGGTGTAGGTACTTTGATTATCAAGGATATTCGGGAGTATACGAGGTATATTTTGTTGAAGGTTTGAAACATAATACATTATCTGTTTCTCGGCTTTGTGATAAAGGTTTTCTTGTAAAATTTTCAAGGGATAAATGTGATATTCTGGATAATTCCTCGGATAAGGTACTATTAGCGGCTTGAGACATGGTAATGTCTATGTGGCCAACTTTAATAGTTGTCCCCAAGATACTTGTCGATGGCTAAGGGTGGAGAAGATATCGGTGGCTATGGCATAAAAGGTTTAGTCATCGAATTTGAGACCCTTAGTAAGGCTAAGAAGAACCTTGTCAAGGGATTACAGAAAAACTTTTATCAAGCTGATCTTAAATGTGATGCTTGTCAAAAGGTAAACAGCCTAGACACTCATTTAAGAGTATTAACTCCTCCTCATCTGAAAGAGTGTTGCAACTCCTTCATCTGGATCTGTTTGGACTGTTACACCTCTCGGTTTCGGTGGAAGGAAATATTCTCTTGTTGTAGTAGATGACTTTTCTAGATACACTTGGGTTATATTTCTTTTCAAGAAAAATGAGACTATGAACAAGATTCTGATGCATTGAGACAAATTGAGAATGAGAAGGGAGTTAATATTATTAAAATAAGGAGTGATAAAGTGCAGAATTTTTGAATTCTTGTTTATCTAATTTCTTCATGAGTATGGAATTATTCATGAGACATCTTCAGCAAGAACTCCTCAACAAAATGGAGTGGTTGAAAGAAGGAATAGAACTTTGAAGGAAGCGGCCGGGAGCATGTTGGTGAGTATAATACCCCTCATAGGTTACAGGCGAAGCCATCAACACGGCTTGCTATACCCAGAGCAGGTGCTTAGTTGTCAAAGATAAGGGTAAGACTCCTTATGAGATTTGGAAGGGTAAGATTCCAAGGATCTCATACTTCAAAGCTTTTGGTTGTAAGTGTTTCATTCATAACAATGGGAAATCTAAGTTAAGAACTTTTGATGCTAAAGCGGTGATGGAATATTCTTGGGATATTCTAATACTTCAAAGGCATTTAGAGTTTTTAACAAGACATCCCTTTGTGTGGAGGAAACTCCTCATGTTATTTTCGATGAGATGTATTCCTTCTCGAGATAAAGTGAATCAAATTTACGAAAATCTAGATAAAATTGAATTATCCAAGACTAAACATAGAAGCTGTCTATCTACCTAGTCTTGATTCGAATCGAGATGAAGAAGAATCCCCATCGATAATCGAAGACAACTTACGATCGAGACTCCTTGAATCAGACACCTTTGACATCGGTGATCAGCCAATGGTTAGGCGATGAAGAGAACGTTCTTGAGGTTGAGTCGAGATGAGTTGCCGGCGAGACTCAAGATGAGGATCTTTCTCCTCATATAGGCAAAAGGATGAGAAGCTATCATCCATCGATCGAATTATAGGAGACCCATCTAGTAGTGTACGACACGAATGATGCTAGACTACGAAAGTCTTTTCGGTTGTTATGTGTCGCTTCTTGAACCCAAGTCTATTGAGGAAGCATTATCGAGACCCCAAAGCTGGATAACTTGACCATGCGGGAAGAAGCTGCATCGATTTGAAAGGCAAAATGTATGGGATCTAGTGGAAAGACCCTTACACGAAAGATTATAGGCACCAAATGGGTGTTTAAAAATAAAAGCAGATGAGAACAATATTATTGTTCGAAATAAAGGCAAGACTTGGTTGCACAAGGTTATTCACGGATCGAGGAATAGACTATGATGAAACCTATGCTCCGATTGCGAGATTAGAGGCAATAAGATTGTTTTTGGCATTTGCTTTGCATATAAGTCTTTCAAAGTCTTTCAAATGGATGTTAAGTCTGCTTTTCTTAATGGTGTGTTACTTTAGGAGGTCTATGTAGAGCGACCTCACAGGTTTAAGACCAATAACAAGGTTTATAAACTCAACAAAGCTCTATATGGACTTAAACAAGCTCCCGAGCACAGTATGATACTCTATCTGATTTCTTGACATCAAATGGTTTTTCTAAAGGTAAGATTGATAGAACTTTGTTTAGAAAGGAAGTAGATGGCAACATCTTACTAGTTCAAATTTATGTAGATGACATAATTTTTGGTTCACCTAATACGAAATTATGTGAAGAGTTTAGCATTCTCATGAAGAACGAGGTTTGAAATGTCAATGATGGGAGAATTAACATACTTTCTAGGCTTACAGATTAAGCAGATGAGTAAGGGTATATTTATACATCGATCTAAGTATGCTAAGGATCTGATTGAGAAATTTGGAATGACAACTAGCGAGAAGTTAAAATACCTATGGCAACTAACTTCTCAATGGATTGAGATGAGCGAGATACCCAGCGATGCAGCGGAGTATCGTGGGTGATTGGATCTCTTCTTTATCTCACTTTGCAAGTAGACCGGACATAGCCTTTGCGGTTGGGGTATGTGCAAGATTCGATCTAATCCTAAGAAAACTCATCTGGAAGCTGCTAAGAAAATTCTTAGATATCACAAAGGAACCTTGCAAGTAGGGTTATGGTACCCGGTGATGACAACTTTGGTGACGGGTTATTGATTGAGACTTTGGAGGATGTAAGGTTGATAGAAAATCCACTTAGGAACTTGTCAATTCTTAGGCAACAAATTAATTTCTTGGTTATCCAAAAGCAGACATCTGTTGCCACCTCCTGGCCCGAAGTGAATACATGGCGGTGGAAGTTGTTGCTCTCAACTCCTCTGGATTAGTCAACGACTTAGAGACTATAATATTCAAACATCATTTGTTCCTATTTCTTGTGATAGTAATAGTGCAATAGCAATGACTTACAATCTGTTTTACATTCTAGATGTAAGCATATAGATATTAGGCATCATTTCATTAGGGATCATGTTGAGAAAAGGACATTAGAATTGAGAAAATTAGCCTTTGAATCACAAAGAGTGACATTCTTACAAAACCATTAGCTGAATCTAGATTTAAAGAAATGTGTTTAGAATTAGGATTACTTGATGCATCTTTAGCTGGTTTCTAATTTGTGTGCATCTGTTTCCTTATTTCTTTTCTTTTCTTTAAAATGTCTAGAAAGAATTATCGGACTAGATATGTGTCGAAGGACAATCGGGTAGGCGATATCATTGATCTCCTTTTAGGAATCAAGAATCAAGGATTAGTCATATTGACCTTATACGAATTGATAATTACTTATGCGACATTGAGTAAATCGAGACAAGGACACAATAGTCGGTGATCTCTGAAGAAAGCAGATGACTATTTACATCTATCTGATTTACCTTAAGCTTCGATGGTTTCTTTTGAGTTTATGTCTTTGCGAGGAGCAGTCCACGAGATAATCTTGTTTCATTCTTTTATTCAAAATCCTTTATTCTATTTCTTTTGTTTCTTAATTTTTTTAATAAAAGAACAAATTTGTTTTAGAAAAGTAAATACGAGTCTGTTTTGTTTAAACTTGTTTTGAAATTGCTAAAAAGTTACATCTAAGCTGTTGGTTTTCGAGATCGAGACAGTTATTCTATCGAGATGACTTTCTAAACCCATCTGTTTTAAAACTAGTCATTTTCAAACTCATCGATTTACAAACCCTTAGGCGAAGTAAGGTAACCCTAGTGGCGTCGGGTATACTTACTTCTCTGCATAAAGTAACCTACATCTGTCAAATCAACGATCTATAAAGTAACTATTTACGCATTCCAAAGGCGTTTACGATTCACGCGCTGAATCCTAATCGCTTATCTTAGTTTTTAACCGTTGATTAATACTCGGTAAAAACTTTTTGAATAAATGGCTAAGATTAATTCAAGTTTTCAAAAATGGCGGTTTCTCTTTCCAATCTATTCCCCTATAAATACATCTTCTTCTCCAAATTCATTTTTTCACTTTAGAACTTATCAAAATTCTCTGTAAATTTTCTCACATTCTCTCTAAAATCTGTATATGAGCATTTACGTAAGAGGAGTAACATCAACAATGGTGGATGTACAAAATGAAACCTACGCAAAGAAGGTGAAGTCTGAGATGTATGTCGACTTCAACACCACCACCGAAGCGAGAATCCGAGGAAATTCTGTCTTTATTGGAGAGAAATTTGGATTGAGGGACGTTTTGCTCCAAGAAATCCCCTTCCAATAAGACATTGGATATGAGAGGGCTGGAGTTCTATGTCAATGGGACATATGAGCGGGGAGTTTTAGAACCGGGGGTGTATGGAGAGGAACTAAGCTGTTTCTCCGGCGGAGGTGGCGAGGATCTTTGATCTGAGCGGTGAGTGTGAACCCCTCACCTACAAATCTGATGAATGGGTAGAATCATTTGAGATGATTGCAGAATTCCATGAAGGATCGCCGATCGGAGTTGAAGAAGAGAATGCTCAGGCAGCGATATCGCCTTGATGACCATTGTCCACGAAGGTGATATTGGGAGAAACGAGCTCCCACGATGGGGCTGACCAGACCCGGACTACGTGTAATGAGAACCATCTGGATGGGGTTCGAGCCAAGCAGGCTGATACGCTCTTTGGAAAAGGCAGAGACGGAGAGAAGCGTGCGGAGGTAGTCGATAGGAAGTGGCGAGGCGAAGTCAATCACTAGTCTTTTTAACAAAGTAGCTGTGATTATGGAGGACTTCTTTGTCGGCCGAGATAAATTGGTCGAGGCGGGAGTCCGATCTTACAAGAAGCGAAGGGCTTGACCAAAGATGAGCCACTCGGGGCTCCAGTGGTCCCGATGAGGGTGGAGGCGAGGTTAGAGCTCGAGCTCAGTGAAGAAGAAGGCGAGGAGGAGGAGGAGGAAGAAGATGTGGAGGCGGAGGCTGCCAGGTGTGAGCTCGAGTGAGGCTGAGCAGTCGATGAAGGCGAAGGAGAAGGCCCCAAGGAGGCGAAGGTTGGTGAAAACCTCCGAGTTGGGAGGATCGTCTGCGAATCGGCCAACTCTCCTTCTGAGGAAGCATCCAGCTGCAGTTGCGGCTCGGAGTGGTTCAGTGGAGGAGGTCCAGGAAATAAGTTACGAAGGGACCCCCTCCCCCGGCCGAGTCGGGTACATTTCTCCCCCTCCCCATCTCCAACCCAATGCGGCAATGAAGAGGTGTCCCGGTGGCACCTCGAGCCTGCAAGCTTGACCTACTCCCGAAAGTGTCCAAATCCAAACCTCATCTCCTCCACCATCCCCATCTCATATCTTTGTCCTTCTTATCTGGACCGGTATTCTCACCAACCCCATCTCCATATCCCCCAGCTCAACCCCAACTCATCTTACTCCAATCACTTCAATCTCCTCCACCTACCACTTCACAAATTCCACCCCCACCATCATCTCCCCACCCGAAATCCCACCCCCACCATCGAGACACTCCCACCTCATCTATCCCGGCCCGAACCTCATGTGGATACCTCAAATATCTTTGGGGATATCCTCATGAGCTCCCCTAGTCCAACTTCTCCTACCACCTCTTCCTCATCGATTCGAGAGGAAGAGGACGGACCAATTCTTGCCATCTCCTCTGCCTTTGAGCAACTTCACGGCAAAATTATTTCCCAAGTTCGAGAGGATGATGGAGAAGAAAACAAGAAAGGTGATTCGGCGATCCTGAGACACTATGCTCGCCAACATGCAATTCTTGAGGTCAACATGACCGAGAAACTTATCGGCCAATCTCAGCCACTTTGTTAGTTCGAGGCCGAGTGCGCTTGAAGAAGAGGTCAAGGCACTAAAAGAGAAGACGGCGGTGACAACGAAGTCGTGGTCTCAACACTCACATCGATCGAAGCGACTTGACGGCGTTGTGCGGCGATAGAGGATGAGCTTGATCCCTCAAGGATGAAGTTAAAAAGGGGAAGGTGCGGAGAAGCGGTGGAAACCCTCACGGTGGTGTCATGTCAATACTGAATAAGCTTGATACAAAAGCGGACACGGCTGAGTTGGAGGCAGCCAAGGCGGAAATAAAAATCAAATCGAGACGAGTTGGCTGCCTTGCAACTAAGGGTAACCCAGTTGAAGAGGCCATCCGAGAGGATGAGGAGAAGAGAAAGAAGGAGGAAGAAGAGAAAGCGAGAAGGCTGCTGGCTCGCATGAAAAAGTCGAGGCCGGAGCCCAAGGGCAAAGGTAAAGGAAAGCGATAGCGGCCGAGAAGACTCCATCGGCCAGCGAGATGATCGGCCCCAAATCGGCAGCGAGATGATCGGCCCAGATCAGCCGGCGCAAAAGAAAGGAACAGACTTCTCAACTTATCAGGTGGCGATTAGTAGAATCGATCTTGAGAAGGAGATGTTTGAAAAGAGAGAAAAGAAGAGGCTGAAGAAGATGGGGAAGGCTGAAATGAAGTGGGGACGAGGATACTCGGAAGTGGATATCCAAAGCTGCAAATGAAGTGACTTCCGCCCTATCCACCGCACCACGGCTCCTCCAAAGATGGTATCGGGGAAGTACACCGGCGATTATAAAAAGCAAGCCTGGATGCTAAGTGGATGTATTCTTTGGTACATTACGAAGGCATCGCCATCTGGAGCGACCAACGAAGACATCTGCTGGCATGAATGGATGGAGAAGGAGGGCCTTGAATCTTTATGGGAAGGCTGCTCGATGAGGCACATAATGTGTTCAAGCTGCGATTTGATCGCACCGGCCTCTGGCGAGTCACCCCCAAGCTTAAAGAAGATGGTTCTCTGATGCGGAATGGAGTCGAAACGATTGTGGCCAAGGCGAAAGGGAATCGAGCTCCACGAGATGAGAATGATACAAGCTTGACTTAGAGCGAGGATTTTGGTGGCTAAACATTCCGAAGAAAGGCCGACGATGGGGAATACGATAGAAACGAGGATTTTTCTTTCCTTATCTTTTATTTTCTATCGATTCTCTTATTTTATGTAATCTGTAAATTTACGTGAATGAATATATTCGGACTTATGTGAATTTTTGTGTATTAGTTTTCTTAAAAAAATTTCTAAGTATAAATCATCGAGAAATTTTATATCTCGAGTTAAAAAATTTTCTAAGTATAAATCATCGAGAAATTCTTATATCTCGAGTTAAAATTTTGTTAAATTTTTTAAAAAAATTACTTCTAAAAGAGTCTAAGAGACTTAAATTTTTTTCTGACTTGATTGTAGTGAATCTGTTGAAGTGTGAAAATGTGTTGTATCTATCGATTGATTTAACTAAATCTAGTACTAACTTCATTTGTGAGTATGTTTCCTTCTTATAGGTTTTAACTTCATCAAAAGGGAAATTGTTGGATCAAAAGGTTTTGATGAGTTAAAGAAGCGAATCGAGACTAATCGGCCAACTGAAGAACAAGTGAGGATGTAAGGCGATCGAGACGGGGTCATGCATTAAGCTAGTCGGTGAGTCGATATCATGCTAGCCATCGAAGACAAGCTCAAGTCTAGTCATCTGCGGGAGACAAATATGAAGAGCTCGAGGCGAGGTCAAGATAAGCCGAGTAGAATAAGAAAGGCGAGTTTTCACCAAGTCATTTGAGATGAGTATGAAGAATCGGCTAAGGTCTAGAAGCGATTTAAGTTTGTTAAGCGAGTTTCAAGTTTGTTAGAACTAACTAACAAACTAAGCTGTCTTTCGGACTTATAAATAGGTCTAGGTTTTCATTTTTAAAAAAGATAGATAGAACACTTATGCATATTATTTTTCACTCTATTCACTACTCGATTTCAATCACAATCTTTTCACAAGTATTTCTAGTGAGTTTTCAAAAGTTCTAAGTGTTTTTAGAACACTTTTCTTGTAATCTTCAAAATCCAATACACCTTTGTAATAGTTAGACTTCTAGAAGAAGGGTTTAGTAGATTGAAGATTTGAAGAATTGTACAAGTTGTAAGTTGTAAGGCTGGAAGTGAGAAAGTAAGCGATGGCGAGTCCCTTCTTGATTGAAGGAGGAGAGTGGATGTAGGATTATTAAAATCCGAACCACTATAAATCACAGTGTTATTTCTTGCTTTCTTTAGTTTTACATTTGATTTACAATTGTGTTAATTCAAGATTAAAGTTAGAATCTTAACTAAAATCGAATATCAACCTTGCTTTTGATCTTATAAAAGTTGAGAATTCAATCATATTCAGTGCTTAATCGATATTTTGAATTGATTTTGAAAGATTTGAAAAATCTACAAAATCTATTCAAACCCCCTTTCTAGATTTTGTTCTAGGAAGCTTTCTCAAGGTTTTAATCAACTCAACTTTCCGGGACCAACAAGTGGTATCGGAGCGGTGTTAAGGCATTACGATATTGATTTTAGGTCTTGAACAAGATTACGAAATAATCTTGATTCTCTTCATTTTCTTTCATTAACTAAGCGAGCTACTAATAAGTTTTTGTGGAGTATTTTCTTGATTTATCATGTCATCGGGGAAAAGTAAAAAGTCTAGGAATCTTCCTGAATTTTCCATTGAAGATTATGATTATTGGAAATTTAGGATGGAAAATCATCTGAAGGTCATTCATGATAGAATGGAAGAGGTCCTTGAGGAAGGTCCTATAAAGTTTTATCATGGAGGCACCGGCCTTTGGAAGCGAGAATCAATTTGAATCAAGAACTAGACAAGAAAAGAAGAGTTACGAATTGACTAATGATGAAAGGAAGGTTCACAATCTTGACCAAGTAGCTAGAACGAGAAATTATTGAGACTACGAGTAAAGATTGGATAGAGAAGGTTAAGAGATGTAAAACAGCCAAAGAAATGTGGCAAACCTTAGCTAATGTTTGTGAAGGATACGAGTCAAGTTAAGGAAAACAAGCTACGATCGGTATTGCATACATTTGAAACATTCAAGATGAAAGAAAATGAGTCGTAGATCGAGTTTGATGTTAGGTTGACCAATCTTCTCAACAAAGCGGTGACCTTGGAAAGAATTATTCGAGAGAAGGAGATTAATAACAAGATTACGAGATCATTAACCAAGAGATGGAGGAAAAATCCAATATCCTTAAAGCAACTCAAGATTTATCCTCTATTACTCACCATACTTTATTTTCTCATCTTAAAGCTCTAGAGTATGATATCCGAGATAGAAGATGAGGAAGATGAGATGGAGTCAAGCACCTCGTCCAAGTCTGTTGCCTTTGTCGATAAAGAAGACAAGGTGTCAACGAAGTCTGTAGGAACTGATTTATCTTTGAAAGAAGCGAGATGGCTTTACTTACAAAAAGGTATGATAAATTGAGAATGAAGTATAAGAGAAATAAATTGAGATTTGCGAGTAGAGATAGACAAAGATCCAGATCGAGATAGGAAGGTAGATAAATCTTGAGATGATGACAAAAACAAGAGCCGAGACAAGAAGATCACAGATCACTGTCGGAAGAAATACTTCCAGTCCCGAGATCGAGATAGGAGTGACATTTGTTATACATGCAACAAGCGAGGACATTTCAGCTATGGCTGTCCTCAAGCGACTCCTAAAGAAAGGGAAGAAAAGAGGAAGAAAAGAGACGAGGAGATTTGCGAGATCAAAGAGCTTTGTTAGGCATTTGAAGAAAAAGAGCCAAAGAAATCATCATCATCTTCATCATCCTCATCGATTTTGGATCGAGATGGCGAGATCTGTCTCATGGCTAATGAGGTAATCTACTATTCATCTTGAGATAATGATTCTTGTCGATCTGCATCGATCATGACCAAAGCTATTATTCATGAGTTATTGAGAGATTTAAAGACATCTTTAGCTGCTTATAAGCAGTGGAGGCAGAGAATTTAATTTTAAAGGATCGAGATTCAAATTCTAAATAAAAGCGAAGCGAGGTGATGAAGCGGCTTAGAGGCGAGGAAACATTCAAGGGAATGTATTCATCGGTGAAGCTAGTACATCGGCCGGCTTACGAAAGGCTAGAAAATGAAGCTGAAAACTTTAAAAGATAAATTTGAAGTAATCTGTCTTTGAAAATGAATTAATTAAGAAAGACAATGAGAAGCTTATCTTCAAAATTAGTCGACTTAATAATTCACAATCGTAATAGATCATATTTTTAATACTTCTTAAAAATCTCATGATAAGGCGAGGACTTGGTTATGATAGGAACAATAAATCGGATGTTCAAAAACCTAGGAAATTTGTGAAAGCATCTGTTCAAACAAAGATATTAAAATTGGTCCATGGAAACCAACTAGTCGAGATAAGGACTACATCTTCGATCTGAAACCAAGAATTGGTGAAAAATCCCTATCGAGACTAGAAGGAATTCAAGAACCAAAATAAGAAGATTTTCTTATTATAATTCTTTTGATGGAAGGAGCAAATGCTATCCTACATTTCCTAAGTTTAGGAAAATTACCCAATCTGAATACAACAAGTTGTCATTTAAAAATGATATAATTGTAGACAGATTTGGTAGAAAATCGAGTCGATTTATTGTCTGCGAGATGAGATGTTTATTTGGATTCCTAAAGTGATTCTTGACCCAAAAGGACCCAAGATCACTAGGGTACCTCAAAACTAATCTGTTTCACGAGGATTCACGAGGATCATCACTCGAGGAAGAGATCTTAGCTTCAATATGGTACATTGATAGTGGTACATTCACAACATATGACCCATAACAAGAAGCTGTTATCAAATTTTCAAAGCATTGATGGTCCAAGAGTTTTATTTGGTGATAATAATTGTGGTCGAGACTAAAGGTGTAGGTACTTTGATTATCAAGGATATTCGGAGTATACGAGGTATATTTTGTTGAAGGTTTGAAACATAATACATTATCTGTTTCTCGGCTTTGTGATAAAGGTTTTCTTGTAAAATTTTCAAGGGATAAATGTGATATTTTGGATAATTCCTCGAGATAAGGTACTATTAGCGGCTTGAGACATGGTAATGTCTATGTGGCCAACTTTAATGAGTTGTCCCCAAGATACTTGTCGATGGCTAAGGGTGGAGAAGATATCGGTGGCTATGGCATAAAAGGTTTAGTCATCGAATTTGAGACCCTTAGTAAGGCAGCTAAGAAGAACCTTGTCAAGGGATTACGAAAAACTTTTATCAAGTGATCTTAAATGTGATGCTTGTCAAAAGGTAAACGGCCTAGACACTCATTTAAGAGTATTAACTCCTCCTCATACGAAAGAGTGTTGCAACTCCTTCATCTGGATCTGTTTGGACTGTTACACCTCTCGAGTTTCGGTGGAAGGAAATATTCTCTTGTTGTAGTAGATGACTTTTCTAGATACACTTGGGTTATATTTCTTTTCAAGAAAAATGAGACTATGAACAAGATTCTGATCTGTTGAGACAAATTGAGAATGAGAAGGGAGTTAATATTATTAAAATAAGGAGTGATAAAGTGCGAGAATTTTTGAATTCTTGTTTATCTAATTTCTTCAATGAGTATGGAATTATTCATGAGACATCTTCAGCAAGAACTCCTCAACAAAATGGAGTGGTTGAAAGAAGGAATAGAACTTTGAAGGGAAGCGGCCGGGAGCATGTTGGTTGAGTATAATACCCCTCATAGGTTACAGGCGAAGCCATCAACACGGCTTGCTATACCCGAACGGGTGCTTAGTTGTCAAAGATAAGGTAAGACTCCTTATGAGATTTGGAAGGGTAAGATTCCAAGGATCTCATACTTCAAAGCTTTGGTTGTAAGTGTTTCATTCATAACAATGGGAAATCTAAGTTAAGAACTTTTGATGCTAAAGCGGTGATGGAATATTCTTGGGATATTCTAATACTTCAAAAGGCATTTAGAGTTTTTAACAAGACATCCCTTTGTGTGGAGGAAACTCCTCATGTTGTTTTCGATGAGATGTATTCCTTCTCGAGATAAAGTGAATCAAATTTCTGAAAATCTAGATAAAATTGAATTATCCAAGACTAAACATAGAAGTGTCTATCTACCTAGTCTTGATTGAGAATCGAGATGAAGAAGAATCCCCATCGATAATCGAGAAGACAACTTGATCGAGACTCCTTCGAATCGAACACCTTTGACATGGTGATCGGCAATGGTTAGGCGATGAAGAAGAGAGCGTTCTTGAGGTTGAGTCGAGATGAGTTGCCGGCGAGACTTCAAGATGAGGATCTTTCTCCTCATATAGGCAAAAGGATGAGAAGCTATCATCCATCGATCAGATTATAGGAGACCCATCTAGTAGTGTACGAGACACGAATGATGCTAGACTGCGAAAGTCTTTTCGGTTGTTATGTGTCGCTTCTTGAACCCAAGTCTATTGAGGAAGCATTATCGGACCCAAAGCTGGATAATGACCATGCGGAAGAAGCTGCATCGATTTGAAAGGCAAAATGTATGGGATCTAGTGGAAAGACCCTTACAGAAAGATTATAGGCACCAAATGGGTGTTTAAAAATAAAGCAGAGATGAGAACAATATTATTGTTGAAATAAGGCAAGCCTAGTTGCACAAGGTTATTCACGATCGAGGAATAGACTATGATGAAACCTATGCTCCGATTGCAGATTAGAAGCGATAAGATTGTTTTGGCATTTCTTTGCATATAAGTCTTTCAAAGTCTTTCAAATGGATGTTAAGTCTGCTTTTCTTAATGGTGTGTTACTTGAGGAGGTCTATGTAGAGCGGCCTCCTGGGTTTAAGACCAATAACAAGGTTTATAAACTCAACAAAGCTCTATATGGACTTAAACAAGCTCCCGAGCACAGTATGATACTCTATCTGATTTCTTGACATCAAATGGTTTTCTAAAGGTAAGATTGATAGAACTTTGTTTAGAAAGGAAGTAGATGGCAACATCTTACTAGTTCAAATTTATGTAGATGACATAATTTTTGGTTCACCTAATCTGAAATTATGTGAAGAGTTTAGCATTCTCATGAAGAACGAGGTTTGAAATGTCAATGATGGGAGAATTAACATACTTTCTAGGCTTACAGTTAAACGGATGAGTAAGGGTATATTTATACATCGATCTAAGTATGCTAAGGATCGATTGAGAAATTTGGAATGACAACTAGCAGAGAAGTTAAAATACCTATGGCAACTAACTTCTCAATGGATTGAATGAGCGAGGGATACCCAGCGATGCAGCGGAGTATCGTGGGTGATTGGATCTCTTCTTTATCTCACTGCAAGTAGACCGGACATAGCCTTTGCGGTTGGGGTATGTGCAAGATTCGATCTAATCCTAAGAAAACTCATGCGGAAGGCTAAGAAAATTCTTAGATATCACAAAGGAACCTTGCAAGTAGGGTTATGGTACCCGGTGATGACAACTTTGGTGACGAGGTTATTGATTGAGACTTTGGAGGATGTAAGGTTGATAGAAAATCCACTTACGGAACTTGTCAATTCTTAGGCAACAAATTAATTTCTTGGTTATCCATGAAGCAGACATCTGTTGCCACCTCCACAAGCGAAGGTGAATACATGGCGGTGGAAGTTGTTGCTCTCAACTCCTCTGGATTAGTCAACTTAGAGACTATAATATTCAAACATCAGTGTTCCTATTTCTTGTGATAGTAATAGTGCAATAGCAATGACTTACAATCTGTTTTACATTCTAGATGTAAGCATATAGATATTAGGCATCATTTCATTAGGGATCATGTTGAGAAAAAGGACATTAGAATTGAGAAAATTAGCCTTTGAATCACAAAGAGTGACATTCTTACAAAACCATTATTTGAATCTAGATTTAAAGAAATGTGTTTAGAATTAGGATTACTTGATGCATCTTTAGCTGGTTTCTAATTTGTGTGCATCTGTTTCCTTATTTCTTTTCTTTTCTTTAAAATGTCTAGAAAGAATTATCGAGACTAGATATGTGTCGAAGGACAATCGGTAGGTGATATCATTGATCTCCTTTTAGGAATCAAGAATCAAGGATTAGTCATATTGACCTTATACTGAATTGATAATTACTTATGCGACATTGAGTAAATCGAACGAGGACACAATAGTCGGTGATCTCTGAAGAAAAGCAGATGACTATTTACATCTATCCCTGATTTACCTTAAGCTTGATGGTTTCTTTTGAGTTTATGTCTTTGCGAGAGCAGTCACGAGATAATCTTGTTTCATTCTTTTATTCAAAATCCTTTATTCTATTTCTTTTGTTTCTTAATTTTTTTAATAAAAGAACAAATTTGTTTTAGAAAAGTAAATACGAGTCTGTTTTGTTTAAACTTGTTTTGAAATTGCTAAAAGTTACATCTAAAGCTGTTGGTTTTCGAGATCGAGACAGTTATTCCTATCGGATGACTTTCTAAACCCATACATTTTTAAACTAATCTATTTTTTCAAACTCATCGTTTACAAACCCTTAGGCGAAGTAAGGTAACCCTAGGTGGCGTCAGGTATACTTACTTCTCTGCATAAAGTAACCTACATCTGTCAAATCAACGAGTCTATAAAGTAACTATTTACGCATTCCAAAGGCGTTTACGGTTCACGCGCTGAATCTAATCGCTTATCTTAGTTTTTAACCGTTGATTAATACTCGGTAAAAACTTTTTGAATAAATGGCTAAGATTAATTCAAGTTTTCAAAAATGGCGGTTTCTCTTTCCAATCTATTTCCCTATAAATACATCTTCTTCTCCAAATTCATTTTCTTTCCGTTTTCTCGGAAAACACGCATATATTTTCAAACTCTTTTCAAATATATTACCTTCAAATGGCATCCTCTTCCAAAACCACCCAAAACTTTCAAACCTAAATACATTTCTACGAAATATTTCTCATTTCAAATAGAATGGGCCATGAATATTTCAAAAGAAGCCGTTTAAAAAGCGGGAAATGTATGTTGACATTGAAACCACCAATGACTTCGAGAATGCGAAGAAATTCCCTTACGCATTACTTCTCGAAGCCTGTTAAACGATTTCTCAGAGGTTTTTCTATACGATGAAGTCTCCATAAAAGCGAAGAAATGCAATGAGATTCTTTGGGGGCAGAATTTTTGGCGAGAATGGAGGACACCCAGGGGAAGGATTTGATACACACTCTGTTGATGGAACAACCTTTGAGCTATTCAAGGAGAAAGCATTTCTAGGATTTTTGTCATACTACGTTCAATGGAGAATTAATCCATTGGCGTACAAAGAGATGAATGGGAAGAGAGTCTTTTGAATATCTATGATGGCGAGGGTATCTTACGAGAGAGAGATTAACGAGGATTTAAAGAAGAACACGTTAGAAGAAGGAAATTTAGGTTACCTGTTGATGATATGTAGGTGAGTTACTAAGGCGGTGTTGGGTGAGCAGAAGCTCACGCATGATGGGTTAACTAAGCCCAGACATTTGTGTGTGATGCGAGCCATTGTGTGATGGGGTGTAAGTGAATTGGGTGTAGAGTTGTTGCTTCATAAGGCTAGAGAGGAGGAGAAGAAGCGCCTCACCTTCAAGTGTCTGCAGAGGGTTGGATTCCCAGCTTCCTACGATCGATCTCTTCAACAAAATCACCGTGCTTATTGAAGGGCTAATAAAGGAAGCGCTGGAGAGTGGGTACAAAAAAGTACTCAAGCGAAGGAGCATCCTCACCAAGGACAACAGGCCAGGAGAGAATCCCGGACTCGGAGATGGCAGAGTGCCGATCGCTCTGCAAGGGCTCGAGGAAGGCTGGAGTTAGCGACTAACTGGAGGAATCCAGCCAACAGCGGTGAACCCGATTGAGGTGGTTCCGGTAGAAGTCGAAAGCAGAGAGAGAACATGAAGCGGCGGCCGAGCTGAGGTTGCACCTCCAAAGTAGAATCCTCAGAAGCTAACTCAATTCGCTGTTCAAGTCCCAAGGGGAGCGTTTGAGGAGGAGGAAGAGGAGGTTGAAATTTGAAAGCCTCGGGAGAGAGAAGAAGAAGAAAGAAGCTATACAAGTCGGCTGCTCCCGCCAAAGTCGCCCTCAGATGTAAAAGAAGGAAAGAAGAAGAGAGGAGCTGGGCTGAAATCCCTTTGGTAAGGGAGGCCAAGGCGAGCAGCTCCGGAAGCTCTGAAGGATCCTGCAAGATCTGGTAGCTCACACGGCGAGCGGCCGGAGATGGAAGATTATCAACTCTGCTTTACGAGAGGAGGTCCCGAGTCCTTGAGATAGCGGCCGAGGTTGGTCGACTGGAGGTTCCACTCTCCCCAACCAATGAAGCTGTTCTTTCCCCTATTCCACTGCAGAGCAGGTATAAGTCTTTCTTCATCCTCCTACCTTATCTCTTGAACTCACAGCGGTGAAAAAGAGAGAAATGCCCCAGTGGCATTTGAGCCTTTGCATCTCGGCACTGAAG
The DNA here is from genome assembly GCA_030762865.1 of Paraleonurus japonicus. Lineage (NCBI taxonomy): Eukaryota > Viridiplantae > Streptophyta > Magnoliopsida > Lamiales > Lamiaceae > Paraleonurus > Paraleonurus japonicus. Next base: position 17,134,705 of record CM061061.1, on the reverse strand, counting down.
TTCCACCCAGTCCAAATTGGCAATGAAGGGATATCCCAGGCTGGTATCCTAGAAGCCTCTCCCAACGGCCTACCTCCCCTTCGGTCAAATCCAAATTCCTGGCTCTGAAATCTACCCCATCCCCCTATCACATCCCTACTACACAACCTCAAACATCTCTCCCTTCCTCAAATACGAACAAATACCTCTCCCCACGGATCCCAAACCTCTCAAATGCCAATAATATCTTACTCCTCTGCTTCCAACTATCCAAACTCAATCTATTCCTCTCCCATCTCCTCAACCCAGAACAAATACCCTCCTCGTCGGCTCCTCAGGCTGAGGATGAAGACAACGATCTAAGCCCAACCACAACTTATCTCCTCCTATTCTATCACTTGTCGAGAAAAAGGTCAATGCTTTACTTTTAGAAGAAAAATGGAAAGGAAGACAAGGAGGATAGTCAAAGCTTCATTCTGGAGAACCACGATGCTAGCCGGCATGAGAGAAGTTGAGAGTAGCTAACATTATGCGATAAAATTATAAATGTCACTAACTCTTGTCTTTGCATTTGGTAAGGAAAGTGAAATCTGATGGAGGGAGGAAGTAGGAGAGCATTGAAGGAAGGAAGTAAAAGGGTATAATCAGCTGGTTGTTAAATATGAGTTGGGCTGTAGAGCCACTCGAGACTTGAGCCAAGTGCAATATATTGGATATGACAGGAAACTTTTCAGCCCTTGGCGAGATGGAAGTTAAAAAGGGGAAAAAGCTGAAGCTCGAGAAAAAGACCCCAGCCCTCCTATGGAAGACGGTGTATTCGAGGAGACCGAGGAAAGATGGCATAGGCATGAAGGCCAACACGGCTGATCACGGAAGCAGCGAGGAGGAAGCTTCGGATCAAATCGATGAAGTGGCATTTTGCTCTCCGAGTGAGGTATGAAGTCAAGCTGGTGGAGGAAAGCAATAAAGGAGGAGATGAAGAGAAGAGGAGGATAGATGAGGAGAGAAAGAATAGAGAAGCTCTTGGCTCAGTTAAAAGAATCCGAATCCCTGAAGGAGGCGAAGGGGAAGAGAAAAAAGAAGTAGCGATCGGCCCCAGCCCGGATCAGTTGAACTTGTTACAGAGCGGCTGCATTCTTTGCTAAAGGAAAAGGAGAAGAGAGAAGGCGTTGATTATTCCAATCTCCTCGAGAAGAAGCCGAGATCAAGAGAAATTAAGAGAGAGATGGAATATTTTTAGCAAGAAAAGAAAAGAAAGAGGCGAAGAAAGAAGAAACCCTTCCACTCTTTTTTACTCAAACGTCTTAAAGCTCTCTTCTTGAGCGGAAATGGTTAATCCAAAAGATCAAGCCGGTGGGAAATTGCAGGCCGTTTCACAACCTCTCCCCACCTCCTAAGGCAACGCGGAAAATATCTTCTTGAATACAAAGACTTAAAGAACTCTGGCTAGGGAATGTGGATGTACTATTGGTACATTCTTAAAAGCTCCCAGGCAACGCTCTAACAAGATCCAGATTTGGCTTGTACACGCAGTGGATTGAAACAGATAGGCAGCCGAGTTTCTATTAACTCGAGCTGGCTGGAAGAAGGCGTGCTAGAATTGATATCAGCTTTGATCTCTCAGCCTTCCGAGTATGCCATCCACCACCAAAAAAGAAGCTTGATGCAGTACCTTGGACCCTAGAGCCCAGGTTCAAGGGATTCCTTAAGAAAGCGGTAGAATACCGAGACTTACTCAAGAGGAGGAGATCTGAAGGCATTAGGAGGCGTGTATTCCAGGCCCAGCTAATGATCCCGAGATGAAAGAGCAATGGGGAGTTTTAAGTAGAAAGCATGACTTTTCTTTACCTTATTTCTATTTTTTCTATTATCTTCTCATCTGTAATCTTTGTAAATTCAATGTGAATATACTATGTTTGATTCATTTTTACTCGTCTTATTTTCTTAAAGTTTTTTTAATTGCTTTAAGAAAAACTATAAGAATTTTTTCCTAAGTATAAAGTCATCTAAAATTTTTTTTATCTCGAGACTTAATTTCTTAAATAATTTTTTTTTTTTTTTAACTAAGTCTTGAGACATGTTTTTTTTAAGTTTAAAAAGATCTAAAGTTTTTTGTGTGAATAAATACATTTGCAATGTGAAGAATGTGCTTTTTGATATACCTATACGGCTGTTGATCTTGAAAAACTACGAACTAACTTCAGCTATGAGTGTGTCATATTCTTGTAGGTTTTAACTTCATCAAAAAGGAGAAATTGTTAGATCAAGATTGTTTTGATGAGTTAAAGAAAAGGCTACATTTCCAGAATGATGCAGACTATGATAAAGAAGCTGGAGGACTAAGTTCTGAAGTACGAAGGCTGATCGAAGGCCCCAGGTCGAGATTAGTTTAGAAGTCGGGTGCTGGAGGGCGAGTGAATGAGTCAAGTAAATGCAGAGACAACCTCAATCCTATTAAATGCATGCAGTAGGAGGCAAGTATAAAGAGCTCGGAGACTAGGTCAAGAACAAGCTAAAGTAGAATAAGAGAAAGGCGAGGAGAGTACTTTACTAGAAGTGAAACTCAGGCTTCTGAGCAGCGAGGAAGAATCGGAGGCCGAGCCCGAGTCTCAAAAGCGGTTTTCAAGATTAAGTTTGTTAGCGGTTTCAAGTTTGTTAGAACCCGGCTAACAGAGAACTAAGCTGTCTTTCCCGGACTTATAAAGCTAGGTCTAGGTTTTTCATTTTTCAGGGAGGACACTTATGCATATTCGATTTACACTATTCCACCCTTTACTCGAGATTTCAATGCACAATCTTTTCTCAAAAGTATTCTCGAAGAGAAGTTCTAAGTGTTTTTAGAACAACTTTACTCTTGCCTTAATCTTCAAAATCAGTACACACTTTTTAATAGTTAGATTTCTAGAAGAAGAGTTTAGGAGATTGAAGATTTGAAGATTTATGTATCTTCAGAAGATGATTGTAAGTTGTAAAAGGCTGGAAGTAAGAAAGTAAGCGATGGCTTGAGTCCCTTCTTCAGATTGAAGAAAGGAGAGTGAATGTAGGATTATTAAAATCCGAGGAACCACTATAAATCCACAGTGTTATTTCTTGCTTTAACTTTTTTAGTTTTTATTTGATTTACAATTAATGTGTTAATTCAAGATTAAAATTCATAATCTAACTAAAATCTGAATATCCAACCTTGCTTTTGATCTTATAAAAGTTGAGAATCCAATTATATTCCACATTGTGTTTAATCTGATATTTTTGAATTGATTTTGGAAGATTTAAAAATCTACAAAATCTATTGAGAGCCCCTTTCTAGATTTTGTTCTAGGGAAGTTAACTTTCAAGGTTTTTAATCAACTCCAAACTTTTTTCGGGACCAACACCTTTTTCCCTGGAATTATTATCCTATGAATTGGAGGAAGTGTGCCACTTGATTGGCCGCGAGGAGCTTGAAGCCACTATCTTGAGCGATAGATGGAAAATCATGTTCCCAATTAAAAATTTGTACCTTTACAGGTGAATGAAAAGGTGATTTGAAAGATTCAATTTCTTCTTTGCGAGATCTCACATATAGCCTCGGTGCGTCAAAATGATGTATGTCTCTTCAACAGGTTTGCTCTGGTGGGTAATCTATCTCTCAAGAAACAACGCGATGGCGACAGCACCGAAGCCTTGTGAGGAGTGCGGCTTACTCCAAATCCATTTAAAAGCTCGATTCGGTTGTGTCCGTCGTCTCTTGAGTCAGCCTTCCTAACCCGTTTGGCTATGCTCGCCCGATGTAGTGAATTTACCATCATTTTCCGCCTTCGAGAAGCGAAGCATACGTGTCTTCCACTGTCTCAAAAAGATATATTGTTAATTAAAAAAGAATAAAGCTCATTAAATTCATCCCAATCTCCCTAGCCACGAGAATCTATGCCATCGCTCCCGCTCCCATACTCCAAACTCCCTCATCCCACTACCCCCATCTCCGCAATAAGCCCGAATTTTTTTATTACTCGGTGCGTAGAGTCTAGGGGAATTTATTTTTGATAGTTCTCCATAGAGATTCAAATTAACTATTCAGCGAATACGACTACTAATTAACCTATCCCACCCAAATAACACGGCAAAGCGTATGTATTTAGGATTCAATTCATGCGTACGATCGTGCTGAGCCTTCGAATCATACGAGTCTAGAACTCGTTGTCCTTAGAGCTACTAACTCTATTTACTACTTACGATTACACATATAACTATTATGGATTAGTTGTGCATGTAATCTAGCTGCGGAACGGGAAATTAGGCATGCGAAAATGATCGAAGCTCGCCCATATAAACAATAATTCGAACTTATGCATAGCAATTAAACAAACAATGAGAAAAAGCGATTAAAAGAAATGAGAATACGTTCACGATTAAAAAAGCAGCCGAAGCATCCTCAGGTTACGACATCCTCACCAGTAGAAAATAGTTTAGCCTCTAAAGCGAGGCGCGTGGAATCTACGATTAAAAGAAATATATACGAGCAAGTATTCTGCAAAAAGAGTAATAAAAACAAATGTTCTCTTGCATTCTTCTCTTAGAAATTCCCAACAACGCTCTTCACCTCTTTTTTTCTATTTGCGTTCTTTCCCTCCCATGTTCGAGTTCATCCCCCATCCGAGGTTTGATTTTTCCAAAAGGAAATAATCAATTTTCCCTCCAATCTCTCTATTTTCCATTTTGAGCAGCGCTTAGAAGAAGAAAGCGAAATACGACTTCCGATTCTCTACTTCTACGATTTCTCTCTCGGGCTCACAAAATTGCCTAATTACATGTATTTAATAAAGAAATAAAATATCATAAAGTAAAAAGGCGACAACAATAATAATAAGTGGAAATAATAAAATAATGGCACTTAATTAATAATAAAATAATTATATTAACCCACATAAAATACACACAATATTCACGTATCAACCAACTTTGTGCTTTGGATTAGTAGCACATATCAATATTATTTTAATAATTCATCGATTTCTTTTCACACTTTACATATTCTATCCAATCCCACAATATAAAAACACAAAAAGGTATCAAATACGGAATAAATATTTTTGCGTGCTTACATAATTAGTGTGCGGCTAGTCACTGAGAGCTCGCACAATAAAAAATTCATTAAAAGTTGTATATAATTTCACACAAAGATTTTTTTCATAACACGGTTACCGGTCATAAATAGGATTAATTAATTTCTTTGGAAAGAAGGCGTCGTTTATTTATTTTCAAATTCAATAATTAAAATTCGAGTGAAATGTATCTTAACTTTAAGATTTGACTTCGGTAAAGATCCAGAGGAAGCAATCCTACACCAACAAAAGTTGTATATAATTTCACACTAGATTTTAATAATGTAGCCAGACTAATAACGTTTTATTTAGATTACCTACGAGAAAAGTAATGTATATGTGACCTAATTAATAGTTTTGGGGAAATATTAAAAACACTACAAAAAATACTAGGAGCGTAGCGAGGGCGCTTAACGAGGGGCAAAAACGCCTCGTTAATTAACGAGGATAGCGAGGAGCCGTTGTTAACGACGGCGATTGGCGAGGAAAGGAGGCTCCTCGTTAGTTGCGGGGGCCCGCATACGGCGAATCAGCCCTCGGTAGTGCGAGTGCGAGCCCTCGCGAGGCCCGAGGTGCGAGGGCGGCGCCCGTCGGTAAGATCCGGCCAAATTTAGCGAGGCGGGAGCCACTCGGCAGTGCTTAACGAGGCTAGGCCCTCGCCTCGGCCCGAATAAATTTAACGAGGGCCTGGGAGAAGCTATTTAAGCCTACAATTAAATTCCTAGCCATACCACACATGAGCCCCTTTCACTGCAACGTTTTTTTTCCTCCTCTCACTTGTGTGCCCTTATAGCCAATCAGAAATTGGATACCCACTAGCTGGGTAAAGAACTTTGTTATCTTCGTTCATAAAGGAACATTTCTACGATGAGATTTTGCCAGTTAATAGTTAATTTTGTTGTGCTATTTTAATGGGTAAATTTTGTATTTTTCCACGTACATATTTTTGTAATTTTGTTGCTATTTTATATACTTACTTTTGTATATTTATATATATATGCTGCACATATATACATGTATTGATTGCTTAATTATTTAATGTTAATTTGTGTAATTGTTATGTGTATTTTAATTATTAGTAATTCTTTAGGAATAATTAGTATTATAAGATTAATTTGCTTAGTAATTAGTATTACATCATTATATAAATTCATTATTAGTAGTTTGTAGTAATTAGTATAAGATTAATTTGTAATAGTAATTAATTAGTATGTATGTTATATAATTTAATTTGTAGTATAAAAAATTAATTATTTAGAGTTAATTAATTAATATGTATGCTAGCAGTCATTAAATTTATTTTTAATATTATTATAATTTCATTTAAGTGCCATACATTTTACTATATTTGTAGAGTGTGTACACAGCAGAAAAAATTTCGA